>JAESUZ010004630.1:0-2492451 GCA_017311185.1 Proteles cristata cristata
GGCTTAGTCGGTTAAGCGTCCGACTTTCGCTTAGGTCATGATCTCGCGGTTCGTGGGTTCGAGTCCCGTGTAGGGCTCTGTGCTGACTGCCAGCTCAGAGCCTGGAGCCTGTTTCAGTCTGTGACTCCCTCTCTCTCTGACCCTCCCCTGCTCACGCTGTCTCTCTCTCCCCTAGAAATAAATAAAAACATTAAAAAAAAAATTTTAAAAAAAAAATAATAATTCCTAAAGTCTAGACACCTACAGGCATTGTATTTAGAGTGTTTAGAATTGAGAGGAATTAGGCCAAGGGGCAATTCATAGAGACAACCTATTTCTTTGTAGTTGAAAGTTTTAGAAAAAAGATCATTGTATATATACACAGCCAAACAGATCAGTTCTAAAACAGAATCAAGTAGAGACTGACAACTGTAGTTTGGAGTTTATTGCTTAGGTCTTTTTTTTTACATCCTCCTTACAAACATTGTTCAAGTTGGCATGGGAGGGTTGTGCACCATATAAAACAGTACATTATGTACAGTCAGATTGTAGCAATACCCGAGATACTACTGATACAGGGTGAATTCTTACTTGAATCAAGAACTTGGTCAGATTTCAGATAAGCATGGAGTTTAGAGTTCACTGCTGAGAGAGGACTGGATGGAATTTTCAGATAACTGGACTTTAATTTCATTTAGTTTTACAGATGGAAAGATTTATTAGATAAACCTTCTTCTTTGAGCTAGGCTTGTTGTAAAAACAAGAGGTAAATTGGCCTTTACTGTGTTCTCCATAGAAAACTTGAATCATAGACTTTTTGCTCTCATGAAGCAACAAGTCTTTCAGTCAGGGAGTTTGTATTACATCCCTGATGGCCCTGTATATAGATGAGTATTTAGGGTGGCTGCTGATTGATATTTCAAACTTATTTTTGAATGATGGCCAGACTTTTCATTAGTTATTGTTTCTTTGAAGTGTTCAGACTTCTTAAATTGTATTTAGATTTCTCTATTCTCAGAAATCAAATCAATTTGTTGTATTTAATCATTTTCTGGGGCACCTGGGTGGTGCAGTTGGTTGAGCATCTGACTCTTGCTCTCTGCTCAGGTCATGATCTCATAGTTGTGAGTTTGAGCCCCACATTGAGCTGTGTACTGATGGCGTGGAGCCTCCTTGGGATTCTGTCTCTCCTCTCTGCCCTTCCCTGCTTGTGCTCCCTTGCTCGCTCTCTCACTCTCAAAATAAATAAATTAAAAAAAATTATTTTCTAATAGCTCATCTTACACTGGGCTTTACAAACACTATGTATAAAAGATGACAGATATTTTCCCTTTTTTCCTCTTACTTTTCTTTCCTCTAAGGAGATGAATGGCATAGAATTAAATTCCCACACCGTAGAACCACAAAGACCTGGAATGAATTCTCATGCCAGCACTTTAGAGCTGTGTGACCCAATGCAAAATTTTGAAGGTCTTATCCTTAGTTTCCTTATCTATAAAATGGAGATAATAATTGTACCATCCTCATGGGGTTTTTTTTTTAATTAAAATAAGTCATTTAACAGGGTCTGACACACAGCAACACTCAATGACTCCTAGCTATTAACTATTTGCATTTTATTTTTATAATTAATGTTGCTGCTAATCTATGGTTCTAATCTATCTGAAATCAAATTCTCAATTTAAATTTATTTTACTGAAGTATCACCCAAACTCTTTGGCCCTGGCCTGAACCATACATTTTCCTCAGTCCCTTTGTCTGTCTCATGAAAGAACCCACCCAGGTGGCCATGCCTGCTGTTTCTATATCTTCTGGAAGACTCTGGAGAAGCAGAGAAGTAAGGAACCCAAGGTTTGGAGTGAGAATGTTTGGGTTCAAATTCTCTTGCACTTCTTATTATTGGGATAATCTTAGGTACATTACTTAGTCACGCTGGGCCTTATTTTTTCTGCCTGTAAAATGAGATTAGTAATGCCCATGTTTCTCCGTAGTGGGGTGTTAGATAGAGTAAATGAGTTAAAACATGAGAGGACATTGAACGATGTTTGGCACAGAGCACATCTTCTATAGATGTTAGCCAGTAGTGTGGCTGTTATTTTATCCATTTATTTTGCAAAGCTTTAAATGTTAATTTGTAAAAAATAATAGTTATAACCTCTTGATTAGATCTCTCGGACTATATGTATTTTCATTTTGAGATACAGTTCAATTCAAGAAACAGTTATTAAATGCTTACTGTGTGTTAAGTGCTATGTAGGACATATATTAATAAGATATATTCTCTACCCTCCAGGAGTTTATAAACTGGTAAGAGAGATCACTACATTCAGGGGCTAACTATTATACAGTGTAAAATATTACTATACTTTCTGTAACAGATAAAAGGTAGTTGCTAGCAGATCTAGAGTAATTCTGCCTGCTGGGGAGTCGGGAAGGTCAGATGGAAAGGGTAGGTGGGCATTTCCAGGTGAAGTGAATAAACAGTGGGCCAGTATATGATACTTGAGGAAGAGTCGTTAGACAGCCTTGATTGGGACACATACAGTGGGAGAAGTACGCTACAAAGGACACAAGCCAGGGAGTGCTCAGAGCAACATGGCAAAACTGTGGCACCGGTAACTTCCTAAGAGGAGGAGTGTGAAGGAGGTAGAGGAGTTGAAGTTGGCTCAAAAATTTTTAATACTAGTTTAGGAGTCAAGGAGAAGAGGGCTTTGCAGATAGTGCTTCCGTTTAAAGAGAGGAGGATAGAAAGTGGGTTAGGTTTTTGGGAGAAAGACACTTTCTACTTTGGACGTGCTGAATTTGAGATATAGTCAGGAGCCTAGAGTTCTGCCATTCTTGGAAGCATTCTTAAAAACTACTCTATGAATGGAAAGGGCAGGTATCAAGGTCATGTGATTCCTAATAGATGCAGGTCTCCCTCACATGTGACTTGCAGAGACCTTATAGTTGAAGACTTAACATGTAAGGGGACTCTCCCTGGCTCCTAACCCTCCTTCTTTGAACATTTTTCACACTTAGCCTTTGAATGCAGGCTGTGCCATGGTCACTCTGTGTGATGTGTGGCGGTAATACTCTTTAGGTTTCATTGGCATTTGAAATAGAGATCACTGGATTTTAACTTTATAAAAATTCCTATGGAGTTGTTTCATTAGGTGATTAAAGTAGAAATAGGAGAAACACTTGTCACCCTCTCCTAGCCGGTATGTGCTTTGACTCATGTAGCTTGGTGGTTTCACCTCAACAGAAAAAAGCTCTAAATGACAGTAAGAGGAAGAAAAGAGTTATATTAATGGTAACATGTTTTCTGGCCGAGAGAAATGCATTGCTCACTAAAAATAGGTATAATTTTTAGTTACAAAAGAAAAGATTTTACAAAGAGCCAGTACTTCCTGATCTATGTGATACTGTGTCTTCGCTGGACTCAAGATGGTAAACACATGCTACCAGGAAGACAGCGTAGACCATCTAGAAAGCCTTTCCTGCTGGGTGTTGGTGCTCATTATATTTCCTTTGAGTTAAGAACTTGTGTTTTTTTAGTCTTAGGAGGAGGATACAATGTTGTAGGAGGTTTTGAGCAAGAGGCAAGACTTTGGTACTTTGTGGATTGTTATCGCCCTGCAAGACCCTTCGCAACTTCCTCTCGCCGCCCACAGCAGAATACGGAAACCCTGCTGTATCAGGCCACTTCTGCAATTACAGACAGTCACAGTTAAAGGGACCCTTCTTTCACACTACACCCTTCTGTTCAGAGACCTTCTTTGCATTTGAAAATGTGTCTTTTGTGGTGGAATGCCCAACTGAGCCTCCTTCTCTCCTCTCTCTTTGACACCCTGCAGTGCTGCAGTTGAAGCTCCAGCAGCGCCGGACTCGAGAAGAACTGGTGAGCCAAGGGATCATGCCGCGTAAGTGCCTCTCTCTCTCAGCATTTGATAGAGTTGCGTTTTCGACATAGCTTGCATTGCCTAGTATGCCGTGGGAAGGATCTAACAAAACAAGGCCAACAGATTTCATTTGTCACCCTCTTTCTTGTGCTTTTCCACATTTAGGGACTTTCAGTCACTAGTAGTTAACTGTCCTTATTGATCAAGTTCAGCGAAACAAACAGCGTTAGGTTTACTGGTACCATTGAACCATCCTTAGCTTTTGAATTGCACCTTTCAGGGGTTTCTACTCCCTGTTACACTTCCCTTTATAGGAGGAGCACATCTTGAGCTGGGGTTTTATGAGGAAGAACCTACTTCTTGCATGTGTTTTGCCTTAGGTGTTCAGGTTCTTGGGAAAAGAGAAAACCCTTTTCCATCTGGTATTTTAAATCAACTGTTGTTTTCTTTAGAGGGAGATTATCAGATACCCTATGGCTGGCATGGGTGTGATGGTGCATGAGGGGGTTCTTGCAGAGCTGGGCTTACCGGCTGCTCACCAGTGAGTGTACAACTCAGTACATCACTAGGGGAGAAATGAAACCAACACTGGAATTTGTTAGAAGTAAGAAAATTTGCTTTTAATACCACCAGCATTATAAAGTGGAAGCTGGAACCAGCAAGATTTTCCTCTTTTTGACATTTCTTTTTAAGTCATCAAGGAGAGCTTACGCTCTCCTTGCTTTCTTTCGTCTTGTGTGTTCTTGCTACTTGGACACACCCTAATGAAGTTTTAAAATTATATAAATAAATAAAAGGAAAGAAAAAGTCCTATAACAACTTCTAGCTTCATAGACCGAGAACTGATGTTTTTCACCTTAATGCACATTGACCTGCGGCCACTGTATTTTCCTAATTTTCATTCACTTACTCATTCAGAATATTTGAGAACCTATATGTGCCCGTTGATGTAGCAAGATAAATCCAGCTCCTGCTCTCAGGATTTTTATGTTTAAAAGGAGAATAGTGATAGTACACAAGGAGACAAACAAGATAATTTCAGAATATGGAAATTACATAATTTCCAAGTTTGTTACGACATAAGTTAACTGGTTGGTGTCTTAACAAATGATAGAAATGAGACAGGGTTACTTTGGATAAGATGGTCAGGGAAGACCTCCCTGAGGGGGAAATACGTGAGCTGAGGTCAGAAGGATGAGATGGAGTCAACCGTGCAGAAGCAGGCAGAGAGCCAGGGGAAAAGGAGACCAAGTGTAAGAGCCTAGTGCAGGTGAGAGCCTGTCATGTTTGAAACCATCGAGGAAGCCAGTGTGGCTGGGGCCTGCTGAGTGAAGGGAGAGCAGACCAAGTTAAGATTGGCAAGGTGGGCAGGGCTAAATTGAGGGATTGTCAACTACACCGGAAGAGGTGGCTTTTATTTTAGGTACAGTGTGAAGCCATTGAAGCCTTTTAAGCGAGTGAATATGGGATTTGATTCATGGCATGGTAATGGCAGGTCCATTTCTAAGAGCTAGAACCATATAGCAGGTGTAGGGGATCTGAGATCTATTTCTATCCTAAGCATCAGCCAGGAACTTAATTAAGTCTCAAATTCATCTTCGAATTTACTGCAGTTAACTACCAAACCATTTACCCACATTATACTGCTATCTTCTCTGGCTTTCCAGTGAAGAGCATCCCACCTCCACCCCTTAAAGAGTCATATAGAGCAGATGGCTTGTGCAGTGGATCAGTAATGTGATGAGGTGGGGCAGTGATGTGCTTTACAAAAACACTCCAGATCTGCCTCTCTGTAAACCTTTGCAGGGGGACAGGTCACCAAGAGTCTCATCTCCTTTCACCAAGGGCATCATGTGTTTAATGTATTCTTTGTGCCCAGGGTAGTCTTAGATGAAAGAAATATGGGGCAAGTTGCCTGCCCTCAAGACATTTAACAGTTTATTTGGGCAGCTAAAATTTACCAGCGCACAAAATAAAGAGCAATTCAGCATCCTGTGGGGTGCTGACTAATTACAGTACTAGCTGAGAGCATAATACTACCTCTCAGGATCTGTAAGATGTTCAGTGTATAAAAGCCTTGCATTATTCCACTAGTCTTTCAGTTGGTACCAGGGGCTACTGTAGATCACTGTTTAATATGATTTATTGTGTACAGTCTTTCTGTTTAGCATTTCTTGTAGTATTCTATGTTGTTAAGACAAATAAATGATGTTTCACTTACTGTGGTTGCTTATAGATTTCCCTCCAACTGCACTGTGAGCTCCTTGAGAAAGTACCTTATTTATATTCCTGTCACTAGTGCCAGGCACTGAATGAAAGAATCAAGACATTCGGTTGTAAAGTGTGATACGTGTGTATGTGAAGGACAGACACACACACAGAAGCAGATACTAATCTGTTGCAAACTCATTGGAATTCTGGAACAATACTTCTATCAGGAGTGCAAGTTCTGGGGCCCTGGGTGGTTCAGTCAGTTAAGTGTCCGACTTCAGCTCAGGTCATAATATCATGGTTCGTGTGTTCAAGCCATGCGTCGGGCTCTGTGCTGACTGCCAGCTGAGAGCCTGGAGCCTGTTTCAGATGCTGTGTCTCCCTCTCTCTCTGACCCTCCCCTGCTCATGCTCTCTCCCAGAAATACATAAAACATTTAAAAAAAATTTAAAAAGGAGTGCAAGTTCTAAAATGTTTTGAATATCTAATTGTATACTCTGTGTTGTTCTCTGTATCTGTGAAGTGAGAATAATTGCCCTTCCTGTAGGATTAGAGATGATCTGTTTTTGTGAGAATACTGCATCTTTCTCCTACCAGGAACCACCTTCAGCTATGGACACAGTCTTGGTTTTCAGCTTTTCTAATGAAGGAAATAGGTAGCAAACTCTTAGATTATGGGAGTTCTAGAATGTTGATTCCTGGGAATAGTTTCAGGTGTGACATTCCCTGTTCACCTGGTACCTGGTGATACATGGATAGGGTCCTGAGCTCACAAAGATGAGGTTCATTCTTTTGTTTTGTTTTGTTTTGTTTTGCCAACCTTGCACCCTCTGAGTGAATTCTTCTTCCTTACCGCAGTCCTGCGCTCTCTACCTTAAATCTTGTTGTAACCCCCCTGACCTCCCCACCACCTACTGCCATCTTCCACCAGCCCCACTTCTCATCTTCCACTTCATCTTTCAAAGAAAATCTGAGCAGGTGCTGGAGACAGCTTGTAAATGACCAGCAAGTTGTTGTTGACTATTGGAGATTTGGAGACCTCAACAAGTAACATCTGGTTGGAAGGGCCCATTTCTTTCCCATCTTACTGGCCTGAGGAGTTTCTGCAGTGTGTTTATATGTAAGTTTGCTGTACAGCTTAGGAAGTAGGTAGGCCCTTGAACTGGTGGAAAGGAGTGGTGTAGTCATGGCTGCATTCTGCCTCATCATTTCTGTGTTTCTATCTTTTATCAAGTTCTTCTCATTCCAACCTTATTTATAGCGCCGGGAAGAAAACCCACCCACCTCAACTCCCAGAATACTCCTACACAGTTCCCATGTAGGATGGCTCTCAGTTCAGACAGTGTATCTGTAGGACACCATGTCTTCAATGGCGCCCTTTGCCCTCAGGGTGGTTGAGGTTCTCTGCATGTCATTCTAAGTTGGAGTATGACCTTTTGTAAAGTGCAAGGAAGGAAAGAATCTCCCAATTCCTGCAGACCTCCCACTGCTGCTTGGTGTGCTCTGTTCATGGCCTCTAAACTATGGGGTATGGAAGTTGGTTTCTGATGTGTTTTTTAAACAGGATCATTTCCCAACGTCTGTCATTCTCATCATTAAATGTGTCTCAATTTCAACACTATATAAACCCTACCAAATACAGAGTGCCAGATAGCAAAGGATTACATATTCCAGGCCCTGAGCTTTCTTTAATAATGTCTGAAGCATCGCATATCTTGAGGGAAAGGAAAGATGGCACAGATAGGAAGCTGATGTCTAAGTCCAAAGAGTAAGCCGAGCAATGCTGCTGTACCCAGAGTGAAGACTCCTAGAGGAGATGGGTCATGTGTGGTACACCTTGTTCTCAAACACAGCTTCCCCCCAGCCTTCCTTCCTCTGTGACATTTAAAGGTGTACAAGGTCATAAGGTTTAGGTGAAAATTAAGAAAAATGTTCTGGCAGCGAGAGCTGCTGCAGAGGAATAACCTTTTAAAGGAAAGCATGGACATTCTCCTGACCCTCAGACAACTGAGAAAAAGTTTCCATCTTTCTGAATATGGAAAGAAGAACTTTATCTGCTTCTTCCTTCTTAGCCTTTTGTTACTCTGTTGTAAATCCTTGAGAAAAGCATAGAGTATACCATGTTTCTAATGCTGTAGTTAACTCTCAGTTCATTATTTTCCCGTGTGCATGTAGTAGAAAAACCTTGGTACCTTGGCAAGCATATGAAGAAATCAGTTTTTGTCCTGTAGATTCTCTAAGAACCTTGTTCCATTGCTTGAGTGAACTTGTTTTTTCACTTTGTTTTTTTATTTTATTTAAAGTTTGTTCATTTGGGGGCAGCTGGGTGGCTTAGTCGGTTAAGCGCCCCGACTTTCGCTTAGGTCATGATCTCGCGGTTCGTGGGTTCGAGCCCCGCGTCGGGCTCTGTGCTGACTGCCAGCTCAGAGCCTGGAGCCTGTTTCAGTCTGTGACTCCCTCTCTCTCTGACCCTCCCCTGCTCACGCTGTCTCTCTCTCTCTCCTAGAAATAAATAAAACATTTAAAAAAAAATTCCTTAAAAAAAAAAGAAAAAAATAAAGTTTGTTCATTTGTTTGAGAGAGCAAGCATGAGCAGGGGAGGGTTAGAGAGAGGGAGAGTGAGAATCCCAAGCAGGCCCCGCACTCTTGGTACAGAGCCTGAGGTAGGGCTTGAACCCACAAACCATGAGATCATGACCTGAGCCGAAGTTGGAGGCTTAACCAACTGAGCCACCCTGGTGCCCCCTATTTTTTCACTTTACATAGCATTTCTGTGCAGCCAGCTGGTGCCATTGGTGACACTTATCCACTGAATGGTTAGAAGAATCCTAAGAGTGTGAAGGTAACATAGTCCAAAGAGGCCAGCCACTTGGTATCAGTCCAGAAGCCTCTCAAACTACCGAGCCCCTGAAGGGTGCTCAAACATGTGGCTAAGTGAAAAGATGGACAAATTGGTCTGTTGTGACTGGATCATAGATCTACAAATAGGCCTTGTGTATCTCACATTGAAACTGGAAAGAACAGTTTTATGTAATGAGGTCCCCCCACTCTGTACTTTTAATAAACTTTGCCATATCTTGACTCCCTAACCTTTAGTTCTGCAGCTTGATACCTTTGTCACGATTCAGCTGTCACTGTTAGCCAAGTGACACACATAGAGACCGTGTGGCCCTGTTGTAGCACTCACAGCTTATCTGTCAGTTTACTCGGCCCCAGTGTTAGCTGACGATCTCCTGTTCCTCTGATTATAGCAATCTCTGCACCAAAAAGAAATTTCTTTTTTTAAATTTCTTTTTAAGTTTATTTATTTTGAGACAGAGCAAGAGAGAGAGAGAGAGTAAGGTAGGGGCAGAGAGAGAGAGAGAGAGAGAGAGAGAGAATCCCAAACAGGCTGTGCACTGACAGCAGCCCAGCATGAGGCTTGAACTCACAAACTGTGAAATCATGACCTCAGCTGAGATCAAGAGTCAGACACTTAACTGACAGAGCCACCCAGGCATCCCAAGAAATTTCTTTTAAATTCTAACAAGAAATTTTTCAATGGCTTCAAGTATCAGGATTCATTACTATGATCCCTTTGTCTCCAAAGCTGAATTTCTTCTTAATAATATTTTTATTTGGGAATTGTTACTTATATTATTCTTTACCAAATGTACAAACTGAGTTCCCAGATTATTTTTCTCTAGTACAAATGGACCAAATCCATTTCGGTAAAGCTCTTTTAAAACTAATTTTTGTTTTTGTAAACCCTAAGAGGATAAACCAATCTCCTGAGCCTCAGAGTTTCTTGTAATGAGAAAGAGGCTATAATTTAACTTTGTCATCTAGTAACTTGGGGATGGCATGGGACCTTTTCCCAAGTTACTAGGATTCAAAAGAAGTAGCTTCTAGACCAGTCCTGTACAATAGCATTTTCAACAGTGATAGAAATATTATGTAACACTAGCCAGGAGCCACAAGAGATGCTGAGCACTCAAAATGTGGCTAGCTTGAGTAAAGAGCTATTTTTTTTTTTATGTTTATTTATTTATTTTGGGGGGGAGAGAGAGAGAGCGCGCGCGTGCATGTGTGCACACACTTACGCAGTGGAGGAGCAGAGGGAGAGAGAGCATCCCAAACAGGCTCCATGCTGTGAGCACAGAGCCTAATGTGGGGGTCAATCTTATGAACCATGAGACCGTGACCTGAGCCGAAATCAAGAATCGGATGCTTAACTGACTGAGCCACTCAGGTGCCCCAAGAGCTGAATTTTTAATTTTAATTAATTTAAATTTAAATAGTACTGTATGGCTGGTGGCTATTGTATTAGTGGAGTTTTAGACCTTACTCTGCCACTTAGGAACAAGGTGACTTTGGGCAACTCTGTTACCTTTCCTGAACTCAACTTCTACTTTTATAAAAAGGGGATAATAACCCTTCTTAGCTACCCACAGAGTTAGTTTGGAAATAAATGAGATGATGTATTGTTCATGCTTTTGAAGTATAGGCACTGTTATTTTCAAGAATGAGAGGACCATTAACTTGGCTCTATCTCTGGAAGCAGTACACACACGCACACACACACACACACACACACACACACACACGCATGCACATCTTACTAATTTCTCTCAAAACCAGTGTTTGGGAACAGGAACTAGTTTTCAATAAATAACCTTTCTTGCATTTTCCTCCTTACCCACAGATTAAAAAACAGTTGTTGAAAATCGTGAAGAGTCAAAGAACCACTAGCCAACATGGTATTCTGTTATGACTATTCCCATTTTGGTTGTATAGTATCAAGCCTATCATTTTATTAGCTTGCTCTCTCCATGGCAGTGAATGTTTCTTTTTTAATCTCTCTTAAGACAAATGAAACAAGGGGGTTGGAATAATGTTTTTTAAAATTTCTGGGCAATTTGCCAAGAGATGGAAATGTTCACCAGTGGGGACACAGAAGTGATTTCAGGGGAGATGAGGGTCTGGTTTGAGGCTGAATTGCCCTTTTCTTTTTAAAACTTAGATCTAAATTGATAAAATTACAATCTTCAGGGAAATGTCATCTGTCTTGCTTTTTAAGTGAAGTGTTACAGTGTTTAAGGATTCCGTCTCTGGCTATTTTGTAGATTATGAATCCAGGTGGGGGCAGGGATGAGCACAGATCTTCCTGCTCAGCTGGGCCTCAGTCATTTCCCAGTTGCTCTAGTCCATTTGCGAGTTGCTAGAAGCTATATGGCAATCTCTGAACTACTGTCCCTATAAGCCAGAGCCATTTGGCCAAGATGCATTCCACATCCCTCTCCAGTAGGAACTCAGAAGAGGCACTCCCCACACCCCGGTTTTTGCCCACTGCCTCTGGTCCAGTCCATGCCCTCCGGCTCGTGCTTCTTTTATTTTATTATTCTTTTTAATTAGAAATTTAAAAAAAAATTTTTTTTTTGGAGAGAGGGGCAGAAGGAGAGAGAGAGAAAGAGAAAGAGAAAGAATCTTAAGCTTGACATGGGGCTCAATCCCATGACCCTAGGGTCATGACCTGGCTGAAATCAACATTTGGATGTTCATTTGACTAAGCCACCCAGGCACCCTCATGCTTTTAGATGCTGACTTTCAGAAATGTACATGTGATCCATTTAACTCATTTTTTATTTTTTAAAAAGTTTTCTTTATTTATTGTGAGAGAGAGAGAAAGCATGAGTAGGGGAGGGGCAGAGAGAGGGAAAGAGAATCCCAAGCAAGTTCTACACTGTCAGCACAGAGCCCAATGTGGGGCTCAAACTCATGAATGGTGAGATTGTGACCTGAGCTGAAATCAAGTGTTGGACAGTTAGTGGACCGAGCCACCCAGGTAGCCCCCATTTGGCTCTTTTATATATATAAATATCTTTGTTTGAAAGAGCTAGTTGCCTTTTTTTTTTTATTAATAAAATGTTTATTGATTTACTGTTTGAGACAGTGAGGGGTGGGGGAGGGAAAGTGATCAGAGAGCAAGGGAGAAAGAGATCCCAAGCAGGCTTCACGCTCAGTACAAAGGCGGAAACTGGGCTCAGTCGCATGAACTGTGAGATGAAGAGCTGAGCCAAAATCAAAGAGTTGGATTCTTAGCCTACTGAGTCACCCAGGTGCCCCTAGTTGTCTTTGACACATAATTGACATATAACATTATATTAGTTTCAGGTGTCCAATATAGCCTTTTTTTTTTTTTTTAATTTTTTTTAGATGAAGTGAACCCTGCCTAATTGGGATGATGTTTCTTCAGCTTAAAAGTGTGACCCTTTCACTGTAGTTCAATGTCAAGTTCACATGGTATTTGAGAAATACCAGGGTAAACATGTGTCCTAGGATTGGCATTAATCTGATCCCTAAATCTGAAGCTGAGAGAATACTGTGTCAGGCACATGGCCTCAGCAATCTTCTGTCTCGGGAGGCCAGCTGAGTGTATCACTCCTGGGTGTTACATGTTGCGTTTCTGATAGATGTCACTGACCTCATCTCTCTCCCTGCTGTTTATTCTCTGGGTTTATTCTCTCAGTGGTTAGTGACTAGCATCAAACCTCCTCCTTGGCCACTTGGTAACAGATCCTAAAATAGGACTCTAGAGTTAGTTGTATGTTCATGTTCTGAGCATATTCATTGTTGAATTCAAGGAAGAATTTTCACAAGAAGCTCTGTGTACAGGCCATCAAAAGTAGCCTTCTTGATATGAGTTCTTGATGCAATTTAATATCCAAAAAGTACAGTAGGAAAAAGGGAGGGTTCTGGATAGCTCAGCTGGTTAAGCATCCAACACTTGATTTCAGCTCAGGTCATGATCTCACAGTTAATGAGTTTGAGGCCCACATCGAGATCTGTACTGACAGTGCAGAGCATGCTTAGGATTCTTTCTCCCTCTCTCGTGCCCCTCCCATGCATGCTCTCTCTCTTTCTCAAAATAAATAAAAACTTTAAAAAATGTATGGTGAGAATTTAATAATTTTATTTATTAATTTTATTTAATAATTCTTGAAGTGTCTGAGATATCCAAAGCCACTTCTTTTCAAGGTAATAAATGGAGTAAAAGTCAGTTGTTGAAGCTACTCACAGAATTTACCTGTACAATTTACAAATGTAAAAAATCACACTCAGGGCACCTGGGTGACCCCGTCGGTTAGGCATCTGACCTCAGCTCAGATCATGATCTTGCAGTTCATGGGTTCAAGCCCCATGTCGGGCTTTGTGCTGACATCTCAGAGCCTGGAACCTGCTTCGAATTCTGTGTTTCCCTCTCTCTCTGCCCCTACCTTGCTTGCTCTCTGTCTCTGTCTCTCAAAAATGACTAAACATTAAAATTTTTAAAAAAGCATCAGACACTCAAGGGGAACTGTGATAGGATCTGACGTTGTGGGGATTTAACATTTTCAGCCCAGTGGGGTGTTAGCTGCAGAAAGGGCACAGGTGATGTGGAGCTTTTTTCTACACACATGACTTAAGCATATTGAATATGGAGCTTTAGTAAGAAGTAGTAGCTTTTGGGTGTCTGTGTGCTTCAGCAGGGAGCATGCACTGGAATGGTCACTGGTCCAGAGCACTGGACTGGGCTGCGATGTGAGAGCCACATACAAACATGGCTGGCATGCATGTCAAACGGAATCTCAGAAGGCCAACTTCACAATATTTGGCCCCTCCTAGTTTAACCTTTAGGAATTCAGGTTTTCCTGTTGATAATTCATGATGTAAAAGATTGTGTCCTGACCTTTTCCTCCCCAGTCTTCCATCTCTTTCACAGTCAGTGGATCAAGGTTGCAAGACTGAACAGCTTGCACTCCTGGGAAGGAAAGATTCAGCATTCTGAGTCTCCACTTTTACATATTCTTGGTCGTTGGCTTTCCTGCTGGTTTGGGTGGGGATGACAACTCAGATGCCAAAACAGGGGTGGTGGTGAGTCTGATACCAAAACAGGATGTGCATAAAGCACATTTTCTGTTAGTTTGGATTCTTGCTTGCACGAGAATGTGTGATTCCTTCCGCGTACACCACCACCCCAGCTCTTCCTTTACTCACATGGACTTGGACTTAGTTCTGATTTTCATTGTCATGGCCAGTCCCTGGAACTGTCGACCCAACTCTTTAGTTAATGGTCTTTGTTGCAAGAATTGGAGGCATTTTGGTATGACAGCTAAAAACAGTAAGACAAAAAATGAAGTCAGGCCCAGTTAGCAGTCAGCATTTGATTCCACATGCATGCTGTTTGCTGCAGGAGGATGGCACAGAAAAAAAGTTAAAATAGTACCAGTGCCTCAAATTTAACAGCCTCTTGCAGCTGGTAGAGCACTTTCTCTTTAGTTAGTGCTAACAGCCATCAATGCAGTGGTTTGTATAATTGCCATCTCGTCCAGGAGGATCTTGAGGCCCAGGGGTCATGTGACTTGCCCACAGTCACACCACCACTGAAGGACAGAGGCAGAGCCAATCCAGTCTCTTGGCTCCAAAGCCCGTGCTGATTCCTGAAGGTCACAGTCTAATGGTTCTTAATGACATAGTTTTATGAGAGCCTGTTGTACTTTCCTCCGCAGTTTCAGTATTGAAAGTTGAAAACAGCATCAGATCAGGACCTATAGTTGAGGAAGTAAGGTGCAAGTTGATAGTGGGAGTAAGAGTAACCCCATCATTTTTGAGCCCCCCAGTAAAATTGCTTCCAGATTATAGCTGCTGTCTGCGGGGCTTGAAGGCCGTGGGAATCTTTCTACTTCTATTGTCATAACCTTTAGCTAAATCAGAGCCTCCTGATTTCTCTTATGCCATTGATATTCCTTAGAAAATCTTAGGTGTCTCTTCACCACACAGTTGCCCAGACAAGTTCCCGGGATTCAGCACACAGTTACCCCTATAATCCTTATAAGTGCTCTAAAGCTGGTACAGTGTGCCCCAGGTTAAGAGCCCCTGCTCTGCCTGGATACAGAATCATCTACCTAAAGGTGGTAATGTCACACCTGTGACACAGCTGACTCTGTGCTTCTGTCACTCAAGTGTGTAAGTGACCCTCACACTTTCTGGTCCTGAGTCCAGTGATCCTCTGGGCTCCTTGCCTGCTGTGTGCTAAGACCAAGAACTACTTTTCTGTAGCTGCCTTCTATTGAGTGTGATTGCCAGGCTGCAGATACAAACAGTGGGGTGTGGAATCTGTCCCAGCTAGGCCCTCGCCAGGGTGGGAGGAGAATTGATCCTTTGACTCTCAGAAATGCATACTTTGCAACTTGAAGCAATGATCCTGAAAGGAGCTCAGGAGATTAAACTCTTTACTCGTGGGCACCTACCTAGCCAGCAGAGTTGAGATTTTGAATGAAACTGTTGAGAAAAGTTATCAAGTGCTTACTAGGTGTACTTTGTAGTCACTTAGCCCCTGATGGTAGAGAACGAGCAAATAAGAATCCTTACTTTATCATCGGTTGTGCTGCCTTTTCTCTGCCCTTTGGACATAGGGAAACCATGGTTTTTGAATGTTAGTGGCAACAGAATCCTTGAGGAGCTTAGTAATAGAGTAAAATTCTTGAAGCTTAGGAATCTGCATTCCAGGGAGAGTCTTGCTTTCCAGAGACCTTCTGATGCAAGTGACTCCTGAACTGCACTCAGAGGACTGTGCCGAGGGCTGCTGGCCTCTTTGCTCTTCTCATGTTTAGTGGTGGAGCAGGGCCTTGTTATTCTCTCCTCAGGAGTCGTGAGGTAGAAGACAGCCTGTCTACATGCTTCAAGAGTTGATGACAAATTCGTAAGTTGAGGCTGCTGCTTTATGAAATGATTGGATGTAGAAACTTATGAACACCGGTTTCCAATGCTGGGGAAACCCTGCCTTGCCTGTCTCTCTGACAGTGAATTGGTGGAGTTAATGAACTGGTTAATTGGTTAATGAATCGGTGGAGCTGTGTACAGGCCTCAGTGCGAGGGCCAAGGGACGAGGCAGAAGACTCCGTTGACTTGGGAAGGAGTTTGGTTATTCAGTGACTCCCTCTTCTGCCACATTGGCCCCTTCGAGAGAGGGCTGGAGGGAAAAGGACTGGGAGAATGTATGTCCCCTTGACATCCTTTGAGGTTGTATCTGTCCCATTGCCAATATTAAAGAAAGGACAAGGGAGCATTTCTTTCCAGAGAAGTAGCCAGGAAAAGAAAGCAAAATGTGAAAGATCAGATTAAAATCACTAGAGTTTTTGTTTGTGGACGTGTGTGTGTGTTTGTGTGTGTGTGTGTGGACATGTGTGTTGTAACTATCGCGTTTTGGGGGGAAAAGGGGTAACTTGACAGAGATTGTCTTTTCTCTTCCACACCCCCACCCCCTCGTCTTTGCCTCTGGTGTGCTGAAATATGTACAAATAAAAATACGTGAATTTTGGAATCAGGAGAACCAAAGTTTAGTCTCCACTCTGTAGTTGATCAGAATGTGATGTCAGGGAAGTCAGTTCTCTGCTATGACATGTGGAAAATAATAGATTCCAAGAAGCTCAAGGAAGGTAATTCCCAACAAACTATACAAACATCAGGGAAAATAAGGAAACCATTTGTAGCAAATTTATTTATGTTACTCTTGGGAGCCTTTTTGTCAGTCACTAGATTGACAGGCACAATCCTACTTTATTTCTTCTCTCCATGTCCTTTCCTCTAGTACGACTTGCAAACCAAGTAAAGCCCAAAGATCTGTAAGGCCCCTGTGGCTGCCCCTCTCACCGCCTCTCCTCACGCTCTGTGTCCCTCCTCCTCTGCCACCCTGGTCTTCTTCACGCCCTCTGTCACTCAGGCAGCTTCCCACCCAGGGCCTTTGCTTTTGCTGTTCTCTCACCAGAAGAAGGCTCTTCCACAGATGGCTGCAGGGCCTACTCCCTTCCTCAGGCAGGCCTCTTCAGACAGCACACCAAAAAGTCTTTCCTGGCCTTCTGTATGGTGAAATGTTCCTGCCCTCACCATTCTGTCACTCAACCGCAGTTTTATTCTTCTTCATAGTGTATATCACCTCCTGTGGTACTGTATGTTCATTTGTTTTGTGTGTCATTCCTCACGAGAGTGTAAGCTGCAGGAGAACACGGATATCCCAGCACAAAAACAGTCTGACACATGGGCTCCCAGTAAATATTTATTGGGAAAATGAGTGAGTAATTTACTGTTAGCACACCTTAATCTCTTAGGAGATGTAAACCTCTGGACCCCCGTCTTATGTCTCCACCTGTTGCAGTTAGTGTCGTCCACTAACCCCCGGCATAGCTCTGAGGCCAGTGGCCGCTTCCTAAGTATAAGTAATCTTCTAGAAACCTCGCAAGCCTTATTTTATCTGACCTGCCCACTACTAATATCTCTCTTCTTCCACCTACCGTAGCTCTCTTTCTTGAAGCTTACTCCTGACATCAGCTTTGCCTGGCCCTCTCCTGCCTCTGAGAGCCTCCTCGGTTTCCTTTTCTGGGCTCTCTTCATCACTAGTGATGGATTTAATCACTTAAATTTTGGGATTCTCTTAAGATTCAGCCTGGGAAATATTCTCTCCTGTCTCTGCATATCCTATCACATTATCCTTAGATGACGTGACACACACAGATGCGCGTGTACACACATACACACACTTGCACATCTCCTAATAGGATGTCTTGCGATCAGCTCATATTCAGCATGCCCAAGACTGAACATGGTCTCTCTCTTACCCTGTTCCAAGTTACTCCTCCTGTATCCCCAGTCCAGGAGTGTTAGTGACACAGCCGTTCACCCAGCCATTCCGTTTTATTCTTCTAAATGGCCTCTTGATCATTACTACACGATCTTATAAAAATGCAGTTCTTACTCTTTTGCCATTCCAGCTGATTTCAGGCAGGGGTTATCAGTAGATACTAGCTAAAACCATGAGGGAAGTGGTGGCTAGGGAACAGGATTTTCCCATGGCCTCAAGATGTTACCCCACAGATTACATATTAATTACAAAGGAGGAGTGCTACTTTTAAGATACAGACATGTGTCACCTTTCAGGCTTTTAGCACCATCAGTGGTAAGGCAACATGGCATTATGTGTCTCCTGATATTAAAAGTACACATTACCTGTGTAGTTTCCTTGCCAGAAGTGTTTACCATAAATCCGATCATGGGAAACAAACTCAGAATATAGGACATTCTTTCTGCAAGACAGCTGGCTTAGTTACTTAGGTCAGTATTGCAAAAAACAAAAAAGGCAAGAGTATTGTTCTAGATTGTGACTGAAGGGACAGCAACCAAATGTAGTACCATGTAGTACATGACTTCCAATTAAATCTTGGATTGGGGGGGATCTAAACAGCTATAAAAGACATTTTGGGGGGCAACTGAGCAAATTCAAATATAGACTGTAAATTAGATTATATTACTGATTTGTTCTTTCAGTGTTTTGTAGGTTTGATAAATTCAGAACTCAAAGGGGACATGGAGAAGGGGAACATGTGAATGTAGACATGGGGGGTGAAATGAATATGTGCCAATTACCAGCTGAGTTTCTGCTCATTTTATTTTTTAATATAAAACATTAAGTTAGAAATACCCCACTCCCCACTCCCCTTCATGCAGGTCTGATATTGTTGCTTTCTTGGCTAATGTGGTGGCTATGTATGGATCTCTGGATACAATTCTTTGTTTGTTTTTAAAAGAGAGAGAGGGAGAGAATCCCAAGCAGGCTCCTTGCTGTCACCAGAGAATCCGATATGGGGCCTGATCTCACAAACTGTGAAATCATGACCTGAGCCAAAATCAAGAGTCAGATGCTTAACTGACTGAGCCATCCAGGCACAGTTCTTAATTCTTAATAGCACAGGAAAAATATCATGTCACTTCTGTCTGGCCTCCGTGGTTTCTGATGAGAAATTTACTGTCATTCAAATTGTTTTCCCTCTGGCTGCTTTCAAGTTTTTTCTTTCATTTTCAAAAGTTTAATTGTATTATATCCTGGCATGAATTTCTTTGGGTTTATCTTGTTTGGGGTTTGCTAAGACTTTGAATCTGTAGACTTATGTCTCTTGAGAAATTTGGGAAGTTTTCAGCCTTTCCTCACCTCTCCCCTCCCCTCCCGTCTCCTCCCCTCCTTCAAGAGAGTGTGCAAGAGAGAGAGTGTACACACACAAGAGGGGGAAAAGAAGAGGGGAAATCTTAAGCAGGCTTCACGTCTAGCATTGTGCCCAATGTAGGGCTCAATTTCACAACCACGAAATCATGACCTGGGCTAAAATCAAGAGGCACACCTAACCAAGTGAGCCACCCCAGGTAACCCACAGCCATTTATTTCTTTAAGTACTTTTTCAAACCACCAGTTTACTTCTTCATCCAGGGCTTAGATGACAAAATGTTAGATTTTTTTATGGGTAGGGATGACCTTGTTATCACTGGGCTGTGGTGAAGGTCCTGACTTTTCACCAGCCCTCTCTTGACAGCAACAGGGATGGGAAGGATGTCTTATTTCTGTGAGGTAGTGGTTTAAGTCCAGGCTCCCTGTTTGGTCTCCACTTATTTCTTGGGTTGTAGGGAGGATATTTGTTACTGGCTGGTGGGAATGAAGGCCCCAGCTTTCTCCTTGGCCTTCTTTGACACTTCTGCGCAGGGATATTGGAGAGCTTTATTATAATAAAACCCCAAACCCTTGCAAGGATGGGACTCTAGTCTCCTCACTTGATTTTTCCACTGTTTTTTTTGTGGTGTCAGTCTGGAGTAGAACAATTATTGTCTATAAGTTTTCTGTTTGGCTCGGTTCCCCTTTCCCTGGTCGTTTGGCCAATGAGTGTAGGTTTTGTTGGGACTTTTTTGTCTGCCTCCATTGGCATTTACAGATGGTTGGCCTCTTCAACTCCAAGTCTAGAACGTATGAGATAAAAAGGAAACCCAGGGAACTCACCACTGTGTCGTTCTTCAGGTCTCAAAGTCCCTAGCCAGTCTGCCCTCTTCTCTTCACCTTTCAGAACCTACTTACGTTTAATTTTTCATTATTATTAAGTAAACTCCAACCCCAACATGGGGCTTGAACTCATGACCCTGAGATCAAGATCATGCTCCTCTGACTGAGCCAGCCAGGCACCCCTACTTTATTCTTGTTTTTTACATAACATCCAGAGTTTTTAGTTGTACTTAGTGGGGGGAGTAGAGAACAGTATGTCTGTTCCATTTCCCAGATGCATAAGTCCCTGTAGTAGCAAATGAAAGGTCTTTGTGGGCTGGGCTCGGGCCCCCTCCAGCCTCATTGTCCCCACATGACCTCCTCCTTGGTCCAACCATATCAAACTACTTGTAGCCCCTTGAACTTGTTGTGCTCCTTCATACCTTCATGTTCTTGCTCTTCCTTAGCCTCAGATGACCTCCCGTTCCCTTCCTTGTCTGCCTGTGGTGTTCTGTTCTGTTCATTTGGGTTTTCTCTGTGCAGTCTACCTAGACAGTTCATATACTCTTAACTTGGGCTAAATTTTGCCTCTTCTGTCCTTTGTAGCACTTTAAATTACCTCTACAATTGTACTCCCACTTTGTATTGCACTTATTTGTCTTTTTTGCTAACCAGACCATGGACTACCTTTGAGGGCTGGGGCCCTTTTCTGTGTATCCTTGTCCTCAGTAGCTGGAATAATAGTTACTTAAGAATTGCTTATTGGATAGATGGATTGCTATATTTATTTCTGATTTCCTACCTCGGTTATTATTAAATGTGTTTTCCCCTTACTTCCCACAGAATGCCCACTTATGTACACACTGTGTGTCCCTCCTACTTCTACGGTGGGAAGAAATCCAGCAGCTTGCCTGAAGGCAGGGCTCCTTGGACTGGGGCACTTCATTGACTTCTGTTAGCTGTACTGTGTTCGTGGCTTTGAGTTCCTCTGAATGCAGCTTCTGGCAAAGTATCTTAGTGAGGATGGGAACCATAGTGTTTATTATGTCAGCACCTAATAAAGCCACATTCCAACCCAGGCACCTAACAAATATTCCTTAATGATAATGAGGAGATGAGTCTTGATGGCTAATTGCTGCCATTCTTTGCTGAGATGCATTTCCAGGAGTGTTTTGTGGATCCTAGAAGACTTTCACTTGTCTACATATTTAAGTAAATCTGGGGCTGTGATGGGAAAGCACTGGTTTAATGTCCTAAATTAATGCAAGAGGTTGATGTTTAAGGATCCTTCTACTCACTCTCTAGTATGAGATTAAATCATGATGGCTTGATGCCCTGCTCCTGCATGTAAGCCACAGAGCTCAGCGGACACACTGAGCACAGCATCGAACTCCCCCTTGGAAGCTGATGGCAGTATGTTGTTTTAAAAAATGGAAAGATTTGGGACGCCTGGGTGGCTTAGTCGGTTAAGCGTCCGACTTTCGCTTAGGTCATGATCTCGCGTTTCGTGGGTTCGGGCCCCGCGTCGGGCTCTGTGCTGACTGCCAGCTCAGAGCCTGGAGCCTGTTTCAGTCTGTGACTCCCTCTCTCTCTGACCCTCCCCTGCTCACGCTGTCTCTCTCTATCTCTCCTAGAAATAAATAAAAACATTAAAAAAAAAAAAAAGGAAAGATTTTCATTTTAGTTCCCAAGGACCTCATTTAAGGCAGCAAACATGAAAAGGGAGAAAGAAAATGGGCGCTGGAGAGGGGGCAGAGTCTAAGTTGGTGGCCGCAGACAGCCAGGGAAGACCTACAACTGGAACTGAGACTGTGACGAAGAGTGTCACCCCTCATAGCCATTTCTTTTCATTTGAATTTTTCCTTTCATTATGTGTGCACCCTTCCCTGTGTGCGCGCAGAGCAGTGTGAGTGTCACAGGGGGGCCCAGCTCCCGGAGGGTGGGAGTGGGGTGTCCAGAGCTGCCCCCCCACCCCACACGTGTATATTACAAACTGCATGCACAGTTCTTGGATTTGCGTCAGTTCTGTGGGGCTTCTCTTTCAGAGATGGCCTTCTAGGAGTTTCTGGGGAAGTGAAATTTCTAAATAATATCCTGGCTCTTCAGGCTAAGCCACCAAGGCAGCAGGAGGAGGGAGATGGTCTCGGACCTCCATCTGGATGAATGCTGCCCTCCTCATTGGACACACATCTGTGGGTTAACTTTGAGTCTTTGAGAGTTTTTCCACAACTACTAGAAGCTGAAACTTTAAAAGCTCTTTTCTGCTTTGTTGCGCTTCCTTGTGCCCCATCCTGTTAGCGTGAAAGCTTGAGGTGGTTTTGACTCCACACTGCCACTTGCTCCAACATTAAGGAAGCCCAGGGCGTACATTTATCACCCCTGCATCTCTCTTACCGCTTTCTCCTCCGTGGCTGTGGCTTACAGCATAGCTGGCTGGATGCGCGTGGGAATGCCTCCCCGACCCCAAATTCCATCACACTGAGAGCACCGGCTGCCCCACCTCCAGTCTCTCCCCACATAGACCCGAAGGGCTTCTCACAGGAGTCCTGATAAAAACCCAAAGGAAGAGGGCCATTGCTCCCTTCTTCTGTTGGAAGTAGCTCTCAGAGAGCAGTTAGCAATGGGGAGAGAGTAGCACAGAGTGAGTGGGGTGTTCAAGGACTGGGAGAAACCAACAGCACACTTGACAGAAGGTTGAGACAAAAGAAGAAAGGAGAGACAGGGCTAAACCTGAGTTGGGGTCTGCCACTGGATGAATGACCTCACAGGTAACTGTGGTGTTTAGTTCCATCACCTATAAAATTGGAAGAAGGGTCCCTACCTCGTGGGTTGTTCAGAGGATTCAGTGAGATTACAATGTTGTTATAAAATGAAATAGTCTTGTGGGGTTGGTAATTACTGTCCTGAATTCTTTTCTCGGCCCTTACTTCTGGTTCTCTTGATCAGGCCCTGAGGGGCTAATGAATTCGCCTCTGATCTTCTCATTAGCCCTCCCGCTTGTTTCTTAGTGTCAGTGCTGAAGGCTGTCTCATGAGCTCCACGGTGGGCCCCAGCTTTCGAACAGTGGCTTTCTGTGCCTGCAGTCACCTTGAACCCCTCCTCTCCACCTTCTTCACACCTATATATGCTCAGTGCTGTGGTTGAGCTGACCTTTCCACATTGCCTGCCCTCAGCCCTTTGTCCCAGTGGTGTGTGTAATTGAAGACTCCTTGCCTTCCCCATCCGATAGGGTTGTCCTTCTCTACTTTTTGAAGAAGTTAAGAAATCAACCCAGAGAAATGGCAGGAAGAGTGAGGGTGAGATAGAGTGAAGCTGTAATCCTCTCTCTGCCTCTTGCTGGCTTTTCCTGCCCTCTGGAACCTGTCCTTATCTGTAAATTGGGTTGTTACCTACCACGTGGATGAATCATTAGGAATATCAGATTAGATAACATGTTTAAAATGTCTAGACCAGGGGCGCCTGGGTGGCTTAGTCGGTTAAGCGTCCGACTTTCGCTTAGGTCATGATCTCGCGGTTCGTGGGTTTCAAGCCCCGCGTCGGGCTCTGTGCTGACTGCCAGCTCAGAGCCTGGAGCCTGTTTCAGTCTGTGACTCCCTCTCTCTCCTGACCCTCCCCTGCTCACGCTGTCTCTCTCTCTCTCTCCTAGAAATAAATAAAAAATATTAAAAAAATAAAAATAAAAAAAAATAAAATGTCTAGACCAGTGCTTGCCACATAAGTAGGCACTCCATAAATATTCATCTGTCCTTTGCTATTACGTGAAGATTCCCTAACCAAACAGGAAGTCCAGTATACGACAGCCAGTTCTCCTGCTTCTTATCCCGGTTAGTGTTGCATCATCCTTCCCTATCCTTGCATACACTCCCCTTCCATTTAGAAATTCTGTGCTTTGTGAGTTACTGTTTCAGAAATTGGATTTGTGCCTTACTCTTTGGGATGGCCAGTGTAAGTTGTTGAGGCAGCAGGCTAGCCAGGGTTTTAGGCTCAATCATCCATGACTGTGGTACCAAAACTAGCAGGTGTGTGTGGGAGTCAAACCCATGATTCAGTTACATCACTGTTGGTTACAGCAACACCTCATGTTCATGTGTGTGCTCCACTGGCTTCAGAGCACCCCACTTTCATTTGATTCTCACAAGAGTTCTGAGAGGTAGACAGATTCTCACTCTACAGAAGAAGAAAAGGGAGGGCCGCAAAGGAGTCCCCTGTGTCACACTGGTTGTAATTGGTAGAACAGGAAAAGACCACAGATGCCTTGATTTTCTATCCAGGACTTCTGTGATGTTTTGAACCCAGACGATAACCAAAATTCTGGCTGTTCAAGTGAAAGTTTAGAGCTCTACCACAGAACCATCTAGCTTTCCTGTCACTAGTGTACACTTTGTTTCCATTTCTTACAGAATATTCATTAATTTTTTAAATGAATTATATGCTGGGCACTCTAGGCACTGGGGATACTGTCAGAAACAAAGGAAACAGACCTGCCCTGATGGAGCCTGTCCTAATGGTGGGAGGCTGAAAGTAAACGAGTTAGAAAAATATGTGCTGTGCCTGTAAAGAGTGTCACTCAGTGATGAGTGCTATGGAGAGAAATAAGGCAGAGAGGAAGCTGGGGGTGGGATGGGGCAGACACTGTGAGTTTTCACCTTGATTCTTTGTACTTAATGTCTCATCCCTGTGATATGGGGTGTGTGGTCCCTCACACCCCAGACCAGATTACAGCGTGTCAGGGCTTTTGGAGACTGGTTTTGAAGTTGAACCAGCTTTACCCAGTAGAAGCAGGTACGGGAGCTGTCTGCTTACCCACTAAATTGCTCAAGATTACCCCAGATTAGAGCTGGGATAGCCTGGATAGTGCCCTGGAATGCTCTGGTAGGTTGGGGAAGGAGCCTGTGCTGGTCCTTCTTAGAGATTATTTTTTAAATCTAGAGCTCCCCCTGCTGTTAGAAGACTGGGTGGGCTCTCAACAGATTTTTTTTTTTTTTTTTAATTCTTTTTTATCCTAAAAGTTAAGAAATTTTTTATTTTTAAATAAATACTGCTAGGACATTTAGATCTTTCTTCTGGGACTGCTGTTGCTAAGGCTCCACCCCCAGGAGCAGGATAGGGGGAGGAAGCACAAAGGCCCAGGCAGGATAGGGTCATATCTCTGCCCTTGCTACTTTTAGCTTCTCTGTACCCCTGCGCTCCTACCACAGCCAGCAGCCTAGCAAAAGTTATCTCCACATACAGTTTCACAGCTGTTCTGAAATTCTAGGGCAGCAGAAGTGAAACTGACCATGGTCTTGTAAATTTCTCTCCTATTGCTGTTGTTCCCCACTTGAAGTGACTCGGGCCTTTTCAATCATCTTACCCTCAGGATGTCCCAACTCATCTTTTGTCTTTATAGTCAAGTGTTAGACACAAAACTGTCTTCGTGGTGCCACATTTGAGGAGATTTGGCCCCGGTTTGGTCTTGTACTGAGTCGAGAGCTGTGGTCTGAGGAGTGGTAGATCCAGAACACAGCTGAGTCCTTGACAGGGCCTGTAGTAAGTGCTTCCTGTCAGCTGCAGGTTGTGTGTACCAGGGTCAACCAGACAGTCACTGTGAAGTTCTTCTAGTCCTTAGAGATGAAATTCAAGGTCATTTTAGCTTCAGTAAAGAAGGAAATGGTACCCAAGGAGACCTAGGTCTTTCTTACCTGCCCTGTTCAGCTTGGTCATTTTGTGATTCCTAATGAGGCTGAAGAAGTAAGCTGGACCCCACATGCAGCTGTGCTCCTCTCTGGGTCCCTGTCTCCACCAGAGTGAGGTGGGGCCCAGCAGGCATTCTTGGGAGGATTGACTGATCAATAAGGATTATGCAACTAACAGTCTGGTAACGGGCCCAGGATATTTTTTTCAAGCTATATTCCATTTGTGCACCTCATAGAGGCCAAGCTTAGGCAGTGACTATTCTCATTAGGAATAAAGTAACCACAACTGTTTTAATGGGGCAGCTGAACCATAAAGATATGTGCTCACTCAGGTGTCATGTTCTTTACTTCTGCTGATAAGAATTAGTATTGCTAAAATTAACTTGAATTAAAAAGACTTCTCCACTGTAAACTGTAGTTGTGCACATGATGCTTCATAAAAGTAATTCTTTTATGATTCTTTTCTCAACAGCTTTGAAAAGTCCAGCTGCGTTTCATGAGCAGAGAAGGAGCTTGGAGCGGGCCAGGGTAAGGGCTTTCTTCTCCAGTGGCCTTCAGAGTGCATTTGCAGAGCCCATTGCATTGCTGGTGTGTTCCTTCCCATCTGGTGTACCCTGGGGCCAGCCCTCACCTCAGTTCCAGACAGGAGGCGCTGCCGTTTTCTATCCTGTCCCCAGCCCAGCCACCTTGCGGCACGATCTGCAACGTGATCGGAATTTCTCCTTTCCTGCATTTAAGGGTATATGATGAGCAACAGTCCTCCCTCCTCTGGCTCTGGAGGCCACTGGTATTTCCCCATCTTTAATTCCACTTCACCTTTTGTAGATGTTGGGATACGAGCACCAGCCACGGAAAAGCGTGCTGAGGGCTGGTCCTCGATGTCTGTGGCTGCACTGCCCAAACTTCTCCAGGATGAGCATTCTGAGGGACAGGAAAGGTCTCTGTTGACCCGAGAAGCCAGTGTCCACTTGAGCTATGGAGGCAGAAGCTGGGCCCCCATCTGAGCCCTGATTTGTGCTGCTGCACCTGGCCTGTTGCCTTGTCCCCCCCTAGGTTTCAGTTCCCTTGGGGGTCTCAGGGGGATATTCTGCTGCCCAGTGTGGGCAGAGATGGGGAAGTCGCCAGAACACGCTTCCCTTCTACCCCTTCACTTTTTTTCTTTTACATAAGAGGCAAGGAAAGAGAATCTCTCCAGCGGAGGACCCTATAGGCCATGGCTGTTTAAGACTCACAGCTCTTTCAGAGACTGAAATATTTACCTCTAAGGCTTTCTGTCTTATTTTATTTTTTTAAAAATTTCTAACGAAAATTATGAGTGATTCTTAGAGTGAGTGGGAAGAATGAGGTCGTGGACACTGGGAACCAAAGCAGAACAAACTGTGCTATTGTAGTTACCGGGAGGAGTGGAGAATAGGGCGGTGGGGAGGGGAAGGGTGGCTTTGCCCCGCCCCCAACCCAGTTGTAAGACTTGGTGCTGTTACCTGGACTGTTTCTCAAGTAGGCAAGGAGTACGTTAGAGCTAACTAGAACAGCTGTTACTTTATGGAGAAATTTATAAACAGAATGACATCATTTTGTTGTTGATGCTCACCTCAGCTCTTGGGAATTAGGTGCTCTTCTCTTCATTTTATAGATGGAGCTAAGAGAAGTTAACTAAGTTGTCCAGCTAGTAAGTGCCAAAGCTGGGACTCCGACCTTGGCCTGTGGACTCCATGTATTTTCTTAATTAATGCTGTCTTCTGCCTTGGCCACTGTTCAGAACTTCAGGTGGTGTCTAGCACCTGTTCTGCCACCGTCTGCAGCAGCCATGGCAGTATCGGTGCCCTCCGCAGGTGGGGCAGAGTGCTCGGCCCAGAGCCCACAGCCACAGGGCTGGCACAGGGCTGCCGAGTCAGAGCACCAGGGCTTTGCCTTTACCGAATGCAGTGTGCTCTGGTTTTTTCTTTTCTGCTCTCGTCTACCTTGTCCTGTCTTGTCCTATCCTGCCCTGTGCTGGTTTTGACTCACTAATGGTCTTGACCTATGGTTTGAAAAATTCTGGTGCAGAAGTTAAGAGCATAGACTCCGGAGTCAGGCAGATCTGGGGCCACCTGTACATTATAACACAAGCACCGGGCTTGTGCTGGCTCTGAGACTGTTAAGGGAATGGTTTAGTTCACCTGGAGTTTCAGAAATGCAGAAATGAGGACATTAGACTTTAGGGAACTGGGGCTATGACACCATGTATCAGAATTAGTATTCCATTTGGCAGCCACTCTGAATGAATGGAAAATGTTCATGAGCTCACACAGTGCTACCTTTTTTGAACAAGACATAAAATTCAGTATGATTACAGGTCTATAAAATTAGACATCTTCTGCATGGAAGAATGATTAGGAATAAATATCCCAAAATATGAAGTGGATAATTAAAAGTTTTTATTATTGTTTTGCTTCCTGATTTTCTAAATTTTCTTTGATGAACATAGTTATTACTTTTATGATAATACAAATAATAGATTTTTAAGAAAAAATTAGTAGTTTAGCCTCAGAGAGACAAATAGTCTGGACAGGTGGATGGTACCCTGGGCAGGTGCATTGGAAATGGATGTGCCCCTCCCCCCAGACCTCCCCTTGCCTCAGAGCCCTGCAGACTCGAGGCGGAGATCAAGGGGTCTGCAGAGGTGACCCACCACAGACACAGCAGCCACGGGTGCTTTTTGGTCCTGTCCATTCCATAACTTGTATCCTGGATTTGAGATCTTCTTGGTGTGTTTTTTCTGTAGACAGAGGACTACCTGAAACGGAAGATTCGTTCCCGACCGGAGAGATCGGAGCTGGTCAGGATGCATATTTTGGAAGGTGTGTGAGGCTGGAAATGCTTCCTCCCCTCACCCTCTCTTTTCACTGGGCATCACCCACATGTCTTGTGCCCTGTCTCTTCTCATTCCCGTCTCTGGCGACAGTGTGTGACTGGGCCCTAGTGCGGTAGAACCGCAGGACTGAAGCCATCGCTGGTTCTGGGAATTCCCAAAGAAGCAGTCACATTCTCTTGCGTCAGCTTGCTCTTTTCTCCCCTGGCCGTGTGGTGGCCCCGGATCTTGTCACCCTGTGGTTTGAAGCCTGTTCTTCAGAATCTTTTGAAGATGCAGTTACCGCCTGTTCTCCACTCATTCACTCACGCCTTCATTCAGCAGTCACTCCGGCCCCCGTGCCAGATGTGCTCCACCTGGCCCAGCACACCCTCCTTTCCACATTCTAGTGAAGGAGCAGTTTGGGCTGCTGAAAACTTTGTGACTCCATCCTTTTTTGTTGTTGTTCTATAGTTATTTATTTATTTGGGAGTGCACGGGAGTAAGGGAGAGGAAGAGAGAATCTTTTTTTTAATGAACCAATGCCATCCTTTTTTTTTTTTTTTAAAGTTTATTTTGAGAGAGAGAGAGAGAGAGCAGAGGAGGGGCAGAGAGAGGATCTCAAGCAGGCTCTGTACTCCCCAAGGCAGGTTCAAATTCACAAACCATGAGATCATGACCTGAGTCAAAATTGAGTCGGAGGCTTACCTGACTGAGCCACTCAGACACCCCAGAGAGAATCTGTTTTTTGGGAGGTTTTTTAATATATTTTTTTTTATTTTTGAGAGAGCATGAGTGGAGGAGGGCTGGGGGGAGGAGGGAGCATGGGCTCTGAGGCAGGCTCCATGGTGACGTGAGCCCTTGTAGGGCTTGAACTCATAAACCACGAGATCAGGCCAAGCTAGAGTCAGACACTCAACCCAGGAGCCCCAGAGAGAGAGAGAGAGAGAGAGAGAGAGAGAATCTTAATCAGGCTCCACGCTCAGAGTGGAGCCCAACTCGGGGCTTGATCCCATGGCTCGGGATCATGACTTGAGGCAAAATCAAGAGTTAGATGCTCAACCAACTAAGCCACCCAGGCGCCCCTGTTGTTCAGTTTTGAGCCAACTTTGGGGTTGGGTAGGAACTTTTCTGAGCCCCGCATTGTGTTGACAGAGACACTGAGACCCAGAGCAAGGACTGAATTGCCTGTAACCCAGAAAGCTTGAGTGAAGGCGAGGCATGTTCCACTGTCTGCTGTGTTTTCGGCTCTGTAGCCCCCTGTGCCCGGTGACCTTTGCTGGGTGTGCCCACACTCTGTCTGCAGTCCGGGGCCCCTTCTTGTGTCCACGTAGAACTTCAGGCTGGGCCTCCCTTCTCTGCCTGGGGACACTCTGCATCCTGATGGCTTCTGCTCCTTCCCCAGAGGGCAGGAGAGCTGCTCTGGAGTTCCCAGGGTAGAGCCAGGCCCATTCCTACATCCTCCTGCACTCCATTCTCTCCCACGGGCAGAGACCTCGGCCGAGCCTTCTCTCCAGGCCAAGCAGCTGAAGCTGAAGAGAGCCAGGCTGGCTGATGACCTCAACGAGAAGATTGCACAGAGACCGGGCCCTATGGAGCTGGTTGAGAAGAACATCCTGCCCGTGGAGTCCAGCCTGAAAGAAGCCATCATTGGTGAGGAGGCCCCAGCCACTCTGTGTGGACATGCAGGCCAGATGCAGAAGGATGGGGCTCAGGGCTTCTTGCTGTTTGATTCCTGCTTTGACTTGGGAACTGAGGTGCAGAGTGTGAAGGCCCAAGAAGCAGGCTGTGTTAGCTTGGGGCGGTGCCAGCGGCCTCACTGGTCATGCCAGAGTAACTAACTGAACAGCGGAGGTGCCACTGTTCACCTTCATCTCTGCACACTCAGAGGCTTGGTCCTTTCCCACAGGGTGGCTGGACGTCAGGGCTGATGTGTGTGAGCCTACGGGGGTGCCAGGAGTTAGAAGTCTCTGCCTTACTATCTCCTTTTCTCAGTGCAGTCTCTTCTCAGAGCGTGGCGCTTTCCAAAGATACTTCACCCAGCAAATATTGACTCCCCCAAGGGGTGTGTGCTAGGGGCTAGCTCCGCAGCCCCACAAAGCAGGGCCGGCCCCTCGCCCTTACGGAGTTCAGGCCTAGGAACAGACACTGGCAGGTCAACAGGCAGCAGCAAGACGGAGGCCGAAACTGTGCCTGAGAGCGCACTGGCCGCTCTGGGCGCACAGAGGAGGGTCTCCAGCCCGGCCCTGACAGTGGGATGTGGTGTTGGAAGAGGGGACAGCCAAGTCCGAGGCTGCAAGATGAGTAGGGATTAAAGTATATTCGAGGAGAGAGGTGCTGTGGGCTCCAGGGGAGGAGAGCTGTGCAAGGCGAGGAGCATCCCAGGTGTGGAGCTGGAGGAGGGGGGCGCCGAGACGAGAGGTGGGAGGTCGGCAGAGTCCAGGGCATGTGAGGGCCTCCTGTGCCACAGGCAGGTGTTCGGACAGGATTCCTTTAGAGTTTGGTAATTGTTAGCACAGACATGGCTCCTTGGCCGCAGTGGGCCCGAGACCTGGTCCTGGGCAAGGCCGTGCGTTCCTGCCCCTAGAGGTAGCCGTCCCTCCAGGGGGAGGGGGAGCAACTGCTCCCGTTGTTATGAGGAGTTAGATCTTCCGGGTAGGGCCCCAGGCCGGGTTGGGCTCTGAGCCCTGGGTCAGAGGAGACTTTGATTTCCCGGGGCCTTGTCTGCACTGTGGACAGTGGTTTGATAACGTAGGGGGCAGCCAGCGTGCCGGGGGCTCCACACCTGGGCCCCAGCAGCCCCTTTGCCGTTTGGTGCCGGTAGCCTTCTTTTTTTTTTTTTTAATGTTTTATTTATTTCTAGGAGAGAGAGACAGCGTGAGCAGGGGAGGGTCAGAGAGAGAGGGAGTCACAGACTGAAACAGGCTCCAGGCTCCGAGCTGGCAGTCAGCACAGAGCCCGACGCGGGGCTCGAACCCACAAACCGCAAGATCATGACCTAAGCAAAAGTCGGAAAGTCAGATGCTTAACCGACTAAGCCACCCAGGCGCCCCAATGTGCCGGTAGCCTTCTTAGTTCACCGCTTCGCCCTGGCATTCCTCCCCCTCATCTCCGTGTTCTCCTGCCCGATCCTCACCAGAGTCCACGCAGCCCCTAATCTCAGGCCTGTGTTCAGGCGACGGTCAGTTCTGGGCTCTCCAGCTGGGTGAAATCTGAGAGGCAGCATTGTGCCTGGCCCTGCGTAGTCCTGCGGTTTACAGAGATGAATAAAATACGACACTGCCCTCAGAGAACCATGAGAGGAGACTGATGTACAAACAAGCGATTCCTGAGTCTGGCCCCTGATCAGGTGCCAGCGCTGTGTAGTGGGAAGGCCACTGGTCCTGTGACATAGTAGCTGAGTCACCTGGCTTGCAGGCCCACAGACAGTGATGGATACAAAGGGCCCCACACAGTCTTTGGCGTCTGGGGAGCCTCACAGAAGGGCTGCTGCTGTCCGTGTTCTCATTAGCCACAGAGCAGAGGACGGTTGCTGTCGCGGACGACGTAGGGTAATGGTGGGGCAGGCGCATTGCGAGCCCGGCTGAGAAGGGCTCCTCTCAGCGATGGGCACTGTGGTGAGACCCGGAGAGCTGTCACGGACGGTATGGCACATTTGGGGTCCACCTTTGCCAAATGGAGAATTATAGGAGGACACTCCAGGCACAGGGGACAGCAGGGACAGTGGCCTGTAGGTGTGGTGGGGCATAGCTTGTTTAAGGACGAGGTAGTCTAGGTTGACAAGCAGGTGATAACCAGGGGTGACTTGAGAGAAAGGAGCGTTTGCCAGCAAAAGCCAGGTCCTGTGGATTGGGGAATGAGTAGGTGGTAAGGAAGTGTTGACAGCAAAGGCAGGCTGTTTGTTCAAGAGGTGAGTGGAGGAGGAAGGGGGAGGGAGGTGGGAGGCTGGGTAGGAGTTTTAAGCTGGAAGAAATCAGTGCAGGTTTGTGGCTGAGGAGTCAGGAGGAGATGGGAGACCAGAAGGGGAGAGACTCAGGCCAGGCTTGTGGAGGAGGAGAAGCTGGCTGTGGAGAGGGTAGAGGGAGCCCAGGCAATGCCGAGGCCTGCTGTAGTTCGGGGCCTGACGGGCTTTGCAGAGGCTGACCTCCCACTGTCTCCCCCACCCACTCCCCACGGCCACTCACAGCACACCACTGCCACCTGTGTGCTCTCACACACACCCCTCCTCCAGGTCACCCCCAGCTGATCTGTAAGGTTCATGTCAAGTCCTCTCTTCCAAGAAGTCCTCCCTGAGCCTCTCCTCAGCATCTGTGTTTCCCTCGAGCAGAGGCAACTGGACCAAACTCAGGGCAGGGACTCTGTCTCTCCACACCCTGCACCTGGCCCACACCGGTCACTGGGCTTTCCTAGTGTGGCCGGCCACTCCCTCCACTGGACTGTCCCCGGGGTGGAGCCAAAACTTCTCCATCCTGGATTCCACCATCCGGAGCTGAGAGTCGTGAGAGGAAGAGATGGTGGGAGAAATCTAGGTGTGTGACTGGCCTTAAGTACACGACAGTAATGGGGCTCCGCTCCCCCGTGTGCTGCACACGTGGCCGCCACCAGGGCCGATGAGAGGGAGTGTAGGAGCCGGCCTTGCTGGAGGACAGAAGCCAGCCCAGCAAGGGGGTATTCGCAGCTCCGTCCCCACCGCTGGCTGGTGGAGGTTCAAGCTCAGGTACGTCCTTCCCTGCTTCCAGGGAAGCAGAGAGCCTCGGGTCGTGGCCCTGGAGAGGAAGAGTCTCCTGGGAGACTTACTAGTTTGTTCTTGTTCCTCATCTGTGGTCTTCCCACCACAGCAGATTTCCCCAGGCATGGCCGACAGCTCACCTCCGTGCCATGACCACTGCCTCAGTCCCTCCCGTGTGAACGGCAGACCAACGCAGAACCTCTTTCCCCAGCAGCACCGAGGGGGTGGTTGTGATGTGAAGTGTGTGAAGTATCTACTGGTCTCCTTCCTTTTGTGTCCTGGGATGTCCACACTAGGGCCCTGCCCACCTCGCTTCTCCCTCACACCCGGGCCCCAGGAGCACATGCACTCGAGGCCGTCAGGGGCCCTGACCACGGGGCCGGGCAGTGCTAGCCAGCCGGGCGGCTTTTCTTCTCGTGGCCGCTGCTGCCAGCTTTTGGGTCTCCGGGGGTCGCAGGCCACTAAAGGGAGTTCACCGTACTTCTAGTGATCCTGTTGCAGCTGTACAAGCAGGTGTACCTCTTCTGGAAGGCCCTTAGCCTGTGCCTGCCCTTTAGGACGTTGGGGCAGCCCAGGGGGGAGCCCTCATTGCAGGGTCCACAAGCCTCTGCGGGAAGAGGGGAGTTTTGTGCCACCCCAGGATGGAGGTGAAGTGCCTTTAACAGCAGAGAAGCATGAGATGGAGGAGGCTGCAGGCGGGAGGGAGGGAGGGAGAGTGGGACTTGACTTTGGGGACTGGACACAGTGGAGATACAAAAACAAGGGAGCACTTGATAGCTTAGGGGCCAGCACCCTTCCTGCCTTTGTTTCAGGGTCCTGATGAGGTGCTCTCCTGGAGCTCTTTTGGACCCAGAAGGCAGTTGGTCAAGCTGCTGGTCATTCTCCTGTTGGCCTTGCTGGTGGGTGGGTGGGTGGGGGGCCAGGGCCGGCACCTTGCCGGGACAGCCCCCCTTCCTATTTGTGGGTGCTGGACATGGACTCTTACAATGGCTTTGGCTTTCAGTGGGCCAGGTGAATTACCCAAAAGTAGCAGACAGCTCTTCCTTTGATGAGGACAGCAGTGATGCCTTATCTCCCGAGCAGCCTGCCAGCCACGAGTCCCAGGGCTCGGCGCCATCCCCCTTGGAAGCCCGAGTCAGTGAGCCACTACCCAGTGCCACCACTCTGTCCCCCACTCAGGTGAGCTGGCCCATGCTGGGTGCCTTCCCTGCTCTCCCAGGGCCCCAGACTTGCTGGAGCTGCCCAGGGGGAGTCCTTGCCTGGGCCTGGTGTGGAGGGGAAGCCGGGGACGTCACTGGCCCGAGTCCCGGTGGTGGGGAGCGGGGAGAGGGAGGCAGCAGGCCCCGTTTCAGCCAGCCTTCGCCAGCCTGCGGTCCCGGGCTGAGGCTGTCTTGCAGCGAGACTGCTAAGCCTCCCTAGCATGTCCCTGTGTCCAGTCAGAACAGCCCACTTCTCCCGAGTTCAGTTGAGTGGCCTTTTCACTGCCCTCTGTGCCTGCCTGTTCCGGTTCCCTCAGCCCTGCCGCGGGAGTCTGGGTTCTCACTCCCCCCTCCCATGTCTTGCCCACCATGGGCCCCCTGCCTGTGATGGCTCTGGAAGAGATGCCTGGGTAGAGGCCTCTACGCAGGGCAGGGTGGGGCTGGGCCACTGCCTGATCATGGCCGCACGCCCCCTGGGGCAGCGGGAAAGGGAGGCTGGCCTCACTTCCAGCACTTTGTCTCTCAGGTGGTGTCTCAGCTCCCATTGGGCCCGGATTCCGGAGAAACACTTTTCCTGGCAGAGCAGCCTCCTCTGCCTCCCAGCCTCACCAATGGAACTACGGCCCCCCCTGCCAAGCCCACCCCGACGCTCATTAAGGTACAGGTCCCCAGCAGCTGCCCGCCCCTCCTCCGGCCCCTCCAAGCCCTACCATGATTTCATCCCAGAGTGGGGCCGGCTGCCGGGGGTGGGGTGCACGTCTCCTTCCGCTGGTCAGGGACCAGCATAGGTCACGGAAGTAACATGGGAGCTTCTCCTGTTCTCTCTGTGGACGCTGACTGTGACCCTCGTAGACACCATTTCCTGAGCACAGTGGCTCTTACTCCACCCTGCACATGAAAACACACCCAACCCAACCCCTCCAGTCCACTGATGCCCCACAAGCAGTAATCAAAGTTTGTTCTAGGAGTGACAAAACTGAGAAGTGAAATGATCGGCCCCAGGTCACACAGGGACTGCTTTGGGCATTTTTTTTAAGATTTTATTTTTAAGTAATCTCTACACCGAACATGGGGCTTGAACCCATGACCCCAAGATTAAGAGTTGCATGTTCCATCAACTGAGCTGGCCAGGCACCCCAGGGCATTTTTTATTCTCCTACAAGACCTGACCTAACATGCCTGGGGGGGCAAGGCTGACCACCAGTCCCCAAGATGCCCGCTGGGGACCTTGGTGTGGGGGATACTGTGCCGGACACTGAGGTCCATGCAGTTCAGCAGCCCCAGGAGGCAGAGTCTGTCCTCCCTGCCCCGCAGAGCCTCCTGCTTCAGGGTCTCTGGGACTTAGCTCCGGACTGCCACCTCTCCACGCCCACACCCCTGCTCCCACCGGGCAGCTTCCCTTCCTTCCTGTCCCACCTGCTTCTCCCTCTCATCTCCCCCAGCGTCTCCCCCTCTGGCCGGTAGCCAGCCGTGTGCTTCTGCTGCTGCTGCTGTTCCCAGCCTGGGAGCCATCCGGGTTCCCGTTCCCTCGCTGGAGCCGAGCCTTTGCTGTGCCTCTGGCTGCTACCTTTTTGTTTGTGAGGCTCCCTGATGCCCTCCTGTGTGGCATGCCCCTCCCCCCGAGGCCCTGCTGCTGCTGGGAAGTTTCAAGTGTGTGGCTTCCCCATCCCAGAGGAGGCAGTGAGCCTCCCTGCTAGGGCTCCAGTGCCCAGGCCGTTCATTCTTCCAGACGCCCCTTACCTCTGCGGTCGATTCCTGATGGCCACAGATGTCAGAGTTTTTCCCTCAAAAAATCCACCTCAATCAAGCCTGTTCCTTATCACACAAATGGTGCATTTCTTTGTCCACTACACCTTTAAAACAATATCATAAATCTATTTGTCTCCCCTTCTTCTTGTCCGGGGGAATGCCTCAGCCTTTGTGGGCTGGCTCCCAGCCCCTGGTGCTCTGTGTGACACATCGCCTAAAGTACCTGATGTGGAGGTGTGAGCTCCATCCACCAGCTATTTGTGCCTTGCTGTGTTTACTCTTAGCTGGAGGTCATGGTGACACCTGCATTTGGTTGACTTCTTTCTAAGCTAGAAGCTCTTTTAAGAAAGAGGGGCTGTGCCCTGCCCCCTCCCTGGCACACTTGTGGGCGCCGATGAGGCCGCTGCTCTTGCAGGGCTGCAGTCCAGTAGCCAGGGAGCGGACAGGGCCTTCTCAGAAGCCCAGTGCTGCCCCCTGATGGCGCCCTCTGTCTCCTTTGCCCTCAGCAAAGCCAACCCAAGTCTGCCAGTGAGAAGTCGCAGCGCAGCAAGAAAGCCAAGGAGCTGAAGCCAAAGGTGAAGAAGCTCAAGTACCACCAGTATATCCCCCCGGACCAAAAGCAGGACAAGGGGGCGCCCCCCATGGACTCCTCCTATGCCAAGATCCTGCAGCAGCAGCAGCTCTTCCTCCAGCTCCAGATCCTCAACCAGCAGCAGCAACAGCACTATAACTACCAGACCATCCTGCCCGCCCCCCCAAAGTAGGAGCCCGCTCGGCACCGTCATCCCTACCCCATGGGTGCCCTGACTGGCCTAGGCCGGGCCTGGTGTGGGTGAACCCCAGATCTTTAAGGAGGCTTTGTTCTGGTTCCCCATGCCCCACACCCATCTCTGCCCCAGGGGTGATGCTGTCCAGGTTCTCATTTCTACCTTTCCTTCTCAGGCCAGCAGGTGAGGCTCCGGGAAGCAGCGGGCCCCCCCCAATACGCAGCCTCTCCACTACCAGTAGCAGCTCCAGCTCAGGTGCTCCTGGGCCCAGTGGGTTGGCACGTCAGAACAGCACCTCGCTGACTGGCAAGCCGGGAGCCCTGCCTGCCAACCTGGATGACATGAAGGTAGGTGGGCGAGACCTTCCCGCTGGGGCCTGGCCTAGGGTTTCTATGTAGGGAAAGAAGCCGGTGTGAGACCCGCAGCCGTGGCAGAGCAGAGCTCCAGACTCCAGTCTCCTCCAGCAGAGGCCCTTGGAACCTGCTCCAAGGCCTGCCTGGCCCTGGTCACCCGTGCCGTCTGCCTTGTCATCATAGTCCTTACCATGAACTACGGCAGCCGGCGTCTGTCTGGGGCCTTGGGGCTTCCCAAGCCTTTTTATAGGTCTCTTCCTCGGCCTTCACCGTGCAGTATGAGAAATAGGGACTGTCCCCCGCTTCAGGGTGAGCATGTGGAGGTGTTGAGGGCAGAGGGGCTTGACTGAGCTCTCAGACCTGGCTGGTGGCAGAGCCAAGATTCACATGTGGGGCTGTCGACTTTAATTCCCCACCCTTTCTGTTTTGTCCGTTAGAGCCCCACTGAATTTGCTGCACACAAGTAGTTCATCTGCCTGGGAAAATAGTTTGGGGCTCGGGACACAGACCCTGCCCGTGTCCTGAAGCCTCAGAGGGTGGGTCATGCTCAGGGCCCCGATCAGAAGATGGAACAGACCAAACTCTCCCTGGAGAGTTCGTCCTCAGAAGCAGACCAGCCCCTCCTGAGTCATGATCCGACCCCAGAAAGACGCAGCCCTCGTGCGGGTAGCTCGGCACAGGCTCCAGCGTCCATCAGGCCTGGATTTAACATCTAACTGTGCTGCTTGCTGGCTGTCATCTTGAAGTTATTTTACGTTTGTGAGCGCTTTCTCACCTGTAAAATCCAGTTGGTTCAATTAAGTATTGAGCACCAGGTACTGCGCTGGGGCTGGGGACAGCTGAGGGACTGTCATGCCCAGATGGAGGAGGGTGGGCCCAGGACATACACCTCTCACTCTCCAGGCTGTGGGAGGGTCAGGGGCTTCTGTGTCTGAAGCACCAGTGGGACCCGGATGAATAAATCCTAATGGACAAAAAGCTCATCCCTCCCACCTCCCCGACTGCCCTCTTGCCCGGACCCGGTTCTCTGCGCTCTGCCACCCTGACTCTCGGCCCCTTCCTTACAGGTGGCGGAGCTAAAGCAGGAGCTAAAGCTGCGGTCACTGCCCGTCTCAGGCACCAAGACAGACCTGATCGAGCGCCTGCGTGCATACCAGGAACAAGTCAGCCCTGGCCCAGGAGCCCCCAAGGGCCCCGCCGCCCCCTCCATCCTGCCCAAGGCTGGTGAGGTGGTGGTCGCCTTCCCGGCCGCCCGGCTAAGCACAGGGCCTGCCCTGGTGGCAGCGGGCCTGGCCCCGGCCGAGGTGGTGGTGGCCACAGTGGCCGGTAACGGAGTGGTGAAGTTCGGCAGCACGGGCTCTACACCCCCCGTGTCCCCCACACCCTCAGAGCGCTCCCTGCTCAGCACAGGCGATGAGAACTCCACACCCGGAGACACTTTTGGAGAGATGGTGACATCACCCCTGACCCAGCTCACCCTGCAGGCCTCACCGCTACAGATCCTTGTGAAGGAGGAGGGCCCCCGCGCCGGGTCCTGCTGCCGGAGCCCCGGGGTGCGGGCCGAGCTGGAGGGGCGTGACAAGGACCAGATGCTGCAGGAGAAGGACAAGCAGATCGAGGAGCTGACCCGCATGCTGCGCCAGAAACAGCAGCTCGTGGAGTGGCTGAGGCTGCAGCTGGAGCAGGAGAAGCGGGCGCAGCAGCCTGGCCCCGCCCCCGGCCCCGCCCCCCTCGGCCCCGCCCCCCTCGGCACCCCAGTGAAGCAAGAAAACAGCTTCTCCAGCTGCCAGCTGAGCCGGCAGCCCCCGGGTCCCACGCACCCCTTCAGCCCCAGCCTGGCGGCCCCCACTGCCAGCCACGCAGACACTTGTCCCCTGGTGCCCCCAGCCGTGGTGGTGAAGCAGGAAGCCGTGCTGCCGGAGCCTGAGCCAGCCCCCGCTCCCCAGCTGCTTCTGGGCCCACAGGGCCCCAGCGTCCTCAGGGGGGTCACACCTCCCACCCTCATCACCGACTCCACAGGGACCCACCTTGTCCTCACCGTGACCAATAAGAATGCAGACAGCCCCGGCCTGGCCGGCGGGAGCCCCCAGCAGGTACCTGGGTGGAGGAGGGGCAGTGGCCGTGGGAGACTGTGAAGATGCTACAGTGGCAGCCCCGTTCACCAGGCGCCCCTGTGGATGGGCAGGCTGGGCTTGCTTCCCTTGAACTTCCACTCAGTCCTCTGAAATGAGGGGTCACCATCCCCATGTCACCAAGGATGGGTACTGAGACTTGGGAGATTGAGGGGGCTGCCCAGGACCCCATAGCCACGAGGGTGGAGCCATCAGGGACTGCTCACCTCTGGACCTGGGCAGCCCTCACCCAGGCCAGGGCCCATGCCTGCCTCTGCTCTGTAGGGGTGGGACAGGCCCTGGTGAGGGTCAGGGCAGCCCTTGCCTGGTGGCAGCCCCGCTCCCCTCCCACGCCCCCAGAGGCCAGCTGTCCGTCGCTAAGATGTACTGGCAGGTAGCTCCCTGCAACGGCCACTCGCATAGCCCAGACCCTCCAGCCTGCCTGGGCCAAAGGTGAGGCTGCTCTGTCTAGACTTTGTGTGGCTTCTCAGTCCTGCAGAGCTCTGGGGTGGAGAAGAGGACGGTGACAGGAACCAGCTACCTCAGGAGGGGAGACCAGGGACCCTGAGCAGCCTCAGGCAGAGAGAGGAGAGGGTGAAGGAGCCCAGAGCCCCTCCCTTTCCCATGTGGCTGGTACCAAACCCATGCAGCTGGTGGCCTCATGCCTACCCTTACTTTCTGCAGGGTCAGAAGTCAGGGCTTCCCCCATCGCCTGTCCTGTCCCGATAGCCTCCATGCAGACTTCCTAAAAGCCATTGCGGCTAAGGAGTTGTCTTGGCCCGGAAGGTGGGCGCCTCCCACCCTGTCCTCCTGGACTGGACCGTGCAGGGCCCTGGGCCTGCTTCCCTCATGCCAACCACCGGTTCTCTCACTGCTCTCCCGTCCAGCCCTTGTCCCAGCCTGGCTCTCCAGCCCCTGGCCCGCCAGCTCAGATGGACCTAGAACACCCATCACAGCCCCTCTTTGGGACCCCCACGTCTCTGCTGAAGAAGGAGCCGCCTGGTTATGAGGAAGCCATGAGCCAACAGCCCAGACAGCAGGTGAAGAAGGTAGACTGGGGCCTGGTCAGGGTGGGTGGCCACCTAGACTGCTGGGCTGGGCTCCCACAGCCCCCCCACCGAGGCCAGCTGGAGGATGGGGGCAGGCGGGAGTGGGTGCTGCAGGGTCAGCGTGGGCCCTGCGGGGCCGGGGGCCAGAATGAGTGAGCTCTGGGGGCCTGAGCCCAGGTAGGTGGGCTCTGCAGGTTTGGCTGCTGGCTCAAGGGCAGAAGGAAGGGGCTCTGCCCTGAGCTAGGTCGGGGGCCTCCTGTTCTAGATTGTCATTTTTTTTTTTTTTTTTGCATTTGTGTTTCACAGGAAAATGGTTCCTCCAGCCAGCAGATGGATGACCTGTTTGACATTCTTATTCAGAGTGGAGGTAAAGCCCAGACTCCCGAGCTCCCTCCCCAGCCAACCTCCTTTTTTCACACGTTGTTTTCAGTCCTGGGGTGGCTGATTTATTGGTTTTTGTTTAGTTGCGGAAGGAACACTTAGTGGACGAAAGGCACATCCCATCTCTGTGGCTTGGGCAAGAACCAGTTAGGGGGTGCAGCCCTCATGTACCAATTGCTTTACCCCAGCACCCAGTGCGTGGTGGGTACTGTCCCGCGGCATGGGGCGTAGTGATGAGCAAAACAGACGTTCGCCTTTGCACAGTCTAGTGTGAGGAGAGCCATTGTAGACGAGTAAATTCTATCACATGTGAAGAGTAAGTATTACGAAAAGTTGGGAGGGAGGGCGGGCCTGAGTTGCGTGTTGGGTTGGCCTTGTTGAGCTCCCTGGGGGGCGCCCGTGAGGCCAGGCATGTGGGAGGCGTGGCGTGAGCGCAGGAGGGGGAGGAGGTGCGGGTCGGCGCAGACCGCGAGCCCTCATGGGTGCAGGGCGGAAGGGCTGGCGCTCTGGACGAAGTCGGGTGGAGGGCTGTTCCGGCTGGAAGGCCAGGAGCCCGGAGGCAGCTGTGGGGGTCCAGGTGAGGCCAGGGGCCGTGGGTCGGGCCGCGGTAGAGACGTGGAGAAGGACCTGAGTGTGGGCAGAGCGCCAGCTGATTTCCTTACGGACTAGGCACGTGGTGGGAAGACAGAGCAGCCGTGATGAGGACGTGAAGGGTTCAGCCCGAGTTACCCGGATGCAGCTGCAGGACTGCCAGGGGGCGAGGCAGGGGGCATCGGGGTGCATCAGTGCAGCCCGTCAGGCTCAGATATGCCCCGAGACCGCCAAGCGGAGTCGTCAGTCATGTGAAGGCAGGCACTGGGACTTGGCACTGGGACTGACACTCAGCCAGGATTGAGTGAGCAGAGAGGAGAAGGTGGCAGGGCCCAGGGGCGCGAGCAGATGGCGTTTGGCCGTGGGCAGAGTGGGAGGGTGCCTTCAAGATGGTGAAGTCCCGAACTACAGGGCTGTCACTGCGCGGTCAGGGGAGACAGGGACCGAGATCTGGTCACGGGGTGAGCATCGTGGTGGCCAGCGGTGACCTCAGCCGGGGCTCTGCAGTGGGACCACAGGCAAGGGCCTGGGGAAGGAGGAGCCAGCCAGTCTGGAGAACTCTCTGCAGAGGGTTTCCCACGAAGGGAGCAAAGAGCCAGCCTGTTTGCGCGCTGGTGGAGGAGGTCCCTGGGTGCGGGGAGGGCGCAGGGCGGGACGGGAGGGTCAGCAGGCGTCAGCGTCCGGTAGGAACTGGGGGAGCGTGTGGACGTTCGCTGAGGGCTTTAGTGACGGCGGTAGGGAGAGGGTTAGCGAGATGGCACAGGTCAAGCGAGAGCTCGGCCATGGAATTGTCCACTTTAAAATGGCGACTCTGGGGGGGCACCTGGCTGGCTCCGTCTGTGTGGAACGTGTGACTCTTGCTCTGGGGGTTGTGAGCTGGAACCTCCTGTAGGGTGTAGAGATTACTTTAAAAATAAAATCTTTTAAAAAGAAAATGGTGACTTTTATCTCAAAAAGAAGCCCCACAGAGCTTCATAGCTGTTGTTACCCTCAAGGTCACTGATTGCTCGGAGCGTCCACAGGTTCCGGAGTCCACAGTGGGGCCTGAGGTACATTTCTAACGAGCGCAGGTGGCACTGAGGCTGCTGGGCTGGGCGGTGCTCACCGGCGGTTGGAGGCTGGGCTAGAGGCCTGGGAACAGACGGGGTCCTGGGAGGGCTGAGGCTACGGGGGAAACCGAGACTGTGCCCGAAGCAGAGAGGGAGGAGGCCAGGCCTCGGGTCCGAGCAGTGAAGAGATGGCAGAGAAAGGGAGCTGGGGGTGCTGCCTGCCACCCAAGAAACACACAACTGGCCAGAGCCATGGCACAGATGCCCAGGGAAGGCATTTGAACGGCGGGGGAGCCAGCGGCAGCACCTGTGGTAGCAGCGGGGGAGACGGACGTGGGGAGGTCAGGGTGCCCAGAGGGCCAGGAGCAGGCCTGGTTTATGCAGAAAATTTGCCATTCTAATAATTTTTAGATGCCCAACTCAGTGGCATTAAATATATCCAGTGTCGTGCAACCGTCACCACCATCCGTTTGTAGATCTTTCTCGTCATCCTGTACTGACACTTGTTTCTCAGTAGACGGTAACTCCCTCCCCTGTCCCCTCCCCCAGACCCTGGCGACCTCTGTTCTCTTTTCCGGCTCTGAATTCGCCTATCCTAGGGATCCCGTGTCAGTGGAATCCTACGGTATTCCGTCCTTTGGTTTCTGGCTTCACGCGGCAGAGCGCCCTCAGGGTTCACCCGTGTCGTAGCAGGTGTCAGAATCGCCTGCCTTTTGATGGCCGAATGAGGGCCCACCGTCGGCGCAGAGCGCCCTGTGCTCGTCTGCTCGTCCACTGACGGACACGGGTTGTTTCCACCTCTGGCTGTTGTGAGGACCGCCGCTGTGGACACCGGCGCACTAGCCTGCACGGCTTTCCGCAGCGGCTGCGCCCTTTTCATTCACACCAGCCAAGCACAGGGGTCCGGATCGCTCTACATCCTCACCAGTGCTTGCTTCCGATTATTTTTTTTAAGTTTATTTATTTTGAGAGGGAGAGAGAATCCCAAGCGGGCTCTGCGCTGAGAACGCAGAGCCCAATGTGGGGCTGGATCTCATGAACCAGGAGATCACCATGACCTGAGCCAAAATCAAGAGTTGGACGCTTAACCTACGACTGAGCCACCCAGGCGCCCTAAGATGCTGTCTCCTTACAGTTTTGTGTTTCCCTAGTGACTAACGAGGCTGAGCATCCTTCCTGTCCTTACGGGCCATTTGCAGATCTTGTGGAGTCCTTGGCCTTTTTTTCCGTTGGGCTGAGCTGCAGTTCTTCGTTCTGGCTCTGACCCATCGGGTACATGGTGTGTGGGTATTTCCTCCCGTTCCATGGACTGCCTTTTCTCTTGATGGTGGTGGCCTTCAGTGCACAGAAGTTGTGCATTTTTATGTGGTCCAGTGTATGTATTGTTGTTGCCTTTGTTTTTGGTGTCACAGCCAAGAATCATTCCAGAATCCAATGAAGATTTCCCGTTTTCCTCTGAGTTTTGTAGTTTAAGCTCCTGAATGTAGACCTTCAGCCCACTGGGGAGTTAACTTTTGTGTAAAGTCGGGCCAGCGACTGAAGTCCTACTCAGGCCTGGTTTCTGACATCCGTTCACTTTCTTGTTTGGCAGAAATCTCAGCAGATTTCAAGGAGCCACCGCCATCCCTAGCAGGGAGAGAGAAGGCCCCCTCGACAGCACCCTGCGGGTCGCCCCTGGCCGCGCCGTCCCCACCCTCCGCCGAGCTCCCCCAGGCCGCACCGCCTCCCTCAGGCTCCCCTGCCCTCCCTGGGCGCCTGGAGGACTTCCTGGAGAGCAGCACGGGGCTGCCCCTGCTGACCGGCGGGCACGAGGGGCCCGAGCCCCTCTCCCTCATTGACGACCTCCACAGCCAGATGCTGAGCAGCTCTGCTATCCTGGACCACCCCCCCTCACCCATGGACACCTCGGAATTGCACTTTGCCCCTGAGCCCAGCAGCGTGGGCCTGGACCTGGCTGACGGCCACCTGGACGGCATGGACTGGCTGGAGCTGTCGTCGGGCGGCCCCATGCTCAGCCTGGCCCCGCTCGGCACCGCCGCCCCCAGCCTCTTCTCCACGGACTTCCTCGATGGTCACGACTTGCAGCTCCACTGGGACTCCTGCTTGTAGCTCTCGGGCTGCAGGGCCAGGACGGGAGGGGACTGGAAGTTGGGGAGCTCGGAGCGCTCAGCCTGGTCCCGCCTCTCTGTGGTCCCGAGTCCCGACAATCATAGGCGCTGCTTTCCCCGCCCCGGGGGGCCGGAGCAGGCCGTGCCGCCCCCTGGCTCGGGCTCGCCAAGGAGCAGCTTTGGTCCAGCCCCGGGGTTTGGGAGGCCTAGACAGGCCAGGCCCTTTCTGTTGCCCTCCTTTTGTGAGGTCGGAGGCGCAGCCTGGCTGCAGTTCGCTCAGGCAGGTGAGGCCCAGGGTGACTCTCCTTCCTTCTAGTCCCCTTTTCGTGGGAGGGAAGAAACTAGCTGGGCCTCTACCTCCCCATTCCCCGTGACGCCAACCCAGGGTCCCAGGCTTCTGGGAGGGGAGCCCCTTGCCATTTTAGTGTCCTGGTGTAGTGTAACCACTTAACGGTGGCAAACGTCTTCTGTACAGGTGTATATACCTCTATATTCTATATCGCCATACGTATCTATACATATATTTTTGGGGGCTGGGAGGTGGCTTGGGCTCCCTCCCATCCTGTGCGCAACACAGAAGGGCCCGGAGACCACCCCGCCTGGGCTGGGACGCAGCCTTCCTCAGCCCCATCACGCGTGTTTGACATGTAGACACCCTGCCACCGCCCCACCTGTGCCCCGCTCCACACTAGTGCCACGAGGGCAGAGGTGCTTCCTGGCCCCCGCCCACATTCCGTCCCGCCGCCTCACTGCAGCCGCCACGGCCCTAGGACGGGAGGTGGGGAGAGGGGGTCAGGCCTCAAACCGAGGCCTCCTCTCGCCCTGGGGCCCAGCCTCCCTTCTGGCCTGTCTCTCTCATTAATGGGATCAGGGATGGAGTCACCAAACCAGTGCCGGGACAGAGGTCGGGAAGCTGTGTGGACTTTTTTAAAATAAAAACAAAAACACTGACTTTGGTCCATTTTTGTTCAATCCACGGAAGAGGTGGGTGGCATGGCTGGGTCCTAGGCTTTCTAGATGATTCCGGGAAGGACAGAACCTTGGACATACAGCTCTTTGGCCCTGGCTGGACAGAAGACAGGAGGTGATTTCCCAAAGACACGCTTTATTTACAAACCAGAGGCCAAGGAGCCTCTGGCCACCCCCATCCCCTTCCTGAGCACAAACTGGCACAACGGAGCTGGCTCGCCACCTCCTCACGAGGTGGGTCGGTACACACGGAAACTGGGGCCTGGGGCCTCTGTAGGTGCCTGCGCAGAGCCCCCCACCCCCCAGGCACGGGGAGAAGCAGGCCACGCCCCACCTTTTGCTCCTGCCTCCCACTGTCCTCCGGTGCCACTCCTAGGTGCCCCCAGGTGGTGTCCTGCGTGTCCTGGTGCCTGGCCAGAGCTCAAGGGCCTTTCCCTTGACCCAGCAGCCTAGAATGTGCCTGGGCCACGTCACACCCCATCCCAGCGCAGGCCCACGAGCGGCCAGGACCATGCTGTTGTCTGCTTGCCGGAGGAGGGGGCTGCTCAGTAGCCAGGAGGCTGGCGGAGGAGCAGGCTTGACGGCCACCGTGGGAAGAGCGTCACCCGTCTATGTCCCAGCTGAAGAGGTGGTGCTTCACCAGCATGTCCTGAACACCTTCCTTCAGTGGCTTCTTCTCCTCCTGCACACACGGACAGTCCCCGTCACGGGCGCACAGCAGGGGCGCTAGAGCCACAGCAAGGAAGGCCCAAGGTGGCCGGGGCCAGAGTGGTTCGTGTGGGTGACGCCGGCACTCGGGGTCCCCACGGGCCCTGCCCCCGCCAGCCAGGAAGCTTTGGGGCCATCTGCCGGCACAGCTGCCTGGCCCGCCCCACCCGAGGCGCCCCCCAGACGGGAGGGCAGGCTGTGGGGCTGAGGCCTGACCCCAACCACCCACCTCTCTCTTCACAGGCAGTTCCCAGTCCTGGGAGAGGCTGAAGGCGAAGCAGCAGAGGACGCTGGAGGTGAGGAAGGGAGCGGGGAGGCCGTCAGGCTCCCTCGGGTGGGCGCTGCCCCCGCCTCTCCCACCCCAGGCCACGGGCCGGCCTTCGGGAGCAGGGGCGGGGCACTCACCGGAGCTCACACTTGATCTGGACCCAGCCAGGGCTGCGCAGGAAAGACCAGGGCTGGTACCACTTCTCCACGGTGGGCAGGCTGGAGCAGAGCACCTCCAGCCACAGGTGCAAGACCTGCTCGCTGGGGACAAGGCGCGAGAGTGGGCCGCCCACCCCCAGCTGCTCTCCCTGCACCGTGCCCCCGCCAGGTGGCCGCACCGTCCCTCTCAGCCAGGTCCCTGCAGAATGGCCTGGCTCCGGCTCCTCTGCACTGAGACACACGCTGGGGGGCTCACCGTCCCCAGGGGCCCCTGCCCCGGCCCCTCCCCTCTGCGTCGGGCTCCGCCACACCTGCTGCACGGGGGCCTCGGCCCCGCCCGTCAGCCCTGAAGTAAAGCCCGCAGCCTCGCTCTGAGCTCATCTCGGGGCGCCCTGCCTCCACAAACCACCCCTCCTCCCACCCTGCCCTGGGTCACAACAGCCTGGAGGTCGCCCCCTCTGCCAAGTGGCAAATCTAGAAACCACGCTCACCCTGGCCCAGCTCTGGGCCTCACAGATGCCCGAGGTCCCCTCAGGTGGGTGCCCCTCCCTAGTTTGCTATGGTGGCCTCGGTTCTGGGGAGCCCCCTCACCGGTCACCTCGCTGAAGTCTGTGCCTTCCCCAGCCCACAGAACGATGGCTGGTCTCGCACTTGAGGAAGACCTCCGGGAGTCACCCCGGCTGCCCTGTCTGTCCAGCTCACAGGCACCCCGCCGCCCCACAGCCCAGGCCACCATTCGCCTGACAGGACGGTCACTGCCCACAGCGGGCACTCACTCACTTGAGTCCCACGCAGATGAGGGAACGGAGCTTGACGTCCATTTGTGCGTGTGCGGCGTCATGGGTCACGTTCACAGACTGCACGGCCTGAGGGGGGCCCGGCTGTCACTCAGGTGGCTCCACCTGCCAACCCAGGAGGCCCGCCCCACCCTCCCCCGCTTACCCGGTAGAGCAGCTCCTCCGGGGTCAGGACTTTGCCATCTTCATCCAACCTGAGGGAGGAGCTAGAGCTGTGCCGGCCTGCAGGGCCCAGGCTGTGCCCTCCCCCCCAACCCCCGCACCCCCCCCCACACTCCGTGGGGGCTGCCGGGAGACCCTGCCAGGAGGACGCTGGGCAGTTACCTGTACGTCTTACACAGCACCAGGCGTGAATACACCGAGTCAAAGTCTCTCTCCACCTCCCGGCCTGCTGCCTGGGGGTCAAGGTGAGTATAAGGGACACCAGGATAGGTACCAGATCAAAGCCACAGGATCCGACCCAGTACACGCTGCCACCCCATGAGCTCCTGGGCCAGACAGGGCCCAAGGCAGGGCTCAAGGAACAAGACAGTCGGGAACGTGGGTCCAGGCACCGATTTACCTCCTCGATGAACAGCCAAGGGTGGCAGGCACCCCCGAGCAGGGACGGCTTCTTCAGCCCGTGTTCAAATAGGGCTTTGAGAGCTGGGCAGAGGGTCCCTCGAACCAGGTCCGTGACCCCCTCTGTCACAGCATCGTCCCCCGCGATGGAGTACTGACAGTGGGGGACAGGGTCTGAGAGGCGCCGGTCCCACGCCTGCGGCCAGCCACCCCCTCCGCGTCCTCACTGCCACCGCCACCGGCCAGCACGCACCAGGGTCGAGGCGGCAGCAGCAGCTCCCAGGGGCAGCCGCGCCTTGTGTCCCGTCTTACCTCTTTGCTCCGTTCATCCAGGACTTCCACAAACTTGGCTGGGAACCAGCCTGTGGGAGAAGCGGGGCCCCGTGGGGCCGTGTGAGGCCCGGCCCGCGTGCTGAGGAAGCCCGGCTCCTGCTGAGGCCGAGGGCGACCGGAGGGCTCCCAGTTCGGCCGTCCTGCCCGCCCCTCCTCCAGACAGAGGCCTCACCTCTCAGGCCGTTCAGCTCCCCGACCCAGCAGTGCTCGTCCTTCTGAGAGATGATCTGCACGGGAGGCAGGGGGGGGAGGAAGCAAAGCTTCGGTTGCCCAGGCCCCGTGCCTGCAGCCACGTGGGTGGAGCAGGGACAGGGCCCCGGGGTCACCTGCTCCCCGCTGCCAGGCTCCCCCCCCTCTGGCTGAAGCTGCGCCTACGTGCCCACGCACCGTGATGATGTCGTTCTTGCGGAAGCCCAGCTCGTCGTCGTCATGTCGCTCGAAGTCCAGCAGGGCCTTGGCCCGGCGCCGGTGGCCGCGTGAGCATGCCACGTAGTTCTCGTGGTCCCGCTGGTGGCTCTCCATGCTGTAGTCCGGGCTCAGCTCCTGCCCAAGCGGCAGAAAGGCCCACTGAGAAGAGGTGCCTCCTCGCCAAGGCCTCTGCCACCTCAGGATGGGGCCGGGGAGGGAGAGGCCCCAAGTCGAGCCCACAACTCACCACGCTACAGTTTTTGGGGTCTGTGCACTGGAAATGGCGTGCGACACGCAGGATGGCTTCCCGGAGGTCTGCCACCAGTTCTGTCTGCTTGATGTTCTTGGCCTTGAGCGCCTCCAGGTCATCCTCCCCTGGGAGCCCCAGTGAGCTCTAGCAGTCATGGCCCCTGGCCAGCATCCCCTCCCCACCCCCCAAGGATGCTCAGGGTCCGTGTGGGGGTCCGAGGACCGAGGCCCCCGGTCTACACCCCCGCCCCGCCCTGCTGGGGCACTGGGAGCCGCCAGTGAGCCAGAACTCGCAGGTGGGGAAGGAGCCACTGAACCCAGCCTGGCGCCGGCAGCCATGGCAGTTCTCACCAAAGAGCAGGGAGGTGATGCCAGACTTCCTCCGCTGGGCCCTGCGCCGCACAACCTGCAGGCAGGGAGAGTGGGTCAGTGGGTCAGTGGTGGTGGCGGGGGTGGCGGAAGCTAACAGTGTTCCTCCTGGGGCCGACATTTCACTCGTGCCACGGCCTCTGAAATGGCCTCTGCGGCCAGCTCTGAGCATCAGAAGTGCAGTCGGTTCAAAGCTGGGCCTGCCCTACACCCAAACGGCAGGTCAGGGCAGAGATGCACAGAAGGCCAAGGGCAGCGGGTCGTTCCACAGCAGTGGTCTGACTGGGCCAGGCCCTGGGCGCCGGACTGGGGAGGGGGCTGCAGAGCAAGGGAGGGCTGGTGGGTTCCCTGCAGCCTCTCTCACTTTGGGCTTCCTCGAGGACCCCCATGCTGGGGGCGAGGCAGGGCCTCCTTCCTCGTGGGCCCACCTGCGAGAGGTTGGTGGTGGCACCGGTCCCTAGGAGCTGGCCCTGGTCCGCAATGAGGTAGGCCAGGTGCTTGCGGCGCTGCGTCTCCACGGCCACATCCGTGAGGGAGCCGGCCAGCCGCATGGCCTCCCCCAGCAGCAGCTCCGCGTCCTCAATCTGCGAAGGGATGTCTGACAGCGTGTTGAAGATGGAGGCCGAGTTCTCGGACTGGATCAGCTCCTCCTCCTGAGCCGTGTGAGGGAAGGAGTGAGGGGAGGGGCGTCACAGCCAGACGCCAGGCCCCCGAGCCGATCCTGATCACTGTCCTCAGGTGGAGCACCAGGCGTGCCAGCCCCAGAAGAGCCCGCCCCACTGTGGGCCTCTCAGGAGGGACCAGTGCTCAGACTACAGGAAGCTGGAGGCTGAAGCCCACTCGGCCCCGGAGGAGGGGCGCCTGGGCATCTGCATCCAGCCCCGGCAGGGACGGGGCCGCAGCAGCACCTTGAGCCGCAGCATGCCCAGCGTGGTCTGGAACAGCACCAGGGAGCCCTCGTAGAAAAACAGGTCCCAGAGGCGCAGCAGCAGCCTGATGTGCACCACGCTGGCGAAGGCCGTGAGGAACCAGTGCAGCGTGATCAGGGACAGCTCTGTGGACACACACAGCAGCCGCCTGTGGCTGGGACCGGGGACGGCCAGCACAGCCAGCAGGACAGCCTGAAAGGGGGCATGTTCCCAGGCACGCAAGCTGGGGAGAAGCTGGAGGGTGGCCCCCAGAGAGCAAGAGCCTTGCCCGCTCCGAGGGGACGGAGACAGGCTGTCAGAGAAAGAGAGCACGATGGAGACTGTGTGCTGGGCCCAGGACTGGCCATCGTCAGGTGGGCGGGCACCTTTTTTCCTCCCAATGCAGCCGGCTGCCCTGTCCCCTGCTGGCTGCATCCGGTGGCCCCAGACTTGTGACATCTGAGCAGGAATCGCAGGACTCCCGACCCCAGAGAAGAGGGTGGGTGCCGGCCCTTACCAATGTCGTGCTCCTGGAGCAACTTGTCCAAGCGAGGGAGGTACTGGACAATAAGGTGGCGCAGGACCCGCTGGTCTGTCTGGACCCCCAGCAGCGTGGTGCTGAAGTAGGAGGCAGGGAGCAGGTCCTCGATGATGGCGCACATCATCCAAAAAGCATCCTCCTCCTCCAGGAACAGCAGGAGGCAGGCAGCCACCTGGCCGGGGCAGGAGGACAAGGGGCCTCTACCTGGGTCTCCACGTGAATCAGAGGCGGCACCCGCCTGGGGCTCCCATCACAGACCATGTGGCTCTCCTCAGGGTTGGAAGCAACATACTTGGCAGCCCCGGCCCTCCACGGGGAGCCCCACCTCCAGCCCCACCGCCCATCCGGCTTCCCAGGATGGCACTGGTGTACGGGGTCGCCCGCCCCCCCCCTTCTGGGCTGTGCTCACCATGCCTGTGCCCTGGCAGTAGCCGATCTCTGGGTAGAGCCAGGCCAGTGCTCGGAGAACCCTGCGCAGGCGGGGCACCCCGATGCTGCTCACGCTGGCGAAGCAGGCGTTGCTGGGCATGGTGCGGAGCAGGTCCTTCTCGATCTGCCAGCAGCCCACCCACGAGCCCCTGTGAGATGCAGGCCCGCACCCACCACACTGGTGACACCTAAGGCACACCCTGTGAGGGAAGCTGGGAGACCTCTGGGCAGGACAAACCCCAGGCAGGTTTCTCACCCAGAAGAAGGATGCCTAACGCCCTGGGTCAAAGTTTATGTGCTTCCTTCAGGATTAGAGCTCAGCTTGTATGTAGCTGATTCTACCAGATTCACTGGGGGAACTTACAGAAATATAATTACAGATCCCTGGGCCTCAAGCCAGAATTACAGAATGAGAATATCTGGAATGAGACCTGGAAATCTTTATTAATCTCCAGGCGAGGGCGCCTGGGTTGCTCCGTCGGTTCACTACCTGACTCTTGATTTTGGCTCAGGTCATGATCTCACTCACAGTTCATGGGATCGAGCCCCACCTGGGCTCCGTGCTTATGGTGTGGAGCCTGCTTGGGATTCTCTCTTCCTCCCTCTGCACCTCCCCTGAGCACATGTGCGTGGGCGCGCGTGTGTGTGTGCATGCACGATTGCACAAACTCTCAAAAATAAATATTTTTTAAAAATTAAAAGTCTCCAAGTGACCCAGGTTTGGTCATCTTTTTGACGACTGTCCCTTCTGCCTGCAAGAACCCGGGAAGTACGGGCTTGCCCCAGACTCACATCTGTGGGTGGAAGGGCTGCCACACGGCTGCCCGCTGCCCTGGGCCACCCCTGCCAAGGACGGGACGGTGAGGGTGGGTTCCCATAGCCCCAGGCAGCTTACTGTCTGCCTGCAGGCCCACGCGCAGTTTCTGACCAGAAAGCACTTGCCGAAGGGCCCCGGGGCCATCCCAGCCTCACCTGTTTGGCAGCAATGGTCTCATCATTGGAGCTGTTCTTCACCATCTCGCGGTAAGACAGCTCGGAATTCCTCTTCTTCTGCAGGGCCCCGGAGAGCCGCATCCACAGCTGAGGAGGGGGCGCCATGAGCATCCAGTGGGACACCTGAAGGCCCACGGGCCCTCTGCAGGTCCCTCGCAGCCTCACCTGTGGCCTCATGCTGTGTGGGATGCCAGCCAGCACCAGGGAACGAAGCTTCTCGGAGCGGGGCAGAGAGACGGCAATCTTGTCCCAGGTGAGATCTCCTACGTCATGGTTATGGGTGAACTCCAGGTGGGCCTGCCAGCGCAGCCTCTGCGGAGGCTCCTCCATCAGAGACACGGCTGGCGGCTTGCCGGAAGCGGGGTTGGGACCATCTGCCAGGAGAGAGCCCGGGGATGCAGTGGTGAGCAGGACAGGCCCTGGGCTTTAGGTCTGGTGCCCATATCTCACCACTGAAATCCAGAGCCATGTTTCCAACAGCTTCCTGTGGCTCCGGGTACATGTCCTACAAGCATCCCAATGAGCAAATGCTAGGGGTTTTCTTGTTTTTTAAAATTTTTTTAATGTTTGATTAAGACAAACATCTGTCTTATTTGTGTGCGAGTGAGAGAGAGGCAGAGAGAGAGGGAGACACAGAATCTGAAGCAGGCTCCAGGATCCAAGCCGTGAGCAGAGCCTGATGTGGGACTTGAACCCACGAATCAGGAGATCATGACCTGAGCTGAAGTCGGACACTTAACCAACTGAGCCACCCAGGCAGCCCCAAATGCAGGCTCTTTAACTGCTCCCCCAAACCTGCCCCTGCCTCCCAGATCCAAAGACCCCCTGTCTCCATTCTCCAGATGCTCAGGCTTAGATCTCAGAAGCCTCTCTGGCTCCAACTCCACCTGCCCCCACATTCAACCCACCGGCAAATCCTATTGGCAGATTCTCACCGCTTCTACCACCTCTGACTATGGCTCTTGACCAAACCATCGACTTCCATCTGGGTCACTGTTGGGCCTTCTCACTCACCTGGTTCCACCCCTGCCTCTCTAAAGGTGTTCAGCAGTCAGAGTGCCCCTTCTCAGACACAAGTTGGACCACATCACTCTGCTCGCTCAGATGAGAGGCCTTATGAGGTTCGGTGACCACATGTCCCCAGCCTGGGCCCTCCATCCTCATCGCCTACTGCTCCCCTCTTGCTTCCTCTGCTCCAGCTGTTCCTCAGCAAATCCACTGCCAGCTCAGGGCCTCTGTCCTTATTCCCTCCCCCGGCTTTGCTCACTGCCTCACTTCCTCCTAGTCCCCAGCCAAATGCCTCCCCTTGAAGAAGCCTTCATCACCTGACACACCATCCAGCTCCCCTCTTCTCCACAGCCCTGGATTTTTTCATAGCTCTTCTTTGTCCCCGGTATGTATTCGTTTACTGCCTGGGAATTCCACGAGGCCAAGACCACCTTTGGTTTTGTTCGAGGCACTGGGGAGGCAGCAGTGGAGGGTGGACAGCCCGTGGATGGCCCTGAAATGCTTGCGTGAACATCGACAAAGCTCCTGTGGCCACCAGGCAACACGAGGGCGCGTCAGCCTCAGAGATCCTTGTCCTTAGTCATCCTAAAGCCTCGCCCTCAGCCTCAGCTTTCCGAAACTTCACTGTTCGAGAATTTACACACATACGGCAAAGTGCACAAATTTTAAGTGTACGCTTTGGTGGGTGTCAATAAACACACTTCTCAATGTGGTCCCCATCATTTTCATTATTCTACAGAGTGCCCAGTGTTCCTCACAGGCCTGGCTTTTAACTTCCAAGTATCTGCCTGCAAACCAGAGAATGAGGAAAACTTATGTCAGACCTGGAACAGGCGCAACCTGAAGAGGACAGGTCTCAGCCCAGAAAACTCCCGCACGGCTGGTGCCGGCCTGGTTTCAGGCAAGCGGCCTTCCCGACAGCCCACCTGGGAAGCAGCAGGTGTCTTTAGAATGGAAAACAATGGAGATGGCCTAGGGCCCACGTACAGAAGAGTAGTTATAAAATGTTATGATAAATCCATTATAATGGCATATTATTCAGCCATGGAAAAATATGCTTTTAAAGAGGTCCTGTGGCGCCTGGGGGCTCAGTCAGTTGAGCATATGACTCTTGATTTTACCTCAGGTCATGATCCCACAGTTCGTGGGTTTGAGCCCTGCATCAGGCTCTGTGTTGACAATGCGGAACCTGCCTCGGATTCTTTCTCTCCCTCTCTCTGCCCCTCCCCCGCTTATACGCTCTATCTCAAATAAATAAATAAACTTAAAAAAAATAAAGAGATCTTAAAGAAGAAATGCTATACAAGCAATATACAAAATGTATGCATAATTTTAGTTATGAAAAGTATATAAAGACACAGACACACAACCAGGAAAAGAACAAATTAAAATATCAGCAATTATCTTTAAGTTGTGGTATTTTGAGTTACTTTGTTTTAATCTTTATACTTTTCTGTGTTTTTCAACTTCATTAAATGAACATTACTGCTTTTATTATCATATGTGAAGATCAATAAAATTGATCTAAATTTTTAAAAAGCAGAGGTTTCTGTATACTTCTAACAGCATGCCGCTCTGTGGCTTCGGGAGCAGGCGGAGCCTGGGTCACAGCTGCAAGTGAGCCACCCGTGAGCCACACGCGGCAGCAAGACGACACTGCAGGGGCTCTGTCCTACCTTCCTTGTCCACGCGGAAACCGAACTCATCATAGAAGCACTCCGGCTGCTCCGCTGACTCTTCCTTCTAGAACCACGATGAGGAAGAGTCAGTTGTACAGCCACAAGTCTGGTACCACAAATTCTGGAAAATGCCACCCTACATTGCTGCCTGCTGAAATTCTACTGGCATTCAAGACTCAGACTGAAGGCCATCCTTCCTTGAAGCCTCTGTGGTCATCACTCAGCTACAGGGACCACCACCCTCTCAAACTGGCCTCGCATTTTCCTTGTTCTCCTCAGAGGTCAAAGACAGTAAGATCAAGCTAAGAAACAGAGTTTATGCATTTCTGCATCCTAATACTGGGCACACAGTGCCATACAACTTTTCCTCCAACTTCAGGATGGATTCCCCGAGGACACAGAGCTGATGCCATGCCTGCTGGTGGCTTCTGAGTCTGTGTTAACCCAGAGGTGTGGCTACCCACCCCCAGGAAGTCTAAGGCAGTAGGTTCCCTTTGGGGCCACAGCCTGGGAGCAGAGCTGTACCTGTGTGGACTTGCCCAAGATCTCCTGGGGCCACATGCTTGGAGTCAGGGCTGAGAAGGGGCCACTGGCAGAAGGTGTGTGGCTTCCTAAAATCAAGCAGGACCAGGAATAGGAAATGAAGAAAATGTAGAATATTCAGGGTAAAAATTCAAGCTGGGATCTCCCCCACTCCCAACAAGGGTGCCAGCAGTAGAGGTATGGCACCATCCGAAGTGAGATGGTGGAGAAGGGGAAGAGACCTAAATGAGCAACTTTCTGGAGGAAGGAAAAGAAAAAAAGCAGCATGTTACAAAACATAACCAAATCCATCCCCTTGCCTCTTCCTCCACCCAAGCGTGAGGATTTACAGGATGGATGGAGGGGAACCTGGAGACCTGAGCAGGGAAAAGTGTGGTGACCCTGGATGGCCTGCAGGACCGTCTCCTCCCTTCTCCCACTCTTACCCTCAAAGGTCTGTCCTGCTTCCACTCCACGGGACGGGCCCTCCCGAGTGAGACCCTCCCCTCCCTCTGGGCAGCCTCGCACCCATCTCCAGCCCAGGGCCTGCCTCCCACCTGACATTGTGCAGAGAGGCAGGGCAATCTTCTGCAAATCCACGCTTAGAAGGCTTCCTAGCCTGTTATCGTACAGCTGGAAGGCTCTTCAGGCTTCATCTGGTCCAGAAACATCTGCCCTGGTAGGAGAGCAGAGGGGAAAGTCATTCTGATGCAGCCCTTTCTTGCATCTTTTCCACTCACCACTGTGATTTTACTGGCTGAGGGGCAGTGAGAAGGAAAAGTCACACTTGATAAAAAAGCCTCCTACTCTGACCATGTCGTCTGAGAGAGGCTACATTCCAAAGAAGCTACAAAACTGATGTTCTCAACAGCTCTGTGAGCCAAGGGCAGGGTCTGCTCAGCTCCCACTGTTATTAAAGGAGGGAATCCTGGGGTGCCTGGGTGGCTCAGTCGGTTGAGTGTCTGACTTCGGCTCAGGTCATGGTCTCACGGTTCGTGGGTTCGAGCCCCGCATCGGGCTCTGTGCTTGACAGCTCAGAGCCTGGAGCCTGTTTCAGATTCTGTGCCTCCCTCTCTCTCTGATCCTCCCCTGCTCATGCTGTCTCTATCTCTCTCTCAAAATAAATAAATAAATAATAAATAAATAAATAAATAAATAAAGGAGGGAATCCTATATACACACTTCCTGATGCCCTAGGCTCAGGCAAATATTTCTTCAAAAAGAAAGAAAAGGAAACCAGCCACCACCCAAACCTCCATGATTAAGTTTCCCCAAGTCAGAATCTCCGAAGAACCCTTCAGCAGAACACAAATTAGCTTCTGGATCAGTGCCTCTAACTTGCCTCAGCACTGACATTTTCCACGTCACCCGGCCGTCCAGCTTTACCACATTCTTCACCAGCCTTGCAGCTGGGAACCAGGAGACCGCAATCTAGTTTAGATCTCTCCTGCTGCTGCTAAAACCCCGGCCTCCCTCGCTTTTACTGTCCTCTCAAAAAATGAGGACTCAACAATAAAAAGACAAATGGGCAAAAGATCTGGATATACCTTTCCCCCAAAAAAGAGATGTTAATGGCCAAAGAGGGGGTGAAAAGATGCTCGACATCACTACTCATCAGGGAAATGCAAGTCAAAAACCTCAATGAGATACCACCTCACACCCCCTAAGAAGGCTGTCACAAAAAGCCAAAGTGCTGACAAGGACGTGGAGAAAGTGGAACCTTACACATCACTGGTGGGACTTGAACTATAAAATTGAGCAGCTGCTGTTGCAGTCTGGCAGTTTGTCAAAAAGGTGGACATGGAGTTCCCACGTGACCAGTAATTCCACTCCTATAGTATTCACCCAAGAGAAATGAAAGCATGTCTACCAGGAGACTCGTACACAGGTGTTCACAGCAGCAGTATTCATTAAAGCCAAAAAGGAGAAACAAACCAACTGATGAATGGCTACACAAAATGTATGGTCTGTCCATACAATGGAAAATTCTTCGGCCGTAAAAAGGAACGTGAAGTACTGATACATGCAACTCTATCAGTGAAGACGGAGAACATTAGGGAGGCCAGTAAGGAGGCTGCTCACAAGACGATGAATACTGTATGGTTCTGCTTAAGTGAAATGTCCACAAGAGGAAAATCATAGGTAGAAAACAGGGCACTGAGTGCCAAGCTTGGGGGGGCGGGGACAGTGGGGCTGCAGAGTGACCACTAAGAGTTCGATTTGGGGAGAGGAAACATGTTCGGGAATGGGACACTTGCACAACAGTATGAAATACTAAGACCACTGATTTGTACATTTTAAAAATGGTAAACTTTAGGGGCGCCTGGGTGGCTCAGTTGGTTGAGCATTTGGCTTCAGCTCAGGTCATGATCTCGTGGTTTGTGGGTTTGAGCCCCGTGTCGGGCTTGCTCGGATTCTGTCTCCCTCTCTCTTTGCCCCTCCCCCACTCATGCTCTGTTTCTGTCTCAATAATAAACATTAAAAATTTTTTTAAGGTAAATCTTATAGCATGTGAATTATATTTCAATTTTGAAAAATAAGAAATAGCCATTGACTAGGGTGTCCTCTAAATTTCTAACTTCCCATTTCTAACCTGCTCCTATTAGATTTAAGAAGAATCAGTTATTACTTGAACTTCAACAGAAATGCAGGTTCTGGAGTGGTTTCTTCAGACTTTTCTGAATATGAAGACTTCTATTTCCAACTATGGAATGAAAGGCTTGGACTCTGTGAAATAAAAAGGAAGTAGCAATGAGGAGATGTGGCTGAAATACTTAAGGGCAAGCTGCATTCCTGTTCTTTAAATCATGTTCACCCAGACCCAGACCTAAAAGAAACATCTGCTTTTGCCAGTTGTTCAGGTGCCCACTGCTGTTCTGGCCCACAGGACTTCTCCAGGCTCTCTGCCACAGAATCCTGGTAGGCCAGAGGGTCAGGTGACTGAAAAAGCAAACAAGGAAAAGCAAAGGGAACTCTGAGAAAACCTCACCCTGTGGGCCCTTCACTTGAGCATATGCTCATGGTGGCCACGTGAAAAAAAAACCTGTCCTCCGCAAAGATGTACCTGCAAATTTGGCAGCAAATGAGTCAGCCTGTAGGACACAAGGGCAGCTCAGCTGGCCACTAACCCCTCAGACACACCCTGACGATGCCACATTGGGCCGAAATGCCCAGCAGGAGGCCTTGCTGCCCAAGTGGGAGAGGTGCTCCCTGACAAGCGCCACTGAGAGCCAGATGGCAGAAGCCGCTTCCCTACCAGGTCAGCCGTCCCAGGCTTGTCTGTTCTGCCTCAGGACAGTAACGAGAACTGAACGTCTCCTTCAGTGTGGCAGGTATGCAGGCCCTGGCTTGAATCAGAATCTCACGCTGGATAGAGCATTACATATTTTTACATTAAAGGGACTGAGAAGTTTTAAAATCATGTCATCATTGGGGCACCTGGGTGGCTTAGTGGGTCTGACTTCGGCTCACGGTTCGTGAGTTCAAGACCCGCGTCCGGCTCTGTGCTTGACAGCTCGGAGCCTGGAGCCTGTTTCGGATTCTGTGTCTCCCTCTCTCTCTGCCCCTCCCCAACTCATTCTCTCTCTCTCAAAAATAAATAAGCATTAAGGAATTTTAAAAAATCATATCATTTAATCCTTTTAATCCTTACAACATGTTTTGAAGTAGATGCCCCTATTCATTATACAGAAGAAAATAAGCCTAGAAAAGACCCACGTACAGTTTTCCAAATAGACTGCAATAATGTAGCCTCATATAAAACCGTGCTATCCCCATCTGGCCTGCTGAACTGATGTCACACAGCCACCAGCTAGATCATCACCAGCGCCCTCATCATTGATGCCACAGAGGTAGTGGTTTTGTTGTTTTATTCCGGAGGCACAGAGAAAGTGTGAAGGAAGAGGGCATTGCTTACAGTGGAGGAAATGAGGTTTCTGGCTGTGGAGGACTCAGGGGACCAGGAAGAAGATTCTGACCTTAGCTTGCCTTCCACTCACTCATTTTGCTCAACAAGCATTTACCAACCACCGCCACAACCCAGTTTTTTTTTTCTTTTGAGAGAGAAAAAGAGAGAGAGAGAGAGAGAGAGAATCCCAAGCAGACTCTGCGCTGACAGCTTGCGCGGGGCTCATTGCATGAAGCCTGAGACCATTACCTGAGCAGAAACCAAGAGTCGGACACTTTTTTTTTTTTTAATGTTTTATTTATTTCTAGGAGAGAGGGAGACAGCGTGAACAGGGGAGGGTCAGAGAGAGAGGGAGTCACAGACTGAAACAGGCTTCAGGCTCCGAGCTGGCAGTCAGCACAGAGCCCGACGCGGGGCTCGAACCCATGAACCGCGAGATCATGACCTAAGTGAAAGTCGGACGCTTAACCGACTAAGCCACCCAGGCGCCCCCCAAGAGTCGGACACTTAACAACTGAGCCCCCCGGTGCCCCCAGTCATGGTTCTAAAGGCTGAGGTGCAACAGTGAAAACAGAAGTCCCAGCTGTTACATTAGAGAATCGGACAATAAACATAAAAACAGCTGAGTCAGATGGTGACGACGTCAATACTGTAAGAAAAATAAACCAAGGTAAAAGTATAGAGAGCACAGAAGAGCAGGGCTATGTATAATAAAGTGGTCAGGGAAAGCCTTTTGAGGATAAGGGGACATCTGAGCAAAGACTAAAAAAGAAGGAAAAAAGGGACCTGGGCAGAAGGAACAGCAGGTGCAAAGCCTCTGAGGCAGGAACGTAATTCGCCAGCAGGCTGGGGACCAGGAAGGAAGAGCAGGAGCAAACCTGGGTGGGAGACACAGCAGGAGTCGCAGGGGGCCCAACAGGGTGCAGACTTTGGATCTTATTCTCAGGAACCTGGGACATCACGGCAGGGTTCAGAGCAGAGGTGAACCTGAATCTGACTTAGGTTTTAAAAGCTCTGGCATCTGTGCAGAGGGAGCAATGGCAGGAATGACACTGGTAGGAATGACACTGGCTTTGCTACAGTGGGACCAGAAAGAAGTGGTCGAATTCTAGATACATTTTAAAGAGACTCTGCAGGGGCGCCTGGGGGGTTCAGTCGGCTAGGCGTCCGACTTCGGCTCAGGTCACGAGCTCACGGTTCGTGGGTTTGAGCCCCACATCGGGCTCTGTGCTAACAGCTCAGAGCCTGGAGCCTGCTCCCGATTCTGTGTCTCCCTCTCTCTCTGACCCTCTCCTGCTCATGCTGTCTCTCTCTCAGAAAGAAATAGAAAACATTAAAAAAATTTTTCAAGAGACTTTGCAGTAACACACATGCGCCCCATCTCCTGCCAACTGCCGTTGAGTCTCCAAGTTCCTCGAGGAGGAGCCGGATGTGATACTGCCGAGCTGGGCAGGCAGGTTTTTCCTGCCTCTGGTCGCTATGGCAACTTCCTGAAAGCAGCCATCTGGGAGCTGGTGGAAGCAGCTAAGAACTTAGTCACGTCACCAGATGCCCTGCTGTTGTCACACGGGTACTGAGAGGCAAAAAGAAACTTTTGAAAAACAGGATCATGTGACAAAAAGAAACTTTTGAAAAACAGGATCGATGGAAGCAACTTTGAGGTGCCACAGAAGGATTTTTTTAAATTAAATTTACATGCTTAAAGGTATCTTTTTACTCTGCTTCCAGTATATTTCTTCCTAGTTTGCCAATTCTACAATTTCCTGCAAGACAAATTGTGTTCACAAAGCAAAGACTGTCAGATGTCACTGTAAATCTGTGTGTGTTAGGAAGGGGGTGCTCTTGATACAGATCAAGGAGATTTTATTCTATCTTTCATCCATTGTTGATCTTCTATCCTAGTTTTCTTGACAATATAGCAGGGCTGCCACACTGCAGAGGGGGTCACCCATTTGCCAGGGAGCACGAAAGCCGAGCCCAGCCAAAGCAGAAATACTTGTATTTGAAAGGGGCTGAGATCCTGAAGATTGTTTTTCTCTGTGAAAAAATGATAAGACACCGAAAACTGTTGATAACAACTAACCTGGAGGGCGAAGTGCAAGGCCAGGGAAGTCCAAGAAAGGCTGGAGATAGGAGGATAACGTAGCTACTATAGATGCTTTAAAAAGTAAAATCTTGGGGCGCCTGGGTGGCTTAGTTGGTTAAGCGTCCGACTTTCGCTTAGGTCATGATCTCGCGGTTCGTGGGTTCGAGCCCCGCGTCGGGCTCTGTGCTGACTGCCAGCTCAGAGCCTGGAGCCTGTTTCAGTCTGTGACTCCCTCTCTCTCTGACCCTCCCCTGCTCACGCTGTCTCTCTCTCTCTCTCTCTCTCTCTCCTAGAAATAAATTAAAAAAAATTTTTTTTAAATTATAAAAAGTAAAATCTTAAAGACCTAAATGTGAAACCTGAAACCACAGAAGAAAACACAGGCAGTAATTTCTTTGAAATTGGCCTTAGTAACATTTTTCTAGATAGGTCCCCTGAGGTAAGGGAAACAAAAGCAAAAATAAAACTACTGGGACTACACAAAATTAAAAAACTACTGCACAGCAAATAATCAATAAAATGAAAAGGGAATCTACTGAATGAGACACAAAACCTGCAAGTGATATATCCAATAAGGTGTCAATATCCAAAATATATAAAAAACTTACACAACTTAACACAAAAAAAGGCAAATAATATGAATAATAAATGGGCAGAGAACCTAAATAGACATTTTTCCAAAGAAAACATACAGATGGCCAACAGACAAATGGAAAGGTGCTTGACATCACTCATCATCAGGGAAATGCAAATCAAAACCACAATGAGACATATCACCTTATATCTGTTAGAATGGGTAGAATCAAAAAGACGAGAAAAATAACAAGTGTTGGTGAGAATGTGGAGAAAAAGGAACTCTCTTGCAGTATTGGTGCAAACGCAAACTGGTGCAGCCGCTGTGGAAAATACTATGGAAATTCCTCAAAAAATTAAGAAAATACTATATGATTCAGTAATTAGAGTATCAGATATTTAACCACAGAAAACAAAAAATTCATTTGAAGAAGATACATGCACTCCTATATTTACTGCATTATTTACTAGTCAAGATAGGCAGCCCAGCTGTCCATTGATAGATGAAAGGATAAAGATGATGTTGAGGCGCCTGGGTGGCTAAGTCGCTTAAGTGTCTGATTCTTGATGTCAGCTCAGGTCATGATCACAGGGTTGTGAGATCAAGCCCCGCAGGGACCTCCTTAGGATTCTCTCTCTCCCACTCTCTCTGCCCTTTCCTGCTCATATGTGCTCGCTTGCTCTCTAAAAAAAAAAAGAAAACAAAAAGAAGAAGATGTACTGTTCACACACATACACACAATGGAATACTACTCAGCCATAAAAAGGATAAGATCTTGCCATTTATGACAGCATGGATGGACCTGGAGGGTATTACACTAAGTGAAATAAGCCAGGGAAAGACAAATATCACATTTCATTTTTATGTGGACTCTAAAAAACAAAACAAGCAAACTGACAGAAAGCAAAAACAGACCCATAAATACAGAGAACAAATGGTTGGTTGCCAGAGGTGAGGGAGGTAAGGGGGTGGGCAAAATGGGGGAAAGGGCAGTAGGAACCACAGGCTGCCAGCTATGGAATGAATAAGTCCTGGGGATGAAAAGAAAAGTAGCGCACAGGGACCACAGTCAATGCTATTGTAACAGTGACGTATGACAGGTGGTAGCTACACCTGTAGTGAGCATTGTGTAACATGTGCAACTTGTCTAATCACTATGTTGTACGGTTGAGACTAATATAATGTATGTCAACTAAACTTCAATAAAAAAATAAAATCAGACAATAAATGATCAGTAGTACATGAAAAATTTTATTGGAAAATATCTGAGTACTTTTCTCAACGTAGGGTACAAAAAACTATTGGGATTCTTACTGGTTTTTCTCATTGGCTTCTCTTCCTCAGCATACCTCTAAATGTATGTGGGCTTCACCCTCTGCCGTTGCTCTCCTTACTCAGAGCTATTCCTGGGCAACCTCATGTGCTGTCCAAGCTTCACAACCACTCTTTCCTCTGAAGACCCTTTCTCCCAAGCCCCAGACTCCTATTCCCAACTGCCTCCTACTGCCAACATCATCTTTCTGAAATGTAAATCTGATCCCTGATCTCCTGCTTAACTGACACCAGAATAAGGGCCACATTCTCTAACAATACAAGGTCCTACACCACCTGGTTCTGCCCCTCTCTCTCCACATCTACCTTACACTACAGTGATGCTGGTCTACTACTATCAGCTGCCTGAATGTCTCCATTCTTTTTTCTTTTTTTAAGTCTGTCAATCTTTTTTTTTTTTTAACGCTTATTTTACCCTTGAGAGAGAGAGAGAGACAGCGTGAGCAGGGGAGGGGTAGAGAGAGGGAGACACAGAATCTGAAGCAGGCTCCAGGCTCTGAGCTGACAGCACAGAGCCAGACACAGGGCTCGAACTCACAAACTGTGAGCTCATGACCTGAGCCGAAGTCGGACGCCCAACTGACCGAGCCACCCAGGCGCCCCTCCAAATGTCTCCATTCTTTAGTGTATAGTAGTCTTCTCCTTATGTCAGGTAGACTCCTACTCATAACAACTCGACTGAAACAACACCTTGTCACAGAAAGAAGCCTTCTGTAGTAACCAGCCTCCAAGATGGCCCCAAATGATTCCATCTCCTGGTATTCACACCCTTGTGTAGATCCTCTCCACACTGAGGCCCGGCTAGCCTCTGAGACCAGTCAGTATGGCAGCAATAAGCATGTGTAACTTCCAAGGACAGGCTATAAACGGCATTGCAGCTTCCACCTTGGTCTCTTGGATCACCTGCTCTGGGGGAAGTCAGCTGCCATGCTGTGAGGACACCCAAGAAGCTCCGTGGAGAGGCACCAACTTTTCAAGCCACTTAAGTGAGCCACCTTGGAAGCAGATCCCCTAGTCCCAAGCCTTCAGACGACTGCAGCTTCGGCCCAACATCTAACAGCAATGTCATGAGAGACTCTCTCCTCTCATGAGCCACAACCTCCCAACAGAGATGCTAATGAATTTCTGACCCATAGAAACTGTGAGATAATAAACGATTATTTTTGTTTTAAGCCACCAAGTTCTAGGGTGATTTGTATGCATCATAACTAATATACCTGCATGTCTCCTCTCTGCCTTTAGGTGAGGTTCTCTCCCTGTGTTCCTATAAAGCCTTGTGAATAAGTCTATCCCAGCACTTACTTCATAGCATTTTTACCCCTTTTTCTTTTTTGGCCAACTGACCCCACAAAACTAGACTGCATCTTGTTTCCCTCTGTACCCCTGGCACTCAGAAGTCTCTCAATTGACATTTATCTAACACATTAGATAAATTAGATGAATGAGTGAACAACAGCAAATGAAAAAAAAAAATCAATAAAGTCACATTTCATGCCATGGTAATAACTAACCGATATTTTATTTATGCCATATTCTCTCTTCTTCTGAGTATCTGGAAGACAGCAATCCCCCTACCACCACTAACCCCACACTTTTGAAACTGCTTCCTTTACTCACTTTTTCCAGCTACATAATTCTGGGAAGCTGTGTACATTTATGTGACTTCATCTCTCTGAGCCTAGTTTATTGGTTTTGGGTGAACACAGACCTGAAAATGGACCAATCATACAACTCAACAGCTATTGACAAACATGATGAGACCAGGCATGAGTGCCTTCCCCCAACTGGCCTAATAAATCCTTTGGAGGTTTTGAATTTGAGACACAGAAAGCCAAGCAGACCTTCCATCAGACCTTTTGGTGGTGGAAGCATTCATATATATACAACACACATGAATGTGTGTGTGTGTGTGTGTGTGTGTGTGTGTGTGTATTTAGGTATAATTATACATATTTACATATATATGTACATAAACATAAACTATTTTTTAAGTTTATTTATTTATTTTGAGAGAGAAAACATGAACAGGGAAAGGACAGAGAGAAAGGGAGAGACAGAATCCCAAGAAAGCTCCGTGCTGTCAGTGCAGACCCTGATATAGGGCTCAAACCCACAAACTGTGAGATCATGATCCGAGCCAAAATGGACACTCAACTTACTGAGCCACCCAGACACCCCCATAAAACTATTTTTTAAAACATAACATTCAGGGGCACCTAGGTGGCTCAGTCAGTTAAGCACCTGACTTTTGACTGCAGCTCAGGTCATGATACAGTTTGTGAGATGGAGCTCCACATCAGGCTCTGCACTGACAGTGTGAACCTGCTTGGGATTCTCTCTCTGCCCCTTCCCTGCTCATGCGTGTACACATGCTCTCTCTCTCTCTTAAATAAAATCTTTAAATACAGGGGCACCTGGGTGGCTCAGTCGGTTGAGCATCTGACTTCGGCTCAGGTCATGATCTCGTGGTCTGCGGGTTTGAGCCCCACATCGGGCTCTGTGCTGGCAACTCAGAGCCTGAAGCCTGCTTCAGATTCTGTGTCTCCCTCTCTCTCTCTGCCCCTCCCCCACTCATGCTCTCTCTCTGTCTCTCAAATATAAATAAATGTTTAAAAATTTTAAAGGGGCGCCTGGGTGGCTTAGTCGGTTAAGCGTCCGACTTTCGCTTGGGTCATGATCTCGCGGTTCGTGGGTTCGAGCCCCACGTCGGGCTCTGTGCTGACTGCCAGCTCAGAGCCTGGAGCCTATTTCAGAGTCTGTGACTCCCTCTCTCTCTGACCCTCCCCTGCTCACACTGTCTCTCTCTCTCTCTCTCCTAGAAATAAATAAAACATTAAAAAAAAATTTTTTTAAATTTAAAAATACATACGTACATACATACATACCATACAATACAATACAATACAGTACAATACTCAGGGTGCCTGGCTGGCACAGTAAGTAGAACGTGTAGCTCTTGATCTTGGTTATCATAAGCTGAAGCCCCACACTGGGCATGAAGCCTACTTAAAAAAATAATAATGAAATAAAATACTCAGTGCTGCTTAAAACGAGTTTTGTGATAGAAAATTAGTTCGGGGCACCTGGATGGCTAAGTTGGATAAGTGCCTAATCTGCTCAGGTCATGATCTCATTGTTGTGAGTTCAGACCCTGCACTGGGCTTTCTGCTGTCAACAGAGAACCTACTTTGGATCCTCTGTCCCCCTCTTTTTCTGCCCCTCCTCTCTCTCTCTCAAAATAAACAAATTAAAAAAAAAAAAAAAAGAAAATTAGTTCACTCATGAATTGCTGTAAATTGGTATGTTCCCTTGGGAATGGAATACCCATAAATATTTTCATACTCTTTGATCCAGTAAGTATTCTCCTAGAAATGTAAAGAAACAATTCAACAGAGGCAAAACAGTATGTGCATGAAAAGGTTTACTTCAGCATTATCTATATAACAAAAACACGAAAATAATTTAAATGTCAAACATTAGGGGAATTAATCAAATTTTGGCATAATGACACAATAAAATGTGACTCAATCATTTCATATTCCAACTATGGACTTACACATCTGGCAAAGACAGTTACAAGGATTGGATTTACTTTCCCAACTTGAACTAAAACAGAAAAATACATGAAACAATGGTTTTCAGACACTGGAAGACAGGCAGCACAGGACAGCAAGCCTTGAGGCAGAGAAAACAAATAATCACCCCAGTTCCCACCTGGATAGTTTGCCGGCTGGCCCAGGACACAGAGTGGAGGGCTAGCGGAGACCAAAACAGAGTAAAGTCATGGAGAAGGGAGGCTGCACGGGCCAAGAACTCCAGAAATCTGCAGAAGGTATCACCAATCTTCATCTGAATACTGGTCAGAGTATGTTTATGAGGAAAGTACCCAGGGTTGTTGAAAGAAACCCCTGAGAGGAACATGAGGAATACTTGAAGCTCACCCCACTGGGTCATTGTGATGCATTCTCCCTTTCATATATCGTGGAATGCAATTTGCTAAAACTTTGTTAAGAATATCTGGATCTAGGGGCGCCTGGGTGGCTTAGTCGGTTAAGCGTCCAACTTTCACTTAGGTCATGATCTCGCAGTTCGTGGGTTCGAGCCCCGCGTCGGGCTCTGTGCTGACTGCCAGCTCAGAGCCTGGAGCCTGTTTCAGTCTGTGACTCCCTCTCTCTCTGACCCTCCCGTGCTCATGCTGTCTCTCTCTCCTAGAAAAAAAAAAGAAAAAGAAAAAAAAAAAACATTAAAAAAAAAAGAATATCTGGATCTATGTTGATGAAGGACATATGATCTGCTGTTTTCTTTCCTAGTAATGCCTTTGTTTTGGCATCAAGACAATATTTGCTATAGAATGATCTGGAAAGTAGTCCTCCCCTTCAATTTTCAGGAAGAGTTTGTGTAGAAGCGGATATCACTTCTTAGATGTTAAGTAAAAATTATGAACGAAGCCTTCTGTCCCTGGAGTGTTCTTTGTGGAAAGATTTACAACTACAATTTATTTACTGGAGACAAGGTGATTCAGATTATCTTTTTCTTCTTGAGTGAGCTTTGATAGTTTGTGCACTTTCAAGTAAAGAATTAAAAATATTTTTTAATCCTACAGTTAACGTTTCTTTTTATTTATTTATTTATTTTCTGAGAGAGAGAGAGTCAGGGAAGGGCAGAGAGAGAGGGAGAGTGAGTATTCTCTCCCTCTCCACATTCCAAGCCCAGAACCTGATGCAGCGCTCAAATCCACGAAACTGTGAGATCATGACCTGAGCCAAAATCAAGAGTAAGACGCTCAACTGACAGAGCCACCCAGGCGCCCATCCAGTTAACATCTTGATGATGAAACACTGAATGCTTTACCTTTAAGACTGGGAACAAGGAAAGGATGCAACATAATTCCAGTCAAAATCCCAGGAATTCTTGGAGAAATCGACAAGCTGATTCTAAAATTTAAGGAAATGAGCAAAGGAATCAGAATACTCAAAACAATTTTCAAAGAGCTGAAAGCTGGAGGGGCACCTGGATGGCTCAGTCTGTTAAGTGTCCGACTTCGGCTCAGATCATAATCTCACAGTTCATGTGTGCAAGCCCCACATTGGGCTTGGTGCGGACAGCTCAGAGCCTGCAGCCTGTTGGGGAATCTGTGCGTGTGTGGGTGTGTGTGTCTCTCTCTCTGTCCCTCCCTTGTTCACGTTCTCTCTCTCACAAAAATAAAGGTTAAAAAAACTGTAAGAAAAAAAGCAGAAAGCTGGAGAACCACACTATTTTAGTTCAATCCTTATTATAAAGCTGCAGTACAGTGGGGCATTGGCAAAAGGACAAACATAGAATGGAACAGAATAGGCAATCCAGAAATACACCCACACATATTGCCAATTAATGTTATGGGTTAGACTGTGTCCTCCCCAAAAAGATATGTTGATGTCCCAACCCTCAATACCTCAGAATGTGACCTTATTTGGAAACTGGGTCTTTACCAATTGAACCAACTTAAGATGACATCATTAAGGTGAGCCCTAATTCAACATGACTATTGTCCTTATAAAACGGGGAAATTTGGACACAGACATTTAGAGAGGGAAGACACTGTGAAGAGACACAGGGAGAATACTATGTGAAGCAGAGACTGGAATTACACTGGAATTACCAGAGACTGGAAGCCAACAAACATCTGGGGCTACCAGAAGCTGGAAGAGGCAAGGAAGGATCCTTCCTCTACAGGTTTCAAAATAAGCACGGCCCTAAGGACACCTTGATTTCAGACTTCTGGCCTCCAAAACTGTTAGATAATATTACTGTCATTCTGAATCAGACAGTTTATGGTACTTTATTATGGCAGTCATAGAAATGAATACAATTAATTTTCAGCAAAAATACAAAGGCAATCCAAGGGAGAAAGGAGAGTCTGCAACAAATGGTCCTAAAAAAATTGGATAGCCAACTGCAAAAAACTAATCTTAATTTATACCTCACACCATATACAAAAATTAACTCAAAATGGATTGCAGACCTAAATGTAAAACCTAACACAGTTTAAACTTTTTTTTTTTTTTTTTAAAGCAAGCTCTAGGCCCAACACAGGGCTCAAACTTATGAGCCAGAGACCAAGAGTTGCATGCTCTATGGATTGAGTCATCAGATGCCCTGAACACTAAAACTTCTAGAAGAAAAACAGAGGAAAAAAATGTTTGTGACCTTGATTCAGGAAAGATTACTTAGATTTTACTCAAAAGGCATGAGATATCAAAGAAAAAATTTGACAAACTGGACTTTAACAACTCATAGCCAAAAATGGTAGAAAATATTTTCAAATCACATATCTGATTAAGGACATATATCTAGAATATTAGGAATTCTCAAAACGCAGTAAGCAAAAAACAAGAAACCCAATTTAAAAAGAGAGGGGCAAAGATTCAAACAGAAACATTTTCAGGGGTACCTGGCTGGCTCAGCTGGAAGATCAGGAAACTCCTAATCTTTTTTTTTTTTTAATTTTTTAATGTTTTATTATTTATTTTTGAGAGAGAGAGACAGGATGCAAGCAGAAGAGGGGCAGAGGAAGACACAGAATTCGAAGCAGGCTCCAGGCTCTGAGCTGTCAGCACAGAGCCCGATATGGGGCTAAGACTCATGGACCACAAGATCATGACCTGAACCGAAGGATGCTTAACCAATGGAGCCACCCAGACCCACTGAGACTCCTGATCTTGAGGTCACAAGTTCAAACCTTATATCCTTACATCAGGTGTAGAGGTTACTTAAGTGAATAAAAAGAAACATTTTCAAATTACATACAGCGATGACAAGTATGTAGAAATATATTCAACTTCATTACTAATTAAGGAAATGCAAATTAAAACCACAGTATTACTACACACATATTAAATGACTAAAGGAAAAAAAAAAAAGCTAAACACTACAACCACCAAAACCTCACCATATCCTCACCATATCAAGTGTTGAGGATGCAGAGCAACTAGAACGCCCCTATATCGCTGGTGGGAATGCAAAATGGAACAGCAATTTTGGAAGAGGGTTTGGAAGTTTCTTATAAAGCTAAATATAACATCATACAACCCAACTATCCTACCCCTAGGTATATTTATCTAAGTGAAATGAAAATTTTTGTGTATCAAAAAAATATGTAGGTAAGTGTATAATAGTGGCTTTATCCATGATTGCCAAAATCTGAATAACAGCCCAATGTCTTTTAACTGGTAAATGGATAAAGAACTGTGATACATCCATATAATGGATTACTAATCAGCAAAATAAAACAACTACCAACACACTCAACAACAGATGAACTTCAAATGTATTATGCGAAAGGAAAGAAATCAGAGTGAAAACAATACATATGGCAGGATGCCATCTTTAGGACCTCCTGGAAAAAGCAACAATATAGGTACAGAAAACAGACTAGTAGTTTCTACAGGATGGGGGTGCAGGAAGGGTTAACTATACAGCTACACAGGGTAATCTGTGGGGTGAGAGAAATGTTCTGTATCTTGATTGTTGGTAATTCCATGACTGTATGTATTTGTCAGAGACTGCAGAATTGTACACCAAAAGGAGTGAATTTTACCATATGTAAATTATACCCCAATTAACATAAATGAAGAAAAGAAACATTATGCTTAGTGAAAGAAGCCAGACACAACAGTATAAAAATTTTAATTATTGGGACTAAGAAATACAGATACTATTTATGATCTAACATTAAGTGGAAACATTATAATGCAGGATGCACTCCCAGAAATGTGTATATTCTTCAGCCATTCACCCCCTAAATATTTCTCCAACACATATTATGTGCTAGGACAACAATGATTTACAGTCTAGAGGGGAAAACCAAACATAAAACAAATAAACAGATGGACAAATAAATGAGAATTCCCAAATGTGGGAGGTACTCTGAATTTAAAAAAAAAAAAGAAAGAGGCTGATGTGATATAGAATCCAGGGAAGGAAATCTCTGAAGTGCTGTTTGGGTTGATATCTGAAGGACAGGAAGCTAGGCTTGCAAAGATCTAGGAGTGCAGAGTCATGGACAGAAGGAATGACAAATCCAAAGGCTCTGAGGTGGGTAACACCTTGGAGGGACAGAAAGGAGCCCAGTGTAACTGAAACATGATGGATAAGAGGAGCAATGTTAAGAGACAATGGGAGAAGTCTACCTCTGTGCTGACAGCTCAGACCCTGGAGCCTGCTTTGGATTCTGTGTGTCTCTCTCTCCCTCAAAAATAAATAAACATTTAAAAATTTTTTAAAAAGTAAAATAAAAATAAATGTTTCTTAGAGATTCAATTGGAGACAACAAGTAGGTAACAGGATATACAAGTATACATCTTCATGGAGCTGCTGGAACTAAATAGAGAAATTTGGGAGTCTTTCATTCATCAATCCAAACAACAAAAAAATTTTCTGAGCAACTACTATGTGCCAGACATTATTCCATGTGTTAGGGAGGGATACAGCAGTCAAAGAAGACAGACAAAATTCTCACTCTTGTGAACCTGCAGTTTCCTTATCTGTAAAAGGGGATGACAAATGAGAAAATGTAACTAAATACTTATCACAATACCTGGCACATAGTATGTGCCTAATAAATGCCAGCTATTAATATTAGTGACCGAACACAGTCACTAAGTAAATAAATGAACAAGATCATTTCAGGTTAAAAATACATACTATGAAGAAAAAAAACACAGAATAGTAGGTTTCAGAGTGACAGGTAGGGGCAGACAGGCTATTTTTGAAGAGTAGTCAGAGAAGGCCCAAGGAGATGACCTTTCAGCTGACACCACAGAGATGACAAGGCTCTATAGAGACCTAGAAGGGCAGCCCAAGCAGAGGAATTGTTTCATGCAAGAGTCTTAAAGAACAACAAGAGTTTATTACACTGGAAAGATAACAGGCCAGTGTGTCAGAGGTAGTGATGAGGGGAAAGCAGCAGACCGCGCTGGAGAGGCAGACAGGAACTAGCTTACGGAGGGCCTTCTACCCATGGCAAAGATGCTGGGTTTTATTTTAATGAGAAGTCACCGGGGAGTTTTGAGCAGGTACATGACATGGTCTGACTCATGCTTCAAGAAATCACATTGGCTGCCGTGTGGAGAATCAACTACAGAGCGCTTAAGGATGGAAGCTATTATAGTTACCCAGGTAAGAGATAGTATCTCGGACTAAAGTAGTTGAGATGGTGACAAGTAACTAGATTCTTGATATAATGTGGAGGAGCAGAGGTGGATAACAGAAATAGTCAATGATGACTCCTTAGGTTTTTGACCTGAGCAACTGTGCAGATCCCATTAATCAAGATAGAGAAAGACTAGGGGGAGAGCAAGTTTCAGGTTTAGAAATCAAGAAATCTGCTTTAGGGGCACTTGGGTGGCTCAGTCAGTTAAGCGTCAACTTCGGCTCAGGTCATGATCTCATGGTTCATGGGTTTGAGCCCCGTGTCAGGTTCTGTGCTGACAGCTAGCTCAGAGCCTGGAGCCTGCTTCAGATTATGTGTCTCCCTCTCTCTCAGAAAAAATAAATAAATAAAATAAATAAATCTGCTTTGGTCATGCTAAGTTGAGATGCCTATTAGCCCTCTAAGTGGAGATGTCAAGTAGGCAGCTAGCTGTATATATGAGGATAAAGTTCACAGAAGTCAAAACTACAGGTATAAATCTGGGAATCATCAGGACTAGCTGTCATAGCCAAGGAAAGAATGCAGAATAGGGGGCCTAGAACCAAATCTTGGAACATTCCAACACTTAGAGGTTAGGCCGGAAAGGGAACAGGAAATAGGATCTGAGGGGTGGCCAATGAAGTAGAAGGAACACTAGTGGTGTGTAGTGCTGTAGAAACCAAGATGAGGAGAGGGAGGAGGTCATCAGTGTCATGTACCACCTAGAGGTCAAGTGGTAAGAAGACAGAGAATGGGTCGGTCACTGGTTCTGCAAGGGGGAGGTTTTTGGTGATCTTGACAAGACTTTAAGTTTTAATGGTGAATGGTGAGTTGAAGAGAGAAGCAAAGAAAAGTGGAATTATTAGCATGGAGACAGTATGTGACTTAAAATACAATACTGGGGTGCCTGGGTGGCTCAGTCGGTTAAGATCCGACTCTTAATCCCTGCTCAGGTCATGATCTTACAGTTTGTGAGATGAAGCCCCATGTCTGGCTCTGCACTGACAGCACAGCACCTGCTTAAGATTCTCTCTCCCTCCCTCTCTCTCTGCCCCTCCCCTGCTCATGCTCACATTCTTTCTCTCTCAAATAAATAAACAAAACCAAAAAGGTGGGAGATAATTTTTTTAAAAAAGCTTAAGTGGGGGGGAAAGATGCAAACTATTAGAAATAGCTGATCTATAACTGTGAAAAAGATCCTTTTCTCTTCTCATTTGTAACTAACACTTAGTACTAACACTGCTCAGCATGAATCTGACATCTTATCCCCCTGTGAAGTCAGGAACTCCCCAAGCTGCTAACAGGTAAATCTGTCATTTTTCAAGTTACTGTAACAAGTTTCCCCCCAATAGTCTAAGTAATCACTGGAAAAACAAGTGACAACACTTTTAACAGTCAGGTTTCCAAGGCACCATTTTTCCTTGTTGTTGTTTTGCTTTGTTTTTAAAGCCTAAACCAAATCCTCAGGTGTGACTTCACCTGGGGCTGTAGTTGCTTTCTATTATATTCAGGTACAACACTTTCCAAAGGATATGCCACTGAAAGCATTTCAGTCTTTTCTTTTTTTTTAAGTTTATTTATTTTGAGAGAGAAAGCATGACCAGGGGAGGGGTAAGAGAGATGGAGAGATGGAGAGAGAGAGAGAGCGCGCATCCCAAGCAGCCTTTGTGCCACCAGCACAGAGCATGATGAACTGTGAGCCCATGACCTGAGTCGAAACCAAGAGTCAGACTGACTGAGCCACCAGGTGCCCCACCACTGAAAGCATTTTAAAGCAAAAAAGGTGCTTATAAACCAGGAGACTAGAAAAGTACAGCAATTTTAAGGTGGGATGTAAGGGGAAAATGCTATTTCCAAATCCAAAAATGTTTAGAAAAATATTTCCCTGTCCCCTGAATTTTCTCCACAGCTCATGCACCTGGTCCCCAGCCACAACCTGAGCTGGGGCTTGGTGGGACACTGGCTGTTAGAGCCCAAGGCTCAGGAGTGCTTCTTTTCAACACCTCTGGGCACTCTGCACAGGATCAATTCTTTTCCAATGAGAACACAGTAAGATACAAACACAAATGATAAACTTAAAACTGTAGCAGGATAAATGTGGGTTCCAGGTCAGAAGAAAATCTCTAGAATATAAACACAGTCACTGGGTTTCTCTTGGGAAGGGAAGTTCTGCACCCTTTTCAGACTTCTGTACTTATGCAATGTTAATGGAAATCAAAAATTTTTAAAATTCTGTCACAAGTCAGCTACCCTAATAAATCACTTTCTTCCCTTCTATGTTCTCTTTTGGTTTTTCTCTATATATGTGCAGTTCTAACAATACAGATTTTAAAATATTTTTCTCTACTGAACACTAAATTATCAGCATTTTCCCCAGTAACCAGAGTTTGTATAGCCAAATAATCTGTAATTGACTGAGCTCATCATCTGTTGTTACATTTAAGACCTAACAGCAATATCTGCAACAAAAACAATGCTGTGAGAAACTCCCCCTCTTTAAATAAAATTAATGAATCTAATTTGGGAGAGGACTTGGATTTTTGAAAATCTGCCTTTTCTACTTTAAAGTGTCAGCTTTTGTATTACAAAGGTGTAATCATCAAGACAGTATGGTACTAGCACAAAAACAGACACTTAGATCAATAGAACAGAATGGAGAACCCAGAAATGGACCCACAAACGTATGGCCAACTAATCTTTGACAAGGCAGGAAAGCATACCCAACGGAAAAAAGACAGTCTTTTCAGCAAATGGCATTGGAAAAACTGGACAGCGACATGCAGAAGAATGAACCTGAACTACTTTCTTACACCATACACAAAAATAAACTCAAAATGTATGAAAGTCCTAAACATAAGACAGAAAGCCATTACAATCCTAGAGGAGAAAACAACCAACAACCTCTTTGACCTTGGCTGCAGCAACTTCTTACTTGACAGATCTCCAGAGGCGAGGGGAAACAAAAGCCAAAATGAACTACTGGGGACCTCAAGATGAAAAGCTTCTGCACAGCAAGGGAAACAATCAGCAAAACTAAAGGCAACCAAAGGAACGGGAGGAGATATCTGCAAATGACATATCAAATACAGGGTTAGTATCCAAAATCTATAAAGAACTCATCAAACTCAACACCCATAAAACAAACAATCTAATGGAGAAATTGGTAAAAGGTATGAATAGACACTTTTCCAAAGAAGACATCCAGATGGCTAACTGGCACATGAAAAAATGCTCAACATCACTCATCACCAGGAAAATACAAATCAGAACCACAATAAGGGGCACCTGGGTGGCTCAGTTGGTTAAGTGTCCGACTTTAGCTCAGATTGTGATCTTGCAGTCCCTGAGGTAAAGCCCCACATCAGGCTCTGTGCTGACAGCTCAGAGCCTAAAGCCTACTTTGGATTCTGTGTCTCCCTCTCTCTCTGCTCCTCCCCCCTGCTTGCACACTCTCTCTCTCCCCCTCTTTCTCTCTCTTTCTCAAAAATAAACATTTAAAATTTTTTTAAAAAATGAAATACCACCTCATACCTGTCAGAATGGCTAAAATTAACAACACAGGCAACAACAGATGTTAGTGAGGATGTGGAGAAAGAGGAACCCTTTTGCACTGTTGGTGGGAATGCAAACTGGCTCAGCCACTCTGAAAAATAGTATGGAAGTTTCTAAGAAGAAAACAACAACAACAAAACCCAGAACTACCCTACTACCCAGCAATTGCACTGCTAGGTATTTATCCAAAGGATAAAAAAGTGTGCTGATTTGAAGAGGCACATGCACCCCAACGTTTAAAGCAGCACTATAAACAATAGCTCAAGTAAGGAAAGAGACCAAATATCCATCGACTATTGAATGGATAAAGGAGATATGGTACATGGGGCACCTAGGTAGCTCAGTCGGTTAAGCATCCAACTTCAGCTCAGGTCATGATCTCACTGTTTGTGGGTTCGAGCCCTGCATCGGGCTCTGTGCTAACAGCTAGCTCAGAGGCTGGAGCCTGTTTCAGATTCTATGTCTTCCTCTCTCTCTCTGACCTTTCCCTGCTCATGCAATCTCTCTCTCTCAGAAATAAATAAAACATTAAAAACAAAAGAAGATGTGGTGTGTACACACACACACACACACATATACATACAATGGAATACTACTTGGCAATCAAAAAGAATGATTTCTCGCCATTTGCAATCATGTGGATGGAACTAGAGTGTATTATGCTAAGCCAAATAAGTCAGAGAAAGACAAGTATCGTATGATTTCACTCATATGTGAAATTTAAGAAACAAAACAGATGAATATAGGGAAGGGAAGCAAAATAAGGTAAAAACAGAGAGGGAGAGAAACCATAAGAAACTCTTAAACATGGTGTGCCTGGGTGGCTCAGTCGGTTAAGCATCTGACTTCAGCTCAGGTCATGATCTCATGGTCCATGGGTTTGGGGCCCCACGTCGGGCTCTGTGCTGACAGCTAGCTCAGAGCCTGGAGCCTGTTTCAGATTCTGTATCTCCCTCTCTGTCTGACCCTCCCCTGCTCACGCTATCTCCCTCTCTCTCAAAAATAAATAAAACATTAAAAAATAAATAATAAAAATTAAAAAAAGAAACTCTTAAACACAGAGAACAAACTGAGGGTTGCTGGTGGGGTGTTGTGTGGGCGGATGAGCTAAATGGGCAGGGGCATTAAAGAGGGCACTTGATGGGAATAGCACTGGGTGTTATATGTAAGTGATGAATCACTAAATTCTACTGAAATAATTATTACACTTTATGTTAACTAACTTGGATTTAAATTTTAAAAAATAAAAAAATAAAGTGTCAGCTTTGTAAATAGAAATCTAATACCAACAGATTATTGGTATTAGAGTCTAATATGATACGATTTGAAGTAGGGTAATTAACCTAATGACCCTTACACTTATAATTTTACAGTATTATAATTATAGCACAGTGAGGAATTACTGTTTTAATAGTTGGTTCCAGAATGCCTCCCAGAGTTGGTGGGGGTTGGGGGAGGCAGTTAATCTTTGTTTTGAAAAATACCTTGACAATCTCCACACCTTCAGGTGGAAGGTAAACCTTGAAGGCATGAAAGAAAGGACAGATCTATCAATTGCCGAGCAAAAGAAATGAATAGAAATTTGGAGGCAGGAGAGAAGAGAACTAGAGGTGGCCTGGACTATAAAGAGGAGGGGAAGAGAAGTCCAAACACAGGGTGAGGAGCTGCATCCTTTAGAACAAAGTTACCGATGAGACATTAACACTCAGTATGCCTGGGGGCTGAAGGATCTGGAGAGTGTGGACAGAATGCCTCTTCAGGAAAGGACAGTCTAAAACCCAGGTGAAGCTGTATTACTGCAGGGTAAAACCCCTTTGTCATCCCCTATCTTTAGTAAAGCCTGCCCTACTCATAAGGGCCTCGAAGCTGGTTTGGGGAAAAACTAAAGGAAAGGTGTAATAATACAGATAATAATCCCTACTTTATAGAGTTGTCATGAAGATTAAATGGGTTAAATTTGAAAAATCTGGGGGAGGGTGATGGAATTCTCCCATAATGTGGGCTTAAAGGGCTCATGACCATTTTATTAAAATTTCAAGATAAGTGATTTCAGCTGATTATGTAATGCAAAGGTTTTATTTAACTTATTTCCTTAGACTGGCATATAAAATAACTCCTTTTAAAAATACAGGGGCACCTGGGTGGTTCAGTCGGTTGGGTGTCTGACTTCAACTCAGGTCATGATCTCACAGTTTGTGGGTTCGAGCCTTGCATTGGGCTCTGTGCTAACAGCTCAGATCCTGGAGCCTGCTTTGGAATCTGTGTCTCCCTCTCTCTCTCCCCCTCTCCTGCTCACGCTCTGTCTCTCGGTCTCAAAAATAAAATAAACATTAAAAATAAAAAAAATTTTTAAAAAAGAAAGAAAAAAGAAAAATACAAGCTATATTTCAGGGGGCACCTTGGGGGCTCAGTTGGTTAAGCATCCTACTCTTGATCTCAACTCAGGTCTTGATCTCAGGGTCATGAGTTTAAAGCCCTGCACTGGGCTGCACACTTGGCATGAGCCTACTTAAAACAATAATAATAAAAATACAAGCTGCCTTTCAACAACATCGTAGTTTATGGCTCCCTAACTTTACAATGTTGTTCTCTCCCTTTAAATAACCTCAACTAGTGGTTCTCAAACTATGGAGTGCATCAGAATCATCCAGAGGATTTTTTAAAACCCGAAAAGCTGAATTTCTTTTTTTCTTTTAAAGATTTTAATTGTAAGTAATCTCTACACCCAACATGGGGCTCAAACCTACAACTCTGAGATCAAGAGTCATGTGCTCTACTGACTGAGCCAGCTAGGTGTCCCGCATAAAGCTAAATTTCTGCACTTTGAGAACTGAGCTACACTGCCCTTTGACCATTCTTCTGAATGGTCAGATGCAACCTCCGTGAACACCTTTCCTTCCAGCCTCCATGCCCTCTCACCCACCTCCCTCCTCTGATAAAACTAATCATGGTACCTGTTCCTACTGTTTCTTATTTCATAGTATACTGTAATTTACGTATGTACACTTCTGCGCTGTATCTATCTGGTACTTAGCCCAGTGCCTGAATGTGGCAGGTTTTGACTGAGGAGGGGGTACCAAACTCCTGGAAGATACACACATACAACAAACTTCCTGTGCTGGGCTTCTTCTGCGACCTCTGCTTCCAGCAGCCTCCACTTTACCTGACTTCTCATTCTCAAGGCTTAGCCCAGGCATTTCCTCCTCCAGGAAGCCGCCTCTGACACTCCCTCTGCCTCAGGTTTGTGTCAGGTTCCCCTTTTCCTGTCTGTCTATAACATATCATACAACATATTTAATATACTATCTATAACATATCTACCTATAACATTTATCTTCGTAATAGCTACCAGCCACTGCAGGCTAAGTGCCAAGAACTCTAATAAGTAGAGCTGGATTAAAATCTCTGTAGATCCTTTGGTCAAGCAACTCCCACTTCTGGAAATTTACCCTATACTTCAGCAAAATGACTCCTACAGAAACACACTCCCTAGAGCATTGTTTGTGATGGAACAATATTCAAAACCCTCAATATCCATTGGTAGGGGACTGGTTAAGTAAGTTACACTCCATCTATATAACGGAACGGTGTGCAGCTGTCAAAAAAAGAATGGATCAACTATTTACGTACTGATAGGGAATGATCTCCAAGATACACCCCCTAAGTGAAAAAAGCAAGGAGCAAAACAGTGAGAAGAATGGTAAACATCTGTACAAAAATGGGCAAGTTTTCACATTTAGATTTAGAAGGCTGCCTGTGAGAGAAACTCGGTGGCAGAGAGACTTTTTACTTAAATACCCTTTTGTATCTTTTTAATTTTCAACTATTTGAATGTATTACCTATTCAAACAAGCATGAAGAAAAAAATTAAAGACCTTTAGAAAGCGATAGAATAGAAAGGTTAAGGTGCTCCCCGTTTAACCAATATAAAAATAAAAGTGAGTTGAGGAAGCCCAACAACATTTAGCTTTTTTCCAAAATGACTTTTGCTATTTCTATGAAATGTCTAATGCCAAGTTATTTCCATTTCCTCCTCCCATTTTGTGTCTCTGCCTTATTAGCGCCCTCAGCACGTGACTGTTCTACTAAAGGTCAATCTACAGCAGATATTCATTACATCCGGTGACAACACTCTAGTTCTTCCTGTACTGGGTGTGCAAGGGTCATGACCCTTTGGTTTTCCCCCAGCCTTGCTGGCTGCTCCTCCCAAGTCCTTTCCCAGTTCCTCCCTGCAAGTTCTTAAATTGCCATCATGTTCTGTCCTAGATCCTCCTCCAGTTCCCTGCACTCTCACGGGCTCTTGACTTCAATTCACACCTCCAAGCAGATGATCCAGTTTCCATCCCACAACATACTTCTCTCCAAATTTCAGGCCGGCACATCTAGCTGCCCTCTGGACCACTCCACCACACTTCTCAAAATCCCATGCTCTCAAATGAAGTCATCATGAACTCTGCCCCCCTCCAATGGTCCCTATCTGAGGAGACTGGCATGACAACCCACCCACCACTGTCTCCAGCCAGAACGGGGCCTCATGGTTAATGACTTCTCCTTCATCTTCCCATCTCCACCCTTCAAGTCTTAGGCCTTTCCTAACGTTTTTTGAAATTTCCTTTTCTCTCCAACCTTTGCTAATTCCCAGTTGGGGCTGTCATCATTTTTCACCATCGTGGTTTTGGGTTTTTATAAGTCTCTCAACTGGGGATCTCTGCCTCCAGTCTTGTGACTGTGCCCCACACCCCATCTGTACTCTGTAGCCAGAGAGATCCTTTTAAAATGCAACTCAGCATTTCCTTCTCTTTCAAACCTTTTTGCTTCTTTCTGACTTTACAAAAAAGTCCAGGTTTGTTAACTTGGTTTATAAGATCCTGCATGACCTAGCAGTCCCGTTCACCGTTCCAGCCTCATTTCTCAACAGGCACTTACCTCTCACTCGCCCTCAGCACATGCACCACGCTCCAGCTGGAACATGCTTTTCTCAGACCTCAGAACCCTGAGATTTCTCTCAAAGCATGCTGCTAAATGAAATAATTACTATGCAGTATATAAAAAAAAAGTCTAGAAATGTGGGCCCCAACAAACACCATGATAAGGCAGCTGGTGGTACTAATCTTCTAAATTGGCTCCATACTCCAATCATCCTTGTTGAAAGCATGTTTATTATTCACTTCACCCTTTATCTCCCTGAGTGCTGAAGACATGTGAGGTGAAGACCCACCATCTCATCTACATTTGTCAACTGCCTTCCCCCAAACTGGCATCGGGAGAAGAGTGGTGACTTCAGTAATCAATTCTACCTTGAGCTGCACTCCTACACCCACAGGCTTATAGCTGGACTGCTGTAATATTTTCTTTGTGGCCAGAGAGAGAGGGTGCTCCTTTAGGCAACAGTTAGGTGCGACTGTGCAAGGCAGAGCACAGACTGTGGAAACACAGAGCAGGGAAACAGGAGCCTCACCCCAGAATCCCTCACGGCAATTCCAGCTAAATCCAGCTCTCCTATGCAGGCTTCTGACCCAGCTCAGCTGGCTCTAGGTTTTTCCATAAAACAATTAATCATCCGAGGTAGTCTGGTCACTTCCCTGAGCCCCTTCCAGAAGCATTCCCCTAGGATTTACAGCCTGGCAGTACTCAGGATGGTGACAAGGAAAGCAAAAGCAAAGTACTACATGAACCTTCTTCTCTAAATCCCACTGTGAGGGGCAAGGGGCTGGTGGTGAGGTAAGAAACACTCAGGGAGTAAAAGTCAGACAAATAATGGTTAGCTACCTGCAACTCAGGCAGCTCTGAGAAATAGCAGACACAAATTTTTGAGGAAATAAAGCCCCTTGAGGGCCGTCAAAAAAGGCCCCTGAAAAATTTATATTTAAATTGTTATATTAACATAGGAGCATATGGCACTTAAAAAGAACAAGGCAGAGAGTTAACAAAGTTCCTATTCCTCATATACTTAAATCACAGAGGTCAACAAACTGCTTTATCTGGGTTTGTTGTTGTTGTTTTAGAGAGAGAGAGAGAGAGAGAGAAAGACTGAGCCCTCATGTGAGTATAAGTACCAGTGGGAGGGGCAAAGGGAATGAGAGAGACAATCCCAAGCAGGCTCCACGCTTGGTGAGGGGCCTGGTGTAGGGCTCAGTCTCACAACTGTGAGATTACGAGTGAAATCAAAAGCTGGACACTTAACCAAATGAGCCACCCAGGCTCCCCAGCAAACTCCTTTAAGTCATTTATTGGCCCAGACTATCTATATAATTACTGGGAATTTCTCATTTGCAGAGATGAAAATACCTACATAGTAACTCCAAAGTATGGTAATCCACTCCTATTTACTTTGTGCCAGTGAGTGGATGGAGGTATTAGAAAGGAGGTACCGATGAAAGAAGGAATGATGTATTATTGAGCATTTACCATACTGCTAAGAAACCAGAGAAAACCAGGGCTCAGGGAGGTTAAGCATCTTGCCCATGTCACACACTGAGTCAGGACTGGATGCTAAGCTGTCCCTCTATTCCACACTGACCAGCACAGTCGTCACTGGCAACTATGAGCACAATCTCCAGGGAAGACCATGAAGACACACCATGAATCTGTGAGAACAAAACACTTTGGCTTGGGGTATGGAGCCCAGGGGAGCCCAAGTTAAAACATAACATAGCCAGCTGGATTAAGAAACATCGAGCCATACCTTTTTATGTGTCTATGTGGACCTACCTTCCATTAGATAATCTACTTTTTGTTAGCTCTTTGTATATCATACTTAATAGTGCTGATTTAAACAATCAGGTCTACACACTTAATTTCTACACTGTCAGAATTACAGTACTATTTGAACTAATCACTGAAATTCTTACCTCATCCAGCCCCAGGTGAACTCACATTGCTCTCTCTGCTCATGTTACTCCAGGAAAAAATCCGGAAACAAGCCCCACACTATTTATCTTCTTCACCATTGCTCAGCGACTTTCATTAATCTCTAAATGACTTTCTATCGTGTTCCCTTCAGTACCACATTCCAGCTTTCCTCCCATTTCTTCCGACCCCCAACTGTTCTCTGCTGCCAGCTGATGATCTGGTTTCTGCTTTTAATGAAGCTGAGGTCATTCAGCTAAGTCGTCCTCAACTTCCTCCTCCTCCTGTCAAAGCTGCCCCATCTTGGCGCCTGGGTGGCTCAGTCAGTTAAGCGTCTGACTTTGGCTCAGGCCATAATCTCATAGTTTGTGGGTTCGAGCCCTACATTGGGCTCTGTGCTGACAGCCAGCTCAGAGCCTGGAGCCCGCTTCAGATGCTGTGTCTCCCTCTCTCTCTCTGACTCTCCCCTGCTCACACTGTCTCCCTCTCAGAACTAAATAAAACATTAAAAAAAAAAAAAAGCTGCCCCATCTTTGGGCACCTGGGTGGCTCCGTTGGTTCAGTGTATGACTTTGGCTCAGGTCACGATCTTACGGTCTGAGAATTCAAGCCCTGCATCAGGCTCTGTGCTGACAGCTCAGAGCCTGGAGCCTGCTTTGGATTCTATGTCTCCCTCTCTCTCTGTACCTCTCCTGTTCACAATGTCTCTCTCTCTCCCTCCCCCAAAAATAAACATTTTTTTAAAAATTAAAAAAAAAAAACAACCTGCCCTATCTTTTCATTATTTTCTCTTTCCACCTTCCTCCCAGAGGAAGATGCAGCCTGCTTCCTTCGCAGGCTAAGTCTTCCAGCCACTTCCACAACCGCATCCCCAGTTTCCTCTCTGCTGGCTCCGTGTGCAGTGCGTACACTCAGATCACCCTCATCTTTAATTACAACAAACCCAACAAGGCAACCTGGATCCACTCAAACCTCCTACCTTTCCAGCTCTCCTCCCTCTACCTCCCTACAACATTTTCAAAGGCAGAGTTGAATAGCGCAACCATGCCTCCTCAGTCAACTTGCCTCTTAAGCTTTTTCCACCTAGCTTCCCCTCTCAGCATCCAGACTTTCAGAGGTCTCCAGTGGTGTTTCCTTGTCACATACGGAGTCCTCATTTCCTTAAACTCCCTGCAGCATTTGACTCTGCTGACTTACCTGGGTTTCTTGAAACTGTTTTATGATTCTCAGGGCACTGACCACACTGGTTTTCCTTCTCTACTTAACTGCTTCTTTGCTGACTCCTCTTTTTCCCCAGACCCCTCAAAAAAGACATTCCCCAAATCTGGCTTCTCTTTTTTAATCTACTCCTAATGGATTCCTACTGGGAATCTGTCCCTGTTGCTAAGGGGGACTTAGCTATGACTGCTGTACTGATACGCCACAAGCCTCTACCTCTAGCCATGGCAATGCTCCTGATATTTCCAACTTCCTGCTGGATGGCTTCAGCTGACTTAATCCATTACACATCAAAATCTACAGTTTTCAAATCAATCTATTTTTATTCCACCTCAGATGATTCTTTTTTATTTTCCTATTTCTTCTTCTAAGACACTCAGACTTTTAAGCTTTTAGAGTAATTTCTGGCTCTCACATTTGTCTTATTCTCATAGTAAATCAGTTGCAAAGTCTGTTGATTTTACACTTAAAAGTATCTCTAAGCAAGTCTATCTCCACTGCCTTAACCCAGACCTTCACCACCACTTTTCTGGGCCACTGGAACAGGTTTCCATGCCTCCAGACTCTCTTTCCATTCGTGTTAAATAAACACTGAATCTTTGCAGAAGCACAGCTCTAATTTCTGTATTCACTCATCTTCAGTGGTCCTCAATCTACCTTCTGAGTCAGCTCTTATTTTCCCTGCACATACCCTATGCCTCAGCCACCTAGACCACTCACTGCTATCTCAACATGTTTCTCGATCTTTTTTCATATTGTTTCCTGCTTTGAAGGCCACCTCCCATTTCTAAAAGTCCAGATTCTACCATCTTTCAGTGCCCAACTCAAATGCCACTTTTGTGAGGACTTCCCTAGTCCTTTCTCTCAGCATTTACTTGTACCTATCAAACGCCACATACTTACATTTATCTCATTTTTAACTAGTGTGTCTGCTTTATCTCTAAAAAACTGGAAGCTCCTTTTAAAGCCTGAGTCCTCTTCAGCATTTAGTACTTAATGGGGATTTAATAAATGTTTGCCAAGTGACTAAGCTAATAATACCTGTTTTATGAGGTACCTACATGAATATTTTCAGATTTGATGAAGAAATCTGTGTTCACCTTATATACATGGTACGGTAAGAGTAAGAAGTCCTAGCTTTGACAACTTGTTCTGCCACTCAGCTATGTGGACTTTGGGTAAAATATTTAATCTCTCGGGGCGCCTGGGTGGCTCAGTCGTTAAGCGTCCAACTTTGGCTCACATCATGATCTCAAGGTTTGTGGGTTTGAGCCCCGCGTTGGGCTCTGTGCTGACAGCTAGCTCAGAGCTTGGAGCCTGCTTCAGATTCTCTATCTCCCTCTCTTTCTCTGACCCTCCCCTGCTCACACTGTCTCTCTCTCTCTCTCTCTCAGAAATAAATAAAAAACATTAAAAAAATTTTTTTTAGATATTTAATCTCTCAGAGCCTTAGTTACCCTATCAGTAAATTATGGTATAGTGCCTACAGATTAAAGTACTGAAAAAATACCTAGAACCCCTAGCACAGTTACATAAACTCAGTATAGAGACAATATTTTCCAAAGCTGGGCCATAATACTATAACCTATCCCACATGCTCTTCTTAAAATGTGACACTGACACTCCTTCCACTGAATAGTGGGGTCTCTGTCCCCTCCCTTTGAAACCTGGCAAAGCCCTGTGACTGCTTCGACCAAGAGAATATGGTGGAAGTGACTTCGGGAGATAGGTCATAGAAATGCCATGCACTTTTACCTTGTTTCCTTGAAATATTAGCTCTTGGATCACAGTTGCCATGCTGTGAGGTAGGCAATCTCACACGCAGAGGCCACGTGTGGGTATTCCAGGCAACAGCCTCAACTGAGATCCAGCTGACGACCACCACTGCCCTAAGACATGTGAGTGAGGAAAATTCCCAGATGACTGCAGCCCCAAATCCAGCTAACTGCAATGACTTGGGATACCCGAGCAAAACCTGCTCGGTTTTGCTCAGTTAGTAGAGCATACAACTCTTGATCTCAGGGTCATGAGTTTGAGCCCCACCTTGTGCACAGTTTACTTTTTTTTTTTTAGAAAGAGAAAGAAAAGGAGGGGGAGGAGTAGAGGGAGAGGGTAGAAGGTTGAGGAGGAAGGGAGAGAATCTTAAGTAGGCTCTACACCCATCGTGGAGCCCAACACAGGGCTTGACTGCATGACCATGAGATCATAACCTAAGCTGAAATCAAGAGTCACATGCTTGGGGCACCTTGGTGGCTCAGTCGGTTTGGATCCTCTGTCCCCGTTTCTGCTCCTCTCTGGCTTGCACTCTCCCCAAAATAAATAAATATTAAAAAAAAAAAAAGAAGAAGAAGAAGAGTCACACTTAACCCACTGAGCCACCCAGGTGCCCTGGAGTTTACTTAACGACAACGACAACAAAAACAATCGCCTAGTGGAGCCCAGTCAACTTCTGAGCAAGAGATAATAAAAGCTGATTATTGTCGTTATTCTGAGCCACTGAATTCTAGGGTGGCTACTACACAGCAACAGAAAACCCCCATGCATGCAGCTATTAACACAACGCCACTGTCAATCCCAGTTTCCCCCCACCCCTTACATTTTCAAACTGACGGATCTCATCTTTTTACTTTAACCTCACGTGGCAGGCATCATTCTTTCATTTAATATAAGGAGTCCTAACCACGGGTCAGACCCATTTTAGACTCTGGGAGATAACAGTGAACAAAACAAAATCTCTGCCTTATGAAGCTTTCAGTCTAGTCAGGTAGAAAAAGGGCCAAATGAATCCATAATGTCAAATAACAATTATTAATGTAATTTAATAAATTACATAGTAACATATATAACGTTAGGTAGTGACAAGGGTGATCTCTCATGATTATTATTTGTTCTTCTCTAGAAACTAAAGGAATCTATTATTTTAACACAAAAACACAAAGTATTCAGAAGCATCTCAGTTTAAAGGATGCAATATTATTTTCTGTTTTGTTTCCAAAACATTTCTGAACAATGCCTCACACATTTGTTGGTCTTCTGGCCACAGTGGCCAAGTGGAAAATCTATAAACTCTAGGTCCCTTCATTAGGTCACAGCCATTCATTTTATCAAAGTAATTTGGAATTTTTTGTTGTGTCAGTGAGCCTCCAGATTTACCTTTTAAATTTTGTATAATAAATTAATATAATATTTTAGTTTGTACTTTCTAGTTCTTAAATACAATATCTAGTGTTGTTAAAATTCTTATGCTTTTCCTAATGGCTTGTATCGATTAGTAAAATTTTCCTGTAACTTTTCCCTAAGCACTTGGTTCTTCTCAAAATGGATGAATATAATGTGTTTATATTATGTGAACTGATGTGAAAATAAAATATAACTTACAAAAATAAAATCTGCATCAACCTTTAAAAAAATATACATATTCAAAAAAAGAATATACATATTAATAAAATACACATGCACTGCAACATACATCTATTTTAAAAAATGAACTTTAGGGGCGCCTGGGTGGCTTAGTCGGTTAAGCGTCCGACTTTCGCTCAGGTCATGATCTCGCAGTTCGTGGGTTCGAGCCCCACGTCGGGCTCTGTGCTGACGGCCAGCTCAGAGCCTGGAGCCCGTTTCAGTCTGTGACTCCCTCTCTCTCTGACCCTCCCCTGCTCACGCTGTCTCTCTCTCTCCTAGAAATAAATAAAAAACATTAAAAAAAAAATTTTAAAAATGAACTTTAATTCACTTCCAAAGTTTACCACTTGTTCCTTTATTTGCCTATAGCATTTTCTAAATTTTTTGTGTTTATTTTTGAGAGAGAAAGACAGACATAGAGCACAAGCAGGGAAGGGGCAGAGAGAGAGGGAGACACAATCTGGAGCAGGCTCCAGACTCTGAGCTGTCAGCACAGAGCCTGAAACGGGGCTCGAACTTGCAAACTGCAAGATCATGATCTGAGCCAAAGTGAGACGCTTAACCAACTGAGCCACCCAGGTTCCCCTATAGCATTTTCTACCTCTTCTTGAATCTCAAAACAAAACTAAACCACACACACACACACACACACACACACACACACAAAATTACTCACACAAATCTACTAATATTTTTTCTAGTTATAGGTTATAAAAGTCATAGATACTCACTGTGGAAAAGCTCAAAAATATACAATTAATGAATGAATAAAGAAATTAATGTCCAGAAGTGCCTGGCTGGTTCAGTCTGAAGAGCATGTGACTCCTGATCTTGGGGTTGTGAGTTCAAGCCCCAAGTTGGGTGTAGAAATTACTAAAAAATAATTACATAAACTTAAGAAAAAAGAAATGAATGCCCAAATGTTTACTGATTACTTTTGAGTAATGAGGATAAATGTGATTATTTAATCTCTCTCTCATACACACATACATACACAAACTGCATAAAGAAAAATGTTGACAATCACGCCAAAACATTTCCATCATTACAGAAAATTCTACTGTGGGGGGCGCCTGGGTGGCTTAGTTGGTTAAGCGTCCAACTTTCGCTTGGGTCATGATCTCGCGGTTCGTGGATTTGAGCCCCGCGTCAGGCTCTGTGCTGACTGCCAGCTCAGAGCCTGGAGCCTATTTCAGTGTCTGTGTCTCCCTCTCTCTCTCTGACCCTTCCCGGCTCATGCTGTCTCTCTCTCTCTCCCCCCTAGAAATAAATAAAAATATTAAAAAAAAAAAAAAAAAAGAAAGAAAATTCTACTGTGTAGTGTTTCACTATTATACTACCTCCCAGGACTGGGTATTTTTTTTTTCTTTTTTTTTCTTTTAGAGAGAGAGAGAGTGAGAGTAGGTGAGGGAGAGGAGCAGAGCAAGAGGGACAGAGTGAGAGAGAGAATCCCAAGCAGGCTCCACATAGAGCATGGAGCCTGACACAGGGCTCGATCCCACGACCCAAGCTGAAACCAAGAACTGGTTGCTCAACCAACTAAGCCACTCAGGCATCCCACAGGACTGGGATTTGTAGTTAGGTCTCTTGTCTATGGGATTACAATTTCACTGACCAGGCAAATATACACACATGAAATGGTAAACAAGGCCAGTTAAAAATAAGAGAACAAACTACAAATATTATCCAAGTTTAAAGAAATAAAGATAACTACAGGTTGATATGAAAAAGCCTTTATAAAGAAGACAGATATTTATTTATTGACTTAATAATGCATTGAGGAATATGTATACATTGCACTAGGCTCTATAACGGCCTGACCTAAGCAAGATTTAGGGGCACTACAGTTTGACAAGATTAACTGTCAATGACCACTTTCCTCTCTATTTCTGTCATTAATGAACTGTATGATATTGGGATCTCTAGTCCTTATGAAGGGGATGATCTCAGACTTCTAGTCTTAAAGTGCTGTGATACAAAGAGAAGAGGAAAAGAAAAAGGCAACACAGAATAAGGAAAACAACTGAAAAAGATCCAAAGTTGACAGAATGAGTGGTGTTCCTAGATTACAAAGCAGAATGATGATTTTGTGTTGAGGAAATATTCACACATTCAGTATATATTTATTGAGTGCCTATTATGTGCCAGGCACTCTTCTACAGTGGACAAGGATACTACAGTGCTCAAAACAGATAAAAATCCATTGTTTCTAGAATCTGGCATTCTAGGGGGGAAACAAGTAATTAAAAAAATAGAAAAGAAACTATATTGTGGGGCACCTAGTTAGCCCAATTGGTTGAGCATCCAACTTTGGTTCAGGTCATGATCTCAAGGTTTGTGAGTTCAAGCCCCAAGTTAGGCTCTGTACTGACAGCTCTGAGCCTGGAGCCTGCTTCAGATTCTGCTTTCCTCTCTCTCTGCCCCTCCCCCACTCATGCTTTCTCTCAAAAGTAAACATTAAAAAATTTTTTAAAAAGAAAAAAAGAGGAGCGCCTGGGTGGCTCAGTTGGTTGAGCGTCTTGATTTCGGCTCAGGTCATGATCTCGCGGTTCGTGGGTTTGAGCCCCGCGTTGGGCTCTGTGCTGACAGCTAGCTCAGAGCCTGGAGCCTGCTTCTGATTCTTTATCTCTCTCTCTCTGACCCTCCCTGCTCACGCTCTCTCTGTCTCTCAGAAATAAATAAAACATTAAAAAATTTACAAAAAGAAAAAGAAAAAAAAGAAACTATATTGTATGCCAGGTGCTTATGAGTCCTTTAGAGTAAAATGAAGCAGGAAAAGAGACAGGCAGTTTCAGGAAGTAACCATTTAAAAAATTTTTTTATGTTTATTTATTTTTGATAGAGAGATAGAATGTTAGTGAGGGAGGGGCAGAATGAGAGAGACAGAAAGACACAGACAGAATCTGAAGCAGGCACCAATCTCTGAGCTATTAGCACAAATCTGACGTGGGGCTTGAACTCACAGACCGAACCGTGAGATCATGACCTGAGCTAAAGTTGGAAACTTCACAGATTGAGCCACCCAGGCACCCCAGGAAGTAACTGAAGGGTTCAGAGAAGGCTCACTGTGAAGGTGAAACTGACCTAAGACCTGAAGAAAGTGACAGGCTGAGTGAAGCTCTGGGTCTGGGGCACAGCAAAGAGCAGCATAGAGACAGTGAGGCAGTAATATAGGAGACCAAGGTGGCAAAGTAGTGAAAGGCAAGAATGGTTTGCTATAGACTGATCTCTAGGTCTCAGAGTCTGGAGACACAGATTTCAATCAGAAAATCATTTTCTTAGAGCTCCTGGGGGGCTCAGTCAGTTAAGTGCCCAACTTCAGCTCAGGTCATGATCTCACAGTTTTTGAGTTCGAGCCCCACATCAGGCTCTGTGCTGACAGCTCGGAGCCTAGAGCCTGCTTCAGATTCTGTGTCTCCCTCTCTCTCTCTGCCCCTCCTCTGTGTGCTGTCCCTCTCCCTCAAAAATAAACATTAAAAGGAAATTAGGAAATCATTTTTTCAGGGGCACCTGGGTGGCTCGGTGGGTTAAATGTCTGACTCTTGATTTCAGCTCAGGTCATGATCCCATGGTTGGGCTCTCGTCCCATGTAGGGCTCTGTGCTGACAGCATGGAACCTGCTTGAGATTCTCTCTCTCCCCCTCTCTCTCTTTCTCTGCCCCTCCCCCACTCATGCTCATGCTCTCCCGCTCTCAAAATAAAAAAGTTAAAAAAAAAAAAGAGAATCATTTTCTCAGAATTGGAGAAGATTTATGGGCCATTTAGTACAATCGTCCATTAGATTATTAAACCCCTGTCACTCCTCCCAACTGACCAACTTGTCTTGGCTTGAACTATTTTTTTTTAACTTTTATTTATTTATTTACTTACTCATTTATTTAAAGTAAGCTCTACATCCAACATGGGGCTTGAACTCATGACGCTGGGATCAAGAGTCACATGCTGTACCGACTGAGCCAGTCAGGTGTCCGGGCTTGAGCAATTCTGGTGCACAGATCTACCTCCATAGACCACGACAGCTTGTCCATCCTTAAGTAGCCCTGCTTTTAGACTCTAATAGCGCAGAAATTGGTTTCCTAGTAATGTCTACTACTCTTTATTCTTTCTAAGGGACACTTTAAACACTACATGCTTCAGATATTTGAGGATAACCTTCAAGTCTTCTCTCAGATTTCTCTTCTCTTCAGGTTAGTTAACCAGTTGTTTTAACTCTTTTCTAAGTGACATGGCCTCATGCTTTCTAACAGTAAGTTAAGGAGTCTCACCTGCAAGCCAGAAAAACTGACTTTGGATAACTTACACTATGTAGCATAGGATTTATTGGAAGGATATGAAGTAGGGCACAGAACTGAGGAAGAGCTAAAGAATCAGGTCTTTGGGAACAAATCAGAGCAGTTCCAGTATCCACACATTAGGAATTAATCTATGGTTGTGATGAAGGGGGTCTGTCACCGTGTCATTCAACCTCACATTCAAATGAAGGAGGAATACATCTATTTGCTTAACCTGGGCCACGTGCCCACCACCTATTAGGTCAGGCATGGACTGTTTCCTCAAAGCAAAACTGAGCTGCTATTCCCTGAAAAACCTACACCAGATGTGGACAGGCCAAAGGAGCTTATGTTCACTAAATTCTCTCAAAATGTGATACCTCAAATCCAATGTAAGAATCTAGGTGCGGGGGCGCCTGGGTGGCTTAGGTTAAGCGTCCGACTTTCGCTTGGGTCATGATCTCGCGGTTCGTGGGTTCGAGCCCCGCGTCAGGCTCTGTGCTGACTGCCAGCTCAGGAGCCTGGAGCCTGCTTCAGATTCTGTCTCTCCCTCTCTCTCTGACCCTCCCCTGCTCACGCTGTCTCTCTCTCTCCTAGAAATAAATAAAAAATATTTTAAAAATTAAAAAAAAAAAAAGCAAAGGAAAAAGAATCCAGGTGCGGAGGAGGAGCAAAGCGAGGATATAGCCCCCACACCTGCTGTGTGACCTTGCGCAAGTGACCAAACTCTCAGGTCCTATCCTGTGATGATCACAACACTTTGTTGTACATGCAGCAACCAAATAAGAAAATGTACGTGAAACACTTTATAAACTCAAAGCTAACTACAGTAGGCAACACTTACTGACTGCCTATTGGATACTTTACATAGATTATTTTATGTAATCTTCAAAACAACCCTATGAAGTCGAAGGTTATGAGCATGAAATCTGGAGTTGGACTACCCAGGTTCAAATCCTGACTCCATCACTTATTTCTGAGACCTTGAACAAGTTACTTAGCTTGTGACTGTTTCCTCACCTTAACTGGGTGAAGACTGAGGTAATATAAGTAAAACTCTTAGAACTATGCCAAGTATATAATAAACACCCAATAAATATTAGCTATTACTATGACTGGTGGTGGTAGTAGTAGGTATTCCAACTTTACAGATGAGCAAAATGAGGCATTGGGAAGTTACATCACTTGTGTTAAGTTTTCAAAGTTTTAAGTGGTAGAGCAGAGGGGTGCCTGGGTGGTTCAGTCAGTTGAGTGTCTGACTTCGGCTCAAGTCATGATCTCACAGTTCCTGGGTTCCAGCCCCGTGTCGGGCTCTGTGCTGACAGCTCAGAGCCTGGAGCCTGCTTCAGATTCTGTGTCTCCCTCTCTCTCTGCCCCTCCCCTGCTCATGCTGTCTCTCTCTCAGAAATAAAACATTAAAAAAATTTTTTAAAGTGGTAGAGCAATACTCTGGTTTCTCTTCAGATCGCATAAATCTTTCGCCTTTTACTAAAGTGGTAGAGCAGAATTTGAACTTCATTGTGGTGCTCCTAATTACCATATTCCACACACTTTGAAAGTAGAAGGGAAAAAAAAAGTGGTATTTGGACTTTAACCCTAACTTCAAGTCACACAAATTAAGGATATTTACAAATGAAACTCAAACACAAGAAGAAGGAAATGAACTGCTGATACACGTCTTTAGAATGTTAGCTAAAAGACCAATCAGATCTCTAGAGAAGACCAGGAATATTCTTATTATTTTGTTAAGGGAAAAAAGTCTTCCCTTACCCCTATTGGAAATCAGCCCCTTACCAAGGATAAACCTCCTGACTAGTGCTTTCAATATAATTTCTTTTTTTTTTTTTAAATGTTTTATTTATTTCTAGGAGAGAGAGAGAGACAGCGTGAGCAGGGGGAGGGTCAGAGAGAGAGGGAGACACAGACTCTGAAACAGGCTCCAGGCTCTGAGCTGGCAGTCAGCACAGAGCCCGACGCGGGGCTCGAACCCACGAACCGCGAGATCATGACCTAAGTGAAAGTCGGACGCTTAACCGACTAAGCCACCCAGGCGCCCCTATAATTTCTTTTTTTAATAATGATTTTATTTTTAAGTAACTTCTACACCTAACATGAGGTTCGAACTTACAACCCCAAGATCAAGAGTCACATGTTCCACTTGACTGTGCCAGCCAGGAACCCCTCAATCTCATTTCTAATGTTTATTTTTTTTTATTATATTTTTATTTTTTGAGAGCAAGGGACAGCACACGAGCAGGGGAGGGGCAGAGAGGGGGAGGGCAGAGGATCTGAAGCAGCCTCTGTGCTGACAGCAGAGAGCCCAATGCAGGGCTCAAACTCACTCAATCATGAGATCATGGACTCAGCCAAAGTCGGACACTTAACTGAGTCACCCAGGTGCCCCCTCAATCTCATTTCTAATGTTACTCTTATTGACAAAGTTATTTAATAATGCCAAAGAAGTTAACTTCCCCAAAATAATTCACATTAGCAGAGAAAAAAAAAAACCATACATACCATACCTGCATCACGCTTAGAAAAAGTAGGAATGTGTTTATAACTGAGAGAGAGGCATAATGTTAAAAGATGCAGTTAACTGTGCCCACCAAAAAAAGATAATCTCTCATTTATGAATTATAACCATCAAGGAGCCTAAATGTTCAAGAAGGGGAGATAACTGTATGTATACTATTCAAACAATGGTGTCTTCAAAATGAGTTCCTAAAGCCACACTAAAAGTAAGCTTTGTTATTTGTCATACATACTACTCAGAGTACTAGTGGGTTCTGAATACAACATCCTATCAAGTATTCATTCATCAGATACTTAGTGATCACCTACCTCTGTTCTAGAAGATAGAGGGGAAGTGGTGAAAAAGACAGAGGCCTTACTCTCATGGAGCTTACATTGTAGGCACGTATTATAAAAAAAAATTGATGCTCAATTCCCAGGGCTGTCAGACTCTAAAACCTACACTATGAATTTCGACTGAACCATCACTCACTGGCAAGATACAGCTTCTCCTAAAAGTCTACACCTAACCATGCAGTCCTGGCAGCATGGAACAGTTTAGAGTTTCTCTCTGGTGGTGGTCCAGTGGACTACTAGAGTGTTCTCAGTGAAGTGTTCTTCCCCCAACTCCTAAGGGCAAAGACTGCTTAGTCAGTAGTTTAATGGATCATGCTGACATTATAAAATTCTTTTTCTTCGCTCATTAGTCCCTAAACTGCCTCAGGGCAAGAACCATGTCTTAGCCTCTCTCTATATATATGTCTAGAAGATGTGACAGCAGATACTCAATAAATAGCTGAGTGGAGCTCATAAGAACATTTCAACAGAGTAGACAGTGGGAGCCAGACTGCAATGAACCAAGGAATCAAAGGAAATGAGGGGCTCTTCAAGAAAGGAAAAGGAGGGAAATGGAAGTAATTTGAAGAAGAAATGTGATCACAGGAAGGTTTTATATTTTTTAAGAATAATCAAGATTTGAACATATTTGTTGGTAAGGTAGTACAGCACAGTTAGAACAGATGGGGCACCTGGGCGGCTCAGTCGATTGGGTGTCTGACTTTGGCTCAGGTAATGATCTTGCGGTTCATGGGTTCAAGCCCCGCTTCGGGCTCTGTGCTGACACCTCAGAGCCTGGAGCCTGCTTCTGAGTCTGTGTCTCCCTCTCTCTCTGCCCTTCCCCCGCTCATGCTCTCTCTCAAAAATGAATAAACATTAAAAAAAAAAAAAAAAAGAGTAGAGATGGCAGAGTCAGATAGGCTTGAATGTGAATCCTGGCCCCATTAAAGCAAATCACTTAACCCCTGTACTTCAACTTACACATATATAAAAAGAGAATGGGGGCACCTGAATGGCTCAGTTGGTTAAGCGACCTACTTCAGCTCAGGTCAGGATCTCAGTTCGTGAGTTGGAGCCCTCCATGGCGCTCTGTGCTGAACGCACAGGGCCTGCTTGGAATTTCTCTCACTTCTCTCTCTGCCCCTCCACAGCTAGCTTGCTCTCTCTCTCTCAAAAAATAAACATTTAAAAAAAGAAAAAAAAAGAAGAGAAAATTAAAAAAGAGAGAAAACGATAATACCAACACCTGATTGTGACAATTACAGCACTTGGCAAACAGAAGAAATCCAACAAATGGTATCGACGATTATTAGTGTATGCAGGAGCCTATCTCTGGTGTTCTAACCCCTCCTGCATAGCCTGTGCTTCAGTCTGGATTTCTATCTCAGTCTATGTGTTATTATGTGACGGCAGGGCACCTGGGTGGCTCATCCACTTGAGCGTCCAACACTTGATTTCAGCTCAGGTCATGACCACCGTTTGTGGGTTGGAGCCCGGTGTCAAGCTCTGCGCTGGTGGCGTGGAGCCTGCTTGGGATTCTCTCTCTGCCCCTCCCCTGCTCACGCACAGCATGTGCGCACTCTCTCTAAAAATAAATAAACATGTATTTATTAAAAAAAATTTTTAATGTTTCTTTACTTTTGAGAGAGAGAAAGTGTGAGTGGGGAAGGGGTAGAGAGAGAGGGAGACACAGAATCTGAAGTGGCCTCCAGGCTCTGAGCTGTCAGCACAGAGCCCAACGTGGGACTCGAACTCAGACTGCGAGATCACAACCTGAGCCGAAGTCAAGACACTTAACCGACTGAGCCACCCAGGTGCCCCAAATAAACAAACATTTTAAAAAATATGTATGATGGCAAGGAAACAGGATCCTTACTTCTGTGTGTACCACCCTCTGTGCTATTCCCCTTCCTTGTGACAGTCTGCATGAGCTCATGAATGGCTCCTGTGGAAAATTACTGATGTCACCAGCAGAGGAAATAAAGACAACCTGGAGAACAAGCCAATGCAACTGATGTTAAATCATCATATGTACAAGATTCTGGGCTCCTGCCAAAACCCATTGAGAACTAAGAGGAGAGAAACTGAAAACACAAACACACAGGACATTGTTTAACTTCCTAAGCCAACAAGGTTTTCCCAGCATCCACCCAAGGCATAGATAGATGATTGTATGATAAAAGAGATGGTTCCAGAACTCCTGTCTCAATATTTAACCCTAATGTCAGATTCATTTCTGTCCAAGTGCTATTCCAGTTCACCAACTTTTCCATCAACCTGACAAGTCTCCAAATTCACAAGGTTAGTATGCTTTTTTTTCCCCCCAATATTTGAACAATTATTGTTCACAGTCTTTAGAGTTGATGTTCTGGTGCTTGCTTCGGCAGCATGTATACTAACTAAAGTTAATGCTCTGCTCATGGGTCACATTCACCTGTTACTCATATCGGATCAGCAGAAACACCTCACGGTCTTCACCTCTCAACCAGATCACACATCTCAATGCTTAAAAAGGGACACAGGGAAGAGAACTAAAGCCCAGGCTACTGTGACAACTTTAGTGACGTTGAGGCTACATATACCTACAAGAAAGATACTGACCTCCATTCAAAATCAATTACAAATTAATCACAGAGAAGTAAATTATAAAACAAAGACGATATAACTACTGATTAGAGTTCAAAGAAAACTGGAAGATGAGGAAAAGAAGATGAGGAAGAAGTCGGAAATATATGTGTCTCAACAAACTTAATCACAAACAATCACAGAAGCTGCAAGTAATCAAGTCAAGGTTGAAAATCCAGTTTTTGTAAATCGGGGTCTGATTAGGAATTTGAATTTACCAAGAAAGAGAAAGAAGGCTAAAAATTATTCCAGGACACCTCCAATAAACCACCACAAAAAAACAAAATCCAGCAACCCCACCACAGATTTCACTGGCAGTGCACGAGATGGTTAAATAGGGCAGTCACCTGTCACAGAAAAAAAAACTTTAAAACACCTCCCCCCCTTCATATAAAAAGCATCCTGGATCATTTAAGTGTAATTCTCGGAATTCCAATCCTAACCACGCTGGGTGATCCTGGCTAATACATGCCTCAGTTTCCCCAATGTTAAAATACAAACACAGGACAGTGTGTAACGAGTCTCGGCCTCAATCTGAGCCTGTGTCCTGACTCCGGACCTGAGTCTTCGACAGAAAGTCACAAGTTCAAGCCGAGGAAGAGCTGGCAGCTTAACTGCCCAAGGCAGCTTTTTTAAAAAAAAGAGGAAGAAAAGAAAAAGAAAAAGAGAGAAGAAAAAGGGTCCCCGGGCTGAGGTGCGGCTTCTGCTGAGGGGGATGTATTCGGGCTCGAGCCCCCACGACACTGAGGCTCCGGCGCCCGCGGCCCCGCTCCCGCTGGCCGGGCCCAGAGGCCGCCCCCGCCCCGAGGGGGGACGCGGGGACGCAGCCACTCGCGGGTCCGAGCCCAGCCGCCGCCCCGCAGGCCAGGCACCCGCACCGCGAGCCCCCGCGCCCCGCGCCCCCGGCCGGCGCCCCGTCGCACGCGGGTACCTGCGAGGTCCGGCCCCGCTGCTCTCCCCGGCCGCGGCCGGTGCCTCTCCCCTCGTCGGCCCCATCTGCCTGTCAGTCAGTCCGTGCGTTAATCGGTCTGTCCACAGCCGCCCCCGCATCCCCCACCGTGGAGGCAGGTGTGGGCGCCGGGCCCCGCCGTTGCAGCGAGTCCCCGCCGACCTCTCCCTCCCCGCCGACCTCTCCCTCCTCACTCACCTGAGCGGCGCGGGATGTCCAGCTGCCCGGCCGCCGCCAGTCCCCTCCACCTCAGTGCCAACGCGGGTCGGGCTCGCGTCTCCGCGGCTCAGCCACTCCGACCCAGTCAGCGCTCAGGGGCGACACCGCGCACGCGCACTGGGCCGAGCCGGGCGGGGGCCGCGAGGGGGGCGGGGGCCGCGGGGCATGGTGGGGACTGTAGTCGTCTGGGTCCGCTGGGCTGCGACGGATCTGCGCGCTCCCTGAGCCAGCGCGCGAGCCTCCTTTCCCAGCTGAGCCCCGGTTCCCCGGCGGGCTGGGCCACAGACGACCTTAGAAGCCCAATTTTAGCTCAGCGATACCCACTGGCCTTCCGTCTGCACTGCAGCCCGAGGCGCTCAGGGCAACATGCAGTGCACCAGCAGTCGGGATGCGCGATAGGGGCGGCTGGACTCTGGAGAGGCCCGTACTTGATCTTCATTTTCTTCAAGTGCCTTCTTCCCAAGTGTGCAGAACCAGCCCTAGACCAGCCTGATCCACTCTTAATACAATTCACAAGCCCTGGAAGGAGCACAAATTCGGACAAATTTGGTTGAGGACATGCCGGAGAAATTCACTCTCTGGGGATGTACAGTGCAGCCGGTGTAGTCAGAAGCCTGCGTTTGAGTCACTCAACCACGCTAACACTTAGCTCATCTATAAAATGAGAATGTGAATTTATGGCTGTGAGAACCAGATGCTGTTTGAGAAAATGTTAAGCACGGTACAGATGAACAGTCCAGAAAGGTAGCTTGCCGGGCTCCATTTGATACCCAGGTCCTAGGAGACATCAAATTCTATCCTGAAACAAACAATAGTATTTCAGAAATAGCATTCCTAGAAATTTCACCCTGCTCTGAAGAGATCAGTTTTGTTTCAGAGCTGCTTATTAACCTAAGCATGGGTGTTCGAAGGGGTGGGGTGCTGGGTCAATGGATGCAACCACAGGTGAAGTCTACACACTCAAGGCTGTCTCAGTCCTGACTTCACTGTATTATGCTCACTTTCCAAAGCAATTTCATGTTACTTACAACATCCCTGTGACAGCTGGATGAATTTCATCATTTGAATTTTACACAGTACCTGGTCATACTAATAAGTAGCACAGCAAAGATCTGAACCCAGTTTCTGGGGCCAAATTCACCTTCCTTCCCAACCATACCACTCTTTCAAATTCTGCTCTCTTAAACCAACTAAACTAAACCCTCTGAAACCCATTGCCTTAGAGCAATGAATTCCAGCCTTTTTAGTTGTGGTAACATCTCATGTCACAACTTGCAGAGGCTATATTTCTTAAGTTTATCTTTATGGGAGAACACAATTTCTTGAGACAGTTATCAGGTTAACTGAGGTGTTAAAACTCAGTGGCTAAGTAATGCTAGCTTCGGCGCCAGCCCCTTAGGTTTTTACAATAGACCACTAGCATTTTATTTTTTCCAACTTTCCCTACAGATTTAATAGGGAACTATTCAACATTTCCAAATTTGGGACTTTTCAACATTTGCCAAACAAAGCTTCTAGCCCTCCTCTGGCATTCCAATGGAACACTTATCAGAGATCAATACAGGGTTTGGCTCAGGGGAAACTGGCTGGCTCAGTCGGTGAAATACACAACTCTTAATCTCGGGGTCATAAGTTTGAGCCCCATGTTGGGTGTAGAGGTTATTTTTAAAAAATACTGTGTAGGTCCTACAGCCACAGAAGATAGAAAAACAGTACTTCCCTTCTAAGAAATGGTAAACTACCTAACAATTCTATGAAACTTTCTTATTTGTAAGTGCTGTGTAAGAATTCTTTTTTTTTTATGTTTATTTTTGAGAGAGAGAGACAGAGTGCAAGTGGGGGAGGGGCAGAGAGAGAGGGAGATCTAGAATCTGAAGCAGGCTCCAGGCTCTGAGTGTCAACACAGAGCCCAATGCGGAGTTCGAACCCACAAACCAGGAGATCATGACCTGAGCCCAAGTCAGACGCTCAACCAAACGAACCACCCAGGTGCTCCAATAAGAATTCTATATACACATTTCACCTCCATTGTTCAGAAAACAAAAGAAAAATGCCACATTCTTTTTTAAAAAACTTTTTTTGTTGTTTTTTATTTATTTCTGAGAGAGAGAGAGAGAGAGAGACAGTGTGAGCAGGGGAGGGTCAGAGAGAGAGGGAGACCCAGAATCTGAAACAGGCTCCAGGTTCTGAGCTGGCTGTCAGCACAGAGCCCAACGCGGGGCTCAAACCCACGAACCATAACCTGAGCCAAGCCTGAGCCACCCAGGCGCCTCTTCTTTTTTTTTTTTTTTTTTGGTTTTAATGTTTATTTATTTATTTTGAGAGGTGGGGGAGGGACAGAGAGAGAGAATCCCAAGCAGGCTCTGCACTGGAGCCTGACTCGGGGCTTGATCTCATGAAACACGCAAGATCATGACCTGAACCAAAATTAAGAGTCAGGTGCTTAACCAACTGAGCCACCCAGGCACCGGGACAAAATGCCACATTCTTAAAAGCGTCCTAGAATGCCACTCAAGGCAAAGCCCTTCTCAATTTGTGCCACAGGAAGGGTGGATAGAGCCAGGTGTATTGAAGAAATTCATCCAAGCACCAAGACGGGGGGAGGGGGGGCGGGGAAAATCAGCAACTTCATCATGCTGAAGGGTAGACTACAAGATGATGAAACCAAGGGAAGCAGTGTGGATTTGTTGAAGTTACACCCCAAGAGCACCTTTTCTCAGTGGTGCTTGATGAACTTTACATGTGTTCAAATGTTAAACTGTATATGTCCCATTATTGAGAAGTCAGAACTCTGTGTAGTTCTGCTTCTTATACTGGAACCAAAAACTCCAGGAAGGCAGAATGGCTTGTTCACTACTGTATTCCCAGGACATGGTAGGGCACTGAAAAAAAATGTGTTAATGAAATCTGGATCAGAAACAAAATATTTTGTAAATGCTTATTTCCTCCAGGTTGTTACCAAAGAAACGCTTTCTAAATGTGAGGTATGATTTAACCCTTTTCGTTCTTGGAAGAAATGAGGGGCACCTGAGTGGCTCAGTGGGTTAAGCATCTAACTCTTGATCTTGGCTCAGGTCTTGATCTCAGGGTTGTGAGTGCAAAGCTCCTCATTGGGCTCCCTAATGGGAATGGAATCTACTTAAAAAATAAAATGAGCAGGGTGCCTGGGTGGCTTAGTCAGTTAAGTGTCCGACTTTTGCTTAGGTCATGATCTCGCGGTTCGTGGGTTCGGGCCCCGCGTCGGGCTCTGTGCTGACTGCCAGCTCAGAGCCTGGAGCCTGTTTCAGTCTGTGACTCCTCTCTCTCTGACCCTCCCCTGCTCACGCTGTCTCTCTCTCTCTCTCTCCTAGAAATAAATAAAACATTTAAAAAATAAAATAAAATGAGCAACTTAGTTATTTAAGGAACTATGGAATGAATCTCTTTTTCTTTATGTTTGCATTTCGGCTTTGTATATATTTTATTTTTTTTAAGATTTTATTTTTAAGTAATCTCTGCCCCCAATGTGGGGCTCAAACTCACAACTCTGAGATTAAGAGTCACATGCTCCATTGACTGAGCCAGCCAGGCACCCCTACTTTATGTATTTATTTATTTATTTTTTATTTTTTTTAAATTTATTTTTTTAATGTTTTATTTATTTTTTAGGAGAGAGAGAGAGACAGTGTGAGCAGGGGAGGGTCAGAGAGAGAGGGAGTCACAGACTGAAACAGGCTCCAGGCTCTGAGCTGGCAGTCAGCACAGAGCCCGACGCGGGGCTCGAACCCACGAACCGCGAGATCATGACCCAAGCGAAAGTCGGACGCTTAACCGACTAAGCCACCCAGGCGCCCCTACTTTATGTATTTTAAATACACTTGGCCTGGGCTCTTAGAACCAGCACTATCTAATTACAACTTTTTGAAGTTTAAAGCTAACCCACTGGTTAACAATTAGCACTTAAAGCCAGGATTTTAAACTTCTCAGGACCCTAGAGCCACCCAATGAAAGGCTAGATCATTCGTGAATGGAAATGAACGCTAGGCATTCCTGGTGTCGGTCTCCTTCCCGATCTCACATGTGGCCACTTGACACTGCTATTCTACTGGACTTTATTTCCTAAGCAATCCCTTGTGGGGATTAAGGACAACGGGCTCTGCAGTTGTTTTCAAGGATCCCTTCAAACTCCTTCCACTCCAGCTTGGCCTGGGATGTTACCGAACCACAATTTCTGGCCCACTATCCGAGAGGAGGGCCCAGTATGTGTAACAACATGCAATACCAAGTAAGGCATCAGAATCCGAAAGGGCAGGTCATATATGGCTTTTGTAAGGCCAAAGGGCCTTGTTTATGAACAAAGGAGAGAGGGCCTCTTGTTTTCATCCACCCAAAAATCCACTTCTCATTTGACCTTCTGTCCAAGTTGTCTCCTATAGATCATCATGTCGTCTGAAGTGCTCTTCTTGAAATCTGGGCCAGAAATCCAAGTCAGTTTCTTCCCGAGTTTGGACTTTCCATGAAGGTAAAAATTACTACCTATACCCACCACTTACTCCATTTTCCCCAGAAATTTGGCCTCTAAGAATTTCTCTGTATGCAGAGAATTTTCTCTGCACTTGAGGTAAAGAATAAAGTCATACCAGATCCAGAATGGAAAACCCAAAATTCTGCCTTGACTCCTACTTATGTTCCAGATTAAATTAAAGCTAAATTTTGTGTCAGTTAGACCACATCTCTGATAAAGAACATACCTTATAAGTAATATATATGAATTCCGATACTTAAAAAGTGTTACAGGGGCACCTGGGTGGCTCAGTCAGTTGAGTGTTTGACTTTGGCTCAGGTCATGATCTCACAGCTAATAGGTTCGAGCCTCACCTCGGGCTCTGTGCTGGCTCAGAGCCTGGAGCCTGCTTCAGATTCTGTGTCTACCTCTCCCTCTCTCTGTCCCTCCCCTGCCCTCACTCTCTCTCTCCCTCTTAAGAATAAATAAACATTAAAAAATATAGTAAATAAAAAGTGTTATAATGACCTAATTTATCCTAGATGGGATCCTGGGACAAAAAGAAAGGAATTAGCTAAAAACTAAGGACTTTATTTGATAGAGGTCCTGGATAGCTCCATTCGTTGAGTGTCCAACTCTTGATTTCAGTTCAGGTCATGATTTCATGGTTTGTCGGTTCGAGCCCTGCACTGGGCTCAGTGCTGACAGTGCAGAGTCTACTTGGGATTCTCTCCCTTCCTTCCGCTGTCCCTCACCTGTGCTCTCTTAAAATAAACAATAAAAACAAAAACAAAAACAAATGAAAAAACTAAGGACCTTATTTGATGACATATCAATATTGGCTAATTGTGACGACTGTACCATACTAATGTAAGATGTGAATAAAGGACATCAAGTATGGGGTATATGGAACTCTGTACTATCTTTGCAATCTAAAACTATTCTAAAATTTAGTTGAAATAAAAATTGCATTAAAAATTTGAAAAATATGCAAGAGCTGAAGGAAAATAAAAACTGCCTTAAATTCATTATCCAAGAAACCACACATTATTTCATTACATAGCTTTTCAGGCTGTTTTTTTTGTTTGTTTGTTTGTTTTTTACTTTCTCTGTCTTTCAAGTAAGCTCTATGCCCAATGTGGGGCTTGAACTCATGACTCTGGGATCAAGAGTCACATGTTCCACCAACTGAGTCAGCCAGGTGTCCCAACTTTTATCTATCTATCTATCTATCTATCTATCTATCTATCTATCTATCTATCTATCTGCTTATTTAGAGAGGGAAAGAGGGTGTCTGAGCAAGTAGGGGAAGGAAAGAAAGAGAGGGAGAGAATCCCAGACAGGCTCCATGGGGCTTCATCTCATGACTGTGAGATCATGACCTGAGCTGAAATCATGAGTTGGACACCCAACCTACTGAGCCACCCAGGCAGTCCCTTACTTATTTTTATGCTGACTCATTCCTCATTCTTTGGTTGGTTCAAGTTCAGGATATACTCTTTTCCATGGCAGGCACACCAAACCAACAGCATACTCCTTAAATTTTAGCCTGCTCGCTGACTGGTTGGCAAACTCTCCCAGGCTCAGAAAGGAAAAGGGCACTTCCTGAGTATCTTTGTTATGTCAGATCCTTTGCTATACAATTTCAGTCAGCTCGTCCTCACATCTATCCAGGATTTACATCACCATTCTGCTGGCACCTAACCTCTGTGATTCTACTGAAGGATAGGAGGCTCTCCTGGTTATCAAATGTAATCTACCATCAGCCAGGGGAAGAGAGCAGTACCTAGGTGTCTGACTGCAGCTGAACGGAAGCTGGTTATCCCACAGTCTGTCCCATTCCTGATTTTGGGATTTGGATCCTGGAGTTTAGATCACTGGTTAACTGAATTCAACCTGATCTTCAAGAAGGCATGGGTGTTCTCTTCTTAGCCAACCTGCAGCTCACCCAAATGCCCTTAATTAAAATGTTAATTGGGGGTACCTGGCTGGCTTGGTCGGTGGAGCATTTGACACTTGATCTTGGGGTGGTAAGTTCAAGCCTTATGTTGGGTGCAGATTACTTTTAAAAAAATAAATTAAAAAATAAAATCTTTAAAAAAAAGTTAAATGGGAGGAGCGCCTGGCTGGCTCAGCTGGTGGAGAACACAACTCTTGATCTCAGAGTCGAGTTTGAGCCCCATGTTGAGTGTAGAGATTACTTAAAAAAATAAAAAAAACTTTTTTTCTTAAAAATGTTAAAGGAAAATAAGAACAGATAACAAAATTACACTTGATAGTATAACTTAAGTATATACATGTAAAAACAATAGAGAATAGAAAAGGAAAGAAGAAAGACACAATAGGGGCACCTGGGTGGCTCAGTAGGTTGAGCTTTTGACTTCATTTTGGTTCATGTCATCATCCCAGGGTCATGGCCTCAAGCCCCATGTCCGGCTCTGTACTGAGCTTGGAGCCTTAAGATTTTGTCTCTCCCTCTGCTCTACTCCCCCATTTGCACACTCTCTAAAAGAAAAGAAAACAAATCCCACCTAAATAGCCCAGTCAGAAAAACCAGACAAACCACCCATTATTAGAGATCAGAAATCTATCATCCTAAGACTGTCATCTTATTTCCTTATTTTCTAGGAGGAAATGCATTTATTTTTAAATGTCTGTTTATTTTTGAGGTAGAAGGGAGGTGCAGAGGAGAGAATCTCATGCAGCCTCCATGCTGTCAGCTCAGAGCCCAGTGCAGGGCTCGGTCTCAAACCTCAAGATCATGACCTGAGACAAAATTAAGGGTCACTCAACTGACTGAGCCACCCAGACACCTTAGGAGGGAATTTAACAAAAAACCACAGTATCCAAGGACGCCTGAGTGGCTCAGTTGGTTAAGTGTCCAACTTCAGCTCAGGTTATTTTGTGGTTCATGAGTCTGAGCCCTCCATCGAGCTGACAGCTCAGAGGCTGGAGCCTGCTTTAAATTCTGTGTCTCCGTCTCTCTCTGCCCCTTCCCTGGTCACAGTCGGTCTCTCTCTCTCCTCAAAATAAATAAACATTAAAAATTTTTTTTTGAATAAAAAAAGATCCCTAGTGGGGCGCCTGGGTGGCTTAGTCGGTTGAGCGTCCGACTTTCGCTTAGGTCATGATCTCGCGGTTCGTGGGTTCGAGCCCCGCGTCAGGCTCTGTGCTGACTGCCAGCTCAGAGCCTGGAGCCTGTTTCAGTCTGTGACTCCCTCTCTCTCTGACCCTCCCCTGCTCACGCTGTCCCTCTCTCTCTCCTAGAAATAAATTAAAAAAAACATTAAAAAAAAAAAAGATCCCTAGTATCCAGTACTCCTAGGGTATCTAGTGTATAATAAGTTCTCACACTACAGACACATTGATAGGAGCTGCTTTCTCTTTGGTGGTCCATACAAGAGAAGGAAGTAGAATGCCTGATCAGAGCCCAATGAGTTAACTCCTTTCGCTAGACCTAGCAGTTTCAAACATCCCAAGAATCACACAGGAATAAACTGTTTCTACAAGAGTTGAGATGTCCTGTGGCTCCATGCTCTCCAAGACTGCCTGCTACTTTGAACTGAATTTAGAACTCCGTTTCAAGGACTGTCTCCTATTCTCCAACAGACTGAGCTCTTTATTGCCAACTACCTTTGAATGTCTATGGTTGGAGCTGACTCAGCCTCTCTTCTCTCGCAACACTAACTCACAGAAGCTTCAATCCTGAGCCCAAACCAGCCTGACTCTCAACAATGGCTATGGGTCTCAATTGTGTCTCTTGGGGCAACGAACACCTGTCACTCTTCCTCCTCACAGGGGTATTTGAAGCACTGACAAATTTTCTTCTACAGGATTGAGGGGCCAGACACTCCTTCACCACTCCTCATAGGACAAGGTCTTCTTTGGAGGTTGGCTCTCAAGTTCATCTCTGTTTCTCAGACCAGGTGTCCAAAACTGAACATAACGCCACGAGGTGGAACAGTAAGACTACAGTGGCAGTGGCTTTTTGGACATTATACTACTACTAAAGACATCCTAAAACTGGCAACCATTTCTGGTTCATAATGAGTTTAAGCTGAACTTACTTAATGTATCTTAGTTTTTCCTTCTTAGTTTTCTTAGTTTTGGCCACATCATTTCAGTCTATTCAGGTTGGATAAAATCTTAGTTATCTCACCAAATGCACGTATTGATGAACTGTCCTATTTTTGTGTTGTCTGAAAATCTGATAAATACACTTTCTTCATTTTCATCTATGCTCTATGTGTAGAATGAGACAGAGCTAAGGACAGAGGCCTGTGGACTAACACCAGTGCTCTCTTTCCAGGTACGGGACAGTCCTGACGCTCTTCCTTGGCTAAGGCTGGTTCAACCACCTATCAATCTGTGTAACCAGGATTAAAGATCGTCAAATGTCCTGATAAAATCAAGAGACCCAATCAGCATTTCCCTGATACATAAGCCTTATCATGAGCTAAGGTACAACTTGAGCTGAGTAAGCCTGAGAATGTCCTGTAGCTCCAAATTTCATTATTTATTCTGGCCAAATTTAACTGGATACCAAGGTATCCAACCATACTGAATCAGAGTCCAGGTGGTTTTGCTAGATGCAGATGAAATTTACCTCCAGAAGAGTGAACGAGGAGTTTGCAGACTCCCTCACAATCATGTGAGCGTGTAAAACAACTAGACCAGCTAAACATGCCTGAAACAACAAACTATGAACTACAGTTGTGTTGCTGTAGAAACAGAGTCCAATTCAACATAATTTATTTCTGCACTGCAATGCTGAGAAATGTGACAGCGCCATGCCAACAAGAAATTGCTGTATCAACTTCAGGTAACAGGTCCTGACGTAAAATAAGGCACTAGACTGATGGTTTCCATGACTTGGCAATAAAAGGTAACAAGGCCAATGGCTTCTTGTTTAATTCTCTTCCAACGCTACAGACACAGCTCTGCTTTCACCTTCATTACACTTTCATATGGTTTCAGCAGGGGATACACCTCCTCTTCCAAGAATCTCTGCACCTGCCGAAAAGGAAAGCAAATGTAAGACAAAAGAAAATGTAAAGACGGAAGTTTTGCTAATGCTTTTTTCAATGTCAGTTCATATCGCGGAGACCTAATTTGATAAAGCTTTTACTCCATCACTGAGTATTTCTCTTCACCTCCAGTCAGAAATCTGTCCCTAGACAGAGGCAGCTCAAGCCACCATGCCCACAGCCCCACAAACCGGCCCAGCCTGTGCTCAGTTGGCCTCACCATCATTCACCCAGTTACCCCAGCTGAAATCATCACCGCGTCTTCCCTTGTCCTCGTTCAACATGCCAAGGCTCTAACGTCCTGAAGAGCCTCCAATCTCTCCTCATCTGCAGCGACCAGTGCCTTGGCTCGACGCCCTCACCAGCTACTGCCTGGCCTCCTACAGCAGCTTCCTTACTGGTCTCTGACCTCCAGTTTAAGTCTTTCAAATCCAAAACACCAGTGTGATCTGAGTAGAAATGACAAACTCTTGTCTGTCTCCAACTTTAAATCCTGTAACTACTTCTGGGTACTTGCTGCTCCAGCAACAATCAAACGATTGTAGTCTCTCTCCCACGTTGGACGTCTATGTATTTGCCAACTCCCACTCTTCCCTAAGATTCAGCTCAGATGTCAATTCTTCCAAGAATCATTCCCAAGCTCTCCTATTCTCCTTTGTGATCCCAAAAAAGGATGTCTCCCTCAACTCCTACAGGTACTGCTTGGTATTATCATGACCTCTAAGTTTTGAGTTCCCTAAAGATGAAGATTCTCCATTCTTTAAAGCCCCAAAATGAAGCACAGCACCTGAACACATACTGAGCAACTAGCCTGCCCCTGTAAATGCTTTTGAATGAGTTCCTGCAGGCTCCAAAAGGCCAAGAGGAAAAATGACATTTACTGAATACCTACTATGCACAAAGCACTGTGCTAGGCCTTTTAATTCACATAACCACGACTCCGTGAGATGTGTATTTTGTTTTTAAGTTTATTTATTTTGAGAGAGAAAGAGAGAGAATACGTGTGTGCGCAAGTGGGAAAGGGGCAGAGGGAGAAGGAGAAAGAGAATCCCAGGCAGGCTCCATGCTGTCAGCCCAATGCAGGGGCCGACCCCATTAACTGTGAGATCATGACCTGAGGTGGACACTCAACTGACTGAGCCACCCAGGCACCCCAAGATGCGTATTATCCTGTCTGCCTGTGAAAGTCAGAAGTCAGGAATGAACCTGACTGATCTGAGGGTAAGACCCAATCTTTGACCATTATACCACATGTTCCAAACTAAAAGAGAATTCAGAGAAATCCACAGGGGGAAATACTTAAGGCAGTTCAAAACAAACCTTCACATTTTAACCTGCTCTGGATTTTTTTTTTTTTAGCCTGCTCTGAATTCTTTCTGACTAGCCTCATTTTTATCAGACCTCTTATGAAATAGAAACATTAAAGACAGTATTCCAGGTTCTGTAGCCCAGCAATGTAAAAAGAGGGAATTTGGGGAAACTTCTAGCACCACAAAAGTGTTCTGGTGCTTACCTGCTGAGATGCACGACCTGTAAAAGAAGAAGGATCCAGTAGATGGTCCAACTGGGAATGAATGGGACTGAAGTAGGCATCAGCCTGGATTCGCTCTATGAGGTCATTGTCACCTCCTTCCTGTTTGACCACAGCAGCTGCCTGCTGGGAAAGCACTCTAATTTTCTCGTGGCAATCCTAGAAGACAGTGGGGTATTGCTAATTCACTTACTAAGAGGCATCTGAACATCTTAAGTGTCATCCAATACCACATCCAGGCTCTCTCTATGGCTGGTGCACAAAGGCCCCCAACCCCCCGGCTGAGGCAGTTCCCCTCACAGCCTAACTCCATCAAGATCTTAATCTTCTGAAGATAACCTAGAATGAACCTGAAGATTTAAATGCCCATTATGCACTGGCTTCATTTTAAAAAAAATTTTTTATTTTATTTATTTTGAGAGAAAGCAAGTGGGGAAGGCAGAGAGAGAGGGGACAAAGGATCTGAAGCAGGCAGGCTTTGTGTTGACAGCAGCAAGCCCAATGTGGGACTTGAACTCACAAACTGTGAGATCATGACCTGAGCCAAAGTCAGATGCTTAACTGACTGAGCCGCCCAGGCACCTCTTGTGCTGGCTCCTCTAACGGCTCATGTGTTCTTGTGTCGTGCTAACTTCCCATCATTTCCTATTACAAATTCAGACCTTATTCCTTTGCTAAGAGTGTCCCTTTCCTATAAGTAATTACGTGATTCATGTCTAACAAACCAAGTTCACCACATCTGCCCCCCAGAGAAGAGTCTGGTCACTATTCTGTACAAATACCATGACTGAGGGGGATGACAGAAATGCTTTCATTTTTCTTAAGGGAGGAAAGTACTAGAGGTGTGCTTTCAATTTATTCAAGAGTATAAGGGGATAACAAACCTGGCGGTTACCCCCAGCTTTCACCATGGCCATGATGATGTTCTCTGTGGCCATGAAAGGCAGCTCTTGCCGAATGCGTCGTTCAATTACCTGGAAGAATGAACAAAGGGCTGAGATGCCTCGCAGTTACAAAGTCATACACACTGTAAGAGATCAACTGTGACCAGCAAAATCATACAAGGACACAAACTACCATAGACAGAGAGTAGAGTGGATCATTTTAATCTACATAGTTTTCTTTCTAATCCAAAGCATTATTTTGATTTAAAAAAAACTGATTTAAATAAACTTTTAAAAGTTGCTTCATTGGAAAGATTTCTAAAACCTTAACTTTGTTAAATTTCAGTGCCCAACCTCAAGTGCCAAGTATGGAATGGAAATGAACCTATCTGCCTCAGGTACTTAAAAACAGGCAAAGGAAACAGTCTACTCTGCCAGTCACACCAGAGCTGATGATTCATGCTCATAAACAGTTTAAGCCAAAGGAAAGTATTTCCTTTTCTCTCTTTTATAAACGTTGTCTATAGATTCCAGTTAGTTCTCCAGAACTTACGTCACAACCTGAAGAATGAGCTCTGGTTAGGAACAACTCCTACCGGACTAGAATGCAGATCCCCAAACATACTCACTCCAGAGCAGATTATTCACTCTCCCACATTCCAACCCCACCCCCCAAGATTTTGCTTTTTAATTGAGGCTTCTTACTTTGGGGTATACCACCAATCCTTCAGAAATGTTCTGCAGTGTATTCAATATAGTATCTGCAGTGAGAAATGCCTCAGCCAAACAGATACGTCTGGAAAACAAACAGCCGATTCAGTTATCTCTTTAAGCAAATATCAACTTCAGTGAAATACAGGGTGTGTCCCCAAAAGCCGTACCGACTTCTCACGCCACGTGTACTACTTTCGACAACTTCCTTTTATCTCATGACTTTGGGTACCCCCAATATCCTGATGACTCTCAAATCTATCACCCCGTGTCCAGACCACCTGCTTAAAAAGCCAGATCACATACCGAACTGGAGAAGCTCCCCCTGGTTGGTCTGTAGGTACCTCAAACCCAAAACTGGACTCAGCCACTTCTCCACTGCCTTCTGCTCACCACCTCCAACCTACCCTTCCACTCCCTGCGGCTCCTGTCTCAGTAAGTGGCACTAGCACCCCATCACTGATCTTAACACTCACTCCTATCAGCCACCAATGCCATTCAATGGGCCACTGATTTTATACCCATATACTTCCTCTCTAATCACATGGCCACCGTGCCAGTACAGACTTGGGAGTTTTAAAAATAGCCTCCTAACTTGTCCTGACCAGATCCATGTGGCCTTAAAACGGATTCTCCAAACTGCTGCAGGGCATTTTAGGAGGTGCATATGATTAAGTCACACCCTGCTGAAAAATAGTCAATGGCTGACTTCTGAATGAGTTCACATGTCTTATTTCCATAAATGCCTTATTTCCTGGATCACACATAGATCCCAGAGAACTAACTTTCACTATATATCCTTTTCCACTCAAATCCCAGTACAATGCATGCAAACCAGAGTAACATGAATCTGCTTTAAAAAAGTATATACGCAGGGCGCCTGGCTAGCTCAGTTGGTGGAGCATGTGACTCTTGCATTTCAGGGCTGTAAGTCTGAGCTCCATGTTGGGTGTAGAGATTATTTAAAAATAAAATCTTTAGGGGCACTTGGGTGGCTCAGTTGACTAAGCATCCGACTTTGGCTCAGGGCATGATCTTATGGTTTGTGAGTCTGGGCCCCACATCGGGCTCTTTGCTGTCACCGCAGAGGCCACTTTGGATCCTCCGTCTCCCTCTCTCTCTGCCCCTCCCCTGCTCATGTTCTCTCTCTCAAAAGTAAACAAAATTCAAAACAAATTTTTTTAATAAATAAAAATTTAAGTAAGTATATACATGAAACAGAAAACCATGTGGATCTTGGTATCTTATTCACAGCTACAAACTACTCCTGACCCATCTCATACCCATCTCATCCACCATGTTAACTGTGCCAAGATGTCACGGCTGACACCTCACCTACCTCCGGCACAGTAACTCAACTCCTGTTCAGGGCCTACAGGGACCTTCCTAAACTAGTTGTGATCCGTAACCGTGTTCTTTCTGCCTCATCACTTGCCACACAGACTTCACTCCCCCGTGCTACCTACTAGTAACTCCCTGTGCTTTCTCCTGCCTTCAGGCTTTTATACATGCTTCCACTCTTGTCTTCAAAGTCTTTTAAAATTGCCTAGATTTCTTGAGTCTTAAGGCATCACCTCCTCTGCGAAGGCCTCCCTGACTCCTGCACCCCGAATCTCCCCTCAGCTCCCACAGAGAGTATCTCGTACACACTTTGTTCCTAACTCTCATCACGTTGTTCTTTGTACGTTCTTGTCTCCCTGCTCAACTCCATGCTCCGTGAAGACAAGGAGGAAATGCACAGATGCTCAAAACATCCTTCTGCTTCCAGGGTCCTCCTCTGGTCTTCCCCACAACCCACTGTACACGGCATCCCCATTCTACTGACCGATTGGCACTGTCATCCAGCGTGCGCTCGAACCACTGCACAGATGCTGTCTGCAGCGGGTCCATGACGAGGGTCATGAGGTGACGGGCGAGACTGCAGCAGCGCTCGGAGCGCATAGGGTTCCGCTTGTACGGCATCGCACTTGAGCCTACCACGCACAAGGACGAGAAGCAAAGGCAGAGAGACTTCAGAGGACAGTGAGTGCTCGAGCATGCTGCTGGGTGAGCTGCCAACATGTGCCCGCAGGACCCCTGACATCTCTGGTGCTCCCAGGTCTTCACACACCACTCACCAATCTGCTGTTTTTCAAAGGGTTCCTCCATCTCCTTGAGGTTTGCCAGGAGCCGTATGTCGGTACAAATCTGGGGGAAAGGGACACAGTTGGTGAGCAGGAGTCTGGGAGCAAGGGATAGGCTGATGGAAGTGAGCTCATCTCTCTAAGACGTCCTGAAGAGTATCTCCCTCAGACTTCTCCAGGCTCCTGAAGAGGGAGGAGAACAAGTAAAGGAATGTGGAGACACTTCTGTGAAACATGGCTGAAGACAGCATGGAAAGACAATGCCAGATGAACTTATTTTTTTAATGTTTTATTTATTTCTGAGAGATGGAGAGAGACACATGGACAGTGTGAGCAGGGGAGGGTCAGAGAGAGAGGGAGACACAGAATCTGAAGCAGACTCCAGTCTCTGAGGTGTCAGCACAGAGCCCGACACAGGGCTCGAACCCACGAACTGCAAGATCATGACCTGAGCCAAAGTCGGATGCTTAACTGACTGAGCCACCCAGATGCCCCAATGCCAGATGAACTTTAATGAGAACGCGGAAACCAGTCCTCTCCTTTAACACACCTTAAGAGGCCTCACCCACAAGCCCCAGTGGGTGAAAAATGAAGTTGGACATCTCTTGAGGGATGCGACTGAACAAAAGTCTGAGGCCAATTCCTTCTGTCTATGCCAAGCTCTCATTCCAGCCCCGCAAACTGCTACCACCACTCACCTTGTGCACGGATGCCCCCAAGCTAGCCAGCACAGACAGCACCTCAATATCCACTTTTCGTGTATAGGTCTGCCCCGTGATGATGAAAGCCCTAGAAATAAATTGAAAAGTGCCGTACGTGAAAATATTTCAAAATGTGGCTGTGTCAAACAAATGAGCAAAAACTGACCCTAAGCAAAAGCTTGGCCTCACTGGTATGCTGAGTCACACAGAGCCCAGACGGCCCCACTGATAATCTGCTCCTGGAACAAACTGCTCTTCCACCCATTTTATTAACACCCATACCCAAGACAGAAGGGTGGCCCTGTGTGCCTACATCCTGCCACAGCCTCTCGGAAATGTCTGCAAGAAGGAGCCATGGGGGAGCCTGGTGGCCTTCAAGGGAAATGGTCAGATTTAGATGAATCTATTGGAGCCCTCAACGTGGGTAAGACTATTCTAAAAATCTCAGAAGTAAACACTTTCCTTTTTCCTTACAGATTATCAAAAAACAGAATCTAGACTACACAAAAATAAAACCCAGGACAGAGATCAAAGGAAATGGGTACGGGCGCCTGGGTGGCTGTCGGTTAAGCGTCTGACTGGCTCAGGTCATGATATCACAGTTCATGGGTTCGAGCCCGATGTTGGGCTCTGTGCTAACAGCTCAGAGCCTGGAACCTATTTCAGATTCTGTGTGTGTCTCTCTCTCTCTCTGACCTTCCCCTGCTCATGCCGTCTCTCTCTCTCTCTCCGAAATAAACATTAAGAAAAAAATTTTTAAAGGTAATGGGTAGAAGAATAAAGGAAGAAACAGGGTCAAATTTAGAGGTACACTGAACACAGGCCTTCCATCACTTAACAGGGAAGCCAACACCTTTCCCATTTACCTACCTTTTAAATCCTGCCTTTTCTGTCACCATCTTGTCAAGCTGCTCTACCTTGGAAGAAAAAGATAATTTTCTATTATCCTTATAGAAATCCAGGTGTGACCAGTATGAGAATATATCAAGGTCCTGCCCTGGAAGGACCTTGGAAGAAAACCAGGTCCTGCCCTGGTTTGGATCCTCAGTGCCCCTTTCAGTCCAAAGACTCGACTCATCCCAGGATCAATCTCTCCACCCATCCCGGAGGTCAGCTTTGTTTTTGGTACCCTCACCCCTGAGCTTCCACGTCCCCCAGCTGCTCTCAGAATACCTTCTGGTCATCTCCCTCGAAGAGCTGCAGGAAGCTGGCCTGAGTGCCGGTGGTGCCCTTCACTCCCCGGAAACGCAGGCCATCTCGGACACGCTTCAAGTTCTGGAGATCCATGCAAAGATCCTGAATCCAGAGACAGCAACGTTTCCCAACTGTGGTCAGCTGAGCAGGCCTGAAAACGATCCAAAAAAGACACATAAAAGTCTCAAACCAAGGACTTACTTCATAAACGCTTCAACACTCCTTCAAATAATTACTGCTTCCCCTGGAAAGGGGAAGAATTCAGGTAAGAGAGATATCAGTGTAGACAAAACCAGAGCAAGAAGTCTGAGCAATAATAATTGAGATTCAATGTCATTTACAGATATTCAATGATTATAAAACTAAGATCTTCTTATCATCAAGAGGCAATATAAGGGCGGGGACAACATCTGTTTCATTTGTCCCCAGGCTTTGGCAAGTCAAATACACTCCTGTAACAAATGTTTGCCAAATAGCTAATCTGTTCTTGGCTTTGAAAATCCTATGAACAAGGGGCGCCCGGGTGTCTCAGTCAGTTGGGCAGCCGACTCTTGATCTGGGCCCATGTCGGGCTCCGCACTAAGCATGGAGCCTGCTTGGGATTCTCACTCTCTCTCTCTGTGCTTCTCCCACTCATGCTGTCTCAAAATAAATAAATTTAAGAAAAACAACAAGAAACAGAACAGACAAGGTTCCTGTCCAATGGAGCTCGCGTTGTAGTGGAAACAAGTAAACAAAGTGACTGTTGATTATTTTATCAGAAATATGAAAAAATAAAATGAGGACACTGGAGAATGCCACTCTAGACTGGCCGTAAAACAAGGCCTTTGTGAGGAGACAAAGTCTGATGAGGAGCCAGTCATGCTGTGGAGAACAACCCCACAACACACGTAACCCAAGGACTCTAACCTAATAGCTAATGGCTCTGCTCCCCATCCAAAGTCTAAATCTATCTATTGCAGGTCTGTTTATGAACATAAAGCATAATAATGAATGAACTGCAGATAATGTTGGAGTTCTTGTTCTTTTTTAAATATATTTTTGTTTCTTTTTGAGAAAGAGAGAGCACAAATGGGGGAGGGGCAGAGAGAGAGGGAGATACAGATCTATAGCAGGCTCCAGGCTCTGAGCTGTCAGCACAGAGCCTGACGTGGGGCTCAAACTCACAAACCGTGAGATCATGACCTGAGCCGAAGTGGGATGCTTACCTCACTGAGGCACCCTGGCGCCCCAATACCGGAGTTCTAATAGATGACCTAGCTCACCCCAGATGGACTGACTTTCTGTCGTATCAGGCTAATAGTACGAATAGTGGGCAACATGAAGGCACACCACGATCCATGCTATATCTCCAAATTAATCTCATGGTAGTTTTCTGGCTAACTCTTGCTAACAGATTACTGTACAAGTAAAGAAATGAATGGATGGATTTGCATTATCTGTTCACAGTAACACTGTACATAACGGCCACAAAGTGGAGACAACCCAAATGTCTATTAAAGAGTGGACAAACAAAACTTGGCATATCCACTATTTTGCCTATAAAAAGAAATGAACATGCTACAATATGGATGAACACTGAAAACACTGTAAGTGAATAAAATCAGTCATAACAAGATAAATATTTTATGACTCCATTTATTTATTTATTTATTTATTTTTAATGTTTTATTTATTTATTTCGAGGAGAGAGAGAGACAGCATGAGAGGGGAGGGTCAGAGAGAGAGGGAGTGACAGACTCTGAAACAGGCTTCAGGCTCTGAGCTGGCAGTCAGCACAGAGCCCGACGCGGGGCTCGAACCCACGAACCGCGAGATCATGACCTGAGCGAAAGTCGGACGCTTAACCGACTAAGCCACCCGGGCGCCCCTTTATGATTCCATTTAAATGAAATGTCTAGAGGGGCTCCTGGCAGGCTCAGTCGGTTATGCTTCCAACTTCAGCTGAGGTCATGATCTCATGGCATGGTTGAAGAATCTGAGTCCTGCATCAGGTTTTCTCAAGTCAGTGTCCGCCTACTTCGGATCTTTGTCTCCCTGTCTCTCTCTCTGTCCCTCCCCTGCTCGCTTGCGTGCTCTCTCTCAAAAATAAACACTGAAAAATTTTTTAAAATAAAATACCCAGAAGAGGCAAATCCACAGACAGAAAATAGATCAGTGATTGCAAGGGGCTAGGGAAGGTGGGGAATGGGAGTGACTACTAAATGGGTATGGGTTATTTGAAGGGCGATGGAAATATTCTGAAATTATATACTGGTGACTGTAAATATGCTAAAAACCTGTAAGTGTACACTTAAAAAGGGTAAGTTTTATGGTATGTGAATTATATCTCAATAAAACTGCTTTTTTTTAAAAAAAAAAAGTAGGTTCTACACCCAATGTGGGGCTTGAACTCACAACCCTGAGATCAAGAGTTGCACGCTCTACCGACTGAGCCACCCAGGCACCCCAAAGCTGCTTCTCTTCAACTGCAGGAACTGACCCATCCTCAAGTGATCCTATGCTGCAACACTGTGTCCTGAGTGCCTAACGCCTGCTAACCGTGGCAGCAGGCACCTCTCTCATCACGCTCTCCCCGGGGGAGCACTGGGAGGCCCGCATTCTCTGAGCACCTCCAGGAACCCCAGGAGAGGAAGAGGAGTTGTAACTCACATAATGCTAGGGGGCCAGCAGGAGGCGACATCTGTCATGGCCAACACCTGCACACTGGGCACTGACTCCTCATGAACAATTTCTGCAGGTTTCTGTGACCAGTAAGTGCAGGTCCTGACTCTGAGGAAGATTAGACTCTACAGATTTCACTGAATTTTAGGAGATAATATCTGTGTTGCCATAGCAATACTCCATCAAGGTGTAAGGCAGATGCTAACACACAACTGCTCAAATATCATCCCTTGAAACCTGCTACTAGCATTCCAAAAATGACATGATCTGCTTTGAAAGGATTTTATTTGGTAATCATAAAAATACTTGCACATTTTACACATCAAAATTACAAATTAGGGGGAAATTTAATCATCCTATTACCTCATAAACCATAGTAATGAGTATTTACATCTTGGTGTAATTTGTTCCAATCTTTGTACAAGTCATATGCTGTCTTTACCCCAGAACACATAGAACTATGTCTTTACCTATGCACATTTCCATGACTGTAGTCTTATAAGCAGTATTTTAATGGTGCATATTATTCCAGCCTGTGAATACACTACATACTATATCTTACTTAATTCTTCTCTTATTGTGGACAGCTAGATTGTTTCCACTGCTTTAGTATCATAACCGGTATTTTAACAAAGACCTTTGTACATAAGACTTTTTGCATAACTTAGATTACTTACTTCGGTAAGAGTCTCAAAAATGGAATTACTCAGTGAGCATGAATATTTTCTAAGGCTCTTGATCCGTATTTCCCGATGTTCCCCAAATGAACTCTCACCAGTATAGCTTTTAAGGTAGGCACCAGGTTCATTCCTCATAAGCATCCTAAGTTATTTGCTTAAACTTTTTTTTTTTACTGTTTATCCACTTTTGAGAGAGAAAGAGACAGAGACAGCGCATGAGTGGAGTAGGGGCAGAGAGAGGGAGATAGAATCCGAAGCAGGCTCCAGGCTGTCAGCACAGAGCACAACATGGGCCTTGAACTCACAAACCGCGAGATCATGACCTGAGCCAATGTCAAACGCTTAACCAACTGAGCCACTCAGGCACCCCTTAAACTATGTTTTGAGATTCCTCACCTCCAGCTTCCATGGAGAAGGGAAACTGAAGGAAGAAATGAAACCCAAGTGCACACAAACAAGCCCAAGTGCCGAGAAGTAATCATATCACTTACTGGAAATGTGTGAAACCTAAGGTAGGGAGGCCGGCTCGTTCCTTAGCAAAGTCAGCAAGCCGAGAGATCACTCTGGCAAGCTGTAAGAAAGACCATGTGATAGAAAGAGGGTGAGTTCAGGGTGAGCTCGTTACATAATCAGGAACTAAACTTTCAGATGATTTAATATAAAATTAGATCTCCAGCCAGTGGAAGGCAGAGGCATTATCTTTTTATCTTTGTATCCCAAAATGCCTTGAAGAATTCAGTGCCACCAACGTTTTGATGAGTGAGTTGACTACCTAAAAAGTCATCAACTTTTTCAGCACAATTTTAGACCACTAACATGCTCTTGCAGGAAAAATAGGACAAAACCATCAATCTGACCCACAGCTGACCCATGTCAACAACGTGATGTTGGTTAACTTTATTTACAAGGCTATGTTTTGTTTTTTAAAGGTATTTATTTATTGAGAGAGAGAGAGAGTGTGCGAGCAAAGGAGGGGCAGAGAGAGAGCAAGCCCACACTGCCAGCGCAGAACCCAACGTGAAGCTTGATCTCATGAACCCTGAGCTCATGACCTGAGTTGAAATCACGAGCCAGACCCTTAACAACTGAGCCACCCAGGAACCCCAAAAGGCTGTATTTTAAAAAGGATTCACTTAGAACATTTTAGCCCAAAAAGAGACAGTTAGTTCTACATATGAGATATAGGATCATTCGCCTGACTGAAGAATAATTCATTTATATCAACATTGTACAGATTTATTCATAAGTGGTGCCCATCTCCCATCATGGGGAATCCAGGGCTGGCAGGAAACTTCTGCCAACTCCTTACCTTTGGCAAAAGCAGGTCAAGTGCATTTCTAAGAATAATCAGGTCCTGCAAAGGAAATGCAGTGGTCTCACGTTAAACAGCTCTGCCCAAACAATATTGTTACACAACACTTTTGGCCATCACAACTGTGTTTCTCAGCTAGCCACCTACCTCACTATTAGCAACTCTCTGTAGAGACAGGGATCATAAAGCCAGATCCCAAAGACTTCGTATTCTGCTTCCGTTTCTGTGACCTTACCAGAAAAGGCAAAACTACAAGGAAAGCAGATCGACGGTTGTTTGGGTTGGAAAGCTGGAGTGGGAACTGACTGCACAAAGGCATGAGAACTTTCCAGAGTAAGGGATGTGCTAAAAAAACTGGGGCGTAGTGAAGGCTGAACTGCATAAATTTACTAAAACTCATTAAACTGCGCATTTAAGATGAGTAAATTTATGGCATATAAACTGCACCTCAAGAAGCTGTTTAAAAATGGGAGATAAAAGAACCTCTTTGATGGTTCTTGTGAAGAACACATGAAGGAATACATACAAAGTGCCAAGCACTTAGTAAACTCTTAGGAAAATTGTTACTTTTCATGAACAATATTACTTTTTCATGTTTGAGGATAAGTTGCTTCTGCTAATTAAAAGTTTCATGTAAGAATCATCATGTAATCCTTTCTTTTCAGAAGTTACAGCAAAGAGTTATCAAGGACTTTGGAAAGCAAATTACTCTGGAAAATTACCTCGCCACTAAAACACTAAGACCTTGGCTTATGCCCAACCAACCAATGCAGAAACTGTATTTGCCAGTCTTATTTTATGGAGGTCATGAGGGGCTTACAGTTTGGACTAGAAGGATGACAAAAGCAGAAAATTCCTGAGCGTTAAGACACCCCTAAAACTAAAGATTTACGGCATCACTTCCTAAAACTAGACAGAATCAAATAAAATTCATAAATCCATTATGAAGACCGAGTCCTAAGTGAAAACAAAACAACACAGGTTCCTACTGTATTGTCTCCAACATAGCAAGAAGTAGCTCCAAGGTGAATTATGGCGGCAGCTTTGGGGCAGCAGTGGCCAAACGTGTGCACGTGAGCCATCACATCGTGTCGTAACTGTTTCTCTTCCTCAGCTGCCATCTTGAAGTCGATGTTGTCCAGGTGTGATTTCATCTCCTGGATTTGTTCGTCTGTGATCGGCAAACCCAACGTCTACAGAACAGGCAAAACACAATAAAGTACCTCAAGTGTCACAATGGCTTGAAGTGAAACCGCGAAACACGTTGGTTCTTGTTAGCATTTATGTCCCACCTCCCAATTCTTAAATTAAAATTTGGAGGCAACTGGGGCGCCTGGGTGGCTTAGTTGGTTAAGCGTCCGACTTTCGCTTAGGTCATGATCTCGTGGTTCGTGGGTTCGAGCCGCGTCGGGCTCTGTGCTGACTGCCAGCTCAGAGCCTGGAGCCTACTTCAGAGTCTGTATCTCCCTCTCTCTCTGACCCTCCCCTGCTCATGCTGTCTCTCTCTCTCTCTCCTAGAAAAAAAAAAAAAAATTGGGGGGCAACTAAAAGTGCATGGGTGGGGGAGGGAACGGTTTTCTCAATGAATCACGATAAATTACATTCTAAGTAAACACCAAAACATACAACGATGTACAGTTTGTAGATTACAACGATGTAATTCTGATCTTTGTTCTCCCTACTCTTGTATTTCTTCCTGGCTCACACATTCTGGTCTCTGGGCTCAAAGAGGTCTTTCCTGATTCCAATGTGACATATTCTTCTTATATGTCACTCATCTATCCCTTTAGCCTAATTTTATTTAGAGCACTTATCACCACATGACATTTTCTACAAATGCATTAGCCTGCCCCCCTCCCCCGAATGTATACTCCATAAGAGAAGAGCCTTGTTGTATTTATGGCTTACCCCTTAGTGCTTGGCATGTAAGTGCCCCAGGTGTGGGATCCAGGCCACAGCTTTACATTTGACCCAGGTGGATTTACTTAGAGAAATGAAAGTTAAGAATGTTGTAAGTGGTTTTGCCAATAAATTATGTAAAGCAAGTTCAGTAAAACTGAAAGCCTTTGCAGAATATTGAGAAAATAAACGTTATCAAAAGCTTACGTTCATCCATCACTGGAAAAATCAGGGCGGCAAAAAACAGCTTGCAGCCCACAGGCAGCTCAGAGCCCTGGATCCAAGTGCTGAATATACAGACTGCTGAAATGTATTCAAACCTCACTTGAAATTCCCAAGCCCTGGCCCTGGGAAAGATCTTGTGCCTCAGACCTATTTTCTCCGAGATGGTAGCTACTTGCCAGATGTGGCTGTTTACATCTAAAATGATTAAGAGGTAAAAATTGTTTCTCAGTCACACTAACCACATCTCAAAAGCTCATAGGCCACACGGGGCAAAACTGCCTTGGGGTGCCTGTTAGCCAGTAGACACCTCAGGCCTCCTCCTAAAGCAAAGCAGCAGGGGGCAGTGTGGCCAAACAGCTTCCTACCCCCAAGCAATGCAGACCTGTCAAAATTCATCCCTGACTCTTGCTTTTCTGCACTCCTCCTAATCTCTTATTCTTCAAATTTTTGTCTTCACTACTACATGACTATGTACTTTATGCTAATTTTGACACCTAAAAGATAATCCAAATGCAGGAGATTATACCAAACTTGTATGCATTTCAGGCAATGTGTATGCACACTGGGCAGAAGAAAAAACACATATTCAGGCACTACATTTTTTTTTTAATTTAATTTCCACCTGTTTGTGAATCTTCCAGTTTTACTACTGTGACTGTTTTTTCTTTTCTTAATGTTTTATTTATTTCTGAGAGAGAGAGAGAGAGAGACACCGTGAGCAGGGGAGGGTCAGAGAGGGAGGGAGGCACAGAATCTGAAGCAGGCTCCAGGCTCTGAGCTGTCAGCACAGAGCCCGACGTGGGGCTTGAACCCACAAACTGCGAGATCATGACCTGAGCCAAAGTAGGACATCCAACCGACTGAGCCACCCAGGCGCCCCATAATGTGCTGTATTTCAATTCCAGCTTCATCTACTAGCTGTGGTGATCCTGCAGTCTTTGTTGTTTTGCTTTTTAATTTTTTTAAAAATGTTCATTTAGGGGCGCCTGGGTGGCTTAGTCGGTTAAGCGTCCGACTTTCGCTTAGGTCATGATCTCGCGGTTCGTGGGTTCGAGCCCCTGCGTCGGGCTCTGTGCTGACTGCCAGCTCAGAGCCTGGAGCCTGTTTCAGCCTGTGACTCCCTCTCTCTCTGACCCTCCCCTGCTCACGCTGTCTCTCTCTCTCTCCTAAAAATAAAATAAAAAAAAAATGTTCATTTATTCTTGAGAGACAGAGTGTGAGCAGGGAAGGAGGAGGGAGGGTAGGAGGGAGACAGAAACCAAAGCAGGCTCCAGGCTCTGAGTTGTCAGGTCAGGTCAGCACAAAGCCCAACACGGGGCTTGAACTCACAAACCGTGAGACCATGACCTGAGCCAAAGTCAGACACTTAACTGACCGAGCCAACCAGGCGCTCCATCCTGCAAAGTCTTTGAATACCACTACCCTCATCTATATAACGGAGTATCGCATGAAATGGAAAAGTACATGACAGTACACAATAAATCACCGCACACTATTAATGTCCCTTTCTACCCATAATTATTGTCTGAGCCAATAGTTTATGAAGTCTCTCTGTGCCTCCATTCCATCATCTGTAAGTACAGCATTATTTTGAGGATTAATGAGCTATTAATATGCCAATTTTTTTTTTTTTTATTTCTAGGAGAGAGAGAGAGAGAGACAGTGTGAGCAGGGGAGGGTCAGAGAGAGAGGGAGTCACAGACTGAAACAGGCTCCAGGCTCTGGGCTGGCAGTCAGCACAGAGCCCGACGCGGGGCTCGAACCCACAAACCGCGAGATCATGACCCGAGCGAAAGTCGGACGCTTAACCGACTAAGCCACCCAGGCGCCCCTAATATGCCAAGTCTTAAGACGGTCTTAGCACGTATGACAGAAGCGTCTATTGTTGTCACTTAATTTTCTTGAGCACAGTGATGGCGATGGGGAAAATCTAGGAAGTGTTCAGTTTGGTGAGTTCCGCTGTACTTGGCTCCCCCGCGCGTACTCAGTTTGTTTCCCTGTTTACTGACGCCCTTTGAGAGGGCACTGCCATCTGGCTTGTGGCATTTTCCTCTGAAACTTTATAGCTTTCTGGATCACCTTCCGTTTTCTTCAACTCCTCTGGGAAGGCCCCTCTGGAGCTATTTCTGAGAGCACTGGGTCCAACAGCTCTTATAAGAGACACCAGAAAACCCGTCTAATAATTCCCTACCGCGATCCTCACTCCTTGGAGGCAAAATGCAGCCGAGTGGAGCGGAAATAATGGCCTAGGAAACATGAATTTTGTAGGGACAGTCCATTAACTACACTGTGGAAGACAAGGTGGCTAAGCTCTCACGCTCTGCTTTGAACCCAGATTCATACCCCGGGTCCACTATTAACGGTTCGGAGCAAACAACGCGTTTGGCCATCACTGACGCTTGATCTCTCCCGTACATTGTGGGAAAAGCACATTTTGCAGTCTTTATGGGCAAAACGGGCAAAGATGTGTATGTAAAGAAATCAGCACAACAGCACGTAACGAGCGCTTGGGCTCCGTGTTCAGCAGTGTATCCCTGCAGGAATGGCCGAGGTAAATCCCTAAAACGACGGCGTGCCTTTCTCGCCGCCTCCACCGCGTCTCTAACCCTCCGTGACTCAAAACAAGGCAGGCAACAGGTGTCGGCTCCCGGGCTTCCTGCCCTGACCTTCCTGGGGCCACAGCGCCTCAGAAAAGGGACACCCGGCCGAAAATAGCAGGGCAGCTGCTCCGGGGGCCAAGCCCAGGCGCGGCGCAGAGCCCCGCACGTGCTGGGGCGGGCCCGCTTCTCCCGGCCCGGCCCCTCACCCCGGTGGCCCGTTACCTGCTCGGCCTCCGCCAGCCACAGCCAGAGCAGCCGCCAGGTCCGGAATTTGTACCTGTCGCTAAACAAGAAGCACATCTCCGGGCTGGCGTAGCGGGAGGCAAGCGGCGAGCGGTAGCTGTCGTGCCCGCAGGCCGCCTGCTGCCCGCCACGATCCCCACCCTCCGCCATTCCTAACACGCCTCACTAGCAGTGCAGGTAGCGCCAGCGACGGCGAGAGCGGAAGCCCGAGGACGGGACTTCCTCCAAGCGGGGCGGGACTTCCTCCAATTGATCCCGCCCCTGGGCTTCCGGTAACTCGGGAGAGACCTGAGCGTTCAGAGTTGTCGGGTTTCCGCTGCTTGCTGTTGAGGTTTGCTAAGTTTATCTTCGTGTATAAGAAACGTCATGAGCGCTTCATAAGTTACTTAGCCGCTCTGTGCCTCGGTGTCCCTATCTGAAAAAAGGTACATTAAGACCTGCCTTTAAGATTGCCATGGGATTAAAGTGTTAGATCGATGCCTGGGACACTCGGAAAACCCTGGATATGTTTGCTGTTATTAATTATGGTTGTCGCCCACCCCACCTTCACTGCCACTGCCTGTCTGACACCGCGCGCAGTTCTGAGGAGAAATGCGCATTCGTTGAGTTCCAAGTGAGCCCCTCGCACGGAACTGCTTTAAAAATGGGTTTCAGCCAGTGCTAGACCTGAGACTCCCAGAAGCCGAGTGTCTTGCTGAGGGTTACCCAACTAGTACGTGGAGCCACCCGACTTCAGATTCTGCACTCTTAGTCACTACGCTGTGTAGTTCCCAGCACACGCCATGCCTGGTCACACCACGACTTAGTAAAGGCATTCCCCCTGATCCCCCCTCATCCCCCGGCACATACTGGAACAGCTCTCTCGTTTCTCAGTACCTCCTACTTAAGGTTCAGTCTAGAAAATGTACCCTAATGATCCCACTCTTTTCTCTGGTTGGCCAGTAGTAACAACCTCTAACATCTGTGGAGGTCTTACTGGGTATCAGGCACTCAATTTTTACACGTGATCTCATTTAATCCTGAGGATCCTTAGTTGCTCAAGTATTATTAAATGAAATAATACAAGTAAAAGGGCTCTTGGTTGGCTCCGGATTTGTACATTTGAGCCCCACATTGGGTCTAGAGATTACTTAAAAAGAAAATCTTTAAAAAAAAATCAGGTAAAGCTCTTGGTGCAATGCACAGAGTAAGTGCTCAATAACCGCTAGCCATTATTATGATCCCCATTTTGCAGGTAGCAAAACAAAGGCGTGGGTGGGTTGATGGTCTTGAGATTGTTCATGTGGAAGGGGGAAAGCCAGGAGTTATATGCAGGCAGACAGTCTCCAGACACCTGGTTCTTAGCAGCTCCAAATGTTCCCCTTCCTTGGTGCTACAGTAGTAGGCATTATGCCTCTGGGAAATAACTGATTTCTGAGTTCCCCGGTAGAAGGAGACCTCACAGGGAAACTCCATTTAGAATCCCCAGCTTGTTTGCTGAGGTGAACTCCCCTTTACCAGTAACCATGATACTTCAGGGATATTAAAAGTTGCTGATTAGGGGTGCCTGGCTGGCCCAGCCAGTATGCGACTCTTGATTTCAGGGTCATGAGTCCAAGCCCCACTTTAGGTATAGAGCTTACTAAACAAACAAGTTGCTGATTAGATCCCGAGCCTTCAACATCATGTTTTGGACAATAATTTCTTTTCCTGTCACCTACCCATGTCTGCCTTCATTTATTCACAGATTCATTCACAGCCCAATGGAGCACACTTCTGGGATCTCATAGATGACAAATGCCATGGCTTCTTATAGGCCTCTCCTAACTCTCACCAGACTTCAGGGTTTCTTGCTTTCCCAACTAATGGCAAACTTGGTGGGGGCGGAGATCACGTCTGTCTTGATCACCGTGTCCCTGGCACCTAGCACACGATCTAGCAGAGTATAGGTGCTCAGGGAATGTTTCCTGGATGAATGAATGCTGTCCGAAGGAGTCTAGCACAGAGAGAGAAATGGGCGCACAATAGCCAAGACACAAGATCGATCCTGACACTACACTCCCTCTCTTGCCGCCTCTCACATTTCTTCGGTGTCCTCATTCCACGGATCCTTCGTGCCTCCACCTGGACCCCATAGTTAGCAGCCAGAGTTGACTGCTACACCCGCTCTAGTTGGCTGTCAGAGAAGCCCATTGGTTGGGACCCCGGGCTCGTCACTCAGGTCTTCTTCTCTGTCCCTCTTGAGCTGCAGAGGCTTGGTGTTGGTGGGGAGAGGGCAGGCGGTTCTGGGAAGATGAAGAATATATTTCCTGGAACTTCCCAGTCTTTGCAGAGGGTCGGTGTGGCCGACGCATTGATGTGCGTTGAGGACAGAGGATAGAGTCTCCTACCCTCACCTTCCACGGTGACGAGAATACAACACTCTCCTCAGTCTTGCAGGCCTCACTCTTGCCTCTGCTTCGCTCCACTGTCACTCTTCCTCCTCCACCTCGGAGCTGCTGCCTCCAGTCTTCTAGATCCTCATTCAGGAAAGGATCTTGCTCTTTCAATTATTTTATAAGTTTATTTATTTTTGAGAGAGAGAGAGAGAGAGAGAGAGAGAGAGAATCCCAATCAGGCTCCTCGCTGTCAGTGCAGAGCCCTACATGGGGCTTGAACCCACGAACCCCAAGATCATGACCTGAGCCAAGAGTCAGACATCTAACTGACTGAGCCGCCCAGGGGCCTCATTACATCGAATCTTTAATCTCTCTTGTACTGCCTCCCTTCTTCTGATTTTTTTTTTTTTTTTTTAATGCACAGGTCTCTTCTGCTATAGAAACATCTCCACTTGCTCTGTTACCTCCATAACCTCTCTTTCTGGCTGCCTCTTTGAAAAAAAATTTTTTTTAATGTTTATTTTTGAGAGGCAGAGCAGGAGTGGGGGAGGGGCTGACAGAGAGGGAGACACAGAATCCGAAGCAGGCTCCAGGCTCTGAGCTGGCAGCACAGAGCCCGTTGTGGGGCTAGAACTCACAAACTGTGAGATCGTGACCTGAGCTGATCTTGATTTTCAAAACCCACCTAGACACTTGAAGCTGGTCGTCACTATTCCCAAAACAACATCTTTAGATCAGGAGTCCTACTTTTCTCTCTTGTGCCCTAACTCTAGGGAAAGGTCTTCTGATGGTTTTATATTCTCTTTTATATCTGTCCTTCTTTGTTATATTTTAAAGATTTTTAAAAAAGATTTTACTGGGGCACCTGGGTGGCTTAGTCGGTTAAGCGTCCGACTTTTGCTTAGGTCATGATCTCGCGGTTCGTGGGTTCGAGCCCCGCGTCGGGCTCTGTGCTGACTGCCAGCTCAGAGCCTGGAGCCTGTTTCAGAGTCTGTGACTCCTCTCTCTGACCCTCCCTGCTCACGCTGTCTCTCTCTCTCTCTCTCCTAGAAATAAATAAAAATATTTTAAAAATAAAATATTTTTTTTTTAAGAATCTTTTTTTTTTTTTTAGCTTATTCACTTATTTTTGAGATGGGAGAGAGGCAGAGAGAGAGGGAGACAGAGAATCCCAAGCAAGCTCTCTACTGTCCGTGTGGAGCCCAATGTAAGGTTTGAACGCATCAACTGTGAGGTCATTATCTGAGCTGAAATCAAGAGCGGGATGGATGCTTAACCAACTGAGCTACTCAGGCGCCCCTAAAGATTTTAAGTAATCTCTACACCCAGCTTGGGGCTCAAACTTACAACCCCAAGATCAGGAGTTGCTTGGGGCACCTGGGTGGCTGTCAGTTAAGTGTCTGACTTCAACTCAGGTCAGAATCTCATGGTCTGTGCGTTTGAGCCCTGCATCAGGCTCTGGGCTGACAGCTCGGAGCCTGGAGCCTGCTTCAGATTCTGTGTCCGCTTCTCTCTCTCTGCCCCTCCCTTGCTCATGTTCTGTCTCTCTTAAAAATAAAATTAAAACATTAAAAAAAAAAGTTGCTTGCTCCACCAACTAAGCCAGCCAGGTGCCCCTCTGTCCTTCTTTCTTAAACAAACAAAATTTTTTTTTAATGTTTAGTTTTTTTAGGTAGAGAGCACCAATAGGGGAGGGGCAGAGAGGGAGACAGAGGATTCAAAGTGGGTTCTGCACTGATAGCAGCAAGCCTGATGCTGGGCTCAGCTCCCGAACTGTGAGATCATGAGCTGAGCTGAAGTTGGACGCTCAACTGACTGAGCCCCCCCAGGCGCCCCAAACAAATTCTTGATGTAATGTCCTGTTACCCAATAGGATCATTCATTCCACAGTGGTGCATTCTGTGTACGAGGCATTGGGATACAGTGGTCAGCTGATGAGGCAGGAGAGAAGGACAAAGGTGAGAAGGCAGGGAGCTAAATTTGGAGAAGTAGACGGAAGCCAGACCATGTGACCCTTGTCGGAAATAAGGATATCTGGGGGTTTTATTTTAAGCAGTGGAAAATCACTAAAAGGCTTTAGACTGGATGGAGAGTGACTTAATCGAATTTGTGTTTTGAAAATATACCATCTGTTATGTATGGAACAGATTGGGGGCAAGGAAACTGGGGTGAATGACAAGTAAGAAGCCAGTTGGGCTAATGCTGTGGCCCAGATAAGACCTAGGGTTATAGGGGATCTAGCATGGAGAAGAGAAGTAAGTGCAGAGGAAATGAAGAAAGGGAAGAGATTAAGAGGTACACTCAGTCCATCTTAGTGATGGATTAGTTATGGGGATTAAGGGGGGCGGAGTCAAGGATGCTTCTAGGTTTCTGGGTTTTATCACTGAACGGATGGTAATGTCATATACCATGGTGTGGGAGGTGGGGCAAGCAGGCAAGATGGTCTTCTGTTAAGGATGCATTGAGCTTGCAGGGCTGTTACGATATCCAGGTGTTTTGAAATGCTGAGTAGATGATAATACATATAAGTCTGGAGCCCAATATGGGCCGTAAATATAAATTTTAACAGTCCTTAACATATAGATGGTAATTAAAGCCATAGTAGTTTTAGGCCTTGGAGCTGATGAACAACACATAAAAGAATCTTGCCTTGGGGCACCTGGGTGGTACACTCGGTAGACAGTGCAAAGCTTGATATCAGGGTTATGAGTTCAAGCCCCATGTTGGGTGTGGAGCCTACTTAAAAAAAAAAAAAAAAGAATTCTGCCTTTTGAGTGGTGCTTACATTCCAGTGAGGGAGATGGATAGTAACAGTTGTTTTTTTAAAATTAATTTTTATGTAGGGGCACCTGAGTGGCTCAGTCGGTTGAGCGTCCAACTTCAACTCAGGTCATGATCTCGCGGTTCATGGGTTCGAGCCCCGCATCGGGTTCTGTGCTGACAGCTCAGAGCCTGGAGCCTGTTTCAGATTCTGTGTCTCCCTCTGTCTCTGCCCCTCTCCAACTAGTGCTCTGCCTCTCTCTGTCTCAAAAATAAACTATAAAAAATACTTTTTAAAAAATTAAAAAAAATAAAATTAATTTACTTAGGTAATCTCTACATCCAACACAGGGCTCAAACTCACAACCTGGAGATCAAGAGTCACATGCTTCTATGACTGAAACCAGCCAGGCATCCCCCTGATGACAGCTATTTTTGAAAGGATCTTACAGGTTAAGGCCTCACATTGGCCCCGAGATGACACAATTTCAGGGAGAAGAGCATTCCTGGGAGTGGGAAAGAAAATACGATGGCCTAAGGTGGGCGTGAGTTTGGTGTGATGAACAGGGGTAGTCTCAGATTGAGCCTGAGTGTAGGGTTTGTGTGCTGTGGTATAGCGTTTAACATTAAGGAGAAACCCCAGAAGGGTGGCGACATGAATAAACAGAGGAGTCTGGGGTGGGGCTAAGCGGAGGATGGCAGCCGGGGGTGACTGCAGCGGAGGCCGGACCCTAGTTGGTGGACCTCGTGCGGACCTATGTTCGGCACACAGCTGAAGGGCTTCCTGGCAGCTAAGTAAGTGGGGTGAAGGAGCTGGGAGTTTGAACCAGTAGGTGGACGGCGGTGCCATTTACCGAGACGGTTAGGACCAGGGAAGCGGACGAGAGTAGGGAGGCGGAGGGATTTGTCCGTCAGACCGGGAGGTAGACAGGCAGGAGGGCAGTTGCACAGACAGGAGGGCAGTTGCACAGACAGGACTTCCCAAGGGCCGGGGCGGCGGGTGTAACTTGCGCAGCTCGGGGACACGTGTTGTATGTAGAAACCGGGCTGGCTGATCTCAGGGAGGAGCAACGTGACTAGACAGCAAGGTTGAGGGGTGGGCCTAGCCCGGGGGCACCGCAGGACTGAGCTCGGAGGACAAGGGGACCAGGAAAGGCGGCCAGTGAGGAGGCCGGCACCCAGGAGGCGGCAGGGCCCTGGCCGGGCCAGCGAGGCCGCGCGAGGCGGAGGAGGCGAAGCACCACGTTAGAGCACGGCCGGAAGCCAGGAGCTGTGGGGTCAAGAGGAAAATGGCCGTGTCCTCCGGCCTGGGGAGGATGTTAGCGACCTTAGAGCCAGAGGCAGAGACCAGGAGGGGGAGGAGAGAAAGTCTGGGGACGAAAAACAAGGCAGGGGCTGGAACGGGGGCCCACACGAGGGTGTGCAAGGGCGCGGACCCGAGCACGCGGACCGGCCGGGGTCCCGCTGAACAGGTGGAGAGAGAGTGGACCGGGGCGAGTCAAGCGTCCGCAAGAGGGCAGGGAGGGGAGGGGTCCCAAACACGGGAGGCAGTGGCACTTGAAGGGGAAGGAAGCACCTCTCTCTGATTCTACTTTGGAAGCAGGAACTTGGGGGCTTCTTCTGACACCTGTAATTTCCTTTCTCCCTGTATTAGGACGCTTGCTGCGTGGCGTCAAGGTCTCACTTCTGGTTGGTTACAGATTTGTAGGCGTCCTTATTTGACCCGTAATGACTTTTTTCCCCCTGAGCAATGCTGCTCTTGGGGACTGGCAGAAAATAAGAGAGTCGGGTTTCCAAAGTGGGGATTTTGCCATGTGGGTGTCAAAACAGGAGGGGCAGAGGAAAATTTAGAGATGGTAGCAACCATGCTCATGAAATTGTGGGCTACAACACCTCGACTGGATTAGGAAGGGAGAAAAAAGAGAGGGCTGGTGGGCTGGAAGAAAGTAAGTCGGTCAGTGTCCTGGAGTGGCTGATGAGCTTTAAGACGCAGCCAGAGAGGAGTGGGAACCAGTTGGGAGGCCACGAGGTTAAGGTCAAGGGTGCTGAAACTGGGAGCCTGGGTGGCTCAGTCGGTTAGGCGTCCGACTTCAGTTCAGGTCATGATCTCACGGTTCGTGGGTTCGAGCCCTGCGTAGGGCTCTGTGGTGACAGCTCAGAGCCTGGAGCCTGTTTTAGATTCTGTGTCTCCCTCTCTCTCTGACCCTCTCCTGCTCATGCTGTTTCTCTCTCTCAGAAATTAAAAAAAAAAAAAAAAAAGGGATGCTGAAATCACTGGTTCTGGAGGGGAGCAATCGGGGTGAGTATGGGAGTGTGTGGCTGGGGGGTTACTGCAGGAAGGCAGGTAGAAGGCTGGCCGTGAGGGTGGATTTTCCATGTGGACACTGAAGTCACTCGGGGTGATGGCAGGGCACGCAGGCGTGGGGAGGGCCGAGTCAGATGCTGAAGTCTTAACTACCACCATTCTACAGCGCGCCACCCACCTCCGCCCCCTCCCCAGCCGTCTATGCATTTTTCAAATACCCAAAATTTACAGCCAAGTCTTTGGTGGTACAAGTCCTCATAGTTTTTGCAATGATCTCTTTTCCTCCGAAATCACACTTGGTTTGAATAGGCAGGCCCTCGGGTGCTCGCCAGCACTTCTTCTCACAGTTGCCAGCATTTACTTTCTTCATGAGACAAGAACTGGATGGCATATGGCCTAGCACTTCGTACGACAGACTCACCCAGGAACACTCGCTCAGAAATCCGGGTGTTTCTCAGCAGAGGGCACTCCGGCACGCTAACTTCGGAATCCTACCTGGTTCCTATTACGTGACTGAGACAGGTTTCACTCAAATGAGTGAATGTACGTGGCCCACTTAGCGCAGTGCCCAGCTTACAGTATCCCATCAATCAGTGTTCCCTATTATTAGCTAGTGATCCTGAGCCGGTCTCCTCAGGCACTGTCGCCACCATCTGTTTGGGACAGCGTTCTGGGAATGAAGTCAGACGACAGTACCTGGGAATTAGAAAGCGTTTGTTCCTCCCATTCCTCCCCTTTGCCATTCTAAGCGGTGCTTCACGGTCATGGAGCTAACAGGTCTGTGTTTTAGCAGCTAAAATAACCCTGAATAAGAAACTGCGGAGACGGGGCAAACCTCCTGAGCCACGTGACAGTGCTCAGGGTGGGGCGGCAAGCGGCCAGCTGGCGGGTTCTGGCTGCTTCTGGGCCCAGGTGCCGCACAGTCCTCCGCAGGCGCTTCTGTCCGCTCTCCCGGTTCCCACGCCAAAGAGAAGTATGGGATTCAAGAAGACAACGAAAGCTAGAGAGAGAAAGTCCGTTTCTTTTGGAGAACGTGGAGCCCCCACTGTGCGCTGGCAGCGGGGAGCACAGACCCGCCTCCGACCGGCCACCCTTACGCCCCCAACAGTTAAAACATCCAGGACCAGAGGGACAGGACGGAGGCCCGGCTGGGATGCTGCCTCCAGCCTTTCGGGAGAGCTGTGTTTGGAGCAGGCAGAGGGGCAAGTAGAAACAAAACCTAAACATTCGAGAAACTAGCAAATTAAACCGGCAGAATGAAACAGGAAACCACAATAGATGCTTAGCAGCCAAACACATTTATTAGTCTTTTTTCTCTTTTTTTTTTCCAGGAACCCAAAAATATTTTGTAGTTATAATGTAAGCAACTGAGTTGCACATAATACAATCATATCTTTCCAAAATAAAATAAAATAAAAAACTAAACAAAACAAAAATAAGCTGTTTAAAAGCCCCAAAAAACCCTTCAGAAAACTCTTATATATGCATTACATCATCTCTCAGTTTTAATGAAATGACGGCGACTTAATTCCTTAGTACTCAACCTGTCACAATCCAACGAAACACCACCCTTGAGTTTTTTTTGTTTGTTTTTGATTTTTTTTTTTTAAATCCAGCATGAGAAATACAGTACCTGCTATGGCAAAAAATACACATAAAATGCAACTTTTCAGCTTATTTGTACATTAGTAGAGTTTAACATTTTATTGTTTGTTTTTTTTAAGTGAACCAGTGATTTTAAGTACCACTATACTAAAAAAGTAAAATAAAATAGAGAAAAGGGGGGCCCAGCCTGCCATGCAAGTGCACCTCTAAAGTGCCTAGTTTCTGTGTCCATGTAAAACCAGTAATATGAGGAGCAATTTCAACAAATGGGAGTTTGATTAAACCTCTAGGTTTAAGAAAAAAAAAAAAAAAGACAATGCCATATCCTTCCTTTTCTCCCACACTTCCTTAAGTCCCATCATCCACTTTCTCTGTTGCCCACCAGAAGAGAGAAAAGAAAGCCACCAAAATAACATTGTAAAAGCTATTTCAAGTATAAGAAAAACAAAACACTTCTAGGTAACTTGCAGAGAGCATCGCTATGTGCAGCTATGTAGTCATGTTGGTAGGTTTTATTTCTGCTGAGTGTTTCAGATGAGAGGATTTTTGCTGTACCTTCCTGTTACCTGTTTGTGTGCAAAGTTGGAAAGCTGCCTTTGAAAACTCCAGCCTCTTTCTGATGCCCTTCTCTGCTCCTTCTGTTGAAAGGGGGCAAGGAGAGAAGTGAAGGGGGGAGGAGGGAGGAGGGGAGGAGGCGCCAGTCATTAAAGGGCACTCCTCCCATCTTCCCTCCCGTGCCCCCCAACCCCCCGAATCCCCGCACTTCTCTGGTTCACCATCAGTGACCTAATCAGCTCTCCCGGCAGAGATTCCCACTCTTATTTCCTGATTTGGTAGGATATATTTTACTATGTAAACATAGCCCCTAGGATTATGGAACCCAAAGCAGCATTTATATCTCCATCTAAATGGAGAAAGATAAAATAGTCCAGAAACCTCTCCTCAGGTTGCTTTTGTTGTCTGTTTTTGGTTACTCACAACAGGGGTGGGGTGGGGTGGGCACAGAATTAAGTTGTAGGCAAATAGTAGAGAGAGTTAGGAGTGGGCACAATTCAGCTGTTGTGTCTGCTTTTTTTTTTCCCCTCCCAAAAGGGTTTTTTCTTTTTTTTTTTTTTTAATAACCTGTTAAAAATGTTCCTGCACCTTAAGTCATACAGAGGTTAAGGCCAAGGGTGCAGAATCTTGTGCACGTGTCTCTGTGAGCACATTCACGGTGCATGCACCATTTTTGATGTCTTCTGTGAGATCACTGGACACACTTTGGTCACTGGTGTGTGCAAAGGGTGGTGGTGGTGGGGGGGGGAGTGTCCCGGGAAAGAAGTGCAGAGATCAGCAAAGCCCTTCGGGAGCATTGTGGATGGATATAAAGGCAGTAAGGACCTATGGGGGACCAGAGGAAGGAGACTGATAGAAAAGGGGCTTCCAAACAAACAACAGAAATAAAATCCAAAGGTGGATAGCGCCCCAAATCAGAAGGTGGGTGGTGAATATGTGCGTATTATCAAGCTTCATCCCCTCGAAGGAAGTCGTCACTATACAAGATCAGTGAGCTTAAACTAAAAAGGGCTTCTAGACAGATACAGGGTTTGTCTTTAAGATGGGGGGGAAAGGGGTGTTTGTGAAGAAGTGATCATTCGAAATGATCCATTCTGACCCTGCCTCGCGGGTGGCCAAACCTAGGAGAGCAGTAGCTGACAGATCCCTACAAGCAGCAGCATTTGTTCAACGACCTTTCCCTCTACCTACTGTCAGCTTCAAGCCTCACGGAGAGGGAACGAGAGGAACGTCCGAGGGTGCCCACACCCTTCAGGGAGGTTGTTGGCACGCCTCAGGTGAGTTTCCTTTAAGTAAGAAATCAATCCATTTCCAGAGCGTCACGACGTGACAAGGCCGTGAGCTCTGCAGCGCCAAACTGAAATGCCAGGGACTGATTCCCTTTATGAGCTACAGAATGCTACTCTGTGGCTCAAAAAAGTGAGCCCATGTGTGAAGCAAGAAAGGTTACGCGCTCAAGGTCTCAGGTAAAAACCATTCTGGAGTGCCTGGAAGGGATGGATCTTCTGGAAGAGAGAAATTCAGACACTCCCCGCCCCGGAAGTAGATCTGGAAGAGATGGCATCTATTCTAGACGGGGTTCAGACACTGGTCAGCTGTCACTGTGTATGGGAGGCAATGGAGACCACCACCCTACAAATGCAAGTCCGCTCCCCTGACCTGTCCTTCTTTCTCTTCTAATGCATGAAAGAAGATCTGAAACTTCAGATGGCTTAACAAACAAACAAAAAAGGATAAAAGGAAAATATCATATTTTAGGGCTACTTTCACAGCAAAGGAAAAAAAATCGTAAAAGTTATCCTGCTATTTACACATTCATATTTTAAAAAGGATAATCCACTGATGTCAGAAACGGAGAGGGGCGTTAAGGGTCTACACTGCAGGGGAAATGTACCTCGAGGTATTGTTTTGTGTGAGACAGTTGAAACGTCAGGATTTTCTTTTTTTCTTTTCTTTTTTTTTGTTTTTTATTTTTTGTGGGTTTTTTTTTTTTTTTTTTTGTCTAAAGGCAATCTAACAGATTGGAACCCTGATAAGATCGTGCCCGTACAGCCCTGCACGGGCACAAGGAGACTGTGATCAAGTCTGTTCCTCGTTACAGTACTGTGAACGTCAACAACAAGAACTTCTGCCTGGAAACACTGAACGTGGGCAGAACAATCTCTGGCTTATGATACTGTGTGTTGCGAAGAATGCCTAGACCAGAGCGGGCAGGTGCCAGGACTCAGCACAGGAATCCCGTCGGGACGGGGAGGAGGCTCGCTAGCTCTCTAGCAGAACAAATGGCAAGGAAGCCGAGGGGGAACGTTCGGCTGAGGGGCAGTGGGTGAGGAAGAGTCCTTTTCTGCCTGCCAAGCAACGGGCCCTCTTCCCCACGGAGCAAGACAGTTTCCTTATAAATAAGTTCACTTAGAAATGATGAAGGAAAAACGAAGAAAAAAATTAAAAGAAGCGAGGAGGAGCAGGAGGAGGAGTTTCGGAGATCGACAGGAAGATGAGCCTTAAGGTCAGCACGAACGAGGCATGGTTTCCTGAGCTTGAAAGGGCTCTGAATTCAGGAAAGGATGAGTACTCTGGCCCAGAGAACGCGAGGGCCTTCAGGGCCTCGGCTGCGGCCCTGGGCTAACACTGCTCGGTTGCGGAGGAGGGTCCGGCTGCCGGGACCCGCAAGCCCCCCGGGACCGCGGGAGGACTCCAGGTCAGTTTCGACCTCACTGTGCCGACCTGCCCGCTGCTGGCGCTCACTCCCCTTCCCCGCCAGGACGTGGGGATACCATGGACACAGAAACCATAGAACAAGGATGCAAAGCCACTTCCTTCCCCTTTCTGCCCTCCCCTCCCCCCCCTTTGCAGAATGCATAGTTACAATTCACGTTACAAAATAAAGAAGCAATGATGACCACATATGGGACCTTTTTTTTTTTTGAAAAAAGAAAAAAAAATCCAACAACCTCTTCTTAAATTCAGTATCAAAATTCACATTTGCATAATAATACATTTCAAGGCCGTTAGAGAGGAATGAGAGAGAAGCCCAGAAAGCCGCATCTCTCCTCCCTTTGTCTCCTGAATGAAGCGGAAGGAATCTTGCGGGAGGGACTGCTTTCCTCTTTGGGGAGTTCTGAGGAATTATGGAAAATGGCCCTTAGCATTCACGTGCGGTTTCTTTAGAAGATCGGGCATGGGGAGAAGAGGTGGAATTGTTGACAACAAACATAAAAACAAATGAAGAGACACTGCAGATTTCTACGTCTTAACTAGAATAGGTCTGAAGAAATAAAATAGGATTTCAGATCTTGCTCTTTTCTTTCTCAAACACTTCCATCTTATTCTGTCAGAAGCCTTTTCCTCCTGTGTAATACCCTGTTCGCATAAATAGCAACATTATGGGACTTCCATTTGGGAAAATAATGGCCTTCTCAGGACACAGACTCAAGAGGGTGGAAGCGCGCTGCCCGCCCCGCGCACGGCGGAAGCTAGAAAACGCCTTCTTGACATGCACAAATGTGTCACAGACATCACCATAGCTGGGTTCTCCAGTGCTTACAGAAAAACAAAAACCAAAGCGGCCGCGCGCACGCGCACACACAGACACGCGGGGAACTAGGTACTGCGCGGAGAGAAATCCACCTGCGCTCTCGGACTCACCCGGGTCTCGGTCCTTGTGCACCATCGCCTCCTCCCGCCGAGCCCCAGGATCGTTTCCACACCACTCTACACTGTGCAATATGGGTGCTAATGAAGACTCCACGGCTGCCCTCCCGCCCCCCGGGGCTGCCGGCACAATCGCCGACTTCCTAAAGACTAAGCTGACCGCCTTTCTGTTTCATCCCCGCAGACAGCTTCCTAAAACAGACGGTCTCTGTCCTCACAAAGGCACATTCAGAAGACACTACACTTAATTCCTTGGACAAAATTAAAAGGGGGGTAGGGGTGGTGTTCTAAACACATTTATTCTAACATCCCCAAATTTCTGGCAAGAAGAGTCATGCCGGATGCATCACTTGGTGAGAAACTATACTACCTTTAAAAGGTATGTAACTTCTTTAAAGGGTTCCAAAGGTTTTTGCTTTGTTTCGTATACAGACCCCACCCCCTCCCCAACTGCCACTTCTCACTTTTGGCGAACACACGTAGGATATACGTCCGACCGTCCTGTCCATAAAGCTCTGCTGGAAGACTAGTCCTGCCATGAGGCCGCGCCACTCCCTGGACGTGACCTCTCACAACCGAGCCCTCTGAGAACTGTGCACACCTTTCGGGAGCAGAGGGAGAAGGAATGCCAGATTCAGCGTGAGGTCCAGGAAAGGAGGGGAGAAGGGAAAGAAAAGCACTTCGTTTCACATCTCAGCTACCACAACACTGTAAACCACCTTTACAATTTTGCTACTGCGGCTCCCCACTAGCAGTACAGAGGAATCGCGCCACTTTTTTTCTTTTGGAAAAAAGCCTCCAACGGATTCATCTTGGCTCGAGATGGGTCAATGGTGATTGGGAATGGGCTTCCAAAGTGGTGACTGATAGAGTGAAATGTAAACTGAGGCACAAAGTGCTTTACAGAAACAGGATTTCTTTTTTTATTTAAAACAGAACACTTCTTGCCTTCATCTGACCTTTCTTTTCCCGGGGACAAAACAAGTGTTTGTCACAACGAAGACCCCATGACTGAATCCTGCAGAGACCCTTCAGTCAGGGTGGTACCGTTTTCCCTGGTGTGCATAGTTTCTCAGTAAAAACATGAAATTCAGGTGAATAGCTAAGCGAAAAGAACTATTTAAGTTCTGTGAGGCAAACACTGGCAGCTTCTGTCATTTTTTTTTTTTTTTAGTGGTGGTGGTAGGATACAAGACATTGACAGTTTAAAAACCACTCGAATGTTCGAATACTCGGTAATTCCTTCAGATCTAGCCTGAGTGACCACACACACGAGGACAGCAGGAATGCCCAGCCAGTGGGCAATAGCTTGGTTTCCTGACCAGCGTTCCCTTCACCATCCTATAAATGGTCACGACCTCTTCGGCGGTGCAGGCAGTGAGGAGGTGTTGTGGGCAGGTTAAGGAGGGTCAGTGTTCTATTTTTATTCCATTACTACTGTGTTCATAAGATTCCTGAAGTTGAGAATTATTTTAAATCTAAAAATGTGATGCCAGTACCTCCTTTATCAAACGCAAGGTCAAGAAAACACCACCATCATTAACAAGTGGGGACCATCTCTGAAAATACACACACCTTTGGCACTGGCCATAAACCGACAGAGCTCATGACAGAGTATGCACTAACTCTGGAAATACAGTGAACATTCTGTTGTTTTAATAGACTGTTGATGTTCTTGACATTATGTATATTTGCCTGTTTCTAGACTGTGTGGACCCCCTGTAGTTGTAGATAAGAAAGCTAAGAAGGTGTGGTACTGTGTGCAGCAGAGGGTGAGGGCACCCTATTTTCTTAAAGAGGGCAGAGGTCTACAGATGGACACTGAGGCTGGAATATTTTCATCTGCACCATCACATGCAGCCTTAGCCGTACACTCACAGGAAGGAAAACAATTCAAGAATAACATTTCTTTTTGCAGTAACACTAAGAAGCATAGTTAATGCACAGACATGAATGAAGTGTGACAAAACTTGGCAAAAACACTAAAGAAAAAGTTTGATTTTGTTTTTTAACCAGCTAAACATGTGCCTCTATACTTAGTAAAAGACCCTATAGATAGTTAAAAGAAAAAAACCCAAATCCCAAACAATAACCTACCAAGTGTTATATTCTGAATTTGAACTCTGAGGATGGGGAAGAAGGGGACCTTTTCTACATAAAGACTCAATTGTTCCCTACGCTTAGAGAAGGCTGTTATAGCCAAGTCTGCTGAAAACATCTTATTTACACTGCAGAGGAAAACAGGCTTGGCTTGAGCATTTTTCTCAACACAGAGACATCTTCATTTCGTTTAAGAGTCAAGATGGCAAAATATAAAAAAGTAAAATTAAAAAGTACACAGCATCTGAGGTCGATATGGAATCTGGCTGTTAACCCTACAAAAACTGACACCCCCCCCCCCGACAAGTGGCAAAAATTCGAGCGAATCTTTGCAACAAGTCAATAGCCCGTGAAATGTTAGTTTCTGCTAGATATATTAATACAAGTTCTTCCAAATTCATAGGCAGTAATTTCTTTTCCTCTCTTTTTTCTTCTTCTATTTATTATTATTTTTTTTTTTTGCGTATCTTAGAAACCACGTTCAACCCACAGGAACTTGGAAGAACCAACTGCTAATTTATGCTACATTCATATCAGAAGAGGTGGCAAAGTTCTTAGAACAGGAGCCGTCTGATTAGAAAATTAAGCTGCTATATAAATAAAACTGATCGAATGGCAATCAATGGATAATTATTTACTGGGGGGATACTGATGAAAGAATCTGGTTTGGAACCTTGACATGCCATCACTGCTGAGTTAACTTCTATGCATGTTGTAAATGCAAAAAGTCAAGGGCTAGGTACGGAGGAGACGCCACGCGGGCCATCTGTTTCTTCACAGTGTCTCGGAGCTCTGAATTTTGTGTTTTTTTTTTTTTGTATTTTTTTTGGTATTTTTTTTAAACACCTAAAATTAGGTCATGGCACTGGATTTCAATTGCCAGTAGAGGTCTCCAGTCTGATGGAAGACATCTCTTTCCCACGAGTGCTTTTTTTTCCTTTTGGCGACTCATGTGGTAGACAGAAACCAAGTCTGTGATGTTTGAAAGATGGGCACCTCCAGCCACTAGTAATCAAGTGTTTAAAAAAATAAAGGAAACTAGTAAAAATTGGAAAGCTCAAATTCACGTGATCGAAATGTTTACAAAATAAATCTACATGATGAGAGGTGACCAGCAAACCTCTGTACACATGCCAGAATGTGGTGGAAGAGAGCCGCTCCCACCGATTTTCTAAGTGTATGGAAGCCACCTAACCTCTCAGCAGACATGGCTCTTGCCAAAGAATATCACGGAAAGAAAAGAGTTTTTCTCTTCCATCATATCCTCACTATACCCTTTTCTTAGGTCACTGCCAACCAATACAGCAAAGCTTCCAGCAAGTTGACCAAAAAAAAAAAAAGGTAGAGGAGGGGAGAGTGGGGGGAAAGAGAGGAGACAGAGAAGGACAAGAGCACAAAAACAGGAACCCCTTTCCACTGGCCCAACACAAACAGACTTTCCAAACCACTGTATGCAGTTGTCACAATGACACGCGTGGAGAAGTCGGTGCACAGTAACCGGGGCGAGAACACAAGGAAGGAGCTTGGCATTCCACATTACTGAGACATGAAAGCATATTTAACTTCCTTGATTTCTGTTTATTTTCAATGTAGCCCACTGCCTGTGGGGCCTGTCCAGGACCACTCCGGTTTCCTCAACGGGCAAGCGTCTTAATGCCTGCGGAGTGACTGGGCCACATGCACACACCCGCGCGTCCCCCGCTTAGGGGGTCTGGGTGTATGTGCGAAGGCACTAAAGCGGTTCTAGAGAAATTGCAGGCAGCACCCCCACCCACTCCCTTTACCTGTCGAGCTGGAGTTTCTTTCCCACTGGGAAGCTTAGATGTTTAAAAGCAGCTGTGGTCATGCTTGGGAATTCTGACCCCCGGCCCCAGGAGGGAATACAAAACGAGAATTCAACATTATGAAAAATCGAAAGGAAACACTCCACATCTCCAGCTGAGGGATGGGGATAATTAAGCAGCAGATCTTCAAAACAGCAATTAAAATGAGCACAACAGTAGCTGGGAGCTAAAAAAGTAAAACCACTTGTTCCTTATTAGATTCTTCTTCTTTTCTCCTCCTCCCATAACAAACGGAGGTAAGACAGACATTCTTCGTTAATAGAACAGTCCATAGATATTTTCCTCTAGTAATGCCTATATTTAAAATTTGTTCCAAAAATTATTAACCTCTATTTCCTAGCTCTTTACATAGATTCTCAGCAATCCAACCGTACTATTTTACAGATTAGAGTTTATTTTTTATTTTTTTCCCTAAGTTGTTCTTTCTTTCTTTCTTTTGTTGCTGGGGTTTGAGGGACAGGGAGAAGGGTTCCCTTACCTAAAACAACAACAACAATCATTAGGGGAGATGTCAGTTCAGTCTCAAATGGAAAGGGACAGAGTGATGACATTCCCATGTATTAAAAAAGACACTCCCACTAAATGACACACAATTTCAAATGAATCCGTGATAAAGCTCTTAGAAAGCTAATCCTTCTCCCGTGTTTTTAAAGATAACGAATTGACCTGTTGCTGCTAAATTGATCATTTTTAAAAAATATTTCTTTCTGTGTTTTAAAATGTGTGACCCCCAGTACGACAACAATGTTTGGAGACTTTACATTTTTTTTTTTTAAGTAAAAATTGTTTAAACTTTTTGAAGTTTCAGGAACTTGTAAAAGTTTATGAACAGGAAAGAAACAGCCATCTATCTAGGATAAGATACGGTTAAATAAACCATCTTCAAAAAACTGGCTTCCTACCCTAGAATTCCTGAGAATGCTTGCAAATTTTAAAGCAGGAAAATAAATGTTAAAAACAAAAACAAAAAACACTGTTAAATGCTCCCAGAGTTAGTCTTCATCTAAAATATATATTTATATGTATATATATACGCACTTTTTGGTCTTTTTTTTTTTAAGTTTTTAATTTTTTTCCCTTTAAGCTTAAGATGGAAGAACATTTGAGCTTCTCATGTTTATTTTTACATATTTCAAATCCCTCATTATGTCTTGTAAACAAGAGGGGCTCTAGCACCCGGCTTTCACCGTAGTATCGTAAGGAACTCAACTACCCCATAGTGCAGGCCAAGGAACCAGCAGGCAGGAGAGGGGAGCGGGGGCGAGACGTGGCAGGGAGTCACGGCAGTGGACAGGGTTGTCGCGGGCTCGTGGGAGCCTCGGGACATGGCCCTGGCCCAGGGCCACTAAGATTTCGCCTTCTGTAGATGGCTGAACATAGCTGCTCTCCACCTGGACGTCACCACACACCACAGGGTTTTTTGCTCCCCACAGAGAGCAGGCAGAGGGGACCGGAAGGAGACATTTTTGTACGTGGGCAGAGGTGGAAGGGGCAGGGTGGTGGTGATGAGAACCGGAGAGCAGTTGGAGGGCACAGTTAGTTTTCTACAAGGCATCCATTGGGACCGAACCAATGCTGGAGACTCAAGTTTGACCACCTACCCACAAAGGGCGCATGAAGACTTCCGTGAGCGGACGCTCACTTGAATTACGCATGTCAATCTCTTTTGAGGCTAGGTTTATAATCAACAGGGTAAGCCAGAGGACTACAGAATTCCCACTCTTTGTCTCATAAAACCACTTGAATGCAAATAATTCATTTTTGCCTTTTCCTACACACACCCACCCGCCCACCTACACACAGACACAAGCTAAAAGTCAAATACATTAATTAGGCATTGTTGTATCCTTCACTGAAGATGCTAAAGAAAGAAAAACTCCCTTGTCCTCACTAGCAGCAAGTTACGGAGGACAGTAGAGGTCTGCTCCCACCAAGGGTTGGAATGGGCAGGTATTTGCTGGTACAGAATGTCGGCACTTTATGTTAAACAGTATAATGCAGACTGGGATGTCCACACAAGTGCTAGCCCATTACCGGCATACGCCCCCCTCCCCCCACCCCACCCGCCCCACCAGCCATCTGCTTCGTATAAAGGGGTACCCCTTCAGGTCTGCTAGAACTCTTCACAAAAAGCAGTTTGATACATGTTGATTCCAACAGAAGTACATACATGTTGGTGATAACTGTGGATTAAAAGTTGCCCCCTAGTCGGCCCAGAGTACTACTACATTGATGCTTAAAAAACAGAAAGTCTTTAAATACCAAAATAAAAAAAGCAACATTACAAGGAAAAAAAAAAATAAGGAGGTCAAAACCAAAAAAAGGTGCAATACTCAAAAGTCTTTGCTAAGTTATACCTGCCTAAGCAAAACCACATACACAGGAAATACACAACACAGAGAAACAAAAGGAAACGCTTGAAGTACACACTGGTTTTAAGAACATTCGTTAAGTAAACGTCTCTGTCAGTGATGGCCTGGAGCTGTAACGCGCCGCGGCCTGGCACAGGTAACGCTCGGCGAGAGAGGAGCAGAGGGAGAAGCTGCAGCTGCTCACAACTTGTGTGTTTCCGTTTTCAAAAAATGAAAAAGAGAACCAGTTCGGCATTACCTGACTCTCTGATGAGTTCCTCACACCTGATTACAACAAGAAAGAGGGAAACGTGGTTTTTCTGCTTTTGAGACACCACGGAAGTAAAAACTCTCTCATTGTCTGTTCCCGTTCAAACTAACGAAAAGGAAAGGCCTGCGTGAAACTTAACAGATATTCCAATGTGCCTGGTGGCCACTTACTTTAAAAAACCATAAATAAATAAAACACACGGTTGCTCCAAGAGGTACCTCCTGCTCTCCTACTTTTTTGGGACTTGGCAGTGCTCCGCTCTACTGCTAGGTCGAAAAGAAAAGCAAGAGAAAACTCTGCTCGGGCTGATTTGCAAATGCAAAGGAGCTCCCTGCTTTAATCATTAAAAAGTACTCTGTTCATCTTAATGCAGCCCAACGGAGTTGCTTTAAGTAAGCAGTGGCTCCCCGTGCTTGTGTGTTCTCATAGTTAAAAAAAAAAAATAATAATAATAAAAAATAAAAAGCAGATGGCCGGCCAGCCAGCCTGCAGACTGTTAGCAACGCAGCGTTCCGAGAGACCGGGTGGGGGAGGGGAGGAGGACACGGGCACACGCACACACAGAGACAGAGAAGGATGCACGCAAATGCACATGAACACACGTGCACACACATACCAGAACGAGCATGCCTGGGCAGTTACATGTGCCAGAACACACTGGTATTTATCAACCAGCCAATCACAAATTTTTTCCATTTTTTTTTTTTTTTTTTTTAGGTTTTTTGTGTTTTTGTTTTTAAAGTGAGGCTCCGTCAAGTCTTCCCCCCCCCACCCCAACAATTCTTTTGAATTCCCCTCCCTCCCAAACGTGGTAGACCTAAGGACGGAAACACACCCAGTGCAAACAAAGTTAAAAAGCTATTTTTTTTCAGTATATATGTTTCTTAGCAACAACTTCCATATAACATGAAAAAAGTGAAAAACTAGAAACTAATTTTTTTAATTTTTTTGTGTTTAAATTTAAATGGTATGTGTACTTGCTTCACATTGTCTTTCTAGGTTGGCGTTCATGATTCAAGTATTTCAAGAGTGATATGTTCTCTTTTTGGATTCATATTCCAAACGAAAAAACTGAAGTTATAAGGGAGGCAACTATGTGCTCAGACAGTCTGTCAATGACCCACCTTTTTTTTTTCTCTCTCCGTTTTCTTTTTTCCTTTTAAAAATGTATTTATTGCAAGTTGAAAAAAAAAACGAAAAGGTCAAGTTAGTGCTGCTGCTGTTCCAAAAAAGGTCACGAGGTCAGAGTTGAAAGTTCTAAGTTCAGATTGAATCCGACCCTCCTCCCAGAAGGTCACCAGGTAGTAAGGGAGCAGGGCTGCCCATCCTATGGGGATCTTCCACGGTCGGGACTCCCCACAAGCTAGAAGAATAGTTTGGGGGCCCCCACAACGAAGCGCCAGCAAGATCGGCCCCGCTGCCGCCGCCAGCACTGCTGCTCCACTGCCCGAGCCCTGTGGACCCACCGAAAAGATTCAGAGCAGGTCCGACGGGATCTGACTGGGTCTGGCCGGTCTCCAGCGACTGCCAACCTGCGGCGGGTGCACTTGGGGTTGCTGCAGGTGTAGGGGGCTGAGCTTGTGCCAGAAAGCGGCTGACTTCATCATCGGTGGCAAACTCAGCCAGGATGGTAGTGTTTCCCAACACACACCTAGAACGAAGGGGAGGGAGAGAGCTGTGGATCTGAGGGAAATCCTAAAGCATCTGTAGGGACTGAGGCTTTCGGGTCCCCGAGTCCTCGATGTTCAACGTGTGCGTCTTTGGCCAGCAGCTTCCGCATCCCCTGGAAGCCTTCTAAACTGCAGAGTCGCAGGCCCCACCCCAGGCCTACGGGATCAACACCTGCATTTTAACCAGACTGGCTGACTGAGAAATACTGTTCTAAAGCAGTAAGGGGAACTAAATCTCAGGGCCTCCAAAGACTACTAGGGGGTACCACGTATCGGTATCCTTTGGGATATGGAATTTGTATATTGAGAAAACTGTCACCTCTCTTCTCCCTATGGGAGGTAAAAGGTCACATCGCAAAACATCGAGGTGACCCGGCCTCAGGCATCTGGAAGTGCCACCGCTCTGTCCCAGGGCCGGGCTCCCTGTCTGAGAGTCACCACCGCTTGCTGGTTCTGTTTGCAGCTTTCTGCTGGGGCACCTGCAGCCAAAGAGCCAGCTCTTTCCTGGCTCCCAGTTGGACAGCAGTTGGGTCTGGGGACAGTCAAAGTGCGAGCCAGTCCCACCTACTTACGACAAAACCCCTGCCTCCCACCAAGCCACAGTGTTTCATCTTCACCAACAAAGACAACAAAGTAAGTGACTAAATTCTACTACAGAAAGTGGTGGCACCCACAATGTTTCACATTCTCCTCAACACTGACTTTGTTTTATGTATTAAAATGTACTCACTGCTTCAGGACTTCATAAATTCTTTACTTTTGGAATTCAGATTCTTGGCCTGCACAGATACACAGGGCAATCCACGCTTAGGGAGGCGGAGAAGATGAGTGACCTCAGTACCAAGCAGGCGCTTATGCCACGATGCTGTTTTTGTGCATGGTCTCATGCATCTTTGCCTAACGAAGCAGGTGCGCCAGAATACTCACGTGTGCATCTTCATGCGTGTTTGTCTCAGTGAGTGTAGGATGGGTACTCACATGTGCAGTGCAGTTTGGGCCTTGGCCGCCTCCTGTTTGGTGCTGTATCGGATCAGGGCGGTGCCCTGGGTTAGGTTCAGATGGAATGTCAGCAGTGGGCCATGCTGCATGCAGATGGTTCTCAACGTTGACCCATCAATCTAAGGAGTAATGACATTCATGAGCTAAAAACTGGAGGCAGAGTGTGAAAAGAAGTCAAGTGGCCTTTCTTGCATATGAGAAGAAGGGCTTCTGGTTTGTAAATGAGGACATCTGCACTAAGTTTTGGAGAAAGGAAGGAAGAACTCAAAGCAGGGAAGAGTGCACTGAATAGAGGTCTTAAAGGTAAATTTTAAGTTAATTCAAAGCACAGGGATGAGATCCAAAGTGCCCATATTGCAAACAAATAAGTTTGTAAAAACACAGCTCAAGACAAATCATACGATTCAACCTGTAGTCTGTTTTTAAGAGATACACACATGAATATGTGTTGACCTGTCAGAGCCTTTAGAAAGCAGAAATAGGATGGCACCTGAATAGGAACTTAAGACAACACGCCAAGTTCTCAACATCATTACTAACATCGTATTTGAACTATTCTCCACTCCCCCAGTTAATAATCTCGCAGACAGCTAAAGGAGGACACACACAAGGAAAGCCCTGCTGACCCCCTTGACAGTTTAGTGGTTTTTAAATTTTTTTAAAAAACTGTATTTATTTATTTTGAGAGAGAGAGAGAGACAAAGTGGGAGTGGGAGAGGGAGAGAGAGAATCCCAAGCAGGCTCCACACTGCCAGTGCAGAGCCCAGTGCGGGACTCGAACCCACGAACCATGAGATCATGACCTGAGCTGAAGTCGGACGCCTAACCGACTGAGCCCCCCAGGCGCCCCACACGCTGACGAGAATGCTGCTGGCTGACCCAGCTCACAGACAGCACAGCTGTCCTTGGAACCCTGCACTGGCCATCTCAGGGCAAGCCTTTCTGCTGGTTCTCTGTGAACTCTGCCGCCCTCAGCCTCACGTTAGCCAGACTCTCAAGATGTTCACTGACTCAAGACCGTCTCTCTCACTCAGGACTTGGATGAAAAGACACACTTATTCACTCTGATTAATGTACTTGTATTGAGATCTTAACTAGGTTTAGATAGGCTGCTCAGTCCAACACTCGGTTCGTTTATTTGGAAGGGAAACAGATTACTATCGGAACAGCCTTCAAAAATGGTGCTACCGGCGGGGGCAGTGGAAACATTGTGTGGTTTCACCATGGAAACGCTGCAGGATGGAAACGGGTAGCATCACCGCAGTTCTTTACAGAAAATGGAAATCAACTCTATGAGCAGGTTCATGTGGGTCACAAGGGGCCCTTCAGGACAGATGCCCTCTAAACAGATTTTAGGTGATGCAAAGTACATTTGCCCAGGTTCCAAAGATTTGCCCTTATAACCATCTTCTAAGCTGTGGTCGAGATTAGTCTATTCGGTAGTTTTGAGTTTTGAAATTCATCAGTTCTTTCTAATACAAACACAGTTAACTCCTAGATTCCTATTACGTACATAATCACATGTACTTACTATTTTTCACAGGATAAAACAGAAGTGAGCAACCAGCTAGCTCGTCCAAGTTCCTTTCAACACAGCGTAGCCTTTATGGCCTCTCTGTCCTCACCACATAGCCACCACGCTGTGTGACAACTTTAGAATGTTGTCATGTTCTAATGAGGCATATATGCTTCACCTGGTTCATAGCTAAAAGAACCACCTGAGGCTTTAGCTGAGTTGATGTGGCGATTAAGAGCCAACCCGGACTCTTTCTCATGTTAACTATATTTATGAAACTACCTTTCTCCACACGTACCCTAAATACAAACCCTGGACTCACTCCCCACAAACAGCTTCCATGAACAGGCTCACTGGGCAGTAAGTTTAGGAGAAACTGTATTTCTCCACAGAGGAGCATAATACACATTAGCATATTCAAGAGTCCAAGAAGTCTCACAGTGAAGAAACCTGCTTAATGTTGTTTAATCAAGTACATGCTCCAAACATATTAGGCCGGAGACCTATTAACATCCCATGGGAACACTCTAGAAAATGCTGGCTTACTAAACTGTGCATGAATCCAGTTACGAATTAAATGCTAGACAATTCATTCTGTGTGTCAGATGGAGGGAGGCATAACTGACTCCTTTTAACAAGGTGCTGTAAAGGTTGTGCTGTCAAGTCCAACTGAAGGTCAGGGGCTCAGTTTCAGTGGGTTCATTTAATCTCATTTGGGTGTTCAACATAATACTGCTGCAAGTATGTCAGTTATCAAGCAAATGAGGTGACAGACAGAGTGGCTTGGGGCAAAAGAAACCCATCACTGGAAAAACAACCCAGAGGGCATATTCTGAAGAGAGCAAATTAGTAATGCCATCTACAAAGAAGAGAGTAACAGACGGAAAATTGAAAGCACCCATGTGGCATTTAAGCTATGAAACTGACAGATTTCTTCTACTGCAGAGATGGATGGTTAATTATTTATGAAGCATAAAAATGTTTGATACGGAGCCCCACGCCTTGTCGGGCCAACAATCCCCATTCAGGAGTAGGCTTCGAGCCTCGGGTGGGGAGGCCACCCGTGCATGCTGCACCTCTTAGTAGCAAGCAGGAAATTAATGAGCTTCCTTATCTGCCGACATTTCACACCTGAGTTTCCCGTTCTTAATACAGCCAGATCCTGTCTTGAAAATCACGAGGAAGCATGGTTACCTGTGGAGTGAGATTGTGAAGAACCAGCCAGTAACTGGGACGAACTGAACCACCATCACTCCAGGTAGAGGCTGTAAGCAACCAGAAGAAGAAAATTAGGAAGAGCAATAAAAAAATTCAGAAAGCCGTGAACGAGAAAACGTTTTCACACAGGCCCCGCGCATCTTCTTCCCTTTTAAAAACGGTCTTCTCTTTTACAACCTCCCTCTAACTTCTTTCATCCTGTCACTCAATGGCCAGCTTCTCGTCCCCTGGACCTCGTAACCCTGTGCGCTCCCACCCCTCACTCGTAAGGCCAGTTTCCTCCTAATGTTCTCACGCGGCTGGTTGTCATTTTCCCTTCATCTGTCCCTTGTGAGTTCTTGGCTACCTCTGCCCTAGACTGAACTGCAATCTTCCACTCAAGAGATACTCTCCTCTGCCGGACAACCGTGATTTCCTCTCTTGTGAAGACTTCAGCATGTGTCTTTTTTGTGTTAACATAAGTCCCCTGTGTTTGAACCATGATGCTCCTTTAGGCGGGTCCCTCTCACCCGAGGCAAGCCGTGAGTCCTGCTGTGTCCCCCACCCCCTGACCGATCGGGGTGCTGTGCTGCTCCAGGGAGATGATGGTTTGGCGTTGCTCAGACCAGGAGGTGGGCGGGGCAGCGGTGTAGTGTTCCTTGAGGAAATATGGTTTTTCCACATCTTGTTGGAGAGATGAGTGGGGTTGTGTCCTATGGGATCTGGGGACCATGTTGATTTATAATCAGGGAACTTTGCTACAAAGAAGACAAAATTAAGGAAGGAATAAGGTTAGATGGGTCGCTTTTGCCAGTTTGCATAAATTTTGTGTATATATATAAATAATATTCTAAAAATAGTAAGTACGCATTTTGAGAGTAGCAATATAAAATAACTAAATATAAAATTTTCAACGACTATTACTCTGAATCGACAACACATGAACTAACGATTGAGTGGTAACTAATTCTCTATTACTTTCTTAGCCAGACATAACCTGAAAGGGAAGATTCATTCAAGGGAGGTTTTCCTAAAACCATTAATCTTATGGATATAGTAGAATGTGAACCTTAGAAAAACTATTCTATAAATGCTCACTTGCTGAATGGAAAGAAAGTACAGTAGAAACTTCTAATTTTCTGGATCGTGATTAAGCTATCAACATTCATTGAAAAAATTTTTTTTTTAATTTTTAAGTAATGTCTGCACCCAACGTGGGGCTCAAACTTACAACTCTGAGATCAAGAGTCACATGTTCTACTGTCCGAGCCAGCCAACATTCAAACAGATTTTGGAAAAAAAAAAAAAAGAAAAATCAACAAATATTTGCTAAGGGCTTATTATACTTTAAATCACTGCTCTGGGTAATATAAAGTTATTCTCAAGAACTTCAAATTCACATGAAAAGACAGAAAAGGTGAATAACAGAATTGGTAGCTGCAGGCATTGTCACATATGTTCAATACACTGAGGAGAAGACACCGCCTGGCCATCATCAGAGGCTTTGCAAAGACTAGTCTGGAAAAATTTACATAAATGGATGGGCTTAGGTGCTTGGGTGGCTTAGTCGGTTACATGTCCAGCTTTTGATTTCAGCTCAGGTCATGATCTCATGGTTTGTGGGACTGAGCCCCACATCAGACTCTGTGATGACAGCGTGGAGCCTGCTAGGGATTCTCTCTCTCCCCTGCCCCCGCTTTCTCTGCCCCTTCCCTGCTTATGGTCTCACTCTCAAAAAGAAACATTAAAAAAAAAAAAAGAAATGGATGGGCTCAGAGAGGAAGGAGAATATAGACGAATATCCCATTTAAATTATCTGTACCAAATATATTTTTCCTTGGTTTTGGCCGAATACCACTGCACAGGGGCAGAGAGGTACAGAAGGCCAGAAAGGTAGGGTGGAGGCTGACGAGGAAGCTACCCAGTGTTCTTGCAGTAGATCTGGTATGTGGTATTTAAACCTGGGTGTCAGCCTGGTGACAGCAAGTAGGGTGGAGAAGAAATGGGCAGGAGATGTGGCTGCGGAATACATCCCCTGGGAGACACCCTCACCGCATGGACTCGGGCAGCAAGTGAGAAAAATCTGGAAACTTTGCGACCCACTGATGCTGGAAGCATCATTAAAAAAAAAAAAAACTGGGGGCGCCTGGGTGGCTTAGTCGGTTAAGCGTCCGACTTTCGCTTAGGTCATGATCTCGCGGTTCGTGGGTTCGAGCCCGCGTCGGGCTCTGTGCTGACTGCCAGCTCAGAGCCTGGAGCCTGTTTCAGTCTGTGACTCCCTCTCTCTCTGACCCTCCCCTGCTCATGCTGTCTCTCTCTCTCTCCTAGAAATAAATAAAACATTTAAAAAAACAAAACAAAACAAAACAAAACAAAACAGTTAAGGAGGAAAGACAATGTGGAAGAGGGGCAGAGAAGTACACATTCAGCTTAGACAAGTCTGGGGTGATTCTTGGGTCATCTCTCAGGTGAACGCCCTACTGTAGACAAAAGATAAAATGGTTCAACTAAAGATATGGATGGTTACTGGAATGAGAGGAGTGAAAAATCAGTTTTGACATGTAAAGAAAAAAGCCCCCCAAAGAATAATGTGGGGTAGTGGTTAGAAACAGATTTCTGAGCTGGCTCCTTTACACACGCGCTCAGACCTGAGGCAAATTACACCAGCTCTTTCTTGTCATCATTGTTGTTAAGACAGAGAGAGCATGCACGAGCAGGGTGAGGGGGCAGAGAGAGAATCCCAAGCAGGCTACACACTGTCAGCACAGCCGGACACGGGGCTCAATCCCACAAACTGTGAGATCTCAAAACCAAGAGTCAGACGCATAACTGACTGAGCCACCCAGGCGTCCTACATCAGTTCTTTGAGACTGAGTGTCTTCATCTACAAGATGGGGAGAAGACCAGGACCTCCTCACAGACTTTGGTGACGGTGAGGGAAGAATTCATGCTGAAGGCTTAGCATGTGGCCTAGTCTGCAGGAACATTCAAATGACAGATTATTGTGACCCTGTTGATATGACACAGAAGTGGAAGGAAAAGGAAGAAAAGACAATCTGTAAGGCCATTCAACAACCATGTCTTAGGAAGTAGCTGAGGATTTGTTTCACTTGCTTTTGCCTGACACAGAACAGAAGCCTTAAGGACTTTGATGGCACGAGGTCTAACTTTTGCAAGACCAAGGTGCCAATTACAAATACTTTCTCTACCAATCTATAAGGCCTCGCGTTGAGTGAATGACTTCAAAGGTTTTATTATATCCATTAAGTTTTCATTCCTTATTGTCTTGGGAAAAAAAAAAACAATACAAGGAACTCAACAAACGTTGTTAGTAGAATTAATTAAGGGCCTCTTTTTTTTTTTGCTCTTGGCCATTTGCCTGTAGCCTTTGTCTATAAGTGGAAGACTTTTTTTTTTTTTTTTTAAAAGAAAAGCAAGCTAGAATTGGTTGCTCAGGAATAACATGCTGGACTTCCCTGGTTTTCCTCATGGCCCAGGATTCCTTTGGCAGACTGGTTAAAGAAAAGCACTTATGGCACAAAGATTTGACCTCCGTCCTCTCGATGCTCACAAGCTCCCTGCAATGATGTCACCATCTGCCTTGTCCTAAAGCTACATGTCTCATCCTGTCTCTGTGACTAGAGGCTCCCTGAGAACGTGGCCAGTACAAGAAGTGCTTGCATTTACGCTGCCCTCGCTATTCAACTTCTGCCGGAGAGTTCCGTAAGAAATAACTGCTCATTTCCTTTGTAAAAGGGAACCTGATGGCAAAGTGCTGGCCAAAGGGAAACAAACAGGTCATACTTGTACCTGAAGTGCTATGAACGTTGGTAAAGGAGTTGTCAGAGGCACTGTAGGGCCAGGCACCAGGTGAAGGCAGCGAGGTGTTGAGGGAAGAATTAGACCCTTTGGGTGACACAGGAGGAACAAGATGAAAGACATATCAGTATAGCCAGTGCAACCTTAGGTATTTGACTCAACCTTCCATGGAAGATTAAAATACATCTTAAAAAAAAAACCTGAAAAGCTATACATTTTTATGTTTTCTGGTTAAATTACTAGATTAGCAGGTACAAATGAAGGCACAGATTGACAAATATGAAATGTTCTGAATGAACACCAAGGATGCCTCACTCATTTACCTGTGGTGTTATCCCGCAGAAGTTGGTGGTCAGTATCTACAATGGGAGATGTGGCTGTACCCCCCAGCACACTTCCTGGGGTGACATAGGGGTCAGATTCAGGGTCAATGTTTTGGATACCTTTCCATGGCACTCCTGGTTGGAATTCTGAAACAAGGAGAAGCAATGTTAGAGGTAGGAGGTTATTTTAAAAAGAAAAAAAAAAAAGAATCAAGTTAGTTAAAAAAAATTTTTTTTTAACATTTATTTATTTTGAGACAGAGAGACAGTGTGTGAGCAGGGGAGAGGCAGACAGAGAAAACGAAGTAGGCTCCAGGCTGAGCCAACAGCAGAGAGCCTGACATGGGGCTCGAACCCACAAGTGAGATCATGACCTGAGCCGAAGTTGGACACTCAACCGACAGAGCCATCCAGGCGCCCCTCAAGTTAATTTTTGAAACAAGAAATAGATCTGTGGAAGGCAGACTACTGAAGTTATTTTATCACAAACATTTATCATAAAATTAAAAATCACAATCTCAGCCTGAACATATACTGTGCCAGCAGCACCTCTGTGTTATCCAGCTTGCTGACTTTCTCGGTGTCTCTGCGTCTGTGAGCCGGAGCCCATCAGTACCTGGCCCGGTCGCTGCTCTTCCTGCTTCCAGAGCAGTTCGGGCCCAAGAGCAGTGAGGCCAGGAGTAAGTAATCTGGTGCTCAAGAGAACTGTCCAGACATCCAGGACACAAACTGGGAGAAAATCTGCATTGGAAATAAGTGACTTCTCCCATTTATCCCACTGGAAATGGGCTCAGATGAACAAAAGAAAATAGAATACAAATGACTATGTCTTTGTGGAACATCCAGGGAGAAAGAGCAGGAAGAACGTGGCTTATCGTGAGAAAGCTCTAAATATGTGTAATTATTTTTATTACATATTTAAATGTTTACTTATTTTTGAGAGAGAGAGGGAGAGAGGAGCAAGCAAAGCATGAGCGGGGCTCCAGGCTCTGAGCTGTCAGCATGGAGCCCGATGCAGGGCTTGAACTCATGAACTGAGAGATCATGACCTGAGCTGAAGTTGAATGCTTAACCGACTGAGCCACCCAGGCGCCCCTATAATTTTTTTAATTGGTTAATTTAAATCATATTTAAAGTTATGTGATGGGATTAACAAACTTGTTTTCCCAATCATGATGGAGAGCAATACAGTATAATACACAAACAGTATGCATTACATGAGCCTTCTTCGGTGGAATGAAACTGCACATATTCACATCACAAATATTCTAGTACAGGAAGAGGTTTAGAAAGACATATACCAACTTTTAATTTTTGACTTACTAAATTAAATTTTTCTCCACAATGAAAATAGATAAATTAAAAAGAGAAGGGAAAACGTGACAAAACAGTCTCATTGTATCACTACTGCATATCTGGAACCTAAGTGATGATAAATACTTGCTTAATGAATAAATGAGTCAATTGAGTGGACATTTCAGAAGAACCCAAGTTACAAGGCATCCTGTGCATGGATGAATCCCAAGTCTGGTTCCAGCACCACCTTCTCTGATCCCAGTTTCCACTCCTCTGATTCCTTTCAGCCTATCTGTATCTGTACAGTATTCTTCACAGTTCCTTGGCCTGTAGGTGATCAGTGTCCACACCTCACCTTCCCGACTGAACTTTAAGGAGCAGAGACCCCAGCCTCCCACGGCATAGCACATATCTTGCTTTTATCAGACAATTAATTCGAACGAAAAAACAAAGTGCCTGAGAAACTGGCAAAAGCAATCTGTTCAGAACCTGAAATTAAGAATTAGAGACAAAAAGGGGCGCCTGGGTGGCTTAGTCGGTTAAGCGTCCGACTTTCGCTTAGGTCATGATCTCGCGGTTCGTGGGTTCGAGCCCTGCGTCGGGCTCCGTGCTGACTGCCAGCTCAGAGCCTGGAGCTGTTTCAGTCTGTGACTCCCTCTCTCTCTGACCCTCCCCTGCTCACGCTGTCTCTCTCTCTCTCTCCTAGAAATAAAACATTAAAAAAAAAAAAAGAATTAGAGACAAATGATACACAGAAAAAGCATTTTGTGCCCCGTACCTGGAGGCCAACTGGCATTGCTGGATTTACTTCCGATTTTATTTGTTGGTGGAGATTTGGCAGGTAACCAGCTATCACCAGCAGGACCCGTATGGCCACCCAGTGTGTCACTCGGGATGATATCAAACTGGTTGTATGGTGACCCTCCTCGAGTCTTACCAGGGGCCACGATAGCGCCTGAGGAGAGAGAGGAAACTGATTCACACCCAGCAAAAACAGGATTCTGACTATGCAGTTATAAAAAAGTTCTGGAACAAGAGGTCGCGCTGGAGAGCCAGCATATAGTTCATTTGTAGGATGGCTAGGAACGATTCTTTCACCTCTCTGAGCTTCTTGGGTTCTCATTAAGGCCCACTCATTCTTCAATTTTCCTTTCAGTTTTAAAATTCCATGGTCTTGAAATTAATGACAATCTGACCGACTACAAATCATACCATCATCCCCAGTTTCTATACTGATGACTCAAGAATAATAGGGAAAACACCACACCATCTGCAGTGCCCAAGAAGTGTTTTCACTATACTTTCCCGACACCATCCACCCAAGTTCTTCGGTGCTGATCTGACCTCGGTTAGCTGGAAGAAACCGTGTAAATAGAGGGAGTCCACTGCAGAGAAAAGCTTCCGCCATCACTCTGAATTCCAAAGCAATGAGATGGAATTCCCACCTAGGGTCTCTGCCAGCACAAGATCAGCAGGGAGCCCTGCAGCTCAGAGACCACGGCCCCACACATGAAGGACAGTTGATCCTTTGTAACTGCTTTTTTGAGAGCTTTTCAGCAGTTCTGTCTGTGCCCTTTTTATGCATTTTATATGCTATGAGGCAGGAAAAAAAACCTTAAAAGCTTCAAATTCCCTTAACCTAACAAAAAATGGGCTTCACTTTAAATAAAGTTCTTTCCCACCCTATTTATTTCTCAAATGAATCTCACATGCTTTTCACATGAAATTCACATTGTGTCACTTGATCTACCCTTAGGATGCTGTTTATAAACAGATAAAATTATTTCCAGGATGATGTATTAACATATTTGTGTAAATACTGATTAAAGCAATCTGCTTGGTTTGGCCCAATAAGAGTATTATCAAAACCACCTTCCAAGCTCAGCAAAGAAATCATTTGCTTTTTTGGAGCCACTGACAGAAATCTGACTCAAGGGCACATTACAGTGAATCGCAGAAAATGAAGAGCTTGATTACCTTGGGGACTGCTAAGGAAATGGGGAAAACATTATCTAGAAGCTCTGAAAAGGCAAGTGGATACTTTAGCTTCAAGATACCCTTTCACATAGCACTTGTATTTATTATCATACATGTCTTTGGGGACAAAGGGACCTGATGAATCATCAGCCTAAGGAAGCAGGGTTAAGTCCCAAAAGCTAGATGCTGGGCTTGAATTATTCAGTCCAGAACAGATTTTATAGTTCCAGTAAATCATTCTTGATTTCATAGCATGAAATAAATGATAATGCTTAGGGATAGCAAGGGAAAGCTCTATGGGGCCCTTTTACCACCTCTGGGGTAGACACATTAAAGAGGGGTTTACAAAGGAACTCTGCAAGTTTTCACACCGATGGGGCTGAGGCTTGCCTGCGGACGGCAGCAAGTCCAGCCTAACACCTGTTTATTCTTGGCTCTCAAGGCTACAGTGAGTCCAGGTAAATTACTGTCAAATGAAATAAACATTGAATGAAACAAAGGACTAAGACCTTTTATCCATTTTACAGGGAAATGGAGAATATTTACAGAGAACGACAGGGATGAAAGGGCCCACAATTTACAACCAAAGCCCACGATGCTCTTAACTGCTGTCTTGCAGACACAGTAATTCAGAGAGAACAAGAAAGCTTTGTGGAAAGTTCAAATTTCATGTACTCTTCTATTAGCCATCTTTTGGAGATTAAAGGGTCCACAAAACCAACACGATATATATTTGTTATGATTTCTCATACTTCAAAAAAACGGGTTCTGTTCTCTCAGCCAATATATTAGGGTACTATATTAGGGTACCCATGTTTTATCCACGGGTACTGAAGTTCACTGCTACTACTCTTAATCCAATTACAGTTGGGAAATTTTGCTCCCCTCAATTACAACTGACATTTTAAGTTTTGTATAATTTGAAATATATATAACCCCAATCTTCCTGTCATAGGTGATCACAGGATTGGGGGGGGCGGTGTGTGGAATCAAGAGACTACGAAAAAGCTAAAGATTTGTGCTTTAAAATAATTGTATAGGGTATGTCACAAGGCCTCTGAGGGCTGAACACCACTTAACTCATAATGCTGTGCTCGCTCTTACCATTTTTGTGCATATTGGCTTCCTGTGTGGCCACAGAGGGCAGTCCCTCCATCATGGAGGTCCACTGTTTAAAGCGAGACTCTGTTCCAGCCTCCTTCCCACCAACCATGCCATAGTCCATGCCGCCAGAGCTGAAGCCTAAAACACAGAATCACGTTTTACATTTTTCTATAAATTTCTAGTATCAGTAATCAAGAGATCTGAGGTAGAACCCGTGAAGAGCTTCCTTTGTCATTTAAAGATGAATCCACAAGAAGTTTCTACACTGAGAAACAAATTTTTGGGGCATCTGGGTGGCTCAGTGGGTTGAGATTCAGACTTGCCTCAGCTCATGATTTCACAGTTTGTAGGTTCAAGCCCCACATCGGGCTTTGTACCAAAAGCACAGAGCCTGCTTCAGATTCTCTGTCTCCCCATCTCTCTCTGCCCCCCTCCTAAAACAAACATTTAAAAAAAAAAAAAACAAAACAGATTTCAAAATGCTCATTATGACTCTTGCTTACTAAAAAAAAAAAAAAAAAAAAAAAAAAAAAACCCAAAATAAAAGGCAAAAAAAGCAAGAACTCTTTGTTAAGGTATGAAAATGTGTATGAATGAAATCTAATTAAGGCCATGTCAGTGTACCTGTGTCTTTACTTACTCATTCAGCTAAAACTTGTGCCAGACAGCTTCGTTAACTCAGTGATATCTCCACACATCAAACTAACATGGTAACAATAGTCATGAGGTGTGGTGAGGGTGTCTGGGGGAGGAAAGGCTTTTACAGAAGGGACATTTGATTTAAGACCTATGGCAGGTATATAAGCCAAGGATACCAAGTACAAAGCTTTGATGGATGACAATCAGGTGACATTTAGGGAATGATGAGGAGCTCGGTGTGACTCGGGTGCTCAGTGGAGGAAATGGGGCATAGTGGCAGGAGGTGGGGGCAAAGAAATGAGGAGTTGTGTTGTATAGGGTTTTTATGTATCAGGCTGAGGATTCTGGGCCTTTTTCCTCCAAATCAGGAGATAAAGAAGTTTTTTAACAAGTGAGGGAAAAAGAGAACTAAGTTTGTACCTTAGAAAAAGAACTGGCTGTGGAAGAATGAGATACATGGAGGTCAAGGCAGAATCTAAGAGATCAATTTGAAAGAAATCTTTATGCAGTGACGAAGACTCCGCAGCTCACAGAGGCAATGACAGGGGTGCCTGGGTGGCTCAGTCAGTTAAGCATCTAACTTCAGCTCAGGTCATGATCTCGCGGTCTTTGAATTTGAGCCCTGCGTCGGGCTCTGGGCTGACAGCTAGCTCAGAGCCTGGAGCCTGCTTCCGATTCTGTGTCTCCCTCTCTCTGCTCTCCCCTGCTCACACCTCTGTTTCTCTCTCTCTTTCTTTCAAAAATAAATAAAGATTACAAAAAAAAAAAAAAGGCAATGATGGAGAGGTTCTGAGTTTACTTTGCCAGGAGCTCCACATAAGCCTTGGGTGTCTCGCTGCTGGTGGGAGTGTCGGTGGGCAATGTCACCTGCACAGGACTGGACAGGTGAGGTGAGGTCCAGCCTGAGATGCTTGCTGATAGGGTCTCATGGGTCCCCCCCATCCACTGTGGGTCAGAATGTACTTAACATGAAAATAAAATAAAGCACTGAAATAAATGAAACAGAAGAGGGGAAGAACAATGCATAACCACAGTAAAAATGAGGATGGACCATGGGTAGTGGAGAAGGGCCATCCCATGTAAAAAGTTCATCTACTCTTAGTCAAGAAGATGTGTCACACTGGCCGGCCAGACTCCACACTCTACCCACTTGGCTGTGACCACCTGGTGGTGCCTCAGTGGCTCTGAGGTTCCACGCATCCAAATCCCATGAGGGCCCAGGTCATGTGTTCTCCCTGTGCTTCTCTGAGTTGTCAGAGATAGCTTTAAAAAGGCACAATAAATCAAGTTCAAATCATTCCTTTTTTTTTTTTTTTTAATTTTTTTAAATGTTTTATTTATTTCTGAGAGAGAGACAGAGAGAGCGTGAGCAGGGGAGGGACAGAGAGAGAGGGAGACACAGAATCTGAAACAGGCTCCAGGCTGAGCTAGCTGTCAGCACAGAGACCAACATGGGGCTCGAACCCACGAACTGTGAGGCCATGACCTGAGCCGAAGTCAGAGACTTAAGTGACTGAGCCACCCAGGCGCCCCAGGTTCAAATCATTCCTAACACCTTAACCTATGTTCAAAATGTTGCTATTAATATAAAGAACACTATTCCTTCACACTGCTTGTGACTTTACTAGTCCATGTGATTATGTGGAGGGTGTGGGGCAGGGAGCAGAAATTCCTGGAATAAACTGGAGATGTTTCAAATTAAATGATTTTTTTTTAACTTCTTTTTTTTCGAAAGACAGCATGAGCAGGGAAGGGGCAGAGAGAGAGGGAGACACAGGATCTGAAACAGGATCCAGGCTCTGAGCTGTCAGCACAGAGCCCGATGCGGGTATCGAACCCACCAACCGTGAGATCATGGCCTGAGCTGAAGTCGGGCACTTAACCGACTGAGCCACCCAGGCGTCCCTCAAATTAAATGATTTTTTAAAAGAAGAGTTTAAGGCATTTTCTTTTTCTCCCATGTAACTGGAATGAAATGAGACTGGAGGAACATGGGTTTCTCTGACAGAAGCTTTAATGGCCTAAGCGGGTTGTGTTTGGGGGAAGTAACACCTCTGTCTTTGACAGAGAAAACCGGCCCAGGGTGCTTGGGGTTTCAGGCTATGCAAAAGCTTTGTTCTAATCATGGAGGAAGAGCTTTTGAAGGTAACCCAGGATTCTGGTGAAGATCAGAAAGAAGAGCATGAGGATTAATTAGAAGATAAAGAACTATTCCTTCCATATTCTTTTTCTTTAAAGTTGCTCTGGGGCGCCTGGGTGGCTCAGATGGTTGAGCATCCGACTTCAGCTCAGGTCATGATCTCACGGTCGGTGGGTTCAAGGCCCCCATCAGGCTCTGTGCCGACAGCTCAGAGCCTGAGATCCTGCTTCAGATCCCGTGTCTCCCTCTCTCTCTGCCCCTTCTCTGCTCATGCCTTCCGTATTCCTTTTCTTTAAAGTTGCTCATGGGGCGCCTGGGTGGCTTAGTCGGTTAAGCGTCCGACTTTCGCTTAGGTCATGATCTCGCGGTTGTGGGTTCGAGCCCCGCGTCGGGCTCTGTGCTGACTGCCAGCTCAGAGCCTGGAGCCTGTTTCAGTCTGTGACTCCCTCTCTCTCTGACCCTCCCCTGCTCACTCTCTCTCGCTCCTAGAAATAAATTAAAAAAAAAAAAAAAAGTTGCTCTGGGGAGCCTGGGTGGCTCAGATGGTTGAACGTCCGACTTCGGCTCAGGTCATTATCTCATGGTTGGTGGGTTGGAGCCCCGCATCGGGCTCTGTGCTGACAGCTCAGAGTCTGGAGCCTGTCTTTGGATTCTGTCTCTCCCTCTTTCTCTGTCCCTTCCCTGTTTAAACTGTCTCTCTAAAAAAATAAATAAAATATTAAAAAAAAAGTTGCTGAAATTTCTTTAGAACTCACAATAAATTAACCCTAATTTCAGCTGCTTAGAGTCCTTTTGTGACACACAAAGCATAGAAAATTAGTAAGAGTTTTACATCTTAGGAGAGGGGACAGTTTGAGCAGTTCCATCTGAACCTCAAGTCAAGTGGGCACCTTCCTCATTAAAACCTTGGGGATCACACATCCCTAAAACATGGTAGCATCACAACTGAATCACAGAGTTTGGTAAGGAAAGACACAGACGGGTGTAAAGAGAACAGGAGATAAAACTGCCTTCAAAGGTTCTTTCTCCAACCCTAAAACCAGGAGAGGAAGAATCAATGCAAGGTTGTACGTAATTCTGGGTCTTCTATCCATGTCCTGTAGCAACTGGCATGGCTTGTAACCTCTACGGTATCTGCAAGCCCAGACTTCTTTGTACTTATTATTTAACCAAAATCAAACTTCCTCAGTCCACCAAGTGGCCTCCGTGTAATTCTCCAGCTCACCACCAGAGCCTGAACTCAAATCAAATAATCCTTTAATTCAGTTCCATGCACACATACAGAACGCCTCATTTGTGGCAAGCTTTGGGAAGAGCGAAATAAGACATGCCCCTTACCCTCCCAAGGATTTATCTCCCCAGTACACCAACCTTTTCACCTATCTTAACTCCTACAAATCCAACCCTTGGCCTACCTTATCTGTCTCTGGAAGAATTACTTTCTTTGCCACACACTCTAATTCATGGTCTACATTCGTCATTACCGCATGGCTCAGTGTCGCTTTCTTGAGGAAACTCTCTCAGGGTAACTTCTTACGCAATCAGTCCTCACGGTCTTTGTCCAAATTAGTTCTTTTTTGCTACTCCTTTTTTATTATAGATTAGAAAACAAACCAATGCTTTTATAATAATTAAAATAAAAATACACTATAAAAGTATGTACCCACAGTTGCTCACTTAACACATTCTCTCTTTTTAAGGTTTATTTTTGAGAGAGAGAGAGAGAATGCGTGCACACGTGCAGGGGAAGGGCAGAGAGGGAAACAAAGAATCTGAAGGAGGCTCCTTGCTGTTAGTGAGGAGCCTGAGGTGGGGCTTGAACTCACGAATGGTGAGTCCATGACCTGAGCTGACGTCAGATGCTTTACTGACTGACTGAGCCATCGAGGTGCCCCACTTTTAATTATTCTTGCTCCTTGTTAGCCTACAGGTGTCTTTTTTAGTTCAATACTCAGCCATAGGCAAATTGAAATATTACTCATTTCATTACATCTTTGTTATCTAATTTTTGAAAAAAAAATTCAACTCTTCTGTATGCTTTAAATATATTTTCATCAAAATCTTATAGCTAGAGATTAAGTTTATTCAAATCAGGTAGCCAAAACTAACTTACTTTCAGTCCCAAAATGTATTTTTCAATTTAAATAAATGTCATAATATGAATTAAGGAAAAATTTTTAAAGTTTATTTATATATTTTGAGAGAGTGAGAACACATGTGTGAGTGGGGGAAAGGAAGGGAGAGAGAGGAAGAGAGAATCCCAAGCATTTGGGGCTTGATCCACAAACCATGAGATCATGACCTGAGCCAAAATCAAGATCCGGATACTCAACTGACTGAACAAACCACTCAGGCACCCTCGAGTTAAGGAAATTAAAAAAAAAAAATTAATGTTTTTTAAAAATTTATTTCTGAGAGAGAGAGACAGCACGAGCAGGGGACGGTCAGAGAGAGAGGGAGACACAGAATCTGAAGCAGGCTCCAGGCTCTGAGCTGTCAGCAAAGAGCCTGACGCAGGGCTCGAACCCACGAACTGTGAGATCATGACCTGAGCCAAAGTCGGACGCTTAACTGACTAAGCCACCCAGAAGCTCCCTTACTTTGGATTCTAATGCACAGTTAAATTTATAAGCTGCTTTGACACACGAGTATGATAAAAAACATGACATTTCTTCAGCAAATGTATGTATGTATGTATACTGAATTCTGATCCTACAGCCGTCAGGAAGTTATGCCTCCAGCACAATAAACACAAATAACACCATTAAGCTAATAAGACATCATGATATTAATTTTCTATATATTTAAATAAACGAGAATGTATGCTGCTACAAACTAAAAGATTCTCAGCTAACATGTAATTTTACCACCCTCCCCAATAATTTTACTTTTAATAAAAGGCAGAAAATATCCAAGATGTTGTAAGAACTGTCACCAGGCAAATACATCATGAGGTTAGGTTTTTAACAACTAACTGATTAATGAATACCCACCCTAAAGGAAAGCCTATAAAAGGTTTATTCACAGGCTTTACCTGATAAATTGTGAAAAACATGTATTTAAGAGAGTCTGTGTCATTAACCTACGGTAATGTAGGTAACGTCAAGCTGTTCAGAGGTACTTTTCTTTCCACTTAAGACATGCTCCAGGGAGAAAACGCCGAGAAGAGTTGTGTGCATTTAAACATGTGGAAAAGCTGCCTGGGGCTTCCAGATGTTCACTCTGCTTTGTACCCCATGGGATCTACTTTGAGAACCTCGCACTCTTTGACAAAAGGGGACAGAAGAAGCAAAGTTGCCCTGCTTTATGGTCATACATGGTGTCTAAATTCACCACCCGACACATACCAAATACCCAGGTTCTTATGTCAGGTTTCAACCTTAACAGAAAACAAGATTAAGAAGGTGAAGACTGGAAACAGAGTTAAGGACACCTTCATTAGTCATTATGGGAGGCTTCCCCCTTGTGTGGCACCCTGGACTTCTACAACCCAGATGGGCATGCCTTAGTAAGATAGGAGACGGAGGAGAGTTCTGTCTTCCCTCATGTCCAGTGGTTCGAGGATTATTTTTATCTATTTAAAAAAAGTTTTAAGGTTTATTTTTTTAAAGAGAGCGAGAGAGCAGATTTTTATGTACTTATTTTTAAATTTTTTAAAATATGTATTTTTGAAAGAGAGAGAGTGAGCACAAGTGTGAGCAGAGGAGGGGCAGAGACAGAGAGGAACACAGAATCCGAAGCAGGCTCCAGACTCTGAGCTGTCAGCACAGAGCCCAACGTGGGGCTCAAACTCATGAGCAGTGAGATCACAACCTGAGCTGAAGTCAGAAGCTTAACTGACCGAGCCACCCAGATGCCCCAAGAAAGGTTATTTTGAATTTAAGTCAGTTCTCAGGCAGATCATATTATTATTATTGTTTTTTAAAAATGTTTATATACTTTAAGAGAGAGTGAGAGAGAGGGTTAAAGACAGAGACAGGGAGAGCACATCCCAAGCAGGCTCCACGCTGTCAGCACAGAGCCCAACGTGGAGCTTGCTCACATGAACCAAGAGATCATGACCTGAGCAGAAATCAAGAGGTAGATGCTTAGCCGACTGCGCTACCCAGATGACCTTCAGGCAGACCATTTTAAAGAAACAGTGCAGTTGGCAGAAGCTGTGGATCTGTAAATTAATTCCTTTAAAATTATTTAAGATCAAGGGGTGTCTGGGTGGCTCAGTTGTTTGAGCGTCCTACTTTTGATTTGGGGTCAGGTCATGATCTCATGGTTCATGGGTTCGAGTCCCGTGTGAGGCTCTGAGCTGATAGCACAGAGCCCACTTAGGATTCTCTCTCTCCCTCTCTGCCCCTCCACTGCTCACGTGTGCCTATGTGTGCTCTCTCAAAAATAAACATTAAAAAAAAAAAAAAACCCACAAACACAACTGGAACCCAGGATCAAGGAATCCTTTAAGTCTTTGCTATTCTCTGCATGAGGACACCCCAGAAGGAAGTGGGTCCCCACCCCAGTGGGCATGTCACAGAGGTAGAACAGAGAGCAGGGCCATGTGTCCAGGGTCACTTTGCTTCCTAGGAGCACGGATTTCAGGTCTCCCCAACTTTTATTTCTTAGTTTGCACGGAACAGTATCTTCTCTATCAAAATAAAATCTAAAGTGTGCCATTCTGAGAAGAGACCCACTGTGGTGTGTGGTACCTTTTTAGCTTTTATTTTTAAGTCACTGTTGCCTCACTGATTGGATTCTGTTTACAACATGTTCCCTGGTTCTGAAGGAGATATGTTTGCCTGCCAACAAATTCTTGATGAATGTCAAAGGTATAACCTTACTTGTGCTAATTCTATTTAAACCAGATGAAATACTAATATCAGAAAAATTTTATCAGTTCGCCTTAGGAGTTTAATTTTAGCTCCCCATTTTTCACGAGAAGGAAATTTTATCAGTAGAGCTAAACACCTCAACTTGAACATATTTTAACAGGTTATAACTTCAGACAGGTGTGTCATGCACAGCACGCACACACACTTTAACTAGCTTTTAAAACTTCCTGGCGGTAGAAGAACAGGCTGCCATTCATAAATAGTAAAAGACCACTCTGGACCCAGAGAAGGTGAAGCCTAGCTCTACGATCTACACCATCGAAACTCTAGGATATCGTATCTGTCAGGCAGGGATATGAATATTTATCTATCTTGTGTGGCTGTTGTAAAAACAGAGGGTAACGTAGGACCAAACCCTACCAGAGGCTCAACAGAGGGCTGGCAGACTTTTCTTTTTTAAAGGTGGTTTTCATTACTGAACAACTTACCAGAACCATATCCAGGTATTGGCCCTTTGGTTTGAAGGTCTGGGAGCCCCACATTCAGAGCGTTGGGTACCATGTTGTCCAGATGTGGCTTGGGCCCAACGGGATGGGAGGGCGAGTGCTTCATGCCGGGCTGCCTCTGCTGCTGCTGCTGCTGCTGCTGCTGCAGAGCGCTCACCATTCGAGCCAGCTGGAGGCCAGGGGTCCAGAGCGAGGGGGAGGCCGAGGGAAAATGGACACATGATAAGCCAATACCCCGAACCTCCTAGGAAAAGATCGCGTAGGACTCGTGTTCTGCTGCTGGAGGTGAGGCAGAGATGCAGCCCTCACCCAGAGCACCAGAGGGACCCTCCCAATCCCACGTACCTGCTGCTCTTGCTGCTGGCGCACAGCTTGAGAAAGCTTCCTCTGGTTCTGTAGCAACTGCTGCTGCTGCTGCTGCTGCTGCAGGAGAAGCTGACATGCCTACAAAACAGGGAAGGAGAGAGAGGGGCAGAGCTTCCTAAGCCGGACGTCCTGACACACTTGAAGGGGTTGTGCCTCTAAGGGCAGGTCGCTGAATCCAGTGGCCAGGAGGAAAGTACCACCAAGTTCCTGGGCTACTGGTCACATCTACTTTCAGCTGAGTGGATACATTAACCCTTAGGCACGCATAAAATGAAGCAAATCAAAGTTAAAGGGCGGGGGGGAAGCAAATAATCTTTTTTTAGCTATAGGACAAAAATCTACTCACCAACTGAAACTGGGGAATTTGTGGAAGCTGGCTCAGCATGGCAATTTGTTGAGGAGATAACTGGGGCCCCACATTGAAAAGACCTGGATTCAGGCCACTATTGGGAAACTGCTTGAGCATTGAGGCAGAAACCTAACAAGAAAAAAGAGGACTCTTTCAGAACTAAGATAAAACTTTTTAAAACAAAAATTCTGTAAAAAGAATCTTAATAGGTCTAAAGCAAGCGTCGGTTGTTTTCCTTGAAAAATAATCTGTGAAAAATATTAAATGATCAGAAGAAATAGGCCAGTGTTAACAACGGTTACGACTGAGCAGTGAGATTATAAGAGCTTTTAGGGGCACCTCGCTGACTCAGTCGGTAGAGCATGTGACTCTTGATTTCCTAAGTTCGAGCCCTGCATTAGGTAGAGGGATTACTTAAAAAAAAAAAAAAAAAAGAGCTTTTAAATTCTCTACAATAAAGGGGCGCCTGGGTGGCTCAGTCAGTTGGGCGCCCAACTTTGGCTCAGGTCATGATCTCACGGTCCCTGGGACTGAACCCCGCATCGGGCTTTGTTTTGACGGCTGGGAGCCTGGAGCCTGCCTCAGAGTCTGTGTCTCCCTCTCTCTCTGCCCCTCCCCCGCTCATGCCCTGTCTCTCAAAAATAAAATAAACACTTAAAAAATTCTGTACAATAAAAATTATTATGAGTTTACAATCAGGAAAACTTCTGCGAGACAAAAAAGTTTTAGTGACAATATGACTTTTGCCTGAGAAATTGTTATTGGAAATGGACTGTAAAACAAAACAGACCAAACTTCATACACAGACTAAATAAATGCCTAAAACAAGATATTTTTGCTATAAAAATAAGAAAAATATATTTGACCTGTAAGTAAGAGACAATGGAGTTTCAACTGATGAATTCTCACACCAACCACTCAGAGTCACAGAGAAGCAGAACAAAAGGGCCCAGAAGGTCAAATGACTCAACTGGCTCCTGCCCCACGGATTTCAGAAGGGAATTAGGCTGGGCAACAGGAATCTCCAAAGACAGAGGAAAGACTCCCTCCCGTCTTCGGACTGTTCATCTAAGATGTTTTCATGGGGCTGAAATGAGTTTCCTTGCACTTTCATCCGCTGAGCCTACTGAACCAGCTGGTGCCATGAAGAACCCAATCTTCTGTGGGTGGCAGGCAGTTTAGTTTGAGAGGCAGACTGGGCTGATTTCTGAGGTGGGTGACGCAGGGCAAGTTACGTACTGAGCCTTTCTGAGCCTCATTTTCCTCCAAAACTGGAACAACAGTAACTTTAGTGACGGAGAATTTTAGGAGTTAATCCGCATCCAAGGCTTAGAAATGCACTCCATCAATGCTCCTATTACTCCACAGGGATGATTCTTCAAGTGTCCAGAGACAATTACAGTTTCTTGTGTCTCATCTTCAGACTAAACGTGCTCACTTCTTTCATGAGTATCTCATCCAATTTCTCAATGCGGAGCCCAGGACAGAAAGCCATTTTCTACAGCAGCTGAGTACTGAGTAGACCTGGCCATCACTACCCATTCTGTTGAAAGCCAGGCTTTTTATTAACAATGCCTGAGATCTCCGTTTCTCTGATGTCACATCCTAACCCCTAACTCACACATTAAGTTTACTGTCAATTAAAATCTACAGTATTTTAAAACAGGTGTTGCTCTCTTGTGGAATATTTAAGCAGCTGGGTTGAACTGTATCAATGTATGTTTTGATCTTAGGACCTTATCTTTATGTGCATGGCACATGGACGTTTGATAAACATCTATTAAATAAGTAAATATATTTCACTTAATTATTTTTTTAAATGTTTATTTTTTAACCTATTTTGAGACACAGAGAGTATGAGAGGGGGAGAGGGGCAGGTGGAGAGAGTGAGAGAGGGAATCCCAAGCAGGCTTTATGCTGTCAGTGCAGAGCCTAACATGGGGCTTGATCCCATGAATCATGAGATCATGACCTGAGCTGAAATCAAGAGTCTAACGCTTAACCGACTAAGCCACCCAGGCACCTCACAATTAATTTTTTAAAGATTTAACTTTTTAAAAGAGTAATCTTGGGGCACCTGGGTGGCTCAGTTGGTTAAGCAGCCAACTTCGGCTCAGGTCATGACCTCACAGTTTGTGGGTTCAAGCCCTGCATCAGACTCTGACAGCTCAGAGAATGAAGCCTGCTTCCAATTCTGTGACTCTCTCTCTCTGCCCCTCACCCACTCCTGCATTCTTTCTCTCTCAAGATTAAATATTTTTTTTGTTTTATTTTTTTAAATATTAAAAAAAAAAGTAATCTTTACCCCCAATGTGGGGCTTGAACTCACAACCCAGAGACCAAGAGTTGCGTGCTCCACCAATTGAGCCAGCTTGGTGCCCCATGGATAGTATATTTTATTAATAGTCACACCACCAAATTCTTTCCTATCCTATTATTCTGCCTATTCTCAGTTTGTGTTTCCCTATCTGGTCACTGATGGGAATGCTGAACTTGACAGAGCAGAAGATAATCTAGTAGTACATTCCTAAAAACTTCTTTTCAATCTGAAAGTGATCCAGCTGGGGAAGAATCAATCATTTACTAATTCACACAACTGCTTTAGCATTTAGTTTATATTTTTTCATCTTGTCCAAAACAAAGAGACAGCTTGTCAAATGGTTTGTCAAAACAGAGATTTCAACAACTATATCGTTCTGATAATCCACAATTTTTAAACTAATCAATAAAATGAATTAAGACTTGTTTGCAAATTTATGATTCTTGATTTCCTATCACAGGTGCTCAAAAAGCCATCTTTTTGATAATCTAGTGTAGATTATCAAAGTCTAGTCTAGATTATCATTGTTTAGAATTGGCACCAGTTCATCAGTATTTAAACCACTTCCCTTACTGTTTGAAGAGTTGTTTAAAAAAAACTTCCCCATTCTCTTCACTTCCTTGGAGGGGAGAGGTGCCTTCTTCCTCTTTCTACTCTGAGAATCCACAAAGAGGGGCATCTACCTTGCCTCTGGGTCTCCTGCCCCTTTTTCTTGGCAGCAAACTTATAGGGAGGGTTACCCCATTCCAATTACTACTGGCTAAGTTTGTAATTCAGTGTTAGGAAGCTCACATTCTCTAGAATCAACTTTCTCAGTAGTAAAGGGGATATTTTGCCTCTACATGCCTTTCTTTTGTCTTAAAAATTCAGGATTTGTGCAAGAGAGCATAGTAGTCATTAATACATTCCCCTCGAAGGTCCCCAGGAGTCCTCAAAGATCACAGAAGGGCTCTGTGATTCTTGTCACAAGTTGTTTTTCTGTTGTAGGATTTAATCCATCTCAATCCTTTTGGTTGAACAACTTTATTCTTTTTTTTTTTTTTTTTTTTTACCATTTATCATAGAGAGACAGAGCATGAGTAAGGGAGGGGCAGAGAGAAGGGAAGACACAGAATCCGAAGCAGGCTCCAGGCTCTGAGCTGTTAGCACAAAGCCTGATATGGGGCTCGAACCCACAAACTGTGCGATAATGACCTGAGCTGAAGTCGGGCACTTAACTGACTGAGCCACCCAGGTGCCCCGAACAACTTTATTCTTTTTTTTTTTTTTTTAAATATTTTTAATGTTTATTTATTTTTGAGAGAGACAGACTGTGAGCAGGGGAGGGGCAGAGAGAGAGGGAGACAGAATCTGAAGCAGGCTCCAGGATCTGAGCTGTCAGCACAGAGCCTGACATGGGGCTTGAAGCCACAAGCCGCGAGATCATGACCAGAGCTGAAGTCAGGAGCTGAACTGACTGAGCCACCCAGGCACTCCCCGGACAACTTTATTCTTTTTTTTTTTTTTTTAAATAGTTTATTGTCAAGTTGGTTTCCATATAACACCCAGTGCTCATCCCCCCACAAGTGCCCTCCTCTATGCCCATCACCCCGCCCCCTTCAGTCCTCCGTGTGTTCTCAGCTGAACAACTTTATTCTTAATGTAGATCACAAAAGCAGTGCAAATTTTAAATCCACTTAATTTAATTTTCCTTTAACCATTTAATACACATACAACTAGTGATTCTTCTAGTCACAGGATTGCACCAAACCAATTCTGAAGGCTCTTTCAACCTGCCTATCGCTTTGCAAGTCTCCGCTTATTTTATGTTCTAATCTCCCAGCACAACTCGTACACATATCCATCCCTGCTTGCTACCCTTACTTTCCATCTTTTGAAAATACCTCCTTAAGGGGCGCCTGGGTGGCTTAGTCGGTTAAGCGTCCGACTTTCGCTTAGGTCATGATCTCGCGGTTCGTAGGTTCGAGCCCCGCGTCGGGCTCTGTGCTGACTGCCAGCTCAGAGCCTGGAGCCCTGTTTCAGTCTGTGACTCCCTCTCTCTGACCCTCCCCTGTTCATGCTGTCTCTCTCTCTCTCCTAGAAATAAATAAAACATAAAAAAAAAAAAAATTAAAAAAAAAAAACAAACCTCCTTAAAATCTTAGTCATCAGAAAGCTTTCATCAGAAGATCCACTGGGTCTTCCCACTGTATCTTTCTTTAGCATAAGAGTTCTATGAATGCTTCAGAGTCCTAGTCTCTACCACATTCTCAAGAATACCTGTCTACCTTTCCTTTGATGCCTTCTAGTCTAGAAACAAGTTCGAGTCTCCTGTCCGGGGCTCACCAACTCATCTTCTTCCAAGATCTCAGCCACTTTTCACTTAAGCCATCAGTGCTATCACTTGGGGAAGTATTTTGGGTTAAAGTAACGGTTTTCCCAGCTCTTTCTTCCCTATTCTCTAAGAGATGCTGAGTGTTGCCAACCAATGAGAACATTTGTTTGATTTTCTATTTTAACGACTGGACTCCTAACAAATGTGAGCTCAGTGCGAGCACACCACAGTGCACTGTGCCTCTGCACCAGTTGTTCGTTTTCTTTCTAACATTTATTTATGATTGAGAGACAGAGCACGAGCACGAGAGGGGCAGACATAGAATCTGAAGCAGGCTCCAGGCTCTGAGCTGTCAGCACAGAGCCTGACATGAAACTCGAATTCATAGACTGCGAGATCATGACTTGAGCTGAAGTTGGTCACTTAACCCATGGAGTCACCCAGGCGCCCCATCTCTGCACCAGCTTTACGGGTTGCATTCTGAAGGACTTGGTATTAAAAAAATGGTAAAAAATGTGATAATAACCTTTAAGCACGGATTATGGGTTGAAATGATAATTTAGATATACTGGCTTAAAGAATACATATTATTAAAATTAATTTTATCTGCTTCTTCTTTTCTTTCTTAATGTGGCTACCAAAAACTTGGAGTTACACTATGGCAGTTGTGTTACATTTCTATGGGGCAGTGGTGCTCCTAGGCCATCAGCATTGCTTCTCATTTCCCTTCCAAAGGGAAAGCATTCTAGGGTTCACGCGAAATCTACTCTGCTTATTTTGTTTTCCAACCTGCTGGTCTCCAAAATAAATAGCCATTATCTGAGCTCTCCTTTCTTCCCACTTCTCCATTCAGTTCTAAAAGCTCCACGGAACAAATCAGCTGGTCTCCTGATCAACCCATTCTTCAGTCTTGAGACTGTAGGACATTCCTTTGCCAAGCGCCCATTCTCCCCACCCACCTCCCATATTCCTACCACTTGAAATTAGCTACAGAAACTACCATTCTGAGTGAAACCTGCATATGATCCAGTATCTGAGAAAACAAATCCATGCTAGGAGACAAATATAGGAATCTTCATAGCAGCACTGCTCCTAATAGCAGAAACCTGGAAACTACCCAAATGTCTGCTGGTAGTGGAAAAGATAAATGATGGCGTATTCATGTAACAGAGTACTATATGAACCATAACTGCCCAAATCAACATGGGGTAATCTCACAAACAGTATCAAGTGAAAAATAAGAGTCAGAGAAGGCTATCATCTGCAAGTTTTTATTACATAAAGTGGAAAAAAGGCAAAACGAAACTATATTGTTTAAAGACAGATACAGAAAGACTATAAAGAAATGCTAACATAAGGGCCTCTGGCTGGTTCAGTGGGTTGAGTGTGCTGGCTCTTGATCTAAGGGTTGTGGGCTTGAGTCCCATGTTGGGTGTAGAGATTACTTAAAATTAAAAATCTTAAACCAAGAAAACCCAAAAAACAAAAAACAAAACAAAAAAACCCCAGAAGAAAAAAATGCTAACACCAGGTGTTTTTATACTTTAAATTTAATTTGAATGCCGGCATCTCATGTGTGCTGTGAATTGACAGAACAATTATAAAGGTTACACTTTGAGGACTTCCTGTCTAGCTCTGCCTAATGTTTCCCTTCCCCAGACAGCACACGCACTGTCCTTCTCCAATGAATACAAAAGGACCAGAGAGAATCACCACTAGGCTCCTGGCAAATGGTTATTCATACCTGGGATGCAGAGTAATTACAGTGCAGGTTTGCACATTCCCGTAGCAGGGAGTTAATTATTCTGGCTTAAAAGCCCTTCAATCTCCAGCTGGGCTAGAGAAAGGGAAGATCTAGTTGGAGTCAATATGGCATTTAACGGAGCACTGCAGGTGCAAAATGACAGCAATTTAAACCAAGACAAAAGCCTAGCAGAATACGTTACTTTCTGAATATTTGAGTAACACGAGGAAAAGGGCAAGGCAGAAACCCAAGGCCTGGAATATCTATAACAAATGTCAATGTCTTCTTTCTATGTTCATGTTGAATACTGACTGCCCCTAAAGGCAGTTAAAAATGGATGTAAAATTTGATATTATCAAAAAACTTCAGTGTTCGTGTACTTTGACACATAAATTTCATTCTGGACAACTAAATTTGGAAATAATGTGGGCAAAAGATCTATGTATAAGGACTGCATATAAGTCCTAAGTATGTGGGTTTCTCTACTGCATTATTTAGAACACTAAAAAAATTAGAAATAATTTAATATCCAATAATGGGGGAAGAGAATGTCCCAGGAAATCAAAGTAAGTCTACCTGACGGAACGCTATGCCTTCTTCACTAAGGACGATCAACAGGAAGACTATGCAATAACAGGGGAAAATACTACGTATGGCCCAAAGTTAACAGAAGCAGAGGATACAGTGACCATGAATGTCATTATGTGAAAAGCATGTCTGCATATGAACAGTCTGAATAGGGGATTTTGTAAAAATAATCCCTGTCATTACATCTGGGTTGGGGGTTTCTGGAAGAATTTTTTCTCCATTATCCAAACTTTCATTGTGGTTATTATATTGCCTCTACTTAAAGAAAAAAAAAAAAAAGAAAGCTACCCAGCTCCTTTGTTTTTTAACATATGTAAATGTTAGGAAAAATTGAAATTTCCACTGTTTAATATTCTGCCCCCATTATGCATCATATAAATGTTAAACCACGTTTTGCTAAACAAATCTCAAAAATGTAGAATGCAAATGCTTTTACTTTCCACGCACAGCAGATACTTTGGTCATCAAGAGATTGGCGGCTTTTAAGTCTCTTAGGCTAAGTTTTTTCCTAACAACATTCCACTTCCTAAATCATTCTGAAATGCCTCTTCCCATGACTTGACACATATTTACTCAAAATGCTTGCCCTGCACAGTTGTGGAAGTTCAGAATCCAGGAGTGAACAAAGCAGACCCAGACCCGCCACTGTGAACCCTACCACAGGCCTGGGGGTGGGGCGAGCGACGGTGGGGTGCCGTGCTGCCCACAGCGCGGCCTGGGAAAGCCTCTCTGCAGCAGGGATCTGCAGTGCAGCAAATACAGATGGAGCCGTGTGGCAATCTGGGAGAAGAGTGTTCTAGAAGCATGCTTGGTGCACTGGGGCCAGCTGACTGGAGAGTGGCGGGTGGGGGTGGCAGGGCGGCAACAAGAGCATCAGGCCACAGCGACGAGCTGGCTTTGTATTCTCAGTGAGAGAGAGAAGGAGCCATGAGAGGTTAAAGCAGTAACATGATTTACCCTTAACTTTCTGTGATGCTGGAACAGCTCCACCTCTGCAGTATTCATTCCGCAGCCACCAACCAGGCGTGTCTATTTAAATTTAAATCAATTAAAATTAACATTTCAGTTCTTCCACTCCAATGGTCACATTTCAAGCGCTCAGGTGGCTAAGGCCTCCCCTGGACAGTGTGGTTTTAGAGGACCAGTCAGAGCGCTGGGTGGGGAACAGACTGGAGGCAGGCAGGTGTCAAATAAAGCAGGCAGGACCAGTCAGGAGGCCATTTCTAGGAGAGAAATGGTGGTCACTCGCCATGGGTCATATTAAAGGAGGCGGTAGGAAAGGGTCAAATTCAGGACAAAGTTCTAAAGGCGGACTTGCTGACGGACTGAATGTGGACCATGAGAGCCCTCACCACTAGTTCTGTGTCCTGAGCACCTGCAGAGGGGAAGTGCCGTATATTTGGAAAAAGAGGATGTTTTAGAGAGGAGTCTGGGATGAAATCACAAGCTCGGTTTTGGACATGTTGACATGAAGTGCCTGTAGGGCATCCTAGCAGAATGCCCAGAAGCCTGTGGGACTGAAAACAGAGATCTGGGCTGAAGACACGGTTTTGGCGCTGTCGGTACCTAAAGTCATTTGCTGGGTGAAATCACCCAGCAGTGGCTGCTGATGGTGAGGAGAAGTTCAAGGATGGTGACTGGGTCACTGATTTCTTTTTTTAATATTTTTATTTATTTTTGAGAGAGCGAGAGAGAATGAGAGAGAGCCTAAGCAGGGGAGGAGCAGATAGAGGGAGACACAGAATCTGAAGCAGGCTCCAGGCTCCGAGCTGTCAGCACAGAGCCCCATGCAGGGCTCGAACTTAAGAGCCGTGAGATCATGACCCAAGCGGAGGTAAGGTGCTTAACCAACTGAGCCACCCAGGCGCTCTGATGTTTAAATGTTGGGGAGGCAAGGAGGGCTTGTAAAGGAAATGGAGAAGGCAAGGCAGGTGGAGAACCAACATACAAGGTGTCCAAAAGCCAGATGAATGACAAGCCTCAAAAGGGATGGCATGATCAACTACGTCAGACGCCACGGATACGCGGAGTAAGAGACCGGAGAATACGCTGTGGTATCCCACAACACAAAGGTCACCTGTGACCTTCACAACATTTTAATTCCCACTGCCACTGCCTTACCTGGACTCCTGGACTAGCCTTGTAACTGAGCTCCTCTGCTCCAGTAAGTCTGCCATTCAAACACGTCTGCCATGTTATTGTCAATGTTATTTTTCCAAAACCTGAGTTTTCCTACATCAACAATCTTGCCCGATACTACCTTATCTATATCAGCAGCAGCTAACCCTTAGGGTGCAGATAAAAATCAGCAGGGATTGCTAGGCCCTAACTCCCAAGACTGTGTCTCAGTAGATTGCGGAAGACCTGGAAACTGTATTTTTTTTAAGCAGCAGCCCAGATAACAGTTACAAGGGACAGAGTCCAAACTCCTTAGCAAGGCAAACAAAGCTTTTCCAAATCTGGTGCCAAACTCCCCGACTAGTTTTTTCCTATTCCACTCTAGACAACATCTATATGCTTCAACAAGCTTGATCTAATTATTCAAACCAACTGCATTTTTCCAAACATGCCGTGTTCTTCCAGATATTACTGCCCCATGTCCTCCAAGCTGCTCCTGCTGCACATTTAAACCCGGCTGCGCTCAGCAAACTCTGACTCATTCTTCAAGACCCAGCTTAAATGTCACTGCTAGTGCGGGGCCTCGCCCAGCTCCCAAACTGTGTTAAACATTTCTCTATCACATTTGTCGCACCGCCTGTTTGCTGACCGTTCTGCCATCATCCCCGGCTACTCCAGGAGGCTGTCAGGAGGCGCTGGTTTCGCCACCTGTGTAAGGCCCACACACTACCAGGCACACTGCAGACAGTCAATAACCCCGGGACTGTGGCCTGATGTGCTGGAGGGCGCTCCTGGGGTTACGAAGACACAGCCACTGTGCATTGCTGGGGAAGCCAAGAGCAGCGCTGAGAGGGCAGAGTGCTACCTGGGACCTGGAGAATGACCGGCACTTAGAGGGGTGAGGAAGGAGGGACACTTAAGAGGACTCCCAGAAACCCAGGGCGGGACCATGGAGATGATAGGGTGGGGCGTTGAACATTCCTTCCTCTACTAAGATAGTTACAGACTCAATGTCAAAAACAGAATTTGAAATCTATAGGTTATGGTTTAAAAATGTATATATACACACACACACGTATCTTTGAGAGAAAGAGAGAGGGTGTGCACATGACAGGGAGAGGGAGAGGAAGATGGAAAGAGAGAGAGAGAGAGACAGAATCTTAAGCAGGCTCCAAGCTCAGCTCAGAGCCTGACTCGCAGCTCAATTTCACAACCCTGGGATCATGACCTGAGCTGAAAGCAAGAGTTGGACGCTTAACAGACTGAACCACCCAGGTACCCCTCAAATAAATGTTTTAAGACTTTGTCATGAAAGATATTTCAAAAAACAAAATAGCAACAAAACACAAAATAGCAACATAATGTGTTGACTGGACCTAGTAAGTGCCCCGCCCCCTTCTGTAGGGTGGGAGGGACTCAACGCTCTTGATCTTAATTCACTAAAGGAACATTCTCAGGAGACTAAGGTCACACGCTGAATCTTCACACAGGCTCACCAGCTTTTATATTGCTCTTCAAGACCCATTTTCTCACAGACATATGAGGGACTCTGTGGTAGACTGGCGTAAATCTGTCACCTGCAGCCTGCAAACAACTCATTGCACACCTCCTACTAAGAAACGGACCTAAAGGGTTTCCCAGAGGACCATATCCCCCAATACAGAGCTGCTCTGTGAATAAGTCTCTGCCACATCATTTGTTCTGAACACACTCCCCTGGAGCACCGAGTCAGTACTTCACCATCCAGCTCCTTAAAACTTCTCTCAGAATACCTCAGAGGCTGGCTATTCTCCTGTTTACCTGTGGGGAATCCTCAAGGGCAACAGATTTCAGAATATTGGCACATCGGAATTTATACAGTAGTTTCAATTACATGCAATTAAAACAATCCATGCAGCATTGGAAAAAATACAGAGAGATCGGAAAGGAATATAATCATAATGCTTTTCATATAAAAGCATCTTTGTGTGTACAATACAATAAAAAAAGAAGTTTGACATTTTGTTCTAAAAATCTTGATCTGGATATTTCACATAAAAATTTTTTTGTTTAATGTTTATTTTTCAGAGACAGAGAGAGACAGACAGACAGACAGAGTGTGAGTGGGGGAGGGGCAGAGAGGGAGGGAGACACAGAATCTGAAGCAGGCTCCAGGCTCTGAGCTGTCAGCACAGAGCCCGATGCGGGACTTAAACCCATGAACCCTGAGATCGTGACCTGAGCTGAAGTCAGACGCTTAACCAATTGAGCCACCCAGGTGCCCCAAGATTTTTTACATTTGAGACATCTGGGTAACTATTATTCCTTCTCTGCCCACAAAACTGGTCAGTTCGTGACTGGTTACCACCTGTACAGGCTTTCCTGCCGAATCGTGGAAACATAAAATCACTTACCTGGGGGGAAATAAACTGGGGAGGCACTTGTGCCCGGAGATTAGGAGAAGAATTCAGCGGCTGCACTGGCGTGTGCATACCTCTCGATTGTGCTGTGCTATTTCCAAACAAACCATGATTGCCACCCTGCAAATATAACAGCAGCAGTAAGGCTTTTTTGTTAACGTAAGAAAATGTGAAAAAGAAACAGTTCTGGCTTTCTGTCCCTCAGAAGAATCATATCCTGTGTTCCGTGGAATCACAGAATTTTATAAGCGAAAAATTCTCAGTCTTGGAATGCTTGGGAAAATTATCCAAATCAAATCATGCACATAGCACCACCACCCCTGCAGTCTGAGGCACTCTATAACCAAAAGGCTTAAATTCGGTCAAATGTTTCAAAAAAGCACTACCTTTTTTGTCTTGGAATTGAAAGGTATAGGCAATATACTATTTATTTAAACTACTCTCTTTCTTTCTTTTAAAGATTGGGTTTACCAAGTTTATTCTCAAGTCCAATAATCTGAGCTCCACCTTGAAAGGCACTTGATTACAAATGCAGGGTTCTGAATAATATCAATTATAAAACAACACTAAGACATTAACGTCTCTGAATTGATTAGTTCAATCATAGAATCAGTGCCACCCGCTTGTGGTTTAGTTCCATGAAAAGTCTACTCCAGACTTCAACATCCTTTCCTATCTTGGGGCTGCTTGATCCCTTCTTTGCTAGATGAGAAAATCTAAATCAAGAGTGAGATTTAAAAAAAAAAAAAAAAGGAAAGGAAAGGAAAGGAAAAAGTGAAAAACCATTCAGGGGCACTAAAAAAAAACAACCAAAAAAACCAAAAAAAAAACATTACTCACCTGTAACTTTTCATTCCAGTGCATGAATGTCAGTCTGGTTTAAAAAAAGCTTAATTCCCTGCTTTCTGGAGGACTAAGTCACTGGACCACTTCTAGGCTATAACAATCAAAGAGCTACAGAAAACTGAGCTATATGATGGCCCTTCTGTTCTGACTCATTTTGAGCCGAGAAAAGCCCTTCAGCGAAAAAGCCTATTTGATAACTTGCCACTGTTCTGTCTGAGATGGTGAAGGTTTCTACACCATCTTCACTTGGCCTCTTCAAGGCCCAGCTCAGAGCTCATCCTCATAAAGGAAGGCTTCCCCCAATTTTCTTCCTTGGTTCACATTCAAATTAACTGACCCGCTTCTATGTTCTCAAAACACTTTAAGTCGTTCTTTGATGGCACTGATGAGCAAGTCATGTTATGGTCTTTCCACCACCAGCTTAATATTTCCTTTCTGTATTCCCAGAACTCAATAAAGTCCTAGTCTGTAGGAGGCTAACACCATGACCCACCAATTTCATATATTTGGCAACATGCCACTGCACATCCTTATCCAGATCAGATGCACCACTGCCTATATCTAGTCTGTGTATTCTGATGGAAGTCACCATCTTATCCCTGGCTTCGTGGGGATAAAGGTAATTTTAAAGAAGAATTTTGTAACAGCATCATTAAGCTCTAGAACACTAAAGATATTTCAATGGCTTAATGATTCAAAATAGATTAAGGGACTGTTACTGGAAAATTAATGAATTTAAAAGTACTGAAAATAAAAATGGCTATGAACATAAAGTAGAAAAGGCAATCAAAACCTGTGTCTATGTCATAAAAGAAAATCAAAGATCCACCATGAATTTTAAATCTCCCCAAAGGACTCTTTAAACATTAAAAGACCTTTAATTCTACAAACACTAATGTCTCCTCTTCCCCTGTCTTACTAAGCTAAACTGTCGCTCTAAGGTGATGTGGCTTGGCTTTAACTTCTCTGAGATCATGGTAGCTGGCAGCTTACCTCCTGATCATCCTCAAGAACACAAGAAACATCTGTTTCATTGAGAATATTCTGCTAAGGTCATTCTCATACTTCACTGTCAAAGTAATGACCTTGTTATTAGATGCTAATTATTCATGGAAAGGTCCTTGGATGGTAGGGATTCTGGTAGCTGAAATCCTTGCCAGAATCCATTTTAACTGGTCCAAAACTGCGTTGTGAGGATCATTTTAAATTCCAACAGCTCTTTTGGTAAGACATATTAAAAGGAACTTGACTTTTTTAAATTTTCTTTTTTAGTTTTTATAAAATCAGGCCCTACCTACAGATTCGCAGTGGACAGATGCCTCCTAACCCCATCAGATGTTTCAGGTTTTCTTTATCAAACTATCCCTAAAATCGTATCAAGCCCTGTGATAACGTCCAATATGGGTAACAGTACAGATGAGTGGGCAGTAGTCTATCAGACACCTTCTCTCTTTTTAAATATGGAACCTGGCACTGTTCATTTTCTTGGCTTAAAAGTAGCTATTTTGTACAGTTATATGTTTAGTGGTGATCATATAGATTCAGGTTTTTTTAAAGCATATTTAGAAATCAGGGAAACAGTCATCAAATGTTTATATGTTAATGGCATTTAATCTGGTTATTTCTGATTATACAATATTTCTGATTATACAATAGCTTCACTGCTGTATGATGACCCGAGTCTAATATTTATTGGTGATATTTGCCTCAACTACAGTGTTTAACTCCGAAAGGAATACAAATTAAAAACAATGTTACCAAGCTGATTGAAATCTGTGATTTGAAAATAAAAACCTCATGTTTTAATTTTTAATTAGGAAGTATATTAAGTCTGCATGAAAATGGCGTGAAAAAAACCCACAAGCATATTTGGTTGATTCACAATGGACTTTGTAGCAATCCACCAATTAAAAAACAAAACAAAAACAAACAAGCAAAAAACCCCAAAACCCCAAACCAAACCAAACTAAAGAAACCAAAGAAGAATAACTTTTTCTTAGTGTCCAGTATATGGGTACTTTGGCTGGTTTATTACGTTATACTAAAAATTATAGTAGTATTATATTAGTATTGGTAAAATGCCATTAGTATGGCCTTTGATAAACATAGGATCCTGGAGGCATGTTTATAATCATCATTACTCAAGAGTGTCAGGGCTATTTTATAGTTTGTATACCTCAATCCTAAACAAAAAAGCTGCCCCAAACCACTGATGCAATTATTTCTTATCTGTTTACATAAGCATTACACATCTATGTTCTCTTCGGAAGCATTAAGAAATACAGTGAAATATAAAAAAAAAAAGAAAACAAGAAATTACCCATAACTCCCAAACCAGAGATAACCAACTGAATACACGGATATAACATAATCCATTGAAAAAATGTGCTCAGGCAACAATTAGACGTGTATGAAAGGCCTACGTGTAACCGGAGGACTACAGTGTGAGAGAGGTTTTACATCATCCTTTAACTTGTATGTGAAAGCCCTCACATGGAAACAGAATGGATACAATTAATAATTAAATATCCTTCTGTTATATCCTGAGGTGAAAGGCACAGTGACAGGTAAGTGGCCACAGAACTGTGGCTAGGAAAATATCATCACTGCAGTCACCATCACAAGGGAATGGTCTCCGAATTTCTGGTTTCCCCCATGAGAGCTACACGGGAGATGCAGTGACGGCCCCTCACGCTGCCTCAGGCCTACAGAGGTGACGGAGGGGGTGTTAGGGGGCCAGCCCCGCCAGTCTCGCCCAGTGCACAGCCCTTCCTGGGGCCATGGAGACACGCCCCTAGGAAACAGGCTGCTCCGGGCTGCTTGCCACGTCTGAGTGGTATCCAGTCTTCCCAAAGCTTCATTCCCTCATATCCAATTACCTTTCTCTGGGCAATTACTATATTTTACACTTAAGGACGCTAGATTTTAAGATGCTATAATCCTCAACTATACACTCTTCCTAGTTTTGCCGCTGTTTTCTAATTAGACATTTTGTCAAATTGAAAAGACTTCAGAAGTTATCACTTGCCATTCAATCTAATGTTAAAAATGGCAAATATGTTGCTAAGTTAGATACAAGACATAAGATACCTATGTCGCCTCTTTAACGTCTTCCTAAGCCAGTTATTAATTAACCTCTTTAATGTCTTCCTGAACCAGTTATTATTAACTTATTAAATGTGAACTTATGACCGAAAATGAGAGGACTAAAGAAACAGATTGAAAATAAAATCCATGTTGAGAAAACACGAAGAGAGATGGGTTCTATGGGCTGAAAGATCTAAAGCCTAATACTTAGTATCATTCTGTGCATTCAGTAATCAACAAATTTCCCAAGACAGACAAAAGATGCAATAAACTGCAGACCAGGGCCAAGGCGAGGCCACAGCCGAGCAGTTATAAATTTGAGAGGCCTCCTTACTTGTCTAGCAGCGAAGTTTTGGGGGTTGAGCCCTGTGCCGATTGCTCCAAGGCTGACGTTGGGTAGTGTGGAACCAGAGGGAGACAGCTTGTAGCTGGGAGAAGGGGAGAAGGGAGAGCAGGGAGCCTCATCCCCAAGGCACCCATCTTGATTGGAGAAAGGCAAAGTCAGCTGAAAAGTAGTAGGAGTTAGCCAATCACAATGAGTGTTGGTTAGTGAAGCAACAGAATGCAAGAAGGGACAAGAGAGAAACACTAGGAACAAACAGAGTTAGAGCGTATTAGCGATAAACAAGGATGGAATTTGGATCTGATAAGAGTCATCACGCTTGGCCCAACAGACACCATCTGTCATCTCTAATACAGATTTTTTCTTATTCTCTAAGTCAGTAACACATTCTGCCCATTGCACGAAGATAAAAATTGCCAGACACTTTATTTTTATGCATCCAATATTGATTACTCCACCATGTGGCTGCTGAAACAGAAGCCAGAGTAACCCTGTGAATCTGTTGCAGCCTGGACCAGCATCAGGGGTGTCAGAAACGTGCTAGATCTAAAACTGTTAGTTTTTAACTGCTTTCTGAAGCCCAGGGCAATGGCAAGTCCGTATTTGGAATCAAGGAATGATCTCCTCCATTAGAATTGATAAAAATCAGAATAGGTATAAACGGCTCGTTAAAATCAGGCACTTGAGAATTTGGACAGTATGCCGCTGTAACTAAAAATAGGTCACTAGGGAAATGGAGAAGGAGAACAAAGGAAGTCCCTTAGAAATATCAGAAGAGAAAGTTATGGGCCACATTGACAAAGTTAGAAGGCAAGGTCTTGGGAGATACAGATTGTTTGTACAAGATCCCAAATTTAATTTCTCATTGCACAGCAGCAGAAAAAAAGAATTCAGAATAAATTTGTCTCTAAAATTTCTTCTACGTTTTGAGTGTGAATTTATTTTCTATTGTAAAAAGTCAGACCATATACCCCCTCCAAGTTTCATAAAAATTTCAAAAACTTAGACCTCCTTCCCAATACTCACATGCTAAAGACAGATGGTTCTAGCTACTGCCCAATCACCTGTTGACATCAACTGTTTCCATGTCACCACTTAAATGCAGGTGATGTCTGCGTTTTGCTCATTAATTAACTCAGTAATTCTATGCTTCCTCCTGGAATCGATTATCAAAAGAACAAATGGGAACCAAAGTGGTTCGCATGAATTATTATCTCAGACAAAGGATTCAACTCACCTTCTCAAAATAAGGCCCACTATCTGTGGTTCCCATGTCTTTGGAATTAGGTGGACGGAACCCAGATCGATCCTTCCTCATGATATCATTAAAATCCCCGAGATTCATCGCTCTCTTGTCCACGTCAAATTTTTTATCTGGAAGGCTCCCTGAAAAGTAGTACAGAAGTAGTGAGAATTTTAAGAACCGATATTTCCCTCATGATCAGGAGTGACTGGTCCCCCCTGCCTCCGGGGGGCGTGGTGTTAAGACCATCAATTGGTTGAGGCTGCCAGGGACCCTCCCTGGAGCACATGTGGATCTTTTTGTTTCTTTTTAAAAGACCTGTATCTGTTGTAGCTTGTTTTCAATGGAAGACTGAAAGAGAGACTTAGGGCCAAACTGGTAAAAACCTGACTAAAAAATTATTCCGACTGGCTACTGATGCGTTTGCCGAGTATAACTGGCTCAAATTCAAATGTCCTCAGTGAGAGAATTTGTCTCTTGCTGCTATTTTAGCATCTGCTAGATAAATGGGTAGGGTTGGCTGTGAAACAGTTACTGGGAATAAAGAGGCCTATTAGGCACAGCTGTTACCCTGGAATTGAGAACTCAGATTTGAACACATGAAGTGAACAATGTGATTTTCCAGGTACGATGATTATTCCTCTTTTGTTCAAAGCTCTGGAAATTTGTGATTGTACACAGACATATCAGTGCCCTTAGAGGCTTACTTTTTCATTATTCTTAGATTTTTTTTTTCTTTTTTGAAGTGTATTTATTTTGAGAGAGAAAGAGAGAGACTTGTGAGCAAGCGGGAGAGGGGCAGAGAAAGGAGGAGAGAGAATCCCAGGAAGCCTCTGCGTTGATAGCACAGAGTCGGACTCAGGGCTTGAACTAACAAACCATGAGATCACGGCCTGAGCTGAAATCAAGAGTCGGATGCTTAACCGACTGAGTCACCTAGGCGCCCTGTTATTCTTAGATTTTAAAATATCAGAGATCAAAGGATATTTCCCTTATGACCCAGGACTGTTTTCCTTTCTTCTTGGTTTGGTTCTTTTTTTTTTTTTTTTTTTTTAAATATTTTTATTTATTTCTAGGAGAGAGAGAGAGACAGCGTGAGCAGGGAGGGTCAGAGAGGGAGTCACAGACTGAAACAGGCTCCAGGCTCTGAGCTGGCAGTCAGCACAGAGCCCGATGCGGGGCTCGAACCCACGAACCGTGAGATCATGACCTAAGCGAAAGTCGGACGCTCAACCGACTAAGCCACCCAGGCGCCCCTGGTTTGGTTCTTTTTAAGGGCTTCGAAGTGAGCGACGGCATAAGGGTGAGGAGCCCACAGACGAAGGGCTGATACAGCATCTGCTCCATTTGCACTGGGAGAGCTCGTCAGTAATGAAACCTCTCCGGGCAGAGAAATCTGAGAGCGGAGTCTGGCAGGGCCACAGATATATTTTGTTTGGCCACACACCACAGTTTTCAAAATCTGAATTAGTTTCCAGTATTTAAAAATCAGGATGTCAATTTATGTCTGAATTGCTGACAAAGCTGGGCCTTTACCCTCCACGGCAATAACTGCTAAGGGTGGTCAAGGCTGATTCCTTCAGGTGGTACGTCTGCTCCCCACAGCTAACAGGTGGCCTCCAAATCCCGATTTCTTATCCCCGGCACACACTTCTTTCTGTCACTCTTGTGGATTCTGCAGCCATTGCAGTCTTCGCTCCCCGTCTAGTGTGTAGGACGGTCCCTCCTGTCTGCTGACTAGCACCCAGCCCAGTCAAATGGGGCAGGGAATCAACATAACATCATCAACAACAATATATTCCATTCACATTAGTGGAGCGATACACACCTACAGACAAATCCATTTTGCTGCTTGGATTATCTTCAGTTTGACTCTGAAAAATAAGCAACAGTGAGGGAGGATTAAAGGTTTGAATTTAACATTTGAATAAGGGGAAAAAAGGCATGATTTATGTGAGAGTGATGGCTTACTACTGGCACCGCACAAGGTCATTTGACGTGAACCTTACACTGGAATGAAGACAGTATCATTTGTAATTCGACTAATTTGATTGCTGTTGGTGTCTAACGTTTCTAAATTCAATTTTCACATAGAATTAGCTTCAATAATTCTATGGACAGGGCATAGCCGCTTAGAGAAATAAAACCCTGTCCTCAAGTTCCAGTCGGCTCGGTATCAAATTCCAGGAGTGTCAGCCAAATGATGACAACTTCTTCTCGTGACTTGTCAAGTCATCAAATCTGGAAATGTGCAGCCAAGTCAAGCCATTTGTCTTTTGGCAACCAGGGACGGGGTGTCCCCACGATGCTCCCAAGAGATAAATTAAAAAGAGAGAAAGAGAGAAATCCTACAAGAATTCCCTATATAATTAATTAAAGTCTCTCTAGTTATTTTGCGGTTGTTGTCATTTTCAAAATTACAGTATGAAAACTGGTTCAGTAGTAGTCAGGGAAAACTATGTAAGTTTTAAGGGCCTGGCTCTTTCTTCCCCTAACCGCCTAAGGAAACGGGTACAAATTCAAAAGTCATAACCTTTATTTATTTATTTTTTTTAATTTTTTTTTATGTTTTATTTATTTCTAGGAGAGAGAGAGAGACAGCGTGAGCAGGGGAGGGTCAGAGAGAGAGGGAGTCACAGACTGAAGCAGGCTCCAGGCTCTGAGCTGGCAGTCAGCACAGAGCCCGATGCGGGCTCGAACCCACGAACCGCGAGATCATGACCTGAGCGAAAGTCGGACGCTTAACCGACTAAGCCACCCAGGTGCCCCATCAAAAGTCATAACCTTTAAATATTAGAGTATTTAATTAAAAATAAGAGAAAACAAATATTGCTTTATCCAAATGAGAAATACTATTTAGCCAGTTTCCAAATCTGTAATTTTTTAAAAAAAATTAAGACACGTTTAAAGTTTATTTATTTTGAGGCAGGGAAGGGCAGAGACAGAGGAAGAGAGAGAATCCCAGGCAGGCTCTGCACTGTCAATACAGAGCCTGATGCGGGGGCTTGAACTCATGAACTGTTGAGATCATGACCTGAGCTGAAGTCCAGAGTCAGACGCTTAACTGACTGAGCCACCTAGGTGCCCCTAAATCTATAATTTTGAACTATGTTTGGCAGTGGTCTTAACATTTGTGCTAAAAGTAAAGGTTGGGATATATTACACATAGGGGAAAATGAAACTTACCAGCAATCCCATATTTGAAAACTGTTTGGCAAGAGGATTCATCCATGAATCATTGTTTCCTCCTTTCAGTGAGCACTACAGAAATGAAAACGTGCAACCTCAGAACCAAACATTTTATCTGCTCTTACTTCATATCTGAGTTGTATTTAAGTACTGATTGAAAATGAAGAACCAACAGTTTACCTTCTCGAACCCAAATTTCCCTCTTTAACTGTAGTTAATTTGATATTTTCAGTTAGTCTGAAAGAGTAATATGCTTTAGTCTGATCTATGTTTTCATTCTTATTTTATTTGTCACACTGAATTAGAAATAACTGGAAAAATATACAGTCAGCTGGTGTTTTTACCTTACAAACAGAAAAAGGTCAATATCAGATTTTCTAAAATACAGTTTTCACATGCTAGTACTTTCCCTTTTAGTATCTTCTTGTAACCCAAGCCAGTTTGCATTAGAAGAAAAGAAAGTATTTGATGCTAGTGCCTATTATTTGGAAAATAAATAGGGACTAGCCTATTTAAATAGGCTATTTAAAATGGTCATTAGTCTCTGTGTGGATACAATGAGGACTCATCTATGTAGCACTTCATCTGCTTATTTCATAAAGGACATGGGTCTCCAGTGGGAAAGATCCCTCTTACTGTAAAGCAAGGCAGACATGACTTTTTGCTTCTTAAGGGACAGTTAGTTTCTCCCTGACAATGACACCAACATTAGCTCTACTTTTTTCTCTACAGAGAAGGCAGGTTGGACTGTGATGTGGATCGTGTGGGGAGCAGGGGATGGAACTTTGTGCACTTGTGAATTCTACAAATAAAAACGGTGTTTTGATCGTATTTGTTATGTCGATGTTCTTATTCTTGGAAGTAAGTTCACGTAAGTTCAGTCACAGTTTTAAGGTCAAAAAAGCCCTCAATGGAGGGAGGGGAGAACTGGTAGTTTTTGCTTAATGTGAATGGAGTTTCAGTTTTGCAAGATGAAAAGAAGTTTTGTGTCTAGATGGTGTTGATGGCCACACAAGATGAATGTAGTACTCAATGCTACTGAACTGTGTGCACCTAAAGATGATTAAAACGGTACATTTTACATTATCTGTGTCTGTATCACAATCAGTTAAAAAAAAAAAACAAACAAAGGCCCTGGGATACAAAAGGTCAGAATTGTCCGTGGGCGCAAAACACTGAACTCCCACTGAGCTGAATGGATTACATCCTGGGGCAGCCTGAGTGAGTGAGCACCTTCTCCTTGGTCACTTTTGGAGGTAAGCAGTCTCCCTCCACTGCCTTTTCATTCAGTCTCGTTGGGAATTTGTAAATGACACAAACAAGGCCACAACAAGCCAGAGAGCATGAGAGTACAAAACTGCGGAGAAGCTTGCTGAGTAATTCCTTTTGTGACCGGGGCGAATAAAAAGAAGTCCTCAGAAGGGAAACTGCTAACTGGCTGCTTGAACAGGACGTCTCCAAAAGGAGCTACCTGTGTTCTTAGGTTGTCCAGTTACCATATTCAGAACAAAATTAATATCCTACAGCAAAGGGGATAAAGGCGCAGCCCCCTTGGCCACCTGAAGACCTTCCAGGGTGGCACCTGGTATTCGAAACCAGGACAATATTCACTGTGAAGCTGAAATTATACGGCTGCCCCTTCCTTATTTCCATCAATTGATCTGTGGAAGGAAAAAGAACGCCTCTGCTGAGAGAATGGTTCAGGTTCAAAGACCTGTTCTAGACTGAAAACAAAGTCCTCATCGAATTACGCACATCAAGGGAGAAGTGGAGTTGCTCCAAGACACGGAAAGTGACAGCTTTAGAACACAACCTGGTACGGGATGTAGACATATCACCTGGCCGCTGCCTCAGGCTTGCGAACCTGCACTTTGCTTTGCTGGGAGAGCAGTTCTGGGTTTTGGAATTTCCCGGATGGGATAAAAACAAATCATGCTTATCACCACTGGAGACGCTATCTAACTTTGGTTTCTCTTCTATAGATCATGGGGACTTACCCTAAAGTCTTCCTCCATTTTAGAATGCAAAAACACAAAGTCTTGAAAGCTTCTGTAGAATTACATGGAAACTAAAAGTGAAAAAAAAAAAAAAATCTCCTGCCCCTGAAAATTCCACTTTACTCACAGCAACAGCTCTGAGGTTCAAGGTTTCAAGGTCATAGGGAAGGAAGATGAGGAGTAAAGAGGAAGTACTTAATTTGCTCTTAAGAAAGTATTTTCCCCTTACGTAGGACCTCAGAACTCTTTCCATTAGACAATTCTCAGTTCTGCCTTCTAAGAATGAAGACACAAGCTCAAACATTTCTAAAGTGGGCTACCTTCATTTGCTTCTTTCCTCCTTGTCCCCAGCTTGCTGAGTTGTGGGAGGAAGCACTTCCCTGAGAGCCGGCGGTGTTCCAGACTCCTCCATCGTCCTCCTCTTCCCAGCTGGGATGGCGAGTTCCTGTCACTGGACCGTCACTCTCCCCCCAGCCGTCTTGCATAGATTTGGAATCTTTAAGAAAAACAAAAACAAAAACGGATGGACTGTATGCAACAGCTACATATAACAACCACCACAATGATCGGTACTTACGAATGCGGCATTCTGGGATATTTGTAATCTTACCAAATCCCTCCATACGGCGAGGCAAATATTCTAGCCCCTTCTTCATTCATATTACCCAGACAAAGGACAAGTATAACTATAGCTTTAACTACAGAGGATCCTTAGGAATAGAAGACTTTCTTAAAATCTGGAGAAAAGTGCAAGTTTTGTGATGGAGGAAGGGTGAGCCTGAGGTTGGGAAAGACACATGAAAGTCCTGACAGTACTGGTTAGGGTCAGGTTAACGTCTTTGCCAAGGGTCTGGTTAATGTCTTCCACCAGCATTCTGGATCTATTTCAAATCCACAGCATGGTACTTCCCATGATGATATAACCAGTTTTACAGTGAAAACCATGATGCAATCAGGTCTTTATAAAGCGATTTCTATGAAGTGAAGGAGATTGATAACTTTTAAAATGCAGTCAAAACACAGGCACAAGGATGAATTTCTAGAATACAGCAGAGATTGTACTTCTTCATGGGCGCTAGAAGAGTCAGAATTGTCATACGAGAAGACTGACAACAGAATTTCTCATTCAAATTTTGAGCATTCAGTATGACCACATTAAAAAAAAAAAAAAAGAAGGCAATTCTTTAAGTCTGCAATATGGCGAAAAGAGATGTTGGAATACTTTTTAAAGAAAACTACAAACAAGTGAAAATGGGCACTTGAAACTGAATTTTTCAACCGAGGAACTTCCAAGGAGACATTCCGTAGCATCGGTTTACAAAGTTTTGCAAATGACTGTGACAACACGTTGCCAGCTGGATCAAGTAAAGCTGAGACTTTCAATGGTTATGAATAAGTGCGGCATGCTTTGCGGAAAAAATTCAAACGAAGCAATCTTTGTTGGGTTCAAGAAACCCTCAATGTTCCTATGTGGGTGGAAGTATGAGAGGAGAGACAAACGGACAAGGAAGAAACAGAAGGGTGAAGTCACTGAGCAGCAGAGACTATGTTCCACATTAAAAGCCAGGAAAGCCTTTTTAAATTATAGTAACAAAGGGGCAGAAATGCAAAATAGACATGGTGAGCGGTGTCTAAGTTACTGGCCAAAAAAAAGTACGTCAACATTTCAATTCTGGCCAGATACTAAACCTAACTTAAAATCAACAAAATCAACTTCCAACTTTTAATTCAATGTAAACATGTTAAGATACCCAAAGCTATGTCACGGCCATCTGTTATTAATCCTCTGTTAAAGGTTCATGGTCCTGCATCTCACTGAAGCGAGAGTTAACATTACAATAGCCCTCACAAAAATGTCTGACCTCCGAATTAACGGAAAATGCCTCACAGATAATGCTCTAAACTTACTGGGTTTCATGGCATTTGGAGCGTTGGAGGGGGCGTTCCCCCAGCCCGTGGTCGATGCTCCTGTGTCGTCCATTTCGCCCCACCCAGGACTGCTTTCATTTGGCTCACCCCAAGCTGAAGTACCATTATCTGGAGCAGGTGGTGTGCTTTTGCTCCAGACTGTAAAGAAAGAAAATGTGTCTCTAAGAATGGTTTGTTAAATGAAACATCCCAACACCCAGGGGTGGAAGGTGGGGAGAAGGGGGACGAAAAGGGACTCCTATGTTCCCCTGGTAGAGATGCAAATGGGTTTCAGCCTCATAGGGGGCAACTGGTATTGTGGCTTTAACTTTAGGCCCCGTAATTCCATCGCCAGGAAATTATACAACAGATATACTTGGAAAGTATGTGAAATGACATGTACAAGGATGCTCTATCTCTGTTGGGAGCCCTTTGGAAGCAACCTAAATACCTATCAGAAAGGGGCTAGTCAGACCACTGTGTCATCCATGAAACCAATACTGTACACGAAACAAAAGACAAAATGTACATGCTAACATGGAAGGTTTTAAAGTATGGTGAAAAAGGCAAGGCGGAGGGAGAACAGCAATCCCTTCTGTGCAAAATCTGTAAAGGGGAGACACATTTTGCTATCGGTAAGGAACAAAATTTTTCAATGAGATATAAAACTCTAAGAGATTACCTGTGGGAAGAGACTCTTAAGGGCTAAGAGTCTTTTATTTATTTCATTTTGCTTTTCTGTACAGTTTGAAGGTTTTTACTATATGGATAATTGGGTTTTTTTTTTTTTACATGTTACCAGATTTCATAATAGATAGGGAATTAATAAACAGCATTTATTTCCTTCCTCATTCTTTTCAGTATCTTGGGGGGTGGGGAGAACTAGTTAAAAACAATCATTCTGTAAGTGGCCATAACTGCACTCACTGAACACTCCCCAAGATGTACTCAGGGAGTGGAAAACTAAATATGAGTAACTTTAACTAAAAAACAAAAACAAAAACCACCCCACCTCAACAGTGCACTCCTGTAATTTGTTGAATTCTATGCTATATGGGGACATTCGAGCGGACAGTGCCAAAGATGATATTACAAGCGCTACTTTTAATTTATCAGGTATGATGTTTCTATTCAAATAAAGGAAGAAGAAAAGTATAATTCTGGGCAAGTGATTATCAGGAGAGAACAATTTCTTTTACAAAGTATTCCACTTCCAGAGGTGATCATTAAAAATCATCTGGAGAGGGACTGAAGCCTTCCAGACGCCAGCTGTGCTAGAGCATTCTGATGGCCCCTGCAAGAGTAACATAAAATACTTCCCTTTGCTGGGGAAGGAGAAACAACGAGGATGTGTCCAGGGGTAGAACTCAAATGGAAACCAGGTCTATTTCTGCTACTATTTTAATTCTTCGTTTTAAAACCTGGAGTATAGTTCGTTTAGTGACATATATTTTTTGGATTCTGCAGACGAATACGATTACAAAAAACAAAAACAAAAAAAATCCCACACAAAGCAAAAACCCCCCAAACTTTGGGAGACTAATACAGGGATGCCATCTTTTTCCTTCTGCCAAGAAAGAACATTAAAATGTACCACCAGCATCTGTTATCAGTACCATCTTATACAAAGAGAGATTCTCTTAACAGCAGAGTAGGGTAAACGTAGGAAAGCTTTCCAAATCGAGGCTAGTTGAGTAAATGAAGCTTAATAAAAATGCCCTCCTTTAGGATTTTTCTTCATCAAACCCACAAGAAAAAGCCACTGCCTACCTGATGCTGATTTACTGGTCATCGGGGTAGGCAGGTTTGGTTCTCGAGGTGCTGGGCCCCCTTGGGAATTCTTATCCCACAGATTCACATTCTTGTAGTTATAACTGTTAGGGTCTCCCCATGCTGAAGTGCCATCGTCGATGTCCATTTTCCGACTAATTGACTGTGGGGATGGCTCTTCCCAACCGCTGGGTTCCTCGTCCTTAGGGGTTACCGGCTGTGGCCCGCTGCTCCAGTTGGAATTGGAAGGTCGTCCGTTGCCTGGAGGTGCTGGGGGTGGGCCTCCCCATGAACCAGACGCCTCTGGTTGTGGTGGCGGTGGCTGCTGTGGCTGCTGCTGCTGCTGTTGGTGCTGTTTATTCCAGGAATTGGGCTGCCTGCCTGTCTCAGTCCATGCCGGAGACCTTTTGCAATCTTCCCAACCGCCTTTGGAAGCCAGGCTTGTATTCCCACTGTTCCCCCAAGTCCCGATTTCATTCTGCCCTCCTTCGCCCCACCCAGACACAGGTTTACTTGCAGGACTTTCCCAGCTGCTGTTTTTCGCCTGATCGACTTCCTCTCCCCAACCATTCTTCCCAGAAGTCCATCCTTGATTGGGCTGGCGTCCCCCTCCCCACCCCTGATCCTTGCTGGAGTTCTCATTCCAAGAGGAAGATGTCTTTTCGTCTGGTCGTCCGCCTCCCCAGTTGGAAGAGTTGTTGTTCTTGTAGTCATTCCAGCCTCCTGTGTTCTTGGGGTCTTTCCACTCTGTAGAGGCTGAGAGCTCCCCCCATCCAGACTTCATTTGATTGCTTTGGCTGGGTGCATCTCCCCAGCCCCCTGAGTTCTTGGTCTGTGTGGCAGCGCTCTCCCACCCCTCAGTTCCTTTGTCAGATTTCCCCTCAGGTCTTGGCACCTCTTCAATATCCCACACTGTGTCCTGCTTAATTTGAGTTTGGCCCCAGCCAGTGTTTGAGAGCACCCTGGGGTCCAAATCAGTTCGGCTCAAAAGAGTCTGTAAGACAGCCTGACAATCAGGATGTGTGGGCCGGTATGACCGACGGCCAGAATTATGACTGTCACTACTTCCTGCTTTGTGGTTGCTTCCAGTGCTTTGACCTCCAACTTCACTTCCTGTGGAGCTGGAAGATCTTCCCCAACAGGGAGCCTGGGCATTGCCTTGGTTTTCAGGGAGGGGGTGGCCCTTTTGATTGTCCCATGCTCCAGTGCTAGAATTTGGTTGGTTTGGACCACTCCATTCTCCAATTTTCAACTCATCAGACCCAGTCGGCTGTTTCCATTCTCCCTGAGAGACCCCAGATGTCATTTTGTTCCCTTCACCCCATTTGCTGTCATTAGAGTCCTGAGGGCCAAAGTTCCAGGACCCACCCGTAGACCTGTTACTGCTGTCCCAAGAGTCATTTTTTGACCCAGTTGATTTCTGAACAGAAGCTCCTTTCCAGGAGTCCTCTCTATCCTTTCCATTGTTCCCATTGTTTCCAGAATTGCTTTGTCCAGAGGCTGTGTCAGTTCCAGAAGGCCCCCTAGCTGCACCCCAAGATCCAACACTCCCAGTCTTTCGATCTCCAGTGCTTTGTGAAGGGGCATCAGTGCTCCTGGAGGCGTTCCCCAAGCCCATTCCAAAGGGCATTCCCTTATTCTCCATGGGGTTTGGTGAACTTAAGTTCAAGGAGTTAGTGTTTCCATTTTTTGGTCCATCAGTGTTATGAATTTGAGCCTGTTCTCTGCCAGAGACAACAAAATTCACACCCGCATTTTCCATCTTTGACTGCTGTTCCCTGGATGCCTGACCTACTGTGCTAACCTGTGCACTGGAATTACTAGTATCCGTTTCCAATGCCCCTTTCCTAGGATTTCCTTCTTGGACCAGCGCTGGCCAGGCAGATGGGTTGCTATTTGGGTTAAAGTTGCTGAAGCCAGAGCCAGGTCCAATTCTATCCTGACCACTCACATTCCTCCAATTTCCTAGTCCATTGTTGCTCTCTGTAGTAGAGTTGGAAGATTGAACAGATTTAGTCTTAGGGTCAGATTTCCAGACCCCAAGATTACATTCGTTTCCAGAACTTGCAGACTGGCACTGGCTCCCTTTTCCTTTGTTACTAGTGGTGCTTCCTGGCAGAGTGCTCTTCTCAGAGCCAGGGTTCGAGGCACTGTTGTTATCGGTGGTGTTTTCGGAAGAAGACTCAGTGTCTTTGCTGGCAATACAAGGCCACTCTTCCATGTCAGACCCGTCTACAATCACCTTGTCCCAGATGTGAATGGGGTTGGGGGAGGCGCCGTTGTTGGAGGAGGCTCCCGGGCCCCAAGTGGAATTTGCATAATTTGAAGCAGCAGCACCTCCAAGGGTTGACTCTGGGAAAGAGATGGTCTTATCAATCACAGCTACACACGTACGCTCTATTAGCACCTCAAGCTCAAGCTGCCCCTAAGAGAGCTCACCACGTTTCCCCACAAACTCACGTCTCTACCCAGCTGCCTGTCTCGGTAAACTGTGTCCCACCTGTCTTAGTCACCTCTTCCGTTTCATTCTGCCTGGTTGGTTTATTTGCTAGGTCTAACTCCACAGCATCTCTCAAAGCTATCCCCTTATCTTTTCTTTTTTTTTTTTGAATGTTTATTTTTGAGAGAGCGCGAGACAGAGCACAAGCAGGGGAGGGGCAGAGAGAGAGGGAGACACAGAATCCAAAGCAGGGTCCAGGCTCTGCACTGTCAGCACAGAGCCCAATGTGGGTCTCGAACTCACGAACTGTGAGATCATGACCTGAGCCAAAGTTGGATGCTTAACCGACTGTGCCACCCAGGTGCCCCCTCCTTGTCTTTTCTGTTGACAGAGAAGGGCCTTCTCCTATCTTGAGACAATGCAGTAGCACCCTGAACTTGCTTTGTATCTCCAATCTACTCTAAACACCCCGGCTAGAGTAATTGTTCTAAAGCACACCTTCGATTAGATCACTGCCGTAGGGGAAGCTTCCAACAGTTTCCTAGTGCACAAGAATAGAGCTAGACTCTTTGGCCTGGAGTTTGATCAGGATGCTGCATAACCTGGGAAATGATTTTCTAATCTTATCTTCCACTGTTTTCTATGTAGATGTCGACATTCTACACTATTTGACATTCCACAACTTGTGCCTTCTCACTTTGGCACCATTCCACATTGGCACCTACTGGTTTTTCCTCCTGAATGCATATACTGAAATTTATTCATCTTTCTGGGCCTACTTCAAGTGCCATTTCTTCTATGACATTTTTTTTTGTTTTTAAGTTCATCATCTGAAAATAACCTTTCCCTGTCTAGAGACATTTTGCTCAGTGCTGTGGTACCGTGTTCACATCTTCCTTCCCCCACCTTAGCACAGAGACTCCCGTAAGAGCTCCCCCTCTGAGGCAGAGACCCTATCTTGCTCACGTTTGAATTCCACATAGTGGCCAGTGCATTGCTGCTCAGGAAGCACCTGATGAATGATGAATGCCCACCCACCTAGATGCTAGGGCAGGCAAGCATGCATCAATGTGTATGCCCAAGGACCTTAATCTGATAAATGAGTCTGGCTCAATACATACTTTGGTGGAATTTATGCTATTTGCTGGGGGGGAAAATGACATGCTTTTAACCCAGTAATTTCTTCTAAAGTTGTTTTAGTTATTTTAACCAAGAAGTTTTAAATCAATATAAAGTTGAAAAAAGCCTTACAGAAAGCCATATAAAAGTAGGGAAGCAGAGAATCTCAAACTCTTCAGATGTAGGGGCCTCGTTGGTTTTAAGAATGCAAACAAGAGAATTTGACTCGCACTGGACCCAGACCCCTGTCTGCGTCCAGGCCTGGCTGGACTGAGCTGCAGAAACACTCGACATGACTGCTCCTCACATACTTCCTTTTGCAACTGCTTATGATGGGCCAGCAAGGAAGGGCCATGAAGCTTTCGCTTGCTTGCTTTGGGTCTGGCCTGACGGCCACCACAGAAAAGCCTGGATGAAGCCTCTGTCCCCATGAGGTTTTTCTCCATCTTTACTCTGCACATGAGACAGTAATAGAGTTTTCTAGGCAATTCTGTGTTCAAACTCACAACTAGAACTAGAAGCATGCTACAGTTGATAATAACCAATTCACTGTTCTTAACAAGGCTTGATAGTGTTCAAGTCTTTATAGAACAGCTTTTTTTAAGAGCTAAGTAGAATTCTGTTAATAAGCTTTAAAAAGAGTGGGAGGTGATGCTTGGAGGTTCTTCGCTATTAGGTGATTTAGTATTCATCTATTAAAAACTCTCGAAACTTCTAGTAGAGCCTTTCAGCTAGAGATACCTTACGTCTACATACAGGTTTTAACAGAGCTCAAACTCCTCTAAAGAAATAATGATTTTAAACATCTAATATAAAACAATAGACTGATACTGTTTGGTATCCACTCCCCCCGCCCCCCAATTCTACACTGTAATCGAAGAGATGATTCTCTCTCCACCCCCAGCGTTCTAGGAACATAAACTCAGGCAGCCAGGATTCAGAACAAGCGCCTGCACTGGCCCCACCTCCAGCCACACCCTGGGCACACACTTGTGGTGACAGCTGGGACCACGAGGCTGGAGTTTATAATGCGCTTGTCAGAAAAGGAAACAAGGCCCCAAATGGTGACAACGAACGGCAGCCACACTGGCCTCTCACGCCAGCAGCACACCCTGGACACTAAAAGCCAGTTTCAGAAGGGAAGTGCCGGGACACCTCTCATTCAGGGGTCCTCTCCCGTCCTGGGAGGGAACCCGAGGGTCTTCTGGGGACTCTCTACCGGGCAGCATGACAGACGTGTTCGCTCTCTTTAAAGCTGCCAGGAAGTCCCTTCCGGCCGGGCTCCTCACCTGGTGCAGTCCCGCCGTCACTCTGCAGCGGCGTCCCTGTCACTTGTGCGTTGCTGGAGTTTGCTCCGGGTGCCGTGGGGGGAGGAGGCCCTGCCCCGCCCCCGAGGAGCATGCAGGATGGTGGAGGGGGCTGCCCACGTTTTAGTAACACTTTGTGGTCCTGCTGGCAACGGAATCGCGGCGGCACCTCCCGAGGCATGTAGCGGGCGGCGCTTGGCGGTTGTCCGTTCGGCACTGCCACCCTTTTGGCATTGTTGCCACCATTGACTGGTGGCGACGGAGAGCTGCCAATTGGGCTGGCGGCCGCTGGTTGGCTTAAACTCGGTTTCGTCACTTCGGGCACTGAAAAAGAGAGATTGGGAAACAGTCTTTGAAATCCAATACATTTTTCCGAAGATTGTTTTTAAGAGGGCTTACGTGAGACCCCTTCCAGTAATGGGCCTTCCATCCTACTGCGACTGGACGTGGTCTTTCTAAATCCCTACATCTTCAGTTTACTGGAGATCGGGCAGAGGTGGGGAGTGAGGGGGACGAGGACCTGAAGACAGCAGTACCACGGAACTCTAGTCCATTACTTAAGGGGAAGGGGGAAGCAATCACCATTCACTTCCCTAAATCCCTGAAAGGCTCCCTAGCAGGTCGAGGGATATATATATGGGCCCTCAATAAAGGTTCGAAGCTCTCAGCCCAAAGGCCCTTTATCCACATTCTTAAAGATCTACCTCTGGGAAACTTTTCCTGAAGTCCCTGGACCAGGTAGACTAAGCACCTTCATTTTGTCCGTCTTTCTTTACCATGAATTTACCATATTATATTGAAATTCTCATTTATAGGCTCCTTGCTCTCACCAGGCCCAGAGTCCCTCAAAGGTTAAGACCCATCTTTCATCTTTTTTTCTCAGGGCCTGGCACAGAGAAGACCCCACAGGGACCCTTAGCCCAGGAGACTCACAAAATCAACTCGGTTTTGATTTCGACAGCTACCTGAACAAAAAACACTCTTGCCTGGCACTCTGTGTAAACCATTAGAAATGTTACAAGTTTTGTGGGTTTTTTGTTTTCGCTTTTGTCAAAAAAAAAAAAAATTTAAGGGTACTTTGTGTATTTATTCCAACTATTTAAAACAAAAATGTCAAAATGTAGGCATGTTTCCTATTTATTTTAAAGAATGTAATGTTTCACCTTACTTTTAAAAAGGGCAAACAGGAAGGATGGGAATGTGCAGGATGACCGTGTGAAGATGCGATCTGCAGGGCACTCTGCAGAAGTCAAGGGCTTTCCCCTCAGCCCTCCACAGAATGTCCTTCTAGATCTCTACGTCCCTTGCTTCTTCCTACCAAAAGACTACCACCCTTTCCAAGAAAATCTGCCTGGCAAACAGAGGCTGGCAATATTACAGAAACAATCATTGAGCCTGACAGTTCAGATGATTCTGAGGTCAAGTTCCCAGACATCCAGAGTAATATCTGGGCCAGCTCTGGGGCGGTACTGCCCTGACCACTGTAATGGTGCTGGGCCAGCAATGCTGCTAGTTGAACTGGCTCCTTTATGGAGAGAGAGACATCATCAGAATCAAGGGGCCCAATCTACCTCCACCGGGTATTGGTGAGTACGGGAGTAACAAGAAAGAGGAGCAAGAGCCTGAAGTAACTTCAAGGCAACCCATGGTCTAATTTCAGCCAATCATGAGGCAGTATTGGCTTTTCCAGTAAGGAAGGGAGGTCAGAGGATCCATAACCTGATGAGCAGAAGAATAAACCTATTTCTTAAGAAAATAAATTGGCCATTGCATGATACTATCAATATAGTAGGCTCTGTATGACCTTACAGCAGCTGATGGGTAAAAATAACTGATAAATGAGTGAAGAGGAATTATTCAATGATTCGTTTTCTCTCTGTGTCTGTAACATTCCAGAGCAGATGGCATTCCTAGTCCCCTTTCCTCTTATTATGATTAGAAACAAGACGCCTGCAAAGGCTGGGAGGATTCTTCCCAACTGGTTTTTGGGATGGAAGGAGCTATGCTTCCACAAGGCCACCCTTCCATAAAAGCTCTAGAATCTCCACTCTACATTAGTCATGTCTGTTTCACGCCTGGACTCATTTCCTGAAACAGAGCAAGACATAGCAAGGGCAGCCCACAGCACGGAGGTCTGAAAATCAGTTCGACTAATGTTACAACACTCACAGCACAATCAAAGAAACTTGGTGGGTATCATATATTGTACAAGATTCCTTGCAAAAGTGCCTCAGAGAATTTTCCCACCACGTGAGAGAAAGGATCATAAATAATAAACCCTTTTTGAAATAAAATCAGACTACGTCTCAACCACTTTCGTTCCAGTATGGTGCTCTATTCTGGGGAACCAGTCACTCAAAATTCCAGGACACAATCAGAAAATGCCTGAGGTACATGGTAGGAGCAAACTGTGTTTCAGAAATTGAGTATGGTTTCTTTTGTTTGTTTTTTTAATTTTTTTGAGAGAGAGCTTGAGCAGGGGAGGGGGAGAAGATCTGAAGCAGGCTCTGCACTGACAAGCAGTGAGCCTGATGCAGGGCTCGAACTCACGAACCACAAGATCATGATATGAGCCGAAGTTGGGTGCTCAACCGACTGAGCCACCCAGGTGTCCCAGAACGTGAATGAATTCTTATTCGACACCTTTCTGTGATTTCAAGAATTAAAGCGTTTAGGGGCCAATCATAACTGGAGAGCAATCAGCTATTAGGCAGGAGGCCTGATCCAACTTGCTTCCCAAAGTCCACGCTTAGGACCTCCCAGTGTCAGGGTGACCATTACAGCATGCCCCAGGATGTCCGGTGCTAACAGAGAAGATGGAAATTATGATGGAGTGGGAATTGCTTTTCAGGCCCTCTTGTTTCTCATCAGAACCTTACTGATTTGTAGGCTGTAGTGCAAATCTTGCTAAAGATAAGCTGCTCAAAATAAGGGCATAATTTCTTATCTCCCAGAGAAAAGGTCAGTGGCTTAAACATGATCTCTGTAGCAAAGGGAAACAAAGACATTGTGAAAAACGCTGGGTATCTTATTTTCTAATTTCCATTCACTGACTTCCAAAAACCATTTATTTACTCTAATGACTGAATCTTTTTCCTTTTCCCGGTTGCCGTTATTCTCATCTTACAGTCTGAACTTCAAAACTGCCTCAATTTCTGAAAAGCTTCAGTAAAATGCTACTTTTTCAGATAAAAGTATTAAGAAAATTCTGAAACAGGCTGGACCAATATGAACTACTATCTTTAACTATCTTGATATTTAAACATGAAACATTAAAAAAAAAATTCTAGAAATGTTTTCCTTGTGATGAAAACTTTTTTTTGTGTGTGTGTGTGAGAGAGAGAGAGAGAGAACGAGCATGCACACATACACAGTCAAGCAGGGGAGAAGGGCAGAAGTGGGAGGAGAGAGAGAATTCCAAGCAGGCTCCATGCGCAGTGTGGAGCTTGATCCCATGACCCTGGGATCATGACCTGAGCTGAAATCAAAAGTCAAACGCTTAGGCAACTGAGCTACCCAAGCACTCCTAGAAATGTTTTATTATAAGTAGTAGTTAAAACACATACAAGCCCTCGAAGAGACATTATTCTCAATTGAAAATTTCTCGGTAAATAATCAGTGGTTCCAATGCAATACAACAAGAATCGCAGACTGATGACACACAGACAGTGGCTGCCATGCACTGAAGAGTCCTCTGTGACCTCTAAGCACTGCCTCCATTTCTTTACCTTGTACTCACTCCTCAGATTCCACGCACACTGGCTTTTGCCCTGAACATCTCCCTGGGAACTCTTCTCCTCATTCAACAACTAGTCATCTTCATTGCCAGTCTAATGGACACTCGTTGGACCTTCTCTTGACTTTTCTGCAACTTTGGGCACTACTGGCCATATCCTCCCTCTGCTTTTGTGAGAGCTGCTGAGACCCCTCCAGCCAGCTCTTCAGCTCTTCCTTTCTCTCTTCCTTTGTGGGTTCTCACACTCTTGATCAGAGCTCAGCAGACTTTTTCTGTAACGGGCCAGACAGTAAATATTTTAGGTTTTGCTGGCCATACAGTCTTGGTTGTGATGACTCAACTGTGCGTATTGGCAAAAGCAGCCAGAGACCACACGTAAACCATGATGTGGCTGTGTTCCGTTCAATACCGATCTCACTAAAATATAAATTTCATACCACTTTCATTGTCACAAAATACTCTTTTATAATTTTCCTAATCACTGAAAAAATGTAAAAAACATTCCTAGCTCATGGGCAATACAAAAACAGGAGAATTAGATTTGCTCAGAGGGTGAGAGTTGGCAACCTCCTAATCAGAGTGTAAGATGGCACCCAAATTTGGTTATGAGTTGTGTCTTTATTAACAAAAATTTTTTTAATGTTTACTTTTGAGAGAAAGAAAGAGAGCGAGGGCGCAAGCAAGGAAGGGGCAGAGAGAGGGAGACATAATATCTGAAGCAGTCTCCAGACTCTTGAGCTGTAGCACAGAACCTGACATGGGGCTCAAACCCATGAACTGCGAGATCATGACCTGAGCCGAAGTTGGATGCTCAACCGACTGAGCCTCCCAGGTGCCCTGAGTTGTGTCTTTTTAAAAAATCTGAACATGAAGATGGGGCCTACACTCTTCCCACATTTAAGTTACTTAAGTACAAACTCCCCCATGCTCAGACTTTTTTATGTCCAAGTGCTTCCCAAATCACTACCTCCAACTTAGATCTTTTCAACCCTTCTTCCTCTTATCCTCAAACTTGTTCCCCAAATCTCCCCGTCATCTCTTAGTTCAAGAAACAAGAGTCATTACCCAACCAGCTTCTCAAGTCAGAAACCTGGAAGGCATTGTAGACTTTGCTTTCTTCGCGCATCATTATCTGATCATCATTACATTCCACTGAACCAAAGCATGTCTCCAATGCCTTCCTTCCTCCCTCTCTATCACCAATGCTCCTAATCGGGTTCAAGTCCTTGTTACCTCCCATCTGGACTATTCTGTGCCCATCTATCTCAACCACATGCCTTATACCTCACAATCATTCACTTTCAAGTGGCAGCCACAACCATCTCTGAACAAATGGTTCCCACCATGGTGTTAGAGAATAGAAGTGTTTCTACAAGGTATAAGGGATACTGCAAGTAGTTTTGTTTGTAAAGTGTTTACTTGGAAGGAAAAACCCATCTCAAATCTTAATAAATTAGAGTAGGCTCATGTTATCCCAACCACCACCAGGCACTCACTGAATATGCCTTCTGGGGTAGACTCGAATTGTGGCTGATGTACCACAATGACCCATCACCCCTGATACGTTGATGGGAAGGCGCTGTCCCTCAGCCGTGCCCCAGGTGGGGATCAGGTCATGGGACTAATGCTGTGGATGCTAATATCTAAAAATATCAACTTATATTGAGCTGGAGGCTTTTCCCTGTTGCTTTGACTCTCACCATCAGTATTTCTGGTAGCAGAGTAAGGCTCACCGAACAAAACACCTAACACACATTTACCATGAGAGACTGCTAAGCATCAGGCACCAGAGCCCTTCAAATCTTTGAAGACCATTACCTGAGCTTCCTCAGGTAGGGGCCTTCCCCTGGGGGGTTAGACATTCCCACATGTTTAACCCTTGCAAACACGATACAGGGTCAAATTCATTGACCAATCTGGCCCAAACTGCACAGGCTCCACAGAGGTTGATCTGTTCTTTCCACAGTGTTGGGCCTATTACAGAAACTGCAAATCCCCTCCTAGATGCTGTGCTCCTGCTAATGCCACTTAAGGTCAGGTTAATTCTTATCAATCAGTCATTTCATACTGATAACTACACGTTTAAGCCAACCATGACCCTAACAGCTTTTTCACAATGCAAAATTGCTATGTCCAAACCCCTGTGTTGTACAGCCTCTCCTAATCTTATCCTTCACCCCTGTTTTACCTAGTCTGTTACCTCAACAGCATAGGCTCTTGAGATTCTTTTTTATTTTTTTAGCTTTTTAATTTTTATTTTTTATTTATTTATTTATTTATTTATTTTTTATTACTAGGAGAGAGAGAGAGACAGCGTGAGCAGGGGAGGGTCAGAGAGAGAGGGAGTCACAGACTGAAACAGGCTCCAGGCTCTGAGCTGGCAGTCAGCACAGAGCCCGACGCGGGGCTCGAACCCACGAACCGCGAGATCATGACCCAAGCGAAAGTCGGATGCTTAACCGACTAAGCCACCCAGGCGCCCCATAGCTTTTTAATTTTTAAATTTATTTTTAAATATTTATTTGAGAGAGAGAATGTATGTGGGTGCACATGAGAGAGAGAGAGAGAGAGAGAGAGAGAGAGAGAGAGAATCCCAAGCAGACTCTGTGTGTCAATGCAGAGCCTGATGCGGGGCTTGATCTCATGAACTGTGAGATGATGACCTGAGCCAAAGTCAAGAGTCGGACGCTTAACTGATGGAGCCATCCAGGCACCCTGACTCTTGAAATTCTAAGTCCAACATCCAACAAGGGGGGATATCAGCCTCTACGTTAAATGCTTTGGACTGTTTACAGGCTAGCAGGCCCACGTCTAGTCCATGTCTTCACAGAACCTCCACTTGAAATCCTGCCCTATTCTCCAGAATTGTTTTTTTTTTTTAAATAAGGAAGATAAAGACAGAACATACAATGACTCTGCTTTTTCTCTGAAATAGGGACAAATCTGACCTCAGTCCTCTGTACATACACTTGACACCAATAGAGTTGTTTTTCTTACAGGGCTTACTGGGGAAAGAGGGGCAGATTCAGAGTTACAGGGAGACTACCTGAGTAAGGCACCACGTTTGGGAAGAGGAAAAGGACCCAGAAACATCAGCTGAGCGAAGTGAAGAATAGGATTTAGAGTGCAGACAGGCTCTTGCGAACAAACGTAAAGATGTGTCTGAAGTGGGGTAAAAACCCAGAAAGGTCAGGCCTACCACTAGGCCACATCTTCATATACCCTCCCTCCACTTGAAATACTGTCCTATTCTCTCCAGAATTCCCATTTTTCCTCTGCCTCTACTTACAGTCTAACAGACTCCAGAGATCAATTTTATTTTTACTTCTGTTTTCTCTGTGGTTCTACTAAGTAAGTTCTTTAGGAGACCTGAAACAGGCTCTCATTTTTCTTTAGGATTATTTTACTTTCATTTTTTCATGGGGGTGGGGGTAGGGTGGAAGAATGTGGAAACTGTGAGGCTGTATTCCATTTTATGGTAGGTGTGAGAAGGATCCTAATCGGAAAGAAAGTTCACTAGTAAGTAGAAAAGAAAGTTTGATTTTTAAGATTTTGGCAGAAGGAAGAGGAATGCGTTTCTGAGAATAGACGTAGAGGAAAAAAAAATCTGAGAAGGAATGCCTTAGTGAATTTTCGATTTTCCAGTAGAAACACCATGTACCATACTTGTTTCCACAGCTTAGCTGGTACGTGGCTTCATGAACATTAGAGTTGTGGCCAGGCCCAGGAACCAAACCACCATGTTCCAACAACCACAGAGCCCGGATTTTCCAGGAAAATGCTAATTTTCTCATCTGTTGTCCCCATAAATCATCAAAAAGTCCTATAAATATAAATACTACGTGCCCAAATCCTTTCCTAGACAGTATGTTGGTTTAGAAAATATGGACACGGTACCACTATCAAGAACTCTATTTTTATGGTAAAGTATAACTTCTATTTCAAACAAGAAATTTATAAACACACTTCCAAATAAAGCCCATTTCTGGGTTGGTACTGCCTGAAAATACAAGGGAAGAACACTATTCTAAGTAATTAAGATAATCATAACTAATAACATTTCTTATCAGTTTATTTTCTAAATCACTACAAGGTCCCGGACTACATTTGCCCTGGAAATGCCTTTTGGTTAGAAATACATTACAATATTGTCTACTTATCTGAGAATTTACTTTCCAGAACTAAGTTTCCTTCCAAACTAGCACTGTCTTTATTAGTTCTCTATCCCTGTGTGACAGGCTTTGGCCTGGTGGTCCAATAATAGAAAATAAAACCAAGAAGAAACAAATCATTAGAAGGCCTCCCATCACATGTTGGCTGATTCAGCGTCCTGACCTTCCTCCGAGTCACCACAGTCCTATATGATTCCCTTCACCTGGGGCAGTGGTTCTCAACCTGGGACATGTCCCGGGGGCACCTGTAGAGCTTCTCAAAATACATCTGCTAGGGCTGTGGCCTGAAGGTTTGGGAGGAGGCCCACGCTTGTGTATTTTGACAAGTCATCAAGCAAGTGATTTTAATGCGTACCCTGGTTGAGAACCACTCATTTAAGTGGGCAAGGATAGGAGATAGAACACTGGTCTCAAGGAACGAAGTCTACCACTCTGAAAGGGAACTGACCAAAAGTGTGGCTAATACCAGACCAAACTGCATAATCAAAATTGACCGAAGAGAGAGAGATATGAAAACACAGGGACCAATGAGTTGAGGATGATGTGAGGGACATCTGCTTATGTTTACAATACATCGCGGTTTTAACAGGGTTAAAATTCATTATTATTATTATTATTATTATAATTTTTAAAAAGGGTGTTCCAGGCTCTAGCTCAGAAGACCATGTGACCAACCTAGACATAACACTCCCTTTCAGGCTCAGTGCAGGCCATGGATCAAGATGGTTAAAAATCTTCTGCAATTCTGTAAATTAGGGGCTGGTGTTTTGTTTTGTTATTGTTCTGAAAAGGCTCAGTTCAAAATCATGACCCATATATTTTCAAAAGAGGGTATTACTTTTTCTAATCCCTTTTGCCTCCTAAAAAATTTAAGGCCAACCAGAAACACTACTACAAGTACTTTTAATTTATCATTACTGCTCTTCAGTGGCTGCAAACAACCAATTTAATTACTCTGCACCCACTCTCACTAATCAAGTGGATTGGAGGCTGAGTCAACAAGAGTGTAAAATCTACAACAGAAGCTTCCACCAACTTAGAAAGGGAAAAAAAAAATCTTACCTTTGGTTTTTTGTTCCGTGACCTGAAAAAATAAATGAACAGACATAAGTGAATGAGATTTACCTTCTAGTTCGCTATTATAAGACTACTTTAATGCTGATTAACTTAAGTGATTCAAGCTGTCAGACACACAGGCATAGTTCAAATCCAGAAAAAAAAGCTGACAGTTAGTTCGGACATCTTTCTATAAAGACAATGGCCATATGTCCAGCTATAACATACATGACCTTCATTATGAAGGACACTAAAAATTAAAACCAGAAGCATTCCACTCTCATTAAATGATGAAGTATCTGTATCAGGAATGCTGCTTGTCATTTTGATAACCTGAGTAGAAAGCAAACGACGTAGCTTAGAAACAAAATTAGCCATAGAGACAAAAAGGTTACCCCGGGAGTATGTACTCAAATACTTGATCTCAAATCTAGAAAACAACAGTTCAAGGGCCCATCATCAGAAGTATCAGAGGCCATGGCAGGAAGGCAGGATTTAAAACCAAGCCATGCCACTTCCTGGCTGTGTGATCTGTTTTCTATTTATCTGTTGAATGGAGATAATAATAGTATCTCCATACAAAGGGTTGTTATAAGGATTAAATTGGATATCCTATGCCAGTGCTCAATAAATGTTTGTTATTTCTAATCAAAGTTCACAGAAACAGTGTGATATACAGCAGTGAGTGAAATATGTAAATTTTGGACAAATGAAGACTGCTTTGTTGAAAGTATTTCTTCTTTACAGATTAACTAACACATTTATGGAAGTGATTAACCTAAAAGACTAGACAGGATGAATAGAATAATGGGTTTTTAGAGAGTTTAGAAATGATGATTAGGAGCCACATGGAAAACTGTTTCTGCTATTAAGAGAGGAAAATAAAGAAGGGCACCTAATTATATATGTCTTATAATATTAAAACAAAACCACAAAAAGCCATGCATACGAAGAACATCCAAAAGAAAATGCGCCAGAATTCTAACAGGGCTTCTATTATTACCACCACCACCACCACCACCACCACCATCATAGAGATCATGCATGATTTTGACTCCCCTTTCCCAAATGTTAATCTTCCAAAGCACTTTTAATGGTTCTCTGACTTGCAATAGAAAAAGAAGATGTTTGATTATTTCTGGCTGGTAGTCACGCCACATTCCTACTCTGGGTGCTCATGAAAACTTGCCCATCTTTGCAGAGTATGTCCTATAGCTAACCAGCCCACTTGATAGTGGATGGCATCACCCCAGACTTGGACTCTGAGTTAAAGGATCTGGTTGTATGACCTCCAGGAGCATTCCTTACACTCTTATATTAAAAGCCAAGTTAATTCTACTGTACTGAATTTGTAGTAGACAGCATCTTAAAATGTGTTTCCATGAACTAATTATTACAGAGCTCAAGTCTACTGTGCAATTTTTCTAAAACTCTATCTAACCAACAATGAACTAATTTGTCTCCACATACCAATTCCTTAAGGCAATTTAAATTTTATAACATCATAATATTTCTTAGAATGCCATTAAAAATTTTTTTAATGCTTTTTATTTATTTATTTTTTAATATTTTTATTTATTTCTAGGAGAGAGAGAGAGACAGTGTGAGCAGGGGAGGGTCAGAGAGAGAGGGAGACACAGACTGAAACAGGCTCCAGGCTCTGAGCTGGCAGTCAGCACAGAGCCCGACGCGGGGCCGAACCCACAAACCGCGAGATCATGACCCAAGTGAAAGTCGGACGCCCAACCGACTAAGCCACCCAGGCGCCCCGCCTTTTATTTATTTCTGAGAGAGAGAGAGAGAGAGAGAGAAAGAGAGAGAACGCAGGGGAGGGTCAGAGAGAGAGGGAGACACAGGACTCAAACCCACGAACTGTGAGATCATGACCTGAGCCGAAGACGGAGCCACCCAGGCGCCCCTACAATGCCATTTTGAAGATCAAGTTATACAGGAAGTCAGTGCTTTCCCCAGCTGTAAGTGACAAACCCAAATAATGTCAAATGTGTCTTACAATGTGGTTTCTGTTAAAAGAGCTGTCCTCCAGACGGTGAAAAGCTGGAGGATCAAAGCATGTGTTCTGCCAACACTAAACAATGATCCTTTTGCAGCATCAGCTTAATGAATGTGAATGGAATCCTTCCTTGACACCTTTCTCATGAATGAAAATCGAACACAGTTTACTCAGTGATGGCTCTAGAAAGAGCAAACTGCTCATGAGAAAAGCTCAACTTTAATGTCTGTGTGGAAATAATTTAACTTAAAATACAAGTCAATTCTTCAAGACAATTACATTGCCAGCACTCCTTCTTGACCATGGATTTATTAAACAAACATTTTTTTGAGTGACTCTTATGTACTGGGCACTGACCACCCTACTTCCTGGAAATAGAAACAGGAATAAAACCTTGACAAATGTACAGTCTCACAGGGAAGGCAGACATGGGGAGATGATTACAAAGCACTGGGGTGAGCAGCAAGAAGGATGTGGAAGCACTGCAAATCGTGCTGATTGAATGAATGAATGGCTGCGTAATAGAACCCCTGGCACATGCTGCGTAATAGAACCCCTGGCACATTCTCTACAGTTCTTTGCATCACAGCAAATTTTATGCCTCCTGGTTGAGGCGCTGTCTCTACATTAAGGTTGGAAACCACCAAGACAATCACATGGTAAGCTTTGTACTCTTTCCTAAAACTGCTAAATCAGAATCTGATTCTGAAATTACACAATGGTTCAGGATGATAAAACAATATCCAAGGCCACGTGTTGGCCTAGGTCTTGTGGCAGCCAATCTACAACATTTCTGAACAAAAATGACTGAATTTTTATTGTTCATTACCAGCCATTTGAAATTTTAGTTATGGTGATTTTTCTCTTTGCCATAACTTTGGAACCAGTTCTTAATACAGATGCAATTACAGAGGGGACACTGTCCAGCTGTATATTTTTAGGGGCGCCTGGGTGGTTCAGTTGGTTAAGGTCTGACTTCAGCTCAGGTCATGATCTCATGGTCACTGAGTTCGAGCCCCGCCTCAGGTTCTGTGTTGTGAGTGCAGAGCCCACTTCAGATCCTCTGTCGCCCATTCTCTATGCCCCTCCCCTGCTCGCTCTCTCTCCTAAAAATAAACATCAAATTTTCATTTTTTAATGTTTATTTATTCATTTTTGAAAGAGAGAGAGAGACAGGGTGGGGAGGGGCAGAGAGGGAGAGGGAAAGAGAATCCCAAGCAGGCTCTATGCTGGTGGCGGGGCTTGAACTCACAAACCATGAGATCATGACCTGAGCTGAAACCAAGAGTCGGATGCTTAACCATCTGAGCCACCCAAGCGCCCCCATCCCAATTTGCTCTTGAATAAACCCACACCTTCTGGTATTTCAAATAATTTTTCTATTAGTGGGATCCACAGCAAAAGTTTACAGATGCGTATACTATAAATCACTTCCAGATACTCATATCGTCCAGGTGAGAAACACTGTTACCTAAGTGAAGGATGTAGACTGTACAGTGTCTGAAATAACCCCTCCATTTGGTATCTTCTTGTTACCGGCCTTGGCTCAAGTTCATGAGTGTCCAGCCTATGAATCATTCACACAGACTGTAAAACCCAATTTTTATATCAATTTAGTCGACGAAATGTGAATGCCCTAGAGGAAAGCAAGCCTTCACTGAGGTTCACTCTCCACCATTCAGAGCGGAAGGTCTGTGTGCGGAGGTGGTGCCGACAGCTGGTGGACTTGGTAATCACAACCTAAAATGTGAAATGGGGATGTGTCCCCAAAGGGAAGGAAGTATGAAAAAGGCCTCTGGGTCGTCCTCTGACATATTTATTCAGACTCTTTGCTGACATTTTAGACAATTCTAACAAGCTCAGATTAGAAGCAACACATTAGAAGCAGGTACCCTGAGAGTATGAGGGTGTGATGGTGAGCACACGACTATGAATAGAAACAGAAACACAATTAAAAGAAGACAAGAGCTTAAAGAGTGCGCACAGCAGTCTATTATAACACCAAACAATAATGAATATTACTTGTAATTAAGTCATGAGGAAAAAAATAAAATTACATTCTGTATGTTTAATGTGGCAGGGTCACATGCAATCCAATTCCGAAAATATTTCCAGCATCGTTTTTTTATGCTTGCACTCATAAATGATCTATTTCAAAAGTTCGGAAAACTGAATTACGGGAATATACACTACAGCTAATAATGCTGGGGAAACTCCTGGTGTCCCTTAAAGCCTACACTGGTTTGTGTCCGACTGCCTGCCTTGAGTCTATTCTAAATCTAGAGTTCCCTCTGAAGCCTGTTAACAGTTTCTGCCTCCCTAAACTGAGCTTCAATAACCGGACACCAGAGCAGGGACCCTCAAACCTGCCTCACTGTGAGGTCCTGCTCCCCAAGTGCTCTGGGTAGTGGTAATAAGAACTGGAGGCAAATCACTTTACCTCCAAAAAAGGCACAGAAGCACACCCACCGAGCCAGAGCCCCTGTCAGGCAATGCTGAAGAATAGGGAGGTGGGGGAAGTTAAGATCAAACCAGGGCGGGGGCTGCGGGGTACACACTGAAGCAGGGGACAGCACCCTCGGTCCAAGCACATCAACTAAGACCTGTCCGTTGACAACAGTGAGACCTAGGTCTCTTCCTTTTAGCCTCTCTTCTTCCCTCAGCAAGCTCCTCAAATCCAGGCAATACCATCTCCCGCAAAGCTCTAAGCAGGCCCACCGGTCCCGTGAGGGAGACTTCTTTATGGGATTATCAGAAGGCAGACTCGTGCAAATGACCATGCTGTAGAGGGACCGCAAGGGGGACACTGGGGTGAACTACGGCAAGACCTGAAAAGTTATTTTATAAGCTGACCTAAGAAAATGGAGATTGACTACGATACGAATAAGGAAATTTGGTTAAGAATTTAAGTGGCGGGGATTCACTTGCCTTTCTCCAAACTTATACTGTCGTTCTCATTAAATCTGCTGCAGCATTATTGAGTATCTACTTTATGGTAACAAATGTAGGTCTTTAACTCCCACTTTCTGATGTTACAACTTCCAAGTAAATTAAGCAAGCAGCATTATTGAGATGTCAGGTATCTCACCCGAGGCAGTTACTTATTCTAGATGCCTGGTGGATGCAAAGACAGATGTAAGTAATTAAACCCACCTTCTGAGTGGCTTCTTTTTTCTTTTTCTCCTCTTTCTTCCTTTTCTTGTCTTCCATTAACTGTTCTTCCCTTTCTTGCTCCTTCTCTCTGTTAAAGTAATGTCACACCAGAAGGTTAACATCTTTATTCACAGTCTATTTGTGTAGCAAATTAAATGCTTGTAGACGGTACGCAAACCATGCCATCTCTCTGAGCAGAATATGGTATTTTACTTAAACTAAGAGGATGCATAAAACTCCCACATTTAGTTATCCGCATATTTCGGTTTGTTATCTTTTCTGCAAAGTACGACATCAAGTTTGGTTTCAAAGAAGCCCATTAAAGTGAGCTTTATAATATCTTCCTAAAAGAACGAACACACACACACACACACACACACACACACACACACACACACAGCAAAAATCCTGATTTAAATGTGACAACATCCAGTTGGCTTCTGGGAATATTCCTGAATTAATACTTGGTCTTAAAAATTACAAGTAGAAAACACATAAAATACAGCATTAATAATGTCAAAGAAAAAGGAATATATATTTTTTGAAAGGCAATATTCCTCACAAATAATACAGAATATATTAATTACTTATGGTACACAGATATTTATCACAATTCAGATATTTTCCCCTGACATCTTCAGAATGGTGAATTCTATGTTCTATATTCTGTATTTTTCTTCTACATTATTAATGCTGTGTGTTTTACATCTTCTCTACCTGTGTTTCTAAGGCAGGTACCATGTGTCCTGTAAACCCATGTGTTATATTCCTCACTAAGTGAGTTCAGAGTTGCATTTTCCTACGCACCTTACTTAAGACAACTGCTGCCCTCACGTAGAACAAAAATGATATATAATACTAAAGATTCTAGTTAAAGAAATGTGCTGGAATCTTAAGATATTAATATAATGTAATGCCTCATATCCAAAAAGTACCTTTAGAAAATAATATTTATTCTATTATGTAACATATTCTAATATATATATTCTCCTATAACACATACAGTAAGCTGCCAACTCTCACTCCCTATGTATCAAATGCAGTGCAAAACTACTGCCGTCACCTCAGGGCTCCAGGCAGGAACGCCACGCTTACCGAGATTCAGAGCTGGAAGGAGAGTCCGAGCTCTAGTTCCCACTGCCCCCAAATACTGAACAGACACTTGTGATTTTAGGTGAGCCAACACATCACAGTCATGGTTTCATAGATACCATCTAGAAAAATGCTAAGTTACACGTCAGACAAAGTAAATGTGTTAAGTAAATGTTTGCAGACGTGGCAAAAATCACAGGGACGGTTCTGGAAGGAATCACGTTTGGGAAGTGGTAACCACTCAGCCTGTACAAAGGAAGGATATGAGGACCAACGCTGAAGTTGGCTCTCGTCAACGGATAAGTAATGCTTTATTTCTAGGAAACAAGAACGAAGCGAGAACAACAAAAATAGGTGTTTTACCCATATGTCAAGCTTTCCGTGGTTCTGTCCACATTCACAAATATTGGCCTTTCTCTTTCTGTACCACTGGCATAAATATACAAAATCCTAATGTGTACAATTCACACTCCAAAGGTAATTTCAATAAAAACTTTAAAAATATAATCAAGGGGGTGCCCAGATGGCTCCGTCGTTAAGTGTCTGACTTCGACTCAGGTGATGATCTCGGGGTTCGTGAGCTTGAACCCCGCATTGGGCTCGCTGCTGCAGAGCCTGCTTCAGATCCTCTGTTTCCCTCTGTCTCTACCCCTCCCCCACTCACACACTCTCTCAAAAATAAACAAAAACAAAAAAAAAAGAAAATAGAAACAAGGAAGAGATTTTATTGTAGTTCCCTTAGACTGGATTTCTCTGGAGTCAGAGTGTTTGCACATCAGTCTCAGAATGAAGCTCTTGGTGAAAATCCACGTACAGCACTGCACTACTTTAGGAACATGGCTTTATGAAAACTGGCAAGATGGACGCTGACCATCTAAGGTAGGCTGGCCACAGATCCTGTTGTATTTGGCTCCCAGAGCCTCTTGCTTCCTCTGGCTGCAAGTGGGAGAAGATGGCGTTCCTCATGACCCAGTTACTGTGACTTGGTTCCTTATTTTTAAAGTGTAAGGCACTACATAAAAAGAGCAACCACAGTCAAAAACTCTGTATAAATATTCAATGCCCTAAAAAACAGTAAATTGCCATTTCTAGGTCTATTCTAAAAAGTTTATTTTAAAAATGCAATGTGAAAAAAGAAAAAGAAAAGAAAAGCAAGTCTTTAATGAAACACATTCTTAAAAACACTAACCTTTTCAAGTATTTCCTATAAACGGGTAATTCAGGGAAAGGGACTGAAATTCATGTTCACTACAAGCAAATTTATTTCCAAAACAAATATTTTTTCAAAACTTTCCAGGAGACAGGCTGTGCTTTCACCCTGATCTTTTACTGCTTATACTGGTAGAATAGAGTTTTCTCTTTAGATTTCACTTCCTTAGGAAGAATTTATTTTCCCAAACCAAACTTGACTGAAAAACCTGCCATTCACTTAATAATGAATCCAAAAGTAGAGTTCACCTTTCTTCTTTAAAAAAAAATGTTTTTTTTTTTATATTTGTTTATTTTTGAGAGAGAAACAGAGCATGAGCAGAGGAGGAACAGAGACAGAGGGAGACACAGAATCCAAAGCAGGCTCCAGGCTCTGAGCTGTCAGCACAGAGCCTGATGCGGGGCTTAAACTCACGAACAATGAGGTCACGACCAGAGCCGAAGTTGGATACTCAACCAACCAAGTCACCCAGGTGCCCTATGTTCTGTAGCGCTGTGTTATGCTGTATCTTGGCTGCACATTAGCATCATTGGGGAGCTTTAAAATAACCCCATGCTGAATCAGAGTCCAAGAGGGCAAAGCAGGTATCCATGTGGGGAAGGTGATGGTTACATACAAGGGGACTGATCAATAGATATATTAATGATGATGACAATCAGGCTTATCATTGTTTGGAAAAGTCTCAAAAGAGTCCTGTGGACTTGGATCAGAATGAGCTAATGGCCTCAACTCATGGTTTTTAATATATAGAAGCAGATATAACAATAAACATAGATATAATTTTGTGAGCCCACATGTGTGTATATTCCTTCATGTATGCAAACACACACACACACACACACACACACACACACACACACACACACACTCCTTTGCTCTATTATTGGGAGGGTTTGGGAATAAGCAATACCCAACCAGCAATGAACACAATTGGTACCGAGACTCTGGCTTCTGAATATCATTCTTAACTAAAAGAATTAGAGTTCTTTTTAAAAAGAGCTAATTTGGGGCTAGGACAAAGAAAGCACAAAATGAATGTGGAACGCCTGTTGCCTAGAAGCAAGGAAAAGGTCAACAAATGATGGGGCATGTCAAATGGTGGCAGAGACCAAATGTGAAGGGGTTCCTCCAAGCTAAACCTGGGATGACAGAAGCATAAAAATAATGATGGTAAGAAACCTTAAATCACTGTATAATACAGGAAGACATGAGTTTATCCAGACAGAAGTAAGTAAATGAGTAAGTTAAAAGTGAAAGGGATGGAATATTCACATAGTGTTAAAGTGTCTCCCCATAAAAATACTTATTTTTTAGAAAGGAAAAAAGAAAAAAAAAAAGAAAGGAAAAAAGAATAATTACACAGAGAAGAAGCCTGGCAGACATCACCTTAGTCAAGTAAAATACATGAGTACCATCATAATGGAATAAATTGAAATCGTGAGTTACAGGATTAGATACTCTGAGAACACAGAATTTCCCTATGATATTCTTTTCAAATATGTATCACCTGAATATCATCATGACGAAATGTCAGAGAACCTCAAGTTGAGAAGCATTTTACCAAATAATTGTTCTGCAACCTTCTAAAGTTTCAAGATCACTGAATCAAGGAAACGGAAGGAGACCAACAAGACACAATAACCAAATGCAAAGTGTGACCCTTTTGCAATAAAGGCCATTACTGGGGTGTCAGACCCTGAGTAGGGGCTGCAGATTAAATGGTAGTACTGTATCAGTGTTTTGTTTTGATGGTTGTTACTATGGTTATATAGGAGAATGTTCTTGGTTTTTTAGAAATACACTAAAAAAAAAAAAAAAAAAGAAATACACTAAAGTATAGGGGAAAGGGATGTAGGTGGTGGTACAATGGGATAGCGATTTATTCCTAAATGATTCAGGAAAAGTGTTGTTTTTATCATACTTGCAACTTTCCCGTAAGTTCAAGATTGTTTCCAAAAAGAAAAAAAAATCAACAAAACCATTACGAGGGTAGCACCCCAGTCCCATTACATGGAAATCTCTGGGGAAGGGGCCGCCTGCCTGGCTCAGTTGGTTAAGCGTCTTGACTTCAGCTCAGGTCATGATCTCATAGCTCCTGGGTTTGAGCCTCGTGTCAGGTTCTGCGCGGACAGCTCAGAGCCTGGAACCTGCTTCAGATTCTGTTTCCTCCTCTATCTGTCCCTCCCCGAATCACTCACACACTTTCTCTCTCAAAAATAAACTTAAAAAAAAAAAAAAAATCTCTAGGGAGAGAACCATTGCTCTAAATTCTTGTGTTTAAGCCCACACTTTAAAAATCAAACCTCCATCCAGCAATCAAATACAAGTGCCATGTGACTGGCTGGGTCCCACTTAACTATCGACTGCTTCCAAGTCTGAAAGAAGAAATCATTCACATTCTCCCCCAGCCCTAAATACACAGCCAGATGCAAGTGCAAACACTAATCTAGAATTTAAAAAAGCCAAAACTACTTTCAAGAATGTCTAAGGTGAAGATAATACAATCGTTTCCTTCTTTTTCTTTCTCTCTCTCTCTCTCTTTCTTTCTTTCTACAATAACCATTAATTGAAAGAAGTAGAAAGAACTTTTTTTTAGAAAGACAGTACTTGGACGAAGGGGAAAATACCCACTGTTGGCCTGAGCAGAGGCAGACGAGGACTCCGGTCCTGCTCACAAGCTCAGAGCACTGAACTGCTGCACCACACGTTCCCAAGCTCCGCGTGTCTAAGACCATGCAGGGCAAGTTAAGGACGGTGCCATCTGGACAACTCCCCAGAGCTCACACTCGAGACCATGCACAGTGCAGTCCCAGCTTCCGGATCTTCCCTCATCCGTTCCGCGTTCCGTGTATCTGACAGAGAGACCTTCCTCCTTTTTGTGGCCCAACCACACATCACCCTGTTGTCAAGTCCTGGCTCAACATCCATCCACTGGAGCTCCCCGACGACTCCAGTTCATAGGAGACGGGCCCTCCTTGGACTCCCCACAACCACTACGTTGGCTTGTTGTCCGGCCTTCAAGGCGTTGGTTGCTGTCAGTCACTGACAGCCTCAGACCACATGAAAGGACTTCCTTGCAGCATGGATGCCTTGACCACAACTCTGGGAAACAGAGACTGGTCTGGGGGGCTAGTCTGTGTCGCCCCTCTCCTCTATCAGGATGCCCAGGGATCGATCTGTTCCTCAACAGACGATCACTTGCCTATCATGAGCTGACACTTTTCTCAGTACTGGGGATACAGCAGAAACAAAACCACACTCCAGCTCTTGGGGAGGTGGCGGGGGGGCTCACATTCCAGTGGGGGAGACAAGAAACAAACAAAATATACAACAAAAATATAAAACTATAAAAGATACACCTCAGGTGGCAACATGTGCCCAGGAGAGGACAGGGTGGGCGAAGCTGATGGAGACAGCAGACATCTTACACATGATGGGTAGGAAAGGCCTCTCTGATAAAGTGGCCTGAGAGTCCCACCGAAGTGAAGGATTCTGTGGACATCTGGGAGACAGCATTATGAGACGGTGTGTGAGGAACAGCAAAAGGGCTGGAGCAAGGGGAGGAAGGGAGAAAGTGATGGGTGAGGTCGCACAGGTAGCAGGAGCTCTCCTTGCAATGAACGCATTTTTCAAATTAACTGGGACCTATTTCTCATAACTGAATAAAGACCAACACTTCCCAAATCTCTTGTTCTCTCCTTCATTCAAAAAGCCTACCTCTGCTCTTAGGAGTCAACATTTAGACTGTGGCCTCTGTCCACACAGCAGCTGGCATGCCTCCCTTAAACTGCCCATCACATGAGAAAAGTGAGCGTTTGCTACCCAAGAGGTCTCTGAATGCAGAGAGTTGACCTTACGCTTCTTATCTCGTGCATCACGCACAAACACCAGAGTCACAGCAGACCCTCCATGCAAATGTTACCAAAATGCATGATTACAAAGTGAGGGAAACTTTTCTATCCCTTCCCAGGAACATGTGTTCAAAAGAACAGCCCCAAAACAACTGATTAAATGACTTAACATACACTGAGCTACTAGTGCCAGGCACTGGGAGTATAACAGGGGATGAAAGAGAGACAGGCCCTGCCCTCAGGAAGCTGACATTCTAGATGGGAGACAGATACACACACAATGCCAGGAAGAAAATTAGGCTGGGGAAGGGGCTAGAGGACCTAAAGAAAGAATGGGTGGGATGATTTACACAGTGTTCACAGAAGGCCTCTCTGAGGCAGTGAGTGAGCGACCTAAATGAAGAAAACTATCTGGAGGGGAGTGACCAGCCAGGAAAAGTAGAAGGGCCATGAGATGGGAAAGTACATAGTATGAGTTTAGGGTTTTATTCATTTTGAGAGGTGGGAGAGAATCCCCCTCCTCTTCTGTCCCCTCACAGCAAACACCCACACACTTTTCAGAGCTTTCTGGGCTTATGTTTAATAGCTCTCACTCACACCAGAAAAATGGGGCACCCTGTTTCTTAGAAGTTTCCCTTCTACCTCTTCCATCCATCCATCCAACCATCTGTCTGTCCGTCTGTCCGTCCATCCATTGCTTCCTCGATGCCAAGCCCTGTGCTAGAGACTGAGAATTCAGCAGCAAACAAGATGCCGTGCTGCTTGTCTTCCCAGGACTCAGTTTCTCCCACCCCTCACAACCCAGACAACACTGTCAGGGCAGGAACCTGTGTTCTTCATGCTCTGCCCTCCATGTTTAGCAGCATTTTGAGGTACTTTGAAGACACCCTGCGGTTTCTTTGGTGTTTTGAGAGTACCAGAACCTTGGGCATGCGAATTCATGGCTCTTATAATCCAGATAAGAGAACAATTTTTTTCCACAAACTAGAATCATGACCAATGTTTCCTGAATTCTCGTGCCCAAGTCCATCATGCTTCAAACATTCAAAATTTCATACCTGAGAGCAGTAACCACCAATGTGCTGACCCAAGTGAAAAGACTGTAAGAACTGCAATTCAGATAGACAACCAGGGCTCAACTTGACAGGAAAATGTCTCCAGAAACAAAGACCATCTTCTTTTTCTTTAGGGTCTGGATAACGGCCCATCAAATAGCATCGAAACCTACCCCTGACGCCCTGGGGTCGGTAAGTGTGAGGGCACCTTTGGTCCCAGTTCATAACCAGCTCCACATAACCGAGCAGACCGATATGAATTTACACAATGGATCCTCCCAGCATGAGAAACATGAGGGAAGCAAATGAAAACTGTAAAAACCCAAACTCTTAATACATCAATGACCCGGAGGAGTCTCCAGGGAATGATGCTAAGCGACAAAAGACAATCCCAAAGGTTACATATTGTATGATTCTATTTACATAATATTTCTGAAATGACAGGGGTTGTCAGGGGGCTTGAAGGTGGTGGGGGGGTGAGGCAGAGCCACACAGGTATGGTTACACTAGTGATCCCCGTGGTAATGGAACTGTTCTGTATCTTCACAGTCGTGGTGAATACATGAACCTACCTGTGTTAAGACTACAGACAACTAAACACAATATACACAAATTGGTACAAGTAAAACTGAAGACTCTCAGTATGATCGGTGAGTTGTATCAATGTCAGTATCTCGGTTGTGATAAAAACTTCTAGGTCTGCAAGAAACTACTGATCAGGAGAAACTTTGCAGAGGGCACATGGAATCTCTATGTGTTACTTCTTTTTTTTTTTTTTTTTAATTTTTTTTAATGTTTTATTTATTTCTAGGAGAGAGAGAGAGAGAGAGAGAGTGAGTGAGCAGGGGAGGACCAGAGAGAGAGGGAGTCACAGACTGAAACAGGCTCCAGGCTCTGAGCTGGCAGTCAACACAGAGCCCGACGCGGGGCTCGAACCCACGAAGCGCGAGATCATGACCTAAGCGAAAGTCAGACGCTTAACCGACTAAGCCACCCAGGCACCCCTCTATGTGTTACTTCTTACAACTGCACGTGAACCTACGATTATCTCAATTAAAATTTTAATTAAAAAAAAAAGGCTTCAACAGTGACTCATCTCTTTAAAAATTTTTCCAAGGACTTCTATTTTAAACCATTTTTAAATAGCTCTTTATGAAAGTCATGTAAGAGTCAAAGGAATTTTAGAAATTGTTCAGTCCCGTCCTCCACAGAAATGCATTTCTGAAAATATTCTACAATCTACAATTCACTCTAATATGTTCAAATTGTTAATAGTTTTATCAATCAATTACATTAAGTACATTAGATACATGATAAATATGATACCAGAGGGGTATTTAAAGTGTTTCCCTGCTGGGGCTCCTGGGTGACTCAGTCAGTTAAGCATCTGACTTCGGCTCAGGTCATGATCTCATGGTCCATGGGTTCAAGCCCAAGTGCTGACAGCTCAGAGTCTGGATCCTGCTTTGGGTTCTCTGTCTCCCTCTCTCTTTCCCTCCCCTGCTCATGCTCTGTCTCTCTCTCTCTCAAAATAAATAAATAAAGAGAGATAAATAAATAAAATGTTAAAAAAGCTTAAAAAAAATAGTGTTCCCCCAGCACATAATTCACCGTAATGGTTCTTTTACTGAGAATTTTCGTGATAGAATAGTAATACAGGCTACTGTTTGACTTTGTGGCAAGTATGTACAGCAGCTCAGTCAAGACCAGTTCCAAGTTCCCTCGAGCCTACTTCCCTCACAACTAGAGACTGAGATGTGATTTATGTTCTGCCAATAAAGTGTGCTGTGGGTGACTTTAGAAGGGAAGAAACGGGGTACAGGGCGCAGATCTTCTCAGGGAGCAGAGCCCACACCTGTAGTAACGGTTTCCTGAAGGTGCAGGAAGAAGATGTACCCATGGGGCCCTCCCCAGTTCCGACGTGTGGTTCCCAAGGATCAGTGAGAGTGTCACCACTGAATAAACCCCTGGCATCGGGGGGAGTGAATTCTGCGGTCTGCACACTAAGGGCTCTCACACAGATTTATGTTGAACTTTCCAAGGCAAGTCTGATAGATGTGGCATACACAGACGTTTATTTCCTTAATAGACAAATGGTAATCTTGGCAATTTATAAAACAGTAAGAAAATAACTAGACCCCAAACTATTAACAACCAGAACCAATTAAGGATTAGTGATACCGCATGTGTATCTAGGATAAAAAAAAAAAAAAGAACAAAAGAAGTGCCATGAAAAGAGTGAAGCAAAGTGTTCAAAGTATCCATTTAGAGTGTTTTAATTAAAACTGCACACAAAAAGAAAGTATGTTGGAATATATCCATTCAGGCAGAGGAAATTACATACTAGGTACTTCAAATATCTGTATTGGATTTGTTCTTAACATTTTTTCATTTGCTGGTTCTGACTGAGAGAGTTTAATGGGATGATAATGTAATTTGCACATGATATTAAATTAGTAGACAAAACCAAACAGCACTGAAGCATAAAAATCATTCTAACACTGAGTGGCTCATGGTAAGAAAATGGTAACATTAAACCTAGAAAAATTAAGGTGAATGCACTTTTCATTTAGAGGGATACAGAAATTTCTCCTGCCTTCAAATGCATCATGTGACATGTGATAGGCAATTCTTTTGTATGTCAGCAACAAAATTTAACACAGCTCCTTGTACAAATGGGCTATCTCTCGATATGAGGTTATGTAAAGCAATATTTCTCAAACTTCAATGTTTGAGACCTACAGATGTTAAAATACAGATTGTTATTTAGTAGGTGTGGGTTGTAAACCACCATTCTCCATTTCTAACAAGCTGCTGGTTCCTGCACTTTACTCTGAACAGCACAAGCATGATGACTTTGGTTGCTGTTTTCCAAGAAAATATGAAATTGCATTCATTTCTCCAAGGAGAAATACTAACTTCGTAACTATCAAGCCTATGCCTTGTTATTCCCATCTGTGTTTCAGTGCCAAATTACAGCATCATCTTTACAAAGATCTATTAAAATGCAATTAAACAACTCATGTAGTACCATGTATGTACCTGCAAAAAAAAAAAAAAAAAAATCTGGATGATGGCAAATGTATGGACACAGATTTCAGAGATGTCAACATATAAAAGAATCCAAGTGTCAGATCAATAAATTTTTTGCACACACAGCCTCTGTCTCTAAGCTTCTCACCGATTTCCCACTTTCCGTATATAGAGATGCATATTAGAAACAGGCTTATTTAGAATTATTCAAACCAAATAAAGATAATAGACTTAAAAGAACTTGTTTTCACTTTCAGAAAGTCTATGCAGCAAAAGTTGTATCCAATGAGCCTAAGGAACATCTAATTTGAAACCACGCTTCCTGAAGGCTATCTTGAACAAAGGAAACTCCTGACCTTAGTCCAGCTGTGCAAGAAGTGCTTTATCTTGTCTTAGAAGTGGTCTCCTCATAGCTTCTGCCCCCCATCCCAAGCTCTCCTTCCCAGACTGCACATAGCAAGTCTTCCAGGCACCTGTAATCACCCATCATGCACCCCTGAGGCATTCCTTGGTCCTTCCAACACTGCGCATGTGATCTGGCTTGCTATCTCCTCACAGGAGGGCCATAATCCCCTAAATTCTTTCCATTTGTGTGCACTCATCCAATTATTGGGCAAGACAGCATGAAAGTAGGCCTTGCCATTTCCTTATCCCAGAAAATATACCACTGCCGGTACTATCAAAGAGCCTGTGTATCTTCTTGGAATCACCTCTATTGAATTACAACCATCTAACATCCCTATTTTTCACACTATTGCTGAGTCACTTCTCCACAACTGAGTGTAGCACCTTACATGTATCTCTATTAATGCCCTCTGTGACAGATTATCAACCTAACATTGCTACCCATAGTCTTCCGTGCATTGCAGGATCTGGAACTACATTTCTCAGAAGCCCATTCTCCATTTGTTCTAGGTTGATGGGCTGAAATGAAGCACACCCACGTGAGACTTGGAACGCAGAAGTCATTGCGCTCTGAAAACAGTTGCGAGCAGACACAGAGGCAAAGGCAGACAGGACTTTCCACTTTTACAGCAGCTTCCTGATGAGTTAAAGCCATCCTGGAGCTGCAGGCAGCTGAAATCACTACTTTCCTGGGGCCTTGAAACTCTAGTTTCATCAACAATAATAGTGGCCTCCCTGAATTTCCCCCCCCAGACTTTCTAACTTTCTAATGATTATGAAAGTCTTTAATTCCCTATATCAAAGGGTTTCCTTCTTGGAAAATACAGTGGATTCTTAAAAAAAAAAAAAAAAAAAAAAAAGCTGCTAGAATTAATAAATGACTTTAGCAAGGTTTTAGGACACAGGATCTATATATAAAATCAACTGTATTTCTATATATTAGCAACAAACAATCAGAAATTGAAATTTTAAAAAATCCTATTTACATTGGAATCAAAATTTATGAAATACTCAGGGAGAAGTCTGACAAACACTGAAAACTATAAAACGTATCAAACTATAAAATTGTAAAAAACAGGTGAAGTAGGGCAAACCATGAGAGACTCTTGAATGCTGAGAACAAACTGAGGACTGATGGGGGTGGGGAGGAGGGGAAGGGGGATGATGGGCACGGAGGAGGGTACTTGTGGGGATGAGAACTGGGTGTTATATGGAAATCAACTTGACAATAAACTATTAAAAAAAACAACAACAGGTGAAGTAGGTGAAGAGGTATACCATATTCATGGATTAGAAGACTCAATATTGTCAAGATGTAGATTCTCCCAAAATTAATTTACAGATTCAACAGTCTCTACCAAAATCTCACAAGGTGTTCTTTTTTTAAATAGAAATTGACAAGCTCCTTTTAAAATTTCATAAGAACCCAGAATAGCCAACAACTTTTAAAAACAGCAAAATTGGAGGACTTACACAACATGACACCCTGATTTGTTATAAATGTAGAGTAACCAGGGCACCGGGCTGGTTCAGTCAGTGGAGCATGTGACTCTTGGTCTTACAACTATATGTTTGAGCCCCATGTTGAGAGTAGTGATTACTTAAAATAAAAAATTAAAAAAAAAATAAGAAAGAAAGAAAGCTAGAGTAATGGAAGACAGTGGGGTATGGGTCTAAACACAGACAAAAATTTCAGATAGATAAGACAGATCCCAAAATTAAACTGAGATATGGAAAAATGATATTCAAAAAAGGTGCAAAAGCAATTCAGTGGAGAAATGATAGACTTTCTACCAAATCATGGTAGAATAACTGAACATATGTAAAATTAAAAAAAAAACAAACAATGAACCTCAATCCGTACCTTGCATTAGATATAAAAATTAACTTAAAATAAATAATAGACCTAAATATAAAACCTAAAACTAGAGAAAATGTAGGAAAGAAAATTTTTGTGACCGTGGGTTAAGCAAATTATTTCATAGGTACAACATTGAAAGTAAAATCCGTAAGAGAAAACTTGACTCAATAAAATTAAGGAACTTCTTTCTCTTCAGAAGATAATGGTAAGAAAATGAAAAGAGTTGAAGCCTGGGACAAAACACTTCCAAATCACTTATCTGATCAAGAATTTATGTCCATATGTATTAAGAATATCAAAACTTGGGGCGCCTGGGTGGCTTAGTCGGTTAAGCGTCCGACTTTCGCTTAGGTCATGATCTCGTGGTTCGTGGGTTCGAGCCCCGCGTCGGGCTCTGTGCTGACTGCCAGCTCAGAGCCTGGAGCCTGTTTCAGTCTGTGACTCCCTCTCTCTCTGACCCTCCCCTGCTCATGCTGTCTCTCTCTCTCTCTCTCTCTCTCCTAGAAATAAATAAAAATATTAAAAAAAAAATATCAAAACTCAGGAAACTAACAATAGAACTCCCCTATGACCCAGCAATAGCACTGCTAGGAATTTACCCAAGGGATACAGAAATGCTGAGGCATAGGGGCACATGTACCCCAATGTTCATAGCAGCACTCTCCACAATAGCTAAAACATGGAAAGGGCCTAAGTGTCCATCAACAGATGAATGGATCAAGAAGATGTGGTTTATCTATACCATGGAATACTACATGGCAATGAGAAACAATGAAATCTGGCCATGTGTAGCAACATGGATGGACCTTGAGGGTGTTATGCTGAGCGAAATAAGTCAGGCAGAGAAGGACAAATATCACATGTTTGCACGTATAGGAGGATTAGGAGGAACTTAACTGAGGACCAAGGGGGAGAAGAAGGGGGGAAATGGTGGGGGAAAGGGAGAGAGGCAAACCATGAGAGACTCTTGAATGCTGACAAAAACTGAGGACTGATGGATGTGGGGGGCGGGGAGGATGGGCATGGAGGAGGACACTTGTGGGGATGAGCACTGAGTGTTATGTGGAAACTAATTTGACAATAAACTATTTGTAAAAAAATTAAATTAAATTTAATTTAAAAAAAAATAAAAGAATATCAAAACTCAGTAATAACCCAACTTTTGAGAGGCCAAAGATGGGAAGACACTTTACTAAAGCAAATACACAGATGGCAAATAAGCAAATAAGATGTTCAACATCACCAGTCATTAAAAAAAACAAAAACAGAAAACTAAAGCTACTGTGAGATGCTACCACATGCATACTTATTAGAACGTCCAAAATTAAAAACACTGATTGCACAAAGTTTTCGTAACTGGAACTCTCTTGTGGTGGGGATGTAAAATGGAAATCACTTTGGAAAATAGCTTGGCAGTTCTCTACAAAGTTAAACAGACACCTACCATACCGACCCAGCCATTCCACGCTTAGGTATTTACCCTAGAGAAAATAAAGCATACATCCAATACAAAGACTCTGTAAATGACTATTTTGTGATAGCTGAAAACTATACACTACTCAAACAGGCATCAGTAGATGAATGGATAAACAAACAGTGGTAGCACCTACCATGAAATACTACTCAGCAGTAAGAATGAACTATTCATACACACAACATGGAGAAACCTCAAAATTAGAATGAGTGAAATAAGGCAGACAAGAAGTAATGTATGTTCCATTGGTATAAAAATTCTAAAAAATCCCACAAACTGTAGTGACACAGAGCAGATCAGTGGTTACTGAGGGGTTAGGGAGGGGAAGAAAAGGATAGAAAGGAGTATTGACCGATGGGCACAAATAGGCTTTGGGAACAAAGAATACATTACCTTTTGTATATAACTCAAAACTGAACATATATTGAACACTTCAAATATGAGCAGTTTATTGTATGTCAATTATACCTCATAAGGGGCTACAATAAAAATAAGAAAAGGGGAAAAAAAATCATTCCTGCAAGGAGTATCCTGAATGGCCTCTGTTTTCCTAACAGAGCCCTAACTGATACACTAGTATAAGTGAGATCTCTTTATCAGTTGAAATTTCACCCAGTGTGTGCACACTGTTCCCTAAAAGAGTAAATCTTTAAATTGGAGCTTCTGCATGGATAACATTCCTATAATGGGTATAAAATTTCATTTTTAAATGCAATGAAACCTCCTGTATAAGAAGTCTTAGGAAGTCAATGTCTGAATTTTTAAACCTTTACCCTTACATTTCATTTAACATTCTGGATCACTATAAACTACCAGCATCTTCACTGGACTTTTCACCTGAAGTTTCATTCAACTGGTAACACATGATGGTGTGTTCAGATGGTAACTCTGGGTCCAATCTGCTAAATTTTCAGCCATTCTTGTGATTTCGTGTGCCTTAAGCTTAGCTGCTTCTTCAAGCTCAAAGGACCTCTTCGGTTTTACTGTGCTCGTTTGGCGAATACATCTTTATTATAGCAACATCTCATGTTTTACTCCGGAAAGTACTTTCCCAGACACTCCAATGTGTATGCCAGGCTCCTAAAGACCATCTGAAGTGAGCAGTAGTTTTACAAACATCCAAACAGGTGAAGGGGCAACATCATGATAAGAGCTATACCACATACTCTAATATTCATATCCTGGAACCACGAAAAACCATGTTTAAACCTTAAGGGCTAGATAAACGCACAAAAGCCAGACAAGCAATCTACCCTTGGCATTCAACAACAAAGAAAGCAAAAAGAAATGAAGAGTCGAAAGAAGGGCTTTGGAAAGAACTACTCCCTACAGAGCAGTGCCAGTCTAGGGTTCCTCAGCAGAAAAGAAAAGAAGTTGATCAATCAGAATCCACACTTGTGAGGTACACGTGTTTAGAAGAACTGACAACTTATTAACAGCAGATAGTGGTGCTATGTTCATAAACATTCAGGTGCTTTATTTTTTTGTTACTGTTGTTTTTCCCTTTCTCTGCCTGCTTCCATGCATGGTCCAACACAATTATTATATTAAAAGAATAAATAGTAACTGACGTTTGAAATCAATAAGCAATTCAATCAAAATTACAATTAAGTTGACACTCCATTAAAAGGGAGTTTTAAAGCAATTAGTGTAACATAAGACTGTTAAGAGTATGTGGCATTTAAACGCATCAAGGACTAACTCAGTGGCTAGGACGTCAAAATGCTTGACATGCTCTAAACATGTCCATCCACACCAGGGCCTCATCTTTGAAGATGCTGACTTGGAAGCCTTAGTCTGTGGTTCAGATCCCCATGTATGTCCACCCAATAGAGATGGTATAGCAGATTCTGGAAGGTTCTGGGAGGTTTTTTGCCCACTGAACCAGGGGAAGGGAGTTGGATCATTTATGCCCTCAACTGGGAGCCATGGTCCTCAGGCCCTAGACCCTCCTTTCTCACTGACCAAACCACTTGCTCTCTTATGGCTACACTGCACACATAAGAAATGTGGTTATATGAAATTTTTCAAAAGCATTACTCAAATTTAAGGAATAAAAAGAGAATTCAAACAATAAAACCATGTCTAAGGCTGATGTATATCCCATGTTGGCAAGGTCAGATGGACGTTAGTGGTGTTGTCATAATGCAGCACCCACCCCCCGGGAAAGTGATTTTTCAACTCATCCGCCTTAAAAAAAAAATTAAGCATTTTACATCAGAGATCAAATGGAAAGGACACGAACTTTCCTCAGCGATCACACAGTAGCTACTGCAAACAGCAAGGTGGCAAGACAGTGTGTATGCTTCCTGATTATACTGCATCACTATCATTCTATTAAGTTGGTGCCTGTTACTCTAATTCTGCAAATCCCCTAAGAAAGGGTGCTATTTGTGACACGTATCTTGGTATTGAGAAAATTAGCAGAGAAGGAAATCGACTCTGAATTCAGGATTCCACAGGTGACAGTCGTACCCTACTTCTCAATGCTCTTAATTTGTGCTCTATTTTCAGAATAGTAAAAATGGAAAGTCGTGTTCTTGTGTGCTAGCAGTTGTCACTTAAATTTAGCAAGCTGGAAGATAATCACTGAATTACCTTGAGGAAATGTGTATTTCTGAGAGATAAGCATGTTAAATGTTAATAAGTAACCAACTACAGAGTAAAGCTAACTCATGAACTTACATGACCCAATTTTTCAACTAAAATTATACCCCGGTGTGAAAATGACTCAAAAGTTAAAATAGGATTTATATCCAGCCTTTCGGTAACAACCAAGCCAAAACTGACCTGTATTTAACTCTTCAGGATCAAATACAGAATGCCTAATTCCATTTAAGATGGTGTATTAAATTAAGTTTGCACCTAAGTTAAGTAACCTGAGGGAAATTTTTTAGAGAATGATCTACCACTGCCGTCTTTAATAGATAACCTCAGTAACAGCTATGTGTAAATATCCTATTTTTCTGAGAGAATACTTAAATTTCTCTTAAGGTATCACGATCTTTCTTCTCCTTATAGTTAAGAATGACACTTTCTATATATGATTGGAGTCGAGAGGGTCTGAATGGATGCATGCAGTAATTCTGTATTCCTCTGTGTTTTAGGACCTTCCGTTTCCAACAACTTCTTCAAAGTTCTCCACCTCGTACAATTCCATATCAAGCATGGTAAATTACAACAAGCAGAGCCTTCTACCAAGGCTGTCTGGTTAAGAGCACAGACTTTGGAGTCTGGCAATTTAAAAATCAACTCTATGTATCTTGGGCCTCACACACTAACAGCAGGAACTTGGCCAAACTATCTGGCCTCTAAGTCAGTTTGTATATCTATAAAATGGGGAGTAGGCTACCTCTTGAAGAGAAGCTGTGCCAACTACAGAATGGAGAAACCCCCTAACAATACCCAGCCCCTGGGCTGCTGCTGCTGCTGCTTCCGCACTGGTTTCCTCTTCCTCCTCCACATCGGGCAGCTACGATGCCCGCAGCACCAGAGAAGGGCTATGGGTAACACAAAGAGGTCATCCTTTCTGAGAAGGCGCTCAGGAACCCCCATGACTCTCTCTATAAAATGAGACCCATACCTCACACCTTAAATGAAAATAAAGTCCAGGGGCGCCTGGGTGGCTTAGTCGGTTAAGCGTCCGACTTTCGCTTGGGTCATGATCTCGTGTTCGTGGGTTCGAGCCCTGCGTCGGGCTCTGTGCTGACTGCCAGCTCAGAGCCTGGAGCCTGTTTCAGAGTCTGTGATTCTCTCTCTCTCTGACCCTCCCCTGCTCACGCTGTCTCTCTCTCTCTCCTAGAAATAAATAAATAAAAACATTTAAAATAAATAAATAAATAAATAAATGAAAATAAAGTCCAGATGGAGAAAAGATTTAAATGTGAAGGAAGGGATACCACCTCACGCCAGTCAGAGTGGCTAAAATGAGCCAATCAGAGAACTCTAGATGCTGGCGAGGATGTGGAGAAACGGGCACCCTCCTACACTGTTGGTGGGAATGTAAACTGGTACAGCCCCTCTGGAAAACAGTGTGGAGGTTCCTCAGGAAACTAACAATAGAACTCCCCTATGACCCAGCAATAGCACTGCTAGGAATTTACCCAAGGGATACAGAAATGTTGATGCATAGGAGCACATGTACCCCAATGTTCATAGCAGCACTCTCCACAATAGCTAAAACCTGGAAAGAGCCTAAGTGTCCATCAACAGATGAATGGATCAAGAAGATGTGGTTTATCTATACCATGGAATACTACATGGCAATGAGAAACAATGAAATCTGGCCATGTGTAGCAACATGGATGGACCTTGAGGGTGTTATGCTGAGCGAAATAAGTCAGGCAGAGAAAGACAAATATCATATGTGTGCACGTATAGGAGGATTAGGAGGAGCTTAACAGAGGACCAAGGGGGAGAAGAAGGGCGGAAATGGTGGGGGAAAGGGGGAGAGGCAAACCATGAGAGACTCTTGAATGCTGACAAAAACTGAGGACTGGTGGATGTGGGGGGGAGGAGGGGTGGGCATGGAGGAGGACACTTGTGGGGATGAGCACTGGGTGTTATGTGGAAACTAATTTGACAATAAACTATTTGTAAAAAAAAATAAAAAATAAAAAAATAAATGTGAAGGAAGGAAGGAACGAAACAGCTAAAGCACTTGAAGAAGCTGTGGTGAACTTTTCTTTTCATAATTAGAGTGAACAAAGACTTTTTTTTCCCTTAAGATTTTAAGTAATCTCCATACCCAACATGGTGCTCGAACTCAGAATCCAAAAATCAAGAGTGGCATGCTCTACTAACCGAGCCAGCCAGGCGCCCCCAAAGACTTTCTAACTAGGATTCATACCTCAGAATCCATAAACAATTGCTATATTTGTATAAAATACAGATACATAAAAACTTTAAAACAATTATTATGATAAACTCACCAGGAATAAACCAATATTTGTCGAGAAAAAGAGATCAGCAACTTATATCACATAAAGCGCTTCTACAAATCAATAAGGAAAAGACCAACAATCCAACAGAAACGTGGGTGAAGGAAATGAACGGTTCACAGAGAAGGAGATAAAAAGTTCTAAAACATATGAGAAGGTGATCTACTGCATTCCCCACAAGGGAACAGCATGTTAAAACTATACCGAGAGAGTATTTTTCACTTACCACAGCGTCACAGACAAAATTTAGTAAAACATGGTGCTTTTACTAAAGCGTGTCAGGGAATAAGGCATTCACATATAGTGCTGGTGGGAATATAAGCTGGTACAATCTCATAGAGGACCATCTGACCTATCAAAATTAAAGTGTACATAGTTTTTGACCTAGCAATCTCACTTCTAGGAACATATCACAGGAAAGTAATTACACCCGGGGAAAATTATGTATGTAAAGGATATTCGTTGCAGCATTTTGTAATGGCAAAAGACTGGAAACAGTCCATCAATTAGGAGATTGGTTAAATAAATTACAGGTTATCCACACAAGCTTAGATATAATTGCATATATAAAAGGAAGTTTCTTATGTACTAATGAAAACAGATCTTCAAGATATATTATTAAATTTAAACAGCAAGATACAAAGAAGTGCACTTTATGCTACCATATGTGTATGAGTAGTGACTCCCTGGAAGGAAACATAAAAAAATGAGTACTACTGCTGTGTCTGACAGGGAAAAGCTGGATGGTTTTAAGACAACTGTATACTCTTTTTGACCAGATAATTCAATTTTTAAAAAAAGGTGACACAGCAAGATGTTACCAACAGTAAAAGACACACAAGATTATTTCTTACGACCATTTTTCTCTTGTCTTTTTCTTTAGTTTTTATTTAAATTCCAGTTAGTTAACATACAGTGTAGTGTTAGTTTCAGCCAGTGCTTGTACACTCCCCTCATCCCCATCACCCACCTCCCTACCTAGCTCCCTTCTGGTGACCATCAGTGCATTCTCTGTAGTTAATGCTGCGTTTGCCTGCTTCCATTTTTTTTTTTATTAAAAAAAAATTTTTTTTAATGTTTTTAAATTTATTTTTGAGAGAGAGATGGAGAGACAGAGTATGAGTGGGGGAGGAGCAGAGAGGGGGGAGACAGAATTCACAAAGCAGGCTCCAGGCTCCGAGCTGTCAGAGCTGTCAGCACAGAGTCCGACACAGGGCTTGAACCCATGAGCCATGAGATCATGACCTGAGCTGAAGGAGGACACTTAAATGACTGAGTCACCCAGGTGCCCTTGCCTGCTTCCTTTTTTTAGCATGTTATTTTTACAGCTGCATGTGGTTCTACAATTATTTCAAATAAAGGGTTTAAATTAAAAAAAAAAAAACAACCTAATAATCCTGGCTGGCTGGTCGGTGGAGCATGTGACTCTTGATCACAGGGTTGTTGAGTTTGGGCCTGTTGTTGGGTGTAGAAATTACTTAAAAATAAAATATTTTTTAAAACCCCCAATAATCGATTTCATTTGAATAAGCAATATGACATGGATCTGGAGGTCAAATGCATGGTCAAGGCGGTGATGCTGTCCTGAGTTCAGAAAATCACTGCTCCATGTCCCCACAGGGGATCCTTCTGTGAGAGCCCTCACTCTCCAGACAAGCCTCATCCCTCCCTGCGCCTCTGGCCCGAATGCAAATCCCCTCCCTTTCTTTTGGTTCCAGTCAAGGCCTTCAAATAGCCAAGAAATTTCCTCTGGGTTGACTCCCCATGCCCTCTAAACCTCTTTCTTCTTCTTGGCGCCTGTGTGTTTGGTGTGGCAGAGAGGAAACCGTACGACTCGGCGCACTGAAGACGCAGGCTGTCCGGATGAGCCCTGACAGTAGGACAAAGCCCTTCTCAGACACAAGCTGCAAATGACAATGAAGAGGTTTCAGGGACTCCCTGATTGTACCTCTGTGAGGGGCTATGAGATGGTGTGAAGACATACGAGAGAGGTGGTCAGGGGAGACTCCAAAGAGCAAATATCTGTTTCTTCCACTTCTCCTGAGGCTGAAAGTGCCCAGATTATTAGCTATGAGTCATCCTGCCTCCTGGCTACACTTTAAAATGGAAAGAGAGGTGGACGGGCCAGAACACCTTAACTTCAGGACACCAGCCACTGAAATCCTTCCATTAAAACACCCCTTGTATGGACTCCACACTCGCCAAGCAACCATCTAATTCTAACACACAGGATACCTACAGCAAGGACAGTTTTGGGCAGAATGTCCAGTGGGAGCCTTAGAGTGAGGGGCAATGGGAAAGTAGAGAGGAAGAGTCAACAAACAGGGTAAGAATTTAGTCAAAACGTTCACTCAGTCGTACTATCTCCAAGAGAAAACTAGCAACGGAAACACGTGTGCATTTGTGTCTTTCCTAAGCACTCAACTGGCACAGGAACGTGGCCCCTGAGACCTGGGCTGGACACTGCAGACCTAACTTCAGAGCTCGGCTAAGAACTACTGTCAAAGAATCCACGCACTTAAGAGAAAGAAACAGCAGCCATGACAAAAGGAAGCTACATGCTGTGCTGTGTCACAGGGAATGGTGGAAGACCTAGAATCTTCTAGGACTTAAGACAGAACAGGTATCAACAGAAATGGGGGGTGCGTGAGGTGTGAAGGGCAGGAAAGGGGATTCCTTAGTGGGCCGTGGCCATCATCAGGAAACCTCGAGCTTCCCAGGACCAGCCAGGCCTTTTTGCTAAAAGCATATTAGGCAGGGCTTCTGAGTTAAAATGTACAGTTTGCTTTCCCCTACATGCCTGCCTTAGCTTTACCTTTTTCATTCATTTTATTTGACATGCTCCAGGCCTTTACCAAATTAGACCAACGAGTCCAGTCTTGAAAAGCTAACAACTGCTCTCCAAACACACCAATTTCCCTTTTCCTAAAACAAAGCCTTTAAAAGGGAAGGGAAAGTGAAGAAAGAGAGCGCATTCACAATGCCTGCCAATTCTTTTGGCCAACTTGGGGTTTCCGCAATTAAGCTCTGCACTGTTGTATATGCATCTTTTGCTTAAAAAAAAAAAAAAAGATGAAAGGAGAAGGGAAATGAAACATTGAGCACCACAACTAAGCCTTAAAGGTGCTACCAAAAGGTAAAAAAAAAAAAAAAAAAATTCCAAGAAGATAAAGTGATTTAAGCAAACACTTGAACAATGAGTTGTGTGCACACACACTCACAAAACTATTCACTGCCTCCAACAGGGTAGATTCAAAGAGTCTCTCCCTCCCTCTTCTAAGTCTCTCTAAAGCTGACAGAGTCAGAGTGACAAAGGTTCCCCAGTAGGTGGGGGGGGGGGGGGGCGGGGGCTCAAACCTCCACCCCTCCCTCAAAGGGAGAGAAACCGCTTCTCAACACATACGCACTGTCATATTCTAAATCCCAGCTCCTGGTCCTACTCAGGCTGCTGGCCTGGGCTCCAGGACCCCTGTGGCCTGTCCACAGCTATCAAGAATTTGGGCATCCTTCAACAATGATGCCCACATTCCATCACCCACAGTAGCCAGCTTAGAGGGGCAGAGGTCAAGGCGCATTCAAGCTAGGACATGCTGGTGGCCTCCTGTGGCAGCTTTTCCATGGTATCAATTGTCAGCTGTATCACAGTTTGTTGCTAATTAAGTCCCTAAGTTTACAGTTAGTTAAGCTACAGATTTTTTTTTTTAAACAAAGGGTCTCCCTCTGTAATAAAATGTATTTTTCCCCCTGCATTCACTCACTGTCCTTCACAAGACACAGCAGGGGGAAGACCCAGTCTGAAAGGCCCAGGGAACCAGCTTAGTTAGTGTAACTCAACACACAGGGGAAGGAAAAAAAAAAAAATGACAGAAATGGTGCTTATACCCAGTAAGGGAAAACGAGCAGTAAACCAGCAGACTACCAAGTAATAGGATTTTAGTAGTGATGGATTCCATGAAGAGAGGTAGGACAGGGTACTGGGACGGGGCAGGGAATGGGTTCTTTTGGAAGAGGTGAAGGAAGAAGGCTTCTGAGGAGGTGATATTTGAGCCTTGAATGGTGAAGAAAATAAAAAGCCATAGGGGGTGCCGGGGGTGGGGGTGGGGCCATCTAGGGAGGGGGAAGAACCAGTCTGAAGGCGCAGGGTGGGAACCAAGCGGGTGAGTGTAAGGCACAGCGAGAAGGCCTGCGTGATCACTCCTGACACCAAAGTACTCAGCCCAAGTCTGCAGGGTGAAAGGGGAGCAGAGTCCGCGGAGAACGCCAGAATGACACAAAAGGGGACAGCACCTTCCACCACGCCCAGGGCTCCTTCTCCCCCCCCCCCCAATGGAAGAAGCGCCAGCCTCCCGTCCACGTCCACGTTTCCAGGCCTGGCCCTCCTCTGAGGCTGCCCTCCAGAGACCACCTCCAGGAATGCCTTTCTCACCCCTTGGTGTATCCTTCCCTCCAGCTGCACTTTCCCCTTTCACGTCTCCCCTCCTCCTGCCCCTTCCTTCAATACCCAATGGAAGGGCTCCTGAAGGCCGGGGGCATTTAGACACATTGCTAAGCAAATCCTGCCTGTCTTCCTAAGTGCCACCCATTCCCCCGGCCCTGGGGATACAGAGGTGAACCAGACACAGGCCCTGCCCCTCAAGGGGTTCAGCCTGCTTTCCCAGGCGGAGGAAGTGGTAACCACTTTCCACACAGTGGGGTAATTGTAACAATAAAGTTCATTTGACTTTTAATCAGATAACTACTGAGAGCAATTTAACTCTTCTGTGGGTGCCTATGATGTCATCTGCCCAGACCAGCCTGAAAACTCAAAAGGCAGGTGAGCCTGCTTCCCAGAAGGCGTCGGAGGTCCGCTTTAAGCCTGTTGCTCCTCAAAAGCGTTCCAGTTTGGACAAGGAACTCGCCCTACCCGTCAGGATCAAGCCTCCACTCCTGAGCCTGGCTCCCAAAGCCTGCTGTTCACGTGGCCTCGACTTACATCCCCGTCTCCTCTACCACCTCCTGCTATAAACCTTCACTTCCTTTTACCAGAACCCTCTGTCACCTCCTGCCTTTTCTCTGGCGCCCCCTGTGCCACCATGCTTGGTCCAGGAATGGCATCCAAAAAATGTTTGTTGTTTTTTTAAAAAAAATTTTTTTAATGTTTATTTAGTTTCGAGAGACAGACAGAGACAGAGCACAAGTGGGGTAGGGGCAGAGAGAGGGGGAGACACAGAATCAGAAGCAGGCTCCAGGCTGACAGCACAGAGCCTGATGCAGGGCTCGAACCCACAAACCCTGAGATCATGACCAGAGCTGAAGTCAGATGCTACATCCACGGAGCCACCCAGGCACCGCTAATAAACGCCTGTTAAAGGAATAAGACGTCCATCCACCTGCACCTCGCAGCTGACTTAAGTCTCCTGCCCACAAAAGCTTTCCTGGCAGCACGGCCCCTGCTGCTCAGAATTCTACTCCTCACTGTCACTTAGTGATCGACAAGGCACTATGTAATGGGATTTTAGAATTATTGCAATTAAATTAGGACACGGTCTCTAAGAATGTTATAAGCGGCCTGAAAGTAATGGCCATAACACTACAAACTACATTAAAAGGAAATAAGCCTGAGGTTTTAACAATCATACCAGGGTTTACGGAGACAAATAAGTTTCGTCCCCCTCAAAGCAGTTATCTTGAAGGGTTATGTACTTGCTCCTGTAATGTTTTCTTGGCTCAAGCACCTGGGGAACTCCTCTTTCAGACTGCACCAGTGTGCTAGGGCATTTTTCTCAACATCTGTAGTCTTTCTTTCTTTCTTTTAATGTTTATTTCTTTTTGAGAGTGAGAGAATGGAGGAGGGGCAGAGAGAGAGAGGGAGACACAGAATCTGAAGCAGGCTCCAGGCTCTGAGTTGTCAACGCAGAGCCTGACATGGGGTAAAACCCACAAACCATGAGATCACAACCTGAGCCAAAGTCGGATGCTTAACCGAGTGAGGAACCCGGGCGCCCCACACTACAGTCTGCTTTCTTAAAGCAACATGATTTGGATGTGAGTTCCAAAGGATCGGTGTTCTCTCCTGACACTGCCTTACCCACGGTGGGTTCACAGTCCTCACTGGCACTGAACACATGAGGCGGCGGGTCTAGAGCCCTGGGCAGGCCACTCACCTGGCTCTGGGCCACAACTGTGAGAGACGAAATCGGGTTAGATGGTGTCAGGTTCCCTTCAGCCCTAATACTTTATGGCAAGTTTAGAGAATCAGTAAAATCCAATTTCAATAAAAGAGTAATTTGGAAAATACTACGTGAGACCACTGTATCAAGAAACAGTCCCTACTTTTTACTGTTGACTGTAGAAAGCCAGATGCCGACAGTGCAGTGATGGAAGACAAGAAGCAAAAAAGGAAATGCTTTCGCGGTCAGAAGGCATTTTCACAGTAGGCTGAGAGGTTCCCCGAAAGGACGTGTGCTGGGCCCACCTTGCCGAGGCAGGACTCCCCCATTCGGGGAGAGCGCGAGCAGGCCCAGCAGAGGCAGGTGAAGGCAGCTGTGTCCGTCAAACCCCAGGCGCCGTAGTGAATTACGACAAAGGTTCAGCGTGTTCACGTGGCAGCAAAATCTCCAATGAGACTAATGGCAACTCGAAGCTGGGATCACTTCGTGTTTGTCTTGTAAGGAAGGGGCGGTGACACAGAAACCACAACAGGAATCAGGCTACAGGAGGGCTTTCACGTGTTTTTCATCCACATATTACAGAAGGCAGCAATCTAACATACCGTGGCTTCCAGTGTGAGAAGTGAATTTTTTTCTCATGGTTTGGCTCCGTGTCAGTATTTTTACTGAAGTAAACCTAACTCACAGCAAGATTCAGAGTAATCGAACTCACTTTCTCAAAAGTTTTTAGCTTATAATAAAAAGGGGTCCCTTTCTACACTCAACAAATATTTATTTTACAATATCCCCTGTTCGTTTGGCAACTATTTATTGAGCACATATAATGTGCCAGGCACTTTAGGACCCAGCAGTTGAGAAAGAAAAAAACCCAATGTGGACTGAGGCCTGACCTCATGAAGCTAATGAAGTAGTTGGGGACAGAGACATTCACGAGAGAGAAACACAGAGAAACGTCCACTGAGGCCGTGGTAGGCTCTGGGAGGGGCGTGATGCCATGCGTGCATGTGCTGGGGGTGCAGCCCTGTCAGGGAGGGAGAAGGGTGTTACCTATAAACTGAGGCTAAAGGAAGGAGGCACTAAGGACGCAGGGGGTGGGAGGAGGAAGTGGTCTAAGCAGGGGGAACAGCATCGGCAAAGGCTACAAAGTAGGAGAAACTTGCTGTTGAGGAACTGAAATGAGACCAGGGTGGCCAGATCACAAAGACGAGGGAAGTGAAGTGTGAAGAGGAGGAGAAGCAATGAGCCCCCCCAGCCATGGCCCTGCAGGCCCGGTGAGCACGTTTCTTCTTTGTCCGCAGAGCACGGGAATCCGCAGTGGGGTTTCAGTGGGAATGTCAGACTTTTATTTCAACAAGGTCACTGGATGCAGAGAACAGAGCATGTACGGGAGAAGCCCGGATGCAGTTCGTGCACACACCGCTCGTTCTGTTAACTTTACTAGTGTCGTCAAGGTCCATGCAGGCCACAGACCACACTCACTACTTTAACAGAGAGACTTCAATATAAAGAACGGCTAACTAGGTATATAATTATTAACTAGTCACTGAAAAGTCAAAAGAGACAGAGAGACAGAGCACACAAACGCACTGCAGAGACAGCGGCCGCTGTAGGCTGGGGAACTAAGGAAGAAGTTCCGCCGTGGACCTCTGAGTAGGGGGCCGTGGTGGGGTGCCAGCACTTCGCGGGGCGCAATAAGGCTGGTCCTGCAAGTACTGGGGAAACTGGAAAATGGATTCAGCTGCTGCTACAGGAAGGAACTGCTCTTGCTGCTGGAGCCAAGAAGTATTGCTCAAGTGACCCTGAGGGGAAGATGAAGCAGACAGGAAGACGCAGGTTCCTTCTTCCTTCTCTGCCTCCCCCTGCTCCCCACAATACCTAACAAAGGGCCAGGTGCGCAACCAGAAGCGGGTGGTAGGATCTCAGCTTCAACATCATAAAGAGCATAGAAGGGTGAGCTTGAAGCTGAGGAAACAAACACTTAATAATTGATAGACCACAAAAAAAGTACCTAACACAACTTCACCGGCCACTGTTCCTTTCCAACATAGCCGGATGACTCACGAACCAAAGGTACTAAATCCAGGATGCCAGTGATTGTTAAGACACACCAATACCTCAGATGCCACTAAGAAAAGCTGCCACCAGTTAGAAAGCCAAGTCTCTATGAATCGTTAAGAAGCATTCTTATTTAAAAGATATTAGAGGGTAAAGAAGAAAATGGAGATCTCAGAATTGACAAAACAGTTAAGTATTCTTTAGCAAAATGTCAAATTTAATCAAAACAAGTCATTTCTGTAGAAAACTATTACTCAAGAAACCAGATAAAAGGGAAATACCGAAAATCAGGAGCTCTAAGAGGGACCTGCTTTACCTAATTTTTTTTTGTTTAGCTTTTTATTTTGAGATAACTATAGATTCACATGCAGTTTACCCTTTTATAGCCACAGCCACCTCTCCACCCTACCAATACCAATCTGGGTTGTTTTGTTTTAATTTGAGAGAGAGCATGTGCTTGTGCACAGGGGAGGAAAGGCAGTGGGAAAGAGAGAATCCCAAGCAGGCTCCACGATCAGCATGGAGCCTGACGTGGGGCTGGATCCCACGACCCTGGGATCATTACCTGAGCCAATATCAAGTCAGACGCTCAACCAACTAGGCCACCCAGGAGCCCTCCATCTGCCATCTTTTTAAAAAATTTTTCTTGATGTTTATTTATTATTGAGACAGAGAGAAACAGGGCATGCATAGGGAGGCGCAGAGAAAGTGGGAGACACAGAATCTGAAGCAGGCTCCAGGCTCCGAGCTGTCAGCACAGAGCCCGATGCGGGGCTTGAACCCACAAACCATGAGATCGTGACCTGAGCTGAAGTTGGACGCTTAACCAACTGAGCCACCCAGGCACCCCTCAATCTGTTATCTTTAAGGCAGAGACCTTATTTATTATTCTATCATTATTTGTCACATTGAGTTTTCTTCTATATTTAAAGAGCGATTAAAGAATATGGTATCTCAGTTAGCACTGGGTTAGCTATTCCTATACAGTAGTGCACTGCAAAATGGTAAAGACCTTTCCAGATAAGGAAATCTTTTTTTTTTCTTTTTCTTTTAATTTTTAAATGTTTTATTTTGAAGGGTAGGGGGCAGACAGAGACACAGAATCTGAGGCAAGGTCCAGGCTCTGAGCTGTCAGCATAGCCTGACATGGGGCTTGAACTCATGAACCATGCCATCACAACCTGAATTGAAGTCAGTCACTTAACCGACTGAGCCACCCAGGTGCCCCAGGAAATCTTATTTTTCAAGGAAGAGACGGCACCATGTACCAGTCGTAAGACCACTGCACTCTCAGACTCTCATCTTCTATGTGTGAATCTCTGCAACACTGAGTGTTAGCTTCTATAATTACCACTGTGATTGGTATTATTATAGCCTGATTATGTCTCCCATGATCCAGGTTTGCTCCCCTCTGATACGTTTTTCACAGAGCAGCCAAAGCGAATTTTATAAAAAATAAAATCCAAACATACCAGTGCTTGCTTAAAATCCCTCCATGACTTTCCTGACCATGCCTCATTTCCGGAGCCTGCCATTCGGACCTCTTCAAGGCCTGGCACCCACTTGCTCACCAGCCTCTCCAGATCCAGGGCAGGAAGCTACTCGTCACCTCCTTCCCCTGGACCACTGCTCATACCTTTCAGACTCAGGGTGCTGCCTGCTCAGCAAAACCTCCCTGATGCCCTTCACTGCAGGCTTCACGTCCTTTCACCAAGCAGGCACTCGCTTTTTATTGTGATAAATTATACGTGACATAAAATTCGCCATTTTAACTATTTTTAAATGTAGAGTTCAGACATTAGGTACTTTATTAGATTTTAACACAAGTTTATTAGTCGAGATGCTGCAAAGATTGCAGTATATAACAGTTACCCTAAAAGAGAAGGAAAATAACAGAAGTTACAAACTAGAGGAGACACAGTCTCATTGAATAGGAAAGGTTAAGTGATTATTAACAGTTAAGACCCGAGCTGTCCAATATGGTGGCCACTAGCCATATGTGGCGATTTAAATGAACTAAAATTAAAATGTGAAAATTAGTTTCTCAATCATACCAGTCACATTTCAAATGTTCAAAGCCACATGGGGCTGCTGGGTACCATACTGGAGAGCACCGATATAGAGTATTTCTTTTCTTTTCTTTTTTTGAGGGGCACAGGGAGGGGGCAGAGAGAATCCTAAGTAAGTTCCATGCTCAGCAGAGCCTGATGTGGGGCTCAAGGTCACAACTATGAGATCACGACCTGAGCAGAAATCAAGAGTCAGAGGCTTAACCAACTGAGACATCCAGGCACCCTCAGAATATTCCTATCACTGGAGGAAGTTCTACTGGACAGCACTGCTTAAGACTATTTTTAAATGAGGGGCGCTCTGGCTCAGGTCATGATCTCACAGTTTCTGAGTCTGAGCCCCACCTAGGGCTCTGCTCTGACCGCTCAGAGCCTGGAGCCTGCTTCAGATTCTGTGTCTCCTTCTCTCTATGCCCCTCCCCGCTTGTGTTCTCTCTCTCTCAAAAGTAAATAAATTTAAAAAAAAGAGACTATTTTTAAATGAGATGAGAAATATCCAGCTGGTGAAAGGCAAGGCACACGTACAGGAGCAACACCACAGCCACAACGGAAGCTGATGCATGCTGGAAGCGTGTAGAAACCCGGTATACAGAGACCACAGCCTTGGCCTGTGTCCATACCCAAAGGCCATAAAAACTCCAAGCTAATCTGTACCCAAAGGTATGCTTTTAAGTAAATAAGTCATGCAGGCAATAAGGACACCCATCAAAGTGCCAACAGCAGTAGGTGCAGAGGCTAAGAATGGAATGGTTAAGATGGCGAAGGCGTCAGGAAGCCGACAAGGCCTCTCCGGAGAGGACCGTGTTCAGAGTGTTAAAGAAGAGACTTCAGTTAGGGGGTCAAGGTGAGCAGGGCGTTCCAGGCAGGGTCCAAGGTCATAGGGCTAGTAGGTGGTAGAGCCGAGTTTCAAACACAGGTCTGTTTCCCAGTGGTCCTGACCCCTCTCCGTGCAGGAGCAGAACAATCTGAGGCAGTGGTGGCTGCAGCCTTACGTACAACTAGAAAACGACAGGAGAAACGTCTAAGATACGCAGGGGCCAGGACAAAGGGCTTTGTCCTTCAGGCTAAATTCGAACTTTATGTTGGTGAGGAACCGCTGAAGAAATCTAGTAAGCAAAGTAATTCAACAATAACCTTTCCACTTCCGAAAGCCAGGCTTCCCCGTGGGGGAAGGCCATCTGGCCGGAGAGAGGACAAAAGACCGGTGAATCGGGAGGCAGCGCAAGTGAGGGAAAGGCTTCAGGCTCCGGAGTCGGCCCAGCCAGCTCTACCCACACAACCTTGGACACGGGTTCCCCTCCCTGTTTGCTTTATGCGAAAGGGGGTGCCCCATTTTGCTGGGGGCGAGGGATCGGCCTCTTCTGAGGACAGCTGCGTCCTCCCCCGTAGAGGGTCACAAGGACAAGCGGGGCCTGGGACCGCCAGGGCCGCCGGCTGCCCTGCGGGGCGAGGCCGGCAGGCTGGGGCGAAGCACAAGCAAGCACAGCCTAGCTGTACAGAGAAGGCGGAGCCCCAGGCTCCCTAGTACCACGGGCCCGTCAGCTCCTCTATCGGTTTAAAGGTGCGCGCTGGGTTCAGGCTGCCCGCAACTCAGACCCTCGGGAAGGCTGTGGTAAGGACCACACAGGACACGCGTGAAGCACCGAGCACGCGGCCTTACGCATGTCAGGTACTCAATACAGGTGGTGGTCACGGTGCTACTAAAATTGTTCGGGCACCGGAAAAGCACCTGAACTAAGGCACGCACAAGGAGAATAAAGAGAAAAGATGAAATCTCGGCAAGAGATTGAGAGAGCAGTATCAAAAGGGCTTGGTGACTGACTACCTGAGAAAGGTAAGAGAAACAGAAATGTGTGAGGCAGTCATTATCAAAGGAGGTGCTTCTGTCCGCCAGGGGACACCCGCTAATGTGAGGAAACATCTTTGACTGTCACACCTGAAGGCACAGGGTGCAACTGGCACCTCGTGGGTACAGGCCAAGAATGCGTCTCAACACCCTACACCGCCTGGGACTGGGCCCCCAAATGAAGTATTAGCCAGCCTCGAGTGTCCGCTCCGAGGTTTAGAAACTGCAGTCTAAGGTGATTTCCAGGTTCCTAGACTAGCGTCGCTAGCTGGTAATGACTGGGCTATTATTCAAAGGAGGGCACCCAGGAGGAAGAACAGAGGTCTGGAGCTAGGGGAGGCACAAAGCAGAGAATGAGTGCAGTCTGGGATGTGGTAAAACTGGTGTGCCCATTGAGGCGCCCAGACAGACCTGTTGAGTAAGGGCTTGGAAACATATCAGAGGAGATGTCGAGATGTAACAGGAGTCAGAGTCTCAAAGTGCCACGCTAGAATACCAGGTCCCAGGAGTAATGAGTTTATCCAGGGAGCATGAGGAGACGATGGCAAAGGACAGTTCCAGGGGTGACATAAATCTTAGCAAATCATGGCATATAAAATTATTACATCTTCATTATAATTAATTGAGTTAAGGTCCAGGACAGATGAGTATAAAAGGACGTTTGTTACCAACAGTATGCCAACAGCTCCCAATCCTCACCTTATGTACAGCAACTTTAACACCGCCTCTACTGCAGTAAAGAGAAAACTTAAGAAGTGTCCAACCCATCTACCCGTCTTAGCCACCAAAAGGAATGCCTGGCAAATGCGAGAGAAAATAATTTTGACCACAGTGCTAGTAGTGCTCAGTAAATCTGGAAGCAGAATTGATTCACAGACTCTTACCAATTTTAAGCAGAGACTGTACAAGCCACACATCTTCAAAGCTATTTTATAAAGACAAAACTGTTCAAACAACATTAACGGGCTTGCAGGGGTGGGGAGCAGGGAACAGCGCTGGGTGTCAGTTCGGGAGAAAAATGATCAGTGCCTATGTCCCCATGGTATGTCACGGAGAACGGGCATCTCCGTGACCGCAGTCTCAGCCCACTTGACTGCTGGATCTGTGTAGCACATGGGTACGATCATCTCTGCTTTATAGTTAAAAAAACCATTTCAAAGATTTTCTGTGATTTGCCCATGCTCACAGTACTAGTTAAAGGGCAGGGAAGGAAGACATGCCCTGTAAATCCTGAGGGGTAGTAGACAGGAAGGAGAGAGGAGTATCCGGCCCCTGCTTTATATATGAAAATAAGGGCCAGGCACACAACAAGAGTGACAAATCTGTGCTTTACATGCATTATTCCTTCCATTCTTTATGCCTTGGGTACTATTATCATTTCCATTTTAAAGTGAGAAAACTGAGGTTAAGAGACTTTAAGTAAATGACAAAGTTTTACACACAGTAAGTGGCAGAGCTGAGGCTCAAACCTAGGTCTGTCTGATGCCCAAGCCCAAGTTCTTAATTTATTCTTTTTCTTTTGTTTAATGATGAATTTTCCAGATTGTTTTGGTAAGATAGAGGTTTAGGCTTCCTCTATTGCCAGTCAGATGACTACATGTCCAAACAGGCTGGAAGAAAGCAAAGCCAGGTTTATTTATTTTGTTCTTACTCTCTATTAAGTATATGATTTGGATAGAGAGGGGCCACTATAAGCTATCATTAAAGCCTCTGTGCTTGAGAACTTAGGGGGGAAACGAATGTTCTAAAGGAAGGCTGCGATCAACTCTGAGTAGAATAAACTGGGGCTCTCTTAGTCAGCTACTCACATTTGAAAAATTAAATGGCTGACACGGTGAAAGAGAACCTAACGTGGGAAAGAAACATTTTTCCATCTGGCTAAATTACTTAGACACCAAGAAAAAAGAAAGCGAAAAGGAGCTGGGCATGTTGCTACCTTGCTAAACAAGTGAATACGGCTTTCACATGCCACCAAACCCCCCGTAGCCAGCTCTTGGGACACAATGTCACGTCTGCAGCGGCAGAAGCTTTCCCAATGCCAAACTCATGGGACAAAGATCCCTGCGCCTGCCTTTCTCTTCTTGTTTCAGGCATCTCTCATCTACAAAGAATTCAAAACACGTGTAAAAATAAGTATTCAGTACTCGAATTACTTTTTGGATGAAGACTTGACATTTCTGTTTTTCTTCTAGCCTTGAAAACAATAAAACTTCTGCGGATAATTTTTAAAAAGTTTTTGTTCTTAAATATTTAGCTCTCACAAAAGAACATCCATGTACCCACCTCTCAGTTAAAGAATGGAAACTTCCCAGTACCCAGATCCCTTCATGACCCCAACCCCACCCCTTCCTATCCCACCAGTTAACCAATCCTCAACTAAAGGCCTGTCATCCCCTTGCCTTACCACAAAATGCTTTGTAGCCTGAACAATCTATTTTTTGTTTTATATATTTTTATGGATGGATTCATACTATTTTATTCTTCTGTGACTTGCTTTTCTCACTCAATACTATATCTCTAAAATTAATTTGTTGTGTTACAATTCATTCATGTAAATGATGTACAGAGTTCCGTTGTTAATGTACCACATTATGTATTTATGTACCCTTCTTTTGATGGACATTTAGGCTTCCAATTTGTACGACAGCACACAACTGTCGCTGTACCATCGGGTACCCACCTCCTTTATAAGCACATGTACAAGAGTTCTTCAGTGACAGGTTCTCAAACACAACTCGAACAGCTGGGTCACACACTGTCCATGTTTTCCCCCTCAACTGCATATTGCCTACATTATTTTCCAAAGTGAGTACTACAATTTACACTCCCACCAGAAGAGTATAACAATTCCTGTACCCCCAAATCCTCACCAATTCTTGGGACAGTATTTTCCAATCTTTTAATTTTTGCTAACTTGAGGAATACAAAATGGTATCTCATTGTGGTTTAACTTGCATTTCCCTGATTACTAATTTAGTTGCATTCCCTCTCCCTCCCCAACGTTTTCTCTACTGTGAAATTCATTTGTTAGTTTCCTACTAGTCTTTTTCTTATCAATTCATAAGAGTTCTTTGTGAAGTCTGGATATAAATCCTTTCTTGATATTATCTGCTGAAAATATTTTCCCTTAGTGTAGATACTTTCATTACAGTGTCATTTAATGAATGTAAGTTCTTAATTATAAAAAATATGAATGTATCAACATTTTCATTCATGATTTCTGCTTTTGCGCTGTGTTTAAACATCCCCATCCCAAGATCATAAATAGTCTATTTTGTTTCTCTAAGTATTAAATCTTTTCATATTTCTATGAATCCATTGGTATTTATTTTTGTATATAGTGATTCTTAGACACAGAGGGAAAATGATCATGTGAAACAGAGGCAGAAACTGGGAGTGTTATAGCTACACGTCAAGAAATCCCAAATACTGCCAGCAAACACTGGAAGCTAAGAAGAGACAAGGAGAGATTCCTCTCCACACTGCCTTCTAGAGAGAGCCTGACTCTGCCAACACCTTGATTTTGGACTCCCAGCCTCCAGGACTGTGGGAGTGTAAATTTCTGATGTTATAAGTTGCTCAGTCTGTGGTTTTCTGTTATGGCAGCCCCGAGAGACTAATCCAACCAGATAGAGTGTCCCAGCACCTTTTGCTGAAGATGAAGACTCTGTTCTTTCCTCTGCTAACCTGCAGGGTCAACTGACACCTTTCCCTACTGACTGGTAAGGCTGGTGCTGTCACAGATTCCATATCCATGTGGTGGTCTGAAGCTAGGCTTTCCACTCCTAATGCACCGATCTATCTCTATTCCTGCAGTTACACGACACTGCCTTACTTCTACAGCTCTGTGTTAAGTCATGGGTAGGCTGTCCTCCTGCTATTTCTGTTCCTCTCTCTTCCATATAAATTGTAAAATCAGCTTATCAAGTTTCAGAAAAATTTACTGGGATTTAAAAAAAGAAAAGAAAAACTGGGATTTTTATTGGAATTGCTTTGAATTTAAATGCCAATTTGAGGAGAAACAACATTTTCATTTTTTTTTTAAGATTTTAAAATTTTTAAGTAATCTCTACACCCAACGTGGGGCTTGAACTCACAAACCCAAGATCAAGAGTTGCAGGCTCTTCCAGCTGAGCCAGCCAGGTGCTCCAGAAATGACGTCTTTAAATTATTGAGCCTTTTTACCAAGATCATGACAGGACTTTATGCTTATTTAGGTCTTATTTAAATGTCTCCTAATATATTCTTCCATGGAGGCCTTGTTAGGTTTAGTCCCAAAATTCTTTCATTTTCTGTTGCTACTCTGATGATACTTAAAAAACAAAAACCAAAAAAACCTATTATTCTTACACAGGGACTCATTTAAATAAAAAAAAGATGAAATGCTGATCTTTACAAACAGTTCCTAGTCATATACTCACGCTCAGTAACCTCTTGACTAACAATCTCATACATAAGTTAGATAATTTAATAACAATATTAATCTACTTTTTTGGTGCTCATTATGTGTTGGACACTGCCCTAAATATGTAATCCTCACACCTCTGAGGTAAATTCTATTAACCTCATTATATAGGTTAGGAAACAGCTGAGGACCCAAAGAGGTAGCTCTGGAAATAAAAACCAGTATTTGGTTCCATTGTATAATTCTTTTTTAAGTTTCCTTATTTTGAGAGAGAGAGTGAAGCAGGAGAGGGGCAGAGACAGAGAGAGAGAGAGAGAGAGAGAGAGAGAGAGAGAGAGAATACTAAGCAGGCTCTGTGCTGTCAGCGCAGAGCCTGACATGGGGTTTGATCCCATGAACCAGATCATGACCTGAACTGAGATCAAGAGTTAGATGCTTAACCAACTAAGCCACCCAGGCGCACCACACTGTCTAACTTCTTAAATACTATTGTACTGTCCCCTTGTACTGTGGTAGATGAGAAGAGTAAAATCCACCTTAACTTCAGAATCCAAGAAGAATGATTATTTCCTAATAATCAAAATCCCCTTAGGCTGCCTAAATTCACATGGATTCTCCAAATCAAAATACCACTGACACTGCATTCAGGGATTCAAAAGTACTTTTCTGATTAATTTAGATGAAAATACTCTATAAGCGATAAATACTCAACACTTTTAATAATTACATTTGAAAAACGATTAAATAATATAGTAAACCAAGAATGTCACAATACCTAGTATTTATTTATTTCTGTTTGTTACAATAGTAATTTTCAGATAATTACTCAATTACTTAAAAAAATATTCTCAATGTTTAAATGCCAATTTTCAAATTAATGACTCACTTTCAAGATTCAGTAATGGTCCTCACTCGGACCCTAAAGCTTCTAGACTGATGGTTATTACTGTTCCTGTGGGCAAACCAACATCTGACTAAGCTTGTGCTTTCTGTGATTACATTACTGCTTTATGTGTAAATTCTTTCTTAATATATTAGTCACAGAATCAGCATATTCAGAAGACTAGTAATCTTTTGACCTCTAGTCAATACCAAAGGATCCTTTTCAATTTTAAGGAACACAAACGTGATCTCACCTTATGTTAACAAATAATCTATGAACGGCATCTACTTAATTATATTTGTTTGTGTTCTACGATGCTACAAATATTTATTAAATTTCTTCCAAGCACTTGGGGTATATTATTGAACACAGTAAACTCTGACAATTTTCCCTATGAGAACAAGCCAACCAATGGAAAAAAACAGGCCCAGCACCTTCCAGGTGTGGTTCCGAAGGGGTTGGGAATAGCGGATCAGTCTATTAGAGCACATGTGTGGAATACACCTGAAATTAAAACCATCGTCAAAATTAATGTATGATAGGCCAAGCGCCCTTTGCCTGCGAACAGTTTTCAAAATGGGTAAGTGGAACAGTGCTGATTGGTAAGATAAAAATGCATCTGTACTTTCAATGTAATAACTACCTGTCTTCTTAATGTCAATAATTTCGGTGGATGAGAGAAAATAAAGACTAAAAACCAGAGGCATTTTTCCTGTGCCCATTTCAGTGAACTGTAGGTATCCCTACAAAACCCCAGTAATTGGCAACTTATTAAGAAGAAAAAAAAAGCAGCAGCAGTGGCGGCAGAGAGAACAATAGCAGGTTGGTCTAAGCGCAGCAGCTTCTGGATAGCCAGAGGCGGCTCTGCAGTGGCTCGGCACTCAATTATTCTCACAAAAGAGCATCAAGAAGGCCAGGTAGCCCCCGGGGTCAGTTACACACATTACCTTTCAGAGAGAACATTATGCTTACAAATAGTGGTGCCAGCATTACAACCCAAATCCCACAAACTGCTTTGCAACACATAAAATTTACTCCAGCTGGTCACTTGGAGTCTTTTTCTGAATACGGTGGAACAGAAGAAGCAGACAGGCAGGTCAACAGTCAGGAAGATGTACATTGCCTGGGTTCCACCAGCCCCTGGGAACGAAAGCAGCAGTAAGGGATTCTGGAATGACTGGCCCTGGACACTGACCACGGCATCCTGAACCAGGAAGAAAAAAATTGAACCTGGGTTTCCACTTTACCCTAATAGTCTGTGAATAAGTAGCAGACTCTCAGGTTTCACAGAACGGACCAAAATTTGCATTAGAAGATCTTGCCACATACGTCCCTCTCATAATTAAACCACCAAGAACCCACAGAGAGTAAAATACAGTACCAATGGCTTCTAAAATACAAAGACTAGATGTTCATATCCCCTAAAAACTTAAAAAGAGATGTGGCAACATATAAAGACAGAGTTATGGATTTTGCTCAAAATTTTGTATAATATTTCTTTTCCTTTCTTTCCCTTTCGATTAAGGTAGGGGTGAGAAGAAGAGGGCTGAAGAAGGCAATTCTATTTGGGTAGAAAGAGGGCAAGAAGGAAAACTGAGGAAGAAATGGAAAGGGGAGAGAGACACATTTCTAACAGGCAACAGTGACAAGACAGAGGTCCACCCTGAAACTAACACCCCTTCTGGATTCTAGATGACTGTAGCCTGCAGAAAGACGGGGCCTGAATTTTCAGCAGTTTCTGGAGGCACTTCTCGGCTGCACCTGCCATGTGGCAGGAAATGAAAACAAAACATACAATCGCAGAAGCAGCAGGCCTCACCACATGAAAATGTTCTGACGGCTGAACCTAAGGCTATAAAAAGAAGATAGCAGGTCTCAGAAGTTCATTTCAAATGCAGAACTTACTGTAACTGTAAAGATTTTCCATAAGTGGCACTGATCAAAGTAATCATGAAAGAATTTATTGGGCTATCTTTTCAATTTTGTCTCTTTCGCTGCACACTTGTAGATTTCTGCATTCTTGTGACATATCTGGAAGAGATCAAAGTAGAACCACAGGGTATGCTCATGAAGCTGATTTCTGGGATGGAAGGGCAATGATGTGACATGGACTGATGGATAGAGGAAGGTGCGTCATACCGCCAGAAGCAATCCATTAAGGGGGTGAGGCAGACCCCCAGGCAGTGGGGAAAACCTGGCATGTTGTGACATGTGAAGTCTTTGCAATGCATTAGAGTGTCCGACACCTGGCTGGGAAGCACCAACAGCATAGGACTGAAAATGGGGTTTGTTCTGAGCTATCAGTAAATTTGTTAAACAACACAGTAAACAGCAGTACTTAGTTCTCTCCACTACACTTAACAAGACAGGTTGAGGGATGCCTGGATGGCTCAGTTGGTTAAATGTCTGGCTTCAGCTCAGGTCATGATCTCACAGTTCGTGGGTTTGAGCCCCATGTCAGACTCTGTGCTGACAGCCAGCTCAGAGCCTGGAGCCTGCTTCGGATTCTGTATCTTCCCCTGTCTCTGACCCTCCCCCGCTCACACTGTCTTTCTCTCTCAAAAACAAATAAAAAACATTTTTTTAAAAATTAAAAACAAAAACAAACAAAACAAGACAGGTTGACAATCAGTGGCCACCATTTTTTGAAACCTGCTAGTAAGCCAATGCCAACCTGACAACCTGAAGCCCCTTCCACATACACGTTGGCCGCATCACAGTCTCAGGCAATGAATGGGCCTGATGCCCACCTCACTGAATTCAAAAGTATGTTAAATCAAAATGTCAGGGAAAATATGGGCAAGAAAGGCCACCAAGAAAAGATGTCAGGAGTGTGGAAGACAGACAGCATGGAAGCAATGCTGGCGGGCTATAACTTTTGACATACCTAGGAGTACCAACTCCCAGATGGATCATCAGAAGAGCAGAGTACCCACCACCTGCAATGTTCCCCCTCACCCCTCAATGTTCCACTCAGGCCATGCTTATTCCTATTCCAGCAGCCATTCTACATAGGGGCCCCTTCAATACATCTGCAAGAACTTGAGGTCTGTATGGGCCAGATGTGGAGGAAACATTTTGGTTTTCATAAGCTATGAGGGTGACTATCCAACAGTGTGAGCTACCGATCTGCAAACTGAGAAATAAGTCATTCACTATCTTGAAGCAATACATAAATCAGATTAAACTTATTTTTTATTAAAAAATTATTTTAATATTTATTTTGAGAGAGGGACACACACACACACACACACACACACAAAATCCAAAGCAGGCTCCAGGCCCTGATCTGTCAGCACAGACACCGATGTGGGGCTTGAACTCACGGACTGTGTGAGATCAAGACCTGAGTCAAAGTCAGACGATTAACCGACTGAGCCATGTAGGCACCCCATAATCCGATTAAATTTTTAAAAATGATTGTCTCCTTTTGAAAGACAGACACCCTCTGCTTCAATTTCCAAGCGTATTTCTCATCCTACATGAGTTTATATATACACTCATCGGTAGCAATGGTTCATTTACATTCCCTCACTGAGTGCAGGAAAAATCACAATCTATTTGCAATTATAATCCCCTAAAAATAAGTTATGTGATTCTTTCAAATGTGAAAGGTAACAAGTGGAAATATTCTTGTTAAAACTCATAATAGAAAGTTGGCCATTTGTAAAATAGGTCTGCCAGCGGCAAAAAAGAAAAAAAAAAGAGTCATTTGGAGGTTTTAAAAGCCTACTCTGGTTTTTAAAGCAGCATTTGTAGCAGGGCATATAGGAATATAAACATCAAATTAAGTGACTTTAACTAAACTAGAACAAGTACGAATTCTCTGATGTTTAAAATCCATCAGGCTATTTTTCTAAACATCGTATACACTTTTCTTGGCTTATACTACTTGAGACAAAAGTAACATGACATTTCTTAGTGATTTACATTAAATGTTCCTTCCAAACTTGGGAAAAACTCATCTAACTATACTAAAATTATATGATTTGATGGGGCGCCTGGCTGGCTCTGTTGTGGAGCATGTGACTATTGATCTTGGAGTCGCTGAGTTGAAGCCCCACATGGGGTATAGATATTATTTAAGGTAAAATCTTTTAAAAAATATTGTATTATTTGAACATGGGCAAATTTCCACATAAAAACATTAGCAGACCAACACGAGCAGAGAGAAATCTAGAATTACCCCAATATTTCATATTCCCTTATTGCTCAAGGTCCAGCCGTATTTAGTAAGAACCATAGACAAGTGTTCCCCGCTGTGTGGTTTTACATCACTCTAACAAATCTGCTAAAAGTAAAACTTCATAATAGAAAGGTAACCAAAGATTTTGTAAAATTTCCAAAGTTAAGTATGCATAAATATGTTCAGGGCAATTTGTGTGTTGGGGGGTGGGGGGGTGAGGGAAAGGGACAGAGAGAGAGGGAGAGAGAGAATCCCAAGCAGGCTTATTAAGGACTGTGTCCTAATTGCTGACCATTGTGATTTCCTAGGAATGCAGCGTGCCTGGCACATCATAAATACTCAATATAACCTACAATATATATTCTATATATATCCATATATATACATAAATAAAATACCTAGAAGAATATGCATTCATTGTTAACAGTGTAGGAGTGAGGTGGGGTGGGCAGGGATCTTAAAATGAGAAATGGGGGCACTATAATTTTATATAATACTTCTCACAATTTAAATGTTATGCAAGAGGGGCGCCTGGGAGGCTCAGTTGGTTAAGCGTCCAACTTCAGCTCAGGTCATGATCTTATGGTTTGCGAGTTCGAACCCCACGCTGGGCTCTGTGCCAAGAGCTCAGAGCCTGGAGCCTGCTTCTGATTCTGTGTCTCCCTCTCTCTGCTCTTCCTCAGCTCATGCTCTGTCTCTCCGATTCTCTCAATAAATAAATAAACAAATAAATAAATAAATAAATGTTTTAAAAATGCTTTTAATGTTAGGCAAGAATATTACTTTTCAAAATTTTTTAAAATTCGGAAATGATTTCAGACTTATAGAAAAGTTGCAAATATGGTACAAAGAATTCTTTGTCAGTTTCATCACCCCAAATACTTTACTACATGTTTTTCTTTAAAAAAAACCAAAACCTTCTTCTATGTAACTGCCATACGAATATCAAAATCAGAAAATTAACAGTGATTTGTCACTACCATTTCATCTTCAGGCCCCACTTCAGTTTTGCCACCTGTCCCAGCGGTGGTCTTTACATTTACAGCAAAACGATCAGTTAAGAAACGTGGCATTAGTTGACATATCTCTTTCGTCCCTCCCTGTTTGAAATGGTCTTGCTTGGACTTCACATGACTCTGAAACTTTTGAAGATGATTGCAGGCTATTTAATTTGTAGAATGTCCCTCAAACTGGGTGTGTTTGATGCTTCCCCATGGTTAGATTCAGGTCACGCACCTCGGCCTGAGAGTCACTGAAGTGATGCTGTGTTCTCACTGCGTGACACCCTATAATGTGACACAATTTCAATTTGTCCCGTTTTGGTGAGATTTGCTCAGATCACTTGGTTGCGGTGGTCTATGCCAGGCCTCTCCACTGTACTCTTTTTCCTTTTTGTATTCAATAGATATTTTGTGGGAAGATAATTTTAAACCTAAATAACCCATTCTTTGAACTCTGAATTTATTTAAAAGTCCATACATAGGTTACATCGCAAGGTAGGTGAAATTGTGTGAGAACCCTTAGTTTTCTCTTTTTCAACAGTTTTTTAAAAAATAATGTTTATTTTGAGAGAGAGTAAGCATGAGAGAATGGGGAAGGGGCAGAGAGAGAGAGAGAGACAGAGAGAGAGAGACAGAGAATCCCAAGCAGGCTCCACACTGTCACCGCGGAGCTCAATGTGGGGCCCGATCTCACCAACTGTTGAGATCATGACCTGAGCCGAAATCAAGAACTGGACACTTAACCGACTGAGCCACCCAGGCGCCCCTCTTATTTAACAGGCTTTAATCAGTGGCTTTGACATCTTAAATGTTGATAATCAAATTATCCCAGATTTGGCCAGAGGGAACCCCTTCAAACTCGGTTCTGGGTCCTTTTGAAGTGTCTCCATCATTCTATGAAGACACCTTTGCTTTCTAAAAGAAGATATTCCAGGTTCATTTTAAACTTTCCTGCTCTAATCCTATAATCAGCTATTCTTCAAAAAGTTGGGGTTTCTTTTAGTAGAAAATGGTTATTTAGAAGACACGATCTGGGCACGTGAGGTGCTCACTGCTACTGGAATACTGCTGCTCCCCAGCACTCTCCTCCTCTCTATGGAAAAAGCTATTTCTATACACGCATGTGTACATTTTACATCTATAGTATTTCTCTATTTTTTACTTATTAAAACCCGTAAGTTCACGTGGATATCCTGATTCCAATCTAATATCACAGAGTTTATACTAGTTTTCTCCTTTTTAGGATCTGTAACTCTCTTCTCTGACAGATTTGCTAGCTCTCATTATCCTTAACATACTTATCTGAGCAATCCTTCCTTATTTAACCAATCTCCCAGTGGTGCTGCCACTCTCTATGTGGGTACCCTTTTCACTTCTCTTTGGCTCTAATACAACACACCAGTCCCTACCTGTATGGCCAAGTAGGCCTCCTCATCCTACTTGGGCTGTGACATCCTTGGACAGGCCACCTACCTTCTCTATCTACCTACAGGCCTCAGGACTGGATTGTTCAGGAAGGAGAAGGCAGAGAAAAATATTTTTAAAAATTAAATGCTGGGGTGCCTGGGTGGCTTAGTCGGTTAAGCGTCCGACTTTCGCTTAGGTCATGATCTCGCGGTTCGTGGGTTCGGGCCCCGCGTCGGGCTCTGTGCTGACTGCCAGCTCAGAGCCTGGAGCCTGTTTCAGTCTGTGACTCCCACTCTCTCTGACCCTCCCCTGCTCACGCTGTCTCACTCTCTCTCTCCTAGAAATAAAAAAAAAAAAAAAAAATTAAATACTTAAAAATATTTTTAAAAAATGGTATCCATTAAATTGTAACTTGTTATAATTCAGACAGCCAAGCTGAAGTTCACTTTTGCATCACCTATGAAGAACAGGTTTGTTAAGTAAATGAATAGCGTAAACAAGCTTGTAACCCAGATGTTTAACCTACTTAAGAAAACTAATTGTTTTCAAGCACTTTAAAATCAGTGGGCATGTACTCACCTTTAATTATTGTCTAATTACAAATGATTTCTATTTTCTTCATTATGGCTTTGATAACACCTCTACTTGATTACACTTTAAGAAGTACTACTTAAACTTTTATCAAGTTAAAATGCTTTTTAAAATGTCTTTATTAATCAATTTGGCTTTTAAGTTTATTTATTTACTTGAGAGAGAGAGAGAGAGAGAGAGAGAGAGAAAGGGAGGGAGGGTGGGAGTGAGGGAGAGAGAATATGTGCAGGGGGAAAGAAGGGGCAAGGGAGAGGGGCAAGAGAGGGATAGAGAGAATCCCAAGCAGGCTCCATGTTGTTAGCGCAGAGTCCAATGCAGGGCTCGATCTCGTGAACCGTAAGATCATGACCTGAGCCGAAATCAAGAGTTGGATGCCCAACTGACTGAACCACCCCATGTGCCCCCATCAAACTGGCTTTTAAATTAATCATCTGAAATCAAGTTTTTAATCATTCACACTGATTTGTCTTTTTTAGTTAACCTATCATGCTGCTCAAAAAGAAAATGCCTTCCTTGGGAAAAATCTATCATGTGCACGGAGTGAGAAACGTATGGATGTGCGTACATGCTTTTTTCCCCCTTTTTGCCACAGGGACAGTTGAATTTGGCGTATTTTTCTACAAGACACAGCCTTTTCTCCCCTACTAAGAACCGGCTGTAACCTTAAGCTCATCATAAGGCCTGAAGGTAGCCAAGATGGGATCCCCAAATTCAACTGGAACCCCAGCAGGAGAGGATGGTGGGGTTGCCTGGGCTGAGAAACGCAAGCTGATTCCCCACCCCCACACCCTGGCCTTGCCTTTCCTCCACCTCCTTGGGGAAATGCTGGCACAGCAATGGCTGCCCCTCCACCCGGGCAGTGGTACGGAGCAAGCCAGCTGGTGGCTGTTTGTGGTGGGGGCCTCCTGGTACCTGGGAGGAAATGAAGATGGGAGGTTTTGCTTACTGTTTAACTATGTGCACAATTAAATTAACGCACACATACATGGTAAATAGAGAAAAAAGAAGAAAAAAAGGTCTTTCGGTGGCCACGCAGGACTGGCCCTAAAATCACCTGCTCTGTGTGCCATCAGTACTTGCCTCACTCTCTCCCGTTATTTGTTATGGATGCAGTGCTGAGGACCCTCATAAAGCCATCCGCTCCCATCATGTGAGTCCCTATTTTATCTGAGACATTCTACTTTACAAAACAGGGATTCACCCAATTAACAAATTAGTCTGCACTGCATTTCTGAAGGCTCAGGAAGAGAACACATTCTGGAGTTACAGCACCTACTTCCTCCAGAAGTAGTCCTTCCTCGTTTATGTGGCCTGAGACCAGTTACCAAGCTTTGGGCACACCATCTTTCTTCAGAGCAAACCATTCTCCACATCAGGTTGTCCTGGAGACTAAGTAAGGCAATGGGAAGTATGTGCTGTAGAACAGGCACTTTGTGAATATTAGTTCATGACCTCCATCCCCACCCCACTCACAGCTTCACAGAAAAATGTGGTTATTCAGAGCAGCGTTTTCCAGTCTGGTCGCACAGAACCTCAGAGAGAACCTACAGAAGAACATGGGTCATAGGTGCCAGCTTAAACTGTGTCTGCTCTATCACTGCCCCTGACCGAAACAAGGGAAACGTGAAAAAAATCACCAGCAAGAGTTCTAGGGCCTAAAAATGAGCAATCAATTTATCCCTTGCTCAGGAGAATAGTATCAATATTCATGGGGCAAAGAAATGAGAAATAAATAGTCTATATTTTCTATTTTGACTTCCAAATAAAGATGCCAAATCATGCTAGAGACCGCAATTAATCCTGGCCTGAAAGCTATCTGATTTTTGCCTACTCAGCTCCATCAGGTCCCAGTGACGAAATATTTACTAACCGATAATGGAAGATAATGGGGGTACCTGGTGGCTCAGTTGGTTAAGCATCTGACTATGGTTCAGGCCCATGATCTCCCAGTTCATGGGTTCGAGGCCCGTGTTTGGCTCTGTGCTGACAGCTCAGAGCCTGAAACCTGCTTCAGAGTCTTTGTCTCCCTCTCTCTCTGAGCCTCCCCTGCTAATGCTCTGTCTCTCTCTGTCTCTCAAAAATGAATAAACGTTAAAAAAATTTTTGGAATGTTATTAAAAATCCATTTTTAAAAACCACAGGTGTCAATAATGTGATGCACTACATCTAGCCTAGCAGTGTGTTTAAACACACCAAACAGAGGCTGGCTCATTTGGTTAAGTGTCCAACTTCAGCTCAGGTCATGATCTCACGGTTTGTAGGTTCAACCCCCGCCTCAGGCTCTGTGCTGACAGCTCAGAGCCTGGAACCTGCTTCAAATTCTGTGTCTCCCTCTCTCTGGGCCCTTCCCCTGCTTGTGTGCTTTCACTCTCTTGCTTTCTCTCTCTCAAAAATAAGTAAGCTTTAAAAAAACAAAACAAACAAAAACCAAAAAAGATGAGATGTCTGGGTGGCTTAGTCGGTTAAGCATCCAACTCTTGATTTCAAATCAGGTCATGATCTCACAGTTATGAGATCTAGCCCTGTGTGGGGCTCTGTGCTGAACATGGAGCTTGCTTAAGATATTGTTTCTCTCCTCTCCCTCCCTCTGCCCCATTCCCAGCTCGTTCTCTCTAAAAAATTAATTAATTTAAAGAAGAATGAAAAACCCAAGACAAAGAGAAAGACAAAAGAATGCTATTCCCCAGGAGGGAACCAAGCAGAACCACAAAATAAGACATTTCAAACACATGGCCTCAATATAAAACACCAGGATCAGGAGGAAATCCAAAAATTGCCAGGAAATAATACCACGTGATCTATTTCTCTGTATATTCAGTATTTGAAATATCAAATGCTTTTGGCATGTAAAATTATGTGGTTTTGGTATGTCATTTCTTTAAAAACCATGAAAATCTGTTTACATTGAAGAGATGGAAAATATAATGGCATTCCTTCCAAACTGCTCGCGAGCAAAGCCAGATATTAAAAGAATGCAAAGAAAATGCTGAGGTACCCCCGATACACACTGCTGCCTTCACAAAGAATCCCTCTTTCATAAAGAAGGATAAAGAGGTCTACATGTTTCATTGGCAAAGCCTCTGTGCTTCCTAACAGCCTCCAAGCAAAGGTCAAAGAGCATCTCCCTTGGATTTGCAAAGCGCCCAGATTCTGAGTGACAGGTCATAGACCTCAGGGCCAGGGACTAAATTCTTCACCCAATAGAAATCCAACTAGTTACCCAGAGGCGCCTATGTAACCTAAAACAGGAGGAGACTCTCGCCAAGAAGAGAACACAGTCCTGTTCGTCAAACTAGGAACTGTAAACTCCTTACCCTCCGCCAAACCTCTGCTGACACTACCACTATTTCTGCAACAGGCAACACAGCCAGATTCTTCCCCTTGGCACTACTCATCAGCCAAGCTTTTCTTCAGTGTCTCCACCCCTCAATCTGGTCGGGGTCGCCTCAGTTTAGTGGGGGGAAGAGGACAGATGCATACAGGTGCTGTAGCTCAGAGAACTCAGACTAATATGCATTTAAAGTCTTCTCTAACTGTGAAATAGTCTGTTTCCTATTGAAGGATGTTTGGGCATGGGCAAGGCAGGTGGAAAAAAAACTGGAGAGTTCTACATAAAATACACTATCGCCTAAAAGACACATACTTCTTTTTAAAAACGGAGGCAGCAGTCCACAGCACCCTTCCATGCCACCCCAATATTTCTCCTAGAAGGAACAGGTGGCACAGCAACTTCAGGAAGCTACTACAAAGCTATATGGCCTAGAAGAAGCCTTCGGCCTCCCCTTAGGCAGTAGAACATAGGGCTCAAGCAGGCAAATCAGCAGCCATGGCTGTCTGGGCCACTTCCTACCTGTGCAGCCTTGGGCAAGATACTCAACCTCTCTACACTTAGCTTGAAGAGTCTTCATGAAGACTCAATGAATTAACATACGTAAGGCACACAGAACTGTGTGCTTGGCATTCCTTACAGGAAACACAAAGCAAGTAATTTTATCTTTCCATTATTATTATTGTAATTTTCACATAATCTCTACACCCAATTTAGGGCTCAAACTTATAATCCCAAGACCAACAGCTGTGTGCTCTACTGACTAAGCCAGCCAGGAGCCCCTCTTTCCTTTCTAATATAGAAATTCTCACCTCCTTCGATCCAGACCCTCTCTTTCTCTATTCTTGCAAGTCATTTGCTGCACGCTGGTTTTATCTTGCTCCCAACCCAGCATGGACTCTTGAACATTCACCAGCATTCCTCCCAAAGACTTCACCTCTGGTTATCCCACACTACCTATCTAGGCTAGTCCTCACTCAGCCTCGGATGAACCCTAACCAACTGTGTTCTTCACCTTGACGTGCTGGAAAATGCCTGCAAGGCCAAAGATCACTGCAATCACAAATGAAGGTTCTTCTCGCTCAGCTAAGCCCTGAGAGCTGGTAGATGTTTCTTTCTGTGGTTTTCTTCCTTCTCTTTGGAGATGAGGGTGGGAAGGCTGTTCCAAGTGTTTTATTGCTCATTAGGCTCCCTTTTCTGCTCAGATTTCATCTTCTATTTTATGGAGAGGAGTGGCTCCCATTCAGAGGTGAATGTCTCTCAGAGGAACTCCCTCAAATATCTTTCTATTTCCAAATTTACTCTTCCCTCTCCGAGGCTAACCTGTCGTATATAGAGCAAATCTCTTCCCACACCCCAGTTCTCTTCGCAGAGCCTCCCTCCCATGTTCAAGTCAACTAACTGTGTCAAATGCCTACTGAATACCAAACTCAGTCCATGGATGGTGAGGATACAGAGCTCATCCTATACTTTCAATCATTACCTCTACTTGCTCCTTTCCCTTAGCCTTCTGATTCATGCTTTAGAATGCAAGCCGTACAAGGATAGGGATTTTTATCTATTTTGCTCACTGCTTTATCCCTAGAGACTAGCATAGCTCTTAAAACAAACACATAAGGCACTCAATACATATTTGTTGAGTTCATCCAAGTCATCTTTGATTCATGTATTCATTCAACAAATGTTCTAAGATTTAAAAAACAAAACAAAACAAAACACAAATAATCTGATTAAAAACAGGCAAAGGACCTGAATAGACATTTTTCCAAAGAAGACATACTGATGGCCAACAGACATATGAAATGATGCTCAACATCACTCATCATCAGGGAGATGCAAATCAAAACCACGAGTTATCACCTTACACTAGTCAGGATAGTATTAAAAAGACAAGAAATAACAAGCGTTAGCAAGGATGTGAAGAAAAGGGAAGCCTGGGCACTGTGGAAAATGGTACAGGGGTTCCTCAAAAAATTAAAAATACAAATACTCTACAACCCAGTAATTTCACTACGGGGTATTTAACCCAAAGAAAACAAAACCACTAATTTGAAAACATACATATGCATCCCTAAGTTTACTGCACTATTTACAATAACCAAGATATGGAAGCAACCTAAGTGTCCATGGACAGATGAATGGATAAATAAGACATGGTATGTATACAAAGTGGAATATTACTCAGCTATAAAAAGAGAATGAGATCTTGGGGCACCTGGCTGGCTCAGTCAGTAAAGCATGCAACTCTTGATCTCAGGGTTATAAGTTTGAGCCTCGTGTTGGGTACAGAGATTACTTAAAAATTAAAGGAAAAAAAAGAATCTTATCATTTATGACATGGATGGACTTCGAGGGTATTATGCTAAATGAAATTTAATAGAGAAAGACAAATACCCAAACCTACAGGATGTTACACATATGTGGAATGTAAAAAACAAAACAAAACAAACCAAGCAGAATCATCAATACAGCAAACCGGTGGTTGCCAGAAGAGTGGGGGTTAGGGGAATGGTAAAATAGGAAACAGGAGAAGGGGATTAAGAGGTACAAACTTCTAGTTAGGCAGTAAATAAGTCCTGAGGATGTGATGTACAGCATGGAGAATATAGTCAATAACATTCTAATAATGCTGCATGGAAACAGATGGTAGCTACATGTATCGTGAGCACGGCATAATGTGTGGAATTGTCACATCACTATGTTGTACACCCAAAACTAGCGCAACACTGTATATCAACTATATTTTAACTAAAAGTAAAAAAAGTCCACTGCGCACTCACTGTATGTCAGATGCTGGGGTTACAGAGGTGAGCACAACTAGTTCCTGACCCACAGCTGCTTACTGTATTGACTAAAAAGATCCCCAAACCTATGAGGAGATTTCCCAATGTGACATCAGGGGCAAACAGGATGACAATGTGCTGGGGCTGCTGGGCTCAATGGAGCCCTGAACCTGATGCACTGAGCTCCTTTCGGCCAATCTAACTACCCAAACTCAGGGTTTATCTAAGTTGATCCCCTGATGACTATCCTTCACTTCCCTAAACTCTTTCCTGTCTGGGTTTCTTTCGCACCACCCTTTTTCCTGTTTTCATCCCACTCCTCTGGCCATCTAAGGGAGCACTGTCACTCTCATGGCCTAGATGACCATCTCTATATGTAAATTGACATCTGGGAAACTTCTCTGTAGAGCTCCAGACTCTTAACTCAGCTACATTAAATGTCCAGCAAACACCTAAAATTATGTCCAGAGCAAAACCACAGCCACTCAGAACCCATCCTCACCCTAGTACGTCCCTCCTCTACCCACTGAAACATCCATGCCAACTCCTGGCATCACTCATTCACCCAGCCGGGGCTTACACACAACTCCTCGTTTTCTAAGCGTCGCAAAATCTGGTCTTCCCATCTTTACTGTCACTACCCTAATTTCCAGTTATAAAGTAAATAAGTCATGGGGATGTAATGTATAGCATGGAGAATACAGTCAATAGCATTCTAATAATGCTGCATGGTGACAGATGGTAGCTATGTGTACTGTGGTGAGCACTCCTCCTACTTTGGCCACAATCTCTCCCCCTCCATCAGATCCTCAACATGGAGATCAAGTGAAGCAAGCTGATTTCTCTTAACTGCTTTCTACAAGATGAAATCCAAATATCTTAGAATAGTCAAAGGCCAATCAACACTTCCGCTTTTGCCTGGGAGTCCTGCTAGTATCTCACCATCTCCCATGCTCTCCCAGTCCCTAACTCCTTGTCTTTTTTTTTTTTTCTTTTTAAGTTTTATTTATTTTGAGAGAGAGAGAGAGAAACAGCAGGGGAGGGGCAGAGAGAATCTCAAGCAGGCTCCACATTGTCATCACAGAGCCTGATGCAGGGCTCAATCCTACAAACCATCAGATCATGACCCGAGCTGAGATCAAAGTCAAATGCTCAACTGACTGAGCGCTGCAATGCCCCTAACTCCTTGCCTTTGCGTATGTTCTTCCTTCTGCCTGATATGCCAACAATGAAACTAATGAAGACAGTAGCTAGCGCTGACTCTAAGCAATATGCTAACACTTTAAATGTCTTCTCATTTAATCCTCGTGACCACTGAGGCAGGTGCTAGTATTATTATTCCTCATTTTACCAGTGAGAAAGTGCAGGCATACAGATAATACTTGCCCAACACTGGGCAGATCTAACCACACAGCTATCTGGACTTCAGGACCCAAGTTCTTAACCACTACACTTATGGCACCCCTGGTTTAGTCACTATCTCTATCACCAAGCAGTTCCTAATTATCCTTTAAGACACACCTCAAGAGTTCCCTCTTTGGGGGAGACTTCCCCAGTGCCCTAGGCCTCTCTTCCCATCCCCTAGGGTTCCCTGGCATCATGCTTTTATCTTCGTTACAGGCAGCCTCACTGGTTGAGTCCCACAGATAAGTTAGGTCTTTTTTATCTGTGTATTCCCAGCACTATGCAGCATCTGATACACAAACACTTAGGTAATAAACAAACTCTTCCAAGTACAGAGAACCTGAAGTACATCCTGCTCAAACGCAAGTCTACCCCACATGTTACTGCTCCGAAACACCCACCACTGCTAACCACAACCTCTCCCCTTACCCTCACCCGCCCCAGGACTCCTTCATGCTGGAGTGGCAAAGCCCTTGCTGGGCTACCACGCCCACAACCAGCTGATAGCGTTATCACTGCCAGGCAGGCCAGTGAGCTGCTGGCCATGCTCTCCTTGATTACAGAGTAAAGTGCAGCTAAGAAGCACTTTCTCTGGCAGAAGAAAGACAGAGGGGACACTTGATATGGGGGCTGCCACATTTAAGGTCTTGGTCATTTAAAATGTGCAGGTGATATGGTAGACATAAAAATGTACATATTACAAAATCTGCCATGGCCATTATTCATTACTCCTAAAGAACCAATATAGGCAAGCAAAAACGTACAGAGAGAGAGAGAGAGAGGGAGAGAGAATGAATCTTAAGCAGGCTCTGTGCTGTCAGCATGAACGTGGGGGTCAATCCCACGAACTGCAAGACCATGACCTAGGCTGAAATCAAGAGTCAAACACTCAACTGAGCCACCCAGGTGCCCCCATAAGTAATATTATTTAGTTCTATGATCTACCTGCCACTTTTACATAATCACCATGACTGTATATTTCATTAAATCAGATAAACTTCACTATAGGTTTTGATTACTCTAGATTCTACAACTGCTCAGCACCTAATGGAACTGACTTGTTTTTTCTTCTTTTCTTACATTAAAGTAGAATGGTTACTTGCTTATAGTATATGCAGAGGGAACAAAGTAATTTTTTTTAAAAGTATGAGTCAATGAAATCATCACCACGGTAGCCAGTAAATAAGAATGAAGGAAGGCAGTTCCAGAACTTGAAGTAAGGTTTATTCCTCTGAGTGAGGCTAATAAAAACCAGAAGTACACAGTTAATTGTAATACATGCTAAGAGACGGTCTATAATTAGGATGTGGTTCCCAAACGCTGAATTTTAGTATCTGTGCTCATCTATATTGCCTATGTAATGGTTTTCATAAAGCTATATTCAACTTAATGAGATGTCTCTTATTCTGAGACCTTCCATTCTGTTTGTTAAAATGTTTCCTTTCTTTGAAATTATGGTAATAAGTGATGAATCTTTTAACAAATTCCTTTACCTGGCAAATTTAAAACTGGTAACTCATGTTGGATCCCAATGGATCCCAATACTGCCTTTACAATGTTATAGTTCCCTGGAACCCAAGTCTGGGAACCACCATGTGAGAGAGTCTGAAGGAACCTGGACCAAATTTAGCTTGTGTGACTAGTATGTAGTTCTAGAAAGCTAATGATGTAGTTCCCCACGCTGTGCCTAAAAAACCAAAAAAACAAAAACCTGGTATTTAAGATTTTATATATACACACGTCACTTATGATTCCCAATGCACATTAGCATCTTAAAGACTCTAAATCCAGCAGTGAGCAAAGACCAGTTTAATTCAGTTTGAATCAGGGGCGCCTGGGTGGCTCAGTTGGTTGCATGTCCGACTTCGGCTCGGGTCATGATCTTACGGTTCGTGGGTTCCAGCCCTGCATTGGGCTCTGTGCTGACGGCTAGCTGGGGGCCTGGAGCCTGCTTCAGATTCTGTGCCTCCCTCCCTCAGAAATAAATAAAAAACATTAAAAATTAAAAAAAAAAATTTCAGTTTGAATCGGGAAAGGCTTTTTTTTTTTCCCAGACAAGCCTATTAGTTCCCCCAACAAACAGGGGGAAATGCTGAACTTATCAAATGTATTACAGTGTGTGTGAAAACAGAATGTGTTTATAGCAGAGATACATCTTTACGAAACCTGGAGTGGAGGCAGGGAAGCGCATCCCCCACCCCCCACATCAAGTACAGCAGTGTTTTCTGTGTTTTTTTTTTTTTTTTTCAAAAGAATACAATGCTTTCTAAAGTTTCTCTAAAATCTAGAGGAAAACCATTATCTCCATTCTTCAATACGGATGGTCAATTCCTTTTTGATCTGAATGGAATGCTCGGGACAGGGAGGACAACATCCAACTCCCACACATGGAAATAAACAAATTAACATTTAAAAAATCGCTTATGAATGTGGTTGGCAGGATAACTGACTGGACTGATACATTTGAATCTCGAGACCAACAAAACTGGGGATCAGATCCTGGAATATGGTGTCTCACGGATGGACCTTCCCTGAAACGTCTTCGAACCTCAGTGGCCCGTAGCAGATCGTTAAATCAATGTAGTGAGTCAGGATCAGCTTGTTTGGTTTGGGGCTTTGTTGTTTGTTTGTTTGTTTTTAACAAAATAGACTTGAGAAGAATATATCAGAATACATTACACATAGTACTAGAAAGTAAATACTTCTGCTTCAGTGCATACATTCACATATGTACGGGCCTCAAAGGAAATTGCATTTCTTACTGTAGATCCAATCAAAAAGTTTGAAAGCCACTGTTTCAAGCTACCCAATTATCTAACTAACTTCAGCTTATAAATAGGAACTTCTTGGCATAAAAAGAACAGCAATTATGTTCTGTAAGCAAAGGAGTAAAAGAAACAATGGCACCAAGAGGTATAAGATGCTGCTCGGGGCTCCTGGGAGGGAGGGGGAAGAGGTCTCCTGCTGTCTCCGCCCTCACTGCAGCATTAAAGGGCATTACTCAAACCCGCCACTACTCAGTCTGGTTTTTACAAAGGCATATATGGATAACCAAAATGTGCTTCTAAAGGAAAACAAATGTAAGGGATTAATTTCCATACTGATTAAAAGCAAAACGAAACACGGGACTTCATAGAATAGCTGACGTCTCAAACCCTTGCAGGGCACTTCATAGAAAAGTAAGCTCCCCTATGTCCGCAGAAAAAAAAAACTGCAGCAACTAAAAACCGCTGCTTACTCTCCAGTGTGGACAGGCTTTGGTTCCAACCACAATTCAAGAGAATTTCTATCTTTACTGGTTATTATTTAAAAGGTCTAATTAGTAACTACAAAGTAACCTAAATCAATGAGATGATTAAATAAAAATCTGTGAACCTGCTTTTTACAAACCACTCTTATTTAGTAAGTATTATACTAGCTCAGGATGGCGAGAAATACAATACAAAAGAGTCTAGGGCCAAACAGCCTGCACGACGCCAAACAGAAGTGAGATATGCACACAAAATAACTGGCCCTTTGGTGCTCTTTTCCACCCTCAAACACCTCCACCTACGCTAGATGGCCGGGACCGCTGACTGAAAGCTTCCAAGAACACTCAAATTCTAATTTCGTACCTCCCTGCCTGGAGCCATCACCAACTCACTGACCCCAGAAGTCAACCAAGTCAAACAGGGGGCAGGAGTGCTCCCATATCTAAAGCTGTATCTGCTTGTAAATGGAAGCCTCTGCACCCAGCAATTCTGAAATATGACACAAACTAGTATGTTAAAGAACATTCTACCAATGTGCCATCCTGTTGACCTCAGCCAAACAGTTTTTTTTTTAATTCCTGTACTAAATTTTGGAATCTGGGGGTGTCTGGGTAGCTCAGCTGGTTAAGCACCTGACTCAATTTTGATTCAGCTCAGGTCATGATCTTGAAGTTTGTGAGATCAAGTCCTGTATCAGACTCTGCACTGATAGTGTGGAGCCTGCTTGGGATTCTCTCCCCCACTCTCTCTCTCAAAATCAATAAACATTAAAAAAATAAAATTTCAGGGGCCCCTGGGTAGCTCAGTCGATTAAGGGTCAGACTTCAGCTCAGGTCATGGTTTTCTGGTTCATGAGTTTGAACCCTGCCATCAGGCTCTGTGCTGACAGCTCAAAACCTGGAGCCTGCTTTGGATTTTGTGTGTGTGTGTGTGTGTGTGTGTGTGTGTGTGTCTGCCCCTCCCCCACCTGTGCTGTCTCCCAGTCTCTCAAAAATAAACAAACATTAACATTTTTAAAAACGATAATAAAAATAAAATTTGGAATCTGTGTACTTGCATAAAAATGAAAAGTTCATCTCCTCACATTCAAAGTTTAGGATTTGACCCTTCCAATTCTAAAAATTCCATTAGCAGAATCAACATGTGTTCTAAGAAACACCAGTCCTGGCTATTTTCAAAATGTGCATTAGCTGTAAGGTAATCCATTTACTTTGCATAACCCTGTGTTGTCCAATATGGCAGTCATGTGTGGCTAGTATGCACCTGTAAAGAGGCTGGTGCCACTTAGAAACTGAAATTTCAATTGTATTTTAGTTCCATTAATTTAAAATTTAAAGTTGGTACTCATTGGGGCGCCTCGGTGGCTTAGTCGGTTAAGCGTCCGACTTTCGCTTAGGTCCTGATCTCGCGGTTCGTGGGTTCGAGCCCCGCGTCGGGCTCTGTGCTGACTGCCAGCTCAGAGCCTGGAGCCTGTTTCAGTCTGTGACTCCCTCTCTCTCTGACCCTCCCCTGCTCACGCTGTCTCTCTCTCTCTCCTAGAAATAAATAAAACATTAAAAAAATAAAAAATAAAAAATAAAGTTGGTACTCATTTCCATTACTGGAAAACTTTTGTATGTTTGGAAAAATTTGGGTATGTGGATGTACTTTTTCAACTGTAAATTTTACGAAATCTAAATACAGATCAAGTCTTTCTAATGAAAATTTCATATCCAAACTGAAATGTGTTGTGAGTATAAAATACACACCAGATTTCAAAAAGAATGTCAAACATCTAATTTTAAGAGTTTAAATATTTAAGTATTTAAAAATTGATTTCACATTAAATTGATAATATTTTGCATATATTGGGTTAAATAAAGTATATATTATTAAAAGTAATCTCGCTTACTTCTTTTCTTTTTTTTTTTTTTTTTATTTATTTCTAGGAGAGAGAGAGAGAGACAGCACCAGCAGGGGAGGGTCAGAGAGAGAGGGAGATACAGACTCCTGAAACAGGCTCCAGGCTCTGAGCTGGCAGTCAGCACAGAGCCCGACGCGGGGCTCAAACCCACGAACCGCGAGATCATGACCTAAGCGAAAGTCGGACGCTTAACCGACTAAGCCACCCAGGCGCCCCAACTTCTTTTACTTTTTTAATGTGACCCCTGGAAAATGTAAACTAATACATGGCTCACGTTCCATTTCTTCTTCTTCTTCTTAAGTTTATTTATTGAAGCAATCTCTACAGCCAACATGGGGCTCGCACTCACAACCTCGAGATCACGAGCCACATGCATGTTCCACCAACTGAGCCAGCCAAGCCCCCCTCACATTCCACTTTTGGATGGTGCTGGAGTAACCTAACGATTCCCAAACTTTTCCCACAGTAACACCTCCCAACACTAGGTTTGGGAACAATGCAGTAACCACATACTGTTCTTCCTGTTGACCACATCTGAGATTGAGAAGTCCTTTCCTTCTCTTCACTGACTATTACGATCTGTCCTACACAATCACCTGCTTTTTAATCCCTTCCCAGGTCCTCTTTCTCTTCCTGTCCCCAAGGACCTATTCTCAGTTCTCTTTTCCATTCTCTACACTTTCATGCTGAGCTCATCCACTCTCTCAGCTTCAACTAGCACGTCTATGTGGATGAGTTCCAATTCTTGATCTCCACTTCTGACCTCTTTCTCAAGCTTCAGCTTCACATTGCCAGCTGCGTGCTAAACAGCTGCCTCTGGAAGTCCCACCAAGTTCTGAACTCAGGATGTCTGACCTGAATTACATCATTACTCCTGTGTAAGATTCCTGGCATTCACCTTGAAAACCCAGAATCCCGGGTCCCCCTTCTAGCCTCACCACCACAGTCTTCTATTTTTCTTTCTTTTTTTAAAGTTTATTTTGAGACAGAGAGAGAGAGAGAGAGAGAGAGAGAGAGGGAGAGAAAGAGAGAGAAGGAGGGTAGGCCAGAGAGAGAGAATCCCAAGCAGGCTCCGCACTGTCAGCACAGAGCCCAAAGTGGGACTTGAACCCATGAACCGGGAGATCATGACCTGAGCAGCAACCCGAGTCTGGTGCTTAACTGAATGAGCCACCCAGGTGTCCCTCAAGACCCTTTCTTAACAATCCCTTTGTGTCACAACTGGCCTACCTGACTCTAAATTATCCCCCATTCCCTCCCCGTCCCCCATCCCGCGCACTGTCCTCTGCCCCCAGCCCCACTGCCATTTAGCATTCTCAAAAAACACTTTGATCACGTTGCTACCATATTTTCAACAACTCCCCTCTATCTACCATCCAAACTATTAGCAATCCAAACTATGAGCAAGTGTCTCATCTCCCCTGTATACCTCTGGGCTCCCATCAATCCTCCCTGGACATAACAATCCTCCAGCTAGACTGCTCTGCCCTCTCGGCAATTCTGACCAACCTTTTTTTTTCCTTTTAAATGTTTATTTATTTTTGAGAGACAGAGAGAGACAGAGCACGAGTGGGGGAGGGGCAGAGAGAGAGAGGGAGACACAGAATCTGAAACCGGCTCCAGGCTCTGAGCTGTCAGCACAGAGCCCGACATGGGGCTTGAACTCAGGAACAGTGAGATCATGACCTGAGCCAAAGTCAGACACTGAATGGACTGAGCCGCCTAGGCGCCCCAATTCTGACCAACCTTTAAGGCTCAGCTCAAAATACATAGTCCTCATAAAGCCTCTGATGATCAACTTGATTAAAATTAGTCTTTCTCTTCCCTCAAACTCCTTTGACATTTTTAACGGCAACCATTATGGTAACATGAGTATGTGGTCTTACCTTCTTTATAAAATAGTGTCCCCTTAACAGCACCCAACAGTACCTTGCACTGCCCATTGCCATCTCTGGACATCCTACCAAAGAAATCAACTTGAAAAGGAAAATGCTGGAGGACCTTGACTACTGACAATTCTCAAATCTTTGTCTCCAGATAGATATCTAATTGCTCCAGCATTTCACTTGGATGTCTCAAAATTCAGTAACTGCAAAATTGAATGCATTATCTCAACCCCACACCGGTCTCTCATCTAAATGGACCCCCCACTCACCAAATGATACCACCATCCCATTAGTAGCCCAGGCCAGAGACAGAGGCATCATCTTTAATTTCCCCAACCCTCCTCTTCTCGTACTCAGAAGATGTGTTCAGGTCATCTGAAATCTTCTTCCTAAATATCTCTGGATTTACCCACTTCCTTCCAACTCTGCTGTCAGTTCAGGCCACCATTACCTGGGATGCCTGTAACACTATCTAGTCTTAAACTCAACTCTGCAGTCATTTTCTACAGTGCAACCAGAGACATCTTTCAAAAATCCAGTCTGAACAGGTGACATTCCTGCTGAGGACCCTTGAAATGTTCTTCAGATAAAGACTTCTAAACATGGCTTACAGACCTTCTGCATCTGGCCAGTGTTTGTTTACCTTTACAGCTTCACTTCTCATTTTCCAGATCATCTCTTTCCTTAGTACATCACCCTCCCACCACCACCACGTCCAAGTACTCTATATGCAGTTCTAAGTATGCCAATGTCCTCTCTTGCCTCAGGGCCCTTGCATAAGCCAGTCCTTCTGTTTGTGTTGGGTGTCCCTCCCTTGCAATTGCCGGACACTCTGCACACTGGCCAGCTTCCTTGCATTTATATTCTTTCTAACTTCAGCAATGGTACCTGGAAAAAAAAAATCTTCATACTACTTCTATGTTAGCATTGATCCCAATGTCCAGCATGTACTAGATACTCAATAATTATTTGTTGAATGAATGAGCAAGCAGATAATAATTTTCTGGGTTTAAAAAAAAAACAAAAACAAATGCCAAAGTCAATGAAAAAGCCATTTCTATGACATCTATATTTATTTGACGGCATTGTACAAGGGCAATTGACCTAAGTTTTTATTTTATCTGTCTTTTGAATCTAAACCATTAATAGTTTGGTTAAATAAATAGAATTTACATCTGTAGGCTTGGAATAATCACAATGAAGGGGAAAAAAACCACGGTGTTTTATGTTCTCCCCTTTCTTGTAAATTTGAGACCAACTCATCTGAAAATGTTGAGAACCTTTTGATGCAAAACACAGAATGTATGAAAAGCAGCCAAGTAAATGTGGATACATCACAGAGGCAGAGCCTGCAGGAAACTGGAGAGCAGGAAGAGACGACCTCAGACCCTAGGAATGTAGGCAGGGACTTTAATAAAAAGAAAAGGCTCAGCGCTACTCCCATCCTTATCCAGGTTGAGGCTCAGTATACAATCAGTGCACACATTTCATGATCCTGTGAGCCATGAGAGAGAATGGAGACATCTGCAGGGCCATAAAAGTTCTTCTGGTTTATTTAACAAAGGGAGATAGAGCAAAGAGGAAGGAAATACTTACTAAGCAATGAGACTAGGTGCCAGCTCTTACATACAACGTTTCCTTTATGGTTCACAACAGCGTATCATCCCCATTTTACTGATGAAGAAACAGGGGCTTATGGTCACGTAGCTGGTCCTAGTGACCTGATACTCAAGTGTAGCTCAGGGACATCTTTACCACTCAGTCCTGCTTAGCCCAGTTCTAGATGCTGGGGACTGAGCAACAAGCAAAACAAAATCTGCTTTCATGAAAGCAGAAGGTTTTGTGGGGAGTGATGCCTCATCATACACAAATAATGTAATTTCATATAGTGACACAATTAAGGGATATTAAAATGGTTAAACTGAGGGATAACCAAGGAGGCGACTTAGCGTGCAAGGTCCTCAGGGATCATTTAAAAAATAATTTTGAGGAGATACTTTTGCATGACTGAAGAAAACGGATAAAGTGATTATCTTGTCAAACCTTCAATGGAAGTCTCTGGAACTACGAGAAGCAGAAATCACCACTCATTTCCTGATTCTCAGCAAAGAGATTATGCGGTGGAACTACAGTGTTGTCCTCGTCCCAACCCAAAGCAGTTAGACAGTCACCAGACGGTGAGTATTTCCACATGAGCCAAGTTCAAGTTCAAGGCGACAGCCAACCAAATTCTTAGGTCCCCTAGCACCTACAACAGCACCCACCACACACCAGGGCATGATAAATGATTGCTGAGTGGATGGATATGTGAAGGAAGGAAGAAAAGAAAATGTTCAAACGTCCCTGTTGTGGGTCAAATCCCTTTTCCGGGTAAGTGGCTTCAATTCACCCAGCGCACTCCACCACCAATCTTAACCACGAGAAGAGGGCGAGGAAAGGTTATCTGTGTAAACTGACGATTTTGTACTATGAAACAACGAGCGTTTGCTGGCCCCTCCCCAACCAAAGATGGTCAGAAACCCCATCTTTACATCACAAGTTACACTTCATGAAAATCTACTATCCAAATGAGGACTAAAAATGAGTAATTATCTAGCTTATTTAAAGAAGGGGTCTCGTAATGCAGGTACTCAGGATACTTCCGTACCGGGTACTTGTTCTAACTACTGCACACTTAGCACCAAGTTGTGATGGCCTCTTTATCAGAGTATCTTCCTTGCTAGATTGGTACTTCTTGAGGGTAAGAACAAAGTACATTCATCTGTATCGCCTCAAGGCTTTGTGCAGTTAAGACTGCACACGAGGGGCCCCTGGATGGCTCAGCTGATGATGCATCCGACTTAGGCTCAGGTCATGATTTCAGGGCTCCTGAGTCCGAGCCCTACATTGGGCTTGGGCGCATAGCCCCCTTTGGATCTTGTCTCCTTCTCTCTCTGCCCCTCCTCCCCCCCATGCCTGCACACACGCTCTCTCAAAACAATAAACATTAAATAAAATAAAAATAAACTACAGAAGAACAATGAATACACTAAGTTACAAAAATTAAAAATTCTCCAGGGGCACCTGAGTGGCTCAGTCTGACTTTGGCTCAGGTCAGGATCTCGCAGTCTGTGAGTTCGAGCCTCGCGTCAGGCTCTGTGCTGACAGCTCAGAACCTGGAGCCTGCTTCAGATTGTGTGTCCCTCTCTCTGCCCCTCCCCCGTCTCAAAAATAAATAAACATTAAAAAAAAAATTTTAATTTCTCCAAAACGTTTGTCATGGGGCGGATGGGCAGGATGAGGCCCTCCCCCTACTACTGTTACCTGCCGGGCCTGCTCGGTGGCACCTGAAGGCCTCTTCACCACACATCACCCTTGCGGTGTTTCTACTGGAGAAGCCTGGGGAGTCTCTGCTTCAATGTTTAGAAGTTTATTTTTAAAGGATGGTCCTAGTGGTGACGGAGAACAAGTGACCATTCAAAGCTGTACGAGAGTTGAACTTACACCTGAATATCTAAAATGCTGATGCTTCCTTTCTGGCACCCAGACGGTAGGGCTGAGAAACAGTTTAAAAGATGCCACTTCTGATAGACAAGCGCTGTCAATTTTTGTGATGTTTCCGTAAAATCTTAATAATGATTCTGTGACATGTCTTTCTGAGACAGAGTAGTGTTGTGAATAACGACATTACTATAGGATCATAAGTAGACCCAGCGTAAGGAAATACGGATTGGGGGAAGGGGCATCTTAAGTACGAATCATACTCGTTTTCTCCAGGAAAAAACTTCCTCTGCCCACGCCGTCTCATTTTTAAAAAACCATAACATGCAAGTTCTAATATTCTTGGTTTCTGCTCTTCATAACATCAGCCACGTCTCCAAAGTTTTTAAAGCTACGTTTCATGCTATCAGCAGAAAAAAAAAAGAAAACGTCAACAAAAGGCACAAATTAAATACTATCCATCTGCACACTTGACACGCTACTCATTTTTGTGCTTCCGAATTACCATAGTTTGGCGAGCCATCAGGATGGGCCCTGCGGGAACTTAGATCCAAAATGGCAGCTGGGCTTCTGAAACTCACCAGAGCCCTAACGCTTAAATGTCCATGAAACCAGGTCTTATTTACCCCCCTTTACAACCTGTCTAGGATAGAGGAGTATTTATAAGAACATTTCAGAGACTCAGATGGCATTATGTTCCTGTTCACTCTATCACTCTCCCTCTTGCCTGAGAGAGTAGATTCCCTGCTTTTGGTTCCTCCGCTCCACAAACTGAATTAACCTGCTATTCACATGTTTACACGGGCCACGAAAACAAGCTAATGGCAAAACAGGGAAAGCTTAGGTTTTTCTCTTCTGTGAGGCCAACTTAGAAAATGGGTGTGAAATCAATCATCTAACAAGTTGAAGCCCCAGTGCTTTCATTTTCAGAAAAAAAAACAATAATGAGAGCTCTTATTTTCCTTAGGTCCACCACAGAACGCTATCACTGTGGTAATTTTTATGTGTTTTCCTTTAAATTCAAGCTGTAAGAAAATTTTTAAAGAGACAAATTTGTTCCACACTACCTCTTTAATGTAATGTTTCCAATCCCTCTTACACAAAAGCTGAACTTATATCACCAAAAACATACAGTGAATTTAAACTGTTACATCTCTACTGATTCCCATTACTAATATAAGAACATTAATTTTAGAAAAATAATAAAAATACTTGCCCTTTAGAGACTGAGAACTTTAATTATCTTTATGTATTCAAATGCAGAGTCTTTTTGTTAAATTAGCGTGAAAGTCCCTTCATCTACACACAATCGGCGCAAAGAAACAGGCCATTTTCAGCACAAGGGGCCAATCCATTTGAACAGTGAATAAAGCTTTTGAAAGCACTATACACCCTCTTCCAGACTGTCAAATTTTCAAAACGGGCCAGCATTTCTTCCATTTTTTTTTAACACTTGCAGGCCCAGCAAGCATCTTATAATTAGATTAATTAAAAAGGAAACAACACCACTACTCCCTTCTGATCAAAATTATTCCATTTATGCTTAATTAGCTTTAATCCAAGTCTACATATTTAATGATGGGGATATGACAATTCCACCCATTTGCATATTTTAAATGCCTTTCTAAACTATACTTTGTAACAGATTTAGAAGAACAGTCTCTTTCTCATGCCAGTATGCCACGCATAAATCAGGAGGATACAAATTAGGGGAAAAAAGCAAAAAGAAAAGAAAACAAGGCCTCTCAGAGCCAGGGACGTGCTGAGGGGGTTGGATGATTTACTCAGGGGTGGGGGCAATTTCCCCGCCACATCACAAACTACGACCCTTTCAGCCCACCAGACGAGAGAGAAGCATTACATCACACTCTTACAATGATAGGGGGAGGTGGCTCTGAGAAAGCAAGTTTTCAGCTTTCTTTCCTCCCTGCTCCCAGGCTTTCTAGAATCCTGTATTGGAAGTAATGGAATTTAACTTCAGGGCACCGCACAGTTTCGGGGGTAATGAACACACACATCCAAACAGCTACCTATTTATGTGACCCTTTTAAATGTCCACTTCGACCATGGATACACGGCCCAAACAGGCAGCCATACACACAGATGCTGAATTTGTGCTGAAAAGCCCAGTTCATCTGTACAAAATGAAACAAAAATTTCTAATCCGTGAGAAATGGAGAAGGCCAATCTACAGGGAGAAAGTGATAAAGAATTCGTTCCTGGTGGGGTGAATAGCTGTTCCGATCTTCAAAACACCATGTTTACAAGATAGTCCTGCCGTTTGGTTCAAACCACGATCAAAATAAAAGCGCATCTGGCTGCACGTTTGAGAACACACACAGAGACCTGGTGCAAACGAGCGCGCGCCGAGGAGAGGGGTGACCCACACATTGCTTGGGAGGTTTTCAAGCAGGGGAATCTACAAACCCCAAGCCTCCGGGTGTTCACTCGCCCCCAGCCTGATGTTTAAAATGTATCAGGTCTTATTTTAGGTTTTCCATCTCTCTAGGAAGGATGGCCCAGCTTTAAGGAAAGAAAAAAAAAAAAAAAAGGCTTTCCGTGGTAGTGCTTGCCCTCCCAGATCCTTTGTCGGCCTTAGCAGCCGAAAGAATGCAAACCCATTTATATTTATGCAAATTTTTGCAGCAGATTTAAGGGGGCAGGGAGAGGTCTGTGTTTTTTAAAAACCTCTTTCTAAATATCAAATTTCCGGTTACTCGTAGTTTCATTGATTTGCAACACAGAAACGATGATGAAAATCCGTATATAAATTAAAAGTGCAATTAAATCACTCCAAAATTTAAATATTCTACAAGGCTTTTCCATTTCTAAAATGCCAAACCAAAAGTACATCACGGGTCTGATTTACACAGATTCACGAAATGTCTGAAGCCAGTCTCCATGCTAGACAAATGTCCATTTGCAACACCACTAGTGAAAACGGTTAGACAAGATCCATATAAATCAATTGGTTTAAAAAAATTGAAAATATTTACCAACCTCATAAAGTGCAGCAGTGCTTAAATCCAGCAAATTGAGGCATACAAGGTAGAAATGGAAATGAAAAAAGGTCCAAAAAATGATTTCTTTTTGTCTATCTGTTTTTTTGTATTTTAAATATTCAGAAACCAGCAGAGACTCTGTCGGCCATTTTGGCTTGAACTAACTCTCTCACTCACTCTCCCTCTTGCTCTCTCTCTCCCCCTCTGTCTCTAAAGGAAGCAGCTTTTTGTGACCTTCAAATAGAGGCGGATCATGTGACTTCGGGTAGGTTTGTCAATCAGGAAAGGGGAGGGAGCTGGGGAGGGAGCTGCCTTAAAGGGAAAGCAGCCCTTTTCCACTCACTTTCATTTGTGAAATGCTGTTATCTCCTGCTCTCCGCCCACACACACTGAATGTGAAAGTGGCAACAGCATAAGGGTAACAGATGAACAAAATAGAAAAACCTTTATTGGTTTATAGAAATATGCTCAGTTGCGAACGATTCTTGCAGATCCTGGAGGTTGACTTGCTTGCTCCAGTTCTTCTCTGGCTGTTTGGGCAAGAAAACTGCTCTTTAAAAGGGGATCTTAAACAATGCTTCGGTCAAGCAAGAGACCAGTTTTTAAAGATTAAGGTGAAACACAGGGCACAACTGATCTCCGGCAAGCTCCTAAATTGCACAGGAGAGGACTGAAGGGAAATACGCCCAAGTAGAAACGGAGATTGGCAGTTCAGAGAAGTTAAGTGAGTTATCTCAAATCACACAGCAAGACAGAGCTGAACAGGGGATTGATTTCCCAAATGAAGTCCACATTTACTGTTTTGGGTGTATGTGTGTCTGACGCCTCCGCCCCCGGCCCCAAATAAAAACTATACTGCAGCTAGCAAGCTGACTTCCTCTAGGGTAAGGCAGATTCCAGCCCTCTTTAATCCCCTCTCCCACCTGAGGAAATAGCTTTGCAGCTGACAGGAGTAAGGATGGAATTAAATGCCTACCCTCTTTCCCCAATCCGCCAGTCCCTTCTCCTTGTTACATACATCTTGATTTATACCCACCCACTGAAGAAAGCCGCGCAGGGTGTGTGTCTCTAGATCTGGGGCTAACAGGCTGCACAGGTTTCATTAGGCAAATCCCTTTACCTCCTGAGCCTTTTCTCACTGTGGAATGTGAAGACTGGACATCACTAGATGCTATCTTCAGTTCTTGTCAGCTCTAAAAGTCTGCACTTGGCCTCTTTCTTTTAGCAGTTCTGTTCATCTTATCCTTGCCATCTCAAAAGTAATCCATTAGTCCAGGTAGGCTTTCTGGACCCTTCCAGGCGAGACCAGGCTTTCCTGTTCAACATTCCCATAACATCCTGTACTCCTTCTTCATAGTACTGCTCATAATTGCGATTTATTATTTGCGTGAGAATTTGCTTATTGTGGATCTTCCCCAGTGTGTATAAGGGCAAATACCACGTCTTCCTTTATTGCTGTGGCCCCACATAGGAGGTGAATAAACTAATGAATGAATTACTTGGATTTCCCATTCAGAAGTGCCAGGCAGCAGGAAATCTGCCATCCAAATATAAAGAACGGAAGTCACATGGTTTCCAGAAACTCACCTCCGTCTATTTATTCTAAGGAGTTGGATGGCTTAGGAAATAAATGATAGAAAGCAGGTGAAACCTTGTAACTGTCAGACTCCATCCATCTCTATATACCAAAAAAAGTGGGATTCTGCAGTGTGAGTCTCCCAAATGAAGGAGGCTGACGAAGTGTAATCTGATGTGCCAGCCAGCAGAGAACCCATGGGTTCCGTAAGCCTGGTGATCCTCGAAAAGGAACCTATGAACCCTTCCTAAATCCCACATGTTTATCATCCTGGCGTCTGAGCCTTCATACAGCCTCCCTCCCTTGCTTTTTCCACTCCGACAGAAGAACAGGAAAGGGGCTGTTTCAGGGCAGGCGAGGCCAATGCCTCGATGATTTGGCAGCTTGAATATTTATGGTGTAAAATGCCTCCACTGTCTTAGCGCAGCCCCAAGTAGAGCAAGAGCCAGGACCCAGACTGACAATTGAGATGTAGGCAAAAGCAGGAAACTCCTTGGATGGAAATTTTGAATATTTAGTCTATTTTTATCCTTCCAATGCCTTCCCGCTGATTTACGGAAAGCTTACTTATGCGGATCATGCCCAAATGTTAAAATGCATGGGGATTGTATAGCGGCCTTGTTTTAGTTTGTGATGCTCCCTGGTTTAATTTCTTTATAATGTTGCTTAATCTCCATTCCCTAATACAAAATATTATTATGTGTGTGTGTGTGTGTGTGTGTGTATTACCTTGTGAGGGTTAAGCAAGCTACACGAAAAGTCAGAAAACAAACACATTTAGAAACAAAATATTAGTTCTATTTTCAAATAATATGATTGATAGGTTTTTTTCATCCTCTAGACAGCTTTGCTTTGTAAGATACCTCTAACATTAAAGCAATTAGTCCACTTGCTCATCTGAACAAACAACTGAAATAAAGACGTTATTTTCAGGGGCGTCTGGGTGGCTTGGTAGGTAAGGCATCCAAATTTGGCTCCAGTCTTGATCCAGTGGTTCACAGATTCGAGCCCTATGTTGGGCTTTCTGCTGTCAGCGTGAAGCCCACTTTGGATCCTCTGTCCCTCTCTCTTTGCCCCTCCCCAGCTTGTCCACGCGTGTGCATGCTCTCTCTCAAAAATAAATAAATGTTTAAAAAATATTTTCACTGAATTTCCAGACATTTTGGACTCTGCAATATACTTTTGAACTTTTTTTCATATTAACCATGAAACAGTGTTTTTAAATTATATTATTACAAGATGAAGATACAAATTAATAAAAAACATTACTCTTTTTAAACAAATATACCAAAACTTATACACTCAAATGGGTGTTATCTTTCAAAGTTGGCACCTTTGGTAACTATATACTAAATTTTTTTAAGTTCCTTTATTTGTATTGAGAGAGAGTGCAAGCACATGTGCATGGGGGAGGGGCAGAGAGAGAGAATCCCAAGCAGGCTCTACACTGTCACAGCAGAGCCCCAATGCAGGGCTCGAACTCATAAACTGAGATCATGACCTGAGCCAAAATCAACAGTCAGATGCTTAACTAAATGAGCCACCCAGGCACTCCTATGCTAAAATATTTTTCTTAGGAAACAAGATTAAAAAATAATGAACTGAACATTTAACTCAGAAATCTAGAAAACAAGTAACAAACCAAAAATTAATTAATAATGGCAAAAGCATAAACATAAAGCAAACGTCAAAAAAGGATAGACTGAATCAATAAAACAAATACCTTTTTTTGTTTTAAACTATATAGGTAGATAATCCTTTAGAAAATCTGATCAAATTTTTAAAAAGAGAGGTCATAAATTAACATTAGGGCTCAGAAAGAAGACATTATAATTACAGATTTGGAGAATTTTTTTGAGAGTATTTTTTACATTGTTAGAGAATTACTCATAACTTTACATCAATAAATTTGAAGATTAAATAAAATGTCTGACAGTCAAGGAAAACAGAAATGACTAAACTCAACTCAAAGCAGTTATGAAAATAACAATAAAAACTCACGGCAGAAATCTGTAAAATATTCAAAGAAGTAGCCAGTAAAATTACATCAGACACAAACGGTTTTCTGGGTAAATTCTACCAAACTTCTGTCAGATAATTTCTATGTCATTCCTATCGTTTCCAAACTTATGGAGACAAAAGGGAAAGTTTCCTCATATCTTCTATATGGCTAACTTATTCTTCCTATCCATCTGGACTAAGATGGTATGAAAAATAAAACTATAGACTAATCTTCACTTGTGGAGACAAATATAAAAATCCTAAGTAAAATATCAACAAAGAGAATTCAGCAGTTTTAAGAGAATAGTTCATTATGACTGTGTAACATTTATATCAACAATGCAAGGATGGTTAAATTATAAAATCTATTAACATAAATAACTTCATGTATTCAACAAGTATGTGCTAAATGCTTTCTACGTGCCTGGTTCTGCAGCTAGTTGAGCCAGTAAGCCATACCAGAAAGGCTCGTGTCTATGTAGAGTCAACATCCTTATGGGAAAAGGGTAACACTGATAAGGAAATGAAGAGTTTGATGGGATACAGAACGCCTGAGGGAGGCTCACTTTAGATAAGGTGATTAGGAAAGGCTTATCTCACACAGGACATTTAAGCTGAGTTGAAAAGCAATCCCTCAAGTTTTAAAAAAAAATTTAAGTTTATTTTTTTATTTTGAGAGAGACAGAGACAGTGTAGGTAGGGGAGGGGCAGAGAGAGAGGGGAAAGAGAGAGAGTCCCAAGCAGGGTCTTCACTGGCAGCAGAGAGCCAGATGCGGGGCTCAAACCTACAAAACTGTGAGATCATAACCCGAGCTGAAACCAAGAGTGGGACAGAAACCAAGAGTGGGACACTCAACTCACTGAACCACCCAGGTGCCCCACCCCTTGAGTGCTTAAAAGAACCAGAGGGATGATCAAGAGGCATGTGAGCAGGGAAGAGAAGTGTAGATGAACCTGAGGAGGTAGGAAGGGCTAGATCATACTGAGTCTTTCAGGCCACAGTGCTTTAAGAATAGTGGGAAAGTTGGGGTGTCTGGGTGGCTAAGTCAGTTGAGCGTCTGACTTCGGCTCAGATCAAACCTCTGAGGTTTGATCCTCAAAGTTCATGAGTTCCAGCCCCGCATTGGGCTCATTGCTGTCAGCACAGAGCCCACTTCAGATCTTCTGTCTCTCTCTCTGCCCCTACCCCACTCATGCTCTCTCAAAAATAAACATTAATAAAAAAAAGAACAGTGGAAAGTCACAGAAGAATTTTAATGTTTATTTCTAAAAGAGAGAGACAGAGAGAGAGAGTGGGGGAGGGGCACAGAGAGAGGGAGACACAGAATTTGAAGGAGGCTCCAGGCTCTGAGCCTTCAGCACAGAGCCCAGTGCTAGAACTCACAGAGTGTGAGATCATGACCCCAGGCAAAGTCAGACTCTTAACCAACTGAGCCACCAGGCACTGCAAAGTCAAAGAAGACTTTTAAAGCAGGAGGTTGAATAGTGGTATTTTATCCATTATTCATTTCCTACCTACCAGCTTTTCGGGGGCCTAGGCAAATGTTTAGGACCTGAAAAAATATATTTATGAGTCAAAAATACAAAAAGAAAATTATGACAATAAAATAAATCTTAAATGTTCTCAAAAATATTATAACCCAGGATTTTCATTCACTGTTAAATTTAGGATTTATAAAATTTTCATTACATTTGAAAACAATTCTCACTTTGCAAAGATTTCTAAAAATGCTAGTTATTAAAAAATCTTAGGTGGGGTGCCTGGGTGGCTCAGTTGGTTAAGCGTCTGACTTCGGTTCAGGTCATGATCTCACAGTCCGTGGGTTCGAGCCCTGCATCGGGCTCTGTGCTGACAGCTCAGAGCCTGGAGCCTGCTTTGTATTCTGTGTGTGTCTCTCTCTCTGCCCCTCCCTCGCTCGCTCTCTGTCTCTCAAAATAAAATAAAGACATAAAAAAAATTTTTTTAAATCTTAGATGATTATAAATTAAGTAAGCTATTTGTAGCCAAAGAATTTCAGAAACAAAATTATCAATATTCTGTAAACATGTGATAGTAAAAATAAATAAAAGCACATATTTAATGTGGAATGTGGGTGCCTTTTATTAGGGCAAAGTCTTCAAAACCTCCCCAAGGATGCATTTCAAGGGCCTACAGAGGTCTTGCCATCACTTTAAGGGAGACAGAATCAGATTCGTGTTTCAAAAACTCATCCTTGTATACAGAGAATAGACAAGAGGTCCAAGGAGGGACCAGGTGAGACAAGAGAGGTGGAGAAAAGTATACAATATATTTAGTATACAATATATTTAGAAGGTACAAGTGATTCTGTCACTAGATAAATGGTTGTTATTAAGAATGAAATCTGGGGTGCCCGGGTGGCTCAGTCGGTTAAGCTTCCGACTTTGGCTCAGGTCACAATCTCACAGTTCATGAGTTCGAGCCTCACGTTGGGCTCTGAGCCTGGAGCCTGATTCAGATTCTGTGTCTCCCTTTCTCTCTCCTTGTTCCTCCTCCGCTTGTGCTCTCTCTCTCAGAAATGAATAAACATTTAAAAAAAAAAAAAAAAGAGTGAAATCTGGGACCATGAGATATAATGAGGCCAATCAATTCTTTCAAGAATAAGGCTCCAAATTCTAGATTCATCATTCATTCATGCAGTCAAGAATCTTAAAAAAAAATTTTTTTTTAATGTTTATTTACTCTTAAGAGAGACAGTGCATGAATAGGGAAGGAGCAGAGAGAGAGAAAGAAAAAAAAAAACCACAGAATCTGAAACAGGGTCCAGGCCCTGAGCTGCCAGCACAGAGGCCACCAGATGTGGGACTTGAACTTGGGAACAGTGAGATCCTGACCTGAGGTAAAGTTGGACACTCAACCCACTGAGCCACCCAGGTCCCTCCCCCTGCTTTTTTCCTTTAAAGCATCCACCATGTATTCTATACTGTGCTAGAGCTAGGCCCTGGGGGATAAAAAGAATGACTGTTAACACCCTGACGGACAGAGGCATGTAAATCCATAATTAAAATATAGCATGGTAAGTGCCATAATTAAAGAACAGAGATATAAGATAGTTATGCCATATGATTACAAGAACTAACTTCTGGGAGAGTCAGGAAAGACTCACAGGGGATATGAGATTTTGAACAGAGTCTAAAGAACGAGTAGGAATTTGCTATGTAGTGAACATAAGAAAGGCAAAGACTTTTCTAAGTTTTATCAACCTCCAGTACTATCAAATGATGGCAACGACAAAGGCTGGGGTCAAGAAACAATATAAACCTAAAAGCCAAGCTTTTCAGGATTCTTAACTCCAACAAAATTCAATTAATGTTCGTTGGATGAAAGACCAAACATATAAGCAAAGGAATCAATGAATGAATACGAACCTAAGTATTTACAGGATACAAAAGAACACAACACTTAAAAACCTATAACTGGAAGATAAAACATGTACATAGCACAGTCAACAAGAAAGTGTGAGATAAATTGCTAAGTGTTGGTTGCAGCCTAGGAGACACAGGAGTTAGAAAATATGGACACTACAGATCAGTGGCGCTGGACTTCCAAGGAAGGGCAGGACCAGAATGGTGAAAACAGATGCGTCAGTTGGAAGCTAAGGAAGCTTAAGTTGCAGGCCCCTCACGCTCATGGGGCTCTCCTAAAGCCCCATTTGGGCACTGTCCCAAATGACTTCTCTGTTTTTTTTTCTGTTGCAACGTGTTTCTTCTTCTTCTTCTTTTTTATTGTGGTAAATACACATAACATAAAATTCACCATCTTAACCAGTTGTGCGGTTCAGTACCGGTAAGTGGATTCACATGGCTGTGAAATAGATCTCCAGATATCTAGAGTTATTTTATCTTGCAAAGCTGAGACTCTATACCCACTAAACAACTTCTCTTTTTCCTCTCCCCCCAGTCCCTGGTAACCTCCATTTTATTTTCTATTTATATAAAATTGACTACTTTAGATACCTCCTTTAAGAGGAATCATCCCGTATTTGTCTTTTTGTGACTGGCTTGTTGCACTTAACGTGATATTCTCCAGGTTCATCCACGTTGTAGCACATGACAGGATCTCCTTTTTTCGTGGCTGACTAATACTCCAGTGTATATACACATAAGCCACCTTTTGTTTACCCATTCATCCGCCAATGAACACTTGGGGCGCTTCCCCCACCTGGCTATTGTGATGAGTGTTTCTATGAATATGCGTATGCAAACATTTCAATTCTTTTGAATACATACCCAGAAGGGGGGATTCCTAGCTCATCTGGCAGTTCTAGTTTTCATTTTTTAGGGAAGCTCCATATTGCTTTCCACAGTAGTCACCTCATTTTATAATCCAACAGTGCACAAGGGTTTCCATTTCTCTGCATCTTTGCTAGCACTTGTTATTTTCTGTTTTTTGTTTCTGGGTTTTGGTTTTTGGGTTTTTTTGTTAGTAGTCATTCTAGTGGTATCTCACTGTAGTTCTGATTTGTATTTCTTTGATGATTAGTGATGCTGAGTGTTTTTTCATATGTTTATTGGTCATTTATACATTCTTGGAGAAATGTCTATTCAAATCCTTTGCCCATTTTTTTAAAAGATTTATATATTTTTAAGACAGAGAGAGAGAGAGACAGAGAGTGAGCAGGGAGGGGCAGAGAGAGGGAAACAGAGAATCCAAAGCAGGCTCCAGGCTCTGAGCTCTCAGCACAGAGCTCAACCCTAGGCTTGAACCCATAAACCACGAAATCATGACCTGAGCCCAAGACAGACGTTTAACCTACTAAGCCACCCAGGCGCCCCAGCTTTGCCCGTTTTTAAATCAGGTTATATGATTTTTTGTTGCTGACTTGTAGTTCTCTACATATTCTGGATATTAACCCCTAATCAGACATATGATTTGCAGATATTTTCTCCCATTCTGTAGGGTGCCTTTTCACTCTATGGGGTGGGTCTTTTGATGCACAAAACTTTAAACATTTGATGTGGTCTCATTTGTCTATCTTTCCTGACTTTTGGTGTCACATCCAAGAAATCACTGCCAAATCCAATGTCACAAAGCTTTTCTCCTGTATTTTCTTCAAAAAGTTTTATAGTTTTAGGTCTTAAGCTTAGGTCTTTAATCCGTTTTGACATAATTTTTGTATATGATGTGAGACAAGGGGCCATCGTCATTCTTTTGCAAGTGGGTAGCCAGTGTTCCCAACAGCATCTGTTGAAAAGACTCTCCTTCATTCCCCATTGAATGGTCTGGGTACGCTTGTCAAAGATCATTTGACCTTACACGTGAGTGTTTATTTCTGGGCTTTCTATTCCATTCCATTGGTCTATCTGCCATCCTTATGCCAGTATCCCATTGTTTTGATTGCTGTAGCTTTGTCATGTATTTTGAAATTAGGAAGTGTGACTAGTCCAGCTTTGTTCTAATGACACTGTTTACAAAGTGTGCAAAAACAAGACACATTCATCACTCTTAACCCATACAGCTAAAACTACAGTCTCTTTCCATCTCAGCTTTCCCCCCAGCATGACTCCCCCATCAGTAGAGTTAGAAGTGGCTGCAGGCGTTTTGGGGATCCATAAAGGGAAAGTTACACTGGAGATTTTTGGGGTTTAGTGGAATATATTCATGTGGTTCTCAGCACTTCTGTGTATGGTCGAGTTACTGTTAATCATCCTACCATACAAAGAGAACACTGGGCCAGCTTACTCTGCATCATGACAGAAGTGTGCAGGGCCAGATCATATCATGATGTCAATGTGTCAATTCAAAGAGTATTACAAGAAAAAGTGAAGCCTTACAAGAAAAAGTGAAGCCTTAAAATATAAGGATACTTGATAGAGATTTTCCCAAAGTTGATAACAATCTCAAAAATTTATATAATGTTACTAATAACAAGTTGTGGGGATGAAAGGAACTTTGTTGATCCGTCAGTATGAAAAACCCTCTTGTGGTTAACCATGCTATATATAACAAACAATGAATTATCTTTCCAGTCTCCTTCTAGAAAATATCACAAAACCATTGTAATATGAAGGGGCAAAAAAGACTATGTGGCCGGAAAATGTAGAGAAAAAAGACTCACAGTGATGTGTTAAGTGGTGAATACAAATGTTAGTGCTATTTTTCTGAATTTTCTATTTGTCCACTTTTTTTTTTTAATGTTTTATTTATTTCTAGGAGAGAGAGAGAGACAGCGTGAGCAGGGGTGGGTCAGAGAGAGAGGGAGTCACAGACTGAAACAAGCTCCAGGCTCTGAGCTGGCAGTCAGCACAGAGCCCGATGCGGGGCTCGAACCCACGAACCGCGAGATCATGATCTAAGCGAAAGTCGGACGCTTAACCGACTAAGCCACCCAGGCGCCCCTCTATTTGTCCACTTCTTAAAAGATGCCATTGTTTGTGGTTTTCTTTCCTTGTTGTAAATAAATGTTCACTTTTGTACAACTTGTATTTGAATTAACTCTCTTTTCCTTAAAGTGCATTTCCAAAAACCTAGATTTGTTCCTGGTCAGAAAGAAGGGTCTCTTTGCCTCAACAAAGGCATATAATGGGGGCGCCTGGGCAGCTCAGTGGGTGAAGCATCCGACTTTGGCTTAGGTCATGATTTCACAGTTCATGGGTTTGAGCACCGTGTCAGGTTCTATGCTGATGTCTAGCTCAGAGCCTGGAACCTGCTGCAGATTCTGTATCTCCCTCTCTCTCTGACCCTCCCCTGCTCATACTGTCTTTCTCTCTCAGAAATAAATAAAACATTTTTAAAAAATTTAAAAAAAAATTTTTTAAAGCATATAATAGAGAAGAAAATGAGATGTGCATGGAAGACCTTATGGAGAGCCACTGGACAGGAATACAAAGACCCTTTAATTAATGAACTAACTGATCATTAAAAACTTTCCATTTATTTATTGAGAGACACAGAGAGAGACAGAGATCCCTAGCAGGCTCTGCACTGTCAACACAGAGCCAGATGCAGAGCACAAACTCACTAACTGTGAGATCATGATTTGAGCCAAAACCAGGAGTTGGACACTTAACCGACTAAGCCACTCAGGCACCCCTAGTTTGTTTTTTTAAAGTAAGCTCTGTGATCAACATGGGGCTTGAACACATGACCCCAAGATCAAGAGTCACATGCTCTACTGATCCAGCCAGGCGCCCAAGATCCTTTAAACGATAGAAAAAATATGCACAGGCAGGCTAAAGGCGTCTTATGGAAGACCTCAGAAACAAAGAAAAAGGCATCTTCTGCCAAATAAACAATAATCAACAACTGTCTCATAGGTAGAGACACTTAAAGAACAGTGAAAAATCAAGTCTGTTGGAATATGCTCAAGAAAGAATTGAATACAGGGGTGGCTGCTTGGCTCAGTCAGTTAAGCGTCCAACCCTTGATTTCAGTTCAGGTCGTGACCTCACAGTTTGTGAATTTGAGCCCTGAGTCAGGCTGCGCAGTAACAGTGTTGAGCTTGCTTGAGATTCTCTCTTTCTCTCTCTCTCCCCTGCCTGCATGTGCTCACTTGCTCTCTCTCTCAAAAACAAACAAACATTCTTAAGAAAGTGTTGATATAAAGTCAAACATGGTAAGTTACCAATTTACTTTTCTTTCGCTTATTCAAAAATATTCTGGGATTAGGATTTTCAAAGCGAGTATGTAGAATAGGGAGGGATTCTTAGCATTCAGACATCTTCATTCATTCAATATAGTTATATATTTATATTTATTGATACTTTCTATGTGCCACTGGCAGTGACCAAGCTAACAAAAGTCTCTATCCTTGCGGAGCTGATGATCTAGTAAAAAGCCTTAAACTGACATTTCACTGCCAGCCATCATGTTGTGCCGCCTCTCTGCCATTCTCTTCACCTCTACCTCAGCCCAAACTTCAGCCCACAGACATTACTGGCAGGAAGGGAAACTCAGGCAGAATGCTCAGGGCAGAACCTGTATCCACACCCCCTGGCAATCAGAACATTTGGAGGGAAACAAACACTAGCTTCTCTTCATGACACCCCCGGAGATCCTTGCACCTCAATGTGTATTTCTTCACCTGTATCTACAGAGCACTATTTCAAATATTTAGAAACATTTTACAACTTCACAACAACAATAACATCTCCAAAAAAGAGGCCTTAAAACACCAATTTCAAGGAACTGGACAAATAACATCTTGCCTTTTGAGTTATGTTTTTCCATAAAGGCAGTTATTTGTCCTTAAGCAAAATACAAGCTACAGAATTAAGACTATTATTTTTTTTTATTTTTTAATGTTTATCTATTTTTGAGAGAGAGAGCGTGTGAGCAGGAGACGGGTAGAGGAAGAGGGAGACACAGGATCCGAAGATGGCTTAAGGCTCTGAGCTATCAGCACAAAGCCCAACGCGGAGCTTGAACTCACGAACTGAGAGATCATGACCTGAGCCATAGTCAGACACTTAACCAACTGAGACACCCAGGCACACCTAAGACTATTATTAAATTAACTGTAGTTTTCTAAGAGCTGCATAATCTACCCTATTCATTGTTGGTTAAAGTCATCACATGAACCTGTAAGTAGTAGCAGCCCTCGGAGTTTGTAGTCATTTTCAACTATGAGACACACAGTTTCTGAAGTTATGCTTATTGTAATTAATCCATGGCCCAGACATCCAAGAAAAACCTCATAAAATAGAATTCAGAACTCATTACGTGATTATGAGGCTCAAAGGGGGGGGGGGCAATGTTTGAGAGAATTATTTTTTTAAATTTATTTATTTTGAAAGAGAGAGAGAGAAACAGCATAAATGGGAGGGGCAGAGAGGGGAGACAGAGAATCCTAAGCAGGCTCCACATTATGAGTGCAGAGCCCAATATAGAGCTTGAATGCACGAACCACGAGATCATGACCTGAGCTGAAACCAAGAGTCAGACGCTTAACTGACTGAGCCACCCAGGCGCCCTGAGAATTAATTTTTTAAGTAACTTTAACGCAAATCACAAAATTTATTACCAACTGACAGTTTCCCAAAGGCCTAGTGCAAAATGTTTATGGTTATGCTAAAATTCCCAGCAGCAAAAATTCCAAGAGCATAACTATCATCTATTGAACCTCTTTGTGGTATTTTCAAAATAGCAATTAACTTGAAAATAAAACTCATTTCCTTTCTCTTAAAAACAATTAAAAAGATTATATAGAAACCCAACTATTCTTCTGATGTTCAGCTTACTGCTGTGTAATAATGACTAAGTTTACAGAGTTCAATTTGGTACTTCTTAGTGAGTTTATTTCAACATGTACATAGTTCAATGGTTTAAAGAAAAAACACGAGTGAAAAGCTCATGGTAGAATACAGAGAATGTTAAGAAACAAAACAAAACAAAAAACAAAAACAACCCTCTTTCCTAATGGCCAAACACCAAGGTTTGTATTGTGAAAATAATTATGTATAAAATAAGTGACTGGAAATATTTTCTTTCTTTTTTTCTTTCTTTCTTTTTCTTTTTCTTTTTCTTCTTCTGCTTCTGCTTCTTTTTCTTTTGTATTTAGGAACTATGACAGAGCTGCCTTTTTTTTGTTTTTATTAAAACAAACACCAAAAGAATGGTTCCCAAAGAACTTAGTGTGAAATTTGGTGGTTAAACATGAAACAAGGAACATCCTAATCAAAAGAATCGTAAGTATAGAGACTAGGGGAGAATAAACTTTTTTTTTTTTTAATATTTTTATTTATTTCTAGGAGAGAGAGAGAGAGACAGCGTGAGCAGGGGAGGGTCAGAGAGACAGGGAGTCACAGACTGGAACAGGCTCCAGGCTCTGAGCTGGCAGTCAGCACAGAGCCCGACGCGGGGCTCGAACCCACGAACCGCGAGATCATGACCTGAGCAAAAGTCGGACGCTTAACCAACTAAGCCACCCAGGCGCCCCTAAACTTTTTTAAAAAATTTTTTTAACTTCATTTTTGAGAGACAGAGACAGAACATGAATGGGGGAGGGGCAGAGAGAGAGAGGGAGACACAGAATCCAAAGCAGGCTCCAGGCTCCGAGCTGTCAGCACAGAGCCCAATGCAGGGCTTGAACCCACGAACCGTGAGATCATGACCTGAGCCAAAGTCGGACGCTTAACCAACTGAGCCACCCAGACACCCAGAGAATAAACTTTTAAAGTTGCACCTCAATATGTTTAAGGAAGACAGAGATGTAAGTTAATAAGTTCGAGTAAGAGCAGCAACAAAGATAAGGTAAGGACAAGCTGTTAGAATTAATGAAAGGTCTGTATAATTAATAATTCAGAAAAATTAAAAGGGCATTTTATAACTAGACATTTAAGTTGGGAAGAATGTAATTAGTAAGAAGGGAATTTAATCAAGATATTGGAGTTCAGACATTTAAAAAACAGCACCTCAAGCACAAAATCGTACTACACCACGCTAGAGTATAAAGAGCAATGTTGATTCCATAAATCACATTCTTCTCTCCGAATCAATATAAAACTGTCTTCAATACTTTGACTTCCATCTAGGGCTCCCATGCAAGCTCTGAACAGATTTTCCCTTGCAAAAGGGAAATCAAAAAAGATGGCACTCCAAGAGAGTTGAAATACAGGAGTTGATATAATTCTACCAACAATCCTTAAAAAGGGGATACTGTCTAAATAACACATTATAAAATGAGATTTAAAAAAATTTTAATATGGATGCTTTATTTAATACAACATATATAAAAGATTATCATTTCAACATAAAATCACTGTTAGGAATTTTACAATTTTGGGGGGGTATTAAGTCCTTGAAATCCAGGCTGTATTTTGCATTGAAAGTACATTTAGGGGCACCCAGGTGGCCCAGTGGGTTAAGCATCTGACTCTTGGTTTCGGCTCAGTTCATGGTTTCATGATTAGTGGGAGCGTCTGGCTCTGTGCTGACAGCGTGGAGCCCACATGGGATTCTCTCTCTCTTTCTCTGTCCTTCCCCCATTCGTTTGCACTCTTTTTCCTTTTCTCAAAAACAAATACGTGTTTTTAAAAAGCATATAAGTGGGCTCCTGAGTGGTTCAGTCGGTTAAACATCTGACTTGGCTCAGGTCATGATCTCAAGGTTCATGAATTCAAGCCCCATGTTGGGCTCTGTGCTGACAACTCAGCCTGGAGAGCCTAGAGTCTGCTTCAGATTCTGAGTCTCCCTCTCTGTCTGCCCCTTCCCTGTTCATGTTCTGTCTTTCTCTCTCTCAAATAAATAAATAAACAATTTTTAAAAAGTAAAAAAATAAAATAAAAGGCATATAAGCTTTCTCTTTTATAAAACCAGTAAATAAACTACATTTAAATTCAGTTGCTAACTTTTTTTATTGTGGTAAAAAACACATAACATTAAATTTACCATCTTAATCATTTTTAACTCTAAAGCCTAATGGCGTTTAGTATATTCTCATTGTTTTGCAACGGACCTCCAGAACATTTTTATCTTGTAGAACTGAAACTCTATACCCACTGAACACTAATTCCATCTCTTCCCTCTCCCTAGCCCTTAGGCAATCATCACTTTTCTATTTTCTGTTTTTATGATTTTCATATTACATGACTTCAAGTTAAATGAAATCATACAGTATTTGTTCTTCGGTGATTGGCTTATTTTGGTTAGCATCATGGTTCACCTACATTATAGCATGTGACAGGACTTCCTTCTTTTTGGAGGCCTCATAATACTCCACTGTATGTATATCCTACATTTTCTTTTTCTTTTTTTTTTTTTATCCCACATTTTCTTGATCCAGTTGTCTGTCAGTGGACACTTAGGCTGCTCCGCTGTATGGCTGTCATGAATAGTGCTGCAGTGCGCACAAGTGTCCAATTATGTCTTTGAGATCCTGCTTTGAGAGATGTTTTTATCTATTTTTTAAAATGTTTATTTATTTTTGAGAGGGAGAGGGAGAGCAAGCAGAGGAGGGACAGAGAGTGGGAGACAGGATCCAAAGCGGGCTCTGCACTGACAGCAGAGAGCCCAATGTGGGGCTTGAACCACAAACCGTGAGATCATGACCTGAGCCGAAGTGGGATGCTTAGCCGACAGAGCCACCCAGGCAACCAGAGAGATTTATTTTTAATGCTGAAATTTCATAAAATGCACGAAAAGATTTAAGAAAGTTTAATTAACAAAAATTTACGAGAAAAATTGAATCATTGCATGCAGTATGTTAAAGACGAATATCTTTTGAGAATGAGCCAATTTAAGCTTGGAGATTTAAAGCTTAGATTGTAAGCTAGATTTTAATAAAGAAATGAAAAAAAGAAGCCAAACTCATTAATACAGTTGGCTCCCACACAGGTTTGAATTGTGCAGGCCCCCTTAAATGCAGATTTTTTTTCAATAAGTACAGTAGAGTACTATAAATGTACTTCCTCTTCCTTACAATTTTAAAACATTTTTTCTAACTTATTTTATTGTAAGAATAAAGTTTTTATAAAATACATTACATACAAAATAGGTATTAATTAATTGTTTTATGTTATCAGTAAGGCTTCTAGTCAATAGCAGGTTATAAATAGTTAGATTTGGGGGGAGTCAAGACTTATGTGTGGAATTCTGACTGCATGGGGGGTCAGTGCCCCTAACTTCTGGGCTGTTCCAAGGTCAACTGCACACCAATGCTGATATCTGGCTGCAAATAATTTACAACAAATAATCTGCCTACAAACATCTAGACTATCACTTGTCTCATAAATAAAACCAAATCAAGAGCCTGTCTTGGGTGGAAACATTTTATATGAAATGAGCTTTCAATAAACATAGTCAAACACAATCTATGAGCAAGTATCTGCTTATGCTGCTTTTTGAAAAGCTATTATAGTTTTATATTTACCCCTGTGTTAAACACATTATGTGATTAATGCTGTGTGAGTTTAATGTAGTAATTATATGGCAATAAACTTAGCTTGTCTGATTTGTTACACTAGCTCGTAAAGTAAATACCCTCAGAAAATGATTATATTAGATACACTAATAGTTAATAAACCTCATTAAAAGCAACAATATTGAAACACTATATACACACACACACACACACACACACGAAGTGTTTAAAGCTATACACTCTACTGTTATTCATACATACATCAGAATTCAACACAACTAATCTAAACATTAAGTTTAGCACAGATATTTCTCAATATCAAAAGTCAATTATTTTTCAAGAGGTCTGCCTACATGCATAGCTATCCTAATCTGCCTATTAATAGAACATAGTTCTATTAAAATAAACATCATGGAAATAAAATAATGCTTTCAAAACTTCTAGAACCTATGGTAAAAATGTTAAACGATGAAACAAGGTAAGTGGTGTAGATCAGCTAATAAAAATAGTTTTAGTCCTAATCCTCATAAGAGTTTGCCCTATGACCTTGAGCGTCATATTATCCCTGTGTTCCATCTGCCTCCATAAGTGAAACAGGCTCTTCATACAAACGGAGACCAATGAATGAGAGCCATTTTGGAAATCAATTTGGAAAAAAAGTAAGTTAGATCTCTGCCTCACATCATACACAAAAATGAGTACCAGTTCAATTAAAGGTGGAGGGGTAAGGGCGCCTGGGTGGCTCAGTCGGTTAAGCATCCAGCTTCGGCTCAGGTCATGATCTCACAGTTCACGGGTTCGAGCCCCGCAACGGGCTCTGTGCCGACAGCTAGCTCAGAGCCTGGAGCCTGTCTTCGGATTCTGTGTCTCCCTTTCTCTCTGACCCTCCCCTGTTCACACTGTCTCTCTCTCTCTCTCTCAAAAATAAAATTAAACATTAAAAATTTTTTTAAGAATTTAAAAAATAAAGGGGTAAAAAAAGCAAGAAAACTAAGGTATTTTTATTTATTACATTAGGGCAAGAAAACTAAGGTATTTTATTTATTACATTAGGATAGGGACAACTTCTCTAAGTAAGCACAAACTATAGAAGCTATAACAGGTTAATTGATTTTACCACATAAAAATGTTTTAAGTTTATTCATAAGAAAGACACCCCAATGTTAAAAGGAATGGGATAAAATATTTAAAACACCTCAGAAAACAAAGCTAATATCTATATTTTATAAAAATCCTACAGAGGTGCTAGGGTGGCTTAGTTGGTTGAGTATCTGACTCTTGATTTTGGCTCAGGTCATGATCCCAGGATTGTGGAACTGAGCCCCACGTCAGGCTCTGCAATGAGAATAGAGCCTACTTAAGATTCTCTCTTTCTCTGTCTCTCTATCTCTCTTCTGCTCCCCCCACCTTCTCCCCTACTGGCACTTACTTTCTCTCTTTTAAATAAAAAAATAATAATAATCTAAAAATATATAAAGGGCTCCTACAAAATTATCAAAACAAACAATCCAATAGAAAAATGAGAATACTTGGGGCACCTGAGTGGCTCGGTTGGGCATCCAACTTTGGCTCAAGTCATGATCTCGCCATTCTGAAGTTCAAGCCCCGTGTCGGGCTCTGTAATGACAGCTCATAGCCTGGGGCCTATTTCAGATTCTGTGTCTCCCTCTCTTTCTCTGTCCCTGCCCTACATGCACTCTGTCTCTCTTTCAAAAATAACTACTAAAAAAATATTTTTAAGAAACATGGGAATACTATGCAAATGAATGATACATAAAATTGAAAAACTTGTGGTCAATAAATTAACAAAAGATATTCCATCTCATTAGTAAGCAGAAAAGTACAAATTAAAATAATTAAATATTAGGGGCATCTGGTTGGCCTAATCAGTGGAGCATGCAACTCTCGATCTCAGGGTTGTGAGTTTAAGCCCCATGTTGGGTGTAGAGATTACTTAAAAAAATCGAAAATACATACATACAATAAAATATAAGCATGGCAAGAATTTAAGGACAAATAATTTTACTGTCATCAAAGGTGAGAAGAAATGGGTCCAAAAAAAAAAAAGGTGAGAAGAAATGGGCATTATCATGCACTAGTGATGGAAAGGATCACGGGTATTGCTTTTTCAGAAGGCAACTTGATAGCAGCTCCCTCCATGTAAAAAAAATACATCCCATGAACCAACAGATCCATCTCTAGAAATTTATTCTACAGAAATACACCTGTGAATAAAGATATAAAAATAAAGATGTTCAATAAAATATCATTTGTAGTAATCAAACCAGAGACCATCAAAACATCTATTGGAGAAGAGTGATTATAGTCCATCCATTCAACAGAACATTCTGCAGATGGTTAAGAGCATGAAACAAAGTGTGAAAGATGCCAATTTAGAAAACCAAGTCACAGAAGAATTATGTTGGAGGGAAAAAACCCTTTTAAGTTGTTGTTTTAAAATACACAGAAAACAGGGGCATCTGGGTGGCTCAGCTGGTTAAGCATCTGACTCTTGATTTTGGCTCAGGTCATGATCTTGCAGTTTTGGGAGTTCAGGCCCCATATCAGGCTCTACGCTGACAGCGCAAAGCCTGCTTCAGATTCTTCCTCTCTCTCTACCCTTCCCCCACTTGCACTGTCTCTGTCTCTCTAAATAAATAAGCAAATTAAATTTACAAAGATCAGGAGAGGGAGAAGAGTAAAAGGAGAGTCTCAGTTTTATTTCTGTCTACATTTACCATTTGAATGTTTCATGACGATCGTGTACAGCTGCCCCTTGAACAACATGGAGGTTGGGGCACCGTCTCCCCAGCATAGTCGAAAATCTGCGAATAATTTCTAACCCCCCCAAACGTAACTACGAATAGCCGGTCGTTTGGAAGCTTTACTGATAACACAGTCAGTTAACACCTATTCTGTATGATACATTTATATCTATGCTGGTTTCTTACAATATAGTATGCTAAAGAAAGGAAAATGTTTTATTTTATTTTTGTTTCCAGTTTTTATTTAAATTCTAGTTAGTAAAGATTTAGTGTAACTGCTTTGAGGAATTTAGTGAAGGAAATGTTTTAAAATCATAAGTAAGAGAGAGTACATTTACAGCACGGTGCCATATTTGTTCTGCTCAGTTCTTAGAGCGTATGGCCCTTGATCTTGGGGTCAAGCCCCATGCTGGGTGTAGAGATTACTAAACATAAATAAACTTAAAAAATTTCCATGTATAAATGAACTTGCACATTTCAAACCCATGTTGTTCAAGAGCCAACTGTATAATTTAAAACATAAAATAAAAAAGAAAAAGAAAATAATAAGTGGGAGGGGCGCCTGGGTGGCTTAGTCGGTTAAGTGTCTGATCTCGGCTCAGGTCATGATCTCACGGTTCGTGGGTTCGAGCCCCGCGTTGGGCTCTGTGCTGACAGCTAGCTTAGAGCCTGGAGGCTGCTTCAGATTCTGTGTCTCCCTCTGTCTCTGACCCTCCCCTGCTCATGCTGTCTGTCTCTCTCTCTCTCAGAAATAAAAGCATAAAAAAAAAAAAAAAAAAAGAATAAGTGGGAATTCCACAAGTCATTCAACAATGTGTACACTTCCAGGATCTAGAATGTAGTATTCAGTTCCTAGATCTTAGTATCCAGGAATTTATCATCTTCTGCCAACTGCAGTTCTGAGATGCAAAAAATAAAGTAAAATAAAAATAAAAAAATTTTTTTAGATCTTTTAATTTTTGTTGCCTCAAACCAATGAACACATCACCTTTGCTACCCACTCCCACAGAAGAGGTATACAGGTCTTTGAGAGGAGTGCCTACTGAGAAGAGTCATTTCAATATAGGACAGCAGATCAGGACCAGGAAACAAACAGAAACAAAACAAAACAGGACTCATCTGTGAAAAGGCACTATGAGACCCAGGAGAACAAAACAAGGTAAGGACCCAAGTCCACCGGCCGTCTGAAGCTCTCTAAAAGAATGGTTTGTATAACATAAAACTTGTGGGAGCATCGGCCCCAGCAATGCTTCCTGAATACCTAAAGAAGTTGATACAGGATAGGGGTTACTGAAGCAGGTTTTTAAAGATAAAGACTAGTTTTAAAGATAAAGACTAGAGAACAGAACTTTCGTCTGTGTTTTAAAAATAGGCTTAATGCCATTTTCATTATTTCCCCCAACTCCCTCTTATCCATGAGACTTTGATCTTAACAACTGCACAGTTTTGCTAACCACAGTACTTTTCAGGAACACAGCTCCCAAGACTGGCAAAGGATTTGGGTTAGGAAGATATTATAAAACACTTTAATGTCAGAAAGATCCAGATTCAAATCCTAACTTCCATTGCCAGCTGCATTTCCATGGACAAGTTACCTACACTGATCTCTGCAATGAAGGGAGGTAACATATACAGCATCTAAGCAAAGTACTTTGCGCACAGAAAACCCTCATCATATAGAAGCTGTAATTTTTATATTATAAGACCTTTGACCGGAAGGTGGGGTTGGGGGAGTGGGCAGGAGGACAGGCAGATGCACCTGAAATGTTCCTGTAATTCCACTGGGACTAGAGGTTTGGCATTCTGCTTTGCTAAAGATGAACTGATTCCGTGAGCCCATGTAGAATATAAGTGCATTTGACAGAACACTGCGACGTTAGGATTTATATTGTAAGCTATTTTTAAAACTGCCTGGTTAGCAAATTAAACCAGCTGTGAAAATATCCTGGTTTCCATTCACAACAAATACAAGACAAACATTCTCCTTTAATGAACCGGGCCTCATGGCAGCATAACATATTCCACATAATTCATTCCTAAGTGTTTCGGAGACATACTTTTCGTAAGGCAGATCAAAACTAAACTCTTTTCTATGAAACAGAAAATAAGATGAGAGAGGAGTTTCTACAGGTGTTCGGTAAATTCCATGAATCACTCACTATCCTATTCAACTTGGGAGACTACTGTCCGAATAAAAAATAGTAGTTATGTCAGTACTTCAAGGCAGTCTTAAATGTTTTTCCTTTAAAAGGGCATATGAAACACCAGTCTTCTCTGCAACACAATTTTTCAAGTTCTGTGGCAAAGGGAGGGGAAAAAAATCTATTCACTGTCACCAAAAAGCTACCCCGAGGACTTCCAATTTCAGATTTAAAACTGATCACTCGTTAAGAAGTCAGGGGAGAGGTCTTGAATAATTTAGAATGTTGGCTAAGTTATATTATTTATCATTCTTGTTCCTTTAGGGAAACAATTTGTTATTTAAACAAAGAACAGAAGTAAAAATAACTAAATGGAACAGAACTTCAGGAAGTACTATTCAAATAAATTCACACGTGGAATGCAGGGAAAACAGTCTATTAGTTTAGTGCACTTCACTAAAAAAGTGCACTAGAAACCAGACTGAATTAGTTCAGTTTGGAACATCCTGAGCCTTAAAGCCTTTGCTAAAGTGTAACATAAATTTTGATTAGTCAAGTGTGAAAATCTACAAAGCCAACTTTCTTGTCCCTCCAGTTAGTCTGTCTATAAATAGAAGCTATGCATTAATAGCCACCAAAGCAACTGGTGAGCTCCACGACGTGCCCAACGTATGCATTCTCTGCAAACATGCTCTCAGTGTGCTCAACCAAAGTGCTTCTGAAGATCTGTAACAGGACCCTTTTTAAATAAACTGTGACTCACTGTTTGCTTTCTTCACCAGGAGGTGGAGTCTTGCCATGCCCTTCCATTACAAAATCCTCCTGTTCCACCTGCAAAGGCAAGCAGCACAGGTCAGCAGTAGTCAGGAACTAAGATGTAACTCGCTTAAAGTTCCAGGGCCTGCCCCGTGCAGAACCACATGGCCCTGTGCTATACTGTCTGGCACAGGAGCCTAGGCCAGTGGCTTTCAATTGCCAAGTTCGCTCAAGGCATCTCTCCTTGGGTGCCTAGATTTGCAGAACAGAAAAGGAAACATTGTTGACTTGCACCTCACATGACTGTAACAAAAAAATAAAATCCAGAATATAATAAATAATTGCTAGGGATCAATTAAAAAAAAAAACAATGTATCAGAGAGATTTACAAAATAACTGAGGAGGAATTTTACTGAAGAAGATGCACAAATGAAAAGATCTCAATTTCATGTCAACCAGGAAAATGCAAGTTAATGCAAATACCACATTGGCTAAAATTCAAAAGTTGGGCAATACTGGAACATCTGGGTGGCTCAGTCGGTTAAGTGACCAACTTTGGCTCAGGTCATGATTTCGCAGTTTGTGAGTTTGAGCCCCGTGTCGGGCTTTGTGCTGACAGCTCAGAGCCTGGAGCGTGCTTTCAGATTCCATGTCTCCCTCCTTCTCTCTGCCCTTCCCTTGCTTACTCTCTGTCTCTCTCAAAAATAAACATTAAAAAAAATTTTTTTAAGTTGGGCAATACCAAGTGTTGGTAAGGGTACAGAGCAATAGCAATGCTCAACCACTCCTGGTGGGAAGGAAAATTGGTACAACTGCTTTTCAAAAGTTTGCCACTATCTGGTACACTTGACTATGTATTTACTGTACAAACTAGTGGTTGCGCTTCTAGATAAATATTCCAAAGAAACTTTTACACACATATAAAAACTATTGTTTTTAACAGGAAAAAGAAACCAGAACAAATATCCATCAACAGTAAAATAAATATACATACTATGGTATTTTTGGACAACAGAATAAATACTATTCTATATGTAAATGAATGAACTATAGCTACACACTGCAACCTAGACGTGTTATAAAAACACAATATTGGGTGAAAAAGCAAATCACATAGAATATACACACAGTATAAACCCATTATATAAGGTTCAAATATAACATTTTAAAACTATATGTATGTATATATACACATGTATGTGTATATACAGTTTCTAAAAACAGATTTTAAAAAAGGAATGACATACCACATTTAGGCTAGAGATTATCTTAGGAAGGGAGGGAGGGGATTCAATCAGGAAGGGGCATATGGAGGGTCCAGGGGTATGGTTATATTCTATTTCCTGGCCTATGTAGTAGGTATATAGGTGTTTGCTTTGTAATTATTCTTTTAACTACATGTTTCTTCCTTTCCTTTGGTTTATTTCTCAATACAAACTTCAAAGTGGAAAAAAAAAAAAAAAAAAGCATGTTACTGTTCCAGATGGCTTACCGGTCTGGAAAATCAGTGACCGAGATAGAGCTACCTCTGCAAAGTGGACTATTAGTCCCATGAAAACTCCCCTGAAAGGCATAAATTTAAAAAAATCAAACAGATGTACTCAAGGAAACAGGACTCTTCCCAGCTCAGAAAAATACAGTCCATTTCTTATAGGACCTAATAATCTGGAAGACAGACAACATATACCACAATGAAACCCAAAGAAAACAAAAGGGTTTCCAATTCTGTCATCTTCTCCACAGTCTCCATTTCTCAAGTATACTAGAGAAGAAAGGATAGTGTTAAGAGGCTAAGTTTGAAAAAGGACACAAAAATTTAGAGGTGTTCATAATTTCCATTAAAAACTGGAGGAGGAAGAAGCATATGCAAGAGTCATTAAAGACGCACACTGTGCATATACTGTAAAATTCAAACCAGGTTTTGACTTGATTCTTAGGAAATTCCTGACTCTGCAGCCTGCTGGACTTAGCCAAGGAGAGGGAGGATTCTTCCATCCTGAGTTTACACTTAGGATGTAAAAACTCTAGAAATAAAAACAGGATTGCAGAGGGAAATGTGTGAGGAGCTAGAGGTGACCTGGTTGTGTTACAATAGTGCAAGTGCACCTGGGTGGCTCAGTCGGTTCAGCCCAGGTCATGATCTCACAGTTCATGAGTTCGAGCCCCACGTCAGGCTCTGTGCTGACCGCTCAGAGCCTGGAACCTCCTTCAGATTCTGTGTCTCCCTCTCTCTCTGTCCTTCCCCACTCATGTTCTGTCTCTCAAAAAAATTTTTTTAAACATTAAAAAATAAAATAAAACAGTGCACACGTTTTAAAAAATCACTGTGTTGCACATTTTATGTATTTCACTATATAAATGTTATGCCTTAATTAGGAAAAACAGGTGAAAAAGTTTAAATTTGTTAAGCTCCTTGGAACCTCAAGCCTCAATTATTTTCCTAGAGACAAGAATGATTACTCTCCTGCTTATATATATTACAGAAATTTCTTGATCCTTCATCTTTAAGAATTCTCTCTAAAGAGTTCTAAATTATGCACCTTGGCTTCTGCTTAGTTTTTTTTTTTTAAATAGGCTTATCTACAATCAATTTCTAATGAAGTACAATAATCTAATGAGAAGCAATGATCAAGGAACCCACAGCTTCTGCAATCTCTTTCACGTAGGCTCCCAATCTTTTAACTCCAGCCCCCATGCTATGCATACTAGTCTTCTCCACCTGGATGGCCCAGTAAGTTGCAAAATGAAGTATCATCTTTGTCCTTAAATGTCCTCTCCTTTTTATATCCTGAGAATGGTACCATCATTCGCTAAAATCCCCAAACAGGAAACCGATACATGTATCCCCCACTTTTTGAAAGTTTGTGTTATACCACTTCACTTTTTTTTTTTTTAATGTTTTTTATTTATTTCTAGGAGAGAGAGAGAGAGACAGCGTGAGCAGGGGAGGGTCAGAGAGAGAGGGAGTCACAGACTGAAACAGGCTCCAGACTCTGAGCTGGCAGTCAGCACAGAGCCCGACGCGGGGCTCGAACCCACAAACCGCGAGATCACGACCCAAGCGAAAGTCGGACGCTCAACCGACTAAGCCACCCAGGCGCCCCATACCACTTCACTTTTACTGAAGACCTATTAATACCTATTTTCACTAACCCCCCAAAAGAAAGAAAGAAAAGAAATCTGAAGAGGATTTTCGGTTTTACAAAAAAAGGTGAAAAGCCAGAGAGCGTTCAGCGTTGGTTTTGTGGCCAGCCCACTGTAGAGGCAGCATGCCCCCTGAGCCCCAAGAGGGGCACCGCCAAGCTCCTTCCCTGGGACTACAGTCAGCATCTCCGCATCCGTGAGCAAGATGTGTCCTAAAGTATCAGAAGAGCCTAGGAGAGGTTATTTTCTGGATTTGAGAATGCTCCAAGATTTTTCCATATAAAGAAATGGTCATTGTTTCTTGGCTTGATGCAACATCTAGACTTAGGAAAGATTTCTCAGGAATGCTCTAGTTTCTGATAACAGGGAAAACCTGTCATCACACAAGAATCTAAGGTTCCCTCCTTAACCCCACGTCCTATTAATCACCAAGTATTGTTGCTTCTACCTCTTAAATGGCTTTCCCATCCACCACCCCTTCCTTTTCCTCTTTAACTGCCATAGTTAAAAGCCAGTTTCTCTAAACCTCACAACTACACAAGCCTTCTCACTGGTCTTTGTGCTTCCGGGGCCCATTTCATTTTAAGGCATCCTCCAAACCACTTCCATCAAGTGGGCTTTGTAAAATGCAAATCTGACTGCATCGCTCTCCTCGAAATTTTTCAGTGGTGCCCCCATCGCCTATTCTGAGCTCATTTGGCTAAGCCATCTTTTTATCTGCCTCTTCCTCCCTCACCCACTCGGAACCCCTGGCGGAGCACACACCTCCTTAACTCCCTGTTCATTTACATGTACTGTTCGCGTTGGCCTAAACGACCCGGCCTTCTGCCCACATATAGTTCAAATTGCTACTCATTCCTTTTAGTGCCAATTCAAATGCCTTTCCCAGACACCGTCTCCTGCAGCAGGGCTTATACCTTTTCTCAGCCTCCATCATCTCAGAAGGCAATAGAAACGGTCCAGAAAGAACACTGCTCCTTATTGCCGCTTCCTGTTTCTCTCTAGTCCACTTCCAGTCCCTTTACATCCTTACTTCTTTTTTTCTACAAATTTCAAGAACACTTGGACTTCATGTGAGGGTCTCCACCACTCCTCTCCGTTCATCTCATTTGGAGGAGTTTCAAGATTTTTATTCTGAAAACTTACACCATTACCCTCACCTTTCTCCCACTACCATTCATTCATTCAACAAACATTTACTCAGCACATACCACATGCGAGGTGCCAGACTAAGATAAAGGCAAAGAGGGTAGTCTCTGCCCTCAAAAAGCTTGCGAGTTAGCGGGGAAGACAAACAAAAGCCAGTGGGCACTGTGCGGTGACAGATGGTAGCCACACCTGTGAGCACAGCGTAAAGTACAGACGTGTGGAATCCCCTAAATCTCAGGGAACACCGCGTCAGCCATGCTCCAATTAAAAAGACACAACCATCAAGTGTGGAAATGCAATGCAATCACACAGGCAGGGCGCTTGACTCAGCCTAAAGGAGTCAGACACCCCAGACCCACCCTAAGAGGGAGACCGTCCTCCTTCCTAAGTCAGCTAGGAAACAGGCAGGACCCGAGCGGCTCCACACCCAGGTTTGTCACACAAGCGCCTCTTCCCCTCCCTCCGTCCACGCGAACCTGGGAAGAGTCCTTGCAGCTCCTGCGACTGCTGCTCTCTGTCCTCAGAGTCCATTCGGAGCCTCCCCTGACAGGCATTTCAGTGATTTTTCTCCTGGACACCGACTTCTTGTGAGGATGTTTCTGTCTTACCGATCCCTTACCTTTTTCTCTTCTGCTCCAGGAGTACAGCGCATAGCTGGCAGCAGTTATAAAACGGGGTCCTTTGTGAAAGTTCGCTTCCACTCAGTGCTCACATGTCAGCACCTGGCCTGTCAGGCCCTTCTTCCGTCCTGTCTTTCTGGTGAGCTGCTCCTCAGTTGTCAAAGACTGGTTCAAAAGTTACTTTTTCTAGGAGGCATTGTTGGCAACTATCACTGCCGCCTCCGAACCTTCCAAGGTGTTCCTTCCCATTTACCTTGCAAGGCCCAGCGAGCAGCTGTGATCCTTTGTTCACCCATTTCCCCTCTGCTGGTGAGCCTTGAAGGGGAACAATGTAATCTTTGTGTATCCCAGAACCTAACACAACCCTTCTAGTGGGTCATTCATTCAACATACCTTCTGAATGCCTTCCCTGTGCCAAGTAAGCACTGGGTTGAATAACCCAATGAATGGCTGACCTCCTACACCACCTTCCTCACTTATTTATTCTGTACCTGTTTCCTCTCTCCTCCAAGACTCCAAGCCCATCCATCAGGCATGCTGCCTAGACCGCCCTTTCTGAAGAGGACAGTGCAGAAGATCATCCTGAAAGCCTATCTTACACAAAGCCCCTGTTTTTTTCTTGTCAGGATTATGCAGATGAATCTGCATCTTCACCCATTTCCCCCTCTCCCACTGCTCAGCAAGGCTCCCCTCACCACTTATATTCTATATTCACGACCTGGATCATACCACCTCCTCTGGGGCCTTACTGTCTAAGGAAATCTTTCTTCCTTTCCACTAAATCATTCCCTCAACTGACAAATACTTCATAAATTCTTATATTATGAAAAAATATTTTTGGCCTTGTGACGCCCTCCAAATATCCAGTTTTCAGCCTTTCCTTTACTACTCAAATTTTTTTTTTTTTAATTTTTTTTTTAGGGGCGCCTGGATGGCTTAGTCGGTTAAGTCCGACTTTCGCTTGGGTCATGATCTCGCGGTTCGTGGGTTCGAGCCCCGCGTCGGGCTCTGTGCTGACTGCCAGCTCAGAGCCTGGAGCCTGTTTTGAGTCTGTGACTCTCTCTCTGACCTCCCTGCTCACGCTGTCTCTCTCTCTCCTAGAAATAAATAAAACATTAAAAAAAATTTTTTTAAATAAATAAAATAAATAAATAAATAAAACATTAAAAAATTAAAAAAAATTTTTTAAATGTTTTATTTATTTTTAGAGAGAGAGAGACAGCGTGAGCAGGGGAGGGTCAGAGAGAGAGGGAGTCACAGGCTGAAACAGGCTCCAGGCTCTGAGCTGGCAGTCAGCACAGAGCCCGACGCGGGGCTCGAACCCACGAACCGCGAGATCATGACCCAAGCGAAAGTCGGACGCTTAATCGACTAAGCCACCCAGGCACCCCATCCTTTACTACTCAAATTATTAAGAGAATAAACTATACTCCATTACTTCCATGTTCTCATCACTAATCTGATAAAAAAAAAATTGTTATTGAAGTACTACATATATGTGATTTTAAAAGTCAAATAATACCACCAAGCTTATAAACAAAAACAGCACTCTCCTTTGCTGGCCCCTCACCCTGACTGCCACCCCCCATGTATGACACATGGATCTCTCTTTCCCCATCCCCCCAAGAGAAATCACCATTTTTGTTCAAATCAATAGTCGGTGCTAATAGTACTGTAACTAATAATAGATACAGGTGAATCATACAGAATAGTATAAGTAAATTTGCTTTTCTTGTATAATTTTTTGTTTTCCCTGGAACTAACAATGATTACTTTTTTCCATTTTGGGGCGGGGGGCTTAGTATTTATTATGTATTTTTCACTAATTCATCCTCAAACTCTCCAACAGAGTTGTAAATCTCCTCTTAATAAATTCAAACACTTCAGGTAATCTATCAATTTCATTCCAGTCTTGGAGACATTCCTCGGGGGTGTTCTCATGTTCCAGTCTAGATTGTTTGCTCTCTAGGCCGCTAAATTGCTGACACTTTGCCAAGGATGTCTCTTCCCCTTCAACTCTGAAATTCCTGGCTCTGTCTCCTACCCTGGAGCATCTGTTCCCCAGATCCTTTGTCTTCTTTTATGGTTTATTCTCTGGTTTAGGTGGAACACATATTCCAGTGATTGCCTGATAAACAGTATATGGGAAGTAAAATTTCTAATCTCTTGAATGACCAAAATGTCCTTATGTCATCCATATAAATAACTGACACTTGATATATATATATTTTTAAACCCACATACATAATCAAAGTAGAAGTCCAAGTTAGTAGGGGCGCCTGGGTGGCTCAAGTCGGTTCAGCATCCAACTTCGGCCCAGGTCATGATCTCACAGCTCGTGGGTTCAAGCCCCGCATGAAGCTCAGTGCTGACAGCTCAGAGCCTGGAGCCTGCTTCGGATTCTGTGTCTCCCTCTCTCTCTGGCCCTCCCCCACTCGTGCTCTGTCTCTGTCTCTGTCTCTCCCCCTCCCTGAAGAATAAATATTAAAAAAATAAAAGAAGTTCTAATCAGTAAACCTTTTTCCCTCCTTTTGAAGGCACACTGCATTGCCTTCTAGTTCCCGGAGATGCAATATAGAAATGTGACAATATTCTAAATCTTAATGTTTAGGCCATGACCTGTTTCTTCTACAGAAACTTTTAGGGTCTTTCATTTCTCCTCAGTTTTCCACAAGTGCAAAGTACCAAGTATGGTGTTTTTTGTTTTGTTTTTAAATTTATTCAGCTTCTGGGTAGGTACGTGCAATCTAGAAATTCAGCTTCTTCAGGTTTGGGGCATTTTCTCTATTTACTTATTTGATAATTTTATCCCCTCCAGGAATTCCTTATTCAGTGTTGAATTTACAAGATTGATCCATGAATTTTCTTCTTTTCTCTCCACTGTGTCTCTTTGACTTTTTCTTTTACTGCCTGGAGATTCTCTCAACTTTACCTTCGAATACTTCTCTTATTTTTAAAAGAATTTGTTATTGTGACTTAATTTTTGAAAGCTTTTCCTTGTTCTCTGAATAGTCTTTTACAGTCCTGTTCTTGTTCCATGATTATAACATCTTTCATCTTTGAAAATATAGTTTTGTTTTAATTTTCTTTTGATTATATTAATCAGTAATATATTACTGATTTCCTCTACATTTCTCTTTTATAAGTTCACTTTGGTCGCTATCTTCCAGTCACAGGTTTTTAGCCGATGTCTGGTTATCTTCAGTTATCTACTGATATTTATTTATTTATTTAATGTTTATTTTTGAGAGAGAGAGAGAGAGCATGAATGGGAGAAGGACAGGAGAGAGGGAGACGCAGAATCTGAAGCAGGCTCCAGGCTCTGAGCTGTCAGCACAGAGCCCAATCCAGGTCTTGAACCCATGAACCGTGAGATCATGACCTGAGCTGAAGTTGGACACTTAACCAATTGAGCCTCTCAGGTGCCCCTTATTTATTATTTTTTAAAGGAGATGGAAGGTTATTGACTACATTGCAAGGAAGCGGTGGGCAGGACAGCCAAGGAGAGACGGTCTGCTGTGATCTACCGATACTTAAAAGATAAGCCTGAAAGGGGCACCTGGGTGGCTCAGTCTGGGCTCAGATCATGATCTCACAGTTCATGGGTTAGAGCCCCGCACTGGGCTCTGTGCTGATGGCATGGAGCCTGCTTGGGATTCTGTCTCTTCTTCTCTCTACCCCTATACTGCCTGTGCACAAGTATGCATGCTCTCTCTCTCTCAAAATAAACAAATTTTTTTAATGAGCCAATTTTTTTTAACTCCTGCTCTCTCTCCCTGGACAACCACTAACATGCTTTCTGTCATTATAGATTAGTTTGCATTTTCTAGAGTATATATACATGTGATAACCAGGACACACTTTTTGTGTGTGGGGGGGAGAGGGTCTGGCTTCTTTTGATCAGAATAATTATTCTGAAATTCATCCACACAGTTTCATGCATCAGTAGTTCACTTCCCTCTTATGGGGGTACTACTCCAATGCAGAGAATCTACCACAATTTGCTTGCCAGTCATCTGTCGATGGGTGGCTGGGTTGTTTCCAGATTTGGGCTATTGCAAAAGGCTGCTATGAACATTCATTTGGAAGTTTTTGCATACTTTCTTTTTCAATGGGTAAATACTCAGCTGTGTCTATCAGTTTGCTAGGGATGCCATGACAAGGTACCAGAGACTATGTGCTTCCAGGAACAGCAATGTACTGTCTCACACAGATCTGGAAGCTAGAAGTGGGAAATGAAGATGTTGGTAGTGTTGGTTCCCTTGGGAGGCCATGAGGGAAGGATCTGTCCCAGACCTCTTCCCTTGGCTTGCAGATGGCTGTCTTCACATTCACACGGCATTCTCCGTGTTTGTGCCTCTCTAAATTTCCCCTTTTTATAAAGATACTAGTCCCACTGGATTATGGCCTACCCTAATGACCTATTTTAATTTGATTACCTCTGCAAAGTCCCTAACTCCAAACAAGGTCACATTTTGATGTAATGGGAGTTAAGACTTCTAACATGTAAACTGGCACAGGGTGAGGGTTGGAGGAGTGGACAGGGAACACAATTCAGCCTCTAATAGTAGAATAGCTGGATCATAGGGTAGTGATATGTTTAACTTTTTAAGAAACTGGGTGGCTCAGTTGGTTAGGCAGCCAACTTCAGTTCAGGTCATGATCTCATGGTTCTTGAGTTCAAACCCCGCGTGGGGCTCTGTGCTGACAGCTCAGAGCCTGGAGCCTGCTTCAGATTCTGTGTCTCCGTCTCTGTCCTTCCCCTGCTTTCGATCTGTCTCTGTCTCTCAAAAATAAATAAACATTAAGGGGCGCCTGGGTGGCTCAGTCGGTTAAGCATCCGACTTCGGCTCAGGTCATGATCTCACAGTTCATGGGTTCGAGCCCCGCGTCGGACTCTGTGCTGACAGCTTGCTCAGAGCCTGGAGCCTGCTTCAGATTCTGTGTCTCCCTCTCTCTCTGACCCTCCCCTGCTCACACTGTCTCTCTTTCTCAGGAATAAATAAAACATTAAAAAAAAAATTTAAAATAAATAAATAAATAAACATTAAAAAAAAAAAAAAAAAGAAATAGTCATTGTTTTCCAAAGTGGCTGCAGCATTTTATCTCCCCACAAGCAGTGTATTAGAGTTCCAGTTCATCCATATTTTACCAACACCTGGTTAAGACTTTTTTTAATGTTTTATTTATTTTTGAGGGAGATCACAAGTGGGGGAGGATCAGAGAGAGAGGAAGACAGAGGATCCTAAGTAGGCTCCACACTGACAGCAGCAAGCTGATGTGGGGCTTGAACTCACTAATCTTGAGATCATGACCTCAGCTGAAGTTGGATGCTTAACCAACTGAGCCACCTAGGTGCCACAGTAAGTCTTTTTAACTTTAGCCACTCCAATTGTATTTTTTAAATGTTTTATTTATTCATTTTTGAGAAAGAGAGAAAGAGAGAGCAGGAGAGGGGCAGAAAGAGAGAAAGAATCCCAAACAGGCTCCACACCATCAGCTCAGAGCCTAACATGAGGCCTGAACCCACAAACTGTGAGATCATGACCTGAGCGGAAACCAAGAGTTGGAAGCTTAACTGACTGAGCCACCCAGGCACCCTTTTCATTGTGGTTTTAAGTGCACTGACATTGAACATCTTTTCATGAGTTTCATTGCTATCCATTCTCTGGTAACATGCTGTTCAAATTTTGACCGTTCTTTTAAGCAGCTTTATTTCTCTCTCTTTTTTAAAGTAAGCTCTACGCCCAACATGGGGCTTGAATTCATGACTCCAATATCAAGAGTTGCATGCTCTATCAACTGAGCCAGCCAGGTACCTCGAAGAATCTTTACTGAAATATAATTTACATACCATAAAGTTCACCTGTTTAAAGTATATAATTCAATAGCTTTTACTATATTTACAGGGTTGTGCAATTATCACAATCCAATTTTAAAACATTTCTATCATCCCAAAAAGGAAATTTGTACTTATTGACAGTCACTCCCCATTCTGCCTTCCCTTCATCCTCCTTTGCAGCACCAGATAGCCACTAATCTCTACAGACTGGCCTATTCTGAACATTTCATACATAAATGAAGTCACAGTATCTGGTGTTTTGTGTCTGTCTGCTTCCACTTCTCATGTTTCCAAGTTTCATCCATATGGTATCATATATCAGTACTTCCTTCCATTTTATGGCTTAATACTATTCCATTGTATGGAAATGCCACATTTTATTTATCACTAGTTGGTGGGCATTTTGGTTGTTTCCACTTTTTTGCTATTATAAATAACGCTGTTATAAACACTTATGTACAAGTTTCTGTGTGGACACAAGCTGGTCATTTTTCTTGGGTAAATACCCAGGAATGGGATTGCTGGGTCATATGAGAACTGTTTGACTTTTTGAAAGACTACCAAACTGTTTCTCAATGGATGCACCATTCTACATTCCCACCAGCAGTATCCAATGGTTCTAATTTCTCCACATCCTCACCCACACTTGTTATCGTCTGTCCATTTGATAACAGCTATCCCAACAGGTGTGAAGTAGTATGTCATTGTGGTTTTGACTGTAGCTCCTTAATGAATAATGATGAGCATCTTTTCATGTGCTTATTGGACAATTGTGTATCTTATTTGTTTAAATGTCTTCCAGTTCTTTGCTCATCTTTAAAAATAGGGTTATCAGTACTCCTGTTACTGAGCTTTGAAACTTTTTAACAGATTTACTAGATTCTAGATACTACTCCTTATTCAGGTAGATGCTGTGCATGCGTTTCCTCCCAATCTGTGGCTTGTCTTTTCATTCTCATTAATAGCATCTTTCAAAGAGCATAAGTTTGCCTAACCACAGATTTTCTCTTACATCTTCTAGAAGCATTAGGTCTTCCAGATTTTTCATTAGATCTAAGATTCATTTTCAGTTAATTTTTATATATGCTATGAGGTCTAGATCTATGTTTGTTTGTTTGTTGGCATACGGATATCCAACTGTCCTCACACCATTTGTTGAAAAAATATCCTTTCTCCACTGAACTGCCTCCACAAAATTGCCTCTGTCAAAGATAATTTGTCCAAATATGTGTGGGTCTATGTTGGTGTATCTCTTATGTCCCACTGGTCCCTTTGTCGTTTTTCTAATACCACAGGGTCTTTATTACCGTAGCTTCAGTAAGTTCTGAAATCAGGTAGTATCAGCACTCTAACTTTGTTCTACTCAAAAGCTGTTTTATTATTTTGGGTTGAATAATGTTTCCCCCACCAAAAAAAGAAAAAGATACATTGGAGTACTAACCTCCAATACTTCAGAACATTATCTTATTTGAAGATGGGATCTTTAAAGAGGTAACTGTAAATTTACTGGGGTGGAATCTAATCTAGTATGATGGTATCCTCTTATATAAAGGGAAAATCTGGACACAAAGACAGACACACATACAGGAAGAATGCCATGGTGAAGACTGGGTTATGCTGCAACAAGCCATGAAGTTAGAAGCCAGAAGCTAAGAGAAAGGCCTGGAAAAATCCTTCTCATACTCCCTTCACATGGAACATGACCCTGCCAACACCCTGACCTTGTACTTTGGGCCTCTAGAACTATGAGACAACACATTTCTGTTGTTTAAACCACTCAGTTTATAGTCCTTTGATAGAGCAACCCTAGCAAACTACTACAGCTGTTCTATGTCCTATGCATTTCCATACAAATTTTAGAAATCAGTTTTTTCACAAAAAGCATCTGCTAGGATTTTGACAGGGATTGAACTGACTCTATAGGTCAATTTAGGAAAAAGCAACATCTACACAATATTTAATTTTTTTAAAAAATTTATTAATTTTGAGAGAGAGAGAGACCAAGAAACAAGAGAGACTGAGTAGGGGAGGGGGATGGAAAGGGAGAAAGAAAATCCCAAGCAGGTTCTGCGCTCTTAGTGTGGAGCCTGACATGGGGCTTGATCCCACAAACTGTGAGATCATGACCTAAGCCGAAATTAAGAGTCAGATGCTTAACTGGCTGAGCCACGCAGGTGCCCCAACAGTATTGAATAGTATGACCTATACAGGTGTGTCTCTCCATTGATTTTAGGGTGACTTTATTTTCTCTCAGCAATGTTTTGTGAGAGAAAACATTTCAGTGGTAGTGAAATGTTCTGTTTTTTTGTGGTGACAGCAGACATCTTTTCTTGTTGTTCTTCATCTAGGAAATAAATCATTCAGTCTTTCACCATTAAGTTTAATGTCATAGGATTTTCATAAAAGCCCTTTATCAGGTCAAATATTTCCTTTATATTACTAGTTTTCTGACAGTTTTTATCAGCAATAGATGTCACTGTCAAATTGACATTGACAAATGGATGGCACTTGTCAAATGTTTTTTCTGCATCTGTTGAGTGGTCATACAGTTTTCTTTTTTAATTGGTTAATGTGATGTGTTACATATTGATTCTTGAATGCTCAACCAACCCTGCATTCCTGGGGAAAGTCCTACCTGGTCATGTATTATCATGTGTTCAAATTCTGTTTACAATTGTTGCACCTCTTCATGAGAGACACTGTTCTGTAGTTTTCTTGCAATGTCTTTGGTTTTGATATCAGAGTAATCCTGATCTCACAGAAGGAATTGGGAAGTATCCCCCTTTCTTCAAGTGAGATTATACTAATTAACATATAACATAAGAACCTTACCATAGTGTTCTTCCACCTTCCCCTCTTGGCCTTTATGCTACTATTATTGTACAGATATTAACCCACAGGCACCTGTATAACTTTTGTTCTAACAATCAGTTCCCTTTTAAAAAGGTTTAAATAGAAAAAGTTTTGTATCTACCCATGTAGTTTTGATTTCCTGAGCTCTTCATTTCTTTGTGTAGATTCATATTTCCATCTGCAATCCCTTTCCATCTCCCTTTCACATTTCTATAGTATGGGTATGCTGATGATGAATTATTTCAGCTTTTGTGTGTCTGAAATAGACTTTAGCCTTCATCTTGAAAGAAATTTCACTGATTATAGAATTCAAGGTTAATACTTTTTCTTTCAGAACTTTAAAGACCACTGTCTTCTTGTTTGCATTGTTTTCAATGACAACTTCTTATCTTCGTTCCTCTGTTAAGGGTCCTTTGTCTTCTGGTTTTAAAATTTTCTCTATCACTCGCTTTGAGTAATTTGATTATGATGTGCTTTAGTGTGGTATTCTTCATCTTTCAAGAACATATAACTTCTTTATTTTTTTAAGGAATATGTAACTTCTTGGATCTGAGGTTTTATACTTTTTATCAAATTTGGGGCCATTATTTCTTAGATTTTTCTTTTCTGCTTCTTTCCATCTTCTTCAGAGACTATAATATTAGACTGTCTGAAGCTGTGTACAGGATCATCTTTCCATATTTTGTTCTTTTTCTGTGTTTCATATTGGATATTTTCTATATTAGCATGACTTTAAATTCTTTAATCTTTTATTCTGCAATGTCTAATCTGTCACTTCTCTCACACAGTGTATTTTTCATCTCAGGCATTATAGTCTTCAATTCTAGAAAAATTTTTTAATTTTATTTATTTTAGAGAGACAGAGAGAGAGAGAGAGAGAGCATGCAATGGGGGAGAAGGGCAGAGGGAGAGAGACAGAATCTTAAGCAGGCTCTACGCTCTGCGCAGTGCCCAATGCAGGGCTTGATCCCCTTACCCTGGGATCGTGACTTGATTTTTGGGATCCAAAATCAAGAGTCAGACGCTCAACCAACTGAGCCACCCACATACCCCAACTCTAGAAATGTGATCTGAGTCTCTAAAAAATCTATCTTCCACATTTCTACTTGACTTCTTGAATATCTGAATACAATTATAGTATTTTATTATTCCTGCCTGCTAATTTTAATCTGTGTCAGTTGTAGGTTGATTTCTATTGATTTTTTTCCCTTGGTTTTCACATGTCTGACAGTCTTTGCTTGGATACCAGATATTATAAATTTTACACTGCTGAGTACTGAATACTTTGTATTTGTAGAAGTGTTTTTGACATTTGTTCTAGGACACAGATTACTTTGAAACAGTCTGTTTGTTTTGTGTCTTGCTTTTATATATATATATATATATATATATATATATACATACACACACACACACATATATATATATTCCTATATCTATCTATCCACCTATCTATATTTTGTCCATTTTTAAGTGGTTATTTCCAGTGGGAGGGTAAATTCCATCCCTGATACTCCATCTTGCCCAGTACCAGAAGTCCCAATGGATTTTTGAAAATTTGTGGTGCTTTAGGGGAACCTGGCTGGCTCAGTCGGTGGAGCATGCAACTCTTGGTCACAGGGTTACAAGTCCAAGTTCCATGTTGGGCAAAGAGATTACTTAAAAATAGTATAGTATTTTTTAAATTGTGATATTTTAACCATGTTTAAGTGTGCAGTTCAGTGGCATTAAGTATGTTCACACTGCTGTGGAACCATCACCACCATACATCTCCAGAAGTTTTTTCATCTTCCCAAACCAAAACTCTATGCTTTCCATTTCCCTCGCCCTTCAGCCCCTGGCAACCACCACACTGCTCTCTGTTTCTACGAGGTGCCACTCACTCTACGCCTCTTATACAAATAAGAATCATACAGTATTTGTCCTTTGGTGATTGGTTTATTTCACTCAGCGTAATGTCTTCAAGGGTTCATTCATGTTGCAGCCAGCTGTCAGAATTTTCTTCCTTTTTAAGGCTGAAGCTTATTCCGTTGGAATATACCACTTTTTGTTTATCCATTCATCCATCAATGGACACTGGGTTGGTTTTACCTCTTGGCCACAGCAAATGAGGCAGCTCTGAACATAGGTATGCAGACATCTGACAGAGTCCCTGTTTTAGATGCTTTCTTCTTTTTCTTTTTTTTAAATTAAGCTTTTAATTTTAATTGCAGTACAGTTAACATACAGTGTTATATCAGTTTCAGCTACACAATACAGTGTTTCCACAATTCTATACATTCCTCAGTGTAATGCCATCCTTCTTTCATTTCTTAGCAATTTTCTATTATTAAAGTGGAATATAGGGGCGCCTGGGTGGCTTAGTCGGTTAAGCGTCCGACTTTCGCTTAGGTCATGATCTCGCGGTTCGTGGGTTCGGGCCCCGCGTCGGGCTCTGTGCTGACTGCCAGCTCAGAGCCTGGAGCCTGTTTCAGTCTGTGACTCCCTCTCTCTCTGACCCTCCCCTGTTCACGCTGTCTCTCTCTCTCTCCTAGAAATAAATAAAAAAACATTAAAAAAAAAAAAGTGGAATATCCTTGCCACTTAGCATCTCTATTTCTCCTTGTCTTCTAAGGAACAGTTGACATAGTAGCCATCATTCAAAGGGCCACCTTTTTGAAATCTCTGCCTTATACTACACTACACTCTCCATTTCTTTTCTTCTCTCTCACTCAATCTTTGAGCCTTTGAATTTATGCCTTTGCCTTAGGAATATTCTCTCTCATACTGTCACATGGAAACTTCTTTCATATTCTTGAGGCATCGGCTCAAGTGCATCTCTTTGAACAGATCTTCTCTGACCACCCAGCTCACTTATGTGTTTACTGTCTATCTCCTCCAACCAAGAATGCAAACTTCCAGAGGCAGAGACTCTGAGTGTCCTATTCATTATAAACCTGGCACAAAAAGTTGCTTGATAAATATTTCCTGACTCTCTAATTTGCTAATCTCTGCTTCTCTTTCTTCAACTGCTCTCCAAACATCTATTTCCCCAGGTCCTGTCCTGGAACCCATTTCTTCACATTTTGCCACAGAAGTTTCATCTAACCTCACAGTTTCAACTTGCCCAATTTGAATGATTTCCACTCGTTATTTTCAGCCCTGAGTTATCCTATCTCCAGCCTCCTGTTTTCACCTGGCTGTCAGATACTGCCACGAAGACAGTATCTCAAATTCTGTTTAACATAGAATTCATCTTATTCACCCCCCACCTGTTTCTTCTCTCGTGTTTCCTATTTTTATTTTTTATTACCTTTTTAAAAAATGTTTATTTATTTTTGAGAGAGAGATAAGAGTACAAGCAGGAGAAGAGCAAAGAGAGGGAGACACAGAATCCAAAGCAGGCTCCAGGCTCTGAGTCATCAGCACAGAGCCCAACATGGGGCTCGAACTCATGGACCGCCAAGATCATGACCTGAGCAGAAGTCAGTAGATCAACGAACTGAGCCACCAAGGTGCCCCTCATGTTTCCTATTTTTAACTGTTTCCTATTTTTAACAACAGCACCCCCTTTCTTCCAATCACTCAGCTTAAAATCTTGATGTCATCAGTGATTTCTCCTTTTCCTTTTTCCTCCACATCAAATTAATTGCTAAATCCTATCCATTTTATAAATGTTATACCTTTCTAATCATTTCCTCCATTCCAGATACTGTAGGTAGTTTTAAAAGAAAGCATGCAGGGGCACCTGGCTGGCTCAGTAGGTGGAGCATAAGACTCTTTATCCTGGTATTGTGAGTTTGGGCCCCACGGTGGTGTAGAGATTACTTAAAAATAAAATCCTTAGGGGTGCCTGGTGGCTCAATTGGTTAAGTGTCCAACTTTGGTCTAGGTTATGATCTTGTCATTCCTGAGTTCAAGCTCCATATTGGGTTCTATGCTGACAGCATGGAGCCTGGAGCTTTTTTCAGATTCTGTGTCTCCCTGTCTCTCTCTGCCCCTCCCAACTCATGTTCTCTCTCTCTCTAAAATAATCATTAAAAAAGTAAATAAAATCTCATAATAAAAAAGGAAAGCATATATATTTCCTAACTATAAAGCTAAGGACAGCTAATACAGTGGATGACAGAAACAATATTCAAGATGGTCTTAGCAAAGAACAAGGGCAGAAGCTCCTAAAACTGGTCTCTTTTAAACTGAGGTACAATTCATAGAAAAGTACATAAATTTTAAGTGCAGTGCTCAGTGGGTTTTAGATATGATCGCACCCATGTAACTGCCCCACAGATGAGGAGAGCAGATTTCCATCTCCCCAGAATACTCCCACAGGCCTCTTCTCTTGCATACTGCCACACCCCCCAGGTAATGATTCTATCACCGAGGATGAGTTTTATATGTTCATAAACTTCATATAATTAGAATCTGGCAGAATCTACACTTTTGTTTCCATCTTTTTTCACTCAATATAATGTCTGAGAGATTCATGCATGTTTTTATGTGAATCAAAAGTCTCATTTTTTTAAGGTTTATTTTTGAGAGAGAGAGGGAGTGCAAGCGAATGTGAGCGGGGGAGGGCAGAGAGAGGGAGACACAGAACCTGAAGCAGACTCCCGGATACGAGCTGTCAGCACAGAGCCCAATGCAGAGCTCAAACTCATGGACCGTGAGATCATGACCTGAGCCGAAGTCAGAGGCTTAACCAACTGAGCCACCCAGGGACCCCTCAAAAGTTTAATTTTTAAGCTTAGTAGTGAACATACTATAATTTGTTTATTTATTCACCTGTTGATGAACAGTTAAGCTATATCTGGTTTGGGGCTGTTACAGATAAAGTTACCACGAATATTCTTATATGTCTCTTTGTGAACATATGCAGTCATGTGTACTAGGTACATACCTAGAAGTGGAACATCTGGGTTATAGGGTAGGCATATGTTTAACTTGATCAGAGATTTGAGAAACAGTTCTAAAGTAGTTATACCATTTTATACTCCTTCTAACAATGTATGAGAGTTCCAGTTGTTCCACATTCTTGCCAACACTTGGTACGGCCAATCTTTCTTTTTTTTTAATTTTATTTTTATTTTTTTTTTTAATGTTTTATTTATTTCTAGGAGAGAGAGAGAGAGAGAGAGGGAGGGTCAGAGAGAGAGGGAGTCACAGACTCTGAAACAGGCTCCAGGCTCTGAGCTAGCAGTCAGCAGAGAGCCCGACGCGGGGCTCGAACCCACGAACCGTGAGATCATGACCTAAGCGAAAGTCGGATGCTTAACCGACTAAGCCACCCAGGCGCCCCAGTATGGCCAATCTTTCAAATTTTGGTGAGTGTGTAATTATATCACATCAGTTTTAATTTGTATTTCCCTCATGAATAATGTTGAATATCCTAGTTTTATGGCCATTTTCATACCTTATTTTGTGAAATACCTATTTATGCCTTTTGTCCATATTTTTTTACCTTTCTATTGATTTTTAGGAACTCTAAACATATTTTAGACATGAGACCTTTATTAGATAAATGTATTACAAGTGTTTTCTCCCAGTCCATAACTTTTCCACATTCTTAACGTTGTCAGCATATTGGCAGATATTTAATTTTTTTAATGAAATTCAACTGAACAAACAATTGCTCTTAAAGAATTTAAAAAAAAATTTATGTTTATTTTTGAAAGAGAGAGCGTAAGCAGTGGAGGGGAAGAGAGAGAGGGGGAGACAGAATCCAAAGGAGGCTCCAGGCTCTGAGTTGTCAGCACAGAGCCTGACGCGGGGCTCGTACTCACAGACCAGGAGATCATGACCTGAGCCAAAGTTGGTTGCTTAACTGACTGAGCCCCCCAGGCACTCCTAAACAAATGTTCTTGTTTGTGGTTAGTGCTTTTAACAATCTACCTAAGATCACAGAGCCGTCCTTTACATTGTCTTCAAAAGCTTTACAGTTTTAGCCTATGATCCATCTCAAATTAGGTCTACGATCCATTTCAAATTAGATTTTATGTGTGGTATATGTAACACAGGAATCATGTATTTCCATATGGTTATCTGGTTACTCCAGCACCATTTGTTGAAAGATCTTCCTTTCCTCCCGCACTGAATTACATTAGTCTTTTGAAAACCCTTTTTAAAATTCTGAAGTCTTCTACTTTAGGTTTAAAAGAATCAATTGTAGGGGCACCTGGGTGGTTCAGTCTGTTAAGGGTCCAACTCTTGATCTCAGCTCAGGTCTTGATCTCGGGGTCGCAAGTTCAAGCCCGGCACTGGGCTCCTCACTGGGTGTGGAGCCTACTTAAAAAAAAAAAAAATCAGGGGCACCTGGATGGCTGAGTTGGTTAAGCATCCAACTCATAATTTCAGGTCAGGTCATGATCTCAAGTGTTCTGGGTTCAAGCTCAGCACTGGGCTCTGTGCCAGTGATGCGGAGACTGCTTGGGAGACTCTGCCCCACTCCCACTCATGCTCTTTCTCAAAATAAATAAGTAAACTTAAAAAAATCAATTGTACAACTACAGGATGGGCAAGACCAGTATAAGAGCAGTGTCCTGGGTAATGTCACTGACTTTGAGACATTGAAGCACTTCCTCTTTAGCAACAAGACCAATACATTTTAGCTAACACATATCCTAACATCATTTGAAGCTTATTGTGGCCATGTCATTAAATTCTGGTCAAAGAAATATAAAAGTACAGTTGAATGTACAACTTCCAAGGAAAGTGATAAGTTCTCTCCTTTTTGCTAAATGGAATACAAATGTGATGGTTGGGGCTAGAAAGAAAGCAAAATTTTCTACTTTCATCTCTTACAGAAATTTTTTAAGATAAAGAAAAAAGTCCAGAAAATAAAATAACAAACACACCCATGCAACCACCACTCAGATTTAACATATTTGCTTTATAGCACTTGCTTCAGATTTCTTTTTTTAATAATGCTTATTATTTTTTAATGTTAATTTATTTTTGAGAGAGAGGGAGCATGAATGAGGTAGGAGCAGAGAGAGAGAAGGGGACACAGAATCCAAAGCAGGCTCCAGGCTCCAAGCTGTCAGCACAGAGCCCGACCCGGGCCTCAAACTCATGAACTGTGAGATCACGATCTGAGCCAAAGTCCGACGCTTAACCCACTGAATCACCCAGGAGCCCCCACCTCTCTCTCTTTTATTTATTTATTTATTTTTTTATTTTTTTAATTTATTATTTCTAGGAGAGAGAGTGAGCGAGACAGCATGAGCAGGGGAGGGTCAGAGAGAGAGGGAGTCACAGACTGAAACAGGCTCCAGGCTCTGAGCTGGCAGTCAGCACAGAGCCCGACGTGGGGCTCGAACCCACTAACGCGAACCTCTCTCTCTTTTAAAGAAATAAAAATACAGGTCCAGTGAAAGAGTTGAGACCCCCCCCGCCCCGTGTAGCCAGCCTTTCCAAATTCAATCTGTTTCTTCCTTCCCCAGATCAAACCCCACTGTGAAGTTTGTATAGGTCTTACCTGTCAGAGGTAACTTAACGAATTCACTGGTTCTGCCTCCCCTGAGGGCCCCTTAGTTCAGCTGTGATCTGTGTACTACTAGCTTTAGGGATCACTGGAGGCGCTTGTGAAAAATATAGCTCCCAGGGTTCCAACTCTTGAGATCCTGTTTCAGTAAGTCCAGTGTGGGGCCTGGTCACCTTCATCTTATTTATTATTATTCATTTCACTTCCATTTAAAAAAGCATGTCAGGTACAAATCAAAACCACAATGATATAGTATTTCATAGCCACTAGAATAAAAAGTATGGACAAATTAGAACCCTTATACATTTCTGGGGGGAATAGGAAACTGTGCAGCCATTTGGAAAGCAGTTTGGCAGTTCTTCAAAAAATAAAACTCAAAGTTACCATATGACCTAGCAATTCCACTCCTGGTTATTCACCCAAGAGAAATAAAAGCTGGCGTCCACACCAAACCGTATACGAATGTTCACAGCAGCATTATTCAAGTGCACAAAGCACCTACTCCCTTTGGATGCCTTCTAGCACACCCAGGTGACCTATGTGAGAAGTTTCTCTGACATAAGTAAACAGAATTGATTACTCCGCATATAACTTCTTCAGGATGGAGGACTGAAGTCAGCATGGACTTTGGAGTCAGACCTGGAATCCAATCCAATTTATGTTGTTTGCAGCTAGGAAAACAAATGGGAAAAATACTTATGCTGCATGGTTTCTTTCCCATTCTGCTCTTCAAATACCAAAAGTTATAAAATCTTGTTATAATTTGCTAAATCAGATTCAGACTCAGATACAGAGATCCTAAACTTAAGCAGGAGACAATCTCAATCACCTCATTTAACTCTTTGTTGTAAAGCCAGTCAATAGATCACTTTATTCTTTGTAGATAAAGACTACATTTATTCATTTGTTATCTCTGAAAACAATAAAGAGAATATTATTACTAAAGTGTTGGCTTCCTGATTCAGTAAGTGTTTTTTATTTATGGTAATTAATAAAGACACATGGGTGCTTAAATCCATAGCTATAATTCTTAAACTCTAGAGTGTATTTATTTTTATTGTTTTTATTATAAAATATTTAACTATACAAAGAAGTGCAGAGAATAAGATCACAAATCCTCCACTGCTCCGTTTTATGAGAATTCTTACTATGCTTGCCAGATTTCACTTAAAAAAATAAGCAATCCAAGCCTATAGTTACAGAATCTCTACAACTAGTAAGCCAACACCAACTCATTTAGAATACCAACCTAAATTATACTAAACGTAAAGTGAAAAATAGCTGTGGAGTTGAAATTTAAAATTCTAGTCCATCCTTGGTAAGAAATGTAGTGGAAGATCACATCAGCATTGACTGGAGACTGTCCAAGGAGGGTTGCTTGTTGCCTCCTGGTTCCTGTGTCCTTTCATGGGGTCTACTTCCTCGTCTGTGGTCCCTGTCATCCTACTCAGAGAACTCAAGACCTAATGAAAATCAGGCCACAGGCTGGGCTGGGCCAATCAGACTCTCCTCCTTTAGAGAATTTGAGTGTCAAGATACAGATACTCCAGTCTTTCCTCTACGTCAACACTAGTTGTTATGAGAGCAAATCGTAAAGTGCACATCTCACCTCCAGGCTTTAGAAATCTGTCACCTATTTTTGAACTTCCTTAGCCTAAGACAATCTTGGCTAATGGCCTCTGTCATTCCCTCCTCTTCCTCCAGCACCCAACACTCTAATCACTACGGGGTGGATTAAAGATGACCTAAAATTTTCTCCCACCCCCAACACCCAGAGGTAGAATGCTCCTAGAGGTCTCCTCCCCTTGCATCTGGGGAAGCCCTGTGACTTGCTTTAATTCAGCACAAGGTAGAGAAAACAGAGCTGTGACCTCTGCATGCAGTACTCCCTCCTGGATCCCAGTCACCATGCTGTGAGAAGCCCAAGCCATGTACGGAGATCACGTGGAGAGGATCCTTGATGCTCAGGTCAACGGCCTCAAACTGAACGGTCAGCTGCCAGCCACATGAGTGAGTCATTTTGGACATTTCTGGCCAGTTGGGCCTCCAGATGACCGCAGCCCCTGCCAACACCACTTTGGAGCAGAACTGCCCTACAGAGCTCAGTGAATCGTAGATCACGAGAGACAGTAAAATGCTGTGGTGATTTCCCATATACGTATCTCCTATTATTAACCTTAACTCAGTACCTTTGTCACAATTAATGAGCCAATATTGATACATTAGCATTAGCTAAAATCCACACTTTATTCAGATTTTCTCAGTTCTTACCTAATATTCTTATTCTTTTCTAGATTCTCATCCAGGATATTGCATTACATTTTGTCGTCATGTCTCCTTAGGCTCCTTTTGGCTATGATGGTTTCTCAGACATATCTTGTTTTCCCTTGATAGTCTTGAGGGTAGTCTTGGTCAGGGGTTTTGTAGGACATCCTTCTATCAGGATCTGCCTGATGTTTCTCTCAGGATTAGGGTGGCATAATGGGTTAGGGAAGGAAGACCACTGAGGTAAGGTGCCAATTCAGCACATCATGGGTCCATCCTGTCTATAACCATGTCTTATCCTGTCGATGCAGACCTTGACCACCCAGCCAAGATGCTGCTGGTCAGCCTCCCCACTGTGTGAAGCCACACTTAAGGAAGGGGAAGTTATGCTCCACATCCTTGAGGGTGAAGTAATCTACATAAATTCATTGGAATTCTGCCCAGGAAACTGAGATAGTGGTTTTAAGCCACTAATTTTTGGTGTGGTTTAATACACAGTAAGATATCTAAAAAACACACTCAAACCTTTTCACCGTCTCCTACTGGACTTCATGAACAGTTATATGTGCTACATATGGTTCATTCTGCTTAAAAGCCCTTCCTATTTCTACCTACCACTCACCAGCCAACAAAAACAAAGAACCTCTAATTTTTCCAACAAAAACCCAAGTGCTTCTTTCCAGAAGGAATTCATTGCTCTGACCCAGCTCCCAGTACCACACAGTTAATACTACTGTCACCCTTATGCTATGTTATCTCCCTCAGTAAGACTAAAAGTTCCCAACATGCAGAGACCCTGCCTTATGTAACTCTGCATGCCACCTGGGACACCATCACATACTAGGTGCCCCGTAAGTGTTTGTGAATTAAGGAGTGCCTGGGTGGCTCAGTTGGTTAAGCATCCAACTTCGGCTCAGGTCACAATCTCATGGTTCATGGGCTCAAGCCCCACATCGGGCTCTGTGCTGACAGCCAGCTCAGAGCCTGGAGCCTGTTTCAGATTCTGTGTCTCCCTCTCTTTCTGACCTGCTCATACTGTCTCTCTCTCTCAGAAATAAATAAAAAAACATTAAAAAATTTTTTGTGTTTGTGAATTAAATAATTAGCTGAATGACTATAAAGGTATATCATTTTTTATAACACGTCAATTTAAAAGAATAAAAGAGATGACATAAATAAGTAGCTATAGTCCAGAATGCATCTGTAAATCCACACTAGAATTGGAACCGCCCTAGTAACGCACAGCTCCAGTGTACAATACAGACCAGGTACTAAGGAAACGGATCACTGCATTCAGTGAGTCAAAGCCACATGTAACAGACAAAATAGTATCTGCTTTCAGATCCGTGTGACAACATGGGCACATAAATACTAAATAAATTAGATTGGATGAGTCTCTTTCTAAGGGAATCAGGCCAATGAAGTACATTTCCTCGCCTTTGGATTTCCTGATATGTCATCAAAGACTTTTTACAGAACATAATTTTCATATTTAACTTCTAAAGTGTGGAACAATAAGGCAGATTCATGGGTAACTGTGTTAGTGCTATTCAATTGTCTCTCTTACGTACACAGCAGGGAAATTAAATAAGCCCTGAAGGGGTCCTTGGGAAAAATGTAAGAAACAGTCAGTGTGCCTCCAAAGGATTCAAGGGCTTCTGAAGTTTTACATTAATAATAACTCTGTCAACTTGTCTTCTTTCAGTATTTACAATAGCGGCTTTTACTGAAACAGCAGAAGTCTCTGCGAGAAAGTGATTAGGTCACACAAAATTGCATTCTAGTGACCAGAGGGAAAAAGGCCTCCCACAGAGGGGACTGGCAGCCCTGGCAGCAGCAGAAAGACTCCCCTCTTTCTGCTGGAAAGCAGATGAAGCAATAGGTGCTGGATGCTGTCCAGGACGCAGGGTAAGATACCCTGGGTGTGCCCAGGAAGGTCTGGGATAATTTTGAAAGGAGAGAGACATGAAGGTAATACTGAGGGTCCCACTTGACCAGGTAGAGAATGAGTCAAGGAGAGCCAGGACATGAGCCAGATACGAGATATACATAAACGTGTGGTGACATTCAAGCCCTGGTCTGAACCAAACCTTACAAGTTACTGTTTAAACATTTATAATAAAAACTGTCTAAAAATTACCAATAATGTCTCTGTGCAGCAGGAATAAGGGAGAAGCTTTTATTTTTTTTTTTTACCTCAATTACTCCTGACTCATTTTAATTTTTAAAGTAAGAATATAGAGCTTGCACAAGTGTTAAAAGATAAAGTGCTACCACTGTACAAATGAATCGTAAAGTTCTCTGCGAGTTCAGTAAAATTTGTTTTATTTGTTTGTTTGTTTGTTTGTTTTTTTTTATTTCTAGGAGAGAGACAGGGAGAAAGCGTGAACAGGGGAGGGTCGAGAGAGAGGGAGTCACAGACTGAAACAGGCTCCAGGCTCCGAGCTGGCAGTCAGCACAGAGCCCGACGCGGGGCTCGAACCCACGAACCGCGAGATCATGACCTAAGCGAAAGTCGGACGCTCAACCGACTAAGCCACCCAGGCGCCCCCAGTAAAATTTGTTTTAAATTGGTCATGGGGCATAACAAAAATGGAGATCAAAAAGAAAAAAAAATCTTCTCAACCTTAGGTTAGGTTTGAATTTGAACCAAGCTAATTTCTAAATTCACCTAAAACAAAACACCCACTCCACTCATCCACAGCCTCTGTTTTTAATTCCCACTCCAACTGTTTGCATCTTTAGTAATCCACTGACCTTGGAACTGCTTTCTTCCGACACTTCTCCCTCATTGGTTTGCATGGGAACAGACTCTGTGCAAAACTCTGCAGAAACACACAAATACCACCTGGAAGAGGTAAGAAAAGAAAAAAAAAATAAGGAATTCAGTGCAAAAATCGGTTTTTCAAAGATTATATTGGAATTGTATCACCAAGACGATAGACACAGTGAAGCAATGACCTTAAGTAACACGTGTGCGTATGTATACCCATGCATCTCTGGTAAGAAAGAAAGCAGAGAGGAAAGAGGGAATTTTCTCCACCTTAGGGTAGGATAGTTAGGAAAGGTTTAAGACACTGGGGTATTACACAGTTCTAGATTTCTTTCCTTTTTCTTGACTTCTGGCAGATAATGAAAATCTTCAGCCATTCATACAGGACAAACAGTGAGTTGTCAGAAAGGACACCAACCTAAGGAAAGAAGTGGGCCCAATGTTAGGTTATAGCAGATCGTACTGTCTGCATAGTATTATAGGCCACTGAAATTGTCCAGGTTTGCTGGGTTTATAGTTCATGCTCAATATTCATGGTATATATATTTTTTTATTTTTTAACATTTGTTTTTGGGAGAGAGACAACATGAATGGGGTGAAGGGGAAAGAGACACACACACACACACACACAGAATCTGAAGGAGGCTCCAGGCTCCAAGCTGTCAGCACAGAGCCAGACGGGGCTCGAACTCATGAACCGTGAGATCATGACCTGAGCTGAAATCAGACGCTTACCCAACTGAACCACCCAGGCCCCTCATGGTATTTTATAACTGAAATAAGGGTACATACTAATGGTTGATCCCACTTTTTTTATTTTAAGAAAATGTGCTTAATAAGCTAAATATCAGTTAATTTACTTTGACATGAGAACAGGCTATCCTAGGGCAAGACAACAAAAAGCAATAATTTTTCCTCTAAGAATAAAATGAGTTATTGGTTAAAATTTTATGAATTACAATGTACCAAAAGGAAACTACTAAGAGTATATGTAACATTCAAATTAATTCATTAAATGTGTAATTACTGAACAATAATTACTCAAACTGACACAAATCTCCATTATAATACAGGTAGCTAATAATTTAAAACCTCTCTAATATTTTAAAAGGTTCATAGCTACAAAATCTAAAAGCTAGAAAGGTGCTTGGCACATACTATCTTTTGTGTGTATAGAGAATCTCTTTATAAATTACCAGTCTGGGAGGCTGGTAATGTGGTTCTGGTGGGAATCTGTTTCCTCATCTGTTGGGTGGGAGAAGAGTATCAAAAAAATCTACTGTGCTCACCCAATGGGGTTTTGGGGGAACCAATGTGTATTTATGTGACACGAAATGAAATGTAAAATTGGTACAGTGGAAGGTCTGTTCACTAACCCCCACTCGCTTGCCCCAGACGAACTGACACTGCCCATTCCCTGTGTGAACCATACGGGCCCAGCAAGTGAACCTGAAACAGGCTGGTTCTGCCCCTCATCTGTTAACGACAGGTGTACAGAAACAAACTTGCTCTTTCTATGAAAATTAAATTGATCACACTGGAAACACTCAGTAACCTACCTAGAGATGTTGTATGCAAGTTGCTTCACAAATGTCCTTAAGTGGTCGTTCTGCTTTACAGAAACAGACTGTATTTCACAGATGATGCATTAGGGGCACAGCTGACCAAGAAAGACACTCCAATGATTTCTGTGCCATTTCCATTTGAATGTGCCAGAAAAGAGGAACCCTCCTTTCCTCTTCTGAGCTTTCCCTCCTGGCTCCTCTCCACCCTCCACAAGTCCCGCCCCAGAGGATCCTTTCTGATCAGAAGGAGAAACAAGGCCTGTGAGCTCAGCCCTTTTCTCTTCCTTTTGGAAGCCACTTGTCCCCAGGGAGCATGCACTTTCCTCTGGTCTACTTCCTCGAAATGAAGGCCCCTCACAATTACCTGGGACGAGGTAAGCCGGTCAGTGCTAGCAAGTTCACTTGCCTGTAAAGCCACATTCTCCACTACAGCTTTATTAGTAACAGAGAGGACATTCTGGTCTCCTAAATGTCCCACTCTTTAATCTGATTTCTCAATTGGTAAAGAACTCAGCCAAGGGAAAAAGAGTGCTATTTACTGGGTCTCTCACAGACCTTACTATCATCTGGTGCGAGGGACTAGAGTTTTGATAAATACACATGAAGAAAAATTTGGGGAGTAAAATCAAATGCATATGGAATTTGTGAGGCTTCTGTTGGGGCAGGACTTTGGGCCTTGATCTTTAGTGAGGGAGCAACAGGCTCTAACCTTGTAGAGGTTACATCAGGCCACATGGGTTTTTACTGTCCAATACCAAGTTTACACTACTGAGGCTGAATTAGAAGCTTACAAACCACTGCCCACACTGCATTTTGCCATTAGTGATGACTGTAGTTATGGTAACTTTGTCTTCAGGTAAGAGGCTGTTGCTATAGAGACATAACAGCGTACACCAGGCACATAAGCCTTAGCAAAGGCTTGGGGGCTTTGCTGGTGACAGCAAAGAAAAGGGCCACAGTCAGTTGGGGCGGAGGTGGCGGGCGGCGGTACTGAAAAGCTCATCTAAATATCAGCTGTGCAAGTGGCCTCAGCATACATCGGCCACTCCGGCCTAGCAAGCAAATGCCAGCTGTGCTGGCCTCAGCAAAGGGAACAGGGCATTAGCAGGCTTGGGTGGCTTCAAAGTACAGAAGGCTGCTGCCTGACCTTGAATTATGCAGGCACAGCTTTTCCTAAGCAGGCATGGCTGAGGCAAAGATTAGACTTTAGGGAAAAGAGACTTTCTTCATACAGGCCTTTTAGATATTAATGAGTGGAACAATTATTTGCTGCACATAAGCTGCAAGGCAGTTGAATTTCAAACAGCACATGTGTTACGAAACCAGCTATGTTTAAACTGTTGGTGCTCAGCTTACACAGGCGATTCAAAGGGGAAATGGAAATTAAGAGGTTTCTCACTATACTCCTAGAAGGCAGGGAACTTCTAGAGGGAGGGAGGGAACTTGAGATCTGGGGCTGCCACTACGATAAATCCCCTCAATACTGGAAAAAGAACAAGACACTTCTTTTTCTTTTTTTAATTTTTTAAATGTTTGTTTATTATTGAGACAGAGATAAACAGAGCATGAGGAGGGGAGGGGCAGAGAGAGGGAGACACAGAATCCAAAGCAGGCTCCAGGCTTTGAGCAGTCAGCACAGAGCCTGACGGGGGCTCGAACCCACGAACCATAGGATCATGACCCTGAGCCAAAGTTGGACGCTTAACTGAATGAGCCACCCAGGCGCCCCAAGGAGGTGATACTTCAAGTATTAAAGCAGAAGACAGTGTGCATTGGTTGGTTATTTTCCAGATATAGTAAAGACCCAGTTCCAAATTTAACCTCTTACTGGCAGAGTTTTCCAAATTGGGTGGAAGTGTCCAAGTCATGGATGCTATACACTGGCATGGGCTAACTGGATTCCTTGGAGAAGCTCAAACCAAGAGGACCTCACCCATCTTCCCTCCCTCAGTAAGGCAGGTGGAGATCAAAGAACCTTAGAGGTTTTTTTTAACATCCAGTATTGCCTGGGATAGTCACTACTTTTGCAAATAAAATCACTTTCCCATCTTTTCCAGATTTCAAATTGATTCTCAGATCCCTCCCTCAGATGCCACTGTGGCTTTGCTACAGCCTTTAATAAAAAAGAGTACTGCATTCTGGAAACATAGTTTTACTGCTCCTAGGGGCACCTGGGTAGCTCAATTGGTTGAGTATCTGACTTCGGCTCAGGTCATGGTCTCACAGCTTATGGATTTGAGCTCCGTGTCAAGCTCTGTGCTGACAGCTCAGAGGCTGGGGCCTGCTTTGGATTCTGTGTCTCCCTCTCTCTCTGCCCCTCCCCCACTTATGTTCTGTCTCTCTCTCTCAAAAATAAACAAACATTTAAAAAAAATAAAAATAAAAATTACTGCTCCTGGGCAGGAAGTAGGCTTACTTTTTTTTTTTTTTTTTTTGTTTATTTCTAGGATAGAGAGAGACAGCGTGAGCAGGGGAGGGTCAGAGAGAGAGGAAGACACAGACTGAAACAGGCTCCAGGCTCTGAGCTGGCAGTCAGCACAGAGCCCGACGCGGGGCTCGAACCCACAAACCGCGAGATCATGACCTAAGTGAAAGTCAGACGTTCAACCGGCTAAGCCACCCAGGCGCCCCGGTAGGCTTACTTTCTTAACTGGGTGGCTGTGGAGACAGTGCTGAAACAATTTTGTTTAGCCTTGGAGTTCATATTAATTTATATACTACTCTGATCTATTTTAGGATCCCTGGGGGCAAAAATCTATTTGGCCCATCAATTTTGCCCAAGAGAATACCCAAAAGAAGAGTGGGTGGTAGTGGGGAGCTGTCCTCTTGAAAGTGGTAGAACTGTCCTGAGACCCCTCTCTGCCCTAGAGGGGAGGGACACACCCCACGTGACCTGGATTACTGCTTAAGACCAATGCACGAGGAGACCAGATCCAGCGTGGGTTAGAGGAGGAAACTGTGCTGGCTCTCGATGTTTCCTACCACGTGGGGCAATATCCCTTTACTACTGTTGGCCTTATATCCTTGACACATGCTGTTGGGGTGAAGTGACTTGTCCGGTCAATGAGTCTGAAAGGGACACTGGGTTTGCATAGTCCAGCCCCTCCCGCAGCCCCTTTCCCGTGAGGGCCCTAGTTTTGCTCTGCTCCCCCCTTCTTCTAGGAGGCGGGTCTATCCCTGACTAGTGCTGCTCGGTGAAGAAACTTGTTAAGTTCCAGAGCTGAGTATTAGGAAGCTGACTTGCTGTTAGACACGAGGCAGTTCTATGTCAACTTTATTAGTAACAGAAGTGAAAATCTGATCTCCATCCACCTGCCTTACTCCCTCACCCTCTATGTCTGTGGTTCAGAACTTTGGCAGTGGAGGAAATGTTTTTTATCAGGTCCCCTTCAATTCCGACTTATATCTGGAGCTTCTCTTCAGAACGTCTCCTCTGCATCAGTCTGATTTTCCCAACTGTCCCATTATCATAACATGAATAGTAGCCTTTAACTTCATAAGCTTTTCAACTCTATTTCTAGCTACTTCCCGTGCAACCCACTATACCTCACTTCACTCAGGAAACTCTTCTTCCTATTCTCTGCACACAACCTGCTAACTTAATTTCTACCTATGTAGTCCATACCGCATTCGAAAGCCCTCCCCCTCACCACCAATCAGCATCTCTACCCTCCTAGTATCCGGTCAATTTTTATTTAGAAAAATCTCTCCTGATTAACACCATGTATTTGCCTACTTAATATATGTCATATCAACACCTATTTTTCTATTTGTTCTTTATTTTTTAAAATTTTTAAAAATTTGTTTCTAAGAGAGAGAGACAGCATGAGCAGGGGAAGGTCAGAGAGAGAGAGATACAGAATCTGAAGCAGGCTCCAGGCTCTGAGCTAGCTGTCAGCACAGAGCCCGACGCGGGGCTCGAATCCACGAACCGTGAGATCATGACCTGAGCCAAAGTCAGACGCTTAACCCAACTGAGCCACCCAGGCGCCCCTATTTGTTCTTTCTTTAATTTGCTCTCTTTTAGTGTGTGCGTGGTTTTGTAACTCTTCTTAATACTTTTTAAGGTGTTTCTGGAAAAAGCCTTGGTGACATTCTTGTTTGAAGCCAAGGCTTAGAGTCAGGCCTAACAGTCTACATGAGTCTTAACTCTCCTTTTGACAGTATGGAGGGAAAATAAAGAAGGCAATGCAGAAGTATATGGCTAAGCTAGGGGTTCCATTTGGGAAGTGACAAAGGGTTCGGTGTATCGTTGTTAAAAGAGTGATGAAAAGTTCAAGGCAAAGTCCACTTATGTGAAAGGATGTGGAGGAGGTGAACCAGTGGTCATGAAGCTGTCAAAGATGATGTGACAACATAAGCATTTGATTTCTGCTTCAGCACAGGATTTCACCTCAGAGCTGTCACCAGCTTGCCATCCACAGTAAGTGACTGAGAGTCATGAGCTGACAGTGCCTCAGTGCACATGGGACAAGACTTGACAAGTGTTAACGACCAAATACCAGGTAAAGCATACATCACACAGCATCTGTGCTAGGTCTTGTCTAAAAGTTGGCAAATAGGGTAATGTTTTCAAGGCCTTCCAGGATCCAGCCCTCACCTGTGTCTTCCAGTGTCATCGGCCAGACCCCTGCTTCCCTTTGTTCCAGCCATCATGAACTACTCACAGCTTCCCAAGTACACCAGATTGTTTCCGGTTTCCATGTTTTGGCTTGTACCACTCCCTCTGCCTTTCTCTCCCAGGTACCGCCAGAGAACACCTACTCTTATGATTCAAGACTCAGCTTCTACAAACTGTTTCCTGATCCACCTCTAGGCAGAACTGGTGATTCCTTCCTCAGTGTCACCAGCAAATCTTGTCTGAAATCCAGTACATGATCTGTAACACGCTCCTGGCTTTACCCGCTTACATAGATGGCTCCCTTATTAGGGACCATCTCCCTTATTAGACCATCAACCCTGTAACAACAGAAACTGCTATCTCATTTATGACTGTATTCACAGTTTGCTTAGAACTATATACCTGGAATTTAATAGATATTCAATAAATGTCTTTGTAGGTGTGATCGAATTCATCGACTAAATTCCTTTTTATTTAAGTTGCAATAGGAGATATCAATTCAATAATTATTCACCGGGTCCCTACCACATGCCACACAGTGCTCAGCTGCAGTGCTGTAGTAGAACGAGCTTTGGCTCTGAAGGAGCAAATCAGTATTCTTTGTCATTTATTAGCTGTGTAATCTTGAGCATTTAACTTCCTGATCTTCATTATTTTCATCCATAATATTGGCCAGGAGGAGGTGTTGTAAGGATTAAATTAAATACTATATGCATAGAAACTCAGCGAGGCATCTAGGAGTAGCCAATAGGCACTAAAAAACCAGTTATCTCCTTTCCAAGAAGTCTCAAAGGGTTTACAGACTAGTAAAAGAGGCAGAGACAAATACATAACTCTACTGTAAAACCCTGAATGCTTTATAACTGTCATAATAACAGGCCCTCCTAGAATACAGATGAAAAAGAAATTCTGCCCAGAGGGTCTGGGAGAAGGGGACAACAGGAAAGGCACAAGAAGGAAGAGCGAACAGTTGTATTCTTCCCTCCTCTTCCAAACTCTAACCAAAAGCATCGACCAAGGCACAAAGCCATGAAAAAGAACTATATATTTGGGAAATAGAAAATGACCTAGTAAGGCTTACAACAGATAGGGGCTCACTAAAAAAGCAGCCAGAAATTGATTGGGATTAGGTTTTGAAGTGGTTTATAGGATGATATCTGTAGCAAGTGGGAGCCATGAGAGCTGTTTAAGCAAAGGAGTGACATGAGTAAATATATCATTCAGAAAGCTAGTTCGGCAGTAATGTGGACGACAGACCCGACTAAGGACAGACGACAGGCAGACGAGCTAGGAATACACTCACAGGAAACTGTGGAATTGTAAATCCTAAAAACAAATTCTCACTTTATAAAAAGGATGAGGTACTGAATGTCAGTGTCAATCATTTAGGCTGATGTGCTTTTTAAAGGGACCTCCTGAAATAGAAAAGCGAAGAGTGACGTGATGACGGGATGGCCACTTTAAAGACCCTCGTGGAACAACTCAGGGAAGGAGCAGTGACGTCAAAATATACTTTCTTCTTTTTAAGATGAAGACTCTCCCATCTCACTGCCAATGCACGGATTTAAATTTTAAAAACTTACCTTTGACAGTATCCTGGGGCAACGCAAGCCCGTGAAGATGAGTCTAGACTACATTCAGTGCAAAAAACCAAAACCCTGAAAAGAGAGAAGAATCACAATGAGCCTCATGCTCACAGCAAGATGGCCTGGGGAGCGGCAGGGCGGCAAGGCGTAGTTCTGAATTCAGGCAGCCGAGGACAAACCCAGGCTCTTCTGTCTGTCACCATAGACTGTTGGGCCAGGGGCCTAACCTCCCAAGCCTCAGCTTCCTCGTCATTCAACATTGAGAACAACAATAGCACTTTCCTCATAGGGTTCTTTGGAAGTTTAGGTGGAATATGTATAAATCACTTAGTATAGGGCAGGGCACCGACCACATGCTTAATAAAGGCAAGTGGTTATTAAGAAGGTGAACTGAGGGGTGCCTGGGTGGCTCAGTCGGTGGAGCATGTGACTCTTGATCTCAGGGTTGGGTTTGAGCCTCATACTGGGTATAAAGATTACTTAAAATAAAATTCAGGGGTGCCCGGGTGGCTCAGTCAGTTAAGCATCGAACTCTTGATCTCAGCTAAGGTCTTGATCTCAGGGTTGTGAGTTCAAGCACCATACTGGGCTCAACGCTGGGCATGGAGCCTACTTAAAAACAAACACACACATAGAATCTTAAAAAAAAAAAAAAAAAAAAAGAACTGAAATACCTTCTGAAGAAACACTACAACCTATATTAAACCTCTATCACTTATTTTACTTTATTTGTTCTACCAGGAAAATGCCAAGTTGTCTCTCCAACTCCTCCATTGGACATGAGGATGTCTCATAATCGCTTCAGATTCCATGCATCCCAAAGGGCACTCTTCACCCCCTTCCTGAACCTCATTCTCCCATCTCCACTGTCTTATCAAGGGCACCATCCTCTACCCAGTTGCTTGGGTAAGAACCTCAAGTTCATCCTAGATTTCTTTTTTTTTTTTTTTTTTTTTAATTTTTTTAATGTTTTATTTATTTCTAGGAGAGAGAGAGAGACAGCGTGAGCAGGGAGGGTCAGAGAGAGAGGGAGTCACAGACTGAAACAGGCTCCAGGCTCTGAGCTGGCAGTCAGCACAGAGCCCGACGCGGGGCTCGAACCCACGAACCGCGAGATCATGACCCAAGCGAAAGCCGGACGCTTAACCGACTAAGCCACCCAGGTGCCCCCATCCTAGATTTCTTAACCGATCCCAGCCCTCTCACAGCCTGTCAGCAACTCTATCACTTCTGATTCACAGTATGTGAATTCTCCATTCCCACTGTCATCATCATCCCTCACTTGTGGAAGCCCCTTAGCTGACCCCTCTTGCTCCTCCCCAGTCCATCCCCAGTTAATGGCTGGAATGGCCTCTTCAAAAACAAATCAGATCATACCAAGTTGCTAATAAATGCAGGGAAAATTGTATTTATTTCATGATGGAATGTCTCTCTTTATATATATGAAATACATAATCACACATGTGAACATACAGATATACGAATATATACAAAATGAAAGCCACTTAATATTAGATAGACATTTAGAGGTACCAAGCCAATTCCTTCTTTTTTTTTTTTTAATGTTTTATTTATTTCTGAGAGAGAGAGAGAGGCAGCATGAGCACGGGACGTTCAGAGAGAGAGGGAGACACAGAATCTGAAGCAGATTCCAGGCTCTGAGCTAGCTGTCAGCATAGAGCCCGATGCGGGGCTCGAATCCACGAACCATGAGATCATGACCTGAGCCGAAGTCGGATGCTTGATGGACTGAGCCACCCAGGTGCCCTGCCAGTGCCTTCCTTTTACAATGGTAGAAACAACCTTACTCATGGGAGGTAATCAGGACTACATCTTTCCTAGGGAATATGGCAAGCTGAAAGACAGGCATATCCAATAAATTATATTTGCTTTACTAGTATCACCTCTGATATAGCATAGTGTCAATTTTCAAACTTGATTATTCAGGCTGATTCTTTTAAATTTAATTAAGATCCTGCTTAAGGTTGGACCTCTGCATGTGCAAAAGTGGCCAAAACGATGCTGTACAAGCCCAAAAGAAACTCCCCTGTGATTAGAACCCAAACTGCTGTCTGAAAGTCTGTCACTATTTGGAAGCTGAGCCCTTTGTCTCATGATCAAGAAACTTAATGTCCCTGTCCAAGAAAGCGCGTTCCATTTCCCACGGCTGCAGATTATGAGTTATACCTTTAGTCCCACATCACATCGTGGTGTTTAAGGGTGTGCTTCAGGGAGTTTTGAAAGCATCTTGGTGCCCTCTTATGTCATCACGTTCCCTGTGCTTATTTTTTAACAGCGTTTGAATAAATAAATCTCAGATGGAATTGAATATTGGTGATATTATCATTATTAGCCTTATCCTTCTACTACAGACACAGCTGTCCCAGCAATCTTCCTTTCTAAAAAGCAACTGTGACCTCTGAGTAGATCATTGCCCAAATTCAATCAATAGCTCCCCATTACCCTTAGGGAAAATTTCAACATCTTTCTAGCCCCATCATATCCTTCATATCCCATTCGTGGCGACTGCATGTGGTTTCCTTGCCCACGGCACATGCACTAATGTCTGCTGAGGGCCCTTTGCCTCATTCTCATCTACTCCTCTGCAAGATCTCCTGAAAGTCTTCTGTACCCTCCTTGGCTGCACTAAGTGTCCCTCCCCTGATACACACCATATAATATTGGTAGCGTCTGAGGGTCTGATTTCCACACTCAACAGGGGCTCCTTGACAACAAGGGCTCTCTACATGTTATACATCTTTGAATTTGGTATCGAGCAGGAGTTCAACAACGAACATAAAAGGAACTGAATTCTGACATGCTCCCGATAACTCAGCACTGCAGCGTGGAGCCTCCCCATTAAACAGCACTGGGTAGAGTTGTAGAAGCTGGCTGGAACTTCCCAGATGGGTCTGGCCCTCAGGGAGGATGTCAGCTGTGTAGTTGTGTGTGATGTGTGACTCTCAGCACCTCAGAAATAGATTCGATTCTTTCATTTTTTGTCAATTGCAGATTATCAAGAGAACAAACCTAATTCTCAGCTCTCTGTTCTGATGAGTTTCTGCCCAGGCTAAACACGACTTCTTCTCTAGACTCACCAATTGTCTAAATTCTGTACCTGCTTCACAAAGTAACCCATCATTACGTATCTTATTGACAGACAAGTTTAGAAGAACATGGTGGCCACCTCAGTCCTTTGCGTGCTTGGTAGGTGGGCTCAGATGCTGGCTTATGTTCAGCGAGGGGGAAAAGGAGTTGAGGCGCAGGAAGAGCAGGTGAGGGAAACTGGGCAATTTCCAAGAACTCTGGAAACCAGTTTTTGCAGAACAGCTTCCCTACTTTCCCTGCAGGGTTGTGAACCTCTGTATCAGATGCACTCATACTAAAGATCAACATAACGTTTGATTCTAAAATCAACATTTGGAATTATCTAGCTAAAGTTATCTACAGCACTATTTTCCTAAGGTGTAAGCAATGGCAAATTCCTTCAAAACGTCGTTTTGAAATGTTCAGAACTACATATAATCCTACCTCCCGATCATACGTAGCCATCCGTACCACAAACTTCTAACCGAGTCACAAGTAACACTGAAAACTACTTGGAGCATTCCAGTTTTCTCGGTCCTCTTGCAGAGAAGCCAAACTGCCTTGAGATTCACACACGCCTGGGAGGGTTTTGTGGGTCCTGGACTAGATTACTGCTAGACCTGCTAAACTGCAAGGAGGTTTCTAGAGCTCCTCCAAGTCCAGAGCCCAGTATTACTCGTGGGACGTAATCAGGACTACATCTTTCATAGGGAATATGGCAAGCTGAAAGACAGGCATATCCAATAAATTATATTCGCTTTACTAGTATAGCCTCTCATATGTCATAGTGTCAATTTTCAAACTTGATTATTCAGGCTGATTCTTTTAAATTTAATTTTAATTCTCAATGTAAAAAATTCAAGTAATGTGGATAAGAACCCTTGGTTACAATCCCTTCTCCCCCTACCCTTACCCAGGACTCACAGCTGTTATCAGTTTAATTTCAGGCGTAACACTGGGATGCAGATTATTATATACAGTTCATCTTTGAACGAACATGGGTTTGAACTGCGTGGGTTCATTTCTATGCAGATTTTTTACAGGATAGTACTATAAATGTATTTTCTCTTCCTTATGATTTTCTTACAAACATTTTCTTTTCTCTAGATTACTTTATTGTAAGAATACAGTATATAACACATAAAACATACAAAATATGTGTTAATCGACTACTTACACTATCAGTAAGGCTTCCAGTCAACAGTAGGCTGTTAGTAGTTATGTTATGGGTGAATCAAAAGTTCTAGAAGGATTTTCAACTGCACAGGGGGTCAGCACCCAACCCCTATATTGCTCAAGGGTCAAGCTTACTATAAACTTTTAACTGAGTCACAAGTAACACTGAAAACCCTGACAGCCTACGTCATCGGCAACTGGCCTAACTTCAAGCAAGATGTCCTGGAAGAGGCATCTTAAGTGAAGCAGCAGATGTGAGGGTGGAGCAAAACACCAGCAAAGGGGCTGGGAAGGTCTTTCCGGGAGGTGAGCACAGATGCCAGGAGGACTGGGGCAGACAGCAGGGTACCACGCGCTCAGCTCTGTAAATGGGGCACCCAGCCCAAGTGGGCAAGAAGGAACCTATTTAATTAAGTAACACAAATAATAATATGAAAAGCCCAAGGGGCACAGGTGGAGGTAACTGCTACAGGCAGATGGATCTATTTAGCTGCCAATACACAAGCGTTAATGATTGTTCCAAGATCTGGAAATGTTACCTGTGCAGTTCTGGGTCACCTCTACTTAAGTTCAACATTTTGGAAGTTCTGTAAAATGTTCCAGTCTGCACATTCCTAAAAACATCCCCTTTAATCCTAAAATCTCTTCTGGCTTTTGTGTTCTCCTCCTCTTTCCCCTTCTAGTGAAGCTTCTTTAAAAAGAAGTTTATTGGGGCGCCTGGGTGGCTCAGTCGGTTAAGCGTCCGACTTCGGCTCAGGTCATGATCTCACAGTTGGTGGGTTCAAGCCCCGCATCAGACTCTGTGCTGATAGCTCAGAGCCTGGAGCCTGTTCCAGATTCTGTATCTCCCTCTCTCTCTGACCCTCCCCTGCTCATACTCTCTCTCTCTCTCTCAGAAATAAATAACACATTAAAAAAAAAATTTTTTTTTTAAATAAAAATAAAATAAAAAAAATAAAAAGAAGTTTATTATCTGTGGTCACAACACCTTTATCTCTCATTTACTTATTAATCATTGTAATTTGAGATCTTTCCCTCTCAATCCCGTTATCAAATACAATGGATATTATTCAATTGTTTTGTTTCAACCTCTCTTTCCCATTTAAAAATCAGAATGACCTGAAAGTCTTGTCATCTGGGTGTTCCTTTCCTATCTTGATATCAAGAATATTGTAGATCCCAGGGCGCCTGGCTGGATCAGTTAGCGGAGCATGCGATGCTTATCTCGGGGTTGTGAGCTTGAGCACCACGTTAGGTGTAGAGATTACTTAAAAGTAAAATCTTAAAAAAAAAAAAAAAACGAGACTCCAGGTCCAGTTATTGAGCCAAGGGCACCTTGTTCTAGTTTCGGTCTCTTAGCTGTGTCTGAGTCCTCCTATCTCCCTGGGTTTGCAGCCAGCCCAAGGCCTTTGTCAACGTTGCTGATTTTCAGATGCACAAACGGGCAGGGTGGTGCTGGGTGAGGAGCTGCTGCTCCTGTACACGGGGGACAAGGGCACAGGGGCTGTGGTGAAAGGAAACTCAACTCAACTCGTGGCTTCAAGGATTGAGCCTCATTCTGATGTCCAAACTGTCATGGATCATGTCTAGTCCCTTTACCCCACAAAGGGGCCAAATTCATTACTTGTGCCACCACTTAGGCCATTTCTTTGCAAACTCCGCCTGGAGAGTCTTTCTTTGCTTGTCCTTTCATTACTGGCATGTTCGTTGGGAGTTCATCTTTCCCTTTATCTTTTTATTATACACACACATCCTTATCTTCTCCCATAGATTCAACTACAATCCACATCTTGATGACTCCCAAATCTCTCTAGTGCTGACCTTTCTTATAATCTTCAAAGCCTTCTATAAACTGCCCAATGTCAATGCCCTTCATCTCACGCTCCACCTCATGCTTCTTAAAATGCAACACATCTAAAATGAAATAACCCTCCTTCAAACTATGTTCTTCTCCTTCTGCCTCACTCGGGAATACTACCGTCCCACTCAAATAAAAAATCTGGCACCATCATCAGCATCTTCATCTCACCAAACTCTGTCAATTCCAATGCCCAAGTATTTCAGGATGTATCTTCTTCCCTATTCCTACTGCCACTGCGTTAGTTCTGACAGTTTCTCACTCAACTTATTAGAGCTATTTTTTCTGCTGGCCTTCTTAACCTCAAGACCCATCCCACCCTTCCCCCTGACCCCCACCACCATTAGAATTATCTTTATATAGTGCAATCCCACACAGCCTTTGCAATGTCTCTCATCCATCTTCAAGCTAAAACCCAATTCTCACTACATGGTACCTGCTCATCTCTCAGCTTCATCTCACAAAATCACAGTGCTTTCAGTTTTCCTTAAACACCACATGGCTTCATGTGCCGGTGGCTTTGTATATGCTGCTTCTACTTGGACTGGCTTCCCCCTCACAGGGCAAATTTCTTCCCCACCTTCAAGATGCATGCTTAGGGTAGGCCACCTGGGTGGCTTAGTTGGTTAAGCGTCCGACTTTCACTTAGGTCATGATCTCGCGGTTCGTGGGTTCGGGCCCCGCGTCAAGCTCTGTGCTGACTGCCAGCTCAGAGTCTGGAGCCTGTTTCAGTCTGTGACTCCCTCTCTCTCTGACCCTCCCCTGCTCACGCTATCTCTCTCTCTCTTTCTCCTAGAAATAAATAAAAAACATTAAAAAAATTAAAAAAAAAAAAGATGCATGCTTAGGGAAAACTTTTCTATGAAGTCTTTCTTGGTGCCTCCCTCTTGCCATAGGCGGCCTGGATGGGTCCCTCCTCTGAGTCAGCGACTGTTGGTATATATTTCCACTAGGCTTGTGCTGCACATATAACTACTCCATATAACTACTAGGTTATAAGGATCCTGAAGGCAGGGTCTAAGTCTTATTTACTACTGTATTTCATCATTTAAAACAGTGCTAGTGCAAAGGACATTCTAACAAACTTATGGAATAAACACAGACATTTGGGGGGAAAAGATAAAGTCAATTCAGTATAATATTCTTAGTTTACTCAAATAAGGATGCTGCTTATCAGCTTTAATAGTATATCCAGGGCCACAGTACCGACTCCATACATTCATTTATTCATTCATTCATTCACTCAGCAATTGAGCCACATGCCAGGCATCATGCTCTGTTCTAAGGCACCCAGTGGTAAAGTAATGCCAGCCTCTCTGTGTGATGTGCTATTTGTAGGGGACCCACAGACTTTCAGGGAGAGGCTGTGAAGGAAATTTGGGGACTGATAGCAGGACACTGGCACAAAGATGTTGAATTTATCTTTGTATCTGTAAGTCAGGGAGGGCTGCCTAAGAAAAACAAATGCAGGGATGAAGAAAAGGGTATGTGCTCACTTTCAGCTACTAATCCGGTTTGGTCAGCTAATGTCTTCTAGCTCAGTCCAGGGTGACGTGTCAGTTCTTTAACAGAAAGGGCTTCAGAAAGTACCTTCTGAAGAACCTACACACAAGAGCAGACCACTCGGAGGTGGGGGTGGGGGTGGCAGGGAATGATGACTCCTGGCTACACAACAGCAGAGGCAGCTACTGAAACAGCAGAGTCAACTCGGCCAGCTTTACTGAATGCTTACTAAGCACGCAGCGCAATGCTCGCGTGCTCAGAGCAAGGGCCTATGGCCAGGTTTCACTGCCATTGTTGGTCACGTAAGAATTAGATCAACATGTTCAGCTTTTGTACCCAATTTATTGATGACCCATGATCAAAAAAGTCTATTCTTTTTCCATATTGTATATCGTATATCAATTTTATATAGCTTTATTTTTTTAACAAATAGATATTTCTGCTAAGGTTCACAAAGTTTTAAGTGCATGTTGGTTCACCAATATAACCAGTTGAGTTAGGGAAATTTTAGTATTTATATTGAAGATGAGAGTAATAATAATATGAATAACCATTAACCAAAAACCATTTTATGCTATGTTCCGCAATGCACATCGCTGGCGTTTCAAAAGACCCTCATTTCACAGATGATCCCTGTCCTCAGAGGTCTTACACTATTGATAAGAAGAAGAAAATGAGCATAGCAAGCAATTCCTCAAGGAGGGAGCACTGACCTGTTTGGCACAGAAGTTAGGAAAGGGCAGAGAAAAACAGCGGGCTACCCAAACCTGAGCAGGCTTCAGAGAGAAACTAGCATTCCAATGGAAATGACCGGATTTTAAGCTGTTACTCTCAAACGTTTTAGTCTCAGGATCTCATCACAATTCTTAAAAATCATGAAGGATCCCAAAGAGCTTTTGTTGATGGAGTTATAATCACCATACTATACAATCACCATCCTATAACCTCCATTTTTACCATACTAAAAATCAAAGCTAGAAACAAATTTAAAATATTCATAAATATCCATTTGAAAATATTAGTAACACGCTATTATTCCACGTTAACATTTTAAAATTAAACATAATTTTTTAGAGGATTAAAAGTTTGAGAAAAGTCCCATTATTTTCTATTTCTGCAAACATCTTCAATGTGTGGCGTAGGAGATGGCAGCTGTATCCTCCTATCTGCTTCTGCATTCAGCCTTTTGCAGGATCGAATGTTATGAAGCCTCTGAAAAACTCCACTCGACCCTCGTGAGAGAATGGGTTTTAAAGGCACGTATCATGGTAGTATCATTAAGAGTTGTGACCTCACGGACCCCCCCCCCCCCAGGGTCTGGGTGGGGCGCGGGGAGGATCCTTGGCTCACACCTGGAGTAACTACTAATTGTAAAAGAGAAAGAAAACGCACTAAGGGTAGAAGCAGGGAGGGAGTGCGCGGCTGGGGAGCCACGGCTTCCACATGCGCAGCGCTCACCCCGAACATCTTGGCTCTGAACACGCTCACCTCCTCCACCTCCTCCACCGTGAACCTCAGAGGCAGAAGCGGGAGGGCCAGGTGGGGGGCGGCGGGGAGGGCCAGGTGGGGGGCGGCGGCGGGCCGGGCGCCTCTCCCTGCCTGCCTGCGGTGCGCGCCAGCGCCGGCGGGAGAGGCTCCGCTTCCCCCAGCAGCATTCCCTGGAGGCCACGTCAGGTTTTCCTCTCCAGCGCCCACACTCGCTCTCCTCCTAGAAGCTGTAAATGGCTCATCAGAAGCTGCCTTGCCATGGCTTCCCGAGGCTGTGTTTACTGACTGCAAAATCAGCTCACTGCTACCGTCGCAGATTCTTCCGACATTTCTTGATCTGGCTGTCTTAAAAAGCAAATTTAACATCAGCCACGTAGCCAGTTTTTCTGTGCCAATAATCATGTGAGTTTGCGATTCTGTTCTGTGCATCTTGTGCGCTGTAAAAACAGTTCCTGGAGCATCATATGTCAGGGATCTAGTTGCCATAAACTGAAAACATTTTCTTCATATTTTGTGGCACAAACTAAAAGCATTCTGGATGTGGTTTGCATACAGTCCATCTCTGGCCAAAAACGAGGTTTAAATATATGGACAGACAGATAAAGAGGGGTGGCCATACCATGGTTAAACCTTTTTACCCTTTAAGTCAATGTTTGATAGTATGTGTTTTTTAAGATTTTGCTATGCTTAATGTTCTAAAATTATCCTGCAGTAGGTGCAATTGTTCATTTTACGTAGCAAGCTTTCAGTTATCTAAAGTATTTTATAGCTGAGAGAAACATACGAAACAGAAGTTTCCTTTTGATCTCTCAAATAAAAAAAAATATGAAAAGTAGAAACAACCATGAATCTATATAGCTTTTCAGGGTTTTTGTTTGTTTGTTTTTAGTAAACATATTTATTAAGGTCCCTTTATAGACCAGAATAGCTCATTTTTAAGTCAAAGTGAAACTAAAACTTAAAAAGAGATTTCTGCTTCTGGGAACGGTAAAGTAGGTAATTCGGACCAACCATCCTATGGAGGACAGCTGGAAAATCTGAACCAAATATAAAAAATATCTTGAAGGCAGAGGAGCATTAACAAGTTAATTACGAATTTCCAGTCACAAAAACCAGTTCTAGGAGAACTACATAACTCAACATGAAAAATAAATAATAAAGCTTTCAGAACATAATACAGGATGATGTTTTCATGACCCAGGGGTAGGGAAGAATTTCTTAAGCAGCATTCAAAAAGCACCTATTATTAAAAAACAGAGAAATCGGACATAAAAATTCAGAATTTTTGTTCATCAAAAGATATCCTCAAGAAAATGAAAAAGCAGGCAATATAAAACCAACAAGGGGCGCATATCTGAAGTAACAAAAGAATTCTAACATGGGGAAAAAAAAGATAACTCCAAAGGAAAATGGGTTGAAGACTAGATGAGGCACATCACCAAATAAAACAAAAAACTACATTATCTAAATGGCCAACAAACATATGAAAAGGCATCTAGCCTCAATAGGAAGTGAAAGAACTACAAAAGAAAGCCACAATGAAAAATACATAGTAAAATGATAATGATATACCATACAGATCAGAATGGCTAAAAGCTTTTCTTTTTGCTTATTTATTTTTTAATTTTTTTAAATATTTTATTTTTTCTTATTTATTTTTTTAGTTTTTTTTTAATGTTTGTTTATTTTTGAGAGAGACAGAGCACGAGTGGGGGAGGGGCAGAGAGGAAGACACAGACTCTGAGGCAGGCTCCAGGATCCCAGGAAGTCAAAACAAAGCCTGATTCAGGGCTCAAACTCATTAAGTGTGAGATCGTGACCTGAGCTAAAGTCGGGTGCTCAACCAACTGAGCCATCCAGGCGCCCCCAAAGATTTTTTTTTTTAATGTTTTATTTATTTCTGAGAGAGATAGAGAGAGACAGCGTGAGCAGGGGAGGGTCAGAGAGTGGGAGAAACGAATCTGAAACAGGCTCCAGACTCTGAGCTAGCGGTCAGCACAGAGCCCGACGCAGGGCTCGAACCCATGAACCATGAGATCACGACCTGAGCTGAAGTCAGACGCTTAACTGACTGAGCCACCCAGGTGCCCCCAAAGATTTTATGTTTAAGTAATCTCTACACCCGACATGGGGCTTGAATTCACAACTCCCAAATCAAAAGTCACCTGTTCTATCAACTGAGCCAGCCAGGAGCCCCATGAATGGCTAAAAATTTAGAAGTCGGATCAGGGCACATGGGTCGGCTCAGTTGGTTGGGTGTCTGACTCTTGATTTCAACTCAGGTCATGATCTCTCAGTTCACGGGATCAAGCCTTGCACTGTGCTGGTAGCATGAAGCCTGCTTGGGACTGATTCATTCTCTCTCTCTCTCTCTCCCCCCTCTCTCTCTGCCCCTCCCCCACTGGCATGCACATAAATGCACTCTCTCTAAAAAATAAACAAACATGAAAATATAGAAAACAAAAGTCTGATAATAACAAGTGTTGCCAAGGATACAGAACAACAGGAACTGTCATACGCTGATTATGTGAATGTAAATTGTTACTTCCACTTTGGAATACAATTCTCCGTTATTGTAAAATTAAAGACATACTCTATGATCCAGCAATTCCACTCCTATGTATTTGCCCAGCAGAATTAATCCACATGTGCACCAAAAGACACTACAAAAATATTCAGAGCAGCACTATCCATAACAGCCCTCAACTGGGAACAATCTAAATACCTCAGTAGTAGAATGGATAAATATCTTCTCACATACTCATTCAATGGGGTGCTATACAGTAATGTAAATGAAGGAACAAGAGCCACACACACAACATGGACGAATCATATAAACATAATGACCAGACAAAAGAATATATACCATGTAACTTTGTGTTCAAAATCAGCCAAAACTATAATGTTTAGAGTTTGCAGGTGGGAAAAGTAAAAAGAAAAGATATCAGAAGAGTGGTTACCTGTAGGTAGGAAGGAAAACTTTGGCTTAACAAAAGTTGCTATGAAGGGGCTGCTGCATCCCTGTAATATCCTATTTCTAGACCTCTGAAGTGGTTATTTTTAAATTATTCAGTAAGTTTTACATTTGTATTTTATGTACTTTTCTGGCTGTGGGCTATGTTTCACAATAAACAAGAATGAATGCAAACAAAACTAATACAAAGGCAAAAAAATTTTACATCTTTCATATAAATTTAAAACTTAGAGCACAGAACCCAAGTTACTTTTAGAAGGCATTCTGGCCCTGCATTACCAAGCCCTGTCTCTAGTCCTGTTGCTTGCCACCCACCTTTTTTTTTTTTTTAACCAGTAGCCACACTCACTTTCAACCAAGTGCCTTCTTTGCTTTTCCTCATGACATTTTTCTGTCCAGAAAACCATGCAGACAAACCCCAATCACCCTTCTACCAGACTAAGTACAAACTCTCATTCAAGATGCAACCTGGGTGTCACCTCCTTTGAGAAATCTTTTCAGCAGTTGCACTGGCTGGTTCAAATTCTAGATCTGCCATTCACTAGTTCTGTGACTTTGGTCAAATTACCAACTTTAGTTTTATAGCTTCCACATTTGTAAAACAGGATAAAAATATTATCTGCCTCAGTGGGGAGTGTGAGGATTAAGTGAGTAAATATATGCAAAGTGCTTGGAACATCCTTGGGACAGAGTAAGCACTAGGGACTAGCTATTATTATTACCCAGTATTAACTAGGTATTAGCTCTTATGACTATTATCAATGCACTTTGATAACCTCCTCCCTACACCCCAAAGCCCCACCCCTCTGGGGTCCCATGGCTCAGCATTACAATTTATTTTCTTGTATGGACAGTTAATTCTTTGAGAGCAGGAACTAAATCTTTTCCTCGTCAATCCCCAACATCAAGCACAGTACCTGGCATGCACTAACCCTAACCCTAACCCTAACCCTAACCCTAACCCTAACCCTAACCCTAATAGTAGATGCTCAGTAAGTATCTGTAGGATGAATAAGCCACAAAGACTTCAAACATGGATCTATATCACATATAAAAGTTGCCCTTTGGTGCTGAAATGTGCTCTCCCCTGTGTGTATGCCACAAACTGGGAACATAGCCTTGCCAGATTCCTACAGCAACTACCTCAGAATATGGGTCTAGACGCCCCCTGGTAGCAACAAATGAGGGACAAGTAATAATATTTGCCCTATCTACCTCTTCTGAGGCTCAAATGATAATAACTATGAAAATATATTATTTTAAGTGTGAAGCTCTATTATATGAGGTTTTATTGCCTTAATAAAACAACAGGATCATTGTTGAATTGCAAATCTGGAAAGGGCTTTAGGGAGTAATAAGGAATTAATATAGCATAAAAATGCAATTTCATATGTCCTAAGATAAGATTTTTATTTTTAAAATATCAAATATTTATTACTTTTAATAATAATTTGCATACATTGCAATAATAATTACAATATTTTGCAATAAAATTTCTCTGATTTTCTCAATCGGCTATTAATGACTTAGGTAATATCAAAGCAAACATCCATGTATGTTCACGGCAGCATTATTCATAAGAGCCCAAAAGCAGAAACAACCCAAATGCCCATATAAACACTGTGGTCCATCCACCCAGTGGAAAACTACTCAGCAGTAAAAAGGAACAAGCTACTGATACAAACAATGGGGTGAACCTTGAAAACGTGATGCTCAGTGAGAGGAGCCACTTACAAAAGATCTCATACTATATGATTCCATTTATATTAAGTATCCAGAAAGGGCAAGTCTACAGAGACAAAAAGTAAATTAGTAGTTGGCTGGGGTGGGAACAACGGGCCACAAATGGGCATGCAGGGTCTCTTTGTGCTGATGGAAATGTTCTAAAATGGGGCTGTGGTGATCATTACACAACAGTGTACATTTACTAAAAAATGTTTTAACGGTACACCTGAAATAAGTGAATTTTATGGTGTGTAAGTTATATCCTAATAAAGGTGTTTTTAAAAACACAAATGTTTGGCACCCTTTTACAGCTAGTATAATTCTCACATCTTTAAAATCTCACCCTGACATGATATCAAAGAACAGAAGCATATAGCATAACAAGAAAAGTTAGCTTTTAAAAACAAAGCAATTTTTAAATGTCACATACTAAGTATCTTAAAAACCCAAAGTGCCACCTCCTTACTTCTTTTCCAATCCAGCAGCAACAAAACAATGATCGTGATAAACAGGCGTTCACTGTCATTTGTTTATTTCACCCCACCTGCACAAACACACATTCTGGCCTCATTTGCATTTATAATTGCAAACATGAATATCTGGCACAATGCCCCCCTCTTATAGCCAAATGGCAAGCATAAGAAAAAGGTAAATACAGAGAGCACAGTGTATAATGAGATTAAAAAAATGTACATATGATAAACAGGATTTCTAAATTGAGTTTAAATTAATCCTCAGAAATCAACAGATCTTTATACAAATGTACTTCAGATTAAATTCTACATGAAGTTCTAAAATCCTATCCAAATTATTTTGTTGAACTGGAATTGTTAAATTGGATATTGCTTAAAGTAGGTCACTGGCTGGGCTTGAAAGTATTTGGTAATGCAGAGATCTACTTGCAACGTCATTTGTTATAATGAGATTGGACTTAGAGCAGAGAAACCACACGGGTTGGGTGTCAACTGTCAGCTGTATTTATTCAGATAAATCTCATTTTAGATTTATCTCACTGCAGATTCTTGAACAGGGAAATAACAAGATGAAAGAAGTGTTTCTGCGAGAGTACATCTGGCGGCAATGTTTAGAAAGTGCCTCTTTGGCTTCCTGCTCCTTTGTCCCCCACATCTATTCAGTCTCCAAAGACCATTAACCTTTCTTTTGGAACATCTTTCAAGTTTATTCCTCCTCTCCACTTCTACTCTCATCGCTATAATCCTAATCGGTGTCAGGAAAGGGTGAAGGACAAGAAAACCAGGAAAGCAACCAAACTAGAGACTATTAGAGTAATCTAAGATGGAAGTGAAAGGGACCTGTGAGCAGTGGTGCTCATAGTGTGGTCCCCAGACCAGCAACATCAGCATCACCTGGGAACTAGATGCAACAGTAAATTTTCAGGCATTACTCAGATGTATCAAATCAAATACTGTGGGGGCAAAACCAGCAATGTTTGTAATGAGCTCTCCAGGTGATTCTGATATAGGCTAAATTCTGATTATTAGTGACATAAAAAAGCAGAAGAGGAACGAATAGGCCAGGACGAGAGACCATCAGAACCTGCTAAGAATTTCTAGATTGTTCCTCCAATCTCCAACCTACCCTATCCAAAAAGAGTTGTTCTTCAAACTGCTCTTTCAAGTACTATTTACTTTTTTTAAGTTTATTTATTTATTTTGAGAGAGACATAGACAGCACGAGGAGGGGAGGGACAGAGAGACAGACAGAGAGAGAAAATCCCAGGCAGGGAGAGCAAAGCAGGGCTTGAACTAACTGAGAGATCATGGCCTGAGCCAAAACCAAGAGTCAGATGCTTAACCAACTGAACCACCCACAGGCCCCAAAGTACTATTCACTTCTGCTATCACCACCCTCTAACACTGCTTACATTCAATCTGTCTTCCCACTAGTTTTCATCCAATATACTAATTCAGTTGATTCCACGGTTGGTGCTTTAGGCAGTCAAGAAGAGAGGAAATGCACCACATGTGGGAAATTCTTTTAATTTTGTTAATGTTTATTTATTTTTGAGAGAGAGAGAGAGAGAGAGAGAGAGAGAGACAGACAGACAGAGCATGAGTGCAGCTGGGGCAGAGAGAGAGGGAGACAGAATCTGAAGCAGGTTCCAGGCTCTGAGCTGTCAGCACAGAGCCTGACACAGGGCTTGAATTCACGAACGATGAGATCATGACCTGAGCTGAAGTCAGATAGATGCTTAACCAACTGAGCCACCCAGGTGCTCCTAGACGAATTTTTCAATAAATTATTTTGGAGGAACTGGCTGGTGGTTGTGGGAATGGAGAGTGAAAAGTCATATTCCTCACTTTGCATTTTACTCCATGCACCCAAATTAAACTGCAGGTAAATCAAACACTTTAATTAAAAAACCAAAAGGAACACAAAAGTAGTAGATGAAATCATCATAAAAATATTTTTATCATCTTCAATAGATGGTCTTTCTAAAAGCATGATAACTTCACCCAGAAGACTTAAAAGAAATTTTACTACATAAAAATCTAAAACTTGTCTATGGCCAAAAAAAAAATCATAAAATAAAAAGATATACTAATAAAACATTTGTAGTGCAAAAGAGGAAAGAGAGCTCTTATACTGTTAAGAAAAAAATGAATATGGTGTGCCTGGCTGGCCCAATTAGAGGAGCATACACCTCTTGATCTCAGGGTCATGAGTTCAAGCCCCATGCTGGGTGTAGAGATTACTTAAATTATTAAAACTTAAAGAAAAAAGAACAAATCTAATTAGATAATTGCAGAAAGGAAAAGAATACACAATTTACAAAAAGAAAAATATAAATGATATAAAAACATAAATATAATACTTTAAAAAAAAAGGCTTTTACCTAGCAAATTGGCAAAGATTAAGAAGATTGACAAAGCTGTATGGGGACTGCAGCACCATCTCATATTGAGGGTAGTATTAAACTGCCTTTCTACAGCATAAAATGACAACATCTACCAGAATTTAAAATATGCATTTCTTTCGTACAGCAATTCTAAGAATGGAGTCTACTAAAAATACTCATAAGTATACAAATACATTTGTATAAAGATGTTCATTGCTGCTGCTGTACTATTTGCAATCTTGAACAGTAATCCTCAATGACCTTAATGTCAACCACTGGGAAACTGGTAATAGAAATAACAGAATATTCTGCAGCTGTTAAAAAGGAGGCTATGTAGCATGGAAGAGGTTCACGACATCTCGTTAGATTAAAAGAAGAGCCATCATAAAACATCATGTATAGTTTAATCTTTTATGGTAAAAAAAATAGATATAGGTATATATAATTATAATATATACCTTATATTTATATATAATACAAATATATATGGAGATAAAAAGTTATACACCAGTATCTGACTGCACGAGGGGACGGATACCCCTAACCTGTGTTGTTCAACTGTTAACTGTATACACATAACACGTACATATACTATACCACATATAGTATATTGTATACATGTAATTACATGTATAACATGTATTTATAATAATAAACGTGTATACATGTAATTACATGTATACAATATACTATATAGTATATTTGTATTATATGCCAGCATGACAGTATAGGGGAAAAGTCTGGCAATATATACAACAACCTTTAAAAACAGGTACCTTAGGAGTTAGATAGGGGAATTTTCCATTTTCTACTTCATAAACTTCAAGTTCCTTTCAAGGAACATGAATTGCTCTTATAATAAAAAGTAAATCTGATGTCACTCCTTTGTCCAAAAGTTTTAAAGCTTCCCAGCCCAAGGAGAAAGTCCAAACTTCTCAGTCAGATGTCAGAATGGTCCAGCTATGCCACCTGACGCCTTTACCCATCACCAAGGTGAACTCCCCTAATGGGGCAGGTTAGGAAGGGATGTCTGTTCTCCTTCCTTCATTGTATTCCAGCTGAAGCCCGGTACCACCTCTGATAACCTTTCCTGCCATCATCAAAGCCTTTATTGTGATAGGCACACTGGAATGGCATTCTAATTTGTTCTTTTCAGAACAATGCTGACAGAGCTGCTCAAATAAGTTGACAGATTCCTTCAACTGCTTTTGTAGGAAAATAAGTTCACATGCCAATGTATGGGCTGACCAATACAACTCCACCACTAAAAGCCAAAACGTAACATGTTTTTTGGCTAATAAATATGAAGAAATAATGTTTAGTTTTCATAGTCATTTGTTGGCATATATCCCACATCCTATATAACACATGGTTTCGATAGTTAAAATTGTTCGGGAGCAGGAGAATACCGAGACAAGGTTTCTTAGAAGACACAAGAGGTGGAGTCAGTTTGTGATCTCTTTGGCTGGGGTGCAATGTGGAGGGACCATTGAGTACTCAGACAACACCCTGATCAAGTCCCACTATTCATCTTGGAAGCCCAACTCACTTAGTTGTCAAGATATGGTGATATCACACCACCTATATGCCAACACAAGTTTGACTCAGGGTTTGTTAACAGAGCCATCATGTCTTTGCAGGAAGTCTGGATGCTTCCCCAAAATACGGTATGCTTGAGTAACCGAACCTCTTATCTCCTCATCCATAATAGCAAGAGCTCCTTGGACTTCACTGATTAATATGTGAGCTTTATTCTAACCCACTCCTGAAGGCTGATAATTGTCCTCACAGACCTCCTCAGACAGAAGTGACCATTTCAGTAGTACTTTGTGTCCAAAGATCTAGAATCTGAAGTCTCATAAAATTTTGGCCATGATCAGGGCACTTAATGGTTGACTATTGTGAATACCAATGTGTTCAATATGACAGACAGTACTTTCTGAAGTCAGTATGGTAGTCAAGTTTGTGTTTCTAAGACAATCACCTTGATAAAATACAAACACTAGGGGTTAGGGATGAAAGGGTACAGAGAAGCTAGAGTACATGGAAGGCCTAGGCTAGAGTCACTGGGTCAGTGAGCTGGTAAGCACATGGATAAACTGTAGTTGTCAATGGCATATGCCTTGAACCTGAAGATTATAGGTTATATAGTGCTTGTATAGGTATAGTGCTAGTTTCAATGTCTATCTCCCTCCCCTACCACCTACAGGAGGAATGGGGTACTTTACTCATACCTGCATTCACAGTACTTGGCACAGAGCTGGTACGCAGTAAACGTGTGCTAAATTAATGAGGCATATGCTTTAAGAAAATACATGTCACACAATAAAGGAACACATGGCAAAAGCTGATAGTTATCTACATTTGTCATTGAAATCTAGATTTGGTTGGGGGTAACCCTGTACTCAGACAGATTTCCCAACCTTTCTTATGAATAGAGGTGGCCATGTGTCACAGCGCTGGTCAGTGGGATATGCCTCATTAGGTGAGGCACACCTTTTGTACTTCACCCTTTCCCTTTCTTCCAGAGGTTGGCGGGTAGGGAAGCAGAAAAGTGACCTTGCCATTATCAAGAGAGACACATCTAAGAATGAGTAGAAGGAATCCAAGACATTAACACCACTGTGGAGGGACTATAACAGCCTTGGACTTATTTTTCAATTTTATGTTGTGTAAGAGAAAATAAATCTCTAGTTGGTTAAAGCAAACTTGGATTTTCCATTACATGTAGTCTAACTTGTTCCTAATTGATAAAAGTACATAGCAATAGAAGGAAGAATTATGAGGCTACTGTAGTAATCCAAAGAACAACAATTTTGTTCTAATAACCGAATAAGTATAGTCTTCTTTCTTTGTGATACTATGACTGTAAATAATTCCAGGGTGTACGATATCATTAAATGACAGCATTCTAGCCAACAGCTCAATAGTGATTTGAGATTATCTAACTAAATTAGAATGTTTGGAAAGCGTGTTGATGCGTATGCTGCACCAACACATATTGTAGTGTCATCAGCAAGAAGACCAACTAAAACAGATGAACTCCAAGATAACATGAAATTAGCAATAATCTCCTCTCAACTACATGGAAATGGTAATCAAAACCCAGAGTGGAAGAGAAAATTGAAAACATTTCAAAAAATACCTGCAGAAGAATACTGCTATTCTAGCTGCATGTTAAACCTCCTTTATCAGATATGTTCTACACTCAACATCTGGCCTTTCCATAGCTAGTGCCTACCAATTCGATGTTAAAGCATACTTCTTGCTGAAGTAATGCCACCGGGAAATTTTAATCCCTCCCAAGGACAGTTCGGTTGTAGTTCACATTCATTTCTGAAGAAATGAAAGTAAAATATGTTGCTCTGTCCTCTGTAATTCTTGTTAGTACTGAGATCTAGAAACCTGATCCATCTGTATTGGAAAAGGAAGGTATATGCTTAATGTAACACTAGCTAATAGCAACCAATAAGTTTTGTTCTTTAAACAAGTTTTTAAGAATATCACTACAAACTCATGAACTTTTCAGTTAATGTTTTTATTGGTATTCTAACCATCTCATCATTGGCCAAAGGGAATCTTCATTTATGTGTACTTTTATATCCTTTTGATGTGACCCTTGTCATAGTCTTTGATGACTTCCTTGCTATAATGGTATATAAGTGGTATAATAAGAAATTCTATGTTTATCTTGCATAATTCCCGCTGCAGACAGGCCTGGAATAGCTATCCCAGGAATCCTTCTTCCTTTTAGACAGAATTGGTATTTCAAGACCATAATTTGGACATTAAGATTACACACTGCTGACTGGGTTGGCCATTATTTCTAGGTCTTTTCAGTATAACGTGTTAGGTAGGTTTTTTAAAGGGAAAATATATTAAGAGTTCAAACTAAAACTTCCAATTCAAAATCCAATTCAAAATCAAGAGAATGGAAAGACAAGCCACAAAATAAAGAAAAATGTTTATAAAAGACTTATCTGATAAAGAACTATTACCCAAAATATACAAAGAATTCGTAGCACTCAACAGTAAGAAAATGAACAACTCAGTTTAAAACAATCAAAAGACCTTAACAAGACACCTCACCAAAGAAGATATACCAGTGGCAAATAAGTATATGAAAAGATGCTTGACCTTTTATGTCATCAAGGAATCACAAATTAAACAACAGTAAGTTGGCACTACCCACTTATTAGAATGGTCAAAAACTAAAACACTTATAACATTAAATACTGAAAAGTACGTGGAGCAACAGGAATGCTCTTCCACAGCTGGAGGGAATGCAATACAGTAGAGTTACTTTGGAAAATAGCTTGGTAGTTTCTTATAGAACTAAACATAGCCTGGGGCGCCTGGGTGGCTTAGTCGGTTAAGCGTCCGACTTTCGCTTAGGTCATGATCTCACAGTTCATGGGTTCAAGCCCCGCATCGGGCTCTGTGCTGACTGCCAGCTCAGAGCCTGGAGCCTGTTTCACAGTCTGTGTCTCCCTCTCTCTCTGACCCTCCCCTGTTCACGCTGTGTCTCTCTCTCTCTGCTAGAAATAAATAAAAATATTTAAAAAAAAAAAAAAAAAAAAGAACTAAACATAGCCTTACAATCCAGCAATCATACTCCTTGATATTTACCCAAAGGAAATGTGTGTCTATACAAGAACCTGCACAGTGATACTTACAGCAGCTTTATTCATAACTGCCTATACTTGGAAGCAACCAAGATGTCCTTCAGTAGGTGAATGGATAAATGAACTGTGATATGGCCAGACAGTGGAGTATTATTCAGTGCTAAAAAGAAATGAGCTATTAAGCCATGAAAAGACATGAAGGAAACTTAAAGGTATGTTATTAGGTCAAAGAAGCCAATCTAAACATGCTATATACTATATGACATTCTGGAAGAGGCAAAACTAGGAGGCAGTAAAAAGATCAGAGGTTGTCAGGGGCCCTTGAAGAGGATGGGACAAATCAGGAGAACACAGAGTATTTTTAGGACAGTGAAATGACTCTCTGTGATGTTAGAGCAGTGAATACATGTTTTTATACATTTGTCAAAACACAGATTGTATAACACCACGAGGAACCCTAATGTAAACCAAGGACTTTGTATGATAATGAAATGTCAATGTAGAATCATCAATTGTAATAAATGAACCACTCCGGTGCAGGTTGCTAAGAGCAGCGGGGGCGGTGGGGCAGGAGGTAATGGGAATACTCTGTACTCTCTGCTGAATTTTACTGCGAACCTAAAACTGTTCTAAAAAAGTCTATTAAAAAATCAAGTTAACAGGGTTTTAATTAACTCCTTTCACCCATGTTGAGAATCTGGGTCTCAGTAACACAGTGAAATGATAAAATTATCACATAATTACTCATGCATATTATCTGATAATACACAACCTCAGAATAAAGAATAAAATACTGACACCATCACCAATAACATATGGGTTCGCGGTTATATATATGGGTTTTGTTGTCATTGTTGTATTTTTTATAGTTCTTTTTATCCTTAGGGTAGATACCACTAATGATATAAAGCTCAAATTTTAAACTTTAAGTTCTTTGTTTCTTATTTTCAATTTTTACGGATTGCTTTGTAAAAAAAATTAACATTGCCTTAAAAAGTTAACTTTGCCTTATAGTCATTTAAATCATTACATAATGTCATCTACAAATAAACTACTGTATATTCAAAGCAGTCTAGTTCCTATCACTGTCCCCTCTACCCTATCTCCCTTCCTTCATCTCTCACAGTTAATTGGTTTTTAAGCTTTTATAATTTATTCCTTTTTTTAACGTTTTTTTATTTATTTCTGAGAGAGAGAGACAGTGTGAACAGGGGAGGGTCAGAGACAGAAGGAGACACAGAATCTGAAACAAGCTTCAGGCTCTGAGCTGTCAGCACAGAGCCTGACGAGGGGCTCGAACCCACGAACTGTGAGATCATGACCTGAGCCAAAGTCGGATGCTTAACCGACTGAGCCAGCCAGGCACCACTATGATTTGTTCTTCCATTTAAAAAATATAGACAGCAAATATTGACATCAAAATACACTTGAAACCCTCACTTTCAGAGTGAATGGAGGAACGGAGCAGAAAGACCACTTGGTTTGTAGTTAGAAGACATAGTGCCCAGTTACTGTTTCACTACTTATTAATGGACCTTGGGAATTACCTAATTTTTCAGAGCTTCAGTACACTTTTCTATATTATGAAGAAAGCATGATAGAAATATCTACCTTATACAGTTGCTATGAGGATCAGGTAAGACGTGAAAATCTTTTAAAGGTGTAATTGTATATGAGTACATTCTTGGAGTCAAGGTTTCTGAAGATTAGCCAAAAGTAATTCTGTTTATAAAAAAAAAAAATCTCTTTACTCTTAGGTACAAAATAAGCAGGAATAACATTCATTTATTAAGAAAGAACCTTCAAGAAGCAGGGGAAGAGAAGCTGAACTCACGACAGAGTTCCCAGCAGGTTAAGCTTCTCCCATGAGAAGGGCCAACTGGTTCTGGAAAGTGGCCTATGGAAACCTAGAGTCTGGGTCACCAACAGTTAAGTGGCCTGTACCTCTAAATCTCTAAGGGAGATTGAGGCCAACAGTGCCCTGTAAGACCTGGCTGTGCCAACACCTGTAGCTTTTCTCCTATGACCCTGCCTTCCTCTTCTGGCTCCAGGAACCCAGCTTTCCTCAGTTCCTCCAAGGCTTCAGGTTCTTTCCTCCCTCAGGACCTTCACACATGTTATTCCCTTTGCCTGAAAAACTTGTTCCCAATGATCACCTGGCCAACTCCTACTTTTCCTTCCAATCTCTGCTTAAATGTTACTTTCTCAAAGGGGCTTTCCCTTAGCTCCCAGACTGACTCAGATTCCCCAGTCACTTCTCTTACAGCCCTCAGTATATTCCCCAAAAGGCATTTATCAGGGTTTGGTATTACATATGTAGTAATGTAACTGCTTGACTGTCTTTTTCACACTAGATAAAAAGTCCCGTTATGGTCAGCAGATACTTTGCTAATTTCTTTATCCCCAGTTCCTAGGACCATGCCTAGTGTAGAGCCAAGTATTCAATAAATATGTGTTGAGTGAATGAAAAGCTTAAAGCACCGTTTATAAAACTGTTGAACTAGATCCTGAATGCTGGAAAGAGGGAAGGATCAAGTTGTTAAACACAGAAAAAAAACTACAATCCAGAGTCTTTTCATAAGGGGCCATTATTCCATTCCCCTCTAACTTAATTTATAATTTAAATATATAAACACTCAAAATGTATTTCCCTCTCTATATGTAATAAAGTGAGTTTTAGCTGTCAAAATATCAGGAAACAAGGCTTCCTTATGCCTGTCACAAAAACTAAGATTTTTCACTTGTGATATAACATAAGCTGAGGGTGTTATGACAAAACAAAACTTTTCAAAACAAAATACTCCGACCTCCTAAATAGGCCAAGACCCATAGGGAGGGGGAATCTAAAGGGGAAAAAAAAGAAACTTAAGAAATATAGCAACCACATGCTATAATGATAATTTTTTTGAGAGAGAGAGAGAGAAAACCACCACCACAAGTCGGGGTAGGGCAGAGAGAGAATCCCAAGCAGGCTCCAGCCTAGTGAGGAGCCAGACGCAGGGCTTGATCACACGAATGTGAGATTGTAACCTGAGCCGAAATCAAGAGTTGGACATTTAACCAACTGAGCCACCCAGGCACTCTGATAATGATAATCTTTAAACACTGCCTGGTTTTTATGTAGCCAGAAATATGAAAGGCTTATTAGCACTTCTCTTCAGTGGACATAATGAATACAGGGTGGCAGACAGAGGACACACAATTTAAAAGGGAAGTTAAAACTTAAAGTTTTTTCCTATCTAAAGCCTTCGTTTTCCTATTTCCTTGCAAACAAAGGAACAAAAACACTCTGTGTTTCTTATTTTTGTACATTAAGAATAAAATCTCTATCCATTAGAACACATTTTTTAACTCTACATAGATTCTGATAAGTATCTATTAAAAGTCTGCTGTACATGACCAAGCACCCAAAATTCACATACAGCCTTTCCCACTGAAAGGAACCAGAGTTCCTTGAAGAAATGGTGGATCCAGGACTGGGACAGAAAATGTACAAGATAAGCCTAGTCATCTTGTCATATCAAAAAGAAAGGATGCTATAAAAAGTCTTTAGAAGTCAACTTGAAGAGGCTCCTCCCCCTAGAACATGTGAAGCGTAAACTTAAAAAAAAAAAATCACTGCAATGGACTCACATCTATTAAATATCTTAAAAATCCCTAAGTTCAAAATACCTATCTTTTTAAATATCATTGTTCTTCTCTGGACCATCAATGCTAGGGAACCACAGTATTAATAGGAAAACTGGTAAGTAAAGGGAAGGAATCAAGCGTTTAACTTGCCTTTCCTGAATTAAGTATACCTCAGATTTTTTTTTTATGTTTACTTATTCTTGAGAGAGAGAGAGAAGAGAGCAAGCAGGGGAGGAGCAGAGAGAAAGAGAGAGAGAGACAGAGGATCTGGAGCAAGCTCTGTGCTGACAGAAGAGGGCCTGATGCAGGGCTCAAACTCACAAACCATGAGATCATGACCTGAGCCAAAGTTGGACACTTAACTGACTGAGCCACCCAGGTGCCCCTGAAGTATACCTCAGATTAACCACAGAACTGATATGGGAAAGCATCCCTAGCTAATTAATAGAGACAAATGACAAAAATCAGACTGCCACCATTTTGTAACAGAAATGAACACAGCGAGGCATTGGTCTTCAGTACCTGTTAACATCACAGTAAGATGAGACAAATGCTATGATGTGCCTTCTTAATGGAAGTAAACACCACTTCCTAGAATGTATTCTTGCCAAACAAAAAGAACCTGAACTAGATCAAGCCTCCAGATACAACTACCAGTTTACACAAAATACAAAATAGAAGAACATGTAAAACCCACCACAGGGATGCAATTCATAAAATTAAGGTGGGAAACTACAGAATAGACAGCCACGTTTATTTTTAAGATAAACTGAGAAGAAAAGGAAGAGAGGGAACCCTACAGATAAAGAGAGACTTAGGAAACATACTAATCAAACAGTAAGTTGGTACTTGTTTGGATCCTGGTATAAACAAATCAACTTTATGAAATCAGGGGAAATTTGAATATTGATTGTGTGTGTGTGTGATTTTAAGGAATTAAGTTTTTAGATGTGATAACTATTTTGTTGGGTTTTTTAAAGATTCCTTATTTTTTAGAGATACAACCAGAATATTTATGAATAAAATATGCAAGAAAGGCCACAATCATCTAAAGGTTTGTCTAGGGCTGAAGGATCGCCTTCCACAAGGGCTCCCTCGCATGGTGGGTGTTAGCTGGAGGCCTCAGCTCCTCTCCCCATGAACTCTTCCTTCCACACACTACTTACATATCCTCACAATATGGCAGGCTCCCTTCTCACAGAGTGAGTGGTCTGAGAGCAAGGCAGAAGCTACAGCCTCTCACCGGAAATCATGTACCATCACTGCTTCAATATTTCACTGGTCATACAGGTCAAGCTTCTATAACATGAGAGAGGATTACACAAAGGCATGAATACCAGGAGGTGAGGATCATCAGGGCCATCTTGGAGCTGAAGCTTCTGACCATGACTTTCAAAATCCTTCATTATCTCTGGTTCCTGCTGCACTCCAATCTCATTTCATTTTATTCTTTCTTGGTCCAATAAGCTCTACTTCACTGGCCTCCTGTCTGCTTCCCAAAAGCTTGTATCCAGTTTGAGTCTTTGTATTAGCTGCCCCCTCAGCCTGGATTATTTTCTCCACTCACCCTCTTATTCAGATCTAACCATAACGTCACCTCCAAAGACAGGCCTTGCTAGCCACCCAGACTGAAGGACTGTCTATCTCTTTTCTGTCCCAGAATTAATTCTTTGCACAACACTTATCACTATCTGTTATTGTAGCACATCTGGCTCAGTGTTAAACTCTCCAGCACAATTAGTCATCACACTCAACATAACTTCAACATCCAAGTGGATAACCTAGGCAACCACCCTGGCTTCTCTGTTCTGTAAACTGCTCAGCTCCAAGGACCTTTTCCTTCACTCTGTCTCAACCACACCCCTCCATTGTCACCCCAGACTCAACCCCCTCTTGCATCTCCTCCAAACTCAATCCACTAATTTGCTGCTTCTAGTTCACTTGCTCAAGTGCCCCATGAAAACAACTTTCCAATTGCCACAAGACCTCCAATCCCTTGACCCCATCCTCCCTCTCCAGATTTCACTTTTCTTTTTATCTAGCTTAGATTCCATAGTTAAAGTTATAATCCTGTCCTTGCTAGAACCCTCAACTTTCTTCTAAGCTTTCTTCCTTTCAAATTCTAAAATCCCAGAACTAAAGAAAACTGTCTTCTCCATACCAAAAATATTGATGAAAAAGAATTCAATTATGCAGATTATTTTCACCATAAATTCAAGGTCACTAAACTGGCACTCAATCTTAACTAGCAACCCCACTAGACCTCACAGTTAAACTGGCTTTCTAATTCTTCCCCTCCTCAGGAAGGCTCTTTCCTACTCATTTTTCCCTCCTCTACAACCCTTTGTCCCTTTAGCTAACGTCCTTGATTCTTCATTGAGAACTGAAAAACCTAAAATTAAAACTAGAAACCTGTCAATCCTCTCAAAACCAGCTGTATAACCTACCTGAATCTGCACCCATTTTCCCTTCTTTCCCTTGTTTTAACAGAAGGGAACTTCTCTTGAGGAACAATCCCTCCACTTACACACCCAGTCCAATCCCTTCTTCCCTACTCACGAACTCCAATCTTGTAATTAACCCCCCTTTTTCCTCCATCAACCATTATCCACTTTTTCCTGGATCATTCCCTGTCCGTGTATGTTCAAGCTGCTGTATGACCTCTCTTAAGAAACAAATAAAAATTCTTTTTTGAACTCTATATCCCCCTTTGGGTATTACTCTGTTTCTCTACTCCCTTCACAGCCAAACTTTATTAAAGGGGTTTAAAAAAATGCTATCTGCCTTTCTTCCCTCCCATGCACGCTCTGTTGAATCCATTTAGTAAGACTTCTGCCTCCATCACCAGCAATATCCATGCTGACAATCCAGTGGTTACTTTATGCCTTCATCCTACCGGGCCTCTCTGCAGCACTAAATTCTGTTCCTCATTCTCTTCTTCTTTGGAATAATCTCTTGATTTCCTTCAACCGGTGATGACTGAACACTAGCCCTGGCCAGGCACGGGTCTAGGCACTGGCTGGGGGGCTATAGTGCTTCGGTGGCACCTCACTCTCCTAGTTCCCTTTCTGTATTTTTCTCTCCTCTTCCTTCTCATCTTTATCCTCCTCTGACCTAGTGTCTAACTGTGAAGTAATTCGGAACTTAATACCAAGCCTCCTTTTCTTTACTCTCTCCTTAAATGACATCATCCATTTCCATAGCTTTAATTATTAGTCTTATAGTGAAAATGTCCCAAATTTATATCTGTAGCCTGGGACTCTCCTTGGGACTCTCGTTTAACTGCGTTCAATGACTTACCTGACATTTCCACTTGGACGACTCAAACTTAATGCAATCAATTTTTAGCTCTTGACTTCTCTTCCAAAATATTCTTGCCTTAGTAAATCTCCGTAAAAAAAAAAAAAAAAAAAAACACAAGATCCAGTTCTCAAGCCATGAATCTGGATTCCTCTCCCATTTCTAATCTACCAGCAAGTTCCTGAGTCTGTCTCCAAAATACATCTCCAGTGTGTTCATTTTTCTCCACTTCCCTTGCTAAACTCTGAAATGCACCTTTAAGAAACAGAAATTAAATCAGCTTATTCCCTGCTTATAAATCTTCAGCAGCACCACACTGTAACAGAAATAAAATCTGGACTCCTCGTTGTCTTCAAGATCATAAGTAATATGCTCTCTGTTTATCTGCCCTCCGATGTCTCTCTCCAATCTTCCCCACCGACATTTCAGTGTCTGGACCATGCTACTGCTCTCCTGTGGTGTGCTACATGTCACTCCCTCCTTGGGGAACACCCTCCCCTCCGGCTGGCTCCTTCTCAGCCTCCAGCCTCAGGTTAAATGCAAAGTCCTCAGGCCACTTTATCCAAGATGGTCCTTCCTGAAATGCAGCCTTTACTCATTTTCTTCACAGCACATAACATTTTATAATTATTTATCCATTATTTACTTAAAAACTTATTTTGAAAATGTACAAACATAAACAAAGGTAGAGCAAACAGTAATGGGCCCACAGATTCTAGTTTTTGGGGGTTTTTTTTTTAACTACTTCCCCTGTTATACTATAAGCTCCAATGGTTACAGACTGTATCTTTTCCCTTTTCACCCATGGCCTTGCACAGTACCTGGCTCATGATAAACACTCAACAATTTTTTTTGTTTTGTTTTGAATGAGAAGAAAAGTTAGAGATGACACTCAAGACACGGATGGCATCACTGAGAAAAGCAGAACAGGAGGGGAGAGTTTTGAGGACAGCTGGTAATTTATTCATCAGTCTACTCCCTGCCAGGCTCCGGGCTAGGTGTTGGGTTTCAGAGATAAATAAGAGAGAGTCTTATACAAAATCTAGTGGAGATATAATAACAAGTAGAATTTATTCAGGGCCACCTATGTTCTAGATACTAGACAAAGCATTTCAGAGGTATTGCCTCATTTTTCCTACAACAACCTCGTAAGGAAGGAATTATTATCCCCATCTTGCAGCTAAGGAAACAGGCTTATAAAGGTTAAATAATTGGTAGCAGGATACAAAGCTGGGAAACTGGCAAAGACAGGTTTAGAACTTAGGCTAGTCAATTCTAAAGCCGACCCACTAAATAGCACTGTACATCCAGATGTGCACGATCCTCTACAGCACTATGAAAAACGTTCCAACAGAGGCATGCACAAGGTGCAATGGGAGTAAGCAGAGAACTCTGAGGAGGAGAAAGGGCCAAAAGGCTGCTTCAGAGGTGACCCCTGAGCGGGGCCTGAAAGTTTAAGCAGGAAATTGCTAGGCAATGAAGTCCAAGGAAACATTATGTGCAAAAAAAGTATGCAGGCACTTGAAGGAGCAGTGTGTACCTAAGCTACTTCCAAGGATTCTTCTGCTTTATTTTTCAAGACTTGAGTGTAACAAGTGCCATTGTGCTAGGAGCTCTGGATACGAGACAAAAGACAAAGTACTACGAGAAAGTAATGCATGAAGCACTATAAAAGCATAAAGGAGGAAGGTTTCCTGCAGCCTGGGCGAAATCTGTGAAGGCTTCTCAGAAGAGGAACCTACACTGGATCTTGAGGGCAAGTTAATCACATTAGGAGAAAGAGGGCAGGCAGAGAGGGACTTGCACAAGGCATGGACATTTGATGAGGCAAGGAACCCTCGGGGGACTCTCAGAACTGGATATGGCCAGATTTGGACGGAGTGAATTACAGGTGGGTGGCAAGAGATGAGGCTGGCAGCGAGGCACAGATGTGATCTTCAGTGTCATTGTTGATTATTAGAAGGTTAAATAAAAACTAACAAAAATGCTTCCAAGCCACAGTGATTAAAACAGCATGGTCCTCACCCAGGAATATATAACCCAGAAACAGACCTATACCTATGAACACTGGGACCTGCTGCAGAATAAAAGTGGCATTTCATGGGGCACCTGGGTGGCCTAGTCGGTTAAGCGTCCGACTTTCGCTTAGGTCATGATCTCGCGGTTCGTGGGTTCGAGCCCCGCGTCGGGCTCTGTGCTGACTGCCAGCTCAGAGCCTGGAGCCTGTTTCAGTCTGTGACTCCCTCTCTCTCTGACCCTCCCCTGCTCACGCTGTCTCTCTCTCTCTCTCTCCTAGATATAAATAAAACATTAAAAAAAAAAAAAGGCGGCATTTCAGATCAGTAAAGAAAGGTCACATCATTTCATAATTGCTACAGGGCCAACTGGTTACCCACTGGAAAAAAAAACTACATCGGATCCCCTCCTTCGTATTATATAAAGAAATAACGTTCATTTAGATTTGGGATTAAACATAAATAATAAGAGGGGTGCCTGCGTGGCTCAGGCCATGATAACCTGGTTTGTGAGCTCGAGCTCCGCAGTGGACTGTGCACTGACAGTGCAGAGCCTGCTTGGGATTCTCTCTCTCTTTCTCTCTCTCCCTCTCTCTGTTCCTCCCCAACTTGTATGCTCCCTCTCTCTCAAAATAAGTAAACTTAAATATGTGTGTGTGTGTATAATAGAATCATAAAAATCTTTTTAAAACAAAATAATATTTTATGAAATAGAATATATGGGGCACCTGGGTGGCCCAATTGGCAAAGCATCTGACTCTTGATTTCAGCTCAGGTCATGATTTCACAGTTTGCGAGGTCAAACCCCACACTGGGCTCTGCACTGACAGTGTGAAACTTGCTTATGATTCTCTTACTTTCTCTCTCTCTCTCTTTCTCTCTCTCAAAGTAAACAAATAAACATTTATTAAATAAAATATAAATTCCATAAGATCTTTCTGGTTAAAACAGGAGACTTCAAAGGAATTTTGTTCTTTTTATTTTTTCAAAGGAATTTTGTTCTAATGGTAAACTAACATGGCTTGCTTACCAACATGAAAGTTACCAAGTTCACTTTGTTGGGAAAGAGTGGAAGCACTGGTCCCCACACTTTCTCCTAGTCAAAACTCCCTGGGAAGCTTTGTAAAACCCCCCAGAGGCAGACCAGAGCTTCTAGGCTAAATTAAGGCTTACAAGAGAGATCTTTCTTTAATAAGTTCTCATTTAAAAAAAAAAATACACATTGATTTTCATTAGCAATTAATTGTTGGAAAGGAATTATTTCCTTGGTCTAACCTCTTGATTAGGTTCAGGAAGGTCAGGAATTGAAACTAATATTTCACTTAGCACTCAAAGACATATATGCTCAGCACAATATCAGAGCAAGGACTAGGCAGACTGGGAAGAGCACTTAATTTGTAGGTGGAACACATGGGGTCTAGAAATTACTACATAGTAGCTAGCTTTGTGGTACTAAACGATTCACCTAGCTACCAAACTGAAATGCAACCTGATCACCTGTAGACTGAAAATGATGATAATCCTAGACTCCTCTCCCACAGGGAGACTGCAGTGGGAACTAAATGATATCACCTTCCTTTGTAAACTACTCGATAAATATCTGTGGGATGACCGAATGAATACTCTATATACAGTAAGTTTTTCACACATCTATAAATACACATGAACACTACAAAAAATCCCACCAACTTGTAGTTACAATAACCACTAGAACTACACAATATAGATTCACATCTAAGAACCTATACACCATCCTCTGCAGGCTTCTGAAATAGACATCAGGAGGTAACGGAGTCTCAGGGAAAGGCTGTCCCTACTCCCTTCAGTTTCTTTCTCTTCTCTTTTCCACCTCTCCTCACCTCATCCTTGCTCTCAGGAACAAGTAGGGCTGGTTTTCTGCGCATGACTCAAGTCAATAAAAGGGTCTCCTCTTTCCAAATATCTCAATCAATGGCCACATCTTATTTTAATATATGTTTGTTTGTTTCCTGTTTAATCTCTACACCCAACATGAGGCTCTAACTCACAACCCCAAGGTCAAGAGTTGCATGCTCCATTGACTGAGCCAGCCAGGCGCCCCAAAGGCCACATTTTACATACAAAGGTATTTACCTTTCTTCTTGAAATATGGTGGTAGAATTTTACCACCATAAAATTAAAATATCAGGGGCACCTAGGTGGCTCAGTCAGTTAAGTGTCTGGCTCAGGCTCAGGTCATGCTCTCACAAGTTGTGGGTTCGAGCCCCTCATTAGACTCTGCTGACAGCTCAGAGCCTGGAGGCTGCTTCGGACTCTGTGTCTCCCTCTCTCTCAGCCCCTCTCCTGCTCACACCCTGTATCTTTCTCTCTCTGACAAAAATAAACATTAAAAAAAAATTACAAATTTGAAATTTCACTTCTTTGAATGAGCATCCTTTAATCTCCCAAATGGATATATTTGTTATAGACTCTCCAAGTCCGTAATAGTTTGTATGGTACTTAAAACCATCACCCTTTGTTATAAATATCTGTACACATCTTAGCTCCGGGTGACCTCACAAGTGCCAGGGGACTGTCTCTGAGTGCTTGTAGGGCTAAGCAGGGTATATACTACACGATAAATACTCAACAAGAATTTAGCATATGAATGGATGATGACACTAGAAATTCAATACCACCTTAGAAGGTTGAAGCCTGAATCAAAATAACTGGATGGCAGAAACTGAGAAAATATACAATTTCACCTCCATTCCTTTATATTTTATAAGCATCTACTATATGCCTGATGCAGCCCAAGGTGTGCCATGATGACTAAGACCTAGTCTCTATCCTTAAGGAGTTTATAATCCAATTTACACTCAATCACATTTTTTTATATAATTTCAGACCTACAGAAGGGTTGCAAGATAGTACAGTGCATTCTCATATAATCTTTCCCCAGCTTTTCCCAATATTAACACCTTATATAGCCATGGTACACTCAGTGAAACAAGGAAATTAGTATTGCTACAATACATAGGTTCTCCACCTTTTTGCTAAGATCAAGGGTAGTATCTGTTCTTACCAGCTTAATATTGCTACAGTACATTAACTACAGACTTTACTCTGATTTTGTCTCTTTTTGCATATATGCAAAGTTTTGTCCTTTTTCTGTTCCACAACCCCTCGTTACACTTAGTTGTCACATCTCCCTCTCCTCTCAATTAATTTTAATACTATTTGTTTCCTGTTTATAGTAACACATTTTCTGCAAAGTGAAAAAAAAAAGAGGAAGAAAAAGAAAATAAAATCTCTGATAATCCTCTGTGAAGAGATAAGCTCTTCTAACATTTATATAATCTTCTGGTCATTTTGCCATGTAAATACATATATACACATTTTACTTTTCTTAAAACCAGGAATCTAAGTATAGTCTTTTGTGTCTTTTCTCTTATTGTTACTTGTAAAACATTTTACTATATCTTTATGGTTGTTTTATTTTGGGGGGTCGGGGGGACAGACAGAGAAGGAGACAGGATATGGAGCTGACTCTGTGCTCTCAGCACAGAGCCCGATGCAGGGTCTGAACTCCTGAACCACAAGGTCATAACCTGAGCCAAAGTCTGATGCTTAACGGGCTGAGCCACTCAGGCACCCCTACCATGTCTTTAAAAAAAATTATTTCAGGGGCGCCTGGGTGGCTCAGTCCGTTGAGTGTCTGACTTCGGCTCAGGTCACGATCTCACGGTTCATGGGATCAAGCCCTGTGTCGGGCTCTGTGCTGACAGCTAGCTCAGAGCCTGGAGCCTATTTTGGATTCTGTGTCTTCCTCTCTCTCTGAACCTCCCCTGTTCACGCTGTCTATATCTCAGAAATAAATAAAAAACATTTTTTAAAAAATTATTTCACAAGGGTTTCTGCGTAGCATAGTTGGTTAAGTGACTGGCTCTTGATTTCAACTTGGGTCACGATCTCATGGTTTATGAGACAGAGCCCCACATCAGGCTCTATGCTGACAGTATAGAGTCTGCTTGGGATTCTCTCTCCCCCTCTCTGTACCCCTTCCTCTCTCTCTCTCTCTCAAAATTAAATAAGCATTTAAAAATTATTTTATAATATTATTTTAATGATAGCTTAGATTCCACTGTTACAATGAATCATACTACTATAAATAATAGTGTAGGGAATATCCCTGAATATGAAAACAGTGTTACATATAATGTCATGGATAAGCACAAAATATTAGTGATAGGGTGAGCAGAAATGCCTAACCTAGCTGTGAGAAGCAGAAAATCAGAAACACTTGTTGGAGGACATATATCTGAGATGGGCTCTAAAGAATAAATCTATTCCTTCATTCATTAGTATTCAACCAAACAACACTTACTGAGTGCCTGTTATACCAAATTACTATGCTGCAATCCAAGGATATGAAAGGGACTAACGCTCTGCAGGGGAAGTTCACTGCCTAATCAGGCATACACTTGAATCAAAAAACCACAACAATGAGATAAATGCTATTATCACAGTGCTGTGTATGAAAAAGTGCTCTGGGTACACAGAGAATACATTAACAGAATCAACTGTAAAAGTAGGAGTGAGGGGCGCCTGGGTGGCTCAGTCAGTTAAGCATCCGACTTCAGCTCAGGTCATGATCTTGAGGTCTGTGTGTTTGAGCTCCACATCGGGCTCTGTGCTGACAGATCAGAGCCTGGAGCCTGCTTCAGATGCTGTGTCTCTCTTCTTCTCCTCCTCCTCTCTCGCTCTCGCTCTCTGTCTCTCTCTCTCAAATATAAATAAACATTAAAAAAATTCTAAAAAACTATTAGCATGAATTTTTATTTAAACCAAATCAGCTATTCTGTCAGAGCTAGTATAGCATATGATTTCAAACGTTTTGGGATAGTGGGCGGGAGGAAGTCTTTAAAATCAGACAGACCTAAGTATAAGTAAATCTCTATTCTGCCACTAATTGTGTGTCCAGGACTTAACCTCTCTATGCTGAAGTTTCTTCATTTGAAAACTGACATAATGATGGATACGCTTGCCTCAAACCAAAGGCTAAATAAATTTTGTTGTTAGCAAGACTCTAGGGAATAAGATAAAGAATATATGACTTTTGAGGGGCGCCTGGGTGGCTTAGTCAGTTAAGCATCCGACTTTCGCTTAGGTCATGATCTCGCGGTTTGTGGGTTCGAGCCCCGCGTCGGGCTCTGTGCTGACTGCCAGCTCAGAGCCTGGAGCCTGTTTCAGTCTGTGACTCCCTCTCTCTCTGACCCTCCCTGCTCACGCTGTCTCTCTCCTAGAAATTAAAAAAAAAAAAAAATTAAAAAAAAAAAGAATATATGACTTTTGAATAAGTGGGGGTCCAGGAAAGTCCAAGATACAAAGGCATGATCTAGAACAGGGGCGGTAAATTATGACCCACAGGCCAAATCTGTCCATGGCCTGGTTTTATGTGGCCAACTAGCTAAGGGTGGTTTTCACATTTTTAAAAGGTTGTGAAATAAAGAATTATATGTGACATTGACTTTACATGACCCCAAAACCCTAAAATATTCACTATCTGGACCTTTGCAGAAAAAGCGAAACCCAGGTCTAGAGTAGATAGGGCTTAACGTGGCTGGTGGTAAGTTATACGGCTTTAAAGAAACAAACATGAAGACTATCCACTTGGTAAAAGGAGAACAGGAGGAAGAACTCCTTAAACATCTGTAGCCTCGAGTTCCTTACCTATAAGTTGAAAATAAAAACAGTACCTCTCAACTTCTGCTCAGGCCATGATGACGCAATTAGTGCCAGATGTACCCTCCCATTTTAAACGAGAAAATTGGACAAAATATATGAAACAACTGTTTTAGGTACTGAACAACAGTTAGCCCTGTGATTCTTGAGAGAGAGGAACCACAGATGGGTCTTGTGAAGGCTGTAGCTTTCTGCTTGGAGGTACCTTCTACAGTGTGGCACTGGAGAAAGACCATAAGCAGAGCCCAGTGAGCTAAACAGGTTGAGGTGACAGAGTTCAGGATTTACGGGGGCTAAGAAGTCTGGAATTTGCCAGGGCAGGGTATCAGAAAGGAAGGAGCTTCACATACAGAAATAGCTCCAAAATTCTGTATAAGGTCGCCCTGAGTCTTTGGCGGTACCAACCTGTAGGGTAGAATTCTGCAAGGCTGGGCAAAGCCAAACTGTTAGGGGTGGGGGGTGGTGTGAAACAAACAACTAGGGACCTTGAAGCTGAACAATTCCCTGAATTGATACCAACATGAGAGATGTTTGAACTTCAACCAGCCAGAGTGAAGACTTCAATGAACATTCCAAGCATTTAGCAGAGACCCTAGACAGGTCAGGTCTTATTAGAGGGCTAAATGCAGAAGCCTAAATAAAGCAATTCTAGATCCAACCAAAGAGTTTAAATACTAGCCTCAAAAAAAATCAATCTAACCTACAAGTGACTTAACTGCTTGTCAAAACAAAATCCAATCCTCTTTAAAAAAAAAAACTTTTTTTTGGTTTTATTTATTTCTGAGAGAGAGACACAGCATGAACAGGGGAGGATCAGAGAGAGAGGGAGATACAGAATCGGAAACAGACTCCAGGCTCTGAGCTAGCTGTCAGCACAGAGCCAGACGAGGGGCTCATACCCACAAACCGTGAGATCATGACCTGAGCCAAAGTCGGATGCTTAACCGACTGAGCCACCCAGGCGCCCCAATCCAATCCTCTTTAAAGAAAGACAACAAAATCAAGATACCTAATGATGCAACATTCACAATATACAACATCCAATAAAAAATTACATGCAGAGAGGCAGGAAAATGTAACCCATAATTAAAAGAAAAAATATCAGTCAACAGAAACAGATTCAAAAATGGTGAAAATTATTCAATCAATAAAGATTTTAAAACACTGTAAATATGTTCAAAATTTAAAGAAACAAAATGAGAAAAGAAATGAAAGATGACAAATAATCAAACACAAGGTCTAGAGAAGAGAATACAATAATTGAAATGAAAACTTCACTTGCTAAATCTAAAAGCACAATAGACACTAAAGGAAAGACCCATTAATAAAAACAAAACAAAACAAAACAAAAAGTAACCTCTGAGACAATATGAAGTAATCTCATTAATGTGTAATTTCAGACCCAAAAAATGTGGGTAGGGAGGAATACTTAAGAAATAATGACTAAAACTTTTATTACCAAATTTGTTGAAATTTCTAAGCCCACAGATCCAAGAACTTCAAGAAAACCATCCAAGGTACACTGTCCTCACCAAATTGCTGAAAACCAGTAAGAGAAAATTATGTAAAGCAGCCAGAGCAAAAAAGACAAACTAGACACAGGTGAACAATGCTAAGAACATCTGTATGGTTAGAAACAATACAAGATAGACGACAACAGAAAGGCAGCTTAAAATGCAGAAAGATAGGGGCGCCTGGGTGGCTTAGTCGGTTAAGCGTCCGACTTTCGCTTGGGTCATGATCTCGCGGTTCGTGGGTTCGAGCCCCGCGTCGGGCTCTGTGCTGACTGCCAGCTCAGAGCCTGGAGCCTGTTTCAGTCTGTGACTCCCTCTCTCTCTAAACCTCCCCTGCTCACGCTGTCTCTCTCTCTCTCTTCTAGAAATAAATAAAAATATTTTTTTAAAAATGCAGAAAGATAGAAACCATGCATCTAAAATTTGATAGCCAGGGCGCCTGGGTGGCTCAGTCGGTTAAGCATCCGACTTCGGCTCAGGTCATGATCTCACGGTTTGTGGGTTCAAGCCCCGTGTCGGGCTCTGTGCTGACTGCCAGCTCAGAGCCTGGAGCCTGCTTCAGATTCTGTATCTCCCCTCTCTCTGACCCTCCCCTGCTCTCTCTCTCTCTCTCTCTCAGAAATAAATAAAAAGGTGGTTTTTTTTTTTTAATTAAAATTTGGTAGCCAGCAAAAATACCCTTCAGAAATACAAGAGAAATTGAGAGTTTTCAACAAACAAAAGATGAGAGAATTCATTGCCAGATCTTTTCTACAAGAAATGTTGAAGCTTTCAGGCTGAAGATAAAATGATGCAGATATGTGAAACTCAGATCTAATCAAGGGAATTAAGGGCTATGGAAGTGGCAAATATGTGGGTAAATGAAAAAGACTTTTTATTATTAAAAGCAAAAATAGTGACATGAATTGTGGGGTTTATTATATATACAGAAGTAAAAAGTATAACAACAATAGCCAAAAGAAATGACGAAGATGAAAGTATACTCCATGAAGTTTTTACACTGTAAATAAAGCAGCCTATTATTTTAAGGCAGACAGTATTAGTTAAACATGCACATTTTAATCTTTTTTTATTTCTAGGAGAGACAGAGAGAGAGAGAGAGAGAGACAGCGTGAGCAGGGGAGGGTCAGAGAGAGAGGGAGATACAGACTCTGAAATAGGCTCCAGGCTCTGAGCTGGCAGTCAGCACAGAGCCTGACGCGGGACTCGAACCCACGAACCGCGAAATCATGACCTAAGCGAAAGTTGGATGCTTAACCGACTAAGCCACCCAGGCGCCCCTAAAGATGCATATTTTAAACGCTAGAGCAACTACAGTAAAAATAAAACAAAGATTTATAACTAATAGGCCAAGAAAGGAAACAAAACAGTAAAAATGTAATAAAAAATATGCCGAGAAAAGAGGAAAGAATAAACATAAAACAGATGAATAAATAGAAAACAAATAGCAAAATGGCAGACTTAAATGCTACCATATCAAATAAATGTAAATGGTCTATAAACACTTCAATTAAAAAGCAACGATGGTAGAGCTCAGTCTGTTGAGCATCTGACTTCGGCTCAGGTCATGATCTCACAGTTTCTGAGTTCGAGCCCCGTGTCAGGCCATGTGCTGACACCTCAGAGCCCGGAACCTGCTTCGGATTCTGTGTCCTCCTCTCTCCCTCTGCCCCTCCCCTAGTCACAGGCACATGCACACTCATGGGTTCTCTCTCTCAAAAAAAATAAACAAACATTAAAAAAAATGTTTTTTAATGAGTGCAAAATAGAGGGAAATTTATAGTATTAAATGCTTCTATTAGGAAACAAGGAAGGTTTGAAGTCAATGACTTGAGTTTCCATCTTTATTTTTTTTTTTAATGTTTATTTATTTCTAGGAGACAGAGAGAGAGACAGCATGAGCAGGGGAGGGTCAGAGGGAGTCACAGACTGAAACAGGCTCCAGGCTCTGAGCTGGCAGTCAGCACAGAGCCCGACGCGGAGCTCAAACCCACGAACCGCGAGATCATGACCCAAGCGAAAGTCGGACGCTTAACCGACTAGGCCACCTAGGTGCCCCTTGAGTTTCCATCTCTAAGGAGCTAGAACAAGAAGAGTCAGTTAAATCCGAAGCAAGTAATATGACACAATAAAGACTGGAAATCAACAACAGAAAACAAACAGCAAGATAACAGAGAAAAATCAAAACTGGTTTTTTGAAAAGACTGATAAAATTGATAAACTTGTAGCTAAGAGTAAAATAAAAGAAAGCAAGCACAAATTCACACAAAGAACCAATATCAGATGTACAAGAAAGGACATTCCACTCCAAATCCTATAGGCATTAAAATAAAAGAATGTTAGGGGCGCCTGGGTGGCTTAGTCGGTTAAGCGTCCGACTTTCGCTTGGGTCATGATCTCGCGGTTCGTGGGTTCGAGCCCCGCGTCGGGCTCTGTGCTGACTGCCAGCTCAGAGCCTGGAGCCTGTTTCAGTCTGTGACTCCCTCTCTCTCTGACCCTCCCCTGCTCACGCTGTCTCTCTCTCTCTCTCCTAAAAATAAAAAAATAATAAAATAATAAAATAAAAGAATGTTAGGGCTCCCTGCTGGGCACGGGGCCTGCTTGAGAGTCTCTTCCCCTCCCAACTTTGCCCCCCTCCCCCACATGCCAATGCATGCTCTCTCTCTCTCTCAAAAATAAATAAGAATGTTATAAACAGCTTTATGTCAATACACTAAAGAACTCTGATGAAGCAGGAAAACTCTTTGAAAGACAGAAATTACTAAATTAATTCAAAACAAAATAGAAAATCTGACTAGCTTAAACGATGCACATAAAATTTAGAATCTGCATTAGCTACAAAGCATACTTGTAATATGTTAACACCTTTTTTAAAATTTATGAACAAATACTTTGCCATCTTTAAATGTACTGGTTTCAAAACTCTAAAGTTTCTCCAAATTTATATCTTTTATTTACTCTTAAATTATTACCTTGAATTATTTACCACTTCCTATCATAGAGGAAAATTATATTACTCTTCTAAGTTCTACCTAACTGCTAAGATATTCAGTGCTATTTTTAAATTTGATATTTTTTACTGTTTAATTTGCTAACTGGCTTTTTCCTACTTGAGATTATTTTCTTTACCTGACTTTATAACTTTTGCTTATTATTTTACATCAGTCCCACTTAATAATAGTTTTATTTCTAATACATTTTTAAAAAATTATTTTAATGTTTGTTTATTTTTGAGAGAGAGACAGCATGAGCAGGGGAGGGGAGCAGAGAGAGAGGGAGACACAGAATCTGAAGCAGGCTCCAGGCTCTGAGCTGTCAGCACAGAGCCTGATGCAGGGCTTGAACCCATGAATTGTGAGATCATGACTTGAGCCAAAGTTGGCTGCCTAACCAACTGCTGAGCCACCCAGGTGCTCCTCTACTGCATTTTTTTTTTTTTTAAGAGAGAGAGAACATGAAGGGAGGAGAGGGCCAGAGGGGGAGACATAGAATCCCAAGCAGGCTCAACATTCAGCATAGAGCCCGAAGTGGGGCTTGATCTCACGATCCTGAGATCATGACCTGAGCTGAAATCAAGAGTCAGAAGCCCAACTGACTGAGCTACCCAGGAACCCCACTACTACATTTCGTGGTCAAGTTTCCTTTCATCAAGTGGCATTTTTTCCCTTCATTTAATGACCAGAGACTCTTTGTAATGTCAAAGGCGAGCATGTGTTTCTAGCCTCCAAAATACCACTAAAGGGAAAGGGGCCCTAGATTTCTGACATTCCCCAGCCAGGCCAGATCTTTGCCATAAAGCCCTTAGAAATCTCTAGCTCCCACAATTCCCAGCCACATCAGAGAAGCTCCTATTCAATGCAGTACTGAATCCTTACAGTGCTCCACAAGGAAAAGACAGTCAGGGCCCTTGACCTTCACATAACAACAATAACAATTAGAACACAACAGTCTATAGTACTCTGCAAAAACAAGGAATCTGAGGCTCTAAGATGGCAAACAGGTAGCCTGGAACACTAATGACTACTTATTTCTCCTGTGCCACATATATGGTACCAGGTACAAGGACTGGGAAAAAAGAAAACCCAGACCCTATGTGTGTAGGGGCAGCAGGGGTAGTACAGGGTACTGTGGGGGAAGTGCTAGCAAGAGAATCGGCCAAGCAGTTTGAAACTGAGTATCCTTCAGTTGAATACATTTCAGCCAATACTTATTAGACACATCCTCATTCAAAAAGGTACATCTGGGTGGCTCAGCTGGTTAAGCACCAACTCCTGATTTCCACTCAGATCTTGAATTCATGGGTTTATGGCCACAAGCATGAGCTCTCTCAAAATACATAAATAAAAATTAAAAAATAAAGAGGTGTCGGGGCGCCTGGGTGGCTTAGTCGGTTAAGCGTCCGACTTTCGCTTGGGTCATGATCTCGCGGTTCGTGGGTTCGAGCCCCGCATCGGGCTCTGTGCTGACTGCCAGCTCAGAGCCTGGAGCCTCTTTCGGTCTGTGACTCCCTCTCTCTCTGACCCTCCCCTGCTCACGCTGTCTCTCTCTCTCCTAGAAATAAATAAAACATAAAAAAAAAAAAAAAGAAAATGCCTGTTTTAAAAAAAATATAATAAATAAATAAAATAAAATAAAGAGGTGCCTGGGTGGCTGGGTTGGTTAAGCGTCAGTCTCTTGATTTTGGTTCAGGCCATGATCTCACAGTTCGTGATTTCGGGTCCCAAGTCAGGCTCTGTGCTGACAGCACGGATCTGCTTGGGATTCTATGTCCCACTCTCTCTGCCCCTCCCTACTTGCATGCATGATCTCTCTAAATAAATTTTTAAAAAAATCAAATAAATAAATGAAATTAAAAAATAAAAGGTACATTAAATGTCCCAACATTCTCCATCTGTTTATTATAAAGCCATTTCTTCACATTATGTGTGAAGAACTAACTTTAAACTTTACTTTGTTGAACTAAAGAATAAAAAAATCTGGATTCCATATAAACATATAAGACAAAACTTACACTTTTCCCAGAAGGGCATTCACATATGCATTATGCTCTTATTATATTTATCATGGGTTTAAAAACATAAACAATTTCAGTAATATTCTTGGGAATAATCATTGGGACCACCTCTCCATCCTGCTGCCCATATGCTTACCTTGAGAACCACTGACTTAGCAAATGAGCTAACACCCCACTTCTTCTTTTTTTTTTTTTTTTAATTTTATTATTTCTAGAGAGAGAGACAGCGTGAGCAGGGGAGGGTCAGAGAGAGAGGGAGTCACAGACTGAAACAGGCTCCAGGCTCTGAGCTGGCAGTCAGCACAGAGCCCGACGGGGCTCGAACCCACGAACCGCGAGATCATGACCTAAGCGAAGGTCGGACGCTTAACCGACTAAGCCACCCAGGCGCCCCTAACACCCCACTTCTTAAAAGTGCTCCTTAAAAGTAAGTGTGCACTGTTAAATATTATGTTTTTTTACATGAAAAAAATTACTTTTTGCTAAATAAATCAGTCAGTCATTGTTATTTCTACTTCTGAATATGGGTAATACTCAGATATTCTCAATTTGGAACAGTTGGTATGAATTAATGCAAAAAACATAACTAATTAACATTTCATAATGATGCGATCTGAACAAACAGCTCTAGGAATAAAATTTATATATGTCAACTAGAACAGAAAAGGCCATCTCCACAGTTTAACACATAATGAACACAAACTTAGTCCAAGTGGGGTTTAGTGTCTAATTGGAACTTCCCAAACTGTCCTCTGGAATGTCTGAACAAAAACAAAGTAAAACAAACAAACCAAAAAGGATCCAAACCCCTAGAAAAGCTCTAAAATAAGTGGTCAAAAAACTAGCTGGGTGAGGAACACCAAAGGGCAGGAGAAAGCGTCTAGTTTTTCTTTATACTTTTCTACAACTGGATTTTAGTTTTACCGTAAGCGTGGATTCCTTTTGGAAAGATTTATTTTTAAAGCTACCACATTAGCTGATAGTAGAAAAGGTCAGTGCAGAGAAAAGCTTGCGGCTCCTTCTGAAACCTTATTACATGAGATAGGATATATCTTACATGAAGTACGGCACATTTTAAGTCCTTTTTCCTTACTATTTATTACCACAAAGCACCTCTGAAAGGAGAATTGGAGAAAGGAACCAGGAGATTCTTAACATAAAGCCAGAGGAGTACTGTAGAAGGCGCCACGTGACAGTGACAGCCGCCTAAGGGATCAAGCTTTGTGAAGAGGTGTCCTAATTTCTATTAACTGGCCTCTAGAAAACAGATTTAATCTCGTATCCTGTAGGAGAAAAAAAAGGAAAGCAGGTTTCATTTTCTGAAGGTTAACAAAAGACACAAACATTAGGGCTAAGAAAGTAAACATGGGTCCATAATCCCTTAGCCACAATTCCCAAATCCAAGAACTTCTGAAAACCACCAGTTTTCTGTAATTCATCTGGTAGAAATACTTGATCTGACTTAATTGGCAGCCAAATCTGACCTGAACTGACATGAGACTATTTATAGTGTATCCACTAAAGTGAGAACAGTCATAGCTCTGGCTGCCGAAATATTCATGTATTCAACTACGAAGTGCTGCCTCTGACTGTGCAAGGACATTACATAATATACGGTAAAAGCATCTTGTTAGCTTTCTAAAAATAAAGAAAATTTCTAAATTCTAAAATACTGATGGCCCTTACAGTTTCCAATAAAGGACTATGAACCTCAAAATGGCTTTTTATTAAAATGGTCCTATCAGCCTCCATTGAAATACATAATTTTTTCCTGAATGGTCTCAAAATTTCAACTAATTATTTTCTCTTTTCTAGAAACTTATGCTATTAAAAAATATTATACTTTGAATATCTGTAAATCTTTCATTAAAAAAATCTTTTTTTTTTAAAAGGGGCACCTGTGTGGCTCAGTCAGTTGAGAGTCCGACTTCAGCTCAGGTCATGATCTCATAGTTCGTGGGTTCCAGCCCCACATCGGGCTCTGTGCTGACAGCTAGTTCAGAGCCTGGAGCCTGTCTTTGGATTCTGTGTCTCCCTCTCTCTCTGACCCTCCCTTGTTTATGCTGTCTCTCTCTCTCTCTCTCTCTCCAAAATAAATAAAACATTAAAAAAATCTTTTTCAATGAATATCTGTAAATCTTTAACTGCATTATTATTAGAACATTTTATGCCGCTTCAACGTTACTCTAAGTCAACTGCTCTCTGAAGGTGACAGTAAAATCAGAAGGGTGGTTATCACCTTTGGCAGGAGGGTAGTTATCAGAATGGGGTAAAGATCATAAAGTTCAAAGAGCAGACCTCTGTCGATATGCTTTCAATTCTCTGTCTATGTTTAAAAACAAAAGAAGGCACCTGGGTGGCTCTGTCGGTTGAGCATCTGACTCCTGATTTCAGCTCAGGTCATGATGTCCTGGTTTGGTTAGTGAGATGGAGCCAAGTCTGCGCTGCTGGCAGGGAGCCTGCTTGGGATTCTCACCCCCACCCCCAACACCCCTCCCCCGCTCTGCCCACTCCCCTAATTTCTCAAAAATAAATAAATAATTTTATTTTTTGTTTAAAAATTTTTTAAACAAAAACAAAGGGAATGTGATTTTTTAAAAAATTCTTTTTAACGTTTATTTATTTTTGAGACTGCAACAGAGGGTAAACAAGGGAGAGGCAGAGAGAAAGGGAGACGTAGAATAGGAAGCAGGCTCCAGGCTCTGAGCCGTCAGCACAAACCGATGCAGGGCTCGAACGCACGAACTATGAGATCATGACCTTAGCCGAAGTCAGATGCTTAACCAACAGAGCCATGCAGGCAGCCTGTGATTTTTTTAATGTATCAAAGAGGGCACAAATTTTAAAAGTGAACAAGTATCAATTGAAAACATTAAAAAAAATCAAAAATGAAGTCACGTTATCCAAATAGTTTTCAAGGAATAGAACACAAAATAAAAGGGAGAGAACATGTGCAAGTAAGGAAAATTATATATTTTAGCCCAGTTATGTATCAATTCCATTATACTTTATGACTAAATAACAAATGATAACAAAACTTGCAAAACTCAAAGTTCTCTATTAGAGAAACAAAACTGTAAAGCCATATTAAAGCAAGAACTAAGACATAAAAGTACTAGGAACCTATAATTAATTACAATGAAGAGTAATTCAGCAGATTTCACATGAAAAATAGGGACAGAATAAAGACTTTAACAAACATAAATACAGTACTACATTTTAAACTGCTGTATCTACTTAACACAAAATTGGTTGAATTTTTTTTTTAACTACACACCAATCCTCCCTCCGTCCCCCACTCTCACACAACTAACAAAATGGTAGAAACAATGCAACCAAACAGGAACCTCGTTTCACAACTGGTAGACATGTGAGCTTTGAAAACCTCTTTTAATACATGTGTGGGATGCAGAAGAACCCCAAATTATTTCTGCCTAAAGGAAGCTCTCACAGAGTTATACTCAAAAAAACTAAAGATTGAAAAATAATTCAAAAAACTCCTTAAAACATCAGTACCAACACTAGTTGTCTAGATGCTGCTGTACCCTAGAAAGGAAGGATGAGGTTATCTTCACCAGTATTGTTTACTATAGTTTGCACTATACATGAAATTTATGTGGCCATCAGAAATAGTACATATGAAAACATTACTGATATATGGAATTCTAAATTAATTAATTAAAACCAAAAATTTTAAACTTCAAGGTAAATTTGGATTTAAAATCTCCTTTTCTGGGGTGCACGGGTGGCTCAGTCGGTTGAGCATCCAACTCTTGATTTTGGCTCAGGTCATAATCCCAGGGTCATGGGACTGAGCCCCGTGTAGGGCTTTGTGCTAAAGTTAAATTAAAAAAATGTTTAATTAAAAAATTAAAAAATTTTTAAAGTCCGTGTAGGGCTTTGTGCTAAAGTTAAATTAAAAAAATGTTTAATTAAAAAATTAAAAAATTTTTAAAGTCTGGGGCGCCTGGGTGGCTTAGTCGGTTAAGCGTCCGACTTTCGCTTGGGTCATGATCTCGCGGTTTGTGGGTTCGAGCCCCGCGTCGGGCTCAGTGCTGACTGCCAGCTCAGAGCCTGGAGCCTGTTTCAGTCTGTGACTCCCTCTCTCTCTGACCCTCCCCTGCTCACGCTGTCTCTCTCTCTCCTAGAAATAAATAAAACATTAAAAAAAAAAAAATTTTAAAGTCCATCTCTTATACCAAACTTTAAAAGAAAAATTTCCCATGGTAATCTTCCTTTTACTTGAACAAAGCAGAACTGGAAGAAAGGAGAACAAAGAAAACAAAATCGGAAGGTACTAGAATATCAAGGATAAAGAGCAAGCCAAGAAGACATCATGTAAGTATGAATAGCCAGTCTCTATTATAAGATTGACTATGAAAGAATTGTAAAGCTATAAAGTCAGTTAACTAAAATAGGAAATTAAAAAATATATTGAAAATTAAAAATCTAAGAATTTAATCCACGAAAAATATTTTCTAAGTCCCTTGTTTTCTAATGGGAAGTGGAGGTGGGGCTAACGGGACCTGTAGGTGCCAGTAAACAAAGATTGTGGGAAAAGAATGTTACCCTTCCTCTGCCTCCTACCCGCCTGAAGAATTTTATCCAGTGATAAAGGGTTCATCTAATATAGCACATATACTGATCTATCTACTAGCTTCTAAGACTATTCTTTGGTTAATTACATAACAGATCCAGATTCAAGGCATCTCTTTGAACTAGGTCATTCACATTAATTCCTGCAGTGTGAGACAGATACAGATACGTGCTCATGCTACTGGAATTCAATATCTTACGTGAGTAACTTTAAATTTAAATTATGAAGGCATTAATAATGCTATACAGGTATCAAAACCCAATTTTATATCTTTTATATCATGCAGCATATTTTGACAGAGTGATCTTTGTCTCCTTATGAATCAGTTAACTATCAGGTAATTATAGTTAACTAGGAATTAGTTAACTATCCTGATTTAAGGAGCTTCCACAGTTGAGTACAGCATAGTGAGACAATGTACAAAACTGTCCAGAGGTCTGTAAATTTGTAATCAAGTTGGAGAGACAGTATCACATAAAATCAACTTAAGAAGCAGTTAAGTCCTGGGGCGCCTGGGTGGCTTAGTCGGTTAAGCGTCCGACTTTCGCTTAGGTCATGGTCTCGCGGTTCGTGGGTTCGAGCCCCGCGTCGGGCTCTGTGCTGACTGCCAGCTCAGAGCCTGGAGCCTGTTTCAGAATCTGTGTCTCCCTCTCTCTCTGACCCTCCCCTGTTCACGCTGTCTCTCTCTATCCTAGAAATAAAATAAAAATATTAAAAAAAAAAAAGCAGTTAAGTCCAAGTTGTAAACATAATCTGATACTAAATATATACCAAGCAATAAGTATAAACATTCAAATGGAAGTTATTTTTCAAGACACACACTCCTAAGAAGTTACACAGGTATTTATCTCAATCAGGTTGCCATCACTGAAAATACTTTGCAATTCCTACTTTGCTTCCAAACCAGTTTACAAATCACACAAGGAAATGCGCCTCATTATTCTGAACTCATTTTGGACCCCAAACAGTATTACCCAGGCAAATCATTTAACCAGACCTGAAAAATGGTTCTTGGTTGCTCCCCAAAATCAAGTCCACCCTGAAAAAACGAAGATTTGCCCCTACAGAAATTCCAAAGAGTATTTCATATTCTGGAAGCAACTCCTAAATAATTCCTGAGATGTTTTAAGAAAAGATAGGACTTCCACTTTCAGAAAAGATGGAGTAACAGCAGTCAGATGTACCCTTGCAGCTAAAAAAAAAAAAAAAAAAACCAAAACCCCAAAAAACCCCAGAGAACTAAAAAACTGGACAAAATATTTAAACAACGGTTTTCAAAACACTGGACATAAGGCAAGGAAGGACTGTGGTGCCTAAAGGGATGGTAAACAAACAAAGTGAGCCCTACCACTGCCCTAGCTCGCTGCCTAGGGAAAGATTCCAGGCCACCAAGCAGGGAGGGGAAACCCAAGTGGAACTCAGAGACCTCCCTGAATTGAGGAGATGCAGCCGAGATTTCCGGAAAGCCGAGGCAGCTCGAGTTTACAATGTACAGTACTGGGAAGGAAAGCGCTGCACAGAGAAAGAACACGCTAGAGATCTGCAGGGTGACCCCTCCAGTATTCAGCTGAGTAGTAGCTAAGTATAGGAAAAACACTTAATAGTACGTTTTCCCCCTAAATCTGAGAAAAAAAGCAAAGACGTCCATTCATACTTCTTCTATTCAACATGGTACTTGAGGTCCTATCCAGTCTAAGAAGGCAAGAATTTGGACTCAACGTTTAGAAAATAAAACTGACTTTCTCTGTAAATGATATCGTTGTATGTGAAAAAAGACAAAAGGAAAGAACTGATAAAAATGCCACTAAAAGTAATGAATGAAACTAGCAAAGTTACTTTGATCACATTGATGAAAACAAACTGTGTCCAAATGAAAGAGGGCTTTAATAAAGAAAGGCTTCCAGAAGAAAAGTTTAAAGAAGGCTTTCTGAGAGTGAGAAGCAAAATGGCTTGGAAGCCAGAAACAGGGAGTATATTTTACATAAGGAAGTTGTAAAGTATGAGGACAAAAAGTGAGAGAATCATATGAAAAAGAGAGAAAAGCCTGCACAGAAGGCAAAGGTTCAAAACTGGGGAATGACAGTTGAAGGATGAAAGCAGTGAAGGAGCCTGGCTTAGACACAGGTGTTTGGATTTCAGACTAAGAAAACACAGCATGTAGGAAATGTTTTCTGGGGGGAAACTGGGAACAGAACAACGACAGGAAGCTATTTTAATAATCCAGCCATAACCTGAGGGTGACTTAGAATCAGGATGATGGAGCAGAAACAAAAAGGAGAGACTCGAGGTCCAAAGCCACAGCAGAAGGAGCTAAGGGACATAGCAGTGATCCAAGAGTCAGTGCTTCAGACTTCCGTGATCTGGGAACTGGAAGGGTGGGTTACCAATGATGGACCCAACAGAGTCAACAACTTATAAGGGAGGTGAACCAGAGGCCCCTCTCCAGTCTCCAGAGTTACCTTCTCTAAAAAGCACTCTGAATGACGATTCCCAAGTCTTTGGGAGGTTAAGGAAAACATGAAAAAATGACATTAAATACTCATTTTTGAGTACAGGAAAGAGAAGTCTAGAGAGCATCCGCTTCCGAAGCAAACACAAAACATCAGCGTTGAGCCTGGGCTCTGGCAGGTTCAGGAAGCGTAGGGCGGTGTCACAATGTGCTGAGGCCGCCTCACAAGCCGTGCGTGGGGCACAGGGTCCCCTTTTTAAAGTTTTCAAACCAGCCCTTACTGGCTTGAAATGTGATGTGTTTTGCATTTCCATTCTATCGTTTTGTTTTTGTTATTTTTAAAAAGAGCCTTTTCACTAATGCTCTCTGTGTTTTAAAAGTAACGATTTCCCAATTGAGCCTGTGTTTCAGGAATGGGAATGTGGTGGCATAAAAAGGCCTCTATCCACAGACCCACCTGCATGGTGTTAAGGGGGAAATAGTCACTTGTGTGTCCTTTTGTTTAAGGGACAGCCAAACTGCAAAATAAAAACATCATACATTTTAAACACTTTGGTATAAAAATATAGAAGGTTTTATAGTGAAGAGGTTGAAAAAGAGTAGTTGGGAAAAGATTTATTTTAAAATCTGTTGGTACATCTACCTGGAGAGATTCTATATTCAGAAGTGCCACTGAAATATACAACTGGGTAAAAGAGCCCCTTGCATAGGGGACACTACTGAGGATAGACTACTGGAAATCTGCAAGATTTCCAGCTGAGGAAAAAATATCTAGCTCCTTGGAGGGTCTCAGTTTTCATCTTTTTACTTTGTTTCTCTTTCCTTATTTCCTCACCAGAACCTAGTAGATGTTTAAGACATTTCTCTTGATATGCTGACCTGGGCCTGAGTTAGGAAGCCTGGTCTACTTCCACTTTCTGAGGTTCTTGATGTTTTGTTTTGTTTTTTTTTTTAATATTTTTAAACAATTATTTACTTTTGAGAGACAGAGAGAAACAGAGCACAAGCTGGGGAAGGGCAGAGAGGGAGGGGGACATAGAATCTGAAGCAGGCTCCAGGCTCTGGGCTGTCACCACAGAGCCTGATGCAGGGCTTGAACTCATAGACGAGATCATGATCTGAGCTGAAGTCGGACGCTAAACCGACTGAGCCACCCAGGTGCCCAAAGTTCTTGATGTTTTTATTTTTTATTTTTTATTTTTTCTGATTTTTTAAAAAATTTTTTTTAATGTTTTTTTATTTATTTCTAGGAGAAAGAGAGAGAGAGAGAGAGAGAGAGACAGCGTGAGCAGGGAGGGTCAGAGAGAGAGGAGTCACAGACTGAAACAGGCTCCAGGCTCTGAGCTGGCAGTCAGCACAGAGCCCGACGCGGGGCTCGAACCCACAAACCGCAAGATCATGACCTAAGCAAAAGTCGGACGCTTAACCGACTAAGCCACCCAGGCGCCCCTCGATGTTTTTAAAATAAAGACATGCCAAAACAGCATTATAAACATTGTGGTATATTTTAAATATATACATTTGATAAATGAACACTTAGGAAAAGAATACAACGTAACCTGTTCTATCCACAAGACACAGGATTAATAAACGTGTTCATTTGTCATGAACCACACAGCGCGATCTAGTAACTAGAACATGTTTAAAGTTATAACCAACATTTTCTTTCCATCCTGTGAATTTCTCTCTCAGAATGTCTACCCCTGCTATGTGCAAACCATTCTGCTGGTAGCCAGAGCAGTATAATGAGCTCAAAGTGCCAAGAGACAAACCCTGACTTCTCCCTTCTTAACTAGAGTAGTTAAGGAACTACAAGGAACTTTAAGGATTATCATGCCACCTATGTCCTTGAGAGGAATCTGATGGCCTTGCCCTATGGGTTACCTGCTACCTTCTCCATTCAAACAGTTTCAATTTTTCTTTCTCTCCCGGGTCCTTGCTACACATCTTTATGTAGATTTCCTATCTCACCTTAACAGGTTGCCTTCTCAACCTTCTCTGGTTGCCTTCTCTGGCCCTGCTTCCCGTATCTCCTTTCTTTCTTTTCCAAACATCTTGAAATAAACTACACTCAACTGCTATCATTCTCCCTACCATCCACTATCTCTTTTGCCTCTTGTAATCTAGATCAACAAATGAACACACAGAATTTGTAGCAATTGACATGGCAATGATTAGCATATTCTGAGTGTCGACCAGCACTACGGAGCTTAACCTCCAATCACTCTGAAAAATATCAAGCTCTGAACAATCAAAGCTGACAAATCTTGTATATGCCAACAAAGTACAGGCACCCCACAGTTGTAACTGAAAACAACTTAGTGATAATGGAAAAAAAGATGGGAAGAGATGGGATGGATCAGGGGAAAGGAGGCACTACTTAAGAGTAACAGGGCTGGGGGGGGTACCTGGGTGGCTCAGTCAGTAAAGAGTACAACACTTGTTTTCGGCTCAATGATCTCACGCTTGTGAGACTGAGCCCAAGTGGAGCTCTGTACTGGGCATGAAGCCTGTTTTAAGATTGTTCTCTCTCTTCCTCTGCCCCTCCCTATACCTCTCAAAAAAAAAAAAAAAAAAAAAGTAACAGGGCTGAGGGAAAGATATGGAAGAAGACAAGAAAGCAAAGAGCTGTTGAACTAAAGAGGAATAAAACAAAGAAAAATGTGCTAGATTTACATTCATCAAATCTTCCTTTCTTAATTATATGATTGAGAATCAAATTAAACTAATGCGAGTTCAATAAACCAATTGGGAGACTTACAGACATGTAACAACCTTTTTAAAAAAAATGTTTATTTTTTGGTAGGGAAGAAGGAAGACAGAGGAGAGAGAGGGTCCCAAGCAGACACGGCACCATCAGTGCAGAGCCAGATGCGGGGCTCAAACTCACAAACCTCAAGATCATGTCCTGAGCTGAAGATGGAAGCTTAGCCGACCAAGCTACCCAGGAGCCCCAGACATTTAACAACCTTCCAGCTGTAAAAATGTACACATACCCAGAGGCTCTTCTAGATACTCCTTTCTTATCTTATCCCTTTCCCTGGTGCATCATCTGGCCCTTGGGAGATGGATCAACACTCACCTCAGGCAGTCAAGCAAGAGGTCACTTCCTTTACACTCGGCTCATACAGATAAGCTGAAATGAGTCACCACTTTCTAACTCCATCTGATATCATTTGCATGGTTATAGGTACAGTGACAAGCACCATTCTGGTTTATGACTAATCTTCTTTGAATGGTACTTTTTTTTTTTTTAGTATAGTTGACACTGAATGGTACTTTATAATGCTTTTATGAATTCAAATATACAGAATCACATCATTATTTCTAAGATCATTTCCACTTCTGAAATGCAATGTAACCTAAGAGTCTGAGTGTAACAGGTCACAGCCTGTAGGTCAGCCATCGGCCCTGTATCCCAAAACCAGCTTTATAAAGCATATCACTTCCCCATCCAGCCATCTTCTCCATATACTAAATATGTTCCTTTGTGCCTCTGCACAGGCTGTTCCCTCTGCCTCTGCCTGAAATGCCCTTTTCTTCCATGACTTACTGGGAGCGTCTCCCTCCCTTGGAAAGGCTTTCTTCCAATTGTACTGATGACTTTTCTTTCCCCCCCTCCCCCCGCCACCCCATCCCTTGCACTATCACAGCATTTATTATACCACTGGCACTCATCTGTGTGCCACGCCCACTTGGCTGTACACTCCTTGGGAGCAAAGATCTCTTCTCCCCCCATTCATGTAGTTCTAGCATCTAAGATCGTTCAGCATGTGTAGGCATGCGAGTATTCAGTGAAATTGTAGCAATCCTAGTCCCCACTATATAAAAAGGGCTTTAATTTTTAAATTTTTTTCAGGATTTTATTTTGAAGCAAGCTCTACACTCAACCTGGGGCTTGAACTCACAACCCAGAGATCAAGAGTCACATGTTCCTCTGACTGAACCACCCAGGTGCCCCATAAGATTTTAAAAGTAATAACCATGCTGATCATTTCTACTAATAAGGATTAAAAGGATACTCATTAGTAACTTAGATTTTCAGACATATTAAAATTTTTAATAACAATATTCTTTTTTTTTTTAATGTTTTATTTATTTCTAGGAGAGAGAGAGAGACAGCGTGAGCAGGAGAAGGTCAGAGAGAGGAGTCACAGACTCCGAAACAGGCTCCAGGCTCTTAGCTGGCAGTCAGCACAGAGCCCGACGCGGGGCTCGAACCCACGAACTGTGAGATCATGACCTAAGCGAAAGTCGGACGCTTAACTGACTAAGCCACCCAGGCGCCCAACAATATTCTTTCTGTAATCTTAAAAATGTTTACTTATTTCAAGCAGTAATTTTAAAAATATGAAAAGAACCTGGAGATAATTTAAAAAGTAAAGCCCTTCCCCGCCCCATATATTTATTCAAACCATTAGAATGACTACTTTTTTTAAAATGACTACTTCTTTTTTTAATTCTATTTTTAGTTTTAGTTCTCTTTCCTAACTTCATGTGAAAAATATTTATGAGGACCTACTATGTGCAACTTACAGTGCTAGAAGCTAGTTACACACACATGAAAAAAAAAACGAAGTATTTTTATTCATGTAACTATGTTCTAGCAAAGAAACAATATATAAATTAAATGATTACTTCATTACAATTCTATTAAGTGCTCTGAGTGTTTAAAAGGAGCACACGGAGGGGTGCCTGGCTGGCCCAATCTGTGGAAGGTATGACTCGCGACTGTAAATTCGAGCCCCACGTTGGGTAAAGAGATTACTTAAAAATAAAAACTAAACATTTTTTTAACGTTTATTTATTTTTGAGACAGAGAGAAACAGAGCATGAGTGGGGGAGGGGCAGACAGAGAAGGAGACATAGAATCCGAAGCAGGCTCTAGGCTCTGAGCTGTCAGCACAGAGCCTGATGCGGGTCTTGAACCAACGAACCATGAGATCATGACCTGAGCCGAACTCGGACACTTAACCAACTGAGCCACTCTAGCACCCCTTAAAAATAAAATCTTTAAAAAAAAAAAAAAAAAAAGGGAGCATATCTAATCTGGGGTGGGGGTGATTAAGAAGTCACTAAGAAAGTGACATATAAACTGAGCTCAGAGGATTGACGATGCATCAACTAAGGTCAGGGTGGGGGGCTTCCAAGCTATGGGAACAGCAAGTGCAAGGAAATGAGTGGAGAGGAATACACATTTCAGGAAACAGAAGGGGGTCAGTGTGGTGAGAGTTCAGGCAGCAAAGGGGAGAGTGCAGGATGTAAGGTAGGCTCTTTGCTGGGTATTCAGTGAACAAGACATACCAGTTATTTACAAAGCTTATATTCCAAAAGGGGGGTGGCAGAGCTTTTGGGACTCATTAACAGTTAAGTAGGGGACAAATATGATCAGATTTGCACATGTGTTTTGAATGTTTTACACTGAGGTAGAACACATACAGAAGAGATATTTGGTTTTAAAAAACTATTCTTTTTACGGCCTCAACAATTCTCTGAGGCAGAGAATTCCCTGCTTACAAAAGAAAAAAACTGAGGTTTTGCAAAGCTAAGTAATTTATTTGAGGTTATTTATTCAGTAAACACTTGAGAGCCTACAATATGGCAGGCACAGTACAGTGTGTGCTTAGGGATGCAGAGATGAATACAACACTCTTGCCTCTTAAGAAACTGATAATCTAGTGGGAGAGACAGACCTAGAAACATGACGTAGGGCAGTCCATGCTAGAAATGGGTAAAATAGAATGGAGCAGAGAAAAATGAAATCTTCCTAGGAAGAATTAATCATTTCATCTCTGTGTTAAAAGGGCATTCTTTTCACCCTATTCTAGCTTTTAACTCTCATTCATTCCTGTGCTTGGAACATAGGAGGTACCCAAGCAAATGTCTGCAATGCAAACCAACACAGGGCTTCTAAGTCCTAGGCATTGCCTTTCCAAAACCAACTGCACTCATAACTCTGGAAGAGTATACATTAATTCCAAGGAGTTCTTCTGAATCTGCTTTCCCAGCCAGTTTACAAACCACAGCAGAAAATAAGTCTCATTAAAGCCAAACCTCAGGACGCCTCGGTGGCTCAGTTGGTTGGGCATCTGACTCCGGCTCAGGTCACGATCTCAGTTAGGGAGTTCGAGCCTCGCGTCGGGCTCTGTGCTGACCCACTTCGAGTTCTGTGTCGCCCTCTCTCTCTGCCCCTCCCTACCCCTGTTCTCTCTCTCTCTCTCAAAAATAAAAATTAAAAAAATTTTTTTAAAAAGCACCAAACCTCATTTCTGACTGAGCCGGAAAACCCAAAATATTATTTAAACAGTTGTTTTTTAAAATCTTTATTCAATGTTTTAAACATCAACAGTGGGCTGTAACAAACAGACATTTTAAGTAATCTCTTTGCCCCCAACATGAGGCTCAAGTTCAGGACCGCAAGTAAAGAGTTGCATGCTCTACTGATTGAGCCAGTCAGGTACCCCTAAACAGTTATTTTTTTATTTTTATATTTTTTAAGATTTTATGTTTTGAAGTAATCTCTACACCAAAAGTGGGACTCAAACTCACAACCCCAAAACCACGAGTTGCATGCACCCTCCTGTGACTGAGCCAGCCAGGCACCCAACAGTTATTTTTCTTAAAGCAAATCCTCATTCAGAAGGAATGTTCCTGTGAAGACCATCAAGAAAATATTCTGTACACTCCTTCATAATTCATGATCTCTGTTCTCAAAGGACTTACATTTTAGTTTCTATTTGGAAAGATAAAATATAGAACATAGAATAAAACAACATATAAGGTAGTATTTGTTCATTTAAAGTATTTATAGACTGCCTACTATAGGCCGGGTCAGGAGCCGTCTTAGGGATGCAATGATGAGTAGGACAAGAGCCTGCCTCTGAGGAACTCATAGTTTTATGGGGAAAGCCAACAATACACCAATTCGGAATGATCAGACCTATATTCAGCAGGTACACACAGATGAAAACAGAGGCTGTGTACAATCGTCATCGGTTCTAACTCATCAGGCACTTATTTCCATTGGTCAGTGACCATCCCCTGTTAAATATCAGTTATTAAAATATATTTATTTTTATGTTCTTTTAAATGTTTATTTTTGAGATGGATGGGGGAGGGGCAGAGAGAGAAGACGACGGGGGATCCAAAGAGGGCTCTGTGCTAACAGCAGAATGCCCAGTGAGGGACTTGAACTCATGAACCATGAGATCATGACCTGAGCCAAAGTCAGACACTTAACCGACTGAGTCACCCAGGTGCCCCTAAAATATATATTTTTTATATTATTGTTTTTAAATTTACTTATTTTGAGAGAAAGAGAGAGAGAGTACATGCATGCACATGGGGGAGGATCAGAGAATGGGGGATAGAGGGAGAATCCCAAGCACTGATGGTGCAGAGTCCAATGTGGGACTTGAACTCATGAATTGCTAGATCATGACCTGAGCTGAAACCAAGAGTCGGACGCTCAACCAACTGAGCCACCCAGGCACCCCGAGAATATATGTTTTTTTAATGTTTATTTATTTTTGAGTGAGTACATACATGCACAAGTGGGTAAGGGGCATAGAGCCATGGAGACAGAGGATCCGAAGCAGGCTCTGAGGCATTAGTACAGAGCCCAATGTGTGGCTCAAACTAATGAACTCTAAGACCATGACCTGAACCGAAGTAGAACACTTAACCACCTGAGCCACCCAAGCGCCCCCAGTTATTAAAATATTTTAACTTTACTTCATATTACAAGCAAAATGATAATTATTATAAGTAATTACTATATGAAAAAACAGTGCACACACCAAAATAATGTTAAAAGGTTAGAGGAAATGGTGAGAACTGAACTTTAGGGATACCTTGGGATCCCCAAGCAAGAGGAGCTGGTGGTGGTTAAGGGGAATACAGTTACCAAAAAGCTACGCTGGAACTACCTAGGTACAGGTTTCCACCTCTGTGGAGGACACGGTGCAGGGCTGTGTTGGCCAGCACGGTAGCCACTACCCACATACGGCATCTTGAAATGGGAGTAGTCTAAATTGAGATGAAGTAAGTGAAAAATACACTCCAGATTTCAAAGACCTAACATGAAAAAAAAAATGTAAAGCATCTCACTGTTTTTCACTGATTACATGTTTACATAAAATATTTGGGGTATATGGAAGTAAATAAAATGTCATGAAAATCTATTACACCTTTTCTACCTTTTTAATGTGGTTCACATTGGCGGCCTACAGTCTACTTCTACTGGACAATGCTAGTCAGAAGCACCTGAAATAGCAAGCTAGAGTTTGAACCCTCTAGGCAATGAAACACCACTGAAGGTTTTCAACCTTAAGTGCCTGTGCTAGATCTGGGGAGGGGGCAGGAAACAGAAAGCACTGTTTCAAGAAGATTAGTGCGGGGGCAAACAGGAGGGTCAAGACCCTAGAGGCAGTTGTCAATGTCAAAAGGCTGTCAAAGGTCAAAGGGTAAGCAGGCTCAGCTGGAATGTATACAAGGTGTTTAAAAGTCGCAAGCTGGGTGGAGAGGGTGGAGAGGAAGAAATCCGGAGCAGGGTAAGGCGAGGGAAGAATGAGCTGCAAGCACTGGCCCCAGCCTGGATAACCAAGGTGCACTGCTCAGTGGACTCAGCAAGGTCAGCCACAGTTTAGGTTTGATCTAGTGTGGCTCAGGGGTCAGGGCTCCCAGGCAGAGGTGCAATTCAGGAGAACAGGATCAGTGTCCTCTTAGCAACTTCAGATCTATCTCTGCATGGCAAGACTTTTAATAGTGAGATCAAGTCCCAGAAAAGGCAGGAGGTAGAAAGCAAGGCTACCAGAAACTACAAGAGGGCAATAAATTATAAAAGCAAAGCCCAGACTCACAACACAGCCAACAAACATTTACTGGGGGGTTGCCGTAAGCCTGAAGCTTGGAGGGCTCTGGAGACATGAGAAACAAACAGACGTGGTCCTGAATCACAAATGGTGGCAAGAGCTATAAAAAAGAACAAGAGCTCTGTGAGACCTGACTGAGGGTGGATGGGGGGTGGAGGCCATAAAGGAGAGCCTCTCTGAAGAAGAGACAATTTAATCTGAACCCTGGAGGCAAATGGATGAAGATTAAGGGGGAAGCAGGGTAAGAACAACCCAAGCCTGGAGAGTGGCCATACAAAAACCTTGAGGCTGTGGGGGCGCCTGGGTGGCTTAGTCGATTAAGCGTCTGACTTTTGCTTAGGTCATGATCTCGCGGTTCATGGGTTCGGGCTCCACGTTGGGCTCTGTGCTAACTGCCAGCTCAGAGCCTGGAGCCTTTTTCAGTCTGTGACTCCCTCTCTCTCTGACCCTCCCCTGCTCGCGCGGTCTCTCTCTCTCTCCTAGAAATAAATAAAACATTAAAAATAAATAAATAAATAAAATGTTAAAAAAAAAACTTGAGGCTGCGAAAAGGCTTGGGTAACTCAAGGAATTGAAAGAAAGACGGAGTCATTAGGACATCAGAAAGGGGGGTGGGCCATAAAAGACGTAAGGGAATGCTGGAGAGGCAGGCAGAGGCCAATCTGACAGAACCTCACAGGATGAGAAATAAAATCCCAAACGGGCCTCAGTACAGTGCGAAGCCGCGAGGAGTTTTGATCAGAGAAGTGGTCCGATCCCAATGGCGTTCTAAGTACTCCAATTACCAGTGCTCTGCTCAGACTACAGAATGGGAGCCAGCTTGGCAGCAAAGGGGCAAGAGCCAGCATTTGTAGCTGAGGTCTGGGATCAGAGAGTTTATTACAGGGCCCTCCGAGTGCTCCAGGGTCGCAGATAGGGAGGAGGATGGCATCACCAAAAAATACAGAAAAATCAGATGGAAGAGCTAGCTTAGGAGGCAACGTTAAACGTAACTTTACACATAGGAAATACGAAGTAGTAGTGAAGAATTCTAGCAGGTAAATAATGATGTTGTTTTGGAGTAAGGGAAAAGATGTCAGACACGGATATGCGGCTTAGTAGATACGAAGGTGAGAGATAGATAGTTTAAGTTCCAAAAGGAAATAACATTTTCTAGGAGCCGAAAGAGAAAAATAAAACAACCCCAACAAAAGGAGCCTAAGTCTGATCCTCGGTGTTTATCTCTAGGATAATAGGAGGAAGTTTTTGGGGGATGGTGAAACCACTCTATATCCTGATTGTGGGAGGAGTTACATGAATGTATACATGCGCTAATATTCATAGAACTGTACACATACTAAAAGTTAACATAACTATGTTTTTGTTTTTGTGGGAGAGAAAGCGAGTGAGTGAGTGGGGATGGGAGAGAGGGTCACAGGGAAAGAGAGAGACAATCCCAGGCAGGCTCCATGCTCAGTACTGAGCCCGACATGGGGTTCAATCCCACAACCACAAGATCGTGACCTGACCCCATATCAAGAGTCAGATGCTCAACCAACTGAGCCCCCCAGGTGCCCAGCTATATGTTACGTCTTAAATAACATTTTTTAAAGGGGTGGGGATAGTCAAAAGGACTGCTGCAGGGAGACAGAAGAGGATAAATCCCAAAACGATGCTCTGGGAATTTTAACCATTAGGTAATTGGCAAACTTGGAAAAGGCCTCAGTGAGTAGTAAGGTTGGGAGCCAGGCTGCAAAGGTTCAAACAATAACCTGAGCAGTGAAGAGAAGCAGTCAGTACAGCCTCCTGTTGTAGAACTCTGGGGATGAAAGGAAGAACAGAATGGCACACAGCTCAAAGAGATAAGGGGAACTGGGAGATTCGGTAAACTGGCAGAGCCAACCTTCTACACCAGGAGTTGCTCCGTTTCAGTATTCTAGAACATGCATTTTGCACATGAATTATTCACTTTATTATTGTCCCGTTAAACTAAAATTGCTAAAACAAACCCGAAATCATTGTACTTTTAATTATGCTCCTTAGCTGACATTTACTGTGCTCCTACTACGTGCCAAGTACCCTGATACAGAAGTAAGGCCTGGTCCTTGGAAGAGCGCACAGGGTTTATCACAATCACAAGGTACTGAAGTGGAGATCTGCACAAAGGGCTCTGAAAGCCTTGACGTTCTGAATTAAATGCGCTTTTATTTATCTTTATGAAAACCAAACGGAAGAAATGAAACAAAGTGTGGATGTAATTTTGGAAAAATGTTCTTAATTTCTAAAAAGAATGAGTTTAACTTACCATTAAATTATTTTTTAAATTATTTGCTTTTTATTTATTTGTTTTGAGAGAGTGAAAGCTTGAGGGGTGAGGGGCAGAGAGAGAGGGTGACAGAGAGAATCCCAAGCAGCGCAGAGCCGGATGCGGGGCTCAAACTTCGCAACCATGAATTGTGAGATCATGACCTGACCTGAAACCAAGAGTCCGGAGGCTCAACCAACTGACTGAGTCATCCAGGCGGCCTAACATTAAATTCTTTTTTTTTTTTTTTTTAACATTTATTTAATTTTGAGAGCGAGAGAGAGACAGAGTGGGAGCAGGGGAGGGGCAGAGAGAGGGAGGGAGACCCAGAATCTTAAGCAGACTCTGGCCTCCAAGTACAGAGCCTGATGCGGGACTCAAACTCAGGAACCATGAGGTCATGACCTGAGCATTAGTCGGATGCTTAACCAACTGAGCCACTCAGGTGCTCCTAAGTTCTTAAGCCAGGTATGGGCAACCTAATCATCAGTGGCCTTTGCCATTTCTTTTCCTGTCTACCTTCTGCCTTTTTTTCCCATGGATAATTCAGGAGGCAGAATGGAAATAAGCACAGGCTTCGAAACCAGACAGACTTGAGACTAAAAGTATCCCTTAAAGTTCCCGGCTGTGTGGTTCCTCGAGGATCTTTTTCTTATTCAGAAAACAGTAACGACACATTCCCCACAGGCTTGAGGAAAGGATTAGGAAAAAATATAAAGAGGCTGGCATATGAGAAGCATGCAGTAGATGTTAGTTAATACTGTTACCATCGTTTGAACAAGTGGTATTGTTCTGACTTAAAACATTTTTAAGTGCATCCATCTGAATGAGGAAAAAATCATTTTTTCAAGGGCATGATGTTCACACGCTACCTTAGAAATGCAGCTTGGTCATTTCCTCTTCTTTTATTCTGCTCGAATAAATGACATTGGGGACAAACACTTAAAAACGGCCAAGAACCAAGAGAATATAAAGGCATTGTTATTATCATTGCCGTGTCCCAAGAGGGACAAACCAGTCTGATTTGTGCTCTGGATCCCTTAGCACCTACTACATTCATGACCCTGCCACTACCTACCTACAGCGAAACTGCATGCCTTGGAGATGCAAGACGATGTGCTAAAAGTTCTCCTTTGTAAGAGGCATTTACATAACACTACCGAAAGAATAAGTACAGTTTCAAAGCCAAGATCACTGATGCTTCTCCAAATCAACAGGAAGCTACCCTCCATTGAAATTCCCCACAAGAGTCAAGGAAATCGCCTCTACTGTTAAACTTTCACAAAATGCTAAGACGCAAGATTTTTATACACCTTATTTCCGTACGCTTAACTATCAGGGGGAGGAGAGGCAACCCATGACGTTTTATTCACTATGGAGAAATATCTCTGGCCAGTTGTGTTGCATAATTTTGCTTCTATCGTAATACAAATGACCAACTTGAAATTCACCTTATTCCTCGCACAATGTCTAGCATAGGTGCTGAAAAGTAATAAAACGGCCAAAAGATACATGAGATGGCAAGGAAACTTGAAAGACCGAGACTGGTACCCTGTGCCTAAAAAAGTGAGGATGGGCTCGTCTTTAGGAAGCTACGCGGCTGGGTGTCTTCAGCCGCTTTAGGCTGTTCATTCAACCCACCGGCACTGCCCGCTAGTTTGAACCGAAGGGGCGCCAGCCCAGGGGAAGCCCTAAAACACTCCCCGTGCTGTTTCGTCCCATTTCGTCTGAATCGCCTCCCGAAGGTGGACACACACCGCGGGGCTCTGGGGTGAGAAGCGGGCCCCCCCCCACCCCCCGGCCGGGATTAAGCAGGGGGACCCGTTCCCGCCGTGACGCGGGTCCCGCACAGGCCTGACGCCTCCCTCTGCCTCCCGCCACACCGGGGGCCCGACGCGCCTCGGCGGGCCCCGGCTCTCCGCGGCGACGGGGAGTCTCTCCCCGCCCGGAGGCCCCCCAGCGACGGGAAGCGAACCCGCCTCGACCAGCCCACCCGGAAGCCCTCCCCCAGCTCACACCTGCTGGCGCGTGACGCCCAGAGCCGCGCGCGCCCGCCAGCCCCGGCCCTGCCATTCGGGGCGCCTCTTCCCTGCGCGCGGGACGTCGCCCGCGTCCCTCTCCGCCCCGGGGTCAAACCCACCGCACGCCCGCCCCCACGAAGCGCGCGCTCAACGCCGCCGCCCCCGCCGGGGCCCGCGCGCGCTCCCGCCCCCCCCCTCCGGCCCTGTCCCCGCCGCGCGCGCTCACTCGCGAGGACACGCACACTCTGCGACTCAGCTTGACAGGCCGGCCCGCGCCGCGCGCTCCCGCGGGCGTCCTCGCCCACCCGGCCCTCCAGCTCTGACTGGGCGGTGCGCGGGGGAGGGGAAGGGCGGCAGTGGCCGTCGGTCCTCACTCACCGCCGAGCCGCGCCGGCTCCGAGTGCGCGGCGTTCCGCTGTGAGGCGATGTGCTGCGATGCGCGCGGTCCCCGCTTCCCCGCAGGCTATGGAGGCGACGTAGTAGGGGGACTGAGGGGGGCGGGGGGTCACTCCCTCCCGCTTCACCTCCCAGAAACACGGGGACCCCAGAAACTAAAAACAAAATAAACAAACTTTCCCCTCCGCCTCCCTCCCCCAAAACCACAACACAAACACTCGGGGGCCCGCCCAGAGTCCCACTCCATTGGCCGTAGAGAGGATGCTTCCGGCTCTCACTGGCTGGCTTTTATGCCCATCAAGCTGCTGTTCCGCCCCTCCAATTCCTCGCCGCGGCCGTCGCCCCTCATTGGTCAAGTGCTTCCCGTTTGACGAGCTAGGATTGGCTGAACTGCCTGCGCCAATCATTCGGGGACACACCCCCTCAGCATCCCAGAGGCCGCTTCCTTGGTCGCGGACCCGGAGAGGCGAAGGGGAAACTAGAGCATGATGGCGGCCGAGCTCGCTTGGCGCAACCATCGTCTTTTTTCTTTTTTTAGCTCATTGGTGCCTCGCCCTCGCGCTGCTTCCCCTGAGCTCCTCTCTCCATCCAGTATTGCCTAATAACGGAATCTATACCCGCCGGCTCCTTGATTTATCCCCTTCGAAGTGCTGAGTGTGGGCTGGTTGTGCGTCATTGGACTGTCAGAATGTCACTCCTTAGTCAAATCTTCAAGCTATTGGTGGAACAGCCAGAAAGCCCGTCCAACAACAAGGACTAATGCTATTGGTTTGACTCCACAGAGTTCTTTCCCGGTACCTTATTGGGCAAATCGGAGCGTCAGTCAGATTTGGATTCCCTGTGCTACAGTTAATTGCTGGCTGGGAGTTTGGATGACTCTGGTCATTTTGTCCCATAGTTGACGATAATAATGACTGTCGTTAATTTTGTGCGTACTTTGTGCCAACTACTGTTCTGATTTCTTTGCATGGAGTATCTGGTTAAACGTGTGAGTACTACATTGTCTAAATTCTACAGTAAAAAACTAAGGCTCCAAAAAGGTTAGGACACTTGCCCAAGGTCACCCAGAGAGAGTAATTAGTGAACTGACGATTAGTCCTAGGACCGTCTGACCCCAGAGCCTTCACTCTTTTTACTGTAGTGTCTCTTCCTTTGCCCAGAATCTTACCTACTAGCCAACACATCTTAAAAATATTTCATTCCGAATCCAAGTTCCCCCCATCCGTTTCTGGAAGTGACATTGTGGGAGACTAATGCTATGGAGAGGTTGTCATTGCCACCACCGCGTTATCCTCTGGCACCCATTCTTCCTCACCCTAAATGAAACCATCTTGGTGTTTCCTGACCAGAAGCTCCTCCAGCTCTATGTTTATTTTTTCAGCTCTATAAATGAATATTTCCATATCTTTGTGTGCCAAGCCACCTCCCTCAACCCTCACTCATCCACCCCCAGCTCACTCTTTAGAGAGAGTCCTCAAGAGCTAGAAAGAGATAAAGAATAAATCGCTTTAGGAATAATTTATTACATGCAAAAGGAACAGCCCTTCAGCCCCTGGGAAGCTTTCAGAGTGGCCCCTGATGCAGTGTAAGACGTGTGCTTCTGGCTGGTGGCCACTAGATTCTTTTTCTGTGGCAGCTTTCGGCGAAGTGAATCCAACATTCCAGCCAGGGGAGGGCAGGATGCTTAGGACCCAATGCCAAAGAGCCAGCCCCAATCTCTGGGACTGAAATGATCTCCAGAAGCACAGCTCTGGACTCCCGCCCACATTCCGTCTCGGGTAATTAACATTTTACCATCCCAAATCCCTATCCCCTGTAGCTTCAGTAGGATCACCGCCCTTGTTTCGCTCCCTGATCCAAGCTGTTGTGTAACCTCATTGGCACTGCTTTAGTAATAAAACAACCACTGTAACACTGTAATGCTCAACACTTAACAGACTTTCAGCAGAGGAAGACAAGGCGTTTCACAAACATCAATTAAGATTAAATGGCAGGTATTCCTAGGGCAACTGCCGGCAGAAGGACAGAAGAAAGATCATGAGTCAAATTCTAATAAAAGCCCTAAGAACCTGATCCTTATAACTACATGCACATACCCCATACTAGCCTTCCAGTATGGGGGTTCTGAACCAGAAAACGCAATGAGTGAAAAATGTTCAAGACTCCAAAACCTTCCTTATCTTCCTATTTGGTTCTTTGTAACTCTTTTAACCCTTAAACCAGTGCTTGGTTTTATAGTTAATTGTTGGACATATCTGTCTCCCCAACTCAGTAATAAGTTCCTTGAAAACAAATGGTTGCTTTTTCATCTTTTTTTTTTTTAAGTTTATGTACTTATCTTGAGAGAAAGACAGAGCGTGAGTGGTGGAGAGGCAGAGAGAGAGAGAGAATCTCAAGCATGCTCTGTGCTGTCAGCATGAAGCCTGATAAGGGGCTCAAACACACAAACAATGAGATCACGACCTGAGCCAAAACCAAGCGTTGGACACTTAACCAACTGAGCCACCCAGGTGCCCTGTTTTTTATTTTTGTATTCCTTAAGTGGTTCCGATTATTAAAAAGGCCCCCAGACAAATAATTATTCAGTAAGTGTTTATCGTGTCTGGGCACTTTCCTAAGGTTCAAGGACTACACAGATGAATAAAACACCTCTGCCGTCAGGGACCTCAAATCTAGTGGGGGTGGCCAAAACGTAAACAGGTCATCCCAGTGCGGGGGGCTTGGAAGGACTCACGATGGGATGGACAGGGATTGCCTCTTGGTAAAAATGACATCTACAAGGAGAACTAAAAAGATGCACTGTGGTTAGCTAGCCAAGGGGCCGATGGTGTGTGGTGATCTACAGCGTTTGCTGTCTGGGGACAGGGAGCAGGAGAGGAATACCCAGGAATGGTCAAGGCCTCTTCTCCTATAACCTTTGTATTTGAGGGCCTTCAGCTATCTATCCGCTCCACCTCCTTGTACCTTCTCCTCCTCAGGAGAGCGCAGGGAGTTGGAAATCCAGTCACGTGTGCCCTCTTGAGAAAAGGGAAAAAAATTCCAAATAAGATTGCTGTTTTTTTTTTAAATTTTTTTTAAATATTTTATTTATTTCTAGGAGAGAGAGAGAGACAGCGTGAGCAGGGGAGGGTCAGAGAGAGAGGGAGTCACAGACTGAAACAGGCTCCAGGCTCTGAGCTGGCAGTCAGCACAGAGCCCGACACGGGGCTCGAACCCACGAACTGCGAGATCATGACCCAAGCGAAAGTCGGACGCTCAACCGACTAAGCCACCCAGGCACCCCAAGATTGCTGTTTTTCTGATCATAAAGGTAACACTGACTAAAAGACTTCAGACAGTACAGAAAGTTTTAAAGTAGGAAAGAAAAGCTCTCTCAAATCCCTACGAGAGTCATCTCCTCTTAAGAAGAGCATCTTCCCAGGGTGCCTGGGTGGCTCAGTCAGTTAAGCGCCTGACTTCGGCTCAGATCATGATCTCGTGGTTCCTGGGTTCAAGCCCTGCATCGGGCTCTGTGCTGACAGCTAGTTCAGAGCCTGGAGCCTACTTCAGATTCTGTGTCTCCCTCTCTCTCTGCCCCTCCCCTGTTCATGCTGCCTTTCTTTCTCAGAAATAAATAAGACATTTAAAAATGTTTTAAAAAAGAAGAGCATCTTCCCAGATTCTTCATGAATAGACCCACACATGGATTTCTTCTTCCAGCAAATAGTGGTGTGTGGTTTAACGTGTGCACTCTGAGATCTCATTGCTCAGAACTGCAACTTTGAGTGGAACCTGCCTTCACTTTCTATGCTTATGGGAAGGAGGCCAATAAATCAACCAAATATTTATTGTGGAGAATGATGGTTTCAAATTCCTGTTGCAGCAAATGACAGATTACCACCTGTTACGGGACTCTGGGGCTTGCTCAGGCTGGTGTGGGGTGGGTGGCAGGGTCCGCTCTTCCACTGCCCTAGGGCTTATGGGTATCCTCTGGTGGTTGTGGAATCAATCCCTGCCCTGAAAAGGCAGCCCAGGTCAGAGAACAACATGCCGGTGTGCTCTCCTATGCTGGTTCTCTCATTTCTTCTCTGCATGCTACTTGGGGAAAATATTTTTTGTTTGTTTGTTCCAACTCACCCAGCTTTGAGAGTAAGAAAACTTGGTAAGCCCTGCGCAATTGTATTTAGGCCAAGTGCAGCATGTTCTTGGAGTGCTATACTATTCTTAGAGCTCTATATGTGGTATTCCATACAGCTGGCTTTTTGCTGGAAGGGAAGGCAGATTTAATGAGTGATAGCTGACTTGGATGGCTACCAAAAGTGCTCTAAGCCATTCCAAGCAACAGGCCTTCCTTTTTTCCCTTGAGAGATTGCTCTGTGATCCCTGAACACATTGCACTGGCCTGGACAAACTCCAATGCAACGGGAATTTCTGTGAACGATTCTGCAATGACCCACAAGCTTGGGGTGACATAGCCAGCTGGATCCACTCCAGCTCTGACTTCTGTGGCACAAGAGAGCTCCATCCACCCTCCTCACTGGCCTCTCATTGCTATGAGACATTTGGAAGTGTCTGTAAAACATCCTCCAGCTCTCTAAACGTATAACCATGGGAAGATCCCTGTAAAAGAACCTACTGACAGCTGATAATGCTCTCTGGGGTGGCGGGTGTGGCCAGAGCCAAGGCCAAGAGCAGTGGGGGAGGGGAACTTTCTAGAGGGCGCTGATTACAGAGGACATGCTCGTAAGCCTTTATTACATGTCTGGTAGCATTTATTGTGGAACAAAGCCCTGGTGACGGACGCTGTGCCACTTCCAAATCACCTCTCATTTCTTATGACCGCACTTCCTGAAAAGCTCGTAGTGAAGCAGCAGACACTGGACTCCTGTTTGCCGGCCAACGTTAGACCCACAGGAGGTTCACAAGAGAATCAGGAGAAGTGGCTGTTAACAACTGCTACCCTTTCACGAACACGTGCTTGCTGTGTGTCAGACACTGTACTGAGGGCTGTACGCGACGCGGATCATGGCAGTTAATCTTCACAGCAAGCTTGGTTATCCCCGTTTTCCAGATAGGGAAGCTGAGGCACAGAAGGGCTGACTAATTTGCCCCAGGTCACCACAGGTAATAGCCTTGCGGCTGAACCCAGACAGTCTGACTCCAATGAGTAAGCTCTTTTCCTCGCTGCTTTGTTGCCCCTGAGACAACATAGGGCGGCTGGAGGGACAGCCAGCCTCCAAAAGAACATTTGTCCTCGTAGCCTTTATTAGGTCAACTCCATGCTCGGTCCCCTACAGACTCAGGGAAAAGAGTCAGCGGCTTCCTGGCTAACCTTCTGCCTCTGGTGGTCCTTCCTCTGCCTCCCAGTTGGGAACTGGCCCTCCACCCACCCTCTTCAAAGCTGCCTCCTTTCTTCCTGCCTCCCTTTTCCCTCTATTTCCTTTTCTCAGCTTCTTAAATGATGACCCAAGGCCATCTCCCTTCCTTCTTTAAACCTGGCTTCGGGGGCCCTCACTCTCTTCCGACGCTCCTTTCTCTAAGCTCATCTATGACCTCTTGTGGCCAAGATCCAAGAGACTTGTTCAGTCCTTGTTTCCATGGCTTCACCACTACGTTGTACTCGTCAAAAAGGAGTCTGTCTGCTCTTCTCTTCTTATATTGCCTTGGGTGGGGGGGACAAGGGAGTGGGGGTGGGGAGCTTCATTGTCCTGCCTTCACCTCTAGGACTGCAGATTTTCATCTCTGTCGCCAGCCTTCATTCTGCAGCCCGCTTGCTGCTCATCTTGGGCAAGTCATTGTAAACAAGAGTGTCCATTTCTTGCCTTCTAAAATGGATTTATTGAATCAGGTTTGTTCTTCTAGACTCTAAAATAGTGAGAAAGCCTGGAGTTGTTAAGCACATACCGTGCCAGGCAGGACCAGCTACATCATTTGTGGTCATGCACAATGGAAGGAGGGGGCTCCTTCTTCCAAAATTATTAAGAATTTCAAAACAGCAACAGCAGAGCATTAAACCAAATGCGGGACCCTTCAGCTTCGGAGTGTGGGGTCCTCGGGGACTTTGGCGGTTGGCTGTCCGATAAGCCAGCCCTAGCGCCAGGCACTGTTCTAACAGTTTTATATATATTAGCTTAATCAGTCCTCATAACAACCTTCAGAGGTAGAATCAGATGAAGACACTAAGGCAAAGAGATGTTAAATAGCTATCCGAGGTCATGTGTTTTAATCCGTGGAGCTGAAAAAATACCTGTTGGTCTTTGCTGTTGTGAGGGTCACACAGTAAAGGATGGTTTCCTTCCCTGAGACCCCTCAGGGCCACACCTGTCCCTTCCTCTTGGAATTTGCTGCCTTGGATGCCCCTCCCTCCTTCTGTACCAAGGTCTACACTCCCTTCAAAGCTCAGTTCCAGCCCTCTCTCCTCTAAGTGGCTTCTGGAGTAGAGAAATCAGACCCACATCTCTCCCCCACCCCCCCAGAGTCTCTGGGTACCCTGTGTAGGGTCAGAGCCACCCCTAGCTGTGTCATAGCCCTCAGAGCACTCGCTTGCCCCTTGCTTACCATCTTGAGGCTCACTGATGACCAATTCTACAAGCCTAGAGAGAAAACTTCTTTAAATCTCTCTCCACAACCTTATAACAGCTTACGATAGCTTGTCTTACCCACCAGACTGGCAGTCCTTGAGGGCAAATACTAGATCTGAATCTTCACATCTTTGATGCTTATAATTCTCTTGAAAGAATTCTTTCTGGGCTCTGGATCTTTTCCTGGAACGCCCTGCCTCATTCTTCCCTCCCCCATTGACTCCTCAGGTATTGGCTTAGAGATCACCTCCTCTTCTAGGGAGCCTTCCCGGATCTCTGCCCGTGGGTTAAGTGCCACAGCTGGATTTCTGCACTCCCCACCCCCATCCTTCAGCCCCCCATAATGCTCTCCTCCCAGTGTCCATCTTCCCAACAAAGTTATGAACACTTTGAGGGCAGAGGCCAGGCTGTCCTATTAAATTGCCTCATCACACTAAATTCTCAGTAAGTTTGTTTGAACGAATGAATGAGTAAAAGTAAATATTAAATACATGTTGGTTGAAACTCCAGGCTCTGTTACGGCTCTCAGCACAGCGCTGGGCACCTAATGGAGGCTTATGTAAACCTATCAGCAACTCCAGAATGTCTGTTAAGAGGAAGGCTTGGTGGCAGCAATCTGGTTAAAGCAGCAATCTGGATGGTTCCTAGTGACAGAATAACGACAAAGAATCCCAGCTGTGACAGTGGGGAGCTGGCATTGGGAAGAAAAGTGTCCTGGGCCCGGGGTTGGCAAACAAGGGCTTGCCGGCCCAACCCAGCCACTGCCTGTGTTTGCACGGCCCACGAGCTAAGAATGATTTTACATTTTTTGAATGATTGTTAAAATTAAAAGAAGAGTATTTTTTGACACACGAAAATTATATGAAATCCAAATGTCAGTGACCAGAAAGTTTCACTGGAACACAGCCACGCCCACTCATTTACATACGGACTGCGGTTGCTTTCGTGTCACAACAGCGATGGATACCGCATATCCCCAAAGCCCAGACCGTTTACTATCTGGCCATTTACAGAAAGAGTTTGCCCACCGGTCTCTGCCATCTTACTCTTACCCAGAGGAGAAAAAGAAATGTGCCACCTGCTGGCCACAAGGTGTCAGCATCTCACCACGGTGCTTTAGGCCACATGGGTTCCTCTAGAAAAACCACAGGCCAGACTACGGGTTCTGGGCCCCAGGCCCTTGCCTGCCCTTGAGCAACTCCCAGTCCCGCTGGGGAGCCTGCCTGGATGTAGTTGCAGAGAGGGCTGGGCGTAAAAGCTGGAAGGAAGTTAGGGAGGATCTGGAGCCCGGAGGGTACAGGCCTGGCTTGGGAAGTCCAGAGGCTTGATACAAGTTGGCAGGCTTTTCTGGATGTGCTGTTTTTTGTTTGGGTGTTGTTGTTGTTTTTGGTTTGGGTTTAATTTGTATTTTATAAATGAGGGAAATATCTGAACAAACAAAAATTGTTTATCTTATCCAAAAGTATCTATCAAGAATAGTTGTGGGACTTTTTCACAACCACGTAAGACTGTGGCCCTCTTCCAAGCCTGAAATCAACAAACCCACAGAGATGAGGTAGGGGTGGGGGTGCACCGGGGAACATGGGGCCCTGCCAGGCAAAGCTGCTCACAAATGGCATCTCTGGCAAGTTTTCTCCACCTTTCTTTCAAAACCTGGGCCTTGAGGGGCGCCTGGGTGGCTCAGTCAGTTAAGCGTCCGACATCGGCTCAGGTCATGATCTCATGGCTCATGAGTTCAAGTCCTGTGTCAGGCTCTGTGCTGACAGCTCTTGACCCTGCTTCAGATTTGGGTCTCCCTCTCTCTCTGCCCCTCCCCCATTCATGTTCTGTGTCTGTCTCTCTCTCTCTCTCAAAAATAAACATTAAAAAAAACACCAAAAACTCTGGGCCTTGAAACTTCTTCCAGGTTGACGGGCATTTATATCTGTGTGCTAAACACTCAACGTGAACGTGGCAAACATATAGGCAGGTAGCAGGCAGAGAGTCCAGGAGAGAATGTCCTAAGAGGGAAGTGGCAAACCCCTCACTCGAACACACCGCCAGAAGCATGAGCTGGTAACCAAGCTCCCCTGGATGTTAGCCGCTGTGCGAAGTGCTTTACTCTCCACGGCCTCTGGAAAGCGGCACCAAGATTATCCCCGTTTTACACATAAGGAAACTGAAGTTCCAGACGTGAGGCAGTTTGCTGGGTCATTTAGCTAACACGTGGCTGAGCGGAGAATCCAGACCCAAGCTGTCCATCCTGAGGACTATCCTCTGGCCATCATATGCCTTAGCCAAGGTCAAAGCAAACGGCATGCCCCAGCACCACCCCCAAAACACAAGCTGTACCAGGGCCTTCCTTGCCCACCCTTCATCAGCAGGCCTATCTCACAGTAAACTGAAGGAACACATGAATCAAGTCTTCCAAATACTGCAGTGAAGTGCCTTTCTTTGTCCAATCACTTAACTTCCAAGGCCTTCCAGAAAGAGATGAGCCAGGGAGTCCGAGTTGCACTCAGGAAATACGAATCACAGGCATGGTTCTTGGCTCTTAGTGCAAGATGGCACGTACTTCTCTCTTGCATGTGCCCCGTGGACTGTGGCCACTGCAGGCACGCTGCCCCTGGTTGCTTTTTCTCCTTCCCTCCCCCGGACTCCTCGTGCTCTTGCTGGCTTCTGTGGCAGGTTCTAGCTGGTCTCCTGTGACGTGGACATCTGTTCCTGGAGTTGTTCTATAGTGGCTGCAGACAATGCCTAACTTCTAGCCACTTCACTGGATGAGAACTTGTCTCCAACTGGCTGTCACTCGGAGAAGCCATGGGGGTCCACATAACCAGATTAGCCCTACCCATGCCTTGTTGGGTGGCCGGACAAATCTCCACACCTCAAGGCCCTCACTTCCTCACCCCGTCTTTCTTTTAGCGATTGGAAGGAAGCATGCAGTCACCCCCGAGCCTCTGGAGGGGCCTGGGGACCTGGGCCCACCCAGTCTGGAGCAACTGGGAGAGGAAGACTGTCCACTGAGGACACATGCTGAAAGAAGTCTTCCCGGAGGAAAGGATTTGTTCAGGAAAGAGGTTTTCTTTTTTAAACTTTTCAAATGTTTATTTATTTTTGAGAAAGAAAGTGAGACAGAGTGTGAGCAGGGTAGGAGCAGAGAGGGAAGGAGATACAGAATCAGAAGCAGGCTCCAGGCTCTGAGCTGTCAGCGCAGAGCCTGAGGTGGGGCTCGAACTCATGGAGTGTGAGATCGTGACCTGAGCCAAAGCTGGATGCTCAACCAACTGAGCCACCCAGGCGCCCCAGGAAAGAGTTTTGATAACTCAGTTCTCAGGAAATTAAGTAGCAGAGAGCAGAATCCTGTCTGGCCTCCATGTACGGTCTCAGAATGTTGGGAACAAGATTGAAAGGGTCATGATCAATTCTGGAGCTTCTAACACCACCCACGTTGATTAGCCTGGCTTATTGTCTGTATCAAGTGGCTGTCAAGTTTTCAAGCATTAACGATTCTACTTAACGATTAAGTAGATACCGTGGATACAACAGTGACCCAGATAGATGATGGGCAGAATGGGTACCTATCAACTTCTGGGCAGGCACCCCAAGGACAGACTGGGTACTTATCAGCCTCTGGCTGACCTAGCAATTGCTCAGCCTACAAACGCCCTCACGTGTGCATCTACCATCTTCCAGCCTTCTCTGAGGTGCATATGCTCTCAACCTTGGTCTGGCGCAGCCTGCTCAGCCCGGGGTGCCTGTTCTGAACCAAGCCTCCTGCCACTGGAACAGCAGTGTGGATGATTACAGTGACAGCCTCCTTGGGGCAGGGAGGAACGACTGTGGCACACAGCCAGATGATAAACTACATCCACAGTGCGTGGCAGGGCTCATTTGCTGCTAAGGGGGCTTTGCCGATGTTTACTCGGGACGCTCCAAGTAAGCAGTTCCCACCCGGCCTGACTTGGAGAGTGTGGAAGTTTCTCTGCTGTCAGCCGTGGCTGCCTTTTGGGGGTGAAGACACCGTTGGGCAAGCACACAGCTATGTCCAATTGTGCTTTTCCAACGTAGGACTTGACTGACGCTAAACGGAGGGGAACAGATTGGGAGAAAATGTAGCAGGGTGCTCTGGGGAGTAAGGCAGATGTGTGCACATGAACACACCTGTTCCGGGGAGTCCATGGCAGTGAAGAGCTAAGCAAGGTAACTAGAACAAAGAGGGAAGTTGCCATCATGTCGGTCATAGAGGCAAAATCTTTGGCAAGCCAGCCAACCCTTCAGGGCCAAGGCCTTCCGTCAAACAAAGATAACCGTTTTTGTTGTTTTTTGGTTTTTGGTTTTTTTTTACAGGAGCATGCACACGAGAGCACGTCAAAGCAGCAGCCCATGGGCATTACGGCTGCAAAGAGCCATCTTTCTCAACTGGGTGACTTTACCTCCTGGGGCCAGTTGGCAACAACATCTGGACACATTTTTGGGTGTCTCATCGGGAGAGGGGCTACCGGCATGTAGCACATAGAAGCCAGGGGCGCTGTAAACATCCTGCAACGTGTAATTCCCCCAGCGGAGAATTTTGTGGCTCCAAAGTGTCACCGGTGTTGAAGGCGAGAAGCCCTGAGCTAGAGGAACAGGCTTAGATCTGCATTTTAGGTGATGTGGGACTGGGAGAGCCGTGTACCTTCTCATCCGAAAAATGGGACAGTAAGGCCTGAGCTGCTCATCACACAGCTGTATGAAGCTCAACGCCTGAATACCCAGGAAAACTTATTTTTGTAACAGGGCCCTTTTCTGAGCTCTTCTTAGCTTGAAGCCCGCAGGAGTGATTAAAGCATCTGGCACAGTCACTGGCACATAGTAGGGGCTCAATAAATTGAAATGAAAATCACAGTAAAAACAAACCAAAAAAAGGCCCATTTCCCATCTCTGTACTGTTTTCTCCATTCTCAAAGCTACCTTTTTTTTTTTTTTTTTTTTGCCTCTTCTATTAAGTTCTACACAGGCAGAGGAGGTAGTGGTGTTAGCAGAGGCTGTGTTGAAAGTACCCTGAATGGATAGGACTAACCATACCCAGAGGACAGAGGACACAGGAGATTGGGAAGCTTTGCCCAATCTCAAGGGAAAGCCTCCAGCCCCATGCAGTCCCTCTGCTCATCAGAGGTCAGCGCGCCCAAGGAGCTGCATCAGTTGTTGGCACTCAGGCTATGGAAACTGGGCACAGAGTGGGCACCTTGGTGGGGGATGGGAGGGGCCCGTACCTAGAGTGCTATTTCCTCCCAGTTCCTCCTGGAGCCCTTCGCACGTTACCAGGCCTGCTGTGTGGGGACCAAGGGCATGATCCACCCTTGAACTTGCCATCCATCGGAGAGTGCCAGATGTACCCTTGAGATGTGAGGAGAGAGAAAGGAGACATCGCAAAGTGTGTGCAAGTGCTGGAGCAGATGGCAGATGTACTGAAAACGAGAAGCCCAGAGGCAGAACGGAGTGTGGGCCGGGCCTGGGCAGAGGAGTCAACACCAGTAGCCGCATTTTTGTGCTTCAAGGTCCTCAGCACTCTGGACCGCCTTCTTGTCCCAAGGCTCTCTCAGCTGGAGGGACTCAGAGGCCATCTTGTCCAAACCTCCAAAGGGGATGAGGAGACAGGCCGCGGTGGAGGGAGGTGTCCCGCCTCAGCTGCCAGCCCGCCCCCAACTACACGGATTTGCTTCCTCATGCTCTCCCACCCCCATGTCTATGAAGAAAGTGAAAAGATCCCATCTTGGCACGTGCGGAAACCGGGGCAGAAAGGGCAGCTTCCAGTGTGGATCCTCCCACACGTCAGGCCTGGGAAGGAACGGGGCCTGCTTTGGGTCAGAAGAGGGGAAGGGGTGCCGTAGGCCAGCTTCTCTTGGCGGGGGAGGGACGCAGAGAGGAAGCCCTTGGGAAGAGACCTTAGGAGCTGGTCCCTTCCCAAGGGCTTCCTTGTCCCCAGAGGCGTCCGCTCTCCCCACCAAGGGTGATCTTGTCCCTGACCCCGTTCTCCTCCCCCTTCCTTCCCCTCCAGAACAAGCACGTGCCGCATCGCCAGCTCTTCCCAGGAAGTGTTTAATCCTCGTAGAAACTCAGGGAGGTGGGTTGGGGACTCCCTGCCCCCCACCCCCAGCACCCTAGAAGCTAGCCTCAGGATAGAGAGAGGGGCCCCTGGGAGCCAGGCTCACCTTTGCTTTCCTTTCCCTGCCCCCTCCGCTCCCCCTGCCAGAGGCCAGGTTCTCCTCCAACAAGTGCACTGGGCCACCCCGCCTCCTGCTTCGCCTCGGTGCCCCCCAGTGCTCTCCCTCAAGCCCGCATCTGGGTCCCTCCCTTAAATGCCACTGGGACCCCAGGGTTTCTGCAGAAGGAAAGACACAGACAAGAGTCTGGTTCACAAGAGGTGGCCTGGGGGAGCTTCCACTGGGCCATGTGGCCCCTCGGCCCCCTGTGTCTAGGGACCCCCAGCAGTTGGCTCACAGAGCCTGCAATTTGGCAATTCCTCCGCTGTCCCTTCCAGAAATCTTTCCTCAGACCCCACCAGCCACACAAGTGGGGAGAGGGCAGTGTGCAGCTTGAGGCTGCTGTCCCTGGCCCGACGTTGTGGCACCGAGGGGAGGCTAAGGCTCCTAAACGCAGCCTGACCTTTGGCAGGAGGCGAAAGCTGGTCTTTGGCTGGAATGTAGCTAGAGAAGGCACACTGGCTGGCGAAGGGGGCTGGGGACCCCTCAGGGGCGAAGGAGAGGCCAAATGCTCTTGTCTGCAGGGCTCAACCTCCCAAGCCACTTGAACCTCCCCCGCCCCCCGCCAAGCTCTCTCTCCCTGCCCTGGGCTGCAAATCAAGGCACATTTAAAGGACGGAGCAGCCCTGGGTAAAGGCACTAGAAAAGCCCCCATGTGTGCTTGCAACAGGCGACAGCCAAGGAGGTCTGGAGCCCTGGCGTGGACACTGCTAAGATGTGGGAAGGGAAGGGGAGGAGACTTCAGTATGAGGGCTCCCTGAATGGCAGTGAGATTCTGCCACTGGCTGAGGAGAGGCCTTCCCCTCACTTCACTCTGGGCCTAGGACGGGAGGCTGCGGAAACTGGGCTGGGAAGGCCAGTGCAGCCGGCGCCCCAGCCACCCCAGCCGCCCCTTCCACCTTGAGTTCGGAGCCTCGGGGAAGACTGGCTCCCTGGCTCAGAGCCCCTCCTCTTCCCGCACATCCCACCAAGCCTCCTGGGGGACCAGAAGCTCCAGGAAGCCTGGGAAAGAGAAGTCAGGGAGCTGCGGCTGCCCTGGACACCCTATGGCATTAGGCAGAAAGACCTGGACTCACCCCATCTGAGGACCTACAGGGCAAGGCTGGCCCAGTGGAGGGAGGGGGTCCGGCATAAAGGAGAGCAGACATTAGTCAAGCTTCCACTTCATGTAAACAAGAAGGAGTGACCCCTGCCCGGCGGCCGACAGTCTTGCAGAGGCATGTGATTGTCCTGACGTGCTGCAGACTCTCCCACGTGGGACTGAGGGTCCCTGAGGCCAGCATGGCAGCTGTTGGGCAGGAAGCAAGTAAGGGTCCGAAGTGCAAACTGGTGCAGCGTTTGACCTGTATTCTCCATAGGACAGGGCTGGGGATATCCACAGGTCCTGCCCACCGCTGGCTCGTGGCTCAGGAGATCACACAATTGCTGGCCTTGGAAGGACTGGGATTTGTTTTACCTGCAGAGACAAGGGACACAGGCGAAGGGGGATGTAAGTGAAGTGCTCAGTGGACTCCCCTCCCACTCCTCTCCCGTGTATTGCCTAGACTTCAAATAGGGGCTGGGGCCACGGGCTCCCTGCCAAGCTGTTCATCTGGAGTCAATAGGGCTCCCCAACCCCCCAAAAAAGCTAAAGGAAAGGTTCTCCCTGTCTGGTCGTCTCAGCTAGACTGTCACTGGTCAGGATATCAAGGGATCTGCCATCTCCTGACCTCAGCAGGGCCGGGGGAAGGACCCAGAGCCCTAATCCACAACTACAGTCAATGACTTAAAAGTCTCACCAAGAGGCAGTTTACCAGCAGCCAACGCTGTACGTAGCCTCCCAACTTACAAAGCACAACCAGTCATTCTCTCAGGTTGTCCCCACCCCCACGGCTGCACTTCAGGAAGGTATCACCAACCCCGCGTTACATCGAGGTTGGCAGGGGGCACCAGCTCCCCGAGCCAGTCAGCACCAGGGCCAGCGGCCGCTCCGCCCTCCGCATGCATCCAGCCTCAGGTCCTGCCACTGCGCAGGCACCCGGGTCAGACAGAGAGCCAGGTACCACAGCACAGACCACACGTTTAGGGGGCTGGTTTTAAGAGCAGAGGGTGAGGGAGCACACTTCACTGAGGGGAAAGGGGGTGGGGGGGAGAACGCTGTTCTTCTCCTGGCCAGAGAAGCCCGTATCTCCTCTTCCCAGCCCCCTTCCATCCATTTCCGCCCCCTTTACAATCCCAAACAGAGGCCAGTGGCTTCTTTGGTTGGATTTCTGCTGTGGGAGCTGCGGAGGGAAGCAGTGAGCTGTGAGGCAGACACTGACACCCCCTGGCCTCCGAGGTGCCTCTGTACTCCGGGGGCCCTGGCTGTCTTTCTCCTAGGTAGGAGCTACTGAATTATTTCCTGCCCAGCCCTTTCTACACAGCAAGAGTCACCTCCCCTGTGCTCACACCACCTTCCCATATCACTCCAGCTGTGAATTTAATTAAGGTGGTGGCTGCCTCCTTTCTTGGGCCATTAGCAAGGGAGACACTGAGCAGGCTCAAGTAAGCTCTTCCTTCCCCCCACCCCCTCAGCTAACCACCGCTTGGTTGGTGCCAACTGGACCCACTCCTCAGGACTTTCTACAAGTCCAGCTGGGCTTCCTTGGAAGCCAAGCTTGAGCCAAGGCTGAGAGGAGGTAGGAGGGGACTCAATTGACTGTGCCATCCCCTCCCTGAGGGTTCCAAGGGTCAAGGAGCGTGGGTCATCTTCCACGGTGGGGCCGGGCCCCCTCTGATGCAGCTCTGCCCAAGTGACTCCTGCTGGCGTCCCGCAGTCCCCTCGCTGCGGCAATGGACGCAGCCATCTCCACTTCCTATCCGCAGTGGCTGGTTTTATGTGCTTGGCCTACTGAGCAGATGCTGAGTTCCTCCCCTGAGGCAGCAGCATTTTGGAGGCAGGTAAGCAGATCGATCCCTGCATCAGGAAGCAGGGGAAGGAGTGTAGCTGGGGGGTGGGGGTGGGAAGCCTTAGAGGAGCCTGCCTCCTAAGCCTGCGCTCTGCCCCCCGCTCCTGCCCTCCTGCCCGGAGAAGCCGGGAGTGGCAGGGGCCAACAACCCCAGTTTGCCTGGGTGTGCTTCCCACTCGTTCCAGAAGGCCGACGAATGCCTGCAGGGGTTCTTTGGATGCAGGACTCATCCCCATGCCTCTACCAGAGAAACTGGTTTGAGGGTGAATTATCTGTATTCTGTCATTCCTTCAGTGTCATTCCTTTAGTGCACGTTGACTGAGAGCCCACCACATGCAGGAGTTCGGCAAGACTGAGGAGAATCAGACCTGCTCAGCTTTAAAGGGAAGAATACATAAATGGCCATGGGTGGCCCAAAGGGAAGGTCAAACTTCAAAGGGAGGTAACACTGTAGTAAGACTGAAAGTAGGGGTGGGGGCGGGGAGGCACCCGGGGCACCAGGGCAAGGACCCATGGGCTCTACCTCCCTATGGGTTTCAAGACTTCATATACCCCTTTTCTGGAAGATTCATCCTCTGCATGTCCACACAGCTTTCTCCCTCCCTTCATTCAAGTCTCTGTTCAAATGTCCCTTTGTCCCTTTATCAGAGAGAACTTCCCAATGACCCCTTTATACAAGGATCACTGCCCTCCCCTGCCTTTCTTTTTTTTTTTTTTTAATTTTTTTTAATGTTTTATTTATTTCTAGGAGAGAGAGAGAGACAGCGTGAGCAGGAGGGTCAGAGAGAGAGGAGTCACAGACTGAAACAGGCTCCAGGCTCTGAGCTGGCAGTCAGCACAGAGCCCGACGCGGGGCTCGAACCCACGAACCGTGAGATCACGACCCAAGCGAAAGTCGGATGCTTAACCGACTAAGCCACCCAGGCGCCCCTGCCCTTCTCTTTTTAGTCCAGCATTCACTCCGAAGGGCATGGACTTTGTTTGTTTTGTTCACTGTTGTGCCAAGAGCGTAGGGCCGTGCCTGGCATACAGCCGACGTTGCGTAGGTATGTATTTGTTGAGTAAAACGTATGGCCAGGCAGTGGCAGGCTACTTAAAGGCTCATACCAATACTAACAGTAATAGCAGCGCCAACAGATACTGACTGGGTGATGTACATGTGCTCACTCACCTAGATGGTGATGAAAGTCCTGGCGAGGCCGAACAGAACCCAGGAGGGCAGAGGGGTTATGACATATGCCAGAGAGAGCAGGATGCTTGCCTCCTTTCTGGAACTGAGTGGGATCAGTTCCTCTAAGGATGCTCACTCGGCTAGCCTCACCTTGCTGTGTGGCGGGGGCCCCGGTTGGGAACCGAGCTTGGGTTTATCAAATTGGACCTCCAAACAGCAGCTGGGGTCTGCCCCAGGCTCCTCAAGAGTGACACTGAATTCTGAAGGCAGCTCTTGAGTAGACTTGTCCTGGAATTGGAGGCCCACACGCCCCTTATGAGCTCTGAACCCTAGAATCACTTTCCCAACCTTCCATCTCAGGGGCCCAGATTTCCCCGATACCTGGGACCTCTAGCTCCTGGGGGGCGGGGGGGTGGTGACACAGGAGAGCCTGAAGTCCCAAGTCGAGGAGCTCTGCAGCCACAGAACTAGGAACCAGACCACCTGCCAGCTAGGGCAGCCCGCACCCTCATGCATGAATCATGGGAACCCAGGAGAGTTCTAGAACTGCAACTGTTGCTGCAGTCACCCTAGAGAACTCTGGGAAAAGCATGGGCGAGAGGATCTTGGGAGGTGGTGACCCAGAGGCACTCGGGGCTGTAAATGGCCGCTCTCTTCTTCCTCTCCACTGGTGGGATACCAGGGGAACAGTCTGTTGTGTAAGAAGCCTCCAGCCTCTTCCAAAGTGTCTTTAAAGATGTAGGGAAATGGCACTAACCCTAACCTTCTGGAGATAGCCATGAGCTTTGTGCAATGCCCTGGGAGGCAAGAGACCACATTGCCCTCTCTCACCGCATGACCATGACACAGAGGCTTGCGTCTCTGCACCTCCTGTCTGTAAAATGTCATCAGGCAGGTGGCTGTGAGTTCTGTGTGAAAGCATTTAGCATGTATCCACCTAGAACCTGCTCAGGGAACGTTCGTGTCTTTCTTCCCCTAACCATGGTCAAGAGTGTTGGCCATTTCCCAATGATCTCCTTGGAGGGCCTGGTGGGGGGGGCTCCAGAACATCACCTGGAACTTCCTCCCCCAGGCAGCCCTGTGAGAACAGAGCCTTGTCCAAGTCCAAGTGTCATCATAATCGGCTGCTCTTGGGACTCCCTACATGGACCCAGGACACTTGTTTAAAATGTAGATTCCTACATTTTAAGAGCACAGGCCAGTGGTACAGATTCCTCACTGCGGTTTGGTTTGTTGTTTGTTTGTTTTTTGAGAGAGACAGAGTATTAATGGGAGGAGGGACACAGAATCTGAAGAAGGCTCCAGGCTCTGAGTTGTCAGCACAGAGCAAGAAGTGGGGCTTGGACTTGTGAACCCCAGGATCATGACCGGAGCTGAAGTCGGATCCTCAGCCGAGTGAGCGGCCCAGGGGCCCCTCCTCGCGGGGTTAACAAGGCTCTCCGGCAAATGCTCCTCCCTGAGATTGGGGTCTCTGCCCAGAGGGCCGGTGCCAAGCTCCTCGGTTGAGAGAAAAACTAGAAGGAAAAGGAGTTCAGCTTCCACCAGTAGAGGGCGGAGTGAGCCTTCGCACCACCAGGCAACCAGGAGGGGGGGTGGGGGGGCTGCAACCCCTCCCCTCCCTGCCCGCCCCCCCAAGGATACTTAGGCCTAAAGGAAGGGATTTCCAAAGGTTCTCCCAAGGGCCACAGTTGGGCTTGCAAACATTTGCATGCTGTTTGACAACTATATACTTCTTATCAAGCAATTTTACAGGCTGCCAGCACTTAGCTTTCTATTTTTCTCTTCCACCCACCCTGTCCGTCAGCCCAGGCTCTCCCTTGACAAGAGGATGGCAGGGAGAGAGAAGACAGAGTCAGAATCAGGAGCTCAAAGGGACCTCAGAAACCCTCCCTGGCTTAACCCCTCCTCTTTTCGAGCAGGAAACCCCCCTGGGGAAGGGAAGGGATATGGCCAGGGTCTGGGGAGCAAAGTACTGTGAGCTGAGATCCCACACTGATATCTGTTCTGATGATGTTCTGAATGTTCACTGTAGGAAAGGATCCTTTCGCTGGATGAGGGCCCCAAGCTAAAGTGGTTTCTTCCCAGACGACATTCTGAGAGTACTGAAATGACTAGTCCCAACCTTGGGGGCCCCATACCACCAGGAACGCCACCCTCTGGTGCCCAGAGTCCTAATGACTTAGCTTCTGCCTGAGAAGAGGTGCTCGAACAGCTCAGATGCAGTCAAACTTTTGGGAGGCTGGAGGCCAATAAAAGAGCCTTTAGGGGGAGGACTCTGGCTTCTCGCCTCTGCCTGTGAGGGAAGCCAGCAGCAGGGAGAGGAAAGGTCTCATTAGCAACCTGGATTTCAGGCCCTCGGGAACTGGATACCCAGCCAGGTGGGCAGCGGCTGCGCTGGGTGTGGCCAGTCTGTGTTTCTTCTAAAGGATACAGAAGGAACAGGGGGACCCTGCCGGGCATCCCTGGGGCCTTCCTGACCACGTGCCGGTGTGTTGGGGGCTCAGGAGAGGAGCTTCCCCAGGGTGCGGTTGCATGTGCTTGGCTGGCTCCTGGGCACCATGTGCAGACACGCCGAGGGCAGCAGCAGTGACTGTCCAAGTCCTCCAAGCAGGGGAACTGGCTGCTGAGAGACTTAGGAAAGGCAGCAGGAAGGGACAAGACAATGGGCCTTGCGTTTCTATGGAAACAGCACCTCGGGGTGAGGGGCTGAAGGGAGAGGAAGCCCCCTTTTGCGGCTGGGCTTGCCCCTCCCTCTGCCTTCCCTGCCAGGTGTTCACCATGGCAACCCTTCCTCCAAACAAGAGGTGCAAAGTGGCAGAGCAACTGGTGTTGGGGGAGCCAGGGAGCCCAGGAGGGAATGGGAGAGGGTGTGGCGGGGTGGGCGGGCATGCGCCCTGGCCGAGGTTTGAGCCCTGGCCCCACTACCACTTACTGTGCCCCGGGACCACCTCATGCACCTGTCCGAGCCTCCACCAGCCCCCTCCGTGGCTGTTGTGAGGGCCAAGTGAGAGGGAAAGCGTCTAGTGAAGGGCCTGGCGCACGGAGGCGCCCCACAAATGCTTCCCAGCCACGTGGAAGAACGTCGCTGGCATCCGTGCCGTGCCCCTGACTCGCAGACACTCCCGGGCCTGTCCTAACTTTAAGAACCGCAGACTGAGCGTGTGGGTTCCCGCAGAAGGGCAGGCGCATCAGCAGAGGGGAGATGGCTGTGACCCTTATCCTCAAGCCGCGATCAGGTCAGGTCAAAGCTGGGGGCGTGGGGCACACAGGAGTCCTGGGAGCACTCGGGCCGCGCAGGGCAAGGGCCCGCCCACCCTCAGCTCCCTGGCCAGGTGGGAGGCCCGGCTCACTGCCGCAGTGAGAAACCCCAGTTCGGGGCCCCCCTCGACTCAGAGACGCTGCCCCGAGGAAGGGCACCGGCAGCGGTCCCGGTTGTCCCCAGCAGCCTCCGGAAAGGCCAGAGTGGAGCCGGCTGCAGACAAAAGATAAAGGCCCAGACCTCTAGGGGACCCCAGAGAGACCCGCCAGCAGGAACGATCTCTCCCAAATGCAAGCAGCATGGCAAACACCACTAACCAGATAAGCTCGGGGAAGAACCAAGTCAAACTATGTAAAACAGAAATGAGGAAAGTGGGTCAGGGCATTGGTGGGGCACAGGCGAGGGCGGGGTGTGTTTGCCCAGGTTGGGTCGTGATGACAGGTGACCTGGCGAGGAACACGTTTTCGAGAAGGAGCCCTAGACTCAGAGGCAGAGGTCAGGCCTGGGTGAGGCCACTCAGCCGCGTGGTGCCTGCTCCCCCGACAGAGGGGAAAGCTGCCCAGCCTCCAGGACTGCTAACGACGGCTCTCAGGCGGCTCCCCGGCCGCCACTGCTCTGAGCACTTTCTGTCCTCAGAACGGCTGAGCCAGGCAGCCGCCCTCCCGGCTTTCAGACGAGAGGGAGTGAACCCAGCCCCGCGGTGGGGGTGTGCTGACTCCATGAGGTGGAGGCGGGCCAGGGCCCGGTGGGAACTGAGGACCACCTTGGCCTCAGAGCTCCGGCTCTCTGCATCGGGCAGGCTGCCTTTCCGCAGATCGGAGGCGCCGCTCCCGAGGGGGCCCGAGGCCTGGGGAGCACGGGGCCGAGGGCGGAGGGCTCACCTGAGATGTCAGCGCTGGAGCCCTCGCTGGGCCTCTTCCCAGGCACAAACTCCACTTCCGCAAAGGTCTCGGTGGAGAGGGAGCTGGCCGTGCCGTTGGGCACCGGGGGCCGCTTGGCCCTGCGGCTGAAGAGCCTGGTGCTAAAGCGCTTGCCCTCCTTGGCCGCCGTGGCCTCCCCGTTGGCGGCTTCTCCCTTGCCGTTTCCGACAAGCGCCTCTCGGGGCTTGGGCTTCAGGTCCACGTGCAGGTGGGAGACCACCCTGCCGTCCTTCCGCAGCAGCTCCGCGGAGGGAATGGCCTCCACGGGGGGCAGCACCTGCTCCAGCGTGACCAGGTCGTTCAGGAAGCTCTCCAGGCGCCGGGCCGCCTCGCCGCCCCGGCCACCCTCCTCCTGCCCCTCGGGGTCGCCGCCCGCCTCCCGCTGCTGCCGGGCGGCCCAGCGCATCAACTCGCCCGGTGGGTGGCGGCTGCCCGCCACCAGGGCGTACTTGGGGTTGATCAGCTTGCGAGCCACGGTGGAGGAGTAGTTGGGGCCGAGCCTCCCGGCACCTCCTGCCAGGCTCAGCTGCCGGTACAAGTTCACCTCCTCAGAGATGGCGTACAGCTCCCGGAACTCCACGTCGAAGGGCTCCACGTTCTGTCCGGTCAGGAGGAGGAGAAGGTTCCTGTCCACGTGGGAGGAGCTCCAGGTGAACCTGGGAACGTGGGGACAGAGAAACACGACAGGTAGGCCCAGCCCGTGGCTTCGTCTTGCCAGCGGCCCCTTGGCAGTCCCTCTCAACACCCCTTGACTGCCCCCTGACCCAACCTGATCTACCACTGAGGCCGATGCCTTGCTGGCCGGTGGGAGACAGCTCCTGGCCTTCTCCCCGGGGGCCCCCCCTCCGCTGACCCACGTCCTCCCTCTTTTCCAGATCGTGGCCTCAAATGCAGAAAGCAGGCAAGGGCATGGGAAGTCAGGCCTGGATTCCAACCTGGTTTCTTTCTTTCTTTCTTTCTTTTCCTAGACACGTTTTTTTAAATCAATTAATTAATTAATTTATATTTTTAAGTTTATATCCAAGTTAATCAGCATATAGTGCAATAATGATTTCAGGAGTAGAATCTGGTGATTGACTCCTTACATATAACACCCAGTACTCAACCCCACCAGTGCAGCAAGCGTCGTCCTTAATGCCCATTGCCCATTTAGCCCATCCCCCCACACACAACCCCTCCAGCAACCCTCAGTTTATTCTCTGTATTTAAGAGTCTCTTGCGTTTTGTCCCCTTCCCTGTTATTATTTTTCCTTCCCTATGTTGACCTGTTTTGTATCTTAAAATTCCACATACGAGTGAAGTCATATGATGTTTGTCTTTCTCTAATTTCACTTTGCATAATACCCTCTAGTTCCATCCACATAGTTGCAAATGGCAAGATTTCATTCTTTTTGATTGCCAGGTAATACTCCATCGTGTATATATACACCACATCTTCTTTATCCATTCATTCGTTGATGGACATTCGGGCTCTTTCCATACTTTGGCTATTGTCGATAGCGCTGCTATAAACACTGGGGTGCACGTGTACCTTCGAAGCAGCACACCTGTAGCCCTTGGATAAATACCTCGCAGTGCAATTGCTGGGTCATCGGAAGTAGTTCTATTTTTAACTTTTTGAGGAACCTCCACACATTTTCCAGGGTGGCTGCACCACTTCTCATTCCCACCGACTTGGTTTCTACCCTTTTATGCCTTGTCATGTGGGGCTCATAGGGCGTACAGTCACAAAGGTGCTGGGAGGCTCAAGTGTGACACCATATATAAAACATTTAGCTCAGCCCCTGGCACACACATTTTAATCAGTAATGCAGCTGCTGCTACTGTTAATATCATTCCATCCCTTACTGGCTCCTCTCTAGGTTTTTAGAGCACCTGGTACCTACAAACCCCTATACTTTAACCATGTAAGGGGACTTATGCCATTTGTTGATTGTTCCCTGTGCCCAGGTCTCTTCCCTCACCCAGATATCAGAACACTTGGAGGGCAAAGACTGCTGAGATAATGGTCTCCCCTGTTCCTGGTAATTTACTTCTGAATCAGAATTTGGGAGACATTGCCTCCACACCACACCCTCATATTTCTTTCCTTTTTCTTTCTTTCTTTTTTTTTTTTGGTATGTGAAAAAAAATTTTAATGTTTATTTATTTTTGAGACAGAGACAGAACATGAGTAGGGGAGGGGCAGAGAGAGAGGGAAGCACAGAATCAGAAGCAGGCTCCTGCTCAAACTCATGGGGCTCAAACTCACGAATGGTGAGATGGTGACCTGAGCTGAAGTCGGATGCTCAACCGACTGAGTCACCCAGGTGCCCCCCACATGAAAATTTATTATTGTCACGTTTTCACTGTCAGGACTTATGATCTTGCTCTTTTCTTCTTGCCTTTGCATTAAGGCCAAAAGAGACATATTGGCTACTCTGACAACCTTAAAGTGAACTCCAGGAATGTCACTGACAGTGTGACCTTTGCGACCAAATCCAGCAACCAGAACCTCATCACTTTCCTCAGTAAAATTCAAACAACCATCACTGGGTACAAAGGCTGTGATTATTTTGTCATTCGTGATCAGCTGGACCGTGACACACTTCCTGATGGCAGAATTTGGCTATTTGGTTTCAACCCCTACGCTCCCCAGTATGATTCCCTTTATATGGGAAGCATCTCCAAAGGCTTGGCCTTCAGGGCTGTGCCCAAGTGGGCTTCCTTGTCCTGTTCACAACGCCACTTCTGATCTCGTTGGTGGCTGCGGAGCTTCCTGGCCAAATGAAGACTGCAATGTTTACCCATCCTGCCGGCACCACGGGCCTGGGCAAAAGAGAGAGACCACACCCTCACATGTATTTCCCAAATCTGGTCCATTTTGCTTCCTGCTTGTCCCACCCAAAAACTAGCTTCAAAATGCAACCCTTTGCTGTGGACCATGAAAGGCAGGCCGTTCTTGATGCCCAGTAAGACTTGACCTTCTTTTTAGAATAATCCAGTATCCAGAAATTTTTATATTTGTTACCACAGATAAAGGCCTCCTGGGCCCTTCTCTGACCTGGCCCCCAACTCACCTGTAAGATCCAGTGGCCACTTTTTCACCATCTACCATTAGGAACTTTGATGACAGGGTCCCCTTGACCTTCCCCATGGGCATGTAGAAGCCAACACCTGTCACAGAGCGAACACGGATGTTCTGTTGGGAAGAGAAAGGCACTGTCACTCAGGCTTGGGCCTATGAGGCTTTGAGCCAAGTGATGTGTGGGCAGAGGAGGAACCCTCTTGTTCATGGAACCCTGCCTATTGGCTTCTGTCTATACTAGCCTCTACTTCCTATAGTCTTAGAGCTGGAACCCCATTTGAAGAGCAGGAGGAAGGGGCGCCTGGTGACTCAGTTGGTTAAGGGACCGACTTCGGCTCAGGTCATGATCTCGCAGTTCAAGGGTTTGAGCCGTGTGTCAGGCTCTTTGCTGACAGCTCAGAGCCTGGAGCCTGCTTCGGGTTCTGTGTCTCCTTCTCTCTCTGTCCTTCCCCTGCTCTTGCTCTGTCTCTCTGTGTCTCAAAAATAAATAAATGTTAAAAATTAAAAAAAAAAAAAAAAAGAAGAGCAGGAGGAAGTTAGCAAACTTTGCTTTGAATGTGGATGAGCCCAGGTATAGTTCCTGCCAGCTCCAAAAGCTCCCCAGAAGAGAATCACGGCCCTAGCTTTGACCCTAACACTGACATTGCAGCGTGAGTGCCCCAGGACTGGGCCAGAGCTGCCTCTTTAGCCTCAATAGTCTTGAGATAAAATTTAAGCTGGGCATGTAATTTAGGGTTATCAATTCACAAGGCAAGGCTTTAGACAGAAAGAAAGGGGTTGAGGTCTTGATGTTCACCTGTGTCCCTGAACTGGGGAGGAGTAAGAGGAAGAGAGAGAGGCAGTCTCTATCTTACCTCCTGCCCTTCCTCCTCATCCTTCACCCCTACCCCAGTGGTACAACTTACTCGAATACGGTAGTCAGCAAGCTCCAGGCTCTGACACATCTCCAGGAAAAACTTCACACCTGCCTCATCCAGGATGATGTACACAGGGACCCGGCGCTTACACGCAGCATCTACGATGTCTTGGAAGATATCGCCATCAGTGAAGAGGTCCATGACCACAGCAATGACCTGGACGTGGAAGGGCACTGGTGAGGCGCGTGGTGACTCCACATCTACAGTGATACGCTGTGGTTCAGAGAGCACCAGCTGGGCCTGAGGAACTGGGGCCAAGAGGCAAACACCCCATCTGCACCACTCTTGGGTTCTCCACGTGCCCACCACCTCTGAGCACGTCTGAGCCCAGAGGTGGGCTCTCTGCTCTGGAAATGCCTGGTGGTCCAGGCTATGCTACTTGTACTTCATCCTTGACAAATCCCCACGCCCCACCCTGGGCGCTCTCCGGCAGCTCTTCTGAAGCCAGTCAGGCCAATCTAGGAGGCTAGGAGACATGGTCCTAGAGCCCTAGGGAAACAAGTAGGCTGAAGAGGATGAGGTCACTGAGATGCACGGGATGGACTCACTTCCACCAGCTGTAGATCTTTTCACATCCCCTTCCTTGCAGGCCTGGTTAGTTTTGATCTCCCTACAGCTGTGCAAAGTTCCATGTCCCCCTTGGTGCAGATCCAGGCAGAGCTCCAGTCAGCTCAAACTCCCCTGACCTCCAAGTGGCCAGGCCATGCTACATGCCCCTTAAGGTCAAGGTCACTGCCTAGGACTCTTGATTTCTAAAAGCCTGTCCTGGAAAGTGAGGCATTCTGCCTTTCTAACCTTAGGTTCCTCCATTTTCCTGTGCAGACGTTTCTCCCCTCCAGCTGCAGGGTTTTCTTGCTGGCCCCAAGAATCGTGTATGTGATGCGGGGAAAGGGAGTACTTTGAGGTCAGGAGATCTGGTTATAATGAATTCCTATATATGTGACCTAAGGCAAGTCACTTAACCTTGGTGAGCCTCTGTTTCCTCATTTACAAAGTGGGTATACCCAGTACCCTGTATTTTATGCATTTGCCATAGAGATTAGAGATAACACCTATAAAGCATCAAATACAGTGCCTGGTATGTAGTAAGTCCTAAATAAATGGTAATCACTGTACGGTTGAGGGAGTCCATTAGTTGTAACTGAAAGCCCGAACTCTGAAGTCAGACAGGCTTGGAACAGGGCTAGTGCACCTGCTGTGCCACTGACGTATCAGTGACCCAGTTACTATGAGTGTCCCAGCTACTGTCTCAAAGGCTTGTTGTGAGGGCTTAGGGAGATGAACCAAGAGAGCACTTAGCACAGTGCTGGCCCACGGAAAGCTCAATAAGTAAGTACCCTTCATCCTCACCACCTTCACACATGCGCTCTACCATCACCTCTGCCTCTAAAGACCCATTTCCCCCCCCCCCATCCCCACCACATCATTTACACAATATTATTTAAGACTATTCTTAGCTCCTACATTTCATACTCTGTCATCCATACCAGTTACCATTTACTGAGCTTCACAGGCAGAGGGAAGATCTAAAGACAAATTATAATCCCTAACTTCAAGGGGTTAATCCCCTTGAATGATAAGACATTTGCACAAAATAACTGAGACATGAGGCAAATTGAGACGAATGCCTGAAGAGGTATGCAAATGACATGTGATGTGAGTTCAAAGTTGGTGGGGGCGGGGGAGAAGGAGGGGCAGAGAGACAGAGGGAAGGAAAGAGATTGAATGATTACTTCTAGCTCAGGGAGAAGAAAGGCTTTATGAGGGGGCTGAAACCTGAAGAATGGGCAGCCTCGGGGACCATGAGAAATGAACAAGGAAGAAAACCAAGCAGGCAAGTGGGCAGGGCTGCCATGCACCAGTAGGCAGGTTGTGCACTGCACACGGGCTCTGCACTAAGCGGGTGAGTGGAAGATGTGCCTGCCTGAGGAAGGGATGCCTTTTCCTAATCTGCACACAGCTTCCACATGGGCCAGCAGAAGCCTACAATGTGGGGATTTCAGGCCAAAAACACAGCATAAACAAAGGCACTGAGGACAGAGACTAACATGCACTGAACACTTTCCATGTGCCTCACACTGTTCCAGATGCTTTAGGTAAATTTTTTTTTTTAATGTTTGTTTACTTTTGAGATAGAGAGAGAGACAGAGCATGAATGGGGGAGGGGCAGAGAGAAAGGGAGACACAGAATCCGAAGCAGGCTCCAGGCTCTGAGCTGTCAGCACAGAGCCCGACGCGGGGCTTGAACCCATGGATTGTGAGATCGTGCCCTGGAGCCAAAGTTGGATGCTTAGCCATCTGAGCCACCCAGGCGCCCCTCTTTAAATTTTCTAATTTGATCCTCACGTCGAGGAGGATTGTTCTCATTTTACAGATGAGGAAGTAAATGCAAAGGGGCTAAATCATGTGCCCAAGGTCATACAGTTAACATAGAGCAGAGCAGGGATTTGAACTCAAGTCTCTCCGACTCCAGAGTCTTCACTTCATTGCATCACACAGGCTTACAGAGATGGGACAGCTGTAAAGTATTTTTAGAAACATCACATCAAAAGCTAGTTCTTTAAAAATTTTTTTTTAATATTTATTTTTGAGAGGCAGAGAGACACAGAGCATGAGTGGGGAGGGGCAGAGAGAGAGGGAGACACAGAATCTGAAGCAGGCTCCAAGCTCTGAGCTGTCAGCACGGAGCCCGACGCGGGGCTCAAACTCACAATACGTGAGATCATGACCTGAGCCTAAGTCGGATACTTAACCAACTGAGCCACCCAGGCGCCCCAAAAGCTGGTTCTTTAAAAGACCAAATAAGATAGACAAACTTCTGACAAGACTAATGAAAACAGGAAATGCAAACAAAATCCTGAGTAAAAACAGAGAAATAACTACACACATATTTACTTTTTAAGAAATCATACTATTTAGGGGCGCCTGGGTGGCTCAGTCGGTTAAGCATACAACTTTGGCTCAGGTCATGACCTCACAGTTCATGGGTTCGAGCCCCGCGTCGGGCTCTGTGCTGACAGCCAGCTCAGAGCCTGGAGCCTATCTTTGGATTCTGTCTCCCTCTCTCTGACCCTCCCCTGCTCACACTCTCTCTCTCAAAAATAAATAAAACATTTAAAAAATTAACAAAAAAAGAAATCATACTAGTTAAGAAACAGTAAAAAATGGTAAAAAGAATATTAGGACTATTTATCATTGATGAATTTGAAAATGAGAGTGATATGGTTAAGTCATTAAAAGAAAATGAAACATAAAACAGCACGATCCACTAAGGTTTATCCTAGAAATGTAAGGATGACTCAACATCAGAAAATCTGTTGTTTTAATTTATAACATTTATGGGGTCAAGGAGGGGAAATCCTTTATTAATAGTTTTTTTTTTAAGTATTTGATAACATGAGATCCCTGCTTATGATTAAAATTCTCAAAAAACTAAGAATAGAAGGGACCTTCCTTAACTTGATAAAAGCTATTACAAAAAAGCCACATGAGGCACACTGAATGGAAAAACTTTAGATGAATTCCCTTTAAGTCTCAAGAACATCAATAATACTTTCACCTCTTCTGTGGTGAAAAAAGTATTGGAGGTCCTGACTAATGCAATATGATGGAAAGAAGGAAGAAAAGAAAGAAAGAGAGGAAGAGACAAAGGAAGAAGGAGAGGGAGAAGAGATAGAAGGATTAGAAGAGACAAAACTACCAGCATTTGGAGATGATATTTTTACAGAAAATCCAGTAAAATGCAGAGGAACATTATTAGAATTAACAGGAGAATTTAACAAGATTTCCAGGTACAAGAAAAACTTACAAAGACCAATAGCATTCTTCTGCTACAGTGACAATCAACTAAAAAAGGGGGGATGGGGAAAAAAATAAGACCAAAAGTGCAGTTTAGGGCATGTGGTCAGTCAGTTAAGCGTCTGACTTCGGCTCAGGTCATGATCTCATGGTTCATGAGTGTGAGCCCCACATCAGACTCTGATGTCAGCGTAGAGCCTGCTTCAGATCCCATCTCTCCCTCTCTCTGCCCCTCTCCCTTCCCCACTCTGTCTCTCAAAAATAAACAGTTTTTTAAAAGTACAGTTTAACCACATAGGATTTAAGAATTAATACCTTTATGGAGAACTTTAGAAAATTCTATTCAAGGATATTTTTAAAATAGTGAATGAATGAAGAGATAAATTGTGTTCATGGATAATATGATTCAATATTTGAAAAACTGAATTCTCCCCATGTTAATAAAATTCAATGCAATTCCAATGAAAGTTCAGTATTTTTGAGGAACTCAAATACTTCTAAGATGCAGAGAAGGCTAAAGATCTACAGTAGCTAAGTCAATTTTGAAAAAGAAAAGCTAAAAGGGCACACTTCTACTACCAGATAGTAAGGCATACTGCTGAGCTATAGTAATAAGCATTGTGGTGCTGAGGCAGGAAGAATTAAAAAACAAACCAATGGAACAAAACTGAGAGACTAGAAACAATCACTGTTATAAACACATAAAACTTTAAGTCTGATAGAGGTGGAATCACAAGTCAATGGAGAAAGGATATTGCTTAGCAGATGTTATTGGGAAATTGGCTTACTATGGAGAGAAAAAGTGCATCCCTGTCTTACATTATACATAAAGATGAATTTCAGCTAGGCTAAAGTACCAAAATGTGAAAGATAAAACTAATAAAGGAATCAATAAGATAGGTAAGAGTATTTTTTTTAAAAGTTTTATTTATTTAGGTAATCTCTACACCCAACATGCGGCTCAAACTCACAACCCCAAGATCAAGAGTCTCATGCTCTTCTGACTGAATCAGCGAGGCTCCCCAAAAGTACTTCTTTAGAGTCTAAAAGCAGAAGTCATAGCCAAATAAAATTTTATAAATAATGCATTTGAAAAATTAGGGGTTTTCTGTTCAAAGAAGAATGCTGTAGACAAAGGTAACTGGCTGGTGACAGGCAAAAGATACTGCAATGTCTGTGACCAAAAGGAATAATATACAAGGGATCCCTGCGAATTAGCAAGAAAAAGACAAGGAACTAATTAGAAAAATTGGCAAAGGATAGGAATAGGCAACGCCTAGAAGAGATACTCAAATGGGTAATAAGTATATAAAGAGAAACGGACCTCATTAGTAATCAGAAAAAAAATTCTAATTAATGCAAAGAGATATAAGTGAAAGAGATAGAGAGAGAGAGATACTACTTTACAACTACAAGATTAACTAAAAATGAGAAATCTGGATAATCCTAAATGTTGGTATGTGAGGAAAGGGGAAGCTTCATGCACTGCTGCTGCTGCTGCTGCTGCTGGTGGGGGGCACCCAGGGGCATGGATTCCCTAGAGCAGTGGGCAGAGCTTGGTGGATTTAAGAATAATTTAAGTGGTGCATAACTCGAGTCAGCAATACCCCTCTTGGACCTCTGGGATCTGTGCAACAGTCTATATATAAGAGGGCAGGAACGAAGATATTCGCTGCAGCTTTCTTTGGGATAGCAAGGAGTTGGCAACAACGTCGATGTCCCTCTCCAGAAGAATGGGTAAGGACAATGTGGGGAATGCACATGGCGGAGTCCTAGGTAGCTGACAGAGGCAATGTGCTGGTTCCAGTGCAGAACCTGGATAGTTCTTTTGGAAATGGATAGTTTGATTTAAGATGTCAGCGGACGAGATCTATAGCCTAATACCAACTATATAGATAAAAATACACTACATAAAATAACACCGCGTATGTTTTTCAAGGATACAGACATGTGCAGAGACATATTCTAAGCACATTAGAGTGGCTGCCTGTGGAGGAGGAAGGAAGGAGGGAGAAGATAAAACAAGAAGGGGCCTTCTGTGGACTGCTGATGGCAGCTCTGCACTGGAGGTCCCAAACACACACACATGCATGCATGCACACACACATACACACACACACACACACACACACACACAGCAGTTGGCTCAGAGCAGTTCAGAGTGGTGAGTACAGTGGGGTTGGGCTGGATCACAGAGGGTTTGAACTGGATGCTTCAGGCTATGCTGCATCAGAACACGCTCCCCCCCGCATCTTGCAGGGCTTCTGATACCTCACCTCCCAAGTGCCATCTGAGGCCAGAGGCCGTTGTTTGCTCATTTCCAAGCTCTGCACAGTGTCCAGCTCACAGTCAACCATCAAGGTATCGCTTGGGAGCTCCTGACCGGCTCCAAGGTGCTTCTCGACTCACACTCTTGCTTTCCTTTCATAATTGGCAAGAAGAAGCAGGGAGTCGGCTGCCCTCACAGCTACCCAACCCAACCCAAGGATGTGATGTGAACGGACCACAGCTGGAGGGAGAGAGGAGTCCCAAGCCGCCCCCCTCCCCCCTCAGGAGGCCTGGTCTGCGGCACCCTGGTGAGAGCCAGCCATCTGTGTCACTACCAATTAAACAGTGAAATATTGGTAGTAGGAAGTGAAATCAATTGCTCTCTGACTCCTGCAATCTCGTTGTGGAGGAGAGGTGATAATTACCCTCCGCCTCAGTCCCTGCGGGCACTGCCTGACATTCAGCTTCAGCCCCGGGAAAGCCAGCTCCCAAATCCCTTTGCCCGCGGTGTTGAACGGGCCACGTGATCCTCCGCGCCAAACCCAACTTGGAGACTCCCGGAGCCAATGGAAAATGGATTTTAAAAGAAGGACGTCACAGGCTCCGAACCCAGGGAGGCAGATTTCATCAGGAGAAGAAAGTCACCTCTGCCCCCACAAGGCTCCCCATGTCCTTTCCCTGGTTACCCACTGATGTGCAGCACCCAGGGAGAGAGGTTAATCCGAGGCGGCAGGGGTTTTCAGAAGCTGTCGCAGGCGCTGGCAAAGAGGCTCTGATGCTGCAATACTGCTCATCGGGTGTTTGATTAGCTTAACATCTCCTCCTCTGATATCCTGCCTCAGTGGAGTGGCAGGGGAGCACGGGAGGGCTAGGGAGCACCAGAATTCCTGTCATTCGCCTTTAATTAAACTGCCAGCTTTTCAGATGCTCAGTCTGGATTCCTTAATTACCATGAGATAAAGCGCGCAAAAGGACCCCACTTTCCCCATGCCCTCCAAGGCAGCTGCTCTCAAGCCCCCTGGCGTGGTTGGATGACCCAGACGAGCTGTGTGGGGCGGTGTGGATCTCACCAGCCTGCCGCACAGGCACTTCCAAACCCAACATCCTCTTAGTCACCCTGGCCAGAAGCCAGAGTCCGGGCCTCCTCCTCCTCCCCACTGAGCATGTCCTACCTGCTCCGTGTTCACCTGCTCTGGGTCAACCGCTTTCTGTTCCCACCGCACTGCTGCTCACTCAGGAGTGAGCATTTCCTACCGAATTTCTGGAACAGCTTCCTAACCAGTCTCTCCTACTAGTCTCTGTGCTCCAGTTCGTTCTCCTTGGCAGCGATCCCCCCCAGACAACGGCCTCATGAACCGGTGGGTCCCAGAGCCCTCCAACCTCCTGAGATCGGCCCGTGAAGGGCCTTATGATTGGCCCCTTTCTTCATCTCCAGCTTCACCTTGGGCCATCTCACCTCTGTCCCTACGGTTACCCTAGCGCGGCGTTTCTCTACAGTGTTACTGCTGACCTCCTGGGGCCAGTGTTTCTTTGTTGTGGGGGCTGTTCCTGTGCATTGCAGGATATTTAGTAGCATGGCGGTAGCGTCCTTCACAGTGGCGATGACCAAAAGTGTCTGTAGATGTTGATAAGTGTCTCCTGGGGGCAGGTTGCACCCCACCCCCACCCCTGACTGTCTTTTGAGAACCTCTACACACATCAGGCAGTTTTGAGTCTTTTTGTTTCTACTCCTTTCTTGGCCCTCTGAAACTCCTATGCAGCTTTCGGGGTTCGGGCAAGAATTTCTCCAACTTCTCCCTACCCAGCAATGCTTGCCGCTTCCTGCTTCCTGCCCACACTGGCTTCCAGGCAAGGAAGAGGTCCCTGACACTTTGTTGTAACATCTGCTGACCAGCTCTGTCCCTTACTGGGCTGTGGGCTCCCGGATGGCAGGGACCATCTGATTTCCCTCAGAATCTCCACCCTCGGGAGACATCTCAACACCAAGTCAGTTCTCTGTGTTTGTAGAATGAATGTCTGAATGTACTTGTGAGGTGCAGATGTAGGTTTGTAGTTACCTCTTTTATTTCATTAAATGACAAGACAGTGGGGTGGAGGGGAAAAAATAATACTGAGCAATATTCTTGGTTAGATCATCTTGCTGGAAGGCAAAGTTAAAGATCTTGCTCCAGTGTTAGGACATCTGAGTGGCTCAGTCGGTTAAGCATCTGACTCTTGGTTTCAGCTCAGGTCATGATCTCATGGTTGGTGAGTTCAAGCCCTGCATCAGGCTCTGCTTGGGATTCTCTGTCTCATCCTCCCTCTGCCCCTCCTCTGCATTCTCTCTCTCTTAAAATAAACATAAATAAAAAATAAACATTAAAAAAATAGATCTTCCTCAGGGGTGCAGAGAAGGGGAAATAAGTTGGTACCTTTTAGGACTGCTGTCTCAGCGACAGCTCAAAGATCTGATCTCTTTGCCTCTGTTCTACCTACCCAAGATCTTAAAGGAGCAGCCAGTCTGTAAGTGAGGACAGTACTTAACCAAGGGGTAGAAGTCTGCACCGAGCACATCAGGCCAGGAAGCAGGGCTGCCACCCGCACGTAGAGCAAGCACATGAAAATTACAAAAGGGAGCCTGTCCTCCCTGTAATGAGATGCAAGGCTGTAAGTGGAGCAATGGCTGCGTGTCAGCCGTACAAAGCCTCTCGGCCGTGCCTGTGTGCCGGGCACAGGCTGCACCTCAGCACTTAGTCCCTGCACTGAAGGACATTTCAGACACAAAGAATCTTAGAGGTAGGAGGAAACTTCAACAGCTAGAGCCCAGCTCCAAGGTTACTTTGCTCTGTTGGGCAGAGGTGGGACTAAAGCCTGGGCTCAACCCCAGTCCTGAGCTTCCCTCCAACACTAAGCTCCCCCCACCCCCACCAAGTGATGGGGACAGGGCAGCTCTGTGCACAGATCTACCCTGGCTGGGACCCCAGGCCACCTCCGGTCACACAAAACCAGGATGCTTCAGTAGAGGGGGACCATGCCGTTCTCTCCCTCACCGTTGTCCCCAGTTCTGCTAACGTGGAGCTGCAGGCACTGGGCTGGGTGTGGCTGCCATTGGTGGCAAAGATCCACCCCTTTCTCACTCAGCTCCATGGTATGGGGGGGAGGGGAGCAGGTGACAGGTCACAGGCCAGGTCTGTTCATTGCAGGAGGGCCGGTTGCAGGTCAGGTCCTTCTGGGGAGGAAGGAAGAAAGCCCACCAAGGCACGGCGGTGGTCCTCTTCCCACTGATTACCTACAAGAGTCTGGGGCCCCCGTTTATGTCCCAGGGCTGTTGGGAGGTTCAGATGAGGTCATGCTCACAAAATCCTATGAAAAAGCTGTGTGCTTATGAGGGGCCATTAAACTCACTCTAGGGTTAAGGGGGTTAACGTCCACACCTAGAGCCCTAAGGTTCCTTGGGGTAGGGAGGGAAGCAGCTGGCCCTCTGTCTGGCAGCCCAGGCGAGTCCGTTTGTCTGGGACCAGTGAGTGGTCCTTGCCTTTCCCATGGAGGGCAGTGCTGGGTCGGGGAGCCAGGAATCTCCTCTGATCTCCGCAGAGAGCGATGAAGGTCTATGGGGCAGGGGTTGTCAGACTTCAGCGTAGAAAGAATCATCTGTGGTGGGTTAGGGATGGGATGTGTCTGTTGAATGTGCAGGTTCAAGGGCCCCATCCGCAGAGATCCTGATCCAGCGGATCCTCAAATAATGCATTTTAGCAACACCCTCCCCACCAGGTGATCTGAATGCAGGTGGTGGATGGAGTGACTGCTGTTTGCAAGAGACTGCGCTCTGGAAGCAGAAAGTCTTACTGGTTGTTTGGCCTTGAGCAAGTCATTTCATCTAAGCACCAGTTTCCTCATTTTGAAAAGGGGAGGTGATGCCTTCGCAGGGTTGTTTTGGGTTTTTAGTGAGATAATGTAGGCGGCTCAAGGGGCATGGTGCTCGACCTGTTGTGAATAGCAGGTAAATACTGGTGCCGTTTTCTCTCCTCAGAGACTGAACCCTGAACAAAGGGGGCCACCACTTCAGAGGAGGGGCGACAGAGGAGAGAGCCAGTGAGGGGTCGCCAAGCTCCCAGGGAGCCAGCCGCCCGGAGCCGCCTGCAGGCTCAGACATCAAGGTGGAGATGTTTTTCCTTTGCTCAATACCATGCCTGGCAGGCCCAGCCTGGGGTGGTGATTAAAGCCTAGACAACACTGCACTTGTAGAAAGGTCAGAACTTGAACTAATTGAGGGGAAGGGCAGCTCAATTAAGTGAAGAGTCCGTACAGTGCACTGTTCCTCGAGCAGTGCTGGGTGCCTGTGCTTACACACGGAGCAGCCGGAACACTGTAAGCAAGCGCCAGAGTAGGGAGGACCTGGAAGCGGCCTCAGGAACCTCACGGCCATGGCCATGGGCACTACTGCAGCAGGGCAAGCTGCCGCTGGAAGATGGAAACTCCCTGGGGGGTCGGGGCGCTCTCGGTGCTCTGGGTACACACACCAGACTTACTTTTGTCATCAAGGCTTCAACAGGCTCCATGTGAATTATCACCAATTTGGCAGCACCGGTAAAGTGTGGACAACTGAGTTAGAAAGGTTTGCGTTAAGCTTCCCATTTCTGTTCCCGGGCGTAAAAGGAGGGGAGAGCCAACAGGGGAGGCCTGCACAGCGGCCCCGGCAAGGACGCCCACGGACACTGGCCCTGCCCGCCCCCCCTCTTCGCCCCGTCCCACCCTGGGCTCCAGATCCATTCTGCTAAATCCCCGGGCCAAGAGTGCATTGCAGTGGGAGATGCAGACTCTGGAGTCAGGGACCCCATGCTGGCACTGAGGCCTCTGACTTCTACCTGTAAAGTAAGGCCGCCCCTGGTTCCTGTGAGGAAGCGCAGAGATGCCCACAGAGAAGCTAGTGTGGCGGCTGCCCCCCGACGGCCAGGCTCTGTCCCTTCTCCCTGACAGTGCCTGGCACACAGTAGGTGCTCAGCGTCAGTCCCAGTGGCTCTTCCTCTTGGCAGGTGGACCCGACAGCACAACCTGAAACATGTCATTCCCCTGCTCAGCCCCAGCCTCCACCAGCACCAAGCCAGCCGTTAGCCCAGCTGAAGACCTTCCATGTGCTTCCACCTCACTCCTTCCCCTGACAATAGACTCACACTGCACGAGGTGGCACAACGCTCTCCAAACACACCGGCAGCCCTCCCCCCCCAACCTCGTGCCCTAACTCACGCTGCCACCACCCTATCCCTGCGGTGATGGGAACGCCCTTTCTCTGGTGAGGGCCTTAATTCACTCTTCCCAGTGATCATTCCCTGTCCCGAGGGCAGGCAGTGTGTGTGTGCCCTCCCCACGATGCCTGTCTGCTCAGGCCTGTGTCTGTCCTGAGCATCTGAAGGGTAGGGACACAGACCTGCCATTCCCTCCAATCCAGGGCCTGACGCTGGATGTTCCAGCAATACCTCCGGAGTAGGGGGCCTCCCTCGGGATGCTGAGGAAAGCAGAGTGGACCAGAGGCCTGGCCTACCAAGAGGCCAGAGCCAGACCAGAAGGGGTCCTGTTCTCCACCTGAAGGCCAAGTTGCCCCCACCCCCCAGCAGGGCATCTGCGCTTTGTCAGCTGAAGCTTCCCAGCTGTCTGGAGCCATGCTACAGTGTTTCAAGCTCACTAATTAGACATCATTAAACACCAGGCTCCCTTGATGCCCTGGCAGCCACAGGAGCCCAATTGCACCGGCCAGGCTGCCTCTGCTCCCAGACCGCTTGGCCTCTGTGCCAGGCTTCACTCCCAGCTCTGCAGGTCACGTCTCCCTGCTGCATGCCCCTGGGACTCACTCCCTGTTGATCTGACCCTATGAGGCCGACTCCCTCTCAACACCCATACCCTTAACTAGGTTGATGAAGGGGACAATGTGAAGGAGACTCAGGCTGGCTCTCCAGAGACGGAGAAGAGACTTTACCCACATGAGCAAGGTCAACTAATTTGGCCGAGAAGAACCATATGTGACCAGCTAGGGAGGAAGCGTAGCAATTCTTTTTTAAGATCCTAGGCCAGCTTTTCTGTGCCCCACAGCGGGCTTCTGGGACGACTTTCCTGCACTAAGTTTGTGTTAATTAGTGAAAATTATCTAATGCAAGCTCATTTTAACATTAGCTTAAAGCTAAACATAATTAGGAAGATAAATCAGCTGCAAAAAAAAAAAAATCCGGTGAAGATACACAGATGATTTTTAGGATCGGCTGCTGGTCTGCGTTACTGGCCTGGAGCTCGGAGCGCTAGACAGTAGGTGGGCGGAGCCGGGCAGGGCTCAGAAAGTACCTGTTGAGGTATTTCTTGATTGATCCAAGAAAGCAAGGCACCTGGAGCTGGCAGTTTACCCAGGAGGTTCCGAGAGGCAGAAAAGGAAACTTCGTGGCCACTGCCTGGTGATGCTACCTGGGAGGGCTTCCCCAGGGAGGCACGTGGAGAGTGCAGGGAGGGGTGCGTTTAGGGAATGCTGTCTGGAGGGCACTGGGGTGCAGGGAATAAAGTGAATCCAGGCATTCCCTAGCCTCTGGCCTGGCGCGACCCCACCCTCGGCCTGCCCTCCGTTCCCTACTGGCCGCTTCAGCTGTCAGTTCCTGGGAGGCCTCCCCTGAAGCCCCGTGGGCACCAGACTCCTTCCACCCAGCTCTGCTGGTTACCAGCGGTGTGACCTTATCCTCTCTGAGCCTCAGCTTTCTCGTCTGTAAAATGGAATGTCGCTGGCTTGTTGTGAAAATTAAATGAAATAATATATTCTAAAAGGGCTGGCACTGGTATATCTGGCATTTAAGTGCTCGATAACAGCTATCGAGCCTCTCCCCCAAATGCCCTACAGATTATTTTTTTATACCTCTATGAGACTTAAGGTCAGGGTCCACATTTTGTTCCACTGTATATATATATATATATATATATCTTTTTAACGTTTATTATTGACAAACAGAGACAGAGCATGAGCAGGGGAGAGGCAGAGAAAGAGGGAGACAGAATCAGAAGCAGGCTCCAGGCTCTGAGCTGTCAGCACAGAGCCCGATGCGGGGCTTGAACTCACAAACCGCAAGATGGTGACCTGAGCTGAAGTCGGACGCTTAACGGACTGAGCCACCCAGGCGCCCCCGTCCACTGTGTGTTTCTTGAACCTGGCATGTAGTAGGTGCCCAGGAAAACACAGTGATGAATGGACAAATGTGTGGAAAGGGGGAGTTAAGAACACTCATAGTCTGTTCTCAGAGACCCACCAAAAGGTTAAGAGCCCTGGTCCCTGCCATGTCCCCAAGCAACTGCTGACTCACTGCTAGAGAAGAGAACAAAAAGAATATTTATCCGAAGCCTCCCACATGCCCAGGCAGTACTTTGAGGGGCCCAGCAGAATGATGACCACCATACAGGCAGTGCGAGGATGAGCTTCCAGATTACTGGAAACTTGGGCCAGAGAGACTAATAATTAGAAAGGCCATAGGCTTTATTCCAGGGCTAAGATTCTGGGATCATTAGCAAGTCCACAGGCTCCGTGGATTTCAGGGAAGGAAAAAATCCGCTGAAGCTGACGGGTCATAGCACCTGGGAGGTGAGGCGCAGAGGGGGAGGGGTCTAGCAGGGATCGCTTGAGTGACTCAGAGAGGTGGGGGTTGCTCAGGACACTGCCAGGGGCACAGGCAGGCGGTCAGCCAGGACCCACCCTCCTCGGCTGTTCTCTGCCCTGCTCCCCACCTGCCCCCCCAGATTGGAATCCTGCCCGAGAACAGGCTCTGTCTTGTACACTGACAAAAGGGAGGTGGATCTGGCCACCAGCCAAGGTGAGGCAGCATGCCAGGGGGTGAGAGTGTAGAAGGACTCGGGGTGCTGGCTGGGAATCCCATCAAGGTCTCAGCTTGTCAGTGGGGTCACAAGTCCCAGGGGGCCAGAAAGTGGCCATTAAGAGGGCAATATAGGACAATGGAGTATTACTCGGCAACCGAAAAGAATGAAACCCTGCCATTTGCAACTACGTGGATGGAACTAGAGGGCACTATGCTTAGCGAAATTAGTCAGAGAAAGACAAATATCATATGACTTCACTCATATGAGGACTTTAAGATACCAAACAGATGAGCATAAGGGAAGGGAAGTAAAAATAATATAAAAACAGGGAGGGAGATAAAACAAAGGAGACTTTTTTTTTTTTAATTTTTTTTTTTTAATGTTTTATTTATTTCTAGGAGAGAGAGAGAGACAGCGTGAGCAGGGGAGGGTCAGAGAGAGAGGGAGTCACAGACTGAAACAGGTTCCAAGCTCTGAGCTGGCAGTCGGCACAGAGCCCGACGCGGGGCTCGAACCCACGAACCGCGAGATCATGACCCAAGCGAAAGTCGGACGCTTAACCGACTAAGCCACCCAGGCGCCCCAAAACAAAGGAGACTCTTAAATGCAGAGAACAAACAGGGTGGCCGGAGGGGTTGTGGGTGAGGGGACGGGCTAAATGGGTGAGGGGCATTAAGGAGGACACTTGTTGGGATGAACACTGGGTGTTATGCATAGGGGATGAATCCCTGGAATCTACTCCTAGAATCATTACTGCAGTATATGCTAACTAACTTGGATGTAAATGTAAAAACAAACAAAAATAAATTAAAATAAAAGAAACAAACAAACAAGAGGGCGATATAGGTCTCTGGAAGCTATCTACATTCAGCTTCCAGAGGATTCCTGCCCCGACGTCTCCTGGGGAGAGAAGCCTCTCACTGATCTCGGCACAGATCAGAGCATCTAGCAGCCACGTACCTGTCCGTCTCCAAACTAGTCTGTGAGCTTCCCAGAGCCTGGCTGGCAACAAATACGTCTTGTTTCCGTATGTTTTAGAGAGAAGAGGTGGCCCCAGAGGGCAATACCCAAGGGTAATGGCATTTGTAGCAGAAGGACACAAGCCTTGAACTCAAACCTGGGTGAATCCCAGTCAGCCTCCTATGAATGTGATGACGTTGTGGTTTCTCTGAGCCTCTGGGCAGGTAGCACTTCCCTTGTGAGGTGCTGAGGAGTGGATTAATTAAAGGAAACAGCATAGCACCTATCTTTCAACAATGTTAGCCCCTCTTAATAGAAATCCCTTTTATCTGTATACGTTACTCATCTTTTTCAAAGTTCTGTCTCATAGTCTTGCTTTAGATTCTCAGAGCAATTTTGTGAAAGGAAGAAGGCGAGAATGATCCCTGCTTAGAGATGCAGAGATGGAAGCCCAGCAAGGTCAAGTGATGTGCCCAAGGACAGACACCCGAGCAAGAATGAGGACACTCAGGCTCCTGGCTCCCAACTGTGTCCTTCTACCCTTGGCAGTGGCCTCGTCTTCTGAGACTAACCCCAATAAACCTGGATCTGTTCCCCACAAGACCAAGAGAAGGTCATGAAGAAGACACCCCTTTCCTGAGGCCCCATCTTCAACCTTTGAACTCCCTGGAAAACACCCAACCTCAGAGGTTCCAGGACCCAAAGTGTCAGATTTCAGAGGAACCAAGTCTAGGACTCCTTCTCCTCCAAAGAGAGAGCCATGGTTTGTCCCCTGTGCCCTAGCGCTCACCTAGGAAAGCTTTAGTTCCTGGGGAATATTTCCAGACTGCCCTCAGGCTCCTTGGGCTGGACCTTCCAGCCAGTCGGGCCCTTCTGGATGACGGTGAAAGGGGAGCACCCTCGGGGATCCCCTGTATAGGAAATGGGGGCACCTCTGCACCTTCCTGTCTTCTCTCTGCCCATGGCAGATCTTAGAGAAGATCTTTGGCTGAGGATTCAGACGCCACAGCCCCACGGACAGTGGAGGCAGGTGGATGGCCACTCTGACAAACAGCTACCACCAAATCAGAGCCAACAGGTAAATGTGGGGGGCTTGGGGGACAGCAGGAAGCCGGTCCTCTCCCACTCCAAGGAGGAAAATGGGAAATACACCTGCACAAGGTGCCCAAACCCAACAATGAGAAGTGACTCCTAACTCCTCTAACTCATCTCCTGGCTGGGGTGCCCCCACTTCCTGGGAGGAAATTCGGCCACACTTCCCTCCCTTGCTCTGTGAGAAGACAGAAGGCAGCAGTTACTTTCCAGAACAATTGACCTTTGTGGAATACTTTCTTGGTATCCTTAGCTTTCACACAAATGTCTTCCTTGATTTTCAAAACCACCCAGAAATCTACGTATTATCCTCCCATTTTACAGGTCAGGAGCCCCAGAGAAGGAAGTGCTTTACCCAACGGACCACAGCCAGTAAGTGGCCAGATCTGGAGAGGAACCAAGACCTTTCAACTTAAGAGCCTGCCCTTGACCCTGATATGAAGCTGGGTCTCCAGTGCTCAGAAATTCTGGCTCCTGGGATCAGTGATTGAGCCTAAAGGAGAGACATTCAGAATCCATCTAGAATCCAATGGCCAAAGAGCTCAGGGCTTGGCAGGGAGGCCGGACAGGCTGGGACAAGATCCCCGAAGGGCTGTGAAGTGCTCAGCCCCTGGAGCAGCAGCTGCACCATTATCCACCAGCCTCAGGGGGTCAAGGTCTCAGAAAGAAAGCCCATGTGAAACTAGTGAAGGAAAGTACGGTTAGGTGGGTCAGAACTTCTTTTTGTTTTTTTATCTGCCTCACGTCTATATCCCAATGCCCAGCATGGGGCCTGGTGCAGAGGCAGGGCTCAGTACTGTCTACCGGATATACTTGAATGAGGGAGGCACCAACTGAGGCCAGTAGGGGAAGACAGTGGGCTCTGCTCAGTGGCATAGGCTGCCACCTGCAAAGGCGAGGCTCCTGGCACCATGAGCCAGAGACTCCAAGGCTTTGCCACATCCCCAGGTCACGTGGTCCCTGCTGTCCACCCCCATCAGCTGCCCACACCTCTAACCAAGCTGCTGACTGGGCAAACCACACCTCCTGCTCTGGTGCCTTCTCCCAAATCCCTCTGCCCCTTCCCCCAGTTTAGAGCATTCTTTTCTCTGCTGCCAGACAGTTTGTGACAATGGGGATTAAAGGAGTCTCCTGGGTAACGTGCAGTTCAACAAGGGCCTTCCCCAGACACTTGCTTCTCTAGAGGGATGGGGAAAGAGATGGGTGGCCAGCCACTCACACAAATCACTGGCCCTCTGTGACGGCTAAGGCCCTGCAAAGCAGACCAAGAGGAAGAAGGTGAATCTCAGCCCTTCCAAAGCTTCCGGCCCCCGAGGACAAAATGGGCTCTCCCAAAGTGGGCCATGTGCCAGACACATAGGCTGGACAAACAAGGTGCCACGTCCAAGAACAAAAAGGTCACTTTCGGATTGAAAATTTGATAAAGTGCCAAGAAAGAGGTGGTGCCTGAGCTGGGCCCTAAGGGAAAGGGGACAGAGCTGTCGGCCAGGGGAGGGGTAAGGTCAGGCCTGCGACCCATGCCCCTGTCCCCCATCATGCAGGCAGGCCTGGCCCTCTCACTGCGATGGGAATGAAGAGCTGCTGGTTAATCAAAGCCGCCTGGTCCACCAGCCTCCTTCTCTTGGGCTGTGTTTGTCATCTTCCCTGAACAGGTAACCTGGGGAGGCTGTAAAATCTCCTTGTCCTTGGTCTAAAGATAAGTCCTTTTGGGGCGCCTGGGTGGTTCAGTCGGTTAAGCGTCCAACTTTGGCTCAGGTCATGATCTCGCGGTTTGTGGGTTCGAGCCCCGCATCGGGCCCTGTGCTGACTGCCAGCTCAGAGCCTGGAGCCTGTTTCAGATTCTGTGACTCCCTCTCTCTCTGACCCTCCCCTGCTCACATTCTCTCTCTCTCTCTCTCTCGTGCTCTCTCTCACAGGAATAAAAAACATTAAAAAAAAAAAAAGATAAGTCCTTTCACCCTTTTGGACCTCAGAGGCCTCTTCCAAGAAATGAAGATAATATTCTGTCTCACATGATGATTGAGGCTCAAAGGTTGTGGTAGGCAGTGAAGTGCATTTGGATGTGGGGCCCAGGAGTGCGGGGTCAAGGGTCGGTCCTGGAGATACGGGGCCGGTAAGTTTTTTCTATTCCTGAAGCAAAGGCAATCTCTCTAAACCCACCCAGCAGCCTCTAAAACGGACACCACCAGGCACAAGGGAGGCTGGGTGCAAAGATGGGTGGATGCTTGGTGCGGTCTCGGCCTTCCTGTTGTGTCCGGACATGCTTGTAGCCAGGTCTCAGCATCAAAGGCCCTTCCCTAACCCAGCTCTGGGTTCTCGCCCCTGCTGCCATGCCTGCGGCCAGGCGCTCCTGCTGTATTCTAATGATGGCTCACTGGACCATTAGGCTGCTTAAGAGCAGGGGTGTGTTTTATGTGTCTGTTTTCTACTCAAGTGCTCAGCACACAGTAACCTCGAGACATTTGTCCCAGGACCGGATGAACACTCTCCTCCCAAATCACGAGCCCCTCCAAACTGCACTAGCTTGGTTCTCACTTTGCCCTTGTAAACAAGAACCCAAAGCTTCCCAATCTACAGGTGGTCTTGCTTGAAGTCTACTGCCCACCCCCCCCACCCCCCACTCCACTCACCCCCAACTCTCTGCAGTTACAATGATCTCAGTGGCCCATGAAGTAGCCATCTCCCCTGGTCATCTCTGCCAGCGTGGGAGGGGCCAGGGACTCATTTCTCAGTCCCTGAAGGCAACTTTTCTGCCTATAGTTTAAGCAAAGTCCATCATTCAGTGACACTAAAATAAGCAGATCATTCAAGGGGGAAAGAAGAGCAGGAAACAAAACCCCACCCCGTAGGTAAACATGCCCGCTTTGATAGCACAGCCCCAAGGGCCAATTCCATTGGCAGAGGCCTGGAAAGCAGGTAACTTGACTGCTGTACCCCCGGTTCCCTGGGCCGCACGTCCACACCCACTGGGCTGTGTCCTCACTGCTTCTGCCTCCCCCCCACCTCCCATCAGAGTTTCAAAGTATCCCCTAGTTAGGCTCCTTTCTCTAGATCTCTGTGGCCCAGGTTCGAGACCCTCACTAGCGTTCGGCTGCGGGCAAGTCCTGGCCACTCCCCTGTTTGTAGCTCAGGAATAAAACTGACAGCACCTCACAAGGTTAATCTGAAGATTAAAGGAGATAAAATAGGAAAGTGTCTGGGACACAGCTGGACGTGCATCCCCTCCACAGTCCCCTCATATAACCAGCTCGGGCTGCCCCTTCTGCCCCCTCGGCAGGCTGACTCTCCCTGGAGACAGAGGAAACTCCCTGCCTCAGGGTGAAAAGGAAGAGGGTAGAATCTAGAGTAACAGCTGCTGTAAATGAGCTGGGGTGAGGGTGGGGCAGACAGTGGTCAGAGGGTGTAGCCTGTAGAGCTGAAGCCAGGGATCTGGATCTTTCCAAAACCAAGCACATGGCCTTTGGGCAAGCCCCTTTCTCCTCTGTGCCCCAGCTTCCTTCCTTGTGAAACAGGTCCACCCTCTTGTCCTGCCCACTTCACGTGGCCTTTGAGAAGAAGGTGCTGTACACACATGGGTGACAGTGAATACGTGTGGGGCCCAGAAGGGCTGGGAGTTGGGTGGGCACAGGCAGGGTCAGAAGCTGCCTCTTCCAGGGGGCGTGGTCACCTGCTTTGGACTCAGATCCTCAACCCAGGCCCTACACAGTACTTGGCTCCTGCCAGAGCTGCTTTCTGTTTTGAAGAAAAAATCTCTCATTCCTGCTACTAAGTCCCTTAATGGAGAAATTGCCCATTCCAGTGTCCTTCTCTTTCCCCTTTTCAACTTTGCAATTCACCTCCTTCAGGAAGCCCTCCTAGATTAGGCATATCAGACTCAAAAACACTTTTTCTTCCAGCACATCCCCCAGCATTTGAGTTAACTTTTGGACGGCAAAGACCACAGCTTATATCCTTCTACGGCTAGTGCCGGGCACACAGGGCACCCAGGAAATGGCGACTAGTTAAATATGTACATATTGGATGTGTTCACAATTGTTAAAGTTACTGTCGTTAAATATTTAAAGAGCTAAGGACATTACATTACACAGGAGGCTCCTGACACCCCAATGGGACCAGCAGCCCCAGTGGGCAGGAGTCCTGTCTCTCCCTTTGGTAACAGGGGCACCCCCCTGCCCCCCCGACGTTGTGACCTGGCTAGCTTCATTCAAGCTGCTCAGTTTAATCCTGCCGCAATGTCGTCAGACAGCAGGGCAGGGTAGCACAGTGGTTATGACCAAGGACTCTGGCTTTCAAATCCTAGTGCAGCCACTAAGTAGCTGTGTGCCCTTTGGCAAATACCTGCTCTGAATCCAAACAAACAAACAAATAAACAAATAATAAGGAAAATAACCATCTTGCCTAGTTGTCGTCAAAAGCAAATGAGAAAATAAAAGCAAATTAGTAGCAGAGTGGCTGGCACATATTAAGCGCTAACAAATCAAGGCGTTCGGTGACACCTGACCCCATACCCAGCTGCAGCCTGCAGCATAGTACGACCATCCTGGTCCTTTCTCCTCTTCTCAAACTTGCTTTTCTCTTTTGCAGAATGCAATATACAAAGAAAGCTCAGGCAGATAAGGAGGAATTTCTTAGAGAGGGAGTGCAGGAAAGTCAGCCCTTCCTTCCGGCAGCCAATCTAGCTAACAACCTGCATCACCCCTTCTAGGAGGAGAAGTGCCACGACTGGTCTTTCTAGATTAGTCTTCCCTCCCAGGCCACTTCAGCCTCCAGAGGTAACAGAACTCCAACCACATCCATTGAGTTGAATTAGAACGGTGAACCCAAGTCACTCCTGTTTTATATTCTGAACTGGGCAATAAAGGCTGCTGGTGTTTTTGGGGTTTTTTTGGTTTTTTATATTTATTTACTTTTTGAGAGGGGGGAGGAGCAGAGAGAAGGAAAGAAAATCCAAGCAGGCCTCCACACTGTCAGCACGGAGCCCGATTTGGGGTTCGAACTCACAACCGTGAGATCATGACCTGAGCTGAAACAAAGAGCTGGATGTTTAACCAACTGAGCCACCCAGGCGCCCCTAAGCTGCTGGTGCTTCTTAACAAATCTCTGTGTAGGGAGGTCAGGTATAGCAAATAAAAATACAGAATGCCACATTAAATTAGAATTTCAGATAAACAACAAATAACATCTTAGTATCAATATGCCCCATGCGTTTTTGAGGCATACTAATACTAAAAGTTATTTGTTGTTTACCTGAAATTCAAATTTAATGGATGTCCTATATTTTATCTGAAAACCCTACCCAGGTGCCCCTAGCCAAGGGCACAGAGTAAAGATTAAACTCTTCCCCCTTCCCCACAACCTACTGGCCCATCAGTATACCAACCAGCCATTCTGGAAACATCCCCTCCTTTCAACCCCCAAACAGAGAAGCCACAATCACTGAGAGCTGCCACCCCATCCCCAGCTGGTGAGTCCAGTCAAAGTGTCCAGCACAGAGCCAGGCACAGAGTGGGTGCTCAAAATACATTTCTTCATTCATTCCTGGCTGCTTGACTTCTAGTACTGGTCCCCAGGGGGATGTGAATGCCAGGCCTGTGTTGACTCTGGGGGCCCTCCCATGGCTAGGGTAAGGGGGCAGAAGTCACGCCACCCAGGTCCTCGGGATGACTGAAGACAAAATGAAAAAATGGTCTAAGGTATGTTTTGTAAATCCCAGGGCATCACATGGGTTATAATCAAGACCTTTGAGTGGCCCACTTTCCCACAAAACCCCACAGCCCCCATTCTTCTCTATAGAGAGGAACCCGACTGGGAAATAAAGGCACAGAGCAGAGGAAAGCCAGCCCTCTGGACACCGCAATAATGACGACCAACAACTGTCCAGCACTTTGTAATTCGCCAAACACATTCACATCCATCTTCTCTAGAGGTCTCACCAGTCCCCCTGACTTAAGGGAAGGTTCTGGGCCCATTTTCCAGAGAGTGGTCAGGAAGTCCTGCCCCAGGCCCTGCCTCTGAGATTGGGCCCGGTCCAAGGGGCTGCAGTTCGTGGGGAGGGTGGGGGTGGGGGGGTCGGGGGCGGGGCCTACCTTCTGCGCCTGTTGGATCATCTGCCTGACCACCTGCTTGAGGTGGGGCGCCTTCTCCTCCTTGGGGGGGTGGGTAAAGAGGGTGACGCGGCTCACGCCGCGGTAGACGCCGGTTTCCGTCCAGCCCAGATCCAGCGGGGGCACCTCGGTGTCAGAGCGGTCGGGCCAGTAGGCGAGGGACTCTTCGGGCTCGGCAGGGGCCTGGGCCGGGGCCTTGGCCTTGGCCTTGCTCTTGCCGCGAGCCGCGGCGGCGGCGGCGGCATCCTCGTAGGGGCTCCAGGAGGCGCGGAGGGCCTGACGCTCCTGGCTGGAGAGGAAGTCCCGAAGCCGCTCCTTCTTGACCCGCTCGCGGTAGGCCTGCTCGCCGCCGCCCAGCAGCGCCTCCAGCGCGGCCCGCCGCCGCTCGCAGTAGTAGAAGGCGGCCTGCGCCTCGGTCACCCTCTCGTTCACGTGCGCCTCGTCCAGGCAGCTCAGCTGGGACTCGGCCATGGCGCCTCGGCCGCCCGTCCCGGCCCGGGCCGCGGCCCCCGTCCCACCGCCGCACCTGGAGCCGAGGGGCGGGGCTGCCTCACCTGGCCGCGAGGTCGGCCAATCGGCGCGGGCCGGGGCGCGGGCGCGGCCGTCGGGCGGGGAGGGGCAGCCGTCGGGCGGGGAGGGGCGGCCGCGCCCTGCGCCTGCGGGCCCCTAGCCCGGGCGGGGGGCCCCTAGCCGGGCGGGGGCCCCTAGCCGGGCGGGGGCCCCGGGGGCCCCTAGCCGGGCGGGGGGCCCCTAGCCGGGCGGGGGGCGTCCCAGGGGCCGCGGCTGGGCCTAGGCCTGCTGGGCCCGGCCCGGGTCGGGGGCTCCAGGGTGGGCAGGAACCTGCAGGGGGCGGGTGGTCCAAGTTCGACGCACGTGAGGCCTCTGGCCCGCGTCTTCCTCCCCTTCCCGCCGCCTGCCAGGGCCGGACACGGACGTAGCAGGCGCGCACTCATCTTCCCTGCAGTTATGGCCGCGAGCACGTGCCTTGGCCTGGGTGCCTCTGGGGTGGTGGATGTGACTACTCCCCCCGTTGAGGGTCTGGGGGCCCTGCAGCCAGACGGGATTGTGACGGCTGAGGGGGGCAGTGGGTGTGCAAAAGCAAAATGCTAATAAAACCCCCAGCCCCTGGTCCACGTGTCCCAGTTCTGAGATCAGAGGGCTCCAGAAGCTGTCGATACAGCACCTTCACCACGATAAAAATTTCTTAAAAAAAGAAAAAAAAATTCAAATACTGCAAAGATGTAAGCGGCAGCGGTGGAATTTTCCCCCATTTTAATTTGAAGTGGTGTGTGTGTGTGTGTGTGTGTGTGTGTGTGTTTGGGCAACATAAGCTGCCAGAGGCCTGATTACTATATTAGTGATTCAAAGTACATGTTTGAGCTCAAGGAAAGAAGCCACACACACACGCACACACGCACATGCACACGCACACGCGCACACACACACCACCAGCAGCCGGCTGCTCTGCTGTTTCCCATTGGATTAAATACAATCTTCTTAGTCATTAACATATTATTTTGTTCATGCACTGCTGTACAATTTGATTCTCCACATTCAAAATATTTTCAGATCATAGCAACCAAAGGTTCACATTTCTCCCATTTTATAGCACAGCATCTCAGAGCTGGAAGAAGCATTAGAAACTAGTCCAACCCCCTCATTTTACAACTGAGGAGCTTGAGGCCTTGAAGCACGTGGTTTACCCAGGCCTCCCAGAAAAGGAGAGGCAGTGCATGGGGACTATTGGGTTCTCTGTGTCTCAGGGATCTTTGCCCTACATCTCAGCCACCTTCGCCCTTTCTCTTTACAAAATGACAGAAGGCTCCTCGGGACCTGATTTAAAACCCCCAGGTATTCGAAGAGGTTGCTTACTATTTCTGGACCTTCCTTTGAAGGTGTGAAAAAATGAGGGTTAGATTTTCAAATATCTGTCACTGTTGTGACAGTCGTTCGTTCTGGCACCCAGTGTCAGCCCAAAGATCTGTGGCGGTGGGCAGTGGCTGCCTGTCACCTTGGCACCCTTAGGAATTGCCCAGGCCTCTTAATTAATGGCAACATTCTACTCTTAATTAATCTTTAAACATATTTCATTTTAGAATGGAGAGCATTTAGTTTGCTTCCTGTGATTTTGAGGCTCTAAGAGATGCCAGACTGTGGGGCATAGAGGAGCTGGGGGTGGGGGGAAGGTGGGTGGGAGGAACACAGAGATACTCAGGATAACACAGGTGTGACGAAAGTGCTTTGATCAACCCAAGCAGCAGTGCTTTGGGCACAGACATTTACTCAACGCCCACTATGTGCCTGGCACGCAGTATGCACTTAGCACATAGTTCTTTAAAACAGAATGAATTAGGGCCAAGAGAAAGGTATGTGCAATGAGCTGCGGAGACTGTGGGGGAAGAAATCATTAATCTGTCCAATGGGATGTGGATAAGACAGGCTTCACTCAGCAGGAGGGGGTTTTGAGTGGAGCCTAAAGCATGAGATTTCAAGGGGACAGAGGGAGTGAAGACACTCCGGGAAGAGGGAGATGGCCAGCGAGCATCATGCTTATGTCAGGCACATGTGGCTTCGGGTCAAGATACTTAACCCTCAGAGCCTTAGTGCCCTCAACTGCAAAATGGGGTAACAATGCTACTTCCTCTTAGATTGTTGTTGGGATTAAATGAGATCTGGTATTGATTTAATTTGCTTTTGCGGTTGTCGGTAGAAAAGGGTTTCTTTCTTTCTTTCTTTCATGTTTATTTATTTTTAAGAGAACAGAGACAGAGTGTTAGCGTGGGGGTGGGGCAGAGAGAGAGGGAGACACAGAATCCAAAGCAGGCTCCAGGCTCTGAGCTGTCAGCACAGAGCCCGATGCAGGGCCCAAACCCATGAACTACGAGATCATGACCTGAGAAGTTGGATGCTTAGCTGACTGAGCCACCCAGGCTCCCCTAGAAAGGGGGTTACAACAGTGCTTCCAACTCCAGAGCATAGAAATCCCCTGGAGGATCTTGTGAAAATGCAGATTCTGATTCAGTGGGTCTGAGGTGAGGCCTGAGATCTGCATTTCTAGCAAGTTCCTGGGTTATGCTGGTGGCGCTGGTTCACAGACCACACTTTGCATAGCAAAGATTTATTTAGAGTCCAGTGAATAAGAGCATGAACTTTCATGTCACAGAGTCTTGGGATGGAATCTCACTTTCTGGATAAGCTGTGTGTCCCTGAGAAAGTTACTTCCCTTTTCTGAACCGTGGGCACATCTTCAGTGAAATCTGTGCAATAAAAAATTCTACCTTATAGGCCTTCATGAAAAGGGAAATAAGTGTATGGGTATATATTGCTCCGTGAAATATCTAGCCTAGCAGAGAAGCCAGGAAAGGGTAGTTAGCGCTAACGTGTGGGACTGAAAGAGAGAGACATTGGAGCCCAACTGTGGGGACCTTGATTTTTTTTTTAATTTTTTTTTTAATGTTTTATTTATTTTTAGGAGAGAGAGAGAGAGACAGCGCGAGCAGGGGAGGGTCAGAGAGAGAGGGAGACACAGACTGAAACAGGCTCCAGGCTCTGAGCTGGCAGTCAGCACAGAGCCCGACGCGGGGCTCAAACCCACGAACCGCGAGATCATGACCTAAGCGAAAGTCGGACGCTTAACCGACTAAGCCACCCAGGCGCCCCGGGGACTTTGATTTTTTATCTTATTCTGTAGCTAGAGAGGAGGCACTGAAGGTTATTAAGAGACAGATATGGTCATTAAAAACAGCAGCAATTACCACGTGCCAGGCACTGTGCTAAATATTTTATGTATCCACAAATGAATTCATGTGACCCTATTTTAAAAATTATTACTATCCCCATTTTGCTTATTTATTTATTTAGAGCAAGAGAGAGAAAGCATGAGTTTGAGTGAGTGAACAGGGGAGGGGCAGAGAGAGAGAGAGAGGGAGAGAGAGAATCCCTAGGAGGCTTTGTCGATCCCATGAACTGTGAGATCATGACCTGAATCAAGAGGTGAACATTCAACCGACTGAGCCACGTAGGCACCTCTATTATCCCCATTTTATAGGTAAGAAAACTGAAGCACAGAGAGGTTCAGTAGCTTACTCTAGGTCACCTAGTTAGTGAGTAGGAGAGTCAGGACTCAAACCCAGATCATCTGATTCCAGAGCTTGTGTACCCACCCACCCTGCTATGCCACCTTAGTTGAGATTAGAAAGGGGCATTCATAAGAGACGATGTTCCCCTTGCTTAATCATTTCTCCAATCAGCAAATATTTGCTGAATGCCTAGCATGGTGTTCCGGGTTAGAAATCATTCATTCATTTACGACATAGATAACACGCTTACTGAGCCTTACTAAGCACAAGGTTCTGTTCTAGGTGCAACAGTGCAGCTCTGAACAAAACCAGGTCTTTGCTCATGCAGAGCTCACGTCGAAAAGCGATGATTAAGACCTGGTTTTTTATTTTTAAATTTTTTTAATGTTTTATTTTTATTTCTGAGAGAGAGTCAGTGTGAGCAGGGGAGGGTCAGAGAGAGAGGGAGACACAGAATCTGAAGCAGGCTCCAAGCTCTGAGCTGCACAGAGCCTGACTCAGGGCTCGAGCCCACAAACCATGAGATCATGACCTAGCTGAAGTCCGACACTTAACCGACTGAGCCACCCAGGCATCCCGATCAAGACCTGGTTTGTGTTGGGGCGCCTGAGTGGCTCAGTCGGTTAAGTGTCCGACTTCAGCTCAGGTCATGATCTCACGGTTTGTGAGTTCGAGTCCTGTGTCGGGCTCCTCCGGGCTGACAGCTCGGCGCCTGGAGCCTGCTTTGGAATCTGTGACTCTCTCTCTCTGTGTCCCCCTCCCCACTCCTGCTCTGTCTCTGTCTCTCAAAAAATAAACATTACAAAAGAACTTAAAACCTGGTTTGTGTTCTCAAGGAGCACAAATGTTATGTGAACAGAAGTTGGAATTGGACAGAAGGTGAGAATCGGAATGGAATATTTTAGGAAGAGTTCACACTGGACAAGATCTCTCCTAGATGTAACTGATATGAGGCACACTGTGCTCTTTTTGTAATATTCCCCTTTAGGGACCAATGACTTATTTATTCAGCTAACATTTTTGAGCTGTGAACGTGTCCTAGATAACATGCTCGCCACTGGGAATAAAAAAGAGGATTCAGCCATGATAGCTAGCTGTCCCGGTGGCTGCCTTGTTGAGCTGGGAGGCAGATACCCACAGCTGTCTTTGTGCAGCAGAGGATATTGGCTGCTCTCAGAGACGTCGGAGGCGGTGGAAACATTTTACCATATAATCATCTAATCTGGTGCGTCCCTAATCCTGTGGAGTAGACTGTGGAAAAGAATTCCAGGGGGGTGTTAAAGATGAATAAACTGAGGCCCTGGAGGATCTGTTCCAGGTTATCAGCTGATAAGGAGAAACACCGCGGCACCTGTCCTCGAAGCCTGACCCCCCCAGGCCTTCGAACGCTCTGTGCATTATTATCGCTGAGATTTTTTTTTTAAAGCTTTTTTTTTTAATTTATTTATTTCTAGGAGAGAGAGAGAGAGAGAGACAGCGTGAGCAGGGGAGGGTCAGAGAGAGAGGGTGTCACAGACTGAAACAGGCTCCAGGCTCTGAGCTGGCAGTCAGCACAGAGAGCCCGACGCGGGGCTCGAACCCGCGAACCGCGAGATCATGACCTAAGCGAAAGTCGGACGCTTAACCGACTAAGCCACCCAGGCGCCCCTTATCGCTGAGATTTTTTTAAAAGCCTAAACCCGTGGGGAAATGGATTCCTTTTAGGCCCAAGCTCTATCTCCTTTGTGTCTGGGGATGGCCCATGAGGCGGCGACACCCTAAGAGAAAGCCTCTGGCCTGTACCAGTCTCTCCAGTCTTGGGTCTGGAATTTACCCTGAGCTAGGGGAGCCTGTCAAGCCGGCACTTCCAATATCGGAGGCCCCTTTGCCCAAGGTGACTGAGCCTTCCTGAGAAGTGCTGCTTCCTCCTCCGGCAGATGCTGCCCCTCCCACCTTGACACTCGGTTCACCTTCCTCCCTCCCCAGGGCGCGCTGCCGGCTGTGTGTGCCATAAAGAGACGACACCTTGTAGTTAACGCTAATTGTCACTGTGTTCATCTCTGTGCGTGTCTAGCCCTCCTGCGTAATTCGAGTCCCAAAATAGCCCACTTCATGATAGATCAGAAAACCATTCTCCAGGGCTGACTTTTTCTCCTCTGGGGGAATTCGTATCCTGAGCGCCTGTGGTGAAACCTCCGGGAATCTTTGTGGCTGCCTGGGGGTCTCAGTTGGCTAAGCGTCCGACCTCGGCTCAGGTCATGATCTCACGGCTCTTGAGTTCAAGCGCCACATTGGGCTTTGAGCTGTCAATGCAGAGCCTGCCTCAGACCCCCTGTCCCCCTCTCAAAAATAAACATTTAAAAAACCCTTTGGGGCCCCTTCGTGCCTGCCGCCTATCCTCCAGCCATAAGAGGGGGTGGCTGGAGCTGGCACCGTGGGGAGGAGGGTGCCGATCCTAGGACTGAGCTAAATGACCCCTTTCACCTCTGATCGGCTCTGCCGGCCCAGAGGAAGGAACACAGCGGGGCCTCTCCCCGGGGCCGGTCATGACTTACTGAAAGCTTCATCTTTTCATTCATGAACGGTTTGCCGAGTACGGATTGGGCACTAGGCAAGTCCCTGTCCTCGCAGACCTTCCAGACTCGGGGACTTTGTATCCGCACTCTGCAGCCGCCCCCACTTCCCCAGACAGTCGGGATCCCTGGTTTATCCACACCTCCCCCTGCTGCTCCTTCCCAGCTGCTTCATCCACCCCTAAGGCCGGTGGCCCCCAGGGCCCGTATCTGGCCTTCTTGTCCATTAGGCTGTACATACTCCGAGGGCGGTCCCACCTCTCCCTGGCTGGAATGGCTTTCATGCTTCCATCTCAGCTCCAGAACATTCTCCTCCACTCCAGACCAGCTCATCGGGCTGCCTGCTGGTCACCTCTACTCGGATGTCTCCCCACCCCGCCCCCGAGGCACCTCCGCCTCCAGGGAGGTCTCAAGAGGAACCCACACCCACTTCTCTTCAACCCCCTTCCCCACTGTTCTTTCTGGATCTCTCTCCTCCAGAATGATACCACCACCTGCCTGGTAGCCCAATTGGGAAACGTGCATGGGTCTTGACTCTTCTCCCTCTCTCACTGCTACCGGGCCAGAAGAGGCTTCTTCTGCACTCTCTCTTTGGTCTTCTTCACTCCATCCTAGCTGCCACCCATCCCCGGCTCCCCCCAGCCCCCCGCATTTCTGCAAGAGCCTCCTACCTCAATTTTCCCTACCTTAAAACCCTTCTAAAATGCAAATACACCAGATAATTTCCTTGCATGAAACTCTTCTAGGGTTCCCCACTATCGCCACACCAAAGCCCAGGTGCCTTGTGGCCGTTTATGGTCCAAACCAATTAGATTTCTTCTGTCTACTCCCCCTTCCTTGACATGTGGTGTCTTGGCTTAGGGAGCCTCCCCACCTCCCGAAATGCTTTCCTCTCCAGGCCACCAGCTACTCTACTGAAGCCTTTGGTCTTCAGTTTGGTCACTGTATCCACGGGGGCTCCTGGTTCTTCGGGGCTGGGGTAGGCGCCCTCACTTCATGCCTAGCCTCAGTTAAACTCAAGTTCTGTATGGTAATGGTTTGTCTCCCCCCACGGGTGGGAGGTTACTTGGGGGCAGGACGGTCTTCTTTTTTTTTTTTTTTTAATATTTTTTTAAATTTATTTCTAGAGAGAGAGAGACAGCATGAGCAGGGGAGGGTCAGAGAGAGAGGGAGTGACAGACTCTGAAATAGGCTACAGGCTCCGAGCTGGCAGTCAGCACAGAGCCCGACGCGGGGCTCGAACCCACGAACCACGAGATCATGACCCAAGCGAAAGTCGGACGCTTAACCGACTAAGCCACCCAGGCGCCCCAGGACGGTCTTCTTCATCAAGGTGTTCCCAGGTGTTGTACCTTAAATGCTGGATTTTTGCCCTGGTCCCCGCCACTCCTCCACCACCATTTTACTTCAGACTGACTGGGAATACCTTCTTAAAACTGGACAGGATTTTCTCATTTCCCCTGGCATACAGTAAGAACTTAACAATAAGAGCCTGGGATGCAAAAGGCGATTTCAAATGAATGGGAGTCCTTCTTTAGCCATTCAGTTTCACAGTGTGACTGTGTGTGTGTGTGTGTGTGTGTGTGTGTGTGTGTGAGAGAGAGAGAGAGAGAGAGAGAGAGAGAGAGAGAGAGAGAGAGAGAACTTGATATGTGGTAGGTATAGGACATGGTGGGCATTTTAAAAAAGTAAGCTGTATGCCCGGACATGGGGCTCATACCCATGACCCTGAGTTCAAGAGTCACATGCCAGGGGAGCCTGGGTGGCTCAGTTGGTTAAGCATCTGACTTCCGCTCCAGTCATGATGTTGTGGTTTGTGAGTTCGAGCCCCATGTCAGGTTCTGTGCTGACAGCTCAGAGCCTGGAGCCTGCTTTGAATTCTGTGTCTTCCTCTTTCTCTGCCCCTACCCCATGTGCTGTCTTTCTCTCTCTCTCAAAAATAAAGAAACATTAAAAAACAAAACAAAAGTAACGAATTAATCAAAATTAAATGAAAGTAAGAAATTCAAGGGTGGCTGGCTGGCTCAGATGGTAGAGCATATGATTCTTCATCTAGGGTTCATGAGTTTGAGCCCCACATTGTACATGGAGTTTATTTTTAAAAATTTACTTATTAAAAAATTTTTTTTAATGTTTATTTTTCAGAGAGAGAGAGAGAGACAGAGCATGAGTGGGGGAGGGACAAAGAGAGAGGGAGACACAGAATCCAAAGCAGGCTCCAGGCTCTGAGCTGTCAGCACAGAGCCTGACATGGGGCTCAAACTCACTAACAGTAAGATCATGACTTGAGCCGAAGTTGAATGCTTATCTGACTGAACCACCTAGGTGCCCTGCATGGAGTCTACTTAAAAAAAATCTTTGAAAAACAAATTAAAAGTAAGAAATTCTGTTCCTCAGACACACAGGCTGCATCTGAAGTGCTCAATAGCCAATGGGGCCAATGGCTCTCATACTGGATGGTGCAGATATAGAATATTTCCATCATGGTGGAACATTTTTTAATGTTCATTTGTTTATTTTGAGAGAGAGAGAGAGCACAAGCAGGGAAGGGGGAGAGAGAGAGAGGGAGGGAGAGAGAGAGAGAGAGAGAGGGAGGGAGAGAGAGGAGAGAGAGAATCCCAAGTAGGCTTTGTGCTGCCAGTACAGAGCCTGATGTGGGGCTAGAACTCCTGAACCGCGAATTTATGGCCTGAGCCAAAACCAGTAGACAAACCGACTGAGCCACCCAGGTGCCCAGAAAGTTCTTTTACATGGTGTTGCTATAGAAACTCAAATGCAGGGACAGGTACTCCAGGGCTGAGGAGCTAGGAGGGCTTGTCCAGGGAGGTGGACCTCGGGCTGGGCTTTATAGGACTTAAAACACACGGGGAAGGTGGCGGAGTGTTCGAGGCAGCAGTGACTCCCAGGAGAACAGGGAAATTGTATCCTCCTTGCCTGCATGCCAGCTTCTCATAGGGACCTGGCACTAAGGGAATGTCGCATGGATGAATGAATACATGAATGAGTAAATGAATGTAATAATCAAGGCAAATACAGACGAAACTAACAAATTAATTTGGATCATGGTGTGTGTGTGTATTTTTGTCTTGCGTGTGTACACGTGTAGGTGTGTATACATGTGCACGTGTATATATGTGCGTGTGTGTGTGTACATGTAACTACACATATGTGAATATGTACAAGTACATGTTCAGGGATGGGGGAAGGACAGAGAGAGGCAATGGGACAGAAATATTGGTTGCTCCATGAACAGTTTTGAATCTCTGACGTCCAGGGTGAGTTTGAAGTTAGCTCTGTGGCAGCTGGGAGCCACAGATGGCATGTGAGCTGGGAAATGGCGGGCTGTGCCTGGCAGAGTGCACGGGATGGGCCAGAGGCAGAGAGGACCCCTGGTGCACTCCAATAACATGTGCTCTTAGGGAGGGCCGGCTGCCCCAGATCTAAGGCTGGGGAGGGGCTCCGAAGGAAGTCACGGAGGGGATGGAGTTTTCTCTCGCTTCTTCCTGGTAGCAGCACAAAGGTCCTAGGGTGGCATGCCCTGCTAGGCAGTGCAGGCAGCGTGGGGTGGCTTGAGCAACCTTCACCCCCGGAGGGCACAGTGCTGCTGACGAACCAACTCCCCACTTCCCAGGAGCTTGCAGTGCCGGGAACTGGGTGTGTCTGAAACATTTTTAGACAAATTTTCAGACAGCTCTGGCCCTGACCAGGGGACCTGGGCTGGCGTGACTTATTTAGTGTTGGTTCATCCCTGTCTTCGGGGACTAGACCAGAGGGCACAGGCGCTGAGCCCAGCCACCTCTCCAGGGCAAGGCCAGAAGAGCCATATCAGGAGACGGTTGGACAGAGGAAGAGTTGCTCTCTGAGGGTGGAATCAAGGAGGGCTTTGTGAAGGAGGTGGCATTTTCCCTGGGCTGCAGGCTGGCTAGGACATGGACAGGGGGCAATAGGAAGGGTAGGGGACTCCAGGCAGAGGACCTGCAAGCCAAGTCAATCGCCAAAGGAGGGATTTGCACAGCATGGTTCAGGACAGAGAGTAACCCAGAGGCCTCCCCCCCTCCCCCAGTCTCTGGGAGGCAGCTTAAACCTCAAGCCAGGAATGCTTGAGGAGGGGGCAGTTTTTAGTAGAGAAGGTTCCAGAGACTGGAGGCAGGCAGAGCAGCCAGAGGAAGTAACAGCAGCTCCAGAACTGGCCATACTCCCTTTAAGAATCACTCCTTTATTTGGCCCAAACCCTCAGCACTTTGTCCCTTACAGGTGGGGACAGCCGTCCCTCGGAAGGAGGTGGGCAAAGTCTACTCCCAAAGTTGATTTACCGCCTCAGTAGGCTATCAGTGTGATAGGTGCAGAGAGACGCACCCTGAGGAGGACTGAGTACAGGACAGGCAAGTTTCAAAGGAAAGAAGGCCTTTGCAACAACATGTTGCCGGGGGTGGGGTAGGGTGGGGTGGGGTGAAGAAGGCTGCTTCTGCCACGGTGGAAGGCGTAGCGGGGTCGCCCTCTATTTGCTAGGCCCTCACCAAGCAGTTCTTATAATTTTGTTCCTTTCTCAGGACACTTAGTGCTATTGTCTCTGGTTCTCTAGCTTAGCTCAGAGAGGTCAGGTAACTTGTCCACGCTCACACAGTCAATGGCAGAGTCTGGATCGGGCCCCGGGCCTGCTGAATCAAAGCTCCTAGTTTCTCCACTTTTCCACATTGCCTGCAGGGGAAAGTGGAGGAGAGCTAGAAAGGAGGGGCGACTGGGGTACATGATTCAAGGATGTACTTTCTCTTTGGGACGAGAAAGTTCTAGAGTGCCCCAAATCACAGCTGAGTGAAAGCCCACTCACCGTGACACCCTACTCATTCTCACACCCAATGCACATGGTATGAATTCCTCCTTCTGCTCCTGACCAGGAAGGAGGAAACTCAGCTGTTGAGTGGGGGTGGAGAATGTTCCCTGATATAACTCCGGCATCCTGGGCCACACTCTGACATAACCCTGTTCTTCGTGTGTATATGGCAGGGAAAAGATAAGGAGCCACCAAGACTCAGAATTGGAGGCAGGGTCTGAGGAAGAAGGTGGAAGGCAGACTAGCTGCTGGAGGTGGGATGGGTAGGGTCCAACCTCTCTTTTGGGGTCACAGGCACCACTGGTGACAATGAGCATCAGACGGTGGTGGTACGGGGAACCAGCTGCTTCGGGGGCCCCAGCATGAGGCCAACAAGGGTAAAGGGAGTGAGGCACACACAGGGGACAGAGCAGCAGCCCACACCCACAGGCAGGATGGCAGCCAGTGCTAAGAGACTCCAGCAGCGGGGATCTGGATTCTGGAAGGGGATTGGCATGGAGGAGACGGGGAGGGGAGAAGTTGGGTACTACAGACGTCCCGGCACCTGGGCCTGGCTAGAGATCTCACTACAGGGATGAGGGAAGAGGCTGGGGCCAGGGCTCAGATCAAGGGCAAGATCCAGTAGCCAATCCTAGAGGTTTGGGCAGAGCCCACAAGTCAAGAGTTGGCGCCAGTGGGCTGGGCCTGTGACATGGCGCCAGGGGGGAAGAAGAGCCAGCAGAGCCCAGGAATGGGGAGACTCTTTAGCAAGCCAGGTACCCTAAGGTGACACACCCATTATGGGACTCCCTTAGGAAGTCTAGGTTCAATAAAAAACCCAGGGAGCCCCAGGGACTCATGAGTATCGATTCCAGAAGCTAAATTACTGTCAATAGAAGGGAGACTCTCCATGACTTTTATCTCCTGCTAGAGACACAGGCTTGCTAGTTTCTCTATTTTATCTTAAACACAATCCAACTTATTCCTTTTCTGCACCCGTCTTGAGTCACTCTTACCTAAAAGGAGTCTGAGGATCATTGTCTATTTAGTATATGCCATCTGCATGCATCAGTGGTTTAGAGCAAGAGACCCAGCCCCTCCTTTATTTTACTGATAAGGAAAACAAGGCACAGAGGGGTGAAGAGATTTTCCAAAGTTCCCAGAGTCCAGGCTATGGACCGCTCACCCCCCCCCCGCCCCCGCCCCTGGGCAGTGTTCCCTTTCCCCTGCATCCCCCACCTCATCCGGACTCGCCATGGTAACCAAGCTTCCTCCAGCGTTGGAAGGGGAGGCTGCGTAGCAGTTACCTAGCAACCCCCGTAACCAGGTCAGAGCAGGGAGAGGGAGGCGCTGCATGCTGCCCACCCTGGGGAATTCAGTCCTGCTGAAGTGGGATTGCCCACGTCAGAACATGGCCACAAGTGACCCCAGATAGAGGCACAACTAGAAGCACCTGTGTGTGGGGGTCTCACGCCAACATCAGTGATATTGCCGGGACTGTGGCACAGACCTGGCTGGCCAGGGGCTCTGTCCCCACAGAGACAGCTGTCCTGCTCACATGCTGGCTTCATATGCACGTGGTGGAGGGCTGATGAAAGTGTGTGTGTGTGTGTGTGTGTGTGTGTGTGTGTGTGTGTCCATGTCTGGCTTTGAGGGGAAAGCCTAGGAGCTATGCTGCCTCACTTTGCCTTCTTGTTCCTTAAGTATCTCAAGAAGTGTTTATGGAACGCCCTGGTCATAAGATTTGTGCATCTTCTAACATTTCCTGTAGATTAGGTCTTGAAGGCCATTGCCCACTGTCACCCTACCCCACCTGCTTCCTCGTTTAGGGCAGGGCTCTGCCTGGGTTCTCAGATTCTGCCCCCATAGTGTCCCTTCAATTGGTTTGAGGCAGTCACAGTGGTCCCATTCTCTTGGAAATGGCTGATTTAGGAATGACAGGCGATTTAGTCATGCCAATGGGATCTGAGGGGATGGCTGCCATATGACTGCTGGGAAAGGTTTTCCTCACAAATTTAATGTGAGAGAATGTACCTCTTTTTCACCAGACATTGTCAGTCTGCACAGGATGTCTGGTACTGCAATAGCCACTAAGAAGAGACACCATTGACATTCAGAGGATGGCATTGTTGGACCATTGAACTCAGCAAGCCAGGAACCACCCTATGTGTGCAGTATCATAAACCCCTTACTTCAGGTCAGGGGGTTCATTCTCCTGATACTCTTTCTTTCATGGCCTCAGCCTCACCCACTTTCCATCAACCAGTCTGAGTGGGGCGCTCAATAGGCTCAATAGACGCCTGGACAAAGCTTGATATTAAAAGTAAAAGACCCGAAGGAAACGAATGTCCCTCTTGCTGAGTAAGTCAAAGATTGACTCCTTGGTTCTTTGTCTCCTATTTTGGAACTGAAATTGGACTCGCAGCTGCAGGACCAGCTTCTTGAAGATTGAATAGACGTCTTCCTAAAGGGCTGAAGCCTTCTCTTACATTTCCAGTGCCTAACACACTTCATTCATTCATTCACTCATTCACTCATTCATTCATTCACTCATTCACTCATTCATGCAGCGGTGCTGAGTCTGATGCTTCTCTACTCATGAAAGCCAACTGTGCACATCTTGTCCCTGCTCCGAATTCACTGATGTCACATTGGTAGTTTGAAATCAGCCATAGTGGGAGGTTCTTTTTTATTTTTTAATAGGCTTAATTTTTTTTTAGACTGCTTTTAGGTTCACGGCAAAATTGAGCAGAAGATAGAATTTCCTTATGCTTCCCACACATGCACAGCCTCCCCCTGTATCAATACCTCCCACCTGAGTGGTATCCTGGTTACAACTGGTGAACCTACATTGACACATCATTATCACCCAAAGCCCATAGTTTACCTCAGGGTTCATTCTTGGTGGTGTGAGGTCCATGGGTTTTGACAAATGGGTAATGACATACGGCCACCATTATAGTATCACAGGGAATAGTTTCACTGCTCTAAAAATCTTCTGTGTTCCTCCTCTTCTTTCCTCCCTCCCACCTCACCCTTGGCAACTGCTGATTTTTTACCGCCTTGATAGTTTTACTGTTTCTAGAATGTCATATAGTTGGAATCATACAGTATGTAGCCTTTACAGACTGGCTTCTTTGACTTAGTGATAAGCATTTAAGGTTTCTACATATCTTTTCATGGCTGGGCAGCTCATTTCTTTTTAGCGCTTAATAACAGACCATTGTCTGGATGTACCACAGCTTAGTTACCCATTCACTTGCTGGAGGATACCTTGGTTGCTTCCAAGTGTTGGCAATTATGAATGAGACAGTCATACACATTCATGTACAGGTTTTTGTGTAAACATATGTTTTCAGTTCCTTTGGGTAAATACCAAGGAGCATGATTGCTGGATCATATGTTAAGACTATGTTTAGTTTTGTAAGAAACTGCCAAACTGTCTTCCAAAGGGGCTGTACCAGTTTGCATTCCCACCAGCAGTGAATAAGAATTCCTGTTACTCCACATCCTTACCAACGATTAGCATTGTCAGTGTTTTGGACCCTGGATTTTTAAAAAATGCTTATTTATTTTGATATATATACAGAGAGAGCACAAGCAGGGGAGGGGCAGAGAGAGAGAGGGAGAGAATCCCAAGCAGGCTCTATGCTGTCAACACAGAGCCCAACACAAAGCTCAGTCTCACTACCATGAGATGATGACCTGAGCCAGTATCAAGAGTTGGACGCTTAACCAACTGAGCCACTCAGGTGCCCCTGACCTAGGATTTTCTAAGAGCTGTGTAATTGTATCTCATCATTTTAATTTGCATTTCCTTAACGAAATATAATGTTGAAAATCTTGTCATGTGCTTACTTGTGATCTTTAGTGAGGTGTCTATTCAGCTCTTTTGCCCATTTTTCATTTGGATGGTTCATTTTCTTATTGTTGGGTTTTAAGAATTCTTTGTTTATTTTGGATCATAGTTCCTTTTTTTCTTTTTTCTTTTTTAAAGTAGGCTCCATGCCCAATGCGGAGCCTACCATGGGGTCCAAACTTAGAATCCTGAGATAAAGACTTACGCTGAGATCAAAAGTTGGAAGCTCATCTGACCGAGCCACCCAGGTGCCCCTGGAAACAGATATTTATCAGATAGGTTTTTTGTAAATATCTTTTCCTATTCTGTGGCTTGTCATCTCATTCTCTTGACACATGGCAGGAATATTTACACCACAGAATTGGCAAATGTGACAAATCAGGGCTTTCCTTCAGAAAGCAGTTGTTAAACATTTACCAGTACACCAGTGCATGCCTGCATCCACCGTTTATTGGGTGAACTGTTTGTGCACTCAAAAATGTTCAGGGGCACCTGTGGGGCTCAGTTGGTTAAGTGTCCGACTTCAGTTTAGGTCATGGTCTCGTGGTTCATGAGTTTGAGCCCCGTGTCGGGCTCTGTGTTGACAGCTCAAAGCCTGGAGCCTGCTTTGAATTCTGTCTTCTGATTCTCTGTCTGCTTATGCTCTCTCTCTCTTTCTCAAAAATAAATAAAAACATTTAAAAATTAAAAAAAAAAAATTAAGTCCAGTGGGGGAGGCAGGCTCAATGAATCACTGACCTTAATACAGAGTTCTGCATATTGGGCTAGAAACAGAACGAGGATGCTACAGGAAAATGAAGGAGGAACGTCTATAATAGCCATGAAGTTGGAGTGGCTTTCAGGTGGGCAACTTGAGCCCTGAGCTAAGTATTTCAAAGTGAGTAGAACTTGTCTGGATCCATACTGCCCAATAAGGTTAGCCACTTGCCACATCTTACTATTTAACTCACTCACACCAGCCACATTGCGAATACTCAATGGTCACAAGTGTCTGGAGGCTGCCACGTTGGACAGATCAGATAGAGAACTTCTCCATCATCATCACCACAGAAAGTGCTATTGGACAGCTCTGATCTAGAAAAAAGGTGGGGGAGAGGCATTCCAGGCAGAAGGAACCGAATGGGAAAAGTCAGAGTTCTGAGACAACATGACTCATTCTGGGGGAAGATGGGCGTTGCAGCTGAACAGACAACAGTCAGATCACAAAATGTCATTAGTGCCAAGCCGAGGAGTTTAAACTCTAGTCTGAAAGCTAATGGGAGCCTCTGGAGGCTTTTGAACAGAACCTGATGTCATGAGCCTTGCATATTAATAAGTTCTCTTTGGCAGTCAGTGGGCTGGATTAGAGGGGCGAGCCCAGAGGTGGGGACACTGGCTCCGAAACTATTGCAGTTGCCTGGGAGAGAGAAGCAAGAGAGGACTGAAATGAGGTGGTGACTGTGGCACAGATGTGGACAGAGGGCAGAGTGAAGCGATATGGAGGACCCACTGGCTGATTGCATCTGCCCCCTACAAAGTGCTTTGTAAATAGCTGTTGATTTAAAAAAAATTTTTTTTTAATGTTTTATTTATTTCTAGGAGAGAGAGACAGAGACAGCATGAGCAGGGGAGGGGCAGAGAGAGAGGGAGTCACAGACTGAAACAGGCTCCAGGCTCTGAGCCGGCAGTCAGCACAGAGCCCGACGCGGGGCTCGAACCCACGAACCGCGAGATGATGACCTAAGCGAAAGTCGGACACTTAACCGACTAAGCCACCCAGGCGCCCCAAATAGCTGTTGATTTAACAAGTCAATTAGAGCTGAGCCCAGATTGTACAGCAAAGTGTGTATCCCCTGGCATCCTAGGTGATACTATTGCACAAATAGGTACAAGAGCATTTCTTTTCAGCTGGAGGAGGAAGGGGCAACAGGGAGGGAGGCAAACAAGAGGGATGGTGGGGAAGCTGGCTTCCTTTGTCCTGCGTGATGGAGAGAGGGCTCTGGTGAGAAGGGAATGAAATGTGAGGTTCCCTTGACCTAGGAAGTGCCTCTTTGGGGGCTAGGGACAAGAGGTACTCAGAACGAGGTATAGGCCATTCTCCACCCTTCCTCTTCCACGACCTCCTTGTCACGTGGACTACAGGGCAGATTTGGTTTCCTGAAAGATTGGGCCGTTTCATCAGCAGGCATATGCACAGCAGGTCGGCAGCATCAGGGAAGATGCTGGAGATGCAGAAGTTGTTCAGGGACAATGGAACATGGCCAGAGTAGGAGACATTAGCTGACTGGTGCTTAAACGCAGAAGAGAGACCAGCCTCCCTCTCTTGGACTCTGGGAAGTAACTGGAGATCTTGAGGGCAGGTGGCTAAAACCTACTGTAACTTGGGCATCATTGTTAATATCACTTTGTTTCCACCTACAGGTCCATAAGGCCCAGGACCTTTGGGTTATAGAATGAATGATCAGTGACATGAGGCAGGTTTTGCTTGCTCATTCATTAAACAAATACTTGTTGAGCCTTCTCTGTGCCAGGCATAGTGCTACATGCTGGGCCTATAGTGATTAACAAAACAGAGATGGTCCCTGGCCCCAGTGAGCTTATAGTCTAATATCCAACAGACTGGTATATGTGCTATTCAAGAAAAGCACCAGGAGTCTCAAGATAATCCAGTAGGAAGGGTTCTTTCAGATAGAGGTCAAGAAAGGACAATTTGAGAAAGTGACATGTAAACTGAAGAGGGAGCAAGAGGTATGAAGGTTTTGGGGACCCATTTTGGGCATCTGGGGATGGAGAGAAGGCCAGTGGGTGGAGCATGGCAGCAAGAAGGGGAGGGGTGCAGAGGAGGCTGGAGAGGGAGGCAGTGCGAGACTTCACAGGGCCATTATCAGGACTTGGATTCAAATTCAAGTGCATTGACAGGGGAGTGACGTGATCACGCTTGTGTTTTACAAAGATTGCCCCGGCATCCATGTGAATGGACTGGGAAGAGAGAACATGCAGGGAGAGATGTGTCAAGGCTTATTCAGTTGCCCAAGGGAGAGATGATGGTGGCACAGATATGGTGTTGGAGACACGTGGAGGATCCTGAGAAGGATCGAGACAATATGTTTTACCTGTGACCTTGTTTTGGTCTACACAGCCTGAAGTGTTAACTTTATTTTTTATTTTATTAAAAGAATTTTTTTAATGTTTATTTTTGAGAGAGAGAGAGAGAAAGTGAGAGAGAGAGACAGCACACAAGCAGGAAAGGGGCAGAGAGAGGGAGACATAGAATCGGAAGCAGGCTCCGGGCTCTGAGCTGTCAGCACAGAGCCCAACGCCAGGCTCGAACGCACGAACCATAAGATCATGACCTGAGCCGAAGTTGGGCGCTCAACCAACTGAGCCACCCAGGTGCCCCTGAAGTGCTAACTTTAGACAAGGCAAAAACAGCAAGTATTTGCCCATGCCGATCAGTCCCCACTGTGACCTGTTCTGCTCTGGGTGAGTGAGATCTAACCATGCCCCTGTCACATGGGCCATCCCCCTCCCTCTGAGCAGGTCCACACCTGATGCCAGTCCATTTTATGTTCAAAGATTTCCTGAGAAGGAAGTTTCACAACCTCTGTAACCTCTGCTTACCTGTTTGTATTTCATCTGAATGCCTCTCACCCTAAAGTTGCTTGATTCTTTATTTTTTTTAATTTTTTTTTTATGTTTTATTTATTTCTAGGAGAGAGAGACAGAGACAGCATGAGCAGGGGAGGGTCAGAGAGAGAGGGAGTCACAGATTGAAACAGGCTCCAGGCTCTGAGCCGGCAGTCAGCACAGAGACCGACGCGGGGCTCGAACCCACGAACCGCGAGATGATGACCTAAGCGAAAGTCGGACACTTAACCGACTAAGCCACCCAGGCGCCCCTAAAGTTGCTTGATTCTTGATAGAGAGGAAGACGCTGACAAAAGTCACCTGGGCTGTCAAATATGAATGACGTCATAGTGACAGCTCTGAATCCTGTCTCTGCTCAACGTGACTTATTTGTGAGCAAACACAGAAAAGTGCCTGAATATCCCGAGAAAAGGGATCTAACTAGATTAGTGTAGCTTTTCAGTTCACTGTCAAGGTCTTTGCTCTTGCTACTTAAAGTGTGCTCCGTGGAGTAACATCACTTCAGAGCTTGGTAGAAACACAGGATGGAATGAGAATCCACCCTTTTCCACACTCCCCGGGCAACTCACAGGCACATTACTTTTTTTTTTTTTAATGTTTTATTTATTTCTAGAGAGAGAGAGAGAGAGAGAGAGAGAGAGACAGCGTGAGCAGGGGAGGGTCAGAGAGAGAGGGAGTCACAGACTGAAACAGGCTCCAGGCTCTGAGCTGGCAGTCGGCACAGAGCCCGACGCGGGGCTCGAACCCACGAACCGCGAGATCATGACCTAAGCGAAAGTCGGACGCTTAACCGACTAAGCCACCCAGGCGCCCCGTAGGCACATTACTTTTGAGAAGCACTGTCTTAGATCACCCTCAGGCCATCTGAAAGTGGGTGGGCAGTGGCAGGTACCAGGTATTTGACAGGCAGTGAGCCTCGGCAAGGCTTTCGGAAAATCGAACTGGTTCAGCAAGAACTAGGCTTTCTCTGGAAGTTCCCTGCCCCCAGGTCACGCAGAGCACTTCAGCCCAAGTCAGAGAGACAAGGTGTTGTTTCCCTGATTGTGTTGTGTGGCTGGAAGGAGTGCTGAGTGGATGGGAAAAGCCGTCAGGAAGAGGGCAGCTTCCCGGGTGCTTCTCTAGGCAGCACCAGAGGCCCATGGACATGGTTTTCCAGTCCCCACAAGTGTGCGCAGCTTGGTCCTTGTCCTCTTAGCCAGGTCCCTCGCTCTCTGTGGGTGCTTTACGATGACGCTTGCTTCCTTCTGAATCAAGCCACGTGATGTGCAGGGGCAAGGATGTTTGAGCACCTTGATTAAACACTCGGGCCAGGGTGAAGCAGAACATCCAGTTCCAGGGGTTCCGGAAGCCCTGACTGCACTGCGTGGTCAGCCTCTCCGGGCCAGTGACCCCTGCCCCCCGCTGGAGAGGTGTGTGACACGGACACGGGGACAACAAGAGCGCGGGTCATAGCACTGCTTTCTTGAGAAGCGTTTCAGGCACAAAATCCAGGCCAGAACCAAATCAGCTCCCTCCCTCTTCACTGGGGCTGGGCCTCCCACATAATCAGACAAATGGATGAGGTTTGTGGGCTGTTTAAAGCATATGGTTTGTAAATACTGTAAAATCAAACATCACTTTTGGCTTTTATTTACTGTAACATGTTCACATTACCTAGCACCGAAATAGCTTTGAGGTCTTCTCTGCCTTGCTTTTCTTTCTCCCCGTTCGTTCTTCTCTGTTCCTGTGGCGTCTTGGGCCCTGCCTTCCACGGCGCTCGTGGCTCTGCTGTAATTCCTCTTTCCCCACCTGCTCCATCCCCCCCTTCCCTTGTCGCTGGCTGACTGGTACTCCGCAGTCTTCCTCGCCTGTCCCACTTACCATCTTGCACCCTTTGCCTTTGGGTCTCTCACGATGCTCCTTGATCTTTTGAAACATCTCCGCTACCTTTCCCTTTCTGTGCTTTGATTTCTAAAGGCTGCGAGCCAGATGCTCCTTACTGTCACTTGACTCCCCCTGCCTCTCTATTTTCTCTTCCTTCCCAAGACTCGCCACGGAGTGCCTTCTTTTTCCCTTTTTTTGTTTTGTTTTGTTTTCTAAAGGCAACACAGGGATCACAGAATCATAGAATTCAGAGTCAAAGGGACACAGCCTACGTTACCCTGACAGTTGCTTCTAAGCCAGAAACTCTTCTTCTCCTTTCACTCTCAATAATGGCTGCCCCCATCACTCCTTAGAGCAAGAAGGGCTGGGGAAGAAGACAAAGGAGCAGGCACACCTCACCCCCCCACATCATTCTCCCTCACCAACACGTGCACCCCACCCTTTCACTTGGGCCTCAATCATACACACACACACACCCTCAGGGCTCTGGGTGCAGATGGGTTTGCTCCCAGCCTCCACCAAAACACTTGTTTCCTTCTCCAGTGTCCATCCTCCCCAGGCATGCGGGTCTGTGCTCCACACCCCCAGCTGAGCCCAAAGAAACACAATTCTATTTTGAGGTAGCAGGAGAGAGGGTGGCAGTGGGGTCCCTCTTCCCAGGTGCAGCTCTTGGGTGGAGGTGGGGGTGGGGGATGCCAGCGATGACCCTACAGCCAGATCCAACAGAAAGCTCCTGTCAAGGCCGGCTCCCCTCCCCCCCACCTCGCCTCCCCATCAACATTGCTAGTCAATGCTTTCGTGGAGTGGGCCCCCCTCTCTGCCACTGGGCAAAGCGTCCTCGAGACCCAGGAAAACGAATAAGAGACAGGAAGAGACACCCTGGGGGCCATGAAACAAAGGCTTTAACATCCCGCATTCTCAGCCAGGGCTTCTCCGAGCACTTTACAGAATGTCAGATGCTGCTTTCTTGGCGTCCGGGGAAACATAGGGGACCCCCAAGTAGGCCACTGCGGATTTGTGCCAATCCCTCCACGTGCCGGCGCTGGGCTCCTCGCGGTGTCTGTGTCTCCGCGGCCGAAGGGAACTGGCGCTCCTGCGAGGGAGGAGGCCAAGGTCTCCGCCAAACGCAGAGCTGGAGGCCAGCCTCGCCCAGGCCTCCAGGCACCCGCTGCTCCAGTCCCGTGTGGCTGCTCCTCTGGTCTCAACCCAGCAGTGCCCACCCTTGCGGAAGACGAGGGGCGCTGCCCGCAAAACCTCAAGGGGTGCGGGGCTCGGAGGTAAGCTGCCCCGTGTCCCCCGGGGCCGGCTGCACCCTGTTGTGCGTCCAACGCCGGGTGTGAGTTTCTGCTCCGTGAAAATTCCCAGGACCAGGAGGAAGCGGGGCCGTCTTAACCACAGGAAGAATTTCGGGGTCACGTCCCTACCTCCCCCCCCACACCCCAACTTTCCCCCTGCCTTCCACACGGAGAGCAGAAATAGAAGTATGAGTATAATTCTCCACCTGACTTCCTTTCATACCGACTAATGAACCAACTGAATCGCCAATAATTACTGTTACCAAACGCATGTACACACGGGCGCGTGCGCGTGCGGACACGCACATACACGTACGGAGGTGTAGTTCCGGCTTTTCTTCCCTGCCCCCCTCTCCTGCAGGCCGCTCCAGACCAAGGTCCCCGGGCCCCGCCGGAAGGGCCTCATCGCATCATGGGGGCCACGTAGTTGGCGGGGAAGAGGCCTAGCTTGTTGTGCAGGCGGCCGGTCCACCAGGCCGGGTTCGAGCTGTCCAGGACCTCCACCACCTCTCCGCAGCGGAAGCCCAGCTCGTCATCCTCCAGGGCCTCGAAGTCGTACAGCGCCCGCGCCCACCGCACTCGCTGTGGGGGGAAGCACAGAGGGGGGCCCGCTGAGCCGGGGCGGCCGGGCCTGGTCCCAGGGAGGGGGGGTCTGTGCCGAGACAGCGTCCTTCCCCGAAGGCTGCCTCGCGGCTCCCGGGGGACGTCCCAAGCGCGGCAGCGTTCTCCGGACGCCGAGACCCCGGACTTCCCCCCACGGAGACGTTACTTGCCGAGGCCCCGAGAGCATCCTCGACAACTACTCTCCCTGCATCATAGGTGGTCTTTTTCTTCCCTTCGGGGGACAGAAAGGATGGCAGCGTGCCCAAACGGACAGCCTGCGGTGCTAGCGCAACCGATGCAGGCGGATGACAATCAAAAAGGCGACAGGTCGGGGCGCCTGGGTGGCTTAGTCGGTTAAGCGTCCGACTTTCGCTTAGGTCATGATCTCGCGGTTCGTGGGTTCGAGCCCGCGTCGGGCTCTGTGCTGACTGCCAGCTCAGAGCCTGGAGCCTGTTTCAGTCTGTGACTCCCTCTCTCTCTGACCCTCCCCTGCTCACGCTGTCTCTCTCTCCTAGAAATAAATAAAACATTAAAAAAAAGGGGGGGGGGCGACAGGTCTCCCTCCGCTAGAGCCGGAGCCAGGACACGGCAAGGCCCTGCGGCCGGACAGAACACCAGGCCACCAGGCCAGGACCGCCTCTGCCCGGGAACTCCCGCCCGCCCTCCCTTCCTGGGTTCCCACTGCCTCCATCCTGAGCTCCCAGCGGGGTGCCTCTCTCTCCCGGAGGACCGACCGGTTCCCGAGGTGCCCCTCTTGCCGCCTTCACGGAGCCCAGCGAGGGCAGGTTCACGTACCCCGGCCGCTTGGAGCTGCACCGGGTCTGTGTGTCTCCGGTGCATGAGCGCGGCGTTCATTTCGCTGGCCACGCCCACGCCACAGTGCCCGTCGTTTATCTCAAGGCTGCCTCCCCGGCGATCCTACAAACACAGGGAAGGGGGGACCCGGTCACCGCACCACGTCCCTCTCCGGGCTGCCCAGCGCCTCGCTCGGGTGCCATGGACACGGCCAGCGTTCCGAGAATACTTGCTGCAGATGACAGTAAGCCCCAGCTGATGGGGCGAGCGGGAAGGATGGCAAAGGGCCCTTCCGCTGTGAAGACCATGCCAGATTTCATTCATTCAGTCAAAGAGTATTTATCAGGCACCTGCCCGCCTGTCTAGTGCTGTCCTGATCACTGGGGATTTGTAGCTGGAAAGAAAAGGTCCTTGTCTTCATGGAGGGTCAGTTTAGAGGAGGAACCATACACATTTAAGTGATAACATGACCCGAGAGAATGTCTAAGTCTGCCAGGGAAATCAGGGAAGCCTTCCTAGAGGAGGTGATACGTCGAACTCCAGCTTCGAGGAGAAGAAAGATCATCCAGGAAAGGGCATTTTAGGCCAAGGAAACAGCATACCAAAAAGCCCCCCGAGGTATGGGAGAAAACACAATAGACCATTCTGGTAACTAAAGATAGTGCAGTGTTGCTGGAATGCGTGTTTGCTCTGGGAATGGGGAGGGGGTGAGGGTGGGGAGAGGCTTAGGGAGAGGCTCTGGAACTGAGGCTGAGGAAACAGCTCCCAAAGGGCTTTGTGTGCCCTCCTGAGGACTCTAGGGATGTGTTATCTGGCTGTATTGTCCGCCTCGGTAAGCGGTGCCAAATCCCATTTGGAACAAGGCAGGGGATAAATAAATAAATAAATAAATAAATAAATAAATAAATAAATAAATAAATAATAAAGAGGGGCTCCATTGCGGGTGTTAAACTGTTTTTCTTGTGGGTCTCCACAGCCAGATGGGTTAAGGGGCTGACAGGAAAATGGAGCAACGGTTTGCCGACTCCTCGGGGTAGGACTGTGTGTGTGTGTGTGTGTGTGTGTGTGTGTGTGTGTGTGTGTGTGTGTTCCCGCAGGGAGCCAACGAATTCGCAGAGACTTCTTTGCCAAGAGCAGTTCCTATACCACATTATCATACTGCTGCCATCTGGGAGGTCCCGGAGCCTCTTTACGAACTGCGTGAGCCCTCACGGGGCTGGGCCTCGCTCGGCCCTCCGCGGCCCACCGTCCCGGGACCACCGCAGACCCCCAAGCCCGGACGGCGCTCTCCGGCGCTGTGCGGAATTTTCACGCACTAAGCGGCCCCGGGGACAGGGCGGCCCGAGCCTTCCCCTTCCCTACCTCACGGTGCCCACGGCGTTCTTCTGAGGTACCTGATAGAAGTGGGGGTGCTGTAGATGGCGCTGCTGCTGGGGCGGTGCAGGGGGGTACTGCGAGGGCGGGGTCGCTGGATGATCCGACAGCTTCCGGTTCATCGAGGGCCGGATTTCTTCCCCCACAGCCCCGCTGAGGTGCGGGCCTCCCTGGGGCCTCCGGTCCAGGCTGTTGCCCCGGTGACCCTGGGAGAGCATGAAGGTGACGCGGTTGCATCCTCCTCCCCGAACTCCCGGCCCCACCCCAGCCTTCTGGCAGCTGCTTCCAGACTTTGCTGGAGAGACAGATCCGAGAAACAGGGGGTGGCGTGCGGGCAGCCTAAGGACAACCGTGGCGACGCGGGGGCCCTCGCAGTTTCAAAAGCGGCCTCCACAGTCTCAGATTCTCCCACGTTGGGGATTTCAGGCCTTTGGTTCTCTTGCCACGTGCTACCCAGCCGGTGCCTTCCTAAAGGCTTGTTTTCCTCTGTGTAATCGGGGTAAATATTCCATTTCACGGTCGCGGTGCCACCCCTCCTTATCGCGTGTTGCCACGCCGCGGGACGGCCTGCTCTCCCGATAAGCTCTGCTATTGACGTTGCGTGATTTTGAACTGTCATGTGTTGCCTGGTCGTAGGGACCCGAAGAGCAGCTCTCTTGCAGCACCATGGAAACCAGGCCCACCGCTGGGGCTGCTGGGAAGGAGCAAGGCTGTCTGCTTAGGGCCGCCATAGCCTTGTGACTGGGACGTCCTTTCTTGTTATTTTCATTTAGCAATTACATAGGGTCCTCGGCTTCCTGTATGCAAGACACTATTCTAAGCGCTTTATTTATTTATTTCAATTTTTTTAATGTTTTTTATTTATTTCTAGGAGAGAGAGAGAGAGACAGAGTGAGCAGGGGAGGGTCAGAGAGAGAGGGAGTCACAGACTGAAACAGGCTCCAGGCTCTGAGCTGGCAGTCAGCACAGAGCCCGATGCGGGGCTCGAACCCACGAACCGCGAGATCATGACCTAAGCGAAAGTCGGACGCTTAACCGACTAAGCCACCGAGGCGCCCCTATTTATTTCAATTTTTAAAAAGCTTTATTTATTTGTTTGGAGAGAAAGAGTGCCCACGAGCGAGCAGAGGGAGGGGCGGAGAGGGAGGGAGAGAAAGAATCCTAGGCAGGCCCAGGACGCTGGCCTCATGACCTGAGCTGAAATTATGAGTCGGATGCTCAACCGACTGAGCCTCCCTGGCGCTATTCTAAGTGCCTTACAGATATGGACTCGCTTAATCCAGTTGAATGCACTTTTATGCTAACTCTTTTAGCTCTGCATGCACATCCTAGTAAATTAATACCTCTGTCTGTTTCTTGATTAAAATAATTCACAAGGTTTTAGTTAACCTTTGTTTTTCTTTCTGAGCTTTTATGGGCACTTGCTGGGAACACCTTTTTTTTCCCCTAGAACTGTCACGTCTCAAGCTTACAGTTAATCAATTACCTGAAACGGTTTTCTCAGCTTCCCTGGGGCACGTGTTGGTTTGAAAGTCTCATTGCCTTTTCAGGTAACTTGTTTTCTGGGATTTCAACGGTTTCAACTATTCTAGAGAATGCTTCTTTCTGTAATACCCATCTCTTTCTTATAACCGTGTCGTTTCCTTTGAAAGATATTTGTAGTGTGTGTGTGTGTGTGTGTGTGTGTGTGTGTGTGTGAATTTACCTACAGGAGGCAACTTAACGTTTCCCTGGCGCTTGCACTATTGTCCGGATCCTATGGCAAGTGCTATCACTATATTATCTCATTTAATCCTCACGACAGCCCAGTGAGGGACGTGTTCTTTTCTCTCCATTCTACAGATGAGAAATCTGATACTCAGAAAGGTTTTTTAACTTGGCTAGGTAACAAGGATAGTTAATGATGAAATCAGGATTTAAAGCCAGATTTGTCTGATGCATTTTCTATTAAACTAATACTCTAATGGGTGCCTGGGTGGCTCCATTGGTTAAGCATCCAACTCTTGATCTCAGCTCAAGTCATGATCACACAGTTTGTGATCATGTGCTGACAGCACTAGGCTCTGCGCTGACAGCACTGAGCCTGCTTGGGATTCTCTCTTTCCCTCTCTCTCTGCCCCTACCCTGCTCTCTCTCTCTCTCTCAAAATAAATAAATACAGCTTAAAAAATAAGTTATTAAAAATATTTTATATTCCATAATGTTCCAAGAGCAAGGATTCCAGGTCCAGTTTTTTTTTTTCCTCCAACACCCCCACCCTCCTTTCTGGGACAAAGCTCTACCCACCGCCTTAGTCCTAGACTCCAAGCTGTCCTCCAGCATCCCTGTGTGTGGCCTCCTGGCATTCATCTTTGAGCAACTCCTAAGCTAGGCTGAGAGCTGTGATGTAGCAATATTTATAATAACAAAATAAAGCATTTACAGTTAAGAGCTGATGTTCGCTAAGTGTTTGTAGCATTGTTTGGAGCGATGTAAGGAAGGGGATACATTATCTTCTCCAACCTTCACAACCCTTCTATGAGCTAAGTGTCACCATCATTCTGGTTTTATGGATCAGGACACTGAGGATTGGACAACTTTCCTAAGTCACATGGCTAGGAAGTGTTAAGATGGGATTTAACTGAGATCTGACCTTGGAATTATTCTGTCTTCCAGAATACTCAGAGGCCATGCCCATCAAATGCACTGTCTTGACAGGTCACATAGAACTCACGCTGCCTAAAATCTCCAGACTTGGGCTGATCGGGACCCGAGGTGTACCTGATCCTCTCGGGTTCTATCCCTCAGAAAGATCTGCTTCTGTTTGGAGATGGAGGTCGTCCTGTAGTACTCCACCAGCTTATTTAGAGATGGAAACTTCTCTGTCCACAGGAAGTAATTACCCTTGTTGTCTCTCATGACCTTGAAGTGCTGAACATCGTCTTCATGCCTAAATCAAGGAGAAGCCACACTGTACATTACATCACGACTATGTCCCCACCCCCCAAGGCTGACTACAGCCAGGGTGTTGGAGTTCTGGTTGGGCAGGAAAGGGAAACGCAAGTGCCTGCCCATCCAGCGCAGGTGGGGCTGGCCCAGGCAAGTTCTAAGGGGGGATTTGTGGGAGGGACCGCCCAGGACACAGGCTGTATTAGAAGGGATTTTTACATCAGCAGAAGCTAATCTATCTTCAGACGCCGGAGCCGACCTTTCACGAGAAAAAAAAGTTTCAGGGGCGCCTGGGTGGCTCAGTGGCTAAGCTGGTTAAGTGTCTGACTCAGGCCATGATCTCACGGTTTGTGGGTTTGAGCCCCGCATTGGGATTTCTGCTGTCAACACAGAGCCTGGAGCCTGCTTTGGATCCTCTCCTTCACCCTTGCCCCCCGCCCTTCCCCAGCCTGTGTTCTCGCTCTCTCTCTCTCTTTCTCAAAAATAAATAAACATTAAAAAAAAGTTCTTTAAATAAACAAGGAAAGAAAAAAATGTGCCAAGTGCTTTAATGACTACAAGGTTAAGGGCTCTTTACAATGTTTGTTTGAAACATGGCAATCCCTGAGCCCTGTACTAAGCTAAGAGCTCTGACAAGACTCGGAGGGAGGAGTTTTTCACCCCTGTTACCTTTCCATTATCAGAAATACTTTGAACCACGTCGCCCATAAACTAGCTCTGGAGAGTAAGAGACCACCTTGAGAAATTGGTCACAATCGGTTCTCTATAGATCTCATGGTCTTGGTTTATGTGTTGCATAAATAAGGCTACAAAAGATTTTGAACTTTTAGGGGAGAAAAGTTATATAGCCATGCAGTGTTTTCATTGGGAAGGACCTGTGAGATTGTTTAGCCTTGTGTCCATGTTACAGATGAGGGGGGACACTGAGGCCCAGAGAGATGGCAGGGCTCAGCCAAGGCCACCGTGAGTGAGTGGCAGAGCCGAGTCAAGAACCTCGCTCTCTGATTGATTCCAGCCTAGTGAATCGGGCCTGTCTCACCATGCACACATGCTGACTTCTTTTAGATAGGCACTTTTTGGCACCAGCTGGAATCACAGTGATGGGAAATATTTGCACCAGGATTGGAGAAATTGGATTTTATTCATCTGGAAAGGGGGAGCTTGGCCTTTGCTAAAAGCTCAGTTAGTCATAGCTCAATTTCTCAGTCTTCCTCCATCACCAAGGCCTTCTCTTTTGGGTGTCAAGTTTATTTGTCAAACAGATACACGTTTATGTCTAAAAATATACTAGTGATAGGAATTACCTGATCCAACAGAAAGGTCACGAATTTAAAGACAGTCGGAGAGTAAAGATACCTCTAAAGGTTAGTTCGGGTTTCTTAAAGATGGAATCCGTGGTCCGTGTTCAGAGGGGACAGGAATTTTGACTGGTCTTCAGTCTCATCGTATGTGCTGGGCTCTGCTCATAGCCAGGTGAACCCATGCAGTGACCTCTGCTGGACTACCCTGGGGTGGGAACTGACTTTGCAATCACTGCATGGCCTTCCCCTGGGAGGTGGCCCCTAACAGATGCTTTCTTCACTCTAATACCACATGGCTTAATTCCTAGTCATTACTCCTCACATCTGTGTGTGGAGGAGGAAATATTCTTGTGATATAATTATTCATCTACCACCTCTTAGGCAAAGAAACAGAGAGAGAAGCATTAACCCTTTCTCTCTCATGAGCTGAGAGGATTGGATGTCAGGCCGCTGGTCACGTGCGCCCATGGAGAGGGAGTGGCTGCACCAATGTGCCAAGTTCCAAGAGGGGCAGAGAAAAGGGTATAACTCAGGGCTCCGGACTCCAAAGCCTAAAGTGTTTTCAGACCCTTAACAAATGCTAAGTGATAGAACTACAATTAGCTCTTAACTATCTTTGCATGACAGAAAGCAGATGTATGAATAAATAAAAATGATTTGCTTTGGAATATATTATGCTACATTTCTGCAGAAGATGTAATCATGATTATGGTGATATTCACAAGGAGCTGCAATGGTGATATTCACAAGGAGCTGCAATGGCAGAAGTCAAGGTTGACCTTTTTGGAGAATTCACCTTAATGGAGGAAATAAAAGCCTTAATTTCTAGCTGAAAAGCTAGAGTCCACTTCATGCAAACCAAAGGCACCAAGAGATGCCCTTCAAGGTAACCATTCACCTGGTCCAGTCTGTAATCAAGGTTCAGATTTAAACCTTAAGAAAGAGGTCTGATTGTAGGATTTATCAATAGAGCAAAATTGCATTAAGACCTGACAAATTTAGAATTTGTGATACATCAGTGTAGGCCTGAGCTAAAATTTACTACTGCCTAAGCTGTGAAAAAAAAAAAAAAAGAAAACCCAACCCAAAATGTTTCAGTTAGGGAAAATTAAGAGTTTAAACAAGATTGCAAGGGTAAAGCTAATGAGTCCAATCTATTTTTGAGCACTTTGGAGGCATACGTGCATATAAATGGTTGACCCATTATTTGTAAGTCCTTCCTACCTATTCCTTAAAATATCCATTCTTTCTAAATGGTAAAGTGGCCTGTGTTCCTTACCCGAGGTTGGATTCATGCACTTAAAGCACTAACGCTGTGTGCCTTTCAAAGTGTATTGAAGAATCTGGACCAACATTTCCTGTCAATGAACTTGACAGCCAGTCCCACCACACGCATCTCCTCGTGTGGAAATCAGCATTCATTTGTACACTTTCACATGCAGCCACCACGCCTGATATGGGACTTGCGATTCCAGACAGGCTGACCACATGCCGCGTGTTCAGACTTCGGGTTTCTGAGTGTGGAGCTGTGTCATGTTTATGCCTGGACTGACTCACTTCCTCCCAGGCGCTGCACATGAGCGAAATTTTGCTGCTACGGTCCCTCACCCCAGGTCTCCTCGGCTCCCATCTGCTGCGGTCCGTTTGTTGCTTTACAGTGTGTTGTGGTAGCCTTTCTTTTTGTGCAACCGCGTACAACTACCTGTGTCTCCTACAGCAGTGGCTTGGGATTTTAATTGTCCTCGGGGCCTTCTTCAGATGTATATCAGTAGTTAGAGAAAAGGTTCAGATTCAAACCTCAAGACAGATGTGGACAACTGGGAATTCTCCCTTCCTTCTGCCCCACTTCCTTGCACAAATACTCGTCAAACACCTACTGGGTACAAGGCACTGTTAAAGACACAAAGATGAAATAGAGTAAAACCCTGTCCTTCCAGAAGCACTTAGGCTGCAAGGGGAAGCAGACAGACATATACATAATTTGGCCACAAACCAGCATATTGAAGAGTTATATATCTGTGTCACGGGAAGGAAATGAATGGCAGCCCAGCCGATAAGATGCCTGGACCCCTTGGCCACCATACTCCTGAGCAATAAGTCACGTTCACGGGTTCACCTCACGTGTGGCCTTAGCAGTCTGCGTTGGGAGTGGCCAGTACCTGACGGAGATGGAGAAGTCCCCTGGGGAGCTCTGGCTGGCCCGGATGATGAAGAAACCAACCTCCTTGCCCATCAGTAAGTTCTCTGCCTGGTGTCGCGAGAGGCCTTCGTGAAACCATCTATTAGATGAGATAAAACCAGAGGAGTGTGGTGAGGTGCCAGAATACTGGTGGGGAAGGGGAGAAGAGATGACCCAAAGGGACAGAGGCTGGGGACTCTGGCCAGTGGAGAGCAGAAAGAGGCCAAAGGGGGGCCGGGGCCTCTGAAACCAACCAAACACATGCTCTAGGCGGTTTTCAGGCGAGGCAAGGGAGTGTCCCCCTGACGCACTCCCTTTGTTCCTTCCCTCTCTCGCGCTGGGAAAACCTGAATCATGGAAATGTGCCACTGCACCAAAATGGGACAGTGTGGGAGTGACTCACTGCAGGAAGCGGCCGCCTGCTGGCAGCTATGTGAGAGAGCTGCAGGGACAGATGATGAGCCAGGAAGACAGAAGCCCCTTCAGACTCTGGGGGGTGGCGGTGGGGGGTGCAGAGCTGGAAAGCTGGGAAGCTGTGGGCTCGAGTCCAGGCTCAGAGCCCAGGGGCCCCTGTGATCCGGGTGGCGTGGAGCAAGGCTAGCAGCAGCCAGAGAGCAGTGTCTACACAGCCAGCTCCGGGGCCCACCTCCAAATCCAGGAAAACAATCTTTACAGGGGAAAAGAAGAAACAGGGGAGAAACTCCTCTTTCAGGGGAACAGTCAGGGTGGCAGGCAGCCTCTGGACGTGTCGCGGCAGGTGGCAGAGCGCATGTGAAGAAGGCCAGGAGCTGCCACGGAGGCAAGGCAAGCAGTGGCTGCAGCCTCAGGGCAGGAGGCCAGAAACCTCTCAACCACAGAAGAGCAAAATGAGTGTTTGCAATCCCTCAGAGGCCCTGAGTGGGACGGGTCCCGTTTCCTCAAGGTGGCTGCTCTATGGCTGCCCCTGGGGGCTGGTATGTGCGTCCCCGTAAGGTGAATGGCCAACAGGCTGTGGATTCCTTTGTGAGCGATTCCCTATGCTCTCTGGAATTTAAGAAACTGGACTCCTTATTCCAGACCTGGTACTGCAGGGGAAGGTTCTTTGGGCTCTGGGGGGCTGGAAGCAGAGGGTTTCTGGCGGTCATCTGCCTAGACATCCTGCCAGAGTATCAGCCATGCTCTGCTACGGGGCCGAACGAGGGACTGCACACCACAGCTTTGGCCTTGAGCAGGACGTGTAATGAGGCCGGGCAAAGGGGCCGGGCCACGCTCCACATAGCCATCCCTCAAAGGAAATATTTTGGAAGAGGCAGCCAGCAGTTAGGAGATTGTTTAGAAAGTACACACTATGGGGTTCCTGGGTCAGTTAAGCATCCGACTTCGGCTCAGGTCATAATCTCGTGGTTTGTGGGTTAAAGCCCCGCTTGGGGCTCTGTGCTGACAGCTAGCTCAGAGCCTGGAGCCTTCTTCCGATTCTGTGCCTCCCTGTCTCTCTGACCCTCTCCAGCTCACGCTGTCTGTCTCTCTCTCTCTCTCAAAAAAAAAAAAAAAAAATAGAATATTAAAAAAAATTATTAAAAGAAAGTCATTAGTGAAAGAGGAGAAATAATGACCTACAGTTCATGAATTTGAGCCCTGTTTTGGGCTCTGTGCTGACAGCTCACAGCTTGGAGCCTGCTTCCAATTCTGTGTCTCCCTCTCTCTCTGACCCTCCCCTGCTCATGCTGTCTCTCTCTCAGAAATAAATAAAACATTTAAAAAATTTAAAAAAAAGTAAACACTAGGGGTGCCTGGGTGGCTTAGTGGTTAAGCGTCCGACTTTCGCTTAGGTCATGATCTCGCGGTTCGTGAGTTCGAGCCCCACGTCGGGCTCTGTGCTGACTGCCAGCTCAGAGCCTGGAGCCTGTTTCAGTCTGTGACTCCCTCTCTCTGACCCTCCCTGCTCACGCTGTCTGTCTCTCTCTCCTAGAAATAAATAAAACATTTAAAAAAAAAAAAAAGAAAGTAAACACTAATCCTCTGATTGGAGTTTGACATGTGACTTCAAGACTTGCAAAAACGTCCACATGTTAAGCGAGTGGGTCGGGTTACGTTATGACGCATCATTCCAGAGCTATTCATTTGCTCATTCAACAGTTTTTATCAAATATCTACTAGGTGCTGACCTTCTTCTGGGCACTCGGGATACAGTCGTGAGCAAGGTGAACAAGAACGTTTGCTGCCATGGAGTTTATATTCTATCATACTAGACAATGGGGCCCACCAGCAGACCCGGTCATTCACTGTGACCTTGGCAAAAAGGTTTCCATGGGGGGAGAGAAGTTAGAGATGAGAGCGCACACAATTCTTTTGAAGAAGCTGGAAGGGGACATGGGATCAAGAAGTTTTTGTTTTTGTTTCTTTTTTGGTAAGATGGGAGCAAATGCAGCAGCTTTGCAGACGGGGATGACCTAGCAGAGAGGCTAGAATTGATTTGAGAGAGAGCCGGGGTGGGGGTGGGGGGTTTCTCCTAGAGGCACAGGCGATTCTTACCAAACAGCTGCAGGAAAGGCAGTGTCTGAGTAAGTTGCAGGAGGTGGGTGGATGCAGTGAGTCAGGCAGGGGGGTGGGGTGGGTAGAGGGGCTTTTCCAGTGGCTTCCATCGTCCCAGTGACCCTGGAAGGAAGGCCCTGAGCCTAGAGTGCGGTGGGGGAGGGGCTGGAGGCGGGAGGAGCGGGAAAGCGGGAGGTGGTCATGGAGAGTGGTCATTCTGTCGGGTCGGTTCGGTTGTCCGGCCTGGTTCACAGGAGAGGTGTTACCGCACCACACTAGGGTTGTCAGTACGCTTCGGGTGTCTAACAGAGCTCCACTCTTGGGGCTAGACCGTGACTCTCACACAAGACTAGATGTCTATCTAACCTTTGTGGTCAACTCTTGAGACGAACGAGTCCCCAGTTTCAATTTTTCTTTTTCCTTTTTAGGAAGGGAATTTCCTCTTTCCCTCCACTTGGATTGTTCTCACCGGTTTGAGCACGGGGAGCTGTGTGGGATCCCTAGTGAGGACTGAAGAGGTTGGGAGGGATGAAGTACTCTGAAGAGGCAGCTTTTGGTGGGGGGGTGTTGGGGGGGGTGTTGGGGGGGAGGAGGCGCAACAATGCCCCCCATGGAATTCGTGGAGACCCTGTGATTGCAGTTATAGATGATTTTAGGTTATAAACCTAAAATAGGCAATACATGCACATGGTATAAAATTCTAAAAGGAATGCAGTGGAATGCAAATCTCCCTCCCACCCTGGCCTTCAGCTTTGTGGCTCCCTCTCCAGAGGCAACCAGTTTTGACAGTATGTTGGGTATGGATGGATAATTTTAGTGACTGCTGAAAAAGTAAGGGGAGTGTGTGTGGGTAGGCCCGTGTCAGCAGGCTGGAAATACTTACTCAGGAAACTGGATGTCTATAAAATTCTTGGGCACGTATCCTTCTTGGCTCCCAAGCTCTGCCTTGAACCACTCTTCCTGGTTACTTAGGATCTACATGGAAGACAAGGAAGGACAAAGATTGTAAGGAGGGCTCCAAGAAGCAGAGGAAAGGGGCTGCAGGGCAAAGGACACCCTTTTGGATTTAGAGGGAAGTAAGCCAAAGAGACCACGCACGGGCTCCAGTGGGAAAGCCACAGGTTTATCTCTGGAGTTTGACTTCCTTGATCCCGCACTAGTTTCTGTCCACCAGTGCCACCCACACAGGGGACCTCTCCATGGTGTGGCCTCCCACTCAGCACTCAGGGACTTCTCTGAAACCCTTTCTCTTCATATGTTGGAAACTCATGTGTCCCAGATCTCAGCATCCAAAGCTCCTCATTGGAGCAGGTGTCGGGAAGGCAAGAGCAGCCACTCCATGATTTTTCTTTCTTCTCTGCTCGGTAACCAAGAACCTTTTTGAAAATTTAATTTGTTCCTCTTTTTTTTTTTTTTTTTTTAAACAAGCAAATTAAAACTTAAACATCCAGTGGGGCCAGCTTTGAAAACAGTAACTCTCTGTGTTCACACTCCATGTGTTTCACAAACAATTTGGACGTAACTCAAGATATTTGGGATGCCTTTTCTAAACTTGCTTTTAGAGCCAATTCATAAGCAAAACCAGAAGTTCTGTCTCATTACTGTATGGTCCTTCTTTGGCTGTGACCCCAAATGCTATCGCTTCCCTTGATTACTCATATGACTCACCACATGGCTCTATGTGGCTTCTGGTTATTTCAGAAAATAATAGTTTCACTATTAAAAGACAAATATTTGCCCCATCCCCCACTGAGAATGTTTCCAAAGTACGTGGCACGGACTTGAAGAATAACGAATATGGCAGAGCAAAAAAAAGTGAAAAGAAGCTTAATGATGTCATTGAGCCACTGAATTAGCCACGCAGGAGCCCTCCTGCTTCTGGACTTTGTATGAGAAGTAATGAATCTGCATTATTGTTTCAGCCGTATGTAAGTTTCTGTGTCTTGTAGCTGAAGATGCCTTAACTGATAGACATGCTACACTATTGGGGAAAGCAAAAGGTGGGTAGGAAAGACTGCCCGGAGGAGAGGCCCTGGGGTTGCCCAGGCAACAGAAGGAGTTACCCAAAGTCTGATAGCACAGGAACTTCTGGGATGGGAGGAAGTGAGGTGCATTCTGGGAATGAAAGGCTTCCGTCCGGTGGGAGTGTAGATTGTGGCCCCAGGGGCTGAGAGAGGGGAAACCAGAGGCATAGGCCCTTGTGGCCCATATTGGAAAGTCTGGACTTCCGTCTTGAAATTTATGGAGAACCGCTAAAGGATTCTGGGTAGGGAAATAACACAGTAAGAATTACAGCCAAGAAAGCCCTGCATCAGAACATGAAGATGGGCTGGAGGGGGAAGGTCCAGGAAGGGAATGCAGCCATCCCGGCGAGAGGCAAATGGCTGTTTTAAAGGAACCTGGAAGCAAAATGCGCAGGATTTCGTGACTGTCCTTGGAACTAAGGGAGAAGGGGATTCTGGGAGGCTCCGGATTTTGCCCTTGGGAGACTGAGTGGGTGGTGGTGGCTTTGCTAATACATGAGGAGGAGCAGGTCTGAGGCACAACTCACGAGCTTCAGATTGCATGTGGATGAATCCAAGTTGCCCCTGGGACCGTCTGAGGAGAAAAGCTCAGTGAGCCATCGAGTTGTGTGTGTCTGGACTCAACAGAGAGGTTGGGGCTGGCGTTGGGGATTTCTGAGTCGTCCTAAGGCAGGTGGAGTTGAAGTGTCAACCCACGGGTTTCTCTGTCTCAGAGATGGGAAGAGATGAAGACACCTAAGTAACTGAGATTTCAAATATCACCCCCGAGGTGGAAGAAAGGGGCCAGCACTCTGAGTTTGGAATTGAGAAGCCTTGGTTTCCAGCTTGGCCCTGTCACCTGCTGTGTGACCTTCAGCAACTCAATTAGCCATCTCAAAAATGGGAACGGAGCTCTGGTACCTCGAAGTCCTTCAGAAAGTGTAACTGTTTTTTAAAATACAATTCTTCAGGGGCGCCTGGGTGGCTCAGTCGGTTAAGTGTCCGACTTCGGCTCAGGTCACGATCTCCCGGTTCGTGGGTTTGATTGAGTCCCACATTGAGCTCTGTGCTGACAGCTCAGAGCCTGGAGCCTGCTTCAGATCTGTGTCTCCCCCTCTCTCCCTCACTCGCACACGTGCGTGCTCTCTCTCTTTCTCTCTCTCAAAACTAACTAAACACTAAAAAAATTTTAAAACACAATCCTGCAAAATGTGGTATTCTTGGGAGGGAGGCCTCCAGCTCTGAAGGATGTAGTAGGGTTTATAAATTCTTTAGAGTATTATATGTGTATGTTTTGAATTTAATCACTTGTTCTGAAGAAATAAAAGTGTGTCCCATATTTGAGTTCTAGAATTGCTGAGGACAAAAAACTTTATAGTTTCCAGCATCAAATATGACTGCTGGTATCACTAAGGACGCGTGGGTATGTGTATGCCGAGAGGGGGTGGGGTGGGGGGAGCAGAAAAATCTGGGTCAAAAAAAGCACTAGGAAACTCTGCGCCAGTACCTGGTATTCACACAAAGAACACAAGGATGTTTCACTCCATGCCTTCGCCCCCCAACGTATGGCTTTGGAGTTCCTTCCTCCTATGCCGTGGGAGTGCCATGTTTGGGCTGGGTAGCAAATGTCAAATATGAAGGTGAGCAGGATAAGGTAAAAGAGGCCATGTGGAAATTGGCTCATCACGGTAAGAACCATCTTGGTGCTTAGTTCTCTGACCTGAAACCAGCTGTAATTTTAGTAATTGTGGCTCACACCCATCTACCTCCTGTAGCAACTGAAAGATTATCCCACAATGGCGGCCATTTTCCCCCACCACCTGGTGCTCCGTCTGCCTGAGATCGTGTTCCCAGAGAGGTGAATTTGCAGGCTTTTTATGGTGTATAGAAGGCAAGGTTTTAAAAGAATCTCATTTTCTGCAAAGAAGAGTGTTTTGGGGGGGGAGGTGGTTTCCTTCTGCCGTTGTTGGCCGGAGGCCCCATACTTCCTGTTCTTCTCATCTCTCTGTCTGTTCCTTTCCCCCTATCTCTTGTCCCCATCATGAACACTCGAGCAAGGGGTTCAGCCTGAACACATGAGGTTTTACACTTCACTTTACTGTATGTTAATTCTTACAATGTTGCCTATGAGAATAATTTTCTGGGTTACATGGCCTGAGAATAAGTTAGACGTGGGAAGAGGACGAAATGTACAGTTGGGAGAATTTTAAAATTGGATGGAATTATAGCTCTTAGAGGCATAGCAGAAATCCGAAGTATCGAAGTTAATTACATGGGATTAACGCTTCATGATTTCAGGTCACTGTTTTAGTAGGGAGAAACAGGGTTGAGTTAGACATATTATAGAAGCCGGTAGAAATGGAGTGGGTCGTTTCTTTATTTTTGTTTTTAAACAGCAGCAAATTCGAGAGGGAAATGTTAAGTCTCGTGCTGCATGTAGCTGCAGGTCCAGGAGGTTGAGGCAGTAACATAAAATTATCTGACTCCTGACTTCAGAGGTTTCCATCACAGGAGAAGCCGGATCAAGTCATTCGTCTGGAGTTCCCCATCCATCACCTTGTTTGTCATCTTTTGATCAGCATCTAGTGAGCACCTGCTGTTTGCACTTAGGTGCTGGGAATACAGAGACGAATAAGCTGAGGCCTTTGTCCTGGGGAACTCACAGTCTGGAGGGAGTTGGTTGGTGGTGCGCTAGTCAGACATTGTTTGTACCTTTTAGCAAAAAAGTCTGTTTAGTCTTTTAGCACCAAAAGTCTGGGATGAGAGAGCATCCCAGGAGTAAATTGCTGGGGCCGTCAAGAGCTGCCTTTGAAAGCAATGGCAAGATCTTGGGGGCTTTTTGCCCATCTCTGGAGTAAAGGGGCAGATGTTGCAGCCATACACAGAGACCCACGGGCAGGGCTACTAACCACATGACACAGACATGCTGTGGGGTTCAGCCAACAAGCCCCTCTCCACTTTTCTTTCCACGAGTACAGCTGCAAGGAACAGAATTTGAAAGGGAGAGGTTTGCCCTTCTGATGGAATTCTACATGAGCATGCAAAAATGCAATTTAACAATTCAAGCAATTTGTGCCAAGCACCTACTGGGGGCCGTGACTTGTGTGGGGTGATGCTGGGAAGACACAGAGATGAACCCGGGGTGGTTCTGCTCTCCGGGAGCTCATAGATCAGTGGAGGAATCCACCACTTGTTCATTCATCAAATATTAAGGAGGGTCCACTTTCTGCTGCTTTGGACACTGGGGCAGACCTGGCCCCTGCCCTCACAGAGCTTTGGCAAGTGGAACAGCCAACACAAATGTGGGCCATCAGGATCCCACAACCTCAGGGCAGTGATGAGCGGTGGGTGTACCGAGTGTGTAAGAGCGCAGAGGTTCGGCTGCTCGTAACTAACTGTCACGGGAGGGGAGATGATCAGCGCCTGGAATGAAGTGTGTTTCCATGCCATGGAAGAGCTGAAGAGGGAGTGTGGAGGGTTGGGGAGGGTTCTGAGGCAGAGAGAGTTGAATATGCGTGTGGAGGAGAAAGGCATTTGGAATACGGGGAGAGCCTGAGAAACTCGGTGTATATATTGCGGTGTGCCCTGGACATTGCATACACAAGGGTGTGTGCATGTGCGCGTGCATGTACATTTGTGTGCATGCTCATGCACGAGAGCTTGGGGAGGTTGGGGAGGGGGCTGGGGCTGGGTGGCTTCACTTTCAATCAATTGGTAATGGGCAAGGGACTGACCCAAGGCCACACAGCTAGTCAGCTGAGATTCAGACTCAGATTTATCTGGCTCTAAACTCCTGCTCCTTTTTACTTCACCAGACACCTCTCTCGTGAAACAGGGTATTGCATGAGAAATCTCAAGAGAGAAAATTATTCAGGAGAGAGTACACGTTTAGGAGCAAGGCAGAGCTCCATTCAGAGGCAGAAGAGGGACAGACAGCTAACAGTGTTAAATTCTATAGGCGCTTTAGTAGGGTCAATATATTCCATATTAAGGAGATTAGTGGTGAACTTGAAGGGAGTGTTGAGGGTAAGAGACAGTTTCCAGAAAGTTCCAGTGGACATAATCGGAAGTGAGGAAGTGGAGGCACCACCACAGGGAACTCTTACTGATTTTGGGAGCCAAGGAGAGGAAAGAAACCGGGAGGTGGATTGAGAAGCAGAGTTGACGAAAATTGTTTTTTTTTTTCTTTTTACTTTTCTGAGGAATAGGAAACACTTGAGCAAGATATTAGGTGTTGTTTACAATGGGAGATGAGGGGAGGGAGTTGGCCCGTTGGCCTCTTTTGAGGGAGGACACTGTATAGCGGTTGACCATCACATGGTCACAATATCCCATAGAGAAGGGAAGGACTGCTCACCGTGTGACAGATCCCTTGGTGACCTTGGAAGATCCCACAGAAGTGAAGGTCACCTTTACCTGGGTGGGCAGCCCAAGCAACATTTTGACCTTGAGAACCTCCAGCATTGAAGGCACACTCTTCACAACTATATTACCAGATCTTGCAAAGTGAGAGCAGTTAGAAGGACGAATACTGGCGGTGTTCAAGTCCCAAACCAAGTGACTTTCCGAGTCAGCCTGTCACGTATTGACGAGGCTCTCACTACAGCAAATATGCTTCATAGCGGTGAGATGCTGGTGGGCCTCAGTGCTGCTGTGCAGGCTGAGGACTGGGAACCAGGATTCCTGAGGGTGCTCTGAGGCCAGGCAGGGGGGCATTAGCATCACAGACCCACCCAGCCTCAAATGGCCTGCGGAAGGGCTTCAGCTTTTGCTCAGAATCGGGGTTAAGATGGGAAGCCTACAAGTGTGGAGCATGGAATCTGGAAGTCCAAGGCTGCTTTGGCTCTGCAAGTAGCCACAACAGCTCAAGTGTGGGCATTAGGCAAGTTCTAAGGCGACCCTGAGCGGCCGGGTGTGCACGGACTCTGTTGGCCATGTCTGTTTCAGGTGTCTTTCCCCGCTGTCTCCAGCCCGCACCCTCAGCTGAGTTTCTGCCACACTAAACCTCACAAGGCTCACTGAAGCCGCGTGGGCTTGCTTATCTCTGAGCTTCGGGTAAACGTCCAGCCCCCTTCCCTGCATTCCCTGACCACCGCTGTTGCTGCAGTTTCCTGCCACCCCATCACTCGAGTGGGGTCACTTGTTCCCTCACCTGCGCTCCCTGAGCACTTAGACACGAGCTTCTGTAAGAGCCCTTTTGGATGGACTTCTTTCCCCTTCCAGACAACGAGCATCTCAGGACAAGGATGGTGGCTTATTTCTGTCACCCACCCTGGTAACTGGCCCGGGGAGCCAAGAAGGAACCCTCTTGATTGAGGTGAATTTCTCTTTTTTGAAAGAAACTGCAGTTCTTAAGAAACAAAGGCATGGGGTGGGGGGGTGGGGGGGTGGCGGCGTCTGGGTGGCTCAAGTGGGTTAAGCATCTGACTCTTGGTTTCAGCTCAGGTCCTGATCTCATGGTTTGTGAGTTTGAGCCCTGTATCAGGCTCTGCATTCACAGAGCCTGCTTGAGATTTTCCCTCCCTCCCCGTCTTCTCTCTCTGCCCCTCATCCACTCGTTTTCTCTCTCTCTCAATATAAACAAACTTAAAAAACAAAAAAAGGAACATAGGCATGGGTTGTTAGATGAACTCAGTGACCAGACGAGAGTAACCCAAACTCCCCACGGCTCCCCCGGCCCCATGTCACCTACCTTCAGAACGTCTCCGGTGTGAAAGCTCAGCTCATCCTCACCAGAGGCGGTGAAGTCGAACTTGGCAATGGCTTCCATGTTGTGACGGGAAGCTGGAAGAGAAATAATGTGTTCATTGTGCCTTTCTGTCCAGGGAAGAGCAGCAGAGCAGCGGGTACCTAGGAGTCTTAGCAGGTGGCCGGTGCCTGGTCGAAGGTCTCCAGGCCTGAGAGGGAGACCCAGGTGCGCAGGGAGGGCTTTTGTGGAATTGCTGCGGGAGGGAGTCTGTGGGATCAGTGTCCCAGCGTTCCCTGAATCGCCAAACCCCAGGAGCAGGAAATGAAGGCCCGAGACGCCTTTCCCCTTTCATCTCCCTTTGCCCTGTCTGGCCCGTCACCATTTCTGGGACATCTCTGTTTCTGGTTGATAAGGATGAAAGACTCACTATCATCTCTAACTTGGGGCCCGAGGGGCTGGAAAGACTGTTCTGTAAACATCATCCTGAGGCTGTCCCTTGGCGGCTATATTTAACCAGGCGGTGTTAATTAGACAGATGCCATTTTCCCTTTTACATCTGAATCATTTAGGAGCATTAGGCAGCATCAGCCTATGGGGGACTTAGCATCTTTCCACATGGCCTGAGAGTGGAAAGCATTCTGGCTTCAGAGTCAGGGGACTCGATTAGTCAGATTCCTTACTGCATTATTATAGTGTAAGCCAAGTACATTTTGAAAGATACCATTCTAATACCTCTGAATTGAATTAAAATACCCCCACCCCCAGTAATACGCGAGGACTGTGTAAAATAAAAAAGTTAGCCTACATATGAAATATAGTTGTGATTATCTTAGGACACAAGGGGGTATGTAATAGAATGAGCAGAGCCCTGGCTTTGTTGGTGAATAGCTGTATGATCTTGTGTAATAACTAAACCTCTTGGAGTCTCAGTTTCCTTATCTGTAAAGTGGGGATCATAATATTCAACTAACAAGGACTCGAGATTAAATTCAACAATAGACTTGGGGCGCCTGGGTGGCTCAATCGGTTAAGTGTCCGACTTCGGCTCAGGTCATGATCTCACGGCTCATGGGTTTGAGCCCCACATCAGGCTTGTGCTGACAGCTCAGAGCCTGGAGCCTGCTTTGGCTTCTGTGTCTCCCTCTCTCTCTACCCTTCCCCTGCTTATGCTCTGTGTCTCTCTCTCAAAAGTAAATAACGATGGAAAAAAATTAAAAAAAATTAAACAACAGACATAAAATGTTATACAAGATAAAACTAAGTAGTCTTTCTGTCTTCAAAATAATCGTATTGGAATGAATTTAGCCTCAGCAGAGGGAGCCTGGCCAAAAAGACCTCAGAAACAGAAAAAACCAGAAGAGTTTTCTTCTGATTTCTCCCATCTCTTATGAACGTTCCTCTTTGAAAATCGGTGCTTGTTCTCTAAGACCTGCAAGTCCTTTGGTTCTGTGCCAAGGCAGTTTGCTGTTGGGCCCATCTTGGAAGAAGTTCCTTGGAAGCAAAGGAACTTGCTTGGCATGTTGTTTGGCGTTTATGTTTATCAGAATGTACCAAGGTCTCAAACCCTTTACGTCAGTGAACTCACACCTAATGACTTTCGATGACCAGTAAACCAGGACCACAATCACCCTCTCAGTGGGAATTTCCACCCAAGTGAGAAGACTTGGCCACTAAGGAAAGTGGCTGCCCAGTGGGGGTGTGGCAGGCAGAGATCAGGGGATTAATCACACAGTGATGGCAGCAAATGGCTCGTTTCTCTGACTTTCCATGTTTGCTTGGTCTTTTAAGGCAATTCATAGAGATGACAAAAGATAGATATTAAGCAAAAAAATATTTCAGGAGCCCAAGTGAAATGTCATAGTTAACTGTCTGGGCTTTATCACCAGCCAAAATTTATTTCCAAACAACAACATATATGTATGTATATATATATACTTTTCGTATCCTTTCTTCAGGCTCTGTCCATCTAAGGCAAATTAAAATGGTGACCTAAGATGGCCCACTCAACAGGAAGGAGTATTCTGCCCTCCTCAGTGAGTGCTAAATGCTTTTGCTGATTTGCTTCACCCCGTGGCTCTAACATGAAAAGCCTCCCCTAATTAAGGTCTTGCTTTGAGTTTGCAGGAAGATGTGGTGTCTGTGGGTCATCCTCATGGTATCGACAGCAGATACTGGTCACCTCAGGAGATCAAGTGTCAGGTGAATGGTCCTGAAATCCAAGATCCCATTTCTATGCAAATTTACCTTAATAAGCAGGATGGAGACAAGGGGAGGGCAAATGGTAAACATATTAGAAAATCACATAAATTAGGGATGCAAAAAATATCCAAGGCATGCTCTAGATATGACCTTGAGCTTGGGAAGATCTTTCCTATGTTGCATGTGACTCGGATCCGGCCTGGGTGCTTGGACCAGGCTGGCCGTGTGTAACTTCAGTGAGAAGGCTGACGCAGAAGTAGCGGCGCTCCTGAGCTCCAGCTTTCTTTCTGCCTTCCCCCAGGAGGCAGGTGGTATGGGGAAGCCAACGACCCACTGGCCCATAACAGAACTCCCCAGCTTATAATATTAATCCTGGCTCTGAAAACCCAATTAAACCAGGCCCACTCTTAATGAAATCAGTTTGAAAAAATCTGTTTGCGTCCCATTTCCATTTGTGAAATGAAATCTGTTCAGATGCTGTTTGGTGGGAGGGAGATGTTCAGGGGGGAGTGGGGTGTGTTCTGTTTTCATTCAAATCACGGGGCTTTGCAATTTCTCCCCTTGCATTTACCACTGGGGTGGGGGGAGGGCTTGGTCTTCTGTTTGATCATAAAAATCATAAAAATGCATGGAGATTTATATCCCATTTGTCTCTATCCTTTAGTTTTCCTTTTGAAAACTTTTAAATTACTGCCAAGGAAAAAGAAAGGTGAACTACCATATTTTTGCTCAGTGTTTATCCATTTGTTTTATGGATACAATACATACTGCATCCATTGATGCCAGCCACCTCAGGAATTCAAGAACGCGACAGAGCCTTCTAGCTACTGTGTGCTGCTACAGTGCTTCTGACCTCAGGGGGAGATGAAGAGAGAGACATCGCTTTAAATAACCTCACAGACAGATTAAATGTACGTTTCCTTCCAGTGATCAGCTCTAGAAATGGCTGCAGTGCTACCTGCTAGAGAATGTGAACTTGAAGTGACAATTTCCGGGGGCAGTCAAGCCACCTCCAACAGCCTCCCCACCCGCCGCAAGCCCGCTGATGATGCCATTTGCCCAGGAATCCTGCCTCAGAACCATGCCTTTAATGCCAGCTCTGCTTCTCACTCTCCCTCTGCGTCTCTCTCACTTTGCCCCTGTATGGATGGCGCTCAATATCCATTAGCAGCCCTGTGACACAGATCTGCTGCGCCGATGGGCAGCACCACAAGGCTTCCCTGTGCGTGTTTTTCTCTCCCCTTGCATTTCCATTTGGGCTTCTTTTACCACCAAAACACCTGACAATCATTCAGGCTTACATACCAGGAATATTTGTCTACTTCTAAGATAGAGTCACCGCAGAGGATGAAAACAAAAGCCACAAGAGGGCTCTTTAAAAGAACCGCCATGTGAAATCCAGATTAACTGGATGTGTTCAGAAACACGCCGTTGCTGTCAAGATGGTACCAGGCAAGAAACTTCTTGAAAGATTTCAGCTCCTCCTAAGTTGGCTATGAATAGCCAAGGCTTCTGTTTTGTGCCTCTCTTAAAAAGAGCAATTGCATAACATCACAAAGCTGGTGGAAGAGTCGGGCTCAGGACCCGAAGAAAGAAGGAGCTGGGTCCTAAATCAAACTGGCGACACTTCCTATTTTGTTGGGGGAGAACTCTAATTTAAATTTTATATGGCTTGTAGTTTAAATTTTATATGAACCTGTAGTTCGGTGAGGCTAATGTGTTTTTTAAAAAGAGAGAAACACTGCTCCTTATAAATATTGTGATTTTTGTTAATTTGTATCTTGTGTATGAAACGAAGTGATAGTATAGTGACACGTTTACATGTGAGGACTTGAACGACAGCTACCAGGAGGAGGTGGGCTAAAAACGTAAAATTCTCCTGGTGGTTTAACTTCACATAAAGCAGAGACTTGGAGCCCACGGACTTTTCTGCCATTTGTCAGGCAAAGCCCCTCTTAGAGACAATGAGCAGGTAAGGTAAGCGCTTACCCTCCCCGCTGAATTGACAAGGTCAGCTCCATTACTTTTCAGCAGTAAGAACCCTTACACTGTCAGGAAATAAAAAAAAAAAAAAAAAAAAGATTATAGCTAAGCCTCACTGTCCACAATAGATACGTTCTCAAAAAGTTATTAGGAATAGAGTATTTGTAAGTGGAATCATATTAGCATGCATTATAGAGGCTCATTCTTTAAAGCAACCCCATGGTGACTCCCTTTACAAAACGAAAAGGAAAATTTGTTATGCAAATAACTGCCTTTTAACTTCTCTGTTTTAAACTCTAGGTTTTCATGTGTTGAGGCTTAAATCGGAGCATACCTGTAGCTCCTTCCCCTCTGTGGGTTAAATGTTAGTCTTCCCTCTTCTTAAGTCCCAGAATGCTTTTTAAAAGCCTTTCCTATTGATATATAATATTCCACCCTGGAGTAGGAGTCATCAAACCTTTTCCAGAAGGACAAGAGAGTAAATATTTTGGGCTTTGTGGCCTGTACAGTCTCTGCCACAAACACTCAGCTGTGCTGTTGTGTCCTGGAAGGCAGCCTAAGGAATGGGCGTAGCTGGGTTCCAATAAAACTTTATTACGGACACTGAAACTTGAATTTTATATACTTTTTACATGTCACAGAATATTCTTCTGATTTTTTTCCCCAACTGCTTAAAGAATGTATAAACCATCTTAACTAGGGGCCCCTGGGTGGCTCAGTTGGTTAAGCATCCAACTTTGGCTCAGGTCATGATCTCACGGTTCTTGGGTTCTAGCCCTGCGTTGGGCTCTGTGCTGACAGCTCAGAGCCTGGAGCCTACTTGGGATTTTGTGTCTCCCTCTCTCTCTGCCCCTCCCCTGCTTGTGCTCTCTCTCTTTCTCTCTCAAAAATAAATATAAAAAAATTTTTTTAATAAAAAAAGAAACTTCTTAGCTCATGGACATGTGATGGGTGGAATTTGGCCTACTGGTTACAGTTTGTGGACCTCTGGTATAGATGTTTATATTTGTATCCTACCTTCCCTAATAGTTTGTCAGCTTCTGGAGGGGAGGAGTTGTAGCTTAGTGGACAGAGTGTGGGCTTAGGAGTAGATAGGCTTGGATGTAAATCCGAGATGCACCACTCATTTTCCAAGCATCCTGTGTATTCATTAGCCAGGAGTAACTACACAGACTCCATAGGGGTGTTAATGCATATAAAGATGCCAGCACACAGTAGGCATTCAATAAAGGGTAGAAATGGTTGCTGTTGTGTATTTAGATTCCCTACAATATCGGAACCGGTGCTTAGTAGGCTCTTGGGAAACGCTGAGTGGATGAAAATGCAATAAACGACCTGTCATCAGACTGACAATTGTAATTGATTTCCTCAGGGAAGGGGCAGCAGCCAGAGGACCTGTTTACAAGGATCAATTAGTTTCCCACTCAGAGGTGCCCTGACTTCTTGGCAAACTCAGCCGGAGATAATAAAACGCACTCCCACACCAGAAGTCTGATTTATTTAAATCCAATAGAGGGCAATGGTGCACCCCAAACCGTGGATCCCATCCTGTAACTTTTTTTTTGCATCTTGAGTGCCCACAGCCTTTACCCAGGCAGGTTTGGCGATTGTCTCGTTGTCTCCTGTGTGTTTTAAGGCAGGTAAACTCTAACTTTTCAACGAATCTAAAGCCCACAGACTACAGAATTACTTTGCTGGAAAAGAACTGGAAGCTATCTGCTCTTACTTATTCTCCGACGCTTAAACTCCCTGAGTTTCCTGGAAAGGTGGTCCTGTTCCTGACTAGACCCTCACTCCTGCTTTCGATTCGAGGTTAACGATTTGTGTTGAAACCCCTACGGTGTGTTTTCCTTTCATCTGAACCCTACAGCTGCAGTTGGGGACTTTTTGCCTTAGTTGCCTTTTCTTGGGCGTTAGAGTCCGAACAGGACACTGAGAAAGGTCATAGATGGCTCTTCCTGAAAATTTGCAGGCTTGGGATGGACAACCGCCTATGATTCCCCTGCTGGCTGTTGCTTAAATATTCTTCTAGGGACCCAAATCAATCTATTCTGGAGTAGAAAGTGAGAAAAAGGAAAGGAAAAGGCTGACCATGGTCGAGAGACCAAGGGCTGGCCTTTCCTCATTTGGGGCTATCAAATGACAGTTTTGCTCTATTCTAAACCTGCAGAATCCCCAGTACAGAATACTTCTTAATCAGCTGGCCTCGAAAATGTTAGCCTTCTCGCTCAAGGTCTGACAAGACGTATGTATTTCTTTACTGAGCCTGCTCTTGAGTTACTTCTAACTCATTTTCTGGACCTTTTAAAATAGAAATCCTCAAATCCTATTCTAGTAAGATCCTCCTTCTGGTTTCTCTGGAGACTTGGATCGGTGGCCACGTGTAGAGGCTAAGTGGGAGTCGAGGCAGTACCAAGCTTGCAGATAGATAGCCATGCACTTGGGAATGGCTGTCAGGGGCCTCTGCTTTCAGAGATTTACAACTAACAGCTCCCGTGCTTATGTAGACTTGCCCAGTCAGAGATGCAGGACCATTCCTTTTTAGGTTCGGGATCTCAGGGGGAATAAACAGCCTTCTCCGGAGGACCTGGCCTGTTTCTACAGGTGTTCTCTCTATGGGATCTGAACATTTCGGACTTTATGGCAACCAAAGTAAGCAGGGATGAGTGAAACCTACTCCACCAACCATTTCTGGCTAGTTGGCTGAGATTTTAGTGGTCTCGAAGAGCCTCCATGTTAAATGAGTTTGCACACACGAGATATTCTTATTTTCTTCTTGTCCCTCGGTGACTCATTATTCCCCCTCCAAAGCCCTAGGGAGGTGCAAAGCCCCCCGCATGACCAGCAGGGGTGAGCACACGGAGCTAGAGGGGCCCTCCACAACCTGTCGGAGAACAGTGATTCCTCCGTGGTTGATCTGCTGACGCAAGTCTTGAAGACATGAGGAAGTGGCTTTGGAAGAAGCCCTCCAGATTATGCCCCATCTCCCTTGCAGGTGTGTTTCCTACAGAACAACCATCCTCTGGCTGTTTCACTTCTGCTGGAAGCAGCCACAGGGCTGTCTCTGGTGACAGGTAACTAATAGGCAGCAGGTCCTGGAGCGAGAGATGAGACGCGGGTGGGAGAGGTGCACCGTTCTCTCTTCCCGGGCTGGGGTGGCAGTCTGTGACTCCTGCGGTGAGGCTGGCTTTACCCACCCTGACCTTGGGACACTCCTTACCAATGCACCTCTTGTAGACCCTCTGCCATCCTCTTAGGGTGTCAGTCCATCCTTTGGCCTTGCTTTGAAATGGCTCCCTATTTTCCACGGGAAATATTTCCCAAGGGGAATCATCTCCTCGCTTGTTTTTAGGTTTGGAAGCCAAGTAAATATATTTCAAAGAGGTACAGACAAACTTGAGCCAACTGGAGGGTCCCTCTAATGCCTTATATCCTTATTTAATCAAATTGATGTTCTGTAGGTCCTTGCCTGTCACTGTGCATTAGGGAGATTTCACCGGTCTCAAGGATATTTTCCTCTGTTTTTAGATCAGCTCCTCTTTCCCCTGCTTAAGGTTTTTTGGTTTTGGGTGGGGAGGGATGGCAAGGAGAAGGGAGGAGAAGGTGGAGACAAATCAGGAGAGTGTCCCTGTATATGTCTCCGCCCCTCCCCTGCCTTCTGAATCGAGTGAGACCCCACCCGCCCAAGACAAGTGGGGCCCAGGAGAAAGGGTCATTTGCTCTTCCTTCTTCTGGTTATTTATCATCTTACTCTTCTGTAAGCTGCACCAACCTGGCTTATCAAACTTAACTTTTTTTTTTTTAAGATTTATTTTGTTGTTGTTTCTTTATTTTTAAAACAGAGAGAGACAGAGCGTGAGCAGGGGAGGGACAGAGAGAAAGGGAGACACAGAATCCGAAACAGGCTGTCAGCACAGAGCCCGATGCGGGGCTCGAACTCACAAACTGCGAGATCATGACCTGAGCCGAAGTCAGATGCTCAACCGACTGAGCCACCCAGGTGCCCTTTTAAGATTTTATTTTTAAGCAATCACTCCATCCAACGTGAGGCTTGAACTCACAGCCCCAAGATCAACATTTGCATGCTCCGACTGAGCCAGCCAGGCACCCCTCATATTTCTTTTTTTCCAAGTTCAAAGCACGTCACATAAAATTTCACTTGTCCTCCATATTTTTGTAAGAAAAAAATCTTTTTCTTTAAGTGTAATGTCTATGTTCTATCAAACTCAAGCAAATTCCATTCTTTTTTTCCTAACTTACCATTCTCTGCAAGGCAAGATTGCCAGTAACATTGGAGATGGACAGACTGGCTGTCCAGAGAGACCTGGTCTCAGATCTCAGTTCGGCAGCTTCCTTGCTAGCTGGGAAAACTTACCCCCCGCCCCATGCCTCAAGTTCTGCATCAAGAATCCAGATAACAATCCTCATTCCCAGTGTTGCTGGGGACAGCTGTAGACCCCCAGCTCATCCCTGGCATTCGACAGTTCCATGTCTCTTTCTCTGATTGTTTTGCATCTCACCGATCTACTTTCCTTTCTTGTAAATGGTTTCCACACCAGTTTTAGAAATCCACCAAGCATACACACCCTTTCCAGCTTTTTCACATCTCTGTTTTTCTTCACTTACCCCAGGCGAGTGCTAGCTTCTCTCTACTCACTGTGGAGTCCTGGCTCCATCAACACCAGAAGCTACCACACAGTGCACTGCAGTCAAGACAATCCCGAAAGCGAAGCGAAAAGACAGCCCTAACCAAAGGGAAGTGGCGAAATGGAAGGCTGAGAAACAGAAAACTGATTTGGCTTCTCAACTTTGCCGTCTGCCCGGAGCTCAGTGACTGCACTGCTGTCTGTACGGGAAACCCCAGGACAGGCATGCAGGGAGCACACACACAGGTCATGCCTCACCCAAGCCTCGAGACCAGAACGAGCTAAGACTAAGTCTCCCTTGGGTCTCCCATGGGCCAAAGGCCTCACCCGCACTTCACAACATTAATATGATTATGATCGTTATTACCAGTGCTATCGTGACCACCACTCCCATTTTATAGCTGAGAAACTGAGGGGGACGATTACTGTGCATGTCTGCTGGCTGGCGAGGCCCTTCCAAGCAGTGCCCTCCCCCGGGACTGGCAAATATCGAAAGTCCTGCACTAGTTCAGGGTAATTACCAACGAGTTCAGGGCCCCCCAGACCTTCCTGGGTGGCTGTCCTTCAGCCAAGAAATTGATGGGAGCAATTCTCACATACCCACAAAATTCAAGCCCATTATTCCTTGGTCAAAGAGGCAAAGTCTGCAATAAACCCGGCTGACCTCAGACCAAGCAATCATGTGCTTTAAGGCCATCACAGAAATGGAAGCAATCTCAGTTAATAAACTTACAAGCGGCTGTTCACTTTGCCGTTCTCTTTTGTTTCCCCCTTCCCCCCACCCACTTTCTGTCTTTCAAGGTCGTGGGTTTCTAACCTCTCCCACCATAACAATTCTTCACAATACAGTCTGCTTTTTTTTTTTCCTGAGCTCTTTTTCTTCTTCCTTTAAATATCGGTGACTTACCACGAACCTAGCTGAAACAACTGCACCTAGAATCTTTTGTTTTTACATCTCCTACGCTTTTCTTATTGGAAATGACACCATGAACACACCTCTCTGCCGCCCGAGACTGAGATATCACTTGCCCTTTCCTTGTTTCATCCGGATCGTTCCCTGAAGCAAAATAACAATTGTCTCCAGAAACACCATGAATCCTGCTGGCAAAATCCAAACAAGAACAAAGCGTGAACGATACCTGCCCCCCAGAATCAGCGACTATTCAATGAGTCCACAAGACGGGCAGAGGGGGCGGCGGTGGATGCGAGTGGAGGGGAAGAAAGACACAGACATTGTACAAATCCCCACGCTTCTTCTCCCTCCCACTTCAATTTCTAATTTCTATTCACATCATGATTTCTTTTCACATATATCACCAGGATTTTATGGTGCCTTCATGTTCTTTTCCTTCTCCTCCCGTCTGTTCACTTCATGTTTGTGTTTATTGATTTGGGCTCTGAACGCTTGGCTCGTTTATCATATATTTGAAAGCCTCCATCTTCTGGCCTTCTTGCACCATGGCTGGAATATCGCTCCCAAACGCTGCCAGTCCGCGCTCAGCACCCTCTCTCCTTTCCCTCACTGTCCGCACTCGGTGCTACCTTAATTCTTATTTGGGCAAAGCACAAAAGCAGAGAGTCGATGACTGTGTGGTCACAGATGCCTTAATCTTCTTGTCACTGGAATACAGGTCATTTTTTTTTTTTTAATTTCGCTAGTCTCAAAGCTTGCAAAAGTGGACATTAACCCATTATAACCTTGCTTCATTTGGTAAGTCCATCTCTCAAAAGTTGGAGGCAATTACATTTCTACATATCTGGTCACCCCATAAAGGTACTAAAAAGCTGCCAGTAGAAGGGATGCCACTGTGCATTACTTCCATCAGATGAATAGTTGTAATATTCTTATCTTTTTTGAAAATGTAGGTCATAATTTGAGTTCGCTTGAACGGAGGAATGCCTATATTTGCTTCCAGTTGACTCTTTCTTTTTAACTGCTAGTTTTTATCCCCTAAACCTCCGAGTCTCAAAGTTGGACATGACCCGGTCTTTCTGTAATTTATTGAGATGGTAGAGAAAGGGCATGAGGCAGGTTGAACCAGAAGCAGCTTGGGGCATGAGTTATATGAAAGCAAATATCTCACTATGGTTTTCAGCTTGAATCCTGCCCTAAGGAGAGAGAGAGAGAGAGAAAAAAAAAAAAAGGAATGTATGAAGATGAGGCTCACAAGTCCCAAATTCTTGTGACTGTTGCTGGGTCCTCCACCTTCCATGTGACCGGGGCTCAGACTCCTTGCTCTTTTGGTCATTTCCTTCAGGTGACATCACAGTTTGTCAGTGCTCTTCTCAAAATGCATTACATAGATCTGAGCCCAGTATTCAAGAACTGGTCTAGCTGGGCTGAGTGGAAGGGCACTGTTTAATCACTTCGTCTGCACGACAGAGCTTTAGCCACGTGTGACATTACTGGCCATCAGGGTTCGACAGCAAACCGGTAGAACAAAAGCACCAGTATTCCCCTGCATGAAGAGGGGTCACACCGGGTCTCTCTTCACTTATGCTTCTGCGAGAGGCTTTTGGGAGCCAACATTTGAGGTTCGGATGTCATCTTTACAATTTTGGCCTTGTTTGGGTCCTCGCCATCAGCCAGGTCTTCAGTCCATCGCCATCATCTGGGCACGGACTTGTACGCCCCCCACTCTGGCTTCTCTCCTGACTCTTTTCTCACCAGCAAGTTTAATGCCTTTTTGAGGCATTAATGGAATAATGGAACACAGGCCTTGGAGTCAGGCAGAGCTGGGCGACAGTCCTGGCTCCTTCCTTCACCAGCTGTGTGCTCACGAGCAAACCGGTTGTCTCTGGACTCAGTTTCCTACTGAGTGGCTCCTTCTAGGTTGACATGAACATAGTCATCAATGCTCTCTGAGCATCGACGCCGAACCCACCAGACTAAGTAGTCATTCTGCATGGTTTTCTTCATTCCGTTCTCTAGGAGCTCATGAAAAATGCAACCAAATGCCTTTCTGAGATCAAACTGGGACATGTCTGTGGCCCTTGCCTTACGCGGTGCTCTAATAACCTTATAGGAAAGAACACAAACCAGAACAGGGTCAGCTCCTCTTTCAGGCTCATAGTCAGGGAAATGCAACATGGAAGAAATCCATCTTTTCACTCACTTTCCCTCTTTTGTGTTTTCTGTTCCTCACTCCTTGTCCACTTTCCCCAGTCTGTTGAGTTTCCTCTTATGTCTTTTTAAAAAACGTGTACTTGTTTATTTTGTGTGTGTGAGAGAGAAAGCTCTTAAGTGGGGCGGGGGGCAGAAGGGGAGAGAGAGACGATCTCAAGCGGGCTCCATGCTCAGCTCAGAGCCCAATGCGGGGCTCGATCCCACAACCATGAGATCATGACCTGAGCTAAAATCAAACGTTAGACTCTTAACTGACAGAGCGACCCAGGTGCCTCCTTTTTTATGTCTTTTAAATAGGCTGTGGTCACCTTATCTACTCATTCACCCTCTCCCCATCCTGCTTGCTTGAGAGAACAAGGACCCCTGTGTGTTGAAGGTTTCTGACGCACACTTTCTGAGAGTCATTTTCCCGTTCAGAATCTGTTGATGCCATGTTGTCACATTGTCTCCCAGATCCACTCAAGACTCTCGTATTGCCATTTAGGCCTTCAGCAATCTCCCATCCCATGGGAACCTAAGTCTAAATGGACTTCAGAATACCACACACCCATCCAAACATGCCTTAGGAAATGGCTTCTCATTATTCTCTAAACACTCCCTCTGTATCCTCACTTCCGCACTGGTCTTCCTTCTGCCACCTGACTCAGGCTGCTATGTGCAGTTGTGCAGGTTGCTTACTGCACAAGGGCCTGTGGCTCAGCCCACAGTGAGGGCTAAAATCCAACCAGTGCTCTTCTATCAAACTTTGAGTCTTGATGTGGGGCTGCGTCTGCCCAAAGTTAGGGCCACACTTTTCTAATGTAAACAAAGGCATCGGGTCTAACTTCAACTGTTCCTTCCAAACCTTACTTTGGGTCTGCCCTTGTCATACCCTATGCTCTTATGCTCTTGTGTTCTTTCAGGGGACTCAGTGTATTTACCCCTTGCTTGCTGCTGCTGAGGTGGGCAAGCACCTGGCCTTTTGGAGTTTGGCTACTAGAGTTCAAGTCCTGGCTATATCGCCAGCTATCTGGGGGATCCTGAACAAGTTATTTAAAATCTCCGGGTCTCTTATTTCTCATCTTTAAGACAGGAATAATAATAATACCTGCCTTATAGTGTTCTAGTGAAGATATTTGAGTATTTGAAATATCCGTCCAAAGCATTTAATATGGTGCCGGGCACGCAGGAGGCACTCCGTGCTTGCTAGTTACCGCTACTTTGTGCATGGTCCACAATAGCTAACAATGACAGAGACGTGCTGTGGCTCACGGGAAGGAGGAGGGAGGAAATATAGCCCTCACTATGTAGGGTTGCTAGATAAAATACACAATGCCCGGCTCCATTTGAATTTCAGACAAATATTCTAGCCTGGGTATATTCCAGAAGTTTACCTTCTCCACAGAAATCTCAATGCGGTAGATGGTACGTTGTTAAGATTAATGGCAAGCAGTCATCTGACCTTTCCACCCTGTCCTGTCTCTTCTCTCCCCTGCCCTTCATGTCACACATGCTTGTCCTACAAGATCTCTGACATAAAAACTGGGGAGCGGGCCGTTCTGGGGCATGAGAGCCGCCATCTTGGAATGGAGCCCTTCGGTGTTCCTGTGAGCCTGTGTTTTGCATGTAGAAGTGTATGTGCCCTCATGCGTTTATGCGGGGAGCCACAGAATGTCATCTTTCCCACTTTCTCTGCCTTCGTGTGTTTTTTGCCACCTGCAATGTTGTGTGGGCCCGAATGCACGCTTTTCCTATTATGCGTTCTGGAATACTACGTGTTTTGATAAGCGGGTTTGATCGATTGGAATTTCTGTTTCTGGAAGTGAATTTTCATGTAATCCATATTTGTGTTGAAGCAGGAATCCTCTAAGGCTTCTTACGTATTCAGATACTTCTCTTGTGATTATTCTGGCATTTCACATCGTTATTCTCAAATTCACTATCTGCTCTCTCATATCTATAACTTGTCAAATTTTTCCACGCTTGGCATTTGCACCACAGTAAAAAAAAAACTCCTGGGCACTGGCCCCAGTGAATTATTAGTAGTCCTGTCACACAGTCACCAGGTTGACATTTACTTGTATTATTTGTGTCTCTAGTCCCAATGACAAATAATCCTTAAATCGGTGGCTGATACCTCATCCTTTTTTCTTGTATTTAAATATGATTTGTGCATTTCTAGGGCCTGGTCTCTTCGTGGCCAATGTAGAAGAAGCTACGGCACCGCCAGTGGTACCAAATGGGGTTCTGCTCCCTTCACGCTCTTCTCTTTTTTATTCTCTTTCATTTCTAATCCTCCATTACTGACTCCTTGTACAGACTCTTCTCTGCCAACTCTGTCTGCATGGCCAAGGAGTGGCGATTTCTCCTCAGTCTGGTCTTCAGATTTTCTGCTGCCTGACCTCACCGGGCTTTCACTCTCCTTATCTCTCTCGGGAGTATCTCCTGTGGTTTATGCATTCACTCAGCAGACATCTCCTGGGCCCCACTTTGTGGCGGGCATTATGCTCCACATGGGACCCAGAGTGGATTAGAGAGGCGGTCCTAGACCTCAGCTGGCTCCCAGTCTTGATGGAAAGACAGACAAGTTGACCAAACAAGTTGACCAAACAAATCAGTTGCGATAATAGAGCCAAACATCAAGCAGTTGAGGAGCCCAGGGGAGTGGTTCCTAATCCAGCCCGGGATGGGTACAGGTGCCAGAGGGACCGGGGAGGGGTGGGAGGCTTCCCAAGTGAGATGACAAATAAACTGAGTCTTACAGACAAGTCGAGGGCACGTACATCACCGACGGAGGGAATGATCCATGTGAATAAGGAATTGGGGAGCCCATTTGGTTCATTATAACCCTCGTGGCTTGGCAGGAGATGGGATTGGTGATTTGGGCGGGGGCAGGTCATGGAGGACCTTGCACAGGACACCAATGATGTTGGACTTTATGCCAAGGGTGAGGAGGAATCCCTGAAAGGGTTGCTAACATTTGCATTAGGAAACGCTCAATCTGGTGCAGTATGGAGGGTTGGAGGGCACGGGGAAGCTGTAGACGGACAAACTACTGCAGTGGTCAGAAACGATGAGGGCCCGACATATGACAGTGAGAGGCTGTGTTCCTTCTCTTGACATTGGGTTTTTGTCTCCACAGTAAGTGTTTTACACGTCACCTCACTTAACACTTGCAAGATCTTGAGGAGTATGTCCTGTTTTTATACCCATCTGACGCATGAGGAAACTCAGGGGCAAAGAGGCTGGATGCTTGCCCAAGTTCACATGTATCAAAATATGGCAGAGCCAGAGTTCAGATTCAGCCTGTGCACTTAACTAATATTGTCCCTGGTCTATTACCTCCACTAACTGGCAATGGCTGAGAGGCAGGGAGGAGTCCACAGCAGTGCTCTCCGACAGAGATATGCCAGCCACAAGTGTGAGCCACATATGCAACTTTAAATATTTCAGTAGCATATTAAAAAGGAAAATCATTTTTAATAATTTATTTCACACAAATTATACCAAATACTATCATTTCAACATGAAGTCAATAAAAAATACTACTGAATTTTTTTTTTTTTTACTAAACTAAGTATGGTGTGTCTTTTATAATTACAGTGTATCTTAATTTGCACCAACTATATTTGAAGTACGGCATAGTACATGTGGCTGGCAGCTAACCTATTGACCAGTGTGGGCCAGAAGGGTGTTTCTATTTCTGCTGTGGATGGTGTGGTAGACGGTGATAACATTTTCAGAGTTAAGGGACTATCGGAGGAAAAGATGATTTGGGAGGCGTTTGAAGGCTTGGGAAGCATCTGGGTGGAGATTCCTACTCAGGGTGGGACATATAGGTGTGGAGCTCAGCATCAAAGTCTGAGTATACATATAAAGTTGGAAGTTATTGCCATACAGATGGTTATTAAAACCAGTGTTAGGAGGAACTCAAATGGGACAATTATAAGGACTGAGCTCTGGAAACACAAGGAGGGGATGGATGTCTCATGTAGGTGGAGAAACTCATTAGTAGGTATCTCCTCTTAAATGGGAAGGAAGGACAAAGTGGCTGTGATTGCAGAAGGTAAGTTTGAAGGTAAAGAGGGTGAGGAGAGACAGGAAGGAGGTCTTATAACCCAATGTAGGCAAGGGTTCGCTTGGCTTCTCTACTTTTTTCTCTTCTGCAGAAAAATGAGCCCTTTTATGGCTGACGGCTCACAAGATCTAGATGCTAAAAGGGAAGGAAGAGGCAAACAAAATGTAAATGTTTGTTCAGCCAGGAAGTAAAAGCCAACATGAACACCCATTTCTCCAATTGCCATTCCATTCTCCTTCTCATTCAACTTTTTATTTTGAGATAATTATTGACCCACAGGAAGTCGCAAAAAATTTGTCCCTGTCCTCTCATCCGCTTCCCACGGTGGTGACATTGTACGTCACCATAGTATGGTATCAACACCAGGAAACTGACATTGGTGTGATACTATTAATGGGACTTCTATTTTTTCTGTGACTATTTCCTAGTAGGAAGCACCCTGAGTAAAAAGAATCAAAATGAGGTAAGATGTAATTAATGTCCAATCAGGTCCAGAACTTTAAGTGTGTTCAAGAGGTTTTATCCCTGGAACTAAATGACATGCATCAAATACAACAGTAAATCTCACCTAAATGCTCAGGCCCCAGATACTTTTTTATAGCTCTCTGTAACTTGTACCAACATTACGTGGTCACACCAGACTCTTCACTGTCTGTTTGGCTTCATCTTGTTATGGAGAACAGCAAAGGACAAAGTACAGACAGTTCTGCTGGGTCCCATCAGGATCTGTAGCGAGGGCCGCGTGATGCAGAAGAGAAAGGAAGGTCTCAAAATTACACTGCTGTACAGCCCAGGTCTCACTGACTACAGAACCCAGGCTCGGTTTCTGACATGCCACTGTCTCTCGGTACATGGCTATTTCATGGCCCATCTGCATGGCAAAAAACCAATGGATTAGGAGAGTTAGCTTTCAGATGAGTGACTCTATCCAACTTCCAAGCTAGGGGGATTTCAGAGGAGCCCACAGTACCCAACCCGGTAGGTTCCCCTCAAATGCTAGGGGTTTGGGGCATCTGGGTGGCTCAGCTGGTTGAGCGTCTGACTTTGGCTCAGGTCATGGTCTCACAGTCCATGAGTCCAAGCCCTGCGTCGGGCTCTGTGCTGACAGCTCAGAGCATGGAGCCTGCTTTGGATCCTGTGTCTCCCTCTCTGCCCCTTCCCTACTCATGCTCTGTCTCTCTCTGTCACAAAAATAAATAAACGTTAAAAAAAAAAAAAAAAAGCTAGGACCAGCTTACAAAACAAATAGATCCAAAGGATACAGGTACATTCCTCAAAAGCAGAATCAAACAAAGAACCAAGAAATCTCCTTGCTTCAAGGAAACAAAAACCAACGAGAGAAAATTAAGCCAACTTGAAGGGAACGGTGGCTGTCCATCAGCCAGGGTTCAGCTGAGGCGAGTAACCCATTAATTAACAGAGTGGGAGTTCCTTTCTCCATTTTAACTCTCAGTGGTAATTTGCTAACCAGTAAATATGGAATGACTTTTTTCTCCCTTGGAGATAAATGAGCTCTAGTTCTCAAAAAAAAAAAAAAAAAAAAAAGACAACATCTGGCAAGAGGTAGAAAACAGAAAAATGAAGTGTTTTGTCCATTAAGACTTGAAATTTCAGCAAAATACTTATTTCTGGTAGCTGGGTAAAAAGAATTTGACAATTGGTCTTGACAATTCCCAAACAGCTGAAGAAGGAAAAATGTAGCAGGAACAGGCTGGATAAGAGGGGTCAGATGCCTTCCGGCTGAGTGATCTCTATAGATTTATTTTGTGTATCTACACCTTTCCTTATATTGTCAAGTGCCCTACCTGTGCTACCAGGAATAAAATCGTTTTTGTCAAAGTCAAGAAGACGGGCTGAAAGTAATTCGCAGTTGCAAAGACTGCGGGGAACAGGACACGAGAAGGGGACTTCCTTACTCTGTCGTAGCCATTGGAAAGGGTCCCCCTCTTCCACAGATGCCAAGACAGAGCAACCCAGGACAAGGGTGGAGGAAAATAGCTGAAATCAAGTTGGCTCTAAAAATGCTATTATCAAATAGTCAAGGATGAGAAGACAAAAGTCATGTGTTGGAGGGACTGGCCCTGCATGGACCAGAGTTGAAATTCAGCCCAGGAATTAGTTCTTTTGTTGACCTCCCCCGTGACAATGTGGTTCGACCATTCGCATTCGACCAAGCCATTTGTTTGAGGCTGCAGCCTGCATTTTAAAATCTGTGCAGATGATTACACAGACCCTGCTCTCCAGTCAGATGAGAATGTCACCAGATGTGATTAAATGTGCCTCCTTCTTTAGCCGTTTAAAAGTGAGAGGCCCCTCCCATATCAATCCGCTGCAGGAAACTATTTTTATCAGGGTCTTTCAGCCCCAGCTCCGAGACACATCACAGATATTCCCACAAAAGTTCCATGGCTGACAATGAAATGAACCTCATCCCAGACAGACTCGTACGCTCAGGGAGGCAGAGAGGGGAGTGAGTCCTGACTGCGATCGCTTTGCACTGTGGACGAGCTGAGTGGGGGAAGCATGGCAGACAGGGCAGAATGAAAATGTGATCAATGTGGCATCTGGTTTCTCTTCTGTATTCAGCTTGCACGGAAGTGAGCATGAAGAAAAGGGAAGGAGGGAGGAGAAAGAAATAAGGAGAGCCGGGGCCCCTTCTGGGAAAAACAATTCTAGTCCTGAATTCTCAACTGTGAATTCCACCTCAGGAAGCCAGTGACCACTTTTACTGAGCACCCGGTGACAGAAATGCTCAGTTGGATCCAGGCTGGGGCCAGACAAGGGGTGACAGCTTCTGCCTCAATCTTTCCGCCGTCTCGCTTCCCCCTTCCAATCACAATAAATATATTTATACTCACATGATTATGCCAGCCAGACAATGCTCCCCTAATTGGCAGTGATCAGGGTTCCAGAATCGCTTGGGTGAGCCTGCTGTCTCTCTATCAGGGAGAGCAACAAGAGGTCACTAATGCCATCCCCATTAACAATTTCCGGTGGAATAAAAAACCAACTCCCGGACGCGTGCATGGCAATGAATTTTCCTAACAGCTCCTAAGAGCCAAGCCTTGAGGGACTCAGACTTACATGAACCTGCCCAGCATAGAAGGCTGGTAGAAACCCTCCCCACCCCCAGCTCTAGTGCACAGAAGAAAACCATAGCCACTTCCTTCTGCTGGAGGTTCTTTTGTTCTTTTACGCTTTTCTTTTTTTCTTCTACAGGCCTTATGGAGCTAACTGTCATTTTTGGTTCTCGGGTCTTTGTGAATTTCGGGGACATCTGGCACGCAGTTTACTGCATTTGCTTTGGTATTTGGAGCTATGGGGCAGTCCTTGCTGTGTGCGCGTGTTCATTCCACATGCATAATTCACGCACGCATCATGTGGAGCTTGAGTGCCTTGGTATATTTTGACATTTAAATGTGACGACCACAGCGCTGATCATAAGCAATTGCTTCATAGATGCTCATTAAATGAATGACTGCATCAGCAAGGCGAATGTCCTTCATGCATTCATCCGGCATCGGAATGCCTACTATGTGCCTTAGTGTGTGCTAGATGCTGGCTGTTCAGTGACGCACGCCCACGGTCCCTGCCCTCGGGGAGTTCATGGTGGAAGGGTGGCAGGCAGGCACATAACCAGGCAATTATAAGACACCATGGACGTACAGTGAGGTAGCATGTAGCTCTAAGGAGGGAGAGGCTGCCTAGGGGAGGGGCTGAGACAGAGGTGTGTGCAGAGGCGTCTCCTGAAGGCAGTGAGCCTTAAGCTGGGGCTATAAGTGTTCCGAAGGGGCTGTCACTTGTATCAGTGACAGGATACAAGTAGCAACAGGGTGTGAGCAGAGAGCTAGAAGCTGGAGGGCGTTTTGGGAAAACGCTGAGACCAGGAGTTGACAAGAATGAAGTAGAGGCTCAGGCAGCATCTGGAGGGGAGGGGTCTGCATGGAGTAAAGGAAGGAGGTTCGACTCCCTCAGTTAGGACCAAAATTCTTCCGAATTTCTTCCTGAAATTCTTCAGGATGTGTACACACACACACACACACACACACACACCCGAAGCAGCATTTGGACCTGCTTTGGAAGCATTGCTGACGGGCAGTAAGGGGATCCAGTCACCTCCCGCGCCCATCACTCATGAGGCGGCTTCTGTATGGGTAAACTGAGGATGTGGACTCTGTGGGCTCTGAGGTAGAGATCACACCTGGGCCTGCTCCCTGTGCAAACCGGAGGGGGTGGGGGCTCTGAAAGAATGAGGCCACCTCACAGTAGCACAGCGTCGCTGTCTTACAAGACAGAGAGAGGCAGCCATCCCGAATGCAACACAGCAGACATCCTTCAGAAGTAGTCACAGGATGTGTGATGGAGACATCTCCCTGTCCCCAGCCGGAGTCAGGGTCTCATCATCTCGATTCTGAAGAACCCCCAATTAAATGCACAGCACGGATCCCCGCTTGATTATACTTCTCTATAGCACTGCTTAGCTTAGATCCTTTCTGCTCAAAAACTTGATGATTCCTCTTTACTTACAGAATCAAGCACTAAGTTTTTAGAGTGATATTCAAGGCCATCCCCAATCTATCCCATTCCCTACCTGCTATAACCTCCACCTCAGCCAGGTGGGGCCCCCCGGCAATGGGGTCCATTAAGGTTCCTCCATGACACCACCCACAAGCCATGGTGGTGTCTTGTAATTGCCCATCGGTGTACCTGCCTCCCACCTCCTGCCTTCTGCTTTTCCCTGCTCCAGAACCCCACTAAAGGTCCAACTCAAATTCAAGACCATCTCCTCTAAGGACACTGTCTGGCTACCTCTGTCGTCTTGGGAATCCTGTGAGGCATTTACTATGTTGCACATTGGTGACTATTAATTTCACTTCGCAGTTTGTGTCTTACTACCCCAGCTAATTTGTCAGCTCCAGAGGGTAGGAACAAAGCCTCCTCCCTCTTTGCTGTCTACGGACCTGTGTCAGTAAACTGCTCGTGGCAAATAATCGCTGATGATGGTTTTCCTACACTATGGCTTCTAGGAGACCATCGAGGAAAATCCATGGGAAGTATGATCATTATTTGGTTATTATAGTGCTGTGGCCTGAAGTTCTTTTTCCCTCTTCTTGAAAAATCTTGGAGAGAGTGGTTTGCTGCAACCATTTTGGAGTAAAGAGAATGTGAAACATTTCTCCTATGATTCATAAACAATGTTTTGCAGGCATTCCTTCAGAGCTTAAAGTTCATCCAGGAACAAGCTATTTCACAGATCAAAAGGAGCATATGTGCAATCCACCAAGAGGAATAAGCACTCTGCTAAATTTAAAGGGGAAAACGATCGAACACTCCAGCTTGAGAGTAGAAATGGTTTAGCGTCACATGACTAAAGAGGAACATGAGCGACTTACTTAATTTTTGGCCCCCAATGTTAGTTTTTTATTGTACATGTTCCATTGAGCAGCGCATGGGATTTTTCACAAGAGAGGAACTGGCGTTAAATCAATAAGGAAAATCACCATTTCCTTAGTGATCCAAGAGCATTTAAGGAAGCTGAGCTCTGCCAATATGTACAACTGTGCAGAATTTGTAACTGGGCAGTTAAAACCACCATCTAAGCTGGCAGCTGTGATTTTCCCAGAAGCAGGGCTTCAGAAAGAAAAATAGCTTTTAAACTTTGGTTCCATTTTTGCAAATTGAATCTGTTCATGAAAAACCATTTTAAGTCCAAGGTTCTTTTTTTCCTCATAAGGAAAGGATAGGATTTTTTTTACCCACATGGGAATTTATTCATTTACTCCACAAATATTTATTGAATACCTATCATGAATCAAACACTGTCTTAGGTGCTGGGGATGCAGATGTGAACAAAGGCAAAGTCCCAAGAGGCAAAGTCCCTGACCTCATGAGGTTACCTTCTAGTAGATAATAAGTAAGTAAATGAATAAGTAGATATAGATGATGTTAGGGATAAATAATGCTAACATCTTATTGTAGTTGGAAAATTAATTTCTAGAAAATTAAAAATGAAGATTCCTCCGTGAATATTATCTTAGCTCATATATGTCACATATATGAAGAGTTATTTTAAAAAACAACTAGTAAGGAATACATAGATTGCTCTTTACACGTGACTTTGATATTCCCTACTGACTTTCAAAAGGATGGGCAGCCTTCTATCTCTGTAGGTCCCATTCATAATAGCACCTCGGAAGGTTCCCGGGTGACTTGACCTGCAAATTGTTTCTAGGTGTTCCTTCTTCCCTGAAGACTTTCTGCCTCCTTTTCCCAATTCTTGTCACTGGTTAATGTGGCTCCAAAGTCACCTTCTCTGTGTAACCTTTCCAGACCCACCAAGTAGAGCTGAGTTCTCCCTCCCTTCTGTCCCAAGGGTATCTTGGCACTTTCTCAGTCAAGTACAGCATTTAATAGAAGATTTTTGCAATGATTTGTTTACTTCTTCTTCATTTTTTAATGTTTTATTTATTTCTGAGAGAGAGAGACAGTGTGAGCAGGGGAAGGTCAGAGAGAGAGGGAGATAAAGAATCTGAAACAGGCTCTAGGCTCTGAGCTGGCTGTCAGCACAGAGCCCGAAGCGGCCTGAAGCGGCGGGGCTCGAACCCATGAACTGTGAAATCATGACCTGAGCCAACCGACTGAGCCACCCAGGCGTCCCAGATTTGTTTACTTCTATGTCTTCCCTCCCAAGCTGTAAATTCCTCCAAGTAGAGAGAGTCTCGTTTGTAATTCTATAGCACAGCACGGTGGCTGGCACATAGTAGCCCCTCAATAAACATTTGATGAATGAACGAATGACCTTCTGACCTTCAGTCTCTTCTGTTTTGGCTTGTGCTGAGCTATGCAGTTGAGAATGAGGTGACTGTGGCAATATAACAGCGGAAAACCAACTGACTAATATGGTAAAGAACTTTGCTCTTACAAACTAATATGGTAAAGAACTTAACTTTGCTCTTACAAACCATGGATTTTAAACATTTGAGCTCATGGGCTGCAGATGATAAGGAATTTCAAAACCAAAGTTTCCTCGATGATATTTCTGTGTGTACTAAATCTGGATGGTTGAGAAGTTCAAATAAATGATTAAAGCAGGTAAAGCGGAGCTATTAAGTTATCTGGGTCATTTACTGCAGGAGAGAAACTTGGAGCGACTTAATAATGGTTCTTAATGAAAGGAAAGATGGTATTCCAAGGACGGCAAAACATCCTCCTTCTGTGTGCACACAAAAGGAGGAAAAAATGAGATTACAGTGCTAGGAGATTTACGGTGAAAACGAAGGAATCAATTTCAAGTGGAATGCAGAAACTCCTTTCAAGTTGTTACAAATAACTCACATGTGTTGAGGGCTTACTCGGAACCAGGCACTGTTCCAAATGTTCTACCCTGTGCTCTTTCACATGATCCTCACGACAAACCCAGGCAGGTCAGGTTTTGGCTGTATTTCTCCCATTTTACAGGTGAGGAAACGGAGCCCTAAAACGTAGCTTAAGTTCCTGCGGCCCCTTTAAATTTGAACAAGAAAATCCTTGAGCACATGAGCTGTCCTTCATTGCCAGGGCAACTTGCTTTTTCTCCTGGGCTTCCCTTTGCCACTGTGTGTGTGTGTGTGCGTGTGTGTGCGTGCGTGTGCGTGTGTGTGTGTGTGTTAAAATACGAGTACCTGCTTTTCTTTTCTTTGTTCTAGTGAGTTGGCCTACCAGCCTGTCTTTCTAATGAGATGTTTTGTTTTGTTTCTGCCAGTCTGCACACAGGGTCGAAGCACCCACATGTGCCCGTGTATTTATAAGAGCCGACACAAGTCGAGTCAAATTTAGATGTTATGATTTTAGCTCCAGAGTGATGGAATTTACTCTTGGGGCTGAAAAGTCAGCATCTTCTTCCCTGTTATTTTTTTTTCCCCAAGGCGACCTTGTTTAGCCTGCCCTGGGGACAGAAGCGGTGGGGTCACCGGCAGCACAGAACAGGGGCGGCTTGCTGAATAGCTCAGATGCTGAGCGCGAGGAAGTCAAGGCTGCTCTGGTCCTCGGCTGCAGGACGCCTGGAGGCTTGTTCCGGGGAACCAGGGCAGCCCAGTAGGAGCCCTGTGAAAGGGTGTGAATGAGTCACTACACTTTTCAGGTTGACTGAGATGACTTCTGTTGATTTTCTTCGAATTTAGATCTGTTATCAGTGTTCACACATGGGGCCTAACGGGAAGAAGGGTGAACATTTTCTTGATAGCGCCTGGCCTTTGGCAGGGTTGTGATAAGATTTGGGTTAAGATGTGACTCTGCAGGAATGTGTAGGTCAGCAAGTGTGTCCCAGGGTGCCCCGAGCGCCTCCAGGGGCCATGCTTCAGTGTCCTGAGCTGGAAGGAGACGCGTTAGGACAGGTACCAATGTTTTCTGATGTTATACACAAGTCGCCTGGGTTGGTACTTACTATTTTAGGGCATCCGCAGGCTCTGTGAATTTGTCAGACTCTAGAGTCCATAGTTTGGGAGAAACACTTACCTTTTAATAAGGGTCCCCCACCATGACTAGATAAACCATTGATGCCTTGGTTAAGAGTTTGGATTCTAGAAGCTCACTGAATGTTTCTGGTCTCAGTTTCCCCATCTTTAAAATGGATATGACAAAGGCTCCTGGGTGGCTCAGTCAGTTAAGCGTCTGACTTCGGCTCAGGTCATGATCTCATGGTTCGTGGGTTCGAGCCCTGCGTCAGACTCTGAGCTGACAGCTAGCGCAGAGTCTGGAGCCTGTTTCAGATTCTGTGCCTCCCTCTCTCTCTGACCCTCCCCTGCTCGCGCCGTCTCTCTCTCTCTCAGAAATAAATAAAAACATTAAAATAAATAAATAAATAAAACGGATATGACAATGGTACCCACCCCCTTGGGTAGGGTTCGGTAGATTAATACATGGCAAATGCTTGGACCAGTGCCTGGTATTTAGTTAGCATTAAATTTGTATTTATGTTAACACACACATCTTTGTTTACACAACTTCATATTTGGCAGAGGACCCGTTCCAATACTTGTACAAAATAGGTGCTTGGTAACAATTCGTTAAACATCAAAGGAATTAGAAGAATGGATTTAGTGGCATGCCTGTGTGGCAACCTGTTCTGATTTCTCAGGATCCTGTCATTTGGGGGCTAACTGGACATTAGATTTAATCTAATTATAAAGAAATATTTTTAAAAAGTGGAGCATTCTGCACACGCTCAAACATCTATTTCTGCAAAAAAAAAGAAAGGGAATGGAGTCGAAGGTTTTCCATGAAGATCATAGTGGGAATGGCATTAAAAACTGAATGGAGCGACAGGTAGCAGGGTCCATGACTCTAAATCCAAAAAAGAGAAATATCTAATATAATCAGGCACTTTAAAGCTACAAACTATTTGTGAATTTCGAGTCTACAAAAATAAAGATAAAAAGAGGGGTCAAATATCTAGCCTGTATTTACCTTGTGTTGCTTTTCTAATAATGACAGCTTGAAATGAATACTGTAGTTTAAAAAAATAGAAAGAAAATGAGCAGTATAATGTTTTAGGACGTGGTATATTTTAAGAGCCTGTTAATATTAGGTTGAACCATATGAAATTGCTACTTCTTTTGGTGAAAAATGATCAGATATTGTCAATTTCATATGGCTCAATTTAATTTTTAAAAAATGTTTATTTGATTTTAAGAGAGAGAGAGAGAGAGAGCGCTTGAGCAGGGGAGAGGCAGAAAGAGAGGGAGTCACAGAATCCAAAGCAGAATCCAGGCCCTGAGCTGTTAGTGCAGACCCTGACGTGGGGCTTGAACTCACTAACTGCAGGATCATGACCTGAGCCGAAGTTGGAGGCTCAACTGACTGAGCCACCCAGGTGCCCCATCATATGTCTCAATTTAATATATTTAAGCTAATTGACACTAAATCAAAGCACTTATATTACCTTGCCCTTTATTGCCTTTTAACTAAAATGATAGAATGAAATTGGCCAATTTCATCTGCCTTAGCCTCTTTTGCCTCCAGAATTTGCACACAGCAGGTGCCAAACAAATGTTTTGTTAATTGAGTAGTGTTTTCTATTATCTTCTCAAAACTTAGGCCTAAATGTCATTACGCTACCTAATGCCAAGACTGCCCTTAAAATATAATTAACAAAGTGTTATCTTCATTTCATGTTTCATGATTTAGATAAATCCTTTCTGTTTCTTGTTTGGGCAGCACTGGGAAGCTAATTAATACATTATTAGTATAACGTAGAGGCAAACAAGACTCTGCCTGCGCACACAAGCCATGACAAGAATAAATTCAGGTCAGATATACTTTTGTAATTAAGGGAAAATGTTATTATAATAATGAGAAATGACTGTTGATGTGACATATCTCTGCACATTAAAACACATTATAGACTCAGAAAGGAGCTGAATGGCAGAATCAGGCAAGCTTTCTCCCAAAGGTTCCAATCATTTAGGGCTTGGTTGAGGCATCCAAAGTGCTCTGTGATGAACCGGAAATGATAACCTTCGGGATCCCCAGGATTGAAGAGCTTCATTATTACTCATATAAGATTTCATAACAGTTGGGATTGCTCCAAAAGTTAGGAACATATACTGAAATAACTGTACAGGCAGCATGAAGTGGTTCTCGATTCAGAAAACAAAAAGCTCCTTCTATGGGGGAGAGATGGGGAAGGGTTCAAGGAAGAGTGTGAGTAACCCATGAAGTGTTACACCTCCTTGGGCCTCAGTTTTCCCCAATTTGCTGCCTCCCTCTTGGAGAATATTCATTCCCTATAACGTCCGTGGCTGCAAGGATGAATGGGATCGTGTCTTAAAATGAGATGCATTTCCTAGGGGGAGAAGCCAGAGCTCTAAAACGCAGTATTTAGGGTTTGATCGGCCCAGGGCTGTGGGAACAGCCACATTGCATAAGCGAGGCTCTGAGAAAACAGAGTTGCTTTCATTTTTCAAACAAAGAACCACAGTCCTCTCTCTGCATCCTTAGACAAACCAAAGAAATGAGCAAGAGAAGGCTCACGAAATGACCAAGTTTAACTTTTCCCCCAATGCCATGGATTTTTTTTTAGAGATTTTTCCCCCTGAGTATGAAGCACGCACCATTCGGTTCGATCTGTGCTATCTAATGAGATCCCAGCCCATGGGGATGAGCTCCTAAAATAATGTCTTAATACTAATTACATTTTAGAATGGTTAGGGCAGGAAAAGTTCCAAACATACTTGAGGTAATAACTGGTCCTCTACCCAGAAGGTCAACAGTTCAATCAAAGAGAGGAAAAAAATGAGCTCTTAAAAAAGAGTTCAAGTGGTTTTGTATAAGAGCTCTCATTAAGTCTACAAGAACACTTAAAATACTGGTAGCACTAGGTAATTCTATATTTCCCTTTTTAACTCACCGAAAACCCCCGATTTCAGGGTGCAGCGTCTGAGAACAAGAGGCATCTCTGGCAGGTGAAGGGGAGAGAGTGTGTTGTTAAGGAGTTGGCTGGAGTTTTAGGTTTGGGGTCTGTGCCAGGACCGCAGCACAGAGTTTGACAGCAGCGGGACGTGGGCCGCTGATGAAAAAGCAGAGGTGAGGCTAGAGGGTTTGGTATCAGATGAGGGCTCTGGGCCAATCTTCTAATACAGTAACAACACCGCTTTAGACCGTGATGACAATAAATCTCTCAGACAACTGCGCATCAAATCGCTCTCCACAGAATGACAATCTGCTCTCATCAGCGCAGTGTCCATAACGGTGTGGGAGCTTTTCCCCATCTTCCCCTTTTTTGATGATTTCTAATGAACACCAAAGAGGAGCAATGGGAAACTATACCCATTGCTTTCTGTTTTTAGATGGCCTGAAGTTATCTTTCATTTCAAAGTGCATAGTATTTTAATCTATTTTTAAAACGTTTATTGAGCACCTATTGCATCCTTGGCGGTAGTTATACAGCTAATTGTTTTAGAGATGATTCCCCCAAAAGACTTTCTGCTCTGTCAAAGATAAAGTATTAAAATAACAAAACAACTCAAGGAATTTTTTTTAATGTGCTAGAAAGTGATGCTTTTCGTCCTCCAAGAATCCCCCCCTCCCTGCACAAGGAGATCCTTTCAATAAGGGTGCGATGCAATCTGGCATTGTGTGAAACAGTCTAAGAACTAACAATTTCAGGGGGACCATGTTCGGTAGAGAAAATACAGCTAAGCTGGAAGTGAAGAATGATTTTTTTAATTTAAATTACAGGAAAATTCAGGGCTGAACATCGGGTGACAATGAAAGCGACTTAACTCACTTTAAAATAGGATTTTGAAATGTACAGAAAAGTACAAAGAGGAATGATAAAAAGCCTCTATGAACCCACCACTCATGGCATTTTTACGACTCTTTTTAATAGACCCTGTTCCATTTTAGATGGGTCCAAAAGTGACACAAGTGAAAATATTTCCATGTCTGAGTCCAGCCTCTGGGGATCCAACCTTTTTAGAGGTCCCTTTTGGTCTGTGGAATTCCCTTTTAACCTCTGGCAACTCTACTTTGAGTTGTTACTGGTGGGGGGAGGGGAGGGCCTGGCAGATACTAGCATGGCCCCTGCCTCTCTGCACATCACAGTCTATTTGAGGGAATCGATAGCACATAAATAAGGCTGACGTGAGTGCTGGGGAGGAAGATTGATTGTGTCTGGGGGAGGGCTAGGAAGAAGGGGTAGGTTTGGGGCTAGCCCATCAAGGCTGGCTTGGATTTAGGAAGGCATCTATGGAGGGGTTGAGGTCGTTTCAAGCAAGAGGGAAGGCCTTGTTCCAGAATGGTGAGCACACGTGGTCCTTGGAACTGCATGTATGTTCTCAACAAAATGGGTGTGCTCTGGCTGTAAAAACCCTTGGGGGCCTCTATCTTATTGGTAGAGTGGTCAGTGCCCTAAATTCTCCCATTTCCTTTTCCTACTGTGCTACCGAGTCTTGCTGAATTTTTATATATCATCCAGCTGCTTTCTAAACCCTAAAATCATGTAATACAGTCATAATTTACCTTTGGAGGGCATGTTAAAATTTATAAATGGCTTTTTGATCCACATAACAGCCCTGTGACACCACAGGCTCATCTCCACAAGCTATTTCCTTTGAAAGTAACTACTACTTATAGAAACTACTAGCTATAGAAATCAGAAAAATTTCCACTTGCAGCCTTATTGTGTTAGAAGTGCACACCAGGATAAAGTCAGCAATTTGGGAGAAAGGAAAGAAAGGGTCCTGAGATAGACCGCGATGGAGAGTCACCAGAGGATGATGGGATTGTGGCTCTGGAAATGAGTGATGCAGTAGGTACAGGATGGAGTGAGCGTAGGGTAGTGGTTCATTAGGGGGAGGGTGGTGGTGCTTAGCCCAGGACGGAGCACCCAGCAAGCCCAGAGTCAATACCTGTTCCCCCGCGGGTTGGGGGTGGGTGTGTATCTTGAGCAGTGCCAGCAGCACAACTCAAAAATAGAAAATGGTGGCTTTTAGAAGACGGGTACAGAATACAATGAATATTTTTTATAACATTGAGGAGTGAAAGAGTAATTCAACCGGGAGGAAGGGAGAAATGCTCATCTCTTTTGACACACCTATGTTTTCTCTCGTTCCACAACATCTCCATGTATGGTGACTTGATACCCTGCCTTTCACATACCGAAGCAGGGCACTTTTGCGACTACTTTGAAGAAGCTAAAACAATCAGGGCGCCATGATTGTTGTAATCTAGTTGGAATGCGCCTTCCTGACTTTGGGTACATCAACGTATCCATTTAGCCTGATGCAAATCAGTTTACTTTTCTACTTAGAGGCATGATGTGAAATGAAATTAATCCAGTTGCAGCAAAGTGAGTGAATTCAGTGGAATAAATCCCTTTCTGTGGAAAAGAATTTTGTGTTGCAGCTCATTTGAAACAAAATCCACACGGCAGTATAATGCCTTCTCTGGAACTGAACATTTATCCCAGTTTTATTCACAGCTAAATTCACATCAGAGCTATTTTATATGATAGCGTACTCTATTGTCCTTAGGTGAGGGTCACAGTGAAAGTATTTGCAGAACAACCAAAATGTCACAATGGAACTTGGCCTAAGGACTAGCACTCCAGCTGGACTCTGAACTCCGCAAAGAACAACTCCTTCGAAAGACAAAAGAGGCTAATCAAAACCAACCAAACCTTGTGCATCTTTGAGATTCTCTCTTCTTTGCTTTCCATTGTCAAAAGGGCAGTCAGCACACAGTGTACATTTTGGTGGTGACTGTCACGAGCAGGCAGGACTTGGAGAGGATTCCAGATAATATCAAAGGAATTAAGAGGTTGGGGAGAGGATCTTATGGGGTGGGCCGTGCTAATGCAATGGAGATTCTTTGTCCTAGGAAAGAGAAGGCTGGGTATGGCCATTCTGGAGGTCGTTTGGGTTGTTCAGTCTACTGAACGCTAGAAAGCACATTAGCCACCCTGGTGGGATGAAAGAAAGCCAATTTATATCCCAGGAAGGGGATTCGAGAGGAGGCATGGGGAAGAAGGTTTGACTGAGATGGATTATAAGGTATCAATGCAATCTTTAAGCAATCTTCCTCTGGAAATTTTACAGTTGAAGAGTAAATAATCTTTCTGAAATGATTTGGGTGCAGTGCAGCAGGGAAATGACCGCAAGGACCTTGTAAGGTCTATTCTGGTTCTTATCCCATGATTTTTCTCCAACTAAGGTCAGGACTTGGCTAGATTCTTGCCTACGTTTCTCCATGGCTGGAAGCACTTGACCCCTTCCTGCAAGTCAACCATACTGTAGACTCGGCACTAAGCCTTTTCTCGGTTGGGAGGGATTTAAGAAGCTCACGGTGGCTGAACGCTTGGCTAACTCTGCATCAGGTCACCCACTGCTGCCCTGGCTCAGAGGTGTCCCAATTCTAGAGAATGGGATTTTGTCTTGCTCCTAAGTCCTTGTTTTACTGGATTTACCTGAAATCCACTGTGTGCTCCGAGGCTAACACCCGAAATCCTTTCTTGTTTTCCAGGCCTAACATGATTTGGGGATCATATCTAGTATCCACTGTAGGGCTGAAGCTTTATGTCTCTCCAGCCCACACCTCCCCCCAGCTCATATCTGGCATCCAGCCTCTGAACTCCATTCCTGTGCCCTAAAGCTGACTGTCCTTGTGCAAAGAGCACGGGCGACCATGTGTCCTAGATGTCTCCTTTCATCTGTGGCTGGATCCTTTGCTCCCTTCCCCCCATGTCCCTGTCATTGTCATTCAGGCCACCGCCAGCCTATCTGTTCTTTGGTCATGGCATGACATGCCACAAGGCTCCATTTTCCTGTGGAGTTCTATAATGTATGGTTGCACATCTGAATCTTTCCCTACAAACTATATGCCTCTGTAACAAGTTATCTCAACATTCATTACTGTTGAGGTTTGGGGCTGGTTAAATCCTTGCTGTGGGGGACGTCCTGTGCACTGTAGGGTCCTTAGTAGCGTTGCTGGCCTCCACCCACCAGACGCTGGTAACAGCCCCCACCCCAAATTATGACAATCAAAAACGTCTCCAGGAATCGCCAGATGTCCCCGGCATGGAGCGGATGTCAAACAGCTCTCTGTTGAGAACCCCTGTTTAACAAGAATTCAGAAAGTCAAGAGTATTTTAAACCCAGTTATATACACTTTGAGAAACAGCTGGGTGTATGTAAAAGATTTAAATCTGGTGAAATTTTAACTAACTACTCTAAACTCTTAATCAACATGAAGTGCAACTTTATAACTGTACTATGATACAGGATGGATGCTGGGTAAAGTGGAGTGAAAACCCTGCACCCTAAGTCCGTTTCTCTCATATTTTATTGTGCATAAGAATTACCAGGGGGATTTTTTAAAAAAACTCAGATTGCAATTCATTAGGTTTGAGGCAGAGTCTGAGATCCTCATTTCAAACAGGCTCCTAGGTAGTAATCAACACTGGGGGTTGAATAGTTGATAGCAAGACCATAGATCAAAATCACCAGGGAGGGGGAGGGGAGGGACTCTTCGAATCTTAATGATTACAAGGCCATGAGTGCAACATTAAAATTTCCATTAGAGTGACAGATTAGGAAAATGTGGATGTTCCCTGCACCTTTCTATAAGAAAGGAAAAAAAAAAACTGCTACAAGTGTGAGTTTTGAAATGCAACATTTCGATTAGCTGGAAATTAAAAATGTTATACAAGTTGTTGTGAGTTCTCTGCTTTGGCCGGGAAAGAAAACCTATGATCTGCTAAGCTAGTCTGGTAAGACTTTTAGGGGTTTCCAAAGGTCTGACAGAAACCTAAACTTCAAGGTCTTTGAAGTCCTTATTTTACTAACGGAAGAGGTTGGGGTGAGGATGCAGATGGGGGAGGGGATGGAGAGAGAAGAATCACTTTAACTCAAGCCTTGCAGTGAAACAGATATACCTTATCATGTTTACTCAAATCACAAATAATTGTGCACTGAAATTGTACTGACATCACAAGATGTTACTATAACCCCAAATCAGATCGCTAAGCCACAGGTTTAAAACAGTTACAATGCATGTTATTTACTATACCGTACAGTGGTAAGCATAACCAAAGCTTCCAAAGGCCGCTGAGTGCCTGGAATAACATTTTCCTCCTCTCACATAATACTGCCTCTAAGAACTTTTACCTAGAGTTTTGCAGACATCGGACTCATTATTGCATATCCTTGGGAAGGAAATGGCCGTTCACAATTGTTCCTATTTTATAGTCAGGAAGATTGAGACTCATTTGTTTGTCTAAAGATGTAGATTTGTCCAGGGGTGCAGACAATTCACTGATAGGAAGGAGACAATAAAGTCCCAATCCTTTCTGAGAACTGTTGGGGGGGCAGGGGGAGTGGGGTCCAGCATGACACTAGCCACGCCCTCAGCAACAGACAAATACCTCCTGGGAGGCAGTACTAACTTGCTAGCTCTGAAATAATTTTTCAATGTTTACTTATTTATTTTGAGAGAGAGAGAGGGAGAGAGAGAGAGAGAGCTAGAGCAGGAGCAGGGAAGGGGAAGAGAGCGGGAGAATCCCCGGCAGGCTCTGCACTGATAGTGCTGCTGTGAGACTTGATCCTATAAATCGTGAGATCATGACCCGAGCCAAAATCAAGAGTCTGTCACTTAACCAATGAGCCACCCAGGCACCCCTGAAATATTTTGATAGGTTGTTATCAATATAACTTAGTATGACAGGAATAAATGTCTTTACATTTAAACCTCTGTGCCTAGGTGTGTGAGTGTGTGTGTGTATGTGTGTGTAATCAATAGCATAAGTACAGAATAGAGAAGATCTGGTTTAATAGTAACGCATGGGAACTCATGGGTTTTAGTTGACCACAATTTCAATATGAGTCAGCAGTGTGACACAAGTGCCAGAAAGGCTAAGGCAATCTTGGGCCATGTTAATAGAAACATAAGGTCTAGAGCAAGGGAGGCAATGACTCTGTGGTGTTCTGCATTTGCCAGAGGGCTCCTGGAGAGCTCTGTCCCAGTCGGGGCACCATGATCTAGGCGGGACCTTCAACTGGAGTCCGTCAGAGGTGAGCACTTAAAATGATGACAGAGTGCAAAATCCCATCATAGGAGAGGAGTTAAATAAAAGAACCAAGGATATCAGTGCTTGAAGAAGATTTAGGGATAAAACTGGAAGTGAGAGAAGAGCAGGCTACCAGGGAAAAAAGCCTAAGGCACAGTTTCTAGTGGCAGAAATATAATTTCTGGCTCATCAAGGGAAAAAAAACACCATGAGAGCCGTCTCAGCTCTTGTCATTTAATAGAAATAAATGGATAAAATAAATGGGTCATCAGCGAAGAAGACCCTATTCCTCCTCTGATTTCTGTGAAGGATGCAAATGTGTGCATGCATTTAGGCCTCGTCATCAAATCACCTCCCTCTCCTGCGGGTGCACCTCATCCAGGAAGCCCTTTCCACAAAGCCCTCCTTGCCCCACTTGCTCTGTTATCTCCTCGGCACGAGCTGGGCGCTGCGGTTTTCATTTGTCCAGTTTTCCTAACAGCTTGTATATTCCTTAGGGGAAAGGAACCATTTCGTTTTGTTTTTATTACCCTAAATGTTCTCGGTACATCTGGGTATCGTGAATTAGAGACTGGGGGGGATGACTGCTGACGATAGCCCAAAGATGAATTAAGGTAAGCAGACAGGTAATTTTTTATAGCATCTATATGACAGAGCATTACAGCTTGCTCTCTTGATGATAATAGCACCTAATTGACCCTTCACTTTATGAAATAATTTGAGCTGACAAAGTTGGCTGGGTAGTAAATCATACTTTCCCCTACATCTTGCATTTTAATAGACTTTACGTATGTAGTCATTTAATTTTTGAGAGAGAGAGAGAGAGAGAGTGCGCGTGCACTTGCGCAGGCAAGGGAGGGGCAGACAGAGAGGGAGAGAGAGAATCTTAAGCAGGCTCCATGCCCAGCACGGAGCCCCACCCAGGCTTGATCTCACAACTGTGAGATCATGACCTGAGACTAAATAGAGAGTTAGATGCTTAAATGAAGAGTCAGATGCTTACCCCAGTGAGCCACCCAGGCGGCCCTTTACATCTTGCATTTAAAAATAAAAATTGTGTATCTGTGCTGGAAAAAACCCACAAAGTTTACTATCTAAGCACTCCATTTGCCTTACTCCAGGTCTTAGGAATCGCTGTCCAGCTAGGGGATTTTTTTGACTTCACACTTTCTTCTTCTTTGTTTGTTTGGATATTTACAAGGTAACAGTGTCAAATCACAGCATCATACGGTATCTAGTTGATGAAGTGAATTAGTAGTCTATTTAACAATATTGGTCTAAGAGATAGAAATGCCACAAAATGAGTTTGGCTAAATAAGAAAGCACCATGTTATACATTTTGTAAACGAGATATGAGATATCACATATTTACATTATGTCAAAGATATAGAAGTGCTTTTGGGGTAACAATGCATGTCGCTCCCTAAGTGTCCTGTGTAGCAGGTTAGAGAATGGTATGGTTTCACTCAAGAACAGAGGAAGGAATGGAGCACAGCAGTCATCCTCAAGGCTGAGGAAAAGTCACAGAACATGGGAGCGAAGGGCAGGTGGCTCTCATCACTGGATAGTGTTTCTTCCCACAGTCAATGACCTGACATGGTGTTGAGCAAACTATACACTTCTCGGTAAGAAGGTGCTAGAACTCTATTCGCCAGCCTGAAGTTTATTTAGAAGATTCAAAAAGCAGAAGGACTGAGAAACAGGGCCCCCAATTTCATCTCTCTGGCTATTCATCACAAATACAGATTTGTGGCAATTTTCTTGATGGCGGAGGTAGCCAGCCTGTCCATACTCAGACTCGTTCTTGGCTCAGACTCATCCAAAGGCCAAGATCAGGGCACTTCCTGCCATGCAGAGCAGACCTTTGGTTCTGAAGGTCTGTTTGGCAACAGACACATGGAGCATGGGAATTTTCTGTTTGTTTTAGCTTCCCAGAGAGACTCAGAATGAAGCTGGGACTACGTCACAGATTTGGTGTCCTTGGCAGCATATGCAAAGGACATTTTTTTTTTAATAAATCTGAAACAAATGCTAACACGAATTTGCCCTAATTACACTGACCCAAAGATTCTCCAGATGCCTCCCCAAGTAAAGGGCTCGGTCACATCCTTTCTACTTTCAGGGCTTCTGCATTCAGTGCTGCAGGCCTCTTATGAGTCTCCAATTTCCAAGCACATTTCAGAGACGTTAAAGGAAATAACTCTTAATAATGAAAAATCAGATGGAAGGCTTAGGTCTTTCAAGAGGAATAACCTTTATAGAAGGATAAGGTTTATCAGCCCCAAATAAGTCCATCATCATTATTTATTTCCATATTATACTCTGAACTACCCAAGAGGGCTAATAAATAATCAGGGTATGTCTGTCTGATGCCGAGCCCAGAGAGCAAATTCGCTGCGAGGCAGTCAGCCCTGCAGGGAAATGAAGCAACCAGCCGAACAATGAGCGAGCAGCCCACAAAAGCACTATTGTGTCTATAGCTTCTAACAAGATTTGGACCCTGCATCGGAACCCATCATGGACTGGACACCAGCTTTTATGACCTCCAGAGAAGGGTCAAAGTTCTCGCCATCTATGGCAGAAAATGTCTTTTCCCTCTGTTCTCAGACCCAGGGCGGTTAAGTAGTTTGCAAAAGAACCAAAAGGATTTCGGAGCACGTGGTCTAACCTCTCCCTTGACCGAGAAGGAAACTGAGGCCCAAAGAGATTACAAGGTCATGGTTAGAGTCACGCAGGTAGTTTCCAGGAGAGCTGACATTCAGATTTCCAGAAGGGTTCCTGTGTCTCCAGAATGTCATGCCTGGACTAGTGTTGTACAAGGAGCCCCAAGTATCAACTTCAAAGCCTTGGTTGTAAGTCTTGGCGGATGTTAGCAAAGTGACCTTGAGAAAGTCACTTAAATTCTAGAGCTTTGCTTTTCTCACACTGCAACACTGGAGGTAAAAATATGTGGTGTGTCTGCCTCAAAGATCAAATGAGATAACGTGTGCACACTCTTTTTAAAGGCTTTACAGGGCTCAGGGTAAAATAACTTCAGATAAAGGAAATTTTTTCCTGTCAAGGATATATGGGTAGACTCCAGGGGAATTCATGAACCACTAGAAATTTTGTATAAAATTGCATAGGCATGAGTGCTAGACACCCTTTAAAAAAAAAAAAAATCTCCCTGGGGAGTTTCTCTGGCTTCCATCAGTTTCTAAATGTGTGGCTGACGCTCTCCTCCAGACCCTATCTCACCATTGCCAGTAAGAATCTATGTGCTATGGATATCAACCTATTTGTGATCAACTTCAAAGCTTGATGTATTAAAATTTGACTGTATTCATGTATTTAATGTATGGCTGAGATTTTCCTGCTAGCCTTAGAGATTCCATAATCCATGTTTTTAGAGCATAAATCTATTCAGGGGAGGAAAGCTAATATGACGTCACATTTTCCTCCATAAAGGACTAAAAACCTATAGCCTATAAAATGACGAATAAAACTTTCTTTCTTTTTAAATTTATGTATTTATTTTGAGAGAGAGAGAGAGAGAGAGAACACAAACAGGGGAGGGGCAGAGAGAAGGTGAGACAAAATCCCAGTCAGGCTTTGCACCATCAGTGCAGAGCCCAATATGGGGCTCGAACTCGGGAGCTGTGAGATCATGACCTGAGCCAAGACCAAAAGATGGACACTTAACTGACTGAGCCACCTAGTCTCCCCAATGACTAGAAATTTCAAATTATAAATCAACCAGGGTTGTTTTTTTCCCACACTGTGTACTTACTTAGCAATACTTCCTGGTTATCTGAGATTTCTTTAAAGCCATATTTAACAAGTGAACTATATACTTATTATTTACTGAGTTCCTACTGAGTTCTCAGCAGTTTGCTTCCAGTGTTTTCCCATAAAGCGCTAGACAAAAGACCCAAATCATAAACCATTTGCAGGCTGCCACATTATGCCCGTGGTTCTGGAAGGCTGAGCGGTACGGAGAAAAACAAATGAAAAAGTATTATTCATGACCAATTGATCAATTAGGCTGCTTTTCATTAAAAAACATAAAAAGGCAGAACCAATTTAGCAATGACTGTGTTTGAAGTGCATAAAAACATTATTAATGTTGGATTTTTTTTCCCCTCATTTATTCATAGTTCACTTTAGAAAATTACACTTGAGAGCTTTCTGTAAGGCAATCGAGGGAGTGGAAGGGAGCACTGGGATCCTTTTGTAACGCTGATGAAGGCATAGTGACAGATACTGGTTTGTAAGGTCTCTTCTGTATATAGTTATATCGTTCGGAAGTGGAGACGGATTTCTGGACTATCTGAGAGTATGAGATAACCAACCAGGGAAGTTACCTACTTGTAAAACTCATCCATCGTCCCATAAAGCAATCCAGCGGGAGCTTTTATAAATTTGACAATGGCTATACTCCTGTGTTTTAGTGGTAAAATCTTATACAGTACAGAAATGTGAAAAATGAGAGGGAGTTTTTTCCCCTCTTGAGTATATCAAAATATCATCTCCTGCCCCACGGCTCTGCGGAATCATAACTTCCCTCTTGTATTATTCCTTTCTGTTTGCTGCCTTCCTATTCCTTCAAGTTCTATATTTTTCAGTTCCTCGTGGCATCTTTTGCTGAAAGTTTCTCAAACAGAGCCTTAGGCTATATAAATGCAATAAGAATCCTCATCTATGCTTAATGTAGTGCTATCATTCAGATGAACAAAACCTAAAATATATCTTGGCTCCCAGATTTTTAGCAACTTACACCAACTTAAAACCTGAGCGGTGGTGGTGTAAGGTCCTGTTACTGATTCCCATTCAGTTCCATTTGTGTCACTTCTCATTACCTATGTCTTTCTTCAGAGAGACACCATTTTAGGGGCTTCATGTGTATAATTTACAGTTGCTCCTTGAGCAATGAGCCAGTTGGGACACAATTGAGAATCTGTGTATAACTTTTAGGGGCGCCTGGGTGGCTCAGTTGGTTGAAGTCCAACTCTTGATTTTGGCTCAGGTCATGATCTCACAGTTCATGGGTTTGAACCCCACGTTGGGTTCTGCACTGATAGCGTGGAGCCTGCTTGGGATTCTCTCTCTCCCTCTCTCTCCCTGTCCCTCCCCTGCTAGTGTGCACTTTCTCTCTCTCTTAAATGGGTAAATAAACATTAAAAAAAAAAAAAGATCTGTGTTTAACTTTTGACTCCCCCTGAACATAGCTACTGATGGACCACTGTTGACCAGCAGCCTTACCGATAACAGGAATGCTCGATTAACACCGATTTTGCATGTTCTATGTATGATACACTGTCTTCTTACACTGAAGTAAGCTAGAGAAAATATTAAGAAAATCATAAGGAAGAGAAAATGCATGTACAGTCCTGTACTGTAGTTATTCAAAAAATCCAAGTGTTAAGTGGACCCATGTAGTCAAATCCATGTTGTTCAAGAGTCAACTATATTTAGTTTCCAACACAATATGATGAGATAGGTACATTATCACTGTCACTTTATTTTATTTAAAAAATTTTTGTAAATGTTTTATTTATTTCTGAGTGTGAGAGAGAGAGAGAGAGAGAGAGGCAACATGAGCAAGGGAGGGTCAGAGAGGGAGACACAGAATCCAAAACAGGCTCCAGGCTCTGAGCTAGCTGTCAGCACAGAGCCCACTGTGGGGCTCGAACCCATGAACCGTGAGATCATGACCTGAGCCAAAGTCAGCCACCCAACCGACTGAACCACCCAGGTGCCCCAATTACTCTCATTTTATAGCTTATGAAATGAAGGCACAGAAAGACTAGCTTGTTCCATATAGTCCAGTTAGTACCTGAAGGATTGGCCTCAAACCCCAGTGCAAGCACCCAGTAAATGTTACTTATTATTGTGGTAGCTGTTATTACCTGAATGTATACACTCAATAATAGCTGCTATTGCTGCTAAAAATGATGAATTTGTGGGGGACCTGGGTGGATCAGTCGGTTGAGCGTCTGACTTTGGCTCAGGTCATGATCTCGAGGTTCACAAGTTCGAGCCCCATGCTGGGCTCTGTGCTGACAGTTCAGAGCCTGGATGGGGCCTGCTTTGTATTCTATGTCTCCTTCTCTCTGTGCCCCTTCCTTGCTTGCCATGTGTGTGTGTATGTGTGTGTGTGTGCCAAAAATAAACATAAAAAAATAAAAAAAGAACTAGTTTTTTAAAAAAATGATGAATTTGTGTGTCTAATCCTTCATCAAAGTGTACGAAACATGGATACGACCCCCAGTGGAAGAGTGGATTTTGGTAAGGATTATCACCTAAAGCCATTAGGTGAAATTTGTTGGGAAATAAGGTGCTACCCTGGTGCCAAAATGTCACCCCCTAAGGTAACTTGTTAATTGCAAAGGTGGAGAAAGCACCTTTACAACAAGGGCTCCCGGGAGTGAGATCAGTACCTTGAGCCGCTATCAAACTGAGAATCACAAATAGAGGGACAACGTGGTATTACGTGCATTATGAGATGCAATATGGCGCACCCTGTAAAAACCGCTTAGCAAAATCTAATCAATGCGTTAGTCAAAGCTTGGAGTTTACAGGAAATAGTGGGAATAGAGGAGTAAATTAAATAATATCATGAGGGAACAACAAATTCAGAACGTGGGACATTCTACAAGATAACTGGCCCAACTCTTAAAAAAAGAATTCAACTATCAAATAAAAAGACATAAAGGCCAAAAAAATGTGCTTTTCTTTATAAAAATTAGATCCTAGTTTATTTTTAAAGGTACAGAAGGTGTTTGGAGGTCAGATGATGAAGGTTAGAAATGGTCTAAATATTAGATAATATTAAAGGATTAGTATTCATCTGCTTAGGTATAATGTTGGTATTGTGGTTATATAGGAGAATGTCCCTATTCTTAGATGTGTACCCACTTATTTAGGAGCGAAGTGTCATTTTGTTCGTAGCTTGCAAGTAGTTCAGAAAGAAATACAAAAAGTTGGAACAAATATGGCAAAAAGATAGCAGTTGGTGAGCCTAGCAGGCGAGTATAGAGGTATTCATTGTACTAATATTTCAACTTTTCTTTATGTTTGGACAATTTTCCTCACATTCTTCATAAAATGTCTACCATCTTCTATGGAGAGCATATAAGACTTTTATCTTCCTGTACTTAATAATGAATTCTTTTCATTCTCTATAATGTTTGTCTGTGAATGCATATTTAAAAAGAAAACTGGTTTTAAAAATTGCTTACTGAATGTCTATTGGCTCAAGCTTCTTGAAACCTAATATTAACATTGTTGAAGAGAGCTCAGTGCCTAATACAGGGCCTGATACATAGCAAATGCCCAATACGTGTTTGTAATTGCTTACTTGTTAAATTTATTTTGTTCCTGAAAATTTTAAAGTGGCAGGCAAGAAGAAAGAAAGAAAGAAAGAAAGAAAGAAAGAAAGAAAGAAAGAAAGAAAGAAAGAAAGAAAGAGACACATAAGGCTGTGTTGTTCCTTTACAGATCAAAATACACTTTAGCAAATAGTTGAAATGGACAAAGTGGAGGAGGGGCAATCAACCTCATCTTTTGATTCAAATAACTTAGGTCTCAAAGATTCTTGACCAAATTTTGAATTGCTTTAGGAGGGTATGAAAATGAAGAATCTATCCCTAGGACGAATCCAGCAGCAACTGTTATTTGTTTAAGAATTCCTGATGGAAACGCACTTAATGACACATTCATGAACAAACGTAGCTTTTTCTTGATCCAGGAAAAGAGGCAAGTTCTGCTCAAGTTTAGGCATGAGCCCCACAAGACCCCAACACCAGCAGGTGTTATTCTCTGAGAATCAATAAATTTGTGGGAATCGAGATCAACTTCGACTCTTCCAGAAAGCAGTGGTTCTAAAAGAGATGGCTCCAGACAGTAAGCGAGATATATTTTATATAAAAATGGAAAGAAAATGATCAAGATTCAAAGAAATAATTAATAATGACATAATTTTGCATTTTCATAGTGCCTTTTTCCTAAGACACTTCACATCTGTGCGAGCTCATTCATTCTTATGGTATCCTTATGAGGTAGGCATTGAGCAACTGAATTAAAGAATGAAAGGAATTTTCATCAGGACATAAGATATGGAATATATTCAGAAGGATATTATGTAAACATGGAGATAATACTCATATTGATATTAAGCAAATCGATAGCTTCCCTTCCCATTACTGCGTCAGTAACGTCATTTCAAAAAAATAAAACCTATCACAACTTAGGGAAATAAGATAACTGTTTACTATATGATAGACCCTCCAAGTCCAGTCTAAGAAGGTCGTTTTATTCAGTGACATAGGCCTCTCTCTACAAAAAACAAAGTTCTTGAAAAGAGTACAAATAGTCATTTTTCAAACTTAAAATTTAAATGCACTTAGATGGTTCTCTATTTACATGGTATTCTTTTAGAGTAGATCCTTTTGTAAAGAGGTTTGCTTTAAAATTATATTATAACCATGAAGTTTTAGAAACAATATTGGGTCTACTTAGAAGCAGAATCTACTTATATTAAATGTTCTTTCTGAAACCAAAAATAAGAAAGAAAAAAAAGGTGAACCCATTAAAGAACTAATCAGTTGCTGATAAATGCAGTGTATAGAACGAAAGATGCTTCGACCTGAGGATTCCCACCCTCAGACGACATCACATGAGCACATGCAATCTTTTCCACTGGATATTTAGACCTTAAACATTTCCCTCTTAATTTATTTAGGGATGCATATTTTCAGTACCGTGCAGATTAAGTTACGTGTACATACACTATTAACAAGGCCTCATTCCAGGCATGTAAACAGGGTATTTTTAAGTTAGTGGGACCTTTGGTGTGCATACTCAACCCTCACATTCAGGAGCAGCTGGGACAGAGAACACAAAGGAGTTTGTCTTCAGACTCATTGCCTGAACTGGACACCATCCTAAAAACACAGCACTAATTATCAATAAAGAGACAAGGATAGACAATACTCTCTCAAAACCTATTTCGTTGTGAAGTTTTCTTTTTGTAAAGAAATCCAAAGCGGTGTTCTTTGTAAAGGGAACACGAATACTAAGAGAAGGAGAAATGTAAGACAGCAATCCTGGCCCCACAGCGCCAATGTTCACTTCATTGCTGCCTAGCCCGTCATCCCCACCCTCAACGGGGATTAAATGCTGACTGTGGAGAGGGAGGATTTCACCTCTGTAATGGGTCTCAAGTCTCTCCCTGGGGTGGCTCAGAAGCCAGTTAGTGGAGAATTTTGTGTGCTGGGCTACATAAGGAATGAGTTCCTTTGCTGGAAATCGAACCCCATCACCACAAGCATTGTTAAGGCAAAAGATTTACAGACCTCCGCTGATGGACCCAAATATGAAAAAGCAATATTCAGAGAGCCCATGGGATTCCTTTTAATTCGATTTGACTTGTGGAGAACATTCTGCAAATTATACAACTGTTCAAGATCTCTAGAGTATACATCCCGATGTTGTATAATGACATACCTTTTCTGAAGAGAACAGGTTGGGTCTATGCCTTGGCTTTGACACCAAGTTAATTGAATCCTCTCTTGCAAGAAGGAAGGCGAAGTCAAACATCAAAATTACTGCATGTCAGAGTACAGATCCACTTTGTGCTGTCGTCCAAGGACTGCACTAAAACAGGGTACCAGCTCACAGATCCATTAATAGTGCCTCCTCCTGTCTTATTTCTTACTCTCTCCTCCAAACTACCCCCCGTTAGCCCTGTAGTCTGTAGGCAAACCACACAGGAACTGGCAGATACAGGGCTTCAGAGAGTTGGGCGTGAGCCTTAGATTATGTGGTTTTGTTTTCTTGCTGCCGGAGTTGAACTAAAATGCAGGAGGCTCTCTGAAACACTTTTGCTTCTTTATGCTTGGTTTCAATTTTAACAATTTCCCCCCTGAACGATTATGTTCACATAAGAACATTTCTAATCCTAGACGTGATCCATCAACAAAGCTGTTGCCGTTCTGAAGGAAAACTCTCATTTTCTCCCAGAACATTGAAGAATCCAGAGAAAAACTAGAGCTTCTTGGGGGGAACTTATTTAATACCACTCATGAAGTTAAAATCCCAGAGAAAATGCTTTCTTAGTACACTCAGCCCATAATGTTATTCTTAGTCCATAACATTACCCTTAATGGAAAAAAAAAAAAAAGAAAGAAAAAGAAGAAGCTTTGAGCCAGGATTAGTTCTAACCCCAGTTTTCCCAGTCAGGCACAAGCTGGGACTGGTTACTTAGATTTTCGGGATTTCCCTTTCTCCTGAGTTGGTTGGGGCTAAAGGATTTCTAGGATTTGAAGATTTTTCACTGACCTAAGGTTTTTGTTACCTTCAGCTTCCTTTGTTCTAACCTAGTTTAAGGTTAGAACTTTACAAAGTTTATTGTAAAAAAACAAAACAAAACAAAACAAAAAAAACAACCAACCCTCCCCCCCAGTAGGCTCCTATACCAAAGCTTGTGAAGGCCTCTTCCTCTCTTCGTTCTTGCTAGAAAATTGATTGCCAGTGCTGCATCTTTGCACAAAAATAAAGGACACTGCTACTTGCTAAGTGACACCAGGCAGAGTTTGGGAACTAGGTCTAAGAGAAAGAGGGAAATGTTGGCTCACAGGATCTTCCTTGCATGAAATCCTTGAAGGCTAAGAAGGAGGGGATCATATAAGACTCAGTTTGGGGGCGCCTGGGTGGCTCAGTCGGTTGAGCATGACTTCGGCTCAGGTCATGATCTTGCAGTTTGTGAGTTTGAGTTCCGCGTTGGGCTCTGTGCTGACAGCTTTGGAGCCTGTGTCTCCCTCTCTCTCTGCCCCTCTCCACTCATACTCTGTCTCTCTCTCTCAAAAATAAAAATAAATGTAAAAAAATTTTTTTAAAAAGGCTCAGTTTGGAGTTCTAAAATTTAAACTCATGCTACATTATGAGACGATACCTCTTTTATCTTTTCGCCCCCTTGTACCTAAATCTTGTTCAAAATTTCCTGTTTTGGGAGGGGGGATATCTCCTTGGTTATAATTGCTCAGGAATTTTATTGAAATAGAAAAGAAGAATCTGGTTTGGAATCATCAGCATACTCTGGTCACAGTAGGTGCTCAATAAATGTTTATTGAATGAGTTAAAGGAAGTCATTTGCTACTTCCAACTCCTTTATCCAGGATTTTTTTTTTGTTAATGCAAGTTTGTTGAATAATGCAAGTTGTGTCTGATCAGGGTTCCTACTATTTCCACAGGTTATAAAGATAGAATTTTAAAGGTAACAACAGGTCACAGACTTTAGAACAATAAACATCTCAGTGTTGGCCTTAGTGTTCTTCAGTCTTCACGGTCTACGGACCTTCTTGGATTCCATCATTATACTCAGTAGCCTCAGAGCCAATTTTCAGACACTGAAATCTTCTGGCCACAGTCCTATCCCAAGTCAATGGTTTTGAAGTGGCTGAACAGTGGGAGTGGGAAGGAAGGAGAAAAGATAAGTAATGTTCTATAGGAAGTATCATGGTGTTTTCAGCTTGTACCCTAATGAGGAAGCTGCTTTTCCACAGGGTACTACCCCTCAGGGAGCAGAATCGAACCCCTCCCCTTATTAGCGTGGGGCAGAATGCAGAACAGGAAAATCTCAAAAAAAAAAAAAAAAGAAGTTATTTCAGCAGTAAGTAGTGATGAACAGACATGTTATAGAGCATATTGACAGGGGAGTGAGGCCACTCGACGGGTCTATTTCCTGGATGCTCTGTAATTGAGTGAGTGCAAAGGCGGAAGCTGAGAATAAAGACTCTAATGTGAGAATGTCGGCATTTCAGTCCTCACCATCCTGGGACATTCCAAAAATATCAGCAAAATTGGGAGGATTCTAGAATATGTGAAATCTGGACTTCTCTGTAATAGAGAAATTTTCTTTTAAAACCATATTCATTTAAAAAGTTTTCAGCAGTTCCTCTCAAGGGGTCATTGTGGATATCCAGAATTTCTTGTACATGATTATGTCTCATTTACCTTTATGGAAAAGGGTGTACTTCTCATTCAATAGTACAGATTCTTGGGGCGCCTGGGTGGCTTAGTCGGTTAAGCGTCCGACTTTCGCTTAGGTCATGACCTCGCGGTTCGTGGGTTCGAGCCCCGCGTCGGGCTCTGTGCTGACTGCCAGCTCAGAGCTTGGAGCCTGTTTCAGTCTATGACTCCCTCTCTCTCTGACCCTCCCCTGCTCACGCTTGCTCTCTCTCTCTCTCCTAGAAATAAAAAAAAAAAAAATAGTACAGATTCTGACATTCTCTTTCCATTTCTTCGGGAAATAATGTTTGAATACCTACTCTGCATTAGGCCTGTTCTAAGTGCTGGGGGTATAGCAGGGAATCAAACACAGTCCTTGCCCTCCTGGATCTTACCTTCTGGCAGAGAGAGAAATAATCACACATGTCAGATGGTTGTACTACTACAGAGAATCATAAAATGAGGCAAGAGTTAGAGAAAGTGTGGTTGAGGTTGGGGGGGGGGTGTTGCGATTTTATTGGGAGATCAAAGGACATTTGAGCTAAGTCCAGAACAAAGTGAGGGAGCCATGCTGATGGCTCCCTGCGGAAATAGCGTTTGCAGGAACAGGGACCTCCAAGTGCAATGCTAGTGGTGGGAGCAAGCTTGATACGAGTGAGGAGGAGAGGAGTCAGGCTGGAGGTCAGATAGAGCTCAGGAGCCAGAACACAGACGGCCCTGCTGGTTGGGGTCTTATTCTGAGTCAAATAGGAGCCAATGGAAGATTTTGAACTGGGGAGTTACACGATCTAATTTGAGTTTTAGGTTTTAGAAGGATCGCTCCGATTGTTGTGTTGAGATGATGTTGTCTGGGGGCCAAAGCGGAAGCAGGGAGCCCAGGTAGGAAGCTACCGCAAAAGTCCTGGCAAGGGAAGCGGCAACTTAGGACAGGTGGTGGAAAGCGGAAGTGGTGGGAAATGACTGGATTCTGAATACACAGGGTGACCACAAAGTCTGGAAACATAAATATTGGTGTTTTATTGTGAATTAGAACGTGGTATTGACAAATCATTTATCACCTCCCAACATCCTATGACCCAGACTTGGTGGCCGCCCTGCATTTAAAGGTTAGCTGATGATCAGGTGCGAAGTCTGAGAGACAAAGAGGGGTGTCGATGATGACTTCAAGGTTCGTGGCCTGAGAAGCTAGTAGAAGCAAGGATGTGTCATTACTGAGATGAGGGAACAAGGGCTTGGAAGATTAGAAGTTTGGTTGTGGACATATTAGGTTTGAGATGTCTATGAGAAATACCAGTGAAGATGTCAAGATAGATGTGAGTCTAGAGGTCAGGAGAGGTTAGAGCTGGAGATAAAAACTTGAGAGTCGTTGAGAGAGATAGAATGTAATTTACATTTATAAAACTGGATAAAATCACCCAGGGAATGAATACTGAGAGAGAACAGACCGTGTCAAAGTTGAGAGGTCAGAGAAATGAGAAGGAACCAGCCAAGGAGATGAGGAGCAAGGATATCCTAGAAACCAAGTGAAGAAAACTTAGTTCACTTTTACAAAACTCCAAGTTCAAGGGGAAAAAACACATCAAGTTATTATTGTAAAACCAGGTATTTGGTGAGTGCTACAGTACTGCACCTAAATTATGGTGCCCCCAAATGGAAGAAAGCAGAGAAGGACCTCTCACATTATGTCACTTTAACGAAGTTAATTCCACCAGGTAGGGAACACTTTACAGTTTTGCTGAGCCTAATCAACTCCCTTTCAAACACACCCAGAGATCCATTCTAAAAGGAGGAAATGAATGGGTTTAAAAAGGAAAAACTGGGATCTCCAATCTTTTCAAACTACAAGGTAGACTTGTGACTGAGAATGTTAATGGAGGGGCACTTGGCTGGCTTATTTGGTGGAGCATGGGGCTCTTGATCTCAGGGTTGTAAGTTCGAGCCCCACATTGGGTGTAGAGATTACTTAAAAATAGTATCTTAAAAAAAAAAAAAAAAGAATGTCAACGGAGCTCAACATCAAAGACCAAAAATTAGTCCTTGGGGTAGAGGAAAGGGCACAGAATTGGCCACTGAAAATTTGGGTCAAGTTCAACCAAATAGTTTGCTAGGTGAATATCTCTGGGCAATTTGTGCAACCAATTTGTTCCTTCAAACTCAGCTCAAGTTCGCCTCTTCCAGGAAGACTTCTCTAATTATGTAGATTTAGACAAATCCTCTTTTTACTCCCAAAACATTTTTATCACAGCAACTTATTATAATTGCTAATTTATTTTTGTCTTTTTAATTAGACTATTACTTCTTTGTATTCCCATAGCTCAACATCGTGCCTGGCCCTTAGCAGGTGCTCAATAATGTAGAATGAATGCCTGTTCCCCAAACCCAGCTTCCTCATTTGTAAAATGGAATAATTACACCTACTTTTCAGGGTTCCTTTGAAGTTTATATAAGATGTGCCTAGAAAAAAATCTTCACAAACTATAACTCACTATATAAAATACTTGTTTGTGCCCCAGTGTTTTATAGGATAACAGCTTAGCATGGCATTCAAGGCCCTGAATGATCTGTTTCTAGGCTACCTTTATAATTTCCCTTGGGCTACTGTCCCCATTCCTCTAAATGATAGCCAGTTAAGCAATATTACAAACACACCAGCTTCTTTCACATCTCCTATCACTTTATAATTACCTACCTACATGTCAGTATTGATCATGAGATCTGTTAAAATAATAATTACGATTGAAGCAGTAGCTAAAAACAAATGCTACTATCATCTGTGAAGAATTTTGCTATTGTCCAAGTCTTTTCCCTCCACCCTGGTGGGATGTTGACATAGTCTCTTAAAACATGGGCTTGATTATATTTTCAACACCTACCAGGTTCACCTAGCAGTCTGGACAAGGTCTTTCGTGACCTGACTTTCCACTGCCACTTCCTCTTCTTCTGCTGTCCCATGAATAGCCTTTGAAACAGCCATAGAAACTACAGCACCTGTAATTTTACCAAGATAATAGGCTCTCTCAGCTTTCAAGTCTTTACATATGACGTGTCTTTTGCCTCTAATGGGCTCCTCCACTTTGTCTCTCCAGTGAACTCCCTGTCATCCTTTAAGACTCTGATGCAAAGTCTTCCGTGAAACCTGCCCTTGAATACGCCTTGACAGAATTAGGTGCTCTCTCCTCTTATTACCAGATACATATCTTGTCACAATCCTCTGCGACGGTGCCTGTCACCTCCACTAGCCTGTAAACTCAGGCAGCATTGGACTCATGTTTTCGCTTTGGGTCCTTAAGTCCTTACAGCTCCGTGGGATCCCTGGCACATAGTGGGAACTCCCCGAAGATCAGTTGAATATTTCAGCGACTGCCCATCAGTGGTACCCGAAGCCCTCGTTGGAGGTCCTCCATCACTGCCCATCACACACACTACTCTTTTCATCCCTAGCAAACTACCTTTACACGCTTTGTCCTTTGAGGTGGAGATCAGCTACGGCTGCCGGATCCAGTCAGTTAAAACACATGAGTAACAAACATTGTAAAAATTTCTCTTTGAAAAGAGGAATAGGAGAGCATCACAGCCTCCTAGACTGTTAAATGAAGACACTTGCCTTCATCCCACTTGATAGCCCCACGCTGGGTAATTTTAACCTCTCCCACCCCTCTTGCTTGATGCCCAGGAAGCAGCGGGCACCAGACCTCCGAGGAGCCGGAAGTGAGGGACCGGAAGTGAGGAAGCGGAAGTGGAGGACAGGAGCACAGGGGCCTGGCTGCAAGAGGCGATCAGCCTAGGAACGAGAGGTTTAAGTTTGAACGGGAAAAGGCCCCGACGCCGGTGGCTGGATCTTCCCTTCAGGTAGTAGATTCTTGTTTGGGGATTCAGGCGGGGGCATGGAGGAGCTGCTCCCCGCCTCTTGTCCCAGGCCGGTGCCGTCGTTGCGTGGGTGCGGGTGAGAGGGGGCTGAGGGCACCACGCTTTGCGTGAGGGAAGGCCTTCCGCTGTGTGACGCCATCATGTCACTCCCTCCTTCTAGAAACTTCTGTGCCATCCTGCCTTCCCCTCCAAGTAAACTGCGTGCTCTCCAAGGGCAGTCAGTGGTCTCATTCATCCGTGCGACTCCGGGCCTGGCTTAGGGCCTGCCTTGTACACAGTGGTCATTCTGAAGTGGTTGTTGAATGAATGAAGAAATGGCTGCCAAGGATAGACCCTGTCTACCGGAAGTTGACTCTCAGCCTTCACTCTTCATGTTCAAAATTCTTTCTGGAGCGTCTCAGTTCTTCTTCTCAACAGTTGTTTCAATGTCGTGGTTATTCTTTATGCTGCAGATGAGGGAACTGAAGCTCAGAGAGAGTGGTTGAGCCTTAATTAGGGAATGACAGAGCAGGGCCTCAAATCCATGCCTTTGTAATCCTAATTAATGAGATGAGATATGTTGGGTGTGAGTATATTGTGAGCACTCAAATAAGAGTAGCCCTTTATTCCAGGAGGGGTCTGTGTCTTGTGGACCTATTTCCCCATTTCTTAGAATGGAGTCTGCCACATGGTAAGCTCTAGAAAGCTAATAGTTGAATGAATTAATGAACACACAGGAGGACTCCAAAAAGTTGATTTCTCTGCCTCCTGCAGTATTATTCACATGGAAACGGTAACACCTCCTAATACCATCATGGTATTCTCTGTAATCATTCACCCATAACAGTCTTGGCCAGAGCTTTTTTCTCCTGGCTATGCTTAAGTCTATAAGCAGAACCTATAGCACTGTCTTCATAGCACTACCCTAAATGCATCTTTTCAGATGCCCCTTGCATTCAGCCTCTTAGATGCTGCCCTTGTTATTGTCCTGGGTCTTTGGGTAAAGCCCTTTTGGCTCCCCAACTCCTTATTCTCAATTCTGACATCCAAAGAGTTTTGAAGACCAGTTTTTCCCTCAACTCATTTGGCCGCAAGGCCTGAATTGAAGCGAGTCAATTGTCTTTATTTATTCCAAATATTAACAAGTTTTTGCTGCAGTAACGTCAATGTTTGCTTATTCTGAGCACCCCCACAGCTTACTGTGCATATCATGTAACATGGTAGAGACACTACAGTACCCTTCAAAAGTCTGAAAAAAACCCTTGAGTTTGAATTCCATAATGTCCCTTGATAGCTTATGTGATTAAGGTCAAGTTGGAGGAGGAAACAGCGTTTGCCGAAGCATTGTAGAAGTGGGTAACTCTAAAAAGGGGACCAAGAGAGCTTTTCTACCTCATCATGGGTTGATTTTGGAATTATTTAAGGAAAAAAAGCCCCTTAACCAAACCCTGGGTTTTGAATGTTGGGATCATGTTTATGTCATCCACAAAACAGTACAAATGGTAGATACTCAAGAAATATTTGTGGATTAATTTGAAAATATTTGCTCCAATTCTAGGATTTTACTTGACAATTACAGGGCTGGAATATATTTTTCTAAATATCATGTTTATAATCCAAAACTGTGGAACCAATGCAGGCTTAGCCCAAAGCAGAATCACTCAGTCATCTGGGCATTCACTCCACACCTGTTTCTTGAGTGTCTACTACGTTGTAGGTACCTGTTAGGCAATAGAATTATACTGCCTTGTAAATAAGATGGTTATGGTCCCTGATGTCATGGAGCTTCTAGTCTGGTCGTGAAGAAAGCAGATGACAAATGGACAAATACAGGTCGTAGTAAGTGCCATGAAGGAAATACAGAGTGTCTGGGAAAATCTAAGTAGTGAGTGTGCTAGCTGAGGACCCCTCAGAGGAGGTGACCCAGCTTTATGACATGGAATATCTTACTTCCCTCCATTTTAAGTATTCTAGGGGTTTGGGTAGCCAGACAACCAAAATTCAGGTGTGAAAATTTACCCCCTTGGGCATCACTTCTGTCTCAGAGGTCATAGCCCAGTAATTACTATCTCAAGTTTCTGATGGGATGAGTAAACTGAACATTTGCATGTAGTCCAGTACCTAGAATGCATAAAACCAACATATAATTTACAACTAACACCAACTGAACTTGTTAATCTGAAAAGAGACCAGTAGCAGAATGGTGTCTTACATATTCTGTGGTCATGTCATAAAGTACTGGTGCATTAGTAAATGATATTAATTCACTGATCCAGACTTTTTTCTTCGGCGTTTTACTAATGATTGGGAATGTATTTAATTTCAGTATAATGTCAAGCACATCCATTTTAAACTACCCTATTGGATTGAAGCTTATTATTTAGGTACTTTTCTGGGGCAGAAAATTCATTTAAGAGAACGTTTTTCAAATGCAGTTTAGAGAATATAGGAAAATCTAAAAATTAGGATTTTCTTCCTCCAAAATATAGATAGTTAGCTAGCCAAAAAACAAAAAAAAAAGCATTTTGATGACTGTGATTCAATTCTAGTAGGCTATGATTCTAACAGGTTTTTTTTTTTAATAGACTTGTGAGGAAACAGATCAATATTTGTTGCTCTAAGCCAGTGTCAAAGTGCATCTCTGCATCGAGTGAGCTTGGTAGCAGGGAAAAAGGACACTAGAGAAAGAAAACCCTCATGATTGAAAATTTCAATAGCTTATTGAAACACATTATAAATCTGGGTTTTGCTGCAGGAATGAGTCAGATAAAAATGCCTGTGTTTGAAGTGCAAACAAGAGAGAAAATCAGAAAATTGTAAAACCACGCAACTTCTCATTTTCTTCCTAGGGTTGGTGATGGTCTTTTTCTGAGAAATTTTAATTAAGATACATTTTCTATCTTGCTTATTTGAGGATGTGTTGTACTTTTACCAAAAAAAAAAAAAAGAAAGAAAGAAAGAAAGAAAGAAAAAAAGAAAGGTTGATTATCCCCCTCTCTTATTTTTGAAAAAGAAGGGATAACTCCTTTAGTTTGCTTCTGAAAATGTATGTCTTCCTTAAATACACACACAGAAATTAATCAAACCTGAGCTGGGACTTGTGAAGGTCAAGGAAGAGAAACAAAACTGAAAACAAGACAAATTTGTTATGAATTTTAATGTTCTCTTTTTGTGTATGTGCAGTTTCTCTAGCAAAATCAGATTATAGATTGTTGAGGCTTCATTGGATTTGGATGCTTGTCAGGGCTTGAAATCAATTTAGTTAGTTCATGATCTTGGTGGCGTTCAGTGGTGAATCACCAGGGAAAATGCAAACTAACTGAGCCACCTTAATGCAAAGCAATGACCAAAGAGGAAGGGAATGGGTACGTGCGAACTGTGAATTGATCATAAGCATCATTTAAGGGGGCGCCTGGGTGGCTTAGTCGGTGAAGCGTCTGACTTTCGCTTAGGTCATGATCTCACGGTTTGTGGGTTCGAGCCCCGCGTCGGGCTCTGTGCTGACTGCCAGCTCAGAGCCTGGAGCCTGTTTCAGTCTGTGACTCCCTCTCTCTCTGACCCTCCCCTGCTCACGCTGTCTCTCTCTCTCTCCTAGAAATAAATAAAACATTAAAAAAAATTTATAAAAAAACAAACAAACATAAACATCATTTAAGGTTTGGGGGCTGCAGACCTCCTTTAAGTTTTAGCATATTTCATATCCACCTCACTGGGCCTCGTATTGTGTGCCCTGGTTCTGGGATCTGACAGATACATGCCAATAATCACTCCAGGTTTTAGGAAAATTGTTATCGGATTTGAATTATACTATTGTTTAGTCCTAAATACTTACTTCTTTTTCTAAAGCTCGGTAAAGAAAGTAATTTAACCTTTTCCTTGACCTTATTAATCTTACCCGTTGAGGGTACCATGAGTTAGATGTGGAGTCCTCTGGGGTGCAACTACTTGTGTTAATAGTCGACAACCCTCCAAACTTTCAGATTAACAAGAAAGCAGAACATATTTAGATCTAATTCCAGTGACTTGTAGTTCTAAGAATAAAATCATAGGGTCACTCGATGACTCTAAGACTCACTCGTTAACCATCTTAATTACCTTCAGGATGTACTATTTTATATAAGACAAGAAATCTTAAGCATGGAATGTCAGAGTACAAGTTCCATTTTCTTTGTTTTTAATGTTTATTTATTTCTTAAAAATTTTTTAAATGTTTATTTATTTTTGAAAGAGAGACAGAGTGTGAATGGGGGAGGGGCAGAGAGAGAGGGAGACAAAGAATCCGAAGCAGGCTCCAGGCTCTGAGCTGTCAGCACAGAGCCCCATGTGGGACCTAAACCCATGAACCTTGAGATCATGACCTGAGCCAAAGTCAGATGCTTCACTGACTGAGCCACCCAGGCACCCCGACAAGTTCCATTTTCTTCTGCTAACTTGCCCATTGTCCATGTAATGCTTTAGAGTAATTTTATTTCTGGCCAAGGGGGTTGAGTGATATTTTCTGCAGAACCTTTTAGGACTAGAAAGACTACCTATATTTCTTCACATAATATAGGCCAATCCCTTATGGGAGATTTTCCCTACAGCTCCTTGGAGAATTAATATAGTGCCCTCAGTCCTGGCGGATGAACGTGAGGGGCTGATTTCTAAGTAAAACTAGATTTCTCACACTGGCTTGGTCTTCGATAGACATTTCAAAAAATCTTTAACTTACACAGTTTTTGCACTTTGCTTTGCAGGAAATTGTTGCCTTGTCAAAATGGAGATTAATCATTTGGGAGCAGCAGAACTGGGGGCCAATTCCCTCTCCATTTTATAAACCAATTACATAAGCTCCTATTCCATTGCTCACATCCCCATCTCACCTTGGAACGTGGCTTACCGATGGCATTCAGGAGGCAAGTGAAAAACTTCATGAAGAATTACTCAGATGCCGAAATAAAAGTCAGGGAAGCAACTTCTAATGACCCTTGGGGTCCCTCTAGTTCTTTGATGTTAGATATCAGTGACCTGACTTTCAACACAATTTCTCTGTCGGAGATTATGAACATGCTATGGCAGAGACTCAGCGATCACGGGAAGAACTGGCGCCACGTGTATAAGGCCCTTACGCTCATGGATTATCTCATCAAGAATGGATCGAAGAAAGTCATCCAGCACTGCAGAGAGGGCTTCTGTAAACTTCAGACACTAAAAGATTTTCAACACATAGATGAAGCTGGAAAAGACCAAGGTAAAAAAAATGGATACAGTGTGCCAGTAAAGATTAGAAGTTTGGGAAGGGATTATTTTATTTTATTTTATTTTATATTTATTAATTTTTTTATTTAAATCTAATTTGTTGTCAAATTGGGTTACGTACAACACCCAGTGCTCATCCTAGCAAGTGCACTCCCCAATGCCCATCACCCATTTTCCTCGCCTCCCGCCCCCTCCCCGTCCACATCCATATCCACGGAAGGGATCGTTTTAAACCAGGAGCTGGGGCAAAGTTATTCTTAAATGTATTAGCTCCCTTTCTCTGGGACAGTTACAGTTTCCAGAAGACTTTGTGTTGACTCTCTAGTGCCCTAGAGAACAATTTTCTTTCAAAGAAATGTGTAGAACTAACACACTCAAGGTTGCCGATAAAATGATAGCTCGTAGAAGATGAACAAAGTGAATGAAACGGGAAGCATCTCGGTGTGATTATGTGACTGTAATTCATAATTATAATTAGACTGGAATTTAGTCATAAATGTAAGGAAGTGTTTCCAAAGACTCCAGAATCTTCAAAGGCTATCTAGATGGAAGTAGATGAGCACAAAAATTTAGGCCATAAAATAATTTTGTCAGGGGTGGAGGAGGAGATGAAGTAGGGAACGGGTGTGGGGAATACCAAACGGAGATGACTTGGTAGCATCTGGTACTCTGCAATGCTAAAAGAACGAGCATTTCCTTCCCATCTACTGTAAAATTGTAATTTGCGTTTAAAGCGAACAGTCTTATGAACCGTGAGGAGAGGATACAATTCAGTACAGTCTTTTATTAAGGGTACATTTTTAGAATAGACTTTTTAAAGAGCAGTTTTAGATTTACAGAAGAATTACACAGAAAGGACAGAGTTCCCATATACCCTTCCCCATCCGCACACTCTGTCTCTCCTGTTAACATCTTGTGTTAGTCTGGTACGTTTGTTACAATTGACTAACTGGTATTAATACATTAACTAAAGTCCTTTGTTTTTGTTGGGGTTCACTCTTGGTGTTCTTCCGTTCTGTGGGTTTTGAAAAATGCATGTCACCTATCTACCATTCCAGGATCATATACAACAGTTTCACTGCCTTGAAAATACCCTGTGCTCCACCTGCTCATTATTTCTCCCCTGCCTGGAACCCTGATCTTTTGATTGTCTTTATAGTTTTGCCATTTCTAGAATGTTACGTAGTTGGAATCATAACAATATGTAGCTTTTTCCAGACTCGTTTCTTTACTTGACAGTATGCATTTAAGATTCTCCCATGTCCTTTTTATAGCCTGAGAACTCATTTCGTTTTTTTCTTCACATTTTAAAAATCAGCTTTATTGTGATATAATTCACATACCAAACAATTCACCCATTTAAAGTATACAATCCTGTGGTTTTAGGTACATTGTTCATTTTTAAAAATTGAGATAAAATGTAAATAGCAAAATTTGTCATTTCAAGCATGCAATTAGGTGGCATTGATTACACTCACAGTGTTTGCACAACCATGGCCACTATCTACTTCCGAAACTTTTCATCACCCCAGAAACTCCATAACTGTGGGGCGCTTGAGTGGCTCCATCGGTTGAGCACCCAACTCTTGGTTTTGGCTCAGGTCATAATCTCACGGTTCGTGAATTCAAGCTCTGTGTTGGACTCCGTGCTGATGGTGTGGAGCCTGCTTGGAATTCTCTCTCTTTTCTCCCTCTCTCTCTGTCTCTCCTGTACTCGCTTTCTTGATATAAATAAGTAAATAAAAAAAAGAAAAAAGAAAGAAACTCCATAGTCATTGAGCAATAACTCTCCTGCTAGCCTCTACTACTTTCTGTCTCTGTATATGTACCTCTTCTGGGTACCTCATGTAAGTGGAATTATATCGTCTTTGCCATTTTATGTTTGGCTTATTTCACATACCATGATATCCTTCAGTTCACACATATAGTGGGATGGATCAAAACTTCGTTCCTTTTAGAGCTGAATAGCATCCCATTGTATAAACATACCACATTTTGTTTATTCCTCTGATGGTGGATTCTTGGGTTGTTTTCACATTTTGGCTACTGTGAATAGTGCTGCAATGAACAAAAGCATACAAGGATCAGTCTGAATCCCTGCTTTCTGTTTGGTTGGGTCTATACATAGGAGTGGAATTGCCAGATCCTACGGCAACTCAGTGTTCAGCTTTTTGAGGACCAGTAACCTGTTTTCCTTAGCAGCTGCCCCATTTTACATTCTTACCAGCAATGTAAGAGGGTTCCTGTTTTTCCATATCCTCGGCAACACTCGTTATTGTCCATCTTTTTGATCACAGCCATCCTCCTGGACGAGAAAAGTAGTATCTCACTGTGGTTTTAATTTCCATTTCCCTAAAGACTAATGATGTTGAACATCATTTTATGCCCTTGTTGCCCATTTATATATCTTCTTTGGAGAAATGGCTCTACAAATCCTTTGTCCATTTTTAATTGTTTTTTTTTTTTTACATGTTGAGTTTTTTATATGCTGGATACAAGACCCCTATCAGATAGGTGATTGGCAAATATCTTCTCCCATTCTATAGGTCGCCTTTTTACTTTCTTGATTAAATTTTGATGAAGTCCAATTTATCTGTTTTCCTTTTGGTGCTTATACCTTAAGTGTCATCTGTAAGAAGTCATTGCTTAATCTAAGGTCATGAAGACTCACACTTATTTTTTTTTTTTTATAAGAGTTTCAATGTTTTAGGTCTTCCATTTAGCTCTTGGAGCTAAATTTTTGTGCATGGCGTGAGGTAGAGGTCCCATCTCATTCCTTTGCATGTAGCTATCCAGTTGTCCCACTTTGACTTAGTAAAAAACTATTCTTTCCCCTACTGAATTATACCGGCACCCTTATAAAATCAGTTGACCATAGATGTAAGGGTTTATTTCTGTACTCTCAATTTTTAAAAAAAGTTTATTTATTTATTTCAAGAGAGAGATAGAGCGTGAGTAGGAAAGAGGTGGAGAGAGGGAGAGAGAATCCCAAGCAGGCTCCAGCTGTCAGCGTGGAACCCGATGTGGGACTTGATCTCATGAACCATGAAATCACGACCTGAGCCAAAACCAAGAGGCAGATGCTTAACTGACTGAGCCACCCGGGCACCTCCTGTATTCTCAGTTCTTCTCCACTGATCTATATGTCTATATGCCAGTGCCACACTATTTTGATTATTGTAGCTATGTAGTAAATTTTGAAATAAAGGTGAGTTCTCCAGCTTTGTTCTTTTTCAATAATTGTCGTGGCCTTTCTGGGTCCTTTGCATTTCCATAGCTAATGCTTGATCAAGATTGTATTGAATCTGTAGATCAATTCTGAGACTATTGCTATCTTAACTAACATCAGTTCCTCTAATCCACGAACACCAGATATCTTCCGTTTAACTTGGGGTCTTCTTTCATAAATGTTCTGTAGTTTTCTGTGCACAAGTCTTGCATTTCTTTTGGTAAATTCGTTTGAAAGTATTTTATTCTCTTTGGTGCTATTGTAAATGGAATTGTTTTCTTCATTCCATTTTTAGATTATTCACTGCTAATGTATAGAAATACAACTGGTCGAGTTATTTTTGTATATTGCTCCTGTATCCTGCTACTTTGCTGAACTTGTTTATTAGCTGTAATCATTTTTTTTTAAGATTCCTTAGGATTTCTTAATGTGAGATCATGCCATCTGCACCTAAAGATAGTTTTACTTTTCCTTTCCAATGTGGATACATCTTATTTCATTTTCTTGCTTAATTGCCCTGGCTAAAACCTCCTGTACAATGTTGAATAGAAATGGTGAGAGAAATTATCCTTGTTTCGTTCCTGATCTTAAGAGGAAAGCTTTCAGTCATTAAGTATGATAGGTTGGGTTTTCATAGATGCTTTTTATTATAAAGTTGATGGAGTTCTTTTTTATTTCTTCTAATGTTTATTTTGAGAGAGAGAGCATGCAGGCCCAGCGAGAGGGAGATAGAGGCTTTGTGCAGACAGCAGAGAGCCTGAGGCCGAGGCCGAGACCAGGCTCGAACTCACAAACCATGAGGTAATGACCTGAGCTGAGGCTTAATTGACTGAACCACCCATGTGCCCCGCTGAAGTTCTATTCCTAGTTTGTTGAATGTTTTTATCAGGAAAGGCTGTTGACTTTTGTCAAATGCCTTTTGTGCATCTATTGAGATGATTATGTGTTTTTTCTCCTTTGTGTATTACATTGATTGATTTCCATATGGGCACCAACCTTGCATTCGTGTATAATTCCCACTTGGTCATGGTGTATATATCCTCTTTATTTCTGAAGTGTTTACTTAAGGTCAGATGTGAAGTCTCATGATGAAATTAGAGAATATCTTCTTGGGTTTTGATCGTTCTAGGCTTCTTAATCTCAAAATTGTAAAGGCATCAACTTCTTTTTTTTCCATTTTATTTTTAAAAATTTTTTAATAGTTTATTGTCAAGTTGGTTTCCATATAACACCCAGTGCTCACCCCCACAAGTGCCCTCCTCCATGCCTATCACTCCCCTTCCAATCCCCCCCACACCCATCGGTCCTCAGTTCTCAATATTCAAGAGTCTCTCATGGTTTGCCTCCCTCCCTCTCCCCCTATTTCCTCCCTTCTTCTCCCCCACGGTCCTCCGTTAAGTTCCTCCTAATCCTCCTATACGTGCAAACATATGGTAGCTGTCCTTCTCTGCCTGACTTATTTCACTCAGCATAACACCCTCAAGTTCCACCCATGTTGTTACACATGGCTAGATTTCATTCTTTCTCGTTGCCATGTAGTATTCCATCGTATAGATAAATCTATACAAAGGCATCAACTTCTACAAGGATTACATTTATTATTAAAAATTAAAATGAGGGGTGCCTGGGTGGCTTAGTCGGTTAAGTGTCCGACTTTCGCTTAGGTTATGATTTTGCGGTTCGTGGGTTCGAGCCCCGCGTCGGGCTCTGTGCTGACTGACAGCTCAGAGCCTAGAGCCTGTTTCAGTCTGTGACTCCCTCTCTCTCTGACCCTCCCCTGCTCATGCTGTCTCTCTCTCTCTCCTAGAAATAAAACATTAATAAATAAATAAATAAAATAAAAATTAAAATGAAATACAAATTAAAATTTTGCATCCCTAAGAATTAGGTTTAAGAAAAGGCATAATATTTTGGATAATAGTGAATGGAATATAATCGTTTTTGTACTTTACAGAGCAACTCTTTTATCACTGTACTGAGCACTGTGATGATTTTTTTTTAAGTGGAAAGAGAGGATCAGCCCCTTCTCTGTTGAGCTTGTGAGCTGTTTTAAGAGATGGAATAGATTGGGATGAAATTGTAAAAAAATTTGTTCATGCACTTATACCTTTTATATGTACAAGGTATGGCATATTTGGATGTGTTTCAGTTCACAATCATAAAGGTTTTTCAGATTTCCTAACAGTTGAGGTTAGGATCAAAGAAGTAAGCACATGTATACTATTTTGGGCTTTGAAAATATTCTTGATGACTTGGTAGCATGAAGACAGCAAGAAAAATGCAAGTGAGAACTGAACTGTCAGCACAAGTGTAGTATATTCGTTTGTTGATTATGGAAGTTACAGTAGTTAGTGATTGGTAACATCGGTTCACAGTATTCCTTGAGTTAGTAGATATTAATTAGTGAAAAATAATTTCGTGGGAGAAAATATTACCTGTTTCATTTTTATATTTTACGCATTTCTCTTTTTGTATTTGTTTCCTAATGAGTGTAATATATTAGAATAGTAGTCCTTGGCATAATTTATACATAAACCTGTGTGTGTATATATATATGGATATATGCACAAAATTTTTGTTACTGATAGGGTGTGTGGTCAAAATAATTTGGAAACCCCTGGCTCTCAGGATAAAGTCAGGCCAATCAACATTTCTACTCTTATTTTCTTTCTTTTTTTTTTTTTTTTGCATTTTTTAATTTTAATTTTTTTTTTTACAAATAGTTTATTGTCAAATTAGTTTCCACATAACACCCAGTGCTCATCCCCACAAGTGTCCTCCTCCATGCCCATCCCCCCTCCCCCCCACATCCATCAGTCCTCAGTTTTTGTCAGCATTCAAGAGTCTCTCATGGTTTGCCTCTCTCCCTTTCCCCCACCATTTCCGCCCTTCTTCTCCCCCTTGGTCCTCCGTCAAGTTCCTCCTAATCCTCCTATACGTGCACACATATGATATTTGTCCTTCTCTGCCTGACTTATTTCGCTCAGCATAACACCCTCAAGGTCCATCCATGTTGCTACACATGGCCAGATTTCATTGTTTCTCATTGCCATGTAGTATTCCATGGTATAGATAAACCACATCTTCTTGATCCATTCATCTGTTGATGGACACTTAGGCTCTTTCCAGGTTTTAGCTATTGTGAAGAGTGCTGCTATGAACATTGGGGTACATGTGCTCCTATGCATCAGCATTTCTGTATCCCTTGGGTAAATTCCTAGCAGTGCTATTGCTGGGTCCTAGGGGAGTTCTATTGTTAGTTTCCTGAGGAACCTCCACACTGTTTTCCAGAGGGGCTGTACCAGTTTACATTCCCACCAACAGTGTAGGAGGGTGCCCGTTTCTCCACATCCTCGCCAGCTCTACTCTTATTTTCTAAGACTTCCAATCTAACACATTGCATCCAAGCATTCCTAATGTAGCTTTCACATCTATATGCTGATATTAAGATGTTTCTTCTTCACTGTAATAGTCGTTCCCTGCTGTCTGTTTGTTGAGTTCCTACTCAGTCTTCAGATCCTAGCTCAAGAAGCTTTTCCTCTCTATCCCCAACTATGTCTTCTTTTTCTCACTGGGAAGAATTAATTCCTGTGTCACTTTATTCATAATATCAGTGCGGTGTTTTTTACAGTATATTTTATCCACTTTATATATGTGTGTGTGTATATATATATATTTATCTTTAACCAGATTCTGAAGGTGTGTGTCATATGATAATCATCTTTTTACCATCAAGCCTCGGCACATACTAGACATCAGTAAATTTTTACTGAATGGAAGCCATAAAAAAAGCAAGAGACTTGAGATAGGAAATGTGATCACCGAAAACCTACTCAGTAAGAATGATTTTATTGGATCAGAAAAGAAAAGCAGAGAGTGAGGTTTATACTGAGAAATTAATGGAAGAGAAATTGTAGTGGTCCAAGTCATCTGAAGCTGGATCCTACCTGAGATACAGGTTGTCAAGAAGAGACAAAGAAAAAAAGATAAAAATAGAAGAAATGATAGAAAAAGATTTTTGCAGGAGTTTCCCTGATTGGTTTCCATACTTGCTGTTCCCTTGGCCTGAGTGTTCATCCCCAGATCCCTGCATTGTTCCCTCACCTACTTCAGATCTCCACTGAGAAAGTGATCTTATTAACGAGGCCTCTTATCTACCCTATTTATGAAAAATCAGCCCCACCCCACAAGTGCACTGATAGGCCCCACCGACCTTCTGTTTTAGTTTTCTTCAGAGCTTTTCTTATCGGACATAGGGCATGCTTTATTTTAATATTTATTGTCTATCTCTTCCTACTAAAACATAGGTTTCATGAGGGCGGGAATATTGGGAATATTTTATTTTAAGTTTGCTTTGTCCGTGCTCTGTCCCCAACATCACAACAGCACTTCTCACAGTGTGTGCTTAGTACTTAATAATAGTTTTACAGTAGTTCTCCCACCACCCCGTTTTTTAACGTTTATTTATTTTTGAGAGGGAGAGCACACACAGGAGGGGCAAGGAGAGGGGGACAGAGCATCCGAAGCCGGCTCTGCACTGACAATCAAGAGCCCGATGCGGGGCTCGACCTCACGAACTGCCAAATGGTGACCTGAGCTGAAATCAGGAGTCAGATGCTTAACAACTGAGCCACCCGGGCGCCCCTAAGCAGCCCCCCCGCCCCATCTGTGGTTTCAGTTTTCACAGTTTCAGTTACCCGTGGTCAACCATCGTCCGGAAGCAGATGGTCCTTCTGATATATCGTTCAGAAGCTAGGTAGTAGCCTAGTACTATTCACAAAGCATCAAGCAATCACTTCACTTCACCCCATCATGTAGGTGTTGTATTATCTCACATCGTCACATGAAGAAAAGTGAGGGGAGTACGGTAAGAGAGAGGTCACATTCATATAATAACTTTCATTACAGTATATTCAATTTTTTTTTCTTAAAGTTTTTTTAATGTTTTTTTTTTAATTTATTTCTAGGAGAGAGAGAGAGAGACAGCGTGAGCAGGGGAGGGTCAGAGAGAGAGAGAGTCACAGACTGAAACAGGCTCCAGGCTCTTAGCTGGCAGTCAGCACAGAGCCCGATGCGGGGCTCGAACCCACGAACTGTGAGATCATGACCTAAGCGAAAGTCAGACGCTTAACCGACTAAACCACCCAGGCACCCCCATTACGGTATATTCTTATAATTGGTCTATTTTAGTATTATTGCTGTTAATCTCTTACTGTGCCTAACTTATAAATTAGGCTTCATCACAGGTATGTGTGTGTAGAAGAAAACACAGGTAGAGTTTGATACTATCTGCAGTTTCAGGCATCCACTGGGGGTCTCGGACAGTATTCCCCTTGGCTTTCCGAGGGGGCGGCGGGGAGTTGAGAAAACAATTCAGAAAACCTGGGCAACAGGAGACACTTGTTTTCAAATAGTTTGTTAACATTTCAAATGAGTTTCCCAATGTTTTTCTTCAGCCTCCAGACAGTTTTTCAGATGAAATAAATTTAAAGCAACGAGTCTAATTGTTAATCTGAAAAGCTGTATAACAAATGCATGATTTTCACTATGTTTCCAGACTTTGGAGACAGTCTGTATTGTATTTATTGTAGTTCTTTCTTTTTTTACTTTGACAATTGGACACATTGCTTTAAATTTAGAAGTACTTTACCTGAAACAGTGTCTAGATTCTATAGAAAAACATTGAACGTATTAATGTAAAATGTAAATAACATGCTACTTAAAAATATGTTTTTTTCTGTATTCCCTAACTTTTTGGACCCCCCCCATATGAGCAAACAAGTTTATAACATTTAACTATATGACAAAGACTCTTCTAACCACTTCATAAATATTATCTCATTTAATCTTCATAATAACCCTTTAAGACAGTTGCAGTATCGGCCCCAGTTTAGTGACGAGGCAAGTAAGGTACAAAGAGGTTGAGTAGCTAGTTCACACAGCTAGTTAGTGGCAGAGCCAATTATAAACTAGATGTTTTGGCTCTAGAATCTATGTTCGTAGCTACTATAATACATTATTGACTGATTGACTGAATGAATGAGTGATGTTATCCCCATCCTGATCGGCTGCTCACTCTTCTGCTCCACCCTGTCAACACATGTCATATGTCCAGACTTGACCAAGCATTTAACTAGTTACATTTGGTGAGATGGGACACATCTCCTGAGAACTGAACTAGTCCTGCTCATTAATCTGGGATGGGACCTGGGAAGTTTATCCTTTCTTTCATCAGTTTCAGAGTTATTTTAGGTCAAAGATGGTACAAGAAATGTATACCTTTCAGTCTTGTAGCAATCATGGCTTGAAAAAATCCTTCACTCAAATCTAATTAATTTTATGGTCTTGGGCAAATAGTTAGACACAGTTGGCATGGCTGGGCCAGTTTCTTTTATATTCGATTTAGGGCTCATTACAAGCCAGGCTCAAGCTCATCAGGAAAGGTGCCATGAGGTCTTCATGGTCTCCAGCTGATAGCACTGAATCTCCTTGACATTCTCAGGTAGAGTGTAACATTCTCTCTGTTACATACGCAACCTCTCCATACCTCTGTCATGCCTCTGTCAGAGCACACATGCCTGTGTCTCTTGAAAAACTCTGAATTTCTAAAGGGCAAGAGCATTGTCCCTAGCGCTTAGTACATTGCCTGGGAGAAGGGTCACTCAGTAGATAATAGATGAATGGATGATTAATACCCTAATACTTTTATACTTTTAGTGGGTTTCTAGCAATTGACTTTCTTTAGGAATATAAAAAATATAAATGTCAAAGTCAACTCCTTTAACAACAAAATTTCCATTTCTTTACTATAAATTACTTTTAAAAATAGGCTTTTAAAATCAGAGAACTCTAGATGCTGGCGAGGATGTGGAGAAACGGGCACCCTCCTGCACTGTTGGTGGGAATGTAAACTGGTACAGCACCTCTGGAAAACAGTGTGGAGGTTCCTAAGGAAACTAACAATAAAACTCCCCTATGACCCAGCAATAGCACTGCTAGGAATTTACCCAAGGGATACAAAAATGTTGATGCATAGGAGCACATGTACCCCAATGTTCATAGCAGCACTCTCCACAATAGCTAAAACCCGGAAAGAGCCTAAGTGTCCATCAACAGATGGATGGATCAAGAAGATGTGGTTTATCTATACCATGGAATACTACATGGCAATGAGAAACAATGAAATCTGGCCATGTGTAGCAACATGATGGACCTTGAGGGTGTTATGCTGAGCGAAATAAGTCAGGCAGAGAAGGACAAATATCATATGTTTGCACGTATAGGAGGATTAGGAGGAACTTAACTGAGGAACAAGGGGGAGAAGAAGGGTGGAAATGGTGGGGGAAAGGGAGAGGCAAACCATGAGAGACTCTTGAATGCTGACAAAAACTGAGGACTGGTGGATGTGGGGGGGAGGGAGGATGGGCATGGAGGACCCTTGTGGGGATGAGCACTGGGTGTTATGTGGAAACTAATTTGACAATAAACTATTTGTAAAAAATAAAAAAAGAAAAAAATATAAAAAAAAAAGAAAAAAAAATAAATAAAAATAGGCTTTTAATGCTAACAATGCTTTATTGAGCTATAATTTAGATACTATAAAATGCACAGATCTTAAGTGTACAGTTTGATGAAGTAAGTGTAATCATCTCCCATATCAAGATAAAGAACATTTCCATCATCCCAGAAAGTTCCTTCAATCCCCCTTTCCAGGCCATCCTCCCTCCTTCCCAGAGGCAACTGCTATTCTGATTTCTTCTAGTGCATAAATTAATTCTGTTTGTCCTTGAAATCCGTACAGATGGAAACATATGATATGTATTCTTTTGCTTCTAGCTCCTTTATCGCCTCGAATGTTTTCGAGACTCGTGCATGATGTTGCATGTCTCAATAGTAACATTCCTGTTTATTGCTGAGTCCTATTCCACGATATGAACATATCACAGTTTGTTTACCCATCTTCTGTTGATGAGCATTTGGTGGGTCTTGACTATTATGAGTAAAGCTGTTACGAACATTCTTACATAAGTCTTTTTGTAACCATACATATTCAGCTCTCTTGGGCATACCCTAAGAGTGGCATTTCTGGGTCATAGGGCAGGTGTATATTTAACTAAAGTCTTCTTTATTTTGTTTAGTGTTTATTTATTTTTGAGAGAGAGAAAGAGAGCGCACAAGCGGAGGAAGGGCAGAGAGAGAGAGGGAGACACAGAATCCAAAGCAAGCTCCAGGCTCTGAGCTGTCAGCACAGAGCCCAACGTGGAGCTCGAACTCACGGACCACGAGATAATGACCTGAACTGAAGTCAGACAGTTAACCAACTGAGCCACACAAGCGCCCCTGACTAAAGTGTTCTAGAGTAGTTTTTACCTTTTCATAGTCTCACCAGCAGTGTTTGAGAGTTTTTGCTCCACATCCTTGTCAATATTTAAGTACTCTGTTATTCTTCATCAATTTAACAAATCTGATGGCTAATATAGCAGTTTCCATTTTCCTGAAAAGTTGTTGAGCACCTTTCTATATGATTCATGGCCATATGAACATCTTTTGCCTATTCAAGTGTTTTGCCTATTTTCAGTTTTTAGTTCTTGGGGCTTATTTTTAATTTAATTTGTAGGGATTCTTTATACATTCAGGATACGAGGCCTTTGTCATATCCATATATTACAAATTGTTCTCCAAGTTTGTGGCTTGCCTTTTCACTTTCTTCATGTCTTCTGATGAAGTCCAGTTTGCTTTTTCTCTTTATGGCTGATGCCTTGTGTGCCTTGTCTGAGAAACTTGCCCACCCCAAGGCCATGAAAGAATTCTGCTGTTTTCATCCAGACATTTTATAGCTTTAGCTAGGTCAGTGATTGATCTAGAATTAATCTTTATGTATATTGTGAGATGGAGGTAAAGTTCATTCTTTTCCGTAAGGTATCTATGTATTTGAGTGCCATTAGAGTTTAATAATAGAGCATTCTCTCTTTTTTTAATGCTTATTTATTTTTGAAGGAGAGACAGAATGTGAGTGGGAGAGAGGCACAGAATCTGAAGCAGGCTCCAGGCCCTGAGCGGTCAGCACAGAATCACGAGCCACGAGACTGTGACTTGAGCCGAAATCAGATGCTTAACTGACTGAGCCACCCAGGCGCCCCTAGAGCATTTTCATGTATGGTATATCATGTGATCTTACAACATCTTATGAGGAATGAAGGATGTGTATTACCTGTCTGACACAGATGAGGAGCTAACAGTCAGATTGTTATTTAGGTAAGGTTGCACAGCTAATTAATGACTGACCATGACTAAAACTCATATATCCTAACACTCTTTGGTTCTATCCTATTATTATGCTAGACAGCCTCTCCTAATTGGGTTTTAAAAAATATCCTCACAAAATTTCACTGAATTACTAGAGTGAGCTTAATTAAGACGGTCTGAAAAACACCCAGTTGAATGTTTCATACCGTCAAGTTATTTATTTACAGAAATTGTGGTATTCCTTTTTTAAAACCGATACAGGTTCTTGAAAATGTGTGCATTAAAGTTTATGTACTACTTTATTCTCAATTAGGTAAGTCCTGAAATCGCAATTAATTTCATTTAAAACGGCCATTTTATATATACACACACTCGTATATTTAAATTCAAGGTACATTTTTTAAAAAAGGTATATTTTCAAAAGACAAATTTTCAGTGTCAATAAAAAGTTACATTAAGCAGTTTTACCAGAAGTAGCGTGCGTTCATGACATTACTGCCATTTTCTATCGTCATTATCAGCCATCGAACTTGGGAAATCAGACCCTTCACATTTATATCCAGGGCTAATTTTGTTCAGGCTGCCTCTCTGCCTCAAGGACTGGCCCTTCCCAATCACCTACCCATTTGCTCACAGGATTTTGAATGTCTTGGAGTAGGAAGAATTAACAAACCTTTTACACAGAGTTAGTTTACAAAATAAAATGTAAAGAGCAAACTCTCGGAAAGATGTAATACATTTATTTATATTTCTACTAGTTTATAAGTTATTAAAATCAGCTGTTTTTGAGGAGGCTGGTTTTTGAGTTCAGGTTCTCACAGAAGGGGAAAAACACGAATTCAGTCCAGGAAAGGCTTTAGAGAAAGATGAACCTGGGTAAGTAGGAGAAAGAAGGAATGATTGGAATTTCTCTTTCTAGGGGACTGTAAGAAATTAAATAGAGCCAAGCGCTCTGGAAAGAGTGCGTTCAAGAAAAAGAAAATATTTTTTTTTTTAATGTTTTCTTTATTTCTAGGAGAGAGAGAGAGAGACAGCGTGAGCAGGGGAGGGTCAGAGAGAGAGGGAGTCACAGACTGAAACAGGCTCCAGGCTCTGAGCTGGCAGTCAGCACAGAGCCCGACGCGGGGCTCGAACCCACGAACCGTGAGATCATGACCTAAGCGAAAGTCGGACGCTTAACCGACTAAGCCACCCAGGCGCCCCAAGAAAAAGAAAATATTTTAAAATGTGGAAGAATTGCTTTAGATGTTGGTTAGCTGTGTCAGGGCTCCAAAAGCTGAGTAAAATCTGAGAGTGTCCTTTTACAGGAGGGAGGGAACGTGGGGCCATGAGGCTGGCAGTTCCCAGGCAGTGTGGTGTAGCAGCTAAGCGTGGTTAGCAGGGGTGTGATGTAACTTCCAAGTGCATCAGACTTGATTTTCTCTCTCCAGCGGCCAGACAGCAGTCGTCCAAGTTCTCTACCCATGGAGCCCACCTGCTAGATGGTGGTGGGTTGATTAACTAATGCGGTGGTGTTGTGCTGGTTTACGGAGAGGTGGGTTCATTAACGCAGGCCACTGACCAAATGTGATTTCCTGTAACATACATTTTTGTAGTTCTGATGAAGTAATGAATTTCTTTAACAAACATACAGGCTTTAGGTCATCAGAAGCCTGTTCCGTTATTGTTAAAAGTTACAGCTGAAAGTTACATTACAATGATGGGGCACCTGGGCGGCTCAGTTGGTTAGGAGTCTGATTTCAGCTAAGGTCATGTTCTCCTGGTTCGCGGGTTTGAGCCCCATGTTGGGCTCTGTGCTGACAGCTCAGAGCTGGAGCCTGCTTCAGATTTTGTGTGTGTGTGTGTGTGTGTCTCTCTCTCTCTGCCCCTCGCTGGCTCATACTCTGTCTCTCAAAAATAAATAAACATTAAAAAAATTATTTTTAAGTTATATTACTGTGAGTTTAAACAAACCGTTTTATACCTATAACAGTTGAATATTTTGGGCCACATTTTGCTCCTTTTCAACAAATGTAGGTGCTAGTAATCACGACAGCAAGAAGCAAGCCATGAATCTGTTTAAACTTAAATATACCTGTCCAGCCAGTCTTCCCACGTTCCTCCTTACTTACACTCCGCAAACGGACAGCAGACAAGCCAGGTTAGCACCTCAGCCATTCCCTTCTCAATCTTCTTATCAAATAAAAAAGCTAAATTCAGGGGCGCCTGGGTGGCTTAGTCGGTTAAGCGTCCGACTTTCGCTTGGGTCATGATCTCGCGGTTTGTGGGTTCGAGCCCCGCGTCGGGCTCTGTGCTGATTGCCAGCTCAGAGCCTGGAGCCTGTTTCAGTCTGTGACTCCCTCTCTCTCTGACCCTCCCCTGCTCACGCTGTCTCTCTCTCTCTCCTAGAAATAAATAAAAAAAATATTAAAAAAAAAAGCTAAATTCAGTCAAAGAAGTGAAAGTCTCTATTTTGTTATTTTTGTAGAGCCAGTCTCCACCTTCTAGCTTCTTATTAACTCTATGACTTTAGGAAAGTTTTTTACTCCCCCTACACTTACTTGTGTCATCTGTAAAATGGACTTCGTGAGGATGTGAGATAATGTCTGAAAGGCTCATAGTAAATCGTCAGTCAATTATTAGCTAATAGTATTAATCCTTTTTACTTCAATGACTTCTATTTCCCTCAACGTATATTCACGTCCAGATAATGCTCAGTGCAGCCATTCATTAGGAAGGGCTTTGAGGGATCGCTGTTTCTACAGTTTCCGCCGCTCCGTCGTACCTGGTCCACACATCTGTTGAAGCATACCGCTGAGTGAGCCATTTGTGTGTCAGTCTCGTTCACTGGACTGTGGCCTGGAGGCCGGCTCCAGCAGGTCCAGAGGTCCCTGAAGAATGGACGGTGTCGGCAAGAGAGAGAGAGTGAGAGAGCCCCGAGATTCTTTCTGATCACCAGGCAGGCATCTCTGTCCTGTCGATTTTGGTGTCTTTATTTATTTATTTTTATTATTTTTTTTAATGTTTTCTTTATTTCTAGGAGAGAGAGAGAGAGACAGCGTGAGCAGGGGAGGGTCAGAGAGAGAGGGAGTCACAGACTGAAACAGGCTCCAGGCTCTGAGCTGGCAGTCAGCACAGAGCCTGATGTGGGGCCCGAACCCACGAACCGCGAGATCATGACCTAAGCCAAAGTCGGACGCTTAACCGACTAAGCCACCCAGGCGCCCCTTTGGTGTCTTTATTTAAAGGTCCAACGACAACATGAGATCAGAAAAAGGAATTTTTACCCTGGGAAACTCTTTGTGATAAGATACTTAGAAAAGTGCACAAGAAGAAGTGTTTCGGAAATGTTCTTGCAGAATTACCCCCATCATAGTGAGGTTGAGTAAATCTTACAACTAAGGAAATAACAGGATGTGCTTAGTGAAAAGCAGGATGACATACATATTTGTTCTAAGCGAATAATGCTAGGATGAGGGCATAGGCTAAGTTGTATATAGATAGGCTGGGAGTCACTCTGTCTGGCTCTCAAGAGGATGAATGTTTTTGAGCTGATTAATAAGTTGTTTGTGGAAACCTTTTTGACTTGATGCTGAATGTGTAAACACCATGGAGGCCCTAAATGTGTTGGCCTTTGTTTTTGGGTTATGCTTTAGCGACTCTTATCTATCCTCATCCCAGCTGCCCCTGTAAGAGAGGGTGTTTGCGGAAAGTAGGCCTTAGGGAAGGGACCAGCATACATCACCAGTTAGAAAAGGTGTAAGTATTAACCTAAGTTCTGCCCTTATCTGTTCCTTAACTCTATATTAGGCTCTTTGTCTCGGGGCCAGGCTAATTGTCTTGGATCTGCAAGGCCCATAGGAAGAGCCTTTTGACAATCATCCACAGTGCTTTCATCTAAAATCTCTTTTGAGGGGAGCCTGGGTGACTTAGTCGGTTAAGCGTCCGACTTTCGCTTGGGTCATGATCTCGTGGTTCATGGGTTCAAGCCCCGCGTCGGGCTCTGTGCTGACTGCCAGCTCAGAGCCTGGAGCCTGTTTCAGTCTGTGACTCCCTCTCTCTCTGACCCTCCCCTGTTCACGCTGTCTCTCTGTCTCCTAGAAATAAAATAAAAATATTTTTAAAAAAATAAATAAATAAAATCTCTTTTGAAAAGGCAGGGATATGCTTTTCCTTATGAGGTATCTGTGTGCGGAATATCCGTATGATTTGGAATATTGTGAGGCCTGGTCAATACCAGCAGGCTTATTTCCAACATGAGCCACTAGTAGCAGAAAGAGATACCAGTTTTCATTTCTCTTGGAGGGAGCTGTGCAAACACTGCCATTTCCTAGCTGTGACTGTCATCCAGAGAGGCCGGTGCGGCTCCCAGCAGACTTGGGTTTGGATGGCCGAGGTTACCTCATTGGTATTTCTGTTTCTTCGCTTGGTCGGACGTGGTGCCGAATCAATGCTGACTGACTGTGGCCAGCGGGCTCTTGTAGGTCTGAAGAAGGGATTGGTAGCTTTTGAGAGTTTCTCATTATTCTAAACGTTCTTCAGTTTTTCTTCAGTGTTTCTATATAAAGGTTTGTTTTTATTTTTATCCCGCTTGGTCTTTGGAGATCATTTTTGATGTGAGGATTCATGTCTTTTCTGTAAAATTCCCAGCTCTTTTTGCTCTGAATATTGTTTTTTGTGATGACCTTAATTTTCTTTCTTTCTTCCTTTTTTTTTTTTTGTTTTTTGAAACTTCTTCTAATACTGGGACCTTGCAACTTGCCCTTTATGATTTTTAATTAATCTTTTTAATCTTGTTGCCTCTTGCACTGTATTTTGGAAGAATTCCTTAATACTATTCTTCAATAACCAATTCTTTCTACGACTGTTAGATTCTGGAGTTTACCTTGGATGTTGAGGGGTTTTTTTCTTTTTAATCCCACTGACTATAGTTTTCGTTTCTAGGATTTTTTATCCATCTGTTTTTATTTCATTTCTGCCTATTTTTGTTCTGTTTCATAATAGCCTAGTCCTTATTGGGGGGATGATTCCTGTATTTATTTAAAAATCTTTGTTTATGATTTTTAAAATGCTCTAACAATATAGAATATTGATTTTTAGAAGATCCTGTAGAACATTGATTTCCTTTGGAATGAATCCATGTATTTTTTTTTAAGTTTATTTATGTTGAGAAAGAGAGCCAGAAGAGAGAAAGAAAGAGAGAGAGAAGAAGGGGAGAGAGAGAGGGCATGAGTATGAGCAGGGGAGGGGCAGAGAGGGAGAGAGAATCCCAAGCAGGCTCCAGGCTCCATCCAACACGGGGCTGAATCTCACTACTGTGAGATCATGACCTGAACCGAAATACAAGTCAGATGCTTAACCAACTGAGCCACCCAGGTGCCCTGTGAATTTGTGTTTTGATCGCTGCTTTTATCAGCCATCTTTCATTTTTTAAAAATCTATTTTGGAATTTTAGCTTTCTGTCTTATTTTGACCAAGAGGCTCTTCCCTCACCATTCATGTTTACCCCTTTATGTCATTTTTTTTTCCGGTTCTTTCTACCCAGCTCCCTTAGAGCCTCCAGAGCAGCCCTTATAAAGGCAGTTCAGGGCTCAGGGCCTGTGATGGGGACTAGGAGATCTTAGACGCAGTCAGTGAGGTGGCGGGTGACTCGGTTTGGTTCCCAGCCTTAAGGCTGCACACATGTCTTCCAGCTTCAAGGAAGCAGCCCAGGAAGCAATTGGCAGCTGGTTTCCCATCTATTTCTTTTCTTCCCAGGCTTCTCTCACAAACACGGGTACCTCCTGCCATCAAAGAGCGAGATCAGCTCTGGTCCCCTGACATCTGAGGAGCTGCACTCCTGGCTGTCAGATCAAGAGTCCTGCAGCCCTGCGGCTGCAGCCATGCTTGCCGCCTTTTCATTCCTCTTACATTTCGGCTTTGTGGAGCTTTCTCTCTTGTTTTTGAGCCTTGCAGTGCCTATTATTGCTGTGTATTTGGAGCAGAGCAGAGGGGTACTTTGAGGCATGAATTTACTGTGTCAACTTGACCGAAGGGTTTTTTTTTTTTAAACTTGAAATTAACTTGATCAGATACACGTTGGGGGGTTCGTCTCCCCAGCCCACACCCCTCACCCCTGGAGACACTGTGGAGCAGAGATGGCGAGGGAGACTCCAGATAAGTCAGTAGTTCAGAACACCGCAGGGAGGAAATGAGCAGAGCCTGAACTGAGGGACGGGGCGAGGTGGGGATGGATTTAGTTGGCACCATCAGCAGACACGGGTCACTGCATCTGGGGAGGTGAACGTTCATATTTCAGACTTAGAAAGGAGATGAACTTCTCTGAGAAAGGAATGGAGGAGGAAGAGTACATTTTGATTGGTTAGCGGGTCAGGTATGGAGGGAGGGGCGTTAAGGTGTTTTATGACCACTGCACCAAGCCTAATATGTATTTTTCTAGAAGTCTAGTGCATCTCATTGCCCAGCATCTTTGAATTTACCACATTTCCAAACCCCTTTATGTGATGCCCACTTGTGAATTTACAGAGACTCCTCCCCTGCATCTGGAAAATGTTTCCTCAGCATGTTCACTCATTTATTTTGCAGACACTTCTGAAGTATCTCTTAACAAATAGGTATAGTCTGGCCTTTACAGATGTTATGCTTTAATGGAGGAAAACGACATTCATCAGATAAATAGGCAATTATAAACTGTGGAAGTGCTGTAAGAGACAAGTGTAGACGCCATGAGAGTTGTGTGAAAACCCAGCTCGACTTGAGGGTGAGCTTGGAGGGGCTTGCTCTCTCTCAGCAGAAGGCGTCCCGAAGCGACATCAGAGCAGTTCCCTCTGCCTGAGTGTCCGCACCGCTGGCTTTTCCGTGCTGTTCAAGACTCAGGTGATACATTACTTCTCCAGTAGGATTTGCCTTCACTACCCCATAGCCTGATGTTTAACACCTCACTATCCTTATTTCCTTTAGGGCTTTTCTTTTTATCTGAAATTATCTCGTGTAGGAATCTTGTCTCTCTTTTCCTCACTTGTGCTTCTAAACAGTTCCTGAAGCTGAAATATTCAAGAAAGGATTAAGTGCTGCATAAGTGAATAAGTGAATATCCTGGGGTGTTGGTCTGTCACATAGTTGCTCTAGTGATTTGTACGTCCTTGGCCTTGGCCTTCAGTTCGGGAAGCTTCCGCAAGTTGGCTTTCTGTTCATTCATTTTTCTATCCTGTTGACTCTCCCCTCATTGAACCGTGCCTTTCTGATGGGGGGTGGGGGGAGCTTGCCAATGGTCACATCCCACCCTCTGGCCAAGGTAAAGGGCATGCGACTCTCAGGCTGGGCCAAGCAGAGTCATTTTCCTGGATTTTTCCAATTTGAACAAAGGAAGAGGGAGGCTTCTCAGGTGGCAGAGGCTTCTCAGGTGAGGTGTTGAATCCGGAGCTGTCTGTGGCCACGTCCATGTTCAGATGGAGGAAGCCACTCTGCAAGAGGAGAAAAGGAAGGCATGACGTCCATGTTCAGATGGAGGAAGCCACTCTGCAAGAGGAGAAAATGAAGGCATGACACAGAGTGAAGAAGGGTAGGGAGAGGGGGAAAGTGTGCTGGTAGTTTTCCAGTCTCTGCCTCTCTTATACCGGAGGCCCTTTCACAACCCCTGGTTTTTCCCATGGCCAGTTCAACTTAAGTTTCTGTCGCTTATAACCCAAAGATTACTATTTAAAACAGAACGTAGCTTTGTTTTTACTTTACCCTTCACCTCGACAACTCAAGGATCTTGACGTATCCTTTGGTATTGCTCTGTTTCATATTTCTCATTTCAGAGAATCCATGTTTTCTCCCTCCCTCGTCTCCCCTCACCCTCCCAACCTTCTCCCCGCTTCATTTTCTTTCTCTCTTTCAGACCCAGGGCAGGTGCTGCCTACGTTTGTTCTATGCCAGTACATTTCTGTCTCAGTACTACGTCTTCCCTTTCCTTTCAGAAACATATTGCTTAGCAGTGAGTAGAGGCCATCGTGGTATTACCATTGTTTATTTAACTCATCCTTGAAGCCAGTTTATTGGGTTGGGTTTTTTGACTTTCAACTTCAATGCTTTAGAACAGCCAGGTTTCTACTCTCCAGCATCTCGAAGGTGGTGGTGGGCAGGTAGCCAGGGCCGTGGACAGCCTTGATTGAGAAGTAAAGTACGGTGGCTTGACCTTCGCAGTACTGCAGACTGCTACCTCAGGAGGACCCCTGATATTTCAGGGAGAAGTGCTTCATCCTTGTGGCTGGCTTTCTGCTTGATGTATCTGCTCAGACCTTTGAACTTTTGCAGCTGCTTTTTTTTTTAATGTTTTTTATTTCTAGGAGAGAGAGAGACAGCGTGAGCAGGGGAGGGTCAGAGAGAGAGGGAGTCACAGACTGAAACAGGCTCCAGGCTCTGAGCTGGCAGTCAGCACAGAGCCCGACGCGGGGCTCGAACCCACGAACCGCGAGATCATGACCTAAGCGAAAGTCAGACGCTTAACCGACTAAGCCACCCAGGCGCCCCTTGCAGCTGCTTTTAAGTCCCACCAATTCATGCAGGCTCCACGTAAAATAACCCATGTCTGTCCCATAACTTCTAGTTCTGACCTTTTCTAGTTAGGGGTGTCGCAAGAACTTGTTTCAGGCCAAGCAACTTTCTCAGGCAGCTACATTGTAAGTTGACACTCAGTATCTATGATCCATCTGGTTCCATTTGCACTGTGGAAAGGAGAAAAGTGAGACTTTGGAATTTGCTCCTTTTTCGATTAATTTACTCAGTAGCTATTTATTGAATGGCTATTATGTGCCAATCATTCTTCCAGCCACTGGACATATCAAGTAAGTGAGGTTCTCTGTCCTCACAGAGCTTGTATTCTAGGTGAGGAAACAAATAGTAAACAAGTAAATGTGTGTGTGTGTGTGTGTGTGTGTGTGTGTGTGTGTGTGTTCATGTGCACAAACCCATGCAGACCAATATCAGGTAGTGATAAAATAGATAAAGCAGTAGAGAGTGATGGGAATGAGACTATTTTAGAGAGGGTGGGCAGAAGGAAGGCTTCTAAGAGGAGGTGACATTTGAGTAGAGACTTGAATGAATGGGGGACCTAGCCATGCAGAGTCCCTGGCAGAAGCGACAGCCAGCACAGGGCTCGAAAGAGATAAAGCGCCTGGTATAATTGAAGAATAAGACAGTCAAGGTCGCTAGGGTAGAAGGAGAGAAGGGAAGCAGAAGGAGATGACTTTGTGAAATTAGAAAACAAGGGTTCACCCCTTCCTCTGAGCAAAGCTGCGGCAGTTTTCCAGGGGAAAGTAGCGGCTGGCATATTGTCCCCAGAGGCTGACAGTCACAGCAGGCTTCTGTCACACGACACTGAGTGGTAACACAAAACACTGTGGGATTTTTTGTTTTGTTTTGTTTACGGGCTACACAGTAATCATAGGGAATTGAGGGTATGCAGAATGTTACGGTTCACAGCAGTTATAAAAGAAGTTTGGAGGGAGGAAGTGACTAAGAAATGAGATTAAGAGCAGATAAAATAATCTTGGGAAAGATGGCAGCCTGAGCAAAGGTTTCTGGCCCTGTCCAGTCTTTAAGGAAATAACTGGCCCAGAACACATTGGCCACTTTCATCTGCATACACCGAGCAGTTGACCATTTCCCATTTCTAATTACTCCTACTACTAGTAAATTATAATTGGATACATTGACACTTCCGTTCATCATGCTCGGAGCCCAGAATGAACATAATAGGGGATCTTTAGGGACTTTTCAGTTTACTTCTGGAAGAAGGCTTGGGAAGACGTGGGGTAATATGAGTTTGTCTCAAGATGTGGAAAGGTAAGTGATTCTCCTTGGTCACTTCTCATGGGAGGGGGTTAAGAAGTATAGTATTATTATGGATATACCTTTATATCTGTGAGTTGCACTGAATAGATCTGCTTTCTGCTTTTCACCTAGAAAACTGAAGCCCAGACAGACTGCCTGACTAACTCAGAATCACACAGATAGATGATTAAGGACAGCATCTTTGTTAGGATTCTGATCTTAGACTATGCGTCTGACACTCAATTAATGGCGTCAAGTTGTTCTGATAAGATGTTATATTAAAGAAAATCTAATTGCCCACCCCAATAGTACTCCTTTAACATAACAGATATTAGCAATGTTGAGGGTACACAGCCGTCTGTCTGCGCATCCATCATCCATCCAGCCAGCCAGCCATGTATTTATCTACTTCTCTCTCTTGTATACATGCATAGTGATTGATTTTCCCCTGTGCCTTACAGATTTGAATCATACCATGCATAGTACTTTAAATCTTTAGCCGTATGTCATGGTCACACATCCAGGTCAGTAAATCGAGGTCTAATTTATTCCTCTTCTCTTACACCCATATTGTTTGATTGGAGAGTATTGCTTTTAAAAGGAAATAGTGGGGTGCCTGGGTGGCTTAGTCGGTTAAGCGTCCGACTTTCGCTTAGGTCATGATCTCGCGGTTCGTGGGTTCGAGCCCCGCGTCGGGCTCTGTGCTGACTGCCAGCTCAGAGCCTGGAGCCTGTTTCAGTCTGTGACTCCCTCTCTCTCTGACCCTCCCCTGCTCATGCTATCTCTCTCTCTCTCTCCTAGAAATAAGTAAAAAATATTTAAAAAAAAATAAATGAAAGGAAATAGCATATTGAAAGTGCAAAATGTCGGGGAGCGAGGCGCCTGGGTGACTAAGTCAGTTGGGTTTCCGACTTCGGCTCAGGTCATGATCTCAGAGTTCGTGGGTTTAAGCCCCGCATTGGGCTCTGTGCTGACAGCTCAGAGCCTGGAGCCTGCTTCAGATCCTGTGTCTCCCTCTCCCTCTGCCCCTCCCTTGCTCCCACGCATGCTCTCCCTCTCTTTCTTGAAAAGAAATAAATATTTAAAAAATAAAGTGCAAAATTTCATGTCAATATGTAATAGGATTTCATTATGCACTTATTTACTTCTTAAATTATAAGAAAAGGGGTACTTACTGACACTTCCAATGGGACTTGGGTTTCCTTGTGCATTCACTACAGATGTGTTTCCACTTTGCTTCCATTGCTTCCATTCCACACCCCGCCCCCCCGATTTTCTTTAGAATAAAAAATAATCGTAGCCTTGAGGAATATTTTCTCACTGACACAAAGTCAATGTATTTTTCAGGATACTACATCCGGGAAAAGTCGAAACAAGTCATCACATTGCTGGTGGATGAACAGTTGCTGCACAGAGAGAGAGAAGTCGCATGTCGGACGAGACAGCGAACCTCCTACTTTGTGACATTTCCTAAAAGATTACCTGGTACAGCCAACTCCCCAGCAGCATGTGCCTCTGCCCACACACCAGAAATTCCTACCTCGGAGAAGAAATGTAAGCTTCTTAAGGTTGCAAGGCGACACAATAAAAGTACGTATAATGAACATCGGCCCAAAATGCAGTAGGTATCGTTGAAGAGCAATGGAAAAATATAAAACATTAGGTTTTAGTTTAGGGGTATTAATATACTATAAGTGCTATTCTTATTGTGTTAAGATTCATACTGTACAAAACAAAGATGAAAGGTAATATTCAGTGGAAAAACTTATGATTTCTTTTTTTTTTTAAATGTTTTATTTATTTCTAGGAGAGAGAGACAGACAGCGTGAACAGGGGAGGGTCAGAGAGAGAGGGAGTCACAGACTGAAACAGGCTCCAGGCTCTGAGCTGGCAGTCAGCACAGAGCCCGACGCGGGGCTCGAACCCACGAACCGCGAGATCATGACCTAAGCGAAAGTCGGACGCTTAACCGACTAAGCCACCCAGGCACCCCTTATGACTGTTTTCTGAATGCAGTTATCTGGGATTCAAATAAAATGGGATTTTTGAGCTTGAAGGCTATTAAAGCAGTGACTTACTTACTTGGCATCATGATTCGTTTTAAGATTTTGAGCATCACTGAAATGTGAGACTCAGGACCTGGGTATCCATGCATTTTGTGCTGTTTGCTCATATCGGTAGAGAAACTGGTATTTTCGTAAATGTGCCTCGGAATTCTGAAAGTGCTCTAAGACTCTTATGGGACAGTACCTTGTCTTGTATTATTATTATTATTTTTAAATGTTTTATTTATTTCTAGGAGAGAGAGAGAGACAGCGTGAGCAGGGGAGGGTCAGAGAGAGAGGGAGTCACAGACTGAAACAGGCTCCAGGCTCTGAGCTGGCAGTCAGCACAGAGCCCGACGCGGGGCTCGAACCCACGAACCGCGAATCATGACCTAAGCGAAAGTCGGACGCTTAACCGACTAAGCCACCCAGGCGCCCCCCTTGTCTTGTATTATATAACCCTTCCCTTGGCCTAAAATTTTCAGTATGAACTGAACTTTTTAAAAAAGAGCTTTCTTTGGAAGCCCTTGGGTGGCTCAGGTGGTTAAACGTCCGACCTCGTCTCAGATCATGACCTCATGGTTTGCGACCTTGAGCCTCTCATCAGGCTGTGTATCATCAGTACAGAGCCCGCTTCAGATCCTCTATCCCCCTCTCTCTGCCCCTCCCCAGCTCACTCGCTCTCTCTCAAAAATAGGAAATAAACATTAAAAAAAGGGATTTCTTTGTAATGTTATGATAGAAATCAGCCGGAAAATGCAATTATCTTTTTCACTAAATTTTCTAAAATGTAACAGACTATCATTATGCTCGATCTTCTCTGGTACAAACCCTGTTGATAAGTCTTGTATAAGGAATCGACAGTTTGAGGAAGCAAAAACATTAAAGAAATGTGACTTGAATCATTTTCCTTTGAAAGAAACTAAACTTTGTGAGGGATGCAGCCGGAGTAAAATAGAATTGAAAGTATTTTCAGAGGCTTGCTTCTTGGCTTTATCACGTAACTGGATTAAGCAAGATCCCGAAAGAGCCGCAGGTATTCAATATGAACAGATGTTCCAAATGTCAGTTAAGTATGGAAATTAAAATTGTTAATAGTAATGCCAACACAGATGAATGTTGCTAAAAATCACGAAAGTACTTCTCTGACTCAGTCAGGAGTTCTTAAATGTTCACTCAGTTTGTACTTGTGCTGACTGGAGATATGGAAAGACAGTAAAAGATAGTAAATGCTATCTATGTGCTTCTAAGCACAGAGGAACCACTTTCTTTAGGGTAGCCATTCCTTTGAAATAAATCTCTAGGAATGATGGAGACCCATTCTGCAATTTTCTCATGGAAGCCTTCAATTCAAACTAATAGAAAAAGGAGTAACAAACAGCCAATTATAACTCACCCAGAGTTTCTTCACCCCTTTTGCTATGTCTCTGTTACCTTTCTTGTTCTTCTTTCCTCCATTGTTTTTCCTCTCTTCCTTTTTTTATTTTCAAGTTTATTTATGTTGAGAGAGAGAGAGCGTGCATGCATGAGCAGGATAGGAGCAGAGAGAGAGGGAGGGAGAGAATTCTAAGCAGGCTCCATGCTGTCAGCACAGAGCCCGAGGTGGGGCTCGATCCCATGAACCATGAGATCATGACCTGAGCCAAAATCAAGAGTCGGACGTTTAACCGACAGAGCCACCCCGGCGCCCGTCTTTCTCTTTCATTATCGACTTACATTTATGGAATTTACTTGGAATTTGGCTATCTAGTAGAAATTTGGAGCTATAGCAATGAATAAAACATAGGGAGCACCTATTTTGGTGACAGAGACAGACACTAACCACACATCAACAAAACAGATCTAAACTATTACATCCATGATGAGTCCTATAAAGAGAAGGGGCGGAGCGGGACAAAGATGGCTTTACTTTAGGTCAAGGAGTAAGGGAAGGCCTTTTGGAGGAGGTGAATGTTTAAACAGGGACCCAAATGAAGCGAGGAAACAATCCACGTCTCTCTGGGGTGTTTCAGGGAAACGGAACAGCAGATGTGTAAACGTTCCGAAACTGGAGCAAGTACTTGACCGCAAGCTTAGGAGGCCAATCTTTCAATCGCCACAGATGTAGCTCAACTCTGAGCCATTTTTACGATTCATACAAGGAAATCAAGTTCTATTGCGTTATCATCGCTGCTTTTTTATTCCTAACCCCAAATGATATTCTAAAGCTTTATGATCCATCTTATTCACTACACTGAGCTTGGAATGACTTTTGACTACTTTTAAAAAGTCAATCTACCTTTAGGTGAAGTTTTACTACAGTTAAAATTTTTTATTTTTTAATCTCCCAAGCATGTGTTGAGTACTTACTGTATGCCAGACACTGTTCTAGGCCTGCTAAGCAAAGTGGGTGTATTTTTGCTGTTCTGGGGGTTATAACTAGTGAGGGCTTGCAGTCTGTTTAAGAAAATAAGTGTTCAAAAAGAGTTTTAGTGAATGATGGCATCATTGAAATGAATGTGTAGTGAGAGTACAACTTAAAGTGAGTAGTGAATGTTTGGATGGAAAAATGTAGTAAATTTATTAAAAATCTGTTAAAGTATCTAAAAATTTCATTTATCCATCACTATGTATGTGGACACATCTACATACTAGATATGTAGATGTGCATGTTTGTGTTCAAAAAAGAGTAATTGGATTAAATAAACTTGGCAATACTAACCATTTCCATGTAGGCATTTGAATCTGAAGCTGTATTTTGAAGGAAGAAAGAGGGACACTTTGGTGGCTCAGTCAGTTAAGAGTCCGACTTCGGCTCAGGTCATGATCTCATGGTTTGTTGATCTCATGGTTGAATCCCAATCTCATGGTTGAATCTGAGTCCTGCATCGGGCTCTGCGCTGACCGCTCGGAGCCCGGAGCTTGCTTTGGATTCTGTGTTTCTTTCTCGCTCTCTGCCCCTCCCCCACTAGCGCTCTGTCTCTCGAAAATGAATAAACGTTAAAAATAATTTATTTAAAGGAAGAAAGGAAGCTGACAGTTTGCTGTGTGGGGGGTGGAGGGGCATTCTTAGTGGGACAAAAGACATAGCAAATGAAAACGGGGAGATAGGTAGATCAGTCAGAGTTAGGTGTTCCCATAAGTGAGAGTAGAAGCCACAAAAATGTTAATGGCTTAAACATAAAAGGATTTTTTTCTCTCTTCTAAAAATAACCAAGAGCTTGATATTCTAGGACTGATGTGGCTCTTCGTGCTGTCAGCGACTCAGGGCTCTTTCTGTCTCATTGCTCCACCAAATTCAGTATGTAACTTCCACTTCCTGATCCAAGATGGCTGCTTGTGCTCCAGCCATCACACCTACATCCTAGCCAGTAGGAAGGAGGAGAGATTGAAAATATGAATACTCCTTCCCTTTAAGGACACTTTTTGGAGTTGCTCGTAACCTTTTTGGCTTCATGTTGTGAGCACTTAGTCACACGGGCACTCTTAGCTGCACGAGAGGCTGAAAATGTATGTAGTCTTTATACTGGACAGCCGTGTGCTCCGATTAGAGTTAGAGAATCTATGGTTAAGGAAAAAGGAAGGACAAGGAAAAATAAATAGTCCCTACTTTGGTGGTAAAGAATACAAACGAGAAACAAATTAATCATGTTAATACATGGTTGTCAGACTAAATGGAATCGAGAACATAAATTTGAATATGCAGAAAAATGTGGACAGATCATTGAGAATACGCAGCACAGTTCAAAAAGGATATAATGAACAGTATTTGGAAATTTCAATTTGATACCACTAGCAAGTAGGAACTATTATAGGCCTTGAAGAACAGAAGGGATGTTTAGCTTAGTCACAGAACTTAGCTTTCTTATTACTGAAAACAGCTGTTTGTGGAAGATAATTCTCATTGCTTTGTGTAGAAATGAAGGCGATACGAATTGAAGGGAAGCTCTGTAAGAGATAATTGTTTTAATCCAGCATCCTGCTCTAGGGTTATTGAAATGAGGAGAGGTAATGTTTAAAGATAGAATACAGAGAGAAAATAGGGTAAGTAGATGATGTATTGGAGAGGAAAGAGAGAAATTGAAAATGACTAACATTTAAGTTAGAGAGGCAAGTGATGGCATCACACAGGTAAATTTCCATCAGGATGTATTTAAAGACATCTCTAAATCATTTAGTTATAATGAAATGTAAAATTGAATGCATTGCTAGAAATCTGATTCCCAGACTTCAGGATCTAGAGCTGAAACAGCTGTGCCTGGCTTCTTTGCGGTAAATTAGCAAGAGAGAAAAGGTACTTTGGAGAAGGTGTTATACACACACTGCTACTACTACTCCTGTTTCTTCTCTTCCTAGATGTTTTCACCAAGTTTTAATTGTGGTAGATAGTTTGGGTAGTCTCCGTTTAGGTGATTTTGTCGTTTGAAGGAAGAGATGAACTGAATGATAATTGTGGCTTGATAGCAAGGCCGAAGACTATATACGCAGTGATAACTCAGCTTCTCTAAACTGTCACTCTCACGGCTACGTTCTTTCCTTAGAGGTGATAATTTAAAAAGGTTACACCGGAACTTATCTCTGGTTGCTTACAACCAGACCATCAAAGCGTTACGGTCATCTGATCCTCTGTAAAGAGCTCTTCAGTCATCTTATTCCTTGCAGTGGAACTTGACTTGTATTAGACAAAGATTACTCTGGTCTGTGTTAAATGTAATAGCGTCTATGTCATGGAACAATTTCCCTAAAAATCATTTCTGTTTCCTGTTGGACCAGAAGTAAAACTTTAACATAGTTGCCATGCTTTCATAAGCAAAAACACCACTGTTAATGTAGCTTCCTACAGTGAACTTCATACGAACAGAGTTGACATGGAGTCACACTGGGTTCCTTTGTCACATCCAGTCTAGGTGGCTGGTCTTATGGTACAAATGGTAGTTCCTACTAAATCATGTGCACTGATGAATGTCAAGCAGTGATTTTTTTTAACTTAAAATAGAAAGATCTGCAAAAAAGAAAGTAACAGGAATTTATATCTCTGTCACCCTAAGCCAACCTCCACTAACATCTTAGAATATTTACCTCTAGTCTGGTTATTTTTCTTCTTTTGTTTTTGTTTCAGAAAAATCACTCTCTTCTTGTAAAAACAATACAAGCTCAAAAGTACTAAGGAATCCATCACATTCAGCCCCATCACTCTGAAATAGCCATAGCTTGTATCAGATGAACGTGAATTCTAGGCATCTTTGTGTGCATATATGCATTTAGAAAATGAATAACAAGAGAGAAATTATTTTCATAAATATGGAATCGTACTAGATGCAACTGTCTTTACTGAAAAATATTTTAGGCCTGCTTCTGGTGATTAGACTCACCAGGGGCTCCTAGAAACCCACTTATTGCACAATAATCAGAGACTGTAAATGACGGAGCACGGATACACCTCTGGCCTCCATAGAGGTATGGGAAGTCTCCAAAGATCTTGCCTTCCCCAAATTTAAATTAATTCATTAATTAAATAAACAAAATAAGAACAGGACATGTGTGTCAGGGTCCCAGTGACTTGGAGCTGGTGCCTGTAGGACACTGGAGGTCCCTGTAGGGGGTAGAGGTGTTTAAGGACACTAGTCAATCGTTTTATAAAACATGGGCTTGACTTGAGCATCGTAAAGGAAAGCCCGGGCTTGCTGCATGGAACCCAGACACTCAAGAGGTCACTGAAGCAATTCAAGATCATTTTCTTTGGAAGAATAAAGCTCATTTCACAAGTTACTTCCATAAGATTCCCACCAATTAAAATCAGACAACGAGCCCACAATCTGTATCATCAATCCCGGGGGAAAAAAGAATTGCTAAGAGTGTATATAGTCCCCCAAAGACTGTCGATAGTAGAAAGGTCAGGTACACGATGTAGAATAGCTATGTATTTAAATATTTAAATAAAGAAAGGATCTCATCATGGTGTTGAGGTGGGGAGGCTATGCACGTGTAGGGAAAGGCATATGGAAAGTCTCTGGACTTCCCTCTCTGTTTTGTTGGAAACCTAAAACTGCTCTGAAAAATAAGTCTGAAGTAAATTGAAAAAAAAAAAAAAAAAGACACACACACAAGCGCAGGTGTCAAAACTGGATTTATCCTTCTCTAAATTAATCTAATTATTCAAATGTCGGTTGTATCTGCCATAGCCTGGCTCCTTGGGCCGAAAACCGTTTTGCTTCATAAAAAAGGAAAGAAAAACGATGATTAGGAATGAATGTAGGAATCTGAGAGATGGAAACTTACAGAAAACAGGAAAAGCACTGAAACCAAACACTTACTTTAGTGGACTAGAAGCTATGTCCAAAGGAAAAGGAAAACACAAAAATGGTGTTAAGACGTAGAGGACATGTCTGCAGGGGAATGACAGTTACCACGCCGGTGACCTCCCCTTCTCACCAACAGTGGAGACGAGATGACAGTGACACAGCATTTCCAAAGCGCTGAGAGAAAATAACAGCCTATAATTATGTACCCAGCAAAACTGTCATTCAAACAGAAGGGTGAAAAACAGTCACTTACAGATAAATAAAAATCCTGGAGCTTACCACCATAGGACCTTTGTTAGAGTACACACTGCAGAAAGAAGGAAAATTATTCCAGAAGAATGGTTGGAAATGCAGGAGGGAGTGACTAACAAATAATATGTATATAAAATAAAAGGAACACTTTACTGTGTAAAATACTAACGTCTAACTTTTGAGTTTTATTTTTATTTACTTTTTTAACTTAAAAAATTTTTTTATTTATTTCTGAGAGAGAGACACAGAATCTGAAACAGGCTCCAGGCTCTGAGCTGTCAGCACAGAGCCCAACACGGGGCTCAAACCCATGAACCGTGAGATCATGACCTGAGCTGAAGTTTGCCGCCCAACTGACTGAGCCACCCAGGCACCCCTAACATTTGAGTTTTAAAAACAAACTACTAGGGGCGCCTGGGTGGCTCAGTCAGTTAAGCGTCTGACTTTGGCTGAGGTCATGATCTCACAGTTCAGGAGTTCGAGCCCCACATCAGGCTCTGTGCTGACAGTTCAGAGCCTGGATCCTGCCTCAGATTCTGTGTCTCCCTCTCTGCCCCTCCCCTGCTCATGCTCTGTCTCTCTCTCTCTCTCTTTCTCAAAAATAATAAATAAACATTAAAAAATTTTTAAAAACCCAAACAACTAAAATAGTGGGTAGCCATGGTATGTAAGTTGGAAGTGAGTCTATAGAATGAAGTGTTCTAAGATCCTTGCATTTTTTTTTTTTTGAGAGAAAGACAGGATATTATTTGACTCTCAACTTTTAAAGATAAATTTGCATGATAACCTTGAAAGGATTAACACCAAAAGAGGAGAAATAGAATGTGAAAAAAAAAAATTTATAGAGTGGGACGCCTGGTGGCTCAGTCGGTTAAGCATCCAACTTCAGCTCAGGTCATGATCTCATGGTTTGTGGGTTCAAGCCCCGTGTCGGGCTCTGGGCTGACAGCTCAGAGCCTGGAGCCTGCTTCAGATTCTGTGTCTCCCTCTCTCTCTGCCCCTGTCCTGCTTGTGCTGTCTCTCTCTGATTCTCAAAAATAAATAAAAAACATTTTTAAAAAGTTAAAAAAAGTTAATAAAGAGCAAGAAGCATAGATAAAGTGGAGTAGATGAAAATAAAAAAGGTACAATGGAAGAAATAAGTCCAAATATATTAATAATCATGATAAATATAAGTGGATTAAGCTTATCTGTTAAAAGTCAGAGAAAAAAGAAGTCCAGATATATGCTTCACACAAAATCCACCTAACAGTTAAAGCAAATGGGTGGCTCAGTTGGTTGAGCCTCCAACCCTTGATTTTGACGCAGGTCATGATTCCAGAATCGTGGGATCGAGTCCTGCATCAGAGCCTGCTTGGGATACTCTCTCTCTCTCTCTCTAAAAACAAACGTAAATAAATAAATAAAAGCAAATGGGTGGAAAAAGATAAGACATATACTAATTAAAGAAAGCTGGTATCGCTATACTAATATCCAGCAGTAGAATTTAAAGCCTAAAGCATTATTAAGGACAATGATAAAAGGTTTAAGTCCCCAGGAAGACACAACGTTTCTAAATGTCAGTATATCCAATGAAATAACTTCAAAGTATGTAGAGAAAAAATGGTAGAACTACAGGAAGAAATTGAAACATATACCATTATAGCAGATGATTTCAAAATCTCAATTATTGATAGGCCAAGTAAATAAAACATTTTTAAAGAGACGCCTGGGTGGCTGAGTTGGTTAAGTGTCTGACTCTTGATTTTGGCTCAGGTCATGATCTCATGCTGATGACATCGAACCCCACGGTTGGTCTCAGTGCTGGGCATAGAGCCTGCTTTAGATTCTCTCTCTCCCTCTCCTTTCCTCCTTCCCCACTTGAGCCCATCCTCTCTCTCCAAAAAAAAAAAATTATAATAAGTGAAATGTTTTTTAAAATATGGATTTTATAATTGGTTCTGTTATTAATAAGCCAGTCTAAACATTTCAAGGAAACTGTATTACACAGATCACTTTTTCTAGCAAAAAGGCAGTTAAGTTTTATTTTTCAAAATGTTCGTTAAAATGTTTCCTACATTTAAACGTGGAAGTATTCCTTTTAAAATCAGGTAGGAAAAAAATGTTCCGGGGCGCCTGGGTGGCTTAGTCGGTTGAGCGTCCGACTTTCGCTTAGGTCATGATCTCGCGGTTCGTGGGTTCGAGCCCCGCATCGGGCTCTGTGCTGATTGCCAGCTCAGAGCCTGGAGCCTGTTTCAGTCTGTGACTCCCTCTCTCTCTGACCCTCCCCTGCTCACGCTCTCTCTCTCACTCTCTCCTAGAAATAAATAAAAAATATTTAAAAAAAAAAAAATGTTCCCATTCTCTTTGCTTTTGTTCAGCTTTGTACTGCCCCTAGCCGTCACAATAAAATAAATAAGACACATTAAAAGTAGAAGTATTGAAATGGAATAAAAATATATTTGAGATGGTAGGATTTTCATATAGAAAACTTGAAAGGATCTATAGACATATTAGAAATAATGAGTGGAGCACTTGGGTGGCTCAGTCAGTTAAAAGCATCCAATTCTTGATTTCGGGTCAGGTCATGATCTTGCCATTCATGGGTTCAAGTCCTACGCCGGGCTCTGTGCTGACAGCACGTAGCCTGCTTGGGATTCTCTCCCTCCCTCTCTCTCTGCCCTTCCCCTACTCACATGCACATGCATGCATGCACTCTCTCTCTATAAATAAATAAATAAATAAATAAATAACTTCATAAAAAAGAACTAATGAGAGTTTTAGCAAGATGGATGGCTATATCAAAATTTATAAATCAAGTTATACATTTTTATGTATCAGCACCAAACAGTAAACGTATTTTTAATACCATTTATAATAGCAAAAATCATTATTTACTTAGAGATAAGGTTTTTTTAGAGTTTTTTTTAAGTTTATTGATTCGCTTTGAGAGAGAGCGGCACACAAGTGGGGGAGGGGCAGAGAAAGAGAGGGAGAGAGAATCCCAAGCAGTCTTTACGCTGTCCACGCAAAGCCCGACATGGGGCCCAGTCCCATAAAGAGTGACATTGTGACCTGAGCTGATGTCGGGTGCTTAACTGACTGGGCCACCCAGGCACCTTGACTTAGGGATAAATCTTTTAAAAAGATGCACAAGATCTATATGCTGAACATTATAACACTTAACTGAAATACAGTAAAGATGACCTATATAAATGGAAAGATATTCATGTTTGTTTATTGAAATACTCAAAAATGTAAATATCAATTCTCTCCAAATTGCATAGGTTTAGTGGAGGTTTCCCTCAAGCTTGGTACTATTGACATTTTAAGCCAGATAAGTCTTTGCGGTGGGGGCTGTCCTGTGCCATGTCATGTGCTTAGCATTCCCCCTGGCCTCTACCCACCAGATGCTCTTAGCACACATCCCTTCCTGTTTGGAACACCAGCAATGTCTGCAGACATTGTCAGATGTTTCCTGGGGGCCGACATTGCCCCGCGTTGAGAACCACTGATTCAGTGCAATTAAAATCAACATTCAAAAAGGATTTTAAAAATGAAATTTAATAGGCGGATTCCTAAAGTTATCTGGAAGAATCAAGAGGTCAAGAATATCCAAAACATTCCTGAAGAAGAGTAGGACGGAGGGCTAGGCTTTCTGGATAACAAGATTGCAGCAATCGTGATCATGACAGTGTGGAATGGGTGCCGGGAGAGGTGCATCGGCCGGCGGGACCACTGTAGAACCCAGCGCACAGACTTGTACAACTAGATTATCTTAGTATATGACAGAGGTGGGGTTTCACATGGGGGCGGGGAGAGGGTGAACCACTTCATAAGTAATCTGGGGCAACTATTTATCTATATCGAAAAACTGAAATTAGGTTTCTACCTCTTACCAAACACAACGTCAAATTCAGGAGGAATTGAGGACTTAAAGGAGGAAAAAAAAAAAGATTTCAAAATGTTTAGGAGAAAATAAAGGAGGGGGCACCTGGGTGGCTCAGTTGGTTAAGCGTCTGGATTTTGACTTCGGCTCAGGTCATGAGCTCACATTTAAGAGTTCGAGCCCTACATCTGCTGTCAGCACAGCACCTGCTTGACATTCCCTCTCTCTCTCTCTCTCTCTCTCTCTCTCTCTCTCTCTCTCTCTCCCCCTCTCTCCCTCTCTCTCTGCCTCTCTCCGCTTGTGTACTCTGTTTCTCTCCCTCAAGATAAATAAACTTATTTTTTTAAAAAGAAAAGAAAGGAGAATATCTTTTTTACATTGGATACTGAAGGATTCCTTTTTTTTTTTATGTTTGTTTATTTTTGAGAGAGAGAGACACAGAGTTGAGGAAGGGAGGTGTAGAGAGAGAGGGAGACACAGAATCCGAAGCAGGCTCCAGGCTCTGAGCTGTCAGCACAGAGCCCGATGTGAGGCGCAAACTAATGAACCTCGAGATCATGACCTGAGCAGAAGTTGGACGCTCAACCGACTGAGCCCCCCAGGCGCCCCTGGAAGGATTTCTTAAATGTACTGAAAAAGCACAAGCTATTGAAAAAGTATTTGTCAGTTTGACTCTGGTGGTAGACAGAATACTGAGAATAAGCCCCAAAGACCCCTGCGTCTATAGAGCCCTTTCCCCTTTGAGTGAGGGTATGACCTGTTAATGTGAAGAGTCATCACTCCCCTGATTATGTGACATTGTATTTCGCAAAGGGAGTAGCCACATGGGCTTAATCCAATCACACCAGTCATTTAAAAGCAGAGTTTTCTCCAGCTGATGGCAGAAGAGGAAGTCACAGATTCCAAATGTGAGAAGGATTGGATGCACCCTTCCTGGCCAGAAAATGGAGCGACAAGGAATGCAAGTGGCTTCTAGAAGCAGAGACTGACCTGGTGGCCAGCCAGCAAGGAAATGGGGACCTCAGTCGTACCACCACCAGGAAACAGACTTCTGCCAATAACCTGAATGATCTCGGAAGTGAATCGTTCCTCCAGCTTCGCTGACACCTTGATTTTGGCCTTGGGAGACCCAAGGCAGAGAACCCAGCCAAGCCTGCCCGACCCGCTCGTCTACGTCATGAATGGTCGTTGTGTTTTAAGCCAGTAAGTTTGTTGTAATTTTGGGCGGCAATAGAAAACTAATAAAACTATATTAAATTTAAGAATTGTCTCTTCATCAAAAAACACCATATAAGCAGTAAAGACAGCCCCAAACTAGGAGAAAAATTTCTACCATATGTAAGTGACAAGGGATTATAAGTGACGGAATTTATAAAGAACTTCTACAAATCTGTGGGAAAAGGCCAGCCTCACTGAAAAATAGGGAGGAGATACGGAAAACATTTTCCTAAAAAAAGACGGAGGAAACATATAAGACCAAGAAACGTTTCTTCAAATGCTCAACCTTGTGATACAGTTGCAACAATTCTAAAATAAAAATATATGAAAATGCACAATTTACAATCAATTCAAAAACCATCTAATGCCATATTGTGAGGAATGGCCTTCTGTTTCTTGAAGTCTATTTTCTTGCGCATTTGGAATCTATTTTTTGCATGCCGGCTTCCTCTCTCTCTCTCTCTCTTGCTTCTCCCTCCCACCTTCTCTCTTCTTTTCCTCCTGGAACGTGTGTGCTTCCTTCCCAGGTCCTTTCTTCATGTCTTGCCGCTGCTTAGGCAGCTCTCACGAGGCAGTCTGTTTTCTAGTTTTTAAATTTTTTTCAATGTTTATTTATTTTTGAGAGAGACAGAGCGTGAGCGGGGCGGGGGGGGCGGGCAGAGAGAGAGGGGGAGACACAGAATCCGAAGCAGGCGCCAGGCTCTGAGCTGTTAGCACAGAGCCCAACGCGGGGCTTGAACTCACGGACTGTGAGACCATGACCTGAGCCAAAGTCAGACGCGCAACCTACTGAGCCACGCAGGCGCCCTGAAGCAGTCTGGCTCGAAGGCAGTAGAGTAATGGTGAAGCACTCAGGTCCTGGCACCCAACTGACTGGATTGGAGCCCTGACTCAGATTGTGAGGACCATGTGCCCTCAGACTTGCTGTTTCGTTCAGCCTTTGTGCGGCAGTTTCACTTTCTGTAAAATGGAGCAATTACAGTGTCTATTGTAGAGTTATCGTAAGGGGTAAACGAGGCAGTATAGGTGCGGCACAATCAACTTCGGCAGTTATTTGCTCAGATACACTTAGTGATTTCTCGATGCTTCCACCATGTCTGAGACCAGTTTGTTTCCTCCATCCCCTTGCAGTTTGTGTGTTGTTTCTTATTTTATCCATTTTTCTGCATCAGCGAGGAAGGGGAGCCTTCACTAAGCCTTATGCGACCTTGTTTAGAACACCTGAACTCTGTCTTCTGAGTCTTTTGCACAGGATCCTGCTCGTTCTGTGTAGTTGGGAAATGTGCTCTGGTGCCGTGGGGGCAGGAGCTGCCCTTGAGCTTCAGATCATCCACCCAATTCAGTGTGAAACTGTAGCTTTCACTTCCGTTAAAGTGTCAACGTCTTTATTTACTCACTCTCTTGCACCTATTTTTTTTTCTTTACCCGTTTCCACCTCTTCTCAGTCCGAAGAAGGGGAAAAAAGGATTGTCTACTCTGTTCCCCTTCATCCAGACGCGAGGATAGTGATGAGAAATCTCAAATCTTACCAACTCATCACTGTCACCTTTGGGAATTAGAGGATGCTTTCCTTGGTCAGCAGTTCTTTTCCTTTTAAAAATTACTTTTAGAGGCGCCTGGGTGGCTCAGTCGGTTAAGCGTCCGACTTCGGCTCAAGTCATGATCTCGCGGTTCGTGGGTTCGAGGCCCACACTGGGCTCTGTGCTGGCAGCTCAGAGCCTGGAGCCCGTTTCAGAGTCTGTGTCTCCCTCTCTCTCTCTCTCTCTGCCCCTCCCCCACTCATGTTCTGTCTCTTTCTGTCTCAAAAATAAAGTATAAAAAATTTTTTAATTGAAAAAATTACTTTTAGTTTTAGCTGTTTCCATGTTACATTGCTGTTGTAAATTTTTAAAAAATAGTTTTGACTTAAAAAACTTTTTAATGGTTATTTATTTTTGAGAGAGAGAGACAGAGAGTGAGCAGGGGAGGGGCAGAGAGAGAGGGAGACACAGAATCCAAAGCAGCTCCAGGCTCTGAGCTGTCAGCACAGAGCCCAATGCGAGCCATGAGCTCGAACTCATGGACCGCAAGATCATGACCTGAGCTGAAGTCAGACACTTAACTGACTGAGCCACCCAGGTGCCCCTAGTTTTGACTTTTTAAAAACCTCTTAAGTCTTGGGCGATGGAAATCGTGTGGTGCAGTTTCCGTGCGCTATCTTACCCTGGGAGTCAGCCACTGAATGCTTAATCCTGCTTATGCAGTGGCTGTCTGTCTGCTCCTCTTTGTAGCTGAGCAGTGAACACAGTTGGTGCACTTTCCTGTTCCCTATTATTCTTAAGTAAGAACTTCCGGCAGTGTCTCAGATTTTGTATGCCATTGTTAGCAAAACGCTGAGGTACAATTGCCTTACCTCCCTTTTTAAGATCTCCTACAACAAAAGTTTGTCCTTTCTTACCTTGTCTACCGATTTAAAATTTCGTTTTTAAAATCGGCTCAAACACCTCTGCTTTCTTATTCCATATCTTTTTCTGTTTTCATTGGAGGAAAAAAAGCCTTTTCTCCACTAATCTCAAAATTCACCTTTCCGAAGAGATTTCCAGTGCTCACGCGCTGCCTCGGGTCTCTACAGCGTTTCTCAGAAGTAGAACAGAGAGGTGGTGTCTGTAGTGGATGTTGGGGCGCCCCCCCACCCAGGCCCCCGTCTTCAAGATCAAGGCACTCCACTGCTTGGGAAGGAGCTTCTTGGGAAGGTTCGCAGCTGAGGGTCTCAGCTCAGTGAAGAGAGGCTCTTCACCCAAGGTCACGGCCGCTTCCTGAGAGAAACACCATCCTGTGTTGGATGTGGGAGGGCTGCTCCCTTGCTTCAAGGCAGCTCCAGAGCACCTAGCAGGATTTGCCAAGGCCTCTGCCAAACCGCCAAGACCAGTTCCTTCCCTGGCCCAGTCCCGCCTTCCAGGCTCCTCATGGGTCCCAGGACAGAGAGCACCCCCTCATGAATCTCCCTCCCACAAATTTGAGCCTTGGGATCTGTTTCCCGGGGAACCCAACCTGTGATGATGGCTTTTCCTCAAGGTTTAAAATACAGGAGTGTCATCATTTGTGTCTATGCACGAGGAAGAATTATAAAGCAAATGCGCAAAATGTTAACCGTTGGTTAACCCGGCTGAAGAGTGTACGGGAGCTCTTCCGTACCATTCACGCAGCGATTTTTGGATATGTTTGAAATGATTACAAGATGGAACTTTAAAAAATTAAGACAGGTATCAGTTACTTGCAGATGCTTAAGTGCAGTTATGCTCCAGGACAGGGAAGTTTTTAAGGTTCCAAACTCACGATTCTGCAAAAGTTAGATACTAATGATCATGAGACTTCCATATCTTACCAATTCTCCATTAGCCCACGGAGCATTTTCTTTGATGGATGCATGTGTTTTGTTTCGTTTTCTTAAAGCTAATCGTGTTAAGTAAATGACCTCATTTACTTAAACTACGCCTGAAAGGACACATCAACCTGCAGCAGCAGTGCTTATTAGATGCTAAATAATAAGTGGGACAGTTCGAGAATTTCTTCAGTTTGTGGAGCATTTCGGTTCCAGGATGTGCTGTTGCCTTGTGAATGTCTGATGGCTTGAATGTCAGTTTGATATCTCATCTAAGAAGTCTCAGAGGGCTGCCAGTTCTGCTCTGTGGTATTATCTGAGGGGTACAGGCTCAGTGAAATCGACGGCGTCTCTCTTGATGGTTTCCTCACGGCACCCCCAGCTCTGGTATCTAACCTCTCATCTTCGAATGACCCGATAGCGTCATTGCTCAATGCCTTCGCTTTTTCCTTTGGGGTTTCACATTCACACACGAATCCTCCCGGCTGGTGACTTCCCAGCCTCCTCTGATACATAGCTTACAACATCAAAGGGATTTGATCACCGCTAAGGGATTAAATATGTGTGTTCTCCCTTTCCATTTGCTTGGGAAAATCCAGAAATAGGCGTTGTGCAATCACTTAATTCAGTTAAGCACACGTCACTCCCAATGTTGTGCTGATGCTAAAACAGTTTCTAAATGAATTTCCGTAGACTCTCTCTATTCCAACTACCTTTCTTCTTGCCCCTATAAGGTTGTTTAATATAAGTTTGTAAAATTTTATTTATTTTTTATTTTTTTAATGCTTATTTTATTTTTGAGAGACAGAGACAGTGTGAGCAGGGGAGGAGTATAGAGAGAGGGAGACACAGAATCCCAAGCAGGCTCCAGGCTCCAAGCTGTCAGCACAGAGCCAGATGTGGGGCTCGGAAAACTCACAAACCGAACCATGAGATCATGACCTGAGCTGAAGTCGGACGTTTAACCGACTGAGCCCCCCCCAGGTGCCCCTATAGGTTTGTAAAATTTTAACTATTTTAGCCTAAAATGCATCTCCAAATAGTCAAGGTGTTTTTTTCTTTCACGGTTCTTGCTGTTCTTCAATTTTCCTCACATTTTACTTCAAAATCGACTCCTGCAACTGTTACTAACCTACCTCTGTGATGTCTAAACCTAAGTCCGTATCACTTCAAGGATAATTTTCTTGCCGCATACTCAAAGAGCGATAATAAAGGTACCTTCTGATGAATCACATGAAAGTACACAGATTGATCTAAGCCTCAAACCACGACGGTTTGCCAGTATTAATTATAAAATCTCCAAATCCCAAATAAGCCCATTTTAATTATTCATTTTCATGTGAAGTTACGAGAAAATGAAAAGAACTGTAATTGCGAAGTCCTTGTTCTTTCTTCAGTATCTTTGGCATATATCATACGCACTCCTTTTTTGCCTACATAGTTCCTTCTGCTGAGGATCATTTCTCATTCTACATTCACCAGGATCCCAGCCATCCTTATACAAAGCCTTGTTCAAATTCTACTTCCTATTTGAGGCACGTTCTCACTGCTCTGGTGCGCACTGATTTTTTTTCCTCCATAGGATGTCTGTTCCTAAAGTTAGTTAATTTAAGAAAGTTTGGCATGGTATTGTTTTCCTCTAGCTGTTTCCCATAAGTCTGTATGTCAGACTTATCTCCCGCGTCAGGCTGTAAACTTTCTGAAGGCAAGGACCACCGCGTCTTATACCACTGGTTTTCAAGCTATTTTTCTTGCATTGCCCCTATGACGATTTTGAAAAAATGACATACCTCTTTACGCACTGTTAAGTTGGCATGTGAGATTGTACCATGAGTAACTGCAAAGGACGCGACTCAAAATATTGAAATTAAAGACCAAAGAGAGCAAAATGAAATGGTGCCAGGAGACTTTTAAGTGTAGCTAAAGGAATCTAAATAATATTGTGATCCATACCTCCAGTCATTCATTTGAAAAAACACGCCACATCTTTGACTGTTGGAAGTTTTGCATCATTGCCTTTTCTCCTTGAAGTCATATTTCTATTCCACATCCCTCAGAGGACTTCATCCTAGTAGAAAGCATTTTTTATGCTTGAAAATCTTCTCTACATTAAATATGTATATAAATGGAAATTATTTTTCTAAATTTTCTATGGCCAGAGGCTTTTAAGTGGTAAAGTATTCATTCTACATTGAGTTGGCATTACAATTACTTTTAGTACACAATTGATCAAAACCCAAACCACATAAGTGTATTATAAATTTTTATAAGTACTTATCAAGCATAAGGAATATGGTTTTATCAGAAATACATATTTCTATGAGATATGTGGAATTGTTTGTTTACATACATGTGAATACTACTTATTGCTAGAAGTAAGCAGGGTTCAGCATAAATTCTGTTTCTCGTTTACATTTTTATAGGTACAAATGCTGGGAAGACTTGTTCACATAAAATTGTAGGTGGGAATAGAAGGTGTTTTATTATAGTGTTGTCACTCAGTCCTGTGATTTCCTTTCAAGTGTCATGCCAGAATTATATATCGATTTATTATAAAAATTGTTTTTTCATCTCTTGTCAACTGTTAACTTGATTAGGTCTTTCTTCAGTGTTGTTGAAAGCAAAGAATTGGAAACAACCTACTTAGAAAAAGATTTGTTAAATAGTCATTAGGGGTAATTTGCTTTCTTAGTTTTTGAGAATAATATCAAAAAGCCTTTACAAAAAGTTATCAGATGACTATTAATGATACCAGTTATAGTTTAATTGAACCCAATATACTCAGAAAGTGGGGAAAAAGAAAAAAATATGAATTCTAATGTATCTACCAACATAATAATTTCTGAAACAATTATTTTTAAAAATGTTTTTTCATGTTTGTTTTTTATGTTTTAAATGTTTATTTACTTTTGAGAGAGAGTGTGTGTGTGTGTGTGTGTGTGTGTGTGAGCGGGGAGGGGCAGAGAGAGAGGGAGACACAGAATCTGAAGCAGGCTCCAGGGTCCAAGCTGTCAACACAAGCCTGACGTGGGACTCGAACCTATGAACCTTGAGATCATGACCTGAGCCGAAGTCAGATGCTTAACTGACTGAGCCACCCAGGTGCCCCTTAAACTTTCTTTAGAAAACATTTTACTTTATTTGTTCAGATACACATGTACACCAACATCACACTGCTTGGGTTCACACTCCTGAATAGCTAGGGCACGGAGCCTCGTTACTTTTTTTTTTTTTTTTTTCTAGGAGAGAGACAGTATGAGCAGGGAGGGTCAGAGAGAGAGGGAGTCACAGAATCTGAAACAGGCTCCAGGCTCTGAGCTGGCAATCAGCACAGAGCCCGACGCGGGGCTCGAACCCACGAACCGCGAGATCATGACCTAAGCGAAAGTCGGACGCTTAACCGACTAAGCCACCCAGGCGCCCTGGAGCCTCGTTACTTTGTTGCATTGATGAAATGGTGCCCTGCCTCCTGTGCTTCCCTTCTTTCCTCCTATGGGACTCTTCCTCAGAAATGATGCATCTCTGGGGCGCCTGGGTGGCTCAGTCGGTTAAACCTCCGACTGCAGCTCAGGTCATGATCTCGCGGTTCGTGGTTCAAGCCCCGTGTCAGGCTCTGTGCTGACAGCTAGCTCATGACCCTAGCGTCCATGACCCTCCCTGCTCTCTCTCTCTCACTCTCTCTCTCTCTCTCTCTCAGAAATAAATAAAACATCAAAAAAATTAAAAAAGAATTGACACATCTCTGACAATCATTGAGGGATGAAAAGCACAAGACATTAAATGAAACTTGTTAAATACAGCTCCTCCATACTGTATATCTCAACACCTAACATCCCAGGATGGACGGAAATGCCGTTGCTTATGCCATGCTTTGCCATTAAAAGAAACGCGTAAACAGAACAAATCATGGAGCTTTACTTTGGATTTTTCCAGCCTTGATTAAAAGAGGATTCCCTATACCAGTCTTTTCTACTCTTGTTTGGTGTTTAGGGGTTCTTGTGTTTGCAGCATAACGGAAGATGCACTATGGTAAGGTGGGTAGAGGACAGGCCTCTCTGTGTAAAGTGGGACGAAATTGATTAGGAGAGGAAAGGAGCAGGGTGCCTGGGTGACTTAGACAGTTACATGTCCGACTTTAGCTCAGGTCATGATCTCACGGTTCATGAGTTCGAGCCCCGGGTCGGGCTCCGTGCTAACAGCTCAGAGCCTGGAGCCTGCTCCGGATTCTGTGTTTCTCTCTCCCTCTGCCCCTCTCCCGCTCTGTCTCTGTCTCAAAATTACATAAATAAACATTTAAAAAATTACAAAAATAAAAGGAAAGGGAAGGAGGAAAGAACTAGCCTGATGCTTCCACACAGTTTCCTTCTCAGGCAGATCAGTTTTTGGAAGGAATACATATACACGTGGCGGATCTGGACATTGATATCTTTATAACTATCTATGCCCACCTAGGCCTTGGGAGGTCTGTAAGGACTCCCAGTGATGTGCATACACCAGTCTGAAGCCAGCTTTCCTATGCTTCTTATTGTACCCAATAATATGCTGAGATAGTTAGTACTAATACTTCATTTACATAGTAATTGACCTAGAAAGGAAAATGGCAACTCCAAAACCATTAGCAAAAACGTATAAGCAGAACTATCCATTTATTTTCATCGGCATATTCTTCTATGTTGATATTTTTTTAACTTTGCTTAAAAGCAGTTTCGCATCATCTAACCTATACATCATATATGTGACCACGTGAAATCCACACTGCAGTAATAAAGTAATTAGTAATTAGACCAGTTCTAGTCGCCATTCCTACTTTGCTTAGATAATGTTCAGGCTCTATCTTCTGCACTGTATTGTACCTTAGTTTTAAAAAGCCGTTTCAAATAACAGTATAAAAAAAAACTGCTGATGGTAGAAAAGGCTGGAATCAAAGTCGTATTTTTAAATCCGCCTGAATGCGTCGATTACACATGTGTCGGTAGGTTGAAATGACCATTGGCAGATGATGCATACGTTACAGACAACATGGGTCTTCAGGAGTAGTTCACTTCAAAATTGTGAGCTAATGTAAAAACATGACTATTTTTTGCCAAACTGAAATCTTAGCTTTCTGTTGTTGACAGAAAATGCTTCCAAGGCAGGATTAAAACAAGAGCAGCGCCAAGATATTCAACTGCCTGGTGGGACTGCGCTGTCCCAGGAAGCACTGCCAGTCAGGATGAATGCTTGGAAATCAACAGAGGTAAGTCACTGTGTCAGTTTCCCCATTGCCACCGTAGCAAATTACCACAAACTCAGTGCCTTCAATCAGTGCAAATGTGTCATCTTACACCTCTGTAGCTCAGGAGTCTGACACAGGTCTCGCTGGGCTAAAATCAAGGTGTCTGCAGGCTGCCTTCCCTTCTGGAGGCCTGGGGGGAGGGGAGGGGAGATTTGTTTCCCTGTGCTCTCCGGATTCCTGTATTCCAAGAGAAACGCTGCTTGTCTTTTACTTTTGTTGTCTTTTATTTTACACCGTTTTAAATAAGAATGAGGTTAAAATACGAAAGTTTTCCTTTAACACTCATGCTTAAAACAAATCTTATTGGGGCACCTGGGTGGCTCAGTTGGTTGAGGATCTGACTTCGGCTCAGGCCATGATTCTGCAGTTAGTGGGTTTGAGCCTCTAGTCGGGCTCTGTGCTGACAGTCAGAGCTGGAGCCTGCTTCAGATTCTGTCTCCATCTCTCTCTGACCCTCCCCTGTTCATGCTCTGTCTCTCTCTTAAATATAAGTGAAAACATTAAAATTAAAAAAAAAAACTTATAAAGAAATTCTTTACCCTAATAGAATAAAGATCTTATTTTTTCTTCTAAATAAAATCCTTGTGTCCTCTAGAATTTTGCCATATACTGTAAGCGGGGATCTTTGTACCCCTGGGGTCTTTATACTGTTAGGCCACCCTTTCCAAAGGAGAATCACCGATGACAAAGCCCACAAAACGCAAGAGGAGTTGGTTATTCAGGTTTATTTTAGTCCAGCCGACTGGCCCTTCCCGAGCACCCGAAAAGTCCTCGGAAGAGCGCCCCACCAAGCCATAGCTCAGGGTTTAAATAGGGAGAAGGGCGAAGCCCGCATACAGAAGCGAGAATTTTGCGATTAGAGGTGGGGATTGCTTAACAGTCGCTTGAAGAACATGTTTGACCATTCTAATCACAATGTTCACTAAGGACTTGCATCTCAGGGACTTGCTGGAGCCAGGAGGAGGCGGGTTGCTCAACCCCTGACCTTTTACCAGAATAGATAGAGTTTGAGATCAAACAATGGTTGGTATTTCTTCATTTGCAAGCCCCTCACCTTTTGGCCCAAGGGAGTTTTTACAGTACCCCTGTGGAGAAACAATAATTTATTGTACAGTCCATCTCTAACTACTCATCTAAAAAAACTTTTTAAAAGACTTCGAGGAAGTTGCAAAAATAATACAGACTCTCATGTACCCTTTACCCAGCTCCCCCAATGTTGGCATCTTTAATAACTGTAGTACAAAATCAGAATGAGAAAGTGGATGTTGGTATGTTATGGCTAACTAGACTACAGACCTTATTCAGTTTCCAAATTTTCAATTCACTATTCAATTAAAAAAGTTCTTCTAATGTTTATTTATTTTTGAGAGAGAGAGAGAGAGAGAGAGCATAAGTGGGAGAGGGGCAGAGAGAGAGGGTGATACAGAATCTGAAGCAGGCTCCAGGCTCTGAGCTGTCAGCACAGAGCCCAATGCGGGGTTCGAACTCATGAAACACGAGATCATAACCTGAGCCAAAGTCAGATGCTTAACCAACTGAGCCACGCAGGCGCCCCACACTGTTCAATTTTTTAACCTTCATTTGTGTGTGTCTGTGTGTGTGTGTGTGGTAGGGGGGTTCTATGCAATTTTATTTTAAGTATAGATTAATGTAATCAGCACCAAAAGAAATCCCTCATGCTCTCCACCCCATCTCATTCCCCAACCCCCAACCACATCCTCTCCTAACGACCACTAGTCTTCTCTCTCTTTATAGTTTTATTATTTCTAGAATGCTATGTAAATGAATTCAGATAATATGTAACCTTTTGAGATAGTTTTCATTTTTTTCACTTAGCATTATGCTCTTTGATATCCATTCAGGTTGTGAAGTTTTCATACCTCTGAGATAAATGTCTAGGGGTGTGATTGCTGGGTTGTGTATTAAATACTCGCTAAATTCGGTAAGAAATCGTCGACCTGTTTTCTAGAATGGCTGTACCATTTTACACTCCCACCAGCAGTATATGAGAGCTCTAGCTTCTCTGCATTCTCACCAACTTTTGACATCCACTTTTATTTTGGCTCTTCGAATAGGTCTGTGGTGATATCTCATTGTGATTTTTAGTTAGTGTTTCCCAAATGGCTGATGATGTTGAACATCTTTTCATGTGCTCATTTATATCATATTAACTTCTCTTTGGTGACATATATGTTCATATCTTTTGCTCATTTTCTAACTGGACTGAGTGTTCATTACCATTGAGTTACGAGAGTTCTTTGTATGTTCTGGATACCAGTGTGTTTCTATTCATACTCTCATCCATGAAGATGTTCATCTTGTTTTTGAGCATGACCTGTGTCTTTAATTTTCACATTTGTATTTTTCTCTTTCGTTGCTGTGTGTCTGGGGAGGGAAGGTATCCCCAGAACGTGAATTTACAGAAACATCTTGACTGGAAATATGTTCCACTCAAGACTATTGACAGTGATCTCATCACTCATTTGTTTTCCTGTTTTATGTGTTTCTCCTTCTAGAAGGAAAGCTCCTTGAGGGTAAAGACCATTTTAGTCTTATTCATTACTGAATCTTCACTTGCCAAGTTTTTGTTGATGAAGAAATGACTGAAGGGTAGACACTCAATTTTGATGTTCTTCTCTTCCTTTCCTGTGAAAGAGGCTTGTTTGGTCTCCTGCTTGGAGCGCTTTGTTTAGAGTCCCCTCCCACACAGCTCTTGTGAGAGTGGCCACGTTATTTCTCGACCTTCTGTTCTCAACCCTTGTCCTGAAGAACCCCGTTAGGTATTGGATTTACCCGATATTCTAGCAGCTCAGAAAAGTACATAAAATTAAAATTTCATTTTTCCTTCATTGCATCATAGCCCATGGACTGAAAATGTGTAGATTATTTTAAAAGATATGACATTAAGTCAGAAATTATTTTTAAATATGAGGTCAGTTTTGTTTACCGCTGATGGCTTTTAAGGGAGAAAATAGACTTGAATAATATTCCATGCTTTGGAGCCTAACAAAGGCATAAAATGCCACCTAGCTTTTTTTGTATCAGTCTTCAAATTGTCACTATTAATGTTTTTTTCTGACTTTAGAGGAACCCACTATAATTGATTAACATCATTCAGCATCTTATATCAGTTATAAAAAAATGGTGCCCTTCTTTCAAAAGAAGTTTAAAGCTAGGTTTCCCCTTTTTCAAAGCATTACTGTATCATGGCACGATTCCATCATTTTACTGACAAGCGCCTCCCATTATTACTGCAACCCAAAATATCCTCTGTAGAAATCTGCTTTTGTGGCAGAAGACAAAACCTACCAGGCTGAACAGTCAATCTAATTGTTATTGCCAAATGTACTACATCTACATTAAAATTCTCATGTTCTTAATACAGAATGAGAAAGAAATGATACTGTTGATTGCTTAGGCAGACGAAGGGTGCTTAAAAATATCTCCTAAAAACTTTAAATAGAAATCTCCTTAACTATTCTCTTTCTACAAATGAAAGGATGATCTAAAAGCAGTAAATAAAATTCTTAACAGAATAGGGCATTCAAAACCAGAACAGTGCTGGCTTCTGGTACTTTCAAAACTAAGGAAAGCCTTTAAATGTACGACACTTCGACATGGATGTTTTCTCTCTAGGTACTGCCCAGAATCTTTATTATTAAATTTGCTAATCAGTAAGGCTACTGTGTAGCTTTTCACCACCTCAAAAGACCTTCTTTTCCTGTTTGAGGAGATTCCACATTGAGGGTTATGATTTTTTTATTTTTATTTTTTTGGTCACAGTTGTTTCTATAGCAACAGATAGGGATGCTATGAATTGGTTCACACAAAATTAAAGCTGACCAAAGCCTTCAGTCTAGTTGTGAGTTGCTAAATTGCTAGTGATGGAAGATAAATGTTTATTTCCTCCTGCTTCTGTTTATTATTTTGTTAAATGAAGAGTAAACCCTTTTTATCCTTGGGCTTATTAGCATATCATTTATTATATTTGCAAAACTTTGAACTCATCAGAGCTGTTAGGGAAATGGAAATTATACCTATTCTAATCATGTTAATCCATCATCCACTTACTTCTTTTCTGCATCATTGCTTTGTGCTGAAAAGCCCTTTTTTTATTTTCATGCTTGTACTTTTATTCTTTTTAAGTTGGAAGGTACTTGCTGGAAAAAGCTTAAACAATATGAAAGGGTAAAGAGTGAAAACCAAAGTTTCTTCTTACTTCTCTGTTTACCTTCAGTTCCTTTCTTTGGAGGTATCCGTTACTTATTAGATTCTTAGAAATTTGGGAGGGAAATTTTCTGTGTCCATATATTTTTTTTACCTAAGGATTCATCCATATACACTCCTCTGCAGCATGCTTCGAACTAACCAATATATCTTGCACATCTTTTATATAATAAATGCAATCATTTGATGTGTATTGTTCCAAATCTTTTTCACTAAACTGTAGATCATGGATATCTTTCTCTCTCAGTATGTATATGTGCTGTATTCCTTTTTATTTTTTAAAATTTTTAATGGTTATTTATCTTTTGAGAGAGAGAAAGAGAGACAGAGCACGAGCAGGGGAGGGACAGAGAGAGGGAGACACAGACTCCAAAGCAGGCTCCAGGCTCTGAGCTGTCAGCACAGAGCCTGATGTGGGGCTTGAACTCACAAACTGTGAGATCAAGACCTGAGCCGAAGTCGGATGCTTAACCGACTGAGCCACAGGCGCCTCTAGCTGTGCTGTATTCTTGATGCATAAATGAATCTTCATTTATTTGGCCATCTGTTGGTCGTCATTTAGGGATATTTTTATGTTTTTGTCTATTAAAAGCAATATTGTAATAACACCTCTTGTACATATTTTATATGATGCTGTCCTGGAAAGGGAATTGCTAAAAGGTTCTATTTATTTTTAGTGTTGAAAAATACTGCCAAATTCTCCTCCCAAAAGTTGTCCTCTAGTTTATATTCACCAAAATCATGTCTTTGCAAATACTGAGAATTATCAAACTTGTGCATTTTTTTGTCCATCTGAAAGGTGGAAAATTTTTGTTTTATTTCACTGTGATTATAGGTATGATTGGAAGAGCTTTTCGTGTGTTTTTTGGGAATTTGTGTTTCTTTTTTTAAGTTTATTTATTGACTTAGAGAGAGAGAAGAAACCTGAGTGGGGGAGGGGCAGAGAGGGAGAGAGAGAGAATCCCAAGCAGGCTCCTCACTGTCCACACAGAGCCCAGTGTGGGGCTCAAACTCACGAACCATGAGATCATGACAGAGCGGAAACCAAGAGTCACACACTCAACCAACCACACCACCCAGGTGCCCCGTGTTTCTTTTTTATGATTAACTCTGTTCATCTCTTTTGCTCATTTTTCTGTTTGGTTTCCCATCTTTTTGTTAACAGTTTCTGAGAACTGTTTGGCTAGTAAGTAATTAGCCCGTTGTCTCCTTCTTTATCTCTCTATTCATTTCCAGGTTTTCATTTGATTTTTTATTTTACTTATGGCTCTTTTTTTTTTTTTTTTTTGCCTTTGTGAAGGGAAAACATACTGCTCTTCCTGTTTCTTTTTCCCTCTCACATTGCCATCACACTTCACTTCTGACACGAGAGATGTAGATTTTCCACACACCCAGCTATTCTCACAGCACTAGCTGGGTGTCCTGCAATTTAACTCAGTTCTGACACTGTCTGCCTGAAGATGATCAGATTTCACAGGCTTAAGTGCTCAGTCCACAAAACTTCCTCGCCCCCACCTCTCATTTCAGATGCCAATTCCAAGTCTCGGGCTGTCACCTGTACTTCTGACCTGCGGTAAATCCGGGTTCCCATGACCCCCCTCCTTGGGTTTGATCATTTGCTAGAACAGCCTAAGAACTCACGGAAACATTTACTCACAGGCGGTGATTTATTATATAATAAAGGATATGATAACGGATGCAGATGACTTGCCAGATGTAGAAATATACAGGGCAAGGCCCGGAAGTTTCCATAGTGCAAGAGTTTCTGTCCCCATGGAGTTGGGCTGTGTCACCTTCCCAGCATGTACATGTAGTCACCAACCAAAAAGCTCTCTGCACCCCAAACATTTGGATTTTTATGGTGGCTTCATCACATAAGCACAATTGATCATTTACTCCATCTCGAGTCTCTCTCCCCTTCCAGGAGGATGGGGTGTGGGGCTGAAAGTTCCAGGCTTCTAATCATGGCTTGGTCTTTGTGGTGACCGGTCCCCAACCTGAAGCTATCCAGGAGCTCACCACGAGTCATCTCACAAAACAAAAGGTACTCTGAGCTCCCAGAAAACCTAGAAAATCACTCCAAGTGATTTAGGAGCTCTGTGTCAGGAACTAGGGTCAAAGACCAAATATTAAGAGAAAAGGTGCTCCTGGGGCACCCAGGGGGTTCAGTCGGTTGAGCGTCCGACTTTGGCTCAGGTTATGATCTCACCATTCATGGGTTTAAGCCCCAAGTCGGGCTCTGTGCTGACAGCTCGGAGCCTGGAGTCTGCTTCGGATTCTGTGTCTCCCCCTCGCTCTGTCCTTCCCCCCCTCCTCAAAACTAAACAAATATTTTAAAAAAAAAAGATGCTCTTAGTGCTCTTATCACTTAGGAAATTACAGGAGTTCAGGAACTCTGTGCCAGAACCAAGCCATGGACAAGGATCGAATACATATTTATTATAACTCCAATATCACAGCCTCAAAGCAGTCTTTAATGTTTGTTAAAAAGTAGTCAAATTTGCCTTTCCATTACGGCTTCTAGATTTTAAGTCATTCTTGAAAAACCTTCCCTAGTCTAAGATTGTTTAAATATCACCCTGGCTTTTTATTTTAACAAGCCATGTTTTAGTTCAGCTTTAGATTCACAGCAGAAGTGAGTAGAAAGTAAGAGCTTTTCCCATATGCCCGATGCATACCCCCACCCGCCTCTGCCCTGTCTGACCTCCCCCACGATTCACATCCACACCAGAGTGGTACATTTGTTATACTCAATGAACCTAAAATAATGCTCGTTACTTTCCAGAGACCATGGTTTACGTTGAGGTTTGTTGTGTATTCTGTGGGTTTTGGCAAATGTATGATGATATTATCTACCATTATTGTGTCATAGAGAACAGTTTTCATTGTACTAAAAATCCTCTGTGTTCCTTCTGTTTATTCCTTTTCCTGCTAACCCCTGGAAGCCACTGGTCCTTTTACCATTTCCTTAATTTTACCTTTTTCAGAAAGTCATATGGCTGGAACCATACAGTATGTAGCCTTTCCAAACTGGTTTCTTTCATGCAGTAATATGCATTTAAGATTCCTCTATGTCTCGGGGCGCCTGGATGGCTTAGTCAGTTAAGCGTCCAACTTTCACTTAGGTCATGATCTCGCGGTTCGTGGGTTTGAGCCCCGCGTCGGGCTCTCTGCTGACTGCCAGCTCAGAGCCTGGAGCCTGTTTCAGAGTCTGTGACTCCCTCTCTCTCTGACCCTCCCCTGCTCACGCTGTCTCTCTCTCTCTCTCTCTCCTTGAAATAAATAAAACATTAAAAAAAAAAGATTCCTCTATATCTCTTTATGGTTTGATAGCTCATTTCCTTTTTTAACACTGAATAATATGCCATCGTCTGGGGGTGACTGGGTGACTCAATCAGTTAAGCATCTGACTCTTGATTTCAGCTCAGGTTGTGACCCATGGTTCGTGAGTTCAAACCCTGCATCAACCTCCACACATGGGAGCCTGCTTGGGATTCTCTCTCTCTCTCTCTCTGTCCTTCACCTGCTCATGCTTGCTCTCTCTCTCTCTCTCTCTCTCTCTAAGAATAAATTTTTAAAAAGATGCCATTGTCTGGATGTACCACAGTTTATTAGCCATTCACCTCCTGAAAGACATCGTTGCTTCCAACTTTTGGCAATTATGAATAAAGCTACTATGAACAATTGTGTGTAGGTTTTTGTGTGGAGTTAAGTTTCAACTCTTTTGGGTAAATACCAAAGAGTGCAATTGCTAGGTTGTGTGGTCAGTGTATGTTTAGTTTTGCAAAAAACTACCCTAATTCTTTTATGCTTTAATTTAAAAAATATTATTTAAATGTTATCCATCAACAATTTATTTGATGAATGGAGAGTGTTAAAGATTCACCTTTAAAATTTTATTTTTACAAATGATAGTCATCTGTTTCAATGCCGTTTGTTGAACCATCCACCTTTTCTCCATTGACTTGAATTGTGGCTTCAATCACATAATAAATTCCCATTTAAGCTTTGGTCCATTCCTGGATTTTCTACTTTTTTATATTAAAGATGTGTAAAGATCAGCTGTAACATTTAAAAAAGAAAGAAGGAAAGGCTACTCATAAAGGGAAAGAGAGGAATAAGGTGGAGAGGAGAAGTAGAAGCTAGATTTCTTTGATTATACTGTGATTTTAGATTTGTCATTGGAAACCTTTTGGATTGGAAATATTTTTGCATAATTATGAAACAAAATTGAACTAAAGAATGTAGTCCTTTAAAATGTAAAATAAAATTAAACAAATGTTCCTTGCATTCAGTAGGTGTTTTTATTCTAAGATGTTGGCATTTTTGATCTGAGATTATTGGGAATATAATGTGTAATCAAATGAGTAGTCATGACATACTCTATTTATATCCTCTTTGATGTCCTTGAGAACTGGGATTCTCAGTGTGGGGGAAAGGAGACATGCACGTAAGATAGAAGAGATTGTCATGACCCAATAGACCCGAATTGGACTGAAAACATATTACTAGAAACTAATGAGGAATTTTACCTGACATTTTTTGGGAAAATAAACTGAATTATTCATAGGTCAAAGGGGAAGTCTCAGAGGAAATTTAAAAATACATGTCACCAAATGAGAAGAAAACACAACTTATGAAACTATATGAGGCACAGGTAAAGTAGTGGGTCAGAGAGAAATTTATGGCACGAAATGCTTATATTAGAAAAGAGGAAGGTGTAAAATCAGTTATTAGGTTTCTTGAAAAAAAAAAAAACAAGAAAAACAATAAACGTACATGAACCCGAAGAAAGAAAATAATAAAGAGCAGAAATTAATGGAATTGAAAGCAGGGAAACAGTTAACAGAGAAAATGATTGACACAAAAAGCCAGTTCTTTGAAAAATAGAAAATGGATAAACCTCTTTCTAGCGAGACTGCCTAAGAGAAGACCCAACCGCCAATATCAGGATGAAACAGGAGGTCATTACAGTTCTTTTAGCTATAAAAGGATAATAAAGAATTACTGGCAACAACTTTATGCTCATAAATTTGACAATTTAGAAGAAATAGAACAATTTCTCAGAAAGCGGAAACTACAAAACTTCAAAGAAGATGAAATAGAACCATTAAAAAATTTTTAATGTGTATTTATATTTGAGAGAGAGAGAGACAGAGACAGGGACAGAGTGCAAGTGGGAGAGAGGCAGAGAGAAAGAGGGAGACACAGAATCTGAAGCAGGTCTCAGTCTCTGAGCTGTCAGCACAGAGCCCGACACAGGGCTCCAACTCATGAACCGCGAGATCTTGACCTGAGCTGAAGTTGGACGCTTAACCAACTGAGCCACCCAGGAGCCCCTGTAACCATTTTTTTTTAAGTGAATTTGTAATATAAGTCTCCTGAAAAAGAAATCTCCAAGTCCAGATGGTTTTACAGGAGAATTCTATCAAACATTTAAATAAAAATATGCACTATTTTTACACAAATATCTTTCAGCAAATAGGAGGGACTACTTCCCAGTTCATTTTATGAGGCAAGTATTCTGCTACCAACCCCAGAACAAGACAGTGTAAAAAAAAATACCATGATCTCTCATGAAATTAGAAGCAAAAATCCTCAAAAAAAAAAAAAGTATCCAATTGAATCCAGCAATGTAATTTTAAAAATTATAAACCAGAACCAAGTGGGATTTAATCTAGGTGTGACTCAATTTGAAAGTTAATGACTGTAATTTATCATATCGACAAATTAAAGAAGAAAAATCATAAGATTTTTGTAAATTGATGTAGAAAACATTTAACAACATTCAGTACCCATTCATGATAAAAACTCAGCAACTAGAAATAGGTAGTTTCCTTAAATTGATAAAGATTATCTACAAAAACCTGTAATAGCATCATACTTGACAGTATTTCAGCTTTCCTTTCAAGATTGGGAACAAGGCCAGGACTTACTCAACATAGTATTAGAAGTTCCAGCCACTGCAATAAGAAAAGAAAAGATATGTAGAATGTAGAAACAAAATGAAAACTTTCCTTCTTTATAGATTGCATAGAAAATCTCAGAGAGATGACAACAAGAAACTTATAAGAACAGCAAGCGAATTCAGTAGGAGTGTAGGATACAAGATCAGCATACGTAAATCAATTGCATTTTTTATCTTTTTTATTTTTAATGTTTATTTTTTTGCTTTTGAGAGAGAGTGAGTGAGCACAGGGGAGGGGCAGAGAGAGAGGGAGACAGAGAATTCTAAGCAGGTTCTGAGTTGTCAGCACAGAGCCTAATGTGGGGCTCGAACTCACAAACCTGAGCCAAAATCAAGAGTTCGGTGCTTAATGGACTGAGCCACCCAGGCACCCCTGAATTTTTAAACTTTTTAAAAAAATCTTTATTTTTGAAAGAAACAAGAGGGAGGGGCAAAGAGAGAGAGAGACAGAGAGACAGAGACAGAGAATCTGAAGCTGGCTGCACACTGTCAGTTCACAGCCTGACTTAGGGCTTGAACTCATGAACTGTGAAGCCATGACCTGAGCTGAAATGGGACACTTAACTGACTGAGCCACCCAGGCACTCCTCAATTGCATTTTTATGTACTAATAGTGAACATGTGGAAATTGAAATTAAGACACACACCATTTGCAATTGCTGCCCCAAAATGAAATCCTTATGTATAATTGTAACAAAACATGCATAGAATCATGACAGGTGAAAATTAAAAAATACTGATGAAAGATTTTAAAGACCACTCAGTTAAAGACATACCATGTTCATGGATTGGAAGACTGGTCATAGTAAAGATGCCCCTAATTACTCTATAGGTTTAATGCAATTCCTATAAAAATTCCAGCAACATTTTTTTTTGAGACAGCAATAATAAGCTTATTCTAAAATTTATATGGATATAAAAATATTAAAAAAATAAAATAAAATAAAATTGATATGGAAAGGCACAGGCTTTAGAATAGCTAAACCATCTTGAAAAAGATGAATAAAGTAGAACTAATCACTCTGCCTGATATTAAGCCTACTGAATAGTTACTGTAATCAAGAGAGTGTGGTATTGGTGGAGAGATAGACACTTATGTCAGTGAAGCAGGATAGACAACCAAGAAATTAAACCCACACAAATATGGCCAATTGATTTTTAACAGAGGAACAAAAGGAATTCAATGGAAGAAGGATAACTTTTTCAACAAATGATATTGGGGCAGTTGGACATTCGTATAGGCAAAACCATGAACCTCAGTTTAAGCCTCATATAGAAATTCAGTCCAAGTAGATCATGGACTTAAATGTAAAATGTAAAACTCTAAAACTTTTTTAAAACACTGGAGAAAAATCTTCGGGATCTAGGCTAGCCAAATGCGTGATCCCTAGAAGAAAAAAACATGTTAGACCTTATCACAAAAGGATATAAAAACAAGTTACAGCCTGGGGGAAAATATTTGCAACCCACATATCTGGCAAAGGACTAATATCTGGAGCACTACAAAAACTTCTCAGGGCACCTGGCTGTCTCAGTCGATAGAGCATTAGATGCTTAATCTCAAGGTCGTTGAGAACACGCCCTCTATTGGGCACGAGGCCTACTTTTTAAAAAATCAAAAATTAAAAATATAACCTCTCAAAGGGCAACAGTTAAAACTCAAACACAACCTAATTAGAAAATGTGCAAATGACAGGAACTGTCACTTCAGCAAATACAGACAGCAAATAAGAAAAGATGTTCAGCCTCATTACCCATGACGAATATGTAACTTAAACACACAATGAAATCTCAAAATGGCTAAAATAAAAATTAGTGACAACACCAAATGCTGAGGGAAATGGGATCACTCCAAATGACTAGTGAGAATGTCAAATTGTAAAGCTACTCTGGAAAACAGTTTGGCGGTGTCTAATAAAACTAAACATGCAGCTACCATATGACAGAGCAATTGCATTCTTAGACATCTATCCCAGCAACGTGGAAACTTACTTTCCTACACAAAGATATACGTAGTGTTCACAGCAGCTTTATTTATAATAGCCCAAATCTGGAAACAATCCAGGCGTCCTTTGACAGGTGAAACAAACTAGGATGCATCTATACCACGGATACAACACAGCATTAAAAAAGGAACGAGTTATTAATGTCTGAAACAACACAGATGAATTTCTGGGAATTATGCCAGGTGAAAAGAGCCTATTCCAAAAGGTTACATCCTGTATGGCTCCATTTATATAACATTTCTTCAAATGTCAAAATTATAGAAATGGAGAACAGATTAGTAGTTTGGGGGGGGCAGGCTGTGGTAATAAAAAGGAATCAGGAAGGGTCCTTATGGTGATAGAAATGTTGTGTATTTTGACCGTATCAGTGTCAATATCTTGGATAATGGGTACTACAGTTTTTAAGATGTTATTTTTAGGGAAAACGGGGTAAAGGATACACAGGATCAGTCTGTATTATATCTTAATACATGTGAATCTACAATGACTTTAAAATAAAAGTTAAATTATAAAAAGGGGCAACTCCCTTGGAAAATGGTAAACTTTCTGTTGTAACTTCAATGAAGTTAAAAATTAACCTGTCCTATGACCTGGCCATTCTACTCCTGTGTAAATATCCAGGAGTGATGAGTACATTTGTCGGTAAAAAGGTTTATATAAGATTGTTCATAGTATCTTTATTCTTAATAGCTGAAATTTGGAAACAATCCAGGTGTCCATATGGAGGAGACTGTATACACAAATTGTGGTATATTCCTACAATGGAATACTTCTTACGAGAAAAAGGAACTGATGCACACAAAATATGGATTTTTTTCGCAAACATTATGTTAAGCAGTGGGAATCAGAGACGAGAGTACATTGTGTATGATTACATTCTTATGAAGTTCAAGAACAGGCGAACTCATTGATAACCACAGAAGATAGAGCACTGTTTTCCAGTAGTGGGAGGATGGGATCAACTGGAAAGGGGGAACTTTCTGGAGTGACATAGGTATACGCATAATGTTAAAACCTATTGAGCTCTACACTTAAGGTTGATGCATTTTCCTCTACATTGATTATACCTTAAATAAAGCACTGTAAAACAGATCTTTGTTCATGGGGCAAAAAGACATGTCAACTGCTCCCACCATATGGACTTAATTTGAATCCTCTCTTAGACAAGCTATAGAGAAACCTATTTAATGGCACTCATGAGAAATTGAAAAGTTTATAATTGATGACATTAAGGAGTTGTGAAGTTTATAGGTATAAAATAATAATGTTAAAGAGTTCAGCTCATTTAGAGAGAGGTACAGTGATTTATCTAGGACTGGCGTCACAATAAAGCAGATGAGGACTGGTAGGATGTAAGTGAAACAAGATTGGCCATGTATTTATTGATTTGTTTCACCTGCATGATTGGATTGATTATCATCTATGTTTTACTCCATGATAAAAAGTTGAAGTTTAAAATTTTCAATACAAGATAGGGACCCCTGGGTGGCTCAGTTGATTAAGTGTCCGACTCTTGCTTTTGGCTCAGGTCATGATCTTGCAGTTTGTGAGATCGAGTCTCATGTCTACCTCTGCGTTAACAGCATGGAGCCTGCTTGGCATTCTCTCTCTCCCTTTCTTTCTGCCCCTCCCCTGTTTGCTTGCATGCTCTCATTCTCTCTCTCAAAAATAAATAAACATTTAAAAAAAGATATACACGAGTAACTTTATTAGTACCAGTAAAACAGAACAACCGGCCTCTGAGATCGTATGCCCTACGGGTGCTCAAGGGTGGTAGAGAAGTTCGCTCCTCAAAAGAATCATGGCTTGTCTGCTCTAGGTGTCTTCATCAAGGAGTGAGGATCTCTAAGGGTAAAAAACCACCCTATGCTCAGTGGACACCAAGTGTATAGATAACTTATGTTTGAGTTCCTTCAATTAAAATGTGTTTATGCTAGCACATGTAGACACAGTCTATCTTCATAGATCGTCCATCTATTTTACCAAATTGAAGCGGTGGGATTACTGATGTTTTTCAACCTTCCTGTGCTCTCTTATTTTCTTTAAGGACCTGATGTTATTTTATGAGGACGATCCAAAGCCAGTTTTACCCACGGTTCCTCCTCCTGTTATCTCGTCAACTAAACTGTTATCAGAAGAACAAGCAGACATTTGTAACCTCTGTGATGCAGGTAAATTGAGTAAAGAATAGAAAGTTTACGCAGAAACATCAATAAGAAACACTGGGCAGGAGTTGCTTTTCATCCGATTTTATTTTGTGAAATATAGCAATAATGGCTTTACCTTTGATAATTTAACTTTGATAATGGGGGCTGGGACCAGCATGGATGAATTCAACCCACGCGTAACCCTGTAATCTCATTTTACCATTTGCTTCAATGGTTTTTTCCCTCTATTTTGCATTTTTTTCCTTTTTCACTGTTCCAAAAATTAGTAGCCGCAATCAGATCTCTTACGAATACTTTAAAAAAGCAGAAGTATTAATTTGAGTTCCTTTTTTCATTTGTATAAACTTCTCTTTGATAACGAGTTTAAATCATGACTTTTTCATAAGCAAGCATTAGACCAGAATACATGGGATCCCCCAAATTGGCTAATCACCTCTTGACTAATTAACATGTGAGGAGGTACAGTATAAAATGATACAGACTGGCCTCCAATAAATTACATGATCAGATTCCAGCTGGGCTCTGCTGTTGTGCAGACCTGATTGATTGACCGTGGCACCACTCCATACTGTCTCTATTTTTCAGAAACTCTCAATTTTTAATACATTCTTCCTCTTGCTTTTCTCAAAAAATAGGACTCGAGACCTTCTGCCAAGTTGAAAATGAAACATTCTCGTTAGTATCTTTCATCCCCTCATTTATCTTTGCTTTTATATCCATCCAGACATCCCTTCCTGCATTGCAGAGGTGGCTCTTCTGTTCTGAGTTTCATCTTCTCCCTCGTCTTTGGGCCATGCACCTCGGTTTTCTCCTACATAGATCCCAAATATCCAAAATATAAAAGACCACTGTAGGTTACTAGTGTAGATTTCTTTTACAAGTTCACGTTTATGCAATTTTCTTATACAGCTGGTCCTGAGAATGATGAGGATATTTCAACAAACACAAAACAAGAAGTCGTGGCTTATGGTGATATTTGTAGGACAAAGATGGTATTACTCACGTGGATAATTAGTTATAAGTGGTTATCATTTTTTAGACAGCTTGCTTTGTCTTCTTAGAATACACTTTATGGAAACTGGTCCAGATCCAGAAGCTTCAAAGAAGAATAGTAAGGAAAACATTTTTGTGATCTAATATTCCCTTATATTTCCCCCTCCAACATTTAAAAAAAATTTTTTTTAATGTTTTATTTATTTCTGAGAGAGAGACAGTGTGAGCAGGGGAGGGTCAGAGAGAGAGGGAGACACAGAATCTGAAACAGGCTCCGGGCTCTGAGCTGGCTGTCAGCACAGAGCCCGACACGGGGCTCAAACCCACAAACCGTGAGATCATGACCTGAGCCAAAGTCAGACGCTCAACAGACCGAGCCACCCAAGCGCCCCCAACATTTCTTTAATAGACTTCATTTTTTAGAGCAGTTTAAGGCTCACAGTAAAATTGAATGGAAGGTACAGCGATCTCCCCATATAACCCTGCCCCAAACAAGATCAGCTTCCCAGACTACAAACACCTCACATTTGTTGCAATCAGCCAACCTACATCAACGCTTTGTTATCAAAGACCATAGTTTACATTAGGGCTCGCTCTTCGTGTTGTATATCCTACGGGTTTTGACAACTGTGTACGCCATTGGAGTATCGTACAAAGCATTTCACTGCTCTGCAAAGCTTCTGTGCTCTGTCTGCCATTCCTCCCTTCCTCCTAACCTCTGACAACCACGGAGGCTCTAACTGTCTCCACCATTTTGCCTTTTCCAGAAAGCCATAGAGTTGGAATCATAGAGGATATAGCCTTTTTCAGACTGACTTCTTTTATTCAGTAGCACGTATTTAAAGCTCCCCCATGTCTTTTCGGGACTCGATAGCCCATTTCTTCTTAGTGCTGAATAGATATAGAGCAGTTATCCATTCACCTGCTGAAGAACAGCTTAGTTGCGTCTAAGTTTTGGCAATCATAAATAAAGTGGCTAAAATATCCATCTGAAATAAGGTTTCCCCGCCAACATTTTAATACAAGTGAAATTGAATGAATGAGGCTAAGCAGAAGCCTTTAAGAGGAAAAAAGTCACAAAACCCAGCGAGTGAGGGATGACTCCCCCCTGTGACTTGGTTGGAACTCATCTTAACTGGGGGAGCTTTTCCTATTTTTGAGTCTTTCTTTTCTCCCGTCCTTCCTTCACACCCATCTCAGAGATGTCTTGCTAAAATGCAGATCTAAATGTTTCACTTCCCAGCTTAAAAACTTTCAGTAGTTTTCCACTGCCAATAGGCCAATAGGATGTTTAATTTTTTTTTTTTTTTTTGCTGTCACATAAGACTTTTCATGGCCTGCTCCCAGCCAGCGTTTGTAATTTCATCACCCAATACTGCCAATATTCACAATGCACTGCGGCATTCTATTACTTGTATAGTTTCTTCTCCTCAGAAAGTCTTTGTTCCAGTTACTTCGGCGGTGTAACACATTGCTCTAAAGCTCTGTGGCACAAAATAACCGCTTATTCTGCTCATGGAATTCTCTGGGTCAGGAATTAGGACAGGACACAGTGGGGATGACTTAGCTGTGCCCCATGACGTATGTTTGGGCCTCAACCCGAGGACACAAAGGCTGGGGACGGGAATCATCTGAAGGCTCATTCACTCGTGTGTATGGTAGCTGGTGCCCACTATCGGCCGGGGGCCTCAGTTTCTCTCCACGTGAGCCTCTTCATGTGGTGTCTCCACATGAGCCGGTTTGGGCCTTCTCACAGCATGGTGGCTGGGTTCCAAGGCTGAGAGTCCTGTAAAAGAAAGGACCAGGCAGTAGCTGGAGAATCTCAAAGATCATGCTGTGATACTTCCTTCCCATTCAGTTCATCAAAGTAATCACAAAATCTTGCCCAAGTTCAAGGGGAGGGAACATAGACTCCCATCCCTCTATGGACAAGTGTCAATGTCATATTGAAAGAAAAGCATATACGATGGTGTGTGTGTGAGTACAGTCATCTTTGGAAAATACAGCCTGTCTCCGTCCTCCCCCAGATTACGGACGCTTGACAAGATCCTATTCAAACAGCGAGGCCCAAGAGCTCAAAGGTCACTCTGCTATAAAATGCTTTTTCTACACACTGATTTGTCTTTTCACCGTGCTCCCATGGGACTCCCATGGGATTCAAACAGTATTAATAGGGTCCAAATCCTCCTTGTCTGTCCCTTACCCCAACACAGTTCCCTCGCCGCAGTTCCCTGATACGATCAATGTGTTGATTACCCTCAAGACCTTTCTCTGCATACACACATGTACCTTTAAAAGTAGGTAGAACTGACTTTATTTTGTTTCGGAAGATTGTCCTATATTTTTCTGAAACTCCTTACAGCAATACCACTTGGCCATCCTGTAGGGTATGTCAGTATATGGTATATTTGGAGATATATTTGGAGATATACCATATGTTTTTTTTGTAACTCCTACATTGACTGGGTATTACAGTTTACTTCCCTGCTGATAGATAGTTTGGTGTTTTATATTTTTCATTATTACAAGTGATGCTTCCGTGAATAGCTGTGTGCATATAGGTGAGCATTTATTTAGGGTGGATTCCTAGAAATTGAACCCTTGGGTCATAATATATGCCCATTTTCTTCTTAGTTAATGCTGCCAAATAACCCCTCAAAATATCAATACCAGTTTACACTGGCTCGCAGTATACAGAAGTACTTATTCACGCACACCCTCACCAGCACTTGATATTTTTCAAGTCTTATATTTTTATCGCTTGGAAAAGGTTGCATTGCATAGTAGGTATAATTTGCATATTTCCATGTGTTAACTGGATATTTTTATTTCTTCTTCTGTGCACTGCTTATATCCTTAGTCTTTTTCTTTTGGATTGTGTGTTGTTGATCACTTAAATTAAATGATTTTGTAGCATTTTTACATATGTTGTTAACTACATATAAAATAATAAATTTTTCAGAATAAAAACTGCCCTTTATCTCACCAGCAAAAGACAGGGTTATTCGGGAATAAAAGAGAATTTCAATTCAGGACAAACAAGCTGAGGCAAAATATAGGCAAGCCCAAAGAACGAAGGAGAGGTAGGCTTTCTTAAGGAGAAAAGGAGTAGTTGGGTTAGAAGCTAAAAGTCCATTGGAGTAAACTGAGAATTCCAAGTGTAGTGACTGGCTTCTCGTTGGCTGAGCTGTTGTTGGGAGGGGAGGGAGGTAAGGAAAGCCTCTCTTCTCTCCCCAGTAGTATGCACGTTCAAAGTCAAGTCCTGCTCTTCTTGTCACATGTGCAATTGACTAGAGTGGTAGGGAGTGACAGCTCCTCCTGGGGAACCTTCCAGACTCCATTTTAGTGAGGGTTCCCATTACTAATTTTCACACTGTTCCTAATCCTTTCTGTGGTTCAAGTTGCAAATATCATCTTCTAGGCTATGACTTGTCTTTCAGATTTTTTTTACAGATTTTTGTTTGGTTGGTGTTTTTGTAGAAGTCTTATGTTTTATGTAGTCATGTGTATTATTATTTCGCTTCAGAGATTTTGGTTTTTGTGTTTTGGTAAATTTTTATTAAGGTATAATTAACATGCAGTGTTATAGAAATTTCAGGTGTACAACATAATGATCGGACAGCTCTGTACAACACTCAGTAGTGCTGCTTCCGGTGACAAGTATAGTGACCGTCAGACAACATTATTACAGTCTTATTGACTCTATTTCCTATGCTGTGCTTTTCATCTCTGTGACTTATTTATTTTATAACTGGAAGTTTGTACCTTTATCTATGCCATCGCCCCCCCCACACACACACACCTCCCTCTGGCAACCACCAGTTTGTTCTCTGTATTTAAGAGTCTGCTTTTTGTTTCTTTGTCACTCTGTTTGTTCCTTTGTTTCATTTCTTAGATTCTACACATAAGCTAAATCATGTGGCATTTGTCTTTTTTGTCTAACTTTCCAAAGAAGACATACAGATGGCCAGCAGACACAGGAAAAGCTGCTCAACATCAGTAATCATCAGGGAAATGCAAATCATACCCCCAATGAGATGTCACCCTACACCTGTCAGAATGACTAGAATCAAAAAGACAAGAAATAAGTGTTGGCAAGGGTGGGGAGAAAAAGGATCCCAGTGCACTGTTGGTGGGAATGCAAACTGGTGCAGCCACTGTGGAAAACAATATGGAGGCTCTTCAAAAAATTGAAAATAGAAATACCATATAATCCAGTAATTCCACCACCACTGGATATTCACCCACCACCACTGGATATTCACCCAAAGAAGACAGAAACACCAATTCAAAAAGACACGTGCACCCCTATGTTTACTGCAGTATTATTTACAATGTTCAAGACATGGGCCATTGATAAATGACTGGATAAAGAATTTATGAGATACACACACACACACACACACACACACACACATATTACTTGGCCATAAAAGTGAATGAGATCTCACCATTTGCAGCAACATGGGTGAACCTACAAGGTATAATGTTATGTGAAATAAGTGGAGAAAGACAAATACCATGTATTTTTTGTGTGTTTTAAGAAGGCTTTCCCTACACCACATTCACAGTATATATTCACCCATTTTTAATTTTGTTTTAGTGATTTTATTTTTTTCAGTTTGAGAGAGAGAGAGAGAGCCCACAAGCTGGGAAGAAGGGCAGAGGGAGAGAGAGAATCTTAAGCAGGTTCTATGCTCAGATTAGAGCCCAATATAGGGCTCGATTTCATGACCCTGAGAGTCGAGCGTCGGATGCTCAACCAGCTGAGCCACTCAGGTGCCCCTGTTTTATTTAGTGCTTTAATTTATGTGGATTTAAAGTATTTGTGATGATTCTAGATATGATCAGTGAGTGGCCAGTTGTATCAACAACATTTATTGACTAGTTCATTTCTCTTTGCTGTTTTGAAATGACTCTTTAACTTGTACTAAATAGTATCTGTTTATCAACTCTGTTCTGTTCTGTTGATCCATTCTTCCAATCCCGGTCTGTTTAATTAATTTTTTGTAATTACTATAATAATACGCCATAGTATGAAGGTATTCTATTTTACTTAACCAGTATTATATTAATGGTAACTTAGGTTATTTCCATATTATTACTATTATAAGTAATGATGAAATGACATCTTTCTCTCCTTTCAAATAAAGTAGGCATTAAATTTATTTTGTTATTATTTATAGTATTCTTTTCACAATGCTATGCAAACTCTAAAATACATTATTCTGAATTTCTGTTGATAAATTCTGTCCAGTTCGTAACTTATCCTGTCAACGAATGGTTCTCATCTCCATGTTATGATTTCAGCGGCTTCAGCCCAAAGGCAAAAATAAAGAAGGAGATTCATTCTGTACAGCCTCCTCTTCTCCCTTGCCTTCCCCTTCTTGGGCACACAGTGGTCTGCCGTTCACACTGGCCTGCAGCATGTGGGCGTACTTAGCCCCTCACTAACCCTCCGTCTTAGCTTCACTGATCCTGTCCCTTTCTTTCACTCTCTGAGGGGCCACTCATTTGAATTTTGTGTTCATCATTCTCTGCTTTCTTTATAGTTTTACTACATACGTTTATGCTCTAAACAATCAGTTACTTAGTTTGTGTGTATGGGTTTTAAGCTTTTATTTATTTCTTTTTGAGAGAGAGAGAGCAAGTGTGCACAACTGGGGGAGGGGCAGAGAGAGAGGGAGACACAGAATCCGAAGCAGCCTCCAGTCGCTGAGCGGTCGCCACAGAGCCCAACGCGGGGCTTGAACTCACGAACCAAGAGATCATGACCTGAGCCGAAGTCGGATGCTTAACCAACTGCGCCACCCAGTCACCCCATGTTTTTATTTTTAAGTAATCTCTATACCAACAGGGAGCTCTAACTCATAACTCCTAGATCGGGAGTCGTGTACTCTACCTGTTGAGCCAGCCAAGCACCCCACAATGTTACTTAGTTTTACATGCTTTTAAACTGTACTTAAATAGAGTCATTTTGAATTTATTTTTTGTGACTTCCTTTTATCACTCAATAATATGGTCTTAAGATAACATCTACGTGTGGGGTTGCCTGGGTGGCTCAGTCGGTTGAGCGTCCGACTTCGGCTCAGGTCATGATCTCACAGTTCGTGGGTTCGAGCCCCACGTTGGGCTCTGTGCTGACAGCTCAGAGCCTGGAGCCTGCTTCGGATTCTGTGTCTCCGTCTCTCTCTGGCCCTCCCCTGTTCATGATCTGTTTCTCTCTGTCTCTCAAAAATAAATAAATTTAAAAAATTAAAAAAAAAAAAGCATCTGTGTGTGTGTAGGATTGTCTTTTATTTTTACAAATGAAATATTTTCAGTATTTTACTGGGTGCATATATTAGAATGTATTCGTTCTGCTCTACTATTGTCAGTACGATGCCAAGTTTTTTTTGCAACGTGAACAGCTGTGAACATACTTGTACAAGCCGCATGGTTCTCATGGACAGGAGTTGCTCTAGGGCATATACTTGGAAGTGAAATTGCCAATCGTTCAATATGAGCATCTTCAAGTGTACTTGATAATGCCAGATTGTTTTCCAGAGTTCTAATTGCCCCACATCCTCGCCAACACCTTCAGATCACCATTAAATTGCCAGTCTATTGGGTGGGAATTGGTATCTCATTTGTTCTAAAATCTTTTTTTGATAATGAAATTGAACATATTTTCATATGCGTATGGTTCATTCATGTTTCCTCATCTGTGAAATGGCTGTTCATGTCTTTTGGCCATTTTTCTATTTGGTTGTTTGTCCTTTTCTTAATTGACTTGTAGGAATTCTTTATCTACTCTGGAGGCTAAACATTTCATTTTGTGAATGTTTTCTCAGTTTGTGATTTGTCTTTTTACTTTGTAAGGAGTCTTTTGAATAATAGAAGTTCTCAATTGTAATAAGGTAGAATTTTCTTCTTTATGGATGTACTTTTTATATCTTGTTACTTTAAAAAACTCTCTTACCTCAAGACTGTATAGCCTACTTCTGTTTAGGCTAAAAATTTCATAGTTTTACTTTCCACAATGAAAACTTTATCGCAGCTGTAGTTGGTTTTTGTGTGCAGTTGAAGCGTGAGTCCAGTTTTACTGCTAAGTGGATAACTAGCTGTCCCCTGCATCATTTGTTGAAAAGTCTGCTTTTTCTCCACTGAGCTGCCATGCTATTTGTATCCTTTGCAAGTTTACCCATATGTATGGATTCGTTTCTGGACTCTATTCTGTTCCAGAAGTCTGGGACTATGCCTACACCAACAAATAGTTTTAATTACCCTAACTTTGTGATAATTTTTAATGACTTCTCCTTCGTCAGGAGCATTTTGTCTCTTTTTTTAGTCCTTTGCTTTCCCACATAAAAGCTTGTCAAGTTCTTGGAAAAAAAAAAAAAACAAACAACCATTAGTTTTGATTGGCACTACCAATCTGTCACCAGACTCAGGTCCTTGGATCAGCAACGGCAGAAATGAGGCAGGACCCAAAGTATGAAGGCACAGATAAGGCTTAACTGGGGCAACAGCTGCAGCTGAAGGGAGACACAGTCACGGTCACGACTAAGGAGGCAGACCTGAACAATAGCTAGGGAAAGTTTTTTTTGGTTTTTTTTTTTTAATGTTTTATTTATTTCCAGGAGAGAGAGAAACAGACAACGTGAACAGGGGAGGGCCAGAGAGAGAGGGAGTCACAGACTGAAACAGGCTCCAGGCTCTGAGCTGGCAGTCAGCACAGAGCCCGACGCGGGGCTCGAACCCACGAACCGCGAGATCATGACCTAAGCGAAAGTCGGACGCTTAACCGACTAAGCCACCCAGGCGCCCCTAGCTAGGGAAAGTTTTAAAGGACCCGAGGCAGATGAAGAGTGACATCCAAGCATGTAGGGGTGGGACAATACAGAGAATTGGGCTCGAAGATGTTAACAGAACAATCTGCTTCCTACATTGTACGCTTCCTCTGCAAGCTAAGTCGCCACCTCTGGGCGTGATTTTCAGCCATACCATGAGGGGGAAGGGGGTGAAAGGTCAAATTCGGTGCCCTTTGTTCTTGGACTAGTTTGAACCCTTCTAAACTTGCTCCTCGGCTGGTGCTTTGCTCCGCAAGAGCAGTGATAACAGCCAGCAGAGAATGTCTCAGGTGCACAGGGCCTTGTCCCCAGGGTCTCTGACTGTCGCGAATCTTTAAATCAAATTGGAGAAGTAACACCTTTACAACATCACATCATTCTATCCATCTAAGTCTTCTTTCATATACTTTATACTTTTCCCCCGTACAGTTCTCCTCTATCTTTTGTTAGATTTATTCCTAGGTACTTTATGTATTTTTGTTGCTACCATAACAGACATTTTATAAATTGCATTTTCTAATGGTTGACGGTGAAAATGAGAGGAATTAATTTTTGTATTTTGACTTCACAGCCAGTAAACTTGCTTGATTAACTCTTACCAATTTTCCTGATTTATGTCTAGATTCTTCTAGGTTTTTTATGTTGAAAATCATATCCTCTGTGGATGATGGCAAATTGTTTCTTTATCTATAAACCATATACCAAAATATTGTTTTTGTACCTCACTATGCTAGGTAGAACCACTCAGTGTTGAATGAAAGTGTGATCGTGGGCTTCCTATACTTGGTCTGTATCTTAAGCCCCTCTGGAAAACAGTGTGGAGGTTCCTCAAAAAATTAACAATAGAACCTACCTATGACCCAGCAATAGCACTCTAGGAATTTACCCAAGGGATACAGGAGTGCTGATGCATAGGAGCACATGTACCCCAATGTTCATAGCAGCACTCTCAACAATAGCCAAATCATGGAAAGAGCCTAAATGTCCATCAACTGACGAATGGATCAAGAAGGTGTGGTTTATCTATACCATGGAATACTACATGGCAATGAGAAAGAATGAAATCTGGCCATGTGTAGCCACATGGATGGTACTCGAGGATGTTATGCTGAGCGAAATAAGTCAGGCAGAGAAGGACAGATACCGTATGTTTTCAGTCATAAGTGGAATGGAAGAAACTTAACAGAGGACCATGGGGGAGGAGAAGGGGAAAAAAAGGTTGGAGAGAGGGAGAGAGGCAAACCATGAGAGACTCTTGAATACTGAGAACAAACTGAGGGCTGATGAGGGTGGGGGAGAGGGGAAGGGGGGTGATGGGTGAGGAGGAGGGCACTTGTGGGGATGAGCACTGGGTGTTATATGGAAATCAACTTGACAATAAACTATAAAAGGAAAAAAAGGAGAATTCTTTCAACATTTTGCCGGTAAGACGGGTTTGCTGTGTACATTTTGGCAGATCTCCATTCCTTATTTGTTAACAGTTTTATCACAAGTATATACTGAATTCTCTCCATTATCAGCATCTATATTAGTGGTTATAGATTTTTCTCCTTTGAGCTGTGAATTTTGTAAATTAGTTGATTTCCAAATCTTAAGACAACCTTGAATTCCTGGAATAAACTCAATTTGGCCGTGATATACTATCTCATAGATATGACATGGGCTTTGATTTGCTGATGTTTAGTTTAGGAGTTTTACTTCTATGTCTCAGAGTGAAGTTACCCGGGATTACCTTTCCTGATATTCTCTCATGTTTCGATACTGAGATTTTGCTAGACTCATGAAAAGAGTTGAAAAACACTTGCTCTTTTTTTTTTTTTTTTTGAGAGAGAGGGATAGAGTCAGCATGAGCAGGGGAGGGTCAGAGAGAGAGGGAGTCACAGAATCTGAAGACAGGCTCCAGGCTCTGAGCTGTCAGCACAGATCCCGACGAGGGGCTCGAACCCACAAACCGTGAGATCATGACCTGAGCTGACGTTGGACGTTTAACCAACTAGTTCACCCAGGCGTCCCACACTTCCTCTTTTTTAATACTCTGGTTTGCATGGAGTTGTTTGGGAGATGATCAAGTGTAAGGTCATTCAAGCGGCCAGAAAGGCTACGGGCAGGGGAGGCAGCTCCAACTCGGATGTGTGCGTCTCCCTAAGAAGGCAAAGCACCGTTCTCTTTACAGCGGAGAGTTCTGTTACAGGGAAGCTGATACGAGGTAACTGACTGTTTTCCCTGGAAAACGGCACCACGCTAGGAGTGTAGCAGGAAGCTCTGATCTTAACAGCTTGAGCATTGAGCAGTTGGATAGCCAGGTCACCTTGGCCAAGAAGAGTTAGCATCAGGGGAGCCCATGCGTGGCCTCCATCCCTGCCACGTGGCCAAAGCCTGTTAAACAGCCTCTGGAGTGACCAGGGAGAGAGGATGATTGACGTCCAGTAGACAGAATGTCTTGCCCGCCCACTTTCGGAGAGCCCCTCGGTGCCCCGGCAGGTGTTTCTACGGGACATGAATATCTTGGCCTATACGTCCTAGGAGGTCCATCCACAGATTTCTTCGTCACCAGTGCTGTCACCTCTGCATCATCCCTGGGGTCCTCTCCAGCCTACAGATGACAGCCACCACAAGCCCTTCAGTGATACTGGTGGCCCATCACAGTGGTCAATGCCGTGCTGAAGGGACCGGTCTCCAGGACAAGTAGAAGGTGCCTGAGCGTGTTGTACATAATAGATCCTTCCCAGCAGTCCCGTCTGTGGAGCCTTGAAGCTTCCTTTACAGGGTCCCAGAGAGGTGACTTTTGCTCTGAAGGCCATTCCTGAGTCCTGTATACGATGCCATCTCACTCTCTGGCTCTTGCGCTCTCTCTCTCTCTCTCTCTCTCCCTTTTTCTGGTCCTGCTGAAATGTCAGAGTCCAAGGCGGCTTCCCTGAACACTTTCTTAAAAATCGCCACGCCGCCACCACCACCATTGGCGCTCCCTGTGCCTCTCCCCTGCTCTGTGTCCTCGGTAGCACTAATCGTCATCTGAAGCATGTATGGATTTGGTTTAGTCCGTCTGGTACAGGGTTTCCCCGGACCACCCACAGGGATCCGAGTGAGCCAGCCGTTAGCAGAGCTCTGACTCCGGGTTCTGCTCTTTGCCACTTCTAGGTACGTACATGCTTTGCAAACAGTTACATCCGGTGTTTGTATGTTGCTCATGAATTGGATACATTATACTCCTGTCTCCTATTTTGAAGGCAGTTGCTGTGTGCTTTCACATTTTTAGGAAAGCATTTTTATATCATCAGAGAATTACAAAGCACGCTTTGAATCACAGAACTGACTATAGAAATTTGAGAGGTTATTAACACGGCAACTGTGTATTATATGCTTGGCGTTAAGAAATCCAATTAAAGCCTTTTTTAACCTTAATTATTTCCTTTTTTTAACTTCAGAAATACGGGGAGACATGATTCACACATGTAGAACGGGCATAAATGAAACTATTAAAGGCTTCCATTGAAATGAGCAAATAGAACAAAGCCACAATCATTTGCGGTGGAAGTCAGTTAAATAATTGAAAGGCTGGAAGGCTGTAACTACATGTGGACATGCCAACTTTTCTATGTCCCGCGGTGGCCGACTTTTTTCATCTTTGTGATGATTAAAGGAAAGATTAAGAGATGTTGACTTTTGAATTATTTATGAATTTTAGGTCAAAAAGCCATCCAGCCTAAATCCCTCTCTGCGTTACTAATGAGTGTGTGTATCCTAAAAATGTCACAGAACCCCTCCTACATTCCAAATTAGGAGAATCAAACTTAATCTAACGTAAGGTGACAGGTTCTTCATCAAAATGACTGAGCTCTCAGGAATGCAAGCCCCAAGTCGACTTTATCTGAATGAAACAAATCTTTTTCGAAAAAAGGAGTAAATTGTGCTACAAAAATTTCCCAAATACCTACTAGGTGCTAGCCATCGTGCACTGCATGATAGTCGATGATAGACAAGACCCCTGCCTTTATTTACGTATCTCCTGGGGCTCCTGGGTGGCTTAGTCGGTTAAGTGTCCGACTTTCGCTTAGGTCATGATCTCACGGTTCGTGGGTTCGAGCCCCGCGTCGGGCTCTGTGCTGACTGCCAGCTCAGAGCCTGGAGCCTTTTTCAGTCTCTGACTCCCTCTCTCTCTGACTCTCCCCTGCTCACGCTGTCTCTCTCTCTTTCTCCTAGAAATAAAAAAAATTAAAAAAATAAACATTTATTTACATATCTCCTGGTCTAGGGGTCAAGCCCAATCTGAGAAGTGAGGTTAAGCGTGAGGATAGGGGGAGGACCCGCAAGCACAGAGGAGGGCGTCTACCCGTGACTTTGGGTGTTAGGAGAGGCTTTCTGGAGAAAATGCAGTCCAGACTGGAACCCAATAGGTAATAACATGGCCAACACTTCCCTTGTGTGTGCCGAGTATACTTGCAAGCATTTCAGTTCATTCCATCTTCATACCAATCTTTGGAGATAGATGAGGAAAACCCACACAGAGAGTTTAAGTAACTTGCCCAAGGTCACAGAGCAGAGTTAGGATTTAGACCAAAATTGTCTGATGCCAAACCCTATGCCAGGGTGTTTCACACCTTTTGCCTACGATCAAGTGAGAAATGCCTTTTACGCCACCACCTAGTACACACGGACTCACACACTAATTTCACAGAACTATAGTTTTGCCAGTGTACTTGATCTATTTTATTCTAGGCAGTTTGGGTTTTTTTGTCTTTTTTTTTTTTTTTTTTTTAATATTAGACGTGACCCACAGTTTGGTTTCACAACCCACTAACGGGTCACAACTCCCAGTTTGAAAAACAGTTCACTGCACTGTTTTTCCCACGATGCAGAAGGAATCAGACCAAGTGAGGAGAAGAGAAGAGAGTTTCTTCGGCGGAGTGAACACTGTGTAAGAGACCAGGGGTGTGGCGTAAGAGGAAGCTCGGCGGGCTGGAAAAACGGAAAGAAACTTAGCAGTGTCTTAGGATTAAGTGCATGGCAGGACAGATACCAGACGGAGTGGGAAAGGTAGGCGAAGTCGTTTCAGTAAAGATTACCATGTAATTTACTGTCCAGACCGAGACACTCTGATGAGCGAGGGGCCACGATTAACAGTGACAACGGGGTGACAGGTGTAAACCTCGTGCTCCTTGGGCAAAGCGGCATCGCCCTGGTCGGGATGTTTGTGTCCCCCTCCCCAGATTCATATGTTGAAAACTTAATGCCCAAGGTGAAGGTACTAGGAGGCAGGACCTCTGGGAGGTGATTAGGTCATGAGGGGTGGAGCCCTCAGGAACGGAATTAGTGATTTATGAGGGACCCCCAGAGCTGCCTCACCCCTCCCACCGCGCACAGTACACAGTGAGACGCTGGCATCTGCTGCTGAGAAGAGGGTCTTCGCCAGGGCCTGACGATGCTGGCATCCTGATCTTGGAGGCCAGTCTTCAGAACTGTGAGGAATCAATTTCTGTTGTTTATTAGCTACCCAGTCTGTGGTATTTTGTTATATCAGCCCTAACGGACTAACACCTGCCTGTGTGGCCAGTCTCCTGATGAACTATGTTGAGGGGGTTCAGTTGTGTCTGAATTAACAGTGAGAAGCCTCTGCGGTGTTTTAAGCAGGGATGTGCTCTAACCTCGCTTTAAGAAGGTGACCGTGGAGGGGCGCCTGGGTGGCTTAGTCGGTTAGGTCATGATCTCGCAGTTCGTGGGTTTGAGCCCCGCGTCGGGCTCTGTGCTGACTGCCAGCTCGGAGCCTGGAGCCTATTTCAGAGTCTTTGTCTCCCTCTCTCTCTGACCCTCCCCTGCTCACGCTGTCTCTCTCTCTCTCCTAGAAAAAAAAAAAAAAGATACAGCTAAGATGTTGTTTCTCCCAGGAAGCCTTTCCTGACATACCAGAAGCAATAGCTTTTCGTCTGGCCCCTCGTGGCAAATTCAGTGCCGATGCTGTGTTTTAATTGCCCATTATTCCTCCCCACTGTCAAGCCAACTAGACTATGATTTTTAAAATTTAGATATAATTGATGTATAACATTATATGAGTTTCAGATGCACAGCATAATGATTCAATATTTGCGTGTTTTGCGAAATGATCACCGCAGTAAGTCTAGTTAACATCCGTCACCATACATAGTTACACATTTTTTTTCTTGTGCAGAGAATACGATGATCTTTAAGATGTACTCTGTTAGCGACTTCCAAATATGCAATACCGCGTTATTAACTAAGAGCCCGCATGCCATACATTACGTGCTCATGACTTATTTTATAGCTGAGAGCTTGTACTTTTTAACCTCCCTCACCCATTCTGCCCACTCCCTACACCCTACCTCTGACAACCACCAATCTGTTCTCTATATCCATGAGCTTGTTTTGTCTGCTGGTTTTGTTTTCATTTTTAGATTCTGCATATAAATGATAACATATGGTATTTGTCTTCCCCTGTCTGACTTATTTCACGTAGCATAATGCCCTCAAGTTCCATCCATGTTGCAAATGAAAAGATTTCCTTCTTCTTATGGCTAAATAATCGTGTGTGTGCGTGCGTGTGTGCATGTGTGTGTGTGTGTGTGTGTGTGTCTGTAGACATTTTCTTTATCCATTCATCCATCCATGGACAGTTAGGTTGCTTCCGCAGCTTAGCTATTATAAATAATGTGCCAGTGAACATGGGGATGTAGACATCTTTTTGCATCCGTGTTTTCGTTTTCTTCAGATAAATACCTAGAGGTGGAATTGATGGATCATACAGTATTTCTGTTTTTAATTTTTTGAAAAGCTTCCATACTGTTTCCTACAGCGCAGTCACCAATTTAATTTCCCAGTCACAGTGCACAAGGTTCCTTTTTCTTCACAGCTCCACCAACACCTGTTATTTCTCGTTTTTTGCTTCTGTTGTCTTTGCTTTTAGTGTCAAAGTAAAAAAATCCTCACCAAGACTGATGTCACAGAGCTTTCCACCCATGTTTTCTTTTAGGAGTATCATGGTTTCAGGTCTTACATTGAAACCTTTGAGCCATTTTGAGTTATTGTCTGTGTGTGATGTAAGACAGTGGTCTAGCTTCATTCTTTTCCATGCGGCTGTCCAGTTTTTCCAGCACCATTTACTGAAGAGACTGTCCTTTCCCCATTGTATATTCTTGGCTGCTTTATAGTAATTTTTAAGTTTATTTATTTATTTTGAGAGAGAGAGAGAGAGAGAGAATCCCAAGCAGGCTCTGCACTGTCGGTGTGGAGTCCGACATGGGGCTTGAACTCCCAAACCATGAGATCATGACCTGAGCTGAAATCAGGAGTTAGACACTTAACTGACAGAGCCACCCAGTAGCCCCTGCTTTGTAGTAAAGCAATTGACCTTTATATGCATGGGTTTATTTCTGGGCTTTATATTCTGGTCTATTGATTTGACTATGCTTTTATTTTTGAGAGACAAAAATATCTTGTTCATCATTTTATTCTCTGCCTCTAACCCAGTGCTTAGCACATAGTAAGTGTCCACTAAATATTTGTTGGCTAAGTGAGAGTCACTTGAAACGTTCCTAAATTGAATACAGTCATCCTCATAGTGCTCTTCCTGGATTTTTTCCATATACTTTAAAAGTGTCTTCAGAGAAGAGTTATCTAGTTTTGTAAAAGAAGAGCACCAGGAACAGCCCATGGGTACACTCCAAGTTCACTGATGAGGTTCACTATCATCAGAGTCACCTTTTTAAGTTTTGTAGAGATTTCAGGGCACCTGGGTGGCTCAGTCAGTTAAGCGTCCAACTCTTGATTTTGGCTCAGGTCATGATCTCACAGTTCGTGGGACTGAGCCCCATGTTGGGGCGCAGAGCCTGCTTAGGATTCTCTCTCTCTCCCTCTCTCTCTCTCTGCCTTTCCCCCACTCACGTGTACACATGCATGTGCTTTCTCTCTCTCTCTCTCTCTCTCGCTCTCGCTCAAATAAATAAACATTTGAAATTTTGTAGAATTTTCCTCATCCCCAGGTGACACTTGATTGGAATATTAGCTAAAGAAAGTCTCTTTAGGAGGAGGAAGCGCTCAGAACACGTACAACTTGAAATCCTGCCCAAGGATATAAAGAGGGAACTTCGCACATGAGCACTGGTGTTGGCCCGGAGAGTATTTATTTAGCTTTTCCCTTCGTATCACTTCAAGTCTGGTCTGAAACCAGGATCTGCCTCTGGTGTGGCAGGAGCCCAGAGGCACAGCATGGATGATTTCTCCCCAGTTTCTTGATGCTGTGACTCAAGGTACTTAGTGAGTTTTAGAGACAGGGAAGTCTGGAGGGCAGAGAGCTGTGTGGCTTTCTTTGTGGGGAATGCAAAGAGCTGGTGAAGAAAGACAGGGCCATCCGGAAGATGGTGGAGCCCCTTCAAGGCAGAGGTGGTTCTCATTTACCCTTGAGTCATCGGCATGGTACGTTCAATCTAGGAGCTCCAGTGTGCCAAAGAGCGGCTCAAATTTCCTGATGACAGAAAAGATAACCTTGACTATTTTGTTTTCTCAGTCATTTCCGGTTTAAACTCCATCACTTCAAGATTTCCCTTTCTCCTTCCTCCTCTCGAGGATGGCATCCGAGTTTCAGGGACCAGCTCAGCATCATGGCTTTGGGGATGGGCATCTCTTCACACTGACCTCTGCCGAGAGGAAGCCTGGCCCACTGTTCTCGAACTGCCCACGTGTCTTTCTGCCAATGTCCACTGATACCTTAATAGCCCTGCCCTCCTGCCCTGGAGTTAAGTTGTTAGGCTGCGCATTCAGCATCCTCTCCACCCCAATGGTGAGGCTCTTTCAGTTCTGCCTCCCTCTCCCTCTCTCTCTCTCTCTCTCTCAGCTGATTCTGCAACCTTCAAACACCTCTGGATGCCCGCCCCCACCTCCCTCTGTCGTAGGGGCCTCTGAGTGGTTGGCTGAGATGCCCTCTTCCCAGACCCACCCACCTGCTTTTCTGTTCTGCTGCTTCCATCCAGTGTCCCCGGTTGGGAGGTAAAGACAAATGGAATTCTAAGTGTCACTCGCTTTTCCGGGCTCCACCTGGGGCTGCCTGGGACACAAGCAGAAATCCTCTTCACCCTCAGAATGAAAGCGGCATGAGGGAACGAATTTTCTTCTATTCTCTTCACTGCTGAACGCTCAGGGCCTAGAAGGGTGGTTAGTTGATAATACGTGCTCGAGAAATACTTGTTGGCTAGATGGGTGACTGGCCTCTCCCTGGGCTCCCCAACTCCCGTGACTGGGCCCTGGGTGGGCTCAGGGCACAAGACCTCCTTGTCAGCATCTAACTTTTGCTTCTTCTGTTTATCTCCTCCCTCAGAGGCTCTTCAGTCTGTGGTAGATGCTCACAGGGGTGAGGGCGGGAGAGATGGACTGAACCAATACTCTCTCCAAATTCCCTCTGCGACAGGCTCTGCCCCCCAGGACCTCTGAGATCGATTGTTGGAGGGAGGACACGGATGACCCCTAGTTTTCTGCCTTTGAGAAGTGAGCGTGTGATGTCATTTCATGAGAAGGGGGAGGCAGTGGGGAGAACGGGGCTGGGGGATATTAAGGGCTGCATCTCGGATAGTTACGTTTGAGGTGCCTCTGAGACATCCATTTAAATCTCTGCGTTCCGGACGTACTGAATATCCGTTCACTAAAGCAACTAAATTGGAACTCAGATGATTGTTTTGCCTACTTATTTAACCAGTCTCTCTTTCCTGGAGACACCTAATTTTTAAAAAATTCTAACTGTGCCTTCTGCATGGAGGTTGTATTTCAGAGACCTGAGCATTCCATTACTATTAAACACACACACACACACACACACACACACACACACACACACACACACACACACCACAAACCTCAAATGTAGGTCATCACCAGACATGCCCAAGCCCTTAATACCCTCCTGAGAGCAATCTAGCAGTTCACCTCTTTGCCCTTGTTGTTGATGACAGTCTAGCATGCCCAACACGTTCAAACCACAGCTTCAGTTTCCCCGAAGTTAGCAGTTTGAACAAAATGTAAACAGTGGTGCTTGATTTTTTTCATCTTCATATCGCTGTCCTCTGTACAACGGAGTTGGGATGCTTTGGAGGACTGGGTGAAATAGGCAATGAATGACCTAGTTTCCGATGGGTTGATTTGATTCCTGTAAATGTCCTTTTTTCTCTTTTAAAGATGTGTGTGTGTGTGTGCGCGCGCGCGCTTGAGCTAGCTTGATGGGGGGGTACGGGATGACGGCACTGCTGCACTACAGAGATATTCTGGAAGTGCCTCAGGGTTTGCAGCAGGTGTGTCTTTTATACTTCAGATCAGCATGCAGTATGGCCTGGAGAACAAGCTCAGCAAAAGGCTACCACAGTTACAAACCTCGATAGCTTAGTGTGGCTCATGCTGAGGTCAAATGCTTTGAATAAATATAGATTAAAAGGGCGTTTTGCTTCCTTGGAGGTATTTGATTCATTTGACTTAGAAAAGAAAAGCCCAGAAAGGAGTGCTTAATACTTTGATAATGATAGCTCCTAGTCCTTTGCCACCTACAAACTTGGAAAAAGCTTTATTATTCAGAAATATTCAGTTGCTGAATTATGATCATCTTATCTTAACTGTCATCTCTGTCCCTACTTTGTGGGCTCTTGTCATCCATCACCTGCACTATTAGGACACCTTTGTCGCTGATCTTGTTGGCCTGAGCCTCGCTCCTATCTGCCACATGATCTCCACAGAGATCTGTATAACACACACATCTTCAAAACAGCCTTTAGTGGCTTTTCATTATCTACGGGATAAAAACTATACTCCTGACTTCTTACATTTTCAGTAGTGTGGTGGACTAGATACTCTGAAGGGCCTCCAACCTAGATTCTGGATAAAAGCTACCTTTTAATACATTATTGGGTTCAAGGGAACTAAGGGAAATCTCGAGGGCAAAACCCACGTGTCTAAACCCAAGAGCTGGAGGCTGATTGGAGCAGGGAGCTGTGGGCGTGAAGGACTCTAAAGGCAGGTTTCCCTGAAGGCAAATGCTGACATCAGCATCATAATCAGAGATCAGAGACCTGCAGCCTGGAGCCCACAGCAGGGAGGAAGCGGAGCCTCAAACTTGGCTTTAAGTGGAGCATTCAAGGGGGTTTCACTGGCTCTACGTGTGACAAAAACACAGATCCTTTCTGGAGGCCCCACTGGGACCCGAGACTCTTACAGATTAACCTCAACCAAACCTGATGTCACAGTCAGTGCTCATCAGAAACACAAGAGAGTAAGCCTCATGGCTGAGTCTATAAAGGTACAGACGGCAGAGTCAGCCTCCGAGGAGTTCCGATTCCAACTCTTGGCTACAGACTATTAGCTGAGTCTGAAATGTTTAAAGAAAAAAAAAAGAGACAGAATCAGTAAGGGACAGATGACTAGACACGTCTGAAAAATAACCAAATAAAACTTTTGGAAGGAACAAATAAAATTGTTTGAAAGTCAAAATTCAGTGGATGCGGATGGATGCAACACCAGATTCGATAAAACTGAAGTGAGAAGTAGTGAATTGGAATGTGTATCAGAAGAAAATCCCCAGAATGCAGCAAGGAGGCCAGGAAGATGCAAAGTTTTTGTTTTGTTTTGTTTTTGTTTTTTGCTTTTTGCTTTTTGTTTTGTTTTAAGCTGAGACACAAATGGTAAGTCGAGACATTTAGGAGAGCAGTGGGAGGCACTATTTGATGAGATAATAGGAGATCGTTTTTCCAGAACTGATGAAAGGCATTTAAAGATACAGGAAGCATAATATATACCAAATAGGATAAAGAACTACGAGCACTTGCAAACTCACATATTAGAAAGAACCTGTAGTGGGGCGCCTGGGTGGCTCAGTTGGTTGGGCGTCCAACCTTTGCTCAGGTCATGATCTCACGGTTCATGGGTTCGAGCCCCGTGTTGGGCTCTGTGCTGATGGCTCGCTCAGAGCCTGGAGGCTGTTTCAGATTCTGTACTTCCCTCTCTCTCTGACCCTCCCCTGCTCATGCTGTCTCTCTCTCTCTCTCTCTCAGAAATAAATAAAACATTAAAAAAATTTTTTTAAAACCCTCCAGGGGCTTGTCTTCTTGTTGCGTCCATCTTAGATCGCCGGCCATTGCCGGGTGGTCTCTGGGCCTTGCAGCGACTCTCTCCTCCCACTGGAATGCTGCTTCCGTCTAGTCCACGGGCTTTTTTTCTCTCACCTCCTTCAGTTTCTGCTCAGGCACCCCCTTCACAGTGAGGCCTCCCAGCCCCGCCCCCTCTTGATGAGGATGAGGGTGCGCCACCCAAGCCCCGCCCACTTCATTGTCCTCCACAGAATTCATCACTGGCCGACCTACATCCTCGAATCTTCCTTTCGTTGCCAGTGACCTCTGCCCCCTATGATGCACACTGCAACTTACGCACTCCGGGGTGAAGGCTTTGGTGTTTTTGTTCCTTGCTGTATTTCTAATGGCTAGAACGGTGTGGGACGCACTGGCTAATAAATATCTTCTGAATGAATGAGTGTGTGAAATGAAGGGGTGCAGATGGAGGAGAAACTAATCAATCTTAAGTGACGCAAGGCTGTCCCGAGACACAGGACTGGAAAACGCCCGTTGGAATTAGCAGCGGAAAGGTCAGTGGTCCTCAGACAGGACAGCATCCGTCGAGAAGTAGGAACGGAAGCCAGATTGCGGTGTTTTGAGGGGCTGAACGGGAAAGAGGGAAATTAATTCTGCGGGGGAAAATAAATTTGTTCTTCAGTGTGCTTGGGTCGGGGGGACAGGACAGAGAGACACTGGCAGAGAGGCCCAGAGAAGTATTTAAAATAAAAGAGACTAGGCTCCTCTGTGTGCTGAGAGGAGGAAGCTAACAACAACGAAAACGTTGAAGACTAGAAGGAGACAAGGTGACTTGAGTGGGTGTTTCAGGACAGGCCTGAGTAGACGTAAGAAGGGTCTCTGACCCTCAAGACTGAACGGAAGGTTGTGAGGAGCGGCTGTGGATTGTGGTTCAGTTGTCTGGCGGGAGGGCGAGAAGCTGAAACAAGTCCATTGCAAAACCTCTCTTATCTTGACAAAGAGGAGAGAAGGTCATCTAAAAATAAAAGAGAAATGGTCCAGTTGACAAGGGAACTTCGAGGAGAGCAGTGAAGGTTTGGAATTGTCTCTGAGGGAAATGGGAGAGCAAAGGACCAGCAGAAGGATTCAAGGCCATTCCTCAGGACCCAGGGGGCATGGAGACCATGAACTTAACAGTTGTGAACTTTCTACAGTCGCAGTCAGTTACCTGGGAGAGGAGAGGAGGCGGGGAGTCAAATGTGTCCCAGCCTCAAGGCGCTAGATGCAAGCACTGGAAAGTCCCAGTAGGGAGGGCACAGCAGGGAGGTGGTTCAAGTAAGTTGAGCCAGACCTGGATGTCCTGCGTCGGGGAATGGTGTGGTGAGGGGCCCCCGGGGTGCACCGAAGAACTCTCTTATTCATTTCACAACAGAGCCAGCATTTGGGTGCCTGCGGTAGAGAGGCTATGGGTGGCCATAGTAGCCAAAGCAGCAGCAGCTACCAAGAGATACGTGATCACAACAGTGGCCAGATGAGGAAGAGATAGACACGAGTCTCTTACTCCCCTTCCTCTGTTCTGACACTGAATAGAGCTGAGGAGGGGGCTTTGTCCCATCCATAGATCAAATCCAACCTCCAGATGAGAAGTAAGAGCAGGCTAGGAAGGGAGAGCAGCCAGTGCAAAAGCCCAGAGGTATGACAGCACCCGGTGCGTGGGGACTCTTTCGAAGGATTCAGCATGGCCGACAGGTGGTGAAGGTGGGTCATTAGAGACCGGAAGGAGGGCTGCGCTCTGACTAGACATGGCGTCCGTGTGAGAGCACTCCATCCGCCATACTGCCTCCCCTCACGCCCAGATTTTCTTTCACTCTGATCTCCGTGCTGTATTTTTAAATAACTTCTTTGTACCTCTCTCCCAGTTCCTAATTTTCTTTTCAACTGGAGTTAACCTGCTGCTGTTTAAAAAACAAAAATTGTTTTTGTAATTTCAGTTATTCTAGTTTTCATTTTTAGAACTTCTACTTGGATCCTCTGCTTGGTTTTGTTTTTATAATCTTGTTCCTTGCTTGTATTTTCAACCTTGTATTTCTTTAAACATATTAAGCATCTCTATGGTTATCTGTCTTCTGTGTTTTGTAATTCCAGTGAATTACAATGTTGAAAGGTTTTGCTGAGATAATTCTGGTGGCTTTTGTATTTTCAGGCACGGTGCCATTCCCCATATATTTGTTGCATAAACAAATGAGTGAAAATATGGGGAAGGTGCTGGAATAAAAAAAGCAGAGGAAACATTAATAGGTAAAGTACAGTATAGTGCTATACGTCATATGATAAAAATGTAAGCAAAGAGCTCTAATATCAAGGACCATTCTCTGATTCTGCCTGGGGAAAGAGAGATGGCATATGTCCTTTTAGGTATTCAAGAAGGTGCTTTCCAAAGGGGTGGGGGGGAGCATATGATTTAGTATGTGAAGTTTTAATAGGTGAGGTTTCTTTTCTCAGCTGAGTGTGGAAAATACAGCATCCTTACTTCGGGATAAATAACACTTCATCTGAATTAGTGGCATAAATGATATTTTCAGGTATGTTGCAGTGTTACAGACTTAGACAAGATTTTTATGCTGTATTGAAGCAAAAGTTTATTATTGTTCTGTACATCTAATGAGGGAAAACGTTAGAGAATTACAGTTCTTCATTATCATCTTTCCACAGAACATCAATTCTCTTGGTCTCAAACATTGCCTTTTAAGAACACTGGACACAGAGGACATGCGCCCTGCTCATGGTCTCCATATACAGGCATTTCGGGTGGGGGAGGGAGAGCGCCTGGGGCATTCAGATTCCCGCCTGCTTCTAGACGTGACCTTGGCGGGAGCACCTTCAGACTGTTCCGTCACAACACCCAGGAACTATAGAGAGTACTGGGTGCCGGATGCCATTTCAAGCATTGCATATGTTTCATTCATGTCAGAATTGAGCCTCTGACCAGTTCCTCTTAATTTTTTCTCCTCCTGGAATGCCCTGCGGGGTTCTACGGATTGGTCTGATGGTCACAAACATGGATGTCCTCAGGCGCCTGCCCCTCTCCTTCAGCCCGGAGTATGCTCCGTAGAGCAAGAGACCCTCACGTGCCAGAGACCGGTTTAAAATACAGACTAGCCATGTAAACATGTAAACACTAACCCAAATGGCCAGCACCAATGAGATAGGGAATGAGCACTAGTTTCCCAAAGCCCTGTTCAGCCTCAGTTTTCATAATGATTATCTATGAAGGGAAATTTAGATTTTCATTACTGGGGGAACCATAACTATGGCATAAAATGTAATCACAAGCATCTTGTGTCTGTTTCATAATCCATTCACCACGATCCCTGTTCATGGCCTGAAAGTCTTCTGCTGTCCTGCCTGAAGAGGCTTTTAAAGAGAAGCACCCGTAAATATGCCCATGTCTCTGTGTTCTTAGGAGAAGTTACGCCATTATCTCAGATTGATATTGAAAGAAGTGGTATATACACTTGTCGTATTCCATAGCCATGTTTTCCAAAATAGTTTCTCTTTTTAAAACTTGGGTACAATGTATCCTGCAGTTAAATGCAGCGATTTATGATGAAGTGAAAATTTCAGAACCTATAGCTGTGTGCGCGCATGCACTTAACACGGATCAGAGGGAGAATATAGCTGTTCTAACTTATTAGGGTTAGTCGGGGTTTCACGCATATACTGTAAGAAAACTATATTAAGATTTTCACGTCAAACCTGTTATTCAAGTTTCACGTTCAATATCCACTTTAAATTAGTGGCTTGTCTACTTTAAATCAATACGTTAGTGAGCAATTCAAAATCACCCCCTCTGTGTTAATAATTTATAACTGTGGCCTCTTAGCAAAATGGACTTATCGTCAGATCCTCTTTCCCTTGATTAACATAATTGCCAACGTGGAAGCTCCTTTGGTTACACGTTTTTAAACTACAGAAAGCCCTATTTCGGTATCCATCTTTTGTGAGGCTTGCCAGCTCTCAGTCTTGTAGCTGTAATTGGATACTATGTATCAGACCAAGAGGAGAATTGATCACAGCAATAGCTGTGCTGGAATTAACACCCATTATTAGAGTCACCATATAATGGAATATAAACTATTATGCAATGATCAGAGTACCTGAAACGAGGCAGCGGAATTACTGAAAAATGAAAAAGAGTTACCAGTATAGAATGTTCCTATCTGTAGGCAAAGTCTCTTAGCTCAGAATTAAATCCGATGTTCCCTTTCATAAGTGATTTCATCATCGTCTCCAAACGAGCAAAAATATTTTCGGTACCTTCAACAGCATAGCTCTTCTCTTTCGTCCTTAGGCTCAGAGCATGGAGAGGTGTTGTAGTTTTTGTTTTTGTTTTTCCTTTTCCTTACTGCAGGCATTTTAGCGCTAGTCTGTATTTAAATTTGCAGTCTGATGTCTTACACAGGGAATAAGCTTCTTCCTCAAGATAACTATCAAGAGTAATCAAGCCAGTTTTACAATGACCGATGTTACAAGGTCCTATTTTGCATTAATCGAGTATATTGGCAGGTGTAAAGCACTGTACAATAAAGAAAACTGGGTACAGTCTCATAATTTAATACTGAGCTTCTCATCCAGGAGTCTGCCAGATAGATACTTGAGAACAAAGCTCTTTGACATTCCGGTTTAAATTGAAAGAGAATGAGAAAGCTGATAAAGCAAGCCAACCAAATTAATTCACTCTGTAAGTCCTCTCTGCTTTTTCAGGGGAATTCAGAGAAATTCTCTCCCAGAGAAAGTTGGGAGGCCCTCGTGAAACAATTGTCTTCGTGTTTGCAGAGTATACATTTAGGTGCTTTGCAGTCAACCAGATAGAGTTAATATTTACTGCTGTTCTCCAGCAGATGCCCAGGGGGTCCCACGGACTTCAGAACTTTTTTCCGTAAATGTTGTGCGTCCTTTATATGGATCCAAGAAAACCTCTACCCCAAAGCCCTTCCTGGGAAGAGACAAATAGACAAAGATAAGAGGCCAGTTGTGTACTTAACAACTCAGCCCTCCTCCACATCTCTAAAAGTAACACCAGGGACAACAGGAGTGACCCCGAGGTAAACTTCAGTCGCTTCACACTTATGAGCCATTGGAAGAATCGTCAGTAAAGAGCTACTTGGTACAGCAGGTTCTACCACACTTTGTATTTCTCTTTTATTGTTGTTGCTTATTTTTATTTATTTTGAAAGAGAACAACGAGGGGAGGGGCAGAGAGAGCAGGAGACAGAATTCCAAGCAGACTCTGCGCTGTCAGCGCAGAGCCCTAGGCGGGGCTCGAACTCATGAACCGTGAGCTCAGGACCTGAGCTGAAATCCAGAGTCAGACGCTTACCGGACTGAGGCACCCAGGCGCCCCTCACACTTTGTATTTCTTCTTCTACTCCCTTAGTAAAAAGAGCGTGGATTTAGAATTCAAGCATCTGAGGTTCTACCCTGCCCGATCCCGGAAGTCTCCGGTTCTTGTGTATATTGAATTAGTATGTCTTCCAAGACTTTTCTCTCCACAATTGAATTTATTTTAATGACTAGACCATTCATGTAATGATTTGCCGAACAAATATTTATCAAATGACTGTCACGTTTTCTGCTAGTCCCCTGTGGGTTGAGCAAGTTGAATAAGACGTTTGCCCTGAAGGAGTTTGCAGTCTCCTGGAGGTGACAGGTCTGTAAACAAATTATAAAGAGTCATAAACAACACATTTTTTACTATTGTTACGGAGCTTAGAATAGTGCCTGCCACACCATTATACTCAATAAATACTTGTCAAATGAGTGACTCATATTTGAAATAATGAAATAAGTGAAAAATATGAATATTCACATTGGATTATGCAAAAACAAAGAAAAGAGGGATTCGTTTTAACTTGAAGAATAAAGATATTTAACTAAAGAGGTAGTAGTTCAGTTGAGGTTGGACAAATGAAACCATTTTTTTTTTCCTGGTCACAGACTTTTATTTTTTTTATTTTGTTTTTTTCATTTTTCTCCTTAAATAGTTTATTGTCAAGTTGGTTATATAACACCCAGTGCTCATCCCAACAAGTGCCCTCCTCCATGCCCAGCACCCCCTTCCCCTCTACCCCATCCCCCCCTCAGTCCTCAGTTTGTTCTCAGCATTCAAGAGTCTCTCATGGTTTGCCTCCCTCGCTCTCCCCAACTATTTTTCCCCTTCTTCTCTCGCTTCATCATCCGTTAACTTCCTCCTAATCCACCTATATGTGCAAACATAGCCAAAAAATTAAACCATTTCTGATAGAGGAGAGGCATAGGGCTGGAGGATATTCTAGGCTGAGGGAACAGCGTGAGCAAAAGCACAGAGATACACAAATGCATGTCCACCTGATGGACATAACCTTGGAAATTGGAGATCAGTTAGGTATAAACAAGGGGAAGAGCATTTCAGGCACAAAGAACAGCATGGGTGGAGGCTTGGTGCAAAGAGGAAACATGGTAAATTTGAAGAACTGAAAGTCTAGTAGGATCACACACTTCTGGAAAAACTGTGGTTCAAAATGAGGCAGCAAAGCAGAGGTGTGGCCTGTGGCGCCCCGTTCCCAGCATCACAAAGCTAAGAGACAATAGCTTAATAACCCGCACAGCCCATCCACGCTCTTCTGCAATTTAACAGTTAATTAAACATCCAGGCAACAAAAACATCCCCCGTTGTTTGAGTGAAGGTCCTGTCCCCAGAATAATGAGCCACAAGGTCTCCAGCCTTTCACGGTGTCCCCTCCTCCCACTCCTGAGACTTTCTGGAGCTCTGTGGTGAGAACTGATCTCCTTCACAGTGGCGTCCCCTCTACAGGGGTTTGGGGTTTGCTTCCTCACTCTATCAGCGGTTCCTTTGCCAACAATGTTGACATCTCCCGTCTTCCGTTGACCTCTCTCCTCTCCTAGGTTTTCTTTGCCCTTCTAGGTTTGTGCCTCTTTGCTCCACTTCTATCATTCCAGTGAGTGTGGGGGAAAGGAAGGCTGAGCAATGAATTTATCTCATCGCAGATGCCGTTAATGCCCCACCCCGTATTCTCTTGGCCTATCTCTGAGTTCAACTGCAGTCCTGGGGACCGATCCCCATATACATGGCAAGAGGCTGTGTCTCTCTCCTCTACCAGAGTTTCCTCTGGGACCCAGACACCTGTTCAGCCTAAGTGCAGGCAGCCTAGAAGTGCCCCCGATGAGCACAGCCCTCAGCCCATGAAGGTGAGTCTCTGATTCATGTTCCACCTCTCTTTCCTGAAAAGATGGCCCTGCAGCGCCCAGCAGGATGGAACCTCATTTGCCCACCATGGTAGTCTGGTCAGTAATATGCGCCTCCGACTTCATCCGTTTTCTGTTTTACCATGCCCTCTTCCTTCGCTTGTGCCCATAGATTGACGGCCATATCAGCTCCCTGCATTCAAGTCTTTTTCTCAGAGTCGGCTTCTGGGGGACCCGATCTGAAACTGTATGATACAAATACACTGTATTTACTGTATTATACAAATGTACTGAATTATTATCTACTGTATTCTACACATTTATTCTTTATGTCCACTCATTTATTTATTTATTTATTTATTTTTAAATGTTTTATTTATTTCTAGGAGAGAGAGAGACAGACAGCGTGAACAGGGGAGGGTCAGAGAGAGAGGGAGTCACAGACTGAAACAGGCTCCAGGCTCCGAGCTGGCAGTCAGCACAGAGCCCGACGCGGGGCTCGAACCCACGAACCGCGAGATCATGACCTAAGCGAAAGTCGGACGCTTAACCGACTAAGCCACCCAGGCGCCCCAGTGTCCACTCATTTATTGAGACACTACCACCTCTTAGACACTGTGAAATTTAACTGGTACCTTGTATCATTAGTTATTTCTATGTGTTTATCGTCCATATACTTTTGTATGTATACACATATATGTATATGCAATTATGTATATACGATCCTTCATTCTTTCTCTCTACCTACCTATCTGCTTATATAAAATCCACGCTTGATCTTAACATCATTGCCAGTGTCAATGTCCACTTATGTGTCTGCAGAGTTAAATATCAGTCCAGTGCAAATAGATGTTCAACAAGTGTTTCTTGAGTAATCTTTCTTATTTTTAGCCTTCACATCCACTGTACATTATTATACACAAAATCCGCATATAAAATTTATATTAGATAATTTATAAAGTATCCAACTTAACACATCTTTGCAGACCTCCTACCTGCAAAAGCATGGTTGAAGCTCTAAAGTCAGAATGGAGGAAGTTAATACGATGTGTGATAGGCTCTATACACCATATTATTAGGTGAAAGAAATGAGTTTACAGAAACTAATATTATTCAGAGAAGGGAATGATTAGGTAGACATGATTGGAAATAGTTTCCAGAAGTAGTCGAGATAGGCCTTGAGGAGTTGATGGGATTTAAATAGATAGAGAAGCAGACGATGGGCCAGTATTGGAATGCAGGGTGAGAAATCGATGGTCATAAAAGTAAAGAAACTGAGGAGCACCTGGGGTGGCTCAGTCGGTTAAATGTCCAACTTCGGCTCAGGTCATGATCTCACATCGGGCTCTGTGCTGACAGCTAGCTCAGAGCCTGGAGCCTGCTTCGGATTCTGTGTCTCCCTCTCTCTGCTCCTTCCCAGCTCGCACTGCTTCTCTCTGTCTCTCAAGATGCATAAACATTTTAAAAATTATAAAAAACAGAAAAGGAAAAATAATAAAAATAAATAAATAAAAGAAGTAGTGGAGGGCCCTTAAAACCCAAGGACTGAAGACTCTGTCAACTAAAAAAGAAGGAGTTTTTGAAGGGTTTGTGAATATTAATTATAAATAAAGTCGTGGTTGGGCTGAGGAGGGTTCATTTGGCAGGTTGCAAAGGAAGAAGCGTAGAGCAAGGTGGTGGTGGGGGGGCCCAGTACAAATTACTTTCTAGACTCTTCAGGCCTCTTCTGCCTTCTAGGTAAGTAAACTTTTTCCTCTGTCATCTACTGTACTGTGCATTTAAAATCATTACTTTTGATGGGGGTGCCTGAGAATCTGAAGCAGGCTCTAGGCTCTGAGCTGTCAGCACAGAGCCCAACGTGAGGCTCGAACCCACGAACCATGACCTGAGCTGAAGTTGGATGATTACCCGACTGAGCCACTCAGGCGCCTCATTCATTGTCATTCTGAGTTATCTTACTTTACGTACTGCTAAGTTTTAAGATGGTTCTGTTACTATAGAAAAATGTCTTCCCCCTCATTTTTCTCAGACATAAAATGGAAGCCAATGGAAAAATATTTGACCAAAACTCACTCTTAAGGAATGCGTTTATATAAACATGGTGATGTATACATGTACTTGGCAATACTGTAAATCTCACATTCTATCAGAAATATATTAGTATTAAAAAATTTTTTTAATGTTTTATTTACTTCTGAGAGAGAGAGAGAGACAGCATGAGTAGGGGAGGGTCAGAGAGAGAAGGAATCAAACAGGCTCCAGACTCTGAGCTGGCTGTCAGCACAGAGCCCGACGTGGGGCTCAAACCCATGAACCGTGAGATCATGACCCGAGCCGGAGTCGGACACTCAACCGACTGAGCCAACCAGGCGCCCTCAGAAATATATTAGTATTTTTAACAGAAACCTTGGTCTCTTTAGGGTCCTGTTTTCAGGGAGGGGCTATACTGGTGAGAAATGAGGTGAAGAGTAAGGATGACTCGTGCGGCTCCTAACAGGGTGTGGTAAGAAAGACGGTAACAGGAGAGGGCAGGGAAAGAAAAGAAAAGGTTCAGGGCAAGAGAACATGATACTTGAATTCGTTTGAAAAGATGAAACAGCTTAGAGATGAGAGGGTTGGAAAGAAATGGAATTCCCAATGGAGGTAGCGAAGTATGTTTCCTGAATTGTCTAAATGCTACAGTGTCCCAGCAGCCTTTTACCCAGGCTGGTCTCCCAACTGGATGAAAATGGAAAGATGGGTTTTTAGAGTGAAAGAAAATTTGTTCTTCTTTAATGACTCAGACCCTGATGATGATGGCATGTAAATGTGCACTGTGAGGTATGTTGTGGTGTGCTTGGCGATATATAAACACTTGATAGTGAATTACACAATTCCTGTATTGTCTTCTCTTCTGGGAGCTTCAAAGGATAGAATCTGCCTTTTGCCCACTTTCATCTCATGATGCCTCTAACTTCATCAAGTCTATCTCTTAAAATACTTTTCTTTCTTTCCATGTCCAACCTCAGGTAAAACTACTTAAGAGCAAGTCCCGGCCGGGAGTGTTGGTAATAGTTTGCATCTGGACCGGGCTCAGAGATTCAGTAGATCTTCCTATATCAGACCCACCTCAAATATCAGTCCTTTCAATTCATTCTATTTGTAATAAATATTATTTGTCCGTTATATTCCAGGTACTTTGTTATATTCTACTTACTGTGGCGATAGTAATAAATGAAATGGATAAAGATTCCGACCTGATGGAACTTACATTTTGGAAATCATCACAACGGCTCTGAAAGATTGCTTCTTTCCTCCCACATAGACGAAGGATTTATTAAAATTAGGCTGCTACCTAAAGTAGGGTTTTTCTTTCATGGGCTTTGTATAGACACCAGGACAAGAAGACATTATTTTTATTACAGGGGAAAACGACTTTTTTTTTGGTAGCAGGGGTTCTATAGGGACAGACCAGTATGATTTGGCATATTTTCTCTAGTTTATCTTGTAAAAGATGAATGTTTGAAGGTTCTAAAAATATAGTGGTTTCAGAGACAGTTAAGTGGGTGAAGAGAAAAATATTTAAAGACAAGTTATTTGAAGCTTTCCTTTCCTTGCGCTTCAGGGAGGAGAGAGAGAGCCACCAAATGACTAATGTATCAGTAATAGCTGGTTTATACTTTATATAAGCAGAAGAGAAATATAGTAAGAAAGGAGAAACAACTAAATAGAGAATCCTGTTATGGCATTAAAAACTCTGATTTGGGAGCGCCTGGGTGGCTCAGTCTGTTGAGCAGCCAACTCTTGATTTGGGCTCAGATCATGATCCCAAGGATAGAGATCAAGCCCCAGGTCAGGCAAACGTGGAGCCTGCTTAAGATTTTCTCTCTCTATCTCTCTCTCTCTCTCTCTCTCTCTCTTTCTCCAGCTTGCACTCTCGCTCTCTCAAATTTAAAAAAAAAAATCCATTATTAAAATTGCAGTGGATCTGGGGGTCCCTGGCAGGCTCCGCGGCTCTTGATCTCAGGGTCATGGGCTCAAGCCCCACGTGTGGTATAGAGTTTACTTTCAAAAAATAAAAATAAAAAATAGGGGCGCCTGGGTGGCTTAGTCCGTTAAGCGTCTGACTTTCGCTTAGGTCATGATCTCGCGGTTCGTGGGTTCAAGCCCCGCATCAGGCCCTGTGCTGACTGCCAGCTCAGAGCCTGGATCCTGTTTCGGTCTGTGACTCCCTCTCTCTCTGACCCTCCCCTGCTCACGCTGTCTCTCTCTCTCTCTCTCTCTCTCACTCTCCCAGAAATAAATAAAACATTAAAAATTTTTAAAAATAATAATAAATAAAAAATAAATAAAATTGCAACGGATTTGAAACAGTTGTATTTTTTGATCACAGTTCTTATTTGTTATTTTACAGATGCTATGCCTATTCCCTCAGAAGAAAGCCCATCTCTGCAGACAAATATGAGTTTGGACAAGAAATCAGACTGTACCGTCACAAATAACGTAACCGAAAGCCCTTTGCAAATGCCTCTGGAGAAGCAGTCAGCTGCAAAAAGTTTTGAAACATTGACAACTTTACCATCACTTTGGTCATCGAATACAGAAGAGTTTATCAACCCTAATTTAAGGATGTCCAAGTCCGATTCCACGTTCTACAACCAGACTTCTGTGGAGACACTCTATGTCTCTCCTTCATTCAAAACATTCGACCCAAGGAAGGATCATCTGAAGCCAGCACAGTCCAGCATTGTGCAGATGGATGAGGAAAACCTCAAGACTGTGACCACGTGGGGTGAGTCTGCATGCATGCGCGTGCGTGCGCACGCGCGCACACACACACACACACACACACAGAGCTCTTCTGAAGTGCTGTTCTGTTACTTTTTTCTATGCTTTCTGTCTCTGTGTTTGGTTCCCTTCTTTCACTCTCCATCCAGTGGTAAAATATACAAGCCAGAGAGAGGGACTTCTCAGTTGGGAAGGCAGCCCTTTTATTAAAGAGCTGAAAGGCAGTTTATCAATGTGGGGCACAAATACTTGTTGAAGCGTGAGTTCTGAGCAGTTCTGATTCTGAGTAAATGAGAAAGAAGTCGCATTAAATAAGAGCTTCCTGTTAGGCATTTAGGTTACCTATCAAGAGACTATATGAAAATGAATGTTATTGTGTATATTGGTGTATAGACACACAATATATGCGTGTGTGCGTGCATGGCCTTTTTTTAAAGGGTTGTGTACTGATTGCCAAGAAATGGTGGGGAATCTCTTCCTTATTCTGTCCTATAAAACACTGAAAGGGTTGCAGTATTCTTGAGCCTTGATGGGAAAAGATGAAGCCAGTTGGGAAGCTAGGCTGTTGGCTGTCAGGTACCAAATCCTACATCGTACAATTATGCTTTCTTCTTTAAAGTTAATTAGTAAAAGAATAAGTTGTTTGCTTGTGCACTTTTCACAGACTTAGTCGTTTTATGGGTTCTTATGTATAATAATGCTTAGTAACTCACCTAAATTTAAAGCTTTTAATATAAATATTCTACACTGCCTCAATCTCAGGTCAAAAGTACAAGCAATGGAAGCCAACATGTTGAGGCTAAAGAAACTTACTTCAGGGACACCTGGGTGGCTCAGTCGGATAAGAATCCGACTTCGGCTCAGGTCATGATCTCACAGTTTGTGGGTTCGAGCCCTGCGTTGCGCTCTGTGCTGACAGCCAGCACAGAGCCTATTTCAGATTCTGTGTCTCCCTCTCTCTCTGACCCTCCCCTGCTTGCTCACGCACTCTCTCTCTGTCTCTCAGAAATAAATAAAATATAAATTTAAGAAAGAAAAAAGAAACTTACTTTGGTGTCAGTAAGGTCAGTGAATGATAGCAGATTCTCCTGGCTGCACTATCCAGAATTTTAGGGGATCAAATAGCTTAAAAATAAACTGATTTTTAGTTTTGTCACCAAATTAACTGTTCTTCTGAGACTGCTGATGTGGAAACCAATTAGTCCTGGTCGCAAGGACTATAATGGCTTGTGTGTGTGACTGTCCCTTGTTACGTTGTTACTTTGAGTTCATTTCTTTCACAAAGACCATTGAAAATAGGCTTTGACCACTGCTTCTGTAACAAGTATACTTAATTATAAAAATTAGCTGCAAGTTCCTCTAAAGCCAGTGAGCAAGGAGGACATTTGCTTCTATTTATAATGAAGTAGGTAGTATTGTTCTAACCCTCCCACCGAAAATACTGGTTAAAGCTGGAAAGCTGTTAAAAGCTGGTTTTAAGTCCTGTAAAACAACCGATGTAGAAGACACATGATGGGTCAAGATCCTAGTAAGGGGACTGTGACATTGTGCTATAACACAAAATATATATTTGGTCTGCATCCCTGGTTCCTGCCAAAGAGCTCCCTAAAATTCTTGGAATCTATTGAGTGATACGAGTGAGAAGAGTCTTTTTGTTATTTATAATAAACCCCTTCCTTCCACACCTGGGTTTATGTTGAGGCGACTCTTGAAAAATGGGGGCTCGTTGCCTGAGTAACAAGTAACAATCAAGTTGTTCAAGGGATGGAACTTTCAGCCCCACCCACTGACCTCTAGGGAAGTTGAGTTCATCACCGATGGCCAATGATTTGATCAATCAAATCTCTATAATGGAGCCTCCATAAAAAGTCCTAGACAGTGGGGTGTAGAGAGCCTCCAGGGTGGTGAACACGTGAAGTTTCTGGAAGGTTGGTGCACCCAGAGAATGCATGAAGCTCTGGGCCCTTCCCTGTTCCTCATCCTCTGCATTTTTTCCATCTGGCTGTTCCTGAGTTGTATCCTTCATAACAAACCAGTAATAGGAAGCAAAGCACTTTCCTGAGTTCCATGAACCGTTGTAGTGAATTACCAGACCCAAGGAGGGGATCCCAGGATCCCTCAATTTATACTGGGCAGGTCAGAAATACACAAGGCCTGGGGCGCCTGGGTGGCTTAGTCGGTTAAGCGTCCGACTTTCGCTTAGGTCATGATCTCGCAGTTCGTGGGTTCGAGCCCCACGTTGGGCTCTGTGCTGACTGCCAGCTCAGAGCCTGGAGCCTATTTCAGAGTCTGTGTCTCCCTCTCTCTCTGACCCTCCTGCTCACACTGTCTCTCTCTCTCTCTCCCTAGAAATAAATAAAAATATTAAAAAAAAAAGAAATACACAAGTCCTGGGGCACTTGGGTGGCTCAGTCGGTTGAGCGTCCAACTTTGGCTCAGGTCATGATCTCGCGGTTCGTGGCTTCAAGCTCTGCATCGGGCTCTGTGCTGACAGCCAGCTCAGAGCCTGGAGCCTGTTTCATATTCTGTGTCTCCCTCTCCCCTCCTCCACTCGTGCTCTGTCTCTCTCTGTCTCAAAAATAAACTATTAAAAAATAAATAAATAAAATAAAATACAGGAGAAAACCAGACAACAGAAACAGAACCACAGATAAGCTAGATACTGGCATTATAAAGAGCTGAAAAATACAGTAGTCAAAATTAAGGCCCTGAGGGCACTGTTCGGTTTCATGGCCGGAGGTACCTAAAGAGGAGCTGGGACGTTCTGTGGGACAATCCTAAAATACGTGGGTAAATATAAAATGTTATATATTTTATTTTTATTCTCCCTTTTAAAATGCATGTGACTGTTTAAAGCAAACTCCTGATACTGTATTTGGGGTTTCAAAACCTGGAGATGTAACATATCTTACAACAGAGCACAAGAAGGGCTGGACCGCGTGGTTGTCAGCGACTCAGGTTTCTGGAATCACACTGCCTGGGTTTGTGATCTCACCCCAAGCGCTGGTTGTGCGGCCTCTGCGCGGCGGTGTCTTCATCTACAGGATGGAGCTGCCCGAGGGGGTCCATGAATCCGCAAACATGACGTGCTCAGGGTAGGATCTGGTATCTAGCCAGGGCCATAGACAAGTGTGCTATTATTACTCCAGTGTCAATGGTTTGTTGTTGTTGTTTTTTATGTTTACTTTTGAGAGAGAGAGAGAGAGACAAGTGGGGGAGGGGCAAAGAGCAAGGGAGACACAGAACCCGAAGCAGGCTTCAGGCTCTGAGCTGTCAGCACAGAGCCTGACGCGGGGCTCGAACCCATGAACCGTGAGATCATGCTGAGCCCAAGTCGGACACTTGACCAACTGAACCAGGACTCGAGACTGTCGCCCTGTTCCTGAAGGTCACTAGCCTTCCACTGCCCTGTGCGGTCTCGCTTCTGCCTCTCCCTGCAGCCTGGTGACCTTTCCGTTCTTTGTCTAGTAAACCAAATCGCTTCACCTGCTTTGTACCGTTGTTCCTTTGGACCAGAGCGCTTCTGACCCACCCCTTCCCCAGTGCACTCCTCCTTCGGGGCTCAGCTCAAACATCGCTTCCACAGAATTTCCTGACCCCCTCGATTATTTTAGATCCCCCCTCCCACTATATGTTGTCTTAGTACCCATAATTATCCTTCTAGCACATACCGTCATTCTAAATATAATTACATATGCATGACATTGTTCGACATCTCCCCCACTTCCCAAGTGGAACGGCACCTTCCTGAGGGAAGGGACCACGTCTGCCTGGTTATCAGCGAACCCCCCGCACCGACCACAGTGCCTTGCACACAGTAGGGACTCAGTATTCAATAAGTGAATCAAAAGCAGCTTAGTGAAGCAGGAGTGGAAAGTGTGCATGAAGAAATCATAGAAGAAAGCACTGGAAAATTATGCCAGGACAGATGATGAAGGGCTATGTGTGCCAGGCTAAGAAGTTGGGGGTTTTAGTTTGAAGAGAATACAAGTCACTAAAGGTTTTAAATTGGGTAAGTGGCTTTTTGAATGTGTTTTAGAAAAATTATTGTGTAGGGGAATGTGGAGGATTGACATGGAGGGGTGGACCTGGGGCAGGAGCTCGCTAGGGGCTGTTCCCGGGGAGGAAACCAGGTGGGAGATGGGAGACAAGAACAGGTAAGGCAGAGGGGGTTGAGCCTGAGATGGAGCACGGTCAGGGGCAAGTGGGTGGACTAGAATCCAGAACAGAAAGACACTCAATGGGGCGCCTGGGTGGCTTAGTCGGTTGGGCGTCCGACTTTCGCTTAGGTCATGATCTCGCGGTTCGTGGGTTTGAGCCCCGCGTCGGGCTCTGTGCTGACTGCCAGCTCGGAGCCTGGAGCCTGTTTCAGTCTGTGACTCCCCCTCTCTCTGACCCTCCCCTGCTCACGCTGTCTCTCTCTCTCTTAGAAATAAATAAAATGTAAGAAAGAAAGAAAGAAAGAAAGAAAGAGAGAGAGAGAGAGAGAGAGAGAGAGAGAGAGAGAGAGAAAGAAAGAAAGAAAGAAAGAAAGAAAGAAAGAAAGAAAGAAAGAAAGAAAGAAAGAAAGAAAGAAAGAAAAGAAAGAAAGAAAAAGACAGACAGACACTCACCTTACCCCCGGCGCCTTTGTAAGGAAGGAGGGGAAAGGTTGTGTCAAATGTGAGGGATGGGTGTGGTCATTTTTAACAATTAAGGTGTATTAAGCCTTCCGCACATTGTATGTCATGGCCTCTGTGTCTTATTGTCTGAGGTCACCTGCCCAGACTGTGGGCGACTGGTATAAAGGTGGTAAAAGGACTGGTGAGATTTAGAATAGCCAGTAAGGCAGGAATGAAAAAGCATGTGTGAATTGAAATGGGATTAGGACAGGAATTTGCAAACCATAGCTTTGGGGCCAAATGTGGTCACCCCCTGTTCTTGTCAATAAAGTTTTATTGGAACACAGACATAGTAATTGGTTCACATGTAGTCTTTTTTTTTTTTTTTTACAAATAGTTTATTGTCAAATTAGTTTCCACATAACACCCAGTGCTCATCCCCACAAGTGTCCTCCTCCATGCCCATCCCCCTCCCCCCCACATCCATCAGTCCTCAGTTTTTGTCAGCATTCAAGAGTCTCTCATGGTTTGCCTCTCTCCCTTTCCCCCACCATTTCCCCCCTTCTTCTCCCCCCTTGGTCCTCTGTTAAGTTCCTCCTAATCCTCCTATACGTGCACACATATGATATTTGTCCTTCTCTGCCTGACTTATTTCGCTCAGCATAACACCCTCAAGGTCCATCCATGTTGCTACACATGGCCAGATTTCATTGTTTCTCATTGCCATGTAGTATTCCATGGTATAGATAAACCACATCTTCTTGATCCATTCATCTGTTGATGGACACTTAGGCTCTTTCCATGTTTTAGCTATTGTGGAGAGTGCTGCTATGAACATTGGGGTACATGTGCTCCTATGCATCAACATTTCTGTATCCCTTGGGTAAATTCCTAGCAGTGCTATTGCTGGGTCCTAGGGGAGTTCTATTGTTAGTTTCCTGAGGAACCTCCACACTGTTTTCCAGAGGGGCTGTACCAGTTTACATTCCCACCAACAGTGTAGGAGGGTGCCCGTTTCTCCACATCCTCGCCAGCATCTAGAGTTCTCTGATTTGCTCATTTTAGCCACTCTGACTGGCGTGAGGTGGTATCTCAGTGTGGTTCACATGTAGTCTTTGGTTGCTTTTGTGCTGCAACAAGCAGAGTGAGAGGCTGTCATAGAGACCGTGTGTCCCGTAAAGCCTAAACTATTTACAGTCTGGTCCTTGACAGAAACGCTCTGACTCCTGGATTAGGAATCAGCGGCAGATAAAGCAGAAAGCATAGCAGTGGGGGGAAAGGAGTGGAGCAAGAAAGCAGTTCAAGTGATGGATGACAGGGGTCTAGACTGGACGAGAAGGGAGGCGGCATCAGGTAGGCACTGATGGAGTGAGAAAAGATAAAAAGATCATTGGACCTCTTATCTCGATGAGGCCAACGCGTAGATGCATTAAGAGGAATGAGAAGGCCAGAAGGAATCAAGGAAGGACAGTGACCTTGGAAAGCAAGGTGTCAGAGTAGAGCAGCTCTGAGTGATGACGCGTTCTAGGCAGCGCCCAGAGGAATGGCTGCGGGTGGCTTGTGGCTGAGGAATCCAGGAAATGATGAGGCAGGATCGATGGCTAGTCTCCATGGACCCTGGGGGAAGGAAGATAGAAAAGATACCGTCTATTTTCTGGGTTTGGTTTTTTTTTTTCTATTTTGTTTTAAGAAGCATTTGTTTATATGAAGGATCCAGGCCTGGTGTTACAAAACTCTTCGGAGAAAATGACCTTGGTAAGCTTAAAGATACTTTCGCACCCACAGTGTGACAGATCTCAGCCATCAGGAGGGCTGTCCAAGCCACCTAATACAGGTTAATATTTGCATTCTAATATTTTCACCAAATGACGGATTCGCAGCATCCTCCTTTGACCTTTTGATACTGAATAACTCTGTTCCTAGAACAGTCCATTCCTTCTCCTCCTCCGTTTCCATTTTATGTTCTTTATCTCTAGGTCAGACTATTCCTTTAGGTCATTAGATCATTTGTCATGCCAACCAAAAAGAAAAAAGGAGCTAGAGATACACAGAAGCCAGATCATTATATTATTTTTTAAAATATTTTTTAATGTTTACTTTTGAGAGAGAGAGAGAGAGAGAGCACAAGTGGGGGGAAGGGCAGAGAGAGAGAGACACACACACACACAGATTTGAAGCAGGCTCCAGGCTCTAGGCTGTCAGCACAGCCTGATGCGAGACTTGAACTCACAGACTTAGAGATCATGACCTGAGCCGAAGTCCAACAGTTAACCAGCTGAGCCACCCAGGTGCCCCAGATCATTATATTCATAAGCCACAGTTTGGATAAGTGTGTTCAACTGCCCTGGACTTTACTTTCTAATTTTGGGGGTGGGAAAAAAAATCTATACATTCTCATTCCGGGCGAGGGGTGAGCATCCTCACTGGCTCCATCCTTTGTTTATATCTCATTGATTCCATTTTTGTACTGTGGATTTCAGTAGTGGTGGTTCTGTGGAGCTGTTTCTCAGTTCATCTTTGCTAAGGAAAGAAACCAAGCATCACACATTCACACACACTCACAGTCACACACACACACACACACACACACACACACACACACGACTCATTGACCTTGCCCTTTACCTTTTTGTCTATAAAAGATTTGAGAGCCAGAATAATGAACCTTCCCAAAAAGAAATGGGGAAAAGGGTAGAGCACAGCTCTGCACACCATCTTCTCAGCTACCCCCGAGCTGCTGGAGGCTGGTTCAGAAGGAGCATGCAGAGTGGAGGGTGGAAGAGGGTCTAATCGTAGGGGTCAGGGAAGCCAGGGCAGCACCCGGCCGCGCTGCCCCCCACCCCACGGCCCCAGCAGCTCCTCCCGCCGAACAGCTCCCGCCTGCCTTCGTGCAGACAAAAAGACACACTGATTTGACTTTTTTCGTTCAGTGAGCCAAATGTATACTTCGTAAGTAAGTGAAAAAACTCAGCATTAATCCAATCATCCAATCGTCCCAATAAGAGTTTAGCGTAAGTGATAAGAGGCAGATTCATTAGCATTTCTCTCAAATCCTATGTTGTTCCTAAATCTGTTTCTTTTCATGCAGCCCATTTATAATCATGACAATAAAATTTCAAATATTGTACTTTTAAGAGTATGAGATCGGGATGCCTTTTAAGTGTCCAATTTCAGTTTCAGTTCAGGTCACGATCTCATGGTTCGTGGGTTTGAGCCCCATAATGGGCTCTGCACTGACAGCTCAGGACCTGCTTGGGAATCTGTCTTTGCCCCTCCCCTGCTCATGGTCTCTCTCTCTCTCTTTCAAAAATAAAGAAACATTAAAAAATTTTTTTAAGTATGAGATCTAATTCACGCACCAGAAAATGTACCCTATTAAACTGTGCAATTTAGTACTTTTCATGTTTCTCACAACTGTGCAATCATCACCACGAATTCCAGAACATCTTCATTACCCCCAAAAAGTCCTGTATCCATTACCAGCCACTCCCCATTCCTCCCTCCCCCGAGCACTTCCCTGTAAGCAGTAATCTACTTTCTGTCTCTGTGGATTTGCTTACTCCAGACATTTCATTCTACAGAATCATACATACGTGCCTCTTCTGTCTGGCTTCTTTGACTTAGCCCAGTATTTCCAAGGTTCATCCATGTTGTCACATGAATCAGCACTTCTCTTTTTCTTATGGCTGAGTAATACTCCGCTGTTTAAACACATTTTATTTACCTAATCATCAGCTGGTGGATATTTAAGTTGTTACGTCTTTTTAGCTAGTATGAATAATATTGCTATGCTATGGACATTTGTATGAAATGTTATTTTCTACAACACAGAACAAAATCAGAATGTTTTTTTAAGTTTTTTTTTTTACATTTATTTATTTGTGAGACACAGAGAGAGAGACAGAGACAGAGCACAAGAGGGGGAGGGGCAGAGAGAGAGGGAGACACAGAATCAGAAGCAGCTTCAGGCTCTGAGCTGTCAGCACAGAGCCAGATGCAGGGCTCAAACTCACAAACTGTGAGATCATGACCTGAGGTGAAGCCGGACAGTTAACCAACTGAGCCACCAAGGGGCCCCTAAAATCAGAATGCTTTAACTCACATGTGCAGTTAACTTGCCCGTCATTATATATCAGATGGGAAAACTGAAAGAGAAGAATAAAAAGTTCCTGTTTTATAGTGAACACTTTGAAATGTTTAGCTGAACAAGGGCCTCCTGCTAACGGAAAAATGTACATTTACAACTACAGCCGAAGAGAGTTTAAAAATATTTCTGGAAATGTATTTGTCGTTATATTTTTTGCAGTGCAGCTCTTCTAAGTGCTTTTTAAATTTCAAGTTGCAATATAAGAATTAACTGGCCTGGGGGCGCCTGGGTGGCGTAGTCGGTTAAGCGTCCGACTTTCGCTCAGGTCATGATCTCGCAGTTCGTGGGTTCGAGCCCCGCGTCGGGCTCTGTGCTGACTGCCAGCTCAGAGCCTGGAGCCTGTTTCAGTCTGTGACTCCCTCTCTCTCTGACCCTCCCCTGCTCACGCTGTCTCTCTCTCTCTCCTAGAAATAAATTTTAAAAAAAAAATAAAAAAATAAAAAATAAAAAAAAGAATTAACTGGCCTGATGTTTTCATGAGCATAAAAAGTCAGAGATAACACAGCCGCATTTGGAACGGTTTTATCAGTGCTATTTTTAAGCAAGTGCAACATTAATTGGCGTGCATGTTATCACCCGGGGAGATTTTTAAATCCAGCCATTCACTGCGGCTGATTCCGGCTCTGGTGGCTATGCTTTATGAAGAGGATGGCTGCTAACAAGACAGTCCAGTACCTTCTGCAGGGCGTGGGAACAGGGTAAGGAAACAGGCAGGAGAGGCACCCTGAGGCGCAGTGTTGAAGTGGATGGTACAGCTGTGGTGTGTTTGGAAACAGAAGTAAATTGGTGCACAGCAATTAGAGATGAAGTGGCTTTTTATGAGCAAAAGCCTATGAATCAAAGCCACAAAACTGTAAACAATGATAAGCTATTCAGTCAGCAGTTGTAGCTACAAAGCGAAAGGAAGGTGGACACACAGCAGAAAACAGTGATTCTCAGACTATAGCGCACATCGAGACGCTTGGAGGCTTGTTAAAACTCCATTTCCTGGTCACAGTCTCAGTTTCTGATTTAGAGGGCTGGGGTACCAAGTACTTTATTTCTAGCAAATTCCCAGGTGCTGCTGCTGCTCGTTCTGGGGCACACTGTGTTGTTGTTGTTGTTATTGTTGTTAAGGTTTCATTTATTTTTGACAGGGGGAAGGAGCACAGGGAGAGGGAGACAGGATCCAAAGCCGGCTCTGCGCTGACAGCAGAGAGCTCAATGCGGGGCTTGAACTCACATACCGTGAGATCGTGACCTGAGCCGAAGTCAAGTGCTCAACCAACTAAGCCACCCGGGCACTCACTTTGAGAACCGCTGGCGTAAAATTAAACCAGGCAATCACTTCGTGCCCATGTGACTAACGTAACTGTGTTGTCCTTTTTCGGTGACCCGCTGGAGAATGTGCTGCCCCAAGTAAGGGTACGCCAAGAAAGAGAAGGACTTGGGATATAGAAACAGGAGAGCCAACACAGGAGGATGGTGCGGGGACACGTCAGGTGACAGCTGTGACCCAAACAGAGCACACCCAGAGCAGAGCGGCGGTGCTGAGGACGCACACGTGTTGAGGCTCTCCTCATTAGTGTGCCGTCACCACCGTGCCCTCTTTTCAAGCCAAGGACAGAGAGTCAGGATAGGGCTGACCTAGATTCTTCCACTCTTGTCTTGCCTTGACCATGTGCCGATGAAGTTCCTACTTTCCTTTTCATGTCCTGCTGCTGCATCGGCTGAGAATACTCATGTCACCCCCAAAATGTCTTGTGATTGGAATTTTTCCTAAAAACTGGATGGAGATGGGCCTCGGAGAGCTTTGAAGTTGAAAATAGAAGCCGCCTGCCCCAGCCATGTTTTTTACAGGCGAGGTTCAATTTAGTTTAAAGGGACCTGCATCTGTAAAGCAAATAACATAATAGAGAAAGATAAGTCATGGGTGCTAAGGGGTCTGCGGTAATTTCCCTTTCTATGACGTCGGCTTTTTTTTATGTTAAAGTAGCAAGTCTAGTGTTAGCGGCAAGACTTTAGGAACCAATTTCTGCCAGTTCTTACCACCTACTACACGCGTGAATTTAAATAGATATTCCAACGGGGCACCTGGGTGGCTTAGTCGGTTAAGCATCCGACTTTCGCTTGGGTCATGATCTCACGGTTCGTGGGTTCGAGCCCCGCGTCCGGCTCTGTGCTGACTGCCAGCTCAGAGCCTGGAGTCTATTTCAGAGTCTGTGTCTCCCTTTCTCTCTGACCCTCCCCTGCTCACGCTGTGTCTCTCTCTCCTAGAAATAAATAAAAATATTAAAAAAAAAAATAAATAGATATTCCAAGAAGACAAGAGAAAGTTCTGTGTCCAAGAAAGTTTGGAAAACACGCAAATGAATCACTGTAAGGCTCCTCAGAACTTTAAATGTGCTAATGTTCATTGTTAACCTCCTAACAAGAGACACAATATGCAATTGTCCGGTCTTCCTTGACTTTAAAAGCCTGTTTTCCCAAAACATCCTTTTACATCTCAAGTAACACAGTGTTCCTCTGCACACAGTTTGGGAAATAACAATTTAGCATCAAGTGCACAAAGAAGCGATTGAGTATGATTTTGCCTGAAAGGGGATTAAAATGTTATCAAATATTTAATTTTACAGGAAATCGGTTTAGAATGCTTTTGATTTTACTTAACTGTTTCTTGGTGGAAAAAAAAATTTCCATATGTGTGCCCAAGTGTTCAAGATCTCAGGTGGGCTGGAGTTCAGTCTTAACTGTATTTGAACAGTTAGAGAAAAAGATTTGTTTGACAGCTTTTAGGTACTTGCAGTTGGTGTTCATTTTCCCATAATTTTCTCTGTAGGAAAAAAAAAGATGAAGGCATCTAAGTTACAGCTTTCTCAGACTTTCTACTTTAAATGCCAACTTAAAATGCCACCAGTCAGTAGAATAGGGTGTAATACTTTACTTTTCTGCTCCCTCTGGTGCGTGTGGTGTAAAAATATGTCGGGCACAGTTCGCAGTCAAGGTGAATATTGATACTTCCATGTTCATTTCATTTCCATGGCGTTGTTGGTATACAATACATCTTTAGATTTTCCCTACTTCCTGCTTCGGGTTTATCTAGGCTCATTATGACTATTTAGCATATGAAATTGTCAGTAGTATATTTATGTTGAGACCTTGCAGATGGGGACTTTACACTGTGAAATCATTTTAGCTATTACTCTCGTTGTATGTTGCATAATCTCTCTCTCCCTTCTAGTTTCAACCACCTCTGAAGGAACCGCCTCCTTTTCTACTTTATCCATGCCGTCTCCTGGTTCGGCCTCTCCGGAGAAGTCTGTTCATCTCCTACCCCCGATTTTGGCGGGATCTTCCTTCTGGACTCTGATCCATCAACAGTCTTCTTCTGCCTCCTTTAAAGATGAAGATAAGACAGGCAGAGCTCGCCACCCCTTTGCTTCTAGGGGCCGAGTGTCTTCTGATGAAGAGAACGACAACCTTCATCCACTGGGAAGTCTTCCAGAGAACTCTGAGTCTGCTAAGGAGCAGACAAGTCCTGCTTCTGCCAGTAACTGGGCAGAGTTTTCCACCGCCAGTGTAGACCATGTCACCTCTGTGTCCTGTCCGAGTTTTCAGACACCTGCTGGCCTACCAGGGGAGCCTGAAGCAAACAATTCCATTAAAATTCTGCTAGGGGAGGTGAAAAGTGCCATAGTTAAACTACATGAAGACCTGAGCACGGTAATAAGAGAACTTAACGTCATCAATAGCCATCTGGTGAGCATGAGTGAGAATAGTCTGCAACTAAGCAAGTCTTCCCAGCCTCCCCATGCTCCCGAGGGGACCTCAGATCACATCTAACAAGCCCAAGAGCCACTTTTGGTAGAATTCGTGTGGTCCCACTTCCCGAAGACTTAAGTTAACCTTTTATAGATTCTCACCAATTCTGGCAAAAATCTGGTAGTGGTTTGATCTTTCCTTGACAGGCTTATTATTGAATTATCTTTCAAACCAATCAACTCATTTGGGTGGTTTATTTTTAAAAAAAGAAAAGGTACCACTTTGATACTATTGTAAGATTTAAATAGGAACTAGTTTTCATTTGAAACTGAAGACAGTTTCTTTCTTCCACACCCTGGACTTTACCTCAAAATATGTTCAGCATTAGAGGAAGTTGTGACAAGATCTTAAACTGCAAATGGCTCTCCCAGAGCTGTTGGACGAGCAGGCAGTAAGAAGCCCTTCAGAGCCTGGGGTGGCTGGTCCAGATGCTCGCGCGCCGAGTTTCAGATTCTGCAAACCAAGGGCCAGCCACCTTTCCCTTCCTGTGACTGCCACCGTTGGTTGGGAGTTAAGCTAAGACAAGTGGAGCATGGAATAAGTGTTTTTATTGTTAATGTATGTTGCAAAGTGAATTCAAATGCATAATTTTCTTTCTTGTATTTGGAAAATAAACGCGATATTTTTCATCTTCCATGTATCTTTTTAATTTATTAAGACGGCTTTTCAAGTAGAATTTTTATTTTTTATTTATTTTTAAACTTAAAATTTTTTTCTAACATTTATTTATTTTGAGAGAGAGTGCGAGCGGGGAAAGGGCAGAGGGAGAGAGGGAGACACAGCATCCGAAGCAGGCTCCAGGCTCTGAGCTGTCAGCACAGGGCCCGATGGACGCAGGGCTTGAACCCACGAACCGCGAGATCATGACCTGAGCCGAAGTCGGACGCTTAACCAACTGAGCCATCAGGTGCCCCTAGAATTTTTATTTATGGGAAAATGATCTAGTTTGAGGATCACAGACCAGTGCTTCTCTACCCTACGGCACACAAGAACCTCCAGAGAAGCTTTCATTTTGTTTTATACTTGTTTGAGAAGACAGTGTAAGGGCTCCATGTACTCATTGCTTAGTTCCAACAATTATCAACTAAGAGCCAAAATAAGTTCCTGCTTATTTTGAAGAAATACAGGACATCTAAAAAATATTCTAATGCCAAACACAAACCGATTTTCATCCCACAAACTGGGGTAAGAACTAGAGGGAATTGCTAGTGGAAGTGTTAGTGCAAAGATTGTGATGTGGGAGGGTGTTGGGCATATTTGAGGAGGGGCAAGGAAGCCAGTGTGGCTGGTGTGACATGACGAAAGGGGTAACAGCAGGAGATCTGAGGTCCTGGAGGAAAGAGCACGGGGCAGTGTCAGATGACACACATTCTAGAAGACCGTTGTTAGAGATTTTGGCTTTTACTCTATGAAATAAAAGTTGTGACAAGGTTTTAGGGTGAAAAATGATCTTGGGCCTCTAAAATGATCACATTGGTTCTGGGAGAGAGAGAGATGCAGGGACATGGGACGGGGAAGGTAAGCCGATTAGGCGGCCATTGCAGTTACCCAGATAAGAGCTGATGGGTGGATCAAAGCAGGGTAGGTATAGTGGAGTTACATGAGAAGTGATTAGGGATGGGCTGATGGGTTGGATAAAATATTTAAGAGAAAGAGAAGAGTCACAGCTGAACCCAAAGTGTTGGATTGAGCAATTAGAATTGAGGATGAACTTGCCATCAACTGAAGAGGGCGGCAGACAGAGAAAGTTTTGAGGCATTCAGTGTGAAATAGGTTACATCTCAGATGTCCATTAGACAAGCCAAGTGGAGATACCAAATAAACAATTGGATGTGAGAGCTGAGTCTGAAAGAGAGATCTAGATTGGAATGGAGGCTGGAGATTTGTAATGATGGTTATTTAAAACTATGAGACTGGATGAAATTGCCAAGGGAGAGAGTATAATAGTGGGGAGAAGCTGAAGGCTTGAGCCCTGGGGCGTTCTAACATATGATCAGGAAGAAGTTAAAGGATCAATGGATGAAGCCAAGAAGGAGCTACCACTGAGGTAGGAACAAAACCATACAGTGTGTAAGTGTTTGAAAGCTGAGAGTGTGTTTCTCTTCGTGACCTTCGTCTCTTCCATATGCATTTCAAAAGCACCTTGCCAGGTTCTTTCCAAACTCTGTTAGATTTTTTTTAAGTTTTTATTTAAATTTCAGTTAATTACCATACAGTGTAATATTAGTTCCAGGTGTATAATATAGTGATTGAAAGCCCTTTTATTTATTTTTTTTCAAATATTTTTTATTTATTTCTAGGGGAGAGAGAGAGAAAGACAGTATGAGCAGGGTAGGTCAGAGAGAAAGGGAGACACAGACTGAAACAGGCTCCAGGCTCTGAGCTGGCAGTCAGCACAGAGCCCGACGCGGGGCTCGAACCCACGAACCGCAAGATCATGACCTAAGCGAAAGTCGGACGCTTAACCGACTAAGCCACCCAGGCGGCCCCTGAAAGCCCTTTTAGATTTTGAGGAAAGTTGCATTAAATATATTCATCGATTTGAGGGGATTTTGACAAATTTAATCTTCTAATCTAGGAGCATTGTATATCTGTATATTTCTATGGGTCTTCTCTCATAAATTTTATGTTTAGCTTTCCAATACACGAGCATGGTATTTCTCTATATTCTATGTCTTCTCTTAATGTTTCTCAGTAAACTCATTAATCCCTTCATGCTTGATATTTTTGTGCTATTGTAAATGCTACCTTTTTGCCAGTTAAAAAAATTTTTAATGTGTATTATTTTTGAGAGGGGGGGAAGGAGAGAGAGGGAGAGACAGAGAATCAGGAGCAGGCTCCGCACTGTCAGCACAAAGGCCGATGTGGGGCTTGAACTCAAGAACCACGAGATCATGACCTGAGCTGAAATCAAGAGTCTGATGCTTAACCAAGTAAGCCACCCAGACACCCCCCCTTTTTTTTTTTTGAAAAATGTTTAGTGTTTATTTATTTTTGAGAAGAGAGAGAGAGAGAACAAGAGTGGGGGAGGGTTTGCCAACTTTTGAATTTTGGAACATAACAGTTGATAGAAATCTAAATTTCAGTCTAGATTCACTAATAGTTAACATGTTGCCATGTTTGCTTTATCTCCCTGTCTTGCTAAACATGTTTTTTATCTATATATACATTATGTAGATAGGTAAATATCTACACATTTTGCTAAGCCATTTGAAAGGAAGGTACAGGCAGATATCATGACACATCACCACAGAATACTGCAGCATAGTTACTATATGAATCAGGGCAATTGCTTTCCAACCTACCTTCCAGTTAACCAGTTCTCTCTTCAGCTATATCTCATCTGTTGTTAACTCCTCCCATTACATTTTTAATCCATTTATTTCTTTTTAATTTCTAGAATTCTAATGGGCTCTTTTAAAATATTTTAAAAGATTCTTCTAAAAAATTTTTCATACATCCATGTTTCTTGCAGATCTTCTCAAGCATGGCTTTACTAGTAAGAATATTAAGCAAACTAATATAGAATTTTTACTAGCAAGAATAATAAGAAACTAGAGAGTATTCTTACCAACAAACTATCAAGAATATATGCATTTAAGGCTATAAATTTCCCTTTACTGCAACTCACAAAATTTTTAAAATTTGAGATATAATCCACATACCATAAAATGTACCCTTTTAAAAATGGCTCAGCAGTTTTAGTTATTCACAGGGTTGCACAACCATCACTACTATCTAATTCTAGAACAGTTTCATCACCACAAAAAGTTACCCTATACTTATTAGCAGCTACTCCCTAGTTTCCCCTCCTTCAAGCTCCTGGCAATCCCCAATCTACCTTCTGTTTCCATTAATTTGCCTTTTATGGATATTTCATATAAGTGGAATCATATGTGGCTGTTTGTGTCTGGCTTCTTTCACTTAGTGTAATGTTTTGGGGGTTCAACCATTGTAGCATGTATGAGTACTTTATTCCTTTCTATGTCTGAATAATATTGCATTGTTAGGATATACCACATTTTGTTGATCTGTTCATCAGTTGATGGACATTTGGGCTGTCTACACTTTTTGGCTACTGTGAATAATGCTGCTATGAATATTTGTGTGAACATATGTTTTCAGTTCTCTTAGATATATATACCCAGGAGTAGAATTGCTGGGTCATACAATTTCTCTTACATATAACTTTTTGAGGAATTGCCAAGCTATTTTCTAAAGTAGCATCACCATTTTATCACAAGTATTGGTATGCAATATTTTTGTTGTCCTTTGGCTCAAAAAATATTCTAATTCCTGTCATGAAGAAGTGTAGGAGTATATTTCTTAATTTCCCATCATTTGTACTCTAATAATTTTAACATCTAAAGTTTTTACAGGTCTGTTTTTGTTATCTATTGACCTGCTGAGTTGTGCTCATTATGGTATGTTTCCTTGTGTATCTGGTTATCTTTGATTATATGTTGGCCATTTATTTGTATAATTAATACAAGAATTTGTTTTTACTACTGCCAAGTTGCCTGGTGCTATTGAATCATCATACTGGTTAGGTAAATGAAGGTAATGGCTTGACGTTTTCTAGAATACCCAGGTTAATCCTAGACTTAAATTTCTCATAAACGATGGTTCATTTGTAATCCATTCTCATTGCATAGCCACTGGGTTCCACTTTGTTGTAAGGAGTGGTGTCCTGATAGACTTCCCACCTGTGTGAGGTGATTTCTGTTCCTATCATCATCAAAATGAAAGTTGGAGTCTATTCAATTCAACAAATGCCCTTAGAGAAAAATAGCTTCTCTGATCATTTCCCTATCAGGTCTCTTTTGTTTTGTTTTGTTTTGTTTTGTTTTTACTCATAAGACTGTTCCAAGCCCTGAGGATTCACTGTGAGCAAAACCAGATATTCCTGTCCTCACAGACACTGAACTCTAGGGTTATGGGGAAATTTGATAGATTAATCAAAAAAATTTTAATGTAAAAATCTAATGGTTTGGGGAAAGGAAATGTACAATTTGACCCAGTGAAGGGTTCAGGGGAAGCTTATCTAAGGAAGTCACTTGAGCTGAAATACAAAATCTAAGATTATCAAAATAAATGCCACTAATGACATGTGGGGCAAGTCAAGTTCTTTATGAAATAACATACAGCATAAAATAAGGATGAAATCTTAAGGCGTCTTCTGTTGGCTTTCTTCATATATCTAGGAGACCCACAAATGGATTCTTAAGGGACAGTAGGATACAGTATCTCCTTTCTTTACTCGCTCTGAAATTTGTTAGTTGTACTTTGCTAAGAATTGAGAAGAAACAAACCTCCAGAGATACGGCACTCCTCTCTCTTTTCCCCCCATAACCAAAAGGTGCTGCATCAGATATCTTGAAACGTACTCAGAGATATACCCCACAAATAACTAAGGCAACAGAAGCTATTCCTTTGAGAAACTGCCTTACATGCACAAAGTAACTTCAGATTTTAACTAGGCTTTACATAGCTCATATATTTTAATTCAACCATTTTTTAATTAGTATAATTAATAAGCACTTATCCGAGTTTCTATTTAGCCAACTCCATTAAGTGACTAGAACAAACTTGGCTTAAATTAGGAATGGGTATGTTGTGATTGACTTTGTAATTATCTCAGATTAAAAATACTTCATTAAATGCTATTAAGTATTTTATTTGAAACTTGAGCATCTTATTATAAGGCAGTTACAAAAATATTTTACAGTTTACCTATTGTCAAATTACTAATGTGTTCCCTCTTTAAATATTTATTAAGCACTCGTTATGACTAGGCAATTTGCCAGACGCTGGGGACACAATGGTGAACAAGATGGACTCAGTCCTGGCTTGCAGCGTTGAAGCTTCATGGAGGTGCAGGTAGAGACATGGGCGGAGTGTGATGCGTAAGTCTTTTGAGTTTAGGAAGCAGGGGAGAGTGTGGGAGGGCCTGGTAAAGTGGAAGAGCCAGCTCTGAATTGGGGATGTCAGGGAATGCTTCCTGGAGAACATGAAGTCCAAAGTGAGTCCTCAAGAATGAGCCGGGGTTGGCCAAGCAGAGGGAGTTAGGGTAGAGAATTTCCTAAGCAGAGAGAACAGCATGTACAAAAGCTGGGAGCAAGAATGAACCAGGTGAGCCTGAGGATGGGACAAAGCTGGTGGGTCAGAGATGAGTGCTGGGCTTGTCTTCATGCAGACACACAGTAGGCGATGGTGAGAGCATTAACTGACTAAATACCAGAAAAGCACTGAATGACGAGTGAGTGGATCTTGTTGGAAATGAAGTGTCATAGAAATTTGGGGGTTAGGAGCACCTGGGTGGCTTAGTCGGTTAAGCGTCCGACTTTCGCTTGGGTTATGATCTCGCGGTTCGTGGGTTCGAGCCCCGCATCGGGCTCTGTGCTGACTGCCAGCTCAGAGCCTGGAGCCTGTTTCAGTCTGTGACTCCCTCTCCCTCTGACCCTCCCCTGCTCATGCTGTCTCTCTCTCTCTCCTAGAAATAAATAAAACATTAAAAAAAAATTAAAAAAAAAAGAAATTTGAGGGTTAAAGGGTTTCCAAAACCCATCCACAAACTTGATAAAAATCAACGTTGTAGGGAATTTTTGGAGATTCTGGTGCCGCATCTTCCCCACAAATGGGATGGTTGTGACAGTAGTTTGCTCTGGATGTGCAAGGAACATCTTCTTCATGCCCCTTTGTTCTGAAGAGCAGGTGAATCCTGGGACCAGCCTGGTGAGTCAGCCACATGCCTGTATACCGGGGCTCCTTTTTCTAGGTCTCACTATATTTTTAATAGAGGGGATTCTGAGATGTGATAAAAGGATTTAGATGTGTGGAACTGAGAGACTTTTATGTCTTGCAGAACACCAAGTAATTTGAGGAGGCCAAGCATATTATTGTTATGCCAGAAGGTACATGCCTCCTTTTATCAGCAGGCAGGCTTAGGAAAGAGTAAATTGGCTCAGAAGAAACTAGGTTTTCAAGATGATTTTGTTTGGTAATTTCAAATTCTGTTTTCTCACTGATGGTGCAGAAAGTCCTCAAAGATATGGTAATTATTGCAGAATTATGGCTTCAGGCATCCGCAGCCATTCAAACAGTAAAATTCCATTATAAAATATCATGATCTGTGTGTGCGGTTGCACCGCGGTTGAAAATTGTCCCCTGTACTGTGACTGCATCACTCTCACAACACAGAACACCAGTAGCAAAATACAGAAAGTCAACATTCTGGGACTTGCCATTATTAAAAATAGGGCATGAGAGATAGCAATGCATTAAGGATGAGCTCCAGAATTCTAGTTTATTAATATCATTATTTTTTTATAATTTTTTTTTAATTTTTCTTATTTCTAGGAGAGAGAGAGAGAGACAGCGTGAGCAGGGGAGGGTCAGAGAGAGAAGGAGACACAGACTGAAACAGGCTCCAGGCTCTGAGCTGGCAGTCAGCACAGAGCCCGACGCGGGGCTCGAACCCACGAACCGCGAGATCATGACCTAAGCGAAAGTCGGACGCTTAACCGACTAAGCCACCCAGGCGCCCCTATTAATATTATTATTAACAGTGATATAATAACAACACTGATAATGGTTGACATTCATTGAATGCTAACAATATTCTAAACACTTCTTAATTCAACAACCCTATTAGGAAGGTTCTAGAACTGTCACGTTGCATATGAGAAACGAGAGGTTAGGAAAAGCTAAGGACCTTGCACAGTGTGGCGTAAGTAGGCTTAAGGGCCAAAGCCACACTTTGAGCTCTGGTCTGTCCTGGGGTACAGTTAGTTGTAACCACGTGACCGCACCTCCTCGCAATTCAAGGTGAGGGGATCCAGGTGGGCAGTGCTTTCGTGGTAAAGACAGGAAACTGCGGGAGGATGTCAGGTCCAGCCTGTTTGTCCCCAGCTTTGGGGGGACTCCAAAGTCCCGCCCTTGCCTTCCCAGTCCCGCCCTTGCCTTCCCAGTCCTGCCTTCCCGCCCTTGCCTTCCCAGTCCACAGCCTGCTCCGCAGCTGGTCACCCCCTACTCCCAAGACCCTTGGTCGAAGCTGCCATCTGTCACCCTCCAAAGCTTCTCTTGTCGGTTTGCCTGCTTCTGAAGAGCTACCTGCCTCCACCCACATTCCCCAGCCTGTCCTCACCTTCTTTCATGTCTGGAGGCTGGAGCAGAGCTAGAACATGTTAGCTGCTTTAGAGATAAAGAGACGGTCCCAATATCTCTTTTTGTTACCTAATTAACCCTGGGAAATGTCATGTGTTTTAAGTGGGGCCTGGTCCCTGCGTCACCATAGCTATGGAGAACTTTCATGTGCAACAGCGGGCCTCTGCCTCTCGAGTACATAACATGCACTTGAAACCATGCAGAGTAACCCAGAAATAGCCAGCAAGAACTAAAAAAAAAAAAAAAAAAAAAAAAATCTGTTTTGTATTTGGCTACATATAACAGTAATATGTTCATACTTCTTTTTTTTTTAAAAAAAAGTGGTGGGGGGCACTTAGCGTAGTTTCATCATCCCTGGCCCTGATGATGGGGTATTTGCTTTCCCCCCACACCCCTGTGTCAGGGTCCCAGAGAACAGCCACCAACTTCAGAGGAGCTGGTTGTAATTAACCCTAAACCGCTTCTGTTCCACCTGAAACCCCCACCCCCATTTCTCCAAAAACCAACAACAAAAAAAGAGAAAAGACTGAACTTGAAACAGTAACACACTAGATTAAGCCCAATGTGAGAATAAATACGCAGCTTGAAAAGTACAGATTCCAAAGGTTCAGAGAACTAGCAAAGGGGAGGAAAACAGCCCGGGTGCACCTGACCCGCGGAGACCAGCCGAGCTGAGTGATTCCGAAAGGAAGTAGCACAGCGGCCTGTCCATCTCACAAGGGCAGAAGGGCGAGTCAATGACAGACCCGCTGTAGACGGGCGTCAGCTGGCATTTTGAAAGCCTTTGGAGACTGGCGGGATGGGACTGATTTGAGGCTGGAGAGGCGGGCGTAGGGGTGGGAGGGCTGCGAGGAAGGCAGGGAGGCCCAGCTGCCAGCCTCAGTGGAGCACAGCCGGGCTGCAGGCAGATTCCAGCGGCCACACTGTCCTGTCATGGAAGCCGTGAAAGAGGCCATGGCTTTAAAAGAGGAGCTGTCAGGAGACCTGAAGCCAAAACGTCCTACGTTCGCAAGACAAGGGGCCCTTACAGAAGGTGCACAAGCCTCACTTGCTCCCCTCGAGATCCTAGTGTGTGCCCCAAAGAAACAGGAGCCCACGGATCCCAGGAGCCCACGGATCCCATGAGATCCCAGCCCTCTGCGGAGGGGCCGGGGCCGGAGGTGAGCCTTCGTGAGCTCTGCTCCCTTCCCTGCACGGCCGGCCCGGATCCGCACCAGCTTACTCGTTTGCTAAGAAGCACCTGCTGAGCATAGCCCTGCCAACTCTGCTTCTAAATTGTCACTGCTCTTTTAAAGGGCAAGCCTGCATTAATGGCCCTAACTGGCACAGTCCCCCTCCGGGACAGTAATGGCAGGAGGCTTAGGAAATGAAAGATCCGAAGGCTCTCTTACTTGCCATGTGGACAGGGGTTTGGTGGAAGGTCCTCACCCCAGGGCCTATAGATTCCCTCTTTTAAAGTATTTTAGGAAGCTCCAGGAAGAAGAACGCGACACATGAGTCCACTGTCTTTACTGGTTATTTATCTCAGGGGGTTTCTATTGCTCAGCCTGTTCAAATCCCCTTGACCTCGTGTTGCCTAACATTTGTGGAGCACTTTACAGTTGGCAAGCACTTGAACACATCCCTATTTGGTCTCATGGTGCTTCAGAGAGCTAGGCAGATGAGAAATGGGGGCCTCAGAGAGGCTGAGTCACCAGCTTAAGGTCACACAGCTCTGAGCAGCGGGACTGGAACACCTCCCCCAGGTTTCCGATGCCAGAGGCATCCTCTCCCGCCGGCTACACCACCTTCAGCCTCTTTCCTAAAACACAGGGAAGGTTCAGGATTCTAATCAGCTGCCAAAAACTCAGTATGGAGTCTCTGGCCTTAAACTTGTCTTCTATATTCTTAATCTTGTAGATTAGCTCCGTTTAAGCCATTAACATATTTCGTCATCTCTAATATATGGAAATTGGTGTTTTCATGTGGCTCATTAATCTCCACGTCTTCCCCTAAAAAGCCAAAGTTATTGGAAACAATATTACACAAAGCCCAGAACACCTCACATTTCTGAGATGAGCTGAAGAGAAAGAGGGGGGTTATCACTCTGATTCTGTCTAGACACCTAAATGACAATCGTTAAAAGGGTGAATTTCAATGACTAATCTGCTGAGGTTCACAGCGGCCCCCTTCTGCTGTTTAACATTAGAACACAAGCAGTTATCTGCCAGCCCCTTAGCTCATCACCTTTTCCACATGGAAAACTTAAGTAAATGGAGCTTCTTGAATAGTAATAAGCCATTGATTTATTAGTTAAAACTCCTAATTTTATTATTTATTTTAACATTTATTCATTTTTGAGAGAGACAGAGTGCGAACAGGGGAGGAGCAGTGAGAGAGAGGGAGACACAGAGTCCGAAACAGGCTCCAGGCTCTGAGCTGTCAGCACAGAGCCCGATGTGGGGCCCGAACCCACGAACCGTGAGATCATGACCTGAGCCGAAGTCGGACGCTTAACCGACTGAGCCACCCAGACGCCCCTAAAATTCTTAATTTTCAAGACTTTAAAAAGAATTCGGGGGACAGGACGGGGTTGGGAGCGAGCATGTGTCTTTCTGTAGTTTCCCTCTGTCTCTACACCTAGCTCCGTGCAAAGCCTGGTGGCCCAACGCCTGCTCCAGGCTGCACCCCTGGGGCAGCACAGCCCCATCATGGTGGGGTGAGTCCCAGGGGGAATATCAGTGTGACTAGTCATCATCAGAGCCCTGTGGCAAAGGTCAGGCTGTTCAAGCAGCAGGGCTTTGGTCTTGCTGAGGAAGCGGCTTGTCTAAGCTGAGTGCCCCAACACGAGAGAGAAAGCTGGAGCCATTCCCACGGTCCCTATATTAGTGTCCTAGGGCTCCCAGAACAAAGTGCCATGAACTTGGTGCCTTAAAATAACAGAAATGCATTATCTCGCCGTTCCGGAAGCCAGAGTGCTGAGATCAAGGTGTCAGTGGGTCGGATTCCTTCTGAGGTTCTTCCTCCCGGGGCCTCTCTCCCAGCTTATACTGGTTGCTGGCCATCCCCCGCATTCCTTAGATAGACACTTCCCTCCTCCAGCCCTTCACCTCCACCTCCCTGCGTCTCTTCACATCTCTCCCCTCTTGCATGTCCATCTGTGTCCAAATTTCCCCTTTGGATAAGAACACCCATCATATTGGGTTAGGGTCCGCCATGATGACCTCATTTTAATGGGCTTACACCTGCATAGGCTTACATTTGCTTATTTCCAAACAAGCTCACATTCTGAGGTCCTGAGGGTGAAGACCTCCAACATATTAGGGGACATAATTCAGCCCATAACAACCTCTTCATGAACTCACCTGTGAACAAGCATTTCCATAAAAGCAGCCCCTCCCCCAGGCACCCACCTGGCTCGATCCAGTCCCATCACAAGAGAATGACACAGCAGAACATGAAGCCAGCCTCCCCGGATGACCATTTAACCATCTGGCGGCTGTGCAGGGTCATGGGGAACAGCAGTGTGGGAATCCAGTTTCAGGGATCAGACGATGCTGAAGGGAGTCCAGGCTCTGCCCCTCTGGGCTCTGCACCCCTCGGCCTATTCCTCAGCCTCCCAAGCCTCCGTTCCTTCACCATCCACCTTCCTCAGTTATTATGAATGGAAATACGTCTACCAGATCTTGCACATAGTAGATGCTTAGTAAATCTTAGCCTTCTCCACATTTCCCATGTATCTCACATAGTCCTGGGATTTTCCGTTGACCTAACATTGCTATACAGGCAATTCTGCAGCAAATATGTGCTCCTTGAGCTGAATTTGTGGCTCACTTAATTGACAAGGAGAAGTATTTTTCAGTGCCTGGGTTTTCAGAATTCACCAGGGGGTACCAAGTCAACTGGCAGGCTGTCTTCTTTGAAAAGGATGCAGGTCGAACACCATGCCTGGGGTTGATGGACAGTCATAGTGTCTCTTCAGCTCCCGTGTCGCGTGGGCCTTTGTATCTGCATTACAGAAATCAATTGCCCTGCTTCTGGGAGCCTGGATCCCAAGCAGCACTCAGAAGAAAACAGGAGCACAGGAGCATGTCTGTCTCTTTTCAGGGGCTCCGGCTGGCACCTGCTTCTCCATCCTTGCTTCAGGGGGGTGAGACTGTAGCCTGCTGCAAAATGACGCTCGTGGGAAGGCTGCCCCTTGCCAGGGTCCCCACCATCTCGATCTTATAGGTTCAGAAATGCTCACTTGATCGCCTTTTGCAGAGGTGCCCGACCCGAGGAGATTGCTTTGTAACAACAACAAAAAAAAAGAGAGAGAGAGAGAGAGAGGCTGTGTTTTATAAGCCAGATCAGTTTTCGGCACCAGCCTGCAAGTGTTTATTTATCCATTTGTTCATTCATTCACCCAGCCAACAAACACCCAATGGAGGGCGTGGCACTCTCCCACGTTAGCTCATCTGACCATTAAAGTAATCCCAAGGGTCTCCTTATCCTCCCTCTTACAGACAGGGAAATTGGAGCTTGGGGAGATAAAGTGACTCTCCCAGATGCCTGCTTTCATGGTGGGCACAGGAAAACAAAACGCCAGCATCCTGGTGGTTATAAATCCAGAAGGGGGAAACTGTGTGCAGCCAGAGCCCTGCATGAGTACAGCTCTGTAGCACAGTATCTTCCCGTCTCGTCGTTAGGCCATCTCTAACCAGCCAGAGATGTGCCCCACCCCAGAAAGCTTTCCCTTCTTGGGTGCCTGGGTGGCTCAGTCTGTTAAGTCTGACTCTTGGTTTCAGCTCAAGTCATGACCTCACAGTTCGTGAGTTCAAACTCCACGCCGGGCTCTGCGCTCACAGTGCAAAGACTGCTTGGGATTCTCACTCTCTCTCTGATCCTCCACCACTCATCATGTACTCTCTTTCTCTCTCAAAATAAATAAATCAACATAAAAAAAAGAAAAGAAAAGAAAAGAAAAGAGGGGCACCTGAGTCGCTCAGTTGGTTAAGCATCCGACTTCGGCTCAGGTCATGATCTCGCAGTTCGTGGGTTCGAGCCCTGCATCAGGCTCTGTGCCAACAGCTCAGAGCCTGGAGCCTGCTTCAGATTCTGTACCTCCCTCTCTCTCTGACCCTCCCTTGCTCATGCTCTCTCTCTCTCTCTCTTTCTCTCTCTCTCTCAGAAATAAATTTTTTAAAACATTAAAGTTAAAAAAAAAAAAAGAAGCTTTCCCTTCTCAAAACTTTTACAGCCAGTGTAACAATCAGTTATGCTTGCTCAGTTATGCCATGGTAACAAACAAGCCTGATTCCCAGTAGCTCACAACCGCCACGGTTTATATATCACTCAGGTCAAACACCAGCTGCCAGTCTGCCAAGGCTGATTCAAGCCCTCCTCTTTCTGACATCTAGGCTGAAAGAACAGGATATGCTCTGTGGCAGAGGGAAAGAACAACAGTGGAAACACGGGATGACTTTTGAAACTTCAGGCAAGAGTTACTTCCCTCGTAAGCCACCTGGCCAGCCTGCTATGGTTGGGGCAGAAAAGTAGCAACTCTTTCAAGTTAAGGCAGCAAATAATTGGCAACAATAATCTAGTAAGGCAGGCTATCTCTGTATACGGTCTCCATTCTCTAGTTTACAATATGGAAATAATATCAGTTCCCTCTTAATGAGGCACTTGTAAAGAGTAAATGAAATACGATATGTCTGGCAACACAGTAAGTTGTCAATTTCCTTACAGCTTTGTAGTGCTTAGCACAGTGCCTGGGATAGAGTAGATGCTCAAGAGATATTGGTGGCATTTTATTCATCAGTGAATATTTACTGATCCCCTACTATGCACTCAAAGAGGTTATTCTAGGATAGCTTTTAGGGTCTAGCAGAGAATAAGACGAACAAATTTCCTGGTTTTGTGGACCATATATTCCAAGCAGTAAGGCACAGATGGTAAATAACTAAATAAAAAGCTCAGAGGGCGATCGGGGCTGTACAGGGACAGTGAACTAAACATCTATTTGAGGATAATTCTTTGAGTCATGGGGCCACCTCTGAATTGAGTCACAGGCAAGAAGCCCATTCCAAGCAGCCAAAGTAATAGAAAGGAATTCTCATTTTTACCTTTATATTCTTTTTTTTATGTTTATTTATTTTTGAGAGAGAGGAGAGAGAGAGAGAGAGAGAGAGCATGAGTGGGAGAGGGGCAGAGAGACAGGGAGACACAGAATCCGAAGCAGGCTCCAGGCTCTGAGCTGTCAGCACAGAGCCCGATGCGGGGCTCAAACTCACAAACCACAAGATCATGACCTGAGCCAAAGTCAGACACTCAATCGACTGAGCCACCCAAGCGCCCCATCATTTTTATCTTAGTGCTCTTAAAGCTGATGCAGCCTGTGTCCTGAGCTGGATTCTTTGGGTTTTCTTTCTTCCGAGGACCCAAGCTGCTCCCGGCTGCTCCCTTCCCGAAGCCGCAGCGCCCTCAACCGCCCATGCTCCACCCCAACCGCAGGTTCTAGCTTATTCCTTCTTCCTGCCTCTTGGGGCTGGATGGAGAAAGACTCCGAGGAGTGAGGGGCTGAGCATGATGGGTGATGGGGGGGGGCAGGTGTGGGCCAAGGGCCATGGGCCAAAAAGCAGATCTTCTTGGCAGTCACACCAAGCTCTGTGACCTAAGCATCGCTTCCTCCTCACTGTGCTGAGGAAATTAGGCTGGGAGAGGTTAAGGAATTGCCCAAAGGCAGAAGGCTGGTAAGAGAGAGAGGCAAGAATTGCATGTGGGTCGGCCTGAAGCCAAGGGAGTGTGCTTGCAACTATATTACAGGCACTTGCTATCAGACCGGGGGTCCAAAGAAAGAACCTCGACCCTGTCCAAAGGCAGGGGAGAGCCATGGGAAAGAGGAGACCTGATCGGTGTGAAATCCACAGTGCTCCTGTTGAAATGTAAAGACCCAGCACTTTCCATCTGTAGATGTGTATCATAATGTTTTGCTATCAGGCTCTGGGGCCCAAGTCTATTAAAATTCTGATGCTTCTGTGGCTGTGGGATTGGATAATGATAGAAACCTCAGCGGAGGAGGAAAAAAATCTAATGACAGACAGTCAGCACGGCAGAAGTCGAATGCAGCGAGAATGGTCACAGCCGCCGGCGCTGCTGCTCAGCGCCGTCTATCCTGATGGGGAGATAATGGCTCCCACGACTTCACTTCGGGCTGACGGTCCTGGCCGATTCTTGGACGGTGTGAACGACAGAAAGGATTTTAGTATCAAATAACAACAGGAATAACAAGGCATTAGTATTTCACATGCGTAATTTGCATCTGTAGAGAACTTGATGTTTCAAAAGCGCATCGTCTGCCATTCCCTCTCTCCATCCCGACAACAACCTAGTGAAACAAACTTGTAATAAGCGTGATAACCAAATATGTTCGGCTCCCCACCTCCCCAGCACAAAGCAAAACTGCACCACCACCCCCCCCCACCCCACCCCCCGAGGTTAGGTGTGGCCCCGTCACTTAAAACATGGCTGAAGGCTCTGTTACAAGTCCCATGTTCCCTTCCAGGGAGTGGCCCCAGTCCCAGAGGACGGACATGGAGCAGAGTCCCCAGCTAGCCCACGAGAGATGTGGAGGTTGGGTGTGTTGGTTGGTGCAGGCCGATGATCCTCGTGGGTGCCCCGCAATGCATTTTCCCCAGCCCTGGGCTCTACCTGCTTCACCAACGCTGCGTTTCAAAGGTGCCTGTGCAGCTTCGGAAGTTTGAAGATGATTCAGGGCTCCCCAGACTCCCTCCCTGAATTGCTTTGCCCTCTGCCCTCAGCTAAGTAGCGTTTTTATTCCCCGTCTGGGCTCGGAATCTGGAAGGTGTCTCCTTTGTGTCCAATTAGAACATTTTTCATTTCAAAACGTATTGTTGTCCAGGGACAATGGCATGAAGCGGAGCCGAGCTGCTCCTGAGAATAGAAGCAGCCAGTGAAAGGCTTCCTGTACACGGTGGCCCCTCTGGGCCCCGCACCGCCTGAGCCAGCACCGGGTGTCAGCAGGACAGACCCTGTAATTAATTTTTAAATTTGCTATTATCATGCGTTTAGGCAGTGGGTTGATGTTCCGCTTGGTTCTGACCTTTAAAAATGTTACAAGCAGTATCAGCTTTTCTCCGAAATGAAGGACATTGACCTAGAGGCTATAAAAACCGTAACTTCGTACACCGGCAACCTTCCTTTTAAAGTTTTCTCTCCCTTCCTTTTATTTCACTTGTCATCTATTTAAAGGAAACCCACAGACACATACCCTCTCCCTTTTTTTTCCTTCTGGAAATAAAGTGTATATTTCCATCCCATCATTTTTTATTCCCAAAGTAGCTGTCACACTTTTTTTTCTTTTTGTATTGTGGTAAAATGTAGATAACATAAAACTTACCATTTTAGTCATTTTTCAGTGTACAGTTCAGTGGCATTAAGTGTATTCACGTCGATGCAGGCTGGCTGGGTCCGAGGACCCAGCGGGGGTCTCACAGGACCAGCCAAGAGGGTCCTTGGCTTCGCACAGGATAGAAATCAAATGCAGGCTGAGAGGAAGTGAGAGCAGAGACTGAAGACGTAGAGAGTATAGATGCAGACAGAGAGTCTGGGAGACTTAGAAAGGAAAGGAGAGGCAGTCTTGTCTTTGCTGGGGGCTTGGGGTGTTTATTCAGGACAGCTGCCTGGTGTACATGTCTTCTCGGGCATCCAGAAGCAAAGTCCTGGAGTCAGGGTTCTGGGTGAGTTGAGGGTCTTGGAAAACATTCATGACAAGCCTGCCCGATCACTCTTTAGATATTATGCACTGTGCTGGACGACTCCAAAGAAATCATTAAATCCTCGACCCTGACGCAGAGGACATACACTCTGTTCTGCAAGTCACGTGTAAGGCAAGGGTGCAGGTCCCGGCAAGAGTTGAGGCAGCGACACAGTCCCCCGTGGGGCCCCTTCAGTTCTCCTGTCTCAATATTGTTGTGCGACCATCACCGTCGTCCACCTACTGAGATTGTCCAGCTTCCCGAACTGAAACTCTGCTCGTTAAACACAAACTCCCCACCCACCTCTCCCAGCCCCTGGCGACTACCATTCTACTTTCTGAGTCCGTGACTTTGGTTCCTCAAGGGACCTCGTATAAGTGGCACTGTGCAACATTTGTCTTTTTCCAAAGGGTTTATTCCACCGAGCAGAGTGTCCTTAGGGTTCACCCAGGTCCTAACAGGTGTCAGAATTTCCTCCTTCATCAGGCTGAACAAATGTGCTATCATATGGCTATCTCACACAAGTTTAAACAGTAAAAGACCCTCAGTATCTAGTAATGACACATGAGTTTTTCAGTTTAGAGAGTGTTTTTTTCCACACGTTACTTCATTTGATCCTCCAGCATCGTTTGGAAATATGCATGATCACCCTGTGTCACATGTGAGAAGCCAAGTCTCCGAGAAGCTGAGGGACGGCCCAAGTCGGGGAGCAGGACTCAAACCCCCCAGAGCCCCAGCCTCCTCCTGCCTCCCATGACACCCTGGTCTCAAATGCTAAAAGCAGAACTTATCCTTGGTTGAGACTGATGTTCACTTTTTTATTTCATCCCCCATCTGTATGCATCCACCAGCTTCTAGGCGGTGCTCAGACAAGATCAGGGTAGTGACAGAGTCTCATTTCAAAAGCAACCAGTTTGAGACAGAGGAAGGGAATAAAATGCACCCCAGTCCCAGTCTCCCGCTTTGAACCACCAAGTCTCACTCCTTCTGGCCTGTCTATCGGAGATCAGAATGACCACCTGGGCCACAGGACAGAAGGAAATCTCTCATTTACATATAAAACCAGGTGAAGCTGTCAAAGCTGGAGCAGAGCACACCAGGCCTGGGCCAGAGAAGGCCTGGCAAGTGACAATAGCCTTTGTTGACCAAGCACAACATGGTGGGTCAAGCCCTCCCCAGGGCCTTTCATCCAGTGTCCCCACAGGAGGGAATGTATGCGCCCCATCTTAAAGGCAGCCACACAGGCAGGAAGCCATGTGGATGAGTGTGGCTATGAAGGTCCTGTTTTCCTTGCTCATTGGTGGGGTTTGGGGGTGATGGGGGGTGGGGTCCGGAGCCGATGGCCAAGAAAGAATTCTTGAAGACATCTTTGGTGCAAAAAGGTGGTTTTATTAAAGCACAGGGACAGGACCCATGGACAGGAAGAGCCTCCCTGGGGCTGTGAAGAGTGACTGATGATATAACCTCAGGTTGGGAAGGGGGGGTTAGGGATAGGGTAAGTCTTTAAGGTATTTTATTTTATTTATTTTTTTTAATATTTTTATTTATTTCCAGGAGAGAGAGAGACAGCGTGAGCAGGGGAGGGTCAGAGAGAGAGGGAGACGCAGACTCTGAAATAGGCTCCAGACTCTGAGCTGTCAGTCAGCACAGAGCCTGACGCGGGGCTCGAACCCACGAACCGCGAGATCATGACCTAAGCGAAAGTCGGACGCTTAACCGACTAAGCCACCCAGGCGCCCCGAGGTATTTTAGAAACAAGGTTCCCATGACTTTGAGGGGCTCACTGCTATTAAGAAAATGCCATTTATTACCATTTGGTAAAGCCTCAGTCACGAGACCCTTCAGATATATATCAGGGGGCCATATGCTTGGAGTAGGATTGTCAGCATATATCTTAGGGGAGTTGAGATAAAGGAAATTTCCAAAGGAATTTTTTGTTTATTTATTTGCTTTTGAGAGAGAAAGAGAGAGAGAGCACAAGCAGGAGAGGGGCAGAGACAGAGGGGGACAGAAGATCCGAAGCAGGCTCTGTGCTCACAGCAGAGAACCCAATGGGGGGCTCAAACCCATGAACTGTAAGATCGCAACCCAAGCTGAAGTCAAGCGCTCAGCTGACTGAGCCACCCAGGCGCCCCTCCAAAGGAATTTTTACATGTTAAAGTAGATTTACAGGATCCTGGGCAGGGAAGGGTCAGGACAATTTTAAACCAAGATTCCCTTTTGCCCCCAGCAAGTGTCATCATTGAGGCAACTGAGCTCCTAGAGGAGGCAGAGACAGAGGGGGACAGAAGATCCGAAGCAGGCTCTGTGCTCACAGCAGAGAACCCAATGGGGGGCTCAAACCCATGAACTGTAAGATCGCAACCCAAGCTGAAGTCAAGCGCTCAGCTGACTGAGCCACCCAGGCGCCCCTCCAAAGGAATTTTTACATGTTAAAGTAGATTTACAGGATCCTGGGCAGGGAAGGGTCAGGACAATGTTAAACCAAGATTCCCTTTTGCCCCCAGCAAGTGTCATCATTGAGGCAACTGAGCTCCTAGAGGGAGATCACTCCCAAGTTCAAGAACGTGGCAATGGGCTGTAGGCAGTAAGGGGATTTACTTCTTCATTTGCCTTAGTTTCCCGTGTCACCAAGACAAGCACTTTAACTCCTTCCCTTTGTTCTTGGGTAGCCAGGACTGCCGAGGAATGTCACACAGATCCCACCGGGGAGGGAGGAGGGGAGGGGGCTGTTAGCCTGTACTTTGCCCTCCACTTGCCCCATGTTCCCTCATCACTCTTCACACCGCACCTCTGCCACCCCCCTGGAGGAGGTGGGACCGAGAAAGAAAAATGAGGCCCTTCTGGAAGTCTAGCTTCGGGGTACAGGCAAAGCTCAGACTCAGGCTCCTTTTACTGCTGCCACCAAGGGAGTACCTGGGGACCCCTCCTCAGAGACGAGGCGCTGAATGGCATCCCACCCTGTGCTCTCTCCCAGACCACTTTCAGGTAGGAATGTATTGACGGTCATTCCGAGCACAGTGATGTTACACACTGGATGTAATAAACCAGGGACGTTCCGTTCTGCTCGGTGCCAGGCTCAAGGCTCCACATGGAGGACACCAAGATGAAGGTGATCTGCCTGTGACCTTGAAGGGCAGACCGGAGACGGGGCCTCCCCATCACCACACAGCAGACTGTTCTAGAGGCAGTTGTGTCATGCTGCGGTGAAGTGACAGAGACAGGGAGTGTCAGAGACAGGGAGACGACACGCAAGTCCCAGGAGACTTAACGGAAGATGTCATTTGAGCTGAGTCCTCAGGGTAGAACTCCACCAGGTGAGGCCCGGGGCCGGCACACTCGAGGGAGCGCACTGGGTGCGCATCAACGAGCAGAGTGTCGGCAGGAAAGGGCCAGGTGGTGAGTGACAGGAGACGTTCTGGAAAGCAGGCACGTCCACCAGCTGCGAGACCCTTTAAGAAGACACACCCAGAAGCTGGGACTTTCTCTTGCAGACAGCGGGGGCCAGGACGCGTCTGGAACAGGGGAGAGTCAAGCAACAGGGCAGTACCTGATGGTCAGCCATGGGGGGCTGGGGAGGGAGGTGAAGTTAGGGCAGCAGTTGGGAAGGAACCGGAAGGAACGGGAACACTCCATCAAGCCCCACCTCCTCCACCACTGGGCAGAAAGAGAGAGGGCGGGCTCAGAGATGGGAGGCTGTCACAGAGTGCTTCTTGGGAACAGACATGTCCCCGGTAGCAGCTTCCGGCCCTCAGCACACCGTGTTGGTTAACAGCCTCGGCGTAACTGGGCTGAAAGGGCTCTGCGCACTCCAGATGATTGAGGGCTGGCTCTTTGTTGCCCATAAAATACCATCCACGGTGCTCAGTGGGGGCATCGAGAGGCTTTTAAATGAAGCAGAAAGGCCTGGCTGGTGGAGCCCAGCCTCCAGGAGAGCTTCGGGGTCCTTTGAGGGGTGTAGAGCCATTCTCTCCCCCCACCAGCCTGCAGGGGAGACTGAAATGCCATCAGTAGAAACTCAGTCCTCTGACATGAGGTGTCTCCCCAGGCGTGGCCCCTGACAAGGTGAGGGAGGACGGAAGGGGAGGACTGGATGGTGGCGGAGGGCTGGGGACAAGGCGGCGGTTGTCTCCGTCAGAAATCACGCTGGAGGTCGCTGTCATGTTGAGCTGCCTACCTCTGGGAGCCTTGGTTTGCAGATTGCTTGGCTCCCCGCATATCACTTATGACAGTGACAAGGACCTCATGACCCTCATTGGCTCTTCTTACCCTCATTTGACAAATGAGGAGACTGAGGCTGGGAGTTAGCCTCACTAGGAAGTCCCAGGCTCAGGGTCTGAGCTTCTTTCTTCCATCCCAGAGCTGGATGCCCAGGGGTAAGGGGGCCTGGGGTGTGCAGCCAAGGTCTAGATGGGCCCTGGGTGTTAGGGGACAGGGGAGGCACAGAGAGGCTGGTGTGGCAGGACCCCAGCCAAAGGACTTCCCAGGCCGTGGTGACATCTGGGTCAGCTCCCAGGACTCACAAGAGAGAAGGCGTTCAAGCCTTGGGAAGAACTTGAGATGTGGCACCAGGGAGTGAGGCCCAAATGTGCGTCCATCCTCGCAGCTGGGCGGTGAGAGTCTCCCAGGCTCTCTGAGCCTCAGTGGCCTCATCTGTAAACGGGGGATAATGACCTCACAAGCTGCTGCTTTGGATTACACGAAGTGATGTATATAATACACCTGGCAGAGTTTTAGGATGTATGAAAACACAGGAGGTACTTAAATGTTAGTTGAATGTGGTAAGTCCAACCAAGTCCACTTAACAAAAATAAATAAGTACTACATATTCCTGCTGAACCGTGCCCCAGTATCTCAGGGAGGAGGGGATGGCCACGGGCCAGGAGGACGGCCCTGCACGTCTGTGCAAGTAACTGTGAGGACAGAGTGTGCTCTTGTTTTTCCTGCTTTGCAGCTACTTTTATTAAACATCACAAATTCACCAAATTCTCCTAAATAAATCTACCCCTGCCAGCTCATGCTCTGACCCCATTCCCCAGCAAATGCCCAGCTCAGTCCTGCGGTCCCCGAGCCCACCTTTGCAATTATGCTTGCCGGACACATAGGCCAATGTCCGCAGCCACCCAGTGGCCCAGGGTGAGGCGGAGACTTAGAGTTTCATAGGGAGCAAACTCCCAGGCCTTCTCCCCAGGCCCCTCCCTTGCTTCCTCTGGACCCCTCCTTCCTCAAGGGTACCTAGCAGTCAAGTTCACAGTGCCCCCCTGCCTCTGCTTGGTAAAGACACCTTTAGAGGAAAGAACAAATCTTCTCTACAAAGCCACCACCTCCTAGGCCACATGCAGTCAGGACATGCCCTTGGGGCTCAGGTGCCCAGACCCAGATCCCACCAAGCAGCCTTGACACGGAGTCACCATCCCCATCACCAGCCAGAGCCAGCGTCGGGTTTTGGCACACTCCGGGCCACCCAGCCACAGGGCCAGAACCAGGACCAGCCAAAGACCAGGCGGCAGCTGGCTCCAGCCCCCATGGGTGACCTGAGACAAGACACTGCCTGCACCTGCTCGTCCTGGGGTCTGCTGTGTATCTGGGGCCCTCAGTGTCTCCAGAAACTATCACAGCCTGGGACCAGACAGTCCTGCATTCCAAGTCCCCTCTTCTGCGGTGGCCTGTGGTGTCACCTAGACCCCATGCTCCACTCCCTTGAGCCCCGGCTTCCTGGTCGGTACAGTGGGCATCCTAACAGTCCCCTGACCCATTCTCTTCAGGGGAGTCAGGGAGATCATCTGTGAGAATGGCCTAGCACCGCCCACGGCCACGGTGGGTGGCCGCCCACCACAGCAGTGGTCAACTTCCCAGAATTCCTTTCTGACTGCTCCCGTTCACGCAATTATTTCTGCTTCAGTGCTGATCTGTGCGTCCGCCCACCCAGCCAGACCACCTGGGCTCAGACCCGGGCTGGTTCCTGCCCTCCCTCAGCCCCTGCCCTGAGCCTGCTGTCACTCCCCACCCGCTCCTGGACCCACCTGTGGGGGCTAACCCCTGCCCACACCCACATCTTCCCCCAGCCTCCCCCATCCCCCACCCCCCACTCCTATGCCCCACCCTGGAGTCCGCCTGGGCCCCCAGTCTAGACCAAGGTCACCCACCTCTATGTTCAAGGGCAATAACCTGCTCCTTCCTGCCAGAAAGGCACCACACGAGTTTTTTCTGTTGTTATATTCCATTTTTAAGAACTGCTTTTTTAACAGAAACAAATAAAAAAAAGAGGAAAGCAAAAGGGTTTACAGTAAGAATCCCTTCCCAGCTTCCCGGCCTCTTCCCCTGAAACCTCCCCACACCCATGTGAGGTCACACCGCCCGCCTGCCCTTGATCTTCCTTACACAAGCTGTCATTCATTTCACAATGCATCTGGCCGCCCTCTTCACACTGGGCACGTAGACCCTCCTTATCTTCTCTCAAGGAGCCTGGATTCCATTGTGGGAGCGCCCCATGGTGTGCAGTGTTTCAATCCCATTATGATGGAAATTTAGGTTGCTTCCATGCTGTAGTAAACATCTTTGTGTGTTTGTGGAAGTCATTCCTTGGAATGAAGTCCTGGAAGTGGAATTGCTGGGTCAAAGTTCATACGGGCTTTCTGCTCCCCTTGGGGTCAGCCCACAGCCTGTTGGGTATTCCCACTGGTCCTGTCTGGCCTATCCATAAGTTCTTCCTGTGAGCTCTGATATAGGCCTCACCACCAAGCCCATCCATATTGTTGTTCTTTAATTTTTTTTTGAGAGAGAGAGAGAGAGAGAGCACACATGCACCTGAGCGCAAATGGGGGAGGGGCAGAGGGAGAGAGAGAGTCTTAAGCAGGCTCCATGCTCAGCACTCCATCCCATGTCTCTGGGATCATGACCTGAGCCCAGATCAAGAGTCAAATGCTCAACCAACTGAGCCACCCAGATGCCCAAAACCCACCCATATTTTGATGGTGGTCCATTCACTCATTCATTCACAATCTCCTCCCATTTGGACCTTGTATTGGTGCTAGGGACCCACAGAAGGCCTAGTCCAGCCCTTGGAAGCTTGTGGCCTTGGGTTAAATCTTCCTCTTCTCTGAAATCCCCAGGACACACACACACACACACACACACACACACACACACACACACAAAGGCCTCTGCCCCTTGTCAGCTCCCACAGTAGACGATGAACTGTCTGCACATCTCTTTGTCTCTCCTGAGATGCACATTTACACCTTCCAAAGAGATCTTGTTCTGTCCCTGGTGGTAAAAAGAGTCCTCCCCGGCTCCCAGAAGACCACGCCCTGTCCACCCCAATCAGACCAAAGCCAATGGGACTCCCGTCCTGGGAATCTGGAGACAGATGTCAGTCAGATGCCTCTGGTTCTAGGGGTGTGGAGGTACAGCTGTGAATCAGAGCTACCCACAAGGCTACGTCATGTGAAAGTGGGCATGGAACTGGCATGCCGAGAGGGGCAGAGGGCCCACACCCCAGGGAGAGGCCAGGAGTGATGCCCCCCGGCTTTGCAGTCAAGTCCCCGGAATAGCTCCCTCATCCTGACAACAAACTCATTTTATTTAAACTGAGGTCAAGAGAGGTTTGCTCCTTCTGATCCAACACACTGGCAATGATGCTTCCCTCATCAGCTGTGGGCTCCTGGGCCGGGACCCAGCTGTCCCCTTCTGCTCACCCAGCAAATGCTGACTGATGCCCTTACAGGGGCATCGCCCAGGCCCGGTGAGGGAGCACTAAGCCCACTCTCCCTTGACAATCAGGGCACTAAGGCCAAGAGGGTCCATCACTTGCCAAGAGATGACAGGTTCAGGCTTCATGTTGGGTCCTGACTGAGTCCACGTGGAGGCTTCCAACACCGATGTTACTGACTCAAAGCCCATCCCCTCCATTTGTATCAAGCTACACCGAAGCCCCAGTCCAACCCCCTGGGCGAGTGTGTGCCCTGGATCCTTCTGTGTCTTGGCAGCAGGAGGGTTTGGGGTTACACCAGCAGCATTTCTGAAAAGCAGAAGGAGCCCAAGGAAGGACCGGGCTGCACACGCCGCGTCGCTCTGGACGCCCCCAGGGCTGCTGGGCTGGCAGCGCCTGACTCCCGAGATAACCTCTGCGGCTGCACCGCCCGCCATTCTCTGCCGGGAGCTTGAGGCCACGGGGTAATGACTAAGAGACGACAGACCAGCCTCGCTCGGGAATGCGTGTGGTTTATTACCCTTCTGGAGCTCTGCAACGTGGGAACAGGGAACAGTGCGTCTTAAGGGACACGTTGTGGCTGAGGCTTATATCAGTCGGAAAATAAAAAAAGTTTTCTCCCAATGGGGTATTTCACAGCCCCGTCCGCCTCCATCACCATGACAAGTGGAAGGAAAGGAGACTTCCACTCAAGGCACATATGTGACCCCTGTGTCCAGGAACTCCATCCAGGTCCTTGTCTTCACCTTTCATGGGCTTTGAGGCTCTGGGTCCAGATGGACCCACATCCTGGTGCCCCTGGGTCCTCTCCCAGGCCCCCTGATAAGAACCTGTGACTAAAACCAAGATAATGTGACTCTCAGGTGGGCTCACTGGGGGACGACGACTCTACGAGCCGAGTGGTCCTCTCCTCAGTGGGTAAGAAGATGCCTCTGAGAGCAGCCACAACCAAGCGGGATCTGGGAGGAAGGGTTGCTAATTAAGGTGGGCTTCAGACTCCTTTCCTTGGAACAGAGAGCCCAGCGCTGCCCCTCCTTCCCTCAGGGCAGCTGGTCTCTGAGGAGGGAAGCCGCAGAGCACTCCCTGGAGCCTTCCAGACCGTCTGCCTTCCCCTGGGGCCAACGCTGGTGCAGGCCAGACCTCTCACGCTGGTTTGGAAGCTCCATCAGATGGAAGTCAGTATTTGTTCTGTGGCAGGGGCCCCCAGAGTGACAGAGTCAGGGAGCCTCGTGGGCTGGTATTTGGGTACAGCTTGCTTCCTGGGGAGATGGGACACTGGGGAGAGATCGAAAACAAGCAATGAAAACACACAGTGTGCTGAGAGCAGCTAGGGTTCTACAGTTTCAGGAGGGCTTCCTGGAGGAGGAAATGCTACAGACACTTGTGAAGCCAGGAGGCACTCATCCAGCAAAACCCAGGGAGTTGGGGAGGGGAGGGTATCCAGGCCGAGGGACCAACATAGGCAAAAGTGGAAGGAGGAGCACCATGAGTGTATGGGGTGCTGCAGCTAGTGTGAATTTTCAAGATGGGGAGCTGAGAGAAGGCTGGAAGAGTGGGCAGAGGGCGGCCGATGTCAGGGAAGAAGGACACCTAAGACATTCAGGAGACAGGAAGCCAGGTCCTCAGGGCTCAAAGCTCAGTTCCCGTTGGCTCAGGGCTTGAGCACAGAGAAGTGGAGGCCTGGGCAGGTCCCAGAACAGAGGTGAGCTTCAGCCTGCAGGTGGAATAGTAATGAAAGCCAAGGTCAGGAGGCCTGGGGCAGGGCAGGCAGGCAACAGGGCAGGCCATCACACTCAGAGAGCCCGGCAGAGGCAGCGGCCCCCACAGCTATTAACCCTGGTCACCGATTGAAGAGCCTGTCGAACTTTCTCTAATGATGGCTCCAGGCCGTCCCCAGAGGCCTTGCTTCTGGAAGGTAGGGTGCTGCTAGTCAGCTCCAGGTAACAGAGATTCTATTAACATAGAGCCTCAGTCCTCAGAATCTACTTTCAGGTTCTAAAGACAGAGATAAATGGCCCTTATCATTTTTATGTAGCTGGTGTCACTGGCAAAGCCACGCTGAGCTGCCTTTGAACTGTTTATTAGGCGCTTCAAGACACTTCTCCAGGAGGAAGACGCATCTGGGCTGAGAAATGACTCCTTATTCAACATGGTCCGACTCCACGGGATCCAGGGGGAGATGCTCTCAGCTCCGATTAAAAACGCAGGGCGGGTGCCTGGGCCCGGCTGGGGTGGTGGCGTCCATGCCCTGCCTGCAGGGAGGAGGTGTCCGGGCCGCGGTCACCTGCTCATCAGGAGGCCGACCTTGTTCCACAACAGGGCCAGGAGAGGAAGGGGCGTCTGCTGAGAGCAACGAGCCCAACACTGGCTGGGTGAGGCTAATTGGGGATCTTAAAGCCACCTCACAATGGACAGAGCCTGGTGTATTTGGGGACCCCTGTGAAGGTGAAGGTCAGGACAGAAGCTGCGAGCTATTTCCTAGTTCCGGCCAACTTAATCAGGACACAAGCCATTCTTTTCATTATAGACCTAGGTCCTGAACCATCTTTCAAGCTAATGAGAAATCTCGTTTGGACGTGTCAGGCTGTCCCGCCTCCCATTTTTTATTACTTTCCCCCAGAGCCTTGTCTGAATACAAATCTACTGGGCGCGGGGGCTGCATAGCTTGCCCTATCCCCTGTGCAGCGGGGGGCTTTAACCCCAGATCCACTCAGGACTCTGGGGAGCCGGGGGCTGAGAACGGCTGCTGCTCCCGTGGGGGACCCGCTCTGGGGGCAGACTTGACACTTGCAGTTCTTCCTTTCTTACTTCCTGTTCCTTGAACGCAAATTTTCACAGGTGAATAAAAATCCCACAAATGAATGGTTCGCGTTCCAAAAGCTGCTCTCAGCCAGCAAGAAAGTTGCAAAGACAATAGCAAGGTTGTTCTGAAGCAGACGGGCCAGGAAGGGGAGGGGAGGGCAGCGAGGGGAGGGGCCTGAGGTGGGCAGGACATCCCAGACCCGTGTCCAGGAGGCCAGATCAGACTGGCCGGGGAGACAGCGGTCAAAGCGGGCTGTGCCAGCGGCCCATAAAGTCTTTCCCCGGAGAGCCACTTTTGCGTGAGGACAGCCCAGTGGCCTCAGCAGGACCCAAGGAAACAGTCCCTGCTGGTCCTTGGAAGGCAGGGGGCGTATAGGAGCACCTACTAAGGGCTAACGTGGACCACGTGCTTTACATAACTTTAGCTCCCTGAACCCTCGGCCTTCTTGAGGCAAATGGAGAGAACCAGTCCCTGCCTCTCGGGGCTTCACAAGGACGAAGTGAAACAGCAAAGGCTCGGGAGGCCACGCTGGAAGCTGGAAGGTGGGAGGGGGGCTCTGCAGCCCGTGGTCCCCGAGCCCCCGCACCTCCTCCCTGACACCCCCTAACCAGCACAGGCTGTGCCCGCTCCGGCTGGGCACTGAGTCAGAGCCTGAGTCATGGGCTGCTTCCTCCAGCGAGGAAGTTCTCCTTGGCACACGCAGTCCAGTTACTCAGCAAGTGACCCTGCGTGGGGACAGCATCTGCCACCCAGGGATCCGAGTGGCTGGGAAGCCTGGGGATTGGTTTAGGGAAGCTGCTTACCCAGCAGAGCTGTGAGTTCCAAGGGGCGGCATGCTTCCCAGGCCCTGGGGCCCATCCCCGAGATCGGAAGTGCTTTCAGGAATGCGGTGGGTGAGATCTGCCTTCCCAGTGTGTACCCCCTGCCCCCGCAAGTCAGTCTCCTAAACTGCCAGGGACCCTAAACAGCTGGGCTCTGGAATCAACCTGCTTGCTGGGCAGGTTGTTGGATGCCCGCCCTGCTGTGCACCTTCTTCCCCCACCCCCCCGCCCCTGCCGCCCCCCTGGACTTCAGGAGAACACACCGCTGCCCTCAGGGGACAGTGAGGCCGGAGCTGCACTGCGGCTCACCTCCAGCTGACCGGTGTCGCTCTCTGCCCACCCCACCGGCTGCTGCTGGCCCCGGCGGCCCACTGATGCCCCAGCCTGAACCCTCCTTGCTCCGATGGGGATGAGGTGGCCCAGAGAGAGCAGGGCAATCGCACTGCCGGGTATGACTTTAGAGAAACGGTCTCGGGCTGCATTCGATTAGCCTCCCCAGGGCCCAGCGCGTCTCCCACGTGTGCCTCCCACAGCCGGGCCAGTCAGTTCCCTGCATCCAAGAAAGCGGGCCCGGCGCTTCCTGCCAGAGCTGGCTTCCAGCCTCAAACAGATTTCACAGCCAAGGTATCTTTCCTGATACTCAGCTGCTTCAGCCCATCACTCCTCACTCCTGCCGTGCACCGCATGCTCCTCTCCCATGGCTGTGCCCTTCAGAGGTTGGCAAAGGAACTTATTTCTCAGCTAAGGGACAAGCCATCCGTCTTCTTAATCTGGCCTCATAAATCAGCAGCGTGGACACCCCCAGGCTTCCCGCTGCCCCCCAACCCCTGAATCCCCTGGGCACTTCTCAGCGCAGCACCAGAAACTCCAGCCCCTCGTGGGGGCGGGGTGGGAGGTGCGTCGTGCTCCCCCAGTGTGCCCAGCATGGTCCTCTCTCCCCCTTGGCGGGCGAGGGGCTCGCAGCTGCTTGGGCAGGTGTCCCGCCAGCCGGCAGCCGCGCCTGTCACCAGGGCCTTCTCCTGGAACGGGGACATCTTAAGCTTGTTGGGATCAATTGCCCGTGGCGTTCCACTTAATCCCCCTGCCAAGCATCTGACAGCTTTAGTGGAAAGGAGGAGCGGGAGCAAGAAGGACTATCTCAAGACCCTCAACCAACCCCTCAGGGACATGGCCTTCAGTGTAGACAGTGGAGCAGGGTGCACCGCGGGTCTGAGGAGGGGGAGGGGGAGTTAGAAGCATCCCAGGGCCAAAGATCCCATATTTAGAAAAGAGCACCTGGGCTATAGGCCCTGGGGAGCCTGCTAATCCCACTCAAGGGGCAGCGGAGCCACCTAAAATCCAGGGCCAGGCCTGGCACGCAGCCTGCGCTCAGGAAGGCGTCCTAAGAGGTGCGGGAGATGTGGTAACTCTGGTGAAAAGAAAGGTATGTGTGTGTAAGGTGTGTGTATGTCAGTGATTTTTCGGTGGAGGGACTTTTTTAAGATTCATAAAGCCAGTTAAGTACTCAACTAAAATTGGTTTAGTATCTGCTCTGTTAGGAGCAGGTACAGATGAAAACACAGTCCTTGCTTGATGAAACACATATGCCGGAAGGCTTCCTGGAGGAGGAGGGATTGTTAACCCTGCCACAGACTGGAGAGACTTGGGGACCTTTAGGCTAGAGCAGAGGTCCTCAGACTTTGGTCTGGGACAAGCAGCGCCTGGGAACTTGTTGGAAATGCAGGTTCTCAGGCTGCGTCAGCCACTCTGGGGTCGGGCCTGTCCCCGCCCCCCACCACCACCCCCAGCGGTTATAAGTCCTCCAGGTGATTCGGTGAGAACCACCGGGCTGGGGTACAGGAGACCACACCGAGGAGCGAGTGTCATAGAATTCTCCCCCCTTGGCCAAGAGTTTGGGGCCTGGGAGCACTCCGGGCTCTTGTCCAGGTGCCCTATCGCCCCGAAGTTTGACAGAGTGCATCTGGGGAGCAGACAGACAAGAAACGTTTGTGAAAGGATGAGCTATTTGGTATTTCTTCAAAGAGCATCCAAAGAATCATTGTGGCAAGTACCAGGATCTTGTGGACATTGTTCCCGTTTTATCCTCCAGGCTGGACATTACCAGAATGGCTCTACAAAGTCACTCCCACTTTGGCCACCCCACTCCCCCTTCTTGCCTCTGGGACCCCCCTGTTCCTCCAGGCATCACTGTGCTTTAGAAGGGGTTCTCATGAGGGGCTGTGAGAGCTGTACTCACTTGCCTTTTTCTGATGGTGTCTTCCTGTCATTCTTGGAAGATATTTTTACTTGATCCAAATCTAGGATCTGCTCCGTTTGTGTTCGTATTTGGTGACAGGACTTTCCAGGACTAGTCTCTGTGCTGTCAGGTGCTTGCTATTCGGGGGTGGCTTTGTCTCTTCCCTCCAGCTTCTCATCAAGTGTTGCCCCGCGTCCTCATGATGGGTCCAAGTGTGGAATTTTCTCTGTCCCTTGCTTGGGATTTATTATGCTTCCCGGACAGAAATTCACATCTTTTATCAAATTCTAGGAGATTCTCAGCCAGTACCTCTTTGAAAAATGACTCTCGTCCATTCTCTTCTTCCAGAACTCCAGATAGATGGGCTCCATTTCTTTCTGCTCTAACCCTCTCACCTCCTGGCCTCTGTTCTGTATTTTCTGTGTCATTTTCATCTGTCCTGTTTTACGCATCCTGGACATTGCTTCTGGCCCATCTTGTCGTCCCTAATTTTCCCTCCTCAACTAGGTCTATTTGCTTCTGTGGATGCTGCTACCCCATCCATCCATCCATCCATCCATCCATCCATCCATCGAGTTTCATGTCTCCATGATGCCATTTTTTCATTTCCAGAAGTTCTACTTGGCTCTTTCTCATCTCTCTCTGATAACTTTTATAGTCTTTCCCCACTCCCCACCTTGTCCATGTTCTCAATCCTTCTTTCTTTAACATTTTTTAACTTGCTTATTTTTATTCTGTTCTGATCAAACATCTGAAATCTTTTGATCTAGTTTTGCATGCGTGGTTTCTGCTGACTGTGACTCACCGTGGATTGTCTGCTCCTGTGTTTTGCGATTTGAGACCATGAGCCTGATACTGTGCTTCGGGGACCCAGAAGAAGGGGGTTATGCTCCAGCCGTGTGCCTCCGTGCTGCCAACCCAACACCACTTTATGTTCATTAATTGGCTTGGGGTTTTCTGGACCTCTCAGTTTACAAATTTGGGCCCCAATCCCCAGCAATGGTCAATCTAAGTTGACACATTCTCAGGAAGGAATGTCTAAAACCTCCTACGTTGCAGACGCGGGAACAAATGAGTGTCCTTGTCGGTCTTGGCTGGTATTTTGGTCTTTAAGGTTAGCCATACGCTCAGCGTACCACTTTGAAGCTTCCAGCTTGAGGGGAAGGTCTCCCTTCCGACTCCCAATCTTCCTTGAGCTCATGATTAAAATGCCTTCGCTCCCCTGGGTTGCGGTTAAAACCCAAGTTCCGAGGCTCCTGTTATGGGCAGATGCTTTGGGACCCCCCAAAGGTCAGCATGTGCTTCTGTTTCCGATTCAGCTCCCTCGTCATTTCCCGTTCTCGGGAACTTCCCTTCCTTCCTTCCTTGCAAACTAAGCTGGGCACTGAATAAAGTTTGTGGTGACTGATCCTGCGTTTTCAGGTTATCTGTAGGAGGAGAGTGCCCTGTTTCCCCAGCCGCTCACCCCCAGAGCATCTGACTGTGGCAGAACCAGTCACCGCACCATTTCTTCTTCCTTTGGGGCTCGCAGCTAGACCATCTCCCCACCCTCCACCTGCCTCCACCCCCGCCTCCTTGCGTGACTGGGTTCTGCCCAATACGATGGTTTCAGGTCAGGCGCATGAAAATCTCCCACACAATCCTGAGGGCGAGGACAGCAGAGCCACACCCTGGATGCGCCTGCCCCCCTGGTTCCTGCTGGAAGACCTGTCTACCGCTGCAGGCACTATAGGAGCAGGGACTTCGGGTTCATCTGCTGCAATCGTTAGTGTTAGTTCCCTAGCAAACCTAGCGCCAGAATTAAAGTCCCGCTTATAACTGTTCTGCAGTTCACCATCATATGCACATACGCTTTGGCGCAGGGCATAGGGACTTGAGGCGTTTTAATCCGGCCTGGCTCTCCGGAGGCAGGACCGCCCATCACAGAGGCTGAGGGGCTCGCTGGCATTGCAGAGGGGATAAGGCCTCAGAAAGCTCTTCCTTCCTTTCCTTGCCTTGTCAGGACTTGGACCCAAGCACTGTGCTGGCTGCCACAGTCCCCGGACCACATAGATGCGGCCCAGCTCTCCAGGAAGTCCTGGGTGTCAAGGGCATAGACGCAGACACAGGTGACCCCAGGACAAGGAGGTGACAGCTATGGTGGAGGGCAGGGGCTGGGCTGTACCAGCTGCACCAACCAGCACGCTGGGGACAGAGAACAAGGCCCTCCCTCCTCCCGCTCTGGGTGCAGTGAGTGGGACTCTAGGACCCCCCAGCCCACCTGGCAGCGAGGGGTCCCAGCAGGCAGCACTCTGAGGCCTGCCCCACGCTGGAAAACCTCGGCTCCACAGAGAGCACCTTGCTTGGCAACTGCCGGCATGCATGGGCCGCCCACTGTGCACACATGTGCTCAAGAGGCCGCGAGCCTGTAATTGCTGCCGAGTCTTCTCCCAGGAACGAGGACTGGCAGCTGGCGACATTCCCAGATCAGGGTCTATGGCGACCCTGCAAGGGCAGAGGACCGGCATCTGGACCCCTTCCCTTGATGGCTGATGGGTCACAGCCCGCAAGGACAAGGAATGATGCCTGCTGGGAACTGATGGGTGCACTCTCCTCTCTCACAGGCTGCCCGGCCTCCTCGGCCAGACCACAGCCTTGAGAGCTTCTCGGTCCCCAAAGTCTGACAGTCTGACGGTCGGTCTCTCAGGGGACTTAGAGTCATACATGACACCAACTCCAAGCGTCCCAGAGGAGGACAGAAGGAAAGTCACAGGAGTCAGAGACAGGTGTGGCTGATGCCATGGACAGGTGCAGGGAAAGTGCCATGCCAGCTGGGCACAGCTGGGCGTTCACACACTTGCGACAGAAAGGAGTCGGGGGAGAGGCTGCTCAGGCAGGGAGGAGAGCACAAAGAAGCCAGAGGCTGAAAATTCTGCACTATGAGGGGTGCCTGGCAGCTTAGTTAAGTGTCTGACTTCTGCTCAGGTCATGATCTCAAGGTTTGTGGGTTCAAGCCCGCATCAGGCTGTGCTGACAGCTCAGAGCCTGGAGCCTGCTTCAGAGTCTATGTCTCCCTCTCTCTCTGCCCCTCCTCCACCTCCCTGCCCCTCCTCAGCTCTCATGCTCTCTCTCTCTCTCTCTCTCTCTCTCTCAAAAATAAATAAACATTAAGAAAAAGAGAATTCTGCACTTTGTTCTACTTTGTTCTGGAACGTTGTGCCCACCTCCACATCCCTCCTGAGCCTGACTCCCACCCACCTGCCATTAAATATCTGCGTGGACCCCACACCCATGGGAACCGCAGGAATGGAAGGTGGCGGGAGGCAGAGGCAGCCTCCCTGACTTCTGTCCAGGAAGAGCCAGCTGAGAGGAGCAGAGCGGACAGGTCTTACATACCTGCACTCACACCACAAATCCACCGCAGCAGAGGGATAGTTAGTGGATTGTGCCTGATCGGCGCTCACTCCATGGCTACCCACCTGGGAGGCGAGGTTTTGGGGAAACAGAGTCTAAACATGGGTTTAAAAACCCATCATCTCCTACTCTCCTCCTGTTCTGCCCCACCATCCCCAGGACGTGAATCCCAGACGGAGGAGGAGACCTGTGCTGGGGGCTGGAATCATGGACCAGCTCCATCCATTGCTGCAGAGGGAGGCCCCTGGGGAACCACATCGGCCCACAGAGTCCTTGCCACAACTCGGTGTCCCACAGCCTGGTCCAGCCCCCTGACCTCCATGGGGACTTACCTTTGGTCACCGCACTGCCCTCCAGAGAAAAATTGCTCCTCCTCCGGTGACCAAGGTTTGGCGTAGAGCCTCTGGGTTTTGGGGATTAAAGAGCAGTGGGAAATCTGTGAACACTGGCTAGTCCATTAGTTAGCTGTTAAGAATACAGTAAAACCTTGGATTGTGAGTAACTTGTTCTGCGAGGGCTCTGTAAGATGAGCAAACGTTTCTAATAAAATTTAACTTGATAAACGAGCGACATCTTGCAATACGAGTCTTATGTGAAAACGAATGTCACATGGTCACAACTGAGCCAATGGTTCTTGAAATTCGCTGTGATATACAAATGCTTTGGATTACAAGCATGTTTCTGGAATGAGTTATGCTTGCAAACCAGTTTTAACTGTACTTACAAGCCCACAGACACTGAGAAGGAGCATCTATTTTCTTTTTTTTTAATTTCTTTAATGTTTATTTTCGAAGAAAAGAGAGACAGAGTGGGAGTGGAGGAGAGGCAGAAGAGAGAGAAATCAGAATCTGAAGTAGGCTCCAGGCTCTGAGCGGTCAGCACAGAGCCTGACGCGGGGCTTAAACCCACAAGCTATGAGATCATGACCTGAGCTGAAGTCAGATGCTTAACTGACTGACATACCTAGGCGCCCCAAGGATCATTTGTTTTTCACTTACATCCTCCTTAGGGCCCATGGAGCCTGCCAGAAAGAACACAGCCCCTAGAGTTGGCTGGTCAGGTGGCTTTGCCTCTCTGAGCTTCCATGTCCCTGACCACAGAAGCGGGGACACTAACACCCACTTCTCCAGGTCGACATGATGGTGATGGGCCAAGAAGCCCCAGATGTACTGGTTGTGCTCGGCCAGCACCCAGTCCCTGGGGCCAGCCCCTGTGCAAAGGCATATTTGTGGGTGCTGGTGCACTCAGAGAAGTTCTTCCTGTGCCCCATTGATACTTTCAGGAGCAGGGCCACAAGGCTTTCCCCTCAGGCCAGGGCTGCCGATGGACTGACCAGCCTTCTCCCTTGTGAAAGAAAGGATGGAGGCGAGGCCCCATGAAGCCCAGTGGGTCATGAGGCATCTTCACCTCTCCACGTGGGACAGACCGCGTGGGACTGAGGCACCCAGGAGCCCTGGGCAGGTGTCCGAGCCACTGACCCGGAATTAAAGAGTCCAGCCTCTCAAGGACAGCAGGCTGAGCCGAACACTGTTTCCTAGCCTCGTTGGCAACACCTATCTGGTGGGTGTAGTAGGGACACAGAGGTGAAGTCCACGTGCTTCTCTCGGCTACCGCCCAGAGCCTGCAGGGACACAACCTCAAAAGACGTAGCCACAGTTAGCAGATTTCACCCACAAGGCAGTTTGCATCTCCACTTCAGAGACTGGGAAGCTGAGGCACAGAGAAGAATGACCAACCCCACACACACCACCCTGGCCCAGGCTGACACAGTTCAACCTTTCTGAGCACTCAGACCTGGGGAAATCCCAGCTCTGCTGCTTGTTCACTGCACGACCTTGAGGGAGTGACTCCCCCATGCCTCAGGTTCCCCATCCATAAATTCAGACTCAAGATGCTTTCTTGTGCACTGGCTGTAAGAATGAAATGAGATCATGCACATGAAAAAGGCTCACAGATGCCTAGCACAGAACAAACCTCGATTAGAATTACTATCCATGCCACAATGCTATTATTCTAATTTCCTCCCATTAAGCATTCCGTATTTGCTAAGCAAGTGATTGTTTCCAACATTTTGCTATGAAGATTTCAAACACACAGCAAAGGTGAAGAAATTTTTAGTGAACACCCATATACTATACTGGTAGAATTCTACCATTTACATTTAATCGTACTTGCTTTATCAATATGCATCCATCAGCCCATCGTATTTTTTTTTAATTTTTTTTAATGTTTTATTTATTTCTAGGAGAGAGAGACAGCGTGAGCAGGGGAGGGTCAGAGAGAGAGGGAGTCACAGACTCTGAAATAGGCTGCAGGCTCTGAGCTGGCAGTCAGCACAGAGCCCGACGCGGGGCTCGAACCCATGAACCGCAAGATCATGACCCAAGCGAAAGTCGGACGCTTAACCGACTAAGCCACCCAGGTGCCCTTCATCGCATTTTTTGATGCATTTCAAAGTAAACTGAATACATTGGTCCAGTTCCCGCTAAATACATTGGCAGTTACTGTTTTGGACGTGAAATTTACATACACTGAAATGCACAGATCTTGAAAGTCACTTGCTGAATTTTGATAAAGGCGTATACCCACACAGCACAAATGCCCCTGTCAGAACAGAGGACCTTGCCGTCATCCCGAAGGGCTGTCAGTCCTGCCTCTCCTCCCAGGAGGCAACCACTGTTCTGACTTCTTTCCGATGAGAGCAATTTGCCTGGAGTAGAATTTCACATAATAGAAGACATGATTTCGTGATGCAGTGCAGTATGTACTTGTATCGGCTGCCGATGGCTACATAACAAATTACTGCAATGTTCAGCAGCTTAAAACAACACATTTATGATTTCGCAGTTTCTGAAGGCTTCACTCGGTCCTCCGGTCCCCACGGCTGCAACTGACTTGTTGGCTCATTTCCGGGCTCTACTGAGGGAGACTTGCTTCCGAGCTCACCCAGGGGGGTGTTGGCAGGATCACTTCCTGGGGGGTTGTCAAATGGGGGGAGGGGGGCCTCTTTCCCCCCCACCCCCAACTCCGGATGTTGGCTGGAGGGAGGCACCTTTCAATTCCTTGTCAGGTGGCCTCCCCACAGGGCGGCTCCCCGCACAGCAGCCAGTTCTCATCAGAGGAAGTGAGTGAGGTGGGGGAGGTCCCCGCACAGCAGCCAGTTCTCATCAGAGGAAGTGAGTGAGGTGGGGGAGGGACGACCTGCAAAGCGGAAGCCAGAGCTCTTTGGGGCCGACTTCCAGGAGTGACGTTCCTGGGGGCGCCTGGCTGGCTCCGTCGGTTAAGCGTCTGACTCTTGATTTCAGCTCAGGTTCAAGATCTTGCGGTTCGTGAGATCGAGGCTTGCGCCGGGCTCCACGCTGATTCTGGAGACTGCTTGGGATTCTCTCTCTCCTTCTCCCTCTCTCTCTCTGCCCCTCCCCATCCCAAAATAAATAGATAAATAAACATTAAAAAGAAATGAAGTGACATCCCTGGAGTGACCCCTGACATCTGGCTGAAATAGCTCAGATGGGAGAGCATTAGGCTGAAGAAGTGACCTCGTCTTACATTTGCTATTCACTAGAAAGAAGTCACTAGGTCCAGCCCACAGCAAGGAGGGGACCTGGGGACTGAGAGGCAGGATCGTTGTGAAGCACCTGGGAAGCTGCCTATGGCCCTCTCAGGTGGGACATGCCTGTCACCAGCCAGATCGGCCTTCCTTGTTCTCCAGATGCTCATCTGACTCTGGGAAATGATCATGGTGCCAGACCCTGGTCTGTGTCCCCCAGCATAGCCTCCTGGGTAGGAAGATGCTTCTCCCTACCCAAAGCTGACCAGGGCCCTGGGGTCCTGACCTTGGCCTCCACCATCCTGCCAGGAAGAAGTGCTTGGGGGAAACACCGCAATCAGGATGCCCCGGGTGGGGGGTGAGTAGCTTACCGGGTTCTGCGTTTAGCTGGCAGGTTCTGATGGTTCTGTGTGACCAGGAGACTGCTCTCACTTTCAACACCTGCACAGTAGCTGTCCCCTCATTTGCCCAGGAAGGGTGACCCTGGGCCATGGTCACGCACTGGGCTGATGGCAGGAAGGAACTTTTACCTTCGTAGGAGACACAGGAGACAAGAGTGCGGGCAAAACACAAACTCACCACGCGAGGACAGAGAGCACAGACCCAGGCCCCGGATGTGACTCGTCCCTGGTCTGCCTGGAGACGAGCACAGCCTCACTCCCCGGGGCCGTGAGCCCGGACTGGGGGCTGGGTCCCTGTGTGCTTGCTTTCAATGTAAACCTGAGGGAAATGGCCAGGGAAAGCAGCAGAGAACCAGAGATGGAGGAAGAGACAGAGAGACACAGACGAAGAGAGACAGAGAGGGAAGAGCGAATGTCAGAGAAGACTGAACGAGACCAGGGCAGGAAGAGATCGAAATGAAGCAGACAGAGAACATCAGCTCCAGCGCCGGGGAGACCTCCCTCCAGGACCTGGCATCTGCATTCAGGAAAGCTCAAAGCCACATCCCCCAGGTGCTTACATCTTGGCTTGATGATAGGGCATCCCCAAAGCTGCCAGCCTGACTCTGCCCGGCGCCAGGCCACAGAAGCGGGCTCAGGGTCCCCGGGCAGCTGTGCAGGGGGAGATCAGACCCGACCCCAGGGAAGAGGGCACAGCCCAGCAGGCACTGCCACCCACCTCGGGATGGATGTGTCAGTACAACAGCTGTGGAGAGAGGTGTCTCGCCCGGGAGCTCAGAGGCATGAAATACAACCTCTCTGTTCTCCAAGAATCAACGCAGTCATTTCTGGAGCTTCCCCCCAAGCCCCCCAGGGCTTGCCTCAGGTGGGTCCTCTGCCCCTTGAGCCTGTGGGCCCTGGAGGCTCAAGGCTTGTAGATGGTGGTTCTTGGCCAGGGGGGTGCTCCCCAGGGCCCCTCCTCTCTGGGTGAGACCATAGCCCCAGTCCCCACCCAAGTGGAGCTCAGGCCCCATCGCTGGAGGGACCAGGCACGCCTCACCCTTCCCCTCTCTCTTCCTCCTTCCCTGAAAACTCACCAACCTCCACTTTGGGCTTCTGGAAATAAAACCAGGAAGTCTTGAGCACCATCAGGGAAAGCCACACACCTCCCCTGAGGCAAGGAGCCTGCCAAAAAGGGAGGGAGGGGAATGGAAAGGGAGGAAGCGGGCAAAAAAAAAAAAAAGGAAAGACAAACATCGATGAGCTTTCCAAGTATTAGCCAGGCTTCACCTCTGAGCGAGGAGCTACGTGCGGCATAAAATGGTGCAGCTGCTGCGGAAAACAGAGGGGCAGCTCCTCAAATCCATGAGCTTGCAATTAGCATCAGCAATTCCACCCCAGCGATGCACCCAAAACTCCGAAGGCAGGGACCTGCCCAGACATTCGCACACCTGTGTGCAGCCTAACTCCCTGCAGCCCAAGGCGGAAACCACCCCGGGGTCCCTCAAGAAACAAAACGTAGCCCAACCACACAGCAGAGTATCATTCCGCTGTAAAACAGAGGGAAATTATGACACACTGCGGATGTGGATGAACCTTGTGGACATTGTTCAGTCAGGTAAGTCAGTCACAAAATGACAAACCCCAGGGACGCCCAGGTGGCTCAGTCAGTTGAACACCTGACTCCGGCTCAGGTCATGATCTCGCAGTTCGTGACTTCGAGCCCCACATCGGGTTCTGTGCTGACAGCTCAGAGCCTGGAGCCTGCTTCAGATCCTCAGTCTCCCTCTCTGCCCTTACCCTACTTGTACTTTGTCTCTCTCTCTTAAAAATAATCATTAAAAAAATTTTTTTAAGACGAACCCCATATGATTTCATTTACATGAGGTCCCTGGAGGCGTCAAGTTCATGCAGACAGAAAGCAGGATGAAGGAGGGGAGGGGGGAGTTGCTGTTTCATGGGGGCAATTTCAGTTTGGGAAAACGAACAGTTTTAGAGATGGATGATGGTGATAGTCACACAACATCGTGAGTGGTAATGCCACTTACGTGGAAACTGAAAAATGGTTACAATAGTGAATTTTATATGTATGCTACCACGATGCAAAAATATACATGGCTAATTAAGAAAAAACAACAGTGAGTTGCTGAGTGGGAATCAGCAGAGTGTGGGGACAGCCTGGAGTCATAGGAGGTTTTCCAAGGTGGCAGCGTCCACGTAGAGGCTGTGGTTGGCTGAGGATCGAGAAGCCTGGTGAAGGAGGCAGCAGTGGGAGGTCCTAATGGGACGCCGAGCTGGTGGTGGGTGAAGACCTGAGCACCCAGGAGCCTTGCACAGGTGGGGCAGGCAGAGACGGGATCAGAGGGTGTCCCGGCTCAGGGTCAGAAGGGACATAGGGTCAAAACTGGCAGAGAGGTGTGCCTCGGGGGCTCAGTAAGTTAAGCAGTTGCTCTTGATCTTGGCTCATGTCATGATCGCACCATTCGTGAGATTGAGCCCCACATCAGGCTCTGTGCTCACAGCGTGGAGCCTGCTTGGGATTCTCTCTCTCTCTCTCTCTCTCTCTCTCTCTCTCTCTTTCTCTCTCTCTCCCTCTCTGCCCCTCCCTGCTCTCTCTCCCTCAAAATAAAGAAATGAACATTTAAAAATAAAAAAAGAAAGGTTTCTAAAAAAAAAAAAAAAAAGGAAAGAAAGAAAGAAAACATGAACAGCCTTCCAGGGCCCCCAGGGCAGGCGTATGGGCAGGGTGCAGACCACCTCTACCACCCTCTGCCCCGGCCACCCCTTCCCCTCTTTGATAGGCTCACCAGAGTTAGTAAATAAAAATTCGAATATCAGATAAACAACAGATTATTTTTTTAGTGTAAGAATGTCCCCAGTATTGCACTGTTTCACTAAAAAATTATTTGCAGTTTAAAATTTAACTGTAAAAGTCAGATTTTTTTTAAAAATTTTTTTTTTAAATGTTTTATTTATTTCTAGGAGAGAGAGAGAGACAGCGTGAGCAGGGGAGGGTCAGAGAGAGAGGGAGTCACAGACGGAAACAGGCTCCAGGCTCTGAGCTGGCAGTCAGCACAGAGCCCGACACGGAGCTCGAACCCACGAACCGTGAGATCATGACCTAAGCGAAAGTCGGACGCTTAACCGACTAAGCCACCCAGGCGCCCCTGTAAAAGTCGGATTTAACTGTGTGTCCTATTTTATCCGGCCACCCTGTCTTTGAAGGGTCGCTGATGCATTTGCATTGCTGTCTCGCTCTCCTCTTTCAAGCCTTGGCTCAAACGACTGGCTTCCCAGGGGGTCGTCCCTGACCACCCCGATGGAAGGAGGGAGAACCACCCCTCCCCTGCCCTGGTCACTCCCTGTCATGCATGTCACCTGCTCCATAGGCTTCCTGGCACTGGCAGGCTCCGAAACGGCCTTGCTCATGTGTGTGCCCCTTGTTATATGTCCCCCACTCTGAGACGCAGGCTCCCAAGTTCAGGGCCCTGTAACTGCATCCTAGTACCTGGCATAGGCCTAGCACATAGTATGTGCTCAACAAATATCTTTGGAAAGATGGAAGGGATGCCTCCCTGGAAGGGCGGTCAAGGAGGAGAACCAGAGGATGTGGGTGGCCTGGGGGCACTGAGGGTTTGCTGTGTTTGCCCACTGCACCACCTCCCACTGGTGATCGGGACTGCCTCTGTCCAGGAGAACAGAGCTGCCCGTGGCCTGGCCCAGATATGGGGTCCGCAGGTCCAAACTAGCCCAGGCCAGCCTTGTCGGCTGCCCTTCCCCACAGGACCAGCCTCCTGTCCACACAGTCCCAAGGCAGTCACGTTACCATGGCAACAGCGATCCGAGGTCACAGCGCTGGAATCCAGAGGACGCATCCCTCCTGGCATGCCACCGCCTAGTCAGAATCTAATTTTCATTACAGCCATAATAGTGGTTTTGCATAATTGCACATATATTAATACCTAACGTGCCAGTGCCTATTTGGTTAAAATGCATGAATTCAGGTCTAAATAAAAAGTGCTGATGGCTGAAGTTTTTCATTCTCTTAAAGTGTTCTTGGGTTGTTTTTTTTAAAGTCAATCTCTCTCCTTGGCAGCAACTTGCTTTCAATCGCCTTATTAATGGGTAAGGGAGAGGAAAACAAAGCGGGGCCCTCTCCCTGGGGACCCACAGCAGCTGTAGAGGGGGCCGTGGCCGTGCAGGTGACAGTCACCCCTGGCACTGCCTTCCTGTGTGACCCAGAGTACACTATTCTGTCTCTCTGGGCCTCAGTTTCCTCCGTTAGAGAAATGAGAGACAGGTGTAGCGGGTCTTCTAGATCTCCTGCTTCCAAAACACAGGCACGTAGCTGACATTTGCTGAGGCTCAGGCTGGCACCAAACTCTGGGCTGGGAGGAAGGACTATCGTCATTGTCTTTGGGCTAGAACTCAGGCAGCAGACAAAGCCACAGAGCAGCTCGGGAGGCTTCCTGGAAGAAGCGACATTTGAAATGAGACCGGAGCAGGTTAAGTAAGAGTTCGCCAGGGAAAAAGGAGAAAGAGAAGAGGTGAGGCATGGGAGGGTGGGTCTCATCCTTCAGGACACTGAGGGCAGGCTCAGGTGGTCAGGGCCAAGGCCATGTTTAGACAGACCGGGGACAGAAAGAGTAAACCAGGTGCCCAGCTCAGCCAAGGGGCTACTGCCACAAGGCCCGTGTTCCCCAGCACCGGTCACCCTGCAGCAGGGCCTGAGCACAGTGGCTGGGGCCCATGTGCGAGGAGCCCCAGGCAGGGCCTCACTGGGATCTTCTCCGTGGCCCCAGCATCCAGCTGGCTCGGGACCCACTAGCTGCCGTTAGTCACCTTATCATCCTCGCAAGTGTTAGCGGAGGGAATGAAGCCAGAGCCTGCCTGAGGCCTCTGGTCTGTCAGCTAAGGTCTGTCATTCCGGGGGCCCTGCACACCTGCCTCTCTTGCCTCCTGGCAGGCAGCAGGGCAAGGTGATGGCCAGAGAGGGGCCTGGGCTGGGGGTAGTGGCGTGGGGTGGGCAGCGCATAGGTGGCCCCCAGAGGGAAAGACCTGGGAAAGGACAGCCGAGAACAGACCTGGCCGCAAGGGTCCCGAGAACAAGGAGGCAGTGTCTGGATGGGGACAGAGACCACAGGAGCAAACAAGGCAGCGATCAGGGACGTGCCAGCCGAAGGGTCAGGACTTCACCTTGCCGGCAGCCCAGAGCCTGGAAGGAGGGGGCCACTGGGTCTGGTGGGAACCCAGTGCTGGCTCTGGGAGCTCTGTGACCATGCGGGGTCACCCCAGGTGACGAGGCCTTAGCAGGCAGCAGAGTGGGGAGAAGGGGAAAGGGTGATCTGGAGAGGCTCACGGCAGGCGGAAGGGCAGGCTTGGGTCGATGGAGGCAGGGGTGGAGGGAGGAGTCAAGGCCAGCATCCTGGTTTTCAGGAGGGGCTGGGTGGTTGGGGACGGCCATCTCAGGGTTTGGGATACATGGGGTCTGAGGGGCCAGGTGGGGGGATCCAGCAGCTCTGTCTCAACGAGGCTGGGAGAGGAGGGGCTGGAACCAGATGTCTCCCCAAGAGCCAGGGCTCCCTGGGGACCTCTCGGCCCGAGGGCCACAGCTGGGCAGCTAACCCAGGCCTCACAGGTGAGGGATGAGGCTCCAGAGGGACAGCCAGCTGGCCGAGGGCCCCAGGGTTCAGACAGGCTAAAAACAGGGGTAGGATCCCTCTCTGGATGACGGCAGGCAGCCTGCTCTCGCAGGTGCGGGCCCCGCAGCAGGTGTGGGGCGACCTGCACTCAAGTACCCCCACTGCACGTGTACATACGCCTCAGGTTCACCCTCGCTCCCTGCGCCACCGCTCTGTCTGCAGGGAGGCAGATGGAGAGGAACAAAGGCCTTTAAGGCGCCCCTCCCCCAACCTGAGACACCCAGAGCAAGGAAAGCCTAGCGCTCTGAGCCCATTGGCAGTCCGCCTGGAGCACCATGTCCAGGTCCCTCGGAGGAACCTGGATGGTGGCAATAATTTTGCTATTGTCTCCAAGAACAGCAGCGGCCACCAGAAAGGGATCACAAGGCAAAAATGGGGGACAGGGGTAAGAGAACAAAAGGTAGCCTTAGCTCACCCCGTTTTTCAGAGTGGGCAGGGCCTCAGAGATGGAGGTGATGCCCTGGAGGTCATAGCTGACGCCCCCAGGTCCCTGCCCCGGCCATGCCCCCAGGGAGAGAGAGAAAGGATACATGCAGGGGACAGAAGGCCCAGATGAGGCTGGTGGGGACGGGCAGCCCCTCTCGCCACCAGCTCGGCTGTTCTGCTCTCACAGCCTGTGGATGCCCAGTCTCCGGACTTCGCTGGGCCTGTTGCCTCATCTTAGAGGGCAGCTGTGACGGTTGTCCTTCCCAGGGACCATGCCCCAGGCCTGGCGTGTTCCCTCCTCCCGGCAAGTACACAGCAGTCTGTCCCTTTCCTCCTCCTAAGCAGGTGGGTCATCCCACTCCTGGATCCCAGAGTTCAGGCTTGGCCAATCAGAGCATGGCATCTCCATAGCACATACCCAGGTCAGCTGATGAGATTCCATGGGCTTTGCACGACTGTCCGGGAGAGAAACTCTCATTCATCGGGGGCTGGGTAGACAGGCCCTAAGCCTGGGCCACTGGCCGCCACTAGGGGAGGAGGGCAGCAAACATAGAAGGAAACTGATCCAAGAGGTGAGGAGAGGCTGTGCCCTATTAACAGAGGTGGAGCCCTTGATCCAACTGTGTCTGAAGCTGACGCCATCTCTGGGCTTTTTAGCTATTTGAGCCACTAAGTTGTTTTCCTCTTATGTTTTATTGGTTTCCTCTCTCTTTTCCTTTTCTCTCTGGCTCTTCCTTGTATTCTTAAGCTCACTCGAATTGGGTTTTTGTCCTTTGCAGCCAAGAGAGTCCTAATAAGACCCAGACTATGAATTCAGTTAACAGTGCTGAGGGTGATGAGATTATTACTCCCCAAGAGGTTCAGCATCTTAGCTACAGAATCAGAGCATGGGCACCAGGCTCCGCCTCCTCCTGGCCCAGCAGATCCCGCCCACAGGAGGACCTTTCCATGGGGCACTTTTCTAGGTCCCAGACACCCTAAGCCCCACAGCTTGAGCGTGATGGAGAACCTATCACCACCCCACCCTTGGGCCCCAACCCCCCCCCTCCCAGCTCCACACCCAACCTGCTACAGAAAGAAAACAGCACAGACACAGAAAGTTTCTGAAATAGGCTTCTGGGTTTTTATTCAAAACAACATGGTGGCAGCTGCCACTTGGTTTCTCTATGCCCGGGCCATCTGGGCCAGCAGGGACCAGCGCCGTCAGCAACTAGGAGGGAAGTTCATTCACACCGTAGAAACTGTACAGCAACTGAGAGTGCGAGAGTCACAGCGGCAGGGCCAGGCTGAGGGCTTCCTGGAGGAGGCGGCCTCTGCCTCCTCCCCAGGCCCCAGCTAAGCCGAGGCTCCACCAGGAACACTGATTATTGCACAAAGACAAAGAAAGTATGTGTATCTGGGCTAAAGAGCAGCTTCTAAGCCCCCAAGCCCTTACACAGCGCAGCAAAGAGGGCCCGAGGTGGCCCTGGAAACAGAAGGCTCGAGGGGAAGGATCTGGCGGGAAGACGGGCCAACGGGCTGAAACTGTGCACGCTTCATCCTTTAGGGGGCTGCCAGGTGCAAAGGCAGTCAGGCAGGGGACAGGGAGAGGGTTTGGTCAGCTGTAGGCCATGGCCCCATCAGGTCTTGGGTCCATCTGTGTGGATGCCAAGGGGCCTGCCAGCCACCAGTCCACAGAGCCCTTCAAGCAGATGGCCTGGGGTGCCCGGCACCAAGTTCCCCACTCTCCCCGGGGCCAGATCTGTGCGAGTTAGTGTAAGTTTGTGCTTTTGTGATGAACAGGTCACAGGATCAGGAGGGCAGAGGGGCCGTTCACCCAACCCTTAACCCTGTTGGCTTGTCCTGGCCAGGCCATCGCGGCCAATCCCCTAACTCCTGGACACGGAGCTCCAGGAACAAAGCCAAGTGCCTGGGAATAGCATCTGGAGCCCTCCAGGAATAAACGCCGTCTCCTATGACCCACCCCTCCACCCCCGGGCAAGCTTCTCTCTGCCTTCAGCTAGTCCCACCTCTAGACACACCCTGCTTCGCTCAGACCACCCTCCATGCGTGTCTGCTAGTTCTGGGGCCACAAGGTTCAGGATAAAGGGATGGCTTCGTGTCAGACACACCGGAATGTGTTCCATGCCCAGCCACTTTTAACGTGGCGACACTAGGGAAGTCACTTCCCTGGTCTGTGCATGGAACTGCAGTGCACGCTACTCAGGGCCGCCGTGCGGATTAAAGAAGATGACATCTGAGCCCCAGAAAGTGGACGTTGCTGGCCAGCGTCAGATGCCAACCCCCGAACCCCAATCTGTCCTCCCCTCGATCTTCCCGGGTCCCATGTCCCTCTTCCAGATTCCAGCACACAGGAACACGCAGACACGTGCACTGACATGCATGCTGTCTCCCCGACAGCCGCGATCACTCAGGGCCAGAGCAGTGCTGGGAGGGGGGGGTGAAGCAGAGCCGCCTGTGACCTCTCCCGCCCTGGAGGAGCACCCCATAACAAAACGATCAGCACGGCAAAAGAGGCAGCACAAGGCCCCTGGAGCAGGGGTTGCTGCCGGGAGCAGGTGCATAAGAGGGAGGGCCCAGGGGCCCTTCAGCCCGGAGGCCACCATCCTGGGAGGGGGTTCATTGCTTGGTCATGACCTTGACATCGTCACGGTGGCCCAGCATCCGCACTTCTGGGTGAGGAGAGAGAAGCTCCAGGGCTAACACGGGTCTGATCACCGGCAGAGACCCAGGGCCAGGTTCTGGCTTCTGAATCCACCTCTTTTGATCACTGGGTGCACTTTTTCATAGTCCACACACTCAGGTTCTGGCCACCTGCAGAACTCCAGACTCTCTGCTGCCACAGCGCTCAGAGAGCCTGAACTGGCCACTTCAACATCTCCGGGACTCAGTTTCCACGTATGGGAAATGGGCCTGCCCACTCTGCTCCACCCCTCACACCATCTCCTAAGGGAAATGCTTTACAGATCATAAAGCGTGAGCCACCCGTTACCTCCCTTTGCTGCAGTGTCAGGCCCCAAGCGCCCAGGAGCCACCCAGAACCCATCCAAGCAAGCCAAGCTCCCAGTACCACTTGCCAGCCTGGCCCGAAGGCAAGTTCTTTAAGGTCAGGGTTTGGGAACAAGGCCCCCTCAGCAGGGCCCAGCCGAAGCCATCCGAGGAGATCTCGTGAAGGCAAAGGGCCTGGTTATTGCTGAAGTGTAGTGTCTTCCAAACTTGCAGCATTCCTTCCTCCACCCCCAGGACTCTGCCTGTTTGCAGACCACCTCCTCCACCACGTTCCCAATCTTGTTCTTCAAAGTCACCTTAAATCCACTTGCTTTTGGAAACTTACCCTTGACCTAAGCAAGGTCTGGGAAATCGTGGGTCCCGGGTACTGTTTATTTCCTAGTAAATACTGAAATAAATGCATAACTATTCAAATAAAAAGAATACCCATCTGTGAACCCATTTGGGAAGCACTGCTAGGTGAAACCTGATCTGCAGCCTGGGAAAGTGGTGGGGACAGGGGATGGGGCTCGTCCCAAGGCTAGGCAGGTGCCCCCACCCTGCTGAGAGTCTTATCTGGTCTGCTTCCCCCTGAACTCCACGGGAGGGGGGCAGAGCTGCTCAGGGGGTCAGCGGGAAGCAGGACCTCTCAGAATGACCATGCCCCAGGGCCCACCTGGAGGGTAAAAGGTAGTGAGTAACTGCCACTGACTGTCTGAGCCCAGGGGGCCCGCAGGGCACCCTGACCAGCACAGACCAGGCACATATTCTTGACCTCCAAGCATCTCGTGGCCTGCGTCATACCCATTCGCCTTCCTCTCTCCTGCAGCCTCCACGCCCGCCCCCGGCCTTCCTGGGGATAAAGCCATGGCAGACCCCCACCCCTGGAAGTGCCCACTGGCTGAGCCCCCTGCCCAACCTTGGAGCTGCCCTCCACCCCCACCCCTGCCCTAAGAAATTACGACTAGTCACCCCTGATTTTCCTAAAGAAAGACGTCTAACTGGTTGACTAAGAGTGTGCTCTGGGGCATCTACAAAAGACTGTTCACAACAACTAGACGGTCAAGAACAAGACGGACACCCCAATATGTGGGGGGAGGATCTCAGTGGCGTCTCTTCTTTAAAGGAAAAAAACAATGCACCCTGAATTTCACTTCTTCTTACAGGCCGTCTCCCCGGACAGGGGAACTTCAGAGGCCTGAGTGCGTCTCTCAAGCTACTCCCAACACAGGGGAAATACCAAAACGCTTGGCGAACCCAACAGCCCGACCATCTCCCTGGGGTAGGTTCGGCCTGGGTCCTAAGCATCAGGCAAAAGCCCTGTCTGGGCGCCAGCCGGCACCTCACCCGCTCACCCCCAACTTTAGCACTTTCTGGAAATCATAAGCTCTCGGTAAAAAAAATAAATAAATATATATGTCTGTCTCTCTCTATATATATGCATATATATATTATGTATATGCACGGGAAGGACCACAGCTGGGCCACGGCTGGGGCCACGGCCGAGCCTCGGCTAACCCAGACCCTGCTCAAACCCACCCTCTCGGCCGCCTGGCGCTGGCCGGCCCCTGCGCGACGCCCAGGTTGTGGCCGAAGTATTGCTGCCTGCCCCCTGGCTCCTGAGGTAAAAGAAGGTGAGACGGGGCGTCCGGCGGGGCCCCTGCAGCCTTCATCTCTTCCTCTTGCTCGCGGCGTCCCCTGGCTGCAGCTCTCCCGGGGACGGCTGCGGCCCGGGCCCCGCGGCGGCCGGGCCCGGCGCGTCCTTGCTGCGGTCCGCGGCCCAGGAGGGGCTCCGGGCCAGGCCGGGCCCGGGAGGCGGCGCGCGGGCGGCCGGGGCCGGCGGCCAGGCTGCTGGTGCTGCTGAACCTGCGGGCGGGCGTGAGCCCAGGGGCCGGGGGCGGCGGCCCGAAGAGGGACGTGAGCGACAGGCTGCTGAGGGTCTCCGAGTGCTCGCTGCCCGCGCCCCCGCCGCCCGCGCCGCCCCGGCCGCCCGCGCCCTCCTCGTCCGAGGGGTCCATGGAGTCGTGGTGGGTGCAGCCGGGGCTGGTGGAGCCGCCGCTGCTGTGGCTGCGCTGGTGCGCCCGCAGCCCGCGCAGGGAGAACAGGCCCCGGCCCCGCAGGCTGAGGCGGCGGCGGGCGGCGGGCGACAGGCCGGCCCGCGGGCCCAGCGCGGGGGCGGGCGGCCCCAGGGCGCGCCGGGGACTGTCGCTCAGGGTCAGGCTGTCCTCCAGCGTGGTCTGCAGGCTGCCGGCCGAGCTGCTGCGGCTGGCCTCCAGCGACGTGTCGCTCCCCGTGGCCTGCAGGGAAGCAACAGGGGCTGGGGGGCGCGGTGTCCCCCCAGCCCTGCCCCCTGGCAGCCTGCCCATCCCAGTGACAGGCACGCTCAGCCCCTCCCAACCCTCAGGAGCTCCCTTCGGAGTAACCCCTCCCCCACCCGGGACCCCACAGTCTCTGTGCTTCATGAGGCCTCTGACTGGGCTCCTGCCCCACAGGGCTCCCCGGTCCGCACGCAGCTGGGAACCAGGGTCACTTTACTCAAATGCAGTCACATCAGTCACACCCCACCCCTCTGGGACCTTTCTTCCCACCAATCTCCCCCTTGCCCTCCCTCTGCCCCCAACCCCCACTCCCAGCCCCAGCCACTGCTGCCTGGAAATCTCTTCCCCCCACATCGCTCACCCCTCACTGCCTCCCTGGAGCCTTGAAATGCTCCCCCCGCCCCCGCAGAGCCCCTTCCGATGCAACATTCTCTAGCATGTATCACTCTCAAATTGGCTGCTTTTCATGCATTTATTTTGGCTTACCGTCTCCCCTCTCGGGCCCCTGCGACATGCACTAAGCAGTACACCGGGAGCCACGGGACAGGGGCTTCGTATTCTGGTGCCTGCTGCAGCCTCCCAGCCTAGCCCAGAGCCTGGCACACAGCTGGGGTCAGCAGCGGGCCCCACTCTGCTGCCAGCGTGCTGTGCCAGCCGGGGCAGCTCCTGCTTCTCCCTGAGCCCTGGTACCCACACAGCCTTTCTGCTCTGTGCCCTCTACCTGCCCAGGGGGTGGCCCTGGCTAATACTGTACAGGCCAGACCTCCCATCCCCCAGATCTGCCCCTCCATCTCCATCTGAATGTCAAGGTCACACTCAGCCGTTCCCTGGCAGGAGAGCTCTGGGAGCCCCGGGAGCGAGGGAGGTGCCCGTACCTGCCGGAGGAGGGTGCAGTTGACACTCGGCGACCTCAAGGACGCCCAGGAGCCCTGCAGGGCGATCTTGGGGAGGGTCCCAGCGCCAGCCACCTTGTCCTGGCCCTTCTGGCTGGCAGACACAGCAGGGTGGAAGAACTCCGCAGGCATGGGCAGGAGCGGGCTGGACGTGTCCGGGGAGAAGGGACTCGGGGGTGCAGCTGGGGAAGGAGGAGAGGAGGCTGGAGAGAGGGCTCAGGCTGGTGGGTCCCGGGAGGCTGGGTTCGAGGCCGACAGGCAGAGGGCTTCCTAACAAACTGACTGTGAAACGGTGAGTAAGTCTCCCTCTCTGAGAGTAGGTGTCCCCATGGCGAAGGCCAGAAAGAAATACTGAGCCAGCCCCTGTGATTCCTGGGCACTGGGCAAAGGCAAGCTTTTGAAGCCAATGGACCCAGGCTCAAGGACCCCTGCTTTGCTTCCTCTGCGAAACAGGGACCATAGGCCTACTTCAAGGGCTAGAGAGAAGGCTGTAAGAACAAGAGGCAGCTCTGGGGTTCCAGCCCAGCACCAGGCGCACAGCAGATGCCTGCTATGATCAGCCGCCCTCCGAGGGTCCAGACACCCCCGGGGTCCAGCCAAATCTGGGGGCCCCTCTGGAAGAACAGGCAGCGTGGGCAGCGTGGGCACTGAATGGGCAGAGCAGACAGAACGTTGCTGCGCCTGTCTGGTCTGCTCTGTTGGGGACGGGGAGGGGGAGGGGGAAGGAGGGGGGAGGAGAAGGGAGGGCTGAGGCAGAGTTCGGGACCGAGCCAAGGTGCCTAGACAGCTTGAGTGCCCCCAGCAGCGGGGAGGAGGGGTTCCTATTCTAGATCATCTTATTATTTAAGGAATACACAAATGAATGGCTAACTAAAGGGGATGGGGTTTCATTCAATCAGAATGGCTCTTGGGTCCTGTGCCCTGACTTCTGGGCCTGGAAGTCTGGGGTCTGGGGTCTTGGCGCCTCAACCATCAAGGCCATTGGGCTTTATCGAGAGTCCTTGGAAAAGTCACTCCGCCCCCAGCTTCTGGAAGGCGGTCCATGCCAGGCCTTCCAGAAAAGTGCTTGGGGTGGGCCCAGGGTCTTGGGGGTCCCTCTCAGCCCTCCTCTCCAGCCAGTGCCGGGGAGCCAGATTCCCATCACCCTCCAAGGGGACCAGAGGGGAAGGTGAACCTGAACAATGAACAGGTGGACTTCGTCCCGGCCTCGTGCCCACAGCCCGGCCAGAAGCCCAAAGCACATACACGGGATGCTGAAGGTAGGGCCGAAGACATATTTCAGGACATTTTACAAAAGGGACACTGAGGACATGGGGCCTTCTGTTGTTCCACATCTTCTGTGAAGGCCTGTGGGATAAACACCTCTCAAATTTAGCTCTAGAAAAACAACGCGATAATTTGGTGGCTTTCCTTCCGCTTAATGAGAGCTTTGTGCGACCTGTTTCCATTTTCACCACGGCTCCTAGGAGCTCAGCATGAATCTCCCGGGCTTCTGGTAGAATTCCTAACTCACCTCGCTGTATTATTTGGCTCTTGATCTTTTATCATGGTTGTATCAGACCCGAGAGTCCTATCTTTTATTGTCAGTTACCCACCTGGTTCTTCCTGGACTCGATATACTAGTCTGGCCAAAGACACTGAGGAAAACACTCAGCCAGGCCCCTCTAAAGCAGCTGCCGGAGACTGGGGCTGCGGGGAGCTGGGGGGGACTGGGGGGCTGCGGGGAGCTGGGGCGGACTGGGGGGCTGCGGGAAGCTGGGGGAGACTGGGGGGCTGTGGGGAGCTGGGGGGGACTGGGGGGCTGTGGGGAGCTGGGGGGGACTGGGGCTGCGGGAAGCTGGGGGGACCCACGCCCCCCCTCACCTCGGCTGCTCTCATGTTTCAGCCAGGACCGGACGGGGTTGGATGGGGCAGTCTCCCTCTCCCACAGGAAGTTCTCAGAATCCGATGAGACAGTCGTGTTGGACAAGGGGAAGAAGCATTCGCCCACCTCTCCCACACGCACGGGCTCAGGGGCATCCGGCTCAGCCTGCAGGAAAGGGAGGGAGATGGCTCAGGATGGTGGAGAAGGGGACAGGAACCAAGCCTGCCCCCACTGCCTTTACGCCCCTGCTTCATGACCCTATGCTCGGGCCACTCTCACTAAGCGAGATGACCTTCTCCACGCCTCTTCACCTGGCCAACAACCTTCATCTTCCAAAAACCAGATGAAAGGGCCCCACCTCCAGGAAGTCCTCTTTGGTGTTCCAAGCAGGATATGGTTTCCTGCTCATTCCTCTCTTGACCTTGAGCTCCTAAGGGTCTTCTTTGTCTCTGTACCCAAGTGCCTGGTACAGACCTGGGCCCAGAGCAGAAGTCAAGTCCAGGTTGGGGAAGGGATCAGAAGACAGGTGGACCGCTCCAGGGGCCTCCCTGTGAGCCTGGTCTTGGGTAGGTCCCTTCCCTTTGTGGAGCCTCCGCTTCCACACCCACAAATGACAGAGTAACGCCTCCTTCCTGGCTCAGGTACCCAGAAACTGCCCCACAGTTCTTCTGGCACTCCCCAGGCCCCAGCCTTTCCTCAGCCCTGCGGCCAAGGTGACCCCGCCCAGAAAGCCCCTCTGGACTGCCTCAGCCCCCTTCCAAGGCCGATGGACCCCCTATGACTTCCTGAGTCCAGAATAAAACCAGACTACACTCGCCAAAGCCAACCAGGCCCCCAAAATGGTGACCCCAAGATCCTGTGTGGGAGAGAAACACAGAGGTGTACAGACACGCAGGAAGGGGCTGGGTGGGGAGGGGGTTACAGGAGTTAATCCCCTGTTAGGGAGGGGTTGGAGGGGGCAGGGAGGGAGCTAGAAGGTGGAGCTGACAGATGATGGCCCTGGGGGCAGTGGTGCCAAACCCAGGCTGCCCTGAGAGTCTAGGGGAAAGAGGCTCTCACAGGCAGGGCCACTGCACCCCTACCTCACGCCAGGCAGTGTCCCTACCCATCCGCGGCTCCTCTTGCATCTCTGCCTTGAGGTCACAAGCCCAGCAGCAGACCTCTCCTGCCCGAGTTTGTGAGTTGAATAAACTTCCGGCTCTCCAGGTCTCCTCAGACTGCCGACCTCAGGGGCAGAAGCTGGGGACCGGCCCCAGGGCTGGCCTCCCTGTTCTGCCGCTCCAGCTGTGTGACCCGGGCAAGCCGCCTCACTCCTCAGAGGCCCCATTTATGCCAGTGCTAAACGGGGCCAATCCCCAATACCAAGGACCCGGGAAACAAGAACTGAGTGTAAGCATCTGGCATATAGTAGGCGCTCACATCTGGTACAACTCCCTGCTGTTCTCTTCAGCCTGGAGCCCCTCTACCCCATGAGTTTGTCCTGCTTGGAGCAACTCCCATTAAATGAATAAAAAATATCCAAAGAAACAAGCAGTGGCTGAGGCCACTGAATGCCGTGACTGGGGTCCTAGCTGGGCCCGTTGCCGTGTGACTTCAGATAAACCACTCCACCTCTCTGAGTCCCACTGCTCTCATCTGACCAAGAAGAGATGGGGGCCCAGCATACAGCAGGCACGGTGTAAATGGGGTGCTGGGAAGAAGTGGCATGCTGGCTGGCCAGGCAGAGGCCCCGCTAGCCCACGATGCCCCTGGGGCCGCTCACCCTGCCGTCTTTGGGGCCGAGCGGGCAGGCTGTGGGACCCTCCAGACTCAGGTCATCACCCAGCAGGATGGAGGAGGACTTGTCTGAGTTCAGGGAGAAGGCCTCAGTCTCGGCCAGCTGCACCTGCAGGGAGAGGTGGCAGCCTCAGTGTGTCCCTGGGGCTGGCACGGGGCAGGAGCAGTCTTCCAGAAAGACGAGGCAGGTGGTTAGGGGCACAGAGATCTGCCAAGCACAGATGCTATGCCACCAGGCTCAGGGGGGCCAGGCTGGGCAGGGGGCAGGGGGTCAACACGATCGTCAGGCTTAGGCTGAGCCCAAGGGCGGGCTTGTTGCCGTGGGCTGTGAACGCCGACGCCCGGCCACTTGCCCCCATGCCCAGCGCCCCTTGAAGCTGGCCAGCGTCCGCCAGGTCGGCCCAAGCTCCCCCCTCGGGTTGCCCCCACCACCAGGCGGGCGCCGGCTCCCTCTGAGGCTGCCATCACCTCTTGCTTGTCGTGGTGACACTTCTCACAGCTGGCTGGCGAGGAGTAGTGATGGAAGATGGAGCCGGACAGGTTGTCGATGATGGTCAGCTCCCCCTCCAAGGAGTCCTTGATGATTAAAGAGACGCTGTCCAGCCACAGGTTCTCCTAGGCGGACGGGGACGGGGTGGGGACAGGCGGGATTATCGGCCGGGTCCGGGGACTGCGGGGTGGGCGAGGCACGGCCGCCCTCCCGGTTCTCTGTGCCCGTGGCCTGGGTCCGACCCCCTTGTCACAGGGCCACCCCTTCGGCGGGGTGGAGCAGGCCGGGGCCCAAAATGACAGAGGTCTCTGCCTGAGGCCTCGGAGGCCCAGCTGCCCCTCCAGCCCCACGGTGCCGCCCTCGTCGACCCTCGCTCCCTCTCCATCCCTGCCCACCTGGGCCGGAGAGTAGCAGCGCCGGCACAGGCGGCCCTCGGCGTCACCCCCGCCACCCGGCCCACCGGGGCCTCGGCCAGGCGCCCCTGGGGAGCTGGTGGGCGGCCTCGGGCTGGGACCCAGGCCGTGGGCCATCTCCAGCTCCAGCTCAGCGTCCATCTCGGCGTCCTCCTGGGCCTCCTTGTTGCTGTCGTCCAGGTGCTTCATGAGCACGGCCACCACCACGTTGATGAGCACAAACTGGGCCGTGAGCACGAAGCTGACGAAGTACAGCGGCGACACAAACTGCAGGCTGCTCAGGCAGCTGCGCTCGTCGTGGGTGCAGTCCCTCAGCGTGTCCTGCGCCAGTGAGGGCCAGTGAGGACCCGGGACCTCATTCCTACCCTTTCACGAGCCCCTCCCCGCTCAGCCCAGGCCGGACTGTGGGCCACAGCCAGGGAGCCTCCACTGGGTGAGGAGCAGCCGCAGGCCTGGACCCAGGAGGAGCGGTGCCTGCGGCCCCAGCCCTGGGCAATGGGCACCAAGTCCTGGCCTTGGGCAGAGTCGTGTCCCTTAAACTCGGAGAACTAATCCCAGGGCAGCAGTTAGGAGCTGACAGAACACGTCTGGGCTCGTCGCCACCTCGCTGGGCTTTGGAACCCCAAGCAGGTCCCCCTGATTTGCTGTGCCAGGCTCCCCCTCCCGTGTGCAGTGGGGCACAGGGCAGGCAGGGGCCCCAGGAGCCAGCGCCGTCAGGAGGCCTGCTCCCAGAACCCATACTGACGTCTCCTTCCCCACGGGTACCTTCATGATCCCATTCCAGTTATCGCCAGTCGAGACCTGGAAGAGTGTGAGGAAGGCCATGCCGAAGTTCTCGAAGGTGGCATGCCGGCTCATGCCTTCGCATGGGTTCTCATCATTGCAGACTAAGAGGAGAGAGGAGGTCAGCCCTGTGTCACTGCAGAGTCCCCTGCCCGGCCCAGTCCCAGAATCCCCAGTCCTTGGAAATGCGTGTGGACCATGCCCAGCTCGCAGATGGAGAAACTGAGGCTCAGGGAAGGCGCTCACTCCGGTGAGCCTGGCTCCTCCCCTCACTCATGTATCGGGTCCTCACAGAGAGGACACAGGGGTGAGGGCCAGCCCCCAAGGAAGCCTCGTTTTCTGATACCACCCCTGTGCAGGGCTGGGTCGGCATGGACTGTGTCCCTCGGCCTGCGCCCTGCCCACTCTGCTCTCTGTGCTGCAGAGGCCTAGAGAGTGCAGGTGGATCCTGGCTAGCAGCTCTCCAAAGCCACTACCCACCCCCGAGGCAGGGTGTAGATGGCCGAGGGTCACCTGTCCGCTCACAGGCCTGCCGTGGGGGCATCTCCCCAACACAGACCCTGATATGACACTCTGCGGGTGTCTCAAGCCTCCCGGCCCTGCGAGAGCCCTCCTCCAGCCACTCTCCCCCACCCCCACCCCCCAGCGCAGGTGGGCTTCCAGCGTCACTCACCCAGCTTCCCAAAGAGCTCCACCCCCAGGGCGGCGTAGATAAAGAAAAGCAGCATGAAGAGAAGGCCCAGATTGCCCACCTGTGGGGAGAGCAGGCGGGGCGGGGCCAGCCTGAGGGTCAGGGTGCCCGTGTCTGCCACCCCGCCGTGACCTCCCCCGGGGGAGGCCAGGGCCCTCGTGGGGCACAGAATAGTGACAAAATGCTCATGCAGCCTTTCCTGTGGCCTTCGTGTCTGTCAGCTCACTTACTCCAACACCCATCTGTGAGCTACGTTTTACACCATTCTTGAGAAAGAGACGTACTGAGTGGTGAAGTAACTTGCCCAAGGTCACCCAGCTAGTAAGTGGTAGGCCTGGGATTCAAACCCGGCGGGCTGATCGCGGGCTCACAACTGCTCCTCCACACACTGGTGTGTGGTAGGTAACATCCCCTGCCTGAATGCAGAGAGGGAGGGAGGGAAGTCTCAGCAACAGTGCTGCCTCCTCCACGAAGCCGGCCTGGATCCCTCCACCAGGACGCAGTCTGACAGCGTGAGTGTAACCGGGGTACTCCTGTCACTGTCCTCTGCTGGTCTGAGAAGTCCTTCAGAGCAGGGACATGGCTGCATTATGTCAGATCTGCCTCCTCAGGCCAGCACGGGGCCTGGCCGTGGAGAGAAGTGAACACGGGAGTTTCATGCAGGATTGTGAGCCCCAGAAGCTTCCTGCAAACCCAGCCACCCCTATCCCACAGCTCCTGTGGGAACAAAACGTCCCAGGTTACAAACCTATGTGAAATCTATCCATATGCTGGAGACCACCTTTAACTCATGCAATGGTTAAGATAAGGCTCGGACATATTCTTGCCCTAAAAATGAAATACTTCCTAGAGCCCTCAGAAGGCCTGCGTGAACAGAATCAGAAGGGGGTTTGCATTAATTGCTAAAGGGTAAATCATGTCAGCCACAAACCGCCCCAGAGGAGGATTTCCTTCTTAGCTGTTCTACAATCCCACCAATTGTGTCTGGCTAATTAAAAGATGCTCTGTTCATTAATAGTACAAGCACCTCTTAGCAGCTGCGAAGCAAGGGCCTGGGCATGGTCCTGGTCCTCAGGTCAGCCTCCCTCCCTACGCAGACCCAGGTGAGCAGCGCTTCCGAACCAGGGCAGACCTCACCTTCCCCATCAATCCCTCCCTCCACCCCCAGCACCTCCCTGAGCTCCCTGAGCGGCAGCCTCCTTACTGGCCTCCCTGCCTCCAGCCTCCCCTGCAACCCACTCACCTCACGGTCAGCAGAGCAACCTTGTAAGAGGCAGCTCTGCTCGAGGCCTCCCTTGTCCAGAACCTCTCATGATGCCCACTGCCCACAGGATAAAGCCCAAGTTTGCTGTCTTGGCATCAAAGCCCTTTGTGACCTAGCCCCCTGGACTCCTTCCCAGACTAACCTTCCAACCCCAGCCTCCAGCCGCAAAGAAATCAGACTCCACTTGCAGAGTCTGTTCCCTCTGCTGAGAGATCCCTCCCTCTGTCTTTGCCGGGGAAATGTCTCTGGCCTACCCCTCAAAGCCCAGGTCACAAGGCATCTCCTCTGAGAAGCCTTCCTTACTGACTCCTCCCTCTGCATTGGGAAGGGTTTGGTGGGAAGTGTCATTTTCATACCATTTTATATAGAATGGAGGAGGAAAGGCACCACGTCCATAGGACAGCTCATAGACTATGAGGGGTAAGTCCCCCGTGCTCCGTGGTCCTTGGCATGCATATCTCATAAGGTGCTGATGTAATTCTGATTACTGTCATGTTTCCTCCTTGAAGCCGGGACCTCCTGGGCACCTCTGTGCGCCCCGTGCAAGCTCAGGGTTGTCTAGGGGTCAGGGCACAGGAAAGGGGCAGGAGGAAGGCAGAAGGAAGCCAGGGAGGTTGGGGGCGCACACACCCCACCCCCATCCCTAGCAAACGCTTACAGGGCACCCCCTATAGCACAAATCCTGAGTATTGCTTTGTCAGCTTTAATCGTTTTAAACCTCATGCCATGCCTCAAGATAAGCACCTTATTATTCCCATTTCACAGGCAAGGAAACTGAGACATGAGAAGTTAAGTCACATGCCCCGGGGCTCACAGAGCACTGGGCCTTGACATCAGGCAAGGTGGCTTGAGTCTGGGCACCAACCCACCTCCCATCTGCGCCCCTTCCCCAGCCCAGCTCAGCCTCATCTCCCATGTGCCAAACTCCTCTGAAGGCATTTCCTGTTAAGAAAAACTACGTCTTTTTGAGTGCACACCCAGCCACTTTTTGCTTTCCATCCAGACCCGAGAATGAGACCGGGTGGCTTTCCCTTTGTAAGCAGGCTGCTGGGATGCTCACACCAAATGAGAATGGAACTCGCTAGCATCCTTAGCCCAGGTCCTTGAGAGAATTAGTTTCCTTCCACCTTCCCAGGGTGGTTGATCTTTCACCCTCATTTTTATCGTGCAGTATTCATGCCCTTTAAAACACCTAAAATTCCTGAAGACTAGATGAGTCACAATGAATAAATAAATGTGCACGAGGCTCACCTCAGAGCAGAGGTCACCCTGAGGGGAGGGACAGCGGGGGATGGGGGCAGGGCTAGGACTGCAGAATTCCCCGGAGGATGAAAGATACCCTGTGTGGCCCTGATCTTATCTCCCTTCCACTGACCAGTGGGATGGGGGTGGGGGAGCTTGCCTACGTCCTAGGGTTTCCACCCAGGTCAGGGTCTCATGATGTCCCCTCTAAAAATGTCACATCTGAACCTCCCCCATTCACATTGCCACCTCCTTCTGCCAAGCCACCCTACAAGGTCAAGCTCAAAGTCCCCTGACACCTTCCCTGATTTCCCCAAGGAGCATCAGGACCTGACCTCTCTCTCCCACCACACTGTAGGCCTCCTTACATTGTCCTGAGGAATCTGTCCTTCCCACAGAGTCTGTCCTTCCCACTCCTGAGGGCAAACTATGGGCCCTGAGAGCCCAGCTCAGGGCCGGGAACAGAGCAGGCCTTGGCAAGCACCCGAAGTCAGGAAGACAGAGGCAGAAGGGGCCCTTTCCATCTCTCACAGCCTCTCCCTCAAACTGCTTCTCGGGAGACAGGATTCTGCCCTGGCTCTGGGCAGGCTGGAGGAGAAGGAAGTGGAGACCGGGTGACACCAGTGAGAGCCAGGCGGGCTGCTGGGAGGAGTGGCTCTTACCTGGGGCAGAGCTTGCACCACCGTGTCCAGCAGGGCCCGCATCCCCGTGGCCATCTTCAACAGCTTCAGCACTGCGGGCGAGACCCAGGCCGGCCCACTCAGCCCGGGCCAGAGGCGATGTGCGTGTGTGTGTGTGCACGTGTGTAAATGAGGAGGCAGGGCGAAAAGCAGAGGAGCACGTGAGCAAAGGGAAGAGCTGTGCAATGCCACGCAGGAAGAACGTGGGTCCCGCTGAATCAGGGTGTGCACACACACACGCGTGCACAAGGAGTGGACGTCGGCGTGAAAACGTCCAGGAGAAGGAGGGCACGCACAGTGGGAACAAAGTGTGGCAACGAGCAGGTAATTCACCGAGATGAGGCAAACGTGACCAAGGGGACCCCGCATTTCTCCCTGCCCTCTGGCTAAAGAGGCTCCAGTGTGGGTGACGCTCCCAATTTCTCTGCACCCCTCCCCCACCTCGGACCCTGGAGGCAACGAGCTGTCGAGCTTTCGCAGGTAGAAGAGCAAGAGGCACCCGGGCCAGTGCTGAGGCAGAAGGTTTTTGAAAGAAGTGTAGGGGTGAGGTGCGGGGGCTGCTGGTGGAAGCGAGGGTTTCAAGAAGCAGTGAGGACTGGGTGTCCCAGCCAGTGTGGGACACACGCCCGCGAGGAGCTAGAACTGCATCCTGGTATCTTCCCAGCTGCCCTGGGCTCCTTTCATCCCAGCCTGAGGCTGGTCTGCATGGGTCACGGTGTTGTGAGCAGGTGGGGGTGCAGTGAGCTGTCTGTGGACAAGGATGCGTGTGTACACACAGGGGGCAAGTGTGTGTCTGGTGTGTGCTCAGCCCGCACGCCCCCGCCCGTCCCCAACCCCGTCCTGGGAGTCCCACCCTGCCCTGGCCTGTCCCGACCCCCTCTCCCTCGCCCCTCACCCCGAGCGATGCGCAAAACCCGCATGATGCGGATGATGGTGGGGTTGATGGGCAGGGCCGCGTTGATCTCAATCTCCTCCAGCGTGATGCCCATGACCGACAGCAGCACAATGGCCAGGTCCAGCTGGTTCCACCTGCTCAGCCGGGCGGAGAAGGGCGAGAGTGGGAGGCAGGGTGAGGGGCACTCTGGTTTAGATACGCCTGGGTTGGGAGGAGGAGCTCCCCAGCTCTCCACGCTCCTGCTGCGGCCCCCGCGGAGGTGGGGGAGGGGCGGGGGGATGTGTGGCCACCCTCCCTACGAGCCCCACCAGACCCCACCGGGAAGAAGCAGTAGGGTGAGGTATGCCCCGCTCTGCCTGTGGGTTGTGGAGAACCCATGAGAGATGAGCTGAAGAGACTTGGGAGAATGCTCCCCATCCAGCAGGTGGGGCCAAAATTGCTTCCTGTTCAGGGCTGCAGGCGCACCTGGGGGCCGCCGGCCATCAGTGCTCACTGGTTCCCCTCCTCTGGCTGCTCCCCAGGGGTCAGGACTGCTTCCCCATCCTGCAGCCCACTCTCTGCCGCCCCAGCCCAGCCGAGCTGCTCACCGGTCCTTAAAGAAGCGCCTCAGCCCAAACGCCACCAGCTTCAGCACAGCCTCCAGCACAAACACAGTGGTGAACATGTAGTTGCAATACTTGAGGGCTGTCTCCAGGGACTATGGGGGCAAAGAAGAGTGTGATCCAGACCCCATGGCCTGCTGCCGCCTTCTTCCACTTAGAGAGTGTCTGCCTTGGGGCACCTGGGCGGCTCAGTTGGTTAAACATCTGACTCCTGATTTCAGCTCAGGTCATAATCTCGCGGTTTGTGAGAGGGAGCCCTGAGCCAGGCGCCGTGTGCCAACAGCTCAGAACGTGCTTGGGATTCTGACTCCCTCTCTCTCTCTCTCTCTCTCTGCAACCTCTCCCCACCAACTCATGCTGCTCTCTCAAAATAAATAAACTTAAAAATAAAGTCTCTGCCTATTAAGGAGAGAATTTAGTCCATTCACATTTACTGAAATGGCTTATATATCTCCTTTTATTCCCTCCAGTTTAATTAATATGCACTATTTGTTTTATACTGTTATTTCTTCTTTATTTCTGCTGGTCTGGTCCAGTTACTCTCTTTGGAGGAAGTATGACATAACAGTTAAGGGTCATGATTAAGAACCAAACTGCTTAGAGATGAATCCTGGCCTGGCACCCATTACCTATTTACTATGTGACCTTGGACAAGTCACTGGATCCTTCTGGGATTTAGTTTCCAAATCTCTAAATGAGGGATGATAATAGTACCCACCTCAAAAAGTTACTGCACACATTAAATGAGGTAATAGCCCAGGGCTGGGCCCATAACAAATACTTGGTATTATCATTCTACTTCTTCACGTTAATTTGCAAGTCCTACAAGTACTCTTCATTCTGCCAATGGATGCCTTCCTTTTTCCTGCATTTATAATATTCCTTTCCTGTCATTTAAAGTAAGATATGAATTCCTCACACAGAGGCTCTGCTTCACCCTTCGTTCCCTACTCCCCAGCTCCAAATAAGTTGAGGCTTTGAGAATGAACTTGCCCTTACGTGGTCCTCACATGTCCCTCACAAACACGGCTGGGAACCAGCTGGGAATGGGTCATCCTCTCCCATGCCAGTGTTTGCCTCCAATGGCCCTGCCACCTGCAATGCCCCTCCCCCAGGCTCCACATGCCCACGTAGTAGCGGAGGCCACGGAGCAGGCCTTGAATGTAAACCTAAGTTCAAATCCTGGCTCTGCTACTTACAGGCTGAGTTATTGGGTAGCATGTTTCTTCTGAGCCTCAGGGCTCTTCATCTATAAAATACAGAGAAAGGCCCCTCCCCCATCTTGGGCTGCTGTGAGCATTAAAGTCAACATGTGTAGTGTGTCTGACACACTGAATACACAGCTGCCACTGCTACCCATGTTCAAGGCTGGGCCCAAATGTCACCTCCCAGCTCCCCAGGAACAAGTGACATTTCCCTTTCTCTCATTTGTCGCACCAAGCCATGAGCTTCCTGGGCACAAGGCCCCGAATGGGGGTGCTGCTCAGCCCCTCCTGCCTCACCCTGGCCCTGGGTCCTGCTGAGGACCCAACCCTCCCATGTGACCTCAGGCTGGGGCTGGGGCTGGGGCTCACCGTGGGCTGATTGTAGTGCTCCAGGGACATAGTGACCACATTGAGGCAGATGATGAAGGTGATGAAGATGTCCAGGTAGTGGCTGGTACACATGGAGTGGATGAGCAGCCGGGTGGGACAGTAGGTGGCATAGTAGGGCAGACGCTGGGCCTCTGCAGGGGCACGCAGGGGGTTGGGGCCCAGGCAGCAGGAAGGGACAGCAAAGGGGAGGGAGGAAGCAAGGGGGGAGATGTCAGAACACCCTAGGCCTTGAGAGTCAGACTCCGGTCTCCTCCGCCCAGCCAGGGGGCCACAAGGAAAAGGGGTAGAGGTGGGAGAAGGCAGGACAGTGACTGTCCCCATCTACCCCAAACATGCCCACGGGGCACACTGGCGCTCCCGGGCTCCTGCTGCTGCTGCAGGGGTCCCACAGCCCAGGGCTAGGTGACCAGGCCCTTGCCCTCTGCTGGGCTGACCCACTGGGGAGTTGCCAATGGACTCTGGGTGGACACCAACAGGGGATGGGGTCCCCTGGGCAGGCAGATGCTGAGAGAAGGGGCAGGGTCAGGGGCACAGAGCCCACCCTCTGTTCCCTCCCTGCTCCCAAGGCCCAGGGGCTTTGGTGAGACCTAGGCCTCAGCCACCGCACCAGGAGGGCCACGGGCACAGGCAGAGGAGGCCTGGGGAGGGGGGGGCGGCCCACCCCCTGCGGTCACCCACTCACTCCGGCGCTTCTTCTCCAGGCGCCGCAGCCGCTTCTCCTCGCGCCGCCGAGCCTCCTCGGCCTCCTGGTGCTGCCGGCACTTGTGGAAGTTCTCCACCACGACGCCCACGAACATGTTGAGCACGAAGAAGCTGACGATGAGCAGGAAGGAGATGAAGTAGAGCAGCATCCAGGGGTTGTGGTTGGGCACCGGCTGCGGGGGGCAGACGGGGCTGAGGCCGGCCACGGGGCGGCGGGGGGCACAGGAAGCTCCCACAGGCGGGCCCTGGCTCTAACTCCCTCCCGGACACCCGTCCGCTGGCCTCAGCCAAACTCCGGCCCTTGCCCGGGCTCCCCAAACACAGCACCCTCTCACCTTGGGCCTGCCCCTGCCGTCCCGATGTCCCCTCCTCCTCCTGACCCCCACAAGGATCTGACCCTCCGCAGAAGCTGGCTTGGAGCGCTATCCCTGCCCAGCAGGGGGGTTTGCCAAAGCAAATGGAGCAACGACTTCCACTGCCCAAGAACAGGCCGACGGTGGAAGATCCGGACAAGGATGGTGAGGGGTGGGCCCCGGCAGGCGGCAGGAGACACCGGGGCTGTGGGGGGCCCCAGGCAGCTGGGCCCCAGAGACACCGTGCCCCTCCCCCGCTGCCCCTGGCCAGGCCCCAGCCCACCCGCACCTGCTGGTCCACAGCAACAGCGTCCAGTCCGTTGTACATGATGTTCACCCAGCCATCCTTGGAGGCCAGGACAAAGAGGGACATCAAGGCCTGGAAGACACAGGAAGGGGAGGGCACAGGAAGTGGGTGCAGGCAACGCTGGCATCCTGTCCCATCCTTCCCCGACAAAGAGGCCTTCCCTGAGGACAACAAGAAACTCTTCTTGAGGACCTACTATGTGCCTGCTGTATACCCGGCAGGCACTGCTGCAGGTGAATGAGGGCTAGACCAGGAGTCCTGGGTTCAGCTCTGAAATTAATTCAAGAAAATTCATGCGCTCTTTCCCTTCACCCACGGACTGTCACTAATACTTAAGTGCCTGCCTGCCAGGTCCGCTGGGAGAGTCGAGGTTCCTCACAAACGTGAGAGGCCCCACCACCATCCACCCAAGCTTGGAAAACGGGAGGCCTGGGCATAACCCAAGCTCTGCCACTCACTGGCTGGGGGACTTGGGGCAAGTTCCTCAACTTCTCTGGGCCCCAGCTTCCTTGTCTATAAATGGCAATGATTGCCCTCCCTCATGTGAAACTTTACATGGAAGTGATGCCCAGGAGATGCCAGCCAAGGCTCCTACACAGATGGCAGGCCAAAGCAGGCTCGTGTCCCCTCCACAGGACTGTGGGCTGGTCCCAGAGCAACAGCACAGAGCCTCACATGCCACAGGAGCTCCATAAAGGTTTTCTGAGCTGGATGGACCCAGTGCTATTCTTGCAAAGCCCCAGTGCGCTGACACCAGACCACCGGGGCTTGCCCAGAGGTCACACCTCCTGCTCTAGAAGCCCCTCCACCCCGCCCCCGTGCTTCCAGAACACTTGTTCATTTGTTGCAGCCCAGGCCTCGGGCTGGGAAGTGGGTCTCCCGCCCTGCACTGGCCCCTTCCCATCCATCCAGGGCACAGACTCATCAGCTTCCCTTCCAGGTGGGAATGGTGCTGAAGACTGCCTGGAAAGGGCTCAGGCCCAGGAAGAAGTCAGAGCAAGGGAGACACAGGGAGCCCTCTTTGCCCGAGAGAGGCATGAAGCCCTTACATGCCAAGGGGCAAATGTCCCTGTGAGCTCTTGGATCACAGGGGCTTGAAGTGCAGAGCCTGGACTGAGAATCACATGCTGGCTATCACTTCCCCAATCATAGATGAGGACCCTGACCCAAGATGCTGGAAGCTGCCTGAGGGCACACAGCTGGTGACGGGCCAGCAAGGAAGGCTCTGGGCCATGCGGTAACTCTCGCGATGGCTCTGCACACTGAGAACACCTTACTTCCGGGTCCAGGGCACACTGAGAACACCTTACTTCCGGGTCCAGGGGCTTCAGCCTGGCATCAAGCATGCCCAGAGGGGGAAAGGACTAGGGATGTTCCATGAGACCAGGACCCCGGGCCTGGCACTGAGGTCAGGGAGTCAAGAACAACCTCATAACAACCTCATCAAATGCCCCCCCAGGCTTTCCCTTGGCTTCCTGGGACATCTTGTTTAAAACTTCTGTTTTGTCAACCATTGAGTTCCAAACCTGAAAGGCATGGCTTCTGGGAAATCTGGAGGGGATGGGGGAGCTCCCGTGTCCCAGTTCCTGACTCTCTTTCCCTGCCCACTCACTGCTCCTCAGTGGCCCCACGGCCCCTCCCCGGGGGCAGGAGGAGTGGGATCCCTCTTCACGTGAGAGGAGAGTTTCAAAGGCCTCCAGCCAGAGAGTTCCCTGGGTCATATGCACCTGGACCCTGCTCCCTCCCTGGGGTGACCTGGGGAAGGCGCACCCCATCTGATCACCCCTAGCTCCTAGCCGCCTGGGTGGGCCCTGAACAAACAGTAATAGTGGAGGGAGGGTGAGCATGAGGCTCTTTGGAGGCAGCCAGGCGGGAGCTCTCATCTGGGAGTGGGTCACTCAGTGGGTCAAGCCTGGCAGGCCCCCAGGAGAGGAGACCAAGGGCAAGGCAGGAATTGGTCAGGAGGCCTGCCCACCCACTGAGATGGAGAGCCAAGCAGATGGGTGCTGGAAATGGAAACCACCACCACCACCCCCTGGGGCCAGGGCTTTGCTACACTTTGTCACCACTGCCTGCCTGGTAGACTGTCACATTCCCATTTTACAGATGAGGAACCTGAAGCTCAGAGAGCCCACACCCACAATAAGTGGCACAGAGCCAAGATTTATATCCAGATCTGGCTGTCTCTAAAACTATTGTCTGGGTCCCCTGGGTGGGGGCTGGGGGCCAGGAACCAATGTTCACTGAAGCACCTACTAAGTGCCAGGTACTCCTGGGACATTCTGCACTCAGGATCTCAAAGCCTCATGCTACCTGTGAGGTGAGTGCCACCTCTACCCATTTTGCAGAAGAGAAAACCGAGGCCCAGAAAGAAGTCACAGGAATCAGTCCTAGCAAATCAGGACCTTGATCTGTGATCCCAGGCTGTGGGCACTGAAGAGCTGGCACCCCCAACCCACTGGGGGGTGGTCAGGTCAGGGGGTATGTGGGTGGCCCTCACCTGGCCCAGATTGTCAAAGTTGTACTTGTGGTGGACCCAGCGGTAGTTGGCAGCCACGCAGTCAGAGCGGTTGGTGATGTTGCGGGTGTCCACACCCAGACAGTGGTAGAACTTGCCCTTGAAGAGCTGGGGGGTGGGGAAGGAACGCACGGTTAGTGACACGTCTGTAGAAGGGGTGGGGGTGAGGGCGGTGCACATCAGAAGAGGGACCCGCCCCGCATGGTCACTCCCTCTGTGCATAACCTGGACCAAGCACTCGACCGCACCATCTCACCGAGTCCCCCCACATGAGGTAAGGCTATTCTCAGCCCATCTCCCCGATGAGCAGACTGCGGCCCAGTGGTGTTAGGTAATTTCGCCAAAGCCATAGGAGGTTTAGAAAGTAGCTGAGCCAAAGTTCACACCTGTGGTCTGTCTGATTTCTGGGCTCTTCCTCAGACCTCCCCTCAGTCCTGGGGATGTGGGCAGGGACTCAACAGGAGAAAGCTGTCTTTCCCCAAGGGTGAGAGGGAGAAAGGGAGCCCTCTCTAGGGACCCAGGCACTCTGCCTGGAGGGGGCAGTGTCACTGTCCACATGGAGGCCACACCATACCCCTCCTGCCCAGGCAGCTATTACAGACCTCTTAGCGGCCCCGAAGGACACCCGTGCCCAGAGCCCCTTGGCAGCACCACACACGTCCCCACCCTCTCCCGAAACACCTTCTGCCAACCATGACCTGCGGCATCACTTCCTCAAGGCCCAGCGCCGAGGCCACTGCTTTCTGGGTACCTTTCCTCTGGCCCTCAGCAGCCTTGTGTCTCTGGGTAGCTTAGACTCCTGTGGTACCATTTATCCAGGCTCCTCTGCACTCAGATATTGAGGTCTGTGTCTGCCCCCCTCCCTGGACTGGGAGCTCACCACTGGCAGGGATGTGGGTGCTCAGCCAGGGCTACCTGAGCCCCCAGGTTGGTCAACGCGAGGTCGGGCGAGTTGAGCAGGAAATATGGAGCCTCGTCCCCGACCATGGAGCTTACCCCAGTGCCTGCCCGGACTGAGCACCCCTCACCTGCACCCCCAGGATGCCAAAGATGATGAAGAAGGCACAGCAGATGAGGACGATGTTGCCAATGGGCTTGAGGGACGAGATGAGGGTCTCCACCACCAGCTTCAGACCAGGCGCTCGGCTGATGACACTAGAGCAGAAGGGGCAGAGGCAACATGAGCCCACAGCCACTCTGGGAACAGCACCCACTCTGCCCAGAGTCCCCAAGGCAGAGAACCTCGGACCCCGGATCTATATGCACAGCAGGGCACTATGCCCTAACCTAACATCCCCCTGGGGTCCACGCCACACCATTCATCTGGAGACTGAGGGCCAGAAATGGCAGCGAGCCACCCAGGGACACACGGTAAGTGGGTAGCGGTCGTGAAGGTCACTTTCAGCCCTGTCTTTCTAGCACCCCTCTCCCGCTAGGGTCTCCCGACTCCACCCCCAGGGGCAGCATCAACAGCCTGGTCCCTGTCCCCGCTAATCTGGCATGTGCTTTCAAAGGAATGAGTGGGTAAGGACAGCCAATGTGAGAGGTCCACTTAGCCCCCGGGAACTTCACTAGAACGAGCAGGGATTCCCCAATCGGGGGGCACAGAGTCCTCACCGCAGGGGCCGCAGCGTGCGCAGGAGCCGCAGGACTCGAAGGACCCCTAGGATCTTGGCTCCCCCAGCTGAGGCCACAGACACCACTATGTCAATGATCGACACGAAGACGAGAAAGCCATCCAGCACGTTCCAGCTACTACGCAAGTACGCCTGCTCGCCAAAGTACAGGCCCAGCGAGACAACCTGGGGGCGGGGCGACGGGCGGAGTCAGCCCGACTTCGTGATTGGGGGCGGAGCGGTGCAGCCAGCCTCCGTGAGGGGGCGGGGCGAAATCAGGTGGGGCTGGAGGGGCTGGCAGTCAGGCAGAGGGCTGGGCGGGTTCTCTGGCAGCGGTCAGGTACCCCACTGTCCCCCTGAAATACATGCCTGCCGGGCCGCCCCATTCCCTACTCCCCGCATATTCGGCAAACAGAATTCAAAGCCAAGCGCTCTGGGAAGCATCCGGAAAGGGATCCTTCCCCTGTACCCCAACCCTCCATCAAGTACCTCCGTTACACTGCAAATGTTTCCCTGTGTTCACCTTTCCGGCAGGATGTGAGCTCCTGGAAAGTGACCCCCTCTGGGTCCCTGGAGCCCAACCTGGGAGCCGGCACCTAGCAGGGAGGGAAGGGGGGGAGGCCTCCGAGGCCCTCTGTGGACTATGGCTGAGGGGCAGGTGAGTGACAAGTTTTTGGAGGGGCTTGCCTCGAGCCAGGCCCCTCCCCCAAGCTGGGGGTGGGAGAGGGTCCCAGGTGAAGCTGGGAGCTACCTTCAGTGTCATCTCGCCCACGAAGATGGCTGTGAAAATGTAGTTCGACACAGTGAGGAAGATACGTTCCTGAAAGAAGGGAGGTATCGTGGGCCCAGGGGCTCCCAGAACTGCCCAGCCACCTGGACGGCCTCTTGCCAGGCCGTCAGCCATGGGGCACCCTGCTGCTACTTCTGTCTCAGGAGGCGGCCCCCTCTCCAGCAGCACTCTCCCACCACACCTCCCCCCGCGGCATCTGCTGTGGGGCCTGGCTGAGCTCTCCTAGCCCCTTGGGCCCCGCACAGTGTCCCACAGCAGGCGCTGGTGGTCTGCCCTCCGCTTTGTCCCTCGATGCCCAAAGGCTGCGGCCACTCACGGTGCTGCCGGCCTCGATCTGGGGCCTCTCCAGGGCGATGGTGATACAGTTGAGAAAGATGAAGGCCAGGACAACATAGTCGAAGAGCTTGTGGGCGATGATGGTCTGACACAGGACTCGGAACCTGACCAGGGTGGGCAGAGTGCCGCATGAGTGTCAGTTTGCCCCTTGGCCCAGAGGGCCCAGACGCAGGTGGGGACTAGGGTGGCCTAGAGGGGCTGACATGTCTCTTCTGGGGCCACACGACAGGTGGTAACTTCGTATCTGCTCAGGTGCCCCCTCGGAGCTGCCTCCCCCGAGCACACGGCACCACAGCATAAAGGGCATCCCTTTTGCCCTGGCACTCAAGGCCTTCCAACACTGCTCCAAAGCTCTGAGCCTGGACCTGCAGCCATTTGGACACACAGTGCCTGATACCCTCAGCTTCCGCCTCTCAAGCCTTCCCCCAGGCTGCTCCCTCCACCTGCACCAGGCTCCACCTCTCCACAACCCCTGCTACACCTCGAGAAAGGCTATCTATGTCGCCTCCAAAACCCAGCACAAAGGCCTCCTCCTCCAGGAGGCCTACTGGCGCCCCCTCCAGAGTGTGGGCACCCCAGGCTACTTTAGGGTTTGTCAGACCTGGTACCAGCACAGGAACGGCCTAGACTAGGGATGTCCAGGAAGCCCCCAGCCCCCACCCCTGCATGAACACCTAGACCCTCCCCCAGCCCTGCAGACCCTCCACCACTGGGCTGGGAAGGTCCTCAGGAGTAGGGAATTCCCGCACCAGTAGCCTTGCCTGGCTTGGCAGGCGTCTCTCCCCCCCAGACATGCCAACCCACTACCCTAACCTCACGCCAAGCCTGGCCTCGCCCACCTGTTCTCAGGGGAGAAGAGGTAGACAGACCAGTCCTCGCGGACCTCGCACCAGTCAGGCTTGTAGACGTCGATCATCTTGCGGACACGGAAGCACAGGGTCTGGCAAGGCAAAGACGGGGTGCATACGGGTCGGCGAGGCGCAGAGCTGCGCCACCTCTGCCCACCCCAGCCACATACCAACCTGGGCCCACCGGCTGACCTGCGAGCCCTCCCAGAGAGACCAGAACCCTCGCCTGCCCCAGGTTAGGCCAGAAGGTCTCCTCCACCAGCCGGGCAGGGGCGGGGTCGCTGGGGGGCGGGGGCAGCTCCGGCCCCGCCCCCTGCTCGCTCTCCTTAAGTCCCGTCCCACTCCAGCCCCGCCCCCCGAACACCAGGCCCCACCCCCGGACACTAGGCCCCGCCCCCGGGCACCAGGCCCCACCCCCGGACACTAGGCCCCGCCCCCGGGCACCGGGCCCCGCCCCTAGACCCCTCGCCCGCTCACGTAGTCGATCTCTTCCTCGTCCTCCCCGCGATCCCGGCGGTCGTCCATTTTGGTAAAGACGTCCTTGGCGATGCTGGGCATCCTGCCATTGCAGTCCTCGTGCCCGGGGGCCGGGCCCACCGCCCTCCACGTCCCCCGGGAGTGCACGCCCGCGGCGGGCACCAGCTCGGCCAGGTCCATCGAGTCTCTGGTGTCGAGGGACAGCGTCCGGCGGTGGTGGCGGTGCCGGTGCGCCGGGTGGGGACCGTGGTGCACGTGGTGGGCGTGCGGAGCGTGCAGCGGCGCCGCCCGCGGCGGGCCGTCGTCCCGGGAGCCCTCGCAGGCCCGGGGGCCGCCACCGCGCTCGGCCGAGAGCAGGGACTCGTGCTCGGCCGACAGCGGCTTGTGCTTGAGGCTGTTCCAGCTGGAGCGGCGGCTGGCCCAGGCCCCGCTGCGGCCCCACGGCCCGTAGTAGGAGCTCCGGGAGCTGGACTGGAAGGAAGCCGGGGCTCGGGTCGGCGCACCCACCACACACACCCCACTGTAGGGGCTGAAGTCAGCCTGCAAACCCGCTGAGGCCTGGGTGACAGAACAGGCTAGACCCCAGGGTCCTCTCCCTGCCCCGCTCTCACTCCATCCACATCCGTGCACGTGTGGGCGTCTCTAGGGTGTGGTTATATCCCCTCCTGCCACCTCTTCCCTTGAGGAAGCTACAGCAGGTTAGAGGAGTCTTCCCATTTTACAGGTAAAGAAACAGGTTCAGAGAGGGCTATAACTTGCTCATGGTCACACAGCTTGAAAGTAGTACAGGCTAGATTTGAATTCTGGTATGTCTGACTCCAAAGCCCCAGCTCCTTACTCTATGCAGTATGGTCAAGATAAAAACCCAATTGTCCACACCAAACATACTGGCACTATTCTTTCTTTCTTTCTTTCTTTCTTTCTTTCTTTCTTTCTTTCTTTCTTTCTTTCTTTCTTTCTTTTTCTTTCCTTCCTTCCTTCCTTCCTTCCTTCCTTCCTTCCTTCTTTCTTTCTCTCTTTTTCTTTCTTTCTTTTCTTCCTTCCTTCCTTTCTTCCTTCTTCCCTTCCCTTTCCTTTCTTTCTTTCATTGTCGCCAGGCCCTACTCTGGCACTGGGCACCCAGGAATGCAACAGACATGGTCCCTGCCTGGTTCTAGCTGGAGTCTGGTCCCCTAAACCTGGGCACCAGCCTAAGGCTGGACTGACAGGCACTTCTCCCCCAGGCCCCCCACCATACACCCCAGCAGGGAACACCCACCCAGAGCACCCCTCAGGGACTCACCAGGGAGCGCTGGTCATAGCTCACCCTCCCCAGTGACATGACACTGCTCTTGCGGGAGCCCAGGGCTACCAGGACGGGGTCCGGCTGCAGTGAGAGGCGGGGGGCGGGGGCTGCGGCCCCCACAGGGCCCAGATGTCCACCCAGTGGGAGGTTGGGGTCCAGGTGCCCATTGGGGGTCATGGGGATTGGGCAGATCTTGGGATCTGGAGGGTGAGATGGAGACAGAAAGAAGGGCAAACAGAACAAGAGCAAAAGAATTCATGAGACAAACAGACGTGGATGGGAACAGGGAGTTTTTCCGGGGAGACCTCCACCACCTTCCCCGTTGGACCCCATGCGCCTCTCTCCTTCACCCTCCCTGCAGAGCCCTCAGCTTTCTTTTTTATTATTAAGTTTTAAATTTTAATTTACTATAGTTAACATACAATGTAATATTAGTTCCGGATATACTTGGTAGTGATTCAACATTTTTTTTCATTTTTTAAATGTTTATTCATTTTTGAGAGACAGAACACCAGTGAGGGAGGGACAGAGAGAAAGGGAGACACAGAATCTGAAGCAGGCTCCAGGCTCTGGGCTGTCAGCACAGAACCCAACGCGTGGCTTGAACTCACGAACCGTGAGATCATGACCTGAGCCGAAGTCGGACACTCAACCGACTGAGCCGCCCAGGTGCCCGAGTGATTCAACATTTCTATACGCTACTCAGCATTCATCATGCCAGCTTTCTGTTTGGATGAGTGGATCCCCTGCTCCTGTATTCGGGGCCAGCCTGTGTTCACCCATCATGAAAACCTCACTCCTGGGCCCACTTCAGGAAGCAAGGCAAACACGGTCCAGCCCGGTTATCACGTAGGACACTGGCCATGGGATGGGGACGCTTATTCCAGGCTGCCCAGTGGTGTCAAAGAGAACCAGAACCAAGGTGTCCTGATGCCCGAGGCTCTCTTCCCAACAGGCCACACCACGGAGAGGTGAGGGTGAAGTGCACCTACCTCTGTGGCTAGAATTCAGGAGGGCTATGAATGTCACTGACTTCTTTTGGGGGATTTGCCTGTTTCTTTCCATTATGAATGTATGCAAACCAGAGAATCAGCAGTCGTGGAGCCTGGGCTTAAGGGGAAACCTGATGCTGTACCCTGAGCCCCCCTGGATCTCTGGGGAAGGGTCCTGGCCCCCCAGGTGGCAGTGGAGACCTGTTTACCTCTGCCACTATCCAGGCCCTCCGGAAGCTTGTCGAACTCCTCCATGTTGGATGAGCTCTGGTCCTCGTCGGAGTAGGAGCGATTGGCGTCACCCTGGGAGACCATCCCTCGTGTTGGACTGCACAGTGGCTCAGCCCTTCCCTCCCTCCTGAATTTTTCAAGGGGTGTTTCATGCCCATTTTACAGATGGGGAAACAGAGCCTCAGAAAAGGAAAGTGAGAAGCTAACAAGGACCGAGGCCATAAACCCACACCTGCTGGACTGCAAGTAACCCCAAAACCTCAGAGAATGGAGGAGGCAGGATCCAGATCTCGGGGGCTTTAGAATTTTAGGGATGGGGAGACCTCAGCCAACACCTCCAGGGAGAAGCAAGGGTCCCTTTGCAGCCTCCACTTGCATGCTTCCTGTGACAGGAAGCTCACCACCTAATTAGCAACCCCCCTCCTTCGGACCGTGTTCCCTGCTAGGTGTCTGACTTGCAGCCCTTCCCCCATTCAAGCCCCTACCCCACCCAGCCTGGTCCAGCACCCCCACCCCACTTCCTCTGCCAGGGCTGCACTCACCTCCGCCTGGAAGCCCTCCACCAGGATGGCCACCAGGAGGTTGAAGAGCACGTAGTTGCCAAAGGTCATGAGGGCGACAAAGTAGAGAGAGGCCCAGGGGGAGGTGGAAGCCATGCCGTTGTAGAGGACGACGTTCCAGTCCTCCTGGGTGAGGATCTGTGGGGGACAGGGGGACACACTCAGCCCTGGGGCACCCCCAGGCCCCGGCCCAGCCCGAGGGCAGAGAGCATCCACCCGGTGGCGGAGCCACAGGCACCCCTGCAGGCCGTGGACACCACAGCATCCTCTCACACACGCTCGAACACACCCAGGGGCCTCGCGTGACAGGGCCCCAGCCGGCACTGTGTCTCCCTGGCAGAGCTTCTGCCCCTCACCCACACGCTGCTCGGCCCACTGCCTCCCAGCCTGCCTGTGACCCACACCCCTGCCCTGATTGATTCTCACTCCCAACTGATGGGCGCTCCTTCCCCGCTGCTCCCACAGCCCCTTCCTCTCCACACATATCTGCTCGCTCCCCCCACCTGACCCCTCCATGAGCCCACCCTTCCTCCCTCTGACCCCCAGGCCCACACACACTCATTGAACCATGGCGGGTTTATACGTGAGAAAATAGTCTCAGAGAAGCACCCCAGTGCACCCTAGTCTTGGAGCAGGAGTGGAGGGGCAGAGATGGGCACCAGCTGGGTCAGTGAGCTCCCAGAGCCAATGCAGTGCCAGCCTGACCCTGCACCCGCCGGAGCCCGGAGCTGAGGGGCCTCCCTGGCAGCCCCCCTCCTTCCTCTGGGTTCTCCGAAGGGGCACCTCTGAAAAGCAACGCGAGCAGGGTCCTTCCTGGGAGGAACCCCTTCCCCTGACACACAGGAATGCGTGCAGCTGCTCACCTGGAACACTGTGACGATGGCCCACAGCAGGGAGTCAAAGTTCTTCCTGTCGGGGACCGTGTCTCCTGTGTCTGTGCGGAGGCTGAATTTGCAGCCAAAGATGTGCATCCCGAGGATGCTGGGGGAGGAACGGAGGTGGCTCAAGGGGGCTGCCCGCCCCGCCGCACTCTCAGAACAGACCGGTGAGATGGCTCCATTTTACGGAAGGCAACACTGAGGCTCAGAGGGCAAACACTGGCTCAGAGCCTCAGGGTATTAAGTGACGGTGACAGGATTCACACCGGGGCCCAGGGCAATGCCTGCAGAAGCCCCTGCAGCCATGCCCACCCCACCCCCGGGCTAGCAGGTCTGCACAAGCGGTCCCTGGGGTGGGCAGGGCTCACCTGAAGATGAAGATGAAGAGCATGAGCAGCATGCAGAAGGTGGCCACGTTGTCCATGGTCTTCATGAGCACCACGAGCTGGCGCCGCAGCGCGGGCATGAACCGCACCAGCTTCAGCACCCGCAGCAGCCGGAAAGTCCGCAGCACCGACAGGCCGCCGTCCGCCTGCCCCACGATCTCCCAGATGCTGGGGGGAGGTGAGCAGGGGAAAGTAACAGGAGGGTTCAGCAGAGGGCAGAGCAGAGAGAGAGGAGGGCGAGGGAGGTTTGGGGGCGGGGGCCAGAGAGATGGAGAACATCCATCCATCCACCCATTCATCCTGCAAGTCACAAGTTTCGCAGGCCATCGCTGCTCCAGGGCATGCTCTAAACCCGGGGCTCTTGACCTTGAGTCCATGGACACTCCCCAGGAGAAGTCTCTGGCTAGAATTCAGGAGGTCTACGAAGGCCACTGACCTCTTTGTGAGACTTCCCAGTCTTTAGACCATGAATGAAAACCAGCCACAGAGAATGAGCCATCACTGTGGCTTTTTGACTGGTCAAAATCACTGTTGTTTTTATATCTTACAACAGCTGATGGACATATTAATACCCAAATACTCTTTATACCCATCCTTTCTTCAGAATGATGGTAGGCCCAAGACCTGCAGCCAGATCGTGTTAATTAGTGCATCGATCTAGAAGCATGTGTTTTACCGGACGACAGATATTTAAATATTCGAGAACTGGGTTTCAGAGCAATTGATTTCCTTTGTGCTCTGGCATGCGTTTGCCAGCTGGGGACAGTGCACTAGATCCCTTGTCCCCTCCCCGTCCCCCCCCAACTGCTTCCGGGCCCACAGCCCACTGGCAGCAGAGGCAGCACCTGATGATGACAATGATGCTGTCGAAGATGTTGTAGGGGTTGCGCAGGTAGTCGAAGAGCCCGAAGGCGGCCAGCTTCAGGAGCATCTCCAGGGCGAACATGCTGGTGAAGACCACGTTACAGATCTCCAGGATGTTGGTCAGTTCCTCGGGCTGCGGGGCCGTGGGGACAGGGGATGGGGACCTGGGTCAGGCCAGAGCACAGCCATGAATCCTCTCCAGATGCTTATTTGCTCCAGGCCCCCAGGGAGTTGGGGAAGCCTGGCTCCGCCCTCTTGGCTGAGTGAACGGGCAGGTCAGTGTCCTCACTGGACCGCCATGGCCTTGGGAGCCTTACAGCTCTGCTGCACCTCTGCTGTTGTAAGAGTCCACTGAGATGGGGGAACCCCACAGGGCTGACCTTCCACACCCTCGGAACCGATGCTGGTACTGCACACTGAGGGGACCTATCATGATGCCCCTTTTACAGATCAGAAAGCAGGCTCGGTAGGGGCGCCTGGGTGGCTCAGTCGGTTGAGCATCCGACTTTGGCTAAGATCATGATCTCGTGATTCATGAGTTCAAGCCCCGTGTCGGGCTCCGTGCTGACAGCTCAGAGCCTGGAGGCTGCTTCGGATTCTGTGTCTCCTCTCTCTGCCCCTCACCTGCTTTCTCACTCTCTCTCTCTTTCTCTCAAAAGTAAATAAACATGAAAGAAAGAAAAAGGAAACAGGCTCAGAAGCTGCTGCAGAACAAGACAAAACAGGCCTGTCGATGCCAGACACTCCCTATTTGCCCATGACCTTATTCCACTTAGGAAGCACTTACCACATGCAGGACCTTTTTGTTTTTTAACTTTACAGGCATCATGTCACTTAACCCCACACAAGAGCCCATTTTGCAGATGAGGAAGCAGGCTTGGAGAAGGCCAGGCCCGTGCCTTCGGCTGTGGAGCTGGTAAGGGGCAGAGCCAGGATCTGAATCAAGACAGCTTGGTTCCAAGGCTCTCCCCATTAACCTCTGCCTGTGCAGACCTCCCTACGGAGCCTGCCCCACTCCCCCTTTCCCCAGCAATGGCTCTCAGGATTGTGGGCGGCTGGAGACCACTGTGCCCTGTGAAGGGAAGACAGCTCTTTAATGTACACGGGGCACCCTGGCCGATGGGGCTGGCTTCACACACTTCTCAGGGAAAGACCCTAGAACCCACAGAGGAGAAGGGTTAAAGTCACCAGCTGATCAGAAAGAAACGAGCACCTTCTGACCCTGGAGCTGTTTCCCTCCTGGTTTTTAGCAGCAGGTGACACCCCGATAAATGAGACTATCTGAGCACCCCTGGAACACAAAACAGACCGCACTGCAGGCCAGGACTAGGTGACAGGGTTCTACGGACACTCCCCCTAACCTTCGTGTTCTCATCCATAAAACGAGGGGGTGGAATAGGATGATACTCATTCCAGACCTCTCCGCTAAGCGCCATACAGGGTTCAGCCCCTCTCTTCCCTCTCTAGGACTGTGAAAGTGTCCGGTTTCTGCTCACCAATGAACCATGTAGCTCACACCAAATCACAGAGAAGGGAAGGGCCATTTCTTAGGCCCCAGCACGCACTCGCACTGAACTTGACGTCGAACACAATTACCGACACCTCCAACAATCGGCTGGTGTCTCCATTTACAGATAAGGACACTGAGGCCCGGGGAAGCAAACTGACTTGCTCTGAGCCAGGATGGAGCCAGGATGGAGCCAAGCCACGAAATCAGACTCCAAACTGCTGTCCGTTACACACACAGAAATTCCGCCTGAACTCATGGTCCTTTCCTTGGCTCAGTCCTTGTTGCATGTATTCTACACGTCCGCGGGGCACTGTGTGCTGGGCGCACCCGAGCTGCCAATGACAAACAGCCACAGGTGCTAAAAACAGAGGAAGGTGAGGGAGTTTTGAGGGAACAGTGATCCTGCAGTCAGGGGCACCTTCCTGGAGGAAGTGACATCTCAGCAGAGCCCTCAAAGCTGGGAGCGGGAGCCCAGCGACAGGGAGGAGAAGAGAAGGTGTCTAGGCAGAGGCACGGGCCAGAGCAAGAGTGGGGAGGTGGGCGAGCTGCCATCCATCGGCACCCGCAGCTCCAGCCCAGCCCCTCTACCAGGCGACCGAGCGCCTCCGGGGCCTGACTTTGATTCCATTTGGGTTAAAAGGAGAAGAGAAAAAAAAAAGAAAAAGAAAAAGAAAGTGCCCAGGAAACCTAATAAAACTGCCAGGTCCTCTCAAGCCCAGATAAAAGGAGAAGGCCCCATTTCCATCTGCAATTACATTTGACTCACAAAACGGTCCTTGAAAGGGAAGTGGGACCCTGGGAGGGGTCCCTCGGTTAGGGAGGGGCTGCGCCCTGGTGTCCCTGGCTGAGCCAGGGCCCAGATGCGGCGCAGAGCCACCAATTTCCCCAACCCGCCAAAACGAGATCAGCGGAGATGAAAAATGTGGCCGCTGACAGTCCCTAATGGCGATCACTCAGCTCAGGCCACACGCACCGCACACACACCGCCGCCCGCCAGTGCTGGAGAGCCACCACTCTCCGGAAAGGTCACCCCCTCACCCGCCCCCCCCACACTTGCAGCAGCTGTTTCTCTAGTCAAGCGCACACCTGTTAATCTTTCTCTAATGGACCATCCATCACTCCCGCAAGCATTTTTCTGGGAGAGAGACAGGGAGCAGGAGACAGATGAACACAGGCTTTTCTGTGTTGTGGGACCAAGGTGGATGGGTATGTGAAGAGGAACGGGGGGAGGGGGCGGTGGGGGGGCAGCCATGAGGGAGACGGACAGACAGACAAATAAAGATACGGGGACTGAGAGGCAAAGGCGGGGTGTGGAGACAGGAGACAGAAAGAAAAACAGATAAAAACATAATAAAAGACCAAGATCATGATATTGTGGGAGTCAGTGCTGGAGCCAGGAAAGTGAGAGACAGCAGGCAGACAGACTGCCAGGCAGAGGCTGCCGAGAGGCATCCGGAGGTGGCAAAGACCCACCCAGTGACAGGAGGTGACAAAGGGCAGAAAACCACGTTGAGCTGAAGGCAAGAGAGAGGACATGTAAGGAGGGACTACATCCAAAGTGAAGGGAGAAGGGCAAGGGCCACCTCCTTTGCTCCCGTGCCAGGCTTGGAGGCACCAGGCTGGCCATTTCTGCAGGGGTAAATAAGGGCCCTGGTGGGCAGGGGTCCCTAAGCTGTCCACTGGAATCTCTGGAGACCAGTGCCATCCCGTAATGACAATGGCAGCTGGGTCAAGTGTCTCCCACATGCCAGTCGGTGCTAAGCGCCTTCCATGAATTATCTCATCTAAGCCTCAAACGTTACTCTATAGTATCCCCATTTTATAGATGGAGAAACTGAGGCTTAGAGGGAAGTGACTGCCCAGGGCCAGAGCCAGGCAGTGGCAGAATCAGACCTCAACATGAATCAGAGGTGTTCTCCCTCGGGTCTGTCCTCATCTCCATGGCCCTGACGGCATCACTTGCCCCACTTCTCTGACTTGAGGCTCCAGTTCAGTACAGACATGTCGCTGCCCTGTTTATAAGTCTTCTGTGGATCCCCACTACCTTAAGGCACTTTGTGGATGGACAGCCCCCTCCCCAGCCTCCGGGGCTGTCTCCTGCCCTTTGTGCACAGCATCCTTGAGGACTCAGGGTCCTTTGGGGGAATGCCTGAGCTCCTGGTCCCTGTACCTGTCCCTCCTCAGTCTCACGGATGAACTCATAGTCAACCTTCAGGAGCCATCTCAATGCCACTGCCTTTGGGAAGCCTTCCCTGACTGCAGCCCACGTTGGCTCTCTCCCCTAAGTGCCCACAGAGCTAGAATGTTGGGCACTAAGCCAGACCTGGGTCAGCAATGACATGGGGGCTGCAGAAGGGAAAATAAAGACTGCTTTGACCCATCCACTGGTCCAGAGGCGTTGAATGCACTCCCCCACGCGCAGGGGCCAGTGGCCAAGCCCCAGGCAGCCCCGGGAGGCTTCCTGCGCCTCACCCCTGCTGCCCACCCAGCCCAACCCTCTGTGTCTTGTCCAACTCGGTGAGCATCCTTCAGTTCCTGGACGGGATGGGACTGAGAGGAGTCTTGCCCGGCTGGGGAGGCGTCACACTCCTGGACAGGTGAGTGTGGGGGAGGGAGGAGGGGCGACAGGGACTGCTCCCGAGCGAAGCTCCCCCGCCCAGGCGCCCCCCACTGCCTCTCGCATGCTTTGTGGAACCTCTATCTCCACCTCAGCATCTTGGGGCCCCACCATGTCACCTGGGCCAGCCCCGGTTTCCCCATCTGCTCGGGGGATATGAGACACTCGCCTTGCCCGCCCCATCGGGGAAGAAATGTGGCAACAGGGGACAGTGGGTGATGATGGAGGGACGTGACCCCACCCACCTGCTTGTCACGCAGTCTTGGGCAGAGAGCAGACCTCAGCGCCATCTGGCCACCTCGTGGGTCACAAGCAGGCCCCTGCCTGGACGACCCTCCCCCGCCTTTTACCTGTCACCTCCTCCCAGGCCAGTCCCTGCAAGGAACAGCATCTTTGACCTTGAGGAATGTGGGGACACTGGAATCCCTTATGATTTTGGTAGCAATGGCCACTTTGGCCATGGGCACCTGCAACCTCACCTCTCATTTGAGCACCCGAGACCACAGAGGCAAGGGTGGAGTAAGAGAGCAACGCCCAGGCTTTGCCCATTGTCACTACCTACCACCCCCATGGTCGTGCGCCCGGCTCCCTGCCAGGCCCCTGCGAAACCTCCCCTCCTGGGTCTCCACCCCTGCAGTAAAGGAGCTGTGCACATGCTCCCATCTTCTCCTGCTCCTCCCCACTCTCCCTGCCTCCCAGTGACCCTGGGCCACCTCTCTCTGCAGGCACCACCTCAGACAGGGCGGCTCAAAATAAACACGGGGGTGGATCGTTTCCCGCCAAGCCATGTCTGGGAACCTGGGGAGGGGGGCGGGGAGGGGCGGGGAGTGGAGCAAAAATACCAGCGGGCCCCCAGCAGGCCCCCCGTGGAGCTCAGCAGAACAATGGCTGCCACTCCAGGCTTCTTTAAAAAGAACAGTTTTAAAAATTCTCCCTCCCCCTCACTTTTTTAAAAAAATTCATTAATTTTTTGAGGCTCCAGACAGCAGAAGGTAAATTCGCCCCAAGGGTGGTGATGTGAAGTTCAAACAGAAGACTCATAAATAATTGCAAATTAGTGAGTACCTACAACGCGCTGGGCTTCTTAACGCGTTTCACCCTCCAGCCCCTCTGTGCAGCCCGTTTACAGGTGGAGCTGCCGGCCGAGGGAGGCCAAGTGACTTGCCCAAGACCGCCTGCTGGCAGCCTCAGAACCAGGGAGGAGCCCGGGCAGGGGCAGCAGACGGCGAGCAGTACAGGTCAAGCAGGGAGGCCCCGAGATGGGGCTGGCGGAGACGGGGGGAGGCCACCACCCAGAGAACCCTGGCAAACAGGCCACTCTGAAAAGTGGCCCTGATCTGCAGCATATGCCAATTTCCATGGTGTAAAGACTCCCGCCATGGCCAGTCCCAAGCTCCCAACTGTTCAAGATCAGGCTTTCGAAGTTCCCAAGTGTTAGAAAATTGGCTCTCACAGCCAGTTCCCACAAGCCCCTGGCAGGAACCGGGCCCAGGCTCTATTACAGCAGCTCTGTGACAAGCTGTCAGAAATTAGAGCCAGGACCCCAACATGTCTGTTTCCCCATGAGACGCCCTCTGGGGCCACTGGCCCGGCCAGGCTTCTGCCCCACTCCACCCCCAAGCCTAGGCCGGGGGAGGCCAGAAGGCTGAGCCCTAGGTGAGGAGGTCTGGGCTGCCTGTGTCACCAGCTTTACCTTGCAGAGAGCCCTCCCCCCCATTCGTCCCCAGAGACCTTTTTAATTAAGCTGGAATGGCTGGCAAACCAGCAACTCCAGTGTCGCTGCAGCCCCAGGGGCCGCATTTAAGGAAATTGAATGGAGCCAGCGCTTGGAGAGCTAATGAAGAGGGAAACGAGAGTGTGGCCCACCACGGGGCGCAGTGGGCGGGTGGAGCACCTCCGCAGAAAGAGGGCGGCAGGGACGCAAAGGGGGCGCCACATTCTGAACCCTGGGGGAGGGTGTCAGTCCTGCCACAGGATGATGTGGGTTCAGGGGCGCCTGGGTGACTCAGTCGGTTGAACGTGCCGCTTCACTTCTGGTCATGATCTCATGGTTCCTTGGGTTCAAGGCCCGCTTCAGGCTCTGTGCTGACAGCTCGGAGCCTGAAGCCTGCTTCGGATTCTGTGTCTCCCTCTCTCTCTGCCCCTCCCCTGCTCATGCTTGCTCTCTCTCTTTCTCTCACTCACTCAAAAATAAATAAACATTAAAGAAAGATGTCAGTTCAAATCTGACCCCTGATTGTCTGTGGGACCTTGGGTCAGTGACATCCTCTCCCTAGGCCTCAGGGCCACTAGCTGCCAAGTGGGGTGCCTTCACAGGGTAGGGGTGCAGGTCAAGGGAGGGAACCCACCCAGGGGCTGGGGGAGTCAGAAAATGGTGTTTTTCAAGTGGATCCAGGAAAGGACGTGTCACGCAGGCTGTCACCCAGTGTATGACAAATTTGCTGGGGACATGTGTGCTAACCCCCCCACCGAGCCCTCCTTCCTGCATCCCTACAAGTAGCCTCTTATCTCTTACACACCCTATATCTCCCCTGGGACGATGTCTCTGAACCCTGATGTCCCAGGGGGCCTGGGACGCGCCATTCAACTCAGCCAACAGCCACACGGCACTGCCCGCACCCGGTGCTGAGGACAGAGGAAACCGCAGGGCTGGCCGAGAAGGGAGACCGGGGACAGTCTCTGGGGCCTTGGGGCCACCCTCAGTGCCTCTGGGCCGCGTGGAGGGTGGGCTGTATGGGGACATCAGGGACAACAGGACACCCAGGCTGCTGAAGGCACTGCCACAAGGGGGCCTTGGCTATCAGAGGGCTCGTGGGGAAAGCTGACGGCTGGAAGGCAGGTTTGGCAGGAGTGAGGGGAAAGGGCTGTAAATGCCTGGAGTCCAGGCTGCGCTGCTCGCTGCTTGGGAGAAAGGAGCCGGATCTCAACCCAGCAGGTCCCAGCCTAGCTTGGCCTCCCTCGCTCACTCACCCCCTGGCCAGGCACCCGGAGGCTCCCTCTCCTCTGGGCCAAGGCCCCAGGGGAGAATCAGACCCAGCCCCGGGCAGGTGGGAGACAGACACACAGGGGACGCTCAACACCCCAGGCCGCATGGGTGGGCCTCGGCACCCAGCCCTCCCTCCAGGCCTGTGCCCGGCCCCGCACCCAGCACCCGCCCCCACTGGCCTGCTCGTGGTGTTCGATGCCCATGCTGACGGTGTTGACCAAGATGGCCATCATGATGCCCCGGTTGAAGTACTTGCTGTCCACGATGCCTCGGAGCTTGGCTCGGGTCTCCCGCCACACATCCCCGCACAGCCGGGCCGGCCCGTCCGCCGGCTCCTCCTCGTCCTCCTTCTCCAGGCCTGAGGACGCCCCATCCTCGCTGCTCCGGGCCCCATCCCCCTCCTCCTCCTCCGAGTCACCACCTGAGCCACCAGAGCCCGAGCCCTCCTGGCCCGAGTCAGTGCTGCCCGCGCCGGAGGGCCGCCGGCTCCCCTCGTGCAGGCAGCGTGGGCAGCTGGCCGGGTCGGAGGCCAGCATGGCAGAGATGGGCTGCGCCAGTGCGTGGGGCATCGGGTCCAGGGGACTGTGTTGAGGGCACAGCTCTGTGAAGCAAACACAAAGCAAGGTGGGTGCCTCAGGTCACACAGGCTTGAGGGGCTCTAAGGGGGCAGACCCTGCCCACACCAGGCGCCAACCTAACCCTGGGACACAGCCCCACGTGTGCTTCAAGGTCCTCTGGTTCAAGTTCTGTCTGGGCCCCAGCAGGAGGTCAGGTGGCTTGTGGTTCCTGCGGGATCGGGATCGGCTTTACCTCTCTGGGCTTTGTTGGCTGTGGGGGGAGGGTTCTCCTGGGGATGTGTGTGGTGTGTCCAGAACAGTGCCTGGGGCACATGTGCTTGTCACCTGTCCTTGCTACATCACTTCCTGGCCCGAGGCCCAGCCCTCCCACCGTCCTGCCTGCTGACATCAGACTTGGGGAAATGCCGAGAAAGGACTTCGAAAAGAGCCAGCCTGATGTGGAGGGTGGACGCCCCTGAGAGAGAGCCAAGGTGACCTTCCATCTCCAATACTCCCACCTGCACGTGGGGCTTGTGTCGCAGCGAGGGAAGGGGGCCGGAGCCCCGGGCAGGAGGCAAACCCTTGCCCTAGAAGCCCCTGGGATTTGGGGCTGGCTGCACGGGCCGCAGGAGGCACAGCAGGGAGTGGGGAGAGATTAAGGAGCCCAGACCAGTCTTGGACCTGAGTTCTGCGACCTTTAACCCTTTCAAAGAGGTGTCAGAGAGGTTCTTTCTGGGTGGTTTGGTCTCTCCTTTATGTTTACCCAGTCTCTCTTGGAATAAACATGTTTTCCTTGTGTGAACAAAAAAATACATTAGTGACATTTAAGGGAGGGGTGCCTGGGTGGCTCAGTCGTCTAGCATCTCAGTCCTGGTTTCTGCCCAGGCTGCGGGCTCAGGGTTCATGGGATCAAACCCCACGTGGGGACAGTGCAGAGCCTGCTTGGGATTCTCTCTGTCTCCCCACCACCACCCCCTTCCCTCCCACATGTGCGCTTTCTCAAAATAACTAAATAAACATCCAAAGATAATAATAATAATTAAAGGGAATGAAAAACATGCAATGCCCGCCCTCCTCTTCCAGATTTGCCTCCCAACGTCTCTCTGGACAAGGCCTTCTGACTCATTCATCCCCTGGAGCGGGGGTGGGGCAGGCAGAAGCCGGGAGTCAGTTGCACCTCAGTAAAGCTCATCTCGGCCCTGCTTGTACCTAGGGCTGGGCCCCCTGAAACTTGTTTCCCAGGGAAGGGGGAAGGTACGGAGGCCCAGGGCCAGGGGGCAAGTACCCCCTCCGGGACTTCTTTGCACATGGCTTCTCTGGAGAGCGTGGGGGTGGCAGCAGGAAGCCCCTCCCTGCGTCATCCAGGAACCCTGCGCGCAGACCCCAGCCCCCCATCCACGTGCTGGGCCGGCCCACGGGCCACCTGGAGCCTCCTCCAAGACCACGCCTGGACGGCTGGTGCCTGAGGATGGGTGGGCGGCAGCTCCCAGCATCAGTTCTCCGGCTTCTCTCCCAAGATGCTCAGGGCTTGAGAGCGGCAGGGGCAGGGCCTGGGGGATGGCTGATTCCCACTGCGCATGAGCCCCATCCTGGACTTTACAGAGCAGGAGACTGAGGCCCACAGAGAAGCCCAGGCTGTCCAAGGTCAACGCTGTGCACCTTCTCTGGGTTGGGTCCCTGCTGACTCCCGTCTTGGCGCCAGCTGGGAGCGGGGCCCATCTCCTATGGCGCATTTGCCTTCTGTGGGAGCCCAAGCGTTCATTTCCCTCTGGAGGCGGGCTCAGCAAACCCAACTCTGATGTCCCTGATGCTGTTTCTGTCACTGACACACTGTGTGACCCTAAGTGACTCCCTTCACCTATCTGGACCTGTTTTCCCATCTGAAAGCAGAATAACATAATTCACTCTGCCCCCTTCTCAGGGCTGTTTTCTAGAAGAGACGAGAAAATGAATGGTGAGCCTTTTCTGAGCCTAACAGCCGAGAGACAGAAGATCACAAAATGGCACAGGGGTCCCCAACACACCATGCCTTGGCACGGTGGGCCACAGCCCCTTTATTCCAGGTGGCTGGTTGTCACCGCTCTGGTGTGCGAGCACGTGGGCAGCAGGAAGGCATGCGGGGCCTGAGACGGGCTGAGTGGGGAGCAGTTAGAGTTTGCCCAGACAGCAGAGACAACTGTCCGTCTCCTTCGAGCGTGAATCCCGGGTGGAGCCTGAGTCCACATGACCACCCCCTGAGGTCGGCAGGGAATTCCCCCAGGGCGCGGGGTGCTGAGTGCCCCCGGCCAGAGGCCAGCCCGACCAGGCACCAGCAGGTGGTCAGGAAAGCAGGGAAGGATCGAGGGGCATGGACAGGAGCTCCCGGGGGGAGACCTGGGTTCTCAACCCACTGGACGGCTCCGCCGGGGCTGGGGAGGCTCACAAGCGGCACGGAGTCCCCGGAACCCCCCCTGGGAGGCACACGAGGCCTGGGTGGGGCACCCTGGAAGCGGCGCAGACGGGAGCACTTACTGTAATGCCGGGGCTCCTTGGCATGGGGCCCGGGCTTGGCGGAGGGGGGCACCCCCGGGCCCGGGGCCTGGCGCCGGCGCTGCAGGGCCTGGTAGAGGCCCAGGGCCCGGCGCCTGGCCTTGCGCAGGATGTGACAGATGTACTGGAAGATCTCCTCATAGCAGTCGCCGGGCTCTGCGTAGCTGGCCACCGTGCTGGAGGACAGGTAGCGCTGCCGCTGCTCCAGCATCAGCCGGTGCTCCCGCTGCTTGGTCTCCGAGAACTGGGTCGCTATGACAACGAGGCACAGGTTGATCATGAAGAAGGAGCCCACCTGTGACCAACGGGAGGAGAGGACAGGGACAGGAACAGAGGGGACAGATTGGCAGAAGGCAGACACGGGGGAGAGGGGGATGAAGGGATGGAGGAAGAGAAACCAGGGGGCAGAGGTAGGACAGGGTGACGAGGTGGGGAGCAGAGGGGTACAGAGGCAGAAAGGAAGACCGGAAGAGGAGGGCCGGGATGGAGCCGGGAGGCAGACAGCCAGAGCCAGCAGGAAGGACAGAGAGACGAGGAGGAGAAACACCGAGAGGGAGGGACAGAGGCTCAGAGAGTACAGGAGTGGAGGGCGTGGGAGACACGGGGTGATGGGTGCCAGGACGTGGGGAGAGAGAGGGGCAGAGGGTGGAGGGCCCAGAGAGACGGAGAGGCACGGGCACAGATAGGGACAGGAAAAGACTGCTGAGGCCTTGCTCCGAGAGGAGGCCAGGGCCCCAGGACAGCGGTGGCCCAGGCAGCTCCCCCGGCCCCACTGGGACCCACTTCGAAGCCCGATCCCCCAGGCCCTGGGACCCGGCCAGGGCCATCCTCCTGCCTGGGACATCAGTGCTGAGCTGCTCTCAGGCCATCCAGGCCCTGAGTCCCTACCCCAGCCCTGCCCTCTCTCTGGCCTTCACTTGGGCCTCAGTTAGGCATCCAGACAAAAGAGAAGCTTCCTTCAGAAAGGGTTTACTTGTGTGGCTGTATCTGTGCTTGGATTAGGGGTGGGGGGCGGGGGGGGGCAGACTACCCAGTTGGTGCTAAGAATCCCGCCACCTCATGATGCAGGGCCCAGCTCCAGTGGCCCTCACAGGCCGCAGAACCCTTCCTGCCCTGGTTTCCAGACGACAGGCCCCTCCTCTGGCATTTGCTAAGCCCTTGAAAGGGATTAGTGGCCCCACCAGCACGGAGGGTAGCTTCTCATCCTCCCCCAGGCCACCTGCCAGGAGGTTCACGCAGGCCACGGTCCCAGCCACTGATTCACCCTTCCCGCCTGTCCCCATGCCACAAATAGGGAGCTGGGCTTCTCGGGTTTTCAAGGGGTCAGGGGAGGGCTTCCTGGCTGGAGGACTCTGGGAAAATTCCCAGGTAAGATGCCCCTTACTGGCTTTCTCAGTTCCATCTTCCACAAGCATCTCCTGGAGAACTGCTGGCACCAGGCCTGTGTGAGGGGTCACCAAGCAGGGCACAGACCCTTCCCTCTGAGGGCTCATACCCATCAGCCTGCCTCTACAGCCACTGCCCCTGTGACCCGGGCAACCTCCCCCATCCCTTCTGGGACTCCATTTCCCTGCCTGTAAAACCGAAGTCTCAGGCAAGACAAGCTTAACATGTTTCCAATCAGAGGGCCCAGTGGGGATCAGAGTCTGAGAGCTGAGGACCTGTCACCTCCCTGGGGCTCAGGGTCCTCACCTGAGGAACAGAATGAGTAGGCGGGCCTGCATGGCCAGGATTGTGTGGGCAAAATGGAAGCCTGCTAGTTCAGGCCTTGCTCTCTGGACCCTTCCTGGCACCCGGAAAAGCTCAACATCCTCAAACCCCCCCACCCACCCACCAGTAGCCTTTCTCTTGTGACAGGGCCACCTGGGCCCCAGTAATAGCAGCATTAATAGCGGCAGGGCACAATTATTGAGCACCTGCTGTATGCCCGGTGGCCATGCAGGCCTCAGACTGTCTCATCTAATCTTCCTGAGAACACATAAACCCAGGTGGCGTCACTGCCTCGGGTCATGCTGGTAGTACCAACCCGACTCTAACAGGAGGGGCGGGCCACATTCCCCAGCGTTTCTCTGAAATTCGAGCCTCCTCTAGCAACCCCAGTGGTTTGAGGTGCCCCCAGTCAGGACTCTGTCCATTTCAAGGTCTCTGCGAGTTGCCCCCTGCCTCAGGCTGCCTGCTCTAAGGTTCAGTTCTGGTATCACCTCCTCCAGGAAGCCTCCCGTGCCCCTCTCCCTCCTCCAAGATAGATTAGAGAACTCCTTTGTGCTCCCTCAACCTCTCAGGCTTCCTTCTGCCATGATTCCTAATACACTATCTGGTCAATGTCAAGTGTAGCCCATCTTCCGCCCCCACCCCCCACCCCGAGACTGTGAGCTCCTCCAGGGCAGGGTGGGGTTCCCAGTGCTCCGCTCAGGGCCTGGAGCAGGGCGGGTTTCTCTGATGGTGCTGGGGAATGAACAAACCAGTGGATAAAGGGCAATGCTCCTTTCGTCTCTTTACGGGTCCAAGGCCCCATCCTCCCCCAGGAAGGCATCAGAGCAAAGCCAACAGCAGGTAGGTCTCAGGTCACTCGCCAGCTTGCCCTGAACCCTCAGGTCAAGGTCCCACCAGCTCAGAAAATGGTGCTGCCCCAGAGAGCCAAGCATGGCCTCTCCCACCACCTGGACACCGGAGATTCCAGCCTCACAGCAACAGGAAGCCAGCCAGCACTGACTCTCCCAGGAGTGAATCACCTTGACATCTGGGGGGTTATGCTGTGGCTGAAGCCGCAGTCAGGCATGACGAGGTGGATGAGCTCGCTCTGGGCAGACTGTGGGGGAGGGCAGGAGGGGGCTGGCAGGGAAGGGCCCTGCTCTGTGAGGCAGACAGAGCCCCGCCTCCACCCCAAGCCAGGACCCCCAAGGCAGAGGAGCCAGAGAGGTGGGAATCCCTCCGAGGAGAATTTCAGGGAGCCCCGTAGGGAAGCAGCCCCAGCTTCTGTTTCAGAGCCTCTCCCCTTCTCACCCTGGAAAAATGAGGAACAAGCTGGAGCCCTAGAGAAGCTTCCATCCTGGGGCTGCACCTAGCTACAGTCATGAGAAGAATGTATTCCCAGAGACTACGAGGCAGAGAAACACGAGCAGGAGTGACTAGATGGTCCTAAATGCCCAGATTTGAGAAATGAAGGCAATCGAAAGTGATGGATGCTTCCCACAGCCGCGCTGATGAGTCCCTTCAATCACCCGCTGCTGGGAGACATTTAAAAATTGCTTGGCTGGCTCAGTTGGTGAAGCACGCGATGCTTGATCTCAGGGTTGTGAGTTCGAGCCCCATGTTGGGTGTACAGATTACTTAAAATAAAATTTAAAAAGAAAAACTGCCCCTCCTGTTCCCTCCCACTCAGCTTTCTTGGCTCTGAGGGGCTCCCTGGGAACCCCCCAACCCCATCCCTGGCCCACGGGTCTTCGAGCCTGCCCAGAAAGCCCCGGCTGCCCTGACACGTACTATGATAAGCAGGATAAAATAGATGAAGTTGTAGAAGGAGTGAGCATCCATCACATAGTACATGATCTCCACCCAGCCTTCCAGAGTAATCACCTGCAGCCAGAACAGAGCAGAGGACCAGTGAGCCTGAGACAGAAAGGCAGCACCCTTAGGAAAGGCAGCAACAAACGCAGCGCTCCAGACAGAGGCCCTACTGTGTGCCAGCCTGCTTGGCGCACATTCTCTCTTGAACTTCTCACAAGGCTCCACGGGCCACCCCTCCTCATCTCCCATGCACAGGTGAGGCAACTGCGGTTCAGAGAGGTTACAGTATTTGCCCACGGTCACAGAGCCAGGAAGGCGGGGAGCCAGACTTGAGCCTCGTCCCTCTTGCTCCAGAGCCCTCCCCTTTCTAGTCTCCCTCACCAAGGCAGGAGGGGTGGAAGCAGGGGGCCCTAGACTCTAACTCCAGCTCACCAGCTGGGCCACTCTGAACCTCAGTTTCTTCTTCTAGTACACAGGGCTACCAGCCTACCTGGCAGGGCTAGGGTGAGCTCAGCTGAGCCCAGGAGTGAGGCTACGATGGAGGCTGGTGTGACTGTTGCTCCCATTCTCCTTCCCAGAGAGAGAGGCAGAGCAGCCTTGCGCAAAGCAAATAAATGCTGGGCCCTCCCCCGCACTACCCTCTTGCTTGCTTCCAGAGCAGGAGCCCCCGGGCAGCCCACTCACACACACACGCCCGCCCTGGGGGCTGAGGGTCTCAAAACACGGCTGTGGCTGTGGTCACATCACATCACGCCTTGCAGCTCGGAATTCTGTGATCTCGCTGCTCCCCAGAGCAGCCGCCTTGGTGAGGCCCTCCCGGCTCCTCGGGGCTTCCAGCCCCCATCCCCTGCTCCAGCCATTTTCTTCCTTCCCAGGGCAGCGGGAAGGTGACCTTTCCCAAGCACTCACTCCGCACTCGGCTGACTGTTCAGCTCACATCATCTAGTTTCTTCTTCTCAGCCACTTGAGGCGAGAGGGGGCTGTGATCACCCCCGCATTAAAGGTGAGAAACTGAGGCACAAGATGTGAAGCGGGACCCAAGGTCTCACAGCCCTAGTTCCCTACCCTACCCCATCCTCTGCCGTGCAGCGGGGCCGGGAAGGCACACAGTAAACACCGGGAGTGTTCGCATACATGCGCACTGAGTAAACCCTATTTCTTACGGACTGGTCAACAAAAAAGGTTCGAGAGATTCTGCCCAGACAGAGGGACAGCTCCTTGGTGCTCACCTTGAACCTTCCCTGCACCCAGGCCTTCACTCAGGCGGTCGCCTTCTCCAGCACTCTTTCCCCCGACCCCGTCCCACATGCAGGCCTTGCCTGGCCAGCCCCTCTAAGGAGATGTGAGTCTGGCCTCCGCCCTATGGGAATGGACTTCGCTGCTGGGATCTGTCTGCCCCCAGGCAACCCGGGGTTCCACAGAGAGCACAGGCTTTGGGGCACCCGGGCCTGGGTTAGAATCCTGACTCTGTCTTCAATATGGGCACAATAATGCCCACTGTGCCAACCAACTGGGCAGATTTCAGTGACATAGGCGGCAAACACGGAGCCCTACCTTCCAGAAGAAGCGGGCCCCTCCGCCCCTCCCCCACCCCACTCCAGTCTCCCAGGCCCTGGCATGAGGGCCGGCGCCCGGCCTGAGTGGCCTCACCTGGAAGATGACGATCCAGGCGTAGCCGATGTTGTCAAAATTGATGGCCCCCTTGTGGGGGTTGGCGCTGCCTGTGCGGCACACATTGTAGTAGCGGTTCCAGTTGACACAGAGCCCGCTGGCGTTGAGGTCCTGGCGCCCGGCCCCAAAGTCGTAGACATCATCCTTGGACAGGCAGCACTCGCGACCCTGCTCCTTGAGCGGGGGGATCTCGTGGCAGCCCATGATGCCATTGTCCCCCGAAAGGGAGCAGATGAAGGGCATCTCATCGTCCTCCTCCGGCTGGTAGTAGGGGGGCAGGGCCACATCCCCTTGTCTGTGCACAGGTGACGGTGGTTTGTAAAAGAAGAGAAGGGCAGGGGTCACCACCAGGAGGAGCAGGAAGGGGGGAGGCCGTGCAGTGTGGCAGAACTGTCCCAGCAGGTCCCCTCGCTGCCTCCAGACCTCTGCCTGGGTTGTTCCCTCCACCTGGGACACCCTTCCCCATGGTCGAAAAATCTCCCACTGACCCAGTGTGGTCAGTTCTAGGGTCCCCCTTTGGGGAACCTTCTGAAGGGGGCCTTCCAGGATGGAGCAGGGCTAGTCCTTGACCCGTTGAGGCCAGACTATGCCCTGCACACACCCGTATTGCTCCCAGGGCACAGGCACCCAACATCTCCAGGAGGCTGACGCTCTTTTGGGACAAGGACAGGCTCTCGGCCTCGCCAGTCCCCACACACTGTTGGGTCAGCACAGAGCACATGTTTAATCAACAAATGCTGAATTCTATTGACCCAACAAGTGAGGATCTGATCCTCAGCCTGCCCCACCCCTCCCCATCTATGTGACCTCCAGTTGTTCACTTCTGCTCTCCAGACCTCAGTTTCCTCATCTGTAAGGCAGACCATCTGTGCCCTACCCACCCTGTGAGGTGAAACAATGAGTTTCAATGCAACCCAATCAAAATCCCAACTTGTCTGTGTCTGTGGAAACTGGCCGGCTGGTTCTAGGGTTTATCTGGATGGAAGACCAGGCAAGTCGATTTTTTTTAAAGGAGAAAGATGAGTGGAGTCCAGCCTTATAAGGGAGCAAAATGCAACTATAGTTATTACCAGAGCATATAGTATCGCACCAGGAACAGAAAGATTCATGGACTACGACAGAGCACAGGGACAAACCCACACATAAAGCAGAATTTAGTCTATTGCCAAGACACCTTTTCAGATCCCTGGGGAATAGAAGAACCAAACAATAAGTGGTGTTCAGACACCTGCTGTCTGGAAAAAATAATAAAGTTAGATCCCTACCTCACACCATGTATGGAAATAAACCTCTTGAAGGCTTGGTATCAAAATAAAAAATAATAATAATGTAAATAATCTCATTATCAATTATTTATATTGATTACACATAGGAAATAATCTTTAGGATATATTAGGTTAAGCAAAATACATTACAAATGTTAAAATAATAAACTTATGGTGGATTAAACATCATAAATGCAACAAACATAATCACAAAAATAGTACAAGAGAACAGGGAATATTTTTGATAATTCAAGGTATATAAGCCCTGGGATACCTGGGTGGCTCAGTCGGTTAAGTGTCTGACTCTTGGTTTCGGGCTCAGATCATGATCTCACAGTTCGTGAGTTTGAGTCCCGTGTCGGGCTCTGTGCGGCCTGTACAGAGCCTGCTTGGGATTCTCTTTCCCTCTCTCCCTGCCCCTTTCTCTTTCTCTCTCTCTCCCTCTCTCTCTCAAACTAAATAAATACACCTAAAAGAAATCACTGAGAAAAAAAAAGATGTATGTCTAAGGCCTTCCTGGATAAAAGATACAAATCCAAATTCTACAAAAGAACCACTAAAGATTGGCTATATACAAATGTAAAATTTCTAGGAGACAAAAGAGAGCATACTAAGTAAAAAGACAAGCAAGCAAATAAATAAATAAATAAACAAATAAATAAATAAATAAAGCAAGCAAGCAAGTAGAGGTAGACAAACTTTTTCTGGCCAGATAGAGCCATATGGTCTCTGTGCCAGTTACTTGACTGCACCCCTATAACATGAAACAGTCACAGGAAATAGGTAAACAAGTGGGCATGGCTGTGTTCCAATAAAGTTTTATTTACAAAAACAGGCCAGAGATTGTCAGTGCCCTGGGATGAGTATTGGCAACATACCAAACAAATAGAAGACATCTAGACTATGTTAAAACCACCTGTCACTCGATAAGAAAAAGAAAAAGAACCACTCAAGGCAAAAAGGACAAAAGAAAAGAAGAAGAAAGGAAAGGAAAGGGGGGAAAAAAAGCAAAGAAAAGCAAAGAAAAATTTCACAGAAGAATAAAAAGGGCCAATATACTTGGGGGAGGGGGAGGAGGAGCCAATATACAAACGTATAGGAAGAGATGCTTACTTAACTAATAACAGGAAAATGCAAACAAAAAGAACATCAAGATCATTTTACACCCATCCAAATGGCAAATATTTCAGGGCCGATGGTACTGAGTGCAGAAAAGAGTGAGTACAAATAGACATGTGCATCCACTGTTGGCAGGAGTGTAAACTGATATAAACTTTTTGGAGGGCAATTTGGCAGCATGCGTCAACAATTAACATGTACGCATCCAACCCAAATACAAATGGCCACCTGACAGTGATAAAGACATCACTGCAATTCAGGAGACCAAGGGGGGACTTCTCAATCAGCGGTGCTGGGAGAACAGAATATCTGTATAAAAAGGGAATCTTGACCCCAACCACGTACCATTCTAAGAGACAGAATACAGACCTAAATGTGAAAGACAAAACAGGAAAGCTTCTAAAGGAAAACATTGAAGGATATTTTCATCATCTTGGGTTAAGAAAAGGTTAAGTTGGGGATGCATCCGACTTCAGCTCAGGTCATGATCTTGTGGTTTGTGGGTTCGAGCCCCGCATCGGGCTCTGTGCGGACAGCTCAGAGCCTGGAGCTTGCTTCAGATTCTGTGTCTCTCTCGCTCTCTGCCCCTCCCCTGCTCACCCTCTGTGTCTTTCTCTCTCAAAAACAAATAAACATTAAAAATTTGTTTAAAAATACACAAAAGAAAAGGTTAAACTGGACACAAAAAGCAATACTAAAAAAACACAACTGGTCATCTGGACTTCATTACAACTAAGGGCTTCATCATCCAATAGCATCATTAAGAGAGTGAAAACAGAACAGGCTGGGATTAGATATCTGCAACATATCTATCCACCAGAGGACTTAAATCCAGGTACTAAGAACCACTGCAACTTTATAATAAAAAAAAAAAAAGGACCACCCAATCTAAAAAGAGCAAATGACGATAACAGACACTTCCTAAGAGAATACACAAACGGCCCATAACCACGTGAAAAGGGCTAATCATCACTAGTCATCCGGGCAATACAAATTTAAACCATGGTAAGGTACCACTGCACTTTCCCCGGAATAGTGAAAGTGAAAAGCGACATCACCAAATGTTGCTGAGGACACGGGGCCACCGGAACTCTCAGCCTGTGCCAGCAGACATTGAGACCACCTTGCAAAACCATTTGACAAAAATCTACTAAAGCTAAACATACATGCACCCTTAACAATTCCACTCCTGGGTATTTACCCAAAAGAAAGGATGGCTATAGCCACCAAAAAAAAAAAGAAAAGAAAAACAGGAACAACCCAAATCAACAGTAGAATGAAAAAAAAAATAAGTAGTCGTATATTTGCTCAATATATACGACAGCAACAAAAACGAAATAAAACTAGTGTCACCCACAAGAACGTGGGTGAATCTCAAAGACACATTACACTGAGCCAAAGAGGCAGACACAAAAGGTATCACCCTGTAGGACTCCATTTAAAGAAACCTCAAAACAAGCAAAACAAATCTATGGTGATAGAGGTCAGAATAGGGCTACTTTGGGGTGAGGGGAATAGGAACCCACAAGGTGCAGGAGGGAGCCTCCTTGGGCCCCATAAGTTTCTCTGAGCAGCCTTACACTTGTGTAGACCCATGTAAAAATCATTAAGCTGCACACTTAACAGTTGCATCCACCGCTAAGTGCAATTTGTACCTTTAAAAAAAGCATAAAAATACACATACACTTTGGGGTGCCTGGGAGGCTCTCAGGTAAGCGTCTGACTCTTGGTTTAGGCTTGAGTCATGATCTCATGGTTCATGGGATCAAGCCTCAAACTGGGCTCTGCGCTGGCAGCACAGAGCCTGCTTGGGATTCTCTCACCCTCTCTTTCTGTCCCTCCCCCACTCACACGTGCACTTGCACACACGCTCTCTCTCTCTCTCTCTCTCTCTCAAAATAAATAAATAAACTTTAAAATATGTGGGGTGCCTGGGTGGCTCAGTCAGTTGGGCATCTGACTTTGGCTCAGGTCATGATCTCGAGGTCCATGGGTTCAAGCCCGACATAGGGCTCTGTGCTGAGAGCTCAGAGCCTGGAGCCTGCTTCAGATTCTGTGTCTCCCTCTCTCTCTGCTCCTCCCCCGCTCACACTCTGTCTCTCTCTCTCTTTCTCTCAGAAATAAACATTAAAAAAAATTAAAATGTGTGTGTGTGTGTGTGTGTGTGTGTGTGTGTGTACATACACTTGGAGCAGCAATGATGAGTCTCACCATTGATCCCATATGTAGACAAGGATCACACGCGTACAGGATGCATCCTACAGCCCCATGTGCCAGAGCAAAAACTTGGAAACCACACAAGGTCCATCAACAGGGGCTGGCCAGATGAGCTATCTTTTGTCCGTGGAATAAGAAGCCCTGGTGTGAAAACACCCTCAAGACACATTGTCAAAGCAATTCGCAATATTTAAAACCTGTCTGGGATGCGAACAGTCCCGTGTGTGCATGTTAACACATAATAGACGGACTCTGGAAGAAGGGACCAGGCGCTCTGCAGAGGACACCAGTCTTGGGCTCCAGAGCCACTTCCCCGCTGGGCGGCGCTGTCCCGATTCTGTGCTCAAGAGCTCTCAAACCGACTAAGCGGGGTCTCCCCGGGGGGTTATGACCCTGGAGGGATGCTCTGAGCACACTCACTGGGGGCAGGCGCTGCAGGCAGCAGAACCTGGATTCTAATTCCTGCTCTGACCTTGCCAACCTTGCACTGGAGCAAGACACCCCTCTCCTGGCCTCGGTCTCCTGGTCGCCACAGGGGGTCAGATTTAAGCACCAATCCATCACACCCGCTAGGCCGGAGCACTTGATCAGTGTTAACCAGGTAAACAAGCCAGTCTGGAGACACCCAGCAACCAAGTAAATAAACTCACAGTGTAATTTCAGGAGGAAATCAAACAGGAGAATGCACTAGAGTGTCTGGGAGTGAGGGAAGGCCTCCAGTGGGTGGTGACCCCAGGGCCGAGGCTGGACAATGAGGAGGTGGCCACGAATCACCCAGGGAAAGACCCACGTGGGAACGGAGGGGTCTGGAGGTGTCCGGAACCCCCAGAGCTGAGAGCTCACACCTGCACATCTCCATCTTTGAAGACCAGCCAGGGAGAAGTGGGTGCCCCTGCCTTCCTGCTGCCACAGAGCCCGCCTCTTCCAAGTGATTGACACAAGAATAGGCCGCCCCCCCGTCCCCCCATGCCCACAGGACCTTTCCTACAAGGGAGCCCCTTCTCTGGTCCCCACGGCAATGGGCGGGTGAAGCGATCGCCTCCCCAATCCTCACCCTGGCTCTCTGGTTTAGCTTGCTCTCCACAATGGACAGGACATGAGGGAGAAAACTCAGCCCACCCTGGGCAGTGTCCCCACGCCTCCTGCAGTCGTCCTGGATCCCCGAGAGCCACTCAGTGGAGGCATCTGTGACCAGTTCCCCAAGGGCAGGAACTCCGTCTTCTGCTGTGTTCTCAGCACTAAGCACCGGTTTGGCAAGAGCTGACACTTGAGTGTGGCTCTCGAGTGAGAGGCTGAATGAATGCACTCCCCTGGTTCGGTCCCCGTGGGGCCTCCCGGGGCCTGGCATGGGCCAGGGGCCCGCCAAGGGGCAGCAACAGGCAGTATCCTCCCGTCCAGACGCGTGGGTGCAGGGATGCATGCTCCTTCCTCACGGCGGGAATTCCAGATGTCAAATCTCTCAGACAACTCAACCCAACTCCTCCAAGAGCCAAAAATGGACTTCTGTTGAGACGGCTTTTGACAATAACCTCTCTGTGGGGGGAGCCCACCCACCCGCTTATCGATGCAAACGGGCCAACTGTGAGTTGACCTTTCCTGGATGACTCAGAGTCACCAAGAGGAATGTCTGTGCTGGAACCGGGCCAGGTTCGGTGTCTGCCTTCAAGGGTTTCCGTCTCCTTATTCCCTCCCTGATGCCATCACATCTGCTTGTGTCTCAGCTGTCCTTCTCCCTCCTATTTGACCTCCCAGTTTGCCGCTTCCACTCTGTGGGCTCCATTCCCAATTACCAAGTAAGTTAAAACTGTGTATTAAGTAAGAGTCACTAGGAGCTGAATTAGCACCCAAGAGCCTATTTTAGATCGGGACTTTGTGATACCCATTTTGAGAGCTCAGTGGACTTTTGTCCTCCTTTTAGTGTCCAGTCCCTCATGGGACACCCACCCCCAACTCCCCTGAGCACATTCCTTGGCTTCTCTCCACCCCTGGGAATAAGGGTTGGGACCAGGTGCTCAACGGGGAGACGCTCTTAGTCCTAAGACCTCCAGCGCCACCGCCACCCCGGGCAAAGCTGGCTGGCAGCCCCCTGGGTGGTGGGGCTGCACTCACATGGTGAAGTTCTCCTCCAGGAAGCAGCGGTTACGCAGCAGGCCTGCCCAGAGCTGCACGCCGATGATGCCAAAGATGAAGAAGACGAAGAAGCAGAGCAGGAGCACATTCCCCAGCATGGGCAGGGTGTCCAGGAGCAGGTTCACAAGGATCCGCATACCTGTGAGTGGGGGAGGGTGCAGAGATCGTCAGCCTTGGGAGCAGGAATCCCAGGAGAACAGAGAGAGAGCTCAGGGTGAGAGAAACAGAGAGAAGGGCACTGAGAGGAGAGGTGGGGACATGCGGGCAGGGGCTCCTTGCCGCTCCCAGCCTGCCCAGTGGCCATTAAATGGACCTTCCCCTTGATATCTGCCCCTCTCTACTGAGAGGCCACAGAAATGGCTCGAGGCCCCACCACTCTTCCACCAGACTCTGGATAAATAAGCAGGTATTTATGGAGCACTGTTTATGTGCCAAACTCTCTTCTGAGCAATGCACAAATATGATGTCCTTCAGTCTTTATAACTCTGTGAGGCAGATGATATTATCTATGAACCAGAGGTTCTCAGGACTAAAGCAACTTGCCTAAAGTCACACAATTCGAAGCCACAGGGTCTGGACCGTCCTGACACCAAGTCTGGCATTCTTTCCGTAGCCCTCCAATCACCTGGAGGCCTGGGACCGAGGCTGGCTCATCTCACTATGTACAGAACCTACCCAGGTGAGCACAGTCGGTGCCCAATGGATGTGTCCCAAATGCCCTTAATCTCTGGTCCCCTAAGTGTGCCAGGATACACGAGCATCAACCAGCCAGTACTATCCCGCTGACCCACCCCACTGCATGACAGAACCAGAGAGGGCTCTTGGAGCAACCCACAGATGAGCCACGACCAGCAGTGGACTCAGATCAGGCCTGATTCCAGAAGAAAGAGGACTTTTCCTTCCAGAGAAATAGCTGCAAAGAACCAGCCAAGCCAGAGACAAAAAAAAAAAAAAAGGAGAAAACGAGGAAAGAGAATGGAGAAAGAAGTCCCTGGGGAGAGGGCTTTGGGCAGGCATGGGAAGGGGAAAAGAATGCACCAGTTACATCCCGAAGGGGCCTGACATCCTAAAACCTGGCAGAGGGAAAGAAAGCCTGTGGAAATGACTTAGCCTCTGATCGAGAGAGATCTGGGTTCAAGCCCTGCCCATTTTCATGCCTATTTGCCATGAGACCCTGAGCCAGTCCCTTCCCCTCTTGGAAGATAAGGTCCTCAGCAAAGGGGTCCAAGAAGACAACAGCCACCCTGCAAAGGTTCCCCAGCTCAAAGGCCGCACCCAACTCTCCTGGGGCTCCTACCCCACAGAGCAAATGGGGGAATGCACCCTACTTCCAGCCCCACCCCACACTTACCACCTTTCACATCTACCGCCCCATCCTTCCCTTCAGCCCCTCCTGTCCTGGGCCGACCCATCCACATCCTCCATGCCCTTTCCCTTTCCACAGGCTCCGTCCCAAGCCCCCACACACACACCCCTCTCCGCCTACCCCCTTGACTCCATGAACAGAGCTCCAGACACCCACGTAAATGCAGAATCCACAGGGGCACAAACCCCGGGCAGATGGGCACGTCTCTGGTTTGGCCCAGCCACCTTTCCCAGCCCTATGAAAACATCCCCACTCCCCTACTCCAGTCCCCATGGTTTGGTTGGGCCGCCATGGAGATCACATGACCTGGGCCTGGCCAATCAGCACATCCCATTCCTCTAGCCCCAGTGATTGGTCCAGAATAGGCATGTGACCCCAGCCAGGACCAATAAGGGTCAACCCTGAGACTTCAGCTGGAACTACAGGGGAAATGCTCTCTTTGTGCACAGACAGCAAGCTGGGAAGACTAAGCCCGGGCTGCTGGGCCCGTCTTGCCTCAGCAGGGCAGCACCTGCCTACCATTGAAGCCAGCCCGGGAAAAACAACCCAGGACAGAACAGGGACAATCCTGACAAGAGTCTAGAAGGACTGCAGGAGGTCCGTGAGCCTTATGAAATTGCAGCTACATGGGGCGCCTGGGTGGCTTAGTCGGTTAAGCGTCGGACTTTCGCTTAGGTCATGATCTCGCGGTTCGTGGGTTCGAGCCCCGCGTCGGGCTCTGTGCTGACTGCCAGCTCAGAGCCTGGAGCCTATTTCGGAGTCTATATCTCCCTCTCTCTCTGACCCTCCCCTGCTCACGCTCTCTCTCTCTCTCCCCTAGAAATAAATTTAAAAAAAAGAAAGAAAGAAAGAAATTGCAGCTACAACACCATGAATTTTTCTTGGGAAAAGATCCACACCAGTGTCTGCGGCCCCAAAGAGGGTCGGGAGTGATGGATCACTCTTGAGTACATACCTTCCAAGCTCCTATGAGATCTGACTCTACCTACCTCTCTAGCTTCAGATCTCTCTCTCTCAATCTCTCTCTCTCTCCCTCTCACCAATTTGCATCCTATCCTTAGCAATTACCAAATTATTTGAAGTTCCTAAACATATCATGGGATTTCACACCTCCATGCTTTTACTCATGCTTTTTGGAACACCCTTCATCTCTCTTATGCCTGGCGAACCCCTATTCAGCTGAAGCTCTACTTTCTCTCTGTACAGACTTCCCCTACCCTTTCACATTCCACCCCAGGTCGAGTTCATCCCTTTCTCTTCTGCTGTGGGTCTTCTCAGCATCTCTGACCTAGCCTAGGCTGATGTGTATAGTTGTGCAAGTTGTATACTGCACAACGTTGGAGGCCCCATTCACTATGTAGTCTTCTAGCCCTAGGATATAATGGTTTGTTTCCCCCTGCTTCTTCCATTGGGCTGTAAGCTCCTGAGAGCAGGGCCTGTGTCCAGACAGCATTCTCAGGACCCAGCAGATCCTAGCAGAACAAAGGCTCAGCCAACATTTGCTGAATACATGATAAGTCGTGAGGAAAGAATGGAAGATTGGAGAGGGGAGCATGAAAAGATGGTGACAAGGAGAACAGTGGCCCTGTCCAGAATTTTATTTATTCCAGGGGTGATGCTACGGTGGTTGCTAATGAGGGTAATTATTTGGGATTTGCATCACGAGCTCTGTGTGGAGTGATTTCCAATCAATAATTAATGCCTACCCCATCCTCCCTCCCCACAAAACTAGGTCAGCCTCCTCCCGGAAAAGGCAGTGGGCCTCCCTGGCAGGCTGCTGCCTCCGGTTGAGAGCAGGCCAGGGTGAGCGAGGGCTAAATCCCCCACCCCCACCCTCACCCCCAATGGGAGAGCCAAGGGCATGCTGGGAAGGGAAGCAAGGAAATAGACCCAGCACCCTTACCATCCACCCAAATCCATCCAAATGCAACGCTAGCCACTTCCAGGCCTTTCTGGTGCCCCCTCCTTCATTCGTCCGTCAAACATTTACAAACGCTGTTGCATGCCTGGCACAGCGCTGGGCATGGGGTGCTCGGGGGAGCGTCCAAACATGAACATTTCCGCATCTCAGCCCCTCAGAGCTCTCAGTCTAGCAGCGGGGGACGGGGGACCACAGTGTCGGGAAACACAACCAGGCCAGGGGAGTGAGGGCAGCTCGGGGCACCTTCCTGGAGGGACGGACTTGAGCGGGGCCCTGCAGGATAGCAGGACCTTGTGGCAAAGGCACAAAGGTATGACTGTTCAGAGGGCGCGTCGAGGCCGTGCCGGGGGTGGGTGGCCGCAAAGCAGGGTCGAAGGAGTGGGGGGCTCTGTGCTAGGTGGCTGGTCAGGGAGGACCGTGAGCAGGTTCTAAGCAGGCCGAGCCCTTGGACTGGACAGTCCTAGAGGATGGGACAGAGGCAGGAGGCAAGCGGTGGCAGCCAGCAACCACGTGAGACGAGGCTGGGTCAGAAGGACCTTGACGGAGCAGGTGGGTCTGAGCAATCCCAGCCTGGCTGCTCTGCTCCGACCCTGCCCCCCCCGGGCCTAGCCTTTGTTGCTCAATTAATTACATTTCCCTTGTTCTCCAGGATATTGAAATTCTGAAAGGCTCCTCAAAACCTGCCCAGCCGGGCCGGCTTCCTTGAATGGCAGCCCATTCCCCCCTCCCCTCCTCCCCTCTGCCTAGCCAGGTCCCAGCTCACTCCACAGCCCTCCCCTGGGCCCAGGGAGTCCCAGGGCCACTGAGCCAAGGCATAATTAGCTAATTAGGGACTCAGAACGAATCCATCTTTCCGTGCCAGGGAAAAGGGGCCACAGGATTAGGGAGTCAGGAAGACCCCGCGAGACCCCAGCTAATCCTTCTTTTATGCCTGCAGTCAAGTAATTAGCAAAGGCACGTCGTCGTCGGATGGTTCCTCTCCGCCCTCAGTTCCCCTGGCACTGGGCTCGGGAGGTGGAGGCAGAGAGGGGAGGGAGAGAAGGAAATGGAGATATAGGACAGAGATGGAGAGAAAGACCGAGAAAGACAAAGACAGAGACGTCTGACTCAGACCATCCTTCCTGCTTGTGTCCCTGCACACCTATCCCCAGGCCAGCCCTCCTCCTCCAGGCAGTCTCTGATTTCCACCTCCAGGTAGTCACAACAAAGCCTTCCTGCCTCCAGTTCCCCCAGGCTCCGGCTCGCCATTGCTCAAAATGAACTTCTCTGCTTTTGCTTTCTTTTTTTTTTTTAAATGCTTTCCTGATTTTAATTTTTTTTTGTATTATTTTTTTAATTTCTGAGAGAGAGAGAGAGACAGCATGAGCAGGGGAGGGTCAGGAGAGAGAGAGACACAGAATTCGAAGCAGGCTCCAGGCTCTGAGCTGTCAGCACAGAGCCCGACACGGGGCTCGAACCCACGAACCGTGAGATCATGACCTGAGCCAAAGTCCGAGGCCCAACCAACTGAGCCACCCAGGCGCCCCTGTTTTTGCTTTCTTAGTGTGATGTTTCAGGCCTTCGGCCTGGGGTAGAGGCCAGCACGATCGTGGCTGAGGCCCTGCTTCCCCAGCCGAGAAGGGAAAGAGGACCCCAGAGTCCCCAGGACTTGCAGTGCCCAGAGCGCCAGCCCAGGACAGGATACCGGGGTGCAACGCCTGGCGGGGCAGCCCTGAGGTCCCAGTAGCCTCATCTACAGATCGGACCTCAGAGGGGGAGCTCCTAGAGCCAGAAGCTGCCAGCAGTCCACCCACCCCTGTGGGGAAGGTACAAATTCTTAGCCCCCCCACCAAGCCCCTGCGCATGGACCCCAGCCGGTCTCCCCAGCCACACCTCCCCCTGTGCACCATGCCACACTTAAACCTGCTGCCGCAGCCAGACTGGCGGACGCCCCCAGCCCCCCACTCCTCCCCCTCACACACACTCTGCCCCCACCTAAGCACCCTCCCCCATCTCCCCCTCCAGGGCTCCCATTACTGTCACCCTGCCCAGGGTGGGGGGAGGGGGATGCAGTGCCGGGTCCACTCCCCAGGGCAGCCGGTGCAACCGAGCTGGGATGACCTGCTTCCAGCTCCCGGAAAGCGCTCACACACACCCACAAGGCCATCTCTCCTCCTTTCTTAGACCTCAGTTGAGTGGTCCTTTTTTCTGGCCCCCGGGCTGGGCTGGTACCCCTGCAACAAGCTGCCACCACCCTGCCCTTCCTCCACGGCGCTTATTATGCTGTTGGCCTTCATCGGTGCATGGCTCTTCCCCCTCCCCCAAAACTGACAGCATCCTGAGCCAGAGGCCCAGATGGGGTGTCCCGCATCCTCCAATCCAGCCCAGGGCCTGGCAGAGCGGCCCCCAAGGATGGCCACGAAGGAGCGATGGAGGGGTGGATGGATCCATTTGACTAATACTTAGTGAAGATCTGTACGTGCCAGGCGCTGTTCTGGGCTCTAGGGGTGCATCGACGAAAACAAATGAATACACACATCAAGTCTCCTGCCCTCAGGAGGAGGACATTCTAGATACGGGAGGAAGAGACGAAACCACCTACATAACAAATAAGTACATCGCCTCATCTGTTGGGTGGTGTTATGGAAACAGCAAGTGGAAGAGAAAGGGGTGGTCGCGCCAGGCAGGGCCAGGGGCAGGTCAGGGATGACCTGGGGGCCCCGAAAGGCCTCCCTCACAAGACGGGACAGGGTGCAGACTCACAGGAGGTGAGGGAGCCAGCTGCGTGCACCTCTAGGAAGAGCTGTCTAGGCAGGTGGAACAGCCCTGGCAGAGACCCAGAGGTGCGGCTCAGTCAGGGAACAGCCAGGGGGCCAGTGAGGCTGCAGGGGAGCAAACCAGGGGCTAGCGAAGTGGGCTGCCCGCAGATGTGAGAGCCCTGGCCGCTAGTCCACTGCGGGTCGTGGGCACAAGACAGACGTGGTCTGAGGACAGTTTGAAGATCACCCCAGCCGCGGCGGCAGATGGACTATGGTGGGCCAGGGTGGGAGACGATGACCCATAAGCAGACAGCCTGCAAGATGGTGTCTAGTCACCCACATGTGACCCGTGCACATGCAGCTCGGGAAGGGGGGCCAGACCTGTGGGCTCAGTGACCATATGGCCTGTGCATCCTGAGGACAGCCCAGCCTTCCCCTGGGACAGAAATGGGGAGCACTGGCGTGGGGGAGGGGGACGGCAAGAGAGAGGTGGCCCTGCCCGGGCCCTCCCTGCCAGGCTTCCTGCGTGACTCTCGGGGCTACCAAGCCTCCAGTCCATCTGTCCCTCCCCACTCTGCCCGGCCTCGCCTGGCCATTGCTCACCTGCTCCTCCAATAATCCACATCTGGCTGTGTCCAGATGACCATGACAGCAGAGGTGGGGGACGTGGCTAAATTCTTGAGCTGTTTTGAAGGCGGAGCGATTGATGGGATGCACGGGGTGGAGGAAGAGGGGAGACGGGGCATCTCCAAGGTCTGCGGCCTGAGAACAGAGCCATGGAGCAGCCATCACGGTGGCGGGACTCCGTTTTGGGCACGTGGACTCCATCGGGGTGCCTGGTACAGATCCACGTGAAGCCATCTCATAAGCTCGCAGGGCCTGGGATTCAGGGGCAAGGAGTGCAGCCTAGGACTATCATGTGGGTAGCATCAGGGTAGGGGAATTCTCTAGAAGGCACTTAGAGTTGGAGGCTGGAAGGAGATGGATGGCAGGTGGGCAAACTGACGGTGCTGCTCAATGTTTTCACCCCTCTTCACTGGACACCCCCAGACCAGACCCTCTGTTCCAGGGAAAGCTGGGCAGCAGCCGGCCAAGAGGGGGTGGCAGTGGGGGACCTGGTGGGGGGGCTGCTTCCTGACAGGCGTCTCCCCTGGAGGTCCAGGGTGCTGTCTGCAGACAAGAGCTGTCAGCCCAGATTAGCGCAGCCACTCTGCCAGCTCAAGCAGAAAGAGCCAGACCTGTGCCAGTCTCTGCCAGGGGCACAGCCCACCGCCAGGAGAAAGGGTGCCAGGCTGAGGGCAAGAGGGCCCGAGGCTGCGGCTGGCCCAGGGGCCTGCTAGGTCAGGGGAGGGTGCTGAGCCACCAGGAGAGGCCGTCTGCTGTTCCTGCCACTGCCAAGGCCAACTAATCAGAGGCACAGTGGGCGCCGGGGAGGCCCAGCCAGGCAGCATACGGCCATGTGCTGCGAGAACACAGCTGCTGGCCCCGGCCCTGCAGGGAAGGGGCCTGCGGGCTGATGAGGGGGCCTCAGTGCCCTCTCCTGAGTCAGAAACAAATGCCAGCAGAGGAGTGTGCACCCCTGACCCTCTCCTCCAGGAGAGTGCTCATGCCCTACAGGGTGGTCCTAGCCCGTCCCCAGAAGGTCCCCAAACCCACTGTGGATCAGAGAATTCCCACTCATTCTTCAAATGCCCTGTCCCCCCTCCTCTGTAAAACCTCCTCAAAGTACACGTCATTAGTGATCCTTGCACGCAGCCCCTGCTGCCTGCACTACAGCATGGGTCCCACTGGCCCACGGATCCCGGACAGGGTATCCGCCTGCGGAGACAGGGCTGTATCTAATCTCTGTGGCCCCTTAGTGAATGCTACTTCGGATGAATGAATGAATGAATGAATGAATGAATGAATGAATGAATACATGGTGGCCACTCCCTTGACCTGGTATCCTGTCCGGGAATTGCTCCCTCCCGATTTGTAGGCTACAACTTGAACTTGATTGCAGGGGAGGGGCAGAACAGCTCTCACTCCACCCCCACCCCCACCCCGCCAAGCATTTCCCCTTTCACACACCTGGTGTCTGTTCCTGTTCCCAAGTCAGGGTCTCACCAGGTGTTCTGGACAAATGTTTTCCCACCGACCTCCATCTCTTCCGAGAAGTCAGCAGGCCTGGGGAAATCGAACCCCTGCACCCATCTTCCCTGCTCCACCCCTCCCTACCTTCCCCATGGGGGCGGCCAGACCCTTCTCTGCAGGGTGGTTCGGGAGCCCCTGTGGGTGCCAAGGACAGACAGCCCTGAAGTCCAAGGTGTGGCCTGGAGTGGAATTTTCCTTCAGCTGCCCCCGGGACCCAAGGAAACACACACTTTAAGCGAAACCGCCCGGATTTTCATGCAAACTCTGTTTCAAAGTGAGTCTCCCAGCGTCCTTTCTGACAGCCGCCCCACAAGGCAGAATCGAAGAAGGAATCCTGGGGGCTTCGTCATCCATCCTCAGAACGGCCGGCCCAGCCACAGCCCAGCTGGGCATGAACCTGGGCAGCAAGGGCCAGAGCAGGCCTGGGGTGAGGGGCAAGGTGAGTCCAGGGCCCCTCGGCCCGACGGGCAGTCGAACACGTGCCTGCAAGACCCAATCAACCGAATGCTTCTCATTCTGAAACCAGGGCTCTGAAGGTCTCTGAGTCTAGGATTCTGAGGCTTGAGGAGCCTAAGATTCTCTGTGACTCTCAGCAAGGTTAATTCCACCAGGATGCCCCACAATCAATGTGTGGTACGGGCACCTTACCAGGAGCCAGTGTTGTGGGAACATTTTCCTGCCCTGTGGTCTAGCCAGGAAGGACTGGGACCCCATTTCATGGATGGGGAAACTGAGGCCTGAGAGGTGGAGCCACTGCTCCAAGATCCCAGAGGCAAACCCTAGTGTACTAGCTCTGGCTGCTGTGATCTGTAGCCCCAACACTGGGGCCCTCCTCCTTCTGTGCGAGAAGCTGGGATGGGGCGGCTCGCTGGGCGCCTGTTGTGCCCCTGGGGTGCAGGTGAACTCATGTGGAAGTGCTACATGCAGACAGGGGACAGGAGCAAGAAGGGGACCCTTCCCCAGGTCCCGAAGCTAATTAACGCAGGACCAAGCTGTGAAGACTGGCAAGAACGTTCTGTATGAACCACTGTGCATCCCTGCCTCCTGCCCTGACTTGTCCCCATCAGGTCGCACAGAGCCCAGTGCCACAGGAGCCCTGGGCTCTTGACAGTGAAAGGGGTTGGGAAAGGGCCCTGAGGGCATCACTTCTGCTTTGACCCTGGATGTGGGCAGGGATTTTCCTGCTGTCCCGCTGATAGTGTGGCTGCCAGGGGAGCCCACAAGTCACAGGGAGAAGAGCAAGAGGCAAAATACTCTGGGGTCATGAGAACACAGGTTCAAATCCCACCTCCCCCTGCCTCCACCCGCTATGTGGCCTTGGGCAGTTTACTCAATCTCTCTCTGCCTCAGTTTTCCCATCTGTAAAGTGGGCATCATAATGGTACCAACATCCTAGGGCTGTTGTGAGACAAAATGATACAGCCACGTAAAGCCCCGTGACGAGCTTGCCAAGTCCAGCCATTTGTCATTATTAGTAAGTCCCTAGACGACGTGGAAAGCTCACTTCCCGCCTCCCCACCATGCACAGTCCACCCAACACTTCCACCTTTGCACATGCAGGTCTGTCTGCCAAAACTGCCCTCTCCAAGCCTCTGTGTGCTTGGTGATTGTTTGTCCTAATCAGCCTCTGCAAAGATGCCCTGATGCCCCTGCCCTCTGTCCTCAGTGTTCTGTTACCTTCTCATAAGAGTGATGCCTACGGACCACTTACTGCACCCAAAGTCCTGTGCTAAGCTCTTTGCACACATGATGGCATTTCATTCTTACGAAGCCGTATAGAAACTGGTATTATTAACCCCATCTCACTGTTGGAAAAACAGAGGCTGGGAGAGGAGCATGGAGGCCCACGGCCCCACAATGGGCCAAACGGAAGGCCTGGACCAGACTCCAGGCCTGCGCGTGTAGAGCAAAGCTTCAGTTCCTCATCCCACAGCTGGGACCTGGCGGTGGCTTCCCCCAGAGCTCTGCCAGCTTTGGCCCCCTGTCCCTGGGCCCTGCCCTGGGAGCAGGTCCCCCACCCCAGGCCCAGCCCAGAGACTCCTGCACAGGGGCGGGTTATTGCTGAGCCATGGACTGTGAGCTGGACAAGTGGGTAGCCAGTGGCCCAGGCCGGGCTCGGCGTCCCCAGCAGCCTCCCTGAGCCTCCCTGAGCCTCCCTGCCTCCCTGCCTCCCTCACACCGCTCTCCACAGCCTGGGCTGAGGCGCCCGTTCTAGATGTGGGCCAGCAACTCAGACTCAGGCGGCTGGGGGCCTGGCACTGACTGCCCTGGTTTCTTACTGGAGAAAAAAGGGCACATTTCATATTTAAATGGCATTGCATGGCCAGTGGGCCTTGGGACGCACCACAACAAGCTTAAGGGGAGTGCAGGCTGAGTGAGGAGTGAGGCCTAGAGTTGCCCGATGCCCGGATGGGTCCCTTTTAGAGATAATCCAGCCCCATCTTGCCAAGGCCCTGAAAAGGAAAGTGATTGATGAAGGCCACACCAAGGAACCAGGGCCCAACCTCCTGCCTCGCAATCTGGTGCTTCCTCTCTCCCTTCCTCCCTCCCTCCCACCCCAACCTTCTCCTCCAAGCCCTGCTTCCCTCTCTCCATCAAAGGCAGAGCAGCAGCCCAGAGACCTGTGGGGTGGGGTGGAGGGGCCTATTTCACAAGGTTTGTAAAGAGCACCATGACTCCCAGGTGCCCCATCCATCTTGGGCAAAGTCAAGAACTACACATTAATCCAGCCCCTCCTCTTGCTTTGTGCGAGTAAGGAAACCAAGGTCCAGAGACACCAAGGGACTTCCCAGGTCACACAGCAGGCTCCCGGCAGAACCAACAACCAGGACTTGCATTCCCTGACATCCCAACTAAGTCCTCCTGGCTGACCATGCTGAGGCTTTGCAGCCGGTGCCGTACTTTTTATTTTTTTTATTTTTATTTTTGTTTTAAATGTTTTATTTATTTCTAGGGGAGAGAGAGAGAGAGAGAGAGAGAGAGAGAGAGAGAGAGCGAGCGTGAGCAGGGGAGGGTCAGAGAGAGAGGGAGTCACAGACTGAAACAGGCTCCAGGCTCTGAGCGGGCAGTCAGCACAGAGCCCGACGCGGGGCTCGAACCCACGAACCGCGAGATCATGACCTGAGCAAAAGTCGGACGCTTAACCGACTAAGCCACCCAGGTGCCCCTGGTGCCGTTGCCGTACTTTTTAAATCACAAGTAGCCACCCTGCTCTCCACGGTTTTGCAATTAATGGCCCGTAATTTCACTATTCCCAACTCTCTAGCCTGCCACCTAGTGGCCAAACTGAAAGCTACAGGCTATTGTTGAACAGGGAGTCCGTGGGCAGAAGAAACTCTGTAAAGACAAACAGGAAACCTTGGAACGTTTCAGGAAAACATCTAGAGAAAAAAGAGGAGAAAAGCAACCAAATGTCTCCAGGAGGCACTTCTAAGAAACTGTGCCACCCTCCCCATGCCACCCATTCCCTGGCGACTCTGGGCAGAGGACAAAGCTGTCCCACCCGTAAAGGAAGGGATGAACCAACCAACCAAGCGGCTCTAACAGCCTGAGGCTCCTGTTAATCAAATTCCTCCTCAGTGTGAATTTATCTTAAGGGCTCTTTCCAAGGGGAACGCAGGGTGGTTTCTAAGCTGGGGGAGAGGATCCGTTGGGTGTAGTCTGGATCCAGAGGGTCTGTGCTCCCCACACCCCCCGGGGTCTGAGACAGATCCATTGCCCTCTGCGAGGTACAGTCAGCTCTGAGCTCCGAGCAGGAAACACATTCCCAGTAGCACCTATGAGCAGGCAGGAGGCCCCAGAGGAAGGGCCCCAACTCCTCTCTGGGCGCTCCAGGCCACGCAGTCTCTAAAATTGGAGCCTCTGGGAACAAGGGGCCCATCGGCGCCCTTCTCCAGAGAGCCAGGCAGGCTGGTGCTGGGGACCCGGAGGTGACCTCCACTGCCAGGAGCCGCCTAATGAGCTCCTCACTCAGAGCCGCGGGAGAGGGAGGAAGGGGGGCCATGGAGAGAGCAGGCGACACACGCCCCACATGCGCGGGCGCATGTACACACGCGTGGTCTCCTGTGGTCGCAGAGAGCCTCACACCCACATGCACCCACACGCGGACGTACAGAAACACCCCCCAAAAGAGTCCCGCACCCTGTCCCCTCCTCTTCTCAAATGCCCATCACATCACTGTTCAGGAAGTGCTGACTGTAGGATCCCAAGACCTGGGCGTTCAGAGTGCAAGGTCGTGTACAAACGCGTGTGTGTGACCCCCAGCACGTGCACATGAATCTCGGGAAAAGGGTCCTGGCCCATGGGCTCCGTGGCCAGGGGCGCGACAGTGGCCACATGGTGGCTGCCTCCTGAGAGCAGCCCCTGCTTCCCCTGGGACAGAAATGGGGGACGCGGGGCAGGAAAGATGTGGCCTGCCCATCCCCCCCTCCAGAGCTTGGCCAGGCCACACGCTGGGCTTCCTCTATCACTCCCCATGGTGAGACCTGGGCCGTCTGTCCATCTGTTCTCTCCGCCCCACCGGGTCCCGGCATCACCTGTCCACACCGCCGGAGCAGTCCTATGCCCGGCTCACCCCCACCCATGCCCTCACTCCTGCCAGGCGTCTTTAAAACACGCCCCTGGGGCGCCCAGGTGGCTCAGTTAGGTAAGCATCCGACTCTTGATTTCAGCTCAGGTCATGGTCACACGGTCCGTGAATTCAAGCCCCGCGTCGGGCTCTGCGCTGGCAGCTGGGAGCCTGCTTGGGATTCTCTCTCTCCTTCTCTCTGCCCTTCCCCTGCTCGTGCTCTCTTTCTCTCTCAAAATAAATAAGTAAACGTTAAAAATTTTTTATAAAAATATAAATAGAGGGGCGCCTGGGTGGCTTAGTCGGTTAAGCGTCCGACTTTCGCTTAGGTCATGATCTCGCGGTTCGTGGGTTCGAGCCCCGCGTCGGGCTCTGTGCTGACTGCCAGCTCAGAGCCTGGAGCCTGTTTCGGAGTCTGTGTCTCCCTCTCTCTCTGACCCTCCCCTGCTCACGCTGTCTCTCTCTCCTAGAAATAAATAAAAAAATATTAAAAATATATATATATATAAATAGAACCCACACTTGCCTGCTTCATCCCCAGCTGCTTTGGGCCTCAGCTCAGACTCCGTCTTTGACCACCTGCCCTCCTCCTTCTGCTACTCATGCCCCACACGCTCCACAATGCCTGGGCGCCTCTCTGAGCACCAACAGCACTGCGGCCCTGGCACAGGACAGCTGCCCAATACCCGGGCCCAGTGTGTCCACTTCATACATGTCTACTGAGCCACTTCTATGCACCAGGCATCGTTGTGGGCGCTCTGTGAATGAGGTCCGCCTCGCGGCCAGCTTCCCCGTAAACAGTGGCAGGACATGAGGGATAGGAACACACACTGCAGGTGTGCGGGGCAGAAACTTGGGCTCCAAGCTTCCTGCCGTGTGACCTTGGACTGGTCATGGCCCTCTCTGGACCCCCTTTTCCTCCTTTGTTAAATAGGCTAAAGATGGTTCTGAACTAGGAGTCTCGGAGGATTGGTGGGGGTAGTAGGGACAGAGAGAGGCTGGCACCTCTCTGGATGCCCCTTCCCTGCCCTCAAGAGTCTCCCCAGGGCAGTGGGAAGCGACCAATGTGGTATCACTGAACCGCTCCTCCCCTCTCGCCTATAGCTTTGGTTCTCATCACTCACCCCTACCCCCACCCCCCCTCCCAACCCCTCCTTCAGGCCCTTCATGGTAGCCTGGGGGTTTCCCATCATGTCAACATTCATATTGGGGAGGTGACCCTGTATGTGCGACCTTGAGACCCCAAGAGCCTCCAGGACCCTCTCCATACTTTGCCCAAGCGGAGCCAGCCTGCCCATCTCAGGATGAAGCTATGGTCTGGCCACCCTCCTGGCCACCTTGCTCCACAAATACCCTGAAGCATGGCGTCCACTGCCCTACCAGCATGGCAGAGTCAAGCCAGCCCCACAGGGCACTCACGGGGCAGATGGGTTGGGGAGAGGTTGGCCGGACAGGGCAGGTGACAAAGCCCCAAGGCCCCAGGGCTGAGAACTGGGGAGTGAGGACTGCTCTGACCGTGCAGGAGGAAGTGGTGCTAGGGGACCTCCCCTCCTCTGCAGATGGGGAGACTGAGGCTCAGGCAGGGAAGAGAAGCAAGGGTTCATATAGAGCCAGGGGAAGGGGTGGGCTCAGGACCAACAGAACTCCATGCAGAACCCTGTCCTGCCACCAAACTTCTGTGACACCATGCAAGCCACTTCACCTCTCTGAGCCTTACACAGGAAGTTGAGAGGATCAGATCAGCCATCAGCACATCAAATACCGCACAGAAAGTAGGCAGGTGCTCGTGAAAGTTCCTGTCCTCCCCTAACCGGGCTGAAACCCCATGCAGGCCAGGCGCTCCCCTCCTCCACTCCTTCCCCATTCCCCCATCCGATTCCTAACTCAGGGTAGTGGAAAGAACCTGGTTCAGGGAGTGAGGAAGCCTCCTGAGCAAGTTACTTCGTGTCTCCAAGTCTCAGTCTTTCCACCTCTATTTTCCCTGAGAACAGCCCACCTCCCTCACCGACGGATTATAAGGCTTGTGAGAATTCGTGGGGATGAAAAGCTTTGAAAACTATGAACCCAGACAGATGTCAGAGCTTGTGGTTATAACATAACCTTTCAGCGCCGGGCAGACGGACAGACGGACGCATGGCCAGGTCCCTGCGTGGGTCGGCAGACATGCGGGTGGGTGATGGAGCTTGAGTTCTAAGTCAGCACAGCCAGGATCCCCTCCCCAGGGAAATGCCACTAGGCTCTGTCCCTCAACCTAAGCAGCGTCTTTTCACACATGTGTCCACCTTGATAGCCACCCGCCCCCCACGAGGAATCTTGTCCCTGTAAAGCCAGACTCCCCAGAATATGCTGCAGCCCAAGTTCATGTGGGACTCAGAGGTGTCAGGACCGCCCTCCAGCATCTCCAGGCCCAAACACAGGCCCATGAGCCTGGTGGGAGCTGGCCCCCCATCTCTCCAGTCGCTGGAGGACCCCCGGACCCAGCACAGGCCCTGGAAGGTGCAGGTCAGTGTCTTCTTGGTGCAGGAGTGGCTGGGGAGGGACGGCGGGGAGGGGGGACCGACTCACTGGGCACACGGTTGATGGCTTTGAGAGGCCTCAGGACGCGCACGGTGCGGATGGCTGACAGGTTGATGTTCTGAAGGTCCAGAGAGTACTCGACCATCCTGCAGAGAAAGGGGGGAGAGTGAGGGCTGAAGCAGGAGGGACACTCAGGGCCGCGGAGCAGCCCACGGCCCTCTAGCCACCCATGCACACCCATCCGTGGCCACGGCTGCCTGGAAGGGAGATGTAAGGAAGGGAGTCAGAATCCTGGCTCCGTCCCATCAGCCGCGCGGCCCGGGCTGTTTCCTCCTCTGTAAGTGGAACCGATGGCATCTGCCCCCTCCTGTCCTGGGGATCCCGGAGATGCAGTGGAGGGCGGAGGGAACGGAGGTGCAGAGAACTTGGGTCCCCACGGAGGGCCCCGCACTGTGCCAGGTGGCTCTTGCCCTTCCTTTCCCAGCAGCCTCTGATCTGAAGCGGGGAAGGTCAGCAGAGGAGAACCTAGGAGCTGGGAGAGCCCCAGGTGACCCCACGTGGTGACTGAAACCCTCGCTGTGGGCACAGACCTAGAGCTTATATCCTGCCTTGTATCTCCCCGAGCCCCCGGGTCAGATGCCCAGATTTACAGATGAGGAGGGGGGCTGGAGGGAGGTGACATCACACGCCCCACGTCACCCAGCATCTGGGCAGAGGCTCAAGCCGGGCTCACACCACACCTGCCCCTCCCTCCCTGTTTTTCCAGCCTCTGAGCACGACTACAGGCTCACACCGGGCCGGGCGTCACAGGCCACGTTGCCGGGGACGTGACAGGCGCACTGTACTCCGCTTGCAGGCAAAGTTCACTCTCTCCTGGGCATGCTCCCTGCGAGGCGCCCGGCCTCCAGCCCTACTCCAGGCCTGGGTGCCGGCCGCTGTCCCTTCTGCCGGGAGTGCTACCTCTCTCTTCTCCGTCCACTGAAACTGTATCCCTGCTCTAAGGTTCCGGGCAGGTGCCCCTGGAGTCCTGGAAGTTTTTCCACACTCAAGTCCACGATGAGCCAGGCCAGTCGAGGCACCACAGACACAAGTGACTCACACCCGGCCCCAACCGTCAGGAGTAGCCACTCGCGCCAGGGAGAGAGACTCAAAGGCACAGATGACACGGGAGCCCTCGCCGCGGCCTGAGTTCCCTCCTCCAGAACCTCATCAGACAGCCCCGCCCTCCCTCTCCACACTCATCCAGCCCTGAAGCTCCTTGGAGACAGTCCGCCTCCTCCAGGGAGTCTTCCCAGATTCCACAGAAGGCAGATCTCTGGGGTCTGCTCTGGGGTCTTCTGGCTTCCGCCGGATCCCACCTGTTCAGTTGCTACCTGTCCCTGCTCTCCCCAGTGAAAGACAGGCCCCTGGGGCCTACAGCCTGACCCTGGGTGCCCGGCTCCCCAGACCCTTCCTCCCCACCCCCATCATCCACCCCGGGGCTCCAGCACCGCCGCGGCTCCACCTGTCACTGCCGTCAGCGGGAAGTGAAGCCTTTTCCTACACGCCGCCGCCGTGCAAACCTGTCCAATTGTGGAGCCGCCGCCCCTCCCGCTGCTGAAAGAACAAGTGAGTGAAAGCTTCTTTGCCTGAAATGCCTCCATCCAGCCCCCAGCTTTCTGGGGCACAGGCTCCGGCTCCCAAGCTCGCTCTTGCGCTGTCTCTCTCTCCCTCTTTCTCTCACGCAGAGTCGCACACACCTGCACACGACCATCGGAACGCACGCACACTCACTCCTTGGACACCCTGATCCACACACACTCCCGCCAGAGCCCCACTTCAGAAGAGGGGGTGTCACAAAAAAGCGACAGAGAGCTAGAACTAGGGGCCACCTGGGGTACCCAGGGAGGGGAGGCGGACGGGGAGGTGGGGGAGGGAAAGAGGCAGAAGTGGGAGGAGGAGATGAGGAGGGGGAGGGGAGGAGAGGCCACCAGGAGCAGCAGCCTAGCAGAGAGGGGGCTGCAGGCTGAGGGCGGCCCGGGGGCCGCGGATGAGGAGCGAGGGTGGTGTGAGAAGGGGAGATGCATGAGGATTCCGTGCGTGGGATGAGCCACCTGTCACTTTCATACTTTGTAGAAAGAGCTCTCCAGGCAGCCAGGGAGACGCGTGTGATGGAGGCTCTGTGGGGGCGGCACACACAGGCACACAAACAGGCGCTCACACTGGCACGGGTGCACACGCACACACGCACACCCCAGGCCTAGGAGGGGCCCCCCCACCAGCTGCAGCCAGCCCCTCCCCCATGCCCCACTACCACCCGCCCTCGTTCCCTCCATCCTGCCAATGGGGGCAGCACCAGGCCCCGAGGAGAGCTGGACCCCCAAAGCTCAGTTTATGCTTTGCTGGGGGGGGTGTTTGGGGGGACCCCAGCCTCTGCCAGATTGAACCCACTCAGGATCCTTTGTTTTGGGGGCCCCAGCGCACACCTGCTGAGCTCCGGCAGGTGACAGCCCAGGATGAGTTCCCATCCCCAGGAAGTCTCGCAATAAAAATAAATAGATGCCTCATAGCTGGGTGGCTAGACAGGGAAAACACGTGGTTTTCGAGGGCCGACTGCTTGCCAAGAAGTTCTCATTCCTTACCTGCATTAACCCATTTGAGCCCCCCCTCTACCTGGATCCCACTGCACCCTTCCTCAGAGTCCCCTGGACGGGGACTCCACACTATGGGAGCCCTCAGGCTGTCGCTGCCTGTTCCCTGGCCTTGCCCCTCACCGTCCCCCCCAGGCAGAGCCTATGGTCCCCAGACCGGAACTACTGGTACTTGAGTAAGTGAGGCAGCTCCACCGTGGCCCTGCCCTCACCTTGGTGGTGAGGGGTGGGGGGGAGGGACAGAATGGGAAACATCTACACCTAATAGATGAATAGGCCCCATGGTGAGAAATCAGGTTCGCTTCCCCTTTATGTTTCTCTAAAACAAGGAGGGGACTGGCCCCTGGGTTCTGAGCCAGCCAAAGGCAGGATGTCACTGAATGTTTCCAAGACCCATGATTACCCGGATTGGTAAGCTTCGAGGTCCGAGCACCTCTCAGACCCCAACCCGCTCATGGGAAGCTGATGAGACCCTGCCCATCTCTGAGGTAGACGGAAGCCGCCGCTGACTGGCAGGCCCAGAGAGACGCACCGGCCCAGCCCCTCCCCTTCGCCCCTGACCTGGCACTCCAGGCCTTCAGTGGGGGAGCACACCACACCTTCTGCGGTCTACTGCAAAAATTCCCCAGAGACCTCACCCTTGGCAACCCTTAGGGTCTCCATTGAAAAGCTCCCATGAGAAATTTCTTAGAGAATTTAGTGTGAGGATGTGGCTCGGAGCTTCCTGGCAGTCAAGTCAAAAGGGGAAAGGTGATGAGTTACTGAGTTCTCAGCAGCAGGAAAGATCTGGGTACTGTGGATCCTTCCAGGAAATCTATTTGCCTAAGCATTTCTCTCAGGTTCTAACTCTCTCTTCTATATTTCTACTTGGGGGTGTGATACTGCACCTACATCCCCCATCTGGGAAACAAGACAGGGCATAAACACAGTCGGCGATAAAGAACACATAGTAGGTGCACAGTGAAGAATCCAGTAGTTCTCATTCTTCTCTGAGGGAAAGAGGCTCTAGCAAGGACACCGGAGAAGGATGGGGAGAGATGGGCAGAGCTGGGAGGGTGGAACTGTGGATTTAATTCTAGGCCCTGGGAACTGGGCTGTCCTGACAGTGACACTGTGCACCAACTTGGGACAGTCTGTTCACAGCTCCGTGACCCCCGCCCCGGTCCCGTCACCATCCCTTCCTCCTGACAGCGTCAGCAGCCTTCTGACTGTTCTCCTGTCTCCTGCTTCCTCCTCCCATGCTCCTTCTTCAGTCAGCCAAAACTTCCTAAAATTCAAATCTAGCTGTGTCCCTCCCCAACTCAAACCCTCAGTGGCTCCCCACTGCCCTCAGAATAGTCTAAGCCCCTGACCATGGCCTACAGGGCCCACCAGCCTGGCCCTCTCCTCCCCCAACTCCTGCTCCTCCTCCACCCACCCGAGGCCTATCAGGCTCCCCAAATACACGCCATTCTTGGCCCCCTTTCCTTTACTCAGTACCCCCTTCCCATGATCTCAGGCTCCCTTCAAGCCCACCTCCTCCAGGAAGCCCCTGCTCAGCCCCTCCCTGCACCAAAGGCTGAATTCACCCCCCTCTGCTCTGGCTTCCTCCATACTGTTCACATCTCCTGTCTAACGCAGGTTCCCCCAAAGCAGATCCTGAGCCAAGAACTCAGGAGGTGATCCCGGGGTACTTGTTGAGGGAGAGGAACCCGAGAAAAGCCAGTGAGGGGCTGTTCATGAGCGGGCTACTGCTGTGGACAATGGGGGCATAATTGGGACCCCTTGAGACTGCAGAGCGGGCCTCAGGAGGGACCGGAGATAGAAGGGAGGCAGGGGGAGGGGTGGAGAGGGGGGCACTGCAGCATTCCCACGGACTGGCTGAATGTTGGCCACGTACCCCCCTCCCAGACACACCCCCGCACCAGCCCCACACAGCACCCAGGAGGCACTCTGGGATCTACTTAGCATGAGTAACACCTGCGAACAGAAGAGCTACCTCCTCCCACCCTGCATGACAGCTGTGGGAGACGCCCCGTCCAAAAAACAGAAGGTGAAGAGGGGTCGCCCTCTAGGTGAGTACCCACTAGGCTAACTTCCCTTGGTCCCCAAGTAAGACATCACTCATGGGAGTGAGAAATTACTCCCTAATTACACAGTTACTTTATCCCGCAGCCTCAGTGCTAAAAGCCTTTAAAAAAATCAACAAAACCCCCCACTACCTCCTGCCAGATCCCAAGCACCTAATTAGGTCCATAATGTTGTTTAAAGCAAACACTTTCATCCTGACATCACCCCAGGAGGAGAGTGGCTGGACCGGGTTCTGGGGCTGTCCAAGAGAGGGGCCCTGGGGTGGCCACATCAGGGCAGCCTGGGAGAGCAGACAGCCGCTCTGCAGGGCACACCCCTACGTGTTCCTGCTAAGGAGCCTCCCTCCCTCACTCCCACATCCCCCGGCTCCCAAGAGAGGCCCCAAGACCCAGGTCTGGTCAACCAGTGGACAAGACCCCCCACCCCGACCCTGAGCCACTGTGATTAGTTGGGGATGGGCATGTGACCCCAGGTGGGCGACGAGCGGCAGGCCAGCCCTGAATGGGACTACAGGGAAGAAGGCTCTCCCTGGCTAAGCCACTGCCTAAACCCTAAGGTGCTACTGGCCATCTTGCCTCCGTGGTGGCCTCAGAATTCTGCCAACACAAAGAAAGTCTGAGTCCAGGGACGGAGAGAGGCAGGAACCCGACCATATGGTTCGAGCACTCCCTCTATCCAAATCCCAGATCTGCCCTCTGCTTTTTCCAGTTCTGGCGGCCAGTACATTCCCCATGGGGTTTGGGCCCCATTTGCCACTGGGAACTCGGTGTCCTGGCTGACTCACAAGGTTTTCCCGAACACTCACATGTGCTGAGCACTTTGCATACCTTCCCGTGGTGGGATTATGGCCTCCACTGCAGATTTGGAAGCTGAGGCTCACTGAGAACCCAGGTCACACAGCCAGACAGCAGGGGATCCGGAAGCCCTCCCCAGCCTACCCCGGCCCTGCCCACCAGGCATCAGGTCAGCCGCCTTCTGGCTCACAACAACACCCCCCCCCTCAGCTGGTCAGGTGGCCAGTAAGCACACCACACATGGCAGTACATGGAATAGGACCAGCATCCCAGTGGGCAGACTTACCCAGTGATTAAAGCATGGAGCCTGGATCCCAACCCCAGCTCTGCCGCCAACGCACTGTGTGACCCTGGGCAACTCCGGGCAAGTCCCTGAATTGACCTCCCAGGGGTGCAGGGAAAAGGAAATGGGTTCCTACGTGGATTCAGTGCTTAGAACAGGGCCTGGCCCACGTAGGAGCCAAAGAAGAGTCAGCCACTATTAATTATATCACAGACTCATTTGCTGCCTCAGCTCACACTTGCCCACGAATCACATGTGCCTACTCAACCCCCCCCCACCTCAAACATGTGCCCACCTCCTGCCTGAGAAAGCCTGGGCAGTAAGGGTTTCCAGAACTCTGGCATGACCGCGGCGCTGTCTGCCACGGGCCCTGCATTCCAGGAATGTTCCACCCCAACATCATGTGTTCCCAGAGTGCACCGTGCTCTCTCCAGGCCACATACCTTTGCACTCGCCAATCTTTCTACCTGGTGCGCCTTTCTGTGCCTTCCAGACCCCATCCCGGGGCAGAACTGGGCTCACGTGCCTTGCGTACGTCCCACTGTGGTCAGGGCACCTCTGGCTCCGAGGTGTGCTCTGACGTGTCCCTCCTCGGGGCAGGGGCTGGCTCAGAGTCCTAGCTGGGTCCCCATGGTCCAGCCCAGGGCCTGGCTTAGAGACGGGCCCTCCAGGCCAGCTTGTCAAACAAGTAACTTGAGGGACAAGATCAGAGGGGAAAAGCAAGCTGACAAGAAGCAACATAAAATGACTGAGAATTAACATCTTTCCAGGAAATGCTCCTCCCAGAAGATGATTTCTGTGTGTCGCTGATAAAAATAGGGTGTTTCCTCAATCTTCGCAAGGGGCCCACGGGGGCTTTCTTAAAATGTAATGTAGGATGTAGCTAATGGGAAGGAAACTGAGATGCTGGAAATGGCAGCTTATCTGTCAGGAAGCAGCTCTGTGATGACTCAGCCTTACACTAGTGGCTAGACCACCAGCCTACGCCGCTACCCACCACCTAGCACATAGTAGGTGTTCAGTGGGGAGCGGAAGGGAGGAAATCATGTAAAGAGAGAATTTAAGGAGCAGTAACATGAACCCTTGACCTTGACCGGAACTTTCTGATTTATGGGTCACTTTCACCCACCATCCTCGCATAAATCCTCTGAAACCGGAAGCACAGGGGTCATTAAGACCATTTGATGGTTACAGAAACCGATGCTCTGAAACCAACTCAGGCCAAGTTCAGAACAAAGGAAAGATGTGAGACCACGAAGTCAAAGGAAAGGCTGCATAGACGGACCCCAGGAGGGTGGGATCCAGGGCAGCTCTGGGGACCGCAGCAGCAAGAGACCCCAGATCTTCTCCAGACAAGGCTTCTTCTCAGGTGACAACACTCCAGTGACTTTATCTCTGGCTGGAGTTGCCGGATAAATACAGGGCTCTCAGCTGAGTTTGAACGTCAGATAAACAATAATACATCATTTTTAAGTATAGGTCCCAAATACGCCTCAGGGTGTCTACTTCTACAGTTACACCAGAGTAGTCTGGGTGCCATGACAGATGGGCACAGCCGCTGGGAAGAGACGCTGGGCTCTACCAGAGTTTGGGGGTACGTGTGCCTCTCAGAGGACTCACCCGGCAGCCTTCTGAGGACTGGCGAAGTCGCCCAGGTCCTCAGGGGCAGAGCAGCTGGAATATTTTGGCCTCTGAAAAGGTAAAACCCCTCATGCTCTGAGTCGGCACGGGCCGTATGCTTGCACACGCCAGATCTGGCTCATACAAGCTGTGCCACGTGGGACAGGCTGCTAATCTCTCTGAACCTCCATGTCCGTATCTGCAGCAGGGGGTTAACCCCCCACCCCACCCCCACCCCCACCATTTCTCAGCATTGTGAGGATGTAAGAGAGCACAGCGCAGTCGGTAAATATTAGCCCTGGTAACCTCGCGAGCCGTGCCGACTTCTGCTCCTACCCCCAAGCTCCCTCCTCTGCTCTTACGGTCACAGTCCCCGCATCGAGCACGTCTAACAACTCCGTTCTCAGGCTACCTGCGGTGGAGGGCCCTTAACTCGCACCCACGCCAGGGGCGGGCCCTGACCTAGGTCTGGCCAATCAGAGCACAGCACCATCCCGGCCGCAGTAATTGGTTCAGGGATGAGCACATGACCGACGCCAGCCAATCGAAGCCAAGGAAGCTACGATCTGCGCTCATGGGGAGTGGCTGTGAAAGGGCAGGTGTCTTTCCTGGGCTGCCCCCTGTCACCCGCAACCAGGGAGGAAAACTGCCCGGATGTGTGTCGGCACAGAATAACGAGCAGGACTATAGGATGGGAGGACACACTGTCTAGTGAGATTCTGGATCAAACGGGCCCTGAAGCCAGAGACCCCTCTGCTTTGAGTAAAGGAAATGAGAAACTCCCATAAACCAGGGTCAACAGGTTCCTGCCCCGTGTAACTGAGAAGACCCTTCCTTATTCATGACTGACTGGTGTCTGGCTTCTCAGCCTGGAGCCAGAGAATCTCTGTACCCCTCACCCCTCGTAGCATGTAGCATCCTGTTTCCATGGAAACGAACCCGAGTGGTTATCATGGCTCTCATCCACTCGATTCCACAAGCAAATAAAGAAAACCATCCACCCCAAGGTTCCCACTGGAATCTTCTCAGATCTACACCCACCCAGTTCAGCCAGTTCAGCTTAAAGAAAGCGGCCCCAGATGCCCTCGCCCCCAGCCCCGCAGTGCCTGGGCACAACAGACTCCAAACAAACATGTCATAGAAACTCCCCCTCCATGCTGGCCCAGAGCCAAGCCCTGGGAACTCCACGATGATGAGTCAGCCTCAGCCTTGCTCTCAGAGCACTCAGGCCGGGAGCAGACAGACCTGTAGAGCCCAGGAGAAAGCAGGATGTAAAGATGTGAAGACCAGGAGGGGGTCCTGGCCCTGCTGACACACGGAGTGCTTCCCTGACTCACAGATGATGCACAGAGAGTCATGCAGGAGGGAGGCCAGCTCCAAAGGCTTCTGGAAACAGCCACAATGATGACATTCTGACACCCATAACCACAGCCCGGTCTGCTAGCAGGGACAGGCCTCGGCACAGCTTGCCTGACTTGGTATTTGACTTTAGAGCCAAGAGCAAACAAAGAAACTCAGACCCTAGTTGAGGAATGTGGCACACTCTGAAAGTTGCCCACATAATGTGCATTCTCTCTTCTTGCAATCCTGCCCAGCCCCAGGGAACAATTCTTGGTCGATTGAGCCAAATCCAACGATGTTTTCTATTTTCCGAGCTTCCCCCGCAGCTGAGGACGGCCACAAGACCCAGTTCTGGTCAAATATGCTGGCAGGGGGTAAAGATCTAGGAAAGAAAAGGTGGTCTTTCTGATCCAAGTGGACAGGTGCGGCTGGCATAGCCCCGTCTCCCCTTCCATCCTGCCCTCCTTCAGTGCAGACACGAGGCTCAGCCTCAGCAGTTGCCTTGTGACCATGAAAGAAAGGCCCAGAAAATCACAGCTGTTAGCCTCCATGTCCCAGAGCCACCATCAGTACCCACCCACCTCAAAATTTCATGTCATGTCTGAAAAAAACACCCCAGGACTTGCTCAAGCCATGGCTGGTTGACTTTTCTGCTACTTGCAGTCAAGTGCATCCCGGCAAGCCACGCAGAACAAGGACTCAATCTCAGCCCATGGAGACAAGCTCCCTGGGTTCCCTGCCTGGCTCTTCCCCTTATCAGCTTGTGACCTTGAAGAGGTCGCTCCTTGTTACCGTGCCTCATCTGTGAAATGGAACTGACCACGGTGTGTCCCTCAGAGAGCTAGTGTGAAGATTAAACCAGATAATGCACAGCTTGGGCCCACAGTGAGTACTCAGCAAAGAGCAGATGCTCTTATTTTTTTTTTATCACATCCCTGGATGAAGCCTGGGAGGACTCCATTCCCTTTGCTTTCTAAAGAACCACCGACAGGCACTTTGGACAAAAGGAACTCTCAGCAAGCGACTGCAGAGGGGACGTGCCTGCCTGCTCTTTTTAGAAAGCTCTAGTCCAGGGTTGAGGAACAATTCTTATTGACATTTTGTTTCCCAAGAGCCTGTAAAAGTCGGGGGGAGGGAGAGGGAAAGCAGTTCCCCATGCGGGCTCACTCACTCAAGAGAAGGTTTCCAGGGTATGATAAACTCTGACCCAGCCGCTCCCCAGTCCCTGGCCGAGGTGCTGAATGACTGACGTCATTGCTACTTGTGTTAGGATTTTTAATGATGATAGAAATTCTTATGGGGAGCCCTCGCGGTTCTGTTCATGCAGTATGTCTACTTGTCATGAGAATTAATTCAGATCCTGGCCCTCTCATGCTTCTTCCCCTTCCTGTGGCTCCCAGAATTGGGAGCCATCATCTCCACTTGAAGGGTGAGAGCATCCTGAGGGTCAGAAGAACAGCATCAGGGCCACCTGGGCAGTTGGTTAAAATGCAAATTCCTAGACCCTCCATATTTCCTGGGTCTGGATCCCTGGGTTGAGGCTCAGGAATCTGCATTTTTAAATGTTTGTTTATTTGAGAGAGAGACAGAGAGAGCATGAACAGAGGAGGGGCAGAGAGAGAGGGGGAGACACAGAATCTGAAGCAGGCTCCAGGCTCTTCTTGAGCTGTCAGCACAAAGCCCAACACGGGGCCCAAACTCATGAACCGTGAGATCATGACCTGAGCTGAAGTTGGACACTTAACCGGCTGAGCCACCCAGGCGCCCCGCAGGAAACTGCATATTAACATGTACTTCCAGAGATCCTGTTGCCCCTTGAATTTTGAGGAGCACTGAGATGGCGTGTAAGGCTGTGCACATGTTGGAGGAGCAGGGAAGTTGCCCATTCCTGTGTGCTGGTACGCATCCCTTAGGTGCTCCATTTTCCACACCGAGGCTCTCTCTGGGATGCCGTCACAGTTAGAAGCTTTCAAGGGCTTTCAGGCTCAAGGCGGCTCCTGTTTCCTGCACTCATCCAAGGCAGGACCACACCAGCCATGACCTTGGCAAGGCTCTGGCTCAGCCTCTTCGTGGAGAGGTCGCTGCGGCCCAGTCCTGCTTCACTTAAGAGAATCATCATTGGAACTCTTGGGGAAGCTTTTAACAGAAGTGCTCAGGCCCTTCCCCACAGCGGGGCCATGGCCATTCACGTTTTTGGTTAGGGGAGGAGGTAAAATTACCAGCATAATGCACCAAGGGAGACATATAGATAAAGACTATTTCAAGTTCAACAAAATGCCATTGAATATTTCATGACCTAATGGACAGAAGCAGAAAAGTATAGTTTAAATAAGACAGTGAGGTGGCTTAAACTATTATCCAATGATTACTGGAGGTTTGCACTCACTGAAAGGGAGTCTCTCGTGAGATGCCACAGGGCCCACTGTCCAGGGCTGATCAAGCACAGGAAGTAAATACCATGAGTGACTAAATCAAGACTCCAAGAGATCATAGTAAGATAAAATGAATAGCAATAAATGCAAAGTTTGGTACTCAGGTTAAAAAAAAAGATCAACTGCGGGGCGCCTGGGTGGGTGAGTCGGTTGAGCGTCCGACTCTTGATTTCAGCTCAGGTCATGATCTCGCGGGTGTAGGATTGAGGCCCACGTCGGGCTCTGTGCTGATGGTGCAGAGTCTGCTTGGGATTCTCTCTCTCTCTCTCTCTCTCTCTCTCTCTCTCTGCCCCTCCCCCACTCTTGCACACATTCTCTCTCAACAAATAAATAAATAAACTTAAAAAAAAAAAAAAAAGACCACCTGTTTTTCATTCCAGGGAGAGAGAGACCTGGCTTGGAAACTGAACACAACCAGGGGGCAGCAGGGAGCACAGCCACTCAGCAGGTCATCACAGGGCACTGGGATAAGGGCAGCCCATTCTCTCAGCCCCATGAGTCATCACTGGGAGGTGGGGACCTGTCTCCCCACCCCCGCCAAGCACTACGACAGCCTGAACAATGCCAGCAGATGAAGCTGCCTCACCTCTCCTTTGACAAATGGTGGGAGGTGTTGGGGACATTTCATATGGAGGAAAGGAGCCACCTTCCAAATTCTGAAGGACTGTCATAAGTCTGTCATGACAGAGATGCTCCTGCCCGCAGGCTCTGGGACCCCTGCGTGATGGGGCCCTTGCTCCCCTCCCTGCCCTCATCTTTCGGCACCCCCCCAGGACCCCTAGACTCCAACGTCCCCCCTCACGCCCCTTCCCCAACAGCCCCTGAGGCCCTCTGCATGCTGTTCGCTCGACCCAAGATTCCCTTCCCCCATCCTCCGCCTGTTCAGCTCTTACTCACTGCCCAGGCCTCTCTTCTTCGGGGAGGCATACGCTGACCCTCTGACGCTGACCCCCTGTGCAAATCGGGTCCCTGCTCCGCGACCTCATGGTCCTCTATGCTCGTTTGCAGCTACATGGATCCCAATCTAGGATTCATTTAGAAATGTATTCTCGGTTTTGTATCTGTTTCCTAAACCATGAGATCACAATGGCATCTGTCTTGTTCATCTCGTGGCCCCCGCTGCCCAGCACAAGGCCTGGCATATAGTAGGTGCTCAATAAATGCTAATTTTCATAAAGGAGTAAGTGAACGAATGTTCTCATCAGATGGGAGCTACAAGAAGACAAATTCGGCTCAGTGAAAGAATTTTCTAGCATGTCAGGCTGTCCCCGTCTGGGACTGGCTGCCATGTGAGTTCCCCACGGTGGCAGCAGGCAAGCAGAGGCGGACTGGATATGGAGATGAAGGCTCTGACCTCCAAGGAACCTTCCAGCGTGGAGCTCCTGTCTCTTCCACAGCTTGAAAAAGGAGACAGTAATTTGGGGAAGGGGAGGAGCAGGAAGGAAGAAAACGTCTTTGGGATGTCAGGCCTGTTACTTGGGAAACAGAACATTTATAGCACCAAGCTGGGCTGGGGCTGGGGGGCTGGGCTCTGGAGCCTCAGGTCGTGGCTTCTCTCCTGCCCTCGGCATCTACACTGTCCCTAGGCACAAAGGACAAGGAGGACCTTGAGAATAAGACAGGTCTGAGTCACCTGAATGTGTTCAGGACTGCAGCAAAGAAGTCTCCCACTGAACCTGCCCCCGAGCCAGGACCAGCCACATAATGTGTGGGTCCCAGTACTAAACGTAAATGCAGGGCCCTCATTCGAAACTTGCTGAGAATTTCAAAACCATGAGAACAGAGCATTAAACCAGGCATGGGGCACTCTGTGCACATGCACACAGCTGTCCCTCACCCCCAGGAGGGTGCTGGCCTGTGAACCCCACCCAAGGGCCATGAGAAGATACCAAACAGACCTTGGCACTCCTCACTGTGCTCAGCTTAGATCTCCATTGTCTTCATTTATAAATATGAGCAGACAGCGGGGGGTCGGGGGGCCGCATGAGGCGAAAGAGACTCTTCAAGTCAAAAGGGCAAGGGGGGGATGCTCAGAGGAGGCCATGAGTGGAACCGGCAAAGCAAACGACCTCCTCGAAACATGAGTCAAGAAAAATTGTCCTTGGGGCCTGGGTGGCTCAGTCCCTTAAGCATCCGATGGCAGCTCAGGTCATGATCTCGTGGTTCATGGTTCATGAGTTTAAGCCCCGCGTTGGGCTCTGTGCTGACAACTCAGAGCCTAGGACCTGCTTCGGATTCTGTGCCTCCTGCCCTCTGCCCCTCCCCTGCTCATGCTCTGTGTCTCTGTCTCTTTCTCTCAAAAATAAATAAAGATTGAAAAAAAAATTAATAGAAAAAAATTGTCCTAAAACTTGGAAATAAGGCAGAGGGAGGGCACTATTTCTCACAATGTCATTTTGGAGCATTATTTAACAGACCCATCTAAGGATTGTTTCACGATCCAGGGAAATATGCCTTTGATTCACTATTTACTATTAACTAAAGGTCTTGCTGCTGTGAAATTACATGTTAACCTGCAGATTCTCATAAGTGATTTCTGTGCATTAGAAAGAATAACCCCTAAAGTTATGGCTTTATGACCCTGTAGGCCACTAACCAGCTTTGTTTCCGACCTAATTCTCTTATCCCCCCATATTCTCTCTCCAGTGCCCATTTTCCTAATTCTGCTGATTACCACCCTGTTGGCTCCTCATTAACGAGGTGAATAAATCACGTGCCTTTTAAGATTTGTGTGCGGGTCATTTTTTTTGTTTAACTCTTTGGAAATTACACTTTGATTTCATGAGCAGGAAAGGACTGTTAAGAAGCCTAATTAATATCCGTAAGAGCAGAGAGACTATGGCATCCATAAAACAAGAGCAGATCCAAGCTGCTGTGAAAAATAAGAAACCTGGGAAGGAGAAGCGGTCTTGGGAATGAACAAGACAAAGAGGAGAGGAACGATTCCAGAAGGGGCAGTAACTGGAGGAAAGGACCACCGTTAGTGATTCAGAAGACAAGTCAAGGAATTCTCTTCCAGTACAGAGGGAATTTTCGAGAGAAAGGAGGGAGAATGCAGAGAACAGATAGAGTGGGGAAATATCCACTTCCTGGGAATTCCAGGAGGCTGCAGAGAAGAATGGGCAATAACCAAAGAAGCAGCAATAAAAGGAATTTTTTCTTTTTTTTTTTTTATTTTTTTAACGTTTATTTACTTTGAGAGAGAGAGAGACAGAGTGAAAGCAGGGGAGGGTCAGAGAGAGCGGGAGACACAGAATCCAAAGCAGGCTCCAGGCTCTGAGCTGTCAGCACAGAGCCCAATGTGGGGCTCTAACTCACGAAGCATGACATCATGACCTCAGCTGAAGTCAGACACTCAGCTGACTGAGCCACCCAAGTGCCCATAAAAGAAATGTTTTCTGACTAAAAGGAAAATGTCAGTTCTAGAAGGCCCCACAGGGAGCAGTTCTACACCTAGACTTGCCCTAGTGAACTCTCTGAATTCTGAAGGTAAGGAGAAAACCCTATCAGTTTCTGGCAGGGAAGAGCCAGGAAAAAGAAATAGACTTGAACGAGACTCCCTGCAATACGAGTTTGTGGATTTGAATGGGACCACATGCCGGGCTCTGGGGAGACAAATTAGGACTCCAGAGCAGACAAAAACCGTCCTTCACACAGGAAGGACACACACAGAAAGATCAAAGGGACATATGTTTGGACAGGCAAGACTGAAAAAATGATGCTATCCAAACACCTTGTCTTTCAAAAACACCTTCTTTTTTTTTTTTTTAAATGTTTTATTTCTTTCTAGGAGAGAGAGAGACAGCGTGAGCAGGGGAGGGTCAGAGAGAGAGGGAGTCACAGACTGAAACAGGCTCCAGGCTCTGAGCTGGCAGTCAGCACAGAGCCCGACGCGGGGCTCGAACCCACGAACCGCGAGATCATGACCCGAGCGAAAGTCGGACGCTTAACCGACTAAGCCACCCAGGCGCCCCTCAAAAACACCTTCTTAAGCGTGTCCTCCAGCCAGACCAAAGTGAGGAGAATGAAGTTCTTGACAGAAGGATGGCATGGCTCACAAGAAAACATTATGAAGCCCATATAACTTCCAGCGAGGTCTAAACAAGTGACAGAACGGCTGTGACATTGAATTCTGTTCTCAGGGAAGGGTGCTGAGATGACATATAACATTTTTTAAAACATTAGTGGACAAATCATTTCATTTCAGAGCATCCCTGTGGAGTTCAGCATTTCTTGGTGGCACTGACTTTCCATCTCGGCCATGTGCCCCGCCCCTCCCCGGCCCCGTCTCAATGGCATCTCACACAGGCGCATGCACGCACACTGACACACACACACACACACACACACACACACACACATAGATGAATACATGCACTGTCGCGTACACTGACACACGCGCACGGGCCTCCAGCCTTTTCCTCTCCTCCTCTGTCTCTCCTCCTTCTCACTTGGGCTCTACGACCCATTACTGGGCATGGTTAACACCTCCTCAACCTTTAGCTCTTGTGTGTCGCCTGCTCAGGGAAGTCCTGAAGTCCCCAAGCCCCCAGCCTGGCTCAGAGATGCTCTCAGAAAACACAGTGCTCTTCCCAGAGCCCTTATCCCCTGCGGGTGTGAAACGTTCACCACCACACCTGTTGGGTGCCTCTCCCCAGTCAGTGGCTGGGAAGGACCAGGCCTATTCTGCATTTGCTGTCCTTCATACCCCATTCCTAGGACAGTGCTGACACTTAGTAGGAGCTCATTCAACCTGTGGCTGCTGGGTGAGTGCACAAATAGCCACCAGCCCCATTTGACCCAAGAAAGAAGGAACAAGGCACAAAGCAGGCTCTAAGATGCTCCAAATGGGCTAAGTTGCAACCTGGCTTCTCCATGACCGTGGCTTGTGTCAGAAGCAACCGCGGTTTGGAGTCACATATTTCCCGGGTCTGTGCTCTATCTCCAACTTACCGAGTGATCTAGGGTAGTAAAAATTCTAGCTAACGTTGAGCGGGTGCTCATTTTGATGTAGCTATAATTGTTACCTCCATTTTACAGATGAGGAAACTGAGGCTTAGAGAGGTTAAGTCGCTTTCTCGGGTTCATACAGTTAGTGTTAAAACAGACCCAGTATGAGCTGACAGCGCAGGAGGACACATGACTCACCAGAGAGGGGAGGAAGGAGCGTCTGTCTGTCCAGGCGTTCAGCGAAGGGCCGTCATCCCTCCCACCCCAGGGGTCCAGGAGGGCCCTACGCAATGCAGCGTCATTATTCTCACCAAGAAGCCCCACAGAGCATTTCAGGTCTGCCTGGTGTGCACCAGAGGCTAAGACCTGTCTGATGCACACAACCTACCCTGCCATGACAATGAAGAAATCCAGTCGGTTCCATGTGTCCCCAAGGTAGCACTTCTTGCCAAAAATGCCCAGGGCCACCATCTTCAGCACCATCTCCATGGCAAAGAAGACGAAGATGAAGTCATCAAAGACCTGCAAGGGCAAGAGGAAGGCAAGAAGCAAGGGACAGTATGAGGGTTGGGGACACAGTATGAGGTAGAGACACAGGCACGGACACGAGTGGCCTGGAAGAGACCTGGACACGTCTCCTCTCGGGCAGGAAGAGAACCTCAGAGATCCTGGCCCAGTGGAGTCATTTCACAGTGAGGAGACAAAGGCCCAGAGAGCGGAATAAACTTGCCCAAGGTCACACAACCACTCTTTTTCCCTCAAGTCAGGCATACGGAAAAGAAACCCAGGGGAGGGCGGGGCAAAGGGCTCCCCTAATAATAACTGTCAAGCCCTGGGCTAGACGTCCGACTTTCATTCTCTTTTCTAATTCTCACAGCAACCCGATGGATAATGAGGAAACAGACTCAGGGCGGTGAAGCGACTTGCCCCATGTCACGCGGAAGGTTAAGTGGCAGAACCAGCACTGACATTCAGATCTATTTGACTCCAAAGGCCACGTGGAAGGAACTTTCTCAAAACCGACTGGACACCCCTCCAGGAAGCTTTCAGCGCTGCTTCTTCTGTTCAGAAAGGAGGCCCCGAATGTGTCCCTAAGCATGGGCTCAGGTGAGTGAGTATGTATTTCCTGAGGACAGGGTCTGGGTAGAATTCCTCTTTCCAGGATCAGTGAGGGCTGTCGTCAATTCAGTTCAATAAATGAACCCACTTGCTGTGTGCTGGGGCGGAGGCTAGGGGTCGCCGACATAGAAAGGAGTCTTTGGTGAACCCAGCCCTGGCTAGGAAGCCAGCCTAGTACCCACTGAGGTTCATCAGTTCTAACTCCACCCAGGGGCCCAAGGCTGCATGAGGAGCTTGTCAACCACCCAAGACCCAAGATCCACCCCAGAGATTGACTCTACAGATTTGGGATGGGCCAGGTCTGGATTCTTAACAAGTGCCCCCAAGGCATTCTGAAACCCTGGGCTGCTCCAGAAATGCTGAGCCCTGTGGAAACACGGGAGGAATTCCTCCCAGGACGAATCTGGCTTTCCCAGGGAGAGGACATGAGATGAGGATTACAAATGATTACAGATGTTTATACCCATCTGTCAAAAGGGTACGACCCTAACATCCTGCACTTCAGATAGACAAGTTCTGCATGGGGTCATGGCAGGGACCAAAGATGAGGCCCCCCACCTGGGGCCTCGGAGATGAAAACAGGACAGATACTGGAGGCCGGCTCCTGATGGGCACTGAGAGACAGTTATGAAACTTGGCCTTTATTGCAAGAGCACCAGGGAGCTAAGGGCAGGCTATGCGCAGAGGAGTGTCAGGGTCACTTGTGCCCTACTGGCATGGGGCAGTATGGTCAGTCTGGGGTTGGGGAGAGCAGGAGAAGACTTGGGGAGGCACTTAGATGGGGGAAGATGGGAGCCTAGACTAGGGCAGAGGCTCCAAAATGTAGAGGAGGGGACGGAGGGGAGAGAGGATCAAGAAGGGTCACCGGTAAGACCATTTGGGAGTCATGAAGAAGACAGCCAGCTGAGCGAGGGAAGGCCATGAGCATGGCAGGCAAGGGGGAAGTATGGCCGGTGGGCGGGGGCATGGTGGGTGGGCGGGGCATGGCAGGGGCGGGGCATTGCTCCTGGGGGCGGGGCCGCGGAGGCGGGGCGGGGCAGAGCAAGCCAGGCAGGGCTGGCGGGCCTCACCTGCAGGATCTTGCAGCGATCGGACAGGCAGTCCATGTCGTCGCAGGGCTGGTACATGCCAAGTGTCACACAGTTCAGCAGGATCACCAGCATGCTGACACATTCAAACCATGTACACACCGAGTCAAGGAACGAACAGTCGGGAAGAAAGTAGCCATGGGAAGGCTGAATGCACCCTGGAATATAAATACCCCCCCATCGACCACGAACACAGGCGTACACCCGGTTCCCCTCCAGATGCCTCCTCTGAGTGGACCAATGCCCAAGTTTTGAAGGACCTTGGAGACCGAAGACCAGCCTGTCCATCTCACAACAGACATGGCTGCCAGTGTCAAACCCATCAAAGAACCCAAACCCTGCCAACCCTACTGCTTGAGAGGACCCCTCCCCGACCTCCTTGCCCCAGCCTGAGAGTCCCCCTCCAGACCAGGAAAGGAGAAGTCCCCAAGGACCCAGCTGGCAGGCCATCTCTGGGTTATCCCTGCCTCTCCACCTCTAACCACCTTCCCCTGACTGTCATTGACTCCCTTCTCCGACCTCCTCTCCCCTCCCCTGACCTAGGCCTCCTCCATGCCTGCCCCAGGCCTGGAACTGGAGGAACCAAAGGGCCTGTCCAGTGTGGCTGAGATGGGCTGGACACCCCGTCCTTCTCTCCTCTTCCATGGGCGGGGTTAGAACTCATCACCAGATTCTGCAATATCTGAGCCTAGGCCCTCCCCAGCCTCTGCATCAAGGACGGTGGAGCTCAGCCTTCACAGGCCTGCTGAGGCAGGAGATCTGCAGCCAGCAGCTTCGGGCAGGGCCTCCAAAGTTGTCTTGTGGGCGTGCTTGCTGTCTTCATTCACAGCGGGAACCTCCATTCCGAGGGACGGGGGCTTTGCATTCATACCTCTAACAGTGACAGGCATCCAGTTGGAGCTCCGTTGCATGAATAAGTAAATCTCTATGGGCCTTGCCCGCTCTGACATCCAGTGATTCTTGAGTGTCTTCAAACAAAACCCTGGCCCCTTGCTCTAAGCTGGGATGTAGCCACACTGGCCAGACCTCACCCAGCGGGGGGTGAACACCTCTTGCCTGATGGGAGACTGACCTGGTTTCCCTGGCAACGGCCTCCCTCTCATCCCTGCTCACCTTGGGATGCTGCTTGCCTTCCCACCTCTCCTTCAGACCCTCCTCGCCCAGCCTCGCTCCTTCCTCCTCCTCCTCCCGCCCCTCCCCCAGCCCGCTGCCACTCTCCCGCCACAGCCTGTAATTAATTGCAGTCACTGCTAGGGCCCCCTTCTAGCCTGAGCACTGCTCGGGCACCAGCTTCATCATTAATTAACTTTTTTGAAGTTCAAGCGTTCTAATTACCAGTGAACATCCCTCACCCCCCCTCCTTGTTTTTTTCCCCTTTTCCTGCCATGCTTTCTTTCCTTCCAGCTGCCTCCTCTGTTCCCTCTGCCCTCCCTGCCAGCTTCAAGTTTAAAGTGCACTTAACAGGTATCTCCCGGGAGCCTGGAACCCCCACCACTTCCTCACCAGAGCCCTGAGCGATAGAGGTCAGCAGGCCCATTTTCCAGATGAGGAAAATGAGGCTCGGAGGAACGAGGGGTCTCGCCCAGGTCACGCCGCTGGGAGGTACCAGAGCTGAGGTTCGCAGCAGGCCTGCCGGACGCCAAGGGCACTGTTCTCCTCTGGGACTCGTGGCCTATCTCTGCCCGTGACTTCCTCCTCCCTCCCCTGAGGCCTCAGACCACGCCCACTGTCTCTCACCTGGGCCCTTACACAGCCTCCCTATTAGCCTCCAGTGCCGGGCTCTGCCCCTCCAGTCTGCCCCACACGGTCATCCGGCAAGCTCTGCGTGCCACCTAAGCACTTTGAGCCTTACCTCATTTAATTCTCCGAGTGCTATTTGAAAGTTCCATTGACAGACGAGGAAGCTGAGACCCAGAGGGGAACGTGATTTGCCCAAGGTCACCAGCTGGAAGAAGAGCTGAGATACAAAACCAGAGCGAGCTGTGCTTTGCCTCCAAGCCATTTTGCCACTGCCAGGTTCATCTGCCTGAAACACGGCTCCGATGATGCCTTTCCCCTATTCAAAACCCTTCACAGCTCTGTCATCCTCCTTAGCCTCACACCCAAGGCTGCCTACACAGTGGACTCTGTGAATTCTGGCTTTATCTCCTATTAGCCTTGGCATCCACTGAACTTCTGGCTGTCCCCAGGCATACCCTTTGCACGCACCTCCTTACTGTCTCCACCAGGCCAAACTCCTGCTCATCCTTCACAGCCCAGTTCGTCTGTCCCTTCTTCTTAAAACTTCCCTTGAAGCACCTTTTCCCATTCACAAGGTGGTGGCTCAGCCTCCTCTCCGGAAATGCTCCCTGTCCACCTGGTCTAGCTTGCACCACAGGTATGAACTTGGCAGTAACCATGACTACTGCATGTCAAGTCCCAAGGGACATGGCCCTGGCTCTCAACACAGCTCACGGTCTGGGGAAGCGAGGGGGGTAGGGGGGGAGAGGGGGGTCAGATGGGAAAACAGGCCTGGAGAGCTGGAGTGACTTGTCCAAGGTCACACAGCCAGTAAGTAGCCCAAGCGCCCTGACTCAGTGGCGCCCAGAGCCCCCGCGTGGGGGTGCTTCTGTTGTTACCCACTGTACTGAGTGCCTTGGTGAGGCAGATGGAGTGGCTTTCACCTCTACATTGCTCAGCTTTAGACATTCAGAGGTGGACAGTCTCAGCCCTGCCCCCAAGGCACTCGGGGAAATCCCAGATGGCAGAGTCTGGGTCCTTTCCAAGAGCCCGTGAGGCTCAGAAGTCAGGCCAGAGCTGGCACTGCTGCTCATGGTTGCTGACATGCTCCCCGCTGGCTCAGGGATCAAAGGCACCAGCCCTCCTTGAAGCTGAACCAGACCACGCAGCATGGGGAAGGAGACTGTCAGAGGGAGTCAAGGTCTCCAGGCTACCTGGCCCGATGCCTAATGTTTCCACCATTAGTCACAAGCAGTGAGGAGCTCTGAGGGCACATGACTCTGGGGTTCAGGGACAATTCCAGGCAGGACAGAGGCCCCAACAGGGTGGTGAGGATTTCTAGGTAATAGGGCAGGCCAGGACTTGAGTGCTGGCTCCACAAAGGAGTCTTCAATGGCTCCCATGGTCCCTCACAGCCAACTCAAAGCCACCTGCCTGGCACCTGAGATTGTACAGTGGGGATTCTGTCACCTTACCGGCTTCATCGCCCACACCCTCACTCCTATCAGGGTAACCTCTGTCACAGAACAACTCCACCGAGGCCCTCAAAAAGCAATGAACCCAAGCCGCCATTGTGCAGGCAGGAAACAGAGGGACAGAGAGCCATCCTAGCAACCCAGCAAGCCAAGAGCAGAAGGGACCCTTAGACAGAAGACCACCCCACCCACTGGGGACCCTGAGCCATGGCTGAAATTCAAACAAATGCCAAAACCCTGAGTTTCCCCAAACGGCCAGGTTCTGCACGAGTAGCACCTGCTCAGCACAGCCACCTGATTCGATCCCGGCAGCCAGGGGCACCTTTGAGGAACAGGGATGGGGGACCCAGCCGAGTTTCCTGGCAGACGAAACCTTCCCAAACACCCACCTAGCTCTGGGAGAAGAAAACAAAAGGACCTTGGGAGCTGCTGAGGCCACCCCCACCCCCACCTCTGGCCACCGCCCACTCTGTGGCCTGGCCCCCATCCCGTCCCCCCTGCTCTGCTGACGGTACCTCCCAGGGTCCTCAGAACCAGGCCCCAACAGCCCAGCAGTGAACTGATGAGCACATACTGAGCATCTGCTGTGTGCCAGGCCCCGGGTTAACAGCGGCGACGACAGTAAAAATGGCCAACATTTCTCAAGTGCTCTTGAGCATTTGTGTACCAAGGGGCTTTCCAGTCCAGCAGCATGTACTATCTCATTTAAACCCTACAGCAAGCACCTGAGGCAGGGAGCCCAGATGCTGCAGAACACAGCCTGTGTCACTGTGGACTTGGGACCAAGTCCCGGAAACTGGCAGGTACTGCTGTCATGACCGTTTTAGAGATAAGGAAACAGAAGCACGGAGCGCTGGCTCCAAGGGCCCCAGCCCCAGCCATCGAGGGTCCTGCAGCTGTTACGGCAGGATTTGAATCTGCCCCCTGCATCCCCGCTGACTCCGACCCGCCCCCCCCCACCATGTTCTCAGCCACGTGTTCCTCTGCTCCCAGGTACAGAGCATGCAATGTGAGAGACCCTTGACTGGCAGGTGCTTAGCGGAATTATGTGCTTTTTCCTTCTTGCCTACATCGGCTCCTCCAGTCTGGGCCTGGGTCATCGAGTCAGGAAGGATGATATTCCGCCCTTACATGGCTGGGAAGGACCATCCTAGTAAGAGAAACTATTGGAGGGGGGGCAGGGGGTGGACGAGGAGCTGGCAAGGGGAGGCTGGTGGTCTCAAAAGCCTCCCGTCAGTAAGAAATCAAGCTGGACCAGAGTTGTAACTCCACCGCAAGTCCCAACTGCTGTCTTGAAAGCTGGAGGGACAGTGTAACTGGGAAGCCACCAGGCCCGGGGGCCTCCTCAAACCTGCCACTTCCCAGAGAGAAGAGGAACCGGATGGAGGGGCAGTGCCTGACGCCCCCAGCAGGCCCCTCGGGGCAGCCTCCTCTCTGGGAGCCGGAGCCAGAGGCTAGCACGGTTACCATGGTGACCACCACCCTCCATCCGGTAGGCCCAGATGACAGTCTTAGTTTTTGTAATCCAGAGGGCTTCTGGGAGGGTGGCTGGGGGCAGGAGTGCTGGGTTTGGCCGAGCCAGCCAAATTTGTTTTTATTTTTGTCAAATCTGAAATCGGATCCATTTCCCAGGGTGCACCTCCGTTGTCTAAATAAATCAAGTGCAGGCAGAAGCTGGAAACTGCCTCCTCCTGGGCCAGAGAAGCAGCAAAGATGGACCAGCCTCTATGTGGGGGGTCCTTCCCCTGTCCTCAGCGAGTCCCAGGATAAAGGCTCAGGACTCTGCTCTCCAAAGGCTGGGGCCCAAGGTTGCAGATCCCGGTTCTCAGGCCAGCTTCTACAAGGCCGGGTCCACATGCATCCACAGAGCACCTGTTGTATACCCGGCCTGGGCAGCAGTGCCCTGAAATGAACGAGGCTAACCCCTGCCCCGGAAGTACCCAGGCCATGTCCCTGCGCTGGAAGCCGGCTGTGATGTGTGGCTACCATTTTGAATGTCAACTATGCTCTAGACCCTTGGGCTTCAAAGAGGGTATCCCTTCACTACTTCATCAGTTTATTCATCTGACGTGTCTTTTTGAGCAAAAACCGCTCTGGAAAGCAGCTTGGCATCTATCAAAGCACAACGGAGAAAGAAAAGGGGAGGGCAGAGCAGGCCCAGGGTCCCACTGTCCCCACAGAGGAGGTGCCTGTGGAGAAGCCTCCTGGAGTCCTAGGGAGGCAGTCCAGATGCCTCCCCCAAGCCCTCACAACATCCTGAATATCCCCCACTTATATCAGCTATCAAACTGAGTGTGGTCAGTTCTGGCTTCTCACCGCCAACCAGGCTGTGCTCTCTAAAAGGCAGAGGGTAGGGACGCCTGGGTGGCTTAGTCGGTTAAGCGTCCGACTTTCGCTTAGGTCATGATCTCGCGGTTCGTGGTTTGAGCCCCGCGTCGGGCTCTGTGCTGACTGCCAGCTCAGAGCCTGGAGCCTGTTTCAGTCTGTGACTCCCTCTCTCTCTGACCCTCCCCTGCTCACGCTGTCTCTCTCTCTCTCTCCTAGAAATAAATAAAACATTTAAAAAATAAATAAGTAAAAATAAAAGGCAGAGGGCATCCATCCCTCTTTGTGCCCGGAGCCTGACACGGAACACTGCTCAGAGCATCTGCAGCCGCAGAAAGGAGTGAGGTCCCCATCACTCAGAGGCATCAAGGAGGCTAAAGAGGCATGTCTGTGCTGGAGGATTTTGTAGCCTCCCTTCCCACCCTGAACCACCCCCTCTTCTCCTTTTTAATGTCCATCACCCACTATTCTGTTATTCGCCGCCCCCCTCACTGAAACCCCCTCCGTCGGCCCACAGTGGCTCTGGGAACCCCAAATGAAGAAGATGCCGTCTGTGCCCCCTTAACAACCACAAGCAGACACTCGGTGGAGACACAGACAGAGGCTGAGGGCTGGACAGAGGGCTGGACATTCTCCCTCGGCTTCCTGGGGAACAGTCCTCCGCCACACGTCTCCCCTGCCTGCCAGTGACCACACACGCGCACGCGTTCGTGTGTGCACTCGCCCGGACCCCACAGCCCTTGCGGCACCCGCACACACTAACACGCATGCACACCCTCCTCCTTCCCCATCTGGCCGGCAGCCCCGGGCACGGCCGACGCGCTCTCTTGCAAACACAGCGCTCCGCTTCTCCGTACCCCCTGGGGAAGTTCATGAGCCCCTTCTCAGAAAAATGTCTTTGATGCATACATTTTATAATGCCTGGACTTAGAAAGGAAGGAAGCCAGTTATGTTAAAAGAGTTGTCAAAACATTGTTTTAAAAAAATAAACAAACTCGGATGGAGAACCACACGAGTTTCATTATCAACACAACGGGCCAGTGGCAGGTCCGATACTGTGTGACTGTAAGGCAGTGATGAAGTCCACAAGCACCACAGTGTGACAGGGAGACATCAGCGATTGCTAGTAGCGAGTCACAGCAACTGCCAGCAATCACCCGGGGCTTTGCTACCTCCGCTCATAGTAGAAAGAAAGGCGCCCTTTCAGTCAGACAGCAGTGAAAACAAATGAGCAACTTGTCCCCATCGAGTTCAAGAACCCCAGAGGCGCCTGGGTGTCTCCATCGGTGAGCATCTGACTCTTGATTTTGGCTCAGGTCATGATCCCAAAGTCGTGGGATCGAGCCTTCAGACAGGCTCCATGCTAAGTGTGGAGTCTGCTTAAGATTCTCTCCCTCTCTCCTTCTGCCCCTCTCCCCAATTCATGCCCCCCTCTTTTCTTTTTTTTCTTTTTTTTTTTTTTACTGTTTTATTTATTTCTAGGAGAGAGAGAGAGACAGCGTGAGCAGGGGAGGGTCAGAGAGAGAGGGAGTGACAGACTCTGAAACAGGCTCCAGGCTCTGAGCTGGCAGTCAGCACAGAGCCCGACGCGGGGCTCGAACCCACGAACTGCGAGATCATGACCTAAGTGAAAGTCGGACGCTTAACCATCTAAGCCCACCCAGGCACCCCGCCCCCCCTCTTTTCTAAAATAAAAAAAGAAAAGAAAAGAACGCCCAGCTAAAATCCTTGTTCTAGAAACTCTCTCCCCCTTGGGCCCTGGGCACACCTGGGTCTTCTCCAACTTCATGGGCTCTGACCCTCAAATGTTAGCCTTTCTCAGGCCCCTCACCCTCTGGTCTCCCCTCTCCTCTCCTTGACCCCACAACCACTCCCAAGGCCTCAGCTCTGATGGTGAGCCAGCTGACCAGGTCTGGAATCTGTCCCAGGCCCACTCACTGCTGAGCAACAAACCTCCCAGATGTGCCCTGGGATGTCTCTGGGAACCTCAAGTCCATCATAAGGGAGTAGGGCTAGGTCATATTCTCCCCGGACCGCCAAGTTCTCTGCACTTCCCATCCCCAATGAATGATGTTCCCCAACCCCGCCAGTGCTGGAAGTTGTGCAGGTGAGGAACCTCCAGAGGCTCCCTCCCCCTCATCCCATTGTCCCTCTAGAGACCTGTCCATCTCACCTAAATCTCTCTCCTCCACCCACAAATCTATACCCCTACTGCCCCAGGCAGGCTTCACTCCCTACTACCAACTCTGAACAGTCTCCTCCTTCAGCCTTGCCTCTTCTGCAAATCCTCCACACGCAGCCAGTGGCTTCCTCCAGCCTTCCATGGCTCCCCAATGCCCTTCCATAAAGTTTCCAAACTCCTTGGCTTGGCATTCAAGGCCCTTTGTGTAAATGCTCTTGGCCAGCCTCCTCTCTGCCCACACAACCTCTGCCTCCAACCTTGCTTGCTAGGATACACTTCATTGAAAGCGTTGTTGCACAGCTACTATGTGCAGGGCTGATGACCAAGGCCTAAAAAAGAGACACGTATTAATGGATCATGGAGCCTGTCCTCAAGTTACTCACAGTCTAGCAGTAGGTGAGGAGAATAAGTCAGATACAAAGGGCCTTATATGCGGTACAAGAAGAGGGCTTGACTAGGCATTGAGCAGGTAACAGGTGGATGGGAGATTGAGGGAAGTGTATTGATTGACACATATCTGCCGAAGAAGTGAATAGATCAATGAGTAAATGGGCTGATAGATGGATAGACAGGATGGTGGGGTAGCTCTTTGGGTCAATGGATGATTGAATGGGTAGATGGTTGTGAAGGTGGCAGGGTGGGGGAAGTCAGTGTATGCATGAATGTAAAGGCTAGGGTAGATGGATGGGTCAATGGGCAGATGAATGGATGAAGAGACGGAAAGATGGATGGATGGATGGATGGATGGATGCATGGATGCATGGATGCATGGATGCACAGATGCATGGATGCACGGATGCATGGATGCACGGATGCATGGATGCATGGATGGATGGATGGATGGAGTAGAGAACAATGAGTGGAGACATGAACAGGTGGGTGTATGGGAAGCCAGTTGGAAATGGGACGTTCCAATAAATGGCAGCTCCAGAGTTCGACCCCAAGTTTACGTGACCACAGGAAACCCTTCAGGCTGGGACTCAACACTGTCCGCTCTTCCTCCTTCAGAGATGCCCTCTCTCAGTCTCCACCCCCTTCCATGCTGTGCCCCCACTTTCAGAGCTTCCCGAGACCCCAGGGATCCCCAGGCCAGAGTTTCTCAGCCTCGGCACTATTGACATGTAGGGCCTGGTCGTTCTTTGTTGTGGGCGGCTGTCCTGTGCATCGTAGGATATTTGGCCTCCACCCACTAGAAACCAGGAGCACACCCTCCCCAAGCTGTGACAACCAAAATGGTTCCAGACATTGCCAGATGTCCTCTGGGGACAAAATCATCCCTGACTGACAGTCACCGATACAGCCTAACCTCCCCCAGAACCACTGTTTGACAGACAAGGAAACTGAGACCCCCACAGGGGGAGTGACCTGCCTGTCATGGAGCTTGCACTTACCAGACCCCAGACTGGACCTTAGGGGACAGTCAATCCTCAGTCATCTCCTCACTTGACATAGGGGTGCAGCTAAGAGCCTCTCCCCACCCCCAACTCTCTGGGAGAAGCCAGGTGCAGACCCTGAGCACCCAGCTCTCCCCACCTCCACCCTGCCCACTCACCCAGCACTCCAAGCCCTCACTTTCCTAGACAGCACCTCCTTCTCCTGCTTTCTGATATAGAAAGAAACTGTCACCCAGAGAAGTCGAGCTGTTTGCTCAGCGTCACACAGCAGGAACCACCAGTGTTAGGATCTGAACTTGGGGAGAGAAGAGGAAGACCAGAGCACAGCTCCCCAGGGCAGACGGGGCCAGAAAGGTAGAAGGCAGCCCCACGGGAGAGCCGGAGAGAGATTAGCAAGGAGACATTCTGGCTGATTAAAAAGACGGATTGATTTCTCTCGGAGAGAAACAAATGGGGCCGTTTATCTCCCAACAGGGCAGTCTGAGGGAGGTGACAGGTCAAAGCTGGCTCCCGACACAGACGCCCAGGCAAGATGGACGAATAAAAATCCAATCGTGTTTCAAATGCCCCAGGAGGGGGCTGACACTTCATTAGCCAACCAGCCCTCTTGCTAATTCTCCCGCTCGCTATCAATTACGACTAGCCTTGCAGTCAGGTCTCACAGCGCTGCACTAACCCCGTCAGGCCAGACCAGCCACTCCATCCTGTTCCGGCGGCCACGGCCCCCCTGAGGGTCCCTCTGCCCCGCCTTTACCCCACTTTGCTTCACAGGAGTCTGATTTCAGTCTGGCTCTGCCTTGCCCACCGGCCGTGGTCTCCTCAATATGTTTCAGGAGCCTCTGCCTGGTCCTCAGGCCTCTCTCTCCCTCAAGCATCCTCCGTGTCGCTCCAAAAGTGTCCATTCCAACACATGAATTAACCCCTGGCCCATCCCTGCTGGACACCCATCAGTGGCTCCCCAGGACTCACAAGATCAAGGACAAGCTCTGGACTGGCATTCGACACCTGCTTTCCAGCACCTGCTTCACCCCGTTCCTGCCACATGAAACCCCTCACTGTTCTTTATACTCTTCTCTCTGCCTGGAACACCATCCCTCAACTGTTCTTCGGGAAAACTCCTACTCGTGCCACAAGACCCCAGGCCAAATGCCCCCTCCTCCAGGCAGGCTTCATCAACGTCCCCCAGGCTGGATCAGGGGCAGCTTCTTCACCTGCAGCTCTGGTTGCACAGAAACGACCATGTGACAGAACCAGAGTCCAGCCCACCCTGCTGGCCAACAGAGAGGACGACATCCAGTCTGGCACCAGAAGCGTCTATAGGGGCACAGCTTGATGCTGACTTTTACTTCTGAGGAAAGCAAATCCTCTCCACACCAGATGGAGGGCAACCGGCGATTTCCCAGACTCCTTCCAGCAACACTGGTCACCCGCCGGGGCATTCCCATGAGCCCAGAGCAGAAGGAGGAGGGGATACCCTCCTGTAGAGAGCCCCTTTCCCAGCCATAAGCAGGCCATGCAGGTGCAGCACTGGCCTCAGAGCCTAGAGTGCTGGCCTCCGGTCTGCCCCGGGTTTTCTGATCACTCAACGTGTGCCCTTGGGCAAGTCAGGTTCTCTTTTTTTTTTTTTCCTTGGGCCTCAGTCTCTGCAGCTGTAGAATGGGGTTAGCAAACTCCTGGCCCTGCCACCTCACGGGAAGTGGCAAGAGAATCTGAGTGGCCATGGCGGGTGGGAAAGTACTGTGTGAACTATAAGGGGAAGCACAAGCCCATCAGCGCCAGGCCCATGCTGGGCAAGATGGAGGAGACAAAGCAAGTCACAGAGCATCCACAGAAAGGAAGTTGTAGGACCAAGAAGATAGAGAGCTGGAGGGTCGGGGTGTCTGGGTGGTTAACCGTCTCACAGTTTGTGAGTTCGAGCCTCTCATCGGGCTTGGAACCTGCGTCAGATTCTGTGTCTCCCTCGCTCTCTGCCCCTCCTCCACCCGCGCTCTGTCTCTCTTTCAAAAATAAATAAACATTAAAAATTAAAAAAAAAAAAAGAGCTGGAAGGTCAAGAGAGGAAGATGCTGGAGATCCAGGAACACTTCCTGCAGGTGGCGGCCAGGAAGCTGGGGCTGGAGGGGCTGATGGGATTTGGAGCCACCGAGGCATGGAGAGGGCATCTCAGAGGGCAGACCCACCACAAGCAAAGGCAGGGACGCCGCGGGGTATCAGGAAACATCAGCACGTGTTTGGGCTCCAGAACAGAAAGCAGGAAGAGAAGCAGCAGAAGGGCAGCTGGAGGGTGGTCCAGGTGGACGGGGAAGGACCCAAATCCAGGCTAAGTGAGACTAGTCTGGGGGTGATAGGGAGCCATGGAAGGTTCCTGAGTGAGGAAAGAATGAATAAACAAATAAAAGGAGGCAGGCAGGGAGGGAGACAACAGCCCCTCCTGGGCATGCAGCCCTCCGCAGATGACAAACCCCTTCCACACAAGGGAGCCCCAGGAACCCCTGAGGAGAGGTTTAGGTGGGGGCGGGGGGTCTGGGTCCAGGGCAGAGGTGATTGTCCATGGTTGTACAACTCCTGGCTTAGACTCTCTTCTCTGTGCAGGGGAGGGGAGGGAGGGCAGGCCACCTTGTCGGGGGGCAGGAGGGGTAAGATCCCAGGAGCCGTCTGTTTAGACAGAAGGAGATGGAAAAACTCAACCCCAGATGTTCCCAACAGCACAGTCAATAAGGAAAGGGGTCAGGACAGAAAAGATGGAGCTTAGATTAAGGGAGGCTTTCCTGATAGTTTAAGCCCTCCAGAAGGTTCCTAGAGGCCGTCATCCAGTAGCCAGAGGCCCTGTCTGGTCCAGCAGGACAGAGAGGTAGCATGCTCAGAGACAGGGGATGGCCCAAATGACTGGATCGGGCAGAGCAAGGCGATGGGATGGGCTCCGGACTGGCGCCTCTCCCAGGGAGCCGGAGTCACCCTCCCCCGCACAAAATGGCCATCGCTGTCCTCTGCGCGTGGCACGCTCTCAGTAGGGGTTTGTCGAATGATCTCACGAATGGGTGAGACACGAACGAGAGCCCATGCACCTCCAACAAACACGTCGAACCCCCACAAGGAACAGCTCTGATGAGACCGTGGGCCCTGACCTCTTCCTCCCAGTGACAGGCAAGGTCAGAGGGTCTGCACGGCCGGGATCTCGGCCAGGTGGACTTCCAAGCAAAAGCAAGCAGAAGGCCAGAGCCAGGCAGGGGAACAGAAGCAGACAGAAAGGGGCTGGAGGGACAGATGAGAGCCAGGACCATGGCCACAAGCACAGAGCGAGGGAACCCACTCATAAGGAACACGGCTCCAGGTGTAGACACCATTGAGGGGCTTCCTGAGCATGGCCGGAAGTGGGTTCCCCCGCCCCAGCCCCTTCCCAACCTCACGGCCCAGCTCTCCCATCCTGCAGCCAGGGAGACTGAGGGCCGGTGCGGCATGGGGGTGGGAGGGCGACGTATCCAAGGTCACTGGCAGCTGGCATCTCTGTTCTCCCAGCCCAGGCTGGTGCCCGACCCCCCTCCCCAGCAGAGAGGCCGCCTTCACAGCCGACTGGCTTCGCACCATGCATGGCCGCTTGGCTACGCGCTGGCTCAGCGCTGCTGCGGGGGAGGCAGCGGGGCCGGACTGTGTCCAGAGGGAAGGGGGCTGCACACCCCTCCAGGGGATGGCCCCAGGCAGGCCACAGAGGCGGCTGCCCAACGTAGACGCTGAAACCCAGGGAGACCCTCCCCGCTGCGAAGCAAACCACCCTGCCCTGGGAGGAGCAGTGCACTTCTCCAGACTCGGCAGGTGGCCGCGGCGTCCTGAATAAAAGCTGAGGCTGGGGATTCAGAGGGAACCGAGCTCTTCGTCCCAGCTCTACTCCACCCTGCCGTGCAACGCTCTGAGCCTCACCTCTCTGAGCCTTACCTTCCGCGTGTGTCAAATGGGGCTATCGCAGGGACGCCTGGGTGGCTCAGCCAGTGGGGCGTCCGACTACGACTCAGGTCATAATCCCACCATTTCTGAGTTCGAGTCCTGCGTTGGGCTCTGTGCCGGTGGCTCAGAGCCTGGAGCCTGTTGCCGATTCTGTGTCTCCTTCTCTCTCTGCCCCTCCCCCACTCATGTTCTGTCTCTCTCTCAAAAACAAAAATAAAACATTTAAAATGGGGCTATCACAGCACCTCGGGGAGGGGTGGCGGGGGGGCGGCTAAAGGTGATAATGCAGCAAAGCATTCGGCACAGGGAGTGCCAGCCCTTATTACGTTCGGCACAGGGAGTGCCAGCCCTTATTACCTCCCCGAGCCCTCCTCTGTGCCGGACACACTGCTGGGTGCTTAATACCATCAGCTCTAATCATCTTCAGTCACCCATTATACAGATGTGAAAACTAAGGCCCGGGGAGGGAAAACTGGAGCGAGTACTACCCACGTGCAGCCAGATATGCTCCGAAGGGCTCTGGCAGCCTAACCCGGGGTAGAAATCGGTGGTTTTCGCCAGCGGCGCCTGGCAACGTCCGCCTGGACGAGGGCATGCCAGCCAGCAACGTGACCGACACAAACTTACCTAAATGACAGAGCTCGAATCTACTTTCTCTGGAAACAATGTCCCCCAGAGGCGTATGTTCCATCTAAGCGCTCGATGCCTAACGTCTTATTGAATCTACCGCGAGCAGAGCGTTTGCCTTTGAGCACAGGGAGGAAGTGCAATAACCACCTATGTGGCGGCTTTTGTAGCCTGCAGAACTCCATTTTCACATAAGTCGCCGTGCACTGCAGTGAAGGGGACACTACCCCCCTCATCTGACAGCGGGAAAACGGGGCTCAGAGAGGTGGAAACACCGGCCCAGGGTCACACAGCAAATCAGAGGTGGTGTGAGCCCCTGGGTCTGTCTGACTCAGGCCCCCAGCCCTTTCCACGCACCACATGCCAACTCCCTGTGAGTCAAGCGGTGCAATCAATCCCCTGACATTTCAGACGCAGAGACCTCCCGGCTGCGGCCCTGCCTGGCAATGCACGTTCAAGGCCCAGGCCAGGCAGGGCCATGGTGCTGACATCTGGCTGAGCGGTCCTTTCCCACCCCAGCCCGCCCGCTCAGGGAGGGTCCCAGCCGCCCTCCTGCTCTCCAGTGAGTCGGGTGGTGACTCAGGGCCCAGCTCTGGGCTGGGTGAGGGGCTGAGTCAGGGAGCGCCGGGTTTCAAAGGGCAGCTGGCTCTGAGCCAGGGCCCCTCACGCATCAGGGACATCAGCGCTCAGGACACTCTTTCTGGGCAGACCCGGCCACCCTGCCCGGCCCCAACCCTGGCTTGCTGGTCCTGATAGCTGCTCCCGCCGGCCTGACCCTGAGGCCTACACGTCCATCATTCCTTCGGATTCTTGATGGGAAGCGGAGTCGTGCAGAGTCTGGAAGTCTGGAAGATCACTAATAGTTGTCACAATGAGTGAGGGCCATTCCCTACTAATATTTAAGGACAAAACCACCAAAATGTCCTGCAATATACAAGACAGCCTGGACCACAAAATGCTGTTACACTCAAAATGCCAACAGTGTCCCCATTGAGGAGCACGTGGTTAAGCACTGCCTCCTCCCTGAGCTCTCTCCCAAGGAAGAGAAGGGAAAGGGAGGCTTCCGGCCAAGGAAAGCTCCAAGAGCCTGCAGCCACTGATCAAAGATACACCCACACACATACACACCAAGACCCGAAAGCCCAGCCCGAGCACGCCCACTGTCAAGTCTCCGCTCCAGGGCCCTGCTGACCCCAAGGTCACGTGGGCCTCCATTCGCAGAAGCCTGCCCCAGCCTCCCTCCCTCCGATCCGACTCAGGCTGTGAAATCTTAGCGCTGAACCATCGTATCCGCAAAGCCTAGGATCTCGGGCCCTCAGACTTCCAAACACATACGATGGGCAGCCACCAGATCTTAGACGCACACCCTTTTTGAAACACAGAACTTTCGAGGCTTTGAATCACAGAGGCTTAGAATGTTAATGTCCCTGAGCATTAAATCTGAACTCCGAACTTTCAGACTTCATCACAGAAGCTTCGAGGCTGAGAGTCCCAGAGCCTGACACTTATGAAGCTGCTCTGCTCCTGAGTCTTCAGATCTTTGGTCCAAGCGGGTGCCCAGAAGCGAGGCAGCCCGTTCAGGCGGACACCCAAATCACTTTCGTCCTTCACCGCAGCCTCAGTGGCCCCTGTCACGGGGACTGGGCAGCCCTATGTGCTCTGAGCAGCTCCCAGGGTTGGGAAGTCCCCCCCCCTTCGCCCCCGGTGCGGCTTCCACACACTGGGACCCGGGGCTCTCCCTGAGACAGAGGAGGACCGAGCCCAGCCCTGCGCAAGGGTAGGCCTCCTTCCCTCCCCTCCCAAGGCAGCCCTGTTGCTGCCTCCAAGCCCAGCCTCCCACGTGCACCGAGCGTGGGGCCCAGAGGGACGGTGAGGACAAAGGCCAGAGGGCCCCGGGGACTCTGTCTGCCCAAGAGGCCAGAAATGTGGCAACCTGGAAGGGTCTCTGTGGGCTGCTCAGTGATCAGGGCCCAGAGTGCCTGAGGTCAAGGGTGTGAGCCACTATGGCTGGCACCCCAGGCTCCCAGGGCTAGAGGAGGCCATCTCATCCAGACCCTTCTTCTTAGGTAGAAGCACCAAGGCTCAGAGAGAAGGAACTGCCCAGAGTCACACATGTAGTTTAGGGCAGGCAGGACTCAGACATGCTCTCTGCCCAGGGGCCTCTGTGACACTTGGGCCGGCATTGTGCTGCTAGACCTGCCGGAGCCTGTCACAGAGTGAGCTGGGTCACGCTCCCAGGCCAAGGTCATCTGAGCCATGCCTCTGCCCCCAGCCCAGCCCAGGTCTTGACTGTCTGGGCCATAGGAGGCTCAGAAAGGTAAAGTAACTTCCCCAAGCGTACATAGCAGCCGAAGGCCAGAGCCAGAATCAACCTCTGTCCCACACAGACAAGGTTCCTGTGACATGATTCCGCTGTCTCCGGCCTTCCGGTGAGCTCTGTCTCCCCCAAAAGGCCCAAAGCTTCTGTGGTCCCGCTTCTCCTGGCCTGGCCACCCCCAGCTTCCATGCCACAGGCGCCTAAAGCTTCCCTGACGTGCTGTACTAAAATTGTTCCTCTGGACGGCGCCTATGTCCCCTGCTCCCGGGAGCTCCTCAGGGCACAGCAGCTATGGTTCTCTGTTCTCCATGATTCCAGGACTGGTGTCAGCGAGACCGGGTGGGAACAGAGTTACTGCACAGACCCTCTAACCAGGCCTGAGACCTCCTGAGCTGTCGCATGGAAGGAACATCAAGGCTTTGGGTCCTCCACCCAGCTAGGGCCACCCAGATCCACACTCCACCCACTCCAGCAGACACCTCTGGTTTCCAAGGTCATCACCCAGCCCCCAACACAGCAAGGAGGCCAGCAGCTCTGGGCTCACCATGGCTGCCTCCCCCCAGCCTTTCTGGGGTCCCCTTCGTCACCCCAGCCTGCATCCTGGGGATCCCAGGTGACCAGAGCTGAGCTCGGGCCCTACCCTGGATGGCCTCAAGTACTGGTAGAGACTGTTCTGCTTGGTGGGCCCCAACCCCCAGAGGCCACCACGTCTGGATCCCAAAGCCTCCTCCTCACGGGCCCACCCCACGATCCATGTCCACACCGCACTGAGCTGTCCTTCTAAACCCCCAATCTCCCCACATCACAGTCTGCTGTAACCTTCGCCTGGCCCCGCTGTCCTGAGAACACAGCCCAGCTCCTCACTCAGCCGCCTGCAAGCCTCCCCTCCCCGCTCCGCCTCCTCTCTCTCCGCACTGTCCCTCCCTCCTCCACTCCAAGCACAACACATAGCCCTGTTCCGCTCTTCTCCAGGCCTCTGCTGGGCCATAGGAGGCTCAGAAAGGTAAAGTACCTTTCCCAAGGGTACACAGCAGCCACAGGGCAGAGCCAGAATCAACCTCTGTCCCACACAGACAAGGTCCCTGTGAGGAGGCGCCCTCCCCCAACCCCCCCCCAACCCCCGTCCACCACCTAACACCACTCATTCCTGGAGACGCCGCTCGGACACCGCCAATTCGCGTCCAGCGAGCGCTGAAGGAGAGAGTGCCCGTGGTGGGCCAGGCACCGTGCTGGGTGCCGAGGTCCAGCAGCGAGCAAGACGGCTCGGTCTGCGCGTTGCTCACCTGACGGTTCTCAGGAGGAGAACGCCGGAAGCAGGGAGCATCAACAAATGGAGAGGCCAAGGGGCAATCACGGCACCCTGGCCTGAGCAGGTGGCACTTAGGCCACCATCCGAAGGAGGCAATGAAGGATTCTGCCGGGTGAAGAAGGAAAGGAAAAGCGTTTCACAAGGAAGAGCATGTGGGAAGGTCCTGGGGCCTAGAAGAATGCAGGGGAAGCATCAGGCGGGGCCTGGCGGGCTGGGTGAGGACTTTGCTCTCCTCCTCCCGGGCAGTGGAAACAGTGAAGGGTCTCAAACGGGGGCCCACAGGAGCGGACCGGGGACAGCACCTGGAGGTGGAAGTGCTTACTGCTGCCTCTGGGTCCACGCCCACAGGGTCCCCATCAGACTCACATCATGTGGCCTCCGTCAACCAAATGGCTCAGTCGGGGAGTGACTTAACACCGTGTCCCCCATCCCAGCGCAGACCTGGGCTCACAGCGCAGACCTGACGATTCTCTGAGCCAGCTGGGCACTGAACCAACCCCTGCAGCCGACAACAACTTCCAGAACGTTCGCATCCGCAGGATGCCAGGTCCGCCCCCGCCATGCCCCGATGTTCCCCCCAGACTCACCATCTGAACGCGCTCCCCACCACCACGGCCTCCCAGCCAGAAGCAGCTGCGGCAGGCAGGGCTCCCTCAGGGAACAGCTCGGCCCGTCACACAAAGGATATGGGTTACACACCATCTTGATGCACCAGTTCCGGGGGCTGGTGGTCTGTCGTAGGCAGAAGAAGGCAACAGGCGCCAGGTCCGGGTGAGGGACTTCAGGATCGGCTCCATCCAGGGGCTCCTCCAGGCCTGGAGGGGAGGGAGGGGGGCTCTGGGGCCCCGGCTGCTCCGTGACCCCCGGCTCGGCTGCTGGGGCTGCGACAGCGGCAGACGAAGAGGGCGGCGAGGAGCGCTCGGCCATGTTGGCGCTGAGCCGGGAGCCCTGGGGGAGGAAGAGACGTGGCACATGGCGGGCGGTAAGGGAGGGCCTGGCACCCACTCCCCAACCCGCCTTCCCCCACAGGGGAAGCGGCCCAGACAGAGCAGCCTCAGGTCCATAGGGCCCTTGTCCTCACTCTGCCCGGAGGGTCAGGAATGAGCTGAGGGCCCAGATGTACCCCAGCCAGAAGCCATGCCCAACACGTGGTCCTGAGACAAGTCTGGTCCCCTTCACTCAGCCTCAGTTTGGGGAGACAAAGAGTGAGAAGAATAAAACCTTCCTAGAATGTAGTTGTGATACTAATTAGGTTGTGTGTGTGTGTGTGTGTGTGTGTGTGTGTGTGTGTGTATGTTTTTATGAGACTAGAGTAGTATATTTATTGCATCATCGAAACCAAAGAAAATTTGCAGGAGGAAAAAGACATTGTTGTAAAGTCAGACATCAGTGCCAAGATGACGCGCGTTAACTAAGGAGAGGCTGGAACGCTGTGGGGCCAGGCACCGAGGGAGCTGGGCAAGCCAGGAGGAAATCAGGGCAGGCTTCCCTGAGGCGGTGACACCTCAGCTGAGACCCACAACGGAGCCCAGGGACCCCACCACCCACCTCACAAGCTGAGAACTCAGAGACCTCACACACCAACCTCTCGGCTGTCCAGCTGGAGACACTGAGGTCCAGAGAAGGGACAGGGCGGGCTCACAGCCTGGTAACAGCCAAGGGGAGCGGGGCGGGCTTCCCAGGAGTGTGACCAGTGCAGCCACCCAAGGCTCCACGCTCAGAAGGGCTCTTGGTTTAACACTCTGCTGTCACCAAATTGAAATTCTTAATAAGTTTTGATCGGGAGTCCCCGCATTTTCATTCTGCAGTGAGTTCTGCAAACTGCATAGTACTCCTGACTTCGGCTCAGGGTACTTCCACCTCGTGGCCTCATCTGACGCTTATGACAACCCAGGTGTGCCGCCGTGCAGACGGAGAAACTGAGACCCAGAGAAGGAAGGGCACACAAGGCTGCACACGGACCCAAGTGTAGAGGCAGGGCACACTTAGACGCCAGAGTCCCAGCACCTGGGCTTCGGATGCGGCGATGACTGACCGTGGCCTTGCTTGGCCAATGGCAAAGTAAGAAGAATGGCCACTCCTCGGGCCACCTCATCCGCGAGGCTACCGGTCCCCGAATCCTCATGCACTGGGGTCTCCTGGGCCCTAGGACCCTGACAGTGCCAGGCTGGGCAGTGGGGAGCTGGAGCCTAACTGAGCTCCCGGTGCTCACCGGACTCCTGGCCGCGGCCGCTGAGCTGCTCACAGCTGATGCGTTTGGACATTTCTCTGGCTCCCAGGGGCAACAGGCGGGAGTTGGCACCTCCTGCCACTTTGTCCGGCTGGTCAGAGAGGCAGTTTTCTCCCAAGCTCCAGGCTCTGCTCTTAGTTCCAGAAAAACAGCCACGGGCCTTACATAAGCTTTCCGGCAACCCGGCCTGCCACGTGTCAACCACTGGGCTGAAAAACATCTTCCCTAGGGGTGGCTCCAGGTCTGCCCACCACAGTGCCAGCCTCTGCGCCCACCACCCCTCTGCTGGCCCCTTGCTTCTGCCACATCGGATCTCCCACCTCAATCCTGCAGCACCGGCTGCCTCCTCCAGGCACTCACACCCTTCCCTCTCCCTGGGGCACCCTCTCCTCCATCTCCTCCCAGGCCCTGACGATTCATGAATCTGTCCAATAACTATTTCCTGAGCACCTACTACGTGCAGGCGCTGCACAGGCACTGCAGCCCCACCAGTAAGTAAGCCAGATTTGGCATCAGCCTCCATGCCACAGATGCTCCAGTAATGGAGAGAGACACACAAGTCAATTAATTTCTCTCCCTCTGGGTTCCAGAGCCCTATCGCCACCAAACATACCGTACAATTTATGAATTTATATCTTTATGATTTAGTGCCTGTCTGCCCAACCTAAGAGACGGCTGTGAGAGCGCCCGGCACCGTGGTCTGTTTCGTTCACTGCTGTACCCGCACACACGCACACACACACACACACACACACACACACACACACCTGCCCCAGTGCCTAGAACAGTGCCTGGAACATACTAGGTGCTCAATAAATATCTGTTGGATAAGTGAATAGAATGTGCTGGGAGGTAAGCAAACCAGGGAGAAAGGCGGAAGCGGGGAAAGCACTTTGCCTAAGGGAAGAGACCCCAAAGATAAAAACAAGAACGAGAAGGCACAGGACAAGCAGTCCAGGTAGGAGGAACAGCATGTGCAGATGCTGGGAGGCTGGGATGAGCTCGGTGTGTTTAAGGAAGAGAAATGAGGCCAGTGTGGCCCAGTCGAGGTGGGAGGGGTAGTGAACTTGAATGTTTGGCAGGGCCCACTGTGAGCCCTGCAAGGAGCTTGCGTTTTATTCCAAGTGCAACAGGGAGCCACGGGAGGGTTTTACGCAGGGAGTGGGGTGCTCAGGTCTGTGTTTTTAAGCCATCCCTCTGAGGGCTGCAGGGAGAGAGGAGGGGCAGGGCGAGCCAAGAAGAGGCAGGAAGGGTGGGCTGGCCTGGCCCGCGACACTGGCATAGGTGGGAAGAAAGGGGTGGGTCTGAGACGTATTTTAGAGGCAGAAAAGCCTGGCCGTGCTTTGGCCCCAATGCCACCCTACTCACCACCACCAAAACCCTTCCCACAAGCACGTAGGTGCAAAAAGCTGCCGGGGCCTCGGCAACCACACATGACACCCACCCCACCCCACCCTCGCTCTCAGCTCTGTCTAGTTTGTCCTGCCTTGCTTTTTGCCTCACTTGGTCCTGTTGAAGGCTGTCACACGGTAGTAATCCTCTCTCCTCCCACCTCTCACACCTCACTGTGGGACTCCTAGAGACCGCTGCTGCCAAGGCCACCACCCCCAAGCCACTCCCCAATGCCCACCCAGCCCCCACCCTCTGACCTCCCCAGGGCCCACCCAGCCTCCACCCTCTGACCTGCTCCCCAGTGCCCACCCAGCCTCTACCTTCTGACCTGCTCCCAATGCCCACCAGCCTCCACCCTCTGGCCTGCTCCCCAATGCCCACCCAGCTTCCACCCTCTGACCTTCTCCCCAATGCCCACCCAGCCCCCACCCTCTGACCTGCTCCCCAATGCCCACCCAGCCTCTACCCCCTGACCTCTCTCCAATGCCCACCCAGCCTCCACCCTCTGACCTTCTCCCCAATGCCTACCCAGCTTCCACCCTCTGACCTTCTCCCCAATGCCCACCCAGCCCCACCCTCTGACCTTCTCCCCAATGCCCACCCAGCCTCTACCCTCTGACCTCTCTCCAATGCCCACCCAGCCTCCACCCTCTGACCTTCTCCCCAATGCCTACCCAGCCCCACCCTCTGACCTGCTCCCCAATGCCTACCCAGCCCCCACCCTGACCTGCTCCCCAATGCCTACCCAGCCCCCACCCTCTGACCTGCTCCCCAATGTCCACCCAGCCCCCACCCTCTGACCTGCTCCCCAATGCCCACCCAGCCTCCACCCTCTGGCCTGCTCCCCAATGCCCACCCAGCTTCCACCCTCTGACCTTCTCCCAATGCCCACCCAGCCCCCACCCTCTGACCTGCTCCCCAATGCCCACCCAGCCTCTACCCTCTGACCTCTCTCCAATGCCCACCCAGCCTCCACCCTCTGACCTCCCCAATGCCTACCCAGCCCCCACCCTCTGACCTGCTCCCCAATGCCTACCCAGCCCCCACCCTCTGACCTGCTCCCCAATGTCCACCCCAGCCCCCACCCTCCTGACCTGCTCCCCAATGCCCACCCAGCCTCCACCCTCTGACCTGCTCCCAATGCCCACCCAGCCTCCACCCTCTGACCTGCTCCCTAGAGCCCCAGTTCCTCTGCTCTGTGCTTGAAGATCTGCTCCTGTCCCCAGGTGCCCACTTGCCTCTGGCTAGAAGCTTTTGAGGGTTTGGCACCTGCCCACCTCCCCCCACTCCCGCCCCCGAGCTCCAAGCTGTCTGCAGACTGAGCCTCATAGACATGAGGGAACTGGCTTTCGGTGACAACATTGGTGGATTCAAACTCCGGCCTCTCTGGTCCCCAGAGCCTGAGCTGCCTCCGTATCCTGAGACTCTTCCCCCAAAGCACCCCAGGTGGGCCCACCAGGCAGTGGTGCGGTGACTGGACTGGCCTCCGTGAGCACATACAGTGGCAAGAGCAGAGCCCCACCGTGTCTGGAGCACACACACCCCACTCCTGCCTCCACCAGCCTCTTGGAGCCTCGACCTTTCTGTAACAATCAGCCCTCCTGCTGCCTGCCTCAGCCAGCCTCACCTGATGTGGATGCAAAGGCTCTGAGACCCATGACGGTGGGTGGCCAAGCCTGCATGAGGCCAGCTGTGCCATCCCCAGGGGCTGCCACCCCAGTCCTCTCTCCGCCATAACCACCAGCACCACTACCACCACTGTCACCACCATCACTACCATCACCATCACCACCACCATCACCACCATCACCACCACCACCACCATCACCACCACCACCACTACCACCATTACCATCACCTTCACCACCACCACCATCACCACCACCACCACCATCACCATCACCACCATCACCACCACCACCATCACCATCACCACCACCACCACCACCATCACCATCACCACCACCACCACCACCATCACCATCACCACCACAAGCACCATCATGATCACCACCCCACCGTCATCATCACAGCATCACAGAGGCTCTGACTGAGTCTGATTCTGTGCCAGGCAACGAGCAAGGGGTTTTGTACGCATCGTTTACGCCAATTTCCACTACACCCCTTGATGTACAGACCACCCCTGTTTCTACTTTATGGAGAAGGAAACTGGGGCCCAGAGAAGTCAAGCAGTGCCCCTGGTCACTCGGCAGGTCTAAAAGGACAGAGTCAAGGTCCCAGTTCCTGTCTGCCACTCCACAGCCTAAGCATTGAACCAGAATGACACCACCATGCGACAGGGAAAAGTACCCTGGGATCAGGCCTTCCCTCCCAACCGAGTCACCAGATAGGGCCGATGTAGCTGCCGGTGCGACCAAGGCCTGCAGCGTGGAAAAGACCCTCCAGGTCTCCCAAGTCTGTGGGGAAACCTGTCTCCCAGCATCTTCCCACAGGCACGCCAGCGCCCTTGAGTGTGCTGCACAGTGGCCTTGTGTCCAGAGAGCGCAGAGCCCTGGTGGAAGAAGACTTGAGGCCTAGCCTGGTCACCCAGGCTGTGTGTGTGTGTGTGTGTGTGTGTGTGTGTGTGTGTGTGTGTGTGTGTGTGTTCACAGACACGCACAGGCAGATCACTTGTTTATCCCTTTATCAACAACCACACACATGCGCTAATGTCGCAGCTGAAAGAATAAGCAGCAAATTCATTCTGGGAATACTAGAATCTAGGAATCTCAGAATCAGAGTATCTTGGAATCACCCAGAATCTTCGAGGCCCAAGATATTAACTACAATAACCTCAGATTCCCTAGCGCGATGTTTCAGAGCACAGGCTGGAGGCCAAGACTTGTGCTGGAGTCCCAGCTCTGATGCCCATCCACCTTGGCACCACTCGGCCCGGCAGCAGCCCTTGGTGACCTGACTGTAAAATGAGGGTGACGTCTGTCCTGTGGCCGGGCTGCTAGGAGGATGCACTGGGGTGACACACATGAGCAGCAGCCGCACCAGCAGACACTGGGTCAGCCCACGGGGACCCTGCAGCTCTCCTGTGTTTGTTCGAGCCATCAGCCATGCAATTCTGGAATCCTGGGACTTAGGAGCCCCAGGAACATAGTGCCTGAATTTAGACTCAGATGGGCCCCCAATCCCCACACAGGGAGTCTCTGAAAAGAATGGGAACCCTTGGGGCGCCTGGGTGGCTGAGTCAGTTAAGCATCCAGCTTCAGCTCAAGTCATGATCTCACAGTTCGTGGGTTCGAGCCCCTCATCGGGCTCTGTGCTGACAGCTTGGAGCCTGGAAACTGCTTTGGATTCTGTGTCTCCCTTACTCTCTCTGCCCTTCACCCACTAGTGCTCTCTTTCTGTCTTTCAAAAATAAATACATTTTTAAAAAATACCAGAAGCTTATAAAAAAAAAAGAAGAAGAAGAAGAGTGGGAATCCCAAATGGGCCTCGTTGGTCACCACATGCTCACCAGCACTCACACTCACACATACACGCACACACAGCTATACACAACCAGCCATGCACTCTCATACTCACACACAGCATTTACTCACACACACTCAGCGTTTACTCACATAGACCCAAACGTGGACCCCACACTCTCATCGTATTCACACAGACACACACTCACACACAAGCACGTGCACATGCCAATGCAGGGCCTCCGTCTGGAGGCCTGTAGGAAAGTCTCTGTGAGGCTGCCGGAAGCGTGCCTCCCAGAATTTTCCAGCGAGCATCCAGAGCCCCTGGAACCCTCTGTCTGCTCCCTCTTCCACATGACAGCCCTGCAGATGTGAGGCGACAGCCCGCCCACCCCGGAGCCTCGTCTGCCCCAGGCCTCTTGTCACCAGCTCCCTCCATCACTCCTGGGGCGACAGTTTCCAGATCATCTCCTCCTTGGGACCCATCCTCCCCCATCTGACTTGAGTTTGCCCACTTCCCCCAGAAAGGCAGGACCAAAATACTCAGAGTAGAGCAGAGAGGGCACCTGGGAGCCCCAGGGGCTGGCTAGTCAGACTGCGGCATCTCTAGTGCATGTGGTCTACTGGTCTCCTCAGATCTTCTTCAGAGCTTGCTCTGGGCTGGCCAGCTGAGCCGGCAGACACTGCAATCACGTCGGTCCTGCCACCAAAATCAAGAGCCAGGCTCTTAGTTCTGCAGCGTTCGATGAACTGGATCAGACCGCCCTCCAATGGCGGCTAACAAGAGTCAGAGCCAATGTTGGGGCGCCTGGGTGGCTTAGTCGGTTAAGCGTCCGACTTTCGCTTAGGTCATGATCTCGCGGTTCGTGGGTTCGGGGCCCGCGTCGGGCTCTGTGCTGACTGTCGGCTCAGAGCCTGGAGCCTGTTTCAGAGTCTGTGTCTCCCTCTCTCTCTGACCCTCCCCTGCTCACGCGCTCTCTCTCTCTCTCTCTCTCTCTCTCCTAGAAATAAATAAAACATTAAAAAAAAATGTTTAAAAAAAAAAGAGTCATAGCCAATGTTATTTGTTGAGCACTTACTATATGCCAGGCACCCGGTTACAATCCAGCAAGGTAAGTGTTTTTGTTCTCTCCACTTGCCAGGTAAGGAAACTGAGGCACAGAGGTTAAGGGATTTTCCCAGGGTCAAGAGCTACCTAGTGAAAGAGTGAGGATTTGGATCTGGAAGCCCCAAATCCATGTCACCAGTTAAAGGTTCATTCAGGCTGGGCGGACAGGACATGGCAGCCCACCAACCTCCTCCGCCCAGTACCTGTCCACACGTCTGTCACTAAACATTGTCACTTGTTTGTCAGCTCTCAGCCTTATGACAAGTGCCAGCAAGTGAAGCTGTATTTGAATCTCCATCCGTGTGTTTGAACATTTCCCAGCAGGCGACTCTGCTGATCATTTTTTACTCCGTCTGCAGCAATTAGGGCCTTGGGTCTTCCTTCGGCTAAAAAAAAAAGAGGGTGCATGTGGTCCCCGGATGGAGGGAGGCTGTTTTAGTAGGAAGAGCACCGGATCAGGAGGCCCAAGGCCCAGGTTCAAGTCTCAGCTCTACTCTTACCACAGCACACAGTCTCACCAACCTTCCCTTCCTCTTGTATCAAACGCAGAATGCGATTCCTTCTCTGCCTCACTAAGGGGAGAGCAAACGGGGGGAGAGAACTGGAAAGGACCTCAGAGATAGAAAAACAGCCCCCCTGGGCCAGGCCCCACGCTAGACACTGCGGAGACACTTTGAAGCCTCACAAAAATCCTTGAAGTAAATAGGTACTGTCCCCTGTGTACAAGAAGCTGATCCCCCGTGATGCTAAGCGCCTCGTCCCTCTGAGCCAACCCCACGATTGTGAACTTGCTCCTGCCTCTCTCTGCCCACCCGCCCCCGACCTGGAGGCAAGAGCAATCCAGGGAGGGGCCCAAGTCCCTGGACCAACATAGAGCTGCCTGTGACCCTCTTCACTCATCAGGGCCAGCGGTCAGTGGCGACAAGACAGAAAAGCCTGACATTCTTCTTTAACATCATCAGTGGATGGAGAGCCTGGGTGGCTCAGTCAGTTAAGCGTCAGACTTCAGCTCATGTCATGATATGGTTCATGGGCTTGAGCCCCGCGTCGGGCTCTGTGCTGACGGCTCAGAGCCTGGACCCTGCTTCGGATTCTGTGTCTCCCTCTCTCTCTCTCTCTCTCTGCCCCCTGATGCTCACGTTCTCTCTCTCTCTCAAAAATAAATAAACATTTTTTTAAATGTTTAAATAATAAACAAAATGCATCATCAGTGGATGGGCTGCCTGGGTGGCTCGGTAGGCTAAGCATCCAACTCTTGATTTGGGCTCAGGTCATGATCTCACGGTTCATGAGTTCGAGCCCCACATCAGGCTCTGTGCTGACAGCGTGGAGCCTGCTTGGGATTCTCTCTCTCCCTCTCTCTCTCTCTGCCCCTCCCCTGCTCTATGTCTCTCAGAATAAATAAGCTTTAAAAAATGCATCATCAGTGAGACCACCATGGCCAGAGTGCAGGAAAATGGGGAGTTGGCCGAAAATGAGAAGGTCTATGAAGCAGGTTCAGGTCTTTGCCAAACTCCAGCCCTAAACAACCATGTCCTCCATCCTGGAGAAACTGCTTCCCTCCTACCCTCTCCTGCCCAACGAGCCTCCAAAGCCCACCACGCTTGCTCAAGGACATCCAAACACCTTGTGCTTCCGAGCCCTCCACAATCTGCACCGCCTACGGACCAAACCAGCCTCGTTCTCCCCTCCAAGGGCACAAGAGAAAACCAGGCCCTGAAGCCATATGTCCACACAGCACCTGGCACAGGGAAGGCCCCAGGCCCTCTCTCAGGGGCACAGAAGTTCCAAGGGGGCAGATTTTGTCTCCTCCCTTTTGTCCACTGCCAGGTCTCTCCATAACCAGAACAGGGCTTGGCACATAGTAGGTGCTTAATAAATATAAGCGAGAGAAAAAGAAATCCAATTTGTTTCCTTCCTTCCTTAGACTGGCAGCCGTGAGGAAGAGAGACTCAGCCCACATCCTCCTGGATATCAGGATCCACAGGCCCACGGACCTGCAGACCCACGGGTCCAAAAATCCACAGAGCCACAGATTTACAGACACTTACACCCACGGGTTTATAGATCCTCGGGCCCAGGGACCCACACACACACGCGCAGTCACAAAGATCCACAGACCACGGAGCACGGACACGCCGACCACACACCCACGGCTCCCCAGACGGCGGGCACAAGGGTTGAGGGCACAGGCAAGAGCAGGTCCTGGGAACGTGTGTGTGTGTGTGTGTGTGTGTGTGCGCGCGCAGAAAACATTCTGCAGAAAAGCAGTGGAGGGAGGGGAGGGGTCTGAAAGGAGCAGTGGGGAGGGAGGATGAGAAAGGAAACAGGAAGAAGGAAAGGGGATGGAGAAGAGGGAAGGAGGGCCCTGCAGCCCGGTGGGGGCTCTGGACCCCCACACCCAGCCCGCCATCCCACCTTTCCAGACACAGCAGCGCGTGAGCGCCCTGAGCTGGGGGCTGGGCACTCAGTGAACAAGGCAGCGGAGGGGAGGCAGCCGGGAATCCAGGAGCCTCATAAGAGCCTGCTTGTTACCCTGGAAAGCACTCAGAAGCTGCCTGGGGGCGGGAAGCTTCCAGGGTGGGGGGAGAACCGAGTGGTATCCAGAAACAGACTTTCCTTGGAGGGCTGAGGCCCTGGGGAGTCCCACCTGGGGTGCGAGGGGAGGGTGGCCGAGAAGGCGGTGCAGGGGGCATGATGAAGGGGACCGGGAGAGTCACACACAGGTAGGGGGGTGTGGAGCCGGGTCCAGGACGCGGAGGAGCTACAATCACAGCAGTCCCTGTGGGCTTGGCCGTGGGCTGTCCGAGGGAGGCCCTCTGGAGCCAGTGACAGTGAGAGCAGAGAGCCTTTCTCCCAGCAACCTCTGCCCCCACCTCCCCACCCAAGGTCAAGGGGAGTCAGGGCCCAGGGACTCGGGAACTGCTGCCTGATGCCCCCCCCCGTGGGCCTAGAAGATGCCCTCTCAGAAGCACCCCGAATGGGGTGGAAAGGGATTTCGGGGGGTACTTCTACCAAGCCTGTACCCCCTCCCCAAAGCTGCGCCTCCCGATGACCATGGCCAGGGCTGGCCTGCTCTGAGCAGCTGGGGAGGGAGGGCTTCATGGATTCGGTGTCAGACCAGCTCAGCCCCACCCCCCAGGCCTTGCTCCTCCCTCCTCCTCTTCCTCCCCCCCCCCAACTGCAGCCTCAGAATTGGTCCCCACTCAGTGTCGCCCTACTCTGTCACCCACTGGTATCCTCTCCCTCTGGCTTAGCCTTGATGGTGGAGGCGGGAAGGGGACAGGGAGGTAGCTAGACTCCCCACCCCGTCCCCAGCCCAGCCCAGGTCCTGGAGTCTGAACAAAAAAGTTTATCCTGAAGGGTGGACAAGAGTTTCCAATGCCAGCTCTTGGTGCCGAGGGGAAATATTGATCCGAGAGGTGACCTGAGAGCGTGGGCAGCGCCTGAGGGCTGCGGTCGCGGGAAGCAGGCCTGAACTCCTCAGCCAGACCCCTTCCCGTGGGCTCGGCCCATGGACACCGCCTCCATCCCCACCTGCACAGCATCCTAGCTCTATGGGGTGCCCATATCGGCCGGGTGAATCCTCATGGTGGTGAGAGACGGAAGGACAGACTGGCTCCCTGCTCAGGCCACCCGAGCACTCCAGCCTTAGGACGTTCCTCACACGGCGTAACAGACCCCATCACACCACAGAGGCAGAGACGCAAGCAAGCTTTCTCGCTCTCTCTCAATCTCTCTCTCTCTCTCTCTCTCTCTCACACACACACACACACACACACACACACACACACACACACACTCCTAGACCCAGAACACAGACTCCCAGGGCCACAATATAGCTCAGGGGTCTCCCCCACATGTCAATCTCACCCATGGCTCAGAACCCTCAGGACCCTGAAGGAAGAGAAAGACAAACAGAGCAGCTGACCGATGCTTGGATGCTTCGGCCTGGGCCCCTCCGAAAGCCCCCTCCCCCAGGCACCATGTCCCCCCAGGGGGCCTTCCCACCTCCTGCCTAGGCCTCTTGGCCCCCACATCCTCCACACACACCACCCAGCAGACAATTAAAACCCAATCATCATAAACACTCATTATATAACCAGCCCCAACCTGCTGAGGATTCCTTCTACCCCCAAGAGCCCCCGCTCCAACCCCTGGCCTGGCTCCATGCAATGGAGCCTTGAGTGCGCCCCTGGGGGGTGCTGATCTGGGCGGGGGGGCCCACTACCACCTTGGCCTCCAGGAAAGTTAAGCCTGCCTGGGATTCCCCCATTCAGTCCCCCTCCGGCTACTATCTCTCTGCCAATACCCCCAGCTCAGCCCTCTGGACACTGACACCGGCTCTGGGCCAGCCGGCCGCAGAGCCGCAGCGACCGAGGGGCGGCGGGACAGACAGACACAGACTGGGCCCCCCGCAACCCCAGCCGGCAGCCTGACTTGTTGAATAAATTTCTGCAGCGCTGGCTCAGCCGGCTTCGGCATTGGCACCGAGAGAACTTTGGTGGCCTTGGAGAAGGAACCGGTCAAAGTTTCCCGTCCTTCCTCCCAAGGCACCTGCCGGAAAGCACTGGATGGGGGGTAGGGGGCGACCTGATGGGCACGCGTGTGCCGGGGGGAACCCGTCCCCAGAAATAGATAAATAAACGCCTCAGTAAAGAAGGCACCCCGACGCGCCAAGACAGTGGCCTCGGAGCGGAGCCCTCCCTTCCCTCCCCCCACCCCCACCTACCTTGGCATGGACTTGGCAGGGCAGCAGGGGGTCGTCCAGGTTAGAGACGCGGGGACGCCGCGTGCCCCCCGAAGCCGGAAATCGAGGGGGACCCCCGGCCCCGCCAGCCGCCTCTCTCCGCCCCCCCCACCCCGCCAATTCAGGATCAGCTGAGCCCCTGGGGCGCGAGGGACGGCGGGCGGTGGGCGGCGGGCCCCGGGGCCCCGGCCATGGCGGGAGGAGACGGCGGGCGGCGGGAGGGTCGGCGAGGAGCCGGCGGCGCGGACGAGCGGCGGCCCGCGCCGGAGTTGGAGCGCGCGGCGGGCGGCGGGGCGGGCGAGAGCGCGGCGCTCCGGGGCCGGGGCCGGGGCCGGGGGCGGGGGCGCCGCGGGGACCGCGGGGCGGGCAAGTGCCCGGGGAGGATCGCGCGGCGGCGGCGGCGGTGGCGCGGGATCGGGGCCGTCCCCTCGCCCGCCTCGGCTCGGCTCGCGCCCCCGGCCCCGGGCTCGAGGCGCGGGGTCTGCGCGCGGCTGGGGCTGCGGAGGAGCCCGAGCGCCCGGCGGTGCGGGGACGTGCGGCGGCGGCGAGACCGAGCCGCGCCGCGTGCGAGGCAAAGCCGTCCTTATACTGACACCAAATGTCTTCGGGGAAAGCTGCAGGCGCGGGACGCTGGAGGGGGGAGGCGTGGAGGCGACAGACAGACTCCCGGCGGCGGCTCGGTGAGCTCCCACCCCTCCCCGGAGGTCAGGGAGCCACAAGCCTGGCGGCCACCCCCTTAAAATTCAGGGTCGTGCCTGGGGGAGGGTCCTATCGTGGGGGCTGCGTCATGCGTAAAAAGGGAGGGACCCATTACTGACCACCCTCGTGTCCCAGGTGACTGCTCGGCCACGTAACACCTCGGATTCTCACCGAGATACTGTGAGACTGGGAGAGGGGGGGACGCCCCCACTGCCCAAGAGAGGCGCTGCCCATCTGAAGCCACCAGCTCCTGAATGGTGGAGCAGGCTACAATTCAACTCCAAAGGTGGCTCCACTGCCCGGACAGCTTCCCACTTCTCATCCACATCCGTGCTTCCTTCCAACCTTCAGGGCTTGACTGAAAGGCCACCTCCTCCAGGAAGGCTTCTGAGAGGGCTCCCAAGTAGAACAGAGCTTCCTTCTCCAGCTGCAAATGCCACCTGGGCAGCCTGGGCCGCAGGAACCTGAGGGATGAGAGGCTCTCAACTCCACACTCTCCACCCCTATGTCCTCTCCTTGGAAAATGAGGGCGCAGGGAGGGGGTTGGTGTCTGCCCTGGGCTGGGACTTGGGGACGGGTTGTAGCGATAGTGAGGCCTGCCCTGGGGCCACTTGGTCTGGCAGTTGAGCAGGACTTTGGAGGAAGGGGCATTCAGGTTTGATCCCGGTTCTGTGGCTTCCTGACCGAGGACCTTGGGCAAGCCCCTTAAAGTCTCTGAGCCTCAAATTCCTCATCTGTGAAGTGGAAATAAAAGTTCACGCCTTACAGGATGAGAACAGTCTATAAAGGGCTTAGCACCCGGCCTGGCAAACAGTAGATGCTCAACAAATATTCAACCCTTCCTACACTTTAATCTGTCCAGGGAAACAAGACAAACCTTTGTCACCAGACCACAGTGAAAGGTCGTGTAAGCACACTTAGGCTAGGAGGTGCCTCGTAATATGGAGTAAGCAGGCCAGAAGGTGTCGGTTTGTGGGGCAGATTTATTTCAGAAGGGAGTGGGCTTCAGATCAGGAGTTTTCAACGGACACCCTCACCAAAGGCAAGGGGCTTGCACTGGGCCTTACATGATCCTGTGGGACTGAGATAAGAGGAGAGGTAACGGGTGGAGAAATGGCCTCAAGAAGGAAGGAAGGACACACACAAAGGCACGAAGGTAGAAATAAGGTGGCTGGGGCAGGCACTCCATGCTCTGACCGCCTGCGGGCTCAGCTGGAAAGCCCCAGGCCCAGGAGAGTGACAGCAATCAGACAAGAAGTCGGGGAGAAGTTACCAGACAGTGCTCACTTTCTCTCCATTGTCCTCTGGCAACATTTTCATCAAGTTCAAAAGACTGGATGGAACCTTGAGAAGCCACCAGACAGTGAATTCTCAGGACTGGGTCTTTTCAGCTCCAGCCTCCCAAAGCAGCCTCCCAGCCCCTGCTTGCATACCTGGGGAGACACGGACCTCACCACTTCTCTGGGCTGCTGCTTTGCCCTCTGAGCAGCTCTGATCATTCAAAGTTCTTTTTCGTCTGTAAGCAGAAATTCGCCTCCCTCTGCGATTCTAGTGTGTTCCCCATCCTAGCAGGAGTAAGTCCCCCTGCCCCCCTCCCCAGCCTCCTTCAAGCATCCACCCCGGCAAAAAGTTCTGCTTGATGTCCACCCTAAATACTTCCTGCTTTCACCACCCAAGCTTCCTTTCTTCTGCCCTCACACAGGGGTGGGCTCTGTGCACAGGGAGGCTGCAGAGAGTCACAGAAGAAGTGGGGGTACCAAGGGGACCCTTGAACCTGCTGGGGATTGGATTGCAGCTCCAGGTCTCGGCAAGAGGCAAGGTTGCAGCAGTCCTTCCCAGAGGCCCTCGCTGGCTGCAGGAGCTTCATTTATTCATTATTGCTATTTATATTGTGCCTGGTATTTGCAGAAGGCTGCAGCAGCCGTGCGCACTCATTAGGCTCTGCCAGGAGGTAAGTGACATGGACCCTGGTCCAGAGTCCCCTTAGTATACCCACCTGAGCTGAAAGCTGGGCCAGGCTCCCAAACCCTCCCCCAGGGACCAAAGCCCAACCAGGGCCCCCAGTCCCTACTCCCAGAGCAGCCCAGGCTCATTCCCGCCCGCAGGAGAACTTTCTAGCAGTTGAAGTGGCTAGAAGGATAAGGAGAATCTATTAATGGGGATAAGCAAACTGGGGCTGAAGGAAACTGGGGCAGAATTCCTGCTCCGGGACATGAGATGGAGCCCCTTCCAGGACTACAGATCCTAAACACACAGAGACAAAGATTCTGATATCCTCAGAATCTGCACCGATTTATTTCTCAAACACAAAGCATTGATTTGAGCCAGGCCCTCGTTTAAGCACTCGACAAATACTAACGCATTTAATCCTTTCCACAATCTTGTAAATTGACACTGCTGTTTTACAGATGAGGAGCCGTTGGCACAGAGAAGTTAGGTAACCTGCTCAAGATCACACAGCTCATAAACAGCAGAGCTGGTATTTGAATTCAGGGCGTCTGGCTCAGAATCTGTGCTCTTAACTAGGTTTCTGGGTTCTGAGAGTCAGAAACTCTTAAGAGTTAAAGTTTCCAGGATTCCACACTGGCAGAGTGGTCCCCACCTCCCAGAGAAGAATCCGGACCATGTACCCCTTTAGACCATATGCCCCCTGGGGCACAGGTAGGGACTGCTATCAGTGCCAAACAGCATCCTGAACACCTAAGAATTAGCCCCTAGGAGCAGCCCACTGTGATAGGAGAAAAACAATGGCAGAAAATGAACTTCAACATTCCAAAAGCCTTTATTAAGCATCTACTGGGTACCAGGCCTGTGCCAGGGCCAGAGTATGTTATGAGATGAAAGGTCTGAAAATACTGACTGTGGATGAAACAGGGAGGGATTTGGAGGGTGGGCCGAGAGCATATAGAAGAATGGGTTCTGAGAGGCCAAGGTGGCCTCCAAGCCCAGTCTAGGGGTTGAGGCTGGATTGGCAGAGGAAGTTTCAGAGAGAAAACATGGAGAGTGAAGGGAGAGGAAAGGAGAGACAGCAAAATGGAGGAGGCGGGGTCATGTGGAAGGGAACCTGGGAGAGCATTCCCAGAAAGGCATGGAGGACCCCGATGTGAGTAGCTTGCATGGCTGTAGCCCTGGTCTCCTCCCTCTGCAGCCCCCCAGAAAGTCAGCTAGATGCACACGGGCCTAGTGCAAGTGCTTGTCTGTGTGTGGCTGTCCAGAACGGAGTTGACATGGACCACCAGCCCTGGGACCAGCCAAGCCATCCCCCAACTGGACTAAGCTAGCAGAAGCAAAGGTCAAAGCCAGAGAGGCCCAGGAGGACGCTAGCATCCCCCACCCTCGCTGGGGTCACCATGGCCACAGGACTCCTGCCCAGCCAGGAAGGGGGACCTTCCTCCTAGAGAAGGAGCAGGGAGACCCCCCCTCCTCCCTACTGACAGGTGCCCATTTACTCCATTAGCCCACTTAACCCTGGCAACAGTTCTGGGCGAGAGGTATCATGAAGCTCATTTTATAGATGGAAGAACAAGAATCCAGAGAAATTAAGTAAATTATCCAGGGTCACACAGCTAATGAGCGGCAGAAGCAGGCTTCCATGCCAGAGTGTGTGTGTGTGTGTGTGTGTGTGTGCGCGCGCGCTCATGCGTGAGAGAGAGACAGAGAGAGAGAGACAGAGACAGAGGTGCTTCTCCCACCTGTCAAGGAAGGAGGCAGGAGACAGAAGGAGAAGGGACAGATCACAGAATCTTCAGGCTCCTGCCAGGTGAGAGTTCTCTCAAAGAAGGCCATTGATGCTCTAGAAGCTTCTGGGTAGGGTTTGAAGAATCAAGTCTGAGTGCATCAGGAAAGGGCTCTTGATACCTCAGCAGCCTCCAACCAGCAAAGGCAGGAGAGCGGTGGGTTTATTCCAGCGTGAATGCAGACAGAACAGCATCTGTGAACTTCCCAGACCCCAAGCCCAGACAGAGGCACCAGAAGCCCCCTTAACTTCTGACTGGTGTTTGACCAGTGGCACATCATCTCCTTCCTGCCTCGCAATATCCGCCATGCACAACCTGGCATGCAGTAGGTATTCAATATTTGCTGAGTGCACGTCTTGAATGCCAGTGCCCTGAGCAGTCGTTTCCATTTCCAGGTCCATCTTACTGATGAGGAAATGCAGGTCATGAGAGGTGAGGGGGCATGCCATCGGTTATCCCAGATGGTGACTCAGTGACATTTATTGACCACCCACTGTGTGCCAGGTGTTGGACATACAGCAATGAAAGAACCCAGCCTGGTGGGGGACAGCCATGTTCACAGAGCCCGGGTTACGTGGAGTAGAAAAGGAGACCATTGTTTCCGGCATGTGAGGGTAGGAGAAGCCTTCACAGGGTAATCCTAGTGACCTTGACTGTGTGAAGCCTTGGAGGGATGGCAGGGGAGTGCGCAGGTACCAACTCTTCAGCCAAAGCATTGCAGGAAGGTCATTCCAGGCAGGGGTAAACCACGAGCAAAGGCCTGGAGGTATGGAGGTTCAAGGCTTGTGATGGGATCAACAGGAAGTCCCGTGTGTCTGGGCCCAGCCTCTGAATGCCAGGCTGAGGGAGGTGTGAGTGGGGAGGGCAAGGTCAGGTTTATAGAGGCCTTGCCTGGGTGCTGTGGGAGCTGAGTGCGGAAGGCGAGATGGGGCCCCGAGGCCTGCACCAGCCTGGCCTGTATTGCTCCCAGGAGGGGCGAGACAGATTTTGAAGGATGTTTCAGAGGCCAGAGGAGCCGGACTTAGAAGCCTCAAGAGGGAGGGATGGAGGGAGGGAGGGTCCTTCCCTGGGTGGATGGTGGTGCCTGATGTCTCCCCCAGCCTGGCCCCCAGAAACTCCCCAGCCTGGGAAGGCAGACGTGGTAGGGATGAAACAGGCACCGAGAGGGAAAGACAGCAAGTCAGGGAGGTGTGGAAGCGAGTGACAGAGACCAGGGGACAAAGACATGAAGGGAGCCTGAGGGGTGAGAGAGGGAAGGAATAGGGAGAAATCAGCACAGCTGGGGGAGGCACCTCTGCCCCCTGCGTTCTTCCCTCTGCCTCTGTGGGTGTTTTTCTCCTTCTTCCTGTTCCTCCTCTGCTGTTTCTCTGTCTTCTCCTTTCTCTGACTCTCCGTCTCTCTTCCGCCGCCCCCCTCCTCTCTCTCATTTCTCCCTCTCTGCGACTCCCTGTCTCCTGGTGTGTCTGGCTCCCTGTCTGTCTGTCCCGCTCCCTGTCCTCACGCTCTGGGTGCGTGTGTCTCTCACACATGCACGTGCGTGTGCTCTCGCGCCCTCTCCCTCTCTGCGGCTCCCGCTGCTTGGAGAAAGAATAATAGAGGAAGCAGCTCTTCCTTTTATCCTGGACTGGACAAAGGCTGACGCCCCAGCAGTCCAGCCTCAGGAAGCCACCTTCAATGTCACCATCAAGGAGAGATGAGTGGGGGTTGTGCGGGTGGGAGCCGGCTCTGGGCTGGAGAGGCTGGCCCAGGTTGGCCTTGGCCAGGACCCTGCAACCTTCTGACCCCTGGTGGCTCAGGATGGGCATTTTAGGGAGAAGGCTGGCTTTGCCCAGGGGCAGGGTGGGCGCTCCTCAGCCTCCCAGAGGGCCTGAAATTCCACCATCAGGGCTATAGTCCCTTTCAGGTTTTGATCTTTATTAAAACTGGAAACCACCCCCTCCCGGACCCCCAGGAAGGACCAGGGAGCTAGTTCCTTAGCTGTGAGACCTACTCTGTGCCTGTGCCAACTCTGGATTTTAGAGAATAAGCCTCAGCCTTGCCCTCTGTTTGCCAGTAGCCTTGGGGCAGGGCTCCCTCACTCCTGCCCGGTCTTGATGGCCTACCTCTCTGCTCTGCCCTGCCAGACTGGGAGCTGAGCAAAGGGTGGGGCACGGTGTGGATATCAGAGGTCTGCTAAAGGATGAATGAATGAATGAATGCATGAATGAATGAAGATCACATAGGAGGATATGACAGGGCATCTTTGTCTCTTCAGCAGTTCCTTCTGAGCCCCAACTGTGTGTCAGACACAGTTCTAAGCCCAGGGGGTACAAGCAGTCGATAAAATGAAGCCCTTACCCTCATGGAGCTTACATCGGAGTGTGTGAGTCAGAAAATACCTAAGATAAATACATGAAATATATGGGACATCAGATGATGATCAATCTATAGAGAAAAAGAGGAGCACCTGGGTGGCTCAGTTAGTTAAGCATCCAGCTTCATCTCAGGTCATGATCTCATGGTTCATGGGTTCAAGCCCCACATCAGGCTCTGTGCTGACAGCTAGCTCAGAGCCTGGAGCCTGTCTTTGGATTCTGTGTCTCCCTCTCTCTCTGACCCTCCCCCACTCATGCTGTCTCTCTCTCTCAGAAATAAATAAAACATTAAAAAATCTATAGAGAAAAATAAAGCAGGGGAGACTGACGGGGAATGAGAATGTTGGGATCATTTGAAGAGGTAGCAGATCACCCTGGCTGCCCTGACAGAGATAATGCGCCAGGACAGGTACTGTTCTTCAGTCCCCACCCACCCCGGGGCCAAAGGACTGATGCTTTCTCAGAACACTTCCTGGTCTCTGATGCAAAGTCTGGGCCCACCAACTCAGCTGAGGACCTGCACACTGCTCCATCCTGGGTGAACAGAACCTGGGCTAAAACAGCCCAACCAGCCTCTCGGCACCTCACTCACCCCTGCAGTCCGTCTCTCATCTTCCCTCCTCTGCACCATCCCCAGGGCACACACACTCACACATACACGCACTATTCCCTTTTGTAGATTCTTTCCAGGAATCCCCGTGTAGAGGCAGAGTCACAGACTGCAGGGAGGGCATTGGGCCCGCAGAGGAATGGAGGAGGCAAATCCACACCTAGGTCGAGATTTGGGGAGGATTCCCGCAGAGAGCAGCTTTCAAGATGTGCCTTGAAGGTGGGAGTGGACACCTACTAATTAAGATGGGGGAATGCTCCCATTGGGGGGTATCCAGCCTTCAGTTCTGTCTGAACATCGGTATAAATTATAAATGCACAGTTGGGAAGGCATCATGAGCCTCACTGAGGCAGAAAAGCATACACCTAACAGAGGCCTTGGGTATGGCCAGCATGTCCTCACCAGCACCCACCTGCACCTCTGCATACACAGTTCCCTTGCTCCCTGCCCCCAGCCTTGCGAGGTGAGCAGGGTCATCACGTTCCTCTGGCAGATGCAGAACCATGACTCAGAGAGGCCAAGAGACTGGCCCAAAGTCACACAGGGGAAAATGGCTGGGCCCACGAGCTACTCTCTAGATAGCCTGCAGCTGCCTTGCTAGCATTCTCTAGGGACCAGAGATCCCCCTGCCTCCCACCCCCCCCCAGAGGAAACTGAGGAAGGGGCTCTCCACCACTTAACCCAGAGTATTTACTTCTGGGGCACAGAGCTGCGCTTCCCCCAAAAGAGAAGAAACACACAGAGACACTGACACACAATCCTCGCATTCCCATGCATGCGCTCACACAGACCCACAAAATGACACATTCACACAGATTCACAAACACCACAGACACCCTCACACGTACACCCAAACAGATATCATTTTTGTTAAATACAGCCTCACACCGAGACACGAATTCACACAGACACAGGCACACCCCCTCTCAAGTACATACAGACACATGCATGTTGTCATCGCTAGGTTCAAACAAACACAAAGGCAAGCTCAAAGACACCCTTGCCCAAATGCACTCAGGAAAAGGGAAAGGCATACTGAAGTGTGAGAGAGACAGAGGAAAAAGAAAAAGAGGAGGATAAAAATGGGGGGGGTCAAGGAAAAGAGGGAGAGCATACAAGGGGAAGGGCAGATCAGGGAGAGATGGAGTTTAAAGCATCCAGGAGAGATTTAGGGAGAAAGGTGGGAGGGGAGAGGTGGGGAGAAGTGATAAGGAGATAAGGAAGCTGTAAAGGGATGGAGGAAGAAGGAAAGGAGGGAAAGAGGGGGAGGGGTAGAGGGAGGAGAGAGGAGAGGAGAGAGGAGGGGAGGGGAAGAAGGGAGAGGGGAGGAAAAAGAGGAGAGGGGAGGGGGAGAAGGGAGAGGGGAGAGGGGAGGGGGAGAGGGGAGAGAGCCTGTGATTGGAGCCTAACTTTAGCTGCAGCAGCACTGATGACTCACGCTTGGGGGGGAGCATTGAGTCCGCTCCAGGTTTCTGTTTATATACCTCGATGAGCTAAATATACAGGCTAAGGGGTTCTTCTGTTCTAGTCCAGCAGCTTCTCTGCGTTTCTCCCTCCGCCCTCGCCTCCCCTCCCCAGCACACACACAAACACCATTGGAGCCCCCGCCCCTCCCTCTCTCTCCCAGGCCCGCCCGGTCTGTCTGTGTTCTGCAGCAGCGAGCACACATCCAGCCCTTGCCTACACTCTCCCCACCGGGGTAGTGGCTGCCAAGAGCTGACCATGGGGTTTGGCTCCAAGCTCAGAAATGACATGGTCCAAACAGCCCCTTTCTGAAGCCAGGAGGTCAGATGGGAGGGGCGGGAACACTCGCCCAAGGTCACACAGTGTGCAAGTAAATGAGCCCCACCAGATCCCGCCGTGACTGCCAGGCCAGAAACTCCCCCAGCAGCCAGGGGTGAGGGCCTAGGGTGGCGGGGTGAGTGCCCAGGGCCAGGCAGGCTGGGGGCTGGAGAAGGGAGAGTGGGGCAGGGAGGGAGAGAGAGCCCAGCCAAGGCCTGCAAGAGCAAGGAGGAAATGGAACCTGGGGTGTGTGCTGGGGGAGGACTGGGAACAGGCTGGTCAAGGCTTTGGGGAACAAAGGAGAGAGTTCCTTTGGAAAAAATAACCCCTGGGCCCGGAAGGAGCTACTCTGACAACATCAGCCCCCCAAACTAGCTCCCTGCACCCGACCTTCTGAATCAGAGTTCAAGGCCACCCACCCAGCCTGGTCAAAAGCCCGAAGAGTCACCTCCTACGGCGCCCGTCTTGTGTCGCTGTCCGTGGTGCTGAACCTCCCATCTCCTCTCCCCAACCTGGATTGTGTCCACTCCCGCCCAGATTTCTTCCAGCCACCCAGTCGGGTTGGAGGGGGAGGTGATGGTGGACAGGATGGGAGATAAGGAGACGAAGGAGAGGGGCTGTGAGAGAGATGACCCCAGCCAGAGGTTTTCAGGGAGGGAGAGCAGTTTCTTCTCTGACATCGCTCTCAAATAACCACAGTGACCAAGAACACCGGAAACGAAGATGGCTGACAAGTCGAGGAACCGAGGCGGAGTGAGATGTCTGCAAATCTGGGCAAGTGTTGACACGCACAAACGAATCCAGGCCAGAGGGCGGAAACTGGGCAGGCTGGGAGTCGCATCCTCAGCAGAGTTGAACCAAAGCATTTCTAGTTTTTCTGTGTTTTCATTACCCAGCTTGGTGAAAAGGCTGTGAGTTTTCACACTGTCAGAACAAACAGCCGTGACTTCCGTTTCCCAGGGTGCGCGGCTGTCTCATGGACTCCTCGCAGCTACATCACATTTCTGACGATGTTGAAGTTTTCGTTTCCCTCTGGGAACGTGGAAGAGCTCTAACCGTCTCTTTCCCCATCACATGCCAGGCTCAGGGGCCTCATTCCCTGGCACACACCTGCCCCACCCCCAATGCTCAAGTTACACTTGCCCCATTCCAGCACTGTCTCCTGCCTCCAAGCCTTTGCACATGCTCTTCCCCCGACCTGGGGTGCCTTTCTTTCCCCCACTTTCTCCTTGTAGACCCAAATCCTCTGCTTCCCCACTAGACACTGCAGGGCAGGAAGTATCACACTCATCTCAGTATCCCCAGCAGCTAGCTCCCCAGAGACTGTCATACCCAGTCATACTTGTTCCTTTTCCTTCTATATGAGGAAATATCTGGCTAAATACCCTAGTACTGGTGGGGAGAGCTGCACACTTACTCCATGAGCAAGCAGTACATTGCAGGCCTTCAAAGGGAGAGGTCTCTAATTTCGTAGATGGAAACTTACTACCTAAAGCAACCCTAAAGACAATTTAATAAAAATCTTCCCTCCCCACTTGGCTTCATCTTGCAAAAGAGAACATTGAGGCTGAAAGAGGAAGAAGGACATTGAGGCTGAAAGACAACCTCTGTGCTAGGCTGTCCAAAGAGACATGGGTATCCTGAAGCTGTCTGAGACTGTAGGGAGCTCCTTCTGAGTGGAAACGAGCGTGGAAAAGGCCAGCTCTCTCTCCTAGGCCCCCAGGCCCCGCCTTGGCCACCACCCCCTCTCAGGAGAGAATCTTTGGGCCCTGGCAGAAAGATGGCCCCGCCTCCCCTCCTCCATCACCCCACCTGCTAGAGGATCCGAGCCTTCAAATAATGAACAACTCCTAATTTAATTACATCTTTAATTCATTTGAGTCTCTGAGGAGATTTGAGCTGGAGTCTGAGGAAATGTTCAGTAATTCCCAAGAGGGAGGGAGGATTTCCTTCTTTGTTTCAGAGAAGGAAGAAGCAGCCAGGGTTCCAGTTTCCTTTGGGATTGATGTGCCCCCTACTTTCCATGCAGAGAATCCATCAGACTTGGGCTTTAGGACAAGCAGTACACTGGGCAGAGGTCAGGGAAACAATTTCCTTGGAGGAAGCAAGGGGCAGAGGGGAAAGCCCCCTGCCCTGGTAGTTTCAAAGACAGCCCTCATCCACACAGCCAGCAAATTGGTTCTGGATTGCCATGTGCTGGAGTATTATAATTATTGTGATCATCTCTTGAGGGCCTTTTCTTGTCAGACACTTAATCTGACTTAACTTTAACATCACAGTTTTACCTTCTGCATTTTGTGAAAGAGGAAAAAATGTTCAAAAGAGAGGAAGTGACTTGCCCAAGGCCACAAGGTAGGTAAGAGGGATGACCAGGACTCAGTAGGGCTCCATCTGGCTTAAAGCCCTGCCTACAAGCCCAACCCCCAGAGGGGTCTCTAACACACACACACACACACACACACACACACACACACACACACCTCTGACAAGGAATCCTGGGGATGTTTAATCCAAGAATGCTGACACACCAGGGATGAATCTTCTGGAAATGTTTGGGAAATTTTCGGCATATGTGCAAATTTCCTCAACAAATAATAATCATAGTACCAGAAGAGAACACAGTCTCTTTTATATGCTAGGTGCTGTTTTAAGCATTTTTACACATTAACTCATTTCATTTTCCCAACAGCTCTAGACCCATTTTCCAGGTGGGGAGACTAAAGCACTGAGAGGCAAGTAAGTAACCTGGCCAAAGGTCATGCAGGGAGGAAATGATAAGTTTTCAAAATCCTGCAAAGTAAGGCTTATAACCCTGAATCTAAAGATCAGGAAACATGGGGCGCCTGAGTGGCTCAGTCGGTTAAGTGTCCAATTTTGGCTCAGGTCATGATCTCATAGTTTCTGGGTTCGAGCCCCACGTTGGCCTCTGTGCTGACAGCTCTGAGCCTGCAGCCTGCTTCAGATTCTGTCTCCCTCTCTCTCTTCCCCTCCCCCACTCATAGTTTGTCTGTCTCTCTCTCAAAAATAAGTAAACATTTAAAAAAATAATAAAAAAGATCAGGAAACAGGGTCCAAAAGAGGAGCTCCCCCCCAAAAAAAAAAAACACATAGGAAATGACATGGCTTGAACTCACAGCCAGGCCTGGCCTCCAAGTCCTAGCCTCCCCACTGCACTGCATGGGCAGAGATCGCATTTTCCATATTTTTCAAATGGGTCTGACACCCATGTCACAGATTAAAGTTGAGGACCAGATGTTAACTGGAAAAGCCCTCTGTAAGTGAATGGGCACCAAAAACATGAGAGCTACATTCATAAAGCACTTAGAAAGTGTTCAGTCAACCTTCACAGCAACATACAGGGTTGGCATTATTGTTAAGCACAATATATGATGAGGAAACTAAGGCACAGAGAGTTTAAGTAATTTGTCCAAGGTCACACAGCCCACAGATGGGGAAGTGAGGATTTGAACCCAGGCAGTTGGCTCCAGAGTCATGCCCTTAACCACCACATTCTGCCCCCTCGCCCAAGGAGTGTCAGAGAAGAGGTGGGAGGCAATGGAGCAAACAGGCCAGGGAAGTCAGCTGGTAGAGAAGGGAGGGCAGGGTCAGAAGAAGGGGTGACCCGGGGGGCCTGGGTGGCTTAGTCAGTTAAGCGTCCAACTTTCGCTTAGGTCATGATCTCGCGGTTCATGGGTTCGAGCCCCGCGTCGGGCTCTGTGATGACTGCCAGCTCAGAGCCTGGAGCCTGTTTCAGTCTGTGACTCCCTCTCTCTCTGACCCTCCCCTGCTCACGCTGTCTCTCTCTCTCTCCCCTAGAAATAAATAAAAATATTTAAAAAAAAAAAAAGAAGAAGAAGAAGGGGTGACCCTGAGACCAGACCTAGGGTGGGGTCACAGGCTAGCCCCCTACTCCCAGGACTGATGGGCCCGTGAGCCTGTCTATGCGGAAGCCATGGGGGTCTAAGCACTGTTGGTCTGTATGGGGAAGGAGGGGTGTTGCCAACCTAGCGGCAGGCAGATGAGGCAGCTGAGGCCCCAAATGCCACATGGACCACCAGCTGGGCAGGAAAAACTATCTTCCACTCTCTGCTCCCCAAGTGGGCCTCCTAGCAACTCCTGCCTCAAGTTGATAGCTGAAGGGAGCAAGCCTGGTGTAGAGGGGAGGCGGTGTTGGGGAGGGCTGGGACCATACTCCTGGGGGTGGAGGCAGGGCACAATCTGAGGGTGATTTCTAAGTTTGAATCTACAGGACCGATGACTCCTCTCATGTGGGGTAAAGGAAAAGGGGAGAATGGCACCCCGGTTTCCTGCGGGGGTGAAACAGGAAAGGAGGGGAGGAGCAGGTTCGGTGGAGGAGAGCCAGCTCCAGCTGGGACAAGCGGGAACTGAGAGGTCTGTGGGACACGCAGGAGGAAGACCTGCCGGGGAGGCCATAGCGAGAGAGCCTGGGGAGGTCTGAGCTCATGGGGAAGCTCTCTAGCCTCCGATGGCTTAACCAACAGCCAATCAGTCCTCCCCGGGCCGGTTTCTCAGGAGAGGAGTTGAGTCCAGCTGCCAGGATCCTCTAGGACATCTCCTGCTGGTGTCCACGTCGCCACAGCGTCAGCAAGGGGCGGCCTTTCTAGGACTCCTCCTTGGCGTGAGGCTGCCAAGGTGCACCATCCTCAGGCCAGGCTGTGCCTCCCCCTGGGCTCTTCCGGGGGCATGAACTTGAGCATGGAACCTGGCAGACACCCCAGCCTGAGGGAGACCTTCCCAAATCTGAGAGCCATCCCGCTAGGGAGCACTCTTCCCACTAAAGAGCCAGCTCCCCGGGACAGGTTACAGTCAGACAACCAACCTCCCAAGGGAGCCTTTCAGTCCCTCTCCCTGTCCTAGAGTCTGTCGCCACCTTGAATCCCCTCCTGCACACGCCCCTGCTGGCTCTACCACCCCTCACCCACACTGCCACCCTGCCTCAAACCTCACTCAGGCTGAATTCCCTAAAGATCTTTGGCTCAGAGTAGGTGCTCCATAATGATTATTTACCTAAAACAAAGGGCTTGACATTCATTCATTCGTTCAACAAACATCTGGCATGCACCTGCTGCTATGTGGCAGAAACCTTTGGAGGCTCTGCAGCTACAGGCGAGAACAGGATATATAGAAGCCCTGCGGTCCTTACATCGTGATTGGGGAGACAGACGACAAACAAGAATAAGAAGTAAAACATTAGGCAGCAAGGAAGTGCAAAGCGCTGTGGAGAAAAGCAGCACCGAAGGGGATCGGGAGGGTGAACGACCGTGACTGTGCTTTAAATCTGTGGCCTGATTACTTCCCGAGGCCCAAGACTCAAGACCTAACCGGAGCATCAGCCCACAGAATCCCCACGACAATCCTTGAAGGTGGGTGCTATTATGCTTTCCATTTTGCAGATGAGGAAACTGAGGCACAGGCAAGGGTGATTCTCTGGCCTCTGGTCTCAGATGGCTCTGAGGCAGACCATGGGGGCCCCACAGGCTGAGCTGGAAGCCACCATGTTACGTGGGGTTGGGGGGAGGTGTCCTGCCCAGTGGAAGCCCCAAGGCTCCCCATGCTGTGATGCAGGACAGCATCACTGGGGTGTGACCCGCACAGGGTCCCCCTCCAACCCTCCTGCACGCAGATAGGCTGAATGCTTGGTTTAATGCTTGGCTGTTATTGTCTTAATAATTTTTGAACAAGAAGCCCCTCATTTTTATTTCGCACTGGGCTCCACAAACATGTAGCCAGTCCTGTCCCCTCACCCCCTCCTCTCTTCCTCCTGCCTCCCAGCCCTCATCACACCAACTCAGGGGTCACTGGTGGCCAATCTTCCCACCAGACTCCTTGACGGTGGGGACAGGGGAATTCTTCTCTGTGTCTCTATACATCAGCACGGGGCAGGCACAGAGCAGAGACTCAGGGAGCATTGGCTGGGCTGGACCAGCTTAGGGGGGGAGGGTGTGGATTGAACTGGATCCTCTTGAGTACAGTCTCTAACTTTGCTTCCTCCTCTGACACCCTGCCAGTCCCCTCTGGCTGCATCCTGACTCCTGGGCCAGGGTACCTCTGCGGACACGCCAGTTAGGGGCTCTGAGGTCTAGAGAAGTGCCCACCACCTGCCCAGCCCCCGTCCCCCTGCGCCCTCAGCTCCACGTGCGTGGAATGAACAGATTCAGACACTGTCATGCCTCCTCTGGGTTGGCAAAGGAGGCCCAAAAGGGGCTGATTGTCCTGGGCTGTCAGCAAGGACCGCAGGAATGGGACGAAAGTCCCAGGCTCTGACCCTTGCTCCTCTCTATGTCCCCCCACAAGCCATCTTGGGACCCTCAGGTTTCCTCCTTGGTGGTTGACAAAGGACCAGGAGCCCAGCCAAGGGCTCAGCACACCCATAGGCCTCAAGCTCGTGGCCTCGGAAGTGGAGACGCCAAGGCCCAGTCTCCATTGTCCTCTGCATCCTTGAAGCCTAGACCTCAGGGGGGCTGGGGTTTTCAGAAGGAAGCAGACACAGGACCCGGAAGCCATGGCTAAGCCTGCTCTTCCTTATTCTGCTTCCGTGCATGCCCCTTACAGACACAGGTCATCCCAGAGCATCCGGCCAACCTCCTGGGGGTCCTCTTCGGAGAAGAACCAGGAGGTGTATTCGTCAGGATATCATAGACTATGCTGTCGTAACAAATAGATCGCGAGATCTCAGAGCTCTAACAGAACAATAGTTTATTGCTTATATGTGCCATAGTCCAACTGGACAGTGCCCTGCCACTCACAGCACAGTGCACCAAGGTCACGGGAGCAAGAAAAATGAGCTGGAGATTGGAAGAGATGCTTTCAAGAGCCAAGCCAGGCCCAGAGTGGCGTCATCCCCTCCACCAACATTTCGTGGGCCAGAACCGGCCCTGCCTAATTGCAAGCGAAGCTGCAATAGGGCTGGGGGAGATGGTGTGAACACAGAGCACTCTCCCGTCATGATCCGTGAGAGAATTAATGCACCGTCTCTGGCCTCTTCTGGGAGCTGAGCCGCCATCTTGTTCAATAAGAGGCCCCTCCAAGGCCATCTCCACCTCTGCTCTTGCTTGGACGGGTTATCCCCAGCCTAGTGTGAACAAGTCAAAAATCAATCATCAGACCCCTCCCCGCCCCCACCCTTCCCCTCCTGGCACTTAGCATAAGGCCACAATCACCCAGAGGGTTAGGGGCTGAAAGGCTTGCGCAGAACAACCCATGCTCATCCTTTGTCTCTCTGTCATAATTGTTAATTTATAATTTATATTCCCAGCTATTTCTAAAGAGGATTTCTTTAAAAGTACAATAAGAGATCAGAAATAATTTAGGGAACAGAAGGGAGCTAAATGTACTAGAAAGTTAAAACGAACACTTATTACAGTTGAATAACACAGCAGTGAAAGATGATAATGTAGCAAATAGCGTTTATCACAGTAGTACAGTAATCACACATTTCAATCTGAGCTTCGTAGCAGCAGAGGCAAAAAGGGAAACACCTTCCTCCTCCATATATTCATCCCTTCCTGCTTCTTTGCCAACTCTCTTTTCCTTCCCTTCTTTATTGTCCCTTATTTTCAGACTCAATCAGGGCAGAAAGATCCACACACACCCCTCATCGTTGATATCCCTATCTCCCTTGCAAGAAAAGAACAGCATACAGTCACGGGGCTACAGGATGAGTATCAGGGAAGGGTCAGCCTGAAGAACTGAGCCTAGACAGCACTTGAAGGTCACCCCCACACCACCTTTTGGGATCTTGTCCGCGGATGGAGCAGACGCTAGAACTTCAGGGCAGGACGCACCTAGAGCCATATGGGGAAGGGTCCAGTACCTTCATCAAGTTCCCTGGAACTGCATCTGGAGGGCAGACCTCTTTCCCTGGTGTCCACAGTAATTTACTGAATCCTCAGGATTACCCTGCAAGAGACGCCTATAATGTTATACCCAGTTCACAGATGGGGAAACTGAGGCCAAGAAGAGGAAATGATTTATGCAATTACCCAGCTCCTCTACCTTGAAGACCCAGCCTCAGCATAGGAGGCCCCCAAGCTGTGGGGGAGAGGGAGAGGAGGGGGGCCTTCAGGCAGGTACCAGCTTGGTCAGGATCTGGAGATGGAGACCAGTTCCCCTCTCCCCACCCCCAGACTGCAGTCGCCATGACAACAGGGCTTCCAATCCTGTGTTTCTTGGAAATTTGCATTTTAATGGAGATGTAATTAGAATTAAAAAGCTGAGGCTGGAAGGGACAGAACCCTCCCCGGTCCCTTGGGAGCCAGAAACCAACCCCCAAGCCCTGCCCAGATGCTAGGTACCATTACTCACCTGCTGTGCACAGGGGGACCCTAAGCCCCGCCCCCCAGCAGAGAAGGGACTTATTCAAGATCTCACGGTACAGCCAAGTCCCAAGAGTCTGGGCTCCATCCATTCTGCCTCTGGGACTCCCCACCATCTGACTCCCTCCCTGCTAGGGAGTTTTCAGGGCACAAGTTGGCCAGGGGAGGGGAGCCAGCTTGCTGAGAGCCACCCAAGTCCTCCCCTGAGTCTTCCAAGCTCACCCCTTCCTCTCCCTGTAACTTTTTTTTATTTATTTCTGAGACAGAGACAGAGCTGAGCAGGGGAGGGGCAGAGAGAGAGGGAGACACAGAATCGGAAGCAGGCCCCAGGCTTTGAGCTGTCAGCACAGAGCCTGACGCGGGGCTCGAACCCACGAACTGTGAGATCCAGACCTGAGCAGAAGTCGGACGCTCAACCAACTGAGACACCCAGGCGCCCCTCCTCTCTTTGTAATTTCTTTGTAATTTCTTGACATCTCAATGGCCCTGGGGCCCTGGCAGAGCTGGGATCCCCCTCCCACCTTCCACCCCCCAGGGAACTGAGGCCCAAGAAGGAAAGGATGAGGCAAAGTTGCATAACAATTTAGTGGCAGAGCTGTGCTTGGCCCATCGGGATTGAGCCTAATATTAAACAGATGGTACCTTTGACCCCCGCCCAGACTTGCCATCTGACCCTGGATCTCCACGGGGAATTTCCGGCAGCTTCTCTCTGTGTATCTGCTAAGTTCTTAAAATCAGTCGTGCCAAAAACTCTGTATTTTCGAATCGGTGAAAAGAATCCACTGTACCTCTGCCTCTGCCTGGACCCCCAGTGCTGTCCCTGGGCCTGTCCCTGGGCCACCACCCAGAACTCTGAAAACCCTGGGGTCATAAACACGGGCCCTCAAGGGGCATTTGCTAGGAGTGTAAAACGAATGTGTGAACATCACCAGCCTCTCTTACATCTGGAACCTCCCAGCACACGGCCTGGCCTCTAGTGTGTGCTCAGCAAATGTTTGTTGAGTGAATGCAGGATTAATTGCCAGGCCCAGTACTGATCATCCCACGCAACTCTTCATCGCACCTTCCAACAGACCCGTGAGGGAGGCACCAGCCATCCCCAGAACCCCCCCCCCCCCCAAGCTCAGAGAAGTGATGTAGCCTCCCCAGGCCACGTGCTGGTAAGTGACAAAGGCTGCATTTGAACTCAGACCCGCAGGCTCCAAGCTCTTGAGCGTTACTCTCAAGCTACAGAGCATTACTCTCTGTAGCCTCAAGCACATTGCTGGAATGTATGGCCCTCATTTATTTACAAACATATGGCACTTACTCTGTTTCCGGTTTTCCTTTCTAAGCTCTTTTCACTCAGTCCTCGCTGCAATCGTACATACAAGGTAGGGACTATTATCATATTCAGTTCACAGATGAAGAAACCGAAGCACAGAGAGGTTAGGTGACTTACACAAGGTCACACAGCTAGTGAGTGGAAAAGCCAGAATTTTAATCTGCACAGCCTGGCTCCCTCCAGACCTCAGGACCCAGGAACAGAGACGCTCTGAAGCCCTCCCCACCCTCAGCCCTGGGAGGAGGACTGGACAATAGTTCTCAAAGCCCAATTCGCAGAGGAAGCAACAGCCCCGGAGAAGGAAGGTAGCTTGCTCAGGGGCACACAGCAGCGTGAGCCCAATCTGTGGAACCTAGAATATCTGCATCAGCCTCCGACCCCTGTGGTCACCCCCTCCCCCACCTCTGCCCTTGATCTGGGAAACCGAGGAGGAGTGATTGGCTGGTGACAGCGCGGTCAGGAGGGGGGAGACAGGAGACAAAAGCTATCACCTTTTAGAAAAGAAACCCCGAGAGAGTCTGAGAGAGACAGAAGCGACTAGAGGCTGAAAGGAGCCCCCCTAACACATCAATTGAAAACCAGACGGGGCCGAAATGGATTCTCTCTGCAGCTCTCAGGTAAACACACTTCAAAGCCACCGAGGGCAGGAGTCGCAGGCGGAGGCAGAGGCGAGAGGAAGAGACTCAGCAATAACTCCGGGCAGGCAGCGCAGAGAAGGGAGGGCTGGACCCGCGGAGACTGGCGATCACCACTCGGAAAAGGCAATTGGAAATTCCATTTGGGTTTTCAATTTGAAGGTGGAGAGAGGCCAGGAGCTTGGGGGCTGGGGGGTGACCGAGGAAGAGATGGAAAGAGAGAGGAGAGGGGGAGGGCACAGAGGCAAAGACAAGAGCCAGAGACAAGGGCAAGGAGACAGAGACACATAGAAGCAGAAGAAAGATGGAGAGAAAGAAGCAAAAGCAGAGCACGAGATGCCAGGTGCCCCCAGCACACACACTCACACTCGCACACACTCACACTTATACACGCACACACACTCTTGCCCAGGATTCAGAGACCCGGATTCTAGTCCTGCTTCCGCTGTTGAAATGCTGTGTGACCTTGCAGAATACCTCACCTCCCTCTGAGCCTTTGGTCCCCCTGAGCCCTGGTGAAGTTCAGCTGGTTCCAGCAAGGCATGGAAGGAGATAGGGTGGTGAAAAGTGGGTGACCGGGGACGGGAAGGCCACAACCTCCTGGGCACCTTTCTTCCCGCCCACCATGGGAGCCAACGTCTGTCATATCCCCTGCAAACAGCGGCTGGGTGCTGACCTCCAGTCCCAGTTCTGGGTGTTTTACCAGCATTAATCTACCACTTCCTCCTCACTCCCACCGTATTAGGGAGCTAAACCCCATTTAACAGATGAGGAAAACTGAGGCACTCTCCGTTAAGACTGCCTAGGGTCACTGCAGCCTTCCTAAGAGTGAGTGCTCACCTGTACCATTTACACCCCTTTTCAGACGGAGGTCTCATCCTCCCCAGCTCTTCCCCATCCCCCAACCCCGGACCAGATGGGGAGTACGGGGGTGGTGGGGAGAACAGTGGCCCAGCCTAGCCTGATAGTGGCCTCAGCAGGCCCAGGAGGGGTGTCTAGCCCGGTCCTGGAAGGCTGCGAGGCAGGGGCAGCGGGAAGCCCGAGGCCACGTGGTGCTGGCTGCAAGGAGCCAGCTGAGGCCGAAGGGTGCCCCGAGCCCACACTCCCACCCTGAATCCTGAACCTGGACGGCAGCAGCCGGGATCGCGGAGACGGGCCGTGCAAGAAAGCTGTCCTGCGGCGCCACCTAGTGGCCAAAAGGCCGTCCGGACCCTCCAGAGTCCGCTGAGCTGAGAGAACCCCCGGCCCCTAGCGCCCCTGTTCGCTGCGACACTGAATACACAGACCTCCCCGACCCTGGGGTCCGTGTGCTGACTACCCCAGATCCGGAGGGGAAAGGGAATACGATAGAGCTTGGTTCCTCGCTCTCCTGAGAGACAGACTCACACATCCCGCAATCACCTGCTCATCTCTACCTAGCCTCCCACAGGCATCCCAAACTCAACCTTCATCCATCTGATTCGTTCATTTATGGAGTGCTTACTGTATGTTCCAGGAGCTAGAGCTATAAGCATGAACAAAACAAAGATTCCTGCCTTTGTGGAGCTTACTGTGGGGCGTAGAGGGGGAAACAGACAATAATAAACATATGAAAACAACCCACCTATTTTAGAAGCAGAAAAGAAAGAGCAGGTCTGACCCTGTAACTGGGCTTCATGACCCTCCATGGTCCTTAAGGCAAATTCATGGAGTCTGATGCCAGCTAGACACCCTTCCCTGGTCACTCCTCTGGGGGCCCTCCTGTCCCAGAGAAGGTACCCCTAAGGGGCCCTGCTGCCTGGGACTCTCCCCTGCCACATGAACAGCTCCTCTTCTCCACACACCTCTTGATCCTGTGCGGTCGCCAGGCCCCACCCCATACCATGGCACGACTCCCCTGCATGGCTGGTGCAGGGGTGCGGAACATACTCAAGCCAGGCTCTGAATCTTGATTCCCAGCTCAGACCTCAACACGTGCGACCTGGACAGGTCCCACGCCCCTCAGTGCCACTGTTTCCTCATCTGTAAAATGGGAGAAGTGTTGCTCCTACCACAGAGTTGTGGGTAGTGGGAAGCAAGGTAAAGCACTTAGAACAGCACCTTGACATAGTAGCTGCTAGTATTTTTAAAAATTTTTTTCAATGTCTTTATTTTGAGAGACAGAGACAGAGAGCGAGCAGGGGAGGGGCAGAGAGAGAAGGAAACAAAGAATCTGAAACAGGCTCCAGCTTCTGAGCTGCCAGCACAGAACCCGATGTGGGACTTGAACCCATGAACCGTGAGACCATGACCTGAGCCGAAGCCAGACGCTTAACCGACTGAGCCACCCAGGCACCCGGTAGTTGCTAGTATTAACATCTATTTAGGTGTTCTCTCCCTCCAGGACTAGCTGATGGAGGTTAGACACAGAGGTTCATCCAGGAAGGTCGAGTGGAGTCATCTCATCCCCCACCCAACAGCACAGGGCATACAAAAGGCCCTCAAACCATATTCGCTCACTTATTGAGTGCCTTCTGCATGCCAGGTACAGGACTAGGAAGTCTCCAGGGGTGGCTGCTGCTATCTCCCCACAGATGCTTCTTGCTGGGTTGTCAGTTCCCGATTCACATCCTGAAGGTGGGCATCAGCTGGTGGTACTTCTGGTGACTTGCCGGAAATCGGCAACAGTGCCCTGGGCTGCCTCTACGTCCTCCTGGGCCTCCCGAACCCATGAGCCCACCTTGTCCAGTAGCTCCCCATTCTGTCTGGCGTGCATCCTCCTGCAGCTCATCATTCATCCCATTCATCGCTTCCAAGTCCCTCCGCGGTCTCTCTCAACTCTCACTCTTTCTCTTCTAGACTCGAGGTCAGGTCTGTTGCCATCTCCACCATGTCCTCAGCACCGAGAGCACATCCACCTGCTCCTTGAGCTCATCGACGGTGCTCTCTGCCTGGCTCAGCTCCTCCTGAAGACGCTCCTGCTGTTGCCTCACAACTTCCAGCTCTTGGTTCTTCTTTTCCACGAGCTTCTGGAGTTTCTCACATGCTCCTGCTTCGCGGAGGAAGAAAGATCCCACATCCTCACCAGGGCATCCTTTAGGCGGGCGTTCTGTCCCTCCAGCTGCTTGAGCTGATAATTGGACGCTGCCCGCTGCCGCTGCCTGGTCTGAGCCGTTCTCTTCAATCTCAGCCTTGAGGCCAAGTCAGTGGTGAGCTCATCCACATTCTTTCAATACCTCCACCTCCTGCTGCGGACACTCAGCTCGCTCTTCACCCATCTCCTTGTCCAGTTGGGCATCTTGATGGCATCAGCAGTGCCCACCATCTCCTCCATGGAATGTCCCTTCGCCTCCAGTGCCTCCTTGGCTTCCTGCCGCGCCTCCCTGAGGCGTCGCTGCAGGTCCACTTGCTGCCTCTGCATTTTGCTCTTCCATTCCTGCACCTGGTCCGGCTGGATCTTCTGTTTCTCCAGCTCCTTTAGCTTTGCCTGGTCTTCTGCACGTTTCAATCACAGGGTCTCCAGTTTCTCCTCCAGGTCCCACACCTAGACCCTCAGCCCCTCCTCCTCCTTGGAGGGGGAAGGCAGTGGGGGTGCTGCTCCAGGAGAGGTGAGAGCTGGCGTGGGGATGATGGGCGCTGCCAGGGGAATCTGAGCTGGGGTGCTGGGCTCACTGCTGCTCAGCTCACCTGCTGATGCTGATCCAGAACGGCCCAGGGAGCTACGGGTCGCAGTGGCCCCAGATGGAGCTGTGAACAGGCGCTGTAAGAAGGGTAATGTCTAGGCCAAAAGTTCTCATACTTTTTGGTCTCAGAAAGTCTTTATTTATTGATTTTTTTTTTGAGAAAGAGAGAGATTGAGTGTGTGTGTATGACCCAGAGGAAGGGCACAGATAGAAGAGAGAGAATCCCAAGCAGGCTGCACACTGTCAGCACAGAGCCCCACATGGCTATAGCCCACCAAGTAGGTTCCATCCCACGCATACTACGTATCACTAGCATACTATGTATCACTAGTCGGAGGCTTAACAGACTGAGACTGAGCCACACACGTGCCCTGGTGTCAGGAAGTCTTTAACACTCTTTAAAAAATTCAGGATCCCAGGAGTATTCTCTTTCAAATGTCCCCTCTCTGTAAAGAGAGCTTTGCTACTATTCTTTTCTGGTCTTATACTTTAATAAACTTTCGCCTGCTGCTCCAAAAAAAAAAAAAGGAAAGGAAAAAAAAATTCAGGATCCCAAACAGCTTTTCCACGTGTAAATACCTATGAATATTTACCAGATTAGAAACTAAGACTGAGAAAATTTTAAGTTTTAAAATGTAGTATTTTATCAATTCGTTTTTTAAAAGCAATAGCAAACTCATTGCATGTTATAAATAAAAGGACGTGGGGGCCAGTGACGTTGTCACAGATGCTTTTTGTCGCTGCTTTATAGTAAGTAAATATTTCCTAAGAAAAATAGTTGTATTTTCCAAAGCAAAGCAAAACAAAACAGCGGGAAAACGCTGATACAGCTTGCCATTTTTGCAAATGTCTTTAATGACTGACTTAATGGAAGACAGCTAGATTTTCATGCCATACTCGACCTGGGCGATAGGCTGCTTTGGCTGAAGTACCTGAAATATAATCCAGTTGCACACTTCCCATTTTCAAAAAAAACATAAACTGAACACTCCGCTCCGCGCCCAACTTCCCGCACCACTGAGCTGCAGGACGCGAAGGGCTGGACCAACCAACCTGCGCTGGTTAGGGACGGTTTCTGGGGGGAGGCGTGGCCAAGGGCCGGTTGGGTTGGGATTGGACAACAAAGGCGTCCTTCTGCAGGTCGGCCCCGCCTCCGGTTCCCGCCCCTATTTCCTCTCAGTAGTAGAGCGGCAACCCCAAACGCATGCGTCGTAAGGCCAGTGGGCACTTCCGCCCGCCCACTCCGGAACCTCTAGTCTCGCTCGGGTTTCCGCGGAGAAGACCAGGGTGGCCAAGGCGGAAGTAGTGTGAGCGTGTGGGCGGAGCTCAGTGCAGCCATGTCGGTGGCCCTGCTGCGGCGGGGCTTGGAGCTGCTGGGGGCGCCAGACGGTGAGGAGGGTCTGGCCAGGGACGTGCAGCGCGCGCGGAGGGGCGGCGGGGGTGGCGGGCTGGATCCCCGAGGGTACGGAACGATCCCAGCCGGGCGTGACCCGGGTGGGATGGAAACCCTGCGCGCCCTCCGACCCAGGGCCGTACCTCTCCCTCTTCCCTGCAGCCCCCCAGGCCGCGCCAGGCCAGGCCAAGCCGAGCGGGGCTCGGGAGAAGCGGACCCGGAAAGCGAAGGCTACCCGAGCCCAGAAACTGCGGAACTCGGCCAAGGGCAAGGTGCCCAAGTCGGCGATTGGTGAGCTCGGGAAGGGGGCGGCACCCTAGAGGAGGGGGCGCTTGAGGCTGAGCTTGAAAGGTTCACCAGGCATTTCTAGAACACCTAGTGTGCTCCGAGCGCGGAGCGGGTTCCCGGGAATACGGAGGGGAACCAAACACCTCTTCCCGGGAAGTGTTAAGAGTGAGCCGGGGGAAGACTGCTCTAGAGAAAACCGCTCGTGCAGAGTTTGGAGGAAGTTTGTTGCTTTGAGAATTTGCAAGAAAGAAGCCCGGTAAAGGTGCCATAGTGAACAAGGGCCAGAGGTGGAGCGCTTATCTAACAGTTAATTTAATTCTGTGGGACTGGTGCTGTTCCAAACCCTGTATAAATAAACGTTCACTCGATTGACTCCTTACACAACCCTGTGAGGTCAGTACTGTCACTACCCCCGTTTTTCAGAGACAGAAACAGGCGCCTGTGCAGATGTTACAAGTAGTAACCGGGCAGTGTGTCTCCCTCCAGAGGTTTGCTCTCCCCTACTCGGTTCAGAGGGAGGCAGTGTGGCCTGGGCAGCTGGGATGGTGCAGACAGTGTGCAGGGGTCCGATGTGGTGGAGAGGGAGCGTTGATGGGCTTCAGCGGTGAGTTGGGTGCAAAGATGAAGAGGGAGACACTGAGAACAGAGAGAACAGAGCCTCTCGTTTCCAGTAGAGGATCCTGGGGGATAGGATTCCCCTTAAGGGGACAGACAGACCTAGGGAGGGACGGGTGTGGTCTAGATGGTGGCGTCCTGTGACACGCAGCAGGGCGTGGTGAGTGCCTAGCTTGTCTTTGAACCCCTGGCGGCTGGTATATAAAAGACGTTCAAGTATTTGTTGAAAGAACTATGAATTCCCAGCAGGAAACAGGAGCGTAGGATGCCAGGTCCTCTCCTTTATTTATCCCACCTCTTGTCCCACCAACCTGTCACGGTACATAACTGATGACACGAGGCGACTCTCAAGCCTCAGTGGCCAATCTAAAGAACCTCTATGGGGCGCCTGGGTGGCTTAGTCGGTTAAGCGTCCGACTTCTGCTTAGGTCATGATCTCGCGGTTCGTGGGTTTGAGCCCCGCGTCGGGCTCTGTGCTGACAGCTCAGACCCTGGAGCCTATTTCAGAGTCTGTATCTCCCTCTCTCACTCTGACTCTCCCCTGCTCACGCTCTCTCTCCCTCTCTCTCTCTCTCTCTCCTAGAAATAAATAAAACATTTTAGAAAAAAAAAAAAAAAGAACCTCTGTGACTGCCACCTTGGTGTGAGCGTGGCATCATCTCTTCCCTGGGCTGTTTCACAAGCCTCTTAACGTCCACCCCCTCCCCCCTACCTGCCCCCAGTAATCTTGTTCTCACCACAGGGGCAACAGTGATCCTGTGATAGAAGTCGGACACCTTCCAGTGGCTTCCATCAGAGGTCCCCCGCCCCCCTCCAGCTTCATCTCCTGCTCGCCCCTCTCCGCGCCAGTCATTTTCTGTTCTCCAAAGAACACATTAATCACCCTCCGTCAGGTTCTTTGCGAGGCCTGTTCCCTCTGCCTAGAATGCTCTTCCATAGACTCGCCAGTGTTTGCTAGGGCCTCCAATTTAGAATTGCAACCCTCCACCCCCGGCATTTCCCATTGGTCTTTACTGTGCTGTTTTTCTTCATAACACATATCGCTCTCTCAAATACTGTTGACCTTGCTTGCCATGTCTCTCTGCTCTGGAGAGTAAGCTCCGTGCGGGCAGGCAGGAATTTCGTTCCGTTTTCTGCTGTATGCCCCGCACCTAGAACAGTGTCTGATATACGGTAAATGCTCAGGCCTTATTTGTTGAATAAGTCACTTGAGTATCTGCGAGCCAGGGGGTGGGGGAGGCTTTCAATAGGACCAGTATGGGGAGCCAGGGATGTTGGAGTGCCCTAGGCAGGGGACACAGGGCCTTCGGCAGGGCTGGTACAGGGGCAGGGAGGAGGTGTCAGGAGGAGACCCAGAGGCTTCCAAGGGAGAACCTCGGAAACGATACCTGTCTGCCTGCCCTCCACAGCTGAGTTCCAGAAACGAGAGTGTCAAAACTACCTCAGAGTAAACCTCAAGTTTATGACTGCTACAAGAAGCCCAGTGGCTGAGTCAGTCACCCAACAGGTTTGTCAGAGGGGTGGACTGTGGGCCGGGACCTGGGCGGGGAGAGCCATGGGGGTCTCTGCCCTGAGCGCGGAGCAGAGGTTGGGCCCCCGCTCTGGAAGACAGGGTGCAGAACAGGGCTGCTGGGAGGCCGGGCCTGGCCTGACTCCCCTGTGACCCTCAGGGACCCCGGGTTGCTTCTCTATAAGTGGAAGTGGTGTGCCCCGCCTCCCAGGACGGTGTGAGGGCCGGGGGAGAGGGTGGCACTTGGTCAGCCATGCCGGGTTGTACAGCTCCAAGGGCCAGTCCCTCATGCGCCAGGAGTCACCACCCAGGACCCCTGACTCCCCCATGTCCCTAGATTGTGCGCCAGAACCGGGGCCGCAAGGCCTGTGACCGACCTGTGGCCAAGACGAAGAAGAAGAAGAAGGCTGAGGGCACCGTGTTCACCGAGGAAGACTTCCAGAAGTTCCAGCAGGAATACTTCGGCAGCTAGGCTCCCCGGAGGACACGGTGGGAAAGGCACCCAGCCCCGGTCTCCTCGCACCTCACAGCCTCTACTGTCTCTGGGACCCTGCCAAGCTGCCGGCCTGGTGCAAAGATGCCTCGGGGCTCAAGCCAGGGCAGGGTGGCCAGAAAGGGGCCTGCAGGCCGGAAGCCCCAGGGAGGCTATGCACTCAGCACAGCTGACTTCCGCAGGGAGGGGCCGGCTGCGCACCTGGAGACACGGGTGACTGTTTCCTTTGCTCTGGCCGAGCAGGGCCCCTGGGCTGTTTGCTGTGGGGAAGGCCAGTCACGAGGCCCTCAGGGCCACACCTCTGAGGGTAGGAGAGGGGCTGCCGGGCAGGCCTCTGGGCTCTAATAAACGTGGACCCGAGAGCAGTGTGTGCCGCCCATCTGCCTCATGGGGTGTCTCCCGTCTCCTCTGTCACCAAGGGGCCTTTCCCCATCTCCCATGGTGCTTAGAGCTCTGGGTCACAAGCCCTCCACTCCAGGGGTGCAGGGGTGGCTCAGTCACTTGCACTTCGGACTCTTGATCTCAGCTCAGGTCATGATCCCAGAGTCATGGGATCGAGCCCCACGTCAGGCTCCATGCTGTGCATGGAGCCTGCTTAAGATTCTCTCTCCCTCTGCCTCTATTCCCTACTCGTTTTCTGTCTCTAAAATAGGTAAAAAAGTCCTCCAGCTCAGTGCACATGTCCCCCCCGCCGCCCACCCAAGAGCACTCAGCGTCTGCTGATGTGCCTGAGACGAGCCCCCCTGACAAGAACCCTCAAGAAAAAGAAGCACCGCGGCAGCTGACTCGGGGTTCAGGCAGCGGGAGTGCGGCTGCACTGTCGCGCGAGGCTTGTGCTCTTGTGAGGGCGTCTCAGAAAGGGGACCTCAAGAAACAGGGCTTCACGCTGAGGTCTGTGCCCAGGCAGGAAGGCGGGGCCGGGGCTGCACCACCAGCGAGGGCAGGCTGGACGCGAGGGCAGTCGAGCGAGCTCAAGTGAGTGGCCGTGCTGACTGGACGGGTCTTTAGGGTGGAGGGGACAAGTCCTGGACGTCCGGGAGCTTCTCTCTGGAGGGGTTGGGGGCCTCGTGGGGAAGAGGGCCCTGGTTGCCCTGGGGCGGCTCCATCCGACGCTCCGCTCTCCCTGCATACCGGGCTCCGGGCCCCGGAGGTCATGTCCAGAAGAGGACTGGACAGGGCTCCCTGCGGCTGGGCCAGCTGGGGACCCACAGTCTGCCAACCCGAAGTGGGTTCTGTCCAGCGGAGAGAGGGTTCCACACCCCACACACCACGCCGCCCGTGCCCCAGGGTCCTGGTTGTTAATTGACTTTGTCCTGTGTGGGAACAGCAGGGGCCGCAGGCCTGCCTGAGGCAGAGCTAGAGCCGGTGCTGCGTGCAGGTGGCCTGCGTCCTGGCGGCAGGAAGCGGACCATCCATCCAGGAGGTCGGGGGGCGAGAGAGGAGGGTGCTGTTGCTCCGAACCATCGTCAGCCCACTTTTCCTCAAATGAGCTCGTTGCAAAGAGGGAAAGACGGGTATTCCTCACATTCTCACCCCTGCCTGCTGAGCTTTAATGACGCCCATGGGGAGAGAGAAGACCTTAGGTATCCTTGGAGACCCCTTCCCTTCGTCTTTGCAGCAGCTCAGCAAGAAGCTGGCTCAGCTGTGCAGGCACCGCTCACGCTCCCTGGGAAGAGGGGCTGGCCAGCCACTGACAAGGACACACCTGCTGTTCCCTAGTCACCCCCAGGTGCCCCGTTCCCAGTGTCCGGGTGTCGGGTGACGCCTGGCTCTGTGGCAGGGAGTTTGCAGGTATGAGAGCAGGGCCGGGGGGGGTGGGAGGGGGTGTCCAGCCACTTCTCTGCTCGTGGGCTCTCCAGTAGTTCTGTTTCATCTGTGCCACGTGGCACTTGAGAAGTGGGTGTCGGTGCTCCCCCCGAGTGACCAAAGCTAGTGCTCATCTCTGAGATTGGAGGCCAGCAGGTCAAGGGAGGACTCTGGGATCTATTTAACAGTCACCCTGGACAGTTCTGGTGCAAGTGGTCAGAAGGTGGCAGAGGGCCCAGGAGAGGCTGGTAGAGGCACTGGAGGAAGAAGGACGTGCCACCGTTGCAGGGCGGGGTGTGTGTGTGTGTGTGTGTGTGCGGGAGTCATGGATGCGCAGTGCCGGCCGTGAGCTCCAGGACCTGCTGAGGAACATCAGCTGTCACCAAGGGGCCTTTCCCCATCTCCCATGGTTCTCAGAGCCCCGAGTCACAAGCCCTCCAGTCCAGGGGCGCAGGGGTGGCTCAGTGGCTTAAGCTGACTCTCGATCCTCAGCTCAGGTCATGGTCTCAGGGTCATGGGATGGGGCTCCGTGCTGAGCATAGATTAATCTTGCTGCCTAAGATTCTCTCTCCCTCTGCTCCCCTGGAGGGCCAGGGCTCCAATAACACACGGGGTTGCTACATTCCCACCCGGAGAGAAAGACCCGGAGGAGAAAGCCTCCCCCAGCTGAGACATCGTGAGCGGATACAAAGCGCCTGGAAGCATTAGTGTCCCACGTGCTGTGGGGCGGCTGACAGAGCGGGACCAAGCTGAGCCAAGTTGCAGGAACCCACATGGTGACCGATGGGAGGGCCCCAGCCAAGGCTCCCTGTGGTTTCCACCGTGGGGTAGGCTGTTGAGCCACCTACACTTCCTGTTCCTTTACGACTGGAAGGGTTGGCCCAGGGGCCGGGCGCCAGCAGGGCGGGACGGCCAGTGGGGCCTCGCTAGGGTCCAGCCACAGGCCTGCCCGGAGCTGTGTGGACACAGGGTTGGGTTCCCGCGGGAGCTGGGTGGGTCCCCATCATGTGACTTCTGACAGAGCGGGGGGTGGGGTGGGGAGGGTAAGGGGAGTCTTCTTGGAGAGGGAGGTGGGACCGTGACATGTCAGAGTGCCCATTCATGAATTTGCTGAGCCAGCTTTCTTGGGGTGCCTCCCCATCTTCTGCATCCACAATTGTCCAGTCCTTTGAAGGCCAGGCACCCATCCCTCCGGGCAGCCTGCTGGGACCTCCCACCCAAGAGTCCCTGCTCCTTCCCCTGAGGTCCCCCAGGCTCACACAGTCGAGTCCTGGAGCTGTCACTTTCCACCTGGTGTGAGCATCCACCTGCCGTCCCCCCACTGGACTGAGCCGCCTTCCCCTCACCGTGAGGTGCCCGGCGGGGGTGGGCTGGCCCTCGGGGCCTTTGCGGGGGATGGGGGGGCTGTCTCCAGCTGGACTTCCTGCTGGTCTCCGGCCTCTGAGTCCGCTGCCTCCCCACCGTCCCCACCTGCCTGTCAAAGAGGCGCGCCACGGCTGGATATGTCCTCTGCCTGCACCCAGGGCTTGCGGTGAAAACCCGCCCCCCCCCTGCCCCCGGTGGTCTCCATCTCAGGAAATGGAGACCTTCCTTCTAGTTGTGCAGACGCCATTTTGTCCCCTCTCTCACAGCTCTCACTGGAGGCTGACTTGCTGGAGCGGCAGAATCCCCCCGGGCCCTGACCTGAACTGACCCCCAGCCGGATCCCCTTTTCCTGCCCCCCTGCCATTCACAGGCCACCAGAAGGACCCTCCTCAATGGCAACCAGTGTATCACTCGTGCTCCAGGGACTCCCCAGGTCACCAGAGGAGACTCTCAAGTCCATCAGGGCTGCTTGGCCCTGTACTATGTGTGTCTGCCCCCGCCACAGTCACTCGCCCCGCCCCCCGAGCTCGTTCACTCACCTGTTTCCTGCCAGCATTGGCTCCCTAAACACCCATCTTCAGTGGACAGGTGCCCCACCCCAGCGCTCGGCCTGCCCACGGCCATCCCCCGTTACAGGTTTTGTTTTGTTTTTTTTTTTAAGATTTGAGTTTTCAGTAATCTCTACACTCAAATGTGGGGTTCGAACTTATAACCCCGAGATCAAGAGTCGCCCGCTCCACCGACTGAGCCAGACAGACAGCCCTAGATGTTTTATTCGTGGTGGCGGTCTGGTCTCGCTCACCAGAACGAGACAGGGATTTGCGTCTGTTTTCCTCACCACCAAATCCTCAGCACCCAAAACAGTGTCTAGCCCATGGTGGGTGCTCCTGAATCGTCTTAGGGAAACATGAAGGCCTGACCTCCGGGACCTGCGGCCTGGTCCTGTCATTGTCTATGCCAGCTGTCCCTGGGCCCGCGTCCACCTGCAGCCTTACCTCATTAAAAAAACGTATAATCATAAGATCGTCCTCACAGCTCCCAATGGAGGATTATGAGCTAATAACCAGAAAGCTCTCAGAGTCGAGCGCCAGAACTCTCGGTAACTATTAGCAGTAATCATTATTACTTGCCAGGCACTGTTTTAGGTCCTGGAAATTTGGGAACGAACAAGACAGCAAGGTCTCTGCCATCTCTGACATTGTAGTTGGGGAATAGGAAGTAAACATATGCAAAAAGGTAGGGTCATGGAAAATAACAGTTAAGGCAGAGGGGCTGGGACATTTGCAGACTCCTCTTGGAAAGCCTCTGGGGTGACCTAGGAGACCTGCAGGAGAGCGGGAAGGAGCTCTGGAAAAGTCTTGCGGAAGGAACAGCGAGTGCAAAGGTCCTGAGGGAGGAATGAGCTTAGCAGAAAGGTGGGGGAAGGCCCCTGTGGCCGGAGCACAGCCGAGCAAAGGAGGGCCAAGTCCCAGTGTGATCCCTGGTCTGAGACTACTGACTCTAGTCTGTGGGGGCCTTTGCTGCCCATCCCATTCCTGCCTTTGGGGTTTGGGGAGTCTTTAGCTACAGGGGCCTGGGAAGGGGCATGGCCCAGCGTCCTGGCCTTAGACCTTTAGGCTGCATTACCCTTCGGGGCACCCCAGGGAAAGCCATCCCTCTGCCAAATGGCAGAGTGGGCCACTGTCTCCAACGGCCGAGCATCCCACTGGCACTGGGTGTGACAAGGTGGCTGGGTCACTTCCAGGGCTGTGGTCCCTCTCACCTCTCAATTCTCCATGTCTCCTTCCTGCCCCCACTGCACACACCCCAGGCTGGGGCAGCTGCCCCACGGTACAAAGCAGAAGAGAACTGTTAGGGGCAAACAGAAGAAAGCATTTGTAGTCGATTTTTCCTATCTTGGATTTAAAAACTGTCAGGTCACAAAACTGAAGTGAGGCATAGAGCAGGGGTCACAGGCGACAGCTGTGCTCACGTGAGGGCCTTTGGCAGTGGCCACAGGCTCCCCACTCCCCTCCGGCTCCTCACCAAAACCACCAGGCATGAGCCACATAGAGAATGACGTTCAAGGCCTCCACACCGGTACTGATGCAGCACACCGCCGCATCAGCACCCACACACGTGTTCACAAACTCCCAGTCTGTCCCAGGTCCCCCTCTAGCCCTGCCTGCACGGGACTATGGAGCCACACCTTTTAAAAACATAGTCTTTGGAGTCAGGCTGCCTGGGTTTGAATCCACCTGGTAGCCAGGGAAGTTCCTCAGCCTCTCCAAGTCATAGTTCCCACATCTGTAAAACGGGGAGGTCATCCTTATAAAAAAGCTTTTGGGAGGCACCTGGCTGGACTCTTGACTTGACCTCACGGTTAGTTCAAGCCCCACGTTGGGTGTGGAGACTACTTAAAATCTTTAAGTTTTAATTGAGAGAGAGTAGGGGAGGGGTTAAGAGAGGGACCAATCCCAAGCAGGCTCTGCGTTCGTGCAGAACCTGACTAGGGTCTCGGACTCACAGACCCACAAACTTTGAGATTATGACCTGAGCTAAAATCTAGGCAGACGCCTAAATGGAACCACCCGAGAGGTCCAAAATCTTTTAAGGCATTCTAGAGGCACCTGGGTTGTTCAGTTGGTTAAGCGTCATGATCTGTTTGTGGATTTGAGCCCCGCATCCGGCTCTGTGCTGACAGCCTGGAGCCTGCTTTGGTGTGGTTCCCTCTTCGCTCTCAAAAATAAACATTAAAGCACTTTAGGGACACGTGAGTGGCTCAAGCATCCAACCTTGTCCTAGGTCATGATCTGTTTGAGCCCCACTTCTCTTTAAAAAAAAAAAAGCTTGAATAGAGCTATTTTCATAACATCAATGTGTGTACCTGGCTGGATGCCTTTCAACCACTAAATCCCCACATACTTAGCTGTAGTTAAGTTGCTGGGGTGGGGGTGGGGGGGCAGGAAATCTGGTCTGTGACAGTAATCCCTAGCTGGGTGGTCCCTGCAGAGAAAACCACGGGCAGAGGCCCCCCAGCCCTGTGGGGTACTTTGGGTCACTGATCGGATCCAAAGTCGGGGAAACCTGGGGGAAGAGGCAAACTACTGTTAACAGCCTGATGCCCCTTCATGCACCAGCTTCCCTTTGGGCTGTTCCAGAACTGTGAGCACACACATACTTGGCTCACACCGCCATTCAGATAAAAAACAAGACTCGCTCCCTGGGGAGTTAGACCCACAGGACACAAAAGGGTGAGGTGACCTGACCAAGGTGGACTCATGACAGAGGCCTCTCTCGGATCTTGAGAATTGCAGGTGGCAGTAGGGGAGTGTGGCTTCCTGGTACTGTCCGGACACCGGCCAGCCCAGCTCTGGCTGGAACTTCAGACTGCAGGTCCTCAACGCCCACTGAAAACCAAAGACCCACTTCAGAGTTCTGTCCAGAGGCCTCTACTGAACTGTAGAAGTTAGAAGGGAAACCTAGTCAGGGCCATATCTGTGCACTTAAGGACATGTCACAGTGCTGCCTGAGGCAGAGGCCAGGCTGCTCCTCCTGGCCACCAGCTCCCTCAGAAAACTCCCCAGCCTCACCCCGCCCAACATCGCCATTTCTAAGAAATATGCCAAGGCTGAACCCATCCCTCTTAAAGCTGATCACAACTGCCAGGGCGAGGTCAATGAGGCTGCCTTACCTGAAACAAGAAACCAGGCACAGCTCAGATACTTTCACTACAAAATAATTTATTACAACACACAGCTGCAGCACAAGCCTATGTACAAGCACACACTCCCCTGACTACCCGACTAGGGGACCCTTTTCTTCTCCCGGGCCTTCCGAACCTCTTCTATCAAATCCTTCAGATACTGGATTTCCTTGGCCAAAGAATCTGCCCGCTCTTTCAGAGCCTCATTCTTCTTTTCTAGCTCTTTACACTCGCCAGTAAGGGCCTCCTGCTCAGCCCTCTTCTTCTGGCGGTACCTAGTGGCTGCTGTCTTGTTCTGCTCCATTTTTTTCAGCTTCTTATCCAATTTTTCCACCTTTACTTTTGCTGCGGCTTTCTCTCCAGGAGGATCATAGGGTTTGGGGCGGGCAGAACCACAGAGGGAACATGGAGACAGCAGGCTCTTATTTGGAGAGCCCCTCGAAGTAGAGGGGCTATGCTGGGGGGACCCCAGATAGGACTCAGGACTCATACAGATGCCACTATCATTATCAGAGGGGGCATCCTCCTCCTTTATGCACTGAGGGATCATTAGAATATAAGCAGTTGAGTCTGGCTTTCTATCTCCTTCCGAGATATCCACCTCACTGCCCAACTCTAAACTAAAGGAATGATCTGGAGTGGAGGACAAGGCCCCGGGGGAGAGAGGAAGAGATTGCAGGAAGGTAAAAGGGGCAACCTGGTCTGTTTTTGGTAAACTTTCTGGGAGATGGCCAATCGGGTTCACGGTCTGGGGGGGCTCCTTATCAGTCTCCTGGACTAGGGGATCAAAGAGATCACATGTGTCATCCAAAGTGGCCAAAAGCTCATCTGGCATGGTTTCCAGGTCATCTATACTGAACAGAGAATCAAAATCAAACTCCTTCAGGTCCATTTTCTCCACCATCCAATCTGTCCCGGAGAAGGCATCCTCTGCAAAAGACCGAAGAGAGTCAGACACACAAGGGAGCAAGGCCGATAGTGGGGGGGAGGGGGGAAGGGGCAAGGACTCCCACTCACCCTTGCCGTTGTCTGAGGCACCGACCAACCCATCCACAGCCAGCCATTCGGAGGAGCCCGCCTTAGCCTTGTCGCTGGAGAACCCATGGGGTTTGAAGTGCTTGGCCACCTCCAGGTAATCGTCTAAGAGCCCTAGGCTTACTTCAGCCCCCAAACCCGACTGGTCGAAGGGGGACATCAAGTCCCCCTCCAACACCTCGCTGCTCAGGAAGCTCATCATCTCGGCCATGTCGTGGGACTTTACTGGAATCGAGGAATGTGCTTAATTCGAAGAGGTCTTTGTCGGTTACAGCAACGCTGCTGCTGGATGCCGTGAAAAGCCTGAAAAGACACCAGAAAACAAGTCCCATTGGAGACCAGCCGGTCCCAGAATTCCATCTCTTCATCCTGGGGGGAGGCTGGCCAAACTAGAATTCCACTTGGGAGCAGAGAACCGGGAACACGTGGCCCCGGAAGCATCGTGACCCTCCCTCCTCGCCGTCTGGTCAAACCGCACAAGATGGACGCCCTTGGGGCTGGGCCGTCCCTCCACCCGCCGCCAGAGGACGGCGCGCCATTCTCATGTCCAAATACGGCCCGGGCCGCCGGCCCCGCCCACGCCCGCCCTTGACTCACACCGCGCCACCGCCCTGCCCAGCCGCCATCTTGGCCTCTGCCACGTTTCGCTGGGCGCCGGGTGGGACGGCGCCGGGCGGGAAGTCCCCGGGATCGGAGGTCAGGGTCGCTGAGGGCTTCTACACCCCTGCGCCGGACCGCGCCCCCGCCCCGATCCAGAAGCGTCGGCGTCTCCAGGACACCCAAACAGGGGTCACGCGTCCCGGGCGCTCGTAAAACCGCTTCCCCCTCCGCGACGCCGCCCGGCCGCAGGCCGCGTCCAAGCGAGCCGAATGCCCTCACCGACCCGGGGGAGCACGGCAGGGGCGGCCGGGCCCCGGTACTTACGCCATGGCTTAAGCCGCTGGGGGGTGCCGCTGCAGAGCCTGGTGCTGCTGCCGCCGCTGCAAAGGCCAATGCTGCCGCAGGCACTGCTGCCTCTAATACGCCATGGCGGCCGCGGACCCTGCGGTGGTGGAGTAGGGAGGACGCGCACACACGAAGACGACCTACATTTATAAGCGGCAGAGAGAGAAATGGCCGCGGTACCCCGGCCGTGGTTCTTTTATAGACTTTGCCTCTATGAGGACGCATCACAGAGCACATCCTTCCGCCGCGGTCACGTGACCCGTGCCTCCCACCCACTTATTCTCGCTTATACGACGCCCCTACTGCATCCAACCCATGACTTTTATGTCCAGGGCGTAGCTGGGAAGAGAAAACGAATTATTTTCAAGGCCTCCAGAAAGGAAAAGGGCGCACTACTTTACACGGCAACTAAGATCAAAGAGTCACTCTCCCCTCCGCTGCCGGAGAGCGCGGAAGGATTCTTCAGACACACCGCGTTTCCGGTGTTAGGTTGGGAGGCGGGGAGAGAAGTCTTTCTGCCCAAGGAAGGTTTTTGTTGTGAGGTCCGAGGCCGCCTGGTTGTCGCGCGAGATGCTGGCGGAGAGCGAGCGTCGAGCTGATTGGTTAGACATGATGAGTCATACATATCTCGATTTCCTATTGGCTCTGAGCCCAAGGTGGGCCAAGTCCGAGCGGGAAGGGGCGGAGCGGCGGGCGAGGTTCCCGCCGCCGGAGTCTGCAGTCTGGGGGCTGGTTGCGGTGAATCCCCTGTGCGTTGGCGTCCTCAGCTCTGGGCACACGTAGCGGCCCACGATTGCACCGGCTCTTTCCCGGACCTAGAGCGTTCCAAATGGTGGCCACAGGCCCGAACCCGTGTGGTCCCTTCCTGACGCCCTGAGTGAAACTGAATTAGCTGTCAATTTCAGGTCCCATACGAAATTTCTTGTGCATTTAGATCGTATGCAAGGCCTTAAGTAGCTGAAAGGGGAAACTGAGGACCTCGGTCGGGATCTCAAATGCTCCACGCACACCTACCATAGAGGGCCAACTCTGCATCCTTACCGTGAACTCTCAAGTCCAGGTGGGAAGGTGCATAATCTCTAGCCCAGTTTAGGGTATTTTTGCACACCCAGATAACGTTTTTGCTATTCTATTAAAAGTATTCAGCCCATCACAAGGTAACTTCTTTTGGTTTATGCAGATGCAGTTGCCCTAAGAGATTTTATTAAACTGGTATGTCACAGTTGCCCAATTTTGCAACTGCCCGGTGTAAGGTAACCACTTCTCAGCAAGTCCCTTTAGTGTCGCTAAGTGTAAGGTAACCACCTCTTAGCAAGTCCCCTTAGTGACGCTAATGAGACAAGCTGGAAAGCCCACGCCCACTTGCGGGGGCGGTGGGCAAGGGGCGGTTGGTGTGTTGGGTAGCAGCGGTCCAGGTCAGGGCCTGCAGTTTACTCTCTATCTGGGACTGTGAAGAGTACCAAGAAAGCTCTTCTCCATCCTTCAGTCCCCTTCCCCAGCCAGGCCCTGGAAGGTTTCTGCCTCCATTTCAGTGGACCATAGTCTTATCTGTGGCAGGGCTGTGATGTCAAAAAATGTGGGGAACGCTGTCTTTGTCCTTTGATTCAGTCTAGCCCAACGATTTCTTTACAACAGCAAACAGAACCCGTCGGATAAGGTGTGTGGCCCAAAGCCACACAGCTGCCAGTATGGGGGAGGCCGTATGGGGTGGGGCGTAGAAGACACAATTAGAGGCAACTCCAAAAGGATCCTGGCTCTTCTATTTAGTAGCTGAGACATTTTGGTTAAGCAATTAATCCTTGCTGAGCCAGTTTCCTCATCTGTAAAATGAGGCTAATGATGAGCAGTCTTATCCTTAGAATGAAGACCATATATGGAAAGCACTGAGCAAAGTGCTGATAAATGTTCAATAAATGGGGGCACCTGGGTGGCTCAGTCGGTTGGGCGTCCGACTTCGCTTCAAGTCATGATCTCACAGTCCGTGGGTTCGAGCCCCGCGTCGGGCTCTGTGCTGGCAGCCCGCTTAGAGCCTGGAGACTGCTTCAGATCCTGTATCTCCCTCTCTCTCTGACCCTCCGCTGCTCATGCTGTCTTTCTCAGAAATAAATAAAACATTAAAAACAATTTTTAAAAAAGTTCAATAAGGCGCCTGGGTGGCTTAGTTGGTTAAGCATCCGACTTTCGCTTAGGTCATGATCTCGCGGTTCGTGGGTTTGAGCCCCGCGTCGGATCTGTGCTGACTGCCGGCTCAGAGCCTGGAGCCTGTTTCAGTCTGTGACTCCCTCTCTCTGACCCTCCCCTGCTCACGCTGTCTCTCTCTCTCCTAGAAATAAATAAAACATTAAAAAAAATTTTTTTTAAAGTTCAATAAATGGTTATTGCTGTTCTTAGAACTCAAGTCTTCTGATCCTGACCTCCCAGCCCCACTCCCCATTTTCCTTACATCGTCCTGCTTCCTCAGAGGACTACTGGTGTTTACTGAGTTGATGAAACCAACAACTGGTACATGCAAAGCATATTGCATTCTGGGACAAGTATGGCTTTTGTAGTGCGTTGGAGAATCACAAATGTCAAGATATAAAGAAGTTGTCTAGTCTTACATGCGAAGGCACTGAAGTATCCTTGAGCCACTACACAAGTCTTCCAAGGTGTCACTACGGGCCCATGGGGACACATCTCGGGAGACCTGTCAGTGCCTCCTTCCAGATGACCCGGCAGAAGGTTGAGAATCAAAGAACGTACTATTGCCCCAGTTTTGACACTGCAGAGGTCATAGATGAAGGACTCCAGGAGGAGCCTATCCTATCCATTCTATCATGGAGACCCAGATCAAGCACTTCGAGGTTCTCCTGGCTGAAAATGGAGAACCACTACCAATTCTGTAGGAAAATGTTTCGTACCACACACAAGCCAAAGCTGTTGGAAAGATTTTTATTTTTAATTTCCATGCTGTGGAAGGACATCGTGTTCCCCAGCTTTACTTCCTCCATCAAGGAGGAAAAAAGATGGCCATTCTCCAGGCCTCAGGGCTAAGCTACTTGTGTGGACCTAGCCAACGTTGGACAGAAAGACCAGTGACGGAAAGACCAGTGACGGATTCCAGATCTATCAGCTGCTACTGAGGGCAGGCAAGTGACTGGAAGGCAAGTTGTGGACTTGGCCTCAGGGACCAAGAGTTTAAAGACTACAAGGTGATCTGAAGGAAAAGGTAAACACGCTGGACTCAGCCTCAGAACCCACATCTGGGGGTGGGGGGGACACCTGGGGAGCTCAGTTGGTTAGGTGTCTGACTTAAGATCATGATCTCATAGTTTGTGAGTTGGAGCCCCACATGGGACTCTCTGCTGTCAGCGCTGGGCCCACTTCAGATCCTCTGTACCCCTCTCTGCCCTGGCCCCACTCTCTCTCAAAAATAAACCTAAAAAAAAGAAAAAAAGGACTCACGTGGTATTTTGAACACTTAGAACCAGCCCTGGTCTAAAAGGGCCACAGCCTAACAGATCTAGTCCTAAGTGTCCCTTACCCTTCTCTTTGACCTTGCCCTTTAGCAGGAAGAGCAGAGTACTAAGAAACCCTGTATGCGGAGGTTTCCAGGCAGGGTCATGGTCTCAAGGAAGGAGCGGCCATGGCAGAGGACTCCAACACAATGCAGGAGTCCTTACTTACAGACCCCCCGCTAGGGCCCCTCCAGGAGTTTTGACCATGAAGCGAATTCCTTGTCCAAACCATGTGAGTTCTCCAGTTGGAGGACAAGGGAGCAAAATCAGCTCATTTGGGGGTGTGAACAGGGAGACCACCAGGGGCCGAGTCCCCAGAGGAAAGACTGCAGGCCTCAAAACAACTTTTCCAAACGTTAATTTTGATGATTTATTTGAGGGGGGAAAAGTCACAACAAAGCATATCATAAAAATACTGTTATCCTGGACTCATTTTTTTTTTTAGGAAGAGGCAAAAAGAAGATATACTCCAGAACTGATGATGTTTTCGAGACGATGAGTATATTCTTAAGCATGAGGCTAACTCGGTGGTTTGCTAATGTAAATGGTGCAAAAAAATTTTCCAGAGAAGTAGGAGCAGATTGCCATTACTTCAGGCAAAGGTGGGAGTTACTGAGGAGAAAGGCAGGATGGCAGGGAAAGACATGACGTCCTTCCCCGAAGATTAAAAAAATTGGGAGTGGGGTGCAGAATGCTGCCCTCTTCCATCCAAGAATCTCAAAACACCGGACAGTCTTCCATGGTTTACAAGGCTTGTCCAGTCTGCAGCCGCAAATCCACTAGGACCAGGGCCAAGAATTCCCACTGCTTCTTGTTCTGAGGACTTCCAGGTGGCTCCTGCTTTGTGAAGTGGGAAAGTCACAGTTTTTGGTTTTCAGAGACATAGTTAAGAGACAGAGATGCCCTCGCGTTGCTCTTTAAGAGAGGAGATAAAACCAAATCGCAATTACACTTGGCTTTGATTATTTGGGACTTAAAGTCTTGAAAATCTTTTTTTTTTTTTTTTCAGCTCTCCCTCCAATGTCCAAAGCTTTCTATGGAATTTGGTCAGAGATGCCAGCTTGAGAAAACTAGATCCTACAACACGCTGGGAAAACCCACCCCTTTATGTCAATGAAGACTAGCCCGTGCGTTTGCAACCTCTCCTCTCCCTTCCCTCTAACGGCTCCCCGATGGGTGCACCGGAACCCCCAAGGCCAGGCTCCACCCCACCCCCTCCGTGCCAGTCACCTCAGGCTGCACTCAGGCACAGAGATGTCCTGTCAACTCTAACTTGATTCTGAAGAACAGCCAGGGTGGAGAATCTCTCAGGGTTCCGGGCTTTCTATTTTTCATTCTCTCAGGAGCTTCATACAAATGAAAACACCCGAGCCACTTTAAGGAACCTCTGCATACATAGGAGAGAAGCAGGAAAATGTTCCCAACACAGCCAAGGTTAAGCCTGGTTTGCAGTCCTAATCCATGACAAAAAGGGGACAGGAACGTCTACCCTAAATTCAAAGGGTAGCTGAGGGATCAATGCTATTTAGAGTCACTTCATGCTGCTGTCCTTGGGAAGGAATGAGACAGCCGCGGGGAGCCTCACCGGAATCTCACTGATGGAGAGGTAGTAAGAATAGAAAAAATAATAAAACTTGATGGGAGAACAAAATACTGCATGGGCAGATCAGAAACAGAATTATTATTGGCTTCTTGCCACGAACAGGAGAGAAGCGCAACACAAGACGCACCGACGCTGGGTATTAACAGTCCTCCCCGCCCGCAGGACACTGCACGTTGCGGTGCGCACAGCGCGGTTTTAGCAGCGGGAAACGAGGGGGGGCGGAGGAAGCTGCGCCCCCCTCTCATCCGGGTTTTATCCACACGCGCTGGCCCTACGTAGCACCAGTGTCCCCAGGTGCGGGCGGAGACGGGACGGGGAAGAGGTCAGTGCAAGTCCGCTGGCCCTTTGGCGGTGCCTGGGGGGCTCAGCACTCCCGGCTCTCACACTCCTACGGCAGAAGCCGGGGACGGAAGGGCTGGCCGTGGGCCGGTTCCTGCTCTAAGGTGACACCCTAGAGAGGCAGGGACTGACGGGGGAACAACACGGTCACCAAGCCTCCCCTCAACCTCCACCACGAAGGCCGTATCCTTGAAGGCCTCGTCCTGATTGGCAAGAAGGCAAGGAAGGGGCTGAACTGCCGCGCTGGTGCAGGGGGTGGCGCCCGGGCAGCCCCTTCCCTCCCTCGGCCTCCTCTGGCTGCTCACGCAGCACGCTGATCCAGACCAGCCAAGGGGGAGGTGTAGACATCAGGGACACACGCCCTCCCCAGGCCCTCCTCACCACCCCCAACTCGCCCACCGCGCTCTCACAGATGGCCACTAAAACCCACAATCTCCAGGCACCTTTGCAGCCAGTTTATCTTGAGCCTCACTCCTGCGTGGGTCCCTAACAGCGGCCCCAGGAGGGACCTTCTCAGCACTTGGGAATCTGAGCTGGTCAGGAAGTGGGGGACGTGGGCTGCTTCTCCAGGAACCCGGCCCGAGGGCCAGCTCTTCCACCAGCTTTAGCCCCAGAAACTCTAAATACTGTCTGAGCGCTCACTCCGCAGAGCTCAGCTCGGGTTCGTGCGATCAGAACTCTTCAGTGACCTTCAACCTAAAGGCAACACCTCGACTGGGCAGATACGCTCCAGGGGAAGAAGGCAAGACAGAAGGCGTGAACAAGAGGAAATGACAGAGGAGACCTGGGAAGAAACGGGCCACCAAAGGGCAGACGGGAGCAGAAAACCTGGGCCGAATTGCGAAACAGCAGCTCAGGTCAGGCAGGTGCTTCACCTTCTCAATTCATTCCAGAAAAGTCGGCCTGGAGCAAGGGGGCAGGGAGGAGGAGGAGCACAGTGTTTGGTAACAAAAATAGAAAGGTGAGGGAGGGTGAGGAAGAGGAGGCAGAAATGGCATTCTAATCAGCATGAGGTGACCGGGGCGATGACCGACAAGACAGGAGGCACCCAGGGGCCCCGGGAGGCACCGCTCTGCAGCCACATGTTTCTAACGGAGAAGCCAGGGTCTGACCCCTGACGTCCACTTTGGCCTTCACTTGCCCTACGTGTGCAGCAGCACCTCCGGCTCGGACAATGAGCAATAGAGAGTATATCCCAATTCATCTATTTCTTCAGGAGTGAGCTCTGCGAACAAGTTCACCTTGGGGTTCAGGGCACTGGGCAGGACTCCGGCCTCTAAGTAGCTGATGAGTCCCCTCAAGGCCTGCAAGAAGCGGTCGGCCAACATGTCCGGAGACCAGTCAGCCTCCTCGTGGGCCAGGTGGAGGATGACGTTGGTGAGCTGGCTGGCAGTGAGGTGGCCCAGAGCCGGAGTGGACTTGCATATGGCCTTGAGGATCTTGAGGCACAGAGATCGGCAGCCCAAGTCGGCCTGGTCCAAAGCCCGCAGGCGTGCTGTCTCGGCGGGCCGCAGGCTCAGCCGCCACAGGTTGTCATACTGCGCCAGCCGGTGCGGTCTGGCTACCAACACGGTGTCGCCGAGGGTCACCGACGGCAGGAAGTCAATGACGAGATGCTTGTCCCGCTCATACTGTACTTCCAAAGTCAGGGCTCCTGGGGGTGGTGCGGGCCGGATCACATAGTCCAGGAGGGACCCTATGGCTGGCCAGTTGATGGAGCCAGCCACCACCTTCTCGAACGTGTCTGCCACCGTCTTGGGGGAAAGGTAGCCCCCTACGACGCAGCGGTCCCAGTAACTGCTTCCACGAGGAAAATACTCTGGGTTCTCCCGGCGAACCAGGTAGAAGCCAGGGACGTTCATGATGGTGTCCTCGCCAGGGACACACGACCACAGGTTCTGCTCCAGCACCAGGGGCACGATGAGCTGGATGTGGTCAGCTGTCACCACCTGTTGGAGCAGAAGTAAAAACGTGTCGAGGGATTTAATCCGCTCAAGAGACAAGCTTCCCCCGACACCGGTCCCACCAGCCTGCATTCCCCCATCAGCACGGGAAACTCCGAATTCGTTCAGAGCGAGAGTGAGGATTTGAACCCCGGTCTGTCAGAAAAAGGAGGGGGGGGGGAACCAAGGAAGAGTTTAAGGAAGATATGACAGGGGAGACAGCAGCGGGTAGAATTCAAAAGCGGTAAGACCTGAGACCACAGTCTTCCCGGCACGCCTGAGACACCGGTCTTCTGGGCCGACAGCACCCTTGAGAAACAGCCTCTATTTTTTTTTTTTTTAAATGCTTTACTATATATGGTTTTTTTTTTTTTTGGAGAGAGAAGAACACCCTTGCACGCATAAATGGGGGAGGGGCAGAGAGAGAGGGGGACAGAGGATCCACAGCAGGCTCCGCGCTGTCGGCACAGAGCCTGACCAGGGGCTTGAATTCACGAATTGTGAGATGACCTGAGCTGAAGTTGGATGCTCAACTGACAGGCACCCCTCGAGAAGCATCCTGGTCAGCACCTGACCCGACCCTTTGCGAGAACCACCTCGTTACCTGCAGGTCATCGTAGAGGCTGCCACTCAGGTACATGTCCCGAAGCGGCATGTCAGGCAACTTGGCCCGCAGGAAGCTCCGGAGCTCGGCGCATATGTCCACGGCCGCTTGCTTGGCCCGCGCCTGCTCACCCGCAGGGATGGCCGCTCGGTTCCGGTAGTAAGTAAGAAGTTTCTCCTGCAGGGACATGCGCAGTCGTGACTTCTTCAAGTCTACCTGGCCCTTCCTGGCCAACGGCTTGGGCCGGGGTGGGCAGAATGTATCTGCCAAGGCAAGAGAGAGAGGCACAGAGGCACATGAGCTCTTCCCGTGCTCGCTTCGTCCACGGATGCCTCAGGCCCGGGAAGGAGGGCCGGGCACAGCAGCGCCAGCATAGCGCCTGGTGCAGTGCGCGTGTCAGCAACGTCTGCTGAGAGCAGGAGCAGCACTGAGTGCCCAGAGAGGGGTCCCGGGGTGGGTGGGGTGGGGGGGCCAGAGCCTCGTCCTCACCTGCGTCGAAGGCCGAGGAATCTGTGGGAAGGGTCTGCAGGGAGCGGCTCAGGCCCGTCTTCATGTCTTTATTCAGCAGTCGGGGTGAGCCCATCCAGTTGGGTTCTTCCCAGCTCCTCTTCCCTGAGTGGCTCAGGCGGGTGGGGCTGGTGGGGGCGCTGATCGCCCTATCGTACATCTGAAAAAGCAGAGGCCCCGCCATAGGAAGCTTCCTGCCTCCACTTCCCTGCTTCTCAGCAATCTTCCCCTAGTGGGTTCGACTACTATTTTTCAGTAACTTTGTTGTACTCTAGATTAGGGAACACTGTGCCCCGTGCAGAGAATCTCAGGAAAATACTAAATGATGCAAGAGAGAAACAGAGCTACCGTAAGGACCCAACCCAGACACGGCTGTGGGTATTTTGGTCTAGTTCTTTCTGGGAACGATGTGTCTATATAACTGGATCCTACTCTACGTATACTTTCGAAACTGGATTTTTGTCACATATCATTTTTGTCACTTCTCCATTATCACTGAAAACAAACCAGCAGTCAACATTATGGTATCTTTTCTGACAATTCAGTATCGTACCTGATGAACATGCCATAACATTGAATGCTGATTCATTTATTTAACCGATACTATCCCAGTGGCTGCTATGTGCCAGGCACTGTTCTAGGTGCCCAGGGTAAAGAAGTAGATCGAAGAGACCCAATCCCTGCCTACATGGGTCCGCAGCGCACTGGAGGGGTACAGGCAATACATAATCAACAAGCTAAATGTGCAGTATGCGGTCAGAGATAAATATTAAGAAAAGTAAGGCGGGAAAGGGAAATGGGAAGTATGTATGTGGTACGAGTGTTGCTACTTTGAATCGGGTAGCTGAGGAAGGATATTTCAGTTATTTACCATTGTTTACTAACTGGGATAGACCTATTCATATCTCCCTCGATCTCCTCGGGCGGGGGGGGCGGGGGGAGTCCTAGAAGTAGATTTGCGGAGTCCTCCTACGGGCTCATCTGACACTGCCACATCACCAGGCTATGCCCCCATCAGCTCGGTATCAGAGTCTCATTCAAGGCAGCCTCATGGCCTCTCCCGCCCCTGGCTGCACCCACTTACCCGCTTCACGGCCAGCGTGGCGATGCCCAGCACGGCTGCCCCGCCCACCCCCAGCACCAGCCGGGCGTTGGAGAGCACAAAATCAATGGCCGTGCCGATGCCATTGTCATCCTTCTTGCCTCTGCGCTCACCAGAGCCTGCCATCTCTCACCTGAGGACGAAGGCAGAACACAGCCATCACCACCTGGGACCTCGAGAGCCAGCCCTCCTCCCTCCCCTCCAATCAGGCCAGTGGGCAACAAGTACGGGTTATTCTGGGAATTCGGCAACTCAAACCCTCCTGCCTAGATCTAGCACCGCATGCTCTGGGGTCAAGAGAGATGCGTGCCCCGGGACACGTCTGAACGCAAGGGGGAAGAATGGATGGCACCGACTGTGGAAAAACATCCCTCCACCCTTCTGAGATTATAGAAATAGAAAGCCTTAGCTCGGCGTCAATCAATCCTCTCCTGGATTCGCACAAAGTACCCTACACCGTGCAAGTCTACCCTCTCCCTGCCCCTTCCCACCAGTGTAACGCAGGCTGTGTTTTGATCCTATGGCCACCACTTCCTGTAAGGCGAGACCTGAGGAGGTCTAACCGGACCGATTAGGTTAGGAGATGCTCATCCAGTCCCATGGTGCCACCTCACACACAGGGAGGTGACTCGCCAGAGGTCCCAGAGACAGGGAGGGGCACGGCCATCTGCGGGAGGCCGGCTCCCAGCTCCCAGTCTGATGTTTTCCCCACCATGTCGTGTTTACCCTGCGCACAGCCAACTTACCTATTCTACTTTCTGCAAAAAAAAAAAAAAAAAAAAAAAAAGTAAAAAAAAAATATCATGGATCAAACTACCGCTCACGGAGATAAAACCTCAAGTCCACACTTGAGCAAGGTGCAAAGGGAAAAATAACTCTCTGCGGGCACTCCCACTTGACAAATGCTTTGCTTCTTGGGGGAAGTGTGCGGAGAGGGCGGCGGGGGGCCACAAGCAGCTCAGGGGAGGCTGACACTGAGTGCAAACCCCAAGGACGCTGCAGACTTGTCTAACTGGAGAAAAAAAAAACACTCATCTGCGCACATGCACTTGGAAAATGAACTAAAAATGAGCTCATGGGCTCAATAGCAGAGGCAGCCTCTAGCGCAGAGGGAGGCTCAGGCAAGGGGAGCCCACACTTGCTCCCCGGCAACAACGAAGTTGTCATGACTGAAGTTCCCCGGGTCCCCAGATGAGTCCCTGAAGCAAGAGCCCCGGGCCCGATGCAGATGAAGGACGGCAAAGCGGTGCAGATCTGAGCGCTGCTCTCAGTCCACTTCCTCCTACCTCCCGCGTCCAGCACACCAGGAGTCACAGGGAAAACCAGCTGCCTACCATTCAGGGCCCCCACATCCCCAGAATGGGAGGAGACAGAGATAGGATGCCCGGGTGCAGTTTCCAGTGTAGGTAAACTTTCTAACTCCGCTGCAACTAGGTACTGCTGGCTTCACCCTCTCCTCGCCCTTGTCTGTATCCTCCCCGCTTCCCCCAAGAAAGAAAGAAAGAAAGATTTCTGACTCAACTAATTCCAGCAACTGAATTAACGAAGAGTCACGGTCCAGTCCAAAAATATTTTTCCCTGACTAGAGTTCACAACTTTGGTGGCACTTTTCTCTACCCTTCACGGTCAATAGAAGCTTCGGGCTTCGGGCCATAATGGGAGACTTACTTGGTCAAGTGAAATACATTCCCACTCGCACAGAGCAAGCAAGGCCAGGGAGAAGAGTTCAACTATACATTACAGGTGGGGCTGCGAAAGAAGGCCACTCATCTTCCCTCCAGTGGCCACTGCGAGACAGAGTAGATCAAACTCTGCCAAGGCCGAGTAATTCAATCAGGACAAAGTGAACTTGACACACGTGTGTTCCCCACACGTAACAATGACCAGTGCTTTATTTTTATTTATTTTTTGAGAGAGAGAGCAGGAGAGGGGCAGAGAGAGAGAGAGGGAGAGAGAGAGAATCCCCAGCAGGCTCCGCGATGTCAGCACAGAGCCTGATGTGGATCTCAATTCCACGAACCGTAAGATCAAGACTTGAGCCCAGATCAAGAGTTGGATGCTTAGCTGACTGAGCCACCCATGCGCCTGTCTGATTTCTCTTAAACAATAAAAGAATCTTTGCTGATATATTTACAATAGACACACTGGATGCAGGCACCTCCTTGAATGTGAGGCACTATGACCAGAGAGGGGGCGTCCTCTACCTAAGCAAAAGCCAGAAGGAGCCTCCCTGGGCCATTTAGCCCGGGGCCCATCTGATGACTGGTAAGAACGAGGCAGCGATGTGGCATAATAGAAAAGAGTCTGAGTTGGGGCGCCTGGGTGGCTTAGTCGGTTAAGCGTCCGACTTTCGCTTAGGTCATGATCTTGCGGTTTGTGGGTTCGAGCCCCGCATCGGGCTCTGTGCTGACTGCCGGCTCAGAGCCTGGAGCCTGTTTCAGTCTGTGACTCCTCTCTCTGACCCTCCCTGTTCACGCTGTCTCTCTCTCTCTCTCTCTCTCCTAGAAATAAAAAAAAAAAAACATTAAAAAAAAAAAAAAAGTCTGACTTTTCGAGCCAGAAACCCTGAGAATGACTACCTGCCATTGAGCCCTGACTTATTGGCTGAGTGACTTCCATAAGGTACTTAACCACCACCCCAGCTATGAAAAGGGGATAATTATGCCTGCGTGGCCCGAATCAGAAGGTTGTAATGAGGAGAAACCATCTATAAAAATACTGAGCGTGAACACTTGCTTTCGAGTTTCAGTTCTGCAAGATGAAAACATTTTGGAGATCTGTTACGCAACAATGTGATTTTTTTAAAGTTTATTTACTTTGAGAGAGAGAGAGAAAGAACGGGCACACATGAGCAGGGAAGGGGCAGAGGGAAGGAGAGACAGAATCCCAAGCAGGCTCCGCACTGTCGGTGTGGAGCCCGATGGGAGGCTTGATCCCAGGAAATGCGAGATCATGACCTGAGCTGAGATCAAGTAGTCAGACGCTTAACCAACTGAGCCACGCGGGTGCCCCAACAATATGAATATTCTTTTTTTTTTTTTATGTTTTTTTATTTATTTCTAGGAGAGAGATAGACAGCGTGAACAGGGGAGGGTCAGAGAGAGAGGGAGTCACAGACCGAAACAGGCTCCAGGCTCCGAGCTGGCAGTCAGCACAGAGCCCGACGCAGGGCTCGAACCCACGAACCGCGAGATCATGACCTAAGCGAAAGTCGGACGTCCAACCGACTAAGCCACCCAGGCGCCCCTACAATATGAATATTCTTAATACTACTGAACTGTATGATAAAAACTGGTCACAATGTTTTTTAAAAAGAGGAGGACAGAAGAAGAAGGAGTGGCAGGCAGGGCTGCAGACGGAGGGTCTCGGCGCTGCTGACGTTTCGGGCAAGTTACTTACCCCGTCTCCCCAGATACACAAAAGGGAACAGACACACTACCCCAAGGAGTGAGGATGACACGGAACGGTGGCCCTGCGGCTTTGAGGAAGAAGACACAGAACTGTGAAAGTCCCAACGTAGTTTACTTGACAAAGTCACAGGCCTTGAACACGTCTGGCTCGAGCGCACGGGAGACGAGCTGACACGTGCTGCGAGGGCACCATGTGCTGGGCACGTTGCACACACTAATCCCCGAGTCCTCACACCACCACCTCGGGGTCACGGTGTTGTCTCCGACTCACAGACGAAGAGGCAGAGGCTAAGTAACTGGCCCAAGGTTATCATGTCCGTAAGCCGTGCAGCCACGACTGGAACCCAGGGCTCTGCTGGGCAGTAGTTTAAGGGAGTCCAAGGTGGCCTCCACTCCTGCCTTGGTCACATCTATTAACCAGGAGACCTTAAACTTCTTGGGAGGCATTTTGGCACGCTCCCTGCCATGTCCCCGGGGCCGGCACTGTTTGACACACAGAATGTATCTGTTGCACAAACGAGCTATTAACCCCATGGGGTGATTTCTGGTTTTCAGAGGCGGTGGCGATGGCAATTTGTAGCCCAACTGACAATCAAAACAGATGAAGGACGCGAAGACTCAGTAACTCACACCTTCTCTTCCGGACCCACTACCCCTCCCTGTGCAGGCAGGCTCCCACGGGCATCACCCCTCCCCTGGCCCTGCCCTGCTCAAGGCAAGTCTGCCAGTCAACCTAAGTGGCCGAGGAGAACCAAAAGCCCTTACCTAAGGCTCCCCGCTCCCCCCGCCCACACTCCCTCTCTACCCCAAATAGCACCCTCCCCAGCTGGCAGGCCTCACAACCTGGTGGTTATCCCTGGTTTTTTCTCTCCCCACCTCCAGCCTCAGCCAACTCGTCACCAAGCCCCACTGCTGCCACAGGGTACGCAAGCGCAGTCACGGCCACTGCCACGATCCCTCTTCTGTGCCGTTGCCCTGCTTTCCAGGGCCGTGGCGGGCCCCCTCCTATCAGACGTCACAATCTCTTCACCAGGGAGTCGGTATCCTCGCAGACTTGGCCGGGTCTCAACTCCCGCCAGGTGCCTTACGGGCCGTTCTCGCCACAGCGGACTCGAGTTTCCAGACTACCGTTCCCACCGCCATATTTGCTCATTCTTGTCCATCTGCATAGAAGCTTCTATTCCTCACTGACCTCAAACGTCCCCTTTTCTACAGCCACCTATGATCCCCCATCACCGCCCTAAACAGGCAGAATTATGTCCTCCTCTCCAACTCCAGGCTCTTTACAGGACCCTCTAGGACGGAGCTGCTCCCACTGGAATTACTTTCTGTTGATCTCCACATTAGGCCGAGTCCCTTGATGGACCGTATCCTTCATCTTTACCCCAGAGCCTGCCAGATTATGCCAGGGCCATAGAAGGCCCTCTGGAAAAGTTGCTGAACTAAATATAGTCAGAGGTTATAGAGGGACTTCTTGTTAACATGGAATCAGGAGTCAACAGAGCTAACACACCACCTACTGAGCAGCATTCCAAGTGCCGTGTGTGCACGGTCTCACTGAATTCTCAAAATAACCGGACAAAGTAGGTACTGTTCTCTCCATTTTACAAACGAGGAAATAGAGGCTTGGAAAAGGCTACTGATTTACCCTAAATCCCACAGCTATTAGCACTGGGATTTGAATGCAGACATGGTCCCTTGAAGTCTGCACACTATGCCTGCTTTATAAACTGTGTTGTAACAGAATACAGTCATGTTTGGGGAATGTGATCGGACTCACAAGGTAACTGAATCCCCTGAGAATGAGCCAGCCTGGAACTGAGCTCTAATACTTTTAACCAGTACCTTCTATAACATTTTCATATGTAAAATATTCCAGGAAATAACATGGTGATAATTTTATTCTGGCGGGGCTGGAAATGCAAGGCCTGCTTTTTCAATAGGGAAACCTACCTGTATTAACGTCTATAATTCCTCTGTTGATTTCTTTTTTTTTTTAATGTTTTATTTATTTCTGAGAAAGAGAGAGGGAGGGTGAACAGGGGAGGGTTGGAGAGCGAGGGAGACACAGAATCTGAAGCAGGCTCTAGGCTCTGAGCTGGCTCTCAGCACACAGCCCGACACAGGGCTCGAACCCATGAACTGTGAGATCATGACCTGAGCCGAAGTCGGACGCTTAACGGCTTAACCTACTGAGCCACCCAGGCGCCCCTGTTGATTACTAATAAAGCACTATGGTCACTGAAAAGAAAGCGCCCCCTCTCCTGGTCCCCTGCATCAAAAACAAAACAAAACAAAAACAAAAGAAAGAAAGAAAGACAAAGCTTGTAGGATTAAGTGTCTACCTACCTGAGGCTTCTTACTGCATCTGTGAGGTAGGGATGGGAAAGAGGAGTGTCTATGGAAGACACCTTTGAACTCTTTCCCTTGGAATTAGGAGGAGAGGGGAAAGGAGGGGATCCTAAATAATCCCCCCCAATTTGCTGTGGAGGAAGACCAAGCCCTTCTCCAGCTGCCTCTCCCGGGCCTCAGGATCCTCTAGCTTCTGATTTTTCCGGAACTCGCGGCGGATGTAGGCCAAGTAGAAGTCTCGATCAGTGTAGAGAAGCCCTCGGCCCTGGCGCAGCAGGGCCCGGTACAGACTGAGCACCGCCTCTCGGCTCCATGGGGCCATGGGGAACTGGCAGGGGCTGCGCGTCAAGCTATAAGCAGAAGGGACAAAACAGAAGCCTGGAATCAGAATGAATAATAGAAGGGTCTATGCAGACTATCGAAAATTCAGGAGTTCTGAATCTGGGTCTCAGAGACCCCAAGGTCATGCTATGACTTAGTGGCAGGGCTAGGAGTAGACCCCAGCCTCTCGATCCCCTCTTCTGGGAAAGGAGAGGTTATGCTGAAGGGCCAGGGCTTGAATCCTGGCTCTGCCATTTGCCGGGCGTATGCCTCTGGGCAACGTACGTAACCCTTCTGCGCATCGGCTTCCTCAGCGACAAAATGAAGATGATATTACATGTTAAAGAGCACCTGCCACATGGGGCTATTTTGAGAACTGCATGAATTAATGCACATAAAGCATCTATAATAAACTCCACTATGAGGGCTGGTCTAGGAGGGGGTGAAGGCAAGGACTCTCAGACACACCTGAATCCTGGCACCATCACTGATGCGATGATGACCTTGGTTAAGTTTCTTAACCTCTCTTGTGCCAACCTCAGTTCTCCATTTGTAAAATGAGGCTCAAGACCGTATTCTGCCCGTGTGGTGGGTATGAGGATCCCGTGAATCAATGTACGTAAATGTGTTTAGAATAGTGCTTGGCACATACGAAGAAGCACCCTACCAAGGACAGCTATTACTAGTGGCACCTAGCCTGGTCTGTAGGTGCTCCATAAATATTAGATTTAGTTTTGCAGAAACCGCCACCATTTCCTTCGGTGACAGTGAACCTTTACACAAGTACTGCGTGTCATTTATAAAATGCTTTGTCATCCATTGCCACATTTAAATTAAGGAATCCAAGAGGTGGTCAGGGGTCCTAACGATGACTGGGAACCCTTAACTGAGTGTCTACTATACACCAGACACGTTTCAAGCACATCCCGCAGAACGCATGTCTTTCTGTCAACGATCCCAGTGTCCTTATCCCCATTGTAAGTGGCGGAAACTGAAGCTCCCCCAGGGGAGTAAGTGGCCCACAGGCACAGAGCTGCATTCCCCACCCCAACTCTGCCTGCCTCTGTAAGGATAGTTACCATTTGCCGGCGCCTGACACGGGTGCTCTACAAACTTTCCCAGCACAGCGCTTGGCACAGATAAGGGCTTCAAAAAATAAGCTGGCTGAAAGCAGCAAAGTCTCTCTGTGGGAGAAATGATCACCCCTATTTCAAAAATAAAGAAATGAGATCGAATGGGGCAGGTATTTGGTAAAAAGGTCTGAACTTTGGGCCCAAAGTCAGTAAGCCATCAGCGTCCGGCCTCACCAACTTTCTGCGGGAGCTGGAGCAAGCCACTGTCCCTGTCCTTTTTTCCTCAACGGTATAAGAGCTCCCCTCGGCCCCCAAGGGCCTCCCGGAATGGGAGAGATGAATCCAGAAAATCAACAGGAAAAGTGCTTTATGAGGTTGGAGGCGTTTGTCACGCGAGGTGTGTTACTGACAAGGTCGATCGGCGATTGGGCGACTGAGCTCGGGTCGGTCCCCAGTTCCTGCCTCGACCCTGGGGAGGGGGCCGGGCCGAGGCGGGATGGGGAGACCCCGGGAGGCTGGGGCGCGGCCCCGGAGAGGCCTCCCAGGGGAGAACTAGAGCGGTCTGGGCGAGACCCCCGCTTGACCAGGTTGAGGGGGGCGCCAGCCGCGGCCCTGAGCAGAGGCTCGGCGAGCCCCGGGCCCCCGGCGCCCGCTCCTCCCCTCACTCACCCGCGGACTGCGCGCGCTACCACTCCTCGGGGTTCGCCTCTCGCCCGGTACCTTTCCCGGGGTCACCCACCAACATGGCCCCTTCACTTCCGGGACACGACCTTGCGCACGGAGCTGAGGGGAGGGACTGAAGGGAACGTGGGGGCGGACGGAGGCGGAAGGACTTCCGTTCTTCAAGTGCTAGGCCTCTCTCGGGGCGGGGCCAGGAGCCTCGTCGGGCCACGCCCCCTCAGGCGGGCTCGGCCCCGCCTCCGCGCGTGACGTCCGCTAGAGACCGGTCTGCAGAGGCTGTTCTGTTAGGGCCCCGCCCACCCGGAGACGAACGCGCCACGCGCGGGAGTGGGCGGAGGACTGGGACCCGGGTCGGCCTCGCCCTCCTGCTACCAGGCTGCGGCCGATCGGCTCCCACCCGCCGCCAGCCCCGTAGCCCGTTAGGGGGGTCTGCTCAGACCCCCGCACCGACTGCTGATCTCGGGCTGGGGCCGTGGGGACACCTGGGGAATTCTGACACTGCTGATATTCTCTGTCTTGGCTTTCAAAGCTCCTCGAGTCCATTTTCTCAGATCGCCTTCTTGTCACCCCTCCGTGCGCCTCCTGCTCCCCGGACCCCTCGGCTCCCAGCAAACTCCTACCCATGAAGGTCCACCTCAAGTGTTGCCTCCGCAAGTCTTTTCCAGCACCTTCCTCATCGGGTGTCAGGCACAGGCGCCTCCTTTTGGCCGCACAGAAATGTCTGCGTACTGCTGTTGGGGCTCCTAACCCTTCCAACCACAAATCCGTATTTAGTGGCCGCAGTTATTTGCCGGGCACCGCTGTGTAATGTATCCGTGTGCTTCTCTGTCTCTCAGCAGATCTGAGCGCACGACCCGACCCACGCCTTATGGAATCCGGGAGGCTCCTCCCCACAGCGTCTCCAGGTGCCGAGTGAAGCCAAGGAGCCTGGGGACCCCCGGATCCAGCTGCACCACTGACAGACTTTGGCCCGCTGGCAAGTTTCCTAACCTCCGCCTGGGGCTGCTGTGAGGACTAGACATCCAGCAGGAGGGGGTGGGCACTCAGGAGCAGTTACCTACCCACTCACTGATTCTCACAAGTCCTCATCTGGGGTCCCTAACGTGCAAGGCACTGCCATGGGTATGGCAGGGACCAGAAAGATCAAGTCGTGTCTTCTAGTGGGGGGCTGACAGGTGGTGAGGCGAGCTGGGAGCCCCGCTGCGGGTGCGAGGATGCGGGGAAGGGAGTGTGGTGGGAGGGAGGCCTCCCTTGCACACGGAGTTGGTGACATGTGGATCTTCTTCATTGTGGCTGTGGACATCATTCCTTCTTGGCCTTCAACGCTTTTGCTTTGGCTTCAGCTTTAGGAGGAGCAGGAGCTTTCCTCTCCCCTTTCCGTTCCATCTTCACGAAAAGGGTCTCTGAATTCCATTGTCTCAGGGTCAGTCTAGCTTGAGAAGAACTGCATGCACCAAGCGCTAAAGGAGGGGGAGTTGGTCAGGAAGCTGTAGCAGACCCCGGGGAGGGAGGGACAGGGGCTCAAGCCAGGGAGGCGGCAGTGGAGGGAGGAAGTGCTCAGATCCTGGAAGTCATCAGAAGTAGAGCCACTGCTCGGGCAGGGTGTGAGAGAGAAGGGCCCCCATGGCTTCAGGCTTCTGCCTGAGCCACTGTCCTGCTGCCTCCCTGCTCCGGCTTGGTTAGGAGAATGTTCCACGTGTTCCCAAAGAAGCCTGTTTTCCAAGGGGCTTAAGGTCTGCACTCAGATGAAGGAAGACTTCCCTGTGACATGGGGGGCCTGGCAGCACTGAAGCCATGGTGAACCCCTAAGGGCTTCTGGGAAAGGGAGGGCCCAGTTGGGGGCCTCAAGGAGGGAGGCTTAAGACAGGAGCCTGGGCTCTTAGGCCGGGTCTCAATCCCCCAGGGCCGGCTTGCCAGCAATTCTCTCACCTGCACTCCCAGTGCGGCAGCCCCGGCACTCACAGCCGCCTTTATAAAGCACCTCTGGTGTACCAGCCATTTGGACTGACTCCTTCACAAACACTGTATAATGTTTAGTCCCAGCGGCCCTGCTTGGTAAGGCATCGTTATTCCCGTTTCATAGATGAGAAACCCAAGACTGAGAGAGGTTTGCTAGTTTCTCTGATGCTGAGCCAGGCAGCTGAGAAGCTCGCGGTGCAACCCGTGTGTCTTACACCAAAACGTGTGTTCTTTCCACTCTTCCAACCTGCCCTACTTTGCTCGATAAAGAAATAATGTTGTGACCCAAATAAATCTAATTGGTGACATTTCCAGCTGGAAGACCGGGTGACTTTTCAACCCCCTCCTGACCCTCCTGCTCTATAGAATATTATTTTTAGGAGGGAAGCGGGGAGGCCCCCTGAGAGCCTGCCTTTCAGATGAGCTTCCCCAGACTCTTCTGGGTCTTTTCTTTGCTTCCAGACTCTGAGCACTCATTCCTGCTCTCAGTGCTCCCAGGACAATGGTGGGGGGAGGAGGGGTGGAGAAGGGGAGCAGGCATCTGGCACCCACTCACATCCATGGTGCCTTTGTAGGCCTGAGACCCCTGGCAAGGAGCACTGACCCAAATGTCAGGGCTCCGCCAGGTGGATGGGATCGCAGCTTTGACATAACTCCCAGGAGTTATGTCTGGATGTTGGCAACGGTGTATTGTGCGGTCATGGATGGAAGGCAAGAAAGAGGAAAGCCCTTGTTCATCACAGCCTTGACCCATACCAGCCGTAGACATTTAATTGTGGAATGAATGGATGAATGAATGGATGTTTTCCAGAAAGATAGAGGAACTGGGAAAGGGAGACCATTTCCCCAAGTCAGAGGTCAGTCAAGTCCAGTTGAGTTTGAAAGGGGCAGTGGGGTGATGTTAGGCATGGGGCAAGTGATTTAAGCTTTGTGTGCCTTGGTTTCCCCATCTGTGAGCTGGAGATGGAGAGAAAAGGGCTGCCTCCTTGGGCTGTTGAGGATTACATGTGAGAGGGCATGTAAGTGTCATGGGGAACTTGCCACATGGTAAGCATAAGGTAAGCGATGACTTGTATTATCATGAGGGGTCTCTCTCTCTCTCTCTCTCTCTCTCTCTCATACGTGGACAGGGACACGGGAATATTGGCTCACAAACAGACTTTGGAAACCCAGAACACCAGTTCCACGGTAGAAATTCAGGGAGTTTCAAGCTAGCCCCCCACCCTGGCCCTGGAAAGCCTCGGTGGTCAAGGGTCTGGGCCCCCAAGGGCTAAGGCAAGATACAGGAACAAAATGAACACAACATTTTTGCTGAACGACCATGAGAATCAATGCTGTTGTTCCCAAGCAGTCTGTGGTTCAACATTTAGTGAGCACCTAATATGAGCCAGGACTAGAGGTGGGAACGTAGATGTCAAACACGCAGGTCCTGTCCCCAACAAGGCCAGGGTCCAGGGCGGGGAGCCAGATAGACAGGTACACAGATGAGTGCTGGAAGAGAAGCCTTCACATGTGCTCTCGAAACCACAAGATCCTGTGATCCAGTGAAGAAGAAGGTTGGGTGAGCACTAACGGGCTAGGGAGGCTGCAGAGTGAGACCCAAAGCTGGCCCATGAGCGTGCTAAGGTTTCCCGGGAAGGAAGTGATAGCCTGCGAGGTGTGCTTCAGGCGCTGGCACCATCAGTCTGGAGTCCGTCATGGGTTCAAATCCCAGCTCTGCCACCTGACCGCTGGGTGTCCTTCAGCAACGTTCTCGACCTCTCTGAGTCTTGGTTTCTACACTCAAAAATGGGGATTGCTTAAAGTACTTAAGCAATCAGGCCTTCAGACTGACTTATGCTAACTGAGATAGAAGGAGAGGGGAGCAGTGTATATCTGGGTATATATTAAGTGTATGTCTGCAATGAGAATTAAAACTATGACTAAGGCCTTAGCGAGTTCAGGTGATGCGGGGGGGGCGGGGGGGGGACCAGGGGTGGTCCAGGCAGAGGATGGAGTCTCGCCCATTGCAGAGCTCAAAGGACACTGAGAGGGTAAGTACCAGCAGCAGCCTGGGTCTTTCTAGCCTCAAGCCCTCTACTTTGCCCAGCATGATGCCTTACAAACTTGAGACCCTCTTTAAATGGTCCTTGCTTTGAGCGGGAGGGAAATGGCTACTGAAGGAGACAGAAAGCTCACTCCAGCCCACCCCCCACCTCCCAACCCTCCATGGCGGAGTAAAGGTGCAGACACTCCTTTTACCTGCGCTGATGGAGTAATGGAGGAGTTGGCAGTAACCATAACTGCATCATGAAGCTCCGGGATGTGAGCCTACCAGGGACCGGAAATCACTCTCAGAGAGAGCCGCCTCCCTCCTAATGGAGTTTGCTGTCATCAGATGTTATCGATCTTGTATTCACCAGACTAAAACCTGATATCCCTGGACAGGAGCGAGGTTCCCCCATTAGCCTGTGAAATCTTTGGTGCCCATGTAGTGCCAGGTGGTGTTGAAAACGGGCCAGGGGCTGTAAGCTCGTTCACCGAGTACCCTCCCCTTGGCAGGCAGCAGGAATAGGGGCCGGGCCTGGCCCATGTGCAGGCTTAGAGCCCAGAGCCCAGCTCCCCAGCTTCCCACGTGTGCCACCTCTGTGAGGTTCAGAACGTAGAAGGGTGGGGGGGCTGATACAGTGCCCAGCCCAGAGCAGTGGCTCAGTAAATGTCCGTCATGTCCCTTTACATCCTTTATACCCATTGATCCCATTGGATATCAGTGACCCACTTTACAGATGAGGCTGTACCACTCGGGCTGATTATGGTCTCCATCTCCTCCAGGGACCGACTGAGGCCTGTAGGCTGGCCTCTTCTCCTCGCTCCACAAAAAGCTTTGTAAGACCCAGAAAATTATGAGACAGCTTTCCAGGTTTGCTGAAATGCTTACGAGATCCGGCAGCATTCAGTCCCCCTCTTCTGCTAAGGAGCAGCTGCTACCGTTGGACAAATTGCGCAGCAGCCTGTGTGGGCTGGCGGAGCAGTGGCCCTGCCAGGAGGGTGGATTAGGCTGGGGAGACTGGCAGAGGGAGAAGGGAGAGCAAGGTATGATTTCTGCGTTTCCAGGTCAGAGTCTGGGGCGTACAGCAACGTGGTGATTAAGACAAGATCTCTTCCAGAGGAAGCACAGAGCTTGAGATGACCCCGAGTGTGGTTTAAAGGAGGACTTGTGATGGTTGTACTTGTTCTTGATCCTCTGAGTCTTGGAACTTGACCCACCAATGTCCTTGCGCTGGGCTGATCGACAGAACAGCCTTTCCTCCCCCAGGAGTCTCGGCAATCCTATAGCCAGCATGGGCTGGAGAACAGGAGGACTCTCTCTAAATACGGCTCTGTTATGGGAAAGCCATTCTCACATCAGAAGATGATCAGAGGAGGAAATCAGCCAGAAGAGCAAGCAGAAACAGGCAGCCCGAAGCCCCTCTTCTCAGATCAGTGAGGTGAAACCCAGAACCATCCAGGTCTGTGTTCAGTAACTTCTTTTTTTATATAATATATAAAAATTATAATATAATATAGGTAATAATATATTAATATATAATAATTAATAAAAAATAAAAAATAATATAATATAATAATATATAATGTATATAAATATATAAAAAATATTTTTCTTAACATTTATTCATTTTTTGAGAGACAGAGACAGCGTGAGCAGGGGAAGGACAGAGAGGGAGGGAGACACAGAATCCGAAGCAGACTCCAAGCTCTGAGCTGTCAGCACGGAGCCTGATGTGGGACTTGAACCCACAAACAATAAGATCAATACCTGAGCCGAAGTCAGATGCTTAACTGACTGAGCCACCCAGGCGCCCCTACGGTATTTTTTTAATGTTTATTTTTCAGAGAGAGAGAGAGAGAGAGAAAGTGCATGTGGAAGTAAGGGAGTAAGAGAGAGAGAGACAGAGAATCCCAAGCAGGCTCCGTGCTGTCAGTGCAGAGCCTGATGTGGGGCTCGAGCCCACGAACCTGTAAGATCCTGACCTGACCTGAAATCAAGGGTGTGCTCAGTAACTTCTAAGGGTGTTGACGACACCCACTGGCAAAGCCTCCCACTGACACAGAGCGGCGGGCCTCTGCCCTTGGTGACTCGGAGGGGGACAGACCTGGTCTGCCTGAGTGGGGGGGTCTTTGGGGCCTTGACGGGGGACGTGCCGGTGGGTGGAAATCAACATCCCACTACTACTGACGCACGTGAGGCCTGGGAGATAGCCGCCTGAGGGAGGGCGAGTTGTTACACGCACACCACGTCAGGTTCAGCAGGGGTTCGGTGGGTGCCGCAGGGCCTGGGCAGAGTGCCGGGGACACAAAGGTGAGGAAATTACACCCAGCCCCACTGAGCGGGCAACAGAGGCTCCAGAAGTGTTCGTCTCCCAAGCTCCGCCACGTTGTGTGCAAGCTCTGGAACCTTCGTCTCCTCATCTGCGAAGGGGAGAAGAGCCGGGCGCCACAAGTCTTCAATGGTAGGCCTAGCATTGCCTTCAGCATTTTGTGTATTTCCTAGTCTTGCTTTTCTTCTCTGTCTATAATGTTCTGTGATTCTGTATTATATATTTACCCCCTTCCATTCTGCGGGCATATACTTTATATGCTGCCTCAGATCCCAGCCGGCGTCCGGTTGGAAGAAAGAAAGGAAGGGAAAGAGGGAAGGCAGGCCGGCACCTCCAGTTGCGCATGCCTGGCTCTCCCACTAGGAGGCAGCACGGCACCGTTTGAAGGTGGTGGGGAGGCCCTAGTCCTAAATCCCATGGGGAGCTGTGTGCCTTTGAGCAATTTATACCCTTGATCTCCCCAAATCCTAGCCTCCCCACCCCCACCAACTTGCAGGCTGGTAACCACCCCCCAAATACCATGTAGATTACATGAAGTAATGGGTGCAAAGTGCCTGGCATGTACACAATAGATGTTCAATGGCTGTACACACCTATCGTCGTGGTCCTTAACCTCGGGACCGATTCCGCACTCCAGGGGACATTTAACAATGTCTGGGGACGTGTGTGGGTGTCACACTTGGGGGAGTAGACTCGTCTCTTAAGTAGGGGCCACGGATGCTGCTAACACCCTGCAATGCATAGGACAGGTCTCCAACACAGAATTATCTGGCCACAATGCCACTAGCGCCAAGGTTGAGAAACCCCGGCCTACGTGCACATCGATTTTGAGCTCCTAGAGGGCAGCAGATGTGTCTTCTCCATTTCTATATCTTCCTTGGGGACTGTCGCACAGCCTGCAGTCAGTGAGTGAGTGCAGGGTTGAGCTGAAAGGTAAGTAGGGGCAGAAGAGGAGACATGGATATGGGGGGTGGGGCTAAGGGTGACAAACTAGAAAACCTCATTGTCATGAAGTGGGGTCGGGACCCTAACTGCATTAGCATGAGGGCTTCCTGAGAGATGAATCTGATTTGCAGCAATGAAATTGCTTCTAAGCATCCTAATCAGATTGCTGTAAATGCTGGAGATCACGGGAAACTTTCAAGAGCTCTCTACTTTTTTTTAATGTTTATTTTTGAGAGAGACAGAGAGAGAGTGCAAGCAGGGGAGGGGCAGAGGGAGGGGGAGACACAGAATCCAGGCTCTGAGCTGTCAGCACAGAGCCCCCAACACGGGGCTTGAACTCACGAACCGTGAGAACATGACCTGAGCCAAAGTTGGATGCCTAACAGACTAAGCGACCCAGGTGCCCCATGAGAACTTTCTAGAACTGAGTGCCCCTCTTTGGAGTCTGCCTCAGGACGCTGTCACAATGGGCTGGAATGACGGGAGCCAGGAAGTTTTCCGCCTCCTACAAATCTCAAGAATTTGTTGTTTCTTCTTTCCACCACCAACCTGCACCCCAGACCCTGGCCAATGTTTCTAGAACCAAATGGCAAAGAGTCTAAAAGTCCTCTTACTGGACAGCAGTGGACTGGCTAGCAGAGCAGATCAGGGAATGGAGACAGCTATTTTTGACTAGTTGATGGATGGCCACATGGATAAGGGCCTAGCCTTGTCCCAGGTGAACTTCTAGAAGGCAGAGCATCCAAACGGGGGCCTGGCATGAGGCATGCTGGGTCTTCAGAAAGGCCGGCAGGCTGGACATGCTGGAGGTTCTCATTACAGCATGAGGACTGATCCAGTGTGATACTCAAAGGAAGTGGCAAGTCTTGGTCAAGTCAAGAGGCATGGTCACAGCTAATCCTGCGGGCAAGGCCCTGCAGGGGAGGAAGTTTGGGCCATGGAACATCTACTGCCCTCAGATGGGCAGGTAGATTGTATGAGACAGAACCCCAGTGCTTGGGCAGCTGTTCAGGGGGCAGGATCTCTGGGAAGTGGGGGGTATTGAACAGCATAGGAGACAGTCCTGGGTTCAAATCCCAGTGCCTCCACTTATTAGTAGCAATCACTTGTTGCTCATTCCCAAAATAAATGTTGAGTTGTGCCAGGAACTTTGCACCCAAGTGTGGGAGGCAACACACAAAAGCAGGCCAGCCTAAGACCACGTGGAAAGGGCAGCACTACAGACATCTGAGAAATAACCAGATCCCAGAGCATCAGCGCCTAATCTGGGTGTGGGGAGGGAGAGGTGGGGGCCTTCCCAGCAAGGCCTCCTGGAGAACCTGACACGTGGGGGTGAAAGAGTGAGCAAGCGTTAGAAACAAAATGGCGGCAGAAGGTTCTGGGCCAAGAGAAGAGTATGCATGAACTCATGAGGTTTTCTTGAGATGAGTTAGAATGTTTTTGGTTGTAAAGAGCAGAAAGCCCAGCTCAAATCGTCTTTCACAAAGAGAACGTATTGGCTCGTGTAATTGAGAAGTCCTAACTGTGGGTTTTTGGTGAAGTTCCACACCAGCCCATGCTATCAGCTGTATGCTCCCCCCTCTCCGTTTATTTCTGGTGATGAGGGCTCTTTCCTCATCATTCTTTTTTATTTTTTTAATATTTAGTTTGGGGAGAGCAGGAGAGAGGGGGACAGAGGATCTGAAGCAGACTGTGCTGACAGCAGCAAGCCCGTTGCAGGGCTCGAACTCACGAAACACAAGATCATGAACTGAGCCAAAGTCAGACACTCAACCGACTCAACACTCAAGTTGACTGAGCCACCCAGGCGCCCCTCCCCATCATTCTTGAAGAAAGAACTTCTTTTCCAGAAGCTTCCAGCAATTTTTTTCTTCTGTATCACTAGTCTGGAATGGGCCACTTGTCCATCCCTAAAGTAATCACCCTGACCAGGCAATGGATTAACTGGTGGAATCTTTCAGGGCTAGCTTAGGAGCTGGGTGTGTGCATGTGTGAGTGTGCATGTACATGCGTGTCAATCCCCACCGAAACACACAATTAAGAAATTCTGGTAGGAAGAGATGCCGAGAAGAGGAACTGTAAATGTCCACTGCAGCCAGCATTTACTGAGTGCCTACTATGTGCCCAGCTCTGTGCCAGCTGCTTTTCATGCATCTTTAAAGCCCCACAGCAACTAACTCTTTGAGTAGGAGTCATCATTCCCACTTTACAAAGGCTTAAGCCTAAGGAACACGTCCAGGGTCAGGTGATTATCAAGTGGGGATCTGAGATTTGGACCCTGGACAGTCATAGAACACAGTCTCTGGCATACAGTAGGCACTAAATAAGTGGTAGCTACTATTAGGGAGAATTCAAGGATGGCTCCCAGACTTCCAGCTGTTGCATGGGTAGATGAGGTGTCATCTATGGGATGGAGAATACAGAACAGAGAGAATAGCCCTGGGGGCAGGGAAGCTTGGGTTCATTTGGTCACATGGTGTTTGAGGTGACCTTGACACCTTGGGAACCAATCTAACAAGTAGTTGGATCCATGGGGTGGATGCTTAGTGGGGAGGACTTTCTGGAGAAACTGAGCCAGCTCTACCTCTGCAGAACAGTAGGCAGAGCCGGGGGCCCAGGATTAAGCCGTGGGGAGTCCCCTTATTGAGGGGGTGCATGGAGTAAAAGGATCCCAGGAAGGCAACCGAGAAGGAACATCAGGAAGGAGGAAGAGGAAGTCACAGAGGCTGGAGAAGGGATGCGTGACCCGTGTGTCAGACACATTGAGGAAATGGATGGTGCGGCCATAGTCATGATGATGATCACTCCCACTTTTGAATTTTTTTTAATGTTTTATTTATTTCCGAGAGAGAGAGAGAAAGAGAGGCAGAGTGAGCAGGGGAGGGTCAGAGAGAGAGGGAGATGTAGAATCGGAAGCACTCCCACTTTTGAAGCTCTCCCGATTCTCCAGGATCTGTTCCAAGTTCTGGGCGCCCTCACAACCGCTCTAGAGGTCTGTCCCATGAAGGTCTTCATTTCGCGGATGAGAATGCAGGAGATGGACTTGGCCAGGGGCTGGTGAAAGACCTGATGGAGGCAACTAAGGTTGCACCAGTGGTGTCCTCGGTGCCCCACACTTCTTTTGAGCACCCTCCTTCCTCTGGTAGAGCCAGGCTAATCAGCATATTCACCCATCCCCTCTCCAGTCTCCAGGATTGGCCCAGGGACGATCACATGACTTTCTCCAAGTCAGTGAGATGGGGGCCCAGGACTTTTAGAGGAGAAGAGCTCTATGTCTTCTGTGCTAAGTACCCAAGATGAAATGCCGTGAGGCTTGGAGCTGCTGCAGCCATCCTGCAGGCATGAAGGTTAAGGCTGTCTGAGAATAGGGACAGCACAAGATAGGAAGTGAGCTGAGCTGAGCCACAGAGAGGGCTGGACGACAGTGTGGCAGTGAGCTCCACCTCCAGCTGTACCTGAAGCCTTTCCTGTTACTAAACTAACCTGTCAGCAAGCCAATAAACCTTACTGCTTTCTTCGTTTGAGTTGGGTTTTCTGTCATTAACTGAAAGCAAACTGTGTCAGTCACCTATGGCCACAGTCAGGCTGTGTAACAAACCAGCCCGAGTGGCTAAAGCACTGACTGGATTTATAAATCACGAGACTGGATTTATGTGTGGGCTGAACTCGGCTGGGAAGCTCTTCTGTTCTTGGCTGGGCTCATGCAACATGTTGGGCGGCCGGGATGATGGGATCAACCAGGACATGTGCTATGGCCACGGTGGCAAGTACTTGTGACACTGTTGATGTGTTGTCTCTAGTAGCTCTCAGTGTTGGAGAGGCGGTTTGCGGTACCCATGTAGGGCTGGACTTTTCCTGCAAATGCACGAAATTAGGAGCACACGAGAGGTCAGGTTTGGGGACAGATCTGCCCTCCATTTGAACTTGTGTGATGCTCCCTTGAGATGAGAGTCAAGCAATGTTTTTGTGGCAGAAGACCTCAGCGGTGATGTGAGGTCCTTCCCAGAGCCTTGTCTCAGTAGGAGCGTTTGTCTTTTTTTTTTTAATATATATATTTTTATTTATTTCTAGGAGAGAGAGAGAGACAGCGTGAGCAGGGGAGGGTCAGAGAGAGAGGGAGACACAGACTCCGAAACAGGCTCCAGGCTCTGAGCTGGCAGTCAGCACAGAGCCCGACGCGGGGCCCGAACCCACGAACCTCGAGATCATGACCTAAGCGAAAGTCGGACACTCAACCGACTAAGCCACCCAGGTGCCCCATGGAGTGTTTGTCTTAATGCCCCGCGCATCTGTTGCAAAAGCACTGACTGGCTGACAGGCTCAGTCTTTTGTGAATTATCCCTTCCTCTGTCCCGGATAAATCAGGTCAGGGCTGACCAGGTGGGCACATCCTTGCAGCAGCGGCTGCCCATGAGCTGCTGCACAGAACTGTTTGGCTGAGCCAAGATCGAATCGTGGAACCGTCAGCAAATAAATTGTTGTGCCGCCTATTAAATTTCAGGGCCGTTTGTGTTGAAGCAATAAATATTTGATAGAGTAAAGTACATAATGAAACTTAAAAAAGTGATTGTAATTGAAAAGCGTTAGTTTCCTGCTATAACGGAGCGTCTGGGAATTCCCTAGAACAGCACAAGAGGGCTCAAGGATGCTGGCCAGAGAGCTAGCCCCCCAGGAACGCTTTTCACTGCTTTGAACTGTAACTATAGATGCATGGACATCCCGTGATGTGGGGTGCCCGGGTGGGGACGCCCGGTGGGCTCCGGGATGACAGGCTTCAGGATTTGTTTTTAAGTTTATTTATTTATTTTGAGGTGGGGAGGGAAAGAGAGAGGGAAAGAGAGAATCTCAAGCTGGCTGCACACTGTCAGCATAGAGCCCGACGCAGGGCTCACACTCACGAATCATGAGATCGTGACCTGAGCCAAAATCGAGTCGGATGCTTACCCGACTGAGCCACCTAGGATTTAGGAGTTTGCCCACAGCTCAAGCCCCAACCTGCAAGGCAATTCTAGAAGCACTTCAATGGTTGTGTTGCCCAGTCACCGGGCTTGCTCTGGTCTCCCCAACCTGATGGAGCTTTACAGGTTGTAAACCACTTGCCTTTATTTTATGTTATCCTCTGGATGCCGTAAAGCTCTCTATGGACCATTTTTTATAGACAGATCGTGTCTGGAAAGAATATGAGCCCCCTCCAAGGCCACGGAGCCCGCCAGTACCCCCATACCTCCCTGGATGGCCAGTTGAGGGAGACAGTCACATCTGATGTTCAGATGTTCATGGCCCGGCTTCCTAGGCTCTGATGACCTCACGCCAGCCCTCACCTCACCGTACTGAGGTGGCACTTAACTGTTGGTGTTTCCCCACTGATGGCAATCCTCCTGACAGCAGGGACTGTCTTCACTCAGTGTCCCCTCACCCGGCACCACGCCTGGCTAGGTTAGGAGCCCGGATGGTGTTTGAATATCAGTGTGGACATCACCACCATCCTCATGTGTCCTGCCTTCTAGAAGCCTTCTCCCTGCCCCCCCCCATGGATGGTGACAGTGTGGCATTCACTGCCTTAACGTGTCCAAGCCTCTCTCCCCACAGCTGTAAAATGGGAATGATGGGGAGGGAGATCTCTTAGCCCAGAGTACAGCACAGAATAGACAATAAATAACATCTGTAAATGTCTATGGTGAGATGATTCACTCTGGGACATGATTTAAGGGTTATACATTTGGTCTCAAATGGCAAGGGGTCACCGTCACCCTCTTTTGGCCAGGTGGGATGTCTGCACCTCCTCCACTCTTTCCCCAACCTGTGGAATTACACTCCCCACCCCACCCCACCTACCCCAAGCACCTGCAGCGGGTGCCTTCCTGGGCTTTGGGACCGTGGCCGGAGTCCACACATCTGAGTTATGCAGGTGACGCACTGCGTACCTTGTGGCTGCTCAGGGGACATTAGCCCCTGCAGCGGCCACCGACACCTCTGTCTCTCCCTGTCTCCAGCCTCGGTCTCCCCCTCTAACAGGGCAGCTACACAGCCACCCCACCGGACACTGAGGTAGAGTTCAAAGTGTGTCCCCTCTCATCATCTCTGAGACTCTCCTTAGAAAATACCCACAGGGTTCCTTCCTGAGAACGATACCATTGCCCACGGGCCCAGATGGAAGGCTCCAGGAAGGCCCTCACATTCCATGGCCCCGGGCACCATCAGAGCACAAGTCCAGGGGAGAGACAGTGCCATCCTCGTCTGTCCCAAAGGGCTGGTGACAAGACCAGTGTTGGGAATCCAGGCGCGGTCCCTCTTCTGCCACCAAGTGGCTGTGTGACCTTAACCTGTGACAGGGAGCATCTGGATGGGTTAGTAGGTGGGACTTGGAGATCTTGATCTTCGAGTGGTAGGTTTGAAACCCACCTTGGGTGTAGAGAAGTAAGGGAGGGAGGGAGGGAGGAAGGGAGGAAAGGACGGACCTGGGACCTGTGACTGGGAAATAGGGGAAGAGCACTGAGGCAGGAGGGTTTGTCTGGACACCTGGGGTCAGGACTGAGGGAGAACCGCTCCCCTAAGGGCGGAGACATCAGAGCCTTCATCCAGCCTTCATCCTGAGCTCTGATGACAGAGGTCCACCCAGGAGCGGGGGCGTGGCCAGTTCTGGGCCCACCTCTTCTTTCTGCGGCCCTCCTTCGGAGAAGCCGGAAGCCAGTTCCACCAGAGGGGGTGGGGAAGGGGAGGGTGCTCCCCCGGTGGTGAGTGGGTGCGAGCACGTGTGGGTGCGCATGCATCCCTCAGGGCAGGGGCTCGGCATGCCCCCCTGCTTCCCAGCAGCCTTCCCTCTGCGCGGAGGCTCACACCCCGTGGGCCCAGCGCTGGCAGCCAGGTGGTGTTTAGGAAGACCAGAGCCCCCCACCCTCACCCCGCATCCCTCCCTGACCCAGAGCGCCCCCAAACTGGCCCTGCACGCGCACCTTTCAGACTTTGTAGCTGTTTTTATTATTAATATTATCTTTTCCTTTAAGCATCCCTTTAAGGGTGAAATGAAATCCAACCATTTACAGAGAAAATGATTTCAGAATGTACATATTGATTTTCCCTTACAAAAAAAATAATGCTATTATCATTGGCGTCCTTAAATTATACATTTCCCAGGGCCCTGCCTTCTGCTTGGGGAAGTCCTGTCTCCCCTCCCCCACTGTCACCTTTGTCCCCAAAGCCCTCCCACTCCTGCCCCTGGGAACCGACATGACCTGTGGGCCAGCTGAGCCTCATGAGCCTAGAGGTCATAGGGCCAAGTGGTTCCCAGGGAAAGACACCTGGTTATGGCGACAGGGCCAGCAGTGTACTGGCTCCCACACATTCACAGTTTGGCTTCCTTTCAGAATGGAGGAGTGGCCCAGGGCTCCCCTGCCCACCCCCCAAGAATTCCCAGTGTATGAATGTGAGTATACGTGAAACTCTTCAGCCCCATGACTCAGCCCCACCCCACACCCCTCTGATGGCTGCTTTCTCCACTCAACGGTCAGGTCTCCATTTGGCAGTGACCACGAACAGGGTTCTGGGTCTAAGAGGGAAGGTGGGGGCTGGCAGAGCTGAGCTCCTCCCCTCTTCCTTCTCCCGCCCTGGAGCTGGTGAACTGGAGGCCAGAGACCCCTGCCAGCGTGGGGAGGGGGCATCCCCATAGCAGCCGAGGGTACCAGGGGCATGAAGTGAGGGAGCCCTCCAGGAGGGAGGCCCTGCGCTGAGACTCGGGCACGATTCAGGAGCCCCCCCGAGACCTCCGGGTCCAGGGGGTGTGCAGAGGTGGCTGGGAAGGCAGGCCCCCGCCTGGGTTGGACCAGAGCCACAGGCATATCCTCACCTCTTTTGCCACTTCTCAGATCCAAGAGGGATTGGGGGGCTGCTATAACTCCAAAGGAGGGTTTCCCTCGGGGCACCCCAGAGACTTCCCTGGGGTGGGAGAGTGGAAGCCATCAGGCCCCTCCACCTGCTTCCTGCTTGCCAGCTCTGCGGCCGGCTCCTCAGACCACACCCGTGCCAGACATTTCTCTGGTAGAAGAGACACCCTCCCCTCCTGGCCCATCAGGAAACCCCAAGACCCCCGGAGAAAGTCCTGGCTGGAGGCTAGGTGGCATGGGACAGAAGGACATGGTTGGGATCAGAACAGGCTGGGGAGGTAGTGAGCTCTCAGCTGTTCAGCCCTCAGGTCAGGAGGATTCTCATTCCTTGGACTGAAAGACACACAGACAGACAGACCCCGCATCCCCTTGAGCCTTGCTTTCTAGGCTCCCCAAGGGCTTTGTGCCTCAGTCACTTTGGGGGAGTTGTAAGGAGCCCGGGCCACAGGCCCCAGGTCCTAGGGAAGGGGAGGCCTGGGCCCTGCCCCCACACCCATACAGAAGCATATATTTACAAGGACACCCCAATACAGACACATACAGGTACACACCAAGCATGCACACATGCCCATAAATACACACACGCACACACAAACATGTACCGTCCACAGGCAGGCTCGCATCCTGGCATCGTTGGGTGAACATCTGTGGGGACCTCAGGAGGGCGGTGTCTCACCCCTCCTTCAACCACAGGCTCTCACTGCCCCCCAGCTTTGGGCTGGCAGCGGACGGGGGCAGGACAGGTGCGTCTAAGAGCTCTGAACCTGAGAGGAGGAGCCTAGGACTGCGTTCGTCATTCTGCTGCTCTCTCCCCATCCCCCTCCCTCTGTGCCAAAGATGCTCCTGGTCTCCATCCTCCTCCTTACTTTACTGAGGGAACTCTGAAGCTGAGGCTGGGCATGTGGCTGAAGACTACCTTTCCCAGCGTCCCTTGGAGCTGCTTGTGACCACGTGACTAAGACCTGGCCTGTGAGATGCGATCAGAAGTGACCGGCCATTCTGGCTCATGCCCTTAACAGGAAAGGACATGTGCTTCTCTTGCCATTCTCTGCAGCTCCCAGGCTGGGATGCACACGCGAGGGTGGGAGCCGAAGCCACCACTCTGTCCAGAATTGGAAAGTGTGTATAAAGGAAAGCAGGGCTGCTCTACTGGATCCGGACCATCTCCCTCCAGACAGTTAAGCCAGAAACAAGCTTGTCTTGCTTAAACCACTGTATTTGGGGGCCTCTTAATGACAGCAGCTTGGAATCTAACCAACGCCTCCCCTGCCCCCGTGAGATAAACTAAGGAGAATGAGATGACGTACAACTGGCCTTAAAGTCCTTGCTGGTCCCAGGCAGCCTCGTGGGTGCTTCCTGGCTCTGGCCAGCCCCAAGGCGGGGACACAAGGGTGACTTCACCAGAAACGGTGGACAGCTGGGGCTGTGGGGTCCAGTGGGAAGAGGTGATGGGAAGGACCTCTGCCTCCCCCGGTCCCCCTTCCAGGCCTGACCCGTGAGGCTGGCTGATGGCCCAGCTTCTGCCTCCCATCCCACCCCGAGAGCCGGACTCTCGGCCTTACGAGGGCTGAGTGGGCAGCCCACAGGACAACAAAGAAAAAGAAAGAAGGTCAGGGCCAGGTTTTGAACCAAAAGGAAGACTCCCCGGGCTTCCGCAGACTCCAGGCTCCCCTACCACGGGTGCTATCCAGCGCAGGGGTGCCCTGCGGGGCAGGGGGCAGAGCTCTCTGCTCCCTCTGGCTCAGCTCTTCTGAGAACTTCCTCCCAGCCGAGTGCTGCTTTACACCCCCTCCCACCCTGGTGTCCCCCTTCCTCCTGGACCCCAAATGCACCTATGGACAGAGCCCCAGGCCCTCCTGGCATGCCCACTTCCCCGCTGCAGCTCCAAAGAAAGCCCCAGGAGGCCAAATGGCAGGTTTCTCCCTGGCGGGGGCCGCAGCTCCCACAGAGCTGGCCTGGAGAGCTCCTGCGGCAGCCTCCCTTCCCCACCCCTGCCCGCCCTCCCCTGCTACCCAGGAACCATCATGCACTCTCCGCTGGCACCTCCGGGCCACAGCACTCCTGGTGGACGGAAGGGCTGGACTTCCCTCTCCTGATGAGGAAGGATGTTTTGTGAGCTCACAGGCCTGACCCTCGGTTCCCAAGGGCTCGAGGAGGGAAGGCTCCTCCACCCATCCACACTCCCGGTTCTTTCAGGAGCCAGCCGGCAGGCAGAGGGGGGCAGGGAAATAACGGGAGGGGCCGCCACCCCCACCTGCCACCGGCTCTGGAAGGTCACGCAGCCTTAGCCTTCAACCACATCCAATTTGCCCCTGGCAGGGGCCCTTCCCTCCGGCCCCCTGTTCCGCCGCCCACCTTCCGCTGTGCTCTTGGGCTCCTGGTAGGGGTTATCCAGCAGGTAGCGGAACTGGGCGTAGTTGTTGAGCAGGTACTTGGGGGCATACATGTGTTCACTGGGGTCCGCCGGCGGGTACTCCTGCTGCGTGCCGTCAAACCAGCCCCCGGTGCGGATCAGGCTCCGGATGTAATTGAGGTCCCGTTTGTCCTCGTAGTCACCCCAGCGGGGGAAGTCGCCGTTCTGGGCGGACACGAGCTTGAAGTAGATGCCCTCGGGCGTGAAGCACCAGGAGCAGTGCCAGCCGGCGAAGTGCAGGGGGCTGCCCAGCGACCACTGCACCAGGATGTGGCCCGTGCGGTTCTCGTACTGGCGGAAGTTGGGCATGGTGTAGTACTGGCGGCGGCGCAGGCGGATGCCGTCCAGCCCGTACACCGTCTGCAGCATGTCCACCGTGCAGCCCGACACCACCTCCAGGGTGCCCGGCTGCTTCCAGAAGAAGCCGTACAGCGACTTGCGCATGTGGAAGGCGAAGGGCTCCGTCCAGCCGTCGTAGAGCTTGAGGAAGAGCACGCCGTCGCGCGCCGGGATCTCGTCGGCGTCGTCGATGATGAAGACGTCGTCGGGCCGCAGGTTGCGCAGGCGCGACACGCCGTCCTGCGTCAGGAAGGTGCGCAGGTAGTCGTCGGCGATCCAGCCGTCCTGCCGCCCGCCCAGCGGGAAGTGGTCCAGGAAGACGTAGAGCACCTTGTGCCGGATGTACTCGAAGGTGCCGTTGGTCAGCATCTCGCGGAACTTGAGCGGCCGCGGCTCCCCGTAGGCCGTGAAGTTGGACTCGCACACCACGAACGCGTCCACCACGTCGCCCAGCTCGTGGAAGCGGACGTCCAGTAGGTCGAACTCGTGGTTGACGTTGATGGCGTTGATGACCCGCCGCGGCACCTCCCGGGGCACCAGGCGCTCCTTGGTGGGCAGGTTGGAGTACTGCACCACGGTGGGCACGCCGCAGCTGGGCCCGTGCCAGCCCGGGAGGCACACGCACTCCACCCACTTGCGCCGCGCGCCGCGCGCCCCCGGGCGCTCCCGGGCGCTCAGCAGGTGCCGGGCGGGGCCCCGGGCCGAGGAGGAGCCGTCGGCCCCCTCGGCCTTCTCCTCGGGCCGCCCCGAGGGGGGCTTCTCCAGCATCTTGGTGCCCGGTTTAAAGCATACGCCTCCGGCCTTGGTGCGGACGAAATACTCAGTGGTGTCCTCGGGCAGCACGAAGTCCACCCGGTGGAGTTCCTCGGTGGCCTTGCTTGGCGACAGCGGCTGGAGCAGGGGCGAGTGGGAATAGAGCGGCGTTCGCAGCAGGTCCGGGCTACCCGGCTCCGGGCTGGCCTGGGGCGTGACGGGGGCATTGTTCCAGAAGAAGCTGGACACGAGGTTCGGGCTGAGGGAGGCCAGTTCTCGGGGGAAGGTGACATAGGACAGGGTCTTAAAGAAGTGCAGGAAGGAGATGAGGCACAGGCCGGCCATACAGAACATGAGAAAGAGCTTGTAGCGTCTCATCTTCATCCTGCAGTGAACAGGGAGAGACGGGTCAGGGAGTCTGCAGACCAGGGTGAGGAGAGCCAGATGCCCCTCTCCTTAGGAAGGGAGCCTGAGGAGGCCTTTGCTGTCACCAGATGTCGTGGCCAGTGCCTGGTGCCCTTGCATGAAGTCACCCCCTGTCCCCCAGGAGTCGAGACCGTGAGTCCTACTCACTGTACCAAGTACCTCCGGGAGCCCCGGCGTCAAGGAAATTCCCCTCCTGGCTCAGGACCTCCTCCCTGCTCGCTCCGCCCTTCCCCCCAGAGACTGCTAGGTCAAAGCCCCGCTCCCCCCACCCCCTGCGCTGCAGTCTGATCTTCTACCCGGCCTGCCCACCCAGACCGGACCAGCCGCATTGCCAGGCTTTGCTCCAGGAATAACACGCAGCCTGGGAGAAGCCCGACCCTGTGGTGCTGAACCTGCCCCGGGGGGGTCCCAGGCCCCAAGGGAGGGAGAGAGTGTGGGCTGCTGGCTGCCAACTCGGGTCCCCTTCCCGCACTGCCTAGGGTGCTGCTCTTTTTTAATTTTGGTGTGGATGTTGACACATCCAATTCCTTTTCACTGAAAAATAATTCACAGGCCTCAAGGGAACACATTTAACTCTAACACACTTAAAAGAGGGAGTACCGGTTTCCCTTTATTACCCCTTTACTAGACGGGTCTCCCCACACGAACAGTCCGACCTGTCTGCAGCGTGTTGCTGGCTTCTATACGTAATATTTCTGTTCTTGGCTTCATATTTTTCATAATGGTGCCATACTGGGCAGTAAGTACACTCAAGTTGTTTTCCCCAATCAATGATAGATTAAACAGATTTTCATATCAGTAGTAATCAATCTACCATTTCCTTTTAAATCCCACATAATATTTGAATGAATATTCAAATGAATGAATCACTCTCTATTCATAAGTGAGTCGTGGCTATCATCCTCAATTCATTTATGCAGTTTGATTTATCGATTCATCTATTTTTATTTACTTATTTATTTTGGAGAGAGAGCACGAGCAGGGGAGAGGGGCAGGGCGGCAGCGGGGGTGAGAAAGAAAGAGAATCTTAAGCAGGCTCCTTCCTCAGTCGGGACTCTATCCCATGACCCTGGGATCGTGACGTGAGCCTAAATCAAGAGTCAGACGCTTAACCGACTAAGCCACCCAGGTGCCCCAACTTTATCAGTTAGTTTATGGCTGTGGAATGGACAGCCTTGTATGGTTTTTTTTTACAATTTAAAAAAATTTTTTTAAGTATCTTTTCAATTTTAAGAGAGAGATACAGTGCAAGTGGGGGAGGGGCGGAGAGAGAGGGAGACACAGAATCCGAAGCAGGCTCTAGGCTCTGAGCTGTCAGCACAGAGCCCGACGCGGGGCTGGAACTCACGAGCAGTGAGATCATGACCCGAGCTGAAATCAGACACTTTACCGACTGAGCCACCCAGGCGCCCCAATTTTATCAATTAGTTGATGGCTGCGGAACGAACAGCCTTGTATATTGTTTTTTTACAATTTAAGTAAATGTCCTAACCCTCCTCACTCGGTCTCCCCTAGCGCTAATGTCAGATATAACGGTACATCTGTCATAACTAAAAAATGGGAATGGCCACATTACTATTAACTAAAGTCCACACTTTATTCAGATGTGCTATTTATCTCATGAATGAACCTGTGTAGCGAGAGTATTTCTGACTATAACCATCCAGCTCGCTTTGTCCTGGGGCCCAGGGGGGCGGGCAGGCGGGCTGGCGGCTCCACCCATTTGGCCAAGTAGGACCAATGACTTGGCTGGATGACCTACTAGTCTTGAGTCTCGGGAGGGGCTGGGACAGAAACCGGCCTTTGGCATCTGGAATCTTCATTTCCCCTTCCCGTAGATCCCTATGAGTGAGACGCTGCCCTTCCACCTAGAACATTCTTTCCCTTAAAATGTTCCTTTCTGGGGCTTCTCTTTCCTTCTCCGGGTCATTTGGGTGCTTTCCTGCCCTCCACTTCCTAACTCTGAAGACAGCAGGAGAGAGTGGAAAGAGGCACACTTGGCTTCAAACTTCTGTGACCTTAAGCAAGGCGCCTCAGTTTCTACACCTGTGAAATGGGTAGTGTTCCTGGTGGGCAGCAGGTGCTCAATAAACTTCCATCCTTTCAATGCTGGAAGATTCCAACATTAATTTTCTCTAAGCTACATGGTCATAAGGTACAGAATCATGACATGTTTGACCTAGAGAACATTTCAAGAATCATCTCCTCCAATCCTTTAATTTTACAGAGGAGGAAACCAGGACCTAGGGGGCTTCAGGGACCTGCTTGAGGTTACAAAGCTGGGGCAGGAACCCGGGTGGCTTGACTCCTGTGCTACCTCCCGGCCTCACCTCAAACTAGTGAGGAACAGTGGGGTCGCCAGTCCCGCTGGCCAGGGTACTTCTGCTGTCAAGTCCAAGGGAACCCATGTCCTCTAGTTTGAAGGCCTGGCGCTCCTGGAGCCTGCCCAGGGGTGTGGCCGGCACAGCCCACTGCAGACGGTCAGGCAGGACAATCAGGGCTGGGGGCCTGACCTCTGCTAAATGTAGCTTGTCCGGGGGAGGGGTCTCCACTGGCTTTTGGGAAGCCGGGAGGGAGGGGCTGCCCTTGGCAGTCTTTTGAAGCAAGTCTTCTGGGCTCCTCTCTCTGCCATGGATTCCAGCTCTGCTCTGGCAAAGTGAGACCAGGTAGGCCAGGCCAGCAGGGTGAGTGGAGGGGCAGAGGGGCGAGGCCTGATACAGGCGGGCAGGCAGGAGTTCCTGGTGTGGTGGACACAGGGCATAAGGCAATGCTGAAGACCAACGGCAGCCCAGCAGCAGCCTCCCCGGTGACCCGCCAGGGGGCGTGGAGGACCCAGTCAGGCAGCCCTGATCCTGGCGGGCTAGTTTCCCCCACTGTCTGTGGGACACCCCCCGATCCTGGCCCCTGTTGGGCTAAGCTGGACCGTGAGCCATGGCGGGCAGGGCCAGGCTGCCACTCAGACCAGTTCCCGTAGGCGAGGTCACACCGACCCAGCTGCCCCTCGGTTCCCTGGCCAGGCCGGCTTTCAGGATCTCATTACACCTGGCCAGATGGGCCCTTTGGAAGACAGACTCATCTGTGCCTGGGATCCCCCTTTCACGGGAGCTTTCAGAGTGCGGCTCCCTTGATAAGGCGGGGCCTGGCTTGCCGCAGGGAATAAGGAACTGAGTGTGGCCCCCTTGTTGCTCTGGCTGCTTAGGAGATTTGAACCACTGGTGCTTGGCCTGGAGCAAGTCAGCGCCTCGCAGACCAGAATGTCTGGGGCGTCTTCGCTTCTGGCTTCACACTTACTCTTCTTGTCCTGATCCCTTTTTATCTTATCTTCATGTATTTTGCTAAGTGCTCCGAATACATTTTTTTGACTGAGCGGCATATAAACAGGAAACTGAATAAATAAAGCATCGGCACCTGCGGTCTCCTGTGTGTTTCATCCACCCTGGGATGCTACCGAAACCACCTATTTCACAGATGGGGAAACAGACTCAGAAAGATGACAAGGCTTTTCCCAAAGGACATTAAGAAGTCGCAGCATCAGGACCTGAACCCAGTTCTGCTCCCAGGCCAGCACCTCTCTCCCTCCTGACAGCCAAGGCTGCATCCCTCCAGGTGGCCCAGTTAAGGAACCAAATTAGGCCCCAGCTGGCAGCATTCCTGCCTCCGTTCGAAAGCTTCACTTAGAAACAACCAGGTAGGGGCGCCTGGGTGGCTTAGTCGGTTAAGCGTCCGACTTTCGCTTAGGTCATGATCTCACAGTTCATGGGTTCGAGCCCCGCGTCCGGCTCTGTGCTGACTGCCAGCTCAGAGCCTGGAGCCTGTTTCAGTCTGTGACTCCCTCTCTCTCTGACCCTCCCCTGTTCACTCTCTCTCTCTCTCTCTCTCTCCTAGAAATAAATAAAAACATTAAAAAAAAACAACAACCAGGTATAACAATAAAGCTGGCGGTCACCGACGCTTACAAGCCAGAGATTGTCCCAGGCACATTACACACTTGACCTCACTGGATCCTCTCAACAGGAAGCAGGTGCTGTTGCCATCCTCATTTTACAGATGAAGAGACTGAGGAGAGAGAGATGATATAACTTGCCCCATGTCACACAATTAGTAGGGGTCAGACTCTGTGGGATCAACCTGTCCTGGGGTAAACCTGTCCTGAGCCCTCTCCATCTGTCACACTCAACCCAAGCAGGGTGACACTCATGAAGAGCCTACTGGTCACCAGCAAAGACAACCCAGTGAATGGAACACGCACCTTCGCGTTTGACCCACATGATACCCCACAGGCTGCTCACCCAACCCATATCACCCATTCACCCAGCAACTGCTTATCCCGAGCCCGTTATGTGTCAGGCACCGTGCGAGGCCCTGAGAACACAGGGGATGAGGCAGACGAGGACCCCCATCTCCAGGCAGCATCCATAGGGGTGAGTAGGGCAAGGGAGTGCAATAAACCAGAAATAAATGAGTCAAGTTAATACTTTAGAAAGAGTAGTGCTCTGAAGAAAAAGCAGGGTAAACGATAGGGGGTAAGAGTGGCTTCCCTGACAAAGGGTGGTCAGTGCAGGCCTCACTGAGAAGAGGGAGCCTTAAGGAAGAGAAAGACTTGAAGACAAGAGAGCAGGGGGTGAAGGTTCCGAGCAGAAGGAACAGCCAGTGCTCGTGAGGGAGATGGATGCGCCCAGATCACAAAGACCCTGGGGCCACAGCAGGAAATGTAGCTTTCACCAGAGGATTCTGAGCAGAGGAGGAATGTGACCTGACTTTGGTCTGGGTAGGCTCACTTGGGCTGCTCCTTTGAGAACACACCGTTGACTGAAGAATGGCACAGGGGGGTGGGGCGCCTGGGTGGCTTAGTCGGTTAAGCGTCCGACTTTCGCTTGGGTCATGATCTCGCGGTTGTGGGTTCGAGCCCCGCGTCGGGCTCTGTGCTGACTGCCAGCTCAGAGCCTGGAGCCTGTTTCAGAGTCTGTGACTCCTTCTCTCTCTGACCCTCCCCTGCTCATGCTGTCACTCTCTCTCTCCTAGAAATAAATAAATAAATTAAAAAAAAAAAAAAAGCACAGGGGGAATAACGAAAAGGCCCCAGCACTGTCCAGCCAAGGGTGGCTCTAACCAGGGTGGGGGACAGAGCTGCAGGAAGTGCTCAGATTCTGCTGGATTTGCTGAAGACCTGGATGTGAAGTGTGAGCAAGGAGTCAAGACCTAGAAGGATGGAGTTAGTCTTTGACTGGGATAGGGGTTACCCCTCAACAGCCGTCATGGAGACTGCAAACAGCAGAGCTGGGCTTCGAGACGGGCTGTCTCTGCAGGGTCCTCGCTCTAACCCTCACCATGGCATCCTGCCCAGCAGATGCAAACACGGAGGCAGAGTGAGGGGCGTGGCCAGTCATGCAGCTGGCTAATCGCAGAGCCTGGCTGTTGACCTTGGTCTCTGGATCCAGATCTCATGTCCTTCCCGTAGTATGCTTGTCTAGAAGCATCTAGGTTGGGAGTGGAGGTGAGCAATACTTTGGATCCGGGAGTAGGAGCTGGGCTGGGGGGCACCATCAAGCTTACCACTCTCCAACCCCCACTCCCACTTCCTGGCATGTTTCAGTCCCTCCAAGAACTCACTCACCACCAAGAGGGGTGGTCAGGACTTGCCTGGAGAAGCAAGTTTAACTGAGGAAGGACTTGGGGTCTCTAATGGGCTGGCCCGTTGCCCTCCAAGGCCCTAGGCAGGCAGCTCCTTGAGGACAAAACCCCTGTCTGGGTCCTTCCTCCTACAGAGGATGATCTTAGGCAACTCAGAAGCCATAAGCTAGGCCCTTACTCATCTCAGTGAAATTCACCAAATATTTCTCAGGTGCTTGCTGTGTGTCAGAACTGGCCTCCCTTGAAACCAAGTGCCTCGGTCCCAGGTCAGAACCTGGAGGGACCATCCTGAGCTCTCACAACCCTCATCCCAACTCCCTGCATCAGCCTCTGGGTTCATATAGCCAGTGTGAACCCGAGCCTCAACTCCCCCATCTATAAAATGGATACAATCATTTCTGTCCTGCCCACTTTTTTGTTTTTGGCTTAAGCAACAGAAATTTATTTTCAGTTCTGGAGGCCAGAAGTCTGAGACCAAAGTGTCAGCAGACTAGGGTCCTTCTGAAGACCATGAGGGAGAATCTGCTTCATGCCTCTCCTCTAGCATCTGGTGGTTTTGCTGGCCATCTCTGGCATCCTTAGCCCGTAGAAGCATCACCCCATCTCTGCCTTCACCTTCCCAAGGTACCTTCCTGTGTGCACATCTATGTCTAAACTTCCCCTATCAGGACACAAGTCATATTGGATTAGGGGCGCACTCCACTCTAGTATGACCTCATCTTAATTTAACTAATTATAGCTGTAATGAACCTATTTCTGTCCTGCCCGCTTCAAATGAGACACCAATCGGGGAGACCAATCCACAGCCCTGTCCTGTTCACAACACTCCCCATGCTGGGCTCACCTCCCCTGACATCTGTCTCCCCAGCTGGACTACCAGCTCCCCAGGGCAGGGAGCTGTACACAGCAAGCTCAACAAAAGCACCCTGCATTGAGGTCTCGGTGCGTTCATCATCACTTCCGTGCACACAGACTCTGGAACCAGACTGCCTGCTCCAAATCCTGGCTCTGCCATCGCCTATCTGTGCCGCCTTGGGCAAGTTCACAACTTTCCTCCTTTTTCACCAATAAAATGAGGGTTCAATAATAATCCATGTAAAGCACCTGGCACATAGTGAGTGCTAAATAAACTTCAACTCTTCTTACTCCCATTGCTATACCCCAGCCTGGCAGAGAGTAGAGAGAACCTTTGGGTAAGGCGGTGGCTGGAGCAAAGGATTGGAGGTGCGCCGTTGGTGAAGCCTGGGCCCTGGTGGGTGCTGTCCTATCTCAGAGGAGCAAGGAGCAGAGCAAGGGCTCAGTAAGCAAAGCCTAAACTGAACCTGAGCCTGACAGTGGAGGGGCTGAGAAACAGCTCCCCACTTCCTGGGATGCTGGGGAAAGGAGGGAAGAAAGAACTTCTGTCAGGCTCCCCAGGAGCCTCCCCAGGGGGTACACCCCCCTAACCCATACAAACATACTCCATGAATTGGACCCAGCCCAGGAGCCTGGGTCTCCTGCATGAAGTTGGCGGGGGATGGGCTGGATGCTTCCTGGTAGCCAGATAACCAGGGATGGGGGAAGCTAAGGCTGGTCCTGACCCAGGATCAGCCCACCCTGGGCCTTCTCTTCTTGTGCTGACTTGTGGCTGTAGCCATGCCCCAGAAGATGCCCCTGGGCAGGTTTTCTTCTTTCCCTCCCTCTTTCCACTTCTTCCTTCTCCTCCTTGTGCCTTCTTTCTTTGGGCTCTGCTTAGAAGGTTGATTGGGTGAGGGAGGGATCAGATGAGCCCAAACCCCACAACCCAGCAATGACCTCAGGGTCAGGGCTCAGGCTGAATCCAGTGGGGGCTCTTGGCCAGAGAGCTGACAGGTGCTCCCTGGAGACCTCAGGCTATATCTGTGGGCTTTCCTAGGCTGGCAGCAGCCTCCTGGGTGCCGACACGCCCCCACAGCCGTCATCGGGTCATGGGAGGTTCCCGTGGAGCTCTCCATGGTCCTGAGCTTGACTGCGCTGACCAGGGTCCTAGCTCAGCCCTGGGAATGCCCTCTGCCAGCCTCTCACTGGCCCCTGCCAGCCTCCTCCGTGGTTCAGTGACTCATGTCCTAACGGCCACTTTCCTTGCCTACCATCCTCTGACCCCCTTCCCTGCCTGCCTCATGACACCTGATCTCTGGTGTCCTCAGTTCTGGAACAGCTATGGGGCACTCAACTCCTACAACTGGAAGAAGGGACCAGCTGCGGTCTGTGTCCAGCAGCGGAGAGGTCTGACACCTAGTAGATGTTCAGGACACTCTGGAAAATATCCACTGCGGAAATCTTGGAGGTCGCACAGCCCACCGTATCTCCACTCTTGGGCAGGAATTGGCCCATCTAAAACCCCCCAGCCCAAGAGCACCTTTGAATGCACCTTCACTGCCTCTCCAGGAATTAGTCCATCTGCTTGAAAGGGCATCTTGATTTTGAGCCAAAGTCTGTGCTGGCCTCTACCCCATTCCAGGCTTACCCCATGTGACCCAAGGGCTCCGCCCATCTGCATGAGGGAGGCAGGAGGTATATCTTGGCATCAAACTGCCTAAGACACAGGGTAGGCACAGTGGTTGCAATGTCAGATCTGAACACTGCCTCTGACTCTGACAAGTTATCTTACCTCTCCCTGCCTCAGTTCCCCTTCTCTGTAAAACGGAGGTATAACGGTCCCTACCTCCTAAGGTTGTTTTGAGAATCAAATGAGTCGATCCATGCAAAGGACTAGTAACTGTGCCTAAGCATACAGTTGGTGCTCAGTGAGCAGTGGCCTCCCTTGTTACTGGAAGTCAGGAAGATTTCATTTGAATCCCAGAGCTGTAATTTACTGTGTGCCTTTAGGCAAGTTACTTAGCCTCTCTGAGCCTCAGTCTTAGATGAAGAAGGAAGATATCCTCTTCCATGCAGTCCTGTGAGAGATCTGGACGAGCCGTGGTGTTCAAGCATCCCACAAGGAGCCTAGCAATTGGTAGATGCTCTAGAAATATGCCTGTTTCTTTCTTTCCATTTGGCTTTCCTGCCAGACAACCAAATGTAGGTGATACAACGGAACATGCCAGGCCTCGCTCCTAGCCAGCTTTGTTAAAGGACTGGGCCAATTGGAAGGCTGCTTGCTACTGACTGGCACCCAACACCCTACAGGGCATTCTCAGTGACTCATCTGGCTTTCAGAACCCAGGGAATGTGGAGACCCACAGAGGTTCAGGCTCCTCTCCCAGGGTCGGAAGGGCCCTGGAGTAAGAGTATTGTCCGCACGCTCATCCGAGGCCAACACCAAGTGCCCATCTGGCCAGTGCTTGTCCGATTCTTAGCACCACCCATTCCAAGCACGTTGGGCTGCTAGAAATCTTCCTTCTGTTGACCTAAATCAGCTTCCCTGAAGCTGCCGCTACTGCTTCCGGGTCCTTCCTTGGGATTAAGCATAGCAAGTCAGCGCCGGATGGATCAGAAGACTCTGGGACTAAATAAGGGTCCTTCCAATATAAGGTTCCACGATCCCGCAAGGGGAGATGGGCAGAGGCAGCTACGGAGTACGACTTCTGGAGTCCTGGGAAGACGTGAGAAACAGCAGACGCTGTATTTATTTCTTTCCCTCTCATCATTTTATTCATTTCTTCCGCTCATGTCCATCAGGCAGAGCTCCATAAGGGTCAAGTCGACATGCGAGGGGCACCCTACAGCCAGCACATCATCCAGGCCACTGGTGGACATTTACCAGGAACTCGCAGTGTGCCAAGCACTGCCTGCCGCTGGAATGGCTGGAGAAATTGGGGCCCGATTCATGGGGCCAGCCCTGGAGGAAGGTATGTGAGTCTCCATTTTGTAAATGAGGACATGGACACTTCAAGAGGTTAGGCTACTCGCTCAGCTACGCAAGGCTTGTGGGGATGAAGCAGATGGAAACCAAGATTCCCCCCAAGCACCCTGCACCTGCTCACAGGTAGAGCTGGGACCCAGCAGGGCTACAGGTTTGGGGATTGTGCTCCAAGCTAAACACAAATGGCTTGGCTGAGGGAGGGGTCTGGTGTACCATGAGCCCCCGGACCTCTACTCGCCAGTTTCTCCAGAGAGAAGTCAGCTTAAAGGGCCAGCCCTAGCCAAGGACCCCATCTGCCCAGCAACTAGAAAGTCCTGGCCACTCTGTTCACCATGGGGCAGGTGGGAGAGCTGTCACTGCTCCCATCCAAAGAAAAGTAAACCAAGGTGCAAAGGAAGAGGCACAGTTATACTGGGAGCTGGTTCTTGGACCAGCCAGATGGGACACCCAGGCCACTCCCCTGGGCCCAAGGATCTGGGCCCTATCCTTTCTGCAGGCTCAGCTCCAGGGCAGGGGCCCAGCTGAAGGCTCAGCTCAATGCCCATGCCCAGGAGCTCTTTCCATGATGAACCCCACCCCTCCCCCCTACTCCACAACCAGCCAGCGTGCCCTGGCCCTCTCTCCTTCCTCCAAACCCCTCCCCTCCCGAACTCCAACTGGTCCCAGCCCCCTGCCAGCTGCCTGAGAAGTTTCCCACGGAATGGTTAGCATGTGCCTGAGAAAGCTGGCTCCCAAGGCTAGGACCCACCCTCAGCGACCTGGGGCCTCCTCTTTCCCCACTGGTCATGGGTAGTGAAGATATAGAGCATTTCCACGATCCCAGGATGTTGTACTGGATAGCACTGAGGCTAAACAGATTAGTCATCCTCAGGCATCAGCCAATGGGGTGGCTGTGCTCAGAAGCCTGCAGTGGCTCCCAGTGTCCAGCACTGAGGCTCATGGCTGTTGTGACCCCCACCTCTTGAGATCTGCCCTGCCCTTCCTTATTCATGTTAACATGATGGTCACCACTTACCACATGCTTAAATATGCGCCAGCTGTCGGCTGGGGGCTTTACACATACTTAACCCTCCCAGCCATCCTTGGAGGTGGGACTTATCCCAGCTTTACAGAGGAAGAAACTAGACCCCAGAGGGCAAAGCAACTTGCAGAATATTCCTCTGCCCACCCGTGCACACTCACTGCTCTGTAGGGCCTGAGACCCACACACAGCCCCCCACTCATGGGGCGCAGGGTGGAGGTGACATTGCCCTCAGCCCCAGGCCACTGAAGGCTCTGAGTAGGGCAACCCCATCAGCCTGTGGTGGAGAGTGGCCAATGTCAGCTTCCCAAGCTATCCAACAGCACTGTCCCACACACCCACCGCAGTTAGTCCCATGTGGCTACTGAGCACTTGAAATTGACTGGGAGACTGAGGAACTGATTTACAATGTAGCTTAATTTGAATTTTACTTTAATAGCCACATGTGCTAGCAGCTACTGCATTGGAGCCGCAGGTTTGGAGGAGACTGGGGAGAACAGAGCAGGGAGAGGGGCTGACAGCACTGGCCCTGTGGAAAGGGGGGGCTGGCCATGGGAGGGGGCAGTGTGAGTGGAGGGGAGGGTGCTCATCAGGACAGCTGTGCTGCAGGAGGCGAGGAGATGGCCTGCGGCATCCAGCCTGGGGCACAGGGCCAGGGAAGGGAGTAGGAGTGAGCTGCTGAGACAAAGTAACAGAGGCAGTGAGCTGAAGGAGGGTCACAGCCTCAGGGGCTAGAGATGGGCTGGAGGTGGGACCTGGGGAAAGTCTGGGAAGGAGGGAAGGGGGGAGCAGAGCCATAGAGCGGGGGGGGTGCCTGGAAGGAGGGACCTGGGCCTCATTCTGCAGAGGCAGCTGAAGGCAGTAAAAGGGAGCTACTACGGAGTTCAGGTCACAAGACTGTGGTGAAGATTTCGCTTTTTTTTTTTTTAAGTTTATTTTGAGAGAGAGAGCGGGAGAGACAGAGAGAGCGCGCAGCTGCACACATGGGTGGGGGAGGGGCAGAGAGAGAATCCTAAGTAGGTTCCAAGCTGCCAGTTCAGAGCCTGACATGGAGCTCAAACACACGAACTGAGAGATCATGGCCTGTGTCAAAACCCAGAGCCAGACGCTTAAATGACTGCACCACCCAGGCACCCCAGGACTCCACTTTAACTAATAAGTGCCCAGAACACAGCTCAGCAGAGTAACCACCAGGTAGGTCTGTGGGAAACATCTGTCTGGTGAGGGGCACACGATGGACGTCTGTCACAGGTGGGAGACTGAGGCATCTGTCCCCGGGAAGCAGAGACTCCTGGTGGGTGGCTTTGGAGAGGAGAAGACAGGACCAGACAAAGACATACACAAATATCGCACGTGGCTAGGTGGGCGCTGAGAACGGGTGTTCCCAAACCAGGTTCCATGGAACCTCATAGGGTCCTCCTGGGACCAGAGAATGAGGTGGATTGAGAAGGGAGAGGTAAACGAAGCCAGGGGTACCTCCACCCCCCAAAAAAAACTCAAAAGATGCTCTGAGAACTTCTCAATTTCATACATTGGAGTTCCTCATAAGATTTGGTCTGCAGAAAAATTTCTAAACCAGGAAACGGTCTGAAAACCCCAGCCAGCAGAGAAGGAACTGATCTGAACCTCAAAGGGGCGGAGGACAGATGAATGGCCACCACGGTGGTGGGCGTGTCCTTCAGAAGGGCCCTGAGGGCTCTGACCACCTCACACACACAGCCTGGAAAGGAGAGGCACCCACTGGGCCTGGAGGAAGCCCCGGGTCCAGGGAGGGAATGTGGACGCGTGCCAGCAGGGGTGCAGGCGCTGCTGGGGCAGAAGTCCGAGGGGCAGGTGGCGGGTCCCCAAGTATGACCGCCAGCCACGGAGCCAGCGGCCGTGTCTCCTCCAACCCCTGCTTCTGCCCCGTCACAGCAAACCTCAGCAGCGATCGGTCTTGTCCCCTTGCCCTGTTCGCTCCGTTCCCACAGCGCGCTCTCCAAGTCAGCCTGACCCTGTGTTCCCAGCGCTCAGCACGGGGCCCAGCCCAGACGGTCACCGGATGTGTGAGCCGAGCCAGAGGCATGAGCACTAAGGTGGAACTTCGGGCACAGAGATCCGACTGTGTCGTGCCTCCGTCAGCCGGGCCACATCCAGTCACGGACTTGAACTTGGCCGGTGAAGAATCAAGGGGTATAGCTGCCCTGCTGGGGGCTGGGCCAGGGTGGAGGGAAGGTGCCCAGGGGCTGCGGTGGGGGGAATGGGGGGACCACAGTCGGTCAAGGTGCTTCTGTCCTTCCCTAGGGTGGGCGGAGAGAGCAGATGGGTCCCGGCTTGGTGCTGGGGGTGCAGTGAGGAACGAGACCCACAGATGAGGTCCTCCCGAGAACTCAGTCCAGCGGCGGGACAGAGGACAAATGACAAAAACGAACAACGGATGCCAGGTGTCGGGGGGGCGGAGGGGGCTCCCGAAGACAGGATGTTTCAGCTGAGACCCGAGAAGCAGCCACCTCACAGAGCTGGAACAGCGTCTCAGGCAGAGGGCTGACAAAGGCCTGTGTGTTGGAAAATGCAGTGGCAGCAAAAGCCGGGGGGGTGGGGGAGGAGTGTTGTCTGAGTCTGTGAAGAGCGTGTGGGGGCCTAGTGGGGTGACGAGGACACCCCGCACTTCAGGGACTGCTTGGGCAGAAGCCTGGGCACCCCTTCTCACCCCTTTCGAGTCAGTAACCTGGATGCAGGCAAACCGTCTAACTGGGCAGGGTTGGACAGGACTGGGGAGCAGTGGGCCCGGAACATTCCTTCCAGGAGATGGCGCCTCCATCATTATCACCTTCTTCATGGCAGCTGGCTTGCACTGAGTGGCCTAGGTGCCTTCCTTCTCTGTCCTCGCGGCCGCCAGGTGGTGAAGAGACGGGCACAGAGGGCTGACAGACCTGCCCGAGACTCACAGCCCGGAGCAGCAGGAGGCATGCCCACTCACCACTGCTGGGGGCCCTCGCTCAGGAGGCAAGGTCTAGGCTGCAGTGTCCTCTCACCTCCACCCTAGCCTCCAGCGGGAGCCTGTGGGCCTGCCATTTGTCAGCTGCGTTCTCGAGCAGGTGACCGGATCTGTCGTGGTGGCAGCGCTGGGCCCAGGAGAGCCACATTGCCCAAATCCCCTCTGTCCGAGGCTCCCCTCCACCTGGGGCCCCCCAGGGCAGCACTCTGGCTGCAGATCAGGCTGCAGTGATGTGAAACCACACGCTCAGGGTTTCCAGAAAGGCCACAGGAGCCCCAGGACCCCTTCCCACCCCCCACCCCCCACCTGGTGAGAGCGGAAATACATCACCCTGGACAGTGATCGGGTACTGGTCGGGATCTCCAGTACCCTTCTCTCAACAGTCAGGAAAACTCCCTGGTGGGGCCCGGACTTCAGAAGGCTCCAGGGGGCCTGAAGTCCCTCCAGGAACCGGCTCATGCCTGTACTGCACACCCCGCCCACATGTACCAGGTCCCACATCTTTTCCCTAGTCCTGCTGGCCCAGATTTCCGGAATTCTCGATCATCTCGAGAGGGTGCCATGCCAGCTGCACCCATACCCCGGGAACTTTCTGTCTGCTGGCTGTTTGCCTGACCCTGGCCTCCAGCTGCCTCTCAGAGGCCTGTCACCACACAGGGGGAAAGAGGAGGGTGCGCCCTAGGCCTGGCCCCGTGCTGCCCTCTGGGGTGACAAGAGCTCACAGCTTCAGCTCCCTTCTCCAGTTCCATCCCCGCATCAGCCTGCTGTTACAGACCAGGAACCAGGGTCAGAAGGTCTGAGTGACAGCCTGGCTCACCCTGTAACGGTCAGCAATGTCTGATCCAACCCTAGGACCTCCTGCTCCCCACTACACAACCCCCACCCCCGTACCCGCCTGGCCTCTCTCCCTGCCTGGGCCCATCTTCGCCTCACCTGACCCGGTACCCGCCTTGGGATTCCCGAGGTGGCACACCACAGGTGAGGCCCAGCGTCCCGTCCCTGTAGCTGCAGCCCGTGCCTGGCCGTTGTGGCTTGATGACAGCAGTTTCCTTGCTGGAGGCGGTCTCCAGGCCGAGCACAGGCGGCAGTTAGTTGGCTACGCATAGGGACAGCCAAACTTGGCCCGGCCCCAGCTCTGGCCTTCACCTGGGCAAGGCTTCCCACCCCCACCTCTGCCCAGCTGGGTCACCTCACTCAGGGCTGTGGCCTCCTGTCTGTACGAGGTAAAAACAGGTAGCCCAGTGGCAGTAAGGGCAGCCCCACCCTGCTGGAGGGTGCGGAGGGGCATGGGTGCCGGGGAACATGGGTGCCGGGGACGCGGGCATGCTCGAAGCGCAGGGGCCTGTCGGTGCCTGGCGCTCCGTGAACCACACGCTTGTCTCCTTTTGGATTCTCGCCTGCTCCCTCCGGGTGGCAGGTGACCGTAAACAGTTCCCATACTCCCAAGGGACTGCTGGGCATTTTTGGTAGGTCACGATGGGAAATGGAGGAGTATGGTACAGGCAGAAAAGGGTGGCAAGTGCTCCCTACTGGGGGAACCCAGTGTCTCAAACACAGTGTGGGCGTGGGGGGCCGGGAGAGGGCCCTGAATCCTGACTGTGCCTCAGAAACCCTGCCCCATTCACCTGCGAGTGGGCTCAGTACTCACCAGCCCTGGGGGTGGCCGTGGGGGGTGAAGGGCTCCTTGGGAGTGGGCACAGAGGCTGGACTCTGTGTGGCAGGCCACAGATGAGAAATTGGGGGCCCAGAGGAGACCCCCAAACAGTTATTGTGCAGCCTGGCCCCGTGCCCAGTCCACCATTGCAAGGCATTCATTCTTTGCGGTGGGAATCACCCCCTCCGGGCTCCTTCTGAAGAGGGTGAAGGCATAAATCAGAGCCTGGCCGAGAAGAGCGCTAGGTGTCCAAGCATCCAGCATTCATACTGCTGGGGGAGGGGTGCATTCGGGGGCTCTGGGGGACTCCAGCTTAGCCTTTGCCTCCCCTGGGGCGCCGCCCTCAAGCCCAGCCCACTTAGAAGCCCCCCCATCGGCCTGGAGAGAAATGTCCTGTTGGCCAGTTGGCCTCCCGTGCAGGCTGTGAGGGCCCAAGTCCCGCTCCCGGTGCCTGACCGTGAACGTCAGCGTTCCGGGGTCTACGGCAGGGAGGGGCACAGGTGGGGCTGGGGTGCCAGGATGGAGAAGGAAGGAGAAACAGAGGAACACAGAGTCCAGCCAGGGTGAGGCTGAGGAAGCAGGAGGGCAGCATGAGCCTGTAACGACTCACTGGGCAGATCGTTAATTATGAGCGGAGCAGCCAATGAGAGGAAAAATAAAAAACGCAGCTTATTCTAATCCATGAGCAGAATATGGTGCCAGTCCTTCTGCAAAGTGGACCGACCCAGACCCCATGCAGGCTCACTGCGCACACCCCCGTGGGGCCTACTGAGGCTCCCGCACTTCTAGCTTGTGGCTCCCAGCCTCTCAGCCTCTACCCCACGCTGCGGGTGAGAGCAGACGAGGCAGGCATGCAGGGGCAGCAGGGGCTGAGAGTAGCTCTGCCCGCCTCCTCCCCTGCCGCATCTGTGGACTGGAGATCACCGTGAGACAAGCAAGGCCAGTGAGGCTGGGGCTCAGCACTGTCGGGCAGGCGGTGGCCTCGGAGAGAATGGAAACTCCCTCGAGGGCCTGGCGGGGGAGGTTGCTGTGAGAGAGTCCCCAGCCCCACCTCTCGGGGGGGTGGAGGCGGGCAGGGCACCGAGATGGGCAGCAACTCCCTGGAGTCTGGACTCAAAGCTGGATTCAAATCCTGCCCCTTCTCCACCCCTACCCCCTCATGCGATCCTGGGCAGGTCACTTAATATCCCTAGGCCTCTGAGTCCCCATCTGCGCTGTGGGACCATCCGAGCCCCTCACCCCATGGCAACGTACCAGGGTCACATCTAAAGAACCTCAATATCGACCAGTCCTCTAAGCTCCTGAGCCAAAAGACGCCCTCCTCCCACCCTCCGTTGCCCAACCATGTGCCTGGTGTCACGTGCAAGGCCCACTGGCGCGTTCTTCCAAAATGCACTCGGAACCCAGCCCCACTCCCCTCCTCCTCACTGGCCTCTCTCCTGCCCCCATTTTTTGTCTTGAAATTCTTTATTTTTGAACAAGAGGCCCTAGACTGTCTTCATTTTAGCTTATTTTATGTTTATTTTTGAGAGAGACAGAGACAGAGTGTGGGCAGGGGAGGGGCAGAGAGAGAGGGAGACACAGAATGTGAAGCAGGCTCCAAGCTCTAAGCTGTCAGCACAGAGCCCGACGCGGGGCTCGAACTCATGAACTGCGAGATCATGACCTGAGCCAAAGTGAGACTCAACCGACTGAGCCACCCAGGTGCCCGTATTTTATTTTGAGAGAGAGAGGGAGTGCACACAAGAGTGGGGGTGAGGGGCAGAGGGAGAGAATCTTAAGCAGGCTCCACGCTCCATGCTGAGCTAGACGCAGGGCTCAATCCCATAACCTTGGATTCGTGACCTGAGCCGAAATCAAGTCACACACTTAACCCACTGAGCCACCTAGGCACCCCTAGGGGCCCTCCATTTTCATTTGACCCTGGGCCCCACAAATTCTGTCACTACAAAGTCCCCACCAGGCCATGTTCCCCCGCCCTTCCCCCACCCCACTCAACCTCCTCCCACAAGACCCTCCCCCTTACCCCACCTGCACCCCGTTCTCGCTCAGAACGAGATCCAAACTCCCACTGGGCCCACAGGCCCCGCCAGTCTGGTCCCCGAATCTTTGCTGCCCTGGCCTCCCTCGGTCTACTGGGCTCCGGTCACAGTCCCCACCTTTCCGTCTCAGGGTCCTCCCACTGGCTGCTCCTCTGCCTGGAATGTGGCTGCCTGCTCAGAGGGGGCCCTCCTGGCCCGCCAGCTAGAGCGGCTGTCCCCTCCCCAGCGCTCAGCGGAAGCTAGCTGTCTCCTTGTTTACGAGTTAGTGGTCTGTCTCCCCCACCCACACCCCGGCGCTCAGAACATCAACAACAGGAGAGCAGGGTCATCGCAAGCCTGTAAGCCTCAGTCTCTGGTCACTGCTGCTCCTCCACCCCCACCGCCCCCCCCGGGACAAAGCCCGGCCCCAGCCCGGGCAGACATTCCGTAAACAACTGTTGCGTGACGACGGAACTTGCATGAGAACTGACGACAGACTCTGAGTGATAAGTACCTAAGCACCGTCTACTCTGGGGCGGCCCGGCCAGTGCGTGCCCATACCTAGCAGGGTGTTCTCCCTCCCCCCACCTCTGTCCTCAGTGCTGCTGAGACCAGCGCAGGGCGTCCGGCAGTTCCAGCCCCTCCCACCGGGCTCCCCCAGCCTCCGGGGGGACAATGTACAAAGGGCCACTTCAGCTCGGAGCTTCAGCTCCATCTCTAGCCCACAGGCCTGAGGTGGGGGGAGGGAGGGGAGGATGCGCCCCAGCCCTCATCTGTCTTCATGGGACGTTCTCTAGCACAGGGCAGTAGGGTGACAGATTCAAGCTGTAGTGGAGAGAGGTTTTGTTCCAGGAGCCGCACCTTGAGGGGACGGGGAAATGCCCTTGCACAGCAGCGGGCGGGGGGGGGTGGAGGGGGGGGGGGACAGATGAGATGCATCTGCGCACGGGGTTCGGGTGCCTGTGCAGAGGTCGGTCCCCGTGTGCCCAGGCAGTAGGAGTGGAGTGGCGCTCCCCGATGTGTACGGGGCACAATTGGGGACATGCAACCCTTCGCTCAAGAGGCTAAAGTCCCCGCAGGGTTAAGGGAGAGAGAGGAGCAGACCGGACAGGGTCTGAGCCAGGCTGGAGGGCAGAAGCCGGGGCTCAGAGTCTGCTCCCATCCTGCCGGGGACGCTCCGCCGCAAAACCAGGCACAGAGAACGCGCTCACACAGTGGCTCCCGAAACCTGAGCTGATAGCCCGAGACGTGACCGTGGGAGTCATCCTGAATCTTCCCTCCTGCTGACCTCGCACTCCCCATCGCCGGGCCGGTCTACTCTACGGCTTGTCATCCTACCCGGTCCCCTGTGCCACTGTCCCGTGCCGCCTGAGTCACCACCCATGCTCACCTGGACAAGAGCAGAAGCCTTCCCAGGGAACGGGATGCCCGGCTTGAGACCCACGAGCCAAGCAAAAGCCACATCCGGGGCTGCTCTTCCCAGCCTGGAACACCTGCCCTCAGGCTAAAGTCCAAATCCTTTAGGAGGCTCCAGGTTTCTGTGTGATCTTCCACTCCCTGCGCAGGTGGCCTCAGCAGACCACACTTGCCCAGGCTGAGGAAAGATGGGCTGCCTCACTCCGGCTGCCCCCCGCCCCCACCCCGAGCTCCTCACTCACACACTCCGCGGTGCTGCCCGACTCCCCTGGGGAACCCAGCACAGAGCCTGATGCAAAGGAGGTGCTGACCTTGGCCTGTTGAACGAATAAATGACCCCCTCAAATCCACACACCTGCACCTGCCGTCAGTGCTGCTGGGCTCTCGGGCCTCATCTGGGGTTTGGGAAAGTCTCGTCCTGCCTGGGCAGGGCACATCCAGATGAGGGGGCTCATGTACGTGAACTTGACGGGTCCCCTGCAGTGGGAGGGTAGTGGTGGAGAGCGGAGACACGGGGAAGGACTCCCGCCTTCAAAGCACGCTGAGCAGCAGGATGGCTGATGGTCCGGAGGAGACACAGGAAGGAAGGCAGGGAAACACAAGGTGACTGCACCCTCCCCCCCGGGTGCTCAGTGCCCAGCACCAAGCCTGGATGCTGCTGGGTAAAAGGAGGGGCTGGAAGCCTGGCTCTGCCCCCCCACAGCTCTGGAACCCCACTCTCTCAGAGGCAGAAACCAGGAGGCTGGTAACGCCCGCTTGCAGGGGCCTCGCGGGGATCTGGGGAAGCGATCTGCTCCTGGCCCAGAATCTGCAGCTCTGGCTCTTTGGGAACCCGGACAGCGTCATCCACCGCCTGCAGGAGAGGGGGGTCTGGAGCAGGTGCACCCGGTGAGCCTCTGTGGTGCGGGAACAATGAGCCCTTCCTCCTTCCCCTTCCCAATCCATCTCTGCCCACTCCTGCCTGCGAGCACCTGCAGTGCCCTTGGGTCAGGACCTGACTGTCTCCACCGGGGGGGACCCTCAAGAAGCCCTCACCAAATAGCAGAGCGCTCCATGCAGGGCTGGAGGCACCGGGTCCCTGCTCCTTAATCTGGAACCGCCAATCTGTTCTTGCTCCTCTAATTAGTCTCTTCCACCTGGTAGATCCAGAGAGCATTCCGGAAAAGGGAAGCAAGGGCCCAAACGTCCCACTGAATGTGGCAAATAAGAGAAAGGAACAGCAGGGACCAGGCCGTCACCATGAGGTGACAGAGTCATTCAGGGGCCAGGTGGCCAGGGTCCAGGCCACTAACTTAGCAATGCCACTAACTTCCCGGGAGAGCCTGAGCACCGAGTGAAGTGCTCCATCACATCTCACCATCACATGGCCATTTCACTGGTGGGGAAACTGAGGCCTGGAGAGGGGACAGGCCTTGCCCGAGGTCAGGCAGCAGCAAACTGTGGGGAGGGCCTGGCTCAGCACAGAGCAGGTGCATGCCGACGCTCAAGACCTCCCTCCTCGTTCCCGCCGGACCTCAGTTTCCCCACTGACCACCAGGGGCACAGACTTGATCTTCCAGCTTCCAGCCGACTTCGAACGTTCCAGTTTCCGGAAGGCCCACATTCTAGGTCTGCTGCTCCGTATTCCTCCTCTAAGTTCCGTGATCCCCCTTCTCGGGTCTGGATCACGGGGTTCTACTTTCTGGGTGCTGTGTTCTGGTGCCTGGCCCCCAAGTTCTCCTCGGAAAGGTCTGGAGCCCAGCCCATCCCCTGGGTGCCCACCACCCGGAGGTGCTTCAGATCATTAAGCGGATGGCCAGGCCGCAGGGGATACTGGAGAGCATCCTCACAGCTGGGCAGGAACACCCTTCCCCATCCTTCCCCGTGTCTCCAGGACCACCTTTCCGACCACCCTCGGTCCCGAGGGCCTCTGCCCTCACCACTCTGCACTTCAATAGCCCCCAAGATGGCACTTCCCAAGGACAGAGACCTCGGGTCGTCTTCCTGTGGGGTCAGGGTCTGGTACCTCCTTAGTGGGTGTCTGATAAACACTTGCAAGAATGAATTAGCCAGGTGTGCCCGGGGTCTCAGCAGGATTACACACTGTCACAGCCTCAAAGACGAGTTCACATATGACGGACATGCTCACGCTGCGCGTACGCGCAGGTGCTGTGCACAAAACACGTGCTCAAAAACACAGACACATCACACCCTGAAGTCAGCAGACCCGTGACCCCTGGCACCTAGCCTGGGCCCTGGCACTTGCTGGATAACAGCTGAACGAATGAACAAGAGCTCTATACGAGGTACACGGAGGAGACGGAGACTGAATCCTGACCCAGGACCAAGGCTCAGCTGTGATTACCAAGACCATTTCCACAAGGTCGAACTTGACCCCATTGTAGGAGGACCCTCTTAGAAGGGCACTTTGGGGCAGGAGTCAGGAAGGAAGACAGTCACCAGGAATACGCACCCGCTGGGCACCCGGATGGAGGTGAAGCAAACAGCCCCAGGGTCACCTCTGGGTGGGACAGGCGGAGGGTGGGGTGGCTTTCCAGGGAAGGCGAGGGCCCTGGGGCCTAACCCACACCACAGGAAGGACGTCAGAGGTTTGCATGGGGTTCTCAGGATGTTACATCCCTGTAGCCCCAGGTCTGGACTCTTGCTGACCCAACTTTCGAGAATGAGAGACACCCAAGCTGTTTGCCAGAGGCGCACCTGTTCTGTGGGCTGTGCCTGGGACCAGGGTCCCTCTGGAAGCCACCCACACGTGATGACCCCTGAGGCTCACCCACACACGACGACCCAGGGAATTTGAACATCACAGCAAAAGCAGGACAATATCACCCACCATCCCCGGGGCTAACGTTCTGCCCTAAGTTCTCACAGACTTCTTTCCCTGCGCACCTTTTTACTGGAATGAACTATCAATGTGGATTTCCCGCCAGCTTTTGGACAGCAAGCATTTTCTCTAAGGAGCTTTGTCCACATGGGAAGGGAAGACCGAGTGCAGACCTGAGCCCTGGGGACTTTGCTCTCCTGGGCTTCTTCCCATTCCCTCCCCCCGCCCGCTCCCAGACCTGACCTGGATCCAGCAGAGAAATGCTTCAGCTGGGGACCCGAGTGGGGGAGGGGTGCAGCCACAGAGCCCCGGGGTGTCCTCTTATAGGCCACAAAGGGACTACCAGCCACTCTCCGTGGTGCTCTAGGTCAGGCCCGAGCACCTCGGGCCTCAACGTTCCCTCTGTGAAATGGGCATGTTTGGCTAGCTATATGGCCTCAAGGCTCCCGAGCCTGGTCCACTCCACTGGCATCTCCGACTGGGCCCTGCATTATATAACCAGCCCCTCAAGGTTCTCAGCATCCTGTGAGGCCGACGGATGAAAATCCTGGCAGGGTGGATCGGCCTGGCCCTGACCTGGGAGGCAGGCAGGACTTCCCAGAGAGGTCTTAAAGGATGAGCCAGCACCTGCCAGGAGAGGACGGGAAGCATCTGCAAAGGCCCAGGGGCAGGGAGGGGGAGGACCTGGTAGGGGGAAAGCCAGCACCTGGATTTCCAGTCTAGATTTCCCCCTCCCCAAGCACCAGTGCCGGGAGGCAGACCACAGATTCTGTTACGCACCCCGCCCCCTCCCCACTGGTGGATGTAGGACCACTGCTCATACTCAGATATGGCCCCGAACACTTGTGACAGCAATAACATGCCAGGCCCTGCAGCAGTCCCGGACCCCACTGAGAGGGGGCTTGGCTGGGGGTCCTTTGGGGCCAAGCCCTGCCATTTAATGGTTCTAAAAGTGGCCATCCCTCATAGACCCACTGCCCCCTTCCCTGGACCTCTCAGCCACAGGGGAGACTTACACCCTCTGCTCTTCACCTTGGACATGGCAGGTGTGACCTTGGACCCATCACCTACACGCCATGGGTCTTGGCTCAGAGACTGAAGACTGATCTGGGCTGTTCCAAGCCCCAGATGGGACCAAAGGGCAGATGGCTCCGCCTCCACTGACCAAAGGGGCTCCCAAGCACCTACTATGTGCCAGAGCCCCCAACACGTACCTCTTTGTTTCTCTCTCCCGCCAGCCTAGAGGAGTGATCTCTTCCCATCACTGCCCCTTACAGACACAGAGAGCCCCTGGGGGCAGGTTTTCTGACTCCGGGATGTGGGCATAGGTGAAAATGTAGAGCCAAACCTCCAAGCTTCTGCTAGAAACAACTGAGATCACGTGTTATTGCTTTATAAACTGTAGAGTGCACCCATTAATTTTCTCGTGTAACGGGCAAGGCTCCATCCTGTAGGACCCCTCCTGGCTGTGTGACCCTAGCAAGTCACCCGCCCTGTCTAGGGCTCAGCTTCCATTGAATGAAACAAGGATTACATTAGCACCACTTCCCAGGGCTCCTGAGATACTGAGATGAAATCAAGCAAGAAAGCAACCAGCAGCTCGCTCCCATCCCAGCCATAAATGAGTTCTGACCGTGAATATTCAGTCCTCAGAGGTGGCTGGGAAGGAGCCTTCTCAATCTTTCACCCCAACCCGCCAATCTGCACTGCTCCCGGAAGTGGCCCTCACCCATCACATGCCCGATTGCCATTCAATAAAGTTAAGAAACGGTTATTGAATGCCTTTTCCATGTTAGGCAAGGTGCCAGCCCCCAGAGAGTGCCTGTGTGCCCGGCCTGGAAGTCCACCTGTCATCGGCAGCCCCCCCTCGTCCCCCCTTCCCCGGCTACCATCGCTCACCCACCGCGATGCACCCAGGCTGTGTGCCAGGCCCGGGCTAGCAAGAGTGGCGCCACGAGCGATTCGTCCTGAGTATTAAACAAGCTATGTGGGGTCTGTGGCCAGCTGGGACCTGCTTCCAGAAAGGACCAGCAGCAGCAGGTGCCTGGATAAAGGCAAAGTGGGGCGTGGGGGTCAACGTGGTGTGTGCAGAGCTGGGTTAGGGTAGCAGGGGTGGGGGAGCAAAGGCTGAGAACACAAGTGGGGCAGGGTCACAGGGATCCGGGTTAAGGGCAAGGGAGTCTATCAAGGCAGCCTGGACTCCACTGGGCGGGGCAGTGGTTCTGGGAGTTCGTGGGCCTCTGTATCCCCAGGACAGCATTTTAAAACCTGGGTTTCCAGCCCCCTCTCCCGCAGCGGGATTCTGACTCAGTGGGGTGGGCCGGGGCCTGGGAAATTTGTATTTTCCCCAAGCCACCCAGGTGAGGCTGCTTCCAGAGACAGAGGCCCAGGACCATGGGAAAGAAGGGAGTGGCAATCAGGGCTACAAGGAGGGTGGCCTGGAGGCCAGGACACCAGTGACGTGGCTGTCTCAGGCATCTGGGCTTAAGAGACCATTCCCTTCTCAGTAACTGAAGGGCCTATCCGAGGGGCCCCATGAGGCTCTGGGGTCCTACAGACTGGATGCAATCCCAGCCCTGCCACTTCCTGGCCCTGAGCCCCGGGCCCCAGGCACCCTCAAACTGCCAAATGGGGATAATAGTAGTACCTACTTCGAGGGAAGTTAGGAGGCGTTGCTAGGATAATGCAGACAAAGTGCTTGGCCCCGCTCCCAGCACATAGTAAGTGCTCGATAAATAGCAGCAAATTATTATGACTCAGAGGTCGAGGTGGGGTAGAACAGCCTGGGAAGTCATCCATTACGGGTCTCTGTCAAGCAGAATCCTGGAGACTGCCTCTGGCTGCCCTCCCTCACTCAGACCCCCATCTAGGCTGCTGCTTCTGGGAAGTCCCCAGCCTGCCAGGAGAGGCCAGCTGGAAGGCAGGACCGAGGAGGTTCATGTCAGCGCAGCCTCGGGCCTCCCTTCCTGGCCCTCACCCTGCCCCTCCCCGGGGATTCCTACTTCAGTGGGAACCAAAGTCTAGAGCCAAACAGGCTCTGAATTCATAAAACAATGGAGATTCGGTGCATGAATGATTCTTATCTCCGACTGTATTTTTCTAGAAATAAAAATGAAAATAAGCCAGCCAACAAGGGAATTTCCACTTGAGGTGGTGCAAGAAAAAGTATTTGGGGACCTTGTTAACTTCCTGGGTTACAGGCAGGGCTGTGGGCCCATGTCAGCCCCACTCTAGACCACAGGAGGGTGGCCCACTACTCTCCTGCCAAGCCTGCCTTCGGCCCCGCCAAAAGCCTCACTCCCTCTTCCGGCAGGTGTGGGAAGCAGGGTCCCTGTGACCACCCCTCACGTCTGAGGCTGCCCCCTGAAGGGTCAGTCTCCTCCCACAGGGACGGATGGTGGGGAGGAATGAGTGGAAGAACAGGGCTGCTCCCTAGGGCTGAGAGTCATTCATTCATTCATTCATTCATTCATTCATTCATTCATTCGAGCTGCATGAAGCAAGAGAATAGAACCTGATGTTTCAGACCCATCTGGACCATTTCTCAGAGCTCTGTCAGGCTAATGCTTGGGACCCAGCTAGGTCATTCTGTGCAGACAGCCCAAACGAGGCCAAGGTCAAGGGGATCTAGAGCAGGAGTGATGCAGGGTCAGAGGTGCAGAGACTCCCAGAAAGGGAGAACACCAGCCCCCCTTCCCCTCTGCCCTCCATCTCACCCTGTGTACTTATTCACAGTGGTCTCTCACCCTGGCTTCAGCCTGTCTGATGCTGCCCTCTCTCAGCTACAGTATGGCCTGGCAGCTCCCCAAGTATCTGGAGCCTTCTCTCCTTATTCAAGCAGCATTTATTAAGCACCTACTGAATGCCTGGGTGCTAAAGCTGGCAGGTACCAGCTCCCATTGTGAGATGGTGAAGCTGTCGGTAGCCTCAAATGAGCCTCGCTGGAAGATTTAGACCATAGAAATTTGCCAACGCTGTGTATCAGGTACCTTTTCCTCCCAGAGAGCCTGCTGCCAGTACACCACTGCCCCCTGCCCGCGCAATGGACACAGAAAGGCAGGCACCTGCCTATAGAGACTCACAGACAGAAAAGGAAGACAATAGCCTACTGGAGAAGGCTGTGTAGTCTTCTAGGAGGTAGAGGTGAGCTCGGAGACCCATTCTGGAAGAGGGGGCGTTAATGCCCACTAGAAACTGAACCAAGCTATTCAGGTAGCCCTAGTATGCAGCATTCCCGTTTTAGAGGCAAGGAAACAGAGGCACAGAGAGGCAGAGTCGCTAGCCCACAGGCACACAGTAAGAAGCGAAGAGTTGAGACTTGAACCTGGGCCACTGGATCTGGAACCCTTGCTTTTAACTTCTGCATTTGACTGTCCTCTGGTGCAATTATTGCAACGTCCCCCAACCCCCTGCCCCAAAGCAGCCAGCCCAGGGCTGTGCAAGACCATGGATGTCTGGTGGTATTTGCTGCCCAACTAGATTCCATTCTCCTGGGGGTCAGTTCTGTGTCCTCTCCAACCAGCTGCCCACAACAGTGACCCTCACAGGAGGACACCGTATTTGTTGGTCTCAATGTCTGAGGAACCTTCTGGAAGGGAGCCCTGGTCCCCATGTGCAGGGCTAGAGCTGACTAGAAGGAGGGGGTGCCTCGTGCAGTATGGAGAACAAAGAGGCTTTGGCTTTGGGGAAAACAGCAGGATCCGTTGAATGCCATGGCTAAGGTGCCCGTGGGGGCACACAGAGGCTGTCTGTGCAGAGCACCCTGCCCCAGCCACTGCCCACTGCTTCTCTCTTCTTCCAGAATAGCATGAGGACACAGACATGCAGTTCCCCCAACTCTTGGCTTCCCCAGGTCCCATCCAGCCCTCACAAGATCCTCACCACCACCCAGGAAAGTGAGCCTTGCCCACCAGCTGACATCAAAGTCCCCGTTTTCCAGGTAAAAATGCCGACACAGCCGCCCAAGGATTTCCTGAGTCCTTCTCAGGTGCTGGGCACCCTACACTCACCATTTCGTGCAGACCTCTCCACAACGCTCAACAAATGAGGAGCCTCCCCATTTGACAGACGTGGAAACCGAGACTCAGAACGCGGCCTTCCTGGGGGCGGTCCAGCCACCAGCAGGTGTGGGCCAAGCAGCCCTGACCACAGTAGAGGCCCTGGGCAGACTCAGGAGAGGCTGCCCAGCCAGATGGCAGCGCTCCCGGCCCCATCAGCTGCTCACTGTCCTTGGGAGCTCGTGCCAGCTTGCTGGGATGGCCTGACAGCTCACCTCCACCTGGCCCTCCTTCCCTTCAGCTCTGGCACTGCGGCCACCTCACTGTTCACGTGGGTCACTCCCGTGCTTGGCCAGCCCCGACTTCCACCTCTCCGACTTCCACCTCTCCGCCCCGACCAGGTGCTCACCCCTCTGAGCCTCTGTTCATGCCATTCCCTCTCCCTAGAGTGCCCTTCCCTCCAGTACTGAGCAAGCAAACTCTTCCAGCAAGTTCTCTCTCCTCCTTGGGCTGGCAGAACCTCTTCCAAACTTTCGGAGGTCCCTGTGTGTATCTCCTTAGCACTGGGAGGCCTGGATCTTCAGTACCTGCCCTGAGAGGGGACCCACCAGTGTCCACAGCTCCCCATCAAGGCAGGTCTGGACTGGTGTCCCAGGAATGGCAAGGAGTGCTATGGGGATGGGGGCAGTGCCAGTTCTGGGGGACCTTAGAGGGATCTCTCTGGGGTAGTACTCCTGCCCACACACCTTCCAGGGAGTCTTCCAGAGCCAGGAGCGTCACCCGACCTCAGGCTACCAGGGCTGGCGGAGACCCATCTCTTGCTTCCCGTGGCACCCCAGCTCAGGCCCACTGTGCCCACTTACACCCAAGCGCACTCCCCTCCCCACCCCCGCTTCCAGAACTCACTATTTGCAGATATTTATAGCGCCCTCCCCCAGCCAGGTTCCCTCCCCCGCCCTGGGCAGTGCAGGGAAAAGAGCGGGAGCCTCCCCCCCCAAAACCCCGCCTAAAGGACTAGGGGTGCTCTCCCCACGCCCCTCAGCCTGGTCCCCACAAGCAGCCACAGTCCCAGCCCCCGCACCCGCCCCGCTACCGGACAGCGCCTGGGCCTCCGTAGCCGCAGCCCAGGGTCGGGGGGTGGGGAAGGCGGGCGCTGAGGCCTCCCACCCCCAGCCCCGCGCCGAGCCGGAGGTTTGGGGGTGGGGGCACAGCGCACAAAGCGCCGCCCGAGCCCCGCGCCTCGGGGACGCCCCCCGCCCAGGCCAGGGGAGGGGATCGAAGGGATGAGGCTTTGCCCTCCGGAGCCGGGGAAAGCTCCGCGGAGCAGCCGGGTTGGGGGAGGGGGCGCCGGAGCTGAGTGGCCTCCCCGGCATCCCGCCCCACCCCCGTCTCAACGCCCTCCAAGCCCCCCCACCCCGGCCCAGCGCTCCCGCCCCTGTCCCTAGGGTCACGCTCAGGGAGAGGGCCGTGGGAGCCGTGACTGGGGGCGCCGCGAGCGCGGAGGAGGCGGCGCGGCGATGGAGGCGGAGGGCCCGGAGCGCGGGGATGGAGGGGCTGCGGCGCGGGGCCCCCGGGACGCCGGGGTCAACTCACCCATCGCCTGCTGGGTCTCAGCAGCGGCGGCAGCAGCGGCGGCGGCGGCTCCGCGGCCCCCGGGGCCCCCGGCGGGGAGATGCTGGCGTCCGCCGCAGCCTCTCGCCCCATCCCGGGCTCCGGCGGCGGCTGCGGCGGGCGCCCGGCATCGCGGGCGGCACGGCCCCGGCCCGGCCCCGATCCCCGCCCCCCGCCCCCACCTCCACCCCGTCCCGCTGGCCCGGCGCGGCCGCCTGGCTGCACCCCGGGGCCGCGGCGGGGGGCCGGCGAGCGGACGGGCGCGGGGGAGAGGCCCCCGGGAGGCACGCGGGGTAGGGGTGCGGAGGCGAGGCCCGAGCGCGGCGCGCAGAGGTGCCCGCTCCCGCCGGGCTTGGCGGCTCCGGCCCCCGCCCCACCCCCACCGGAGCCCCCTCCCCTCCGCTCGCAGCGCCGCGCTCGGCCGGGGGGCGCCTCCGGCCGCAGGCTAGGGCCGCCGCTGCTCCGCGCCTCCCGCGTGTGCGATCGCGCGCGTGTGTGTGTGTGTGTGTGTGTGTGTGCGCGCGTGTGCGCGTGTGTGCGTGTGCGCGCGCGCGCGCGCCCCTGCCTGTGACCGTGCGTGCGCCAGCCCACGGCCCGGTGCGTCCTGAGCCGCTGTGTCTGCGATGAGAGGCGGGGCGGGTCAGAGAGTGTGTGTATGCCTGGCGTGTGCGCGGGTCCGCGTGTCCGCTTCTGTGTGCTGTGCGTGGATGTGTGCATGGGACTGTGTGATCTACAGCTCCCGGGAGTGCATGGGCGGGTACATCTGTGTTATGGTGTGTGCCCGGATCCGGAGGCTATTCCTGCGTGTACCTAAACCGTGATTGTGTGCACATATGCGTGGCCGTGTGGAGGGGCCTCTGGCGCCTGGGTGCGTGCGTGGCTCTGGGCAGCTGTGCTTATGTGTACACCTATCTATGCTCGTGTGCAGAGGCCTGGTCTTCTGTTGTGGTGCGTGCACAGCACCGCACCGCGTCTACACAGGTCTCTGTGTCCGTGCGGGTCGCCAGTGTATACCGCCTGTGGGCCACGGGCGTTGGTCCGCCTGTATCCTTCCGACTCCCTCCATCCCGCTATAGACCCAGAGTCATCGTGGTCCCAAGGTCCGTAGCCCGGCCCACCTCTTGAGTCTCCTCTCCCGGCATCTGGCCACCAGCGGTTCTCCAAGCGCCCACCACTTCACACCCTGGATTCTCATGGTCTTGCTCCGGGCTCCCAGGCGGCCTCCACGCGCTTCCCGCCCTTCTGGAAGTTCCTTCCGCTCAGGGACTCCGGCCTGAAGCAATCACTTCCGCCCTGTGTGCGGGGCACCCTGGGTCTACAGCGAACACGGCGCTGAACCGTAGCGAAGGTGCATGGGGAAGGCAGGGAGACACCTCAGAAAGCCAGGTCCCGGCAAGTGTCCTCAAGGGTGGTCCCACTGGTCATTGTTAGACCTCTGGAGCTGTCTCTGGCTGGGCTTCCTGCCCTACGTGCCCTATACCATCTGTCCTTGCCAAGCAGCCAGTGACTCCTCTCCAGCGTTGATCTGAGCAGGTCGAATTCCCCATGACCCCTCAATGGTTTCCATGTGCCCTCAGCTTAAGCTCAGTGCCTGGGTAGGGCAGAAGGAGGCCCTGGTGACCTGGCTCTGTCCCTTCTGCAGCCTCACCCCCGCCTCTCCTCTCCCTGGAGATTCCCTCTAAGCCAACAGGAGGCAAACTATATTCTGTAACGACCAGCTAGTCAATACTGTAGTCTCTGCTGCCCTCAGAGATTTCTGTCTCAACGACTCAACTCTGCCCCCATAGTAGAAAATCAACCATAGACCATATGTAAAGGAACGAACGTGGTGGTGTTCCAATAAAACTTTATTTAACGACGCAAAATGTGAATTTCATGTGACTTTCCTGTGTTCTGAATTCTTCTTCTTTCTCTTTTTCCTAATCATTTAGGAAATCACTCCTAGCTGGCACCTCTCGAAACATATCCCTGTACCCTTTGTACTGTCCGTATGACTCACTTGCTTTAGGTATTGTGTCACTGCCTGCAAATGCCATCTGTCCTATCCCCAAATGTCAGCATCTTCTTCCCTACCTGCTCCTCCAGCCGACTCTCTGCCCTTTCTTCTCCATCTCCAACAGAATCCTCACTACTGCTCACACAGGCTTACCTCCACCTCTCCATGCCTCTCCCTGTGCCTCTGCCTGGGGAATCTTGTCATCTGGAAAGGACCATCGCAAAGACGCTTTCCTTGCCCTTGACTGCCCCCGGGAGAATCTGCTCTTCCTCCCCTGGCCTCCTGCAGCAACGCAGGCATCGCCCCCTGGCCCATGAGAGAAGAACTGTTTCAGGTCTGGCTTGCTCTGGGCGTCTCCGAAACCTCGACGCTGACCCATGAGCACCAAGCTGGGAACAAGGCACCATAGCCCTCAGTTTTCACAGCTGCCATCCAAGGGTGCCCGAGGTAACCAGAGGGAGGCCCTGGAGCCTGGAATCACACCCGGGTTGGCCGGACTCTCCCATTCGCTCTCTGTGCCAGGGCGCCCCCAGTGAGCAGCCGGCAGCATCCATCTCTCACCTAGTATGCATTCTTTCTCCCCGTGATGAGCTGGGGCTCCCCTCCCTCCCAACACTATGAGCAGAGAAAGTCCTGATCAAGACCTGAGCCACAAATATGCCTTTTTGTCCCTTGACATTTTGTAATACATAGGTGACGGCTATACACAGGGCAAATTTGAAAATTACTGAAAGATGTCCAGTGGAAAAGTAAGCCTCCAGCCTCAGCCCCGGCCACTCATTTTCCCTCATGACAATTTTTTTTTTTTTTTGGAAGCAGTTCATTTGATGTGAAGCCATTTTGTTGTGACCTAAAAATGAATCCATTACATTTATAGCTTGTCTCCCTTTTGTTTTGTTTTTTTAAAATAAGGTGTGAAACAGATGTTTCCTCCCGTCCTTGAGCCTCCGGGCCCTACCTGTGGTATGGCGTGAGAAGTAAGAGGAGGGTCCCACCGCTTGGGGGTAACTGGGTTCAGGAACCAGAGAGATCGGGCTTGGGTCTGGGTCTTGTGTAAATGGTTTATCTCTCAGTTTTCCTCATCTGTGAAATGGGGGATAAGGAAGCCTCCCTTCTAAAGGTGCTTAGAAGGTGAAATGGGTCTCTGTACATAAGGTGCCCTCCTCAGGGCCCGCCAGCCACACTGTCTTAGCACCAGGACCACAGAGCCACTGTCCCTGGAGCACCCAGTATAGGGCTGGGTCCCACGGAAGGCACTCAACAAATACTTGCCAGAAAAAAAAAAAAAAAAAGGAATGAATGAGGGCCATCCATGTACATCTTACCTGTCCTTTTAAAAACTACAACAACAAAAAACAGTGGCTGTTCATTTTGACCTGTCTGAAACGGCCACTTTAGGAAAGCTGTGTCCCCAGGCCCTGCTTCCTTCACTAGTGCACCCCCACCCACATGTGGGGGCTCTGAAGCCATGTAGGGATAAGGGATGCCACAGGGCACTTGTGTAGGACAAGTGTGGGGTTGCCCTGCACTGCGGGGAGCTGGCTGGGTCAGACTCTGGTGGCTCCCCCCCGGCTCCCCCCACTATGCTCCACCCTCCCCCCAGCTCCGTCTTTGTTCTCCTGACCTTTCTAGATTCCAAGCTTCTTGTGAGGCCACAAGGGAGGCAGCCTCGGCGGAGCCATACCAAAGTCGGCCTCCGTCTGCCCCATGCGCTCTGGCAGTCTCACAGGGGTGGGGGCTGTGCGTGGCCAGCCTGTCCTTCCTGCCCCACAGAAATGATGACTGAGTGGCTCAGTCACACACAAGCGGCCGAAGGCAAAGCCAACAAACCAGGCCCCACGCCGCCACTCTCCCTATACCAGGAGCCCATCTCCGAGAGAGCTGGCTAGGAGGGGAGACACCCCTCTGTTTCTCCTCCAGCATTTAGGGAGGTCTGGCATCCAGTAGGTGCTCAGCAAGTGGAGAAGCAGAATACTGGCGTGATTAATCCAGCTCTGAGGTGTGCCCCAGTCATTTCAATGCCCCAAGCCTCAGTTTCCTTATCTGTAAAATGGGGATAATCACCACCCACCATCATGCTGGTATCAGTGGAATCCAGACCCCGCCCTCCGCTCCCTCCTCTCTCACTTCTGGTCTATGTAAAGCCACAGAAAGGGATGTGGGGGAGAGCGGAGTGGGGGTGGGGGTGGGATTGCTAGGTGGTCCTCCTTCCCCACCCCCTCCTTTAGGACTGACAAGGAAGCTGTGGGCCCCTGGAGCTGAAAGAAGCCCAGATACAAGATTAGCCAGCTCTGGGCGGTGTCACCTTACAGCTCTGCAGTCCTTTCACCTGGGGCCGATTTGGCTCAGTGAACAATTGCTGGGTCTGTTATCCCTTTCGGAGGCTGCTGCCTGGCCCATGGGAACCACATTCCTCCCTCCCTGGGTCATCTCACTCCTGGCTGGCCCTGGGTCCCCGAGGTGAGGAGTCCCTGACCCCTGTTGAGGGCCAAGCGCCGGCCCTTGCCAAGGGTCCTGGCAGACAGGGAGCACGGCGGTGCCGCAGGCAGGGTGAGCTGGCTCTAAGCCTTTGGCTTCTTCATCTGCAGAATGGGCTGGAGGGTGGCCGCCTGACTGCACGTGGGTGCCAGCAGAGGTATTAGTTACACGTTCGGTCCCCTCCCTTGTCTATCACCTGCTGGGCAAGTGCAGACCCGGCCTCCTGCCCCGCCCCCACCTTCACCTACCTGCACTCCATCCCCTCCTTGTAAATGAGCCCTTCCCAAACGCACCCTCAGGCCGCTCTCCCAAATGCTTGCAGTTTCTCTGACCTTTCTCCGCCCTGCACCTTAGGGTATATTAGCCTTCCTGCCCGGAAAGCCTTTCTGGCAAATCTACTCATTTGACCCAGGCATATCCTCCCCTCAGAGGCTACTCTGACTTCTGGTTCCCACGGGGCTCGCTCAAGCCCCGTTTGGAGAGTTCCCAGACTCTGCCTGCAGGGACTGTCCCAGCCCATCTCTAAGTATTCATTCCATCGTCCCAGACTCCAGCCCCTGTCACCCGGGGCCCTGCAGGGAGGCCCAGAGACCGAACGGAAGCACTTGGGATCCCAGCTTCCTTCCCCGCCCCCTCTGGCCCAAGGATGAGGTGGGGTTTGCTCTGGCGCCTGGCTCGGTGCTGGGAGGCAGAGGGCTGTGAGGCCGGGCTCCCTGATGCTCCAGGCTTGTCTGGGCCGGGTTCTGTGGGGCAAGTCCTCTCTGCCCCCTGGACCTTGAGCAAGTCTCCCTCTCTCTGCAAGCCTCAGTTGCCACACATGTTAAGTAGAGGGGATGGATTAGATAGGGGGCCAGGAATCTCCTAAAATTCCCAGTAGCGCAGTGTCCTGTTTGTGAGCACGTGGGCATGTACGTGCACACGTATTACATCAGTGTTAGTATATGTGTGCATGGATGTGATTGTGCACTTGCTCGTGGGAATGTGTGCGCACGCACACGCCCGTTTTTCTGGGAGAGGGTCTATGGTTACTGGATTTCCAAAGGGTTCAGAACCTGGGTGAGGGACTCCGGGGCTCTCTCCCACAATTCCTTGGTGCGCCTTCCTCCGAAGGGACTCCTGTGGGCTCCGGAATTGTCCGTTAGTCTTCCAGGGCCCTGGCCTGGATCCTTGTCGTAACTTCCCTATGCCTGTTCCCCTCCCGCAGAGCAGTCAGGGGGACTCTGGAAAGCACAAGTCAGGCCACCTCCCTCCGCTGCTCAAATCGTGCTGAGGCTCCCATATCACCCAAAGTGAGGTCAGAGTGCTGCGGGGGTCACAAGTCCCCGCCTAGTCTGGGCTGGTGCCTCCCTGTCCCCCTCCTTCCACACTCCCCGTGCTCATCAACCTACTGGGTGCTGGCTGGTTCCTCCATCTGGACCTCTCTTCCCCCAAGGACCCCATGGGGCTCCTCCTTTTTCCTCCACCCAAATGCAGGCTCTCCCCAAGCACCCCAGTTAGGTGCAGCTCCTCTATCCCTTCGTCTGCTCCCCTTCTATCTCCAGAGCGCTTTTCTCCATCTACATGGAGGGGAACTTCCTACGCTTCTTGTTCTTTTGCTTGTCTCCCCCCAGAACATAACCCCTTCCAGGGTAGGGATCTGTCTGTCCTGGCCCCGATGCTGTCACCCCAGCACCTGCCATAGCCCGGTACATAGTACGTGCTCAGTAAATACTATTGCATCAGACCACCTCCTTCCCTGGCTCTCATGCGTAGTGTCTACTGGAGGTGAGGGGGTGAGGGATGGTGGGAACCCAGAGAGAGAAGCACCAGCCTTCCAGGCAGGGGAGGCCTTGAGACCAAAACAGTCCTGCTATTCGGCCAGAACTGCTGTGTGATTGCAAATAGATGTGACCCAAGGTGCCGGCCACCTTTGGTACCATGAACCTTACATTGAGCTGGGTCCTGGCAACCATTCCTAGAAACTCAGGAGCCACTTCTGCCTTCCCCCAGAAGCCCCTGCGGGCCTCACAAGAAACTGACAGAGCCCACTCGACAGCTGAGAGGCAGAGCCGGGACGTAGACTCCAGAGCCAGTGCTCCGGCCACTTGTCCCTCGCGGCAGCCAAACCCATAGAGAGAGTGGAAGGTGAGCACGTGGTGCAGGGAGGTTGTATCCACCCATTGATTGAGAACCTACTGCATGCCAGGCTCTCGGCTCCAAGCTGCAACGGAGGCAGAGAAGACTGAGACTCACCCCTGCACCCAGGAGAACCCCGGGCCAGTGGATGAGACAGAAAGTCGGCAGGGAGGCGGCCACCTGGCCCATCTGGGGGACTGGGAGAGTAGAAGAGGCATCAGCCAGACCTGGAAGGTTGGGGCAGATTTAGAAACACAGCAAAAGAGAGGAAAGGGCATCCAGGCTGCGGATGGATGGGGAAGGGAATAGTCATAGCTAGAAAGTGTGCGGGGCGGGGTGTTGGAGGGAGTGATTCAGCCTGAAGACCCCCACAAGCTCCAAGGACACCACAGGTGCTAAGGGACGGATTGAGTCAGCAGGTGGGAGCTGAGTACATGGCACCCACTGCAGTGTGTGGCCAGCCCAGGAGGGTGGCCCGCCGGAGGGAGGCTCGGGGGCTGGGTCCCACCGGTGATCACACCAGCGGGGAGAAGTAGGCACACGCACACCCATATGCGCGTGCACACCCCTGGCACGTGCACGGAGCTGGCTCCCACCTGCTGGCGAGCGCACCCTTTGGGAGACTCCCCTCTCCTGGCATCTCACACGTGCTCCCTTTCATACACCCGCACGTGGAGCCAGGCTTCACGCGGCTGGCACCTGCTCTGGCCAAGGTGCCTCGAAACGCCATAGCAGAGGTGAGGCGCCTGCACAGCGATGCCGACTCACAGCCTGTCTGTCCTACGGCGGCTTTGGCTCCTGGGCGCCGTCAGTGGGGTTCCGTCCTCTCACTTGCTGGGCCAAGTCCTCGCCCGCAGCCCCGCGGTCACACCTCCCAGGCCCAGACGGTGGCCCTTGGAACATCTCGTCCGAAATCACTTGTCAGAGCCTGAAAGCCCCAGGCCCAGGGGTGATTCACGAGGGGGTCTTGGAGGTGCTTCGGGTCAGTGGGTTCTCGTCCTTGTGACAACCAGAAATTGCAATAACCCCTCGGTCAAGGTCCATGCTGTCCGGCTGGAGCAAGGCTGATTGATGGACGGAACCGGAAGAAGAGAGACATTCGCCCACGAGGTGTGGGTACCCCCAACCTCTCAGGCTGTTGGAACTTCCAGGACGGGACGGACTGAGCCTCACACTTGTGACGTGGGTGGGGCCCCAGGGACATCCCCTCCAGCGCCCTGACCCTGCGGAGTGACATGTGACACTCACTCTTGACTGTGGGACAGCTCTGGCTCTGAGGAAGCCAAGGTCCTGCCGCCTGGAGCCGGACAGAGCAAGCCAGTCCTTCAGGAATTTGGCGACAGTTGCTCTGACACTTCTGCTCCCAGGTTCTTCAGCGACTCCTCCTGTGACAGGGTTTCCAGATCTTTCCATGACAGCCACTGTCCCTTCTGCCCCTGCCCTCCCCCAGGCAGGGTCTGACTGCCACAGACAAACAGAGGGCCTCTCACGTCCCCTGGCCGGCCTGTCCTCCGGTTTACACAACCTGCTTCTGGGGTAGGGTTTCTGGCCACTATTGTCCCCTTCCTGTGAGGTGACGCACTTGGCTCTTGGGAAGGCACGAGCCCCCCAAAATTCTGGTTTAAAGAGACTCCAGCCACCTTGTGGTATAGGACGTCGGATTAGAACATGGATTAAGAAAGCGGGGCTCGAGTTCTGCTATGGTTGCAGCTTTGGGCCATTTTCATCTCTCTGTGCCTCAGTTTCCTCTCTTGTAACACGGGAATAAGAACTGTCCCTACTGAGTAGGGCTGTTGTCAAGAGTAAGTAAGTTTAGACACGTGCAGTGCTTAGGCCACAGTGAATGCCATCGCTGCTACTCCTCATAGGTGGTCAGTCTTCCCTCGGTAAATTCTTTTCCTTCTGGAATCTTCTAGTTGGGAAGACCATTAAGTTCCAGCCTGCTCCAATGCACCAGTGAAAAAACAGGGATCAGAGAGAGGCGGGGGCCTGCCCAAGGCCATAAGAAACTAGCTGCTAGGATAAGACCCCATAACCATGACCTTCAATCTGTGGCAGTGCACGTGGCCCAAGGCCCTGAGGCCCAGACCGCTTGCCTAGGCTCTGCACTGCCGCTCTCCAGAATGTCTGATCCCTGCCCGCAGCCATGACTGCAGCTGCAGAGGTTGGGGCCCCACAACCTAAAAAGGCCCTTCTAGCCCCGGAGCCTCTACAGAAGAGGCTTCCTACTTCCGGTACCTTCTCTGGAGGGCAAAGCACCCACCCTCAGCCCGGGACCAGGATCTTCAATGAATGCAGACTTTCTGGGGCCTACTGACCCTACATCTTCTGGGGGGAGGCCAGTGGCAGGGGCAGGCTATGGAGAGAGCTGGGGAAGGAGTCAGGAGCCAGAGTTCTAGAAGAGTCCATACCCCCTGACTCACTAAATCACTTGCACAATGAAGGGCGTGGCCCTGGGAATTCCTCAGAGGAGATTGACACCTCCCAGATCACAAAGCCAATATCCAGAGGTGTCCCCACAAGAGGCTAGGGAAGGGGGATAACGGGGTGGCCATGCGGCAGGTCAAAGTGGGGCCTGGCTGAGCAGGGAGCCTCCAGCCCAAGGGTCTAACCCTGCTATCTATGGCTGTAAGCCTGCAGGCGCAGACACGTGCTCCACCCTGGTTCCTCACCCCTTCTGCCCCAAGATAGACTGTCCTGGCAGAGTGGGGTTGGGGGAGGTCAGAGCCCAGGAGCTGAGCCTGGGGCTCGGTGTCCAGGGGAGGGAATGTGGCAGACCAGGCTGTCTGGATTCCCGGCACCACGGCCCTGCCCCGTATGCCCCTCAGGAGACTCTGGACCACCTCTGCCAGCTCTTCACCGGGCCCTGCCGGGCGCCCACCGGGTCTGCCAGCATTCACCTGGAGCTTGGGGTCACACTGGACCCTTGTGCATTGCCGGTGGGAAGGTAAAATGACACAGCCAGTGTAGAAAACAGTACGGCAGCTCCTCGGAACATTAAACGTAGAATTTCCATATGGATCAGCAATCCCACTTCTGGGTACATACACCCCAAAATTGAAAGCTGGGTCTTTACTTTTTTTTTTTTTTTAAGTTTTTTAAAATTTATTTCTAGGAGAAAAAGAGAGAGACAGCGTGAGCAGGGGAGGGTCAGAGAGAGAGGGAGTCACAGACTCTGAAACAGGCTCCAGGCTCTGAGCTGGCAGTCAGCACAGAGCCCGACGCGGGGCCCGAACCCACAAACCGCGAGATCACGACCCAAGCGAAAGTCGGACGTTTAACCGACTAAGCCACCCAGGCGCCCCGGGTCTTTACTTTTTAAAAATGTTTATTCATTTATTTTGAGAGAGAGTGAGTACGCAAGCAGCGAAAGGGCAGAGAGAAAGAGAGAGGAAGAAAGAGAGAATCCCAAGCAGGCTCCTTGCTGCCAGCGCTGAGCCTAATGCGGGGCTGGATCCCACGAACCGTGGTTTCACGACCTGAGCCGAAACCAAGAGTCTGTCGCTTAACAGACTGAGCCCCCCAGGTGCCCCTGAGAGCAGAGTTTTGGAACGAATATTTATGCACCTGTGTTCTTAGCATTTTATTCACAACACCCAAAATGTGAAGCAGCCCAAGGGTCCACTGATGGATGGATGGTCCGTACATACTTCGGAATACTGTTCAGCCTTAAAAAGAAAGGAAATACTGAACCTTGAAGACATTACACAGAGTGAAATAAACCAGTCACAAAAGGACAAAATGCTGTGTGATGCATTCCACTTACATGAGGTCCCTGGAAGAGTCAAGTTCATAGAGACAGAAAGAATGGTGATTGCCAGGAGACGGGGGAATTATTGTTGAACGGGTATGGTTTCAGTTGGGGAAGATGACAAGTTCTGGAGATGGATGGTGGTGAAGGTCGCACAACTGTGAGTGTACATAATGCCACAGGATTGTACATGGTAAAATTTCTGTTGGGCGTATTTTACCGTAATGATTGAAAAAAAGAAGTAGGAGGCGGGAGCAGGCGCTGGGGGTCAGATACAGCAAGGGCTCTGGAATGGTGATTAACCGTGTGACCTCAAGCAAGTTACTTGACCTCTCTGTGCCTTCAACTCCTTAGCTATAAGAGTGAAATGAATCACACACACACACACACACACACACACACACACCCCACACTGGCCTGTGTTGTTGGGAGGATTATATATGCTGCTCGATGTAAAGCGCTTAGAACAGGGCTTGCATAGAGTGGTCACATTTGCCCTTCTCTTTTCTTCTTTTTTCAGATGAGGAAACTGAGGCACAGAGAAGTAAGCCTCCAAGATCACACAGCTAAAGACTGGCAGGGCAAGAGTTGAACTCCAGAGCCTGGGCTGGGTGGCCACGTGCAGTTCCTGAGTCCTCGGAGGGCAGAGGTGCGGGAGGGATTCGCATGATCTCCTCCCCACCAACCAGTGTGTGCCATTATCTGGAGCCAACATTTTTTCGGAACTTGTGAGGCTGGGGTGGGGCTGGAGTGGAGCTGCTGGGAAGAAGTTTCTCCCTGTCAGGGAGGTCCAGGGCAGGGCAGGGCAGACGGAGGACAAGGGCCACAGCATTTTCTCTGCAAAGCCAAGAGGGCCCTTAGAGGGTTGTCACCAACAGGATGAGCAGGCCCGACCTGATTTCCCAACTGGGGCTCAGCCTCCTTACCCCTCGTGGGCTGGGGAGCAGGGCAACTGGGCCCCGGGAGGAAAGGCCTAGAGGCCTGAGGAGACAGGCCTTCCCGTCCCACTGCGGCGCGTCCTGGCCCTCCCTCCTCCGCACTCCCGCGGGTCACCATCAACTCTCCTGCTCTTGTCACACAGGAGTCTGTCAGCAGGCATTGGCCCACTCTAAGGACAGGATCCTTGGGCAGAAAAATGGCTGCCCAAGATGACTGCCACCAAGGCTGCCCAAAATGGCCACCAACAATCCCTCCCATAGCTGTGTCTCTGTCACACAGTCCACGATCTCGCCTCCCCAGGGTCTGGGCGGCCTGTACGTGACTCTGATCACTAGGATGACTTGGAAGTGACTGAGAGATTTCAGGCCTAGGCCTTAAGAGGCTTTACTACATCCATTTCCCCCAGCTTCAAAGCCAGAGGCCATGGAGGGGAATAGAGGACCCCACTAGAGAAAGGCCACATGGAGGGAGGATCCTTAGAAACCATGAAGGGAAGAGAGAGGCCCAGGCTGTCCCTGGCTGCTGCGGCCCCAGACACGTGAGGGAGGCTGGCCGGGGGCCCCATATGACAGTGCACGCAGTAGGGACAAGGGGTCCCTGCCCAGCCCTGCCCAAACTGCAGAAACATGAGCAAACCCAAGCCTGGTGATTGCTCGGGGGCACTATGCCTGGGGTGTGTTTGTTATTCGGCATTAGATAATTGATACACTTCAAGTCCTGAAGTCTTGTTTCTCAAGTCTTAGGATCACAGCAATGTGACAGACCAGGTTCAAGTCTCACCTTCACCGCTGATCTGGGCAAGTAATACCACCTCACCCCGGGACTTGGTTACTTCCCCAAACAGGGTTACCGACAGGACCCACGTGGCTTGGGGTGAGGACGCAGAGTGAGTGAGTGCGGTGAAGGGAACACAGACTGGCCTGGAGGTTGTGCCTCAGAAACGCGACCTGGGCCAGCGCCCCTGCCCGACAGAATGCTGGCCTCTTCCTGACTCACTGTGGCTGGTCCAACTGCTTCCCACCCCACCTGATGAGGTAGATGGAGTGCGGCAGAGGGTCATTCTTATCCCCCATCTCAGGGAAGTCATCAGGCCCCAGGAGTTTGGGTCTTTTGAGTTGAACAGGGCTCCAGGACTGAATCAAGCAGTCCCCTCCCTCCCCACCTGGCCCAAATCTCCAGGGGTTTGTAGACACCAGGGTTCTATCAAGGGCTGTTGCTGCAGGAGTTTCACGAACACCATGTCTACACATGAACGATATAATTCTGAACCTCCAACCATCTAGCAGGTGCCGTGGCCCCAACTGACAGAAGAGAAGGTTGAGGCCCAGAGACAAAGTGACTTCCCCAAGATCACAGAGCTTGTGACTCACCCTGGACATGGTGGCTCCACATCTGTCTTCCTCCCCACCCCCCTCCACCTTGGTCCTTTCCTGCCCTGGGACAGCTACAGATGAGTGAGTGGCCACCAGCCGAGGCTAAGAGGTTAATTGCAAGGGTCGCCCAAGGCCATCCAGTGTCATACTTTTGCCAGTGCTACCAGATCCCCGCTGCCCACCTGTCCCCCAATGGGCTCACTGGAGAGGGTGTGGACAGGATCAGGAAGTCCATAGAACCCGGGGTAGTGGGAACCCACCAGCCCAGAGCAGAGTGGCATCTAGCCCCCAGTTCCCCCCACTTAAGGGGCACCTCCCCCTTGCCCCACTGGCCTGTTTTCGGCTCTTCTGTTGGAGAAACTGCCAGAAAGTGGGGGCGGGGGTGTGTGCAGCTACTCCCAAGAGACTGTGGGACCAAATTTCTACACAAGAAGGGCTTGTGCAGGGTGGGATGATCTTAAGAAAGGGATGTTTTTGTTTTTAAGTAAGCTCTGTGCCCAGCATGGGGCTCGAACTCATGACCCCCGTGATCAGGAGTCGCAGGCTCTCCTGACTGAGCTATCCTGACGCCCCAGGAAGGGATGCATCATCTTAAGCCGCCCTCTAGACCAAGCAAGTCGACTTGGCGTCCACATCAACCTGCCAGCCCCGGCTTTGTTCTCCCCCTCCCCCACCCCTCCCTCCTTCCTGTTGGCCTGGACACACCCACTGCTCACTGCTTGATGTCTTCTGGAAATCTTGTCCCCATGTGCCTTTGGCGGTGCCTTTATCTTGTCGGTCATCTTGGCACAGGAAGGGGCCTGGGTGGGTGCCAGGGCTGCCTTAGCAGATTACGTGACTCTCCCCAGGGGGACGGGTGGTTCAAAGCAACTGGGTCCTCGGGCGAGCCCCTAGGGGGCCCGATCCCTGAGCTATCTTCACAACCAGACCCCAAAGAGGAAGCAGAGGCCCAGAGATGGGGAGTGACCTGCTCAGGCCACACAGTGGGAAGGAGATGGAGCGGAGCCTAGAAGCCCCTCCAGCTGCAACCCACCCCCCAAGGCTGCTTCCTGACCACGTGATCAGTGACTCACAGGAAATGGCTCCTCTGGAGTTTAAAGAGGAATTTGAGGTGCCCCCCCAACCCACATGCTATTTCTAGTGACCACAGCTCCTCTGCTACCAAGATGATCGCCAGCTTAAAAATACTCATGCCCAGGAGAGGTTTGCCTACCATGATCTGCTCTTCCTGCCCTTTGGGGAGGGACCGCCTCTACTTTATAGGTGTGGAAACTGAGGCACAGAGAGGTTTAGAAGACCCAGAGCTGGCAAAATGGAGCCAGCCGTGAAACTTCAGGTCTCTTGCTTTCCTACCCTGTTCCCTCCGGCACCCAATCCAGAGCAGAGAGTTTCTGTGAGCAATGGAGCCAGCCTTGTCTGTTCCCTCTGCCTCCAGCTCTATAGGCAGAGGCGGCACCGACGGTCACAGTGATGAGGTAGCGTGGGGCAAACTGAGGGCAAAGTATAGGCTAACAGCCCTCTCCCTGCCAGGTGGGATCTATGTGACAGTCCCGGACTCTCCCAGTGACCCAAGAACAAAGGAAAGTGTTTAAGTGCTTGCATGGTGATGTGGGAAACTAAGGCAAATGAAGAAGTAAATCACCTTACTGCCTACAGCTCGTTGCTAAGTCCTTGAACCTGGGAGTGACCTCCCTCTTGGAGCTCAGCTGCCTCGATGATGACACTGCTGGGGGCAAAAGAAAATCTTAGCTTAACATTGTCCCAAACCTCTAGGACCCTGTAAGTCTAATTCCTTTATCTCAACTGCCCCAGGACATGTGCAGGCAATCCGGCTTCAAGTTCATAGCCCAGATATGCATCTGAAGGCTCTCATGACTGAGGTTTTATTAAATGGTAATAAACGGTGTTTCCTTAGCAACAGCGAGCCCCTCAAGTATTGGAAACCTTGCTTCCAAAATACCTTAGAGACATACTCTATCCGAGACCCCTTCCCAACCTGAGAGTGTGTAATGAGTTAGCCATCAGAACCCCAGGGCAGCTCTTCCTGCCCATGGGTCCCGTCCCTGTGCCTTGGTAAAATCATCTTTTTGCACCAAAGGCTTCTTCAAGAATTCTTTCTTTGCCGTCAGCTCTGAATGCACCACTCCCCTCCTCCATCCCCGCTGCCTCCGACCTTGACCCCAAACCTTCATCATATGGCACCCAATTTGTGGGACTATGAGTCTTTTCATCTAGACTCTCAGCTTCTGTGCACATATGGTGAATATGCTCTCTCTTTTCCTCCTTTACTCTTATTTCAGGGGCCCTTCGAGGAGTACGGACTTATCGGACCACTTTCACATCAATTGCTCAGGTTGTAATCTTCTAACTTACTCTTTGGGGAGGAGAAAGCCTACCTTTTGGTGGGAAGTTAGTATCCCGGCCAGGATGGTAATCAGACCCAGACACTTGATGCCCTCTCTTTATTCCTATCCTGTACAAAGTTGTCTGTCTTGGGCGTGGGACACCCACCGAAGTCACCAAGATGGCTGCCAATCTTGACTCCCCTGTGAGGTTTTCAACTCATTGGTCTAACGTGATCCCCTCCACATCTCTGGTCTGTCTAGCTGCCTCTGGCCAGGAGCCTCCACTGAGAGCTGGAGGAAACTGATACCGATTGAACTGACACCCAACCGGGGACCATTTCCTAGGGAAGTTGCCTATAAAGCCTACATGTGTTGGAATGTCACTCACATTATGATGGATTTCTGTCTTTACTGCTTTCTGTCAATGTCCTCTGCTAACTACTACTTAAAATTAGGTAATTCCTCCTTGTAAAACATTTCTAGTGCTTTCCATAGGTTAAAAATGACAGGTTAGGCGCAGCTGGGTGGCTCAGTCGATAGAGCTTCCAACTTCGGCTCAGGTCACGATCTTAACGGTTCGTGAGTTCAATCCCTGCATAGGGCTCTGTGCTGACATCTGGGAGCCTGGAGCCTGCTTCGGATTTTCTCTCTGCCCCTCTCCCACTCACGCTCTGTCTCTCTCTCTCAAAAATAAATGAACATTAAAAAAAATTTTTAATGACAGGTTCAAGAAACTAAAGCATGGCTTCCGCTGAATGCTCCTCAAAGACTAGGTAATCAGGGCATGACGACCAGTGAATGTTCTTCAAGGCACAGCCTTTTAGGGCATGGCTTTCAAGGCATTTTGGTCCATATGCCAGGTACCCACCTGTAGTCTAGAATGCAATGGGGAAGCGGGGGGACGCTAGCTTCCCTCCTTCAGAAGCCCTTAGTTGGCTGGTCATAGCAATTTCGTTCGAGAGATGCCTTGGGTCACTTTAACGCCAGGAACCTCCATCGTACCCTGCATGTGGGACCCACATAGGAGGGGATTCTCAGGAGGTAATGGGCTTTCTCTCTCTCTCCTTTTCTCTCTGTAGAAGGAGCATGGGAGCTTCTCTGGGGTCCCCAAGGACTCTCCCTTGGGATGCCTTTTTAACCCACTGGCAACAATTTGGCTTGCTGTATGTAGAAAAGACTGCATGGCCTTAGTCAACAGAGAAAAATCACGGAGGTACGCTAGGGCCAGGCCTTCAGGGCTACCCGGATCCCAGGGCCTCTTGCAGAACATATTTGGTCAGTAACCATGCCTGTCAACTCCCTCCTGATACATTGGATGGTAAGTGGGCCTCCTTCTAATAGAACCCAGGTTGCTGGAGGAAACAGAACATCCCTAACAAAAGAGGACGCTGACTCTCTCTCTCTGTTCCTCTGCCTAATAGATGTGAGAGCTTCTTCCTCATTCATTTCCTGGGGTTAACAGCTATAATTGGAGCCAACTGTGGTTAGTCTACCTTGGGACGGGGACTTTAAGAATTATGCCTGAGCAGTTTCTGAAATTCCATTTGTTTTGGGGAAATTTCCAGTCTTCTCTGGCCTGATGTGGACTCCATAGTTCCACTTTGGTGGAAAAAAACATGGCGCCTGCTCCTCTGTCTGAGCTAAGGTTTTGAATCGGCTTTTCCTTCTCTGCCTTCTGCTGGCACCTCGCCTCTTCTGCCTTCCCCTCCCCCTCCCGTTTCTGCACCAACTTGGGTGTGATCTGCATCTCTGGTTCCTATACCATCCTCAGTGCCTCAGGCACCATTGGCTCCTCCTCTCACCCTCGAGGTCAAGGAGCAAAGTGTACCCCCTTAACCCCCTTGGACCACCCACTTCAGACAGCTTCACTGGTGTCCCAGGTGAAAACTGACAATGGGGAATTTTTTTTTTTGACAATGGGGAAAAATTGATTTACTTTTAAGTGGACGCAGGTGAAACATATTTGGTGTTTAAACGGATTTAAGTTTGTTGGACCTGGTCTTTAAAGTTATCAGCAGTAAATTTGAAACTCTCATTCTACCAAGGTTGACTAAAGGTCAGATAAGCTCATGTTATCTCTTGCAATTTGTTAGCTAAAAGATGACTTAAAATGAGTTACTATTGTCCGTCTCAAAGTTTTCATGGGTAATTGTTAAGATAGCTTTCAAAGTCTTTGGTAACCTGAAACTTTAAAGTTTTGATTGCATGATAAGTGAGATTAACTTCATTGGACTTCAAGGTCTTTTCTAAATAGAGTGCTAAAGCTTTGATTACTGAACATACGTTTGTTTTCAACTTCTTATCGCAGAGAAACTAAGGCTATTTGGATCTATTGGAAAACATGCTTTGTGCTTAATTGGTTCATGAATTTACCATCTAAAAAATTCTTGTGTGAACACCTCTCAACTGGGCACTAAGTCCTCAATTGGAGACTAAGGTTTCCTGAGAGTTAAAACTCTGTTAAGATTGATGGAAATCAGGAAGGCGACCCTGTATGTAGGAAAGTGGGAGATACATACCTAAGAAGGATATAAGGGATGGAAATGCATTTTTTTGCTGAGGGTAAAAGAAAGTAATTTTGTCCTAAATGAGACTGGTTGTTTGGAGAGAAATGGCTTTAGGACAACGTTTGAAGGCAAAGGAAAGTCGTGGATGGTTCATGAAGGGAAAGCTTTGGAAAGGAATTTTATGTATGCTCAGGATGGACTAAGGTTGAGATGAATGGAATTTTATTTTTTAATTTATTTTTAAAAAATTTTTTAAATTTATTTATTTCTAGGAGAGAGAGAGAGAAAGAGAGACAGCGTGAGCAGGGGAGGGTCAGAGAGAGAGGGAGATACAGACTCTGAAACAGGCTCCAGGCTCTGAGCTGGCAGTCAGCACAGAGCCCGACGCGGGGCTCGAACCCACGAACTGCGAGATCATGACCTATGTGAAAGTCGGACGCTTAATCGACTAAGCCACCCAGGCACCCCGAGACTGAATTTTAAGTTTTAATTTATTTAAATTAATATGAATTGAAATAAATTTAAGCTTAGATTGCTGTTTGTGGCTAGTCCCTACCATATTAGATAACATCCTTATCAAATAGACTACATATGTGAAGGCACTCACAGCATCATTTACTTCACTTCTCATTTTGATTTTTAATTTCCTCTTTATTTATGGCCCCAAGAATTTATCTTACTTTCTTAACTGGGCATTTAAAAGGACATTCAATTTTATCTTGTGTTTTTTAATGAGCTGGAGAGGTTTTGTATTATTTAGTTCACAGTATTGCCAGAAGTGGAATATAGTCTCTGCTTTCACTTTCTTTTCCCTCCAATCCATCATCCTTACTGCAAAGCAGCTTTTCCAAAATGCAGATCTGTTCTTGTTACATTTCTGCTCTCAAGAGTTCCCTATTCTCAGGGCATCTGGGTTGAGCATTGGTTGAGCGTCTAACTCTTGATTTTGGTTTAGGTCATGATCCCGGGGTCGTAAGATCGAGCCCCATGTGGGGCTCTGTGCTGAGGGTGGAGCCTGCTTGGGATCCTCTTCTTTCTCTCTCTCTCTTTCTCCCTCCCTCTGCTCCTCTCCATACCCTCTTTCTCTATCTCAAAATAAAAAATAAATTAACAAAAACCCCACATCTTAAAAAAAAAGGTCCCTATTCTCTTAGAATGCAGTCCAAGCTCAGTCTGTCATATGAGGTCCTTCACATGAAAAGCATATAACCCCTGCCTGTTTCCTCAGCCTTATCTCATATTGCATCTTCTTGTACCTCATATTCAAGCAGTGTACATACTTGTAATTCCTCAAAAGTGTCCTGCTATTTCATACTTTTGGTACTTTGTTCATCTTGCTCCTTCTACCTGGAATGCTCTTCCTACCCGACCCCACCTGCTATCTGCTAACCAACATCTGCTCATCTTTTACAACAGCTCTCACACCCCCTCCTCCTTGAAGGCTTTACCAACTCCTATTTCATATCTCTTCTGGACCCTGCATAGCATTTGGTCATAACATTCATAATACTTTACTGTGTCTCCCTCCCATTGTGGGTTCCTAGGAAAGGACTTTCCCTGTTTTAGTGTCTGGTATGCCAACACCTAGCCTGGGGACTGATACGTGGAGGTGCCGATGCTGGGACTACTCCTTTCCCTAAGAGGGTAGTGGCATCTCCGGGCAACATCCGTGGGACAGCTCAAGGCACAGCCTTGCTCCACGTATTGGAGGAGCTCTGAGCTGGGGTAGGAAGGGGGTCCGTCTTCAGAGAGCTCTAAAAGCAGTTTTGAGGCTCCAAGTTCCTAATAAGCTAAAGCTTCACAGACTCATCCTGTCTCAGTCCCAGTTCCCTGCAAGCTTCCCTTTCATTTTCTGACAGTATGGTGACTGTGTAGTTGAGAACCAGAGGGCCCTGCTTCTGTCTTTTCACAAGCACCTGTGAGGTTCCACACACCCCTCTGACAGTTCTCTTTGGAACTGTTCTTTATTCTCGCCACTAAGGTGAGAGAAGGCAGTGATGGTGAAGTGAGAACAGATCAGGAAAGAGTGGGGCCTTGGTTCAGTATGTGCAGGGACTGACCCTGCCTCACCGAACCTTCCTACGCTGCTGGGCTGGAAGGGACATTCTTTCCCTCACTCCTAGTCTGTCTACTGCTGCTCCAGGAAGGCAGTGAGCCCTTGGCCTTGCCGTTCCAGGAGGACAAGAATATTAGGTGTCCAAATGAACCTTTCCCAGTGCCTACTGATTAGCAGGTCTTAGGTAAATATTGTTTTGGATTGAAACCTGCTTAGTTTGTCCCTGTACCCCAGGATGCCTATGGATGCTGCCATCCCAAGTGGTATGCAGTGAGAGCACTGGGCTAAGAGAAGTCTAGATCTAACAACTCTGCCCTTAACTGGCTGTGTGACTTGGTGTAAGTTGCTTTACCTCTCTGTCTCTCAGTTTCCAGGCATGGTATGTAAGATATCTAGCACAGACCCTCAGGGTTTATGAGGTCCTTGGTGCTGTGTCTGCCCTTTTCTACATCCTTGTGGGATATTTGCTCTCAAGCCTTTTGTGTTCCTTCTCCCTGTCATGTCTTTGTCAAGCCCTTTCCAGGCTGAAGCAAAGGTGGTGTGTGTGTGTGTGTGTGTGTGTGTGTGTGTGTGTGTGTGTGTGTACACAGATTAGAGAAAAAAAAAACAGCGCAAAGAGGAGATCCCTCCCATACCCAGGTCACTGAATTATTCTTTCCTGTACTCGTATTTCTTATCCTTATTATATGTGGCTTTTTATTCAGAGCCTCAGGTATGAAAAAATTGTGCTAAAAGATCTCATACAGAAAGTTAATCTAATCTGGGGGCACCTGGGTGGCTGAGTTGTTATGCGTCAGACTCTTGATTTCAGCTCAGGTCATGATCCATGGTCTGTGGGATCAATCCCTGCATCGGGGTCTGCCCTGACAGTGTGGAGCCTGCTTGGAATTCATTCTCTCTCTCTCTCTCTCTCTCTCTCTCTCCCCCTCTCTACTCCTCCCCTGTGTTAAACCTAAAAAAAAAACACAAGAAAAATTTCCCAGAAATACAAAGGATAATGTCAACCTGTCCTGGACGCACCTGTGGGAGAGGGGCTGGGCCTGCCAGGTGAGAGCAGGAGGGGAGCACTGTGAGTGGCGAGTGGACAGGGGTGGGGAGTGGGAACAGACCTGTGAGTGTTCTCTCAGGATCTCAGTTCTTTGCTTTCATCAGCTGCTTTTGCTCCTTCGACTGCTCTTCATTAACTTGAGCAGAAGGCTTGGCTCAGCTTTCAGGTTAGTTGTTGGCTGGTTTTTTCCCTTGGGGAGAGCTGGGAGGCTGGCTATAATCCCTCCCATTAGCACTTGGCGGCTCCCCAGTCTGCTTCTTAACCTGGACTGTCTCAGCCCTGACGTCCGCCGGGTCTGCTGTGGTGCTCACACGTGAGTGCAGCCTGCACCCGCTCTTTCTTCCCCACCTTGCCCCACATGGCAGGAGAATCTCTCACACTGTGAAGTCTGTAAAGATCAGATCCAAGAACCACTGTTCTATTGAGAGAGGCTTTGCTCCCTCACGCTTTCTGGCATGCGAAGCTATGGGGGACAGAACTCTGAATGTGGCCTCAGGAATCCAGCCCAGAAAACCATCATTAGTGGTCTGTACCATGAGTAAATGTCCCATGGGAGGTGAAGACAAGAGCTAAGAGGAATTATGATAACACCAGCTGCTTTCAACTGAGCACATACTCTGTGCCAAGCACTAGGCTAAACCCTTTGAACTCATGACCTCTCTTAATGTAACAGCCTGTTAAGGTAGATATTGGTCCCTTTTTACAGTTGGATAATGTGAGGCTCAGAGAGGGGAAATAACCAAGCTAAGTGGCAGAGCTGAGGCCACCGACCCCAGAGCTCACGTTCGGTCCATGATGATTGGACATATTTTCAAAGGCTGTGTGTGCCAGAGGCAGGTGGAATAGTGCACGATGGTGGTTCTAAATCCCACATTTACCATGGATTAGTTGCACAGACTGACCTTCAAGAGACTGGAGAAAACAAGTTTGGCTACAACTGACCCTTATTCAAGAGGCAGATTTAGAGGCAAGGCCTGGGCTCTTCTGTTTCCTTGTCCCTGGTGTTATCTAGAAAGGTGAGCCCCAGAGGCACACGCTCTAATGGCAATGAAATCAAGGCAGGGAACTTGGAGCCCGAAGTATGTGGGGAAGGAGGAAGGGGCTGACAAGCTTCTTGCCTAGCTCTGAGGAGGCCGGGATATTTGCATTATACATGAGCCTTGGATTTTTTTGAGTCCCAAATGCTTTAGTCATTTTTTCTCCCCTAAACTCATAAAGCCATAGCTCTACCTGCTGCCTTCCCGAGTTGATGATGGATATCTAGCCTCAGTCATGGAATAAATCCTAGGGGCTGAGTCAGAAAGAGCTCTGAGCTGGTAGCTGCAGGCCCCTGTGTCTTCTGTCTACAGTGGCCAGTTGTTAACATTCACCATCACCCTCTTTGAGACTTGGTTTTTTATTAAGGTACCCATACCTCTAAAGAGGCCTTTACTTTCCTCTCTGCTAGGTGCATCTTTATTATTTCCAATTCCTGCCTTAAAGACCTCTGAGAATACCAAAAGCCCCACTTGGCTGGGGCCACATAAATAATTCTTTTATCTACCCTCTCTCCCCCAACAGTTATATTCAAAGAACTGCTCCATTCACTGGAAATTGGGACCTCCCTGAGGGTCTATCACTGAAACCAGTTCCGGGCACATGAATATGTAGAAATACATGACGGGGCTGGTCCTTTTAAACCGCATAGCCTGATGTCTTCATTAGTTTTTAAGTGCGTGAAGGAGAGGCAGGATGCCCCAGGCTAGTGGGCACTGGACAGAGGGGAGGGGCCAGAGCTGCCTTTCTGCCTCCAAAAGAAGTGTGCTGACCAGGAGCAGAGGCCTGAACCCGTCGCCCGTGCCTGGTGCTCAGAGGCATGGTCTACACCGAGACCAAGGCTATACAGTTGCTAACGGTTCAGCAGTTCAGCTAGTGGGATCTCTGAACGACTTCCCTAGGAATCCTGTGCTCGGGTTAGTCCTCCCAGCGCCACCGCCTCCCCCCCGCCCCCCCCAACTCCCGCTTCCTGGCCCCTCCCTCCCCCTCCCCTCTTCCCCTAGGCGCGTCACCGGGCTCCGTACCTCAACTCTCTTGCCTCTGCAACCCCTTCCCCCTTTTCTTCCTGCTGATCCAGCGAGCCAGGCTTTCTCCTTCTCTGGTCTCTCCTCCTCCTCTCCCCCTTGAATCCAGTCCTGGTTTCCCCGCCACCAGCCTCCCTTTTCTCTCCGGCTGGGCTCGCTCCCTGCCCCCGCCCCCGCCGCGCCCGCCGTCACCGCGGAGGCTTCAGCATCTCGCCTTCCCCGCTCCCAGCCACCCGGGGCTTGGCTGGCCCAGTCCGGTAGCTCCAGTCCAGATCTCGCTGCTGCCGACCCGGGTACGAGTCCCAGCCGCTCCGGAGGAGGCGGCGGCGGGCCCCGGCTCCCCTCGGCCGCCTAGCCAGCCCGGGGTTGGCGGGGAGGGAGCAGCTGGGCAGTCCCCCGGAGCCCCTTGGAGGACAATGCACCCAGCGCTCGGCAACCCCCGCTCGGTCTCGTCCTCGTCCGGCTCTTTCCCGCCGCCCCCCGCCGCCGGCCGGCTGCAGCCCCTTTTCCTTCGGGGGGGTTCCTCCCGCGGCCGGAGAGGCTCGGGCGACAGCAGTACCAGCACCAGCACCAGCCGGGGGGGAGGCGGCGGCAGACGCGGCGGGGGCGGCGGCGGCTCCCCCAGCAGCAGCACCGGCGCCGAGCGAGAGGACGACGACGAGAGCATCAGCATCAGCAAGCCGCTGGTGCCAGCCAGCGCCGCCGGGCTCCCGGGACCCCCGGCTCACGGGGGCGCCCCAGCCGCCGACCCCGCGCCCGCCGCCTTCTCCTCCTCCGCCGCCACCTCCTCCTCCACCTCCACGCCCACCTCCTCTTGCAGCATGACAGCCGCGGACTTCGGTGGGGGCGCGGCGGCCGGGGCCGTCGGGGGCCCCGGGGGCCGCTCGGCTGGGGGCGCGGGCGGCTCCGGGACAGGCAGCGCCACCTCCTGCTGCTCGTGTTGCTGCTGCTGCGGCCGCCCTGCCCGGCCTGGCCGCAGGGGTCGACGCCGCGGCTGCACCCCCAGCCCGGGGTGCCGCTGGGGCTACCAGGCGCTCTCCGTGGTGCTGCTGCTGGCGCAGGGCGGGCTGCTGGACCTGTACCTCATCGCCGTCACCGATCTGTACTGGTGCTCCTGGATCGCCACCGACCTGGTGGTGGTGGTGGGCTGGGCCATTTTCTTCGCCAAGAACAGCCGGGGCCGTCGGGGCGGCGTGCCGAGCGGCGCACACAACCACCACCAGCACCACCACCACGCCGCGCCGCCCCTGCACCTGCCCGCCTCGTCGGCAGCCTCCGCCGGGGCTGCGGCGGGGGCCAAGGCGCGCGGCGGCCGCGTGGGGGCCGCTGGCCCGGGGGGCGGCCCGGGGACTGCCGGGGCAGCGGGAGAGTTCGCCTTCGCCTACCTGGCCTGGCTCATCTACTCCATCGCCTTCACGCCCAAGGTGGTGCTCATCCTGGGCACGTCCATCCTGGACCTCATCGAGTTGCGCGCGCCCTTCGGTACCACGGGCTTCCGCCTCACCATGGCGCTGTCCGTGCCCCTGCTTTACAGCCTGGTGCGGGCCATCAGCGAGGCGGGCGCCCCCCCTGGCTCGGCGGGACCCTTGCTCCTGCAGCCCCAGCAGCACCGAGCCGCCGGCTGCTTCCTGGGCACGTGTCTGGACCTGCTCGACAGCTTCACTTTGGTGGAGCTGATGCTGGAAGGCCGCGTGCCGCTGCCCGCGCACCTGCGCTACCTGCTCATCGCAGTCTACTTCCTCACCCTCGCCTCTCCGGTGCTCTGGCTTTACGAGCTCAACACCGTAGCAGCAACTTCGTCCTGGGGCCAGGCTTCAGGGCCGGGCAGCTGTAGCCGCCTTTTGCGACTGCTGGGCGGCTGCCTCGTGGACGTGCCCTTGTTGGCGCTGCGCTGCCTCCTGGTGGTGAGCTACCAGCAGCCCCTCTCCATCTTCATGCTCAAGAACCTCTTCTTCCTCGGCTGCCGCGGCCTGGAAGCCCTAGAAGGCTGTTGGGACCGGGGGAGTCGGGCCTCTCCCAGTCGGGGGAGAGGGGGTTACGGCGCTCCGCCCTCTGCCCCGCCGCCGCCGCCGCCGCCGCCACCACCTCAGGGAGTCTCCCAGCTGGGCCACTGTATCTCGGAGAATGAGGGGGGAGCCCATGGCTATGTCAATACCCTGGCTGTGGCCTCCCAGAATTGAGGAGGGATGAGGGAGAGGGGCTTGCTTTGGGATTGAGAGACCCCAGCCCTTTATCCTCTGACCTTCTCTCACCCAGATTTGATCAGGCTCTATTTGGAAGAGGTAACTGTCAATACAGCTACGGGCCAGTGTGCCCTTCTGCACCCCTTGGGTCAAGACTGCTTGGAGGGAGACCAGCCACTAATGGTGAAGGAGGAAGGTCCACTTACTCTATTCTCCCTTCTCCATGTCTTACTCTAATCTAGCCTCCAATGGGCTGGATACCTCTGTTTCTTGCTTTTCCCACCGCCATCCTAATTCCTGTCCATTGTGGGGGAGCATGGAGGAAAGGGGGTGGGCAGCAGGGGGTGCTGGGCCTAAGCCTTCCTCTTTCCTGGAAGTGTCAGCTTCTTATAGGCTGTGGTTAGTGGTCACTGTCCCATGCCTTGACACTGACCCCAAATCCACTGTTCCCCTGATGTGTCTATTTGGTTCCCCCCCCACCCCCAGAAGGTAGATGTGTTTGTCTCTGTGTGTATAGTGTTGTTTTCTCGTGTCCACACAGTGGCCCCTTGCAATCAGTAGATCTGGGGAAGCCCTGCCCTCCCCATCACACATATGACCACCTCCTCATTCTTACCTGAATTTGTGGCCATGAATTCCCAGAAAGAGCTGGACTCCTGGGAGCTGCCCAGTTGCTCTCCTCCGAGGGAGAAGCTCACCCAGGATCTTCCTCAATTCTATTCCTCTCTTCTCAGCTTAGGAGAGGGTCCATACTCTAAGGACCAAACTGCACCCTTTCTTGGGTGAGTGAGCATTTCTACCTCCGTGCTTTCAACTTTTGTAGCATCATGCATTGATGCTGCTTGCAAAAAATACAGGCAAAATACTCAGAAGTTGCATTCAACATGGCCACTGGATCCAGCTGGGGTTTGGTGCCAGTCTTATTACAGGGTCTGTGGAGTATCAGCCATTGGCTTGCCCTCCCTTCCTCCCTCCCTCTGCACCCAGAGCTCTTATCCTTCCTGAGGTTTGTTGCTGACTGGGTCAGATCTTGGCTCAGAACAAAAGCTTTGGTGGGGCTCCTGGATATATGTGAAGTTGGGGCTCCCATTATCTTAAGGAAATCCAGTTCCTCATCTGTCCTTCCTCTAGGAAGCCTGGTGTGGATCACAAAGGGTGGTGATGACCTTTGTCCTCGGCTCTGGTTAAGAGAATTTCTACAGAGAAGGCAGGCTGCATGGAGAGGCTGGGCAAATCTTCCCTCTGCCCCACCTTCTTCCGTGGTATTCTCACTGAGATTGATGACAAGGGACACCCAGGGGTTACCCACTTATAGTCTCAATGTGGGACCTCACTCTTGAGGCAGGATAAGTGTTTTTTGGGGAGGTATGAGTACAGGAGGGCAGCTGGCAGCAAGGCCAGGAAATACTCACTTTCTTCCACCCCAAAATAAGATGGGGTGGGGCTGTAAGAATTTTTGTTTTCCCCTCCTTCTTATGACTTCTTATGCTTGAGAAGTCTTGTGTGGTGTAATGAACCCTGGACAAAGGACTAGAAGTCATGGATTATAGTTTTGACTCTGTCACTCACTAGCTTTGAGTGACACATCACTTTTGCTTTCTGGGCTTCAGTTTTTCACTTGGGGCCCTTCTCTCCCAATTTGTTGGGAGTTTGTTGATACAAGATGTCTGTCCATGTAGACAGAGACACAGAGGGGTTGATGGCTCCACCAGAGTTCTGAGCCTCCCCTACTGTCACAATGGGGAACAATGGAGGAAAAATGTTTACACTCAATGTATTATCTGTGTGCTTAGCCCCTCACCCTACCAGGTCCAATATTAGCTAGTTGGATTTTACAACTGATTTTTTTTTGTTTGTTTTCTTCCTTCTCTCCCCACTCCCCACTCCAATCCTTTCCCTTTAAATTCCCTGTGCTTGAAGTTCTGGGCCCAGACTCTGGGTGGGCCCCCATGGCTGCTCCCTGGGTCCCCATATCCTCTCTCCAGCTTTGCTCTCTCTGCTACCTAATCTCAGTGGTTGTGAAAGGGCTCTGTGTCTGAGCCATGGCCAGCCCCTGGCTGGCCCCTGCCCTATCCCTCTCTTCTGTTTGGATGGTGGTCTCCCGATGAATGACTGTAAAATCTGAGTGCTATTGAGTTTTCTGGTGGGAGGCTGTGATAGGTTCCAATGAGCTACCACTTCCCAAGATACGATGAGAGATTGATGGCACCTGGCCAATTCTGGCAGAGGCCAGGCCTACTCAGTCTCTGTCTGCTGACCCCCTACTAACCCCTGGACATTCTCTTTCAAACATCTGGTGCAAGCACTTTGTGCTCGGGGGTCAACCCCTTTCTTCTGGGGTTTCTTTCTTGAGTCCTTTTACTTTGTTTCCTTGCCCCACTCACAACAAGAAATGACCCCTAAAGTTTCATTTTTCTTGCTTTCTAGGGGCGTCTTTAGTGGGGGGTCAAACTGGAGGTGTTTCCCGTAGGTCTAATAAAGACAAGGTGCACTGTCTCCTGAGGCTTGTGCTGGGAGCACAGTTCACAGAAAAGAACCCTGGGTTCAGAATTCAGACTGCCTGCCTCTAACATTTGTGCAAGGAAGGTGTGCCCTTGACCTGAGCATTGGACTCTGAATCTGTTTTAAAAGGGGGTTGGACCAGACCCTCTCTAAGGGCTCTTCTGATATAATGTGCCCTGGTTCTGATTTTATGTGTCTTTGTGGAAGAGAGCTGTCTGGCAGTTAGAGCCTGGAAGAAGGGAAGTGGCACCTCACTAGCATTTATCACGTTTTTCCCCCCTTTCTCTTTTTAAAAATAAAACCAGCCTCTGTTCTGAAAATAAAAAAGAAAAAAAAAGAAAAAAAAAAACCTTGAGACTTGTGACAAGCTTCCTGTGTGGTTTGTTTAAGATCTTTCCTGTCCTGGTTTCCTTACTAAATTCTTAAATGTCACTGTGACATTTGTCATCATTTTATAGGCTTGTGTTAACATTGTGGGTACACCTTCGCTATTTCCTTCTAGGCAGTAGGCATGCTATTCGTAGAGGCAGTGTGGCTTTGGCCTTGACCTGGGGGTTGTTGAGCCAGGCTTTCTGTAGGCAGAGCTAACTCAGGTGAGCGCTGGGCCTGAGAGAGATTTCCCCAGACAGTTGGGGCTTTCACTCCCATTTCTTTCTAAGAATAACTTGCTAAGAGAAAGACTGAGAAACTTATTTTTAAATACTCTGCCCTCTTCTATTACTCTTCCCCCAGCCAAAGACATGAATTATGTATGAATGAGAAGAATGAGGCCTTTAACAAACAAACAAACAAACAAACAAACAAACACAAAGGGGACAGTGAAATCTAAGACAGAACATTGAGTCTGCACAAATATAGTAGATTTTTTAGCACAGCTATAGCCACTCTGTGTAGTTGCGCTCTGGTGCTGCTGGCCATTCCAAAGACTACACAGTGATTGGACCCAGAGGGTGAAGGAGGCAAAATCAGAGCATGGGAACAGCCTGGCCCTTGGCTTGCTCTCTGTCCTACGAGCTGAGGCTGTGGGCACTTACCTCACCTCCTGGAATGTTTTCATCACTTATAAAACAGGAGCAATATTACCTCACAAGGCTGTGGTAATAATTGAGGTGGCAAAACAGTCCTTTTCCTCAAGATATTTATAATCATAATGGGGGGCAAATTTACATATAAAAGAATGACAGAAAAACATAAGATCATGTCTTCATTTGTTCCTAAATCTAGATGCAAAATAAGATGGTGACTGGACTTAGCATATTATAAATATTTACACGGTTCTCATAGTTAGGTAAGCTAGCTCTTACCCATTTGGTCAGCGGGACCATATATGAAAGCATCTTTGTGAAAGATGAAGAAATGACATATGAATGGGCAGTATATTCAGAGTGGTCAGGGCTGAGGTCACACTCAGGCTTTGCCGAGGGGTTGAGTCTGACCCTGCAGTTCTGACCCTCTGGAAGAGGCTGGCAACATCCTGTGCTCGGCTGAGTCAGGCCCTAGATGCGCAGCAGCTCATTTCATCCTCACAGCCATCTCCAAGGGATCCTTATCTCTATTTTCCCAAGGCCCAGAAGGACAGTAGCTTGCTGAATACCACACTAGAGTCAGGAAGGGAATCCAGATCAGGGGTGCCTGGGTGGCTCAGTTGGTTAAGTGTCCAACTTCAGCTCAGGTCATGATCTCTCAGTTTGTGGATTCGAGCCCCACATGGAGCTCTGGGCTGACTGCCCAGAGCCTGGAGTCTGCTCTCTCTCTGCCCCTCCCCTGCTTGTGCTCTCTCTCTCTCTCTCTCTCTCTCTTGATCTCTTAAACATAAATACATACACATTAAAAAAAAAAAAAAGGGAATTCAGATTTGAACCCAGGTCAGTCTGCCTTCCAGATCTGCACTACCCCAGGCAGCCTACAGACTCAGCTGTCAGTTGAGTTCAACTTCCCCTTATTAAAGCTTCAGAAAAGTCCAGCTAAAAAGCAGGGGCTGCTTTTCATATTCTGTGTGAGTTCCAAGGAAGAGGCATTGAGCAAAAGTCAACCACTGGGATACCCATGTCAGGGTGCAGGGTGCAGGGCACCAGCCAGCTGCGCCTCATTCCTTTCTGTTCTCCTTCCTCTTCTCAAGTCACTGTTGTATCTTCTTCCTCTCTAATCAGAAAGGAAGGATCCAGTAAACTAATAGCCTAGGGGGCTACTCTTCCTAGGAAAGGAATCTAGGAACTGGGGTGTCGGGGGGCATGTTGGACAAGAACTCTTGGTATCCTTCAAGTCATAAGAGAGGGGACTCCATGTTCCTCTAACAGACAAAGCTGGCTCACCTGTCTTCACCAACCTAAATGGACAGGATGTGAATGTGGTCCCAGCACCAAGATCTGGAGAAGGCAGCAGGGCATGGAGAACTGTGGGGAGACCAAAAGCAAGAAGATGGACCTCAAAGGCATTTAGGAGTGATGTGGGAGGCCGTGAGTGGGCACCCCGACTTTGCAGCCTGTACCCGTGGGCTGGGGGCAGTTGCCTTATTTTATATTCCTTCATATTATAGAATACTGGATCATATATTACTTTTGTAATCTGAACAAGCAAACACTAGAGCAAGAAAGCCCTAGCAACAGGAAGAGAGGCTAGATTAACAGTGAGGTTCCTAAACTGCTCTGACTCAAATCAGGTCAGAGTGATCCTTGCTAAGAGGCAATGAGACCTAAGGGAGCCTCTGGACTCCTCACAAAGGCAACGATGTATAGGGGTAGCAACACCTGGATGAAATGATGGCTACCCTGTACTAAGTACTACCATTTACTGAGTACTCCTGTATACTGAGTTCTCCTGTGTACTGAGTACTCCCATGTACTGAGTGCTCCTGTGTACTGAGTATACTACCATGTGAGTATACTACCATAGTGAGTGCTCCTGTCTGCAGGACACACCCAAGTGCTTCACATGCATGTTCCAGCCACTCCTCATAAGACCTCCTTGAGGTAGGAGCCCCTGTTGCACATCCCGCAGCCTGAGACCTAGGGAGGGTTACTTGGTAAGCCACATGGCTGGCAAGCAGCAGAGCCAGGGTTCCAGCCTTGGATTAACGGTTGCTTTTTTTTTTTTTTTAAATTTTCAATGTTTTAATTTATTTCTAGGAGAGAGAGAGAGACAGCGTGAGCAGGGGAGGGTCAGAGAGAGAGGGAGACACAGAATCTGAAGCAGACTCCAGGTTCTGAGCTAGCTGTCAGCACAGAGCCCGATGCAGGGCTCGAACCCATGAACTGTGAGATCATGCCCTGAGCCGAAGTCAGTCGCTTAACTGACTGAGCCACCCAGGTGCCCCAATGGTTGCTTCTTTTTAATGGATCTCTCAGGCACCTGGGTGGCTCAGTGGGTTAAGCATCTGATTTGCGCTCAGGTCATGATCTTACAGTTCATGAATTTGAGTCCTGCATCAGGTGAGCACGAGCCCTTCTTCAGGTGAGCCCCGCTTCTCTCTCTCTCTCTCTCTCTCTCTCTCTCCGCCCCTTGCTCACTTGAGCCCTCTCTCTAAAAAAAAAAAAATTATCTCTCCCTCTTTCTGTCCTTCCCCTGCTCTCTCTAAATAAATAATAGCTTAAAAGAAGAAAGAAAGACACTCTGTCCCCAACCCCCTGGCTTGAGACCCACAGCTGGGGCTGAAATACCAGCTCTGCTTTTATTCCAAGCTCATGCATACTTGGGCCATTACTTTCTTGCATAGCCTGAAGCAGCTGGTGTCTTGTGGCCCTTACTTAACTGACAGGTCTTTTCAGAAAGCGCTGGGGCAGAACCACCTGACACTGCCTTTATGTATTTGGAATGGGAGCGCACCAATTTCAGAGCTAAAGGCCACAGGACGAAAACTTCCCAGTGCATTGTAAGTACATCTTCCTCTCCCTTATGCCTTATTTAATATGCAAAGACAAGCAGAAAATCAGTAAAATCCATCATACCCTGGCATGTAGAGATCCCAGCTCAAACTGCTGAATGGATGTTTAAGTGACTAACAACCCCCTGAAAGCTTGGACATCTCTGAGATCCTTCTTAAGCAGAAAAGAGTTTAGAAGTTGAGTTGGAAAGCACTGTATTGAACAATGTCTACATCACCATTTAATCATCACCCCACCCACCCTCGCAGTTTTTTTTTTTTTTTTTTTTTTTACCAGGAACAAGACAGCAGGCAAGTCCACTTGGAAGTTGGCAGCTGGCCTGGTTCAAGCGTGCAGGTTTGGGCTGGACACCAGTCACAGCTGCTCCACTGCAGGCTTCTGTCACATGTTGACTGTGGGCCCTCCCACCCACTTGAGCCACTGCTGTTGCAGTCTACTTAGGAGGGGGCCTGGGTGGTAGGAAAGTCACAGCTTGGAGGACATCTGTTCTTGGAATGGTATTTCTGGGTGAAGTAGGATTTTATTAGCCATGTTTCAGAATAATATGAAAAGAGAGGCATGGCTTTATTTATACATGCTCTTGAAGCTCTTGGCATTTGGCTGACAGCGGACACCACGGGTTGACAGAATTTCTGGCATAAATATGCTAGAAAGACCAGTATGAGACTGGGGGCTTTAGGGGAGAGGAGGTGACGGGGGAGGAGTCAGGGAAGAACATTAAAGAAAGGGTGCAGAAGCCCTGGGTAACTTCATGATTCCATTTACATGTCCTGTCCACAATGGAGAATTCTATAGAGGGACGGGGAATTTAGGGAGGTTGGGGTGAGGATTAAAGAGGGCTGGATTTCTTTTTGGGGGTAAGAAACATATTCTAAACTTGGTTATGCTGATAGTCACTGAAGTCTCAACTCTTAAAAGCCACTGAACTGCATGAGGGCAGCTGTGAATGGTATGGTTATGTGCACTGTATCTCAAAAAAGCTGTTAGGAAGAAAAGTAGTAGCCCTGGAGATAAACAGGATACAGTGAAGAATGCTAATTGAGGAAATTTGGCCTCAGAGGCCAGCAAAGCTAGAATTCAAGGTTTGCAGGGAATGCATTTCAAATGGGAATGTCTTCTGGGCACCAGTACTAGGCTGGTTAGGGCCATTCTGCCAGTGACGCCCACTTCCAGCTTATTGGAGGGGGACCGAGCCTGAGAGGCTGGAGGCTGGGAGAACTCACTTCCTTTTCTCCCTTCTCTTAGTCTCTTAGGGCTGCTCTAACAGAACACGATAGGCTGAGCTGCTTACAAATGCCGGAATTTATTTATCACAGTTCTAGAGGCTGGCAAGTCCAAGATCAAGGAGCTGGCGGATTGGGTGTCTGGTTCATGAAGGACCATCTTGCTGTGCCCTCGTGTGGCCGAAGGGTGGAAGTCTGGGGCTCCATCCATGTTACCTCATCACCTGTACCTCCACTTCCGTCACATTGGAGATTAGGTGTCAATGTAGGGATTCTGGGGGGACACAGACACCCAGTCTGCAGCGCTGCCTTACTTGGCCCTGTGCTGCTGTGAGGCTGTGCACAGGCCACACTCTGTCTAGGACTTAGGCCTGATGCCCCTGCCACTATGAGGTGAAAGCTCAACACTGGAAAGGACTCTACAGCTGGGAACTCTTGACCCCTAGTAACACGTGACTCAAACTACCAGGAATTCTTACCAGAGTTAACACGTTTATTCATTCTTTTATTGATAATCTCTTTTGTTCACACACATGCATGTATGTGTCACACACACACACACACGTAACCTGTGATATTTGGTTTCCCATTACATGCCAGAATTCTCACCCCTTCACTAAAGCTTGGAGCTACAGGTGGGGACTGTATTCCAGGGGCAGATGGCATCCCAGCATGCTTGCCGGGACCCCAGAGGGACAGAAGCCTTCAGTTTCTCTAAAGGAGGGACTTTCAGGAACCACTTCTTCAAACACTGGGCCTTAGCATCTCTCCTCTTGAAACCCTCTCAGACTTTCAAGTACAAAGTGGGACACTTTCTTCTCCCCTCAAAGCGGCCTGCCTCTGGCAGCCCTCACTCCTGACCCCCCGCCCCGCCCCCGGCCCACCCTACTGTGAGCATCCATATCTCATACTCAGTCTTGGGCCCCCAGGTCTGATGCTTCCTGAGCTCACAGGTGCATGTGTGTGTGTGTGTGTGTGTGTGTGTGCATGCGTGTATGGGGGGCTGCTGCCCAGAGGCCCAGCCATGCAGTCCCTGAAGACCCCATCTCCCATTGACTGAACACCAAAAAGGGGGCTCAGGATTTCAGACTTTTCTCCCTACTGAGTGCTGCTAGGTTTCACGCCACACAATTCTATCCTGTCTCTTTCCAAAACTGATCTGAGGTGGCTTTCGGGTATGTCTGGTCCTCAGCCTCCTTCTCTGCAGAGCAATAGAAGGGAATTCCATACCAAAGGAATCCCAGGCCATGCGGCTGATGTCTCAAACCCACATGCCTTCTCCAACTGGCCTCTCCATTACCTCTCTTCCTACCCCTCCTTCCGCTCCAGGCTCACTTGCCTCCAGCCCTTACCCCACCCGCTACCCACTTCCCCTGCGCCACTGCCTTCTGCAACCACGGTCTCTTGGCCCAGGTTCCCCTTCTGTGTATTTTCATAGTCCTGGGCAGACCTCTACTAAGGCTTTACTTTGCACACGACCATCTTGTTTGCTAATCTGTTGCTCTCACTAGATGTTAAGTCCTCTGTGACCAGGGTATGACACAGAGTGTGACTTCTGCAATTTATCTTTGAATCTCAGATGCTTGGCACATAAGAGGTACAAAATAAATGCTGAAGGAATAAAAGAATGAACGAATGAATGAATGATGGAGATTCAAGGACACTTTGTCACCAGCTCCTGGGAATGGGCCATGGATTCTGGTGGGGAAGAGACATAACCAGAGGGTCAGAGAAAGAAAATTAAGGGGGATGCACAGGGGTCAAGAGGTCTATATTTCAAAGGCAAACATTTCACACACGGACATATGTGTATATACAGACACTCACGTGCACACTCTTGTACACACACGCACCCTTCTCCCAACACGCGGGGTCTGAGGAGGCCCTATGGCGCCTCGGGCTCCACACTGTCCCAGCCAGAGTTCTTCTGAAGCTCTTGGAAGAAAAGCTGCTGCTGGAGGCTTCTCAGGCTCTCTAGGTCCTCAGGTGAGAGCTGCTTGGCTGATCTCCCTAGGTCCTGCTCTTCAACACCCTCCTCCATGTCCAGGAGGCCTTCGGGGGGCTGCGGGGAGCTCCTGGAGATGTAGCCCTGGTCAGACTGCACTGACTGCCGCTGCCCATCCTCACAGGGCGGGTACAGGTCTTTGAGGGCCACCGCGGCACTCTCCCAGCCCTCCTGGGCCTGGCAGCCCAGACTCTGCTGGAGGAGTGAGAACATCAGGCCTTCAAGCTGTTCCCGCACGTCTTCCGGGAGGTGGCTGGGTGATGCCCCGGGCGTGCTGCAGAGGACTGGGTCCTCAGAGTCCACGGGGAGGAAGAGGACGCTGTTCCGCCCAGGGCCATGGCCCTCCAGCAGCGGCCAGGCCTCATCTCCCTCCACCACAGCCAAGCGGCTGGCTGGGCTAGGCCCAGTGGCTTGAGAGACAGGTTGCACTGCCTGAGCTGGAGGCACCTCCTCTACGGGGAGTACCTCCTTCTGGAGGGTCTGGGCCGCCAGCTCTCCCTGGGGCTGAACTTGAGGTTCGAGCCTGGACATTCCCCTTCCTTCCTCACGGATGCACAGATCGAGCGCCAGGCAGCCCTGGGAGGCAGGTTCCCGTACCAGGGGCTTTTGCTTGATGATCCCTCCTCCAGGTGGCAGCAGTGGCTCTTCAAACACCTCTTCGTCCAGGGACGGGAGGTCCTGGTCATCTGCGGAGCAAAGGTTCTCACGCTCGAACCAGTCAGGGCACTGAGCCTGCCACTCCCGGAACCTCTCCACGGCCTCCTTCAGCTGCCAGCCGCTGGGGCTCCGCAGGTAGTTCTCACCCGTGAGCTCCCCGACGCGGTGCATCCGGCCGGGTTCAAACATCTCCAGGTCCTGGATTCGGAAGTAAACTTCCTCAAATTTGTCCATGAGCGGGTACCTGGAAGTGATGTTGAAGAGGTCAGGGATATCGCTCTCACTGCTGATGTCACGGAAGTAGCAGACGATGTAGGTGCCAAAGCAGGCTGGCTTCTTAAAGTCTGGCAGGATCATGTTCATGGCCGCGGTGAAGAGGTCTCCCCCGGGCTTCCAGCGGTCACACCGAAGCTGGACAGCAGGCTCCTCCCAGCCGAGGATGGCCTGCCACTTGGCGCGGGTGCCTCGGGAGCACAGGATGATGATCTTGGAGTTGGTCTCTACCATTTCCTGCTTCTGGCGGCCCACCCAGGTCATGATCCCCACCTCTGAGATGACCTGCTCCTCCAGCAGATCGAGGGCCACTTCGGTGCCACAGACGGTGAGCAGGAACTGGGCAAACTTTAGGACCACATCCACATAGAGGGGGTGGTCAGCTGAGTAGACGATCCAAACCTTCCTGGGCTTCAGGGGTGGGGGTGTCAGGCTGTTCTTGGGCAGAACATCTAAGGGAAACAAGGAAAAGCAGGCCCACAGTTTCAGGTGTACACCCACACTGATCCTCAAACCGCAGGCAGGAGCAGCACTCCTAACTGGTCAGGCCAGGGGCACCCTGGACCAGGCAGAGACTGGCTCCCTAGCCTACGTAATGCAACCGAGGCCTCAGAATAAGCCAAATGTTGCTTCTTTGCCCATTTTGGCTGCCTGAAAAGAATCACAATTTTGTGCCTTCTGGAAGAGTAAATTTCTTTTCTCAAGATTCCTATCTGGCCTCTAGCTGATACTTTAATTATTGTAATTAAAAAGAGAAAGAGGCACAAAGGCCTGCCTATGGAATACAAATGTCTGTTATAGGTAGGACCTCTTTTCATAAAAGATGGTCCCTTCCCTTCCTTCCTTGTCTAAGTGATTTAAAAAACTGTTATCTTAGCTTTGCTATTTGAGGTCCCCTCTGTATGGGGGTACTAGGAAACAGGTCCTCTTATAGGGAGGTCTCCTGAAGGAGCTCAGGAGTTAAAATACAGAAGGTAACCCACCCATGTCTCTCAAGAGAGCCCTCCATCAAGCCTTTGACAACACACACCAAACCCAGCCCAACCACACCAGGAAATACTGACCTGTGCATTTGGTATCAGTCTCGTATTTTTCATGAGACCCTGAAAGAAACAAAAATACACTAGAGTAGTTCTTTTGGAAAAGAAATAGGGACCAATTCACAGGGGCATCTGATGGCGTGCTGTTCCAACCCTGACGCAGCGCAAATGATACGGGAGGGTAGTTATTAGATGCTTCAGGGCCTTTGCAGGATCCTGTGCTATGTGGAGTCTCTCAGGTGTGAATCCCAGGTCAGCCATGAACAGCTAGGAGATCTGGGAAAGTTACCCATGTCTCAGAAACTCAGTTTCTTCCTCTGTAAAATGGGTCTGTGTGGCAGGGATTAAATGAGAATGTGTATGTGAAGTGTCTGGCACATTGAACATACTCAGTCAGCTGGGGTCACAAGCATGAGGCAGCACTGACCCAGCCAGGACCCCGAGAATGGTGACTGGGGATTCCATCCGTGTCCCTCATCGTAGCCCTGGTCCCTCTCCTCTCCACAGCTGGGATGTCTCCGAGAAACACCCCACTGCAGGGAAAGCATCTTTCCCAGAAGTGTCCTCGCCAGAGGCTTACAACACATCTCCACAAGTAGCCCCCACCAGGTCAGTTTACAACATTTCCTCCTGGTATTTTTGAGGTGAGGAAGGGAAACAACATTCTTAAGCAACTGCTCCCCTCGAGCTACAAAAAAGGAAGTTGTGGTGCAGGAGTCAGCTCCCCAGTGACACGGCAGGGTGAATGGAACCCATGATGGCCAAGGAGGATATGCAGAACCTTCATTTCTTTTTTTTTTTAATGTTTTAATATTTTTATTTATTTCTGAGGGGGGGGAAGAGAGAGAGAGAGCGACTGAGCAGGGAAGGGTCAGAGAGAGAGGGAGATACAGAATCTGAAACAGGCTCCAGGCTCTGAGCTGTCAGCACAGAGCCCGACGCGGGGCTCGAACCCACAAACCATGAGATCATGACCTGAGCCGAAGTCAGATGCTTAACCAACTGGGCCACCCAGGCACCCTCTTTTTTTTTTTAAATGTTTATTTATTTTTGAGACAGAGAGAGACAGAGCACGAGCTGGGGAGGGGCAGAGAGAGAGGGAGACACAGAATCTGAAATAGGTTCCAGGCTCTGAGCTGTCAGCACAGAGCCTGATGCGGGGCTCGAACCCACAGACTGCGAGATCACGTCCTGAGCCGAAGTCGGATGCCTAACCGACTGAGCCACCCAGGTACCCCCAGAACCTTCATTTCAATCCCCATCTTTTGGGCCCTTCCCCAGAACTACCAAGAGATAGTGAAATGAGTGAAGTTTCCTTTGTGTCCTCTCCTTCATGTGTCTTTTCATGTCAGTGTGGTGTGGGGCACTTCAGTAAAAGGTCACAAGTACAACAAAAGAAATGGAGCAAAAGCCTCTCTGGCGTCTGCAGGGAGCTTTACAGTTTATAAAGCACCTGCAGAGATGTTAACTTATTTGACTCTCCCAACAATCCTGTGGAGAAGAGCTCTCTAACTGGGTCTTCCAGTGCCTGGTCTGGTGTTCTTCCCATCACACAATAAATAATAATTAATAATACCTAATCCTGACAAGCCTTCAACATGTGGAAATGGCTCCCAGACTACTGAAGGAAGGGCCCGGGCCCAGAGAGGGACAGGGAAAGGCTGAGTCCCTAGGCTGAAGGCCCATGTTCTCTCCTGCTTAGAACCTGGCCAGCTCATTCAATCCTTACCACAACCCTGAGGGGGAGGTGTTATCCCATTTTACAGAAGAGAAGACCAAATCTAGGGTTTGTTAAGCAACTTGCCTATGCCTGCAAAGCAGGGAGGCAGAGCTGGGATCCACACCCATATGTTCTGGGTCCACCTGGAGCCTTCCTTCTCTTGTCACACCATGCTGCCCCTCACCATTCTCCCTGACCTCAGATGTACAAGTCTGGGGGCTGTAGCATGGCGTCATTCGGGTTCTCCCACCCACCTGGCTGATCATGTCTGATGCAGGAAAACTCTACCCTAGCTCTTTCTAACAGTTTGTTTTAATGGTATTACTTCTAGTAGCAATAAATATACTTATGGTTAACATATGTTGAGCAAATATGTGCCAGGTTCTATGCTAAGAATTCACACACATTATTTCATGTCATCCTTGTACTTGTTCTATGACATAAGTATCATTATAATTTCCATTTTATAAAAGAGGAACCCGAGGGTCAAGAATTTAGTAATTTGCCCAGGCAAGAAGGGGTGGAGCTGGTATTTGAGCCCAGGGCAGCCTTCCTGTAGGCTGAGTTCTTGACAACTGAGCTAGGTGTGGCCTAAGAGAGGCAATGTCTGTTCTTCAGGCTGGGGTCGAAGGGCGCCCTCTGAGTACAGCCTTACAGAGACTGGAGCGGAAAGATGGGGACATAGTAAGAAAGAGAGGAACAGAGGGGAAAACCCCATGACCCGCCCCCATAGCCCTGCCCCTTACCGGGTAGCCTCCAGGTCATGCAGATGATCAGCAGGATGACGGAACCCACCAGCAGGATGGAGAGGCCCGTGATGAACCCGTACACCCACAGGGGTATATAGTCTGTGGTAAGCAGAACAGCATGAGTGACGTGGCAGAGGAGGTCTGCTATGCCAGCCCTGAGCTCCCCCAGGCCCCGTGCCTGGCCCCTGGGCTGTCCACTCTGGCCTGCACCATGACGCGGTGACGATCTCCACCCCTGGGCTGGCCTCTCAGTTCAGCCTTGTCTGCCTGGCTCCATTCAAGGCTCAGCCAGGGACGTCTCACGTGGCCCCTGGGGAATGGCCCCTGCAGACTCCTACAGCGTTATGGGAAGGAGAGCACGGCTTACCTGCGATCGAAACTGCAATGAGAACAAAGGGAAAACAGCATTCTTAATTACTAGCAGTGACCACAAGAACCATCGCTGCCCCCACTGAGGGCCTGCCGGTGACCTTGGCCCTGCACTAGCACTCCAGATACCTGTAAACTCAGTGAAAACAACTACATGGAACACCTGAGTTGTCAGTCTACTAAGAGATGCCCCAACTCCCACCCGGGGGGCCAGATTCTCCTCCAGGCCAATGGAATGTAGCAATGCAATGTGGGCTACAGCCCCACACTAGGCTGCAGGTGGCTTCTGAGGGAGGCTGGCCACGGTGAAGAGGGAGGGAACGGGCTGCCGAGTCTCTGGCCCTCAGGTCAGAAGCTGGAGCTCCACCACTTCCTTGGTGTATGATCTGGGACAAGTTACTGAACATCTCTGTGCCTCTATTTCCTCATCTGTGAACCTGCGGGAGGGACCCTCTGCCTAATGGTATGAAGAGTCACAATTTGTGAGAGTTGAAAGTGGACATGGTAAAACACTTCATTCAGTACTCGGTCCATAACTCTAACTCTCTGACAGTAATAATCCCTGTGTTTTTCAGTTCCAAAAGTTGATGATCAGAAAGATTAAGTATTTTGCCCACAACTACACAGCTAATGAAAGGCAGTTAGGAGTCCAACCCAGAAGTGTTCTTTATTTTTTAAATTTATTATTATTATTTTATAGGTTATTGTCAAGTTTGTTTCCATATAACACCCAGCGCTCATCCCAACAAGTGCCCTCCTCCATGCCCATCACCCTCCTTCCCCTCTCCCTCACCTCCACCAGCCCTCAGTTTGTTCTCAGTATTCAAGAGTCTCTCATGGTTTGCCACCCTCCCTCTCCCCAACTATCTTTTCCCCTTCTCCTCCCCCATGGTTCTCTGTTAAGTTTCTCCTGTTCCACTTATAAGTGAAAACATCTGTCCTCTGCCTGACTTATTTTGCTAAGCACAACACCTTCGAGTTTCATCTACATTGCTACAAACGGCCAGATTTCATTCTTTCTCTTTACCATGTAGTATTCTATTGTATAGATAAACCATATCTTCTTGATCCATTCGTCAGTTGATGGACATTTAGGCTCTTTCCATAAGTTGGCTGTTGTTGAAAGTGCTGCTATGAATACTGGGGTACATGTGCCCCTATGCATCAGCACCCAGGAGTGTCTTTAGAGCCCCACATTGCAGGCCCAAGTAACCCCAAGTAAAATTAAACTCTGCCCCCACCCTCAGGACCAGGTCAGAGTTCAGTTCAAGGTGTTGACTTTCATTCACGCTCACCCCCCAAAATGCCCCAGAGCAGCCATAAACCTCCTACCTGGAGGACCTGGAATTTCCGGGCAGGGCACGGTTATGGAGTGTCTGAGGCAGTCATTTAGACAGCTACTGAAGAAGGGCTGGATCTGTGAGAGCAGAGAAGAGAGGGGCCCTGAGATGCTGGGGAGACTCGGGGCCCTCCACTGATGCTTCCCCTCCAGCAGGATAGCAGAGGGGAACACACCTAGCTGGCTGCTCCAGGACCTGCCTGTGACTGTCGGGCAGATTGCCCATCAGCTACAGGAGCCAAAGAAGCCCACCCAGGTGAGACTGGAAGAAGGGGCCAGGGAAGGTGGACGTGACGCCTCGCCAGGCGGGGAGGTCCAGTGCGGCACAGTCCTCAGAGCAAGGGTCCCTGAGCCCCCCTCCTTTCCTATTCTGCCCATTAGGAGTGCCATCTGTGCACGCACTCTCACACCTGTGCACATCGCACTCACCCACCTGCACTCGGTGGCGGCAGCACCAGTTAGAGTCTGACAGGATGAGCGTGACGTTGGACCGCTGGTAGGAGTCCTGGTACGCAGGCTGCAGGGAGAGGAGAGGACGGGTGAGAATGCACTGTGGGTGGCTGGTGAGAAAGCTGTCATCGTTGTCCACTGTGCCCTTTAGGATGGCCATGCACACAAATGCTTCCCGGGTTTCTCTTCCAGGAGAGACTACGTTTCCCTAGGGCGACTGGTTCATTGTTAATTCATGAACACATCTAGTAACTGGAATTTCTCTTTGCTTTGGCTGCTGGCACCATGGGGACAATCTGTGTTCACGGTCAACAGCGTGACACACATTTTCTTTTCTTTTTTTTTTTAATAGTTTATTGCCAAGTTGGTTTCCATATAACACCCAGCGCTCATCCCCACAAGTGCCCTCCTCCATGCCCATCTCCCCCCTCCCCCACACACACCCATCAGCCCTTAGTTTGTTCTCAGCATTCAAGAGTCTCTCATGGTTTGCCTCCCTCCCTCTCCCCCACTATTTCCCCCTTCTTCTCCCCCATGGTCCTCTGTTAAGTTCCTCCTAATCCTGCTATACATGCAAACATATGGTATCTGTCCTTCTCTGTCTGACTTATTTCGCTCAGCATTACACCCTCAAGCTCCATCCATGTTGCTACACATGGCCAGATTTCATTCTTTCTCATTGCCACGTAGTATTCCATCGTATAGATAAACCACACCTTCTTGATCCATTCATCAGTTGATGGACACTTAGGCTCTTCCCACATTTGGCTATTGTGGAGAGTGCTGCTATGAACGTTGGGGTACATGTGCCCCTATGCATCAGCACTCCTGTATCCCCTGGGTAAATTCCTAGCAGGTGACACACATTTTCAGTAGTAACTGCACCCTGGCTCAATTTTGCTTCCTTGTCTTTATTTCCCCTTTGTCTTAATACCCCATTAAAAATCTTCAGATCCTTTATGGAATAAGGTGGAATAAAACAACAAAAACGACAAAAAGAACAGATGACACTATGGGAAAGAAAGAACTGAAAGGATGGGGGAGGTGAGCAGGGCAGAGATCAACGACATTTCTATCAACTGCAGGATTGACTGTAAGAGACAAGGGAAAGATTCACCACAGAACCGACTCTACGTCAACCACATATCGGAAGAAAAAGGACAGAGCCGTGTAGGACTGGGATTGACCAAGCGCTGGGCTTCTGGCAAAGGTTCTGTCCTGAGAGGGGAGGGTGACTTGAGGTCAGGGGAGGCGGGTGGGGCCACGCTGCAGGGGTCAGTACAGCAGCAGCATTACCTCTCGCACCATCTGTGGCTGCTGGAAGCAGCTCTGGTTCTCTGTGTCTGGAAAACTGGTCAGCAGGATCTGGTAATGGGTAGATTCATTCCACAGGGTGAAGCTCACCCACAGCTTGTGGGCGTCCAGGCTCTCCACAGTGATGTTGGGGTCCCACAGGCTGCCTGCTCAGGGCGCAGACATGGGTTGGGAGTGAGGGGAGGGTGTGCATGCAAAGTTCCCTCAGCAAGACCACCAGTCGCCATTACCTGAGCCCACGCATGGTGTGGTCATCTTCATCCTGGGATCCTCGCAGCCTGTCAACCCAGAAAAAGGTGAAACCACTAAGCCTTTGCCTTCGGAAGCTTGCTTTTCCAGACTCCCAACACCAGGGATAACAACCTCTTTCCTTCTAGCCTTCAAAGATGGGCCCTTCACAGGCAGCTCCCAGACAGCACTGCTGCCGGGGGCCAGAGGTCCCACAAAACTGGGGGCTGACCTGGTTATCTCCTCCCTCCTCTCTCAGGGAACCTTCCAGACTCAACTGTACTCCTGCTGAACTTGCTCTGAATGACCCAAGAATCTCGGCCCACTCCAGATCCTCCTCCCACCTCCAGCCTTCTCTGCAGGTTGCCTCTGACTCTTGACAGGGGCAGGAATATTTTGTTCCTCCACAGCAGTGTTTCTCAAACTTTTCTGTGCATCATCATGGGTAGTTTCTGATTTAGTCAGTTTGAGGTGGACCCTGAAAATCTGCACTTCTAACAAGCTCCTAGGTAATTTGATGATGCCACTGGCCCAAGGATTACCTTGAAGACCACTGCTCCATAAACATCTTCCTAACCTCCCTTCCCCAGTGGCCTTGACGGTATTGTTTTCATTTTGGTTGAAGAAGACAGGTGCTAGGTATGAATTGCCATGGAGTGACAGTCACTGAGTCAGTCTACTGCAGGAACAAGGGAGGGGGCTGGGGAGATTCACACATTTGACAAGCACCTACTGAGCACCAATCTGTGCTAGGCACTGTTTTAAACAGTGGTAAATAAGACAGAGTCCCTGCCCCCTGGAAAGCACATTCCAGGAGAGGAGGCCAATGAAAACAAACAGCATAACATAACATCACAAACATATTGCGATAGTATGTCAGGGAGTGATGGGTAACGTGAAGAAAAATAAAGCAGGGTAAGCAGATCGTGGGTGTGTGCGTGTGCATGTGACCGTGTGGAGCGCTCCAGGAATGGAGGAGGCCATCATCACTCTTAACAAGCATTTCCTGATGGCCTACTATATGCAAGGCACCGTGTGGTTCTGGAGATTGCGCAGATGGGTATAGGCCCCAGACCCTGTCCTCAAGGGGGCTGGGTTTCCAGATGTAGCTGGCTTTGAACAATGAGAAATGAAGTAGGTTGTGGCTGAGATTCTGGAGAGAACAGAGAAACAGGCGGTGCACACACATGAAATGTTTTAGAAGATAAACCCAGCCTTCTTAGGCAGGAAGGATTCATGGGGGAAGAGGAGATGGTATCACACATGGGATGGTGGTAGACAAATGCAGGTAGGATGTGGGGTAAAAAGTGAAGAACCAGGTGGGGGCAAGTGGGGAATGAAAAAGAAAAAGGTGCAGAGCAAGGTGACCAGAGCTGGAGACAGACTAGAAGGAGGAGGGAAAACTCTTTTGTCTTCCTGACCCTTCCCAGCAGGATCTCCCCAAGTGTGGCGTCTGTTTATTCTGTAGGTACTGCATGCTGACAATGGCAGCCACTGTCCAGCTGCGCAGGGAGGCTGATGTCTGAGCCACCTGCTGGTTTCTTCTCAAAGAGCTGAGTGGTGAAGGGAATGGCTTGGGAGGGTGCTCTTACCAGGTACGGGAAAGTTCCTGGACTGGTGGTTTGGGTCACCGTCAGGGATGGGTTTGGGCAGGTGGTGAACAGTCACCTCATACTCCTGGCCAGGTTCTACCACGAAGTGTCTGAAGGCAAAATGCCACTGAAGAGAGGGAAGAAGGGGAGGTTGGAAAGGTCACACACACACACTTCTCACCCAAAGAGCTACAACCCCACCCACCCCCAAAAGATCAGTGAAATGGGAGAAGTAAATAACCACCAGAGCAAGATCCCAAATCAGAGGGAGGCACTTCTTTGTTCTTTGTTTCCTCTGGTCTTTGCTGCCTATTTTTAAAAACCTAGGTCTGGCCCTTTATCAGGAGACTGTAGTATCATATGCCAGAGAATTTGGGGAAAGCCAAAATAGTCTTCCTCCCTTGTAAGCCCTCTCAAACTCCAGAATGATGGTGTAAGGGAGCCAGGGAGCCAAGCCAGAGGACTCAGGGCTATTGGGAGAGAGCTAACACACAAGAGGTAGTTCCATGGCTGTGCCTATTTTGGGCTTTCCATTTCATATGAATAGAATCATTCAATATGTGAAAAAAAAAAAAAGAGGCAGCTAAACATCATTTGTTAAATGACTCTTCCTCCTTAAGGGAAAGCCAGGGATCTTTTTTTTTTTTTAATGTTTTATTTATTTTTGAGAGAGAGAGAGACAGCATGAGCAGGGGAGGGTCAGAGAGAGAGAGAGAGAGGGACAGAGAACCTGAAGACAGGCTCCAGGCCCTGAGCTAGTTGTCAGCACAGAGTCTGATGCAGGGCTCGAACCCAAGAACCATGGGATTATGACCTGAGCCAAAGTCAGATGCTTAACCAACTGAGCCACCCAGGTGCCCCATCAGGGATCTCTTGAGAATATTCTGGAGAAGGAAGGTGCAGAGGGAGGGTTACAGATCCCCACTGAGTCTGCACCTATAGGCACCTTTGTTGCAGAGATAACAGACGCTGTGCAGATATTTTTTTCTGGATGGTGGAATCAATTCACGTCATTTACAACTCCCATTCTAACTATCCTGGGGGTGGATGGAGGTGGGGGAGGGGCTTCGCTTCTAAGTTAATCTAGGCATCTGGTCCTCACCATCCACCTAGCAGTCAAGTTTGAGGGTCCTAATTACATACAAGAGAAGGATTCTGGGATCTGTATGGGCTGCTTATGTTTGTGGGAGATCTGCAAACAGGCACATTTGCAGATTTCAACCAGCCATTTGCACACTGGAGCTTGCACCAGAATCCCTGGGCAGGATGGATTGGTCAACACCGATTGTGGGTCTCACCCTCAGAGTTTGATTCTGAACTCTGGAGTGGGGCCCTAGATTCTGCATCTCTAACTGGTTCCCAGGGCATGTGCATGCTTTGTGAACCCCCTGCTTTAAACAAACCAAATGAGAACATTTTACCATCGAGCAGTGAGCAGCCAAATAAACAGAAACCACTGCAGAACTCACTGGCTTGTGCCCCAGCCACGGGGTTCTCCGGGCTGGGCAAAGCTGTTCCTTCGTGGAGGCAGGCCCCAGGTTAACCCACTTACAGAGAAAGAGAGGAAGTCCTTCCCATTCAACTCTCTTTTCAATGAACAGCTAGGTAACGCTGGAAGCAAAAGCTGGGGTGGGCATGTCTGGGAAGGCTTCAGAAACGTTTTCTGCTCCTCACTGTCACCAGAGGAACACACTCTACTCTGGAGCCAGACGCTTACCCGCTTGTGATGATGCTTCAGTCTGGTCAGAAACTCAAACTTGACACACAGACGTTCATTGGTGTTCAGCTGCAGGACAGACAACTCTGCACCCTCCAGGTAGAGGATGCTGGCTGCAGGCCAGAGGGAGGAAAGGAGACAAACAGATGCAGATCAACAAACACAAACCGCGGGGTGTGGCGCTTCCCCATCTGTTATGCTTACTCACTCTTAAAAGAAAATCTGTACCTAATACCTACCCTCCCACTTCCTGTTCCTTTTTGCTTGGCTCTTGGGCCTGAGTTACCCTCCTGCCTTGCAGACACTTACTTCCCAGCTGGGCAGGGACAAGTGAAACTTTACACTGGGCTAGAGGCAAAGGCTGTACAAATTTGTGGCTGGGGTGTTGAAAACATGGCATGGGTGTCACACATGGCTATCCCCATCCTTGGGGAGGCTGGGGCAGGCACCAGAGGCTGGAGACTTATAAGGAAGATGACCTCCCGCAGGCTCTGGTCACAAATGTGGGGCTGGCTCTTATTAACCCCAATCTTCCGGATTCTGTCATACAACTCTCTATTCCTGGAGAAGTTTTTTGGGGAAGAAGGGTGTTCTCTTAAAAAACGCCAGCCCTCACATGTACCCTAATGTTCATAGCAGCACTCTCAACAATTAAGTGCCCATCAACTGGCGAATGGATCAGGAAGATATTGTTTATCTATACAATGGAATACTACATGGCAATGAAAAAGAATGAAATCTGGCTATGTGTAGCAACATGGATGGAACTTGTGGGTGTTATGCTGAGCGAAATAAGTCAGACAGAGAAGGACAGCTACCATTATGTTTGCATGTATAGGAGGATTAGGAGGAACTTAATGGAGGACAGTGGGGGAGAAGAAGGGGTAAAATAGTGGGGGAGAGGGAGGGAGGCAAACCATGAGAGACTCTTGAATGCTGAGAACAAACTGAGGGCTGATGGGGATGGGGGAGAGGGGAAGGGGGGAGATGGGCATGGAAGAAGGCACTTGTTGGGATGAGCGCTGGGTGTTATATGGAAACCAACTTGACAATAAACTATTTAAAAAAAAATTAAAAAATAAAAAATGCCAGCCCTTAGGAGCTGCTGGCTGGCTCAGGCAGAAAAGCATGTGACTGTTGATCTTGGTCAGGGTTGTGAGTTTGAGTGCCACATTGGGTGTAGCAGAGATTATAAAAAAAAAAAAAAAAAGCCAGCCCCTAAATTAAGAGGAAAAGCAGGCTGGCAAATGTGCTACCATTTTCCAATAAATATTTGGTACTGCTGTCAGAGAATTAACCACCTCACTTCCTTTTCCAGGTTGATAAGGATTTTAGGCAGAAGGAAGGATGTCATTGTGGGTTAATATCTAAAACATTGAAAAAGTATTTACTTATTGCATGAAATGACAGAGACTTTCAGCATGAAATCTGGGCCCTCATGTCTAAGCACAGGACTAGGAGCCCAACTCTGAGTCTGGTGGGAGAGCCGGATGGTCTAGTCTGTGGATTCACCTGGAGGTGGGTAGAATCCCCCAGGGCCCTGTGACATGCCCACTCACCATCTGTCTGCAGGGTCCACCTGATGCCAGCTACAGGCAGTAGGTCTCCATGCTGGGTCTGGACAAAGTCCAGGTGGACCTGGACGTCTTTTGGGGATGAAGGGGTCAGATTTCGAGGGTGGATCCAGCTGTCATCCAGGCAGGTACCTGGAGCCAGAAAAAGCAGAAATTAGAGACCCACATGCTCTGCAAGAACCTGAAAAAACTGCAAAAGAATGAGGTGTGCGGGCAAGATGTGCCAGCAGTGGCTCCAAAGAGCCAGGTCTTAAACGCTCAGGGGCCTGTGACCCTTGGGTGGGTTCATGGCTTCACCACCCTGCCCCCTACCTCTTTTCCAGCTTGTCTGGGTCACTGCAAGTCTCTGATGTCTAAAGGGCATGTTAGGACAGAAGATGAAGCACGAAATTTGGTTTTGAAATAAAGCAGTGAAATGGGAGCACAGGAAGGATGGGGTAGTGGTAAAAGTTGATTTATTTTATATGCCAGGAGTCCCTAATTAGCACAGACACTTGAAGAACATGCCTCCTTCTTGAATTAAAACACAAAACAGAATCTATGCTACAGATGTCTCTCACCTTACAGTCAGAAGCTCTGGAAGATCAAATCATATTAGAGACACATCAGGGCAGCACCCCAGACAATACCTTCAAAACCCAAATGACAGTTCTGTTTCTTACTTCTGGACTTTTGCATAATGGATATTCTTGACAGGAAGGGCAGGTGCACACATCCTGGATTCCCAAGGGCACCTCTTCCGGGGGCTGTAACCCTTATCCCAAACCAGAGTGGACCAGGGGCACTCTTGCCGGAGATCAGCATGGGGTTAGCACTTTATTAACAAGGCAATGACAAGATGAACAAAAACAGATGACTTACTATTCTTGACTGTGCAGTTTAGCCCCTGTGGAAAAAAGGAAGGAGGTAATTACAGCTATGAAAGAATGGCAGTTCACAAGCCAAGCTCCCCATGCTTCCCTTGGCTCGTTCTCAAGAATAAAATGTACACAGCCCCCCACCCCCACTTCAGGCCGCTCTTGGGGCAGGGAACCATATTCGCCTCACACTTCTCTTCTGCCCATCCAAGGAGAAACAGGATGGCAGTGGGTACAATGGCTGGCAAAACAGAAAGGGCATTTTCTGAATAACTAGTAACAGCCGGGAACTTCCCAATTTTAAAAGACACTGAGGGGGTTCTCTTAGGGCACCCTGCTGAAAAGTCCTCTAAATACCCCGAGGCTTCCCGTCTCCTGGCTGAGTAACAGTGTTGTAAGAGGAGGGAACAGAAACTATAGCCCTTGTTACAGGATCAGTTATGGAAAATTCGTCAAGTTTCTGCAAGCTCCCTTAGGTACTAGACCCTGTTCTGGGTGACTTAGATATATTATTTCACTAACTCTCACACATGTATGATTAAGAACTGTCCTCAGCCCCGTTTCATAGATTAGAAGACCGAAGCACAGATATTCCCTTATGCCACCTCCCACTTGGCAATCTGTATTAACTCTTTAACCCAGAGGAGCTCTGGGGAGCCGAATTTAGAAGCCCCAATTACAAACAATAGGAGATGTAATCACCGGGCTTGAGTTTGGCCAGCCAACTCTACTTTGGAAGACACACATCCCTGGAGCTCAGCCATCTTCCCACCTCTTACCAGCTAAGTGATTCTAGGCAATCGAACATTGCCAGGCCTTGATTTCTTCAACTGTAAAATCAAAACACCCGTAACGCCAACTTCACAGCATGGTTGAAAATCAAATGATACAAATATAAATACCATGGGGTAGGGGCTGGGCTGGTGGTGATGGTGGCGTAGGTTTAGGGAGCTCCTTACTTTCCACTTTTAATATATCTCTATTATAAAAAATTTCAAGCAGCAGAAATGTATTTGTGTATTAATGATGCAATTAGATAAAGTAATACGGCACTCCTGGACTGGTAAACAGCTAGCTTACTAGAAGCCCTAAGAAAATCGTTATGAGGAATTCTGTTGGCTATAGTGCCCAGGGAACCATGTCACTGCCTGCTAAACGAGACAGTATTTACCCAATGTCTGGCACATAATGGCTGCTCTTTAATTACTGGCTGCCCTTCCTTGGAGCTTGGCATATAGTAAGCACTCAATAAATGGAAGCTATTACTATAAGAGGTAACCTCTATATATTCAGATTTGACAGTGGAGCAAAGGAAGAACGTGGGCTCAGGTGTTTCTAGTTATCCAAACTGGCAAAATGGACCAATAATCACTTGTGGGACAGAAAGTTGGATGTTGAAGCAGATCAGAAATAAGATTTTCAGGACAACACAGGGATTTGGTATATGCGTGTAAATAGGGTGTTGGGGTCAGCACCTGCCTTTCTCTCCAGAGGGAGCAGAGAACGCCTAGGTGGCTCAGTCAGTAAAGCATCCGACTCTCTCTTTTCTTTTCTTTTTTTTTTTATGTTTATTTATTTTTGAGAGACAGAGCATGAGCAGGGGAGGGGCAGAGACAGAGGGAGACACGGAATTTGAAGCAGGCTCCAGGCTCTGAGCTGTCAGCACAGAGCCTGACACAGGACTCAAACCCATGAACTGTGAGATCATGGCCTGAGCTGAAGTCAGATGCTCAACCTACTGAGCCACCCAGGCGCCTTGCGTCTGACTCTTGATTTTGGCTCAGGTCAGGAGCTCATGGGTTCCTGAGTTTGAGTGTCATATCAGGCTCTGTGTGGAGCCTGCTTAGGGTTCTCTCCCTCTCTGACCACTTCTCCCCACCCCGCCCTCTGCTTGTGCTGGCACACATGCTCTCTCTTTCAAAATAAATAAACTTAAAAAAAAGAGAGAGAGAGAGAGCAGAGAGACAGAGCTAAAGATGGGAGGGGGAAGATGTGATGTCACCAGGGTTCACTCATAAAGTGGATACAGGGATGATATCCTTGAGCATGCTCCAGGATTGGTTCCAAGCATTCCATTTCATCCATACCTTACCATCTGAGCATCTGGGACACCAGTTCAAGAGCCTTTGGGGTCCACATTTTCTGTATCCTGTTCAGCTCCTGGTGATGAGTTCTCATTGCCCAGGACCATCCAAACCCTACTAGGTGCTCCTCACATGTTCAACAAAATCTACTAGCTGTCTGATCACTCTAGTATCACTCTGTTTCTAGTGTCAACCTGCTGGTAAGGAGATCAACTCCCAAGCACAAGCTCATTTCTCCTTCCACTGGAAACTCCTAGGACCGGGCATGGCTGAAATCAAGAGTCAGATGCTTAACTGACTGAGCCACCCAGGCCACCTAATGTATCAAGCAAGCTTTAGAATTATCCTTGTGCTATCTTTAAAAAATGGGTAACTTACCCTCTTATTTTGTGGTATTGAATGCCCATCAATAGGGAATGCTTGAATAATGGGAGATCTAGCTTAAATCTCAATATCCATCAAGACAAATGGTTGGATAGACTGCTCTCTACTATGGAATACTATGTAATTATTAAAGAGAATTAGTTACATAGATATACTTACTGACCTGGAGTGATGGCTAAGAGGTGTTGACGAGTGAGAAGAATAAGGTCCAAAGAACTTTTTATCATATGAACCAATTTTCTATAGAAACAAATGATGAAAAACCCCTTCCCATATATATATATATATTTTTTTATTTTATATTATATTTATTTATATTTATATATATATATATATTTTTTTATTTATTTCTAGGAGAGAGAGAGAGAGAACAGCGTGAACAGGGGAGGGTCAGAGAGAGAGGGAGATACAGACTCTGAAATAGGCTCCACGCTCTGAGCTGGCAGTCAGCACAGAGCCCGACACGGGGCTCGAACCCACGAACCGCGAGATCATGACCTAAGCGAAAGTCAGACGCTTAACCGACTAAGCGACCCAGGCGCCCCACCCCTTCCCATATATTTACATATGTTTGCGTACGATTGTATGAGCATATGAAAATATGTGGACAGATTTATAGCAGGCTGTTAACACAGAAAAGATGGAGAGAGGAAAGATAGGGGGAAAAGATTTAAACAGAAGAGAAAAATGTGCATATAAGTGAGGTATAGAAGAATAAATTCCATTAGAGGTTGTGGCATGTTGATCATGTACATATATTATCTTTTCCCCTTCCCTGAACCATGTGAAAATTCTAGGAAAGAGCTAATTTTATAAATTTTCAAAGACAAAGAGGAAACACCAGTGGACAAAAGAGGTGAACACATTTTAAAAGCCAAAGAGGAAGGAGGACTAGACAACTGGCTCAGGCCAAATGGAGGAACTTGCATCTGAGTGCTGCAGAAGGGAATGAGACAAGAAGGAAGACAATGGCTCATCAGAATCTTTTAAAGAACAGGGTCTTAAAGGTATCAGGTGTTGGGGGAGGTAATATAAACAAAAGAGCTGAAGGGGGTGTGGTAAAGTGAAAGTCTACATATGGAATGTTGGGAACCTTAGCCTCTTTTTCCCTGCTCTAATCTCAGAATGCTGGCACCCAAGCCCCGGGGTAAGACCTCCAGATTCCGACATTTAAGAGTCCCCTGATAGGGCAAGTTCATCATTGGCCTGAGCCCCTATATTAAAGTCTGATGATCAATAAGATCTATCTACACAGAGTATTTAATCAGCTTTTTAAGACCTCATTCTTTAAAACATTTTTTTCAATTAAGTTTTTCATTTTGATTCCAGTATAGTTAACATACTGTGCTATATTAGTTTCTACATTAGATGTACAATATCGTGACTCAACACTTCCAAACATTACTCAGTGCTCATCATGATTAGGACCTCATTCTTAAAGTATTCTCAGATAGCCAAAGAGTATCAGATATTTAAGAAGGGTTTCCTGTATGAGAAATAGACTGAAACTTAAAAATTTAAAATAATGCTCTTGAAGAAAATAAGGCAATGCTGGGAACAGAATAAAATTAAAACAAAATTATAATACTTTCAAAGAGATAAGAGACAACATGGACAAGGACAGGATACTGTGGTATAACGAGCAAGCAGGGAATAAAAATAAACCTTGGCAGTAAAAAATTCCAGAGAAGGGTTGGGTGGCTGAATTCAGGAAATTTCTCTGAAAGTAGAATAAACACAAACAGAAATGAGAGAAAATATATGAATATTTAGAAACCAACTCAGGAAATCAAAGTATGATTAACTGGATTTCCAGACTACAGTTATACTGGAAACAGAGGGGAAGAAATTAAGAATAAAAAAAAACCCACTCCAGAACTAAAGGATACATATTTCCAAATTAAAAACATTCATTGAATGGCCTGAAGAAAAGGCCCAGACCAAGGCCCAACATCATGAAACTTTTGGAATACCAGGAATAAAAAGAAGAACCTGTGTTTCCAGAGAGGGAAAAAAAATAGGTGCCATACAGAGAGTCAGGAAGGCATTGGCTTTCTTAGCATCTGTACGGTTTGCTAGAAGGCAACAAATCAATGCCTTCAAAATTCTAAGGGAAAATTATCTTTAAATCCATGATTTTTATACCCAGCCAAATTAATCAAAAAAGTGTGAGGGTATATATGTATATATATTTCCCTCGTATCCTTATACATTTTCTTAGGAAACTGCAGGACAATATGTTCCAGCAAAATGAGGTAGTTAAGCTCTGAGAAGGAAATCACAGGGTCCAGGACACGGGAACTATAAGCAGGACAGATAATCTAGTATGATAGTTGTGCCTTGGGCCAAGTCCCGGTCCGAGCTGGAGAATGCAGGGTTCCAGGAGGGAGTTCTCTGGGGGATGAGGGAATGAAATGGATGGAATATCTGATGTTTGAGGAAAACAATGCATGACAAATCCAACAGAAAAAACTGACTAGTTATGTGGAAAATTATGGAAGATAAAGAATTAAAGGAATTATCATCTCAGAGGGGAAAATACTTACTTGGTATAAACACCGTGGATTTCACTGAAATTATGACGTAACTACAATGGGTACATTGGGAGAGGCAGTGGGAGGAGAAGTGTAAGAAATAAAAATTTTTATCTGTTATGAGTCAATAGGTAATATCTAAAATTGACAAGTCAAGAAAAACAGTATAAGTACATTTAGAAATGTACAGGAAAATGCCAGAAAGAAAAACACTAGGGGCACCTGGGGGGTTCAGTCATCTGAGCGTCCAACTCTTGATTTTGGCTCAGATCATGATCCCAAGGTCATGGGATCAAGCCCCATGTAAGTTCTGTGTGGATTATGGAGTTTGCTTAAGATTTTCTCTCTCTCCCTCCTACCTTGCCTGCCTGTGCTTGTGTGCTCCCACACATGCACATGCTCTCTAAAATAAAAACAAAACAGAAAACTAAAAGAAGTATACGTGATCATCTCTGGGAAACAGTTTTAGGGAGTGAGGGCTGGGACAGAGATCCAATGGTTTTGGTTTTAAATGTCTTAGTATCATTTTAAAAGTATCACCATATATCATACGTGTTGCAGAAGCAAGCACAGGATAACCACATATTAGCTAAGAATTAATTAAAAGACAGACTTTTATTCAGGACATTACTCCAAACAAAAGAAGGGATTAAACGGTGAGATAAACAAAAGAAAATATTAATTTGTTTAGGGGAAGGAATAGCAGACTTTTTCCTATTAATTTCCATGTAGAATTTCCTTTGTATGATGTCTTAAATGATGTAAAAAATGCATTCAAGGTCTTTTTTTTTTTTAAATGTTTATTTTTTTTGAAAGAGAGACAGTGAGAGTCATAGAGGGGCAGAGAGAGAGAGGGAGGGAGACACAGAATCTGAAACAGGCTCTAGGCTCTGAGCTGTCAGCACACAGCCTGATGTGGGGCTCGAACTCATGACCTGGGAGATCATGACCTGAGCTGAAGTCAGATGCTTAACCAACTGAGCCACCCAGACCAGGTGCCCCAAGGTCTTATTTGAATGCTACCGAGACAGGTCTTGTATTCTCTTCCAACAAATCATCCCAAATTTCTTTACTTCAAATGCCCACTTAAAAAAATTAGTTGGATCAGAATATTATTAATGAGCGTCTTGCTTGTGAATGGTATTTCCTGCAGAAATCTGAGAGGGAGAATGTTGGTGAGCAAGATTGCACTGGTTACGGCTAACATTTATTGAGTTCTTCTTTTGTGCTGGGCATCATGCTGAGCACTTTATACATGTATCTCATTTAATCTTTATAATAGTCCAATGAAGTAAGTACCATTATCCCATTTAAAAAAGTGTTTATTTCTGAGAGAAAGAGAGAGAGAAAGGCAGACAGAGAATCCTAAGCAGGCTCTGTGCTGTCAGAGCAGAGTTCAATGCAGGGCTTGACCGCACAAACCAGGAGATTGTGACCTGAGCTGAAATAAAGAGTTGGATGCTTAACCGCTTAAACAACTGAGCCACCCAGGCTTAGTCCTATTTTTACTGATGAAAAAAAACCCTGAGGGACAGAGAGGTCAGCTAAGTGGCCCAAGATCCCATAGAGCTGACATTTAAACCCATGTAGTTTTGCTCAGAATCCATGCTTTTTTTTTTTTTTTTTAAAGTTTATTTGAGAGAAACTGAGATAGCGCGCGTGGGTGAGGGACAGAGAGACGTAGACAGAGAATCCCAAGCAGGCTCCATGCTCAGCATGGAGCCCAATGTGGGGCTTGAACCCACGAAACTGTGAAATCATGACCTGAGCAGAAACCAGCAGTCGGGCACTTAACTGACTGAGCTACCCACGCGACTTCCAAATCCATGCTCTTAATCACTGCTATACTGTCTAAATAATAAAAAAAGGAATGCCTACAACAGGTAAGCAAGTATTCTCTATCCATAGTGGTAAAGGTTAAAAGGAATAAATTTATTCCACTATGTTTAACTGTGTGCATGTACTGAAGCTTGCCAAGTGCCTGATAAAGAAAAGTGGGCTCCGAAGTCACATACTGCTTTGATTCTCAGCGCCGCATTCACTAGCTGTGTGACCTTTGGCCACCAGCATGTAATCATGTGGCCTGGCAGTTGCTGTGAGTGTGGAATGAAGCTAGCATGTTAGCCCCGGGCAGGGTGCCTGCCACAAAGCTACAGGTGAATGTTAGTGCCTTGTACCTTACAAAGCCACAGCCCATGTAGTCGGCTGTTTTCACTCACTCACATGTTATCTGCTGTCCCCATGACCCTGTGAGGGGAGGATCTTTTATACGCAAGAACATTGGTCCATAGCAGTGAAGTGGACCCAGGGCTGCAGAGCGGGTGAGCAGGGAAGCCTGACCCAGAGACCAGGTCTTCTGACACAGTACTGCCACGTGCTAAGTCTTGCTGTGAGCAGTAAGAGTGAAGAGCTGGGTTTGATGGCCAAGGAACCTGTTAACTGTGCTGGGGCCACAGTCAGCAGTGACCCCAGCCCTGACTGCCAGAAGGCCTATACCATGTAAAAACATCCACAGAACACAACTTTTTATACCAGGATAGAGGCATGGCAACCAGAAGATAAGGGTTACATGTAACAGTTTTTCTACCACAAGTCAAAACCACAAAGTGCTCAGGAAAAAAAATTGTGACACAACACACATCCTGTCTCTAAAGTCGTGTGTTAACACATACTGACCAAAGCCAAATCACTGTCTTTCCCTGAGCGCTTTCCTCTGGGGTAGCAGTCATGGCAAACCTGTGAGAAAGTCCAGGCAGGGGGAAGGGCCAACCAGCAGGCTGTCCAGGGAAATGCAATTACTTATGGTTTCTCCAGTATCGATTTCTGTGGGGAACTGAAGAGTCATCTGGGTTTTCAGGTGCTAAACCCAGGAAGCCAGAAATAGTGCTATGCCTGGTGTTAGTTTATCGTTTTTCAAGCGGAGCTAACCATTCATTCATTTATTCAACTTTCAGTCCACAAATATCTATCAAGCCCCCACATCCCGTGCTTGCAGCCTAGGCTAAGAACAGAATAGGTGTGCAGAAGGCCCCACTCTGTCTTGGGAGAGAGTCACTGAACGATAACTCCAGCCAGGCTCTGGATAGACATTTGTATCTGGAAAGTGGTACGGACATATTTTGAGATGGTTCATCCAGCTCTTTCATTGTGGAAGTGAGGAAACCCGGGCGCAGGCCGCCTATGTTGCCAAAGCCTGCAGAGATTCTAAAAGTGAAGTCAGGTTGCAAATTTGGGTGCTCTGTGGCCAAGTTTCCGTGGCCTCCCCTCCCCTCACTATACTGTGTCCCATCCAAAAACACCCGTGGAGGCAGAGAAATCTGAAGGGTGTTGTTTCTTTCTTTTTAAAGGAACTAGTCAATGAAGAAGGGAAGCTGTTTGTTCATGGAGATGAGTAGTCTGTGAGCCAGGTGTCCATGTAGAGGCAAGATGGAGGGAAGGAAGAACACAAGAGATGGCAAACAAATCTGGTTCATAATTATCTGTCTCCAGCCCTGCTCCTCACTTTCAGTAGCTTCCCACTGAGCAATTAAGGTCAAACACGTTTAGTCTAGCTCTTACACCAGACCAGAATGGAGTCCCTACCTCCCTTTCTAGCTTCTTCTCTCACTTCCCTGCCACACACCCCCTCTGCGGCAGCCGCACAGTTAGTTTATCCTGCTCACCCAAGGGCCTTGGCTCAGCCTCCTCCCGCCTCCTGGACTGCTCCCACCACCCCTCGGGGCTGCCCAAATGTCTTGTCTGCCCTTAAGAACCTCCCAGCCGGAAAAGAGTTTTTCTTTTCCCTGGAATTCCATACACTCTCCGGTTGCACAAGAAGCACTTGCTACAGGCTGCCTTGCACCATTAGTTAGCACCCTTAAGCCTCTTCGCCCTCCTAAATGATTGGAGTCCCTGCACATTAGGGTCCCCGGGGTGTTTGTGCATTGTTTCAGTTCAGAGTAACAGTACTATCTTGTAGTTTGCAGGAAGCTGGCACACACAAATTCTCTAGGTAGAACAGCTCTATACCAAGTCTGTGGGAAGGATCTGCTGAGCATGTGTCCCCTGCTCTGCCTAAAAGCAGGACTCACAAGGACATTTCCCAACATCATTCACATTTAAAATAAAATTCTTCTAAATCGTCACTCACTGTCCACTCTCTTTTGGCAAATACCCCGACATTAGATAAGGAGAAATATCTATGGTTGTTTCACATCCTCTGACTCAGATACTGGGTCAGAGGTGGTGGAGGGGAGGGGGCTGAGGAAACCAGAGAGAAAAGGAGGAAAGAGAGGCAGTTTTGAGGGGAGAAGCCGTGGTTTTGCTGTTTGTTTTTTTTCCCCTTAAGATAGTCCTCCCCAGAAGGCTACCGGCCGGGTGGGTGTGTCACTTCCCGAGGGCACATTGGGGGTACTACTTGACAGGTCCCAACTGAGCGGGGGTGGCGCGGTGATGGAGGAGGAGCTGGAAGGGCGATGTCTTCTTAATCCTCTGCCCAATCTTTAGGGGTCTGCGCCCCTGGGGAGGTGTCGCCTAGCTGTCCGGAGTCGGCCCGCTGCCCTCCGTACAACTGTCCCCGTCTCACCGCTCTGGTCCCTCGGCCCCCGCAGGCCGTCCGGGCCCCAGCGCAGAGCTCCAGGAACAATGGGTCCCTCCTGAGGGTAGCGGGGGCCCCAAGCTCCGCACTGCCGCCCCCTAATCAGGTTGCCGGGCGGGGGGTAGGGGGCTGGTGCGGCTCCTTTGAGGGAAGCTCCCGAGGTCCGGACGGGTCTCCTGAGCACCGGTCCTGGCCCGCCCCGGCACCATGCGGATTTGCAGGGCGCACGGCGTGGAGGCCACTAGGGTCCAGTCCCCGCTCCTCCGAAGGCCTCCCCCCACCTCTCTTTCTGGCCGGGCCCCGCGCCTCCTTCGGCTTCCCCGAACCGTGGGCCCCGGCGGCGGCGGCGATCCCGCCTCGCGCCCGGGACGCCGGGTCGGGTTGTGCAACACAAGCCACGCGAACTTTTGTCCCGCAAACTGCCTCCGCTCTCGGGTCCACCGCGCGACTCCCACCGCTCCGAGTGTCCTTCCGAGCGCGCCCACTCTGAGCCCCCAGCGCAGACTTCCCGCCTGCCCGGCCCGGGGCACCTCGTTCGCCGCCGCCGCCCCTGTCTCGCCCTCGCGCCCCAGTAACCTCCGGGCGCGTCGGGGTCTCACCTGCTGGGAGCAGACCGGCACCGGGTGGTCCAGGAGCCGTGGGGAGGCGCGAACCGAGGCCAGCTCGCTCAGAAGCAGGGGCAGCAGTAGCCGCCCCAGCAGGGGCCCCAGGACTACGGGCGGCCCGCGGCGCGGAGTCCCCATGGCCCCGCACTGTCGCGGAAGGCTCGCGGCCCGCGGCGGGGGCGCTGCGAGGTGCCGGCCCTGGGCTCTGCCTTCCGCTGAGAAACTCCGAGTCTCCTCGTCTTCGCCCGCTTCCGGCTTCCAGCGGTCTAGGGGGCGGGCCGCCGAGGGGCCGGGCTCCGGCGCGACCGGCGCTTCGCTGGGCCCTCCTCCAGCTGTGCGTCCAGGTGCGCGCTCCTCCCCGCGCTCCCGGGGCCGGCGCTCGGCTCACAGGCACTGGCGTCCCGCCGCCCCGCCCCCACCCCCGCCCCTCCTTGCTTTCGGCTCCAGGCAGCTCGCAAATTTCAACTCCGTGCCTACCCGCCCGCCAGGGTGCTGGGCTTTAGTTCTTTCCCGCGTTGCCCGCCCCCCTCGTCAGCCTTTTCTTAGTTTTCTTCTCTGTCTCTGGACGTCAGCCCCCAGCTCGAGACTCCAAGGAAGTGCGATTTCTTAGTCCCTGTTCCTCTACTCTCACCCCTGGCCGCTCCGTTGTCTGGCTCTGCTCTGATTTTGTTTCTCAGGCAGGGGTTGCTGCCGGCTCCGACGCATTTCTCAGTTGGATCCCGGGGGAGGAGGTAGGAGTAGTGATTTCCCACATAGTTGGCACCAACTCTGGGAGACTGAATTCTTGGCGGGGGGCGGGCAGGCACCCGGTTTCGGGCCGTTCTGCGTGTTCACAGCGCCGAAGACAGCTGTATTTCCCGAAATTTACTCCACGTCCACTGGATGACGGCCATTGCAAACACAGCTCCTTAGCCTCCCTCCCTAACGAGCCATCCTCTGGAGGAGTGCTGACTGCATGCTTTTCGATCCGGACTCCCCAGACCACCCCACGGTGGGGCCACATCTCCCCTCCCCTGGCTCCTGCTACTGCCCGGCCGGGCTCGCGGCTTCCAGCCTCTGCCTTCAAGGTTTCACCCTAACCGCTCCTGGCACATTGGCCTTTCGCAAACTGCATTTCGTATCCCCTTCCAGCGTTTCCCCTGCACCCACCGTCCCCCGCATTTCCCTCCTGGTCAAGTCTAAACGCCTGGCCTGGCCTTTGAAGCCCACGGAATCTAGACGCACTTAGCTTTTCCTTGTGTTTCCTACCCATGGGCTGGAGCTCCCAGTCTGGGTCGGTGGAGTTTTCATTGCCCGAGGCAGCAGCCATCCTTACCGCTGCTTACGACCCCTAGCGTCTACCTCTGCTAGCCCGCCACCACCCAATAGACCCCTGCTAAGTTAGGCCTCAACTTAGGCCTGCTCTCCGAACATCTTTACCTGTTTCTTTCTTTTTAATGACTATTTATTTTGAGAGAGAGAGAGCACGAGGCACGAGTGGAGGAGGGGTGGAAAAAGAGAATCCCAAGCAGGCTGGATGCTCCAAGCCCATCTGGGGCTTGATTTCAGCTACTGGGAGATCACGATCTGAGCTGAAATCAAGAGTCTGGATGCTTAACCAGTGGAGCCACCCAGGCGCCCCTTTACTTGTTTATTTCTGAAAGAATCCTGGAAAATTCTGCATCCTCTCACCCATTTTTAAAAATCTTTACTTTTGAGAGAGAGAGCGCGCGCGAGCGAGCTAGCGTGTGAGAGCAGGGGAGGGGCAGAGAAAAAGAGAGGGAGACACCATCTGAATCAGGCTCTAGGCTGGGATCTGGTCAGCATGGAATCTGGTGCAGCGCTGAAACTCACCAACAGTGAGATCATGACCTGAGCAGAAGTCCTGTGCTGAAGTCAGAGGCTTAACAGACTGAGCCTCCCGGGTGACACCCTCTCACCCATTTTTAAGATGATGCTTAAGGGGCGCCGGGGTGGCTCAGTCTGTTGAGCGTCTGGCTGTGGCTCAGGTTATGATCTCACAATTTGTCCTCTACCTTTCTCAAAAATAAAGAAGCATTAAAAAAAAAGATGACACTTAAAATATTTTTTCCTGTACTTAAGCAGATGTAGAGGATATAATTATTATTAAAATTTGACATTTGTAGCAGGCAGCTTCTGAGATGGCTACCATGATCCCACCTCCTGGTATTCACATCCTTTTATATCTCCCTCCCCTTGAATGTGGGCTAAGCCTAATGCCTTGATTCCAACAATAAAATAAGAGTAGAATAAGACAGACGTGATGCGATGTCACTTACAAGATTAGGCCACAGAAAGACCATGACTTCTGATTGTTTGGCCTCTCTGGGTTGCTGTGAGCTGCTCTGTGGAGAGGCCCACGTGCCAAGGAACTGAGAAAGTGCTCCGGAGGGTCAGCAGCCAGTAAGAAATTGAGGCCCTTATTTCATAATTATAAGAATTATTCCATAATTGATCAAACTAAAGTAAACATGACATATTTTGATAAGTAATTATTAAACAATAACAAACTTATTTGAAATTCACTTCTTATGAGACAAATAAGTTTTTTCCTCGTGTATCTGTGGACAAATACTGCTGATTCACAGAACGAGACTGCACTCAGCATTTTAAATATATTACATGTAAGCCTTGAAAACTGTTTACATGAATAATTATGATACTAGGTTCGTCATAATCATGTTACTCAATTCCTTGAACCCCTTCTGAGTTATATGCCCTAAATTATATAGCTATCTGTCACCAAATATTTTCAGTGGTTTGGCAGCCGACAACTTGACTGGGTCCTCTTTCAGTTTTGGTAATGGAATACTTGGAACCCTTCTGACTTGAAAACAAGATGTCATTAGAATCCTATTAGACACCAGTATTCAGGGAGATTCTTTTGTTTAGTGCCTGGGAAATTTTTACACTCTCAAGGCTGGTGAGAGGTCTACTTTTCTTTTAAACGTGGGAGAAGGGCAAATATGAAAAAGAAGTGGGCAAGGAGAAGATGCCACCCATACTCGGCCCCTCTTCCCAGGCAGGTAAGTTCTTAGAAGAGGACAGAGAGATGTTATGGGTTCTAGAAACCCATTTTCTTCAACCTGGGATCAGCAAACCTTTTCTGTAAATGGCCAGTTAGTAAAGAGCTTAGGTTTTGCCATATGGCCTCTATCCCAGCTCTTTAACTCTGCCCGTGTGGCACAAAAGCCGCTATACCAAATTATGGAAAGAACCCAGATGTCCATTAACTGATGAATGGATAAAGAAGATGTGGTTTATATATACAATGGAATACTACTCGGTGATGAAAAAGGCATGGAATCTTGCCATGTGCAACAATGTGGATGAAACTGGAGGGTATTATCATAAGTGAAATAGGTCAGTCAGAGAAAGACAGATACATGTTTTCACTCCTATGTGGGGCTTGAGAAACTTAACAGAAGACAATGGGGGAAGCGAAGGAAAAAAAATAATTACAAACAAAGAGGGAGGCAAATCATAGGACACTCTTAAATACAGAGAACAAACAGAGTTGATGGCAGGGTTGGGAGGGAGAGGGGAAAATGGGTGATGGGCATTGAGGAGGATACTTGTTGGGATGAGCACCGTGTGTTATATGTAAGTAATGAGCCATAGGAATCTACTTCCGAAGCCAAGAGCACACTGTATTCTCTGTATGTTAGCTAACTTCAAAATAAATTATTAAAAAAAAAAACCAGTATAGACAGTATGTAAACCAAGGGATGTGCCTGTGTTCTAGTAAAACTTTATTTATGGACACTTACATTTGAATTTCACATAATTTTTACATGTGCCCAAGTACTATTCCTCTTTTGATATTTCCCCCCATTATTTAAAAATGTAAAATCCATCTTAGCTCCTGAGGTGGTAAAAATCAGGCAGCCCACCAGATTTGGGCTGTAGGCTCTAGTTTGCTGACCCTTGCCCTGAAGCATCCATAGAGACACTGCTCCTTGGGAATGTGTATTCTGGTTTGAACTCTCCATCTTGGTTTTCAACCCTGGCTACATATGAGAATCACAAGAGTTGCTTTAAAAACTACCAGTGCCCTGTCCCACCCTCTTCGTATTGATTTAGTTGATCTGGGATAGAATCCAGGTATTAGCTTTTTTTTCCCTTTCTTTTAGAGTTTCCCAGGTGATTTTAATGTTGCAGCCAGACTTGGATCACTATTCTAATTGCCAGAGGCTCTTACACAGCTCTCAGGCATGAGGCTGCTCTGTGCTTCACTTACAGTGTTTTCATCCAGTAGAAAACATCACCATTATAAGGTAAAGTGCAACTTAAAAGATTATAAAATGTAAAAAAAGTGGGTGTCTTCAGTTTAACAGAATCTCACCTACAGGACTTCCTTACAGCAAGGATCCTGGCTTTCCCACCACTGTGTTCCTCTCACCCTTCAGTGCTCTACTAGGTGCACCATGTTGAATAAATACTGAATGAACCATTATGCTGCTTTGCGTATTGCACATTCTCTGAGCTCTTACTTTTTTTCTTCCCTTCTCTGCATAATTCTGAGGGAATAGTAGATGCCTCAGGAAACATTTTTGTATTTATTGATTATGAAAGGATTGATAGGCTGATATCAGGAATTAGAGTCAGGCAGCAACTGAAATGTGGTGGTGTCTTTGCCTATGGATAAAGAGAAGCCACGGCTCCTACTCCTGGATGATGAGAGATGGGTCAGAGTGGTTTTTGCCATGAGGAAGATGGGATAGAGTCGGGAGATAAGGAAATAGTCTCTGAAAGGTATTCATCTATTATCTCCCTGTATTCTCTATTAGTGTATAATCTCAATGAAGGAAGGTCTGGGAGTCACTTTATGCCTGTGTCTAGAAAGCATCTGTCTCATAGCAGATGATCAACAAATACATTTTGAATAAGCTATTAGGTAAATGTGCCCACTGAGGCTTACTAAAGCCTGAGAGAGGTTTTTGTATGTGGAAAAGTTATTTGTAACATTGGTGTTTTAATTATCATTCACTTATACTGAGTTACGAAATTTAAGTCCTACTTTTTCTCAAGCTTCTAATTTCAACTTACAAATCTTGCTAGTCCATTTATTAATCTAGTAATATTTATTTAAAATAAGAACAATCACCGTTACTTGTTCTTTGATTCATGTACAGTTAACTCATAAATGTAAAATTAAATAGTTTTTAAATATTTAAGACTGTTCAAAACCTGATTATATTTTCTTAGACATTTCAAACCATATCACAAATTTTATGTGTCAACTTGTCTCAAATATTTCTTTTTTTTTAATATTTTATTTATTTTTGAGAGAGAGATAGAGACATCATGAGCAGGGGAGGGTCAGAGAGAGAGGGAGACACAGAATCTGAAGCAGACTCCAGGCTCTGAACTAGCTGTCAGAGCCTGATGCGGGGCTTGAACCCATGAACCATGAGATCATGACCTGAGCTGAAGTTGGCCGCTTAACCGACTGAGCCACCCAGGCGCCCCTGTCTCAAATATTTCTAATGCTGAGCAAGTAGACTTATAAATTTAACAAAATATTTCTAAACATTTAAACAACACTTGCAAATCTAATTGTTAACAAATTATAGAAGGTTATTGCAGCAATGGCTCATATCCTGATTTGTTCATACCTTCTTGAGTAACCCTCTTGTACACTTACTCTGTGCTTGGTCATTGGAATTTCTTTGACCAATGGGACCATAGCATATGTGACACACTGTGGCTTTCTCTCTCTTGCGGTATTTGGAATCCTTAAAATCCCACATGAGGAAGCCCTGGCTAATTATTGGAGGATGAGTGACCATGTGGAACAGAGACCAGTGGACCAACAGCCTTTCAACCACCTGACATGAACCATTCAGCTTGACCATTCAGTACCAGCTGGAACCAGACCAGACCAGAAAAGCTGTTCAGTTGACCCACAGAATGAAGAGAAATAATAAGAGAGAATTCAAGTCACTAAGTTTGGGATGTTTCAATGCAGCAAAAGCAAACTGATATTTAAACTGAAATTATTCTTTAAAAAAATTTTTTTAATGTTTATTTATTTTTGAGAGACAGAGATAGGGCACAAGCGGGGGAGGGGCAGAGAGAGAGGGAGACAGAATCGGAAGCAAGCTCTAGGCTCTGAGTTGTCAGCACAGAGCCTGATGTGGGGCTCGAACTCACAAACCATGAGATCATGACCTGAGCCAAAGTTGGACGCTTAACTGACAGAGAAACCCAGGTGCCCCTAAACTGAAATTATTCTTATTTGTAATAGAATAATTTGGCCTTTTCAGGCCAAGCTTTTTTCCTTGAAACCTGGACATCCATCTGCTTTATAATAGAATCTCTTTCATAACTTTTGTGTTCCTGATTTGAGTTGGTGAGGTAATGAACCCTACATCCAGATTGTAACTTATTCCTTTTTTCCTGTTTGTTTGGATTCCACACTCTTCTAATATTTCACTTTCTTTTATCAACTCTCATTAAAAAGTTTTTTTTTTAATGTTTATTTATTTTTGAGAGAGAGAGAGAGACAGAGCATAAACTAGGGAGGGGCAGAGGGAGAGGGAGACACAGAATCTGAAACAGGCTCCAAGCTCCAAGCTGTCAGCACAGAGTGCAACAATGGCTTGAACCCACAAACTGTGAGATCGTGACTTGAGCTAAGTCTGATGCTTACGTGACTGAGCCACCCAGGCTCCCCTCAACTCTCACTTTAGAGTCATTTGTAGGGGTGCCTGGGTGGTTCAGTTGGTTAAGCATCTGACCTGACTTCAGCTCAGGTCATGATCTCATGGTTTGTGAATTAGAGCCCCACATCAGGTTCTGTGCTGGCAGTGTGGAGCTGGGAGCCTGCTTCGGATCCTGTGTCTCCTTCTATCTCTGCACCTCCCCAACTCATTCTCTCTCTCTCTCTCTCTCTCTCTCTCTCTCAAAAATAAATAAACGTTAAAAAATTTTTTAAGTCATTTGTAGATGTCTCCCCAACAGTCAATGGGCCAATTATCTTTTTAACTGTAAAGTTTGATCTTTTTAAATAAATAAAAAATAAAATGTATTTAATAATTTCTTGATATAATAAACAATGCTAGTGTAATACAATTAATATTAATACCAAGGTGATAAGAAAGAGAATAACATGATTATCATTAAGATCCTACATAATCACCCTTTTCATGAGTTGAAATTTTCTTCTAGGATATTTTATGTTTTTTTCCTTCTGGAATACCATTATAGGCTGATGATTTTTCTCATATTTGTTCCAATGAAATATAATGATGTTTACTTTTTCACTCAAATCATAGTATCTCAGCCAGGGAAACATCCTTTAAATTTGCCCTTGTCTCCTCAGTGTAAGCCCAGATGGTCTGAAGCATCTCATTTTCTGGGAATAAGGTATTTCAGGCAACAAAGGTGGAATTAGCTACTTTTCACCAAGCTTTGATTATTTCAGTGGTGTGTTAGAAACCCCATTCAGGGGCACCTGGATGGCTCAGTCGGTTAAGTGTCCGACTTCAGCTCAGGTTATGATCTCACAGTTCGTTGGTTCGAGCCCCGCATTGGGCTCTGTGCTGACAACTAGCTCAAAGCCTGGAGCCTGCTTCAGATTCTGTGTCTCCCTCTCTCTCTGACCGTCCCCTGCTCATGCTGTCTCTATCTCTCTCTCAAAAATAAATAAAATATTAAAAAAAAAAAAGAAACTCCATTCAGTTTTCTCAGGGTACATTCGAATAGTTCTATATATGTCTGAAATGGGTGATTTTCCTGTGGACCATTTTTTAAAATATGTATTTTTAATGTTTATTCATTTTTGAGAGAGAGAGAAAGAGAGAGAGGGAGAGAGAGAGTATAAATGGGGGAGGGGCAGAGGGAGAGGGAGATACAGAATCTGAAGCAGGTTCCAGGCTGTGAGCTGTCAGTACAGAGCCCGACACGGGGGTTGAACTCACAAACTGTGAGACCATGACTTGAGCCAAAGTTGGAATCTTAACCGACTGAGCCACCCAGGTGCCCCTCCATTTCTATTTCTAAGAGGACTTAGAATTAGAGCAAGAAAACGCTATTGCAAAAAAAAAAAAAATTTTTTTTTTAAGGTATCCAGTCCAGGCATTGTTATGCTGAAGTCCATGATAGGTTCTAGGAAGTTTATAAACACTCAGACATAATTTGCAAAATGTTCATGTATTTATGACTTTTCCTAGAAAGAGAATTCATAAATTTCCTCAGATTCTTGAGTTTTCGTATTACCAAAACAAAATAAAACCACCAGCAGCACCACAACTAAACCAGAACACTGATTTAGTTTAATCTTGCTCCTTAGCAATAAGTAAACTGATAAAGTAAATCACTTGCTTGAAATCACAGTCTATGGCAGAGCTGAGGTTAGAGAGAGGCAGAGTAGGTGATCATTACATCCAGAGATGATTACTAAGTTATATTTGAAAAGGGGAACTTTGAGATTTTGGGAGAAATTGTGCAAAATGAGTCAAAAGAATCAGAGGCTTAGAAATGATTCCTATTCCTGAAAGACAGAGAAAAAGATGTAATGAGAGGTACAGAATTATGTGTAAGTGCTTGTCAATAACATGGCTAGAGGATAGTGGTCACTGAGAGAAAATAAAATATGAAAACATTTGCAGAATATTTCTCAGTCAAAGTCCCAGCAGGCTTTTTCATAGGAATTGAAAAGCTGATTTTATTTTTATTTATTTATTTTCTTTAATGTATTGAATTTTTAATAATGTACTTCTCTTTTTTATAGTTTATTTATTTTGTGTGAGACAGAATGAGCAATGTCAGAGAGAGAGAGAGGGAGAGAGAGGATCCCAAGCAGGTTCTGTGCTGTCAGCACAGAGCCCAATGAAGGGTTTGAACTCACAAACCATGAGATTATGACCAGAACTGAAATCAAGAGTCAGATGCTTAACAACTGAGCCACCCAGGTTCCCTGACAAGCTGATTTTAAAAGTTATATGGAAACTCAAAAGACTAAGAATATCCAAAGCAGTCTTGGAGAAGAATAAACTTGAGGAATTTATCCTACTGGACTTCAAGACATTTTCAAAAGCTATAGTAATCAAAACTGTATTGGTTGGTACTGGCATAAGGACTAAGAAGTCAATGGAACAAGTAGAGATTCCAGAAATCATGCAGACTTACATAACCGATTGATTTTTTAAAAAATGTTTTTATTATTTATTTCTGAGAGATGGAGAGAGACAGCATGAGCAGGGGAGGGTCAGAGAGAGAGGGAGACACAGAATCTGAAGCAGGCTCAGCCTCTGAGCTGTCAGCACAGAGCCCGATGCAGGGGTTGAGCCCACAAACTGTGAGATCATGACCTGAGCTGAAGTCAGATGCCCAACTGACTGAGCCACCCAGGCACCCCTATAGCCATTTGATTTTTGAAAAGGTGCCAAAACAATTCAATGGGAAAAGGAAAGCTTTTTAAAAAAATAATACTGGAACAACTGGGGATCTCTATAGAAAAAAAGTGAACCCCTACCCCTACCTCACACCATATATAAAAATTAATTCAAGAGGGATCATAGATCTAAACATAAAAGTGAAAGCTGTAATAATGGCTCTAGAATAAAACATAGGAGGATATCTTTGTGACTTGGGAAATAGATACAAGTTTCTTAGATAGGATGCAGAAAATAAAACCACAAAAAATATGATAAATGAAATGTCATGAAAATTAAAACCTTCTGTTCAGTAAACACACTGTTAAGAAAATGAGAAGATAAGGCGCACTTGGGTGGCTCAGTGGGTTAAGTGTCTGACTCTTGATTTCGGCTAAGGTCATGATCTCATGGTCATCAGATTTCGTGCTGGGTGTGGAACCTGCTTAAGGTTCATTTCTCTCTCTCTCTCTCTCTCTCTCTTCCCCTCTCCCCCCATTCCTCCCTTGCTTGCATGGTCTCTCTCTCAAAGGGAAAGAAAAGGAAAGAAAATAAGACACAGACAAGGAAATATATTTTGCAAGACATACATCTGAAAAAGAATTGATACTTGGAATATATAAAGAACTTCTTAATAATTAAAAGACCAACTCAATTAAAAAATATTTATTTTGAGAGAGAGCTAGCGCAAGTGGGGGAGGGACAGAGAAAGATGGAGAGAGAAAATTCCAAGCAAGTTCTGTGTTGTCAGTGGGGCTTGATCCCATGAACCTTGAGATCATGACCTGAGCTGAAGCCAACAGTCAGACACTTAACCGACTGAGCCACCAAGGTGCCCCAAAAGACAACTCAATTTTTATAAATAGGCAAAACATTTCAATAGACACTTAACAAATCAATGTATATATGAATAGCCAATAAGCACATGAAAAAGTGCTTACCATCATTATTCATTAGGGAAATACAAATTAAAACCACAATGAAAAGCCACTATATACCTACCAGAATGCTAAAGTTAAGAATACTGACAATACCAAATGTTGGCAAGGATTTGGATTGACCAGAACTTTCATACGTTTTTGGTGGAAATGTAAAAGTATGTGGAAAAAGTTCTAGCAGTTTCTTAGAAACTAAACATACAACTCTTTTGTAGCCCAGCGATTCCATTCTTGGGTGTTTTTCCAAGAGGAATCAAAAACATATGTCCAAAAAAGATTTGTGTAAAAATGTTCATATAAGTCTTATTTATAATGCCCCCAAACTAGAAGCAGTCCAGCTGTACATCAACAGGAGAATGGATAATCAGTGGTGTATTTATAGAATGGTACAAACTATTGATGGACACAATAGCATGAATGAATCTCAAAAGTGTTGGAAAGTGTAGTAGAAGGTGGGCTGGAGCAGTGGGGGCTGAATTCTAGAAGACCTGTTCAATACTTCATCTGCTTTTTTGTCTGTCTGTCCATCCATCCATTCATCCATCCATCCATCCATCCATCCATCAGTCCATCCATCCATCCATCCTTTCCCCCATCCATCCAATCTTTCAGTTAGTTGAGATTTATTGATCCTGACCCATACTGTGCCAGGTTCTGCATTCTGGGGACCCTCAGATGAAGGGATATAGTCTCCACTTTTTCGGAGCTCACTGGGAAGACAGACAATAATTAGATGATAAAAAGAGTAGAACATGCATTAACAGCCCTGTGCTCAGGCTGCTGCAGGAAACTAATTAATATGGATGACTCACTGTTCAGAGAGATGAGGGAAAAGTGCCCCAGGTGCCCCCTGGCTACATATTTATATCACCTCAGTCCACATACGAGGTAATGAATTATCTAGAGTAGTGGCAGTGAACAAGGAAAGGAAAAAATGAAAGAAATCAATCTTTGCAGCATTTTATTACAAAATTTTAAGCTTAAAGAAAAGTTGAAAGCATAATACAACTAAACCTGTATACCCACCACCCCAATTCAATACTTGTTAATGCTTTGTCATGTTCACTTTATCTGTATCTGTGTATGTGGGTGTGTGTTTTTCAGAAACATTTGAAAATTGTAGACAATGATGCTTGGCCCCCAAATATTTCATCAAGCATCTCTGCAGAGTAAGACAGCTCACTGTCAACAGTGAGAATCCCTTTATTACATCTAAGAAAATTAAGACTAACCTCTTAATAATCAGATCACAATCAAATTTCCCCCATTGTGCCCCTACATGCTTTAACCATAGTTTTATTTAAAACCACAGTTCATTCAAGTGTCACATATTGCATGTGGTTGTTATGTCTCTTTAGATCTAAAACAGGCTCCTCACCTTTTAAAATGACATTGAGGGAGTGCCTAGGTGGCTAATTTAGTTAGGTGTTCGACTCTTGATTTAGGCTCAGATCATGAACTCACTGATCGTGGGATCAAGCCCTGAGTTGGGTTCTGCTCTTTCAGCTCAGAGCCTGCTTGGGATTCTCTCTATTCCCTTGCTCACTCACTTTCTCTCTCAAAATAATGAAATAAATTTTAAAAAATGACATTGAATATTACACATTTTTGTATTTGTTTAACAACTTCCTTAAGTGTCTCTTAGCATGATTTTTTTCTATCCCTTATACTTCCTGTATAAAGGTCTGATTTGATTCAGGTTAAATCTTTCTGGCAAGATTATCCCCCAGGCGATGCTGTGTATTTCATATGTTGTCACATCAGGAGACCCAAATAAGCTTGGGTTGTTCTCACTGTTATTTATTTTATTTTTTAATAGTTTTATTGAGGTATTCACAGATCATACAATTCACTCATTTATTTATTTTCTTTTTTGTGTGTGTGTGTGAGAGAGAGAGAGGGTGCAAGTGAGTGAGAGAAAGAAAGAGAGAGAGAGAGAGAGAGAGAAGGGAGGCTCACCCGAAGTGGGGCTGGTCCTCACCTGATGTGGGGCTCGAACTCATAAACCGTGAGATCCTAACTTGAGTCGAAGTCAGATGCTAACAACTGAGCCACCCAGGTGCCCCAATTGATGCTGTTCCGTTGCCCCAGGGCTGCAAAACTACTCCTTTTAACCAACCCTAAGTCTGATCACCTGATTGAAGTGGTGATTGCCTGAGAAGAGAGATATTTTGAATTACAAAGATTTATTGAGCTCTATGAGTCAAGTGCTGCATGGGGCACTAGACTCCGAAAGGCTGCAGGACTGCGAGTTTAAACTCCATGTGACCTTGGAGAATGTGGCCCCAGTGAGGTTGTGGGAATAGAAGTCAGATCCCAAGAAGAATATGGGTGCTGGGGTTGTGGCAGACTTAATTTATGAGGTCACACCACACACACACACACACACACACACACACACACACACACACACACATTATGGGTGACGGGGAGAGAAAGGCAGAGACAGAGGATCCGAGGTAGGCTCTGTGCACACAGAAGAGAGCCCCATGCAGGGCTCAAACTCAAGAACCATGAGTTCCTGAGCCGAAACCAGAGGCTTAGCCAACTGAACCACCGAGGCGCCCCAGTTTATGAGGTCTTAAAATCACAAATCACAGGGAAGCAAGGACTTAGGGGGTGACTTGAAGGGGTAACAGAATAACTCCTAGAGCCATGTTGAGAGGAACTAGAACACAGCCACCCCTTTCCTCTACCTGCATATGGCTGCTCCGCCCCATTGCTCCTTGGCTGTAGTCCTGGGTTTGTATGGAGCAGCTTTCCAGACAAGTTCAGGAAATCAAAAGTCCAGGTGAGAGCAGGTGGGAGTAAACCAGAGGTTGCCAGGTGCAACTGAGCAGCAGGCCCGGGCACAGCTTTCCCAGCTAATTTAATCCTTGAAGCCACCCTGTGAAGTGGGCACTGCACAGATGAGCAAACAAGTTGGGAGAGATTGCTAAGGTCACACAGCAGAGTTTTTGGGTGAACACGAATTGGGTCTATCAGTTTTATTAAATGTTTTTATTTATTTATTTTGGGGGGTAGGCAGAGATAGAGGGAGAAAGAATCCTAAGCAGGCTTTGCACTGTCAGTACAGAGCCTGATGAGGAGTTTGAAGTCCTGAACTGTGAGAGCATGACTTGACTCTCGGTGCAGTTCTTTGAGTGTTTGTTCTCTACTCTTGTGGAGTGGGACTCACCAACGGCCTGTGGAAGTCGACACCCTCCTCGGGATGCCCCATCAGAGCAAGAGTATCATGGGGAGCAACAGAGGTGTGACCCTCCTTCTTCCTCCATGGCACTTGGTTCTTTCCACAATATTCGATAGTGGGGACGAAGGGGTCACAGACCGCTCCCCTTGAAGCCATTGTGTGATTCCTTTTCAACCCATATTGCCCTTAACTTTTTTCAGCCACTCATTCTATGTTCTCTGAAAATTACCTGACTTTGCTCATTCTTGGGTTAGGTATCACTTGGATGTTAGTTTGACTGGGGGCAGAAGACATTCAGAAGAATGTTGACTTAAACACTGTATTTCTGTTGCATGTAACAGTTCAAATAGATATGGAGACTTTGCTTTATGAGGCCATCAGAGGGCCAGATTCCTTCTATCTTATTATTCCACCACTCCTGGGGGAAGGTCCTAGTCTGCATCTGGGGGGTGGCATTTCAGCTAGTGAGAAGAGAGGAGGGGGAAGGGGAGGGAGAGCCATTTCCCTTGGACTGTACAAGCCTGAAGGTGCATGCCTCACCTGCTCACATCCCACCCACCAGAATGTTCCTGATGGGAGGAGAGGATGGGGATTTTAGCCTTATTAAGGCAAGCTCTGTGCCTAGCTGAAAAAGAGCAGGATGGCAGTATCTCCCACAGACAGGCCGGGCTCTCAGGACCTCTGGTTCCATAGGCTGCCAGCAGTGGTGAGACAGTCTACCTCTCCCTTGCCCACTGCTCCTGATAGTCTGCATCCATCTCCTCCTACCACGTTCCCCTGTATGGCTGGAGTTCAGATGGGTCCAAACGCTACCTGAGGGATGGTGATTTTGAGATTATGGGATGCTTATGGTCTGTCCAGAGTTCACCATTCTCTTAGACAGTGCACCAGACCCCAGCTTCACAGATCCCATAGTCACTGCTGTTGAGATGAAAAAGAAACTAGTTATTGCAATGATGTCCATGTCCATCCCCACATCCATTCTTCCATTCTGAGTAAGAGGTTGGATTAAGGATGCTCCCCTTTTCCTGTTGATGGTTCCTGTAGGTTCCTGCCTTGGTAGAAAATACGCCTTTTGGCTTAGGGGTATGGTGTGTATTTCCTTCTCTGGGAGTCCATGCCCTCTTTTATTTACCTCCACTGCCTCCTATAGATAATCTGATGGAGTGAAAGTCCAGGTTATGTCCTGAAGGAGGGTCAGTCCTGCACTTAAGGGTGCAATTGATGAGTGTACATGAGTTATTTCAACAGAGCAATAGTTGCGGTCTGCACGCATGGCACCCCTTGGCTGTGAGCAAGGACCCCCACAGCTACAGCAGCAGTATCCACTCAAACATGAAAGTAATCTCTTCTGGTTATGCATATGTATCATACAGGTCAAGTACATTGGGCTCATACCTACTATGTATCGGTAAGATCTGTACAATATTTACCAATCACACGAAGACCTATTTGGGTCCTGGCCTGGTGGGTGCATTCTAGGGGGTAAGGATGCCTCCTGGCACTGGTACCAATTCCTCTTTTGATGCTGAATCACAATCTCATGCCCAGAGCAGCATTATGACATGCCTCTAGTGTCCTGATTCCTTATAAACTAGAAGTCCTCCAGGTGAGATGATCTACCTGAGCATTTCAGTGGCTTGAGTGGGTAAGTACCCTTACCAGGTGAGTGCTGACTTGCTCTTAAATCTGTGGCATTGGTTGTTCTATGGTTTCACTACAGCTTGTATCAGATTAGGAATTCCCTTTGAGGATCCAATCCTGGTCCTCCTGAGTCCCTGAAAACTCAGTAACCCTGTTGTGATGGCCCTGGAATTTCTGTAGATATCTGGGTTATGACCTCCTCCTGGTTGCTGTTGCAGAGACCACTGGCCTTATTATTGTCTGGGCCCTCCCTTTGTACACATTCCTGTCATAGTCCTGAGTCTGGGTGATCTGGTTTATTTCTGGGGCATGATTTTATTTAATTCAAACTAGGGCAGTGTGAAATACATCATCTTAAACACCTTTCTTGGCCGAAGGGGGTTATTACTTACTACTTATTTATTCAACTCCTCTGGGCCCTACAGATACTACAGAGAATATAACAAAGTCCTAATGTGATCTAGTGTTACAAACCCCCTGTTCCTTGTGTCTTTGCTGAGGTGGTTTGATGAGTGTTAACCACCTCTGATGGGTGGGGCAATTTGAGGGTTTACAGGGCAGCTTTCTTATCACACATGGGGTGGGCCCCTGCACTGGCCCTGCAATCTGGTACCAGCTCCCTCAGCTTCTAACAATGTTCACCTCTGTCTCTTCCAACTGGTCTGCTTCTATGGCAGTCACCCTTACTTTGATCAGGCTCGTGCATTCTGGCCTCTGGAGTGAGGGAGTGAGGACATGTCCTGACATACTTACTCTGATCAAAGACCTGTCCCTGAGATGATGGAGGTCACCTGGAACACCTGAGTTCCCATGCCTGGAGCCCATAGGCCATTCCTTCCTCACTCTCAGTCCACTTTATTAGCACTTTGATGTAAGCATCCCATCTCCTGGCCATCCTGGGTCTAGGCCCTTATCCCTGGCAGGACACATCCTTGTGCTTTTGCAAATCTTTGCCAGGGGGCCTGGAGATGTAGACCTCTTTCCACCTATCTCCTTTTCATAAAAAATAAAAAAGTTGTTGCCTTGGCCGCAGGTGCTGTGTCTGACCCACTGTCTCCGTTTCCTCTTCCTTATCATTAGTTTTACTACTGCACGAGCTGGAAACGAGACTCCTCATTCCTTGCATTTCCCTTCTAAGCCCCCTCCAAGCTCACCTGTCCCTCCTTCCCTAGTTGTCAGTACCAGGTCGTCAGAGCTAGGAAGGTGGAGTCCGGCTGAAGACTGGGTTGAGAGAGGGATGGGCAGCTCTATGGGAAACCCCCTTGTAAATTTGGAGGTCATCAGCACCATAAGCTGCTTCAGCACCCATCCCTGGGCTTGGAGGTAGTCCCGATGCCCAGAGAGTGCTACTTGCATTTAGTTCGCCCAGGCCAGTGATGCTAACAAATTGACCAGTTCATGGAAAATTCCACCCAGAATGTGGAGAGAACCCATGTTGAGAGTCCTGCACTTAGCTCCTGCTCCAAATCAGCAAGCAGCACTCTGGAAAAGGCTGACTTGAACCACAGCTGCTCTCTGCACCTGAAAATTCAGCTCATCCAAGCTTCTGGGTCTAGTCCAGCCCGTGATGGGACATCCCCACAGAGCACACAGCTGAAGGCCTAAAAAGGTAACAGGGTGTGAGAGCCTTTTGTTCAGCTTAAACTTCTCTTATTACTGTCTTGAACCATAAGTTCTTTCAGACAAAATCCTGCCAACATCTGCCAAATGAGATCTGCCAGCTACTAAGTCTGGCTGGCTTTGATGTGACATGGTTGTTTTTGCTTCATTTTATTATGAAACCAGCACCTACGCTGTGCAAAAGCCATTCATGAGGCCAGCGGTACTGGTGCTGAGGTTGTTCTGGTTCCCATGGCTTCCTTGATCCTCACAGAGGCACTCCAGAAACGGTATGGTCAGAGCCTCAGGGAGAGAAGAAACTGCCAGGTCAGATCCTCTTAAATTCTCTACACCCTTGGTGTCTGTGTCTTTCCATCTACTTCTCTGACCATTCTATTTGTTTTCCTTTGTGGACTTCTCTCCCAGGCTCTGGCTCTGTCCGGAGCTGGGGCACCACTGGGATAGGTGGTAGGAAGTTAGGGACCCAGGTGTCAGAGGGAGCATGAATCCTGGGCACCCAGAAGTTAGCAAATGGAGGGGGAAGAAATGAGGGCCAACTGCTTGTATGAAATTGCTGATATTTGATCATTTTTGATCTATAAAATCAGCAATTTCATCTGGTTCAAACTACAACTTCAGAAATTGCTTCAGTAGGGCCTATGTCCACCTATACTTTATTTTTTAAATGTTTATTTATTTGGGGGAGAGAGAGAGAGAGAGAGACCATGCATGAGCCAGGGAGAAGCAGAAAGAGAGGGAGAGAGAGAATTCCAAGCAGGCTCCATGCTGTCAGTGCAGAGCCCAATGCGGGGCTCAACCTCAAGAAATGTGAGATCATAACCGGAGCCAAAATCAAGAGTAATATACTCAATGGACTGAAACACACAGGCATTCCACCTATACTATAAAGAAGGCTATAAGAAGGTAGCAGGGTGTCTAGGTGGCTCAGTTGTTTAAGCAACTGACTCTTGGTTTCAGATCAGGTCATGATCTCACTGCTTCTGGGTTCAAGTTCTGTGTTGGTCTCCACAGTTGGCAGTGCAGAGCCTGCTTTGGATTCTCTCTCTCCCTCTCTCGCTGTCTCTCCCCCTCTCATGCTCTCTGTCTTTCTTAAAATGAATAAATAAACTAGACTAAAAAAGCTTAAGTAGCCTACACAAAGGTAAATAGAAATAATTAAATGAGAAAAGACTGCTCTTTACAACTAGCAACTCTGCAGTTCCAGAAGTTAGTGAAGTGCTGGAGTCTCACGTGAAATCATGTACAGTCAGGAAGTAGATCTGTTCCTGCTAAAAAGTTTATAGCCAACCTAAAATCCCCTTCATTGTCGAGGAAGGTAGGGCAGTGCAGCAGATCTCTGTGTCTCTGAGACTAGGATGCCTGTCTGGGGTAATTATTCAGAGCAAACCTTGGAGTTCTATCATTCTCTGGGTCTGCACAGCAGTCTGTGAGGAAGAGCATCAGCTAGAATTTTAGAAGGGGTTGGTAAAGACTTAGTACCTCCTGGGTAGCTTAAACAACTCTCTGCAAAGACCAAGTCTTGCTATAAGGAAGCCTGCACTAGATGCTGAGATGCTGCTTACTATCTGTGGGGTCTTAGCTAAGTAAAACTCTCTGGGCCTCAGGATGCCTGGGTGGCTCAGTTGGTTAAGCATGTGACTTCAGCTCAGGTCATGATCTTGCAGTCTGTGAGTTTGAGTCCCATATCGGGATCTATGCTGACAGTTCAGAGACTGGAGCCTGCTTCAGATTCTGTGTCTCCCTCTCTGTGTCCTCCCCACCCTGGTCACACTCTGTGTCTCTCAAAAATGAATAAATGTTAAAAAGAAAAAAAATATCTCTGAATCTCAGTTTTTTCCTCTATAGAATGGGATGGTAATTCCTACCTCTTAAGACTATATTAGTCTATTAGAGCTGCCATAAATAATACTACTGGGTGGCCTGAACAATAGAAATGTATTTTATCACAGTTCTTGAGCCTAGAAGTCCAAGAGCAAGGTGTTGGATGGGCTGGTTTTTGATGAGGCCTCTCTTCTGGGCTTGTAGACGGCTGTCTTCTTGCTGTGTCCTAACATGGCCTCATCTCTGTGAGGCTGCAGAGAGAGAGAAAGAGAGAGATCTCTGATGTTTCTTCCTCTTCTTATAAGGACACCAGTCCTAACAGATTAAGATCTCATCCTTATGACGTGATTTAACTTTTATTACCTTTTTATAGGCCCTATCTCCAAAAACAGTCACATTGGGGATTAGAGTGTCAACATATACATTTGGGAGAGGGGCACAGCTCAGTCCAGAATAGACTGTTTTCAGAGTAGCAGGACATATATTATGCTCTGAAAATAGTAGCTCTTTTGATGCAGGGCATAGAAGAGGTCAAGCAGGTTCCCATGAATCTGGCTGCTGAATCAAGAAGGTCTGAGCAGACTAAGCCAAAGATATACCAGGTCTTTGGTGAAGAGGAAATTAAAGTCAAGACCATAGCCCCACACTATATTATCGTTATTTTGCTACACTTCTCTTTATGCTTAAAAGGTCTGTTTAATAACTATCTTTGTATTTTCATGATGCCACCTTCTCCCTTACTTCCTACATTCCGTCAGACACTAGCTGTCCCTGATCTACATTCCCCACTCTCTTATTAGTCTAGGTCTCCACCCTTGATGAATTAGATACTCACTGTGGCTTCCTCTGTTCTTTTGCCACATTCAGTCCCACCCGCTCTCACACCCCAGACAGGCTGGTAGTTTAAAGTGTAAACTAGATAATGGCACATCTCCACTCAAAATGTTTTGATGGTTCCTATTATTTTTAGGATAACCTCAAGCTTTATACCAAGCTTCCAAGGACCCTCCTTGTGTCTTTTGGCTCTTACCCATCTCTTCAGCTTCATTGTCTGTCAACCCCAGTTTCTCATTCTCTGACCCAGATGCTTCTGGGTTACTGCCCAAGCTGCTCTGCCTGCCCATACTCGTCTGTTCCCCACACCCTTGTACCAGAATCATTTTTCAGATCTCAGGTTCCAAGCAACACAACCCAGAAAGCCTTTGTTAGGAGATTAGGCTGGGTACCTAGCCCATGTGCTCACATTCTTTTTGTCCTAACAGCTATCTCCCCATATTGAAATCTCCTGTAGCTGTCTCTATTTCCCCCTTCAAGTTGTAAGATCTCGGAGGTGACCGAACATAGCAAGGGTCTTATTTATTGTTGTGGTCTCAGCACCTAGCACAGCAAGTGGTACATAGTAGGTGCTCAATAAATACTAGTCGAATTAACTAATTATCTTTTGAAAAACCATTTTGGATAGTTGTATACCTATGTTCACAACAGCATTATTCACAAAAGCCAAAAGGTGAAAACCCCACTGTTCACTGATGGACGAATGGATAAACAGAATGTGATATGTCCATACAATGGAATATTATTCAGCCTTAAAAAAGAAAGAAATTCTGACACATACTACAACATGGAGGAAATTTGAAGACACTATACTAAGTAAACTAAGCTTGTCATAAAAGGACAAATATGGTAGGACTCCTCTTATCTGAGGTTCCTAGAGTAGTCAAATTCAGAGACAGGAAATAGACTGGTAGTTGCCAAAGACTCAGGGGAGAGAGGAATGAGGAGTTAATGTTGAATGGGTGCAGAGCTTTAGTCTGGGAAGACAGAAAAGTTCTGGAGATGGATGGTAGTGATAGTTGCATAGCATGGGGAATACATTTAATGTCATAAACTGTACACTTAAAAATGGTTAAAATGATAAGTTTCATGTTTGTGTATTTTGCCACCATAAAAAATAACCACTAAAAATAATTTTTATAAAATTTCTAACAACAACAATCTACCAAATTAAAGGCTAGAACATGTAATTGTATTACAGAGCACTCTAGTACCTTCACATCAGTTTGTATTCATTGTAATAATATCAACATAGATTAAAAAAAAAAAGAAAGAAATCCACCTACAACTTCACCATTCCAATGCTTCCTCTGTTTTCATTTATCCGTATGTTTTTCTGTTAGTGTATGATAGGCATACACAATGAGACGGTGTTGTGTTTATCGAGCACATGACATTGTGCTGTTTTTCTCCCTTCTCATTGTATTTTTCATTCGCACGTCAAACAAATATTTACTGAGACCTATTTCATGTTAGGCACAGAGGATTTGGAGCTAAATGACTGCAAAATCATTTTTCCATATTTTTAATTATTTACATAATAATTCCTGTAAAACTGCTCTTTGAATCAAACGCAAATTGATGCAGGTGTTCCTTTTCTTGTCTATTTATAAATTTTAGCTCTGAAGAATGTGTGGTAACTTATAATGTGACCTATAGTATCAAACCATAAAGTTAAAATTATCAGGGAAGGAAAATAAATATGCCATGAACCTAGTCTAATAGAATTACTATAACTGAACATATAGCTCTGAGATTTCAGGCAAGGCAAAAAGAAAACAGTGAAGCAGTCATTCTCATTGCTTGACTTAAAGCAAGCCCGTCATACTTCTGATAGGGATGGAGATCCTGACTTCCCCACATGGGAGGAACTGATGGTGGACTAGAGGTAAGGAGGTGGAGATAGTCTAGGTAGGGGAGGGCCAGCTTTACCCAGGAATTTGGTTAGGAGGAAGAGTAAGGTGTGGTGAAGCTAGGCAGGGACAAAGAGTGTTGGTTGGAAAATTCTGTAGAGAGCCAGAAATCAAGGATTCAGGGGAGAGATGGTCTGACTGAGGAGATGGGGTCCTTGGGGAGGTCCAGGAATGGGATCTTGGACTCATGTGGGAAATGAAGGCATTTCCTGGCTGGTGATGAGTGGTTGTTGTTTTTTTTTGTTTTTTTTTTTTCAGTTTAAATGAGATGAGAGTGTGAGAGAGAGAGGGGTTGGAGGTTTGAGAAGAATGGGAAAGGCACCAGCTACTCCTTGTTGAATCTACTGATAGTCTTTTTCAGATTCAGACTATTAAGGTATCTGAATCCAGGAATAGATAAGAAAAAGGACAGACCATGACCCAAATATCAACAAGGCCCTGGTTCAATCTTCCAAGTAGGCCCTTGACCCTGTACAAACCGTCTCTTCTTCCCTATAGGATACTATTTCTGAAGGTTCTCCTACCCCTGCTTTCCTGAGAGTGATGATTCATAGTGACTGTGAAGACAGGCAGGTGGCATAGCCAATGGGGCAGCTAGCTGGGAGATTCTAAGGAGTTGAACAGTTGGTGAGGAAAGAGAGGTTTCCTGTTGAGCACCAGGCTTTACAAAGGAAAGGAGAGAAAAAAACAAGGCTTCAGAGCTGTGGCAGCAGAAGCAGGGACACAGGCCGTCCAGACAGGATCCACTCCTTCAGCCACTGCAGTAAAAAACCTTCCCTTTAGTCATCATTCAACACATGTTACCAGAGATTTGGTGCTTTAATTTGAGTGACTGGGATTTGGCTATAAAGCTGTCTCTGAAGGAAGAAAAGCAGAGATCTGTGAGCCTGACCACCAACTGTTTTATTTCCCAGGAGAGTTGGCAGGTGAGAGTTGGGAGGCCCACCATGGCCTTCCTCTTTTCTTCCCTCTCATCTTTGGACCATGTGCTTGCAAAGTAGATGAAACCCAAAGTTTAGGCTGCTGAATTAGATACTCTGGTTTCTGATCTTGACTCCTCTGTGTACTTGGCTATGAAATGATCATGGAAAAGTCATTTAATGATTCTAAATCTCAGCTTTCTTGTCTGGAAGTTGAGAATACTTATCTATAAGGTTGTTCTAAAGAATAAATGACAAATAACTGTCCATTTATGGCAGAGTGCCTCGCACATAGTAAATGCCCAGTATGCGCATTGTTTTTCCACTGTCCCACCTACCCTTTTGGCTCTTCTTGATCAACCACTGCTCTTGGCAGGCTGACTGGTTAGTCCTACATCCATCAGCTTACTCTGGAGCCTGGCTCTCCTTCCTATGTATGGCTGTTTGAATGACCTGATTCTTGGGGATAATTCAGAAATATTGCTGAGTCTCAGACACCTTTGAAAGAGGTGTCACAGCACAAGCTGTGACAATTTTTCAGTAAAATCCAAAGCATTAAAAAAAAACCCCAGAAAATAACAAATGTTGGCAAGGACATGGGGAAATAGAGCACTTAATGTATCGCTGGTGGGAATGCAGATGGCATAGCTACTATGAAATACATTGTGGTGATTCCTCAAAAAAAACTAAACATAGATTAACCTTGTTATCCAGCAATTCTGCTTCTCATTATATAATCACAAGAAGTGATTGTGGAAACTCAAACATATCTGTACATCCATGTTCATAGTCGTTTTATTCACAACAGCCAAAAAGTGGAAACAACCCAAATGGCCATCAACAAATGCATACATTAGCAAAATGTAGTATATCCACACAGTAGAATATTATTTAACCATTAAAAGGAAGGAACGACAATTTGATACCTGCTACAATGTGAATAAAACTTGAAGATTTTATGCTAAGTGAAATAAGCCAGTCGCAAAAGGATAAATATGGCATGGTTTCTCTTTGAGGAGGTTCCCAGAGTATTCAAACTCATAGAGGCAGAAAGTAGGGTTGTGGTTTCTGGGGATTGGGAGACGGTGGGGGTGAAAGGAAGATATTGCTTAGGAGTAAAGCTTCAGTCTGGGAAGATGAAAAAGTTCTGGAGATGCATGGAGATGATGTTTGCGCATGTGCAAATGCACATTAGTGTGAATGTACTCAATGTCACAGAAGTGTACACTTAAAAATGGTCATAATGGTAGATTCTGTGTTAATGTGTATTTCATCACCAAAAGACATCAAAGATTTGTTAAATATTCTAAATCTCAAGTTAAAAGATTGGTCACTGTCATGTAAAAGAACATATATAAGAGAGGACAACCACTGACAATTACCTAAATTAAACTAATAAAAAGATTTAAGAAAGGTCAAGGCCAAGATGGCAGAGCAGCATTGACATGTTTTACATCTCTCATCCCTGAAATGCAGCTAGATCAACACCAAACCATCTTGCACACCTAAAAAATTGATCTGAGGATTAACTCAACAATCTGCATAACTTGAACCACAGAACTTGGCAGGTACATGACACAGAGAGGTTAACTGGGGGAGAGAAGCCACGGAGGGTAGGTAGCTGTTTTTGCTTGTGGAGAGAGGACAGAGATGGGCGTGGGGAGTACTGGAAAAGCACTCCCTCCCAAAAGCAGCTGGAGAAAAAGAGAAAGAGTGGAAACACCCATAAGGGAATAAATAGGAAAAGAGGGAGAAAGGAGAAAGAAGAGGATTTGGGCCATTATGACTCAATGAACAGGGGAGTGTAGAGTCTGAAACTCCACATACCTGGTGGGGTTCTGGTGGGAAGGGTGAATCCCCAGGAGCAGACAGTGAGGTCTGAGGGATCCTCAGGCCATATGGGGAGAGGTGGCCCTGCTGAGAGGACATTTAGTAAAGGCTGTGCAGACTCCTCATGGACAAAGGTCCCCAGTGAACCCCAGAGAACAACCACGTTTTCTGGCGTTGGAACAAGGACGTTAAGAACCAGTAAGGACGGGCGCCAGATGTGTGTTGTGATTTACCATAATCCCTCAAATGCTGCTACTGCTACACAATTGCATGAACTATTTCTGGGGCAGCTGGCACCTGGCCATTGCTCAGTGAGACCCTCCCACAGAGGGCTGGAGCAGGTCAAAGCTGCAGGGCTCTCAGAAGTGAGGGATTTGGAAACAGAGTCTCATCTGAGACAAAACTTGGGAGGGAGAGTCCCTGGCCAGCTGTCCACTTGGTCGTGGACAGGGTAGAAGTGGGGAGTGGATGGAGACTGGAGACAAAGGAGGGGTGCTTGACTTCCAGTCAGGGAGAACACAGAGATCTGATATCAGAGACTGGGTAGCTGGGTGATGCCATTTTCGCCTCTCCCATGCATGCACACACACGTGCCAAAATGATCCACCCCAGTAAGCTAAGCAACGCCATCTAGTGGAGAACAGAGCTGTTACACCAAGCTTCCTCCAACTGTGCCAACTATGTTCTAGAGGAACAAGTCTCTCTGGCTTCTTAGTTTATGGACTATAAAGTTCTTCATAGTTTGATTTCTAGGGGAAACTGGATGTAATTTCAATTGTATTCCATTCTGTTCCGATGGTCCAGTTGTTCAGTTTTTTCCCTTCTTTTCTCTTATTCTGAATACAAAAAGAGAAAATATTTTTATTTTCTGTTTTTTATAAAAACGATTTTTCTCTATTTTTTCTACCATATTTTCTATTTTTTTTGTAAAAATTTAAATTCTACTTTACTTTCATCATCTCATTTTATTCTATTTTATTGTATTCATTTAAAAATTTTTCAAACATTCCCTCCCTTTTCCTTTTCTTTTCTTTCCCTTTTATCTCTAATCTATCAAGCTTCTTCCACCAGACCAAAACATACCTGGGATCTCGCATCCTTTATTTGATTTTTTGTGTTGTTTTCAATTATTTATTTTATTAATTCTTTTTCTTCTTCCAAAATGATGAAACAAAGGAATTCATCCCAAAAGAAAGAACAGAAAGAAATGACAGACAGAGACTTAATCAACACAGATACAAGCAAGATGTATGAACCAGAATTTAAAATCATGATAATAACAATACTAGCTGGAGTTGAAAAAAATCACAGAATTCCTTTCTGTGGAGATAAAAGAAGTAAAATCTAATCAGGACAAAATTAAAAGTGCTATAACTGAGATGCAATTTTGAATGGATGCCACAGTGGCAAGGAAGCAGAACAGTGAATCAGCGATATAGTGGACAAACTTATTGAGAATAATGAAGCAGAAAAAAAAGCGGGAAACTAAGGCATAAGAGCATGATATAAGAATTAGAGAACTCAATGACTCATTAAAAAGGAATAACATCTGAATCATGGGGTTTCCAGAAGATGAAGAGAGAGAAAAAGGAGTAGAAGGTTTATGTGAGCAAATCATAGCAGAAGACTTTCCTAACTTGGGGAAAGACACAGACATCAAAATCCAGGAAGCACAGAAAATTCCCATAGATTCAACAAAAACCAACCACCAGCAAGGCACCTCATAGTCAAATTTACAAAATACACAGACAAGGAAAGGCTCATGAAAGCAACAAGGGAAAAATGTCCTTAACCTCCAAGGAAAGACAGATTAGGTTCTCAGCAGACCTATCCACAGAAACTTGGCAGTCCAGAAAGGGGTGGCAAGATATATTCAGTGTGCTGAACTGGGAAAATATGTAGCCAAGAATTCTTTACCCAGCAAGGCTGTCATTCAAAATAGAAGGAGAGATAAAAAGTTTCCCAGACAAACAAAAACTAAAGGAGTTTGTGACCACTAAACCAGCCCTGGAAGAGATTTTAAGGGAGACTCTCTGAGGGGAGAAAAGAGGAAATAAAGCAAAAGAGACCAAAGCAACAAAGACTAGAAAGGACCAGAGAATACCACCAGAAACTCCAACTCTACAGACAACACAATGGCAATAAATTCATATCTTCCAGCACTCACTCTAAATGTCAATGGATTAAACACTCCAATCAAAAGACATAGGGTAATAGAATGGATAAGAAAACAAGACCCATCTATATGCCGTTTACAAGAGACCTATTTTAGACTTAAAGTCACCTTCAGGTAGAAAGTAAGGGGATGGAGAACCATTTACCATGCTAATGGTCACCAAGAAAGCTAGAGTAGCCAAACATATATCAGACAATCTAGATTTTAAAATAAAGACACTTGGGGTGCCTGGGTGGCTTAGTCGGTTAAGCGTCCGACTTTCACTTAGGTCATGATCTCGCGGTTCGTGGGTTCGAGCCTCGCGTCGGGCTCTGTGCTGACTGCTAGCTCAGAGCCTGGAACCTGTTTCAGAGTCTGTGACTCCCTCTCTCTCTGACTGTCCCCTGCTCACGCTGTCTTTCTCTCTCTCTCTCTCCTAGAAATAAATAAAACATTAAAAAAAAATAAAATAAAGCCACTAACAAGAGATGAAGAAGGGCATTATATTATAATTAAAGGGTCTATCCACTAACAAGACCTAACAATTGTAAGTATCTATGCACCCAACGTGAAAAACCCAAATATATAAGCCAATTAATCACAAATATACAGAAACTCATTGATAATAATGCCATAATAGTAGGGGACTTCAACACCCCACTTACAGCAATGAACAGATCTTCTACAAAGAAAACCAACAAAGATGGCTTTGAATGACACACTGGACTGGATGGACTTAACAGATATACTCAGAATATTTCATCTAAAAGCAGCAGGATACACATTTTTTTCTGGTACATATGGAACATTATCCAGAATAGATCATGTACTGGGACACAAATCAACTCTCAAATAGTACAAAAAGATTGAGATCATACCATGCATATTTTGAGACCACAATGTTATGAAACTCAATATCAACCACACACAAAAAAAATTGGAAAGACAACAAATACTTGGAGATGAAATAACATCCTACTAAAGAATTAGTGGGCTAATGAAGAAATTAAAGAGGAAATTAAAATGTCCACAGTTCAAAACCTTTGGGACACAGCAAATGCGGTCATAAGAGGGAAGTATATAGCAATCCAGGTCTCCCTAAGAAAGGAAGAAAGGTCTCAGATACACAACCTAACCTTACAGCTTAAAGAGTTGGAAAAAACACAGCAAGTAAAACCCCAAACCAGCAGAATATGGGAAATAATGAAGATTAGAGAAATCCATGCTATCTAACAAAAAACCAGTAGAACAGACCAATGAAACCAGGAGCTGGTTCTTTGAAAGAATTAACAAAATTGACAAACCCCTAGCCAGTTTGATCAAAAAAAAAAAGGAAAGGACCCAAATTAATAAAATCAGGAATAAAGCAGTAGAGATCACAACCAGCACTGCAGAAAAATAAACAATAATGAAAGTATATTATAAGCAAATATATGCCACTGAATTGGGTAATCTGGAAGAAATGGACAAATTCCTAGAAACATATAAACTACCAAAACCGAAACAAGAAGAAATAGAAAATTTGAAAAGACTCATAGCCAGTAAAGAAATCAAATTAGTAATCAAAAATCTCCCTAAAAACAAGAGTCCAGGGTCGGATGGCATTCCAGGGGAATTCTACCAAACATTTATTTTTTTTCATAGTGTAGAATGCTTTTATTTATTTTTTCTTACATAGTTTATTGTCAAGTTGGTTTACATATAACACCCAATGCTCATCCCAACACGTGCCCTTCCCCATGCCCATCACCCTCATCCCCCCATCCACTCCCCCATCAGCCAACCAAATATTTAAAAAAGAGCTACACCTATTCTTTTGAAACAATTCCAAAAAATAGAAATGGAAGGAAAAATTCCAAACTCATTGTATGAAGCTAGCATTACCTTGATTCCAAAACCAGACAAAGACCCCACTAAAAAGGAGAACTACAGACCAATTTCTCTGATGAACATGGATGCAAAAATCCCCAACAAGATACTAGCCAACTGGATCCAACAATACATTTTAAAAAATTATTCATCACAACCAAATGGGATTTATACTGGGATACAGGGCTGGTTCAATATCCACAAAACAATCAATGTGATGCATCACATCAATAAAAGAAAGGACAGGAACCACATGATGCTTTCAATAGATGCAGAAAAAGCATTCGATAAAATACAGCATCTTTCTTGATAAAAACACTCAAGAAAGTAGGGATAGAAAGAACATATCTCAAGATCATAAAAGCCATATATGAAAGATCCGCTGCTAATATCATCCTTAATGCGGAAAAACTGAGACCTTTCCCCTGAAGATCAGGAATACGACAGGATGTCCACTCTCATTATTGTTATTCAACATAGTATTGGAAGTCCTAGCCTCAGCAATCAGGCAACACAAAGGAATAAAAAGCATCCAAATCAGCAAAGAGGAAGTCAAGCTTTCACTCTTCACAGACAACATGATACTTACTCTATTTGGAAAACCCAAAAGACTCCACCAAAAAAACTGCTAGAACTGATCCATTAATTCAGCAAATTTGCAGGATATAAAATCAATGCACAGAAATCGGTTGCATTTCAATACACCAATAATGAAACAACAGTAAGAGAAATCAAGGAATTGATCTCATTTACAATTGGACCAGAACCCATAAAATAACTTAGGAATAAACCAAAGAGGTGGAAAATCTGTACACTGAAAACTATAGGAAGCTTATGAAAGAAATTGAAGAAGACACACACAGCAAAGGAAAAATATTTCATGCTCCTGGGTTGAAAGGACAAACATTGTTAAAATTTCGATACTACCCAAAGCAATCTACATATTCGATGCAATCCCTATCAAATTAACACCAACATTCTTCACAGAGCTAGAACAAACAGTCCTCAAATTTGTATGGAACCAGAAAAGACCCTGGACAGCCAAAGAAATCCTGAAAAAGGAAACCAAAGCAGACGGTATCACAATCTCAGACTTCAAGATGTATCACAAAGTTGTAATCAAGACGGTACGGTACTGGCACAAACACATCATATCTGGCACATTATATCAATGGAACAGAACAGAGAACCCAGAAATAGACCCACAAATGTAGGGCCAACTAATCTTTGACAAAGCTGTAAAGAATACCCAATGGAATAAAGACAGTCTCTTCAGCAAATGGCATTGGGAAAACTGGACAGTGACATGCAGAAGAATGAACCTGGACCACTTTCTTACACCATACACAAAAATAAACTCAAAATGGATGAAAGACCTAAACATAAGACAGGAAGCCATCAAAATCCTAGAGGAGAAAGCAAGCAACAACCTCTTTGACCACACCTGCAGCAGCTTCCTACTCAAATCTCCAGAGGCAAGGGAAACAAAAGCAAAAATGAACTATTGGGACCTTGTCAAGATAAAGACTTCTGCATAGTGAAGGAAACAATTGACAAAGCTAAAAGGCAACCAATGGAATGGGAGAAGATATTTGCAAATGACATATCAGATAAAGGGTTAGCATCCAAAATCTATAAAGAACTTATCAAACTCAACACCCAAAACAACAAATAATCCAGTGAAGAAATGGACAAAAGACATGAATAGACACTTCTTCAAAGAAGACATCCAGATGGCTAACAGACACATGAAAAGATGGCCAACATCACTTACCATCAGGGAAATACAAATTAAAACCACAATGAGATACCTCCTCACACCTGTCAGAATGGCTAAAATTAACAACTCAGACAGCAACAGATGTTGGCAAGGATGCAAATAAAGAGGATCTCTTTTGCACTGCTGGTGGGAATGCAAACTGATGCAGCCACTCTGGAAAATAGCATGGAGGTTCCTCAAAAGGTTAAAAGTAGAACTACTCTTATGACTCAGCAATTACACTATTAGGTATTTATCCAAGAGATACAGGTGTGCTATTTTGAAGGGGCACATGCACCCCAATGTTTATAACAGCGGTATAGAGAATAGCCAAAGTATGGAAAGAGCCCAAATGTCCATCGACAGATGAATGGATAAAGAAGATATGGCATACACACACACACACACGCACACACAACCACACACACACACACACACACACACACACACACACAATGGAGTATTACTTGGCAATCATAAAGAAGGAAATCTTGCCATTTGCAACATAGCGGAAGGAACTAGAGGGTATAATGTTAAGCGAAATAAGTCAGCCAGGGAAAGACAAATATCATATGATTTCATTAATATGTGGAATTTAAGATACAAAACAGATGAACATAAGGAAAGGGAAGCAAAAATAACATAAAAACAGGGAGGGGGACAAAACATAAGAGACCTTTAAATACAGAGAACAAACTGAGGATTGTTGGAGGGGTCGTGGGTAAGGGGGATGGCTAAATGGGTAAGGGGCATTAAGGAAGACACTCGTTTGGATGAGTGCTGGGTGTTATACATAGGGGATGAATCACTGAAATCTATTCCTGAAATCATTATTGCATTATATGCTAACTAACTTGGATGTAAATTAAAAATAATTAAATAAATAAAAATAAAAAGATTTAAAATGTTTTACCCTTCTGTAAAAGTAATGTATTTAAACCACTGGCTCAGGGCTTGCCATAAATAGGCAGTCAATAAGTGGTCAATGTTATCAATATTGTTATTATTGTCTATATTATTTATTATTTATGCTATTAGTGTTTATTATTATTAGTAGTAGTATCAATAAAGTATGGTGATAGGTACCTTCTGAAGAATTCTGGATGGGTGGAACAGAAGCCATGTGCATGAAAGAAAACAAAATGTTCTATTCTTTTCCTCTATAGTCTTAGGAAATCTCTTGGCAAAGATACATAGTATAGAGATTGCCATAGGGCTTCTAGAACAGCCAGACACACCTGAATTGTTAAATTCATTTATTCATCCCATCCTTCTTTTGTTCATTTATCATGTCTAATTAGATCCTTATGTGTAATCATCTATACTGGATGGTATGGACATTCTGGCTGTGAATAAAGTTTGACTCCTTTAGAAGCTGATAACCTACTAGGAGAGATGAGATACGTAACTGTTGTACAGGTGAGCATGTCCAGAGTGGACAGCCTTTATAATAGGCTGAAACGTGGAGAGAGGAATAACCACATCATGGGCCACAAATACTGCGTACGTATACAGACATGAAACTGACTGCTGGTGGCAGGTCTACAATCGGAGCCATCTCCTTGCATGTGCTTAGGATTCTTGGCACCTGCTTGCAAGTTCTGACACTGTGTTTTTCTTTCCTTTCCTGCCCTTCCTAAGGTGCTGTCAGGAGTGCTCCTTGTCTTGAATTCTGAGGTCCCTTGAGAATCTGAAGAAATGGCTGCAGCAGCAGTGGCTGGACTGATCCCTGTGCTACACTCAGTGGCTGGCGACAAGTCTAGTTACTACGTCGGGCGCCAGCTGTGGTTTGGCTTAATTGCAGTGTATGGAGTGGTAGTGTATGTGGTCCGCATGCCCTGGGCTCCCATCCATGAAGATTTCTGGTGCCATGGCAACATTACCAATACGTGTTTGATTGAGTGTTTTGAACAAAGTTTTAGCAGTCCTGTAGTGGGAGTTTGGTACTTCTTTTTCTTTATTTTCTTGGCCCTCTTCTTTCTCATGGAATTCTTCATGGCTCAGATTCGTCACAAGCAGATGAAAGCCAAGTCAGTGGACCAAGTGGCAGGTGAAGTGGAGGAAGGCTCCATGGTGGGACTCCAGGAGCACATCCCTTCCCCGAAGAAGTCCATCCTGAGCTTCCACCAAGAGAAGATGCTTTTGCTTTTGTACCTCCTTTACTTCCTCCTGCAGGTTGGCGCACAGTGTGTGTTTTTATTTTTTCTCATGTACCAACACCTGTCCTTGGTGAGCCAAGCCACCATTCACTGCAGCACCAAGAGCTGTCCTGGACCCTATATCTGCCTGATCAGGGGTACCATGGAGAAGCGAATGTCCATCTACACCCTCATCACCTTGTCCTTCATGATCATTCTCTTCTGTTCAGGTTTCTTCATGTACAGCATCCACCATTACCTGTTAAAAGGGTTTGCCAGTGCTAAGTTTTGGCTTCACTAATGTTTGGAGTTCTTATTGAGAGTCTTTCCTCCCTTACACTAGGACATTTGTGTTCCTTTAAATATTGTGTCTGGGGCAGGGCTTCTTCCTACTGTTTCTTTGCTTCAGTCCTTCATAAAATAAACATTTTTTTTCTTGTGTCTTCCCTCTACAGCCAGGCTTAGGTTGTCTAATTGTGGGATGGGTGGTACACACTTGATGACATTTCAGAGTTTTCTCAAATGTGTTCTCTAATTTGGTCTTCACCAGAAGCCTGTGGCCTTGAGTTTGCTACTTCATCCTTCTGATATTTTCAAATCAGGAAGAGTTTTTATAGTCTTAGAACTAAGACCATTAAAGATTCAGAGGAGATTGTGCTCTGGTCTTGTGTTCTGGCTTTCCCAATTTGAGTTCTAAATACAGGGAAGGTAATTCTTTTCTACAGGAAAATTCTCAGGTGGACTGTCAGAGCAAGTTACTCTAGCTCCTAGGTGTGGGCGTAGACTCGCCACCTCACTTGAGTCTCCAATGAGGACTGAATAAATCTGGATGAATCCCATTGGGGAGGGGCTGTGTGTGGGTAGGGGGGGGAATGAGGTTTGGAGGAAGCAGTGCACTGGGTTTCACTGTGTTTAAAATCTTGTCTTGATCCAAGACTTGACCTGTCTTATCCTTTAAAAAATTTTTTTATTGTTATTTTTCTGCACCTGTCTATCTTAAGCTATGTTGAAGCCCAGGTCAAGTCTACACTTAGGTTACCAACCATGCTTTGGGCTCCCTGCTGAGTTGTGCCATCTGCAAGCACAAGGTGGTTTGACCAGATATGAATAAAGCTCTGTACATCTGGGGGGAGGCAAGAAGATGTGGGTTAGAGTGAATATGTTACAGAGAAGGTGTGGCTAGTTACCTCATCCTGTGCTAAGCAGTTGTCCCCAGAGCTAATTTGAGTGAAATCTTGTGCCTGAGGCTTGGGTTCCTTCCATTTGTTTTGTGTGAGATGTGGAACAAAGGGCAATGCCAAGAGCCTCACCTTGTTGGGTACAGTCTGTGTGTCTGTGTTGTCCAAGTAAGCATAATGTTCCCAAACCACTTAGCTGTATGTAGTTGGAGTTTTTTTTTTTTTTTTGAGATTGACTGTGGCAGGGAGATCCCAACGTTGCCCCCAATAATTTCTTCCTCCTGGTATCCATGTCTTTTCATAATCCCTCCCTTATGAATGTAAGCAGAAACTGTGACTTGCTTCTAACCAATAAGGTGTCATTCTTTTGATTATGTCATATTGTATACAACTCCATTTTATCAGATTAGAACAAGACTTTCCTTTGCTGGCTTTGAAGTGACATGCATCACAAGGAATTGCAGGCAGCTACTTAGAGCTGAGAGTGGCGCCCAGCTGACTGCCAGCAGGAAATGGGGCCATATAACTGCAAAGGAATTAAAATTTGCCCACATTTCAAATGAACTTTGAAATGGATTCTTCCCCAGTCAAGCCTCCAGATGAGAACAGAGCCCAGCTCACCCCTAGATTGCAGTTTTGTGAAACCATGAGCAGAGGACCCATGCCTGGCCTCCTAACCCAAAAAAACTGTGAGATAACACGTGCATGTTAGGGTGCCTGTGGAGCTCAGTTGCTTAAGTGTCCGAATCTTGATTTTGGCCCAGGTCAAGATCTCACAGTTTGTGAGTTCAAGCCCCACACTGGGCTCTGCACTAATTCTGTGTGGAGCCTGCTTGAGATTCTGCCTCTTTTTCTGCCCCCTCCCCTGCAGTCTCTCTGTCTCTCTCAAAACAAATAAACTTAAAAAAAAATATGTGCATGTTGTTTTAAGCTGCTAAGTTTGTGGATATTTGTTACATAGCAATGGAAAGCTAACACACTGACTCCAGGGGCCCCACAATGAGACAAGAGCCAATGGAGGCTGGCTGGTCTCAGCATTAATGCATCTGTGGAGACAGCTTTTCTTCCATCCCAGGAAACAATACTCCTTTGCTTTCTTCTAGCAGCTGGCCCAGTCACAGTCTGAGGGACTAATATATGTAAGTCTTAGGAGGAGAGAGTGCCAGAGACTGAGATGCCTGCTGCTTCTGACCCTTCTGCCTAGATAAGAAGGCTCCCTCATAAGCCAGTCCTGGAAAGATTTTCACTGTCTTGAATAATCCGCCTTGATCTGCACTGGTCTCACACAAGTGGGATCTGAGGTCCCAGAAACTCTTGTTGCAATACTATTGTAAATGAGAACTTTTTGGGCTCATACAGTCTCCACCGGGCACAAAGCTCGGCAGTTGGTGCTGCTAGATGCCACCTTTTACTCTCATGAGCACAACTGTGTGCAGGGGCCTCTGAGACCCCATTTTGAAACCCAGGTGGGCTTATGGGGAAGCCACACTCTGTGGATGAGGTTTTATCCAGTGCATGCTTGGAGGCTGTGTAGAAGAGGGAACTGTGAAAAAATGTAGGGGTGAATCAGAGCCAAGTGTTGCTGTATACCCGATGTCCTGAACAGTGTCTGGTACATAGTAGGGACACAATAAATACATTTTTGGACAAATGCAGTATAATCATGTGCTCTCAAAGAATCTTGATGTTATTTCTAGAGCTTGTGGGTACTGGTAATACCACTCTCAGGCAGGTTTATTGAGAGTCAAAACTCAGGGTCTGTCTGGTTTATATCACAAGTAATTTCTCCCTTCCAAGTATTAACCAGGCCCGACCCTGCTTAGTTTCTGAGATCAGATGAGCTCGGGCGTGTTCAGGGTGGTATGGCCTTAGACGCAAACTGTCATTTCTGAAGGGTCTGAATCTTCAAGAGTCTTGACTTTTTCTTTTGTTTGCTAGTTTTCAATTAACCTTCATTATTGGACATGGAAATATTCTGGGTTCCAGAAAGAGTTTCCTTTGTTCCCTACTATGTAGGGGGCAACACAATTTCCCATTGGTAATTGTGATTGATCACTCCAGCCTGTAGGGCAGCTCTTTTTTTTCCCCTTGCTTGTTGGTTCAGCATAAAGATCTCCAAATAACCAAGTGGTAGTCTCATCTTCCAAATCAATGGAACCATCATGTCCTTTGATACTAGCACTTCCCCATTGGAAACTAAGATATCCAAACCAGAAGAGCTCATGGTTGCTGAATGGGTAGTGAAAATTTCTGCCAATGTGTTTTTAGGTATAATAGTGAGGGGAGCTTCTCTCACTTCCAGTCTTTGATTCAGAGGGTATATATATTCTGGCTCTGTGGGAGATAGCACCATATAATGGCTTCTGATTCAAAGCATATATTTCAGTGTGTTAGACCCCATCTTTTCAGGGTGCTGTCTCACAGTTGATACTGCAACTGAGTTTTCAGTAAGTCATTCTACCTTTCAATTCAGTCAGCTGCTTCTGGGTAATGGGATATTGTGGGGAGATTCTATGGGCATGAGCCTATTGCTATATTTTCCTCAGGGAAGTCTTAAAGGAATGTTTGCTGTGTATACTTGTGTCCATTCTGCAGAGTGTCTCCCCTTCAACCAACGGTCTCTGGATCCGTGAATTGGCTTAGGACTGGAAACTGAATGAAAGGTCATAAGTCTCCATTGCAGTGACTCAAACCAGATCTTTAAACAACAGAACTAGAAGTTTTTTCAGTTATATAGATCCAGGTTGGCAAACTTTTATTTATTTATTAAAAAATTTTTTAAATGTTTATTTTTAAGAGAGAGAGAGAGAGAGAGAGAGAGAGAGGGACAGAGTGTGAATGGGGGAGGGGCAGAGAGAGAGGGAGACACAGAAGCCAAAGCAAGCTCTAGGCTCCGTGCTGTCAACACAGAGCCCAATGTGGGGCTCGAACTCACAAATTGTGAGATCATTACCTGAGCCTAAGATACTTAACCAACTGAGCCACCCAAGAATACCTGGGTTGGCAAACTTTTATTGACAAAAGACAAATAGTAAAAATTTAGGCTTTGTAAGCCAAACAATCCTTGTCACAACTACTCAACTCTACAGGTATAGCAGGAAAGCAGCCATAGACAGTATGTAAACACATGGGTGTAGTTGTGTTCCAATAAAACTTTATTTATACAAATAGGTAAGGATTTTACTTGGATCATGGGTCATAGTTGACCCCTGCCATGAATCTAACATATTTTAATAGGAGATCTCTTTTATTACTACATGATCAATTAACCACCACTTGAGATCTCAGTTGGCCAAAAGCATTCTGATTACCTTTGTTCCTGCTCCCCTGTATGTAGTAAACGTGTTTGCCTTGTCAGGGAGTGACATGCTGCCTCTTGGTCTCTCTAACTCCAGGATTTCAGTAAACCTATTGAAATCAGTGTAGCATCCCCCATGACCATATTTAGTCTATAAATAAGAGTAACCACAGAGCTTTGAAAGGATGCAGGTACTCCTTCACTAATTTATTTCTCAAAATATTAGTGAAGGGAAGGTCCTCTAAGCCTTCTCAGGGAATGTGGTTGAGGGGATGGGTATGCATTTACACATGATAAATACATACCAATGTTTCCACCTTCCTAAGCCTTCAGGTTCCTTTCCTTATATCACCTTCAGGTTACTTTCTTTATATCAGATCATGGAAACTATGACATCTCACTCTCATTAAGCAGAGGACACTACTGAGTCCAAGAGTCAGTTGACCACCTAAGTAAGGTGTCAGAGCCACTTCCAGCTGCATAATTTAAAATATGAAATCTGAGATCTCTAGTAAGTACCTACATATAAATTAATTGGTTTGATAAAGAATTATATTCCTCTCTCCATGTTCTTTTTTAAAAATCTATTTATTTTGAGAGAGAGAGAGCAAGGGGGGAGGGGCAGAGAGACTAGGAGAGAGAATGAATCCTAAGTAGGCATTACACTGATGAAGGGCTCAATCTCATGAACTGTGAGGTCATGACCTGTGCCAAAATCAAGAGTTAGATACTTAATCAACTGAGCCAAACATGTGCCCCTCTACTCTCTGTGTTCTAACTCCCTTAGAACCTACTCCCACATATTCCCCAAGTTTATAAGTCTTATAATTCATTTCCTCTTGGGTCATACTGTGTGTCTGAGTCCCTGAAACATGCTGAGATTTGACCCAAGTCATAGGTCTAGTAGCAACAAGAGGTGATGATAGTGCATCTTGAGGAGAATAAGCATCTCTTTCAAGACATCTGCCCTAGATGAAGTTATCATAGAGTTTTCCAACAAAGGGGTCTAGTCATTGTAGCACTGATCTGCTTCTGTTGCAAAGAGATGCTCAGAGTGACTTGGAGATTTTAGAATCTCAACTTCATTTGAACCCTACTAGATTTCTCCATCTATATTTCAAAGGTCTCATTATTTCTCAATCAGTGTTCTAATTTTCACTTAGGAAGCTTGTAAAGGCTGTCAATCCAACTGTTATCGTAATGCAGCCACTTCTACAGTTAAATTTGTGCTTGATATTTGCAATATTGGTTATAAGAAATAAAATATTGTATTAGGACTGTTGTAGAAGCTCTTTGATTCTCAGATTATGATCCTGAGCTTGTCTCTTTCTTCCCATAAGTAATGCAATGTACTTGGGAAAGTCAGTTCCACACCATAGCAGCAGCTATTTGGGTTCCCAAACGCATTGATTAATACATCATCATAGGTAATAAATTAATTAACTGGGATGTCACTTTATGGCATGGATAACTGGCATCCACTTTCCACTGGCAAATAACTCAGTACTGACCTCAGATGCTAATACATGACCAAACACCTTCTCAAATCCTATCATTGAGAGTCTGTCCCCCAGACCATTCCAGTATCAATTCTGTATCAGGGTTCAATCAGGAGACAGATCCCACACCAGTAATTTGAATAGAAGATATTTAATATAAAGAATTGTTGCTTATAAAAGGGGTTAACTATCAAACTAGAAGAAAAAAGCAGATACTATCTCTAGGGCTGAGGGAGGGCATGGGCCAGAGTGGGTACATTAATAAGGCCTGTTGGGTGGTAGAGAAACTTGCTGGAGGGCATCAGCAGGCTGGAGCTGGTATGTGAAGGCTACTGAGATGACCAGTACCAAGCCTCCCATTTACTACTCCATGGCTATGTGTCTAAAAATAGCACACTGAATTGTGAAAGGAAGTCCCTTTATTTTGCAATGGTCTTGCAATGGCCTTTCAGTGTCTCTATTGACAAAGACTGTACTAACATTGAGCCAGCTGACAAAGGAGAAATGTTTATAAGGTTGAGTTCCAGTATCACAGAGCAGGGTAAAAAGCATGCAATAAGTTGATAACTGGCAAAGGGGTGATTACATTTTATGTGTTTAATGGACAACAAGAAGGTCAGTATAGGTGGAAGTGAGTGAGTGGGATGGGACAATCGTGGGAAATGAGGTCCGAGAGGCAGAGGGGTAGGTGACATCAGATGCTTAAAGCTTTAGAGATGATGGTAAAGATTTTGGATTTTAATCCAAATGTGATGAGAAAGCACTGGACAATTGAGAGCAGAAATGTGATGTAATCTGACTTATTTAAAAAGGTCAGTCTGTGGATAGTTGATTTTAGGAGCAAGAGTGGAGGTAAAGGAGAGTCTGTCTACTAAGTGCCAGCTAATACATGCTCCATCTGCTTTAGACTACACTCTCTTCTGAGTTCTAACCAGAATGACCAAATGTCTTCATTGGACTGGACAACTAAGTGTCCAGGTCTTCTTTACTTTCAAAAGTCCTAGTTTTAGACAACATACTATGTAGCCATCCTTATTCTAACATATTTCAAATTCTCTCCTTTCCTGAGCACAAGCCTGACATTTTAATATTCTTTAGGTAAAATTTCTATAGGTGACTGCCACTCATTGCTATGTTTGGAGAAGGCCGGAAGTACGGGTAGTTCATCAAGATCCTCTTCCTCAACACTCAGAGTCTTCTCTTTCTTGCTCCTCCCATATCCTGTCAGTCCCAGCCCATTAGTCTGATCCCCGATGTAGAGTGCTGGCATTCCCCTACCTTAAGATGCTCTAGAGAGGACTAGGGGAGAGTCCCACTGACAATAGCTTGAGTTTGAAGACTACCACAACTTCAAAGAAGTTTTCATTAGTCTTTCCAGTTTCCTAAGAAGATGTTTAAGATGGCAGCCATGTGCAGTGTTATGCTCAGATCGCGAGAACCCCAAAGACCACCGAGGAGCCGATTCCGAGCACAGGAGGGTCTTTAATCAAGCTCGAGTAGGGACTCCAACGCACCCCCACACAGCGGTGATGGTATGGAGCCCCGAACTGGTGATCGCAGGGCTTTTTATTGGATTACAGTGGAATTTGGGGTGTTCCAGGTTGGCAGCCTCCTGATAGGTACAGTCTGTCTTGTCAGCACCCAATTGGTTCAGCCCATCTGGCCTGGCCAGAAACTGCGAAATGGAACCGTTTTGGGACATAGGCACCTCTTTTAAACTGATTGGCTGTTGCTGTTGCTAGGGAAGTAAGTAAGGGCCAGCTGCCTACTTACTTCCTGCGGTTTTTCCTGGGACTGGGTTCGGGCCTAGTTCACTCTCAAGATGGAGGCTTTTTCTAAAATGGAGTCAGTTAGATTTAGGTATCACAGCAGAAGTTCAAGCCACCTTTCGTTTCTCACTGGATATTAGAACAGAGGCCAGATCACATGCTTTATCTGACTTCGTTGCTTCCCTAGCTGAATCAGAATTCCTAGGTAGGTGAAATAAAAGTTTGCCTCACGATGCCTCTATCTCTTTTACCTAAACCCTTACCCTTTTGTACATTTTGTTTTCCTTTCCCTTCTGTCTCCACTCTTCCTCCTCAGTACTGTCAACCATTGCTCCCATTTCCCATCAAAACCTGGTCTCCAATCTTTTACTTATACCCTCAGACCTTTGGTTTCCCCTGAGATGTAATGGAATGAAAGAAGCTTAAAAAAATTTCCTCTCCCAGGGACCTTGCATTTTAATAGAAATCAGTCTGATACCAGCAGTTCGACATGTTTGGTCTAAATGAGAACCACTTGGAGAGCTTGCTGAAATGCATATTGATGGACTCCAACCTTGAAGTATCTGATTTAATAGCTGTTGGATAAGAACAAGTTTGGGGGTAAAACAAGAATCTGTGTTCTTTAAAAAAAAAAACTTTAAAAAATCTATTTATTTATTTATTTTTGAAATAGAGAGAGGCAGGGAGAGAGGAAGACAGAGAATCACAAGCAGGCTCTGCGCCGGCAATGCAGAGCCCGATGAGGGGCTCGAACACAGGACCTGTGAGACTGTGATTGAGCCGAAATCAAGAGCTGGTTGCTTAACTGACTGAGTAACCCAGGGGCCCCAAGAATCTGTGTTCTAATCAAGCATCCCAAGTGATTCGGCTGGGTGGTTCAGAGACCACGCTTTGGTAATAATTACCTAAGTTAAAAAGAGGAGACACAAATGCTAGAATTGCATGTGTCAGTTGTGAAAAGAGAAGGCTTTACTGAGTATTAGGAATCATGCCACACAGATTATGACATTCAAATATATAACTATATTTTCTGATTGCAAAATTGTGTCACATAGAATCTCGATGGAGTATCATTGAAACACTTGGGCTAAATGGTTAACCTTTGTGATGGGGAATTTTGATGTTCTTTGAACTGCTCAAGAGGGCCAAGTTCTGCCCTGCCTCTTCTCCTTGTGGGATTCCCCAGGATATTATATACATGGAATTGTATTCAATTGGAAAATAAATGTTACTCTATCATTAGCCAGAATAATGTCTGATAATGTACAACACAATGCCCTGTGAAGGCTGGATAGGAGCCTGTCATTGTGGTTCAGGGTCTTCTGGTCCCTCAACTTTCCATAGACTAATTCTTGGGTTAATATGTCCATATGTTCTGTGAAGAGCAAGAGATTGCGAGACTGCTGAGCCAGTTACCTGGCAAGCCATATGGAAACAAAGGGAGAAAAAAATAAGAAGAGATTTATAGAAGTGCCTAGTTCTGGTCACTACATGGAGGCTAGAAAATTAAAGGATGAGAGGGAGTGTCATGTATGTATACTGATTTTTTTTTTTTTAACCATGCAGTAATCCAGCCCTTTAGCAAGTGTGGCCCAGTTAATAGCTAGTACTCTGACCAATCAGATCAATAACTACATCTTGATATGGGCAGAAGAAATGGGCAGACGTAATGGGCGTACCTGATGTAAGAATAGGGTTTGAAGGCCAGGCCAGACCTAAACAACTGACACCAAATTATAAAGCAGAAGTGAAGCTCTGTGCGCACAAGGGATGCCTCAGGTGACGTGCTCCTAAGGTTATGTTTAATTCCTGCCATGGGCTATCCCTTCACTCCTTTTACTCCCATTCAGGAAAGCATACAAAATCAAGGCAGAGTAATTTCATTATAGGGTAAATCCTGAATCAATTCTCGTTGGTTAAAGGTATCATTTACAAACTTTGGCACTTTAATAATGACTGGATCTGCTGATGGGTTGTGACTTTGTGGAGTGCCTTCTTAGCACTCTCTAGTAGCTACTATCTCCAGCTCTTACACCCCTCTGTTCTCCTCATAGGACCCTAGACTTCAGAGCTCAGGGTCTGGATGGTGGTCTAGGGAGGAGGGAGGCTCTGGAGAAGTAGGGAGGTTGGCTGATGTCCCTTAATTCTTAAAATGGACTTGATCCTCCATGGGTGGGAGGGTTTCTGTTGTTATAATTGTATTCAACTAAGACACATGGACTTCTGGGACAAATTATTTTTATACAGGGAATTATTCTGGAAGCTTTGTCAGAGCCAGTTTAATAATAAAACAGAACCCCCCCCAAAAAAAGAACCTTGCATTTTTAATCTTTAATATACACAATATGATCTCTCCCCTCCCTCCATCTTTTTCTCCCTTCTTCCTTTCATTTATTCAAAACCAATTTTATGCCTTTCCAAATACGGGGGTGGGGTGGGGGTGGTGGCTGTTCTTCTATTTTATGGATTATCTATTCAATTCCTCCTGTTCTCTTTCCTTGTCAATTTTTGACTGTTTTTCTGTTAACATTTTCATTGGAAGGAGTGGGTACATTGCTGAAATAATGTTAGAGATTATCATCAGGATTCAGATATCACATGTCTTCCCAGCCTCCCGCCCTTCTGGAGGTTCTGAGAGGGTAATGTGGCAGTTACATGTATTTTTGTAACCTGTAGGAAACACAAGAAGAAGAGGGATGTGGAAGATACAATTAAACCAGTGTAGACATTGTTAAGAAATTTATTTGCAATTCTTGTTTTTTGTTTTTTTTTGTTTGTTTTTTAAATAACATCATTCCTTAGATAAAAATGCAATCTTACAGGAATATACATAGCGTCTCACACAGAGATGACCCTGAAGCTCTTCTTGAAAGGTTACCCCTTCTAGATTCCCTGGCCTTTCTCAAGGGCGAGAAGGCTCAGCAGGCGAGGCCTTTGACAACGGGATTATTTGATGATTACAAACTGTACAACAGTATTTACAACAGTAAGACCGTGAAGTCGTGGAGCCTGGAGAGGAAGGTGTGGGGTGTGCATGGGTGTGGTAGGTGGTGACAGGCAGTGGGGTGACAATGGAGGCACGGCCCATCTTTCTGTGATGCTCTGAGAACAAGCACGATACAGACTGGTTTGGGCCCGAGCAGGAAGATATGAGGAGAGGGGGATGTATCTGGAGCCTTTTATATGGATAGAAATTTTGCTTGGCAGCTCTAGGGTATTAAAACAAGATGATTATGAGAGTAACAGACATTCCAGTGCTTCACCAGCTGGGGACCTGCCATCCATTTTTTTTTTTCTAAACAAACTTGGGTGTTTTTCCACAGGTTGTTCTCAACTACTACCATCACAGATTTGTCCAAATTTGTTTATGCCTCTGATATCCACAGCCTATTTGGTGCTAGACCTCATTCCCATGAGGCTCTGGGAGAACAGCATATGTTCTGGGCAAGGCAGGAAGCAGCTATGGGGTGGTGCATAATCTAGCTGAGAAACCCAGAGATGGATTCCAAACTTGGGGGGATGGGATGCAGCTTGATGCATGGATGGTGTGATGTGTGCAAGCATAAAAGAGCCCATAGCATTTGGGTCACTGGAGTTGCTGTACAAAGGAGCCCTTTGCACAAAGTTGTTTGTTTACAACTGTCTAACCTTGATTCCCAAGTTTGTTTTTTTCTTTTAAGCTTTGATGTAGTTTCTTCATGTTGAGAAATCTTCGGGGGAGGGGACTTGGTACAGGACACAGTGACCTGTTCTCTTTTGTTCCTCCTGTGACTCTACAGAGGGAGCCTTCTCTTCTCTTCCTCCCTGGTTGCAGGCTCAGGAGAGGCTTCATGCAGGGGGTCTGAAACCTGCAGCCCTCAGCATCCCTTGGCAGTGACTCAGTGCTGAGGCTGGTGCACGCTCACCTCATCTTTCCCATCCCTCTGCTTATACACTCCAGGGCTCCAAGAATATCAGAATAAGAGTTCTTCAGGCTTAAACTGCAAATAGGAACCATCCTGTCCATTTCCACAGTTCTTCACAAAGAAATTACCCTCCCTTAAGATGTACAACCTCTTCCACCAAGAGACTTTTCTGATAATGACCTAGGTAAAACATTTTCTTATGTATGAGGTACATGAGTGAATTTTGGATGGCAAATTTGTAGTAAATGCCTGATTTATGGTAGATTAAATGTCATGCTGTCCCTTCTAGGAAACTTATGCAAGTCATATTAGATTCTTAGAAGTGGAGGGCATGGTATGCCCGCCAAAAGAGAGTGCCCAACACTCTGTGAAGAGGCCAGCACCTGACCTGTAGGGAGAATATTTGATTCTGGTGATGTAACATTTCAAACTTTTGTTTAATTACCTCGTCTTTGTCTTGCCTTTCTTAATTTAGTAAAGATGGAGGGGATTTTTATGGACAGTCCCAACTTTGACTCTACTCTCAGTGTTGAATCAATTTGTTCAACTCAGCTCAATATATTCTGCTGGTAATCTCTAATTCCTTTCCCGAGACCCATCAAAAGGCTCTTCTAGAATACTGGAGAACTGAAGGTTCTCTATACCACTCTATTAACTGTGGAACAAGCCTCTTAAAATCATGTGAGGGAGAAGTCTTGATTTTATAAGCAGTAGTATTTCTCAGTGTAGATAAATAATATTTAGTTCACAGTAATAATAGGTTCAGATGGTACTATTTCTACCCAAGAAAACTACTCTGGTTCTCTCTCCATTTCTCTCTACACAGTGCTCAGCCCTCTGAGAGGACAATATCATGTGTGCAAAGCTCAACCCCTTCACTAGCACCTGTTCCTTAAGGAAGTGTGTATGTGTGTGGTGTCAAGTGTCTCCCCAACCATGTGGAAGTCTGGCAGAAACCACCTGTTCTTTTGGTATCTGGCTCCAAAGCAAAGTTTCGTTGCTTTGAAATAAAAAATAAAGTTAAAACCAGAACTATTCACAAAGAAATTATGTAAGAATCTGCACATTGGACTCCTCTCCACTCTTCTGTTGTGTAGACTGGGGTGGGGGAGAAGGAAAAAGGAGGGTTGAGCAGGAGGCTGGAATAGAGAGAATGGCTTGGGGGAAGGGGAAAGAAGTCCTTCCCTGACAGTCGTAGGACACTTCGTTCTCTTGTCTCTTTTCCCTGTGTCTCCTCAGAGGCAGCTGATGGGGAACCCAGATGTGGTGACCAGGAGCCTCGCTGTGAGTGACTTTAGGCCTCCCTTCATACCTACCGACTGACTAGAGCAGGCTTCAGGTGGCTGATACAAGGGGAGGGACACCGGCAGAGAGAAAAGACAGGGTGGCAGACACCCCACGTCTAGCCAAAGAGTTTGATTTGTCTGGTAAAAGAATACCAGATGGAATTTTACTTTTCTCTTTTTCTAAAGGTGATCCTTGAGGCATCATCCTCTCCCCTGTACTGGCCATTGTAGGTGGTTAAACTGGACACTTCTTTCCATAAAATGAGAACAGATGCATAGAGAGTCAAGACATGCCCTTTGTGTCGGCTCATTGCCCTTCCTGTTCTTTCTGTGCCAATACTGTCTCCTGACCAGTGCCATGTCTTAAAAAAAATAGAACTTGCCTGGACTCTTATCAGTGACTTTTTTTGTTTTGTTTTGTTTTTTACTAACTTAGGGCTTAAATGGGTCTTCTTGAAACCAGATTGCCCTTTTCTGGCCTCTTTACTAAATGGTTTCTAACTCTTAGACAATGACATTTCATTTTTTAAAGGTTCCTTGGGATGGAGATGCTTTCATCCTCCTTAGCAACATTTATAATTGTGCTTTGATGAGGCTAAAAACCTGACTACCAGGGGTGTTCTGTATCCCTAAACTAGGTTCTTGCTAGATGTCTTAGGAACGATGGACATTATCAACTGGCCTCTATGAAACCCTTTTCATAACTTCCAAACTCTTTATTTTCAGGGTGTTCTTATTTCTCAGAAAGATATAACTTTGGCATTGAACGGTACACTATTCCTGTGGTTGCCTTGCTATCTTTAGGTGAATGATCAGAAGTTCTGGAAGGAAAATGGCTGTGAGAAAATGATAGCTTCACTTCAGACAAGCCACTGAGATTTGGAAGCAGTGTCACGGGATAAAGGCAGAGTAAGGAAGCCTTGTTCCTTTGTCCTTGGACCTTCCGGTCAGAGGGTAGCCTGTCAGACTTAGAAAGGGAGAGGAGGGACTATACCTAATAGCCTCTGAAGCAAAGCAGAGAAAAATTCATGGATCAAGCCAAAATCTAGAACATTCTCCTCTTTCTGTTCAAAACCAAAAAGAACTTTCTAGAAACAGGCAGGAGACAACTGAACATCACACACACAACTAATTACTAAAAAGCCAAAGTGTGGAAGTAAGAGAGTCTGGGCCATTCAGAGGACAAATAAAAATCACGCTCACCATCCCCAGAACTTACATTGCACTTCTTCAAGTCCTCTTAGTCCTCAGCCATTAGCAGCTTTCTCCTGTTACTCAAGGGTTCTTAGAAGATTTGACAGTTATGTTTTACAAGGTCATGGGGCAAGTTCTGCTCTAGGTGGAGGGTAAACGTCACTTAATGGATGAGGTTCATGATTTCATGACTGATTTAACCAGTCTGTCATGATGACAAGTACCTTATGTCAGCCTTTTACCAACTGACCATGAGGTCATGCTAGAAAGACCCATGGGTCTAAACAGCCTCTGCAGCTGGCCAATGAAATTTGGTGGTGCAGAAATCCAAAAGGAAAACAGAAACAGCAAGAAGGCTGAGTGAGTGTGTGAGTGTGTGTGTGTGTGTTTGTGTGCGTGTGGTCAATTATGATTCCACATTTCTATCCAGGGACCAAATGTACAGCAAGAACCAGGTATTAATCCAAAAGGGCTCCCATCTCCATTATAACTAAAATATTAGCAGTACAGTGGCAGATATCTTGGGAAACTAGACAAAGGATGGTACCTAACTGTAATTTCTAGAAGGCCTTCACAGCACTGAAAACAAACTAAAAAAGTTTGGATGGGTTGAGCTTGTAGAAACAGGAAGAAATGCTTCTGCTTCTAGACTGCAAGTTAACCTGGGAGTATCCAGCACATTTCTCCACTTTTTTCATGAATCTGTCCTTGAAAGTGAAACTCATCTTCAATGGGAAATGGACTTTCTCCAACTTTAATTTCTAGGCTGCTTATATCAGGACTGAGAGCACACTGGGCCCAGAAGACATCCAGTGGGTAAATCCTGGATGAATGGTTGGGTCCTGTTTTCCCCAAATCACTTCCTTTTCACCCATCATTGTTGAAATCTATTTGAAGGAAACAGCACTGATAGGATGATATTCTAGGTGGACGCAAACGGGCATAAGAGATGCTCCCACAAGGTGTCTGGCTCCACTATCCCTGTGAACTACTGACGCTTCCTGCCCAGTCCTGGTCCCCTCCATGGCTGCCACACACACTAGGGTAGGTCTGGAGGAAATCCTGCTCCAGAGTGAGGAAGAGATGACGTGAACAAGACAGAGCTGACTTTTGGACGGACAAAGATTTTTACCTGGTTGCTGTTCTCTGGCCCCTGCTGTCTGAGTTTGGGTGGGGCAGTTGCCAGGAGGAGGACTCCCTTCCCTCCAACCAGCCCGACTCTAATTCCATCCTCTCAAGTCAGTGTACACTTTCCTGAGGAAACCACTGAGGAAAGTTTGTGCGGTGGAAGTGAACAGAAAAGCCAGCCACCTCTCCCATGGGGGAAGCCGATGCCAGCTTGGTGATGTCCCCTCATGGTGAAGGACTGTCCCTAGAGAAAGTCCGAATCAGAAAATTGGAGCAGAGTAGATAGAATGAAGGCAGGAATAAGACATGTCCTGGTCTCTCAAAGCAAGACAGAGTACGAATACACTTATCATATAGTTTTGGAAAAATTGAGGGAAACGGAAGCGAACACAAGATATGCAAAACAGTATTGTCCAAACCTGTTTGTGGATCGCGGAGTAATGATTTACACTGGTGATACCTTTGCTCATTGTACAAATTAAAAGAATATTCGTTCCCTTTCCCCCAACCACATATAGAAAAGCACTTCAGAGTTCAAGGGTAAAGCTTGTCACACTCCAAATACAAAATGATTTACTTACATGCAGCAAAATATACAAGAAGTGAATTCAAAAACAAACTTAATTCAATTCATTATATTCGCTTGGCACAATTGCAATTCAGTTTTAAAAAAATATTTGTAAAATACTGAAACTGACCTGAATTCAAGTATAACAGTTTCTTCAACAGAAACATTATCAATGCAATAAAACATTACACGGAATATATCGAAGCAAAACGCCTTCTTGAGTTTTCCCCTTAAATTTCTCTGTTTTTTTTTTTTTAAATACAGTTTTAATGCCAACACAACTCACAATTGTATTTTTAAAATGAATATTATTGCATTGTTTTTGCATATCTTGTGGGACAGAAAATGCAAAGAGTTACTGATTCCCGTTTCAGAAGCAGAGATAGTGGTTTGTTTTTGCTTTCAAATGGCCCCAGATTCAGATCTCCCACAGTTAGACCAGAAAGGGGGAGCTACACACTCATTCACGCATGGGCGCACAACATGGGTGCCCATACACACATAAGGACATGTGCCCTGGAAACTCACTACACACACAGGTAGCACATACACTCACAGAGACTTTCCAATCCGTGCTTCCTCTCTCTGGCACCCACGGATGCACCCAGCATTAAAAAGAACCCAACTCAATCACCCATATGTGCAAGACCACATCAAGTGCATGACCTTTAAATTATAAAACCAAACCCCTCAAATTTGTTGTTACTACCTACGGAAATTATAACAAATTATTGCGCATACACAATGGCTGGTAAAACTCGCTCACAGCGGCTCCACTGAACCCGGCTCCACTGAACCCACCGTAGAAAAAGAAAACCACAACCGTTTAAATACAGTAAAACCAAACCTGATTTACATTTGCAAAAGTGAAAACAGTAAGGTGGGTGGCTACAAAGCTTTGTAAACACTTCTTCCTCCCCTCCCCCTGGGAAAACAAAATGAAAATAAAACCAAAACCAAAAAAAAAAAAAAAAAAAAGAAAAAGAAAACAAAACGAAAACTGCAACATGCGATCAAGAAAAATGTCAAACCACAAAACAAAAGAGCGCTCAACAGAAGCTCAGCACCACCTCCTCGCGTCAAGAGCTGGCTGCCCCTTCCCTGGCAGAAGGGACTCCCCCCACGCTGGCCCAGCCGCCGTTCTGGAGCTGGGCGCCCAGTGCAGGCAAGGTGGTCTTGACGCAGGCCAGTGGGCGTGGCCGGGGGCCGTGGCCGTGAGGCCGCCACGCCCCCTAGCCCTCCGCCCCGGGTTCCCGAGCTCCTGCGGCTTCTTGCTGGTCCTCCTCCCTCTCTGGGATGGGGCTGGGTCCTCGCTGAAGTCCTACCCCTGCTTCCTTCTTCAAATCCACAGGGCCCTGGCTCTATGGAGACAGTGAGGCTCATACAGAATATGTGCAAAATGATTTTTTTTTTTTTTTTTTTACAAGCAAAGTTGAAAGACACCCGTTTGACATAGGGTCCTTTCGGTGAGGGCTACCGCAGGAAGCTGAGGTTCTCTTTCATGCCCGGAGGCGAGGGCAGGTGTCTCTTCTCTTGCTCTCCCTCCCCGACTCTTCCAGGCCTCCTCACCACTCTACCTCTGTGCACACAACACACACTGGGGTTGCTGCCTTCCATGCCCCCGAAAAACTGACTCTCCACCACCACCCAACTCTGCGTCTTGTCCCAACGAAATGAATGAAGACGCTGTTCCGGTTAACTCCAGGTCACGAGAACAGTGAGGCACTTCTGAAACGAACCCATTAGGAACATTGAAACAAATAAAAAACCCACCGTCTCCCCAGCCCTAGCTACTACAGGCTGCCGACGTGGGCTCTGCTGTCCTGGAGCTCCTCCTCGCTCTTCCGACACGCCAGGGGGGACGCGCAGGTCTCGCCCTCCCGGACCTCTGCCCTGTCCTGCCCTGGGTCCCTGCAGTTAACAAAAGGTAGTAGGGTGCCGTTGGGGCTCTGCTGGGCACCCCCACTGAGGATGTTGTCTGCCGCGTTCTCCATCTCCTCTATGGTCATGTCACAGGCGTCAGCCAGCTCCTGGGTTGTGACCTCGATAAACTTGGGATCTTGAGCAAACTGCCCCAGTCCTTCTGAAATCAAGACCTGAAGCAGGGAGGGAAGACCATGAAGAAGAACCAAAGAGGAACATTATTCCTGGAGCTCGACTCTTCTCTTTAGGGCTAGAGCAAGGGGCTTGTGATTGGTACCTTTGGGAGGTGTGTGTGTGTGTGTGTGTGTGTGTGTGTGTGTGTGTGTGTGTGTGTGTGTGTAGGGGTGCACACAGGAAAGGAGTGGACAGTGAGCATTGCCGAAAGGAATCACGGAGAGATGTTTCGACTGGGGCACTCAAAAACTGTTGTCAAGTCCCTCTGGAAAACAGTGTGGAGGTTCCTCAGGAAACTAACAATAGAACTCCCCTATGACCCAGCAATAGCACTGCTAGGAATTTACCCAAGGGATACAGAAATGCTGATGCATAGGAGCACATGTACCCCAATGTTCATAGCAGCACTCTCCACAATAGCTAAAACATGGAAAGAGCCTAAGTGTCCATCAACAGATGAATGGATCAGAAGATGTGGTTTATCTATACCATGGAATACTACATGGCAATGAGAAACAATGAAATCTGGCCATGTGTAGCAACATGGATGGACCTTGAGGGTGTTATGCTGAGCGAAATAAGTCAGGCAGAGAAAGACGAATATCATATGTGTGCACGTATAGGAGGATTAGGAGGAGCTTAACAGAGGACCAAGGGGGAGAAGGGCAGAAATGGTGGGGGAAAAGGAGAGAGGCAAACCATGAGAGACTCTTGAATGCTGACAAAAACTGAGGACTGGTGGATGTGGGGGAGGGGGAGTGGGCATGGAGGAGGACACTTGTGGGGATGAGCACTGGGTGTTATGTGGAAACTAATTTGACAATAAAGTATTTGTAAAAAAAAAAAAATAAATAAAGCTATAGATGACCATGAAAAAAAAAAAAAAAACTGTTGTCAAACCCATGAGAACTCGGCTCGCAGAGGGCCCAGAGGGGTGCTGCTGTGACGTGGTGGAAGGCAGAACCCAGCTTTCCTGGTCTTTTCTCCTTCCTGCCCCCCGCCATGCCTCCCATATTCTTCTTGCCAAGAAACCATCCTGCTTTTGTGACACTTGTTAACCTGTTGCCTTGTGTCCCTGGCCAATTGCTGGCTGACTGCCTTTGCGGGGTGGGATCGTGGGGGTATGTGCAGAACGGTATGTCTGTACCTGCTTCTGCTCTAGCTCCAAAGGGCCAGCAAGTGATCCCAGAGCTGCTCCTTCCTTCCTAGTGACTGGCTGAGAGCCACGGGGAAGGGATTCATAGTGAAGCCTGGAATGTCTTCCTCCTGGTTCTGTTTGTCCCACTCCCCTACCCCATCACTCTTAATTTCCTCTCCTGCTTAAGTTTTCCTCAGAGCTCCCACCCTGTGGGACATGCCACACACATGTTTATTTATTGTCTGTGCCTCCTCACCACGGCATGAGCTCATGCGAGCAAAAAATGGTCTCTCAGCTGTATCCTTGCACTTAGAACAGAGCCTGCACGTGGTCGGCACTCAATGGGAATCTGTAAACTGAATGAGGGATAATCAAGGTCAAGTGAGGAACAGGGTTTTGGAGCTGGAAGGGACCTTAGAAGTCACCTGGTTTAACTCTCTGCCTCCTGCATGCCAGCCTGATGACTGGACGGGTGCCGCCTCTGCCTGCATGTGTCCAGTAATGGCGGGCTCACTCCTTTATAGGAAAGCCCTCCTCATTTGGGAGAAGCTCTGTTGGAAAGGTCTTCCTCATGTGACCTGAAATCTGCCCGCCTGGCAGATGGATCTGTCACTCCAGGCCCTCACTTAAGAGCCCCCGCCCAGGACATGAGGGGACTCACGGGTTTGAGAAGCTTGTCATGGCCTCTGAAGCCATCCCCTCACCACGTTTGCTTCCCTAGTTCCCTGGACAGTTCTTATAGGAAACAGCATCTAGGGAGCTTGCCAACCCCTTGCCGTGTCCCCCTTTGGGCTTGTTCCAATTTGTCACCGTCCCCCAAAATATGGTGTCAAGACTGCACTAGCTGTTCTGGGCAGGGCAGAGCATGGAGGAGCTGCAAGCACTCTTGTTCTAGAACAGCGATTCTCATCCCTGGCTGTGAGGGCTTTAAAAAATATCCATTTAATGTGTCCTAGGTTTCTGAAGCCCCCTGGGTTGTTCTAATGAGCCCCAGGCTTGAGAACCACAGATGCTGATACTATACAAACCCAGCCTAGGCCCACATTTGCATCTGGAGCAGTCAGAGCTCACCTCTGGCTGTACAGTGGTGCCTCTGGCCCTGCTTGGGGTTCACTGGCCTGCAGCAGGGATATGTTGCTGAGTACTTTCTCCTCCTGCGGCAATCACAGCTCAAGCAGAAGCCTATAGTGTCTTGTGTGATTACCATTTTCTGCACACCTTGCCCTCCTTCAGTAGGCCCTAGGAGTCAGGGTCTTTCTGGCCAAGAGATTCGACATCCATTCTACTTGGGAAAGGACCAGACCCTTCCTTCTCCATTCTTCATGCAAAGTCCCCTTGCTGCCCTGGCCTTTCCTTCCCACATCTGGCTGCTGTGCGCCTGAGGGTCACTTACCGCTTCCACCAGGCTGCTGGCACTGCCGTGGAATTGCCTGCCCCGGCCCCCGGCCTGGTTGGGCACAGTGAGGGACACTGGCCGGGCTCTCCGGATGGTGCTGCTGCCCCCACCACAGGGCGTGGGCTCCCCAGACCAGGAGCTGCAGTGGATGGACGGGAAGCTGCTGTTGAGTTTCTCGCTGGACTCGGCTCCCTCCAGCCGCAGGGTGGGGATAGGCTGTGGGGGCCAGCCTCGGCTGCCCGGCGTGGCTGGCGGGGTGGCACAGGGCCTGGGGGATGTGCTGGGGGAATGGCTTCTCTGCAGGAGGGGGCTCAGGCCTGCCACCGCCAATGCCTGCGGACACACAAGGGGCATGTGTTACTGGAAGGGGTCAGGCCTCTGTCTATTCTTAGCAGCTGTTGTTCCCAGCTAGCTCCACCTGCCTGGAGCCCACACCCATTATTTTCAGCCCCCTGAATCCCACCCTGTCACGACCCAGTGCTCGTGTCTGCCACCCTAAAATATATTTAGGGTGATCATGTCTGTCTCCAGTGATCACTTTTGCCTCCAAATCCAGAAAGTTGCGAAGGAGTGGAATCAAGATCATCTGCTTCTCAGCACTGGTCCTATAGCCAGTCAGCTATGAATTCTCTGGTTTTCTCCTGAGTGGTCCAGAAGGAATGCTGCCCTTATCAGCTGTACAACCAGAACACGAATGCCCTCTATCTACCTATCTTGCGGGGTTGATGTGAGGTTCAGGTGTAATATGGTCTGTGAAGGAGTATACTATGTACCATAAAGTGTTAGACAAAAACCGGTACTTACGGTTTTAATTTTCACAATTAATCAGGTCATTAAGAATGTCACGCTGATCTTTAGCTCAGCTTGTCTCTCAGTTATTGTCCAAATCTTAAACTGTGCTGTGATTAGACTATTTACATGTTGTGTCCTCTAGCCCCTATGTCACCACCACAACGACCTGCTCTGAGGGGACGTGTCCACAGGAGAGTGTGCAGCGGGAAAGCCCAGCCTGAGAGGCAGAGGGAAGGGAACATAGTGGTGGATTGGGGGGTAATGGAAAGGCATGAAGGGGAGTGTAAATAAAGGGGACATTCTTGACCTCATGAGAAGAATAGATGGGTGAAATGAACTTCTAGAAATCTTTTTAAATAGCACACACAGTGTACGCCCCAGCCTGCCTCTCCTGTCCATAGTTCTTGATGGTCCCCAGCCTGGGTCCCTGATCTCCTGGAGATCTGAGGGAAGTATGAGGCTATGCTCAATACTCCAGAAAGCCTAGTGGAAATCATATGTGTGCTGGCAATGCCACATTGTTTAAGCAAAACAGTGAACACTTTGTGCTGAAATAATACCAACTTAGCTGAGCCACACTGGCCATCTTTTGAACGTTGTAAGTTTTGATTGGCAGTTGAGTGCTCTTGGGTATTAAAAGAAATAATCTAATGCATAGGCCTGTGGTGAGGGAGTATACAGTTTGAAAGGTAAAATGTTTAGGAAATTTAGACCTTAATTTGCCCAGAGGTAAGAGACTGGGCTTTGGTCTTTTGAGGTTTGCATTAGTTTTAAGATCCTGAGATTATGTTGGACATTGGTGTCTTGGATTTCACTGGCTCAGCTGGAGTCAGCCATGCCAAGAGGTACCTCATCTATCAAATCTTTCTGGACCTGTCTTCTTTGAGAATCAGTCTCTACTCCTGACCATGTTGCTGGGAGAGTCTTTGATCATTTCTAAGTTTTGGTGTATCTTGCAACTCTATGTAAGTACATCTATAACTCTGTAAGTAACTCTATATGTAAGTACATCTGCCTGAGTGCTCTGCAGTGTAAGCCAATGTCTGTGGAGAGATCATCTGCGCCATTGCAGGAAGAAAAGTGAGGCAGAATCCTGGCACTGCTGGTCCTCTGGGACCACATGAGGAGCTCCTGCTCACCAGGAGCTCCCCCTTGTTGGGGGCTGTTAGTGCCAGGGGTTGGGACTATGACTGGTCAAGACAAGGAAGACTGAGTGGCATCTTAGGATGTGCCATAATCATGGGGGTTGTGTAGCCTGTGGGGTGATGGCTAGTGACACATCCGAAAGTCTGGGCTACCTGATGATGAACCAGATGCAAGGGCAGGACTGTCTTCTGAGAGATGTCTCCCCCTTGATTCTTCTGTCGCTTCAGACATTCCAGGTGGAAGGAGGCCCTTCGACCTGCAAAGCCAGCCAAAGAACTGTGATCAGCGTAGGGAAAGGACACACGTCTGTGAGGCTCATACCCCGGGGGGTATAGAAGAAGCCATGTTAGTGGCCCTCGGATCATCTCCTCTCTACCATTTGCCTCCCATATCATGTAGCATATGGTCAAGTTGCACCCAGCAAGCCCTGCCCTTAGAATCCTGTCTCATCACTGGGCAGCCACTGTGTGGGGGTTGTCTGAGCCAGGCCACAGCAGTTTCTCAGTCACCCAAATGCCTGACCAGTCATCCTGGGGGTGACCCCTCACTGGTCATATCTGGAGAGACAGAGATGTGAGTATTTACCTAGTGAGGCAGAGCGGAGGAAGCCCCTCTTTGGAGATTGCCGGATGTCCCTCTTGTCCTCCTCGGGTGGTGTTAATTGCCGATTTTCATCATCCTGATAGGAGAGCCTGGAACAGAGAACTCCTGGGGCTTATTCCGGGAGGCTGAGAAGTGTCACCCCAGAGAGACAGTTGCCACCCATGAAGGCAGCTTGCTTTCTCCCTTGGTGAAGGGAACCCCGACTTTGTGCTTTCCTAAAGTTCAGTGAGGGGGCAGCAGGAACTCCCCCCTCAGGCTGGGCCTGACTCTCTGGCATCACATGTTTCCAGCTCCTCATACGTGGCTTATGTCTGCTCATCAGCTGTGCATTTCTGATTTGAGGCAGTGGAGGCGTTTTTGAGTCAAAGTTGGTGAGAAAGTTGGAAAACAGTTTTCAACTCACAAGATTCTTTCCAGGAACAGCCTAGGCTCCTCTGTTTACATAGGTGGGTGCTATTTACCATGAGTATTCCCAATTTCAGCCCAAACTTCTCTCCTTCCCCTAATTTCTCCCTGGCCTGCCCACACTTCATCATCAGGACACACAAGTGGTTGCCTACAACAAACATCTAGTCAGTGACTAGTAGAGCTATAAGAGGCCTTAGGGGGCATCTACTCAATGGCTTCTAAGCCTTTTTGATGGAGACTCACAAAAAGAAATATACTGCTCATGGTCCCATATACATAGACACACCTAACTGAACTCAACTTCTTGAGCCATACTTACCTTTATTGCATGCATTGCACTCTGGTGGCTTCTATGCTACTTTAGTCTATGCTATTTCATCAAACAATGTCAGCTGCAGTCCACTAAGTTGATTTCATAGTCCCCAGCGGGAGCAGCCTATAGTCCAAGAAGACAGGTGCATTCTAGCCCCTTCATTTTACAGACAAGGCCACCGACACTGTCCCTGTGTGACTCCACATGCTTTGAGGCAGAGACTGTGCCACCTTCCCTGCTCCTAGCATACTGACCTTGAGCCTTTGTAGATGTGCAGGAAAATTTCTGATTGAAAACCTCCAAGCCCTTCCTCTCATTTTTGACATGGTGAGCTTGTCCCATTATATTCTCTTCTTATCCAAATTGTACCTACTCTCGAAGACCCAGCTTTTGTTTGATCTTGTGCAAAGAGCCTGTTATGGTGACCTTGACCCTGACATTATCTGAATGTCTGTTCCTTTCATTGCCTGTACCACTCTGTGAGTAATTAGTTAGAACAATCTCCATGTTATCTGCCTCTTCTGAGATCTTAGCTAGCTGTAACATATCTTTGAGTGCTGAGGTTGGTTTATTCATGGTCTAGCAGAATGCCTAGATGCACCAAGCACTCAATAAGAGCCAAAATGGATGGAAGCATATGCTTTTCCTGATTTCTAGGGTATGTGGCCATGTGAAGATTTACAGCTTCTACAAATCAAAAGGCTAAAGGGGCTGGTCCTTTATTTAAGGAAAGCTTCTAAAACAACGCATCTTAAACTTTTTGAATGCAACCCACAGTCATAAATACATTTTATGAGTCTCAGTGCACACATACATATATTGGCAATTAAACAAGTTATTTCACTAAATAATACCTTTGTGGCATTGGATACACTATTATTTATCGTCTTATTCTAACCTATTCAATGTATTGTGTACTATTTTATTCTTTCTTTTAAAGTGCTGATTGTGGCCTGGCTTTCTGGAGCCTGGGGAGGTTTCTGGGGGGAAGATACAGAGTTGCTTTTTTTGTCTCTTTGTTGATTCCAGAATCCTCTGGTCTTCAGCCCCCTGGAGGAGACCATTCAAGACTGAGGAAGAGGCTGCCTGGGGCTACTGAGCCTGCTGGGCCAGACAATAAAAGGCCATCAGGAAAATGTACCAAGACTACAAACCCAGCATGGGCATCAGCTAAAGTGGATAAACTCCAGCCCTTAGAAGGCTTCAGCCTCTAAAAACTATGGGGAGAATCTAAGCAATTAGTAGCTGATAATCTCAGGGCCAGAAAGCTGACAAGACAAAGGTGTAGATGTGATGTTCGGCCCTGGAGATCTTCAAGCACAGTCCCAGCAGACAGCATGCTGGGATGGTGTTCACAACTACCAGGCCCGAAGCTTCCTTCCAGCCCTGAAGCTGGAGGAAGAAGCCTTCTACGGTAGCAACTGCAAAGAGCCAGGCATCAAAGCACTTGTGAGGCTTGTGAAAGAGGCTGACTCAGACTACACATAGGTTGAGAATCATAACAATCCCTGTTATGACCCATCCAGCAAAGAAGACAGCCCCAAATGGTCTATGGTGGATGTACAGTTTGTTTGGATGAGGAAGCATTTCATTATCCTGGCAGAACTCAAAACCTATCACCAAGCTCACAAAGCTACTGAAGGTCCCTTAAAAGAGGTGGCTCTCTTCACTCGCTGAGACTCAACTCAGCCCCTGACCCAAGAGGAGTCTGATTTTATTTTGAGTCTAGAGAAAAAGGAACCAAGTTAACTAGAACACTGTTGCTGGAATAGGCAATACATTACTCCAAAGAAATAAAACTTTTATAAGACAAAAGAAGGTGTGAGGAAGCTTGTGTGTCATGTTCACCTGGGCTCATGTCCATAGGTGGTTTCATGTTTTTTCTTTTCCTTCCTTCCTTCCTTCCTTCCTTCCTTCCTTCCTTCCTTCCTTCCTTCCTTCCTTCCCTCCTTCCTTCCCTCCCTTCTTCTCCCTCCCTCCCTTTCCTTCCTTCCTTCCATCCTTCCTTCCTTCCATCTTTCTTTCCTTTGTTCTTTCCTTCCTTCATTCCTTTCCTTCCCCTCCCTCCCTCCCTCCTCTTCCCTCCCTCCCTTTCCTTCCTTCCATCCTTCCTTCCTTCCTTCCTTCCTTCCTTCCTTCCTTCCTTCCTTCCTTCTTTCTTTCTAAAAGATTTTATTTTTTAGCAACCTCTACACCCAACATGGAGCTTGAACTCATGACCTCAAGACCAAGAGTTGCATGCTTTTCCAATTGAGCCAGCCAGGTGCCCCTCGTGTACCTTTTACAATAAAACATTAATATATAAAAAAAGTATTGACCATAATTAAGTAAATGTCACAACCCTCTAATGGGTCTGGATTTGTAGTTAAAAACCCTTCCCTTTAGAATTCCAGCACTGACAAAACTCTCCGTCACTGTTTGCCAACAGTGCCCTCTGCTGGGTAGCTTTATTATAAGAAGCTTCATGAACATTTACTTGTGAATCCATGTATATGTGTACTGAGACTCACTGTAAAGTATGTTTATGACAGTTGGTTTCGGTAAAAGAAATTTATGAAACAATGCTTTAAAGTTTTCTGGAAGCACTGCATCACAAGAAAAGTCAAGATAACCAAGGGATAGTGTGTGTGTGTGTGTGTGTGTGTGTGTGTGTGTGTGACATCCATCCATCTCCCTAAGGAGGTGACAGATGCTTTAGGCATCTTCTGATATATGATCTCCCCCTCCCCAAGTCATGCCCAGAGGAGGGAATCCAGGGAGCTTCCCTTCACCCCCAGACCCTTTCCTGCACATGGGCTAGCCTGGGGCAGAGCTCACATCTCTGTGGAGATAAGGCTGGGCTCGCTGCAGTACTCCGTGTCTTCACTCATCTTCACGTCATAGGTCTCGCCCTGAGAGACCTCCTCCTGACACACCATGGCTATCTGGCTCTCCCGGGAGTGGCACCTGAAGTGTCCAAGATGGAGAAATAAAGTCAGAAACTGCTAATCCCCACCATTCCTTCAGCAGGTGAGGTGGTACGCACACACATGCACACGCACTCACACATGCAATGCACTCGCACAGTGAACACGCACACACATACGTGCACTCACACAAAACCGCTGTGGCCTCTTCTTCCTGCAGCCGCTGACAAAGCTGCAGAGCCACGGAAGCAGTAAGATTAGAGTTAGAATTCCACGTGGAACAGGCGTCTCTGGGGTAGGGTCCAAGGAGATCTGAGTTCTGACCTCAATTCAGTTGCCCTCTAGCATAAGTCACTAGCCCACTCCATGCCTCAGTATCCCCATCAATAAAATTGGACTAACGTATGCCCTGCTTGACTCAGAGACTTGTTGGGAGTAACAAATGAAGTAACAGGTGAGGTGTTTTGAAAGGGGGAAAGGACCAGCTTTTAAAACAGGGTCCTGGGATGCTCTATACAGGTCGGGGTGGGCCTGTGTGAGAGCTGTCCTCTTCTCTGCTACAGACAGCTGGGGATTTGGGTGCTAGTTGGGCAGAGCTGGGAAGTTCCTGGTGTCACATTGTTACATGGCTTTGGGTTTGTCATTGGCTCCTTGGAGTGAAGGCACAGAGAAGAAGCCTCACATAGAGGGGTTTGTTCTCTTGGGCAATGGGCTTGACCCCCTGCTGAGCTCCAGACCCCCCCGCCCCCCACCAGGATGTACCTTGGATTATTTTGCTTTCCCTCTGGACAAGGATCTTCTGCTCATTTGGTCATGTCTTCTTAGCTCTGGTTCAGGTGTTCTCCCTTTTCCTGACTGTGCCTCGCTCAGCACCTCCCTCCATATTTCTTCCCATAGATCCTGAAGGTTGGGCCCACTTTACTCCCAAACCCATGGAGGCATCAGGGAAATATGCCAGTTTATTTTCTCAGGGCTGAGTGCTGGATCGACACTCTAGATTTGACCCTGAGTCTGTGGGCTGTGTGCAACTCCGGAAGCTACCGTTCCTGGGTACCTACCCAGTTCTCTGGAGAAGGCCCTAACAGATGGCTGCCCACCCCACAGTAAGGATAGATGAAATGTTGAAGGCTCTTGATGGGGTGGGAAAAGAGAGATGGGAAAGGAGTTTTGGTGAGGCATGATGGGATGAGCTGGAGATGGAGAATGGCAGCAGGCAGGCAACACCACTTCTTGGGGGACACTATATGCAAGACATGCTGGCCTGTCCCCATCAAAAGCAAGGCTAGTGCTGGGGCCACTGCACATAGCCTTGAGCTGCAAGATGAAGGATGAGGCCCCAGAGCCACAACTTTGGTTAAGTTGTTTCTCCTCACCAAGCTGAAGCATACTGCCTTGAGTGTTGTGTACTGTGTTGGGAAGGGAGGGAGATGATGTTTAGTGAGCACTTACTATGTGCTAGGCATTGTGCTAGGTGCTTTGCATGTACCATATTTCATTGATAGATGTATCTGTGGGGAGAGGAAGACAATCCCCTGATGTCTCTCCCTATCTCCTCTCTAAAAACCCTTCTCCCTTCATTTAATACGGAACACAGTTTAATTGGAAAATATCCTTTGAAGGAGGTATTAGTTTACACTGAGAAGCTAATGATGGACACAATAAGCTTTTCTTAAGAAGAGGTTTTCATAAGGGAAACAAGGGAGAAAATGGTACTAGGACTGAGTCCCTGAATGTTGTAGAAGGGGAAGAGGTTTGCAGAAAAGGGAGGGGGCCACCAAAACAGTCAGGGGCCAGCCACTTAAACTTTGATATTCCCCTGTGCAATGCTAACCCTTTCAGATCAGCATACAAAATCTGGTGCCAAGCACACTGCCCTGTGCATAGAAGGCATCGATATACATCCCTTGAGCAGGACTCACCCAACACTGCTTCTGGGTGGTTTAACCAGCCAGTCTTCCAGGCAGGAAGGTTGACTGATGGCCAATTTGACTTGGCTGTCATCAGACACTGTTAAATGCCCAGGTCACGTAGGCTCACATGGAGCCACTTGAGAATGGGTGGTAAGAACAGAAGTGAAAACCAGGAGGCAGGTATGCTGGCTCCTTAGATGAAAACAGCTTCAGGACACTTGTCCAGAAAGACACACTTCACGATTATTTTCTAAGCTCACAAGCAAGAGAGCTGCCCATGAACAACCGCATACTGGGGGTCTGCCTGGCCTGCTGTGGTGGGGGAGCTGTCCTGCTCTGGAACAGCAGCTCAACTAAGGGTGAGTGAAGTGGCAAGATGTGGAGGCATGTCCTCTCCCACCCGGCTTTGGGAACCTGGAGCTGTTGAAAGAAAGAGGAGGGAGACCCTCCAAGCCCAGGCTGTGCTTCCTGAGGCCCAGAGCATGAAAGTAGGCACCTACCGTCCCAGCACATCATAGCAATGCATCCTGGAGCACCAGGGAGCAGAGGGTGGGGAGAAAAGCATGCGTCAGGAGGTGGGAGATCAGTTGACTACCAGGAATGATCCTATGCTGGGGCAGAATGAGCAAGTGCTAGGGTGAAGGGCCTCCTGCTACCAAAAGGCCCCTCCCAAGAGGGTTGAGAAGGGTGTAAAGAAAAGGTGGTAGCTCTGTCCCCAACCTAATTAGGCCAAAAGCCAGGTGTGAGCAGACTTGGGAAAGGTCAGGGGAACAGAGTCTATTGTGGAGCCAGGATGCTGACATCCCAGGGATCAGGGGCTGGAGCTCCTCTGCTTGGTCAGCATCAGAAAGCACAGGAGGCTGTCTGCAGGTGTGCATCTCAGGACACTGTTGGCCAGCGGGGCCACTGTGCCTTCTTCCAAGGGTGGCTGCCACATGTAATCAAGGGCAAGATTGGGAAGCAGCATTTGCCTATCGCTTGATGGGGCCTGGGGCAGCAGTCTCCATCCCAGCTTGAGGGGTGAGTGGTAGGCCTGGGGGCAAAACTCTCCCCCCCATCCACTCTGGGCTGCAGTGTGTGGGGCCCCTGTGCATGGGCCCTGGATGCCCCACCCTCCTGCTTACCTCTTGGAGCTGAGCTTCCATGCTGCCTCCTGCACCCGGACAGCAGGAGACAAGGGGGGCCCATGGCCCTCCACGGTGCTGACCGCGCTGGGGTAACCAGCAGGGCAGGGGAAGCGGCCCAGGGCAGTGTTGTTGGCATTGTTGATGTTGGCGTTGGAGCCAGTGGACGAGTAGCTGCTGGGGGTGAAGGTGGAGTCCACCAGTTTCTCGTGGGATGGCGACTCGGTGTCGCCTTGGCTGTTACCCGCCTTGTTGATGTGCAGTGGGCGCTGGGTGGTGAAGGTCTGGGGGAAGGCGCTCCTGCCGTCGCTTTGGTAGTAGCTGACGTGGTTGCCGAACAGGCCACCGGCCCTCTGTAGGCAAGACGGGAGGGGTGGGTGGAGGAGAAAGTCCCCTCAGCTACCTCTCCTTCTCAGCAAAGGCACGGAAGGTTGTCTGCCTTCCAGAGAGCACAACCACGCTGGGCAGCACATTGTGGATGGGGAACTCTTCGCCTGTGTGGCCTGGTGGCTTGAGAGGGAGGGACCCGGAGAGTCCTCTCTGAAACCACTGGGTGAACAGTGAGGGACAGGACCTCTTACAACAACCAGTCAGGCAGGGAGGCTGCTCCTCTGGGACTTTCTAATGAAGCCCCTGAGGGGTTCAATAGAAATGAAACTCAACTGGCACTGAGTTTCAAGGACCAGTGTGGGATGGCCATCCTTAACTGCAGCCAGCGCTTGGCTCGGCAGCTGTGAGGCATGGTGAGGGCTGAGGGGTGGGGAAAGGGACCAGGGGATTCTAATGAGAATTTCAAAAATGGAGATCCAACTGGCTCACTGAGCTAGAAACTATGTTGGTGAAACGGTTTTGAAGATAAGGATGACACACTGACTCCATGAATTCTATCATGGTGTTCTCTCCCCTGGGAGATTCTCAGAGATTTCAGATCAGGACCCAGTGTTTTTTCCCAACACTCTTTCCTTGTCCTGGGTGAACGGGAGAGTAGCTATCTGCAAGTTGATCTGTGGGGTCTCGCTGGGGCAGTGTTAGCATGGTGCTGAGTCCCTGAGGCCATTCGGTGATGGACATTTCACGGTGATGAGGATGAGGATGGTGATGACAAGGCGGCCACAAGCAGGGCAGGCCGTCTTCCCTCCCGGTGACTCCACAGCCCAGGACCCCTGTGTGGTCCCCCCTGTGGGGCCTGGAAGTGACAGCTGTGAGCAGGGCCCCATTGTAATGGTGGTCAGTAGCTTCTCCCTCACTTGGGAGGGGTTTTAGCCAAATACCTCTGGGCTTAGGCAGGGGCCATAATGCATGGAGGGAGCAGGATGCAAGAGTTCCATTATGCTGGCAGAGTCAGGTTTGGTTTTCACTTCTAAAACTGACGCTCAGCCTCCATATCCAGGACAGGAGAGGGAAGGAAGGCTGGAGGGGAGTTTTGTGACCTGGAGAACACATGCTTTATCTCAAGAGGACAATTGCCATTTGGCTCCATTCCTCTGCTACCATGTGGGAACATAAGCCAGATTTTCTGATTTTTTTAAAGAGAAGCCAGAGGTCTAGATTTTTATTTGAATGTGCCGGATTTCCAAATGTCGGCAAACAAAATAGGTCTGCAGATTAGATGTGGTCCAAGAGCCACCACTTTGTAACTTCTAATGTAGAAGTTTCTCTGAGGAAACGTTTCCCTTAAGAAATTGGCTCCTTCTCTCTTTCTCTGAGAGCCAGTGACACTCTGTAAGCTGCCATGTCCTGGGAGCCCAGAACTGAGATGGAGTCAGGCTTGGAAAAGGTGCAGGGATAGGAAATAGCTGAATGGGAAGAGCTCGACATCTGCCACAAAGCTCAGGGCTTTCTCCCTGGATTTTCTTAGCAGAAAAGGTGAAGCCAGTCCACCCTCTTGCTTCAAACTGAACTTTATAAACATAAGAGAGTACTCCTATGGCATCAACTTACCCTGAAGATGTCATCTTCGGAGGCAGCAGACACAGCCTCCTTCATGGCCTTGTCCAGCTCCTCCTCAGCCGTTAGATCTCCAGAGATGGCCCGTCGGATCTCAGGCCCAATGTCATGCAGCGTGCGCAAGCCAGCCTGAAACCCAGAGGGACACCCGGCCACCTGACCCGCCTGCTTCTCCACAAGGCAGGTGAACCTGCAAGGGTTTATATGTGTGCTAACCAGGGATGTGCTCTGGGACCTCTCTCGTATGCCCCAGAGTGGAAGAATCCATTTTCTCCACCCAGGAGGGATTAAGGCACATTAGGAGGCACTGTCCAGGAACTTAAGCAGAGCTTTGGAGTTCTGGGGAGCTGCGAAGCACACAGGACAGCAGAGGGCAGGGTGTGTGGGAAGCATACATTGTCCCTTCACACACCCGCCTTTAGAAAGGCTTGGAACTCTCAGGAGGTTTCCTTCTGAAGGGACCTGGCCTCCAGCCCACTGGTGACAGACTTAAACCATAAGTGGAGGTTGGAAGAAGGTGACCAGGCCCTTCCTTAGGGTGTGGGCCCACCCTCCTCACCCCTCACCTGCAGGGACAGGGCGTTCCTCTGGGAAGGCTTGCCCACAAGGCCCTGTTCTTTGCGTTTCTTGAATTTCCGGAAGTACTCTTGGATCAGGAAAGTAGCATAAAACTTGCCAACGGTGACCTCATCATCTGAGATATGAGAAGAAAGGACAGAGGGGGGGTAAATGAGAGAATTCAGTTGGGTTTCATTAACTTTTTTTCAGCATCCAAACTTTCCTAAGTTTTTTACATGTAAATTTTTAAAAAGAGGTAGTCCATTCTCATGGTTCAGAAAGGCAAAAATATACTAAAAGGCATACAGTGAAAAGTCTTTTTACCACCCCTCCCTCATCTGCCTAGATAACCTTTCTCAAATTAGTTTGAGTATTTTTCCAGAGAGTCTTTCTGCAAATGTTTTCTGAAAATAAACAAATATATTCTTATCCCGTCTTTTTCTGTTACAGTAGAAGTAGCCTATTGTCAAAATTATTTCCCACCTTTTTAAAAAAAGTTAAAAAATGTATAAAAAAACTCTTACAAATGTAAAAAAAAAAAGGCTTAGCTTACATTGTTAACTCATTTTTAGTGGATTCTAAAGAGTTTCCAAATGCTTGCTTTTGAGAGAGAGATTGCAAGCTGGGGAGGGGCACCGGGAGGGGGACCAAGATCTGAAGTGGGCTCTGCACTGACAGCAGAGAGCTCCACGTGGGGCTTGAATTCACGAACCATGAGATCATGACTTGAGCCAAAGACAGATGCTCAACTGAGTCACTCAGATGCCCCTATTTGATTCTAAAACTTGAGATGCCCATCATAAATTGATCAATCCCCCAAGTGCAAACAGCTCTTCTTAAAGATAGGGTTTGGTGGAAGGAGCACCTTCTCCTCTAAGTCTGGGTTTTTCTTATAATCAGATTGGGTTTTCTTACCATGTGGGTTGGCTGGGTCCCTGCTATGCTGGACCCCCAAGTTACATATGACATAATCAGCCTCTGTCTTGAGGATGAATAAGGCGGTGGAGAAGCCAATGACTCTCCAAGGAGAAGACTGAATGCCCTATAAGTAGCCCCTTGGCTTCATCTTCTCTGGGAAATGGGCCCAGGAGATAGCTGGTAGGTTAGACATAGGGGCTAGTGATGGTTCTCTTACTCCTAGTCATCCCTTAAGAATAGCCAAGTCCACAGCAGTGATGGCCTTCCACATGACAAAGACCTCATTCCAACGTGAGAGGGAAAGTCCTGAGTTCTCTGTCTAGGGTAGCTGGGGAGGAAGAGCGGAAGAGCAGAAAGAGCTTGGAGTTCTGGCATCCCTCAGACCTGGGTTTGGATTCTGAATCTGTTAGGTACTCACCATGTAGCCTTGGGCCGGCTACATAGCTTTGAAGAACTTCAGTTTCTTCAGCAAACTTCATAGTAATGTTATAAGGATTCAATAATGTATGCAAAACATCAGGTGGTACTTGGCCTGTGTAGATGACTTTCCATTTAGGTCCTGTCCTGCTTCCCTTTGGGAAATGGTTCTCAACAGGGGTGGTGGTGTCACATTTTAAGGAGTGTTTGGGACTTTTGTTTAGCTGTCACAGTGTGCTGCAGCATTAGGTGTTTCCAGATGTGTCCCTTAAAATACAGGCATGTTTTGCACAATAAATAATAGTTTTGCATTCTGCTAGATGTCTATGTGGGGACATATCCTGCCTGTAATTTTTCAAGCTAAGAACCTAACTGCATTTCAGATATGAACAAAAAATATTTTTTTGCCTGTTTTTAATATATCTAGAATTTTCCAGGAATTTAATTGCTGTATAAATTGATGGAAGACCATACTTTGCTTTGTTTACATTTGGTTAAGAGGAGTTTACATTTTGGAAAATTATATCCCTGGTGGCAACACTGCCTGTGGTATCTGAGTCACCTGCGGTATCTAACCTACTTACATCGGTCTGCATTTGTTCTATGTATGTGCACGCATGTAGGTGTGTGTATGTATACATATATGTGCATATTGTATTATTTAATATACTTAGTTATCCCTTCAAAATTACAAATACAAAATGTCAGTGATGTTCAATATTGTTTTAGTTTCTTTAAACACAAACATTCATCATATGTGGATGTATGCAAGTATGTATGCAGTTAACTATAACTTCTGGCACAGTGTCATAAGCCATAGTGCTTGAATGTGTGTATATTGAAGAACATTTGACTTTAATGTATTTTATATTAAAGTGTTATATTCATATTTTGGAAATTATATATGAAGGTAGATTATGATATTCATTCAGGGTAGTAGTAGAAGCATTACAAACTTTTTGTTATGAAAAGGGGCTTTGAGTTTGACTGGGTAGAGGAACACTGCCCTAAGAAAAACAAAAAGAGTTTCAACCAAGAGAGGATCTTAGAGGATTCTTTTTCCAGGGTCCCATTATTTCCAGAGCAAACAGCCTAGTAGCTTATGGGGAAACTTCTACTTTGCAGAATTTCCTTGGAAGTTCTGTCAAACATCTAAGCACTGAGGGGCCTTACTTGGTCTTGAAATGTAGGATTGGACCAGACTTCCAACCTGATATTCTGTATTTGAGTTTGTGAAGGGCATGGCACCATCGTCCTTTCTAACGGGCTCCACACACAGGGACTGGGAAAAGCAGGCCTCCCACAAGCCTAGTAGATTCAGAAATCAGGCAAGAGCCAAGGGTATGGAGATCCAGGGAGTACTCACCACCTGCAGGGGGCACCACTTGGTCTAGCAGCTTCATGCTGGTCCGCTTCCAGATCTTCTTGATTATGGCCCGCAGCTCCTCATTGGCTTGTTCTAGGTTCCCTAAGGGAGGGAGATGCAAGGCTGAAAAGGATCATCAGCCCCTTGGGGGCCCTCCCATGGGGTGGGTCCCTCTGTGTAGACTGGGAAGCCACCATGATAACACCTTGCCCCACAGAGAGACCTGGTCCATGAGCTTCACTCTTTCTCTCTAGGCTACTCATTGTCACCTCCATCCTCTTTCTCTCTGTAGTGCTCTCTGTGCTCATGTTTCCCCCTCCCTCCATCCTCTGTCCAGTGCAATTCTTTTTCGCTTCCTCTCTGCCTGCTGCCTGGGCCAGCCAGTGGTATCCCTTTACTCCCACATACTGCTTCCTTGTGGGTTGCAGTTGGAGCACACCAGACAGCCTGCCCCAGCTAAGCTCAACAGACACCAGCCAGAGAGCATGAGGGACTGTTCTGGTGCATGGCATTTCTCATGGGCCTCTGTGGGTGATTGGGAGGTTTCCCCCACATAAAGCATCCATATGCAGGGGGACCTCGGTGTCAAATCCTTTGCTGAGTCTCCTGTGGGGAGGATGTGGCAAAACCTCAGTGTAGAAGTAGGAATCAGTAGACAGTGGGTTCTGTTTTGGAGCTTCTCTGGATCCACTTTCTCCATTGGTAAAACAGCCTTAATTTGATGCCTATCTGGTGCAGCCTCTGGGCCACTGGTGGTATAGCAGCTGTAAGAGTATGTGGTGGGCAGTAGTCTAAGATGCTGCCTGAGCTATTTCCCACCACCATTGATATGTATACACCCTGCCTGGTCCCTGGGACCATGACTATGATGGATTTCTCTCATGATTAGATTATGTTATGTAGCTCCTATCATCATAGGATAGGGAATCTAGATGGGCCTGACCTAACACATGAGCTCTTTGGAAGTAGGGAGTTCACGGGGCACCTGGATGGCTCAGTCGGTTAAGTGTCCGACTTTGGCTCCAGCCATGATCTCACCATTCATGGGTTCGAGCCTTGCATTGGGCTCTGTGCTGACACCTCAGAGCCTGGACCCTGCTTCAGATTCTGTGTCTCCCTCTCTCTCTTCCCCTCCCTTGTTCATTCTCTCTCTCTCTCTCTCCTTCACAAATAAACATTAAAAAAAAAAAAGTAGAGAGTTCTCAGGTGCAAACTTACAGTTATAAACTAAATAAGTCTTGGGATGCAATGTATAGTATGGTGACTATGTTTAATAATACTGTACTGCATGTTTGATAGTTGCTAAGATTTTAAAAGTTCTTATCATACACACAAACCATATACACACAAACGATCACTATATATATGGTGATGGATGATAACCAGATTTACTAAGGTGATCATTTCTTAATGTATACAAATATGGAATCATGCTGTACAACTGAAACTAATATGTTATATGTCAATTATACTTCAATAAAAACAAAACAAATAAAAAAGTAATGCATGAAGAAGGTCAAAAGATACAACTAGAGAGTTGTTCCCAGTTGGAAGCAGGAGTAGGAGGTGGCTGCTGTAGTCTGGGAGAAAGCACACACCGATGCTGTGAATTGAATGGAAAGAGGCAGCCTCTGGGGGCTCAGTGGTCCCTAGCTGAGAGCCAGTCCTACAATGGAAAGAAATGAATTCCTCTAAAAATGTAAATGAGCTGTAGCTTCTGGAAGAGGACACATCCTGATCAATATCCTGATTTGGCTTTGTAAGACTCTTAGCAGAGAACTCAGCTACTTCATGGCTGTACCCCTGGCCCACAGAACTGTGGGCTAATAATAGGTGTTGTCCAAGCCAAGGAATTTGTGGTAATTGGTATAGGTATAGGAAACCAATACAGGGGTGTTTACTGCTACTACAAAGGGGAAGCAGTGTGGTTGAGAGGTGTGGTGTTAGACTATCTGAGGTAAAATCTGCCCTGAGGCCACACCAGAGAGTCTCCCGTAGAAGATGGCCCACAGGAGTAAGCAGAGGTGGCAATGGAGAGAGAGTGATGGATTCCTGAGTCCCCTGTCATATCTAAAAATGCTTTGGGTAGCATGGTTTTTAACAATATTAATTCTTCCAATCCATGAGCATAAATTTCTTTCCATTTATTCATATCTTCAATTTCTTTCATAAATGTCTTAGACACTATTCAGAGCACAAGTCTTTCACTTCCTTGGTTAAATTTATTCATAGGTATTTCATTAGTTTTGATACAATTGTAAATGGAATTGTTTTCTTACTTTCTTTTTTCTGAATAGTTATTAGCATATAGTAGCACTGATTTCTGTATGTTAGTTTTGCATCCTGTGACTTTACTGAATTCATTTATTACTTTTAATAGATTTGGTGGAGTCTTTAGCGGTTTCTCTATATAGTATCATGTCATCTGCAAATAGTGATAGTTTTACTTTTTCCTGTCCAATTTGGATGCTTATATTTATTTTTCTTGACTAATTGCTGTGGCTAGGACTTCCAATACTATGTTGACTAAAAGTGGTAAGAGTGGAAATACTTGTCTTGTTCTTGATCGTACAGGAAAAGCTTTCAGTTTTACACCATTGAGTATGGTGTTAGCTGTGGGTTTGTCATATATGGCCTTCATTATGTTGAAATACATTCCTTCTATACCCATTTTATTGAGAGTTTTTATCAAAATGAATGTGGAATTTAGTTAAATTCTTTCTTCTGGATCTATTGGGATGATCATATGATTTTTTATCCTTTGTTTTGTTAATGTGGTATATCACATTGCTTAATTTGTGGATGTTGAACCATCCTTGCATCTCTGGAATAAATCTCACTTGATTTTGATGTATAATCCTTTTAATGTATTGTTGAATTTGGTTTGCTAACATTTTGTTAGGAGTTTTACAACTATGTGATCAGGAATACTGGTCTGTAATTTTCTTTCTTGTAGCATTTTTGTCTGGTTTTGGTATCAGACTAATGCTAACTTTGTAAAATCGTTTTGGAAGACTTCCTTCCTCTTCAATATTTTGGAATAATTTGAGAAGAATAGGTATTAACTCTTCTTAACATTTTAAAAAAATGTACTTATTTATTTTTGAGAGAGAGAGAGAACGAATAGGGTAGGGGGAGAGAGAGAGAGGAAGAGAGAGAATCCCAAGCAGCCTCCATACTGTCAGCATAGATCCCAATGTGGGGCTCAAACTCACGACCCATGAGACTATGACCTGAGCCAAAATTGACTTAGATGCTTAACCAACTGAGCTACCCAGCTTCCCTGCTACTAACTCTTTAAATGTTTAGTAGAATTCACCTGTGAAGCTGTCTTGTCCTGGACTTTTGTTTTTCATAATTTTAAGATTACTGTTTCAATTTTATGACTTATAATTCGTCTATTCATGTTTTCTAATTTTTGTGTGTGATTCAGTCTTGGAAGGTTATGTGTTTCTAGGAATTTGTCCATTTTTTTCTAGGTTTTCCAATTTGTTGGTGTGTAATTATAGTAAATCTCTTATTCTTTGTACTCTGTGCTGTCAGTTGTAAACTTTCTTTCATTTTTGATTTTATTTATTTGGGTCTTCTCTCTTTTTCTCTTGAGTTTGGCTAGTGATTTTATTTATCTTTTCAAAGAACCAACTCTTACTTTCATTGATTTTTTTCTTTTCTTTTTTTCAATTTCTATTTCGTGTATTTCCACTTTGGTTTTATTATTTCCTTCCCTTTACTAATGTTGGGCTTTGTTCTTCTTTTTCTAATTCCTTTAGGTATAAAGTTAGATGGTTTATTTGGGAGTTTTCTTGTTTCTTGAGGTAGGCCTGCATCCTTATGATCTTCTCTCTTAGAGCTACATTTGTTGCACCCCTTAGATTTCAGAAAGTTGTATCTCCATTTTCACTTGTCTCAAGGTATTTTTGTTTGTTTTTTTTCCTCTTTGATTTCTTTGTTGACTCATTGGTTATTTAGTAATAAGTTGTTCACTCTCCACATTTTTGTGTTTTTTTCCCTCAGTTTTCTCCTGGTAATTAATTTCTAGTTTCATACCATTGATATGATGTCAGTCTTCTTGAATTTACCGAGACTTGTTTTGTGGCTTAACTATCCTGGAAAACGTTCCATGTACACTTGAATAGAATGTGTATTCTGCTGTTTTGGATGAAATGTTCTATATATACTTATTAAGTCCATCTGGTTTAATGTGTCATTTAAGGCCAATATTTCCTTATTGATTCTCTGGATGATTTATCCATTGATTCAGTGGGATATTAAAGTTCCTTACTATTATTGTATTAATGTCAATTTCTCCTTTTATGCCTATTAATATTTGCTTTATATATTTAAATGCTCCTATGTTGGGTGCATAAATATTTACAAATGTTATAATCTCTTCTTGGATTGAATGCTTTATTATTATGTAACGTTCTTTGTCTTTTGTTGTAGTCTTTGTCTTAAAGTCTATTTTGTCTGATATGAGTACTGCCTCACTCGCTTTCTTTTTGTTTCTATTTCCATGGAACATTCTTTTGCATCTCTTCACTTTTAGTCTCCATGTGGCTTTAGATCTGAAATGAGTCAGCATATAAATGGGTCTTGTTTTTTAGACATTCAGATACCCTATGTCTTTTGATTAGAGCATTTAGTCCATTTACATTTAATGGCACATTTACATTTATTAATAGGTATGTACCTATTGTCATTTGGTCAATTGTTTTCTGGTTATTATTACAATTCTTCTTTGTTTCAGTTTTCTTCTCTTGGTGTCTTCCACTGATGTTTGATGGTTCTTTAGTTATGTTTGGGTTTCTTTCTCTTTACTTTTGTTTATCTACTGTAGGTTTTGGTTTGTGGTTACCATGGGGTTCATATATATTGATCTATATATACAGCAGTTTATTTTAAGCTAATACTCACTTCAGTTTGAACACAATTTTTTTTTAGTTTGAACACATTCTAAAAGCACTACATTTTTACCCATCACCCCCAACATTTTATGTTTTTGGTGTCCTATTTGATATCTTTTTGTTGTGTATTCTTTAACTACTTATTGTAGTTATAGTTAAATTACTATTTTTGCTTTTTTTAAAAAAATTTTTAAAATATTTTTATTTATTTCTAGGAGAGAGAGAGAGACAGCATGAGCAGGGGAGGGTCAGAGAGAGAGGGTGTCACAGCTGAAACAGGCTCCAGGCTCTGAGCTGGCAGTCAGCACAGAGCCCGACGCGGGGCTCGAACCCACGAACCGCGAGATCATGACCTAAGCGAAAGTCGGACGCTTAACCGACTAAGCCACCCAGGCGCCCCCTATTTTTGCTTTTTAAAGTTCATACCATCTTTTTAAGTGGCTGATTTACTGATAAATATAAATATATAAATACATATATATTCCCTTTACCAGTGATTTTTTTTTCTTTCATATACAGCATTTTCTTATTTCCAGTTATGGCCTTTTCTTTTCTGCTTAAGGAAGACCATTTAATATTTCTGGTAAGGTTGGTTTCCTGGTGAAGAACTCCTTTAACTTTTGCTTGTCTAAGAAACTATCTCTCCTTCAATTCTGAATGATAACTTTGCCAGGTGAAGTATTCTTGGTTGACAGTTTTTTCTTTCAGTATACTACCCCACTCACTCTGGCCTGCAAAATTTATGCTGAAAAATATGATGATAGTCTTTAGCGGGTTCTTTTGGTCATAACGAGTTGTTTTTCTCTTATTGCTTTAAAAATTTCCCCCTTGGGGCACCTGGGTGGCTCAGTTGGTTAAGCATCTGACTTTGGCTCAGGTCATGATCTCACAGTCTGTGAGTTCAAGTCCTACATCAGGCTCTGTGCTGACAGTTCAAAGCCTGCTGCCTGCTTTGGATTCTGTGTCTCCCTCTCTGCCTGCACCTCCCTTGCTCACGCTCTGTCTCTCTCAAAAATAAATAAAAACATTTAAAAAAATTAAAAAAAATAAAAATTTCCCTCTTATCCTTAACTTTTGACAATTTAATTATAATATTCCTTGGTGTGGGTCTCTCTGGGTTCTCTTTTAGAACTTTTTGTGCTTCCTGGACCTTGATGTCTGTTTCCTTTCCCAGGTTAGGGAAGTTTTCAGTGATTATTTCTTCAAATAAGCTTTCTGCCCTCTGTCTCCTTCTGGAACCCCTATAATGTGAATGTTAGTGCACTTGATGTTATTCTAGAGGTTCTTAAAACTATTCTCATTTTTAAAAATTCTTTTTTCTTTTTGCTGTTCTGACTGGGTAATTTCCACTACTCTATCTTCCAGGTTGCTGATTCATTCTTCTGTATCATCTAATCTGCTGTTGATTTCTAGTGTATTTTTCAGTTCAATTATTGTATTCTTCATCTCTGTGACTTCTGTTTTGTACTTTCTTATATTTTGTAACTCTTTATTGAAGTTCTCACTCTGTTCCTTCATTTTTATCCTGAGTTTGGTGGGTATTTTTATGGCCATTACTTTGAACTCTATCTGGTAAATTACCTATCTTCATTTCATCAATGTTTCCCCCCCTGGGGTTTTATTTTGCTCTTTCATTTAGGACATATTCTTCTGTCTCATTTTGTTGACTTTCCATTTTTGTTTCTACAAATTAGGTGGAATAGATGCCTCTCCCATTCTTAAGGAGTGGCCTTGTGTAGGAACATCCTCTGTGTAGATTGCATGTGCCTGGACATTTTGGCTGGCTGGCTGGAGTTGAAGCTCCTCAGGGAGTCAAGGGGCATATGGTGCTTGGACCACCCTGATGGAATGGCTGGAGCTGGAACAGACACTGGCTAGGGGTATCCTGAGGTGGACTGAGACCAGGCCACCTTGGTTGGGTGGTTGGAGTTGATGGACATGGGTGGGGGGCTATCTGGGGGAAGCTGGTGTGGGCTAAGGGCCTGTGGTTCATTGGAGCAACCCTAGTGGGCCAACTAGAGCACCTAGACCCTGTTTGCATCTGCAATATTAAGGTGAAAGGGAAATGTAAACAGCAGTGTTTGTTGGTACCTCCAACCTGGAGAGAGTTCCAGTACTTCCCCCACATTTAGTGGATATAAATGGATTTCCTTCACTTATAGTCTTGTTGCCCCATAAGCCATTGTTTTTCTCCTATGTCCCAGGGTAGGTGAGTCTGGGTGCAGGCCTCTCAGTGCTATCCCTCCTCACTGCAGGTCATCACATTGGTCAGGGGTGTTCCTGTGGCTACTATGTCTTCATCTTTCCTGCCATTCTCTATGTGGTGCCTCTAACCTTTGCTGTACAGAAGCTATTTTTCAGGATGAATTGCTCCATATGTGGGTGTAGATTTGGCGTGTCCTTGGGAGGAGGCGAATTCAGGGTCTTCCTACGCCAGAGTCTTAGACTGCCTCCTTCAGCCTTTGTTTGTCTTTAGTTTGGCAGCATAACTTGAACTATTTTTAATTTTTTAAAGATTAGCTCATTACTTTGACATGTGTCTTGCTGGCCTGGTTCTTGTTTTCCTTCATTTTAGATGTTTCTATTATTTTGTGGAAGGATTTAACTGAGAAATGGCACTTCTCTGGATTCTTCACTGAACTGAATTCCCACACATCATTATCATTCTTACTTTACAAAGAAAACTGAAGTAGAAGAGAGAATAAATGCCTTATCACATTAAAATTTTTTTTAACGTTTTATTTATTTTTGAGAGAGAGATAGAGACAGCGTGAGCAGGGGAGGGTCAAAGAGAGAGGAAGACACAGAATCTGAAGCAGGCTCCAGGCTCTGAGCTAGCTGTCAGCACAGAACCTGATGTGGGGCTCAAACCCATGAACCATGAGATCATGACCTGAGCTGAAGTCGGATGCCCGACTGAGCCACCCAGGTACCCCATTATCACATTTTAAACAAGCTTCAACAGCTGAATCTGTTGAATTCATTTGACCACACTCTAGGAAACACTGTAATTAAACTAGAGGCTCTTGGAGAGCAATCACAGCTTCTTAGGTACATTCTATATAGCCTTTTCCACAGAGTGGTTTGGAAATACTTATCAATTATAAGGACAGCAGATTATTTCAGCCAAGGCTGATGCTAGCCCATAGGACACATTTGTGCAAACCAGAAGGCATCCCTTCAGGTGGACACAGCCCTGAGGGAGCATGGCCTGACAAACAGAGCACAGGTGAGATCTTAACCCATACCTGTCAGCTAGCTGAGCACCTTGATCCAGGCACAGCCTGTACAATTGTATGTGATGACCTTGACCATAGTCACCATTTGCCAATATGACCCCTTCCTGATACTTCTAATTTAAAAAGAAAGTTAAGCATTTGAGAGACAAACATAGTCAGTAAAATTCCATTTAGATGGGACTTAGTCTGCTTCAGGTAATGCTCATCACCTTCTGCTTTTTGAACTATAAGCTATCGTATCAAGATATCACCCAGAAGCATTTCTAGAAATTGATGGATATCTAGAGTTCAAAATAAATAGGCCAAAAGCCAAAAGGCCATTCAGGAAGCAAAGGAAACATGAGCAGGCCAGGCCTCTTCAGCATATGAAGGTTATCATTGAACCACTGCTCTGATACACAGGATGGGAAGATCCTGAGAGCACTTTACAGGTTGTTGACTTCCTCTTTGGTTAATCTGCTAGACCTTCTGAATGGCTCTCCCAGTGGCCCCTAGATGATCCTTACCTTCTGTTTTGATCCGCAGGGCTGTCCGGACCAGGGCAAACAAGGTGGCATTGAACATGACAGTCCCATCACTGTTAAGAGGCATGTTCATGGAGACCAGGCGCTGGAGGGGAAAGGGAGGCAAAGCTGGTAAACAGTTCTCAAAAGCCCTACAGAACCACCATGGCAGGAGAATGCTGGGAGGGGGCTTTGAAACGTGTGTGTGTGTGTGTTGGGAGGAGGTGGGGGTTAAGGAATGGGTCACTAAAATGGATTCAAAATCTGTTCTGGGGAGAATCTTAGCTCTGCCATAAGTACTCTCACCCTACCACACAGAGTGAAGGAGAAATGGAAATTGTCCTTATTAGACCCTTGCTTCCACAAAAGGATGGTAAGCCTACCCAACCCCCTCCTCTGCTCAAATGTCTGCTCAGGCATATGGGTGTGCTCTCTACCTGTGAGGTACCTGTTCTTCACACCTGTGAAGAAGAGCTATGTGCCAAGCATTTGCCAGGAGCCCACCTACTAGCAGTATTCATCCAAAGCCTTGACAGGAGAGACAGTAATGGCAGGTTTGCATGCAGAAGGTGTAATGTATCCCCTTTTCTGTATATGGAAAACTATACTTCTGCATCAACCTGGATTAAAAGCCTATTAACTGGATAGGATTGGATTGCCCTTTCCCCTCCATTTTCACCACCCAAAATAGCTGCTGTTGCATTGTGCCCTGGTGTGCATCCCTCAGCACACACCAGAGTAATTATGAGAAAGAGCGCCATTCTGGCATCTGCCTTCAAGATGTGGTCAAAGATGTTATTTGTTAGATCACATAGTATCCCACTAACTATAGTGCCAAAAAGGGTTATAATTTTCTTGAGTGACTGGATCCTCTTGACTCTCAAGGACAGTGTCAGTTGTGGACTGGCCACTGGGAAGCTCAACACTGGGCAGTTTGGAGAGCACAAAGATGCACTGTCATCTCATGCAGGCCACATTTGTTGTCCCTGTTCTTTTGTCCATTGTGCTTTGACTTTATATTTAATTTGTGCTCTTTTTTTCTCTTATCTTCTATACCCTTGGAAATCTTCTAACATCTTTTTTGGAACAAAGTGGAGATACAAATGAGGAAAAAAGTGAGTAAAACAGAGCACAAATTCAGTTCTTCATTTTCCATGAATGGTTTATCCACAGAGTTAAATTTCAATTTGTCTTCTTCTATACAGTTCTCTCATCTTACTTCCCTCAACCCCTTTCAATTCATTGTTATTACAATAAGGAATACAGAATGGTGGAAATGGGAACTGAAAGAAGAGGGGAGAGCGTGGAAATAATACCCTTCGGCGACTGTGGGGCTACCTTGTTGGGATTACAATGAAGTAAGGGAGATGCCTGGATGCACAACTGAAGGAGGCTCTCACTCTCAGGGTCATGCAAGGGCCAACATGAACAAGAGTTGGGTCTAAAGAGCCTAGGATGCTTGTCTTAACTTTTATGGGGTCATGGACTCACTTTGAAATACGGTGAACATGATGGATCCTCTCCATGGTACAATTTGTGAGTGTTTCAGTGATTTTGCACACAATTTTGGGGATTTACAGGTCCCTGAGGCTGATACATGGACACTCTAATAGCCCTCTGATCCCAGGAAGAGAACCCCTAATCTATCTGTCCTTGGCTGGAAGTCTTCCAGGACACCTAGGTGGTGCAGCCTGATGGGACTGGGTATGTGGCTGGTTGTGTCATGAGGCATTCACTTCATTTTTCCTTTAGGTGTCTGAGGACCGATTGTTGGTAGGAAACTCAAAATATAATCTGGATTATGCTCATTTCTTTAGGCATATAACATATTGTCTTCAGTCCCTTAAAGGATCAAGGCCTGACCAAGGTTACAAGACAAATAGGCCTCTTCCCTCCCATATTTTTTCTTTTTCTCTTTTGAACTCATGTCATCTCTTACTTTGCAAGCCACACGGTGAGGGCACAGCTTCCCAAAACCTAGTGGGGGCTGAATCCGCCGGAGCAGGGTCACCACATCTAGGTGTTTGATACGACCCCTATAAGAGGAAGGAGAGGAGTCAAAGATCAGTCAGAGGGCCATGGTTTCAGCTAGCAGCCCAGGACTCAGGTACTGGGCTCTCCAAGTTGTCCTGTTGGCCAAACCTGGTGCAGAGTTGTAGAATTGTATGGTAAAACTCCAAAACCAATATATATACATGTTTAGATTTTAATGAGCGATTTTCCACTACTGCTATGCTTAAGGTGGGAGAGATTTTCAGTATTACAATGAGATTCTCACAGACACTTGTGCTGCAATCTAACCATCTGACCAAATGCATTTATTGAGTGTCATCCGAGAATGTGATGGACCTATGAGGGTATCTTTGAACCTGAGGTGAGAATGGAGTGAGATCTACTTGACTCTAAATATTTTAACTTGAATACTTACTAGTTATTTCTGACACTAGGATCTCCCTTCCTTCTGTTCAACCGAAAATAGCAGACATATTCCTGACTTAGCCAAAGGTGCCTAGCCTCATCACTGGCTCTTGACCTTTGACCCTGGGGCCTGGTGCAATTCAGTGTTTCCAGTCCATCTACTCAATGCTAAATTGTCCTGAACCTTTACTATATGTATGGTCACATAATGTTCTCTGGGTTTTGGCAATCAGTCTTTCCCTCTGGGAACTTACTTGGCTTCAGGATCATACTCTGCCCAGATTCTTTTAAATTCATCCAGATGATGGGGACCAAGGATTGACCAGTCCCTTGTCAGGTAGTCAAAGTTGTCCATGATGACAGCTACAAAGAGGTTGATGATCTGCCAAGACAGAGATATGATGAGTTTCTACAAGAGGGCCTCCTGCACACTTGAATCTTCTTTGCAAGCTGGTGTCATGCATGGCAGAAGCCCACATTTCTAAAGACCAGCTATATTCATCATTTAAAACACCAGCCCCTGGAACTTGGGTCTCTTGGGTATGAAATTGCTTGTGTCAGAGTGGTGTGGGATGAACCCCACATGTGGGCTGGACAGCTTCCCTCATACCAAATTGCTGGGTAGTGTTGCCAAGGACAGAGGGCAGCTTTCTACACTATTCTTCCTGCACTCTGCATCAAAGTGTTAAAAATGCGTAGGTTGCCTCTAGGCTCCCGCCGCCCCCCACCCATCCCTTCTGTCCTCTGGGACAATGACACCATGAGAAGAGTTGAGAATTGACCAGAAAGATGCTAGTTGGGCTCACTCTGGCACAGGGCTTTCTGCCCTTGTCTGGTGTGGTTGGACATTCCTCCTCAGTCTCTGCAAGCCAGTTCCTCTGATGGGGTTGCCCTGACTGCAAGCTGCAGAGGTAGACAGAGGGCCTGGGCTGCCTTGAGCTGCACACTCACTCCTGTGGCTGTTCAACCCCACCCGGCTTACCAGGAAGGCACAGAGCATGTAGAAACTGATGAAGTAAAAGACGGCAAAGCTGCTGCCACAGGGCGTTTCCCCTTCCGTGCTGTTGCTGGGCTCAGACTCAGGGGCACACTTCTTCCCTGGCATGCAGGCCAGCATGATGTCCTGCCATGCCTCCCCTGTGGCACACCTAGGGGAGAGCAGTGAGAGAGTCCACCACCCATGGCGCCCATCTCATATCTCTGGATCTTTCCCTCACCCCTTGCCCCTTCCTTCTTGCCCAGAGGGAACTACTGAATTGAATTTGGTGTTTATCATTCCCTGAATGGTCTGATACACTCACTAATAAATATGAAAATGTATATCGTTTTAAATGTTTTAAAACTGTATATAAATGGTAACAAACTACCTTTTCTGAAAAGTCCTTCTGTTTTTTTTTTTTTTGCAATTCATGTTAAGTTTTTGAGATTTATCCATTTGGCTCTAGTTCATTCATCATAACTGCCATATAGCAGTATACTCTATATACCATTTTTAAAAACCCACTGTCCTACTAAAGGTTTTTCTCTTTTCTCTTTTTCTCTTCTCTTTTCTTCTCTTCTCTTTATTGCTGTTAAAAGAACCCTGCAATCAACATGCAGGTCCATGCCTTGGATATCTGCTTAGAAAGTGAAAGTTAGGGTTGTCTTCACTTTCTCTAGGTATTGCTGGTTCTCCAAGGGTTTGTCCGATTTATGTTTCAGTTGTCAGTGTGGGACAAATGCCATTGTTCTGCAGACTTGCCAACGTTTTTTCAGTTTTGCTGAGGTAAAATTGACAAATAAAATTGTAAGATATTTATTTTCTTTTTTTGAATGTTTATTTTGTGTGTGTGTGTGTGTGAGAGAGAGAGAGAGAAAGAGAGATACAGAGAGAGAGGGAGAGAGAGAGAGAGAGTGAGCGAGTGAGCACAGGAATGCATTGGGGAGGGGCAAAGAGAGAGGGAAAGAGAGAATCCCAAGCAGGCTCTGTGCTGATGGCATTGAAGCCTTGTGGGGCTTCATCTCAAGAACTGTGAAATCATGATCTGAGTTGAAACCAGGAGTTGGACACTTAACCGATGGAGCCACCCAGGTGCTCCTAAAGTAAGTCGTAAGATATTTTAAGTGTACATCGTGATGATTTGGTATTTGCATTGTGCAGGATTCATATGGTAATTTAATTTTTAATTTTTTGAGTCATCATCATACTGTTTTCCACAATTGTACACCTTTTTCTTTCTCACCAGCAGGGCATAAGGGTTCCAATTTCTTTCTTTTCTTTTTTGTTTTCTTTCTTTCTTTCTTTTTTTTTTTTTTTTTACAAATAGTTTATTGTCAAGTTGGTTTCCATAAAACACCCAGTGCTCATCCCCACAAGTGCCCTTCTCCATGTCCATCTCCCCCCTGCCCCCCCATCAGTCCTCAGTTTGTTCTCAGCATTCAAGAGTCTCTCATGGTTTGCCTCTCTTCCTCTCCCCCGCTATTTCCCGCTTCTTCTCCCCCACGATCCTCCGTTAAGTTCCTCCTAATCCTCCTATACGTGCAAACATATGATATTTGTCCTTCTCTGCCTGACTTATTTCGCTCAGCATAACACCCTCAAGGTCCATCCATGTTGCTACACATGGCCAGATTTCATTGTTTCTCATTACCATGTAGTACTCCATGGTATAGATAAACCACATCTTCTTGATCCATTCGTCCATTGATGGACACTTAGGCTCTACCCATGTTTGGCTATTGTTGAGAGTGCTGCTATGAACATTGGGGTACATGTGCCCCTAGGCATCAGCACTTCTGTATCCCTTGGGTAAATTCCTAGGAGTGCTATTGCTGGGTCATAGGGGAGTTCTATTGTTAATTTTTTGAGGAACCTCCACACTGTTTTCCAGAGTAGTGTTCCAATTTCTTTACATCCTTGCCAATACTTGTTGTTTTCACTTTTTTTTTTTGATAGTAACTATCCTGTAGAGTATGAGGTAGTATCTCACTGTAGTTTTGATTTACATTTCCCTTATGTTTAGTGGTGTCGAACATCTTTTCATGTGCTCACTGGCCATTCATATATCTTCTTTGGAGAAAGAAGATATTTCTGTTCAAGATTTTTGCCCATTTTAAAACTGTTTGTTCTTGTTGTTGAGTTTGGCAATCAATTTGTTTGGCATTTAATTTTGTTTCTTCTGCAATTCTTACTCTTTATTTTTTTATTGCATTGGATAAAACTTGCAGTATAATGTTGACTATAAAAAGTGACAGAATGTGCTCTTTTCTCTTATATTTACTAATTACCTGGTATAGATTGAATGTGTCCCCCACCAAGTTCATATGTTGAAGACTTAAACCTTAATAAATTTGCAGGTGAGGTCTCAGGAGGTAATAAGGGTTGGATCAGGTCATAAGGCTGGGCCCCCATGATAAAATTAGTGTCTTTTTAAGAACAGAGAGACTTGAATTTTCTCTTTTTTCTGTCATATGAGGACACAGCGGTAAGGTGGCTGTCTGTAGGCCCGGAAGAGGGGTCACACCAGGAACTGAATTAACTGGGACCTTGATCTCAAACTTCTAGCCTTCAGATGTGTGAGAAAGAAATGCCTGTTGTTTAAGCCACTCATTTTATATTTTGTTAAAGTAGGCTGACCAAACTAATAATTTCCAGTACAGGAAAGTGATTGTTTTCCTTTGTTAATCTTCTACTTTACTCATTCTATTAATTGTTTTTAGGGTTTTGAGTTGACTTGCTTGTTTTTTTTTCTACTTGGATTAGGCTGTTGTTTGCTAACAATGACAGTTATGTCTATACATTTTCATAATTATACTTTCTACTTTTTTCCCTTTCTTAATACATAAGGTAATAGCCTTATTTAGCCTTACAGAATGACTAAATGGAATGACTGAAGAGGTTTTCTACCCTTTTCTGTTCCTGAAAAGTTTGTGTAACATAGGAACAATCTATTCTTTGATGTTTTGGTAGACATCACACATAAAAATACTGTATCTTGGGATTTTTTGAGGACTAAAACTTTGATGACCTTTTCAATTTCTATTGTGATTAATTAAAAAATTTTTCTCTTAAGATAATTTTGTGATTTACATTTTCCAATATGAAATCATCTACTAGATTTTCAAATGTTTGGCATAAATCTGTTCATAATTTTTCATCATTCTGAAAATCTCTTCCATATCTATAATTGTGTTTCTTTTCTTATTCTTGATGTTGTGTCTTTTTTTTTTTAATTGGATGGATGAAGATTTGTCTATTAACTGGTATTTTCAAAGACTTAGTTTTAAGGTTTATTGATAAATATTTTTTATATTTTATTAATTTCTGTTTTTATTTTAATAAGTGAGTTCTTTCATACTTAGGGGTTATTTTGCTATTCTTTTCCCATCCATTAGTTAGGTTTATAAATTTTGTAAAATAAAGTTTTGGCTTTGAAGTTTTCTTTGGTATTGATTGATACATCTTATAGATTTAAGATGTACTGCTCTCAATCTTTCCTTCCTAAGAAGTATGGAAGCTTCAGCTTTGAGTTATTTAGCACAGTGAATCAAAACATTTAACTGAGTAGATTTTGGAGGGACTACTGATTTTGTGGTTAATTTCTAATTTTTGCTGTATTGAAGTCAAGGAAGTTTTAGAATTTATTGGAGTCTTCTTTGTGATTTAAATCTTGGCTAATTTTTGTAAATGTTTCTGGGTGCTTAAAAAGAATTTTTTTTTGCAATTTATTGAGTACAAATTTATTAGATTAAATATGTCAGTTGTGTGTTTTAAAAATATTTATTTATTTATGTTTATTTTTGAGAGAGAGAGAGACAGAGAGTGTGTGCATAAGTGGGGGAGGGGCAGAGAGCTGGGGAGAGGATCCTAAGCAGGCTGTGCTGATAGCAGTGAGAGTGATGTGGGCCTCAAACTCACAGACTGTGAGATCATGGCTGAAGTCAGACACTCAGCTGACTGAATCACCCAGGCACCCCTATCAGTTGTTGTTTTTAGATATTCTTTACCCTTTCTTTTATTTTGTTCTATTTGATCTGTCAATTTTTACATGTCTCCCATTGTGTGTGTTTGTCTGGGTGTGTGTGTGCATGCGTGTGTTCATTTTTTCCTTATCATTCTATTAGTCTCATTTATATGCTTCCAAATTATATTGCTGTGCTCATGTGGTTTTATGATTGTTATATAATCTCATGGATTATACCTTTTATCTATATCAAATGTCCCTCTTTGTCTTGTTTAATGCCTTTCACCTGGAATTTTATTTCTTTTGATATTGTTATTACTACATCTATTTTTTTTTGAAGCATTGTCTGGTATTATTTTTCCATTCCTTTATTTTTATTTTCTTTACATTACTTTATTTTACTCTATTATAAACAGGCTACAGTTAGATTTCTTAAAGCCAACATTAGAGTATCTCTTAATAGAGAAATTTAATTTTTAGTGATTATTAATCTGTTTTTATTCCTGCCATCTTGTTTTATTTTCTAATTTTCTTTACCCTCTTCCCTCTCTTCTTCCTTCCTTCCTTCCTTCCCTCCTTCCTTCCTTCTTTCCTTCCTTCATTTGCCTTTCCTTCCTTTTGTAGAATTGCTAAGGTTTTACTTGCTGATTTTTTCCCCCTCTAGTGATTTGGAATGTACACATTTCCATTTTTGTTTTTCTAATGGTTGACCTTCAAATATTAAACATATCTATTTACACACTTTCCCCTGGCTGTGCAAAGGGTTGAACAGCATCTTTTCCTCTCCACAAGAGAAGAATGTCAGCACACTTTCATGTTTCTTATTATTCTACCACTTCATTCTTCCTACCTTGTTGAGATAATTTTGGTTCTTACTTGCAAATTGCTATTGAGGTGGACATTTTCCCTTAACAGTTATTATTTTTTATTTAAAAATTTATTACAAAAAATTTCAACCATATACAAAGGTAGAAAGTATAAAGACACCCCAGGTACCCATCACCCAATCTTAACAACCATCAATATTTTGCTGTTTGTGTTTCATCTATCTCCCCCACACTCCCCTTCTCCCCTTTTGGCTGGAGTATTTATTTTATCTTATTTTACTTTATTTTATTTCATTCTTTTGGATTCTGGATTTTCACCTTAAAAAATTGAAGTAGTTGACACAGTGTTACATTAGTTTAGGTGCACAATGCAGTGATTCAATAAATCTATACATTATGCTCTGCTCACCATAAGTGTAGCCACCGTCTGTCACCTCATATAACACTATTACAGTAGGACTGACTATATTCCCTATGCTGCGCCTTTTATCTCTGATGGAATAGTTTAAAGCACATCTCAAACCTCATGTAATATCATTATACCAACCCTAAATACTTCAATATGCATCTCAAAATTAAAATGAAATTTTATGTAACCGCACTATGTTGGTTAACAATAATTGGTAAAAATAATTCTTTAATAACTAATACCTCTCTTAAAAGCTATTTAGATTTAATATAAGGTTTATAACTTCTTTGTTCATAACTCATAACTATAAACTTCATGGCTTCTTTACTAATGTTACTCTATTCTATTTCTTAGATTAATTTTTCATTCTGTGGAAATGCACCCTTGCATAGTTGTTTCAGAGAAGGTTTGTGTGAGGGAGTAAACTTTCTGGGTTTTTATGCTTTTGGAATCTATTTTGCTTTGTTACTCGAATGCCAGTTAGGGCTGCATTACAGGAGTCTAGGTCCAAAAGTATATTTTCTTCATAATATTGAATATATTATTCCTTTGTTTTCTAGTACGTACTTTTGCTAATAGGCAATCTAATGAAAATTGGTAGTTTTGAAAGTATTTTTTTTCTTAGGAAGCTTATAGGATATTTTCTTTATTCTTGGTATTCTAAAACTTCACCAAAATGTGTCTGAAATGGGGACTTTTTGATAAACCTAGTTTCCATTTAGAAGGCCATTTCAATCTGAAGGCTCAGATCTTTATTGAAATTTTCTTTGATCATTCCTTCATTTCCTTCTCTCCATTCCTTCTGTTCTTTTTAGTTAAATTTTTATTAGAAAGATGGGATTTTCAGCCCTATCCTTCATGTGTTAGTTTTTATTTTATATTTTCAATCTTTTTGCCCTTTATGCTGTGTCCTAAGAGAATCCTAGTTTGACCTTTCAGCTCAGTACCTGGTTCTTTAGCTCTGCTTATTTTCTGAATATTTCAACAACTCTATGTTTTTGTGAGTTCTTTCTTTAATTTGTTCTTATTAATAATGACTTCTCTGGGGCACCTGGGTGGATCAGTCAGTTAAGCATCTGACTCTTGGTTTTGGCTCAGGTTATGATCTCACAGTTCATGGGACTGAGCCCAGAGCTGTCAACGCAGAGCCTGCTTGGTATTCTCTTTCTCTATCTATCCTTGCACTCCCCTGCTCTCTCTCTCTCAAAATAAATAAACTAAAAAAATGATTTGTTTTCCTCCTCCTTTTTAATTTAACAGATGTAATATGCTCTGCAATCTCCCTAAAGATATGAATTGTATTTATTTTCAAATCTTTTGGCTTCATGTATATTTTTCCTACTCATGTGTTCATTCATCTGCTAATTGAGCATGGGGTCTTTCTTTCTTTATTTATTTATTTTTTATTTTTTTTGGGGGGGTCTTTCTTTATTGATACTAGTTTCCCCCCTATACCTTGGGACTATTATTGATCATTCTTTGTGCTTGAGAACCCCGTTCACATCTCCGTGGATCAAGTTCTTATTAGAGAGACTCTTTGGAGATCATGGAAGAAAAAGAAGATGTGCGGCCAGGTGAGGTGGGCAGGTGGCATCTCTCTGAGGGTGGGGGTCCTTGGGGGGACCTGCTCTACATCTCAGACCCCAATGCCCAGGGGTGTGATGTTCGGTGCTGTTGCTTTAAGTTTGTGAGCATTAGCACATGCTCTCCAGATACAGGTCCTTGAGGAGCTGGCCTGGTCATGGTCTCTCCTGTGCCTTGGGCCTGTTAATCCTGGAACTGCTCTCACTTCTTTCACAGACCACACACTGTTGGGGATGTATTTTCTTCAGATCTTGTTCCTTTGTCAGTTGAACCCCATCCGATTTCTTCCATTTAGAAATTCCTCAACATTCCTGGTTCAGTAATAGCCCTGTTTCTTGGTCCCCCTGCCCCCACTTAGTATTGTTATGAGTTTATTCTTTTAAGAAGTATCTTCTGTCACTAAGGACTTTAGGAAAGGAGGGGAGATAGACCCATGTGCTCAGTCTTATCTCTGTTCAGCTTTGATATATATATATATATATATATATTTTTTTTAATGTTTTATTTATTTCTAGGAGAGAGAAAGAGACAGTGTGAGCAGGGGAGGGTCAGAGAGAGAGGGAGTCACAGACTGAAACAGGCTCCAGGCTCTGAGCTGGCAGTCAGCACAGAGCCCGACGCGGGGCTCGAACCCACAAACCGCGAGATCATGACCTATGCGAAAGTCGGACGCTTAACCGACTAAGCCACCCAGGCGCCCCTCAGCTTTGATATTTAAATATGGTACAGGCTTCAGTGTTTTGGTTTAATACATTTTGAACAATAATGATACTTGAGCTTGGGTGGGGAAAGGACTTGATAGAACTTGGTGAAAGTGAGGCTGTCCAATAGATCACTGGATCTTCTGGAAAGGGACCCCAGGGAATGGTAGAGAGCTCACCGCCTCTCCCAGTGCCATAGTGTGTAGAATATATAAGCCGGAATGGACTTTAGAAATCATCTGGTCCAGGGGGTGGGGTAAATCGTTCTCATCTGCCAGCCCTGGTCTAGATGGGGGCCCCAGAGTTCCAGGCTGTGAGGAACAGGAAAGTGAGAAGGACCAAGGAGGTCATTAGGAGTCAGATGAGGAAGAATTAGGTTGCAGCATGGACTCATTCACTCAGAAGCAGGCTGAGAAACACTCTTCCCCAGCTAGCCCTGAGGAGGGTGCCTTCCAAGAGGGGAGAAGGCTCATGGCTAGCTAAAATGGGGAGGAGACTAAGTGCATAAGGACATAATAATCCACTAGAGCAAATGGCATTGACATTGGTATAGCTGTACTTGTTTGCAAGCGAACTGAGACTCAGAGAAGTTAGGTGTCTTATACAAAGTGATTGTGTCACAAGCTTGGCTTGGAGCCTGTTTGGCTTCCAAACCATGGTGCTTTCAGTATTTGACTTGTGATCACCTAGTGCTTTTGGGTGTGCAAAAGTAGGTGTGCGAGTGACCAGTGGGCTGCTCAGCGGAAAGTATTACAAATAACAATGAAACAACAGCTTTCTCTCCCTGTGCAGTCCCCTGGAAGAGTTCCCTCTCATTCGGCATCCAGAGTATAGGACTGCATCAGGTAGATGTGTTTGTATGCATTTGTTCTCAGAGACTCACCTGAAGAGAAGCAGCACAGCTTGGGGGAAGGTCTGAAAGTTGTTGTTGCGGTTGATCTCTGTGGTGTCATTTAGGGCAATTTTCCCAAACACCTAAGCAGGGGGAGAGAAGAGTAAATCAGTGCACGGTGGACACTCATTTTTCAATGGTCTCTTTAAGGGTCACGGCTGATTGTCAATCAAGCCAGCTCAAAGCTGAACTAAGTCTCCTGACCTGACCTGGCAGGGCCTCATGGGGGCAGGCACCTGCTGCCCTATCCAGCTCCTGATCTTCATCCACCACAGCGGGCGGGTGTAAGACGAAAAGTGCCCAAGGGTCTTCCTATGGACCAGTGGGAGCTGGACTGAGAGCAGGTGGAAGCAACAACCTGCACTCTGCTTCAGTGTAGGGACAGAGGGCTCACTGGTTATCGTTGTCGTCGTCTTCTTCTCCTTCTTCTTCTTTTTCTTCTTCTGGATGCAGATTCTTGAGAATATATATATTTTCTCTTTCAAAAAACTTTATTGAGGAATAATTAATAAATACAATTGTATCTATTTACAGTGTACAGTGTGGTGGTAATTTGATGTGTTACCAGGACCAAGATAATTAACACATCCATCACCTCACACAGTTAATACAGGTAGCTCTCTGTGTGTGTGTGTGTGTGTGTGTGTGTGTGTGTGTGTGTGGTGAGAATGCTTAAGATCTCCTTGCAGCCACTTTCAAGTGCACAGCGCTGTAGTATTGATTACAGTCACCGCTAGGCCCTCAGGACTTACACCTCCAGCCTCCTTTTCTTCGCCATTTCAGCCCAGATGCTCAAACACTCTTCCAAATTCAGTTCTTGGATTTCGGAGCAATCTGGAACTTGGGAAAGCTTAATTTATCCCTGAAATTAGGGGCCTCCTTATTTTTCTGGCCATTTAAAGCCATGACTATCTTAGAAGCTGCCACCATTGGTGAGGGGGCAAGGTAACTCTTCTGATCTCAAAAGATTTTGGCCTAGGAACATCGAGGTCTTTCTGCGAGGAATAAGCAGGCGGAATCTTTCTTAGGGAGCTACCGAGGAAAAGCTCCCCACCAGTGTGAGTGCTGGACTGTAGAGCTGTGTGGAGCCCTGAAGAGAGGTCAGCTGGAGACCACCACAGGGTGTGAGGGCACTGTGAGGGGGGCCCTTGAAACGCTGCATGTTTAATGGGAAGGGCTTGCTTGCCTGACTCCCTCCTTCCTTCCTCCTTTTGTTCCCTCTCTCTTCCATTCCCTCTGTCCCTCCCTCTCGGTCATGAGCTTCTCCTCAACGATGCTGGGGTCGTGGGCTAGTTCTCAGGCTGACAGACCTGGGCAAAGGGAAGGGTGCTGTTTGACGTGCCCTTCACGTTGTTTCCTGGAAGGGGCTGTCTCTCCAGAGACAGCCTGGTAGTAATCTGGGAGTTTCTTCCCTACCTGACTGCAGAGCCCAGTCCTGGGGCGAAGAGGAGAGAAGTGTATACCATACTTGGCCATTCATTCTGCTACCAACAGGCTGTCATATGAAGGAATATTGTAATTCCTGTGACCTTTTTGGCCTCAGAAGTGGAAACAGAGGGAGGGGCAGTCAGGAGCAGGAGGGAGGTAGGAGGGAGGCAGTGCCTGTAACATGGGGATGGGAGCTGGGAAGAGAAATGGAGGCAGAAGAGCCGCAGGAGAGCTGTCCTACCTGCATCCCAATCACTGCGTAGATGAAGAATAGCATCACTATCAGAAGGGCCACATAAGGCAAAGCCTGGAAGGAAGCACAGGAGACAGGACGTGAGGCTGGCAGGGGATGGAGGGCTGGACCCCTTCCCAGGGGCACTGCAGCCTGACCTTGCAAGGGGGTGTTTCCCAGGTCCCCACAGGAGTTCAGCATATCGAGAAGGCCTAAACCATGTCATCGGCCTCCCATTTTCCCTTGGTTTCAATCATCTGAGAAGAAGTGTGGTGTACTGAGAAAAGCAGGCTGCAGAGTAAGGGATATCACATGATACTGCTTTCATAAAAACTATCAAGAATGAGCAGATGTCCTCTGACTAGACTCTGTACAGTGAGGAAAGAGCTATGAAGGATATACACCAAGGTTTCCTGGGGAGGCATGGGGTGGAGGTAGGTTACACCCTTCCTTTATGTAGCTTGATGATGTTCTACTAGTTGTAATGAAAACAATTACTAAGGAAAAACTTAAATAAAAGAAAGACCGTGGACTCTCAAATCCTATTTCTACCACTTTCTAGCTGTGGGAGCTTGGTCATATTACTTAACCTCTCAGAGCCTCAGTTTCCTCTGAAGAAGAAGAAGAAGAAGAAGAAGAAGAAGAAGAAGAAGAAGAAGAAGAAGAAGAAGAAGGAAGAAGGAAGGAAGAAGGAAGAAGAAGAAGGAGGAGGAGGAGGGAGGGGGAGGGGGAGGGGGGGAGAAGAAGAAGAACTAACTACTTCTCAAGGAAGTAATTTGTGGAGTTTAAATGATTTAAGGTTTACAAAATGGTTAGTGCAATGCCTTCCACATAGTTGGCTCCCATATATTTTATTCACTCAATGTGTTATCTGCCTGGAAGCTCAGACAAGTTCATTTTCCAGAGTCCCTGACTCTGCTTCTCTGGGAGAGAGTGGGAGAGGCCTCCTGGGGCTCAGGGCCAACTCTGGAATCCAGGAGATTCCAAGAATCTGGGAAATGCCTTGCAGGTGTCTATACACCGCTAGATGGCACTGCGAGATCACACGGATGCTTTTTCTGTCGGGTCAGAGCTCCTGCTCCACATTCAAGCCCGCTCTTCACAGTTACCCCAGTCTGTTGCCTTTTCCTCGCCCAGGGAAATGTGTATGGCCTGTCTAATCATCATAGCTATGGGACTCCAGGGGTGCGGCCACAGACAGGGCCAGCCCCCAGTCGTGCTTTCACTGGAATCCTCAGATTCCCAGGGTGGAGGCAGGGCATGGCAGGTGGGGGGTGTAGGCTGGGGGTGGTGGCGGGAGGGCAGCTGCAGGCCATCATTAAGTGGGGAGCAAGCCTGGGGCTGGTGGGTGGATAGCTGGCTCTGAGGAGTGCAGCCAGGCTGGTCCAGTCAAGGACCTCAGATGATGAGTTCCGGGGCAGGAGGCTGCCTGGAAGAGTGTTTATGTCTTGGGGATAGAATTCCAAAGCATGGCAGGCACCTGACTGGAGAGCACCTTCCTCTGACTGCAGCTTCCATTATGGGCACATTGGGATCAGGGATCCACTCCCATGCCTGTTCCTGAGCCCAGACTGGCAGCAGCATGGGACGAGGAAGGAATCCTTCAGTGTTTCCATGGCAGGGAGAAGCTGCCTTCAGTGTTGAGCTAAGGAAGGGTGGCAGCACGTGCGGGGGCCCTACACCATCATCTTCAAGGAATTCGAGTGGCCTTGCAGAGTCTCCTGCTCTTTAACTTCAGACTTACATACCACATCTCAGAGACGGCCAGGGGCGATCATAATTCTGCTTTCACAGATGGAAAATAAAGGCTGAGAAAAGAGAATTAATCCTATAGTTAGATAACCCTGTGCCCCTGGGAGGGGACCATCGCTCCTTGAGTGGAGCGACGCCAGGGTCCTGGAGAGTTTGACTAAGTCCACGAACAGGTGTGGACGGCAGACACTGCAGAAACGCCTACTGTGAGGCAAGTGGTGGCCAGATCCTAAAAATGCCAGAAGTGGGAGGGCCATTGAGGTTATCAGATCACCTGGGCCCAAGTTTTTCTTATTTTTTTCCCACCACAAAACCACTTTGTGTATTGAATTCTTGTGGAAAAATACATAGATGAGAGAAGAAAGCAGAACCACTCAGCCTCCCCCTTAGCTGCCAGCCTTCTCTGCTCTGACTTTGGGGAAGTCTGAGGCTCCAGAGCATGCTTTTGGAAACCACAAGCCGAGTCCAATGGCCTCATTATAGACAGGAGAAAAGCGAGGGCAGAGAAGGAGGCACTGTCCCACAGCTGGCGAGCAGCAGAGTGAGCCCCACCGCGGAACCCTAGGGGTGCTCTTTCCCGCGCAGCATCACCTCGGTTCTCATGCAGGGAGGCTCAGGAGGAGCTGGGTGGAGCCCTTTGTGCAGCCCCACCTCTGGGGAGCTGAAGAGCCTCTTCTCCTTGCAACCTGCTTGGGGTGGAGGTGGCTACCTGGAAGGACTTGATGAAGGTCCACAGCAGGGTCCGGATGCCCTCCCCACGGCTCAGCAGCTTGACCAGGCGCATGACCCGGAAGAGGCGGAAGAAGGTGATGGAGATGCGAGAGTTCTCCTCTGCATTCTGGAATCCATTGGTAATAGGAGGTGGTAGTTAACACGGCAACAAAGAGGGACGGGGCAAGAACGAGGTGGGCCCTGTTCTGAGCAACACAGCCCTTGGCTGGGGTGGAGGCAGAGCAGGGCAGGGTTAGCTGCACTAGATTCTCTCCCCTGGGCCACAGATGGGAGGCAAGCTGCCTACCTTTTCCAGGTAGACAACTCAGGCCTGAGGTCTCTGCAGAGCCAAGCTGTGCCCAGGTCCCTGAGCCCATAACCCTGTTTATCTATTCTCCTCTTTTGCCCTTTAGTCCTAATTCTTAACCTCCTAGGTGGAGCAACAGAAGATTCCATAAGGAACTTCCAGATGCTTTGAAATCTCCTAGGCTGAGAGCTAGCTGCCTTGGGTGCATGCTGCCTCTGCTGCATGCTGAGGAAGCAGCCCAGCCTCTCTCTTGTCTGGCTTGTCTGGGGGATGTGCATCTGGAGCGGGATGTGGCTCTGTGCAAGGTGGTTGGGTGGGTCGGGTCATGGCCTCCATCTCAGCCCTAGGTATGATTGCACAGGTGGTCCTGATGGGCCAGGTGGGCTGACAGTTAACAGTTGGGGTGGGTTGCCACTGCAGGGATCTTGTGCCATGTAAGCTCAGGGTTCCAGACTTCTGCTGTGCCATCTCTTTCCACATGGCTATAGGGAGAGTGGGGATAGGGATACTGCTCAGTGCTCAGTGCTCCGATGGTGTCTGTTTCACAGTCCTTGCCTCCCCTTGGGCTCTGAAGCTGTTCTCCTTCTACTCCCCTCTGCCCTGGGGCCTCAAGGAGGCCCTAACCCTCTCCAGGCTGTAGGAGATCCTAGAAGGGGTGGGAGCACAGGCTGGGTGAGGTGGGGGGCAGTCCCTTGAAGTGAGCCCTAAAGTCCAGGCCATTCTGCTGGAACCCTAAGGGGTTCTGCTTAGGGCAGATCATCTCCCCAGGGCAGTGCTGAAGCTCAAGGGCAAGGGGAAGGTGAAGAAGGACCAAATCCAGGCCAAGGCAAGTGGACGTAGGAATATGGTGTTGCTGGGGGTCTGCTGGCTAGCAGGGTGAGCTTGGTGGACATGGAGGGACCTGGGGCTGGGGCAGATGCCTGCCCAGGGCTCAGGGGCAAGGCAGGCTGCCCCGTCACACTCTGCCTCCAGACCTGAGAACAACATGCACTGACCCCCTGACCCCCTTCTTGCCCACACCAGCCAGAGAGCCAGTGGTGGCAGCCCCTTGCCTGTTCCCCGGCGCTAGTGCAGCTCACCCAGCCCTGTCAGCACCAGGAGAGAATGGACCTTTGGGCTTCCTGTTACTGTTCCTGTCCTGTGCCTCCCTCAAGGCAGGAGGAGTCTCTGGTCCTTGGATCTGTGTCTGCCCCTCCCCATTCCTGATTCACTGCTCTGCTTTTTTTTTAATCCTTTCCAGGCCAGATCCTCCCTGACAACATCCACCCCTTCTTGGCACCACTGAATATCCCATTAGCACGAATGCCCTTTGTTCTAACTCCATGGCCTGCTGACTCTCATTGGCAGTGGCCGGTGGTTCCCAAGGCCACCCATCGTACTACCACTGTTCAGCACAGGAGACCCACAGGGTGGCAAAAACCTCAGAGGCAGCAGCTTACATGCCGGCACACCCTGGCTCTTCCCTGGGAAGGCGCCACAGAAGCCATGTCCGAAGGCTCTTGCCTAGTTCTCTGGCTCTCCAGTCAGGGGTAGAGTCACACTATTTCTTCTATTTTCAAACCACAGCTGCCTCAGATCCTCCCATTGGGCCTGCTTCCGCAGGCAGGGTGACCTGTGAGCGTCTGGGGGCTTGTTCATGGGCTGTCACAGGGCTGGGGATGGGAACCCTCCTCCTGTCCCTGAGCCCTACCCTGCCTGCGTATTTTGAAGTCTGATGTCCGTAATCTCTGCATTTCTATCACCTGTGTATCTACTTGAAATTCTATTTTCTCTCCTTAAAAGGAGGTTGTGTTTCCCCAGAGGAGAAGGCAGAGGAGGCTCAGGGTTTTATAACTCAGCTGTCAGTTCCACCATGTTCAGGAAAGGAGAAAAAAGAAGAAAGAACAAGCTTACTCAGGGAACTGCAGCTGTGAGTGTCAAGAGTTTGAGAAGTTGGCCACAGGGGCATCTGGATCCGAGGAGTTAAAAAATAAAAGTCAAGCTTGCAGTCTGAATTCCATGCTGGGTTTACAACCCTCCCTGGTTCCTCCAAGTAGCTGTAGTTTCCTAACGCTCTAGAAGGAGGTGAAGCGCATTTCCATGTAGACACAAGAAGCGTCCTCTAAGAAACCAAATGGCAATGCGGGGAAGAAGCAGACCCCAGTGGCTGCCCTGTGAAGTAGGGGACAATGTCCAGGTTCAGCCTTTCCCTGGCTGCCTTCCAGCCAGCCTAGGATGGGCTGTGTTAGGAGATATCACCAGCCAGCACAATCTTGCCCTCAGTCTACTGACTTTCAGGGAATCAACCCACTCGACGGCCCTTTTTAAAACTCACACTTGGCTCAGTTTTAAAACATGTGACAGCAGCTTTTTGGAGAAGGCTGCTCCAAGGAGTCTTCAAGGTAACACCCAGTGGCATCTGTCACTTTCAGCAAAGCAAATCATAGATTCCTACATCAGGAGTGGCTCCATCAAACTACTGAGTTTACTTTTCTGCTTGCAGCCCACTGCAGAAAAGTGGGGATAGCCGAATTTTAATGAACTTCAGCAATTTAGAAAAATTCATGGGTATCTTTGTTGGAGTGGTTGGATATTCGCTATGCTCTCAGTAACAAATTCCAGCTTACATCTTTTACTGCAGCCTTAAACACCGAACACATGGGAGGCCAGTCGTTACAGACACTGGATGATTGGTGGGAAGTCATTTTTTGACTTTCTGTTGTCCTTCTCTTTCCTCTTTTCTCTGGAGGCCCTTACCATGGTGCTCATGGGTGCCCTGCACAAATTTTCCATGTCAGATTAAGGCTAGAGAATTTAGCCAGTGGAGTCCTCAGAATATTTAACAGGAAATGGCCCTTGGGTCCAATTCTCTCCCGGTGGTTCATTAGATGGTCAAGTTCACAGTGAATTATCACCCAGAGGAAAGCTCAGGGAGGGAAAAGAACACCATTACACAAACAGTACTTCACAGCTCACACGCGACCAGGCAGGCGAGGCGCAGGACAGACACGACATGGTGGCTACATGCAACGGGAGCAAGGCTGGGCTCCAAGAGACTCTGGGGACTGGGGTGGAAGGTGATAGTGGGGGTGTTAGAGGAGGGTCACAGAAGCTAAGAGCGTGGTCAAGAGGGTCGGTCTTACCATAAAGGGAGAGCATTGGGTATGTTCAGCTGGCTTTAAAGAAAGGCAGATAGAGATAAGCTGTAATGAGTCTCCAACGAAGATGCCTGGTATTCTAGGTCTCGGCTAACACAGGAGCAACACCGTGGCAGGGGAGGGCAAAAGGAAACAAGTGAAAGAAATACAAAGCATAGGCCAGGCAGGTTCTGGGACATCGCCGTGAGTGGACTCTGCCTATGTGTGTCTTATGTCTAGTGAGGACCCAAAGGCATTCCCTACTCAGGAACATCTCTGGGGACACATTAAATAATTTACACTCGTGGTAAATGGGGTCTTCAAATTTTGTAGGGGGAGGTTTTGTTTTGTTTTGTTTTGTTTTAAATGAGCTATGTCTCTTAAGATAACCTTTGAGGGTATGCACTTTATTTACCTTAGGTTACCCTGGGCGTTGCCAGCTGAAGGACAAAGGCCTTAGTTATGCCTTGTGCCCATCCCTGCCCAAACGTACTTGAGCAGAAGAGTTCACAGGCAATGACCCTTCAAGTTTAGGGGAAAACTGAATTTTAGTTATCACCGAGGAGGACCTAAAGAGGTGGTTCTCAACCCCCTCTGTAGTGGGGGCTCGTTCTCAAGCCTAGGTTCAGGTGGGAGATGGTCCTGTTTAGCTCCTAGTCTATAGGTGTAGAGCCGTGGCCATTGGTGTGAAATAATGAATGCTTTTTACATTTTGAAGCCTTACACACAATTTGGATATTATTATTAACCCTCAGATAAGCTGTTTTTATGGGTCTGACTGCTGAGTTCATTTTAGGGCAGGAACTGATGAAATTGGCCACTGGTGAGTATCCCATTGCAACCCCCAGTTCCTTGAGCCTGTATCCAGGAAGATGCCCCTACTCATTGGAAGATGTGCATGGGTCCAAGCACAGAGAGCTCAGCCCTTGATGGATCCTGACCATCTGAGCTGTTAACTCTTTCTAGAAGGTCATGACTTTGCTTTTACCCTCCACTTTCAGATAGTTGCTCTTGTGTTTCTGTTTTTAAGGTACAAACAAGGAAACATGTAATGGAATTTTTGAAGGATGGAAATGTGCACAACTAGACATTTACTTGCAGACTGAAAATACTTCTTTGGTAACAGATTTCTCAGCAAATTCTTTTTTTTTTCCCTATAGCAAATTGGTAAGATGTCCTTTTTTTGGGAACGGTGGAGAGGAAGGGTGAGGCAAGGGAAGAAAAGGGAAGGGACACCTCTAGTCATTTACAGAGGCATTCTAGATCTTGCTTTCTGCTTCATGAGGAATACCAGCTGCCAGGTCAGTTGAAAGGCCTGGAGGCTGTGGGGTGACTAGAATTTAGCCAGTAGGCTTAGATAGAACATAGAAACACACACACACACACACACACACACACACACACACACACAGAAGTAATTTCAAGTTGCTTGAATGCTTGTGTTCTTGTGTTAATGGGTAAGGAGTTCTGTGTTTCTAGAGCTACAATGGGGAAGGGAGTGTGAATCAAACAGGGGTAAATCTACACTACATGTAATGCCACGGCATTAGATAGAGTTCCCATAGGTGGCATGGGCCATTGCTATCTTGGATCCATCCTGAAAACCACCAAAGCTGCCATTACTCCTAAGAACCCTGGGAAAACAGTTAAGCATCTTCTGGGTGAATCCCATCTGGAACAGGACCAGAATGGAGACAATTTAGAGAACCTATCTGGGTCATCCGGCCCAAATGAATTAACCCCCAGCCATGAAAAAATTTAATCATTTATCTTACTTCTTAAACATTCAGAATTCTACATGTAAGATTTTTAAATGTATTAACTGTGTTTTTCTTTGTTGCTTTTTAGCTTTTCACAGCTTTCATTGAATGAAGCTCTCATCTATTTAAGTTATATTATACTTCAAGATTTAGTTGCATGTGTTCTAATCACCTTGTATATTATTATTTTAATAATCTTATTTAACTTAATAATCCTTATGATATACCTCTATAATAGCAGTCAAGAAGAAGTAAGGAGGAGAAATAAGGGCAGAAGGGAGAGGAAGGTTGGGGGTCTCTAGGACTCCTATGTTGGGTCCCCAGCCCAGGTAATGATAGCTCTCCTAAGAGCGTCACTTTGGGAGAGTCTGGAGACTCATTTTATTTTATTTTTTTATTTTTTATTTTTTTTAAATATTTTTATTTATTTCTAGGATAGAGAGAGACAGCGTGAGCAGGGGAGGGTCAGAGAGTCACAGACTCTGAAACAGGCTCCAGGCTCTGAGCTGGCAGTCAGCACAGAGCCCGACGCGGGGCTCGAACCCACGAACCGCGAGATCATGACCTGAGCGAAAGTCGGACGCTTAACCGACTAAGCCACCCAGGCGCCCCTGGAGACTCATTTTAATCTGGAGATTAATTTTTTTTCTTGGGCCTTAAGATATGCTATTCAAAGGGCATTTTTGACCTGCTGGAGCAGTGTTTGTCAATGTCTCACATAAGCCTGTTCTTATTTGAAGAACTATGTATATAAGGTCCAGAGTCTCAAAAATAACTAACCATTCATATAAAATCAGAAAGCAATCACTGGGTGATTTCTAAGTGGAAACAATAGGAAAAAGCCTGACACACAGCCCTTGTCCTCACAGAGCGCACAGTATGTGACATAATGCCAACCCCCTAAGTTCATTTCCTAGATGATCTTGTGTAGTCATTCCAGTCTTTGGCACCCTTGCTTGGCTGCCAGCGGAATCCCTTGGTGAGCTAGAAGGGGAGATGGGACCCACTGAGCTTTGGCACCTGCACGTCTAGCCTAGAGCCATATTTGTACTGTTTGCCACTCTCTGTGATTCCCCGGTACACTGTCCTGAAAGACCACCTAGAATTAGTTCTACTTTTTGAAATAAATCCAGAATTGCTTGGTAGCCTGGAGTACTTGTGCCATCTGTCTCTGATCCCTTCCCAGATTTGCTCCCAGTTCCCCTGAGTTAGCTTAGAGTTTCTCCATTGGTGGTCTTCCTGGGGAAGAAAAGGTGGAAAAATTCTGAAGACTTATGCCCCATGAGCCTGGAAACCTTACCTGTACTATCCTTCTACAGTGAGCCAGGAGAGCTGCTTACCTATTCTGAACAGTGTGGCTGAGTTTTCCAATGGCATCCTGTCCAGTATTGGTAGACACTGAGCAGCCAATTATTTCATCTTTGTTTTCTAATGATCTGGTAATTTTCAAGGGTTTTATTTTTTTTTAATAGTTTATTGTCAAGTTGGTTTCCATATAACACCCAATTTTCAAGGGTTTTAAAGATATTTGGCAATTAACTTAATTTGTTCATGCAATTGGTATAAATGAAATAAGGTTATTATTCAATTGGTGAGGCAGAGGTGGAACATTTTCATAAGAGTCCTGGCTAGTGGTTCCAGCTAACAGGCTAAAGGCAAACAGAAAGGAAAACTCAAGTACCTTCTTTGTACTTATGCAGATTACCTAGGTTTGGTATACCTGGCAATGACGATATGAGTGCCACTGGACAGCAAATAGAGGAGATATTTTCTGGAAAACTGTCTTTCTGAATCAAGTTCAGGATCAAATTATAAGTTATCACCTCAGTGGATGAAGTCTTAGTTTCTGGAATGTCCTCCCTGCTCCTTTTCATTGCGGTACCATCTTTAGACCAAGCATGGGTAGGATACTGAAGAGTGAAACTTGGGGTATACCAGAGGCTGGTAAAGAGAGGATTCTCCTGGATGGAGATTTTTCGAAAAAAATGAATGGGAGAATCAGAAGAGCATGTCTCTCAATTGTTAACATTACATAGTCTCTGTGAAGAACAAAAAGGTTGTTGAGAAATAGCTCTTAGCCATATAAAAGGGGATTTTTTTCTCAACACAGCAAGGAGGCAAGGACTGCTAGAGATTAGAGGCTGGGCAGTAGTTATCTCGGCTGGAGTACCCAAGCAAGCTATCTTCCAGGATATTTTCTCAAGATCAGGCCATTACAGAATGAAATCTGGCCATTTGCAACAACGTGGATGGAGCCATTCATAAGCCACTGCTGCACTGTTCTGGACATGCTGACTTTGAAAGGGGCAGCTTACCTTCTGATTCCCTCCAGGGAAGGTTGGCTCTTGGCTAAGTCATGAACAGGCCCCACAGAAGAGGAATGCACCATTCCAATGGCTGTCATTGAGACAATGGCTATAATCGCAGTTGCTGAAATTTTACATTTCTCTGAAACATGAGTCAAAAGCAACATCACAGGAGCATGTGAGTCTTTTACTAGCTACCCTGCTACAGAACTGTTGCTTTTTAAAAATTGTTTATTAAGTATCTCTTGTCCAGAGCTTAGGGAGTGGATCTAATATAAGTTCCATTTCAGACAACCTGAAGTTCTGGGTCCAGCTGGCACCCTCCCTACCTCCCAAGCTCTGCTCCCTGCTTGTCTGTATTCACTGTCTCTAATCTCATCTTAATTTGATCTGCAACACAGGACAGCTGGTTCAGTTGCAAGAGTGTCATGGGATGGTGGAAGACTGAGGAGTTGGGGTTTTGTTGGTGAGACTCTAGTTAATCTAAGTTGGGAGGACAATTGTCAGTTTGGTACATGCAGAGATAACTGGGAATGGCAGGAGTCAGGGGCCTTTCGAGACATTTGACACCACCTTCACCCAGGAGCCAGCTAGTGTAGGTTAAGGCAGGAGAGTCTTCATTATCCTTTTTTTAAAAATCTCCTCTTTCAACCAGGAACTAAAGTGTGGCCCTGTGGATGTGGAGGTGGGAGATACTGAAACTTAGAGCCACCAGAGATGGCAGCAAGGAAGGGAATTTTAAGGAGGCCAAAGTAAAATATGATTTAAACTGTAAATCCCCTGAAGTTGAATGAAGAACTTCTTTGCTAGGGAGACGCAAAGTTTAAATAAGCGTAAGTCAACTGGGATATATAGAAGCTGAGGGTAGATGTTAATGGCTTTCAGATTTAAGGGCAAATGAAGGAAATATGGGTTGTTGAAAGCAGTTCTTAAGCAGAATTTCCATTTTGGTCTGTGGAGGAGGTCTTTGGTCTTTAGATATGGATCTGTGGAGGAGGGGTGCTAGGAAAAGGAAGAAGGGGTAATTACAAGGGAGGCAGAAACACTGGACAGAAAAGGGCAGGGGAAAATTAAAGGAAGCCCAAAGATGGGGCAGTGGAGAGTGAAAAGAGCAGCCCTCCTTTCCCCCTTGTCCACCTGTCCACCATGTTGGAAACATCCTGGCTTGTATCTGTTTCCCATTGTAAAATTCTAGCCAAAAAGAGAAGGGCCCTTCTTGAATCTTTGTGGTTACAGACACAGTTGCAATGCCCCTTCAGAATCTCCTTTAAGGGAGTCTTTGGCCCCACGGGCACTAGTGGAGAGGTACAGAGTATAGGGGTTGCTGGTTCCTGGCTCACTCTTATTCTTCCTGTCTCTCTCTGCTAGCCTGCAGAGGGTGGGCAGCTGCGACCTCTGTATTATTAGCTGCACAGTGGCTAGCTTATGCGGCTGGAAGCAGCTAAAGCCTCAGGAGTCATTGTGTTATTCACCTGCAGCCTGATGGCTCCCCAGGTGCGATTACCTGCCAATAATTCATGCTAAACAAGACTAATTAAGTTGTCAAGATATTTTTATCTTCCCTTGGGAAGGACAGTCAATATCCTTCACTCAAATAACAAAAGAAACCCATAAAGAATAAGAGAATGAAATCGGTTTGTCAGCAGTGCTAACAACATCAAAGAATTCTATGAGAGAGACAGAGAGAGACAGAGAGACAGAGAGAGAGAGGGAGGCAACACAGGCCCAGAAGGACAGAGAAAAAGGGAGACAGAGAACAAGAGTATGACAGAGAGAAAAGGTGCACTAAATATGAAGAATAAATGGTACAGACTATGGTTTTGGGGGTATTCATGGGCATTTTCGAACCCACCTGAGGTATAGATCTCTCATTCTCTACTAGCTCATGGAATTTTCTAGGCCCCTTTGGATTAGAAACTTTTTGGCAACCATACCAACAGTAGTTTGCTAGCCTGTGGGAACTAATGTAACAGACATTGCTGAGGCCCAGATGGCCGTCTGGCCAAACCAAGGGGTGTGTTGTGACAGCCTCCTTCCACTCTTCTATTTTAGGGGAAAGGAGAGGGCTGTGTGTGGACAGAAAAGATGGAAGGAAAGGAGAAGGAAAAGAAAGAGAAGGAAGGAAAGAAGGAAAGGAAAGAAAATTAGAGGAAAAGAGAAAGTGAAGGGGTCTGTCAGAATGCAGAGGGCAAGAGGAGCCTTGATTGATTATAGCTGCCAGAACACTCAGATGGTCCAACATAGGCTGAATGAAGAATCCGAATCAGGATTTCCATACAAAAGCAGGTTCCCATGGACTTCTGGGGTCAAGCCTGCAGGACACCGCAAGGCAACAGCTTTAGGAAAACTTGAATAGCAGACTGCTTTATCAGGCCTGACTTCCTATCACATCTGCCATCATGATGCTCTGTGGTCGACTGCCCACACAGCAAGCTTCTCCTTACAGAGGCCTAGGGGTTTTCAAAATGGCTCCTCCATTGCCAACTAGACTGCTGATAGACACACTTCTAAATCTCTTGAGGGCTGAATTTATTTCCACGCAGAGTAGAAAACTGCCTTTTTAGAGCAACTGGAGGGTGGAAGGTGGGGAATGTTTTTCACTCAGGTGTCATGTTCCTCAAAGTTTTATATTAGACACACTAGATTTCCAATTTTTAAGTTGAGCATTACTATCTTCTCTAGAGTAGGGTAACATTACTTTTTGGAAGGCAGCTTACTGAGTCACTACCATCTTAGTATGAATTAGTAAATTGGAAACAGGATACTTTGGTTGCATTAGTTTTTTTCCGGTGCTGGGGGTGGTGCTATAAATGGGAAGAAGGCAGAAGGGAGATCCATGAGCAACAGAAGAAGGGATGGAGCAAAGGGAAACAGAGGTGTAGAGAGATCTCAAGGATCAAGTCTGCTTCACCCAGCTTAGTCCCAAAAAAGCAATCTTGATTTAATCTACATTAGAATCAGCTCTGGACTCACTGACTATTGTCATAAAGACTATGTCTGGCAACACCACCAACTGAGTCTCCTACACAAACACACCTGATTGGGAGTCAGAGGCCTGGTTCTTGGCTGGCCTTGCTAATAAAAAGCTGTGAGAATGATCACATCATTTCCTGCCTCTGGCCCTCTGTGTCCTTATCTGCAACACTGGTATATCCCCAGGCTCTGCTGCACAGCAAATACTCCATGCACACGTGTGGAATATGTGGAGATGGGCTTGGGCCAGAAGGTCTGCAAAGTCGTGTCCACTCTAACATTCTTGGATGAATTCATTGCTTCCACCCCTCATCATGGCTCTTGAGGGGCATCAGCCCTGACCTTCTTGTGCCCATTCTGGTGCCTTCTCTGCTATGGTTGGGGGCAGGTAAAGGCAGACCAAGACGGCCACCCATGGAGGCACTGAGGGTTGAAGGCTGGAGAGAGGGTTGAAGCGTGTGTGTGTGGCTCTCTGACTCAATCTGGAGGGGGTGGATGTGTTGCACACTCTCTTTCTATGACTCAGGATGACTTCTTTCCCTGTCATTACAGGTCTTGAAACCAGAGCAGGAATCAAACTTGCTTTATTATTTTTATGGGAAGCCAGAAAGGGGCAATTATTTGTCCTGTGGGTCTGTGGTAGGAAGGTACTACTGGCTTCAGGAGCCAGGGCAAGGAAGATTAGGGCCAGCACCTAGAGGCCCCCGGGATGTCCTGGACACTCCCTGCAGTGGCGCCCCAACCCCCAGTCTTGTTACCATGTTCTCCCTATTGTCCCCCCTCCTCCCATTTCCTTTTCAAACTGCAAATGTCAAGTGGGCAAGGGTAGTGGGGGCTGCTTTACACTTTGCCCTTTTCTCCTGAGCCCCATTAATCAGGTACATCGGTCAGGAGTATGCAGACCGCTATCTGAGCATTCTCAGGGCAGCCTGGACTTCCTTGGTCCAGCACTGGCAGCATCAACAGGCACAGAGAAGTTAGCTTGGGCAGCTCTGTGCCAGGTCATGGTGCTGGCAATGAATTGCATGAGGGCCTGTAAGTGGCAGGGGCCCCTTGAGATGCCCAGGCAGCCTGGCCCGGGGATTTAGCCGACAGGAAGTGCAGGAGTCAATTCTCCCATGGAAATGGATTAGAGGTCCCAGTCTTGCCACCTGTTAGCCATGTGATTTTGGTAAGCTGTTCATCCTGTGTGAGGCTCAGATGGAGAATAAGTGGTCTGAGGAGTTAATCTGACCGTGTGCATGATGTCTTTATCACAGCCTGCCTGGCACACGCTCTTCCAAGAGAAGCCATCATCCCTCTTCCTCCTCCACTCCTCCTTTCGGACCCCACCTCACTCCTAATCAGACAAGACCACAACTAGTACCATTGTTAATTAACTTGATTTTCCTGCTCTGGTCACTTCGGTGGACTCGTGTTTTGGCATCTAAACAAATCCTTCAGATTGTCTTCCCTCTGAGCCTCCCCAGAAGCCAGGTTTTGTTCTCCTGTCTTCCCTCCCTTGTCTTGTTTCTCTCCCAGAAGGTCCCTTTAGGGTCTTCCATGTGAGCTCTGCCAAAACCAAGTGAGCCAATTCCCACAGGCCTTGGGAGCCTTATGAGAGGAGCGCTCCTCTCAAGTCTGCAAGGTGATGAAGGGAAATGTAAACACCTCAAAGTATATCAGAAAAAGCCCAGTTCCAAATCGTGCAGTGCTAGATCCCTCAGACCATCTCAACCTGCCCACCTTACCATGTGGAAGGAAGCTGAGGCCCAGACAATGAGATTAATCGCTCTAAGTTACAGGGATTAATAGTGCCAGAACTGAAAACAGAACCCAGGCTTCTTAATTCACTGTTTGGGAATGCTTCTCCGTATCCACAGTGCGAGGATCCAGGTCCCTCATCATTTTCTGTTGTGGAACAGACTTTAAAAGGCAGATTGGAAAAGGAGTGTTGGACAAGGCTGTTGTCCTAGGCACCCAAGCCGGTTCCAGTCTGGGAATTTAGGGAGCAGTTTTTGATGCTCTGGGGACTTCCATGAACAATCACAGGGGTTACCTCTTTGGCTTTCCCTCCGGAAAATACAATTTCAGACCCAAGAAGTAACGTAGTCCCAGAGGGATGCGCTGTTGCAGTCTGCTCTCACAGGGCACACAGAGGAAGGGGCCTGAGACAGAGAACAAGGTAACTCAACAGGGAGGAAAGGGGCAATGGCTGCTGCCTGGGGAACTCAGCAGAAAGTGGAATTAGACAAAGTAGGGACTCATGATTTACCTCTAGTAACGTCTGGTGTTTGTTCACAGGCATCTTCCAGAGGGAACAGAAATTCAACCAGAGTGGCTGTGAGCACCCTCTTCATGCCAGAGGCTCCAGCTCAGTCCTTGTCTTTCCTGTGCCTTTCTCCCTCTCTTGGTGCTCTTCACCACTGTCACGGCTTTGAATAGCATCTACGTGCCATTGAATCCACATCCTGGCCCCAGACCCTGTGCCCAACTGTCTACCTGACATCTCTACTGATGTCTACGCAGAGCTCCTGCCTTTCTCACGCAGGCATGCTTCACCTGCCGTCTTTCCCAGTTGATACCGACTCCATCCTCCCACTGCTGAGGCCCAAATCCCCCAGCTGTCCTGGATGCCTCTTTCTCCCACACCCACATCCAGTCTGTCAGGAGATACTGTTCTATTTTCAAAACAGATTGAGAATCTGACCATTTTTTTTTTTAACCACTTCTATTGCTACTGCTTTGTCGCCAGCTGCCATTACCTTCCACCTGGATTACTGTGTTTACCTCCTAAGCATTGTTTGGGGTTCCACTCTCAACTCCTATAGACAGCAAGGTGGTCCTTTGGAAATGTAAGTCAAATCATGGACAGCTTTTCTCAAAGGCACTAGTGTCTTCCCTTCTTGCTCAGCATAAAAGCCAAAATCTGGTCCCCTGTCCAATCCTCTGTTTCTTCTTCTCCCCTGTTCACTCTGTACCAGCCACAGGGGCAGCTCCTCCTGTTAGAAAGCTCCTCCCCCAGGTATCCGCATGGGTAGCTCTGCACCTCCTTCACATGTTTGCTTTGTTCAGACATCCCCTCCTCAGTGAAGCCCATCTTATTTAAGACAGCACCCGCCTTCACTGTTCCCCAGCACCTCTGATCCCCTAACTTGGCGCAGTTTTTTCCAAAGTACTTATCATTTCATACACTGTATGATATTCTTCTTTTCTGTACTTACGGCTCTGCTCACTGTCTGATTATTCCCCTGATCCTGGAATGCCAGCTCATGAGCAACGGGCTTTGTTTTGCCCACTGATGTATCCTAGGTGCCTAAAATAGTGCCTGACACACAGAGGTGAGACTCTAAATACAGTGAAGTGAATGAATGATGACTCCTTGGATTGGTGGAAAACCCATTTCCTGAGAGGGAAGGGCACCATGGTCTATGTAGTAAAGGTAAGGAGGAAAGAGACAGCATTCGTGGGGACATAAGTATAAATGTAGGGAGTATTTGAGGGCATTTAGGATAAATACGGGATTTGGTGAGGGAAACAAGAGCTGATCTCTGTACTTTTAAAAAAGTCAAAGATGATGAATGATAGGTGAAAAACCCTCATGGATTCCTCTTAGGCTAAATGTGTGGATTTAAAACTCTATGTAACTGTAAAGCACCAAATAGAACATATGACTGGGAACGGATGCTTTGTGAGGACAGTATGACTAGAAAATTCCGGGAGGTCCTAGAGCGGCACCCAGGGAAACCGCCCTGGGTGCTGTGAACTTCCTCACGCCATGGAGCGTCCAGACCCATAAGCTGCCTGTGACGTGAAGGCAGAACCACGTGGTGGAGGGACCTACCTCTGAGACTATACATCATTGCTCGTTTGTCATCCACAGCACTGGCTGCTACCTGAGATCAGGTTCCTGCCAGGACCATGTGGAGGAGGCCTATGGAGGCTTGAGTTGTGGGCGGTGCTCAGTTACATGGTGCTTCCTTTCATCTGGCTGCATCTGTCCAGCATGTTCCAGAGTTTAAGCATACCCAGGAAATAGGGCCCTTGCAGTGTCTGTGGGTAGTAAGTTATACTTAGATATAACTGGTTGGAGACTAGGCCTTGCCAGCTCTTCCAGTAGGGGCTTTGGAAAAAATGTCATTTACTTGGGTGCCATCGTCTCTCCCACTCAGTGGTGCTTTACAGTTACATACAGTTTTAAAATAGATGCTCTTATTTCAGCCTCAAAACACACTGCAGTAAATATCATCATATTCCTTTGACAGATGAGGAAACGAAGTCTTTGGGCATTTTGGTAACTTTCTCAGGAAGAGCTTTTGACTTCACGTCTGGCCCTCTCTTCCTGACTGACTTCGGGCTTTGGGTGATGTTACATTTATTCTCTTTGTTCAGAGCTGTTAATTGTGTGGTGTGGGTCTCTGGACACCTCCTCTTTATATACACTGTCCGTTATACACACTGTCCCCATTTGATCCCCATACAACCCTTCAGTATGACTTTTAACAAATTCCTCAATCTGGAGGAGTGAGACGAATCTCAGTGTGGGGTGAAGGGAGGCTGGAGGAGTCAGAGGTACATCAGGACTCTCAGGTGGGCTGACACATAGTTCCTTGTTTAGAAAATGGAAAAAAACCCTGTATGGCTACTTAAAATATAAAATTAAAATATAAATCCGTGGCTCAATCAGGAGAGTGTGCAACTCTTGATTGCAAGATTGTGAGTTCGAGCCCCACGTGGGGTGTAGAGATTACTTAAATAAATAAAAAAGATTACTTAAAAATTACACAATGTAAGAGCTGAATAAATCCTGGCTAGTGGGACTACACATGAGGGGGTTATGTGAGATATGTGTGTTTGTTCAAGGCATCTTGGAGTGAAGAGATAGGAGCTCTGGCCCAGGGCACAGTGAACTGGCTACACCAAGAGACTAAGATCCAGCTGTGTGGCTCTGAATGGTGCTTAAGTCTCTCCGTCAGCATCATTACAGTCAGCAAACTGGGGCAATAATTCTTGCCTGTGAAGTTCACAGGGCACTTATGAGTTACCTGAGATAAATGCACAGGTGAATCATAAGTAGAAAATCATCATATAAATGTAAGGGTCTGCACGATGATTTCATGCTCCTTTCTGGCCTTGCATACTCCTTCTCTATCCCCAACGTAGCCACTTTTTCTGTAGAAATTTTATGCCCTAGCAAATGTTTTTTGCTTTGTTTTTCATTTAAAAACACTAATAGTTTGGGAAAAAATGGCAGGTTGAGTGATATAGGCCTTGCCAATAGTGAGAACTAAAAGGTACCCCCCCTGGGGCTGCAATGAGTCCTCCTGGTATCCAGGGGAGCTCTCAGTCCCTTGGCATAGATCTTACGGAGCTGCACTACTGTGTCAAAGACAAAACCCTCCGAAGGCAGGGCTGCTCTCTCTTCCCTATTTCTCTCCCTGCATGTTCTGTCAGTTGAGAGCACTGTATGGCATAGGCTTCAAGCACAAAGGTGCTGGCCTTTAGACATGCATGGGTGACTCATTGACCTGAATAGTACCTGAGATATAATTTAGACCTCGTGTAGCCTGAAAGGCCCGAAGTGTGTTTAGGAGTGGTGAGGGTGGTTGTGGGAGGTGTTGAGGGGAGGGGAGGCACAGATCATGAGGAGGAAGATGGATTTTTTTTTAATGATCTGACAATTTCATGGAGAAGCCTAGGGAGAATATGTACACACATACACACACACACACACACACACACACACATCATGAGACAAAGACGAGGCAGGGGGATTTCAGAAACAGAGGGACCATCGAATCTGTAGCTATAGGGTAACTAGGGAGGTTGTAAGAGGTTGATGGGAGGTGGATGTAGGGAAAGCATTAACACGCTCCTCCCAATATCCATCTGCTGGAAGGAGAGCAGACGGGCTTCTAGTCAGGGGAATCAGGCAGGTATGATAACATGTCAGTTCAACTGATTGGGAGCAAAATATGGAGTAGAGAGGTAAGGATGGAGAAGGGAGATGGTGGCAATTGGTAGGGTACTTTCAAACATCTTAGATCAAAACTCTACAGCGTCTGCTCCGTGCTGTTATTCAATGGTTCGGTGCATCAAAGGTTTGTGCAAACATTACCAAGTCTTTTAATTAAGGAAAAATAAAAACAACAGAAAAATTAAACGACACATGTTAAAGACTAACTGCAAGAGGGCTTGTCTATAGGTAAAGAGAGAAGGTTTAAACATGCCAGGTAACAAAAAGACATGTGCAGGAACTGGAAGGAACTGTATAGGAGGAGGCAACTCAGGAGAAGGTGGCAGGAGGCCTGGGGGGTGGGCAGGGGCTGGGGTTCTGTCTGAGGCCAGGGAGCCAGGGGCTGGGTTGTGAGGGGGTCAGGAGTGGGAGAGAACCAGGTAAGTGCAAGAGTCAGTGCTCGGGGCAGATTCATGTGGGAGTGAGACGCTCATCCAGAGTCCCCTTCCACAGCCGAGGAAGGAGGAAGGAAAGGCTGTGGAAGGAAGGCCCCTGGGAAGAGCTCCTGGTGGATCACCCAACTGCCTGGCTCTATTGCCACTCCAGAGAAGAGGGATCTGAGCAGGAGTCCCAGCATGGCCGCCATGGCCAGTTTGCCTCTTCTCTCCCAAAGGAGCCTGGGGGGCTGGGCTGCCTGCAGGGGCTGCTGCCGTTAAAATGGCAATGGAGCCCTTCCTTGCAGTCTGACTGTAATGGGCTGGTCCTTGGGCTGACAAGGCAGGCTAAGTCCAAGCCTTAACTTTGGTGGTCCACCTTGAGGGAGCTCCTTTCCAAGGTGCCATGGGAGTGGAAGGTGAGACAGGGTAAGGCAGCAGTCTGGAGGTGAAGGTGGGGGTGAGGAGAGGCTTGGGTCCCTGCCCCAGCAGTGGCCCAGAAGTTGTAAATACCCCTTTGTTCTGGCACTCTCTGGTTCCCATAGCTGCATCCTCCTATACAGTGTGAGTCATGCCAGGCTGATTGTAAACGGAAAGAGAAAAGATGCAGCAATCAAAAAAGGAAAGGGGAGGCCTAACTCGTTCCATAAGTTAAAAAAAACAAAAAACAACAAAAAAAAAATCAAAATAAAGCAACAGGAAACAAATTCTTTAAACGAACAAATAAAATAAACAAAATGAAAAAATAAGGAGGTGGGAGGAGAAAATTAAATGAATTAAAAAAATGAACCGGGGAACGACAAATGAGTGTTAGAACAGGCACGGACAGTCAGGTACAGACGCCATGTACTTACGTTTACCTCGGTGATTGCTATATCAACAATGCTACCCACAACAATCAAGGCGTCAAATGTATTCCATGCATCACAGAAATAGTGCTGCATGGGGCAGAGAAGCCGAGGAAAGAGAGAGAAAGAAGAGAAGAAAAAAAAAAACCAACAACAAAGGAGAAAAACAAAACAAAAAAGAAGAGGAAAAAATGAAAAAAAAAAGCATGAAAGAAAGGAGAGAAGAGAAAAAAAATGAGAAAAGAAAGAGGTTACGTGGGCATATTAAATACTCTCTTACCACTCTACAGTTCTGGCGGCTCAAACCTGGGCAACCTGGTTCTCACAGGGCGGAGAGGGCTGACAAAAGCTGGGTTAGTTCAAAGGTTCCGCTGGGCTGGGGCCACCCTGGGAGGGGGGCCGGGCAGCCCCCTGTGCCTGCCCCTCCGCTCAGCTCCGGGCTCCCGGGCCCAGCACAGCGGGGCAGAGCTGGGACAAGCAGAAAAAAAGGAGGAGAAGCTCCCACTTTTTTTCCCCCACAGACGACGGCAGGTTCAATAAAAAGCATGACTGGAGGGGGGTAAAAACAGGAAATTAAAAAACCAAACAAATAAAAGGAGGTAAAGAGAAAGAAAGAGAGACAGAAAGGGAAACAGAGGAGGCAGAGGAGGAAGGTGGAGGCTTCCTGGGGAGGGCAGAGTCATACTCACATTAGTTTCACTGAGAATGACGTCAATTATGCTGCCAATTACGATGAGGAAGTCAAAAACATTCCAGGGATCACTAAAGTAACCCTACATAAGGGAGGGGCAGGCAGGATGGGGATTAAAAAGGAATATTAGACAGACAAGAACAGAGCAACATCACCATCAGAATCACCGTCCGGGTACCTGAGTGTTGCTGCTGGAGTTGTGAGTGCCCTTGACTGTGGCCAGGAGCCCAAGAGGGAAGCAGGTGGTGGGAGGCGGCTGGTCCAACCTTCCTGCCCCGCCCTCCCATGGTCACATGGCCCCCCTTCCTCCAGGTCTGTCCCACATCACCACCCTCCTGCACAAAGGCTCTTTCTGCTTCCCACGGGGGGCAGAAATGGACATGGAGACAGGCAGTGGGAGTCACAATGGTGCAGGGACATGGTTGGACTCTCTTCTCAGTCCCCACTCAGCATCTCCTATGCCCCCAGTTTTCCTCCATCAGAAGGGCTTGTCTGCAGGCAGGGAAGGACACAGGTGGAGGCAGGAGGGACATAGGTGTGTGATCCCCTTGAGATGAGTGAACTGTGGTCCTGTGGATGATTTGGAATTCCAAAGGCCCTGAAAACCACAGCAGTGTGGTCCAGAAGGGTGGCCATGTTCCTCTGGGCTCAGCAGTGACTCATGTAAAGCTCGGCAATAACGAGAGGACTGCATCATGAAAACAATACCTCTAATAAGCTGGACTCTATGAAGCTAGAATCAGGGTCACCCCTGTTCCAGCACTGGACATGCCCTGGTGTTTCCAGGGACAGCTCTGTTCTGGCACAGGTTTTAGTAACTGAAAGGAGACAGAGTCCAGGTCAGTCTTCTAGTTCAGCAATGTCAGATAGGGCCCTAGACAGTGCTTTCAAGGGTATCTCCTATGCACCTCCCCCAGCTTCCTCTCCTAATACTATCAGTTTGATATAGGGTCCTGTTGAAATGCAAATGTCACCCAAAGTGAACGAAATTATCAAAGCCTGAGAACTGGATTGATAGGGGTGGTCTGGGCAGAGGGAATGGGGATGCAGGCTTCGCAGGAAGGGACTGGAGGCAGTGGTGCCATGGAAGGGAGATTATGGCACAGAGTGGGAGGGCTAGTGTCCAGACTTCACCACTTCACCCTGTGTGCATGGATTTCATTGGTGTTCCACCATATTTGGAGAAGGGAAGAAATGGTTTTGAGGACTATTTTGAGGTTTTGGATGACAAGTCAACCCAAGGATAGGCTGTCCCAGATGTCCTAGAGGAGTCTAGGAGTCCTGGGAGGGTGGACTCTTCACAGAGTGGACAGGTGTCTTGGGTCTGGACCACCCGCCTCTCTGAGAGGTGCAGGAGTCTAGAAAGTACTGCTCTGTGGCCACATGGGGGTATATGTGCACAGTTCAGGCAACCCCAGGAACAGGACAGTCATATTCCCCAGGGGTGGAAAGGAAAGGACCTAGTACGAAAGATATTTATCTTCTTTAAAAAAGGACATTATATTTGCTTCTTCAGTTTCTCAAAGAATGTTCTGCAAAGGAGACAAGACAGGGCTGGACCACATTTGTTCAGCATTTTCCTATTCTCTGAGCCACTAGTTGGAGCCTCCAAGAGATGGGATTCTAGAGGTTGGGGAGTGAGTATGAAAGTATTAGGGGTCCTCTGAGAGTTTCCCAGATCTCTTTCCCCAGTTCTCTTGAAGACTGCCAACTCTCCCTTTTGATATTTTACTCGTAAGAGCCAAGAGTCTGTTCTTCCATTGTCCTGGCTCTATCCAGCTCCCTTAACTTCCCCACTTCCCAGCCATGCCCTCTTTCCAGAGGGATCGCAAGACATGCTGTCCTAGGGCTGTTATTCTTAGTGTGGGAGGTCAGGTCACAGGGAAAGGGGCCTCTTGGTTCCCAGGCATTTCTGCCAAAAGAAAACAGAAACGCCAGCGCGGAGACTTTGGACAGCTAGACTAGAGAAGTAGAGGTTGGCCAGGGCGTGGGTTAGGTGAGGGTCAGCTGGAAATCATGGCTTTCTTGTTGGTTTCCCAGAATAGTTTCTGAATATACTAGAGACTTTGAGGCAGAAGGAGACTGTTCTCTCCCATTTAAGTCACATGTTATGAGCAGGAAATAACCAATTCCCTCCCAGGTTCTTAGATAGAATTCACAGGGCAAAGGGAGAAGACAGATTTTGAAAGAAGGGAGGTAAAGAGTGAAGACTCCAAATGAACTATAAATATGCATGTGTTTTAGAATTTGGAAAACCCTGGGAGAGTCTCTCTAGATGGGAATACCATCTTTTTGGGGAGAACTATTTCAGAAGGGAAGGAGAGGTAGGGTTGAGGAAGAAAGGAGAGAAACAGGAATGAGAGCAGAGTCCAGGAATGTTCAGCGTCTAGCCTAGAAAAGGTGGTAACAAAACATTATTTGGGCAAGAGGAGAGAGAGGAAGCAGGAGGGCTCAGCATTCAGGAAAGGAAGAGGAGTTGGAGCCTTCTCGTTCACCAGAGACCTGAAACAAAATGGGTCAGCCAGCCTGGTCTGCAATGCCTCTGAGAGAGGTGAAAAGGGAAGGAAAGCAGAGAGTAGGGCAAAGGCCAGAATAAACACACAGGTTAGTCAGCTGGTGAGCACCAGGGGATGGGTTGACACTTAAAGGGATCCTGCCAACCTCCAGTTGGGCATCACTCATCACTCTTCCTCTAGGATTTCTTTGTGTGCATTCAGATGGAGGGCAAACACATTCTGGCCCATTCCTCTTGGACCACGGCCCTCTCCCAACCTTCCATGGCCAGCTTCCACTGGCTGGGCCCTCTCAAGATGAACACCTCACGCCTCACCCCTGCCCTCACCAGGCTGTGTTACTGAGGCTTTTCATTGACTCCTCTGTCTCTGGCAAGATACCTGGTGGGCCCACACCAGGGCCTCTACTGGCTGCAGAGACCAACCAGTTGCCTTATTGCCAAGGGCTTCCATGGACTCTGCCCGAGGAGATTTACACACAGCTAGAATGCAGGGGTGAGGGAGCATGTCTGGGGGTGGGGTGGGTGGCAGGATCCCTTTAAGAGGCAGATTTTCACCCTGACTCGTCCATCCACCCACCTTCCCACTGTTCTGGCCCACAAGCCCGTCAATTCTCCAAGCTGGACCATGAAGATGGTTTCAGATCCAGCTCTTAGTTCTCCGTTTCCTTGGCCCGCCTCCTCCCCCACCCTCCGCAGTCCTTCCTCCCACCTGTTCCAAACTCATCCCCAGAAACAAGGTGATCTTCTCCACTTAGATGCCTGCCAAACCCCTATGTGGGCAGGGCCTGGAGGAATATTTTTCCCCCTGCACTCTCTGGAGTATAAGAGCTTAGTATTCTCTCTCTCTCTCTCTTGCTCACACACACACACACACACACACACACACACAACACCTGTCTTGCCCACCTCCTCATTTGCTGGAAACCACAGGTAATACAGATTTTGTGGGTGTAATGGAAGAAGGAGGGTGGGAAAAATCATAGACTTTTTCTATTATGAAATCAGTTTAACCTGGAGCCAGGCTATACCTGTGACTCCTTCCTTCCCTGGCTGATGAGGTCCCAAATAATAGGGGAGAAGGCAAGGTTAGGGAGAGGGTTTTCCTTGCTCTCCCTGAAATGGCGAACCAAACCTCTTAATGTCCAACTCCTCAGAGACAAGCAGGGCTGATCACCCAGAAAGGATGGTGTTTGGGGGGATAGAAGGCTTTCCCTTGGCATCCTTAAATCCTGCAGATGTAGTGGGTTTTCCCCTTTCAAATCCCAGCCTCTGCGTTTGGAAGTTGGGCCTCTCCTCTGGCCTTCCCGGGGCTGGTCTCATGTGCATCCACTCAGGCTGCCAAGTGGCCACCCCTGTGATGTTGCTTATACCCTCGATGTGACCTGTTCTCCCAAGTGCTGTTGCACCCCCGTTCACTGGCTGAGGTGGGCTAACAACATGTAAACCAAACATACTAGCATTAGCAAATCATTATTGGAAAGGAAAAATTGCTGCAAAACATCACATTATGCATTATGAGTGCACAAGAATCAAAGATTTCCTTCTGTTTTGGGTGATCTGTGCCCTGATTCACCTCCATCATTGAAGCTTCCAAGTCGAAAGAGAGCATGGTCTCTGGAGGTAGGTTGCTGGTTCAAACTCTACTTCTGGCACTTTACTAGCTGGGTTATCTTGAGCAAATAACTTCACCTCTCTGCACCTCAGTTTCCCCATGTGTAAAATGGGAAAACTATAGGGTTATCGTGGGGATTAGGTGAGAAAATGCACGTAAAGCACTTAGACCTGTGCCTGGCCTGAAGTAAGCTCTAAATGAGCATGGGTGACTGTCAGGATTAACTCAAACTCATCTACTTCTCCTCATTAAGCAGGATTCACAAGTTCACTTTTGGGGTTGGGACTGAGTAGAAGGGAAGGCAAAACCCAGGTGTGTGGAAGAATGGGGGAAGAAGTCGAAGGTTCTAGGATCGTGAGCTTACCTTTCGCCTGCATCTAGGGCCTTTTCTGTCCACATTGAGTCCCAAGTGAGTAGTGTGACTGTCTTTTGAGACTCTTGAAAGAAATATGGCTGGTACCATTTGAAGACTGATGATAGTTTGCAAGTTGTCATGGCTCAATTTTGTTCGACTCAAGGTCATGTATACAATTAACTGCCAGGTTCTTAGAAATCACTATCGGTATTGGGGGAGACCTAGGCCCTTGTTCTTCTGCCTAGAGGGCTGAGAGGAGAAGATGGGCTGCCATGTGTTTTCTGCCTCTGATCCCAGATAGCAGGACTGCTGCAGAGGTTATAGGCACGTGCCTTTGAATTCTAGATTCTTAGCTCCTTCCCTGCCCAGAGCTGAGGTCTCCTCTGTGACCCCAGAGGCAATAAAAGCTTTATAACAGGTTGGTGGTGAGAAGGTATCACAAGAAAATATCTGGGATTATGCTGCATATTCTTAGGGATTTTGAGGTAAGGGTTATTTTGGTGCCATCATTTCTTTTTTCCCCTCCTCTCTATTCCTGCCTGCGCATCTTCGGAATCTACTTCTAATGGTGAAGCAAAAGAACACAGAGGAGGTGATGAGAAAATTTTCCCAGCCTCGATGCAGAAGCTGACCTGGACTTTCAGGCTGTCTGGGGGTGCTGACTTCCAGGGACACCGGAGCCCCAGAGAGCGTTGCCAGGCACAATGTCCGTGTGGGAGACCTGAGCTGAGCTGAGCAGTGGAGGTGCTGGAATGGAGACAGAGAAAGGCCAGGGAAGGAAGATGTCAGAGGGAGGGAAAACACAGCTGGCAGGAGGTGGAGATGAAGCAAAGGAACTGCAGGAATCAGGTGAGAAGCAGAAGGTGAGAAGGACACGGATAGGGAAGGTCACAAAAGGTAGATGGAAGAGGCAGAGGGAAGGACGAGAAGAGGTGTGAGAGAGGAAAAGCCACACAGATAGTGGGAAGTGGAGAGAAGGAGAGAGGAAAGGAAGAAGGAGTGAGCGGAGGGGGTGTGTGAGAGGTAGCACAGCCCCCAGAGGCTGGCGGGGTCTCTGGAAGCTCTGCATCTCAGGGGCAAGCCGTCCACACAAAGTTGGAGGAGGGGTCAGGCCACCTGCTGGAGGCAGGGCCTAAAATGGAAGGGAGAGGCCAACCATGGTTCCCAGGAACCATCCTCCCCGAGGAGAAAGGGTCCCTGAAAGAGAACATGAGCCCCTGCTTCAGTGAGCAAGCATTCAGGAGAAGGCACACGAGGCAGGAAGCTGAGCTGAGGCGCTGCTGTGGTGGGGGGAGGTGCCCAGTTCCTTAGCAGCACTGGTCTCTCCTGGGTTTTGGGTCATGGGACTGGGGCATGGGGGAGGGCGAATGAGCCAGGGAGACGCACTGAATGCGGCTGGCAGCACAGTGGCTGTGGGAAGAGTCGATCTCATGGAATATCAGGGAACACAATGGTAACTGACACCAAGCAGAGATAATATGAATTGCATTGCGTTAGGATGTCATTTAGACATAACAGTAATCATGGAGATTAGTGGCGTCTAATGGTGAAGTGGTAACTGGAGCACGCAGCTGCTCCAGGGCCCTGGCAGCCTGGGAGGCAGTGAGGATTCTGCCTTCCTCTGTCAGCTCCTACCCTGTGACATGTTCATTCAGAGGCTCCTGGAGGCTCACACTGCACGTATAGTTGGGGACAGCAGACACAAAGGGCAGGTGCAGGCAGGGGGCTGGGGTTAGGCACTGGGTCCTTGGCCCTGGGGAGAGGAGGCCCCAGCTGAGTGGTGATGACGGGGCTGCCCTTGACGTTGTTGGAGGAATGCATACTCTGAACTGGATGTCTCCAATATTTTTAAATTAAGTTTTTTCCTCCCCAGGAATGTTTCAAAGGCCTTCTTTCATTTATTTACCTTAGGAGTACATAATGAGCACTTACTAGATGCCTGGGACTACGCAAGATTGAATAGATCTGACACTTGCACCCTTTTCCCCTGAGGACAGAAGAAAACTAGGGGTTATTGACTAAGTTCCTTTTGGGGACCTCAGAAAGTTCTTTCTGTGCCTCAGCAGGCACCCGGGTCGGCTGCAGGGTCCCAGGGGCTGCTTCCTGCTACCATGGAGCTGCTTTCTGCCCAGGTCTCCTCCAGGACCAGGTGCTGGATGGACATGTCCCTGTGGCAGGGACACCCTGGGCAGACATGTTGCAATATACGCAGGCAACCTGCAGTTCAGAGAAACACCACGGACACTCACTGAAGGACAAGGGAAGGCAGAGAACAGGCAGCGTTGGGAGCGGGTGAACGAGGAGGCTGAACTTGGACCTGTGACAGGCCTCCCTGTTCTGCCTGCCTTGAGTCCTCTTTCTTCCAGCCCAGCAGGGAAGGCCCTCCAAACCCAGATCTGACAGGCCCCCTCTGTGTCCTTCCTGGCCTAATGGGCTCACCCCTCCTTGGTGAAGGGGCAGGGGTGACCTAAGGGCAATTGTGAGAGGCAGCACCCGCACCTCACTTTAGTGACTGAAATGTGAACCAAATGAGCTCCTGCCCTGTTTCCAGAGATGCACCTTGAGCCGTGCAGGCAGGTTCCCGTAGCCTCTGCCTCCTTCTCTGTGAAACAGGAGCAATCCCTGTGCAGCCCTCGGAGGCTCTGTGAGGACAGCCTGAGCTCACACGGGACGTGTTCAGTGCCTACTGGTTGCTGTGTTGCTGCGAAGGCTCCTGTCCTGCTGCGGTCTGAGCAGTCTTGGGGTGGCCTTGCGCGTGGCCTTCCTGCAGTGGCCGGGAGCACCAGCGGAGCCTCAGGTCTGGTGGGGCAGGTCTGGGGATCCCTCATCCCCTCCCAGACTCAGGGTGTTCTGGTTTTTTCTCAGTGGCAGGGCTGGTGAAGGGAACCATGGTGTACTTTCCACCGGGCTTCTTTACACAGTGTGAATGATTTCCTACATTAAATAATTAAATGTAATAGCTAATACCACCCTTCCCACACAAAGGCTTTATGCAAGTCATATAATTATTTTTTATCATTCATAGTGACTTTTAAGCTCTCAAGCGCCAGGCAGGAAAGAAACCTGTCACAATGTTGCAACAATATGCAAATCCCCAGGTACAAGAGCCGCGGGTGGGGAGGCCCCTCCCTGACAAAGCCCATTTGTGGCTGTCTGTGTGTACTGTTTGGCTTCAGGTACCCCGTGGACATCCCACAAATAAATAATAATCAGGGTAATGCCAACTCATCAATCAGGCTGCTAAGAAACAGGCAGGAGCTATGCCCCACGCAGCGGGTGCCTCTTTACTCTGCTGAAGTCTGCGGCCAGTGGGTGGGGCCAGGCTGGGGGAGCTGTTAAATGTCCTCCCCTTTGCTGCCTCCTTCCTTCTCTTTCCCTTTCTCCTCCTTTGAATGAGACATACGTATATGGGGAGTTTCTGGATTGAGGGGTTCCCCCACTGGTGGGAGACACTGGTTTCTTGATAATTTGGATAAACAGGTTTCAATTATTTCGAGAATTAAATAAGAGGCTGAATGAAGTCCTACCTTAGCCTAAGGCAGTGGTTCTTACTATGGGGTGTGCACTACTCTCTAGAGGGTGTTTGGGAATCTGTGGGGGCACCACTAAGATTTAGGGGGCAAAATTTACTAATAGGAGGGTGGGCTAAGGATGCTAAATGTCCTGCTATGCATGGGACGGTTCTGCCTAATGAACTGTGGTGTGTCCTGTATGACTTTTGAGAGACACTGTAGGGTGCCACATGCAAATAAGGCTTGTCAGTTATAACTGAAGTTTTTATTCTAAGGTCTCATAACTGCTCTTTCACTGACCTCTACTTTTTGAGTGGAATGAATTCTACTAAATACAGACTTTTCCCATTACATTAAAATTCAGGGATTTAATATATATATGTTTATATATATGCATGTAATATAAAATTTACATATATAAATATTAATTACATTTAATATATAAATAATATATTATGTGTATAGATGTGAATTTTGTATACATATTTATGTTTCTTCTGATTTTCTTTTTTTGAAGTTTTTAGAAGCAATTATTTTTAGCATATGTTTTTTTAAAATAGTTTATTGTCAAGTTGGTTTCCATATAATACCCAGTGCTCATCCCAACAATGCCCTCCTCTGATTTTCCTTTTTTTAAAATAATTTTTTAGTGTTTATTTATTTTTGAGAGACAAAGATAGAGCATGAGTGGGGGAGTGTCAGAGAGACAGGAAGACACAGAATCCAAAGCAGGCTCCAGGCTCTGAGCTAGCAGCACAGAGCTCAATGCGGGGCTCAAACCCAAGAACTGTGAGACTGTGACCCGAGCCAAAGTCGGACGCTTAACCGACTGAGCCACTCAGGTGCCCCTCCTCTGATTTTCTTTAAGGAGAATTAAGGAAGTATCACAAAGTATTTGTTACATAAAGACAGCTTTGGTTCAAAAAGGACAGAAGATAGCAGCCTGAAAGGATGTCTAAGTTACTATACAACTTTTAAAAGGAAATATTGCTTACTCTTGGGGCTTTTAAAGTTGAATTTTCCAGGGTGGTGAGAGAATAGAAAGTCATTCAGTACAAGAGCCTTTCATACTTCTATATCTACACTGAACCTTGGCCGTTAACCAGCCACTGAGGATGCTGAGTTTCAGGGTTTACCCATAGTGTTCCTCAGATGAGCATTACCCAAGTGCTTTCACAGGACACACAGGGGAGGTCTCCCTTGGGTGGAACTGTCCCTTGCACTGCAGGACATCCAGCATCCTCGGCCCCACCCACTCAACCCTCAATGGGTTTGCCTCCTTGGATCAGTGTGGGGCCCCAGCAGATTCCCCAAAGTGTGTTCTGTGGAACACTAGTTCTGGGAGATGTTAATTGGCATATCAAAAAACCCTCCAATGAAACAAAACAAACCAAAAAACAAGGCTGTGAGTGTTGATTCCCCCTTTCCTTGGGGTCTTAACCTGGGGCAATCTTGGATCACATCCTGATCAAAGGCTCTGAGTCCCACACGGAAGAAACCTGTCTCATTACACTGAAGGCAGGAGTTTGCTAGTTTAGGTGGCGATGTTAGGTCCTGCTGAATGCCACTCCAGATGGCAGCTCTGTAGGCGTTAGAAGTCACTCCCTTGGCTTTCCATCTCTGCTTCCCTCTCTAGCAAGTTCTTGGGGGTGACCTGGGGAAGGTGAGAATTGAAGGAGGTTTCCTCATAGGGTGTTAGAACTGTCATTAAGGGGTTGGAATAATTTCTGTGAGGAAGGACACAGGGTTACTCAGTTTTCCCAGGGCATGCTGTCTGTGGAGGCTAGTTTGGTTTGCTGTTATGCAGGTGATAGTTCCAGAGCTCAGATAGGTTCGAGGTGCTACTGTGTTAGCATCTGGAGTGATATAAAGGTGGTAACAGGTAGTCCTCCTAAGATTATCCTGACCTTCCTTGATTCCTCTTCCTCACCTTCATACCTTCTTCACTATTGGGCAATGTCACAAACTCTGCCTACTGTTCTCTGTCCTCCACTGCTGTCACCTATGTTTCCAGGATCAGACTCCTGCTTCCCTCTTGCCACATACCAGTGCATTCTTTTAAGCAGTCAGCATGCTGACTCAAAGACATGAATCCAATTATGTAATTCCCGTTAAGGCCCTGCTGCATGAGGTTTATGAGGGCAGTCAGGGTAAATCCACACCCCTTACAGATCTCGAAGGGTCTGTATCCTCTGACCTTTTCTCTTACTCACTGCTCTCAGTTCCCAAAACAAGCTGAGCTTGTCCCTGCCTCAGGACCTTTGCTCTCACCTCTCCCTCGAATGCTCTTCTGGATTCTTTTCAACCTCAGGGCCTCAATTTAATGGCCCTTCCTGACAACCTTATCTCAAACAGGTGTCTCTTGCCTCAGTGGTGCTCACCTTGTGGTGGCCTACTTGCCCAGCACAGCACTTGACCTACTCCTTAACCTCTTTGTCTCTGTACTATGCTGTGAGCCCTGTGAGATAGTACCATGTCTCAACATCATCACTGAGGTGCTCAATAACTGCTTATAGAGAGAAAAGATGGAGAAAGCAGTGCTAGTAAGTAGAAATGACAGAGGGGCACATTTCAGTTCAATATAAAGAAGGATTCCCAACAGAGCTGCCCATAGAAATAGGGGGTCCCTTATGGTAGAAAGGAGGAATGTGTAGAGATTTCTGCATTGATGGAAGATGGGTGATCTTAATGGTGTTTTCTGATATTATGATTCAGATTCTCTTTTCGTTGTTCTTCAGTTTCATAATTTCCATCATGCATACATGCATTAAATTTTCACTGAATGCCTCTCATGGGACACAGAATTGCATATGAAACAGTTCCTGCCTTCCAGGAATTGGGCAATCTAATTTTTGTCTCCACATCTTGAAAGTCTTCCCATTTCAAGTGCATGTGTGTGTGCATGTGTGAGTGCACACACATTAATATGTAGGCTATTAGGCATCGTCACCTATCAGGCGACTGTTCTCTCTCCTCAAAGTACCTGTCACTTCAGATTTGGAAGGGAAATCCAGAAGGTCCAGATAAATCCAGGGAAAAACAGGGGCCAAGAATAGAATGGGGCAATGAAGGATAAAGGGAGAGAAGGGGCCTCAGGAGAGGACATGGGAACGGAGTGACTATATCAGTTTACATAGACTTGTTACTTGAGAATGTCTTGCTTTCATTTTGTCTCTGATTTGCTTATAAGGAAGAACATGAACATTTGCTGAGAACTCACTAGGTGCAGAGCAACATCTCAGCGTGTTCACGTTTGCTGTTTCAATGAGGGTGTAGTGGATAGAGCTTGGCTTTTGCGTCACCTAAATATGTATTAAAATCTCCCAAACAACAACAATAAAAACTAGCTCTGCCATCTTGGACACATTACTTAGCTTTTCTCTGACCTTCAGTTTCCTAAATACCATCATACTAGTCTCACAGATTGCTTGGGATAGTGAATGGAGAATATCTAATGCAATGTTCTTCAGACACTTAATATATATACTTCCTTCCCTCCTTGTTCCTGAATGCTACTTAATTTAACATATTGGAATTGATACACAATGGGTTCATGTGTTTATTCACTGCTTCTTAAGTAGGAACAGGAGTGCCAGGCTGGATAGGTTTTCCAGGGATGAATGAGATAGTGAAATGGGGACTCTGCAAGACTCAAGAGTGAGCCAAAGTCAGGGAGGTCTATTCTTAAAAAGGTGAAGTGAGCAAGGCTGTGCTCACCACCCTTCCTGGAACGAAGCACACTGCCTGCTATGTCAGTGCTCAATACAGTATTTGTTGAGTTGTTGGTGAAGTTTAGCCTATTGGGAAACCTGGTCTGAAGTCTAATGGACTGGGAGAAAGAGTAGCTGGTGCCCCAGGGATCACCAGGGACACACCTTATATTCAGCCCACAGTAACAAGACTAATTCCAGACCACACTCTCCCCACCTTCCTTCGGGTCTTCCTTAGCTCAGGAACCTGGTGGGACAGGAACCACTGGGAAGGAGACCCAGCACTTGCAGCTGACAAGGACTATCCAGGGATAGTCATCCAGTAAGAACTGGCCGAGTCAGGAGAAAATTCACACTGTGGGATCCCTGAGCAAGAGTCTGCTATCTCACCCTGTCAAGAGGGCTTCCACCGTTATGAGTCAATTTCTGGTAGAAAATTAACAGCTGGAGAATGAGTGGGGAGGGTGAGGCAAACCATCTGGCTTTGTGAAGCCAGAGCAGCTGGGCTGAAGAAACCAAGACAGACAGAAGACAGCAGAAGCTGGGAATATTATGGGTAAGAAGCAGTGTCTGGAACTGTGCTGCCCAATATAGCAGCTGCTGTCCACATTTGGCTACGTAATTTTAAATTAATTAAAATAAATATATTTGAAAACCCATCCTTGGCTGTACTAGCCACATTTCAAACATGCAATGGCCACAGGAGGCTACATTACTGCCAGTACACATGGAACATTGCAGAAAGTTCTATTAGATAGAGCTGGTCCAGAGGCCTTACTTCATCCCTTACATTTGAAATGCCTTTGGACCCTAATTTGTTCTACAACATGAAGGTCCTGAGGCTTCAGCTCCTCTTATTCAAGAAAGCTGGGGTACCAGGAGGGTCAATGAGGGATTTTCCTTTGGTTCTGTTGACCTTTCTGGACCATTCTCAGGCTGGAAAAAAGCTGAAAGGGGAAGCCAAGGCTTTGATCATGGGGAGCTGCCAGGGTCAAATCCCCTGCAGTAAACTCCCCTGGAAGATACACTGAGTGGGCAGCAGCCAAGGGGAAGGAGGTACATCTCAGCAACAGCAGACCTGCTTCCTCATCTCTTCATGACCCATGTGAAAGTTTACAGGGAACAAAGGAGTCAGGAGCCTTTCACTGGGATGACTCCTACCTTTCTGGGCAAACCGACTTCTGCTGAGGAGGACAAGCCTGGAGCCTCTTCCTCTCTCCTCCCCTCCTCATTGTGCTTGCTGAGTCATTGTCAACAGTAAATCCCAGGCAGCCACGTGATATCATCTCCCCTTCTGGTACTAAAACCTGTAGCTAACAGTGGAGTATCTGTGATCAGGTTCTTTCCTCTCCCTCAACGGTGATGTCAGAGCTGCCCAAATGGGCTGAAGCCTTAGAACAACCCAGGGTCATTCTATTAGTCACCAGGATGCTGGTGGCTCCACTTTCATCTGCCATTCTCACCTTGGGTAAAGTCCAAACTGAAGTTTTCAATGGGATTGTACTGAATCTGTGGATCAGTTTGAAGAGAAATGATATGTTTATAATACTGAGTTTTTCAATTCATGAACATGTTATCTTTCTCAACTTAGTTGTCTTTAGTTCCTTTCTATGAAATTTTACAGTTTTCTCTGTAGAAATCTTAAACATTTTTGGTTAGATTCACTCCTAGGCATTAGATATTTTTCAGTGCTTATTATCTTAATTTTTTTTCTGTCTTTGCTGATGCATTTCAATTCATTATAGAACAGTCCAGTTATTTAGTACCTTCAGACAATTATAATCAAGACTTTTCCATGCTGACCAACTTGGTCCTACACAATCAGGTAGGACCCAGATACCATTCAGTGTCTCCAAGTATCTTCTACTTTAGGGAAAGGATCTCCTCTGGCTTGCTAGTAGGTGTGGAATCAATACTACTATTACCTACTGCATTCTCTTCAGACATCACCATAGATACCTGAGATGGGGGACTGAATTGCTCTAAACGGGTTTATATTTACCCATAGTTTTTGGTGTGTTTGGAATAGAGTGTCGACTTAAGGAGTGGGGCAGTTGGATTTAGAGCAGGGATTTACTTGAGTAAATGCATTTTCTGTAGTGTGGTGAGGAGAACAGAAATGAAGAACTTGGCAACATTAATCACCATGAAGACAATGAAAGGACAAAGCAAGAGATAGAAAGTGATCAGCCAACTTGCTGACCAACCAACCAATCACAGACACTGAAAGGATAGAGAAGAAAAGTCAAGCAGTGAGAACTTCAGGTAACTTCTCCCTGGCTGCAATTGATGCCAGTCTTCTATACCCTTGCTACCTAACTGTCCTTTCACACCCAATGCTTATAAGTGCAGACTCATTCATATCATAGATAAATGATCATTCTAGTGAAATAAAATGTGCTGAAGAGAATCTCAGTTAATGGTGAGTGTTCTGAATTGCAGGTCACTGTTAGAAGCCATTGGTTCTTAGGCCACATCCAGCCAGATATTTCTACCAGGGCTTCAAGTTGTTTCTGGTTTGATTTTCTGTCTGAAAATTTGGAGGATGCTTTTCCTGGAGTCTATTCCCTAAATTAAGAACATAGCTTAATGAGAAACTAGGGCACCTTGTTCTCTTCAAGTCTCCTTCCAACTGGTCAAACTTCCTTGCTTGGCCAGCCAGGTACAGTGACCCTTACCCCTCTTATCGCCAGAAGTTCTTTTTGAGGTATTCACAGAAAATATCCATTTTCCTTTCAATTTACACCACAGATTGATCCTGGCATGTGTGAAATGCGATTGACCCCAGGACAGCTCTCTTATTCCTTTGGGAAAAGTTTCTCTTATTTTAGTCCATCTTCTCATCATAGAAAACTAGGGATTGAGGCAACTAGGAGTTGCTCTATAGGTTAGACCACCTCAGCTAGCTACTTCCTAGAAAATGGCTTACTCCTTGATCTGTAGGGTTTAGGTAAGGGTGTCTTTCAGGCTGAAGCCTCTACAGGGATCCCTTTCATTTGCCTGCTTAGGGCAGGTTTGCTTAATACATCCCCTGTACTCGTGAGATATAATTCAGAAAGTCCAATGCAGGGTTCTACAGACTGCATCAGACACCATCAGAGACATCTGAGTCAATTGTGGAATGACTCAAGGCTTTGAAATATTTAAACCATATGTCTCATGAAACTAGGTGAAAACGATGCCAGTTTCCCTACTAGAGGCTGTCATCTGAGACTGCAGCTCAACTTGGCAATGATCTTGCATTCCCAGCCTCACTGGTCACGTTGCTGTGGGCTGTGAACCTGTCAGTACTGCTGAGCCACGTGGTTTGGAATAGGACCATAGGTAAGCAGAGGTACTGTGGACCTCATGGAAGGTGGCCAGGGACATTTAGGGGTCTTCTCTAGGTCAGGACAATATTTATGTTCCTGAATAGGACTGGGCTTGGAAGGGAAGTGAAAAGAGTATATTTGCTGCCCTGGAGGAGGTAGGAAACACCATTATTTTCACCAAATGACATTTATTAGGAGTCTTATTCTCTGAAAATTAGCCAAGATCCCCAAACATTCTTTGAGAGAAGGAATCAGTATTGCAAGATTATTCTCTGTGTTATCTTGGAAGTCAAGTCTCTCAAAGGTTGTTTCCCTCTTTCTGAAAAGTGCTCAGCAGAGCACCTGACATGGAAGATGCTTGGTTGTCACAGTGGAAATAACATCAACTATAAAGTCAGAGGCACCAGATTCTATTCCCAGTTCTACCACTTAATAATGGTGTAATTAATCTTACACTTAATTGCTCTGAGCTTCACTTCCTTCTTCCCTAAAATGAGGATGCTAATACCTTTCTTATGAGGGTGTTTTGAGGATTATGTGCAATGAGGTATGTGTAGCACATGGTAGGTTATTCAGAAATGTTAGCTGAATTTTAATTCAAAGAAGATGACATCTTGTTAAATGAATACAGATCTAATAGCCAAGGAGCACCCCCTACACCCTGCTCCAATTAATCCCAAGACAAGTAAAAATTTGAACAAAAATGGAATATGTGGACAAGGACTTTTCCTTTTTGTCTCTTTTTGATGTGTTGTATCTGTAAAAACTAGTACAGGAGCGTGGGAGAAGGCTCAAAAACCTGGAGAGGTTTCCTCAAGTCTGGAGCCATATGATTCTCTTAGAACTACCTCTTTCCTTCTTATTGCTCTCCAAAAGGGGTTGTGGTAGCCAGGGGAGCCACTGAGTTGCTGCTATACCCTCTGTCAGGAGCACCTTCCCATGTTGTGAATCCCAGGCCAGTGGATGCCAGTGATTCTGACCTGTCTTCAGGGGTGGAAGATGGTGGGTGCAAGTCAGTTTACTCCTCCATTATCCAGGAGAAGGCAGTGGGGCTGTTTAGGGAGGGCAGAGAGGATCCAAGGTGACAGGAAATCCAACCTTCCCTACCCTGCCTCATTCAGCCAATGGTTCTAATATTTCTTCCAGCCTTTTTTCCTAGAAGTTGCTTATAATGTCTGCTTATCAGACATCTGCCCTTCCTGTACTGGAAAGTGCAAGGGAACAATAATGTAGCCTCTGAGGAGGGGAACAGGAAGTCCCCATAGGGAGGAACGCTGAACCCTGAGCAAAGGAAACCTGGGCTGTGCAGCCGATGAAATGAGAGAAGAGTCGAACACCGATCTGAGTGAATCTGGGGTGCCGGTGGTGAAGAGGTTTGGTTTGCCAGTTGATAGGCATAGCTTCTATATTATGTGCTGGAGAATGAGGGAGACAGGGTGGGAAAGGGGAGAAGAAGGACCATCATCTGCCTCCTTGGAAGAAGAGGCTTAGCTCAAGGAGGAATCTGTTTCCTCCTTACCCCCCAGCCATGGACTAGAGCAGACTCTATCTCAAGTTGTTGTTCTGGTCCAACTCCTGGTAGGTTTAGGAGTTGCAACATTTGTCTTCCAAGAACATGGGGTCTTTCACTGATTGGTTTTGCCCCTCACTCTCCTTCTTTCAATACTGGTACTGTTTATTCCCCTTCTTCTCTGTCCCTCTGGTGCCTGTAGACCAGACATCTTTTTAAGAGGCCTACCTTGGGTTTGAAGGCAATGAGCTTCAGAATCATCTCCACAGTGAAGAGGCCGGTGAAGAGCATGTTGAGGATGTTCATGGCGATTTTGAATAGGCAGCTCTGGCCATAGTGCTGAGGGGAAGGGAAAGATTGTAAAAATGAGGTGGGAACACCCTTTCTCTTCACCATCCTCCTCTCAACAGAGATCTTCCTTGAACCAAAACCTGGAAGGCCATTCACATCTCCTTGGGCAGTAAGGTGGACTCAGGAAATCTTGCAAATTCTCCCTTTCTCTGCTAGCTCTGAAAACACATTTTGGCAGAGTTCTATGATCCTGCTTTGATTGGTTATGACAACTTTATGGAGACTTGTGGTTCAAGAGAACCTAAACACAAGTTGATTTCCCTGAAGACAGGTGGATATAGAATCAACCTTTATACCCATGCCTCACTGACAATAATGAACTCTTCAAGCTCCCCTTCTGTTCTCCATTTCCTTCACTCTAAATGTTTTCTTAACTCAAGCTCCTATGGATTCTTTCAGAAGGCGCCAGAGAGAAGCTCATCCTTGAAAGGGACACTTATCTTTCTCCATCTGGGGAAAAGGACAGTTCTGTTCTTTCTGACTCCCTTGGCCAATATGAAGGGGACAGGCTGAAGACAGCCAGGCAGCTCTTCTACACTTCATATCCTCTCCTAATATTCTTCCTCTTGCAGGCATCATGGATCCAGGGCCCCCCTTGAACTGACCTGCATGGCCAAGCAGATGGTGTTGAGCAGGATGAGGACGAACATCAGGTATTCAAAGTAGGTGGAGTTGACCACATACCACACTTTGTACTGGTGCTGGTTCTTGGGGATGTACCTCCGCAGGGGCCGGGCCTTGAGGGCATATTCCACACACTGTCGCTGGGAGGGAGGCAGCAGGAGGGGTGGGGTGGGAATGGAGAGAAGGGGTTAGTAACCTGGATGATGTGTGTGGGGATGGCAGAGGAGAGTGGGATGTGGATGAAACTATACACCTTGGGAGTCAGAGAAATAATCTACTGCTCTGGCTCATTTACAGGTTTGAGATATTATTTGGACTCTTAAAATTTTTTTTCTGTAACTCCTTTAATGAAGGAAAGCATTGTCTCTAGTCAGTCTCTCTACCAAGACTTAGTCAAGGAGTTTGTGTCGAATTTTCTCAACTTGGTAATGCCTGGTATGCTGCCAACACTTAGTTGGCATTTGATAAATACTGAATGACAGTTTGTCTTCCCATTGGCTATTTCTTATGCCACAGACGCTCCTTGGGGCACTTCTCAACTTTGTCTCCTATCCTAAGTCAATCTTTCTTATTTACCCATGTCCACAAGATCAGAAGACATAGTCCGTGGTTAGGGGAGAAGATCTTAGGCTAACTACATTCCTGAGACTCCAGAACAGATTTGGTTCATTTCTATGCACTGTGCCCAGATTCCTATGTCAGGAACTGGGGAGTTAGTCCAGCCTCTTCACTTACTCTCAGCCTTCACACCCAATCTCTAAGCCAATTTTATTTCCCCCACCTCCACTATCATTAACGTGATAGTAGATGAGGGTCTAATCATCTTTCATCTATACTTTCTAATTGGCCCCTTCTTTTCGGTCTTACTTCCAAACCAAAGGCCATATAGCAGCCGGAATGACAGGTCTAAACCCAAGATGTTGACATCAAAGTCCATGAGGAGTCTAGATGGCCTAATTGGTGTAGAGCTGAGTGTCTTGTGCTATGTGCCTTCCCATATGAGACCTTAAGTCACTACACACAGGGATATAACTCTTTCTTACTCTCCCCATTAAGGAGTCTAGCTAGGGAACTGACCTCAGTCACAACATGCTGCAGCCCACTGTAACAGCTTCATTCCTCACTGATGGAGTTGCCAGCTTTCTCAGCGGCCAACAGAATACCTTACAGTTCTGGCATTACCATATTATTCCTACTGAAGCTTCTTTCTTGTCCCCATCTCATGCACAGGCCTCTGTGTTTTACTTAAATCTTTTAAGAGTGGTTTTCTAAAGTCCTTCTCTTCCCCACCCCCCAAACCCTCACTGCCTCATTGCTCTAGTTTCTTTCTTCATTATCGATGTGCCAATCCATGTGGGCACTTTCTAACTTATCAACTTCTAAGAGATAGGGTGTGAGGTTTTTTCCCACAGCATGTATCATAGAGTTTCCTTAAGTATGTGCTTAACAAATATTTGTTGCCTGAATCCATTTGTCAGATTCAGGATTTGCAGTGATTTGCATTTCTTTTGTCTGGGCTCTTCCAGAAGACTGACAGCCCTATTCCCTCCTTGAGGAGCAGACAGATGATCTTAGTATCTGCATAGATCTCTCTCCTGACCACAGCCTCTCTTCTGGGCGGGCCACAGGCTGACAACAGCTGTCATTTCTCCTGTAGTCCTATTCTCCACCCAGCCCTGCCCCCTGTTTCTCTCCTTCCTAGGAAGCTACCTGGTTCTTGTCCAGCTCACAGTTCTTGTATTCCTGCTCCCCCTGCTCCTGGAAGGTGACGATGACGAAACCCACGAAGATGTTCATCATGAAGAAGGCAATGATGATGATGTAGATGATGAAAAAGATGGAGATCTCCACACGGTAGTTGTAGATGGGGCCCTTGTCTTCTGTGTGGGAGTCGATGGAGCGGTACAGCAGCCTGCAGGAGGAGACAGGCCCCACAGAGGGAACCGGAGAAGCAGTGTCACCTCTGTGGAATGACAGCACCACTGCTCCTAAGGATTCTCAGGATCAGGGGTGCTGGAAACAGCTCTAGGCTGGGAGTCAGAAGATCTGGGTTCAAGTTCCAGCTCTGCCACTTACTGGGGTGGGACCGTGGGCAAATCACTTAACCTCTTTGAGCCTCAGATTCTTCATCTGTAAAATGGAGACAATAATTCCTGACTTTCCTACCTGGCAGAGTAGTTGATATAATGTATACAAGGGTGTTTTGAAACTGTCAAGAATTTGTAAAATGAGTCATGGACATTGCTTTCAAATACTGGAAACATTAGTAAATATTGAAACAGCTTTGCAAACTGGCATAGGCTAAGAGGATGTTACTGTGAACATAAAATAAATCTATCTGAGAGCAAATATCCATTTAGATAAAAATATTAGATAAAAATGACCCAAGCTTATTCAGATCATCAACAATGGTTTGGGTTTACAGTCAGGTAGTTTGCATGTGTATGCCATTCATTTGGGCCCAGACTACATGCCCATTAAGGTTGTTTCTCTTCATGGACAGGGAATATTTCCTCTCTTTCCCTTGTTACACTGCACAGTATGTGGTTATTCTCTAGGTATCATCGATATTTTACCATATAGTGATGGTGACTCTCATCTAAGATCCATGTGCTGTTACTGACTTAGAAATATTTAGAATTTTCTTCCTTTTAGATGATAATTTCCCTGGAGTACACTGAGTGCGGAGGATAGGGAAGCAGGTGTCTATACAAAGATATATGGAACACCTGATGCACAAGCTGCCTGGTAGAGGTGATACAGTGTAAAAGGTCAACCAGGCTGGTGTAGGCATGATCTCTACAGAGGAATTTGGACCCAGGCTTCCATCCCTTTCTTACTTTTCACTGTAATTATAAACAAGGCTTTTTCTAAGGAGACTGAGGTAGAGTCTAAAGCAGATACCTCTGCCACCTCTACCCACATTGAATACATGTTGGGATCAGTAATCTTGAATCCTGTGGTGATCTAAGGGCTCATACCTAGAGAAACTCACCCCATTCCTAGATGCCATGAGAGTAATGACAAAGACCCCTATCATTGTGGCTCACTCTGAGGTAAGGAAGGGGAGCTAAAAGAAGATCATTTTTGTTTGGAATTTCTGAAATGTTGACATCTTCTAGAAAAAGAATAGTCTATGTTTCAGCAGTGACTATGGTATGCAAACTCCCATAGTTTGGGAAGGACACAGGTAAGCATGACCTCTGGAAAGGAGTGTGGGACAATAATAAACCTTGGGGAATGGCTTGGCCTCTAATATCAGGGTGCACAGGCTGTGATTTGCATACTTACTCTGGCCACCCCTCAAAGGTGGAGACGGTAAAGAGGGCCATCATGGCCGCCAGAACATTGTCAAAGTCAAACTTGCTGTTCTCCCAGCTGCGGGGCTGGATGATGGGGTGGTCAACTTCCCCATCCTTGTATGTGATGTAGTTACCCCTGAGAAAGAAGGAAGAGTTAATTCTTGGGTTTCTCACTTCCCTTCACACCTGACCTATCAATGACTCCTGGCTTGCTGGGTAGGATGAGACTGGCTAGGGTTAAACCTCATTTAAGCACTAGCCATTGGGAAGAACGTTAGTGACCAGACCTTTTAAGAATAGACACTCTTATACGTCATGTCAACAGTATCACATTACCCAAGGGTAAAAGTCCAGCTGTCAGTGCTATCTGAGAAAGAATGGTCTGTCCTTCCTCTCAGGCCAAGTCACCAACCTCCCAGAGTTAACTAGCCTTGGTGCTGGCTGCCCTCTAGCTTGTACTTACTTGCACTCCGCCTCGGTCTGTTTGGAACTATCTGAACAGGTATAGAGCTTTCCCTGGAAGGCAGAAGAACAAAGTGATTGGAGATGTTCATTAATCAATGAATCAGTCAAGAAATGATTAATGATTATGTCTATAGTCCAGCACTGTGCTAGGAACTTGGGACAAAAAGTGCAAGGAGAGCAGAATCTAACAGGGAAGACATGAGTCACACATACTAAGCAGTCAGTGAATAAAGATGCTCAGTGCTGCAAGTACCACTGACATTTTTTAAAAATGGGGGGAATTCCACTCCATGAGAACTGGACTCTTTTGGCTGGCTTAAGGAAGGTGAAAGTGGAACAGGTCTCAGAGGGACAAATTAGACAGAAGGAAATCAGGCAGAGAGGGCAGGGGGAAGAACGGTTCAGAAATTAAAGGATTAAGGCAGAAAGAGCAAAGAAAGAGCCAGCTTCATTGTAGCCAGGGGGTGCCTTGTCAGGAAGCAAAGAACCTGGATGGATGTGGCGTTCTGAAAGCTAGCTAGAGAAGGGTGGATTTGATGCTATCGATAATAGGGGACAGCTGTGGGGGTTTAAGCAGGTGACTTGCACAAGGCTTCAGAGGATTAAAGTCCCTCTCCCTTTATTGCTAGAAGGAAGGGCAAGGATCAGAAGGGCAGGTTGTGCTGCAAGGCCAAGGGGTCCTTGGCCTGGTGGAGAGTCCTCCTTCCTGGTGGGGGAAGCTGAGGGGAGGGTGTTTGGAGGTTCCACTCATCCCAAGTCTGACCCAGGCTGCTGTCATCTTTTGGGTGTATCTGCCAGTAATCTTTCTCAGGCATGCTGACAAGAGGGAAAGGAGGAAGTAGCACAGATCAGAGCTGGGCTGTTACCTTGAAAAGCTGGACCCCAATGCAGGCGAACATGAACTGGAGCAGCGTGGTGACAATCACAATGTTCCCTATGGTCCGGATGGCGACAAACACGCACTGGACCACGTGCTGTGGTGGGAAGGGAAGACAGGGGGGCAGGTTTCAGGAAGTGCCTGCAGACTGAGCTTTCTTTAGCCAAGGCATGAGCCTCTCAGAGGGAGAGGCATGGGCAACCCCTTTGCCACCAGAGGGAATATAATGACTCAAAGAGGCAAAGCATCTTCCCAGGTTCACACAGTGATGGGATCCAATGGACTCAAAGTCCCTTGTTGGGCTCTAGGTGACAATAGGGATAAAAGCCCTGTTAGCTTCCCATTTTATAGGTATAAGAATATGGGTTCCTCATCTGCATGTGGGGGTTCTGGGTTTGTGTGTGTGTCTCCTTTATGCAAAAGTTTTGTTTAGAAGTTCTGATTTTGTTTTCTCTTTTAAGTTTATTTAGTTTGAGAGAGAGAGAGAGAGAGAGAGAGAGAGAGAGAGAGAGAGAGAGAGAGAATCCTAAGCAGGCTCCAAATAGTTTGGCACGGAGCCTGATGGGGGGGCTCGAACTCATGAACTGTGAGATCATGATCTGAGCCAAAACCGAGTCAGACACTTAACTGACTGAGCCACCCAGGTGCCTCTAAAAGTTCTGATTTTGAATGGCTGCCTATCCTTGTTCTCTTCACCTTGAAGTGGGACTGGAGGTGCAGACAGGAGAGTCCAGGCACCAACACAGCAGCCATTTGCTCCAGCCATTTCCCCTCCCTCCAGCCCCCACCCCACCCCCCTACCTCACTTAACTTCCCTCAGTCCACAGCTGGGTTGATGCTTGCTCTGCTGATGGATCCCCACTTAGGCCCATCCTTCTTACCTTTAGACCCTTGGCCCTGTTGATGGCCCTCAGGGGCCTGAGGACTCGCAGAACTCTCAAGATCTTCACCACATTGATTGCACTGGACCTGGGAGAGAGAAACAGGGCAGGGGAGTAAGCTTTTGTTGTGGTGGAGCAGGAAATAATGTGGTGAGGGGGTGTCCTGACAGGCTAACTCCAGGCAAACATGAGAAAGTGTAAAGTCTGTTTTGGGGACTTTCTCATCCTGGGACCATTCTCTACTCCCATCTCCCACCCTACAATAGTCTTGAATTTGCCTGTGGCCCTGAGACTTCCTGGTGGTGTGTAAATAATATGAAAAGCAATTTACCATAAGTCATTAGTAATATAATGTGCTACTCAGAGAAGCTTTAGTAAAGAAAAGAGAAACCCCAGCTCTGTCACTTAACAGCCAATTCACAGAGGATAAATTCCCTAACTTTTTCATATGTACAGTGGACCTCATAAATTGTTGCAGGGATTAAATGAGGAAGCAGTATCTGCACCATTTGCAGTATGCATGGCCCATATTATGAACTGAATAAATAGTAGCTTTTATTATTATGTCTGATGAAGACATCACTGAACTTGAAGAAATGCTATACAGATGGTGGAGCTACAGGCCTTGTTGGCTGGAGGTGACAGGCTTGGGAGGAGATATTCTGGTGTTGATCTCCAGGTAGTTGCCCATTACACACATATATAAAACCCACTGATTCATAACACACTTAGGACTTGAAGGAATGGATTCTACACAAAAGGTGCCACATGCCTGAATGCTAGGGCCTGGCCAGAATTTCTGGGAGCCTCAGGCTTTTGCTGTTTCCCAGTGGAAATGAGGCACTAGGGTGCAGTTCTCCCCACAAGTCCCTTAGCAGGAAGCCTGTATGGTTTCTGGAGTTATTCATCCATCCAGGTGGGCTCTATCTCAACCCTCACACACTACCCATCTGATTGAGATATCCTCGCAAGCTTTCAGAGAGACTTGTACTCATCTTGGGACCTAACAAAATGTATGACACATCAGCATGAGGTCAGGATAATGTGCTCAGGAGGGAGCTGGTAGAAAGATTTGATTTCTCTGGTTCATGGCTCTTTTATTCCAAAGGATTCAAAGGGCATTCCTAGTTATACCAGTATCTCAGGGAGGGAGTCTGTTTGCACTGAATGGCAATGGAAGGGATTTTAAGGTCAATGGGGAAAGCACAGACTAAAAGCGGAGTGGTTCTTGGTTCAAGGTTAAGCAGCCGTTTAGTGGTAGTGCTGGGATTAGAATCTAGACCTGTATGTTCCCAGGCAGACAGCTGGGATAATATAACTGATGATCACAGAGGGGGTCTCACTCGTTGCTCCTATGTCCACTCTTTCTAGGCTTACCATGAAAACACCCTTGGGAAAGAACACCCAGGACCCCTTTCCTCCACCATTGGTATGACCTTGGGCATATCTCTTGTCCTGAACCTCAATCTTCCTATCTATAAAATGGTGGTAACAGTCTGCCCTGCCTGCAGCTTTTTTTGTGAGGACCATAGAAGACTGTGCATGTGAAAGGGCTTTCAAGTTGAAGGCAGGCTTAATGTTACCAGCATATAAAACTTAGGAGAAACTAGTAATTGGATCCTTTTAAACCTGAGCAAATTGACAACCTTGGTTGTATGGTGGACTCACCTGGAGAGCTTTAAAAACTCCTAAAGCCCAGGCTTGTACCCCAGACCAATTAAATAAAAACTGGGGCAGACGGATCTAGGCAAATGTCTTTCCTGAAACTAGTCAGGTGATTCCACTATTTAGCCAAGACTGAGAATCTGTAATTCCTCTCTTTCTCTGTCCTCCACCCTCTTCTTCTCATAGGTACTTTGACTGGAGAGAGAAAGGGAGGAAAGATGGATTAGAAATCAGGGCTGGTCATGGCAATGGAGGGCCCTTGTTGCTGAGGGTAGACAATGGTACTGGGCACATAGTGGAGGAGACAGGAAGGCCCTGGAGGTATTCTTCTCATTATAACTGGGCCTGGCCCTGCCTGTCATGCCAAGATCCAGATATTTTAAACATATTCTGGCTGGATGGACATACCACCAAATGTCACACCATTGAGGACGTGGACAAAAAGCCATCATGCTGTAGAAGTCAGGATCCCCATCCTGTTCCTGTCATGGTCACACCGGTAGCCATGCAGAAATGCCCTCCAGAGTCTTGGTCTCCCTCTATGACACTCATTTCTAGTTGTGCACCCCCATCTTGGGCTGAGGGAGTCCTACTCACTGGATGCCAAAGGAGATGAGGGACACGCTGACCACCAGCAGGTCCAAGATGTTGAAGTAGTTCCGGCAGAAAGAACCCTTGTGTAGAAAAGCCCCATAAGCAGTCATCTACAGGGAGGCACAGAGAAACAGAGCATGAGTGGTCCCTGCCCAAGCCTCAGAGACCTCCTCATGCCTCCCTCTCCCCCCACAGCATCCTTTGGGCAGGGCAAGCTGAACAGCAGTGAAGAGGACTGGGGGCAGGCAGGGTTGCAGAAAGAGAGGCAGGGCCAAGGACAGCATTCTGCAACCATTTATATAATCACAAAAACAATTCTCAACTCAGGATAGTTAAGTGGCTCCTTCCACTTACTAGACCACACTAGACTCTGTATTTGAAGCCTTCTCAGACTGGGCCCTGCCATCCATCTCTCATTTTCCACTGTTCCTTATCACAGGTCCCTGGAGCCCTTTGCTGACACAGCCCAGACCAGATTTCCCTTTGTATGCAAACATCTCAACCTCCTCTCCAAATTCTATCAACCTCCAGGGCCAGTTTAAGATACTAGGCATCCGGGGAAAGGTGGGGCATGGTTAGTAGTGTGACCAACAGTCCTGATTTTCCCAGAATTCCTGTTTTGGTACTGAAAGTCCTGTGTCCCACTTGGGCAACTCCTCAGTCTTGGGTAAACCCAAATCTTGGTCATCCTAGTGCCCATGAGAAGTTCTACCAATACCTTTGGCAATTAGCATTCTTCTACTTCCTAACCTTAATTAGTGTTTATGATCTATGCCAAATATTGTAAACTCAATTCTATTATCTTTCCTTCAGACTGATGTTCTTTAATGTCTGAGCTGTTTGAACACACAGAGGGCACTGTGGTACCATTGTTAGGAGCATAGGCTCTGGAGCCAGGCTGCCTGAGTTTGAATCCCAGCTCTATCATATTTTGTTTGTACAGCCTGGAGCAAGTTACTTAACTTCTTTGTATCTCTTTTTCCTCATCTGAGAAATGAGAGTAATGATAATATTTACCCTCCAGGATTATAGGCATCAAATGAGTAAAACACTGTCATCATAGAGAACTAAACTTGAGGCCAGATAGATTGGATTTGAATTCTGGACTCTTCCTACGTAAGGATGTTTAGTTTCCTCATCTACCAAGTGGGCATACTATTCCTTGTCCTTGTGAGGCACACATAGAAAGGCAATGTGGAGGTCCTTTGAAGACTAAAATGGGAGCACATGGGATGGTGATTATTGTTACAGGACTTGCCTATTATTACCTCTCTCTGAGCTCAGTATAAAGTAACTATAGATGCTCAACAAACAGCCTTTCCAATTCTTTTGACTTGAATTAAGAGCCAGTGGATTTCCAGGTTAAGGGTTGTGAAAGGCCATGGGCTGTGATGCATCCGCCAAAGGGAACAGTTTGGAGCCGGTGGCTGAGAGACTGAGAGCGACTCCCTGGTCATCTGGGGTCCAGTTTATCTGGAATCAGAGCGTGCCCAGGGCAACATGTCCGCAGAGCAATTCAAAAGCAAACACAGAGGGAGCTGGCAAAAATAGCTCTTGCAACCTAATTCTTTCCATTTATCTCTTCCTGCAGGGGGTCACAGGGGACTCAGGCACCTGTGTCCTGCAACAGTTTCTAGAAGTGGGTATATTATGTAAAAGGTTGCAGGGGAATATAGTTAGAGATTTCTCCTGAAGGCCTGCCATCTGGAGGGGCTTACTGTCTTGTCTCTCAGTGAAGATTTAGGAGGGGCTTGCTGTTCTGTCTCTGAGTGAAGATCTAGGACCCCAGGGACTAGACCTGGTTGGCTCCTTCAGTTCACTTAACCAAAGTGCCTCTGTACCTGCAGAAGGCCGATCACCTTTCCTAGCCATTTGCTTTTAGTTTCAGAGAAGGCACTGAGTCTGATCCTGCCTCATTCTTGTTTTAGAAATTGTGAGGACATTACTGAGCACCAGAGAGCCCTCCACAGTCAGGTAAGAGCACTCCTTGAATAGGTGCACTAGTGGGGTTCACAGTGTCAATGTCTGTCCTCTGATTTTGGGGTCCTATTTGTCAGGGGACCTAGGATGAGGCCAGCACTCCAGAAAGTGTGTGTGTGTAAGGGGTGGGAGGCACATGCCCAGGCAGGGCCAGCTGAAGAGTGGCCATAGGAGAAAGGGTAATATGGAGCATTTATTGAAAATTATCCTAGGCCTTTAAGACAACAGAAAAGACTAGGTTCAGGTACTCAGTGTAAAGTGTCCCTTTAAAACCTTGTTTTGCTGCTGGCTACCCACTCAGTTCCTGCTTCCTAAAAGTTCCTAAGCCATTGCATAGGAAAAGCCTATTACTGGGGTATTTTCAGCCTCAGGGAAGAAAAAAGGTGGTCATGAGATTGCTGACTCTCTGAGCTGGAAACGCAAAAAGCCGCTCTGTCCAGTCACAGGCATCCACCGTCTCCCCAGGCAGCTCTTCTAGTTACTAGACGTATCCTGTAACTTGTACTCACTGCTGTGCCCAGTTCACTTCCTCCCTTCTCTATATGTATTCAGGCCAACAGTCATGGTTCTATAAGCCTTTTCTTCTTAAGGCCAAATATCCCCAGGTCTTTCAACTGTTCTTGACACTAAATGCCTCTTAGATGATGAGACCATTGTTGTCTGTGCCATGGGAGGAAGCTGAGCCTTCAGGCAAGGCAGAGTGGCCCAGTGGAAGGAGGTGCAGGGAAGTGGGGTGGGGACTGAGCTTTATATTTAGAAGCACACTGAGTATCAAAGGGAGTAAAAGAGGGAGAGGGTGAAGGGAGGGAAGGCTCTTGCCATGACAATGCTTGCAAAGAGATCTTTCACTTCTGTTCACAAGGCAAACTTGAAGGATAATCAGCACTACTGAAATCCACAAGGGAAGCTCTGTGAAGGGGTCCTGAGAACTGGGCCTCAGAGCTTTTCTTATCCCAGGAAAGAGTTTTGGGTATTCATGTGCCCCCTGAGTCTGAAGTCCAGAACTCAGTCCACCATGGAAAGGGGTTTTACAGAGTGCATCTTAAGGCAGCCAGGCAGCTCTTGGCTCCCTTTCTCCACCCCCAGGGATCAGGGCCTGATCAGATCCACCGTCCTTGAGTAGAAGAGGAAACCTGAGGAACTCCCTTGGTCGCTTGAGCCAGGGACAGAAGCTGGAGATCTGGACAGCTCAGCCTTTGGGGATAAGGACACAGTGGAGGCACTCAAAACTGCCCCACTCAACTTGCATCTGGATGTGACAAAACTGTCATGTACATTAAAGGTCTGGGTCATGACTTAGAAGTTGCATCAGGAAAAGAAGGGTCCAGGGGCGCCTGGGTGGCTCAGTTGGTTGAGCATCTGACCTCAGCTCAGGTCATGATCTCATGGTCTGTGAGTTCAAGCCCCACGTCGGGCTTTGTGCTGACAGCTCAGAGCCTGGAGCCTGCTTCAGATTCTGTGTCTCCCTTTTTCTTTCTGCCCCTCTCCCATCCATGCTCTGTCTCTCTCTGTGTCTCAGAAATGAATAAATGTTAAAAACAATTATAAAAATAAAAGGAAAGGAAGGGTCTGCAGCCTGGATGTGGCACATGGTCAGATGTGGACAGCTGCTCACATCAGCCCCAGGGAGTGGGGAAAGGGAGCATTGACTCCTTGGGAGGAGGAGTCCCAGGTGAGTCTCCCAGGAAGAAAACACCAAGCTGAAGAATATGCTTTAGAGCCTACAACCCTCCTGTTTGGGGTAAATGAGAAGAAAGCAAATACTGAAATGTACTTTTCCTGGATCTTAGAACTAACATCCTGAGTCTCAGATGGAGTGGCTTGGCAATGCATTGTTTTAGAGGCTCAGAAGTATACTGGAAAAATTTTTAAAAAATAATAAAATAAATATAAATAATATATTAATTATAAATTAATAGAAGAAATAAAATAAAACTTAGAAAGCAATCTCTCTCATCTCAGTGCTTTCAGAGGTAGGCTCCACTGATGGGGTAGGTCTATAGCAGTTCTGCCATCAGGGGCCAGTAGCATCTGGGGCACTAGCCACGGGCAAGGCCAGCTCCATGTGCTCTCAGGACTGGGGCATGGGACCTGGTTCTTCTTTCAGCTCTTGGTTCTCACCCCCACTGTGTTTAGCTCTCCAGTACAATTCCCCCTCCTCCATGCTTAGGAAAAGGGGCATCGTAACAAGGCTTTTCAGCAGAAAACCAAGGATTCAGAAGTAATCTATAGTTGTCTGTTGAAAGCTCCCAATGGAAGACTGGCCCAAAATCTTGCATTAATTAGGCCCATGATTCCTATCACACCGGCCTATCTGCAGCCTGGCCCTGGTGCTTGCAACCAGTATGGAGGAAGATGTTGACCAGGGCTGTCCAAAGGGCATAGACAAAGTGATTTCCCATGCTCCATGAGCTTTTCCACTCTTGGAGTTTGTGCAGCATCTCTTCTGGGCAGGAGGAGGGAGGGGGAGTTCTAAGCAGGGGTCAGTCATCAGTGACCCGGAGGTGGAGTGTGTGGGTGTGGTGGGGTACACCGCACATGCTGGCACAGTGCTAGACCTGGTGACAACACAGCATCAGTGTTGACACTGTGAGCCATGTGTCTCCTCCAGGCTGAGAGAAGGCACAACAGTGGGGGTGGGGTTCTTCTAGCTTCTGAGCCTGAGCAAAGCGCATAGCACAAAGTGAGGGGTACTAATTAATCAAATTTCAGGCTTGAGAGTAAAAACGAAAGAGTGGAACAAGAGAGAAAAGAGACAGGAAAACAGAGCAGAGATAGAGAAACAGACAGAGAGTGCATTGCTCAGATTGCATTACCTTAAGGATAATTTCTAATGTAAAGATACTAGTGAAGACATAATCTGCATTGCCTAGGATCTGAAAAATAAGCACAATTGGATTAGTGGCTCTGAGAGTGAACTCGACACCAACAGAAGCATGTGTGTTAGGGCCAGACAGCAGCAGAGAGCTAGTGGAGGCTCACAGAGGACAGGAAGGGGAGAGGCACTGGGGCTTTACCTTCAGAGCAATTTCAATGGTGAAAATGGTAGTGAAAACAATGTCAAAATAAAACAGAATCTGCAAAACAAAAAGAAACAGGGTGGGGATGGGGTAGGAAGGGAGAGAAGCAGGATGGAAGGAGAGGTCAGCGAACATTCACCAGAAAAGGAGTCACACTTCAGAACCACACTATATGTCACATGAGCTTTTCCATGTGGAGACAGATGGAAGCGAGTTAGGAGATGAGTAGCATATACATAGCATTGGGTCCTGAAGTGGGGCTGGCCTCAGGCAGCTTAGTGGTGCCACAAGAAGTCCCCAGACATGTGAGGGGAGCTTCCAGCGTCCTGGGTTTGGGCAGCATTTGGCTGGATGCTTTTCTCATTAATCCAATTTACTTACAACCCCAAATCAGACAACTGGGATACTTGTCAAAAGGACAGAGTAGTAAATTTTATTGCAGGAAAATGCAAAATACTTAACTCACTTTGGTGTGATTCAGTTGGCTTCTCATGTTGATGGAAATACTGGTGTTGTGTTCTTTGGGGCATAGGAGGGAGGATCCTCCAGGTGAGGACTGCCCAGACTGGGGGCAGGCTACATGGTTCATGCTCTATTATATATCAGGTGATGGATCAGAGCTAGGGCCAACTCATTTTGAAGAAAACTTTGGACCAAGCAGGCTGCAGGACCACCAAGTGGTTTGGCATGGGTATGGCTTTAGGTTGCTGGATTCTTCTTTTCATGTCCATCTGGTTGGGGTGTGACAAAGTTTTGAGGCTTCGAGATATAGCATTCTTACTCTAGTCCTTAATGTTGTTCACCAGAGCCTTGGGTAAGGCTAAAACTAAACCAAATTTAGTTTTCTATTCGACAGAAGGTCACTGAAGCTCTCTTTTGAATAAGGTCAGCTTAATCTTTGGCAACTATTAGCCAGTACTCCCCCTATCTGCTCAGTGATTAGGGCTGGTTAGAGTTTATTGGGAGCAAGGCAGGAAGTCAGAGGCTACTCTTTACTGAGTGTACAGGGAACCACATATTTCAGGGAAACATCCATAGGACAATGAGAGTCCTGATCTTTGCCAATCAGGCCAGCCTGAGGCATTTGGGTACAGGTTCATTTATTAGTTTATGATGGCTCCTACCAAAGCCCTAATCTCTTAAAGAAATGTTTATTGTGCATCTGATTATAATATTTGGAATTGGGCTCCTGATTGAGGTTGACAACAGAGCTGTGGGCCCAATCCCATCCTTGGGAGGAAGGGGTGCAGGGGACAAAAGGGAATGCGTACATGGTTCCTGAAGGAGGTGTGCTGGACAGGGTCCTCCGCTGCCAGGGAAATGCTGCTGAGCAGAATGAAGAAGAGGATCAAGTTGGTGAAGATCGTGTCATTGACAATGCGATGGCACTGGAGGCGAAATCTGTGTGGGGAGAAGGAAAGAAGGACCGAAGTACGTCAGAAAGGCCAGGGAAGCATCTCCTGGGTGTCCGGAGCTCAACTCCTTCTCTCAGCTTATGAAAGGTGCTTGTTAGTTTGGGAGTGGGCTCTTCAGCCTGAGGTCTTACTGCTGCAGGTAGTGACAATCACATCCCACTCCCCTGCCCCCAGTTTTAGGCACATCTGTATAGGACTTGGCAGGTATAAAGCACTGTCACAGGCAGTGAGCTTTTGACATTTTGGAGTGTGACATCTGAGACCTTCAGGAATCCCCAAATTTTCATATACTTCCGTGACATTAACAACTGACTTTTTGGGGGGACTTCCTTTTCCTCACCATTAAACAAACCATTTTATAAGATCTACTTCATATTTTTATATATAGGGACCAACAGATCCCACCCAGAGTCGATGCTGAAAGCCTGGCTAAGCCTACTCTCTGCCTAGGCAATATGCTCCTGTGTAATAGCTTCAAGGCATGCAATTCAATTCCACACTTCAGCACAATTATAAAGAACTACATTGGTGGACCCCTGGACACTCATTGGTAGTACCACAAAGGCTAAACCTTGAAAGTCAAGTGTGTCTTATATACTATCTCACCCTGACAGGTTAGGAAGGGGATATGGGTATTATTATCTTCATTTTATAGATAAAAAACACTGAAATCTGGGAAGGAGAGGCTGGTCCAGAAAGACAACTCATAGAGGGTTGGGGGTTGTGGCGTTCAGGGCTTGAATCCAGGTTTTCAGAAATCTGCTCACACACTGTGGTGCTCTGAGAGACCCTAGTGCTGCAGAAGCAGCAAATCTTGGAAAGGGAAAACTCTATGAGGCAATTATGCTTCATTAGAATGAGGAGATCTGCAATGATTATCCCTTTCAAACAAATAAATCCACTGAGGCAGGGTCTGTGTGGTAGGCAGGCAGGAAAGGCAGAGTTGCCTGAGAACAGATGCTAGTAGTAGCACTGCTATTGGGAAACTGCATTTCAAGCCAGTCTTGAGGTAGGGCGCAGAAGCTTGGTACTTTCAGGCTGAGCCAACACTCTTAAGAAGAATCTGGAAGAAACCTTCCCAATATTAATATAGGTCCACAAGAATCTGATGACTGAGGTCACAATTAAAGATCATTATGCACATAAGAGGATGAGCTGCTAAGATGAGAGATCAGAAGAAACAACAAATAAGTGATTTAGAACCCCCTCCCAAAGACTATGTATACTGGACATATCAGATAGAGAATGTAACAACTATTTTTGCAATACTTAACAGAATAAAGGACTTGATCACAAAGTTGATGAATCAACAGGCAAAGTATTAGACAGATGGTTCTGGAAAATGAAGCAGCAAATGGAACTGTTTGAAATGAAAAAAAAAGTTGATATAAAAACTGGTTTAAACAGTAACATAGAGAAAGTTGAAGAGAGAATTAAGAAATTGGAAGGTATATATGAAAAAGCTACCCTGAACACTAAAAGAGAGATAATGAGGGGAAAGATTTACAAGACACATTAAGAGGTAGGAGGACGGAATGAGAAGGTCTAACATATGTCTAATTGGAATGCCAGAAGGAAAGAACAGGCAGAGATTATGACTGCAATTTTTCAAGAATTAGCAATTCTTATTCTAATTTTTAATGCTGTTTGAGAACTAGAGAAAAATATAAGTCAATAACATTCCAAGCAGGATTAATGGCAAGAAATCCATATGTAGACACATGGTAGTAAATCGATACAATACCAAAGGCAACAGAAGATGTTCGAAGTAGCTAGATAAGGGGCAGATTACTTACAAAGGGATGATAGTAGAAAGAATACAGTATAATTATACCTTTGATATATTAAGAGAAAAATCCTGTCAACCTAAAATTGTATACACAGCAAAACTATATTTCAAGAACAAGAAATGAAAACAAGAACAAGAGATAAATAGGTCAAATGACTTAACCATAAAGAAACATGAGGGGCTTCTAAAGAATGTGCTTTAAGAAGAAAAGATGATTATAGAGGTGTGGACTGAGATGCATGAAAAAATGGTGAATGAGTAAAATGGGAAGTTGTATGTAAATCCAAGTATACATTGGTCTATATAATAAAATGACAATGATAATAATGTCTAACTTGTGAAGTTAAAAATAAAGGACAGGACTAAAATACTAATTAACAACATTAAGGTAGGAGGGTTGAGGGGAGTTAAAACAGTATAAGATCTTTCTATTTTGCAGGAGGAGGTATAGGATACTGCTTAACTTCAGATTTTAAGTTAAATAGACTTAGTAAATTACCAAGGGTAATCACCAAAAGACTAGAAATAGAGTTTACATGTGTCAATAAGTGGAGGGAAAAACAGACCCAGGTCTTCTGATTTGGAATCCAGGATACTTTTCCCTAAATCAGTGGTTGTTTGCACAAGTTGTGGGGGTTGGGGAGAGTCCCAGGCTCCACTTAGAGGTTGGAGAATGCTGACATCTGGTGTGCTTGTAGCATGGAGAGAGTAGAGTCTCACGGTCCCCACCATTCTTGCACACCTGTTGTTGGGGCTGAAGATGAAAAACGCACTGGCTTCTGGCATGGGCACTGCCTTTTCCTTAAGGTGCAGCTCAGAGAGTGGTCGTGGGCGGGGGCCCACAGGCATCTCAGGCTCCTCATCATCATCTTCTCCTGTAAGAAAAAAAAGCACCATTCTAAATAACTCCACTAGTCTCACTAGGTTTTACCACTATGCTGCCTACTTCCAGATAGCTTCCTACCAACCAGAATCAAGACATCATTTGCATCTCTGAATGAAGGGTATCAATGGAGACACTCACTCTTCCTGTGAGCACTGCTGGAATCTTTGTTAGAGAGACTTTTCTGGCAGCACATGACAGAGGGGGTTGTAAGTAGGGTGGCTAGCTCATCCTGGTTTGCCAAGGACTGTCCTGGTTTTTAAATTGAAATTTCCACATCCCAGGAGGCTCCTCAGTCCCATGCAGATTGGGATGCTTGGTCATTCTAGTTGTAAGTACTAGGAAAGGTGATCTGGGAAGATTGGGGCATTGCCAGGTGTACTTCTCCATCTAGTACTTGTACTAGGCTGCAGGTAGCAGAATGGGTATGGCTTAGTTGACTTGTAATCAGTCCCATCCTTGAAGGTTCTAGGAGTTTAAAATCAACACTCCCATTCCTGAAAAATACCAAAACTCATGTGCTCTAGGGATAATAGAGCAGTGATGCTGACCACAACGGGTACTTCATTCAAAAGTCTAGACGTTAACACCGGTTAGAGTAGCCCCCATTTTCTCCTGGCCAGTGGCCACATTTACTGTGGACCAAAGGTAAATGGTTTACTCCTTGGCTTACAAGGTCACTGCCCACAGAAGGAAACTATTACATATCCTGTTCTGGTCAAATGCACTTAAAAATGTTTAGAGAGAGAAAGGAATAAGAGCATGGGCTCTCTGGCCAGGCCTAGATCCAAATCTTGGCTGTTTCTTTCTGGCATTTAGTCTTTCTGGTCTTAGTTTCCCCATCTGTAAATGGGATAATAGTTATGCATACCTCAGAGTGGTGCCTACACAAAGCAAGTGCTATATAAATGTTAGCTGTTGTTGTTACTATCTCTACCCACAGAGAAGACTCAGCCTGCAAGTAGTGCTTAGCATCTTTCTCAGTCTGATCTCTGCCTGCTGTTATTCCCTCACAAACTTTCCACTCACATCAAACTGTTTTCTGAAGGCTCACAATAGTGGGTTGAATAATGTCCCCCACAAATTCATGCCTACCTGGGACCTCAGAATGTGACCTTACTTTGGAAACAGTATCTTTGCAGATGTATAGTCATGATGAAGTCATACTGGAGTCAGGTGGGCCCTAAATCCAAGGTCTGTTGTCCTTATAAGGATACACAGACACACATACACACACATACACACATGAAGACAGAGACAGAAACCAGAGAGATGAGGCTGGAAGCTAAGGAGCACCAAGGACTGCTGGCTACCAGCAGAGACAGGGAAGAGGTGAGAAAGGGATTCTCTCCTGAGCCTTTAGAGGGAGGATGGCCCTGCCAATAGCTGATTTCAGATTTGTAGGCTCCAGAACCGGAGAGAATAAATGTTTGCTGGTTTAAGCCACCATGTTCATGGTAATTTGTTATGACAGCCCCAGGAAATGAATACACTTACTATGTGCTTTCTCCTTTCCTCATGCTGTCTCCTTATTTGAACTGCTCTCATCTTCTGGTGCAAGGCCAGAAGGACTCCCAGGTCAGACAGCATCATTCACCTGGCTCTCCTGAATACCTGGGCTCTTGAGAATGACCTTCCTGTGATTCTAGCAACCCTGTCAGTCTCCTGCATTCACTTGGCACTGAGGACAAAATACCTTGAATGCCTGACTTCACACCTATCTGTTCCATCTCTTTATGTGCTGAAAACCCTGGAGAGAGACACTATGTTCAGCACATAGTAGCCCTTGTTTTTTGATGATGATTACACTTTCACACCAACATCTGCTTTATAAGGAAGGGGACATTACAAAAGAAGGTCAGGTGGAAACTGACCTTTCTAACTTGGTTGGAAAGATAGTTACAGGACATTTATCTTAGGGACCAGTCATGTCTCTGCATACTCTCTTCTGGTTAAAATGAAGCTAGGTGGTGCCAAGGAAAAAAAATGCCTGGCACAGAAAGTGGTTTTTTATCAAGCAAGAAGCATTTAGGGACCCAACGCTTTTTGGGGGGACCAGCAGAATATAGGTATAAATCAGATTTTTATCCCCCTGGTGTAATTAGAGCTGACCAGCAAAGCAATTAATATTTTCACGAGGTGAAGCCTTTCTAACCAAACCTTGGTAAGTAAAAGAAAGGAAGAGTCTCCTTCTAAAGCAAAATAAGTAAAACAAGAGTTGGCCTGAATCACAATACTTATAAATGAAATTTAACTGAGAAGGATGTTAAATTCCTGCCCAGCTGTTTGTATTCTTTTCAGTTTTGCTCTAAATGACCCAACACTTTCTTATTCATGATAATTTGGTAACAGGTAATTTAATGCTTATTTTAATAATTTGTGTTTATAGAAAAACATATTTACTAGCTTTGTGGTTTTTCAAGTTCCTGGTGAAGAGTTTTGCATGCTCTTTCATCTGCAATAGGCTGCCTCACAGTTTGTGAAGCTCTATCCTGATTTCCATTCCTGGGGAGAAGCAAGTTAGTCAGTCCATTTAGACACATACCAGCTAAGTGACAGGCATAGTGCTTAAGAGGAAACTACTTCTGAAGGACAAACCCAAATCTGTAGAGGGACAAATCTGACAGGTGTGATGCTTTGCATGCATGTATTATGTGTAAGGAGAGAGATTGGCAGGGTAGGAAAAGTGGGGTAAATTTCATTTTTGGGGTTGGCAACTGAACAGCTTAGACTCCCGATCCCAGATGCCAGGGGGACCCCATAGGGATCTCCATTTTCCCATCCTCATTCTGGGGGTTTGGAGAAGTGTGGTTGGTAAGGTGCTGCCACACTTTGGGGTTGCCACTGCTTTCCAGATGGCTGGGTCCAGTGCTCAAGAGTAAAACCACTTGGGGCTGGATGTCCCACTCTTGGTCCTTGGTGATCCTTATCCTCTTCCCATTTGACACTCGTTTTCACTTCTGTGATTTTGCTCGTGGCCGATTCAAATAAAAATATTACTTCTAACACCTAGTGCCTACGGCGTACTGAACACAAAGCTGTGGTTCTTGCCTTTGAGGAACTTACAGTTTTTAGTGCGGCCCCAGAGTTCACTGGCGTGATTGGTGCCTCAAGGTGAGCTGTGTGGGTGGCGTACTGAGACAGAGGCCTGAGGATGCCACTGTTGCTGCACTGGGCATCTTCTCTGCTGGCTCAGCTCCAAAACCTCATCTCCTTCCACTGCTCACTCTCTCTCCCTGACTTCTAGGCCACTAGCAAGTCCTGCAAAGTGTACCCCACATCCCCCCACTTCTCTGTGTCTGTAGCAGCACTGCCCTGGAGTCAGCAGCCACCACCTCTCACCAGGACCACTGCTAACATCCTCTCTGCCTCCAGTTCTCCTCCTGACCATCTACTGCCCTGTCTTCATGCAGCACAGTCTTCTAAAGATAATTCCGACCCCAGATCGCACCTTCCTCTGCCTGAGAAGCTTGGGTGATTCTCCATTGCATCAGCTTAGGTCCAAGCCTCTCAGGTGGCCTTTGAAGCTCTGTCCCACCTGCACCTGCCTAGTCCTCCGTCTCACTCACTACCTTTCCCCTTCATTGTCTCTGCTTCACGCACACTGGCCTCTTTGGTTCCTCCACAAACAGGTATATTCTGCCCAAGAGAATCTGCATTTGCTAGCCCTCCATCTAGAAAGCATTTTCCTCTCATTTCCATATATCTAGTTCCTGTGACTCATTCAGGTTTCAGTCCAAATGCCTTTCCTGACCACACAGCCAAAACAGCCCTGTACTACTGAGTAACTCGTAACACAGCTCTTGGCTTCATTACCTCCTTGCTGCTTACTGCCACCTAATGTTACCTTTCACTTGATTCCCTTTCTTGCTCATCATCCCGACTGAAATGTAAACTCCAGGAGAGCAGCGGCCTTCTCCGTCTTGCCCACAGGTGTATCCCCGGTGCCAGCCACAGTGCCCGGCACACATAAGTGAATGACTACCATGGTTTCTTCCACCTCCCTGTCTGTGACAAGAGTATCGTTCTGAAACAACTTGCTTCCTGTCTAACTCCCAGACACAAAGCCCAGCCCAGTCTACCTTTCTCTGTGAAGGCTGGCTGTCTCTCCCCCACCACACTTCACTGTCCTGCTTCTGCTGGGACCCCTTGCAGCAGTTTGAGTCTCCCAACAGCACCTGGTGCTGTCCTATACCTTCTCTGGTATCATTCATGTTTCCTTTTCAAGTGTCTCTGTTAATTTTAAGTCCTTGGTGACTTCTAACATCTGTATGTTCACTCAAATGAATGAATAGATTAAATAAAAGCACAAGTTGGCACACTTCCTAGGTGACTAGAGATTTCTAAAATCCTGTGTATACTAAGCTGGGAGGCTCAAACTAACTGTTGAGTTTTGGGGATTAAATGGGGAGGGAAGGACTGAAGTTTTACCGCTGGCCAATTGGCACTTTGTGTGAATCAGAAACAGGCCCCCACTCTGCTGGGTGTTCATATGAGGACAGAGGTCCTGGGAGTGTAGGCTGGAGCTCAGCCCCGCTCAGCTGCTTTGGCACAAATGCTTGAGTGCAGTCTGGATAAGCATGCACAGCAGCCTGGGGAGGGGTACAGGCACGGCAGAGAGTGGGAAGCACCAGTGAGAAATGGGGCATGAGGAGGGCGTGAGGAGGGCCCTACCCCTTCTCTCTTTTGGAGTCTGGCTGCAAGGAGGAAGGTACAGTTCTCACCACTGCCACCTCCCCAAGGGTATCTTTGTGAAGTGGGCACAGCAGAGACAGATCAGGTTCTTTGCCTTTTATGGGTCAGAAGAGAGAGGAGCCCGTGGGAATGAGAGATTGACAAGAACAGAGACAGCAGGCCAAGTGACCTGGGGAGGAGTCTTTCGGGACTTCTGCTGCACCTGGGATTAGGGTCTGGGAGGTGACCTGCAGAAACAAGGGAAGGAGGAGCTGGGAAGCAGAAGCTCGTTCCTTGGAGGAAGGAGGAACATATGGAGCCACCAGCTCTAAGAGCACACCCTCCTGGGGTGAGAAAATGGAAACTAGGGATAGAGAACAAATAAGGGGGACACAGGGAGTGGCCTTCATGGCCTGAGAGTGGCAGTGGCTGAGGCAGGACAGCTTCCACGGTCAATGGACCAGAGATCCCAACACAGCTGTACAAGATGCTTGCGGCTAAGAGAAGCTTGGGAAGGTCTGAGTCTGGAGCAGGCTAGAGAATGGTGGCCGCCATGACTGGCAAAAAGACACTCTACAAAACCTAAAGAATCCTGAGGAATTAGCGGAGTGTGGGAATAGCTTTTCAGTTTAAAAGCAAAACCATTCGAAGAATCCTCAAAGCTGGGTCAGCAGAGACACATTTCAATGGTGGTTGATAACGGTGACAATGTCCTCATTAATCTTTTTTCCCCTGACCTGCTTCTCTTTGAAGTCATAGAGCACCAAAGAAGAAAAAAGCCATGAATATATTTAGATGGATGAAACTGGAGATTTTTGGCAGAGGTGTGGCTGCCCCCTACCAGGTAGAAGGAGCAGGCCTGGACCCAGTCTCTGCCAAGTCGAGTCTAGTCTCTGCTCCTGTGTGCTGTGTGCAGGGGGACCTGAGCTAGCTCTGCCCGGGACCCAGAGGGATTTCTTTTATCACTGTCTTTCTTTTTAAACTTTAAAAATATACACATAAGTAGAGAGACTTGTGTGGCAAACCTCCATACCCAGCTTCACGAAGAGTTGCTGGAGTATTTTAAAGCAGCTTCTAAACATTCCCGACTCCAGCCATACACACTTCAACAGGTATAAGCTAGAACTATGATGACGTCACTACAGTAGCAAAATGAACAAAAACGACTTTAAATCATTAGTTTCCAGTCCCTATTTAATTTCCCCCAGATTATCTTAAAAAATATCATTTTAGAGTTAATTTGTTGATTCAGAACCAAGACAGGATTCCCCATTGCATTTGGTCAATATGTCTAGTCTGTCTTTGAAATTCTGTAAGAATTCCCACCCAAAGAGCCTTGAGACTTCAGAAGGTTTAGTGCCCAGTGTATGGAAATACTCTTCTTGTTCTTCCTTCTATCCAGTCTCCAGGGAGCTGAATCCTCCTTCCCTTGAGGTGGGAGGTGAATAAGGATGGAATGGTGACAGCCTGCTTCCCAAGGAAAATGGAAGATGGCCACCAGCATCCTTGCAGACAAGCCAGCAGAGAACCAGTAGGAGCAAGGCCCAAAGGAGAATCTAGCTTTGCTCATAAATGTGGAAGGTTTTTAGCCACTTAATGTGGTTACTAACCCAGATGTAGTTTAACCTGCACAGAGGATGAATGCCAGTAAAACAACAGTCCCTTGATTGTGTGCAGTTGACTGCAAGCTTGAAGCTGGTAATAAGAGCTGCAGTTCTAGGTAAAAGGAAGGCAAACCGAGGGTTTGCACAGGATGTGGAGTTTTATGAAACAGACAAGGGGATTCTGGAGGGAGGTCTAAGGACCTCTGACATTAAGCCCTCTCAAAGGAGACTGTCTGCCAGTCTATGTACCAGAAGATGAGAAGGCTGAGTTGGTAAGAGCTCTTTTTGTAATAAATGAAAGCATTTGACAAAGCAACAAGTGGGACATCTGTGGTGGCATCTGTCCTTGTACTCAGCACTGCCTCCTGAGTAAGGGCAAGGCAGAGTCGGGATTTACTATTATTATAAGTGAGCGTAACGCTGCAACATATGTTATATTAATGAATTATATAAGTTAATGATTTTATAGCATAGGATATAATAAAACCTTAAATGTATATTGAATCCACCTTCCAAAGGGCATAGAATCAGCATGCTCATACACAATTTATTTAAAGTTATATTGTTATTATGAGGAAACCAGGAGCAAAGTTTTCTTCTGGATGATGATTGGTAATGCTTAACAACAGAGACAAAGACATTTAGCAGTGCAAAGTGCTTATAGAGGAAAATTGGAACCACTGATCCTAATACATAGCTACTTCCACGTGGTTCTAGAACTTGGCTCTCTACCCCCAACCTCCCAAATTCAGGGTTAGGCAGTGGGATTGGTACCTGTATTTTCTGGGTTAGGGTAGGGACTCTTATCCTCATTTTCATTGGGCTGGAGGTCATCCATGTTGATCTAGGCAGCCAAAGGAGAGGAGGAAGAATCCAGTTAGAGACGTTCCATAGTTTGAGAGGCTTAGAGTAGCCTAGAAATTGCATCATGGTTAGTGGCTGCACTGTTGACTCAAAAATATATTCTATTATCTTGTATATATCCGTTAAGACATCAGCAGAAGGCTGGAATTCGACCAGTCTGCCTTCTCTTCACATTCTTAGCGTTCCTGCTCCATCTTCGTGGGCTTTCTTCCACTGAGTCTCTTTCTTTCCATTCTCCCTCATTTCCAATGGGTGTGCCCTCTTTCCCCCAGCAATGGCCGTCTCAGCTCCTGGAAGGAGATGGCTTCTTACCTTGGTGGTGGGTGGGGACTCTCCATCAGCTGTAATGGATTTCAGCTCAATTTTCTCTTCCTTGGTCTCCTCCACAGTTGGCTTTTCCACTATCTCTTGTTTCTTCTCTGGACTGGCAGTCCTGGCCGGTCAACAGGTAGAAAAATTAAAGGGATGTTTACTGAATGACAGGAGACATGAAGAAATCAACTCCCTGTGGTCTGTTGGGGACTAGTGGGAACAGATTCTCTGGGCCTACATCCATCATCCTTTACTCAGGGCACATGGCATCCTTTACACAAGATGCTATTGGGCTGGGCCGGCCATCCAGGCACCAGGCCACACCTTGCTCTGTCTTGTACTCAGATGGACTCTTTCAGTTTCTCGGCTGCTCCAGTCCATGTCTGAATCAGAGAAAGGTTCTGGATCTGATTCAAGATTGGTTCCTAGAAAACTCTGCTTGGTATCTAGCAGATATGTGGACTAGACAATGACAGAAGACAATGAGGGCCTTATCTTGTTTTCTTAACACTGGCAATGATTTATAAAATAGCAAAGAGTTATCACTCAACTGGAATTGAATTTTCCTCTGAGCGGCTGCCTTCCTCCTCTCCCTATCCGTCATTCCCACCATCTGTCATGACCTTACTTCTCAAAAGAGAATCCCCCAAATTCTTAGACAGGTGGGAAATAAAATGCCTTCACAAATACTATAATTGACAATGGTACCCACTTTAGAGCAATGCCTAATAATTAGGAGAGAGGACCAACTTACTGTGAAGCCTCAAATCCTCAAACCCAGTGCCCTCTGGGAGGGATGGCTGACAGAGGCCAGGATCCAAGCCTCTCTTTATCACTAATGGGAATGACATTCCAGAACTGGGACCCTGGGGCCCTGGGCCTGGGTAAGCTTAGAGGGTTACCTGGCCAGCTTCTTTCTCTCCTTCTCTTCTTCCTCTTCCTTTTGGGCAGATGTAAGGCTCTCAGCATCAGCCAGGTTGTCCACAGCAATGGCCAAGAACACATTCAGTAGGATATCTGTTTGTGTCCATTCTTAAAGAAAATGACCCTTGGCCTTGGGGTATTTGGTGGACATAGGGGGCAGGGAGGGTACAAGACATGCAGGGGTAGAGTTCCCCATACAGAGTGCTCAATGGTGACTTACCGTGAGGGATTCTGAGCCCAGTAGTATCCCTCCTCCACCCTTCTCCCTCCCTATTACCCTACTAGCTACCCATTTGCTAATGGGTCAAGAGCAGAATAGCTTGCAGGCTAGAGTGGGCAGGGAGTGAGGCACTCTTGCCTTGCTCTTTAATTGCTAGGTTTCATTATTGGTTTTCCTACTGAGATGACTGGCTGTAATTGACATTATAAACAGCACTGTCTCTAGCAGAATGCAGAATGCTCTTAAGAGCGGTTCATTAAAACTGGGCACTGCGGAGGCAGCCTGATATTTCTGCCAGCTCTTAATGTGAGCCTGCGCATGCAAAGACCCTTGCGATGTCCAGCTGGAGCAGGATGAATCTTGGGAACTCCTAATTGAAATGGTTATTGCCTTTTTCTTCTTGCCCTTATCCCCAACCTTGAACAGAAACACTGTAGGTCAAAGGATTGCAGAATCAAAGAAAGTACAGCTGAAAGGGGTCTTAACATTTGTTAAGTCTAACCTCCACCCCCAGACACCCAGATAATCACACCATTTCACATACAGGGAAGCCATAGAGGTGAAGGGCTTGACCAAGGATGCTACTGTACACCTGCCCTTAGTCTCCTGGCACTGTGGCAGGCTTTGTATACATTATCCCATTAAACCTCAACCATTAAGCCTGTCCCTTAAGTAGTAGGCAATAATGTTTCATCACCCCATTTTACAGACACTGAGGTAGAGAACCTTTAGTTTGCTGAAGTCACCCAGCTAGGAAAAGGTGAAGCCTGTCTGTTGGCATCAGTGTTCATGCTTTGGGCACTACATTAAACTATGATTTAAACCCAAATCTTGGGCCAGAGCTGCTTCTACTTTATCATCTGCCTCTGCACACAACGCTCTCAGGGTTATGACCAGCAGGAGAGACGACTGCCTATGACTTGAGACCCTGGAAAGCTGTTCATGGCCTGGATCAGCAAGGACCTGCCAGGTCTGCTTGGCAAAGCCTGTCCAGCTCTGCCTGTGACTAAAGTCCTGGAGAGCGGCTTCAGAGGGAGGAACACTGAGCAGAAAACAGGGAGGAGAGATGAAGGTCATTTCAAGGATGATGGCTCAGTCCCCCTTAACTGTACTTCCTACCTCCAGCAGCAATAGCCCAAAGCATTCAGGGTGCCCAACTCCAAGTGTGTTCACAATGGAATCTATGTGAGTAGCTGTATATGCACAACACCAGGGGGCATTGTTCACCTAGACTACAATGAGACTGTGCCTCCTGCACTCAGGCAACACTGCAGCCCAAACTGATTCAGGAATATGAACTTACATCCCCACCTATGCCAAAGAGCCAGGCTTCCACCAAGACCTACTTCCATAGTTAAGGTAGTTCTGGGACAGGAAACGTTTTCTCCCCAGAGCACACCTTTCCCCTGCTTGCCTGGGGCCCCTGTGGACTGGCAACCACAGTTTTCAGCCCCAAGTCAGGACCTGCTGGGCACACGTATTTGGCATCGTGCTGCAGGCTGAGGGAGGGTGAGGCGGCAGGGGCGGGGAGGCAGGAGCAAAGGATACAGTTTCCACAGATGAAGAGGATGATGAAGTAAATACAGACTAACATCCCTGGAAAAGAGGGGCCGCCATAAGCCATGATCCCATCATACATCACCGAATTCCAGTCCTCCCCGGTCAGGATCTGAATGACACATTCCCACCAATAAGGGACACAGCGTTAGACCAACAGCAAACCCCAATACTCCCCTGCCCTGCCCCACTATGTTAACAAAAATGTCCAAAATCTCTTTTCCACCTCTTTCCCTCTTCTTGGCCCCCAGTTATCCTCCTAGGGGCTTTGAGCTATTGACCTGGACAAGTCCGACCCTATACTCAGACAATGCATTGGCATGATATTATTTGAGAAGTGACTGAAAGGGCTTCCTGGTCAAAGCATCTCCTTCTACTCATATGCAGTGCAAAAGATGGCTCCCGTCAGTCATTCCTCAGGGTCCTCTCAAAAATGTGAATGCGTTGGTTGAAAGAGTAATATACTACTCCAGCTTTCCCCAACATTAATCATTTGGCTGCCGTTTTGAAGATTTTGGCAACACCCACATATTAATTTCTTTATAATTAATCTACTTTGAAACTTCAACAAGTGCTACTTTAGCTTTTCTCTAAACCAAAATATCTATGAAATGACAAATTTGATGGGCTGGTTATATTTTTCTAGGGGCAAGAATAGTGGGTAGGAAAGACAGAGCCCCATCACCCTCTCCTCCCCCAATGAGGGCAGTCTGCTTTCCTTTGTCTATACTTTGGACTTTCATGTAGAATTTATCTGAAGTTTCTATGGTTAAGCAAGAGCTTTTAAACTACTCAGTTAGATTGAATCCAATCCCCAATGGTCCATCCAACAGTGGAGTTTCATGGGGGACTGAGGGTAAGGGGAACTACAAGAACTCAGGACTCAACTGGGCATGGTCACTCCATGGCTGATCTAGGCTGGCCTTAGCTGCCCAGTGCAAGGGTGAAGCTTCCCACCATCTTTTCAAGGTTCCTTCTTCCCACCCACCCTCAACCGTGCCACCCAACCACCCTCCCACTCATAATCCTAGCAGAGAAGAGTCCATACCTGAAACACAGTGAGGAGGGACTGAGGAAAGTTATCAAATGTGCTCCTCCGAGTCTGCATCTCATCAAAGTTGAACTTTCCTCCAAAGAGCTGCATCCCCAGGAGGGAGAAGATGATGATGAAGAGGAAGAGGAGTAGCAGCAGGGAGGCGATGGAGCGTACAGAATTCAGCAAGGATGCCACCAGGTTGCTTAAGGAGTTCCAGTACCTGAGGACCAACATGAGGGAGATTAGCATCCCTTTCATATGCTTTCTTTAACATAATTCCTCATTCACAGACCCACTAGAAATTGTAAGGTAAATTACAACTCCTTTTCCCCCTTCATTGCTATAGTGGTGGTGGTGTAAACTGGGCTGGTAAGCTTATAGAGTGTGAAGCTAGTTAATTCAGTGTCCCAGGATCAGTAATGTGTAATGACAAATAGAGAGGACTCAGAAGTGAGAAGCCTGAGTTCCAATCTAGCTCTGCCAGTTGCTAGCTGCTAGTTGCAGTTGGGCAAGTCACATAAATTCCCTTCTATTTGCCTTGCCATTTGAGAAAATAGATATAACAGTAGCAATTTGGAAGATTACATGAGACAAAAAAAAAAAAAAAAAAGCAGCTCCCCAAGCAACAAAATAAAGACTAAACAAATGGGATTATATCAAGCTAAAAAGCTTCCGGTGAGCAAAAGAAACCATCAACGAAGCAACCTATGGAACAGGAAAAAATATTTGCAAACCATACATCTGATAAGGGGTTAATATCTACATATATAAAGAACACAGACAACTCAAAAGCAAAAACAAAACAAAACAACCAAAAAGCAAAGCCCCAATAATCCAGTTAAAAAATTTGACACAGGAGATGAATAGACATTTTTCCAAAGAAGATATATGAATGGCTATCAAGTACACGAAAAGATGCTCAACATCACCAGCTATCAGGGAAATGCAAATTAAAATCACAGTGAGGTATCATCTCACATCTGTTAGAATGGCCATCATTAAAAAGACAAGGGATAACAAGTGTTGGCAAGGATGTGGAGAAAAGGGAACCCTGTGCACTGTTGGTGGGAATATAAATTGGTGTAGCTACTATGGAAAACAGCATGGAGATCCTCAAAAAAATTAAAAATCAACCATCATACAATCCAGCAATTCCCCTTCTGGGAATATATGCAAAGGAAATGAAAACATTAACTGAAAAAGATATCTGGGCCCCCATGTTCATTACAGCATTATTTACAATAGCCATGGACAACCCAAGTGTCTATTGATGGATGAATGGCCAAAGAACTTGTAGTGTATGTAATGAACACACACTGGAATGTTATTCATCCATAAAAAGAGGAAATCCTACCATTTATGACAACATGGATGGGTCTTGAGGACATTACACTAAGTGAAATAAGTCAGACAGAGAAAGACAAATACTGCATGATTTCACTTATATGTAGAATCTAAAAGCAAAACAAAAAAAGCAGAACACCACCTAACCTGCAGAAAAAAGAGATCAGATTTGTGGTTACCAGAGGCAGAGAGTAGGAGGGGGGAGAACTGGATGAAGCTGTCAAAAGGTACAAACTTTCAGTTATGAGATAAATAGGTCATGATGATGTAATGTACAGCATGATGACTATGGGTGACACTGCCCTTTGATATACTGGAAAGTTGTTAACTGAGTAGATCCTAAGAGTTCTCATCAAAAAGGATTTTTTTCCATTTTCTTTTTACTGTATCTATGTAAGATGACAAATGTTAACTAAACCTATTGTGGTAATCATTTCATAATATATGTAAATCAAACCATCATGCTATATGCCTTAAGTTTATATAGTGATGTGTGTTAATTATTTCTCAATAAAACTGGAAAAAAATATAATTCCTACTCTTAAAAAAACACCCTAGTATAATACCTTGCACACAGTTGATAATGGTTAATAATTACTGTTATCACTCATGGTCTTTAGACAGAAAACACATTAATTTTTTCCCCCAAGAATGCTGCCCCCAGCCCAGGCGGCAGCTGGTCACCCCTGTGTAAGAGAGGGTACAAGGTTTAGTGAGGTTTCCCAGGTTTACCCTGTCCAAAGAACTGGTTTCTTAAACAGCTTCTCTTCTGGAGATTCTGATTTAATACCTATAGTTTGGGGGCCAGAAACTTGTTTTTTTTTTTTACAAATAGTTTATTGTCAAATTAGTTTCCACATAACACTCAGTGCTCATCCCCACAAGTGTCCTCCTCCATGCCCATCAACCCTCCCCCCACATCCATCAGTCCTCAGTTTTTGTCAGCATTCAAGAGTCTCTCATGGTTTGCCTCTCTCCCTTTCCCCCGCCATTTCCCCCCTTCTCCTCCCCCTTGTTCCTCCGTCAAGGTCCTCCTAATCCTCCTGTACGTGCAAACATATGATATTTGTCCTTCTCTGCCTGACTTATTTCGCTCAGCATCACACCCTCAAGGTCCATCCATGTTGCTACACATGGCCACATTTCATTCTTTCTCATTGCCATGGTATAGATAAACCACATCTTCTTGATCCATTCATCTGTTGATGGACACTTAGGCTCTTTCCATGTTTTAGCTATTGTGGAGAGTGCTGCTATGAACATGGGGGTACATGTGCTCCTATGCCTCAGCATTTCCGTATCCCTTGGGTAAATTCCTAGCAGTACTATTGCTGGGTCATAGGGGAGTTCTATTGTTAGTTTCCTTAGGAACCTCCACACTGTTTTCCAGAGGGGCTGTACCAGTTTACATTCCCACCAACAGTGTAGGAGGGTGCCCGTTTCTCCACATCCTCGCCAGCATCTAGAGTTCTCTGATTGGATCATTTTAGCCACTCTGACTGGTGTGTGGTGGTATCTCAGTGTGGTTTTGATTTGTATTTCCCTGATGAGGAGGGATGCTGAGCATCGTTTCATGTGTCTGTTGGCCATCTGGATGTCCTCTTTGGAGAAGTGTCTGTTCATATCTTCTGCCCATTTCTTCACTGGGTTGTTTGTGTTTCGGGCGTGTAGTTTGGTGAGTTCCTTATATATTCTCGATATTAACCCTTTATCTGATATGTCATTTGCAACTATCTTTTCCCATTCCGTTGGTTGCCTATTAATTTTCTGGGTTGTTTCCTTGGCTGTGCATAAGCTTTTAATCTTGATGAGGTCCCAATCATTAATTTTTGCTCTTGATTCCCTTTCTTTTGGGGATGTGTCAAGTAAGAAGTTGCTGTGGTGGAGGTCAAGGAGGCTGTTTCCTGCTTTCTCCTCTAGGGTTTTGATAGTTTCCTGTCTCACGTTCAGGTCCTTTATCCATTTTGAGTTTATTTTTGTGCATGGTGTGAGAAAATGATCTAGTTTCATTCTTCTGCATGTTGCTGTCCAATTTTCCCAACACCATCTGTTAAAAAGGCTGTCTTTTTTCCATTGGATATTCTTTCCTGCTTTGTCAAAGATCAGTTGGCTGTATACTTTTGGGTCCATTTCTGAGTTCTCAATTCTGTTCCATTGGTCTATGTGTCTGTTTTTGTGCCAAACCATACTGTCTTGATGATGACAGCTTTGTAGTAGAGGTTAAAGTCTGGGATGGTGATCCCTCCCGTTTTGGTTTTATTTTTCAGGATTACTTTGGCTATTCGGGGTATTTTATGGTTCCATACAAATTTTTGGATAGATAGTTTGTTCTAGTTTTGAGAAGTATGCTGGTGCAATTTTGATTGGAATTGCATTGAATTGTGTAGAGTGCTTTAGGTAGTAATGACATCTTAACTATATTTATTCTTCCTATCTATGAGCATGGAATGTTTTTCCATTTCTTTGTGTCTTCTTCAATTTCCTTCATAAGTTTTCTACAGTTTTCATCATACAGATCTCTTGTATCCTTGGTTAGGTTTATTCCGAGGTATTTTATGTTTTTTTTGTGCAATTGTGAATGGGAGCAGTTTCTTGATTTCTCTTTCTGTTGCTTCATTGTTGGTGTATAAAAATGCAACCGATTTCTGTATGTTGATTTTGTACCCTGCAACTTGGCTGAATTCTTGAATCAGTTCTAGTAGGCTTCTGGTGGAGTCTGTCGGGTTTTCTATGTAGAGTATCATGTCATCTGCGAAGAGTGAAAGTTTGACTTCCTCTTTGCCAATTCTGATGCCTTTGATTTCCTTTTGGTGTCTGATGGCTGATGCTAGGACTTCCAGCACTATGTTAAACAACAGTGGTGAGAGTGGGCATCCCTGTCGTGTTCCATATCTCAGGGGGAAAGCTCTGAGTTTTTCCCCGTTGAGGATGATGTTAGCTGAAGGCTTCTCATAGATGGCTTTGATGATGTTTAAGTAGGTTCCTTCTATCCCAACTTTCTCTAGAGTCTTTGTTAAGAAGGGATGCTGTATTTTGTCAAATGCTTTTTCTGCATCTATTGACAGGATCATATGGTTTTTATCTTTTCTTTATTGATATGATGTATCACATTGATTGATTTGCGAATGTTGAACCAGCCCTGTAACCCAGGAATGAATCCCACTTGATCTTGGTGGATGATTCTTTTTATATGCTGCTGGATTCGATTTGCAAGGATCTTGTTGAGAATTTTTGCATCCGTATTCATCAAGGATATTGGCCTGTAGTTCTCTTTTTTTGCTGGATCTCTGTCTGGCTTGGGAATCAGAGTGATGCTGGCTTCATAAAATGAGTCCGGGAGTTTTCCTTCGATTTCTATTTTTTGGAATAGCTTGAGAAGAATTGGGATTAATTCTGTTTTAATGTCTGGTAGAATTCCCCAGGGAAGCCATCAGGTCCAGGGCTCTTATTTGTTGGGAGATTTTTGATCACTGATTCAATTTCTTCACTCGTTATGGGTCTGTTCAGGTTTTCTATTTCTTCCCGTGTGAATTTTGGTAGTGAGTGTGTGTTTAGGAATTTGTCCATTTCTTCTAAGTTGTCCAATTTGTTGGCATATAATTTTTCATCGTATTCCCTGATAATTTCTTGTATTTCTGAGGGGTTGGTTGTAATAAGTCCATTTTCATTCATAATTTTGTCTATTTGGGTGCTCTCTCTTTTCTTTTGGATAAGTCTGGCTAAAGGTTTGTCAATTTTGTTTCCTTTTTCAAAAAACCAACTCTGGGTTTCATTGATCTGTTCAATTGTTTCTTTGGGCTCTATGTTGTTTATTTCTGCTCTAATTTTTACTATTTCTCTTCTTCTACTTGGTTTAGGGCGTTCTTGTTGCTCTGCCTCTAGTTCCTTTAGGTGAGCTGTTAGATTTTGGACTTGCGCTTTTTCTAATCTCTTGAAATAGGCCTGGAGAGCAATGTACTTTCCTCTTAGGACTGCCTTTGCCGCATCCCATAGATTTTGAATTGTTGTGTTTTCATTTTCATTTGTTTCCATATATTTTTAAATTTCATCTCTAATTGCCTGATTGGCCCATTCATTCTTTAGAATGGTGTTCTTTAACCTCCATGTTTTTGGAGGTTTTCCAGACTTTTTCCTGTAATTGATTTCAAGTTTCAAAGCATTGTGATCTGACAGTGTGCATGGTATGATCTGTATTCTTCTGAATTTATTGAGGGCTGCTTTATGCCCCAGTATGAGATCTATCTTGGAGAATGTGCCATGCGCACTTGAGAAGAAAGTAAATTCCCTGGCCTCAGGATGTAAAGTTCTAAATATATCCGTCAGATCCATCTGGTCCAATGTGTCTTTCAAGTCTGTTATTTCTTCAGTGATATTCTGTCTGGCTGACCTATCCATTGCTGTAAGTGGAGTATTGAAGTCCCCTGCTATTAGCACATTCTTATCTATAAGTTGTTTCTGTTTGTGATTAATTGTTTTAGATATTTAGGTGCTCCCATATTCGGTGCGTAGACATTTATGATTGTTAGTTCTTCCTGATGGATGGACCCTGTAATTATTATGTAGTGCCCTTCTTCATCTCTTGTTATTGCCTTTAATTTAAAGTCCAGTTTGTCTGATATAAGTATAGCTACTCCAGCTTTCTTTTGATTTCCTGTAGCATGATATATATTTCTCCATCTCTTTACTTTTAATCTGAAGGTATCTTCCAGTCTAAAATGAGTTTCTTGTAGACAGCATATAGATGGATTTTGTTTTTTAATCCATTCTGCTACCGTATGTCTTTTGATTGGTGCATTCAGCCCATTTACATTCAGTGTTATTATTGACATATGTGGGTTTAGAGTCTTTGTATCTTTTGTAGGGTTCATGTTTGTGGTGGTGTCTCTGGTATCTTTGTTCCTTGCAACCTTTCCTTCAGAGCATCCCTCTCAGGATTTCTTGTAGGGCTGGCTTCGTGGTGACAAATTCTTTCAATTTCTGTTTATTTGGAAAGGTTTTTATCTCTCTTTCTATTTTGAATGACAGGCCTGCTGCATAGAGGATTATTGGCTGCATATATTTTTTTTAATGTTTTATTTATTTCTAGGAGAGAGAGAGACAGCATGAGCAGGGGAGGGTCAGAGAGAGAGGGAGTCAACAGACTGAAGCAGGCTCCAGGCTCTGAGCTGGCAGTCAGCACAGAGCCCGAGGCGGGGCTCGAACCCACGAACCGCGAGATCATGACCCAAGCGAAAGTCGGATGCTTAACCGACTAAGCCACCCAGGCGCCCCTTGGCTGCGTATTTTTACTGTTCATCACATTGAAGATCTCCTGCCATTCCTTTCTGGCCTGCCACTCCTTTCTGGCCTGACACGTTTCAGTAGATAGGTCTGTCACCACTCTGATAGGTTTCCCTTTGTATGTTAGGGCCCTTTTCTCCCTAGCTGCTTTCAAAATTCTCTCTTTGTCCTTATATTTTGCCATTTTGACTATGATATGTCGTGCAGAAGATCGATTCAAGTTACGTCTGAGGGGAGTCCTCTGAGCCTCTTGTATTTCCACATTTACTTCCTTCCCCTGGTCGGGGAAGTTCTCTGCTATAATTTGTTCCAGGACTCCTTCAGCACCTTTCCCTCTCTCTTCGTCTTCTGGGATTCCTATGATATGGATATTGTTGCATTTGACCGTATCGCTGAGCTCTCGAATTCTTCTTTCCTGTTCCTGGATCAGTTTGTCTCTTTTTTTTGTCAGCTTCTTGTTTTTCTATAATGGTGTCTTCTAAATCACTTATTCTCCTTTCTGCCTCTTCAATCGGTGCATTGGAGGCCTCTAATTTATTATGTATCTCATTTATCGCATTTTTTAATTCTTCATGCTTATTTTTATTTTCCATTCTGTCTGTAGTCATAGTTTCTTTGATGTCCCCTATGTTTTTTTCAAGCCCAGCTATTAATTTTACCATTATTATTCTAAAATCTTGTTAACTTATGCTGCTGATATCTGTTTTGAGCAGTTCATTAGCTGTCATTTCTTCTTGGAGTTTCTTTGGAGGAGAGGTCTTTCGTTTCGTCATTTTAGTTAGCTTTCCGGCTCTTGTTGGTTTTAAAGACCTGTTATGCTCTCTGTTTCTATGAGCGCTGCTATATCCAAGAAGACTCTTTGACTTTCCAGGGCCTATTCTTTCAGAGAGTGTTTTTTGAATGGTATCCCTTGGTCTCTCTTGTTGGGACCTTGGTTATTTTATTTTCCTATTCGTAGTGATATTTGGGACTCTCCACCTTGTGTACTCTAGCTTGTTTCTTGAGGTAGCCCTGGAAAAGAAAACAGACAAACACACAGGGAGCAGGAGCACACAAACGCACAGGCTAATTCAACTAACATGCAAAGCGAGAGGGAAAACGAAAAAGTTAAGAGAAAAGATGGAGCAGGGAGGGGGAATAGTATGGAGTATAAAGTACATAAATGGGTCAAAAAAGGGGAAAAGAAAAGGAAAAAAAAAAAGAAGATAACCGATGTACAAAGAACGGTTTAAAGCATATACCTGGATTTCCCAGCTACAGTTAAATAGCCGTGTATATGCAGTGCTGGTTGAAGAGCATAGAGAAATAGAGAGAAGGCAGGGCGGGATGAGGTAGAATTGGAAATAGAATGAACAGGCAGAAGGGATAAGAAGCTTTTTTCAAAGAGGTAAAGGGTAGAATATGGTTGGATAGGTGACAGAAGGATGCTGGAATTATCCAGAGAAACTATATAGTCTAATTACTCCTGAAAGAAAGAGCTGAAAATGTCGGTAGGTGTAGAATTTACATTTACAGAATGGAGTCGTTGTGATTGTTTAAGCAAGCTGGTGACCAGAGTTAGTCAGGTCAGTGTTCTGGGGAAAAAAGAGAGAAAAGAGAAAGATGAAGAAAAAAGAAAGAGGAAAAAAAAAGGGAAAAAAAAGAAAGAAAAAGAAAAAAAAAGAAAGAAAAAACAAAAAAAAAAGGAGGAAAAAAAGGAAAAAAAAAGGGAGGAGGGCAGCTCTCAGGCAGGGATGGGGGTGGCGTGATCCAATGCCTCAGGCGGGAGCTCTGCTTTGGCGGTTGTGGGGAGGAGAGAGACGGTGCTCTAGTCCCTTCTTGAACCAAGCACTGCACCTCGCTCTTTTGGGGGTGTAAACTCCCCGTACTGGGGGCGCAGCCGAAGTTGGTTGCACTCTTCAACCCAGGGCAGTTCCAATCTCCAAATCCCAGTCCGCGTGCCCCGCTGAAGTTTCCTTAGACACAGCTTCCCAGGTAACCCCCTGGGGCAATTCCAGGCCCCCTGCCGAGCTCTGGGGGCGGAGTCAGAATCGCTGCTTCCTTCTCTGGGTTGGGCTGGCGCGCAGGGGCGGGGGCTTGCCTGCCGGGTGCTCTGAGCCCGAGTCCGCTGGAGTGAGGAAACCGGGTCCCTCTATGGCTAGTCACCCGAAACACAAACTCACAGGCTAATATCCCAGTTTTTAGTTCTCTGCCTTCCCTCTGGAGTTCCCGCCAGCCAGGAGCACGGACGCCCGGTGTCCGCGTGGCTCTTTCAGGGGCCCCAGCCTCCCGGGAGCTACAATGGCGGCAGGCGCACCACCACTCTGAAGTCCTGCCTTCAGGAACCAGCACAAAGAAGCAGTTTGTGTGCTCTGCTCCCCCCAGGACCAGTTGGCGTGAGGGGACCTGGTGTGCAGGTATTTGGCAAGTATGGTCTTTCTATGCACTGAGCGGAGGTTTTTTCCCCCCCGAGCGGAGGTTTTTCTGTTTCAGACTCTCTCCTTTTTCCCTCTGACTCCCCATAGAGGGTAGAGGGGGATCGTCTCCCACCCTGGAGTCTCCGATCCCGGCCCGATTTTATCTTCCCCGGTTCGCACTCACGTTAGAAGCCTCTCAGTGGATTCTGCGTCCTTTGTCTCCCAATCTCTCAGGTTTTGTAAGGTTTCCAATGGCTTCAGATCTTTTCTGTGTGATGTACGGGTGCGAGTGCAAGTACGGAGCTCCTTACTTCTCCGCCATCTTGCCCCCTTCCTCAGAAACTTGTATTTTTAATAAGCATCCCAGATGATTCTGATAAGCAGGGAAGGTTAGGAACTCCTGGGTTACAGGAAACCCATACCACCCACAGGGAACAGGTCTGTAAGGCAGGGAGGTCTTTCTGGGGAGAGATGGGCCACTGGTGGGGTTCCATAGAGAGGAGCCTCTCAGTCCTTATAGTCACAGACCTTCTCTTCACTGTAAATTCAGAGGTTCTTCATTATAGCTTTGGGAAAATCCCTTCCTCTTTGACGAGAGTTGTGGGTGTGGGCTGCTAACGGCTGCTGGATGAAGCTTGGGTCAGTCAGGATAAGGAAATGCACTGAAGCAAAAGGAACAAAGGCTCCGACTGGAGTGGCTGCAACAACAGAGACATCTTGCTTTCTTAGTTCCAACTCTGGCTTGTCTGCCTTCCAGGTCACAGTCTTGACGTCCTCTATTTAAGGCATTCCCAGCCTATTACCAATATATGCAGTGAATTGCTTTTGCTGCTTAAAAGAGTGACATGCAAACCACCCCCATTATAGCCTTACAGCTGCACCCCCAGCCTGGGTACTTCTCTCCAGAAAATGGTTCCATATTAGGTGAAAGAAGCAGATGGGCCAACAGTTTGGATGTAAATGTGAACTTCTTCCCAGACTGGCATCTTTAATGCTCCTTTCTCCTTCACAAATTCAGCCATTCTATACCTCTATTTTGCCTGCCAGCCATACTTCCTCTGTTTGCAGAATAATAATATATATTTATTTATATCTGTTCTATAAGTGATCTTCAGTGTTTTTCATTTGTGACAGTCTCATCTCATCCACATAGTCTCTGAGTTCTTGAGGGCAAAGATCAGAAGTTTTTTTCTTCCATTCTCCCCATCCTTGTCTACAGATAAATTCTGTCCAGCCCAGTATGTGTGACTGGCACCCCAATAGGCTAGAGGTTGTAATATTTATTCTGCTTAAAACAAGCAGTAAGAGAACCTCTCTGGGGCTAGGAAAGCTGCCCTACTTACACGTAGAGCAGTGTTTCCACACCTGGCTGGAGAGGAAACTGCAGAGGAGTTTGGTCATTTTGTATATACTGATTCCCATGCCTTACCCCTGGAACCATGAAATCATAATCTCTCGTGCTGGGGCTTGAGTGATTTTCATGCAACTCCTTCAACACTTGTCAGTAGACTGGTATTTAGGAACCAGGAACTTTAGAGCATATTTATAGCAAGACTTTCCAGCTGTATCAGAGGGGAGAGCATATATGGATTAAGGTCACAGATCCCCCTAGAGATCTTCTGTGTGTTTAGCTGTCATGAAATATTTTGGAAAAGTCTTTATGGCCATAGAGGCCATGTTTGAGGCCTTAATTTTCATGAGGAACATGGACATGAGGGAAATAACTCAAACCAGGCTCACAACTGAGGTTCAGAGGTGTCTGACAGCCACTGGGACCCAATAGGTTGCCAGGCAAGGAGGTCTCAGACTGAACAGATTGAACAGGAAGTGGAGCAGCTAGGAGGCAGAGAGGAAAGGGGATGGAGGAAGAGTGCCTGGAGTTCTAGGGAAGCAGAGGGTATGGGAGAGAAACAAAATGAGTCATCCAGTGGAGATGAACTCTTTGGAAATGTTGGGTAAGGAAGATGGCAGATAGTGAGTGCCCTGGAAGGGTCAGCAGTGGAGCAAGTATGAGGGCTGTAATGGTCAGAGGGGCAGGCAATGGGTGGAGTATTGGATTAAAGGTGAGGACTCCCCAGGTCCCTCAAGGTATCCAGGGAAAGTCTGCACTTCTCTTAGTCAACCAGGGGGGTGGGCTCACAACAGGAGATATGTGGAATGACAGAACTCCAACCCCATCATCTCCCATAGTTTCTGGCTCAAGACAAGACCCTTGCAGTCACCCTGCAGTCTCTTTTGCCCCCCACATCAGCAAGCCCTGTGGCCCCATCTTCCAAGTGAAGCCTGAATCTGGCCACATCCCACTACTCTGTTACCAGCCAAGCCAGCAATCTCACTTGTTGACGGGTTGACCTGCTTCAACACTTGCTCCCTGCAGCCTTTCTCCACATCACATACATCTCAGGTAAAAAGCCCTCAAATGCACCATACTTAAAAAAAAATGATAGTAAATATCTACTGATATTTTAAAAAGGAGGTAGAGGTTTCCTTTACCGAATATGTCAAATGGATAACACAAATGTATGAATGACCAACGGAATCAGAAAAAACACCGTTTTGGGGATGCCTGGGTGGCTTGGTCAGTTAAGTGTCTAGCTCTTGATTTTGGTTTAGGTCATGGTCTCCTGGGTTTGTGGGATTGAGTCCCACGTATTATTAGGCTCTGTGCTGGCCACATCGAGCCTGCTTGGGATTCTTTTCCTCTCTCTCTGCCCCTTTCCTGATCACTCTCTCTCTCTCTCTCTCTCAAAATAAATAAATAAACTTAAGAAAAAGAAAATCACCATTTTGCACTGGTAACAAATTCAGTAAAGATCATCATGGATGCTAAAACCATTAGGTGAAAGGTCACTGGGGAGTAGGGTGTTCACATACTCTCAAAATACCACTCCATAGATTATTTGCTAATCACAAAGGGAAAGGGTACCTCAACAGTGGAAATCTGGCATACGCCCACTTAACCAAGTTTCTACACTTGGAATCACCGATAACGAGACAAACTGATATTACATACTTCCTGACGCCATGCCATGGGAAGTACACAATCATCTATGTATGCCACTCCACTGCAGCAGGAGGCGCTGTTAAAATGTAGACTCTTGAATGCTGACAAAAACTGAGGACTGGTGGATGTGGGGGGGAGGAGGGGTGGGCATTGAGGAGGGCGCTTGTGGGGATGAGCACTGGGTGTTATGTGGAAACTAATTTGACAATAAACTATTTGTAAAAAAAAAAAAAAAAAATGTAAGTCACTTTAAACCTCAGTGCTGCTTTATGCTCTCGAAAAGCTTCCCATTGGAAGGCCTAACAGATCATGTGGAATTAGCCCCTACTGCCTCAACGACATCATCTCCTCCCACTCTCTCCACCACTATTCCTCCAGCCCACCAGTCCCCTGCTGTCCCCCAGCCTCCATGTATACTCTTGTGCTGGTCCCTGTTTTTCTGCTGTCTGCAGGGGCTTCCCCCAAAGCTCTGTGCGGTTCACTGCTTCAGTCCCTGCAGGCCTCTGTTCAAATGTCCCCTCCCCACAGTGGTCCTCCTTTGACCACATTCTATCTCCTATTCCCACAATTTAATATACTCATCACCACTTGCCATGAGAATGTAAAGTCTCTGAGAGCAGGGAATTCACCTGCTTTGTTCAAATCCTTAGTGCTTAGAACAATGGCTAGTCAAAGGAGGTGGTCAATGAATATCTTGTTGAATGAATGAATCTTACTATATAAATGTGACAAATTTTACTTCCTGGAGGGAAAAGCAAGGGGACATGGGGTTACACAGATACTTCTGTGTATGTGTGCTGGGGGCAGGGGTGGGTTGGTGGTGGCCTCTCACACACGTACTTAAGTCAAATATACTTTGCCTGAAAACACCTCTCCCACATCATTTCTTTTCCTATAGCTTCCCTAAGTTCATGGGTAGAGTTTTTGAGATTCCTGAATGTTCTACTGCTTGACGTTAATCCAAACTATTATGTATCAAGGGAATAGATAGGTGGTTGGGGTTGGGGGGATGTGCAAACTGGATGAAGGGGGTCAAAGGTACACACTTTGAGTTATCAATAAGTGTGGATGGAATAAATAGCATGGTAACTATAATTAATCATACTGTATTGTATACTTGAAAACTTCTAAGAGAGTAAATTTAAAAAGTCCTCAGCACACAAAATTTGGAAATATATAGGGTAACAGATGTTAACTAGATTTATTGTGGCAATGTACACAAAAATCATTATGTACATCTGAAACTAATATAATGTTATATGCCAATTATATCTTAACAAAAAAGAAAAAAGTGCTTACGTATCAATTGCCTTATAGAAGATAAGGTTGCTATGGCTTTGAGACCCTTGCACTAGGATTTCCCAAAGAGCTCTGTGAACACGTGGCTCCTTTGTGGAAGAACTCCCACCTTGGTGGCTCAAAACCAATGGTTGTGGGTTGAAGGGCTTGAACCAGCCTTTAAGGGATATCTGTAACTAGATACACTGACAGTTTCCTACCCTCCTCATTAAAAACACCCAGGCTGAAAAGATACTGGATTTAGGACCAGTCAGACAGTTAAGACACAGTGAAGACAAAGAAACAAATGACTGCTTATGCTGTTTGTCTTCAACTTCCAGTTGCTTCCCATTCAACAGGGGCAAGTTGGGGTTTGCCCTGTGGCTAGATTGTCACCTGTACTTTCTGTTCCTTTGGAGCAGAACTAAGGGATCAGAGCTGGTGCCAGTAGCCTGGCATTACGAGGGGCATACAGCTTGCTGAACAGAAGGTGTCTATCCCTCATGTGCACATGGTTGGAGATGTTTTATGTCCTCTCTAAAGGACTGAGAAGAGACTGCTGAACTGATGCTGTGGTAAAGAACACAATTAGGGTTCAGAGAAGAGCTAGATTTTGGAGCCTTGCATGCCTTGGCTGATAGCAGAAGATAGGGTGGGGGCCTCATTACCACTGATATTGATGAGATTTGTAGGTGACAGGTGGCAGCCTCTGGGCAGGGTGACATGAAATAGCATTTAAATGAAATGCTGGCAGCCCTGCAGGTCCTGAAGCTTTCTCTTCCTTAATGTCAATCTGATTCTTGGTGGCTGTTGTTACTATTGCATGCAGATCAGATGATGCCTCAGGTCCCCGAATCACTCTCTTTTTTAGATATATTAGTTGCTAGACATAAAAACTAAAAGGATTAATGGCAGATTAGCAATCAACTGAGGGTTTTACCCTAATCAATTAAACTATGAAGCACACAAAGTCACCAAAAAAGAAAAAGCTTTGGAGAAAGGTGGGCAATAGCAGAATAAACTATTTAAGGTCTGGGCCTATAGAGAAACAGGAAAACTGAACATCTCATCTTTAGAACAGCACACACACACATCCACATACACAGAAGGCTCCATTCTATATTTGGGGATTCACAGCCCCAGATGTACATGCCTAAATTTAGAGACCCCCCTCCCTCCACCCCACCATCCTCAGACCCTCCACTGGTCACGGTCATCCTTAGAATCGACCTTTCAATTCTCCTGTGGCTCTAAATCATTCTCTACAAAGCGTGTCTTTGCCCATCCCATCCTCTATACAACCTAGTCGACTGTTCTCTCTTTAAAGTAGGGTGCACATGAGGGTTTTCTGACCCAGGCAATTTGTTAACTAAATTCTCTCACTTGCTGACCATGGCTTCACTTTTGTTACCTTTCTCTTGTGCCTCTCTTGGCGTAAGTGACCACCATGCATTCAGGGGTACTGTAGCTCCATTATTCTTTCTGCTAAGTCTGTTGGGGTTCTGTGGACTTCTCCCTTATCACCAGTGGCAGAAAGTGGCCTGAGCCTTGCTTGAATTGGAACTTTCATCTTGTGAATCTTTGCTTCAAATAGCTCAGGGCTGGGTTCTTTACAGTCTAGGTATGGAGCAGAGCATTGAGCCTGCTATAAATAAAAGACTTTCAAAAAAAAACAGTACCAATAGCTTTAGGGTGCTTTGCAAATGCTCCACCCTACCTACTTCCTCTATGTTCCAGAGAGGTTCATAGCTAAATTTGTACCTGTCCCAACTCTTCTTGTCCTGAGGGGTAAAAACACCCTGACCCCCTCCAAAACAAAACTCCTCACAGTGTTGGTGGCAGTGATCTATTGTTTGTAGAGTATTTTTAAAGCAAATTTTATGCAGTGAGTCTGTGTGGTATGAGGCTTCTATATACCATTCCTAAGGAAGAGAGGAAGAATGCAGGTCATGGAAGATAACTGGGGGAAGCACAGAAGGTTCATTCAAGGAGGAAGCTCAGCCTTGCCCTTACCTCTCCCTGTGCCAGCCACAGGGATGTACAAGGTGGGTCTACAAAGACTATCTCTTCATTAAAGTTGGCCCCTGGTTCTGTAAGACACAACAGAGCCTGCAGGGATTAGTGAGATGAGAGGCTGAACCAGGCATATGCTGGTCCAGGAAGAGCCTAACAGAGGAATTGTATACTATTGTGGTCAGGGTCTGGGACAGCCTGGAGCCCAAGGCCAAATCTACCAGTTTAGTTCCTGCTGATATCTACCTCTGCCCCTTCCATTCTAGAAGGATGCACATTTTATGTGTTTCCTTTGGAGTCAAACCCTGCCTTGGACAACCAGTTCAAAGGTCTTGTCTTCTCTATTTTCATAAGAGGCATTGGTCACATTGAAAACAGAACCTACTGGGGGAATGTAACCCGGTCATGCTGGCAAGGCTGTCTGGTCTTGACCTTGGGATTGCCTTGGGATTATGCTCCCCTGAGTTCCTGGACCGCAGAGCTACTTAGTGTCTGCTATTGGGCCCCTGTACTGGATGTGTCAGGGTTACACATTCACGTCATTCAAGTCATCCTCACCTGGGTCTTCTTAACCCCCAGTAGATGCTACCAGCCAGTCACCATCCCAGAGAACAACCATCCTTCATGCTGAAGTCCGTGAGCAGGCTCTTGAACCTGAGCTGCCTTCTCCATAGACCCTGGCCCGGAAACTGGGTAGATGCCAAACATATCTCCTTAATAATGGTCCTTAAGGAGCTCAGAGCCTCCATGGTGTCCTGAGAAGAGGAGGGCTAGATTGGGGAGGGTTGAGGTGGTGTGGGGTTAGATCTGATGTTCAGAAGGTCAGATTCTGGCAATTGAAATGGAGACATTTAGAGCCTGGAGAATCTGCAAAAGGCTCTCACCTTGGGGCTATATGGGGCCCATATGTGGTCATGATTCATCAGTAAATCTGTCTGTGCTGAGTCAGCCCAAACTCACATTTCAGGGCCTGGGAATGGAGCCACAGGGGAGGAGCAGTAAGAGAAAGAAAGGGATTTAAGGTTTAAGAGAGAGAACAGCAAGGGCTGGAGGGACTTCAGTGCATTTAAAAACCAACTGTATAAAAAATGAGATGCAATTAGTAAATTGGAATCACACCCAGATTTAGTCTAACTGAGGTCTTTCTTCCTCCCTGTAGAATGATAAGTCAGCCTGGGCTGACAAAGAGTAGACATACTTGATATTAAAAACCGGCAACATTCAAGAGCCCTGTAAAACCTCAAAGCAGGAGAAAGAACCCACTCTTATCTCATGGCTGGAAGGCCCACTGTCATGGGTAATGTATCAAAAGATGACAAATATTTTGGCCACATGTATGCCTCTCTGTTCTCACTGAGGCAGGAATCTTGCCTTCCCTATTCCATAATTTACCACTCCCAATATTATTAACACTTAGTAATCAACTGATTTACAGGCAGGGTTCCCAGTCTTTCTTTCTTTTTTTTATGAGACATATAAGATATTCATATACACGATATACTCTCTAAGGTATTCTCAGATTTTGACAAAACACACAAAAACAGGCATGCTAAAAATTCATTTTCTTCACATATCATATTCATATTCATCACATATCAAAGACTTCTGCTTCCTTCAGGTAGCATGAAGAGTGGCAAGTCTACCCATTCTTTCCCATTCATAAAGCATTTGGGAATGCAAATGACCAAAGTGAGGGTGTTACAGGAACAATCTTGAATTTATTTGTATTTATTTTTTAGAAGAGTAACTATTCATAAACTTTGGTATTTCAGCTCCTATAATAACAAGTTACTGCTATGTGCTGTTTAACTGCTCTGGACATACCGTTGTGTTTTGACCTCATGGTTGAGGGCTTTTAGTCTAGGTCAGTATTTCAAACTCAGGCCATATGTCCTGGGTGAGGTAAGAGAAGCTTGGAATTTTAGGAAGGGATCCATGAATCCATGGATACATCAAGCACTACAGCACTCTAGATAAATAGCCTGTCTTGTATGTACATTTCCACTTTTCAAATGCATACAAGTGTATAGGAATTGATACAACTCAAATAATTTGAAAGCTTTGCTGAATTCATAGTAGCTCTTTATCATTATCTGAATTCATAGTAGCTCTTTATCATTATATGTTTTCCCAGTCAAGAACTATCAAAAGTACAATCTTAACATGATTAGGGGCTACAGTGTAGAGAAGGGGATGCAGATGAAAGAATTAAGGTTTCCAATTATATATGAAGGTCCATATTTTAAGACAGGGAAGTGGACAAAGGACAGGAGCAGGAAATGAGGCCAGCAGTTCTCAAAGTGAGGTAACTGGACTACTAGTATGGAAGTCTCTAGAAGTTGCTAGTCAAAATCTCTAGAGGTGTGGGCCCTTCATGAGCTCTCTTATTGAGTTTAACTAAGTCTGAGAATCACAATCACTGGGTCAGAATGCATTGTGAAAAAATGCTTTTTAAACATATGAATAATAGTGAGATACCATAAAGTTTTCTCTAAGAGGTTTTAAAAGAAGTCAGAGAAATATGCTTGCTTGATGACAGGACCATCTCAAGATGACCCATCTCTAGAGACCACGATGTCCACTCCCAGACCACATTTTAGGCATTTTCTTAGTCACTGGAGTATACTAGAGACAAGGTTCAGAAGGGGCATGGGATTCCCCACATAGTTATAGTCTCTATGTTGTTTTCCAAAAGCACCCAGAGGGGTTGGAAGCTTACAAACAGGAAGATGATGGCTTTTGCCAAAGTAAGTTCCAATTAGATAATGAAATTATTCTGTTTATAGACTTTATAAAGATCTGAAAATACCACTAATATTTCTTGTGAAGAGACTATGGGAAACTCTCTGACAAAGACAGATTTTTAAAAATGGCTTCTTGGCAACAGTTTCAGCCTAGAAATAGATAAGTTATTGATTAGAAATAGAATGAATGTAAATCTCTTCAAGACTGTATGAAAATATCTAGGAACAAGCATTCTTTTCTATAGGAATCTAAAAAACAAAGGCAAAAACAAACCCCCAAACATATAGACTTTTGGGAACCATTTAGGAGGCATTAAAAACTCCAAATGAAAAACAGTTTTACCAGACCCAAGGAGGAACAGGTAGAATCGGCAAATATCCAACAAGAATCAATATGTAAAAATCCTTTTATATGTAAGGCACATCTCTGAGACAAAGACAAGACAGTTTAGCAGTCAACTCCACAGTTCATGGTCATGGTTAGGAGCACAGAACCTGAGGTCAGATAGACAGATCTGCTACTTAATTCCAGACTCATCCCTGAGCAGTCTGTGTGGCCTGGGTAAGTTGACTTAAGTCTTTAAACTACAGTTTCCCCATCTGTAAAATGGGAATCATGATAATAGTACCCTCCTCTCACCCTCTCTTACAGTTAACTGTGAGGATGAATCAAGTGAAAGAAGTCAGGCCACACTATATGCACAGAGTAAGTACTGATGCATATTAACAATAATTGTTATTATATTTCTACTACTTTTAGTACAAGCCAAGGATTTTCTGTAATGCCAAGATATTCAGAACATCCAGAAAGAGCTTTTTCTGGGGTGAGGGGAAGGGATGTGTTTGCTCAGGAGTGTTAAATTTGTGGGTTTAAAGTCTGCATGTCCTTGAAGTCCATCCTGTGACATTAAACTTTCCCCAGGGACTCTCTCCTTTTCCCAACTTCTCATAGCACGTATTCCCACACCCGCCCCAACATTTGCCACCTCATTTTATTCTGTCTTAGATTTTCTTTCAATGGTTGCATATGCACAAATTCCATCTTCCTAGCCAGACTGTACACTTCTCCTGGGTTCAGGTCATACCATACTTCTCCTCCCTTTGCTCTCAGAGTTTGATGCATGGTAGGAACGTGGCAGAGAAACAGATGTAAGAGGCTGTGTGTGGAGGTTGCTCTTGGTACTCCACCTCTCCCTCCTCCAAATAACAACAAAGATAATAATGAGGTTAATAATAAATCTCCTGGCGACTGAATGTCCCTGGGGCTGGCACTGTTTAAGTGCCTACTCTCATCTGACCTTCGACAGCACCACAGGAATGATTATGTGCTGGGAGCTGCTAAGAGAGCCATAAAGAGAACACCAAACTGAGGGCAGTGTTGCAAGCCCTGACCATCCACGCAGCCATGTTCGGAACACACCAAGCAGGATATGGTTACCTCCAAATCCCTGAATGAAAGATACTGAGCCCACTTCCTCTTTTCCCAGTACAATCCAACTGATGGTTTCAGTGCTCCTATTAACAGTTGGGATCCCAAAGCAGAGACTCTTACAAAGAGGAGGCTTGTCAGAGTTTGAGGCTCCTCCCTTTCACATGTTTCTGATATGTCCCTTCAAGGTTGATCACAACCTACAGTGAGAAATAGTATTACACTGCAACTCAGACGTATATCCCAAAGACTTTTATGAAACAGTGCTTATGTTCATGTGAGGCCTTCTTATAGTTTCCTATTCTATTTAATTCTTTCACTGAAAATGAGAATGTGAAGAAATAGGAACCCTTATACATCACCAGCGGGAATGAAAAATGGGCACTCTCTTTGGAAAATAGTTTGGCAGTTTCTCAAAATCTTAAATGTGGAGTTATTAGATGACCTAAATATTCCAGTCCTAGGTATATATCTGAGAGAAATGAAACTGAACATCCATACAAAAACTTGGACATGAATATTCATAGCAGCATTATTCATAGTAGCCAAAAGGTAGAGATAAACCAAATGTCCATTAATTGATGAATGAATATACAAACACAATGTATATCCACACAATGGAATATTATTCAGCCATAAAAAGGAGTAAAGTACTGATGTAAAGTACTACAACATGGGTGAATCTTGAAACCATTATGCTAAGTGAAAGAAGCCCAGTCACAAAACATCACAGACTGCATAATTTCACTTATAGGAATTGTCAAGAATAGAGAAATCGATTGAAATACAAAGTAAATTTTATCGGTTGCTACTGGGAGCGTAGGTGGGGAGAATGAGTGGGTATGGGCTTCTTTCTAGGCTGATAAAAATGATCTAAAACTAAATTGTGGTGATGATTATAAAGCTTTGTGAATGTACAGAAAAACACTGAACTGTACACTTTAAAGGGATGAATTATATAGTATGTAAATTATATCTCAATAAACCTGCTTAAAAATGATGGCTGTGATCCAATCAATTGATCTCACCACCCAAATGGGTCACAACACAGTTGAAATGACTGTACTAGAGCGTGCTGTCTGTCCCCATGCCCCTGTCCCTGCCTCCTCTTCAGGAGAATCACTGCCTGACCCAGAGAGCTTGGGAGACTGTAGTCTTTGGGCGGGTGGATGGACAGGCAGACAGAGAGAGGGTGAATGTGCAGAAGGAGGGGTGAAAGCCATTTGTGCCACAATAGCCATCATCCTTCCTCAGTTAAAGAATCTGGACTGCATTTTCGGCATCACATGCACAGCAAAAGGACGACATTGCTCAGTCTCTCAAAAAGCTGGGATGGCCATGAGAGCAGAGCCTTTGGTAAGATCTCTCAAAGAGCTCTGGATGGGCCAACTGAGCCAGGATGGGTGTCTGCCTTGGTCCCTTGCTCTTTTTTTTCTCCCTGCCTTGATTCAAACATGATGGCTCAATCCTGAAAGTCACCTAATGACCCTAAGTCCTTCCTGCCTTAGGAAGGCAGTCCTAAGGCTGTGGAAGCAAAGGACAGAAGGTGAGGTGCTTGGGTGCCTCAGTCAATTGAGCATCCGTTTTGGCTCAGGTCATGATCTCACATTTGTGGGTCTGAGCCCCATGTCAGGCTCTGTATTGACAGCTCAGAGTCTGGACCCTGCTTCAGATTCTGTGTCTTCCTTTCTCACTGCTCCTCCCCCTGCTCACGCTCTGTCTCTCTCAAAAACAATAACATTTAAAAAAAGGGACAGCACCATCTATTAAAGAGGCTATATTTTTTTCCATTGGATACTCTTTCCTGCTTTATCAAAGATTAGTTGGCCATACATTTGTGGGTCTAATTCTGAGTTCATAGCAAGATTCTCAACAATAGCCAAAACATGGAAAGAGCCTAAGTGTCCATCAGCTGACGAATGGATCAAGAAGGTGTGGTTTATCTATACAATGGAATACTACATGGCAATGAGAAAGAATGAAATCTGGCCATGTGTAGCAACATGGATGAAACTTGAGGGTATTATGCTGAGTGAAATAAGTCAGGCAGAGAAGGACAGATACTATATGTTTGCACGTATAGGAGGATTAGGAGGAACTTAACGGAGGACCATGGGGGAGAAGAAGGGGAAAAATAGTGGGGGAGAGGAAGGGAGGCCAACCATGAGAGACTCTTGAATGCTGAGAACAAACTGAGGGCAGATGGGGTGGGGAGAGGGGAAGGGGGGTGATGGGCATGGAGGAGGGCGCTTGTAGGGATGAGCACTGGGTGTTATATGGAAACCAACTTGACAATAAACTATTGAAAAAATAAAAATAAATTAAGAATAAATTAAAAGAATAAGGGATACAGAAATGCTGAGGCATAGGAGCACATGTACCCCAATGTTCATAGCAGCACTCTCCACAATAGCTAAAACATGGAAAGAGCCTAAGTGTCCATCAACAGATGAATGGATCAAGAAGATGTGGTTTATCTATACCATGGAATACTACATGGCAATGAGAAACAATGAAATCTGGCCATGTGTAGCAACGTGGATGGACCTTGAGGGTGTTATGCTGAGCGAAATAAGTCAGGCAGAGAAGGACAAATATCATATGTTTGCACGTATAGGAGGATTAGGAGGAACTTGACGGAGGAACAAGGGGGAGGAGAAGGGGGGAAATGGCGGGGGAAAGGGAGAGAGGCAAACCATGAGAGACTCTTGAATGCTGACAAAAACTGAGGACTGATGGATGTGGGGGAGGGGGATGGGTATGGAGGAGGGCACTTGTGGGGATGAGCGCTGAGTGTTATGTGGAAACTAATTTGACAATAAACTATTTGTAAAAAAAAAAAAAAGAATAAGGGACAGAAGGGGACTGGATTTCTGTCTTCTTCAATCCACCTGGACTGCCTACTTCTGCATTCTTTTTAAGTTTATTTATTTTGAGAGAGAGAGAAAGAGGCACACCTGAGAGGGGAGGGGCAGAGAGAAAGGGAGAGTGAGAAAGAATCCCAAGTAGCCTCCATGCTATCAGTGCAGAACCTGATACAGGGCTCAGTCTCATGAACTGTGAGATCATGACCTGAGCTGAGATCAAGAGTAGGATGCTTAACCAGCTGAGGCCCCCAGGCGCCCCTCTATACTTCTTTTTTTTTTTTTTTAAATGTTTTATTTATTTCTGGGAGAGAGAGACAGCGTGAGCAGGGGAGGGTCAGAGAGAGAGGGTCACAGACTCTGAAACAGGCTCCAGGCTCTGAGCTGGCAGTCAGCACAGAGCCCAATGGGGGGCTCGAACCCACGAACCGCGAGATCATGACCTGAGCGAAAGTCGGACGCTCAACCAACTACGCCACCCAGGCGCCCCCCCTCTATACTTCTTTTATGTAACTAAATAAATCCCAGATTTGTTAATGCCACTGAGTTTGTCTCTGGTAGCAGTAGTCAAAGGTACTTCTTTTTTTTTTTGAGTTTGTCTCTGGTAGCAGTAGTCAAAGGTACTTCTTCTTTTCTTTTTTCTTTTTACAAATAGTTTATTGTCAAGTTGGTTTCCATATAACATCCAGTGCTCATCCCCACAAGTGCCCTGCTCCATGCCCATCTCCCTCCTCCCCCCCAACACCCATGAGTCCTCAGTTTGTTCTCAGCATTCAAGAGTCTCTCATGGTTTGACCCTCTCCCTTTCCCCCACCATTTCTCCCCTTCTTCTCCCCCATGGTCCTCTGTTAAGTTCCTCCCAATCCTCCTATGCATGCAAACATATGATATTTGTCCTTTTCTGCCAATCAGAGGTACTTCTAATGATATGTCAGCTAAATGAAGAAAAATTCCCCTCCATCATATGTGAGCCAAGGATAGAACCCTTAAGAAACAGCAGCTACTCTTCTACCCAGGCCTTTCTGCCTCCCTTGACTTCTGGAAGAACTTCTACCTGAGTTCCAGGTCCCAAGGGAAGTGAGAAATCAAATACCTCGTGATTTTAAATATCCGCAGTAGCCGGACACATCTCAGCACAGAGATGCCCAAGGGAGACATGATCTTGGTCTCCACCAGGATGGTCTCCAGGATTCCCCCACACACGATGAAGCAGTCAAAGCGGTTGAAGAGGGACACAAAGTAGGCCTGAAGGCCCAGGCTGTACATCTTGAGCAGCATCTCTGCAGTGAAAAGGGCCAGTAGTGCTTTGTTGGCTGTGTCTGGTGGGTTCAAGAGATGGGGCAGGATCCCAACACGTATGTGAGAGAAGGGAGAAGGGGGAGGAGGAGAAAGAAAACACTAATTATCACCACTGGAGAAAAAGCCCAGATGCTTCCCTCCCAGCCGGGACATCTCTCCTGTTATGTTGCTGCCAGAACAGAATAATTGGGGCTAAAGCAACAAGAAAGGGGTATCTAGTAATAATCACAGTAAACATGTATCGAGGATCTACTATGCATCAAAGGCTTTGTGTGCTGATCTTCTTGACTCCTCCCAGCAGCTTTTCAGAGATGAGAAGTGAGGTTCTGAGAGGTAAGCAATCTGCCTAAGCCAATCAGCCAAAAGGGGGAGCCAGGCCACTCTCTACAGTCCTGCCCTCTACACTGGGAGATTGCCTACCTCCCAGGGTTCTGGAATGCAGCCCCTGTGTCTGCCCGACTCCCTGGTTTTGGACCTGAGGCACTGGCTAGGGAGGTCCTCTTCTAGGGGTCCAGGGAAGGGTGGTGGGTACTAACTGCCCATTGAGGACAGCTCCTCGTGCTCAGGCCACTCTTTCCTGGCTTCATGCTCACCTCATCCTCACACGTTCTGGCAGGCCCACCTGCAGGCTTTTGTATTGAAAATCCATTCTGGAAAGTTGGCAGCCAAGGGTCTGAGATAGCGAAATAAGGAGAAGCATGCGTCCTTGTCACCTGGGCCCAACCGTAACTGTTGGGGTAGGCAGATGGTGGGGGCCTAGCCAGGTGAGCCACATCTGTTTATAATGAGGTTGTGCATTTTACTATGGGGTTTGCAAGCTGTCAGGCCCTTGGTATCTCTAGCATGGTGCCTGCCAAGAGCCACAGCCACTGGCAGCTTTCCCATCAACCTTGTGCCTGTGACTATTCCCTCCCTGGGATTCAGGGCTAAGTTAACAAGAGTAAAGCAGGATAGTGCCAGAGGCTGCCTCTCACCTTGGACCTCCGTGAGCCAGTGGGGCTGGTTATAATGTTCTGAGGCGATGGTGAGTGTGTTGAGGAACACCAGGAAGATCACAAGCCAGTAGAAGACATTAGACTTGACTGCAGCACGACACTTTCTTCTGCAGAACCGATTCCACCGGCGCCAGTAGCGGCTGGAAAAGGAACAAGGAGAGAAGGATGGGGATAAAATTCATATTCTTCCAATCCGAAAGGTACCATAGTGGCTTCTTTTCTTCCCTTAATGAACTTGGCCTCACCAGAGCAGGACAATCTGGTAGCAAAAAGATAAGCTTCCTGTCAAGTTAAGCAGACTCTGTCACTTGTGTGGCCTTGGGTATGCCCCTCTTCCCTTGTAAGCTTTGGTTCTTCCATTTGTAAAACAGGAATAGGGCCAAGCTCACAGGGCTGTTGTGCAGATTATAAAAATTCATATATATGGATATATACACACCATATAATGCATCTGATATAAATATATTTTTATCTTATAATAACAGCATTATTCAAAATTGTATCATAAGTATTAAGACTATCTTTAGTAGTGATGGTAGGAATAGGATTAGTAATGTTTATCATTAATGAAATATCATCCATGCCTGTTACTATATTAGACACTTCCCATGCCTTCTCTTTAATTCTTTAAATAACCCTGAAAAGCAGGTGTTATCCTGATTTTGAGGAGGGGTAAACTAAGGGCCACGGAGGTTGAGTACCTTGACTGATACCACAGAGTGGCAGAGCAGGTTTGATTTTCCCCTAAGCCCAGTCTCTTGCCCAGATCCTGCCTCATCTGTAAAGTGTAAGAGGGTGAATCTGGATCAGAGGTTTTTTGCCTTTATGGGGTTATGGAATGTTTTGAGATTCTGATGAATGTTTAGATCCTCTGTTGAGAAAAGAGAGCACGTGCACACACGTGCACAAACACATACACACACATCTTTACATAGAAGTTCATGCAGCAGCACATGGCCCCCTGGAAAATTAGCCATGGTTCTTATAATATTCCTTTGGTCTCTTGGTTAGGGACTTCTGTCAATGATTCTCAAACCTGGGTGTACATAAAATTACCAGGGGAAGCTTAAAAATAATCATAACCCCCCACTAGTACCCAGGCTCCAATTCTAATCAATTAAATCTGATTCTCTGGGGGCTGGGTATTTTTTAGAGCTCTCCAAGTGGTTATAATCTATAATCATGATTGAGAACCATTAAGCTAGATGATCCCAATGAGTCACTTACATTTTTAAGTTCTATGGTGGAGCAGTTTATAGCATGTTCCTAATTTCATCCTCATTAGATACAGAGAAAACACATAGCTATGTTTGGTAATTCCACTGACCAAACATTTAATAAATGCTAATGGTAGCAGCAAAGGAGAGAAGAAGGAAGGGGGTGGTGGAGAGGTGCTTGGGAGGGAGACTTACATAGGCCATCCTAAGGATTTCCAGAGGGAAAATGACGGGATTTGATTTTAGAAAACCAAACAAACAACCAAACAACTTCTAGATCAGAGGTAGTATGAGAAATGCTCTTTTGGCCATCTGGGCTATAGATGATGAAGACAGTAGCTTTATTAATGGAAAAGAGAACACTGAGTTGACACTCCACAGTTTTGGAGGCAGAATCAATAGGACATTGAGCTTGACTGGATATGCAAGGTAAGAGAGAAAGGTATGGAAGGGATAGCCAAAACTTCTGGCTGTAGTATTTTGGAAGAGTGACACCTCTAACCAATATAGGTACAGACAAGAAGAAGCAGTGCTCTGGGCAGGGAGGCTGCTACTAGGGGAAAGTAGGGGCACTCAGCTCAGGAAATAGGTTTGAGGTGCTCGTAGGTCCTGTATGTAGACCCAGCAGGTAATCAGAAGGCACTGCCCCTGTGTGGGTAATAAAGAAGGCAGGGGAGGGACAAAGAAGCATCTTGGAGTAATAGTCCATGAATATCTGTATTCATATCTGTATTCTATGTTTCCAGAACTGCAGATCCCTGCTGCTATGGACTCCTCCACCCACCCCCAAACTGACTTTCCAGATAGCTTGACTTCATCTATGTTTTCATTCTGTATTTTCTACCTAGTGTCTGTGGAAAATCTTGTTACCAAATCTTTGTTGAAATCTATTAGGAGACTAGAAAAGTGGGAAGTGCATTTAAGAAGAGAATCGTTTCCTCAGAACTGTAGAGAGAACTTAGTTTTTGGCTTTCAGAACAGGGAGGGAAGAAAGAATTAATCACATAGTGTTCTGATTTGACCCTACCTACCTACCTACCTACCTACCTACCTACCTCATCCTGGGTACTTGAATACTATCTCCAGTGCACGCTATCTCTTTGTAGGGGATACTTAGCTGCTGCTTGGGGGCAATTCACTACGTAGAGAAGAAATGCATCAGGGTCAGAAAATTAAGTGTTCTAAATGCACGTAGGGAGGCTTATATCCCCCCAGACATACCACCGTGGGTAAGAATGAAGATGAGGGAGGGTGAAGAGAGGGGCAAAGGAGTGGGACAAGGGGTTCTTGGTGGTCCTTAGGGCTCCTCTGGAGTTTGCCAACTCTTATCTGGCCAGGGCAGGACACTGCTTCTTTCCTGTTATCGTGGTTATTAATACTGTAGAGAAATTTGGTACATTTTTATCCCCTGAAAAATGGATTTTGAGGACAAACCTCTATCTGATCTTAAATAGCTAACATTGTAGTTTCAAAGAGTATTTTAAATAGATGTAATTTTATGTTACAGAAATCACTGATAATTGTTATTCAGAGACCAAAGAATCAAGTTTGCATTTATTTACAGTATGTAGAAATGGAGTTGGAATCAGTTTAGTACTGAGAACTTGGTTAAGCTCCTCTTTTCCCAAGTTTGGGATACAGGATACCACATGGTCAGGCCTATCCGATGGGTCTAGAACTGCCTGGCCCGCTGAAGGAGTGGCTGTCAGAGAGGGTAGTGGCAGTTAAATGTGCTGTTCCTGTGCTCATCCATTCAGGGGAGTCACATGGATTTGGGCTGGGGTGTGGGGGGGTAATTACTATCCAGAGAAAGTATTTAAAGATAATTATACACCTCCCACTCTTCAAAATATAGCTTTGCTTGACAACTGGTTTCCTGGCAACGCTTTCTACTGTATAATAAATGTAATGATTTATTAGAATGTGTAAATTTATTTGTGTTTACATGTGCATGGAGGATATAGAAATTAAATGATAAAATAGGGAGGAGAAATTTGCCTGCTATTCATGTTCCCTTCACACTAACTACAAAAGTCGTTTACTATAGAAATAGAAGTTCCCATATGTAGACATAGGACAGCAGGGTGGATATGAATGTGCCTAATCTACTTCTTCAAAATTCTTTATCATTGCATCCCCATGGGAAATTTCTGCTCACTCACCCTGGGATCCACCTAACCTTTCCCTAATTCTAGGCCTCACTCTTGCCTTTCCATCTACATGGACTGTCCCTACAACTGTCAGGACCTCTCCTTTCTATGTCCTTCCCATTCTTTAGGGCTTAGCTCAAGTCCCAGCTTCTCCATGGTGAAATTTTCTAGTCTTCCCAGATGTAGAACTCCTGTCACATTTATTGTCTGCATTACTCATTTTAGTTATACATTAAAAATATGTATTAAACATCTATCATGGGATAGGTACTAGACATTCAACAGTTAATAGGATAAACAGTGTCTGGCTACCTAAAACTCATGCTTTAAGATCCTTAAGCAAACAATCAAAGAGTATGCTTACCACCAAGGCAGGCTTCGCAGAGGTGCCACAGGAACACACCAAAGGGCCTCCTAGCCAGTGGTGGAGGAGCGAGCAAAGGTTACCCAGAGGAAATGGTTTCCCATTTCCCTATACTGTCAGTTATCTTTTAGTATATGGTTCTTGTCTCTCCAGTGAGATCATAAGATCCTTGAGGGAAAGGGATGGAGTCTTGCACTTTGCTATAGATCCGCAGTACTTAGTGTACTCCATCTCACATGGTAAGGACATTTGATTGATAGGTTGGTAGAACAGCAGAGACAAACTCTATGCAGATTTACTAACATCTTGCTGAATACAAGGCTTGAGAGCCCTTGAGCTCTTGTGACCCAGGGATGAAAGTGGGGATGAAGAAAGGGCAGTGCTACTAAAAGAGTTTGCTTGGCATATAATTTTTGTCAGGCATCTAGAAGAGTAGACAAAATCAAAATGATGGACATTTCAGCCTCTTTCTAGTGGCTAGAATAAGTTCCTATCTTTTCTTTAACTGGGAACAGTAACACAGAAAATGATTACATTAACTCTTCTTTACTATATGTAAGTAACTTAAAATGGACTCTCAGAGATTAGGCAAATTTGGACATGTGCCTTGTCCTTGCTGCTCATTTCACCAAAGATGGGGCAAGACAATCCTACCAGATTTTAGAATGCCATGGAGTTCACTTCAGAACTCTGTAAAGTCAAGATCTGGAGTCAAAACTCCAACAGGTTATCTGATTAATCCCAGCAAGTTGCACAAGACTTTCTAAATAGCTTGTTCCCTAACTGTTTAAATCCTATTCTGAACCATGAGCCACAAATATTTCAAAATTCTTTATTGTAACTAATTCCTCAAAGTGGAGACTTGGCTTACCAAAGTAATCCCCTAATATTGCCCAAATATTATAATTTGATTAATTTGCTGAATTTCCCCTAAAGTCTCTCTGCTAATATTTCTTTTAAATACAGCATGTTTTTGTATCATTCAGTGTTGCAAATGGAATACTCCAGCTGGAAATTCAAATTGTCTTATTTGTCATTGTTAAGCTGAGAAAATGATCAGGAAGCTTTAATTTAGTTAAAACTCAAATTTTAGAATTTTTAAAAAAAGAGTAAAATAGGCTCTTCACTTTTTACAAAGTTATTTCTGAGTTGCAAAAATTTTCTCTCCATTTTCCCCCGGTACTACTATGCTCTTCCTCTGTATGCTCCCATTCAGTCATGGCTGCCACAATCAGACAGGCAGAAAGTATAAAGACACATTCTTCTTGCATCTGTAGTAGAAATCCCAGCAGCAGACTGAAACAATTCCAGGTCTACTTTGATAATTTTCACAGGATTTTCAATCCATTGACAGGCTTTGATATTCCTTAAACATACACCATAAGTGGGCTGTAGAATCTAGACTTAGAGGGCTGCAATTCATATCTGTTCAGACCTTTTAGGGCCATACCATCTGGTGTAGTAGCTACTAGCCACATGTGGCTCTTGAGCACTTGAAATTGACAAGTCCAAACTGAGACATGTAGTAAGTGTAAAATACACACTGGATTTCAAAGAGTTAATAGAAAAAAAATAATGAAAATATCTCAATAATTTTTATATTAAACAGAGGAGTTAAGATGGTAGAGGACTAGGGGAACCCTAAGCTTGCCTCATCCCTAAAACAAATCATTTTGAAAACCCCAAATCTGAGGACTGAGAGAGTAAAAACTGCTCAAACAGAGGTAGAAAATGGCCACACTGTGGAAGACAAGAGCTGTGGAGAGTTGATTTGAGGGAGAGAAGAGCTGCAGGTGCTGCCTTGGGGAGGGAGCTCTGGTCTTGTAGAGAGTAGCGAAAGAGAAAGAAAGAAAGAGAGGGAAAGAGTGAAAGCGCGTTCAGGAAACTGTACAAGAAAAACTCTTCCCCAGAACTACTGCCTGGGAAAAGGAGAGCAGTGGAGGGTAAAGTCTGAAGTTTCGAAGCTCTGTGCTGTTGCCAGGGTCATGCCTGGTGGGCTTGGTGGTGCTCTGGTGGGGAAGGAGGGTGGAGATCTGGAGTGGGCAGCACGGTCTGAGGATTCCCTGGGTTGCACAGGGAGAAACAGTTTCCCTGCTTGGAGTGCATTTGCTAGTGGTGGCATGCCCTCTCTGGGGACAAAAAACTGGCAGCACCAATGTGCTGTTCTGTTCCCTACCATAGGAACAAAGATACTGGCTGAGGACAATAAACCTGGGTGCTGGAGTTGTGCTGCACGTAACCATAAGCTCCGAACCACTGCACAGTCTTGTGACCATTTTCTGAGACAAAGCAGAAAATAGCAAAAACCTGGAAAGACCCTCTCCCAGAGGATCAGCATGTGTCTGAGACATGCAGATCCCTAAAATTTGTAGTTTTGAAACCCAGCCACATGCCTGAGATAAAACACAGGGGTACTGTGCCTCCTGGCAGGCAGACAGCTCGGTCGCAGGCAAGGTGAAAGCAGGGATATGGTAGAGGCTGGTGACACAAGAGAGGTGTTTGTCTGCTCTTTTGTGAGGGCTTTCTGAAGAGTGGTGGGCTTGCACTCCCCGCTCTGGGGATGAGAGAGTGGGGCAACACTATTTCCGCCAATCCTAGCCCACCCATCAGCACTGAATAACATCAGTGAGCAAAAGAGCACCATCAAGTGGAGACTGTAGTTGCTTACAGTAAGCTCCACCCCCTGTACTCTGCAGGTGCATCTCCACTAGGGCAAGTTAGCCTGAGAATCAGTGCAGCAGGCCATAGCCCTAGAAGACTAGTACAAACCCCTTGCATGCACCAAGTCTACTGATCATAGAGTGCTGCAAAGCTTCAGCTCTAGGGAAAATAGGATCTACTTTCCTAACAATCACACACACAAAATTAGTGATTCAGACAAAATGTCTAGACAGAGGAATTCACCCCAAAAGAAAGAATAAGAAGAAGTCATGGCCAGGGATTTAATAAATAAAAACATAACTAAGATGTCTGAAACAGAATCTAAAACAATAATCATAAGGATATGAGCTGGGGTAGAGAAAAGCATAGAAGACACTAGAGAATACCTTACTGCAGAGATAAAAGAATTAAAAACTAGTGACGCTGAAATAAAAAATGAAATAATCAAGATGCACAACTAAACAGATGCAATGACAATGAGGATGGAAAAAGCAGAGGAATGAATCAGTGTGATATAGAAGATAAAATTATGGAAAATAATGATGGTGAAAAAAGAGGGAAAGAAAGGTTTCAGATCATGAATGCAGACTTAGAGAACTCAGTGACTCCTTAAAGCATAACAATATTCATATCAAAGGAATCACAGAAGAGGAAGAGAAAGAAAATGGAGCAGGAGGTTTACTTGAGCTAATTATAGCTGAAAACTTCCCTAATGTGGGGAAGGAAATAGACATCGAAATTCAAGAAACACAGAGAAATCCCATTAAATTCAACAAAAGCCAGCTGTGTCCACGACATATCATACTCAAATTCACAAAATACACAGACAAGGAAAGAATCCTAAAAGCAGCAATGGAAAAAAAAAGTCCTTAACCTACAAGGGAAGACAGATCAGGTTCACAGTAGATCTGTTCAAAGAAATTTGGCAGGTCAGAAGGGAGTGGCATAATATATTCAATGTGCTGTATGCGAAAAATATGCAGCCAAGAATACTTATCCAGCAAGTCTGTCATTCAGAATAGGAGAGATAAAGAATTTCCAAAAAAACCCCCCAAAACCCTAAAGGAGTTCGTGATCACCCAACCAGCCCTGCCAGATATATTAAAGAAGACTCTTTGAGTGGGGAAAAAAAGACCAAAAGCAACAAAAATCAGAAAAAAGGAACATCACCAGAAACACCAACTCTACAGGTTAACACAATGGCACTAAATTCATAACTTTGAATAATCACTCTGAATGGAAATGGACTAAAGGCTCTTACCAAAAGAATAGTATCAGAATGGATAAAAAAAACAAGACCTATCTATATGTTGCCTACAAGAGACTCATTTTAGACCTGAGGAAATCTGCAGAATGAAGTGAAGGGATGGACAACCATCTATCATGGTAATGGCTGCCAAAAGAAAGCTGAAGTAGCCATGGTAGGGGACTTTAACACCTCACTTACAGCAATGTACAGATCATCTATGCAGAAAATCAACACACAGAAACAATGACTTTGAATAAAACACTGGACTGGATGGACTTAACAGATATATTCAGAACATTTCATCCTAAAGCATTAGAATACATATTCTTTTGAGTGCACATGGAACATTCTCCAGAATAGATCATACACTGGGTCACAAATCAGGCCTCAACAAGTACAAAAAGATCACACCATCCAACTTTTCTGACCACAATGCTATGAAACTCAAAGTCATCTTTGGAAAGATCACAAATATATGGAGGTTAAAGAATATCCTACTAAAGAATGAATGGGTTAACCAGGAAATTAGAGAAGAAATAAAAAAATACATGGAATCAAATGAAAACAGGACAATCTAGAACCTTTGGGATGGTGCAAAGGTGGTCTTAAGAGGGAAGTATATTGGAATTCAGGCCTACCTCATAAACCAAGAAAAGTCTCAGATACACAGCCTAATGACCTTACACCTTAAGGAGCTAGAAAAGGAATAGCAAATAAAGCCAGCATAATAAGGGAAATCATAAAGATTAGAGCAGAAATAAATGATATAGAAACAAACAAAATAACCAGGTAGAATAGATTAAAAAAAAAAAACCAACCTAAGAGCTTGTTCTTTGAGAGAATTAATAAAATTGACAAATTCCTAGTCAGACTCATCAAAAAGAAAAGAGAAGAAACCCAAATAGATAAAATCATGAATGAAAGAGAACAGATCACACCCAACACCAAAGAAATACACACAATTATAAGAGAATATTCTGGTACAGAATTTGAACAGACCCATAACCAGCAAAGAAACTGAATCAGTAATCAAAAGTCTCCCAACAAACAAAAGTCCTGGGCCAGATGGCTTCTCAGGGGGATTCTACCAGACATTTAAAGAATAGTTAATATCTATTCTTCTCAAACTGTTCAAAAAAATAAAAAGGGAAGGAAAACTTCAAAACTCATTCTATAAGGTCAATATCACCTTGATTTCAAAACCAGTCAAAGACCCCATTAAAAAGGAGAATTACAGGCCAATATCCCTGATGAAAATGGATGCAGAAATTCTCAACAAGATACTAGCAAATTGAATCCAGTAGTGCACTAAAATAATTATTAACCATGTTCAAGTGGGATTCATTCCTGGGATGCAGGGGTGGTTCAATATCTGCAAATCAACCAATGTGATATACTACATTAATGAAAGAAAGGATAAGAACCATATGATCCTCTCAGTAGATGCAGAAAAAGCATTTGACAAAATAAAGCATCCATTCTTTTTTTTTCTTCTTTAATTTTTGAGAAAGAGGGAGACAGAGTATGAGCATGAGAGGGACACACAGAGAGAGACAGAGAGAATTCTAAGCAGGCTTCAGGCTCTGAGCTGTCAACACAGAGCCTGACATGGGGCTCAAACTCACAGACTGTGAGATCATGACCTGAGCTGAAGCTGGCCCCTCAACTGACTGAGCCACTCAGGCGCCCCCACAGCATCCATTCTTGATAAAGACCCTCAGCAAAGTAGGCATAGATGGAGCATACCTCAATATCATAAAAGCCATATATGAAAGACACACAGCTAATATAATCCTAAATGGGGAAAAACAAAACTTTTCCTCTATGGTCAGGAAGAAGAAAGGGATGTCTGCTCTCGCTATTACTACTTAACATAGTACTGGAAGTCTTAGCCTCAGCAATTAAACAACAAAAAGAAATAAAAGGCATCCAAATCAGCAAGGAAGAATTGACACGTTTACTGTTTGCAGACAATATGATACTCTATGTAGAAAATCCAAAAGACTCTACCAAAAAAACATTGCTAGAGCTAATACATGAATTCAGTAAAGTCACAGGATATAAAATCAATGTACAGAAATTAGTTGTATTTCTATACACCAATAATGAAGTGCAGAAAAAGAAATCAAGGAATTGATTCCATTTACAACTACACCAGAAACCATAAGATACCTAGGAACAAACCTAACCAAAGTGGTAAGAGATCTGTACTCTGAAAACTATAGAACACTTATGAAAGAAATTCAAGAGGACACAAAGAAATGCAAAAAATTCCATGCTCATGGATTGGAAGAACAAACATTGTTAAAATGTAGATACTGACCAAAGCAATCTACACAGTTAATGCAGTCTGTATCATAATACCACTAGCATTTTTCACAGAGCTAGAACAAACAATCCTAGAATTTGTATGAACCCAAATAGCCAAAGCAATCATGAAAAAGAAAGGCAAAGCTGGAGGCCTCATAATTCCAGACTTTAAGCTACATTACAAAGGTATAGTCATCAAGACAGTGTGGTACTAGCACAAAAAAAGACACATAGGTCAATGGGACAGAACAGAAAATCTAGAAATGAATCCACAGCTATATTATGGTCAATTATCCTTCAACAAAGCAGGAAAGAATATCCAATGGAAAAAGACCCTTCAACAAATGGTGTTGGGAAAACTGAACAGCAACATGCAGAAGAATAAAACTGGACCACTTTCTTACACCATACACAAAAATAAATAAAAATTGGATAAAAGACCTAAATGTGAAATAGGAAACTATCAAAATCCTAGAGGAGAACACAAGCAGCAACCTCTTTGACCTTGGCTGTAGCAACTTCCTACTAGACACATCACTGAAGGCAAGGGAAACAAAAGCAAAAATGAACTATTGGGACATCATCAGGTTAAAAAGCTTCTGCACAGTGAAGGAAACAATCTATAAAACTAAAAGGCAACTGATGGAATGGGAGAAGATATTTGCAAATGACATATCAGATAAAAGGTTAGCATCCAAAATCTATAAAGAACTTATCAAACTCAACACTAAAAAAAAAAAAAAAAAAAAAAGCAGGGAAGAAATGGGCAAAAGACACGAATAGACATTTTTCCAAAGAAGATATCCAGACGGCTAACAGACAGATGAAAAGATGTTCAACATCACTCATCATCAGGGAAATACAAATCAAAACTACAATGAGATACCACCTCATACCTGTCAGAATGGCTGAAATTAACAACATGGGAAACAACAGATTTTGGTGAGGTTGCAAAAAAAGAGAAACCTTTTACACTTTTGGTGGGAATGCAAACTGGGGCATCCACTGTGGAAAAACAGTATGGAGGTTCCTCAAAAAGTTAAAAATAGAACTACTCTGTGATCCAGGAATGGCATTTCTAGGTATTTACCAAAAGGATACAAAAGTACAGATTCAAAAGGTACATGCACCAGAGCGTTTCTAGTAGCATTATCAACAATAGCCAAACTATGGCAAGAGCCCAAGTGTCCACTGACTGATGAATGGATAAAGAAGATGTGGTATGTACACACACACAAACACACACACACACACACACACACACACACGCATACATATATATGTAATGGAATGTTACTCAGCCACCAAAAGAATGAAAGCTTGCCATTTACAACAACGTGGATGGAGCTAGAATGTATTACACTAAGTAAAATAAGTCAGTCAGAGAAAGACAAATATCATGATTTCACTCATATGTGGAATTTAGGAAACAAAACAAATGAACATATAGGAAAGGGAAAAAAAGAAAAAAAGAGAGAAGGAAGCAAAGCATAAGGAGTCAAAGAAAGATGAATGCTGAAGTGTCGATGGAGGGAAGTGGGTGGGGGAATGGGCTTTATGAGCAATAAGGATTAAGGAGGGCCCTTGTGACAAGCACTGGGTGATATATGTAAGTGATAAATCACTAAATTCTACTTATGAAACCAATATTACACCAGATGTTAACTAACTAGAATTTAAATAAAAATTTGGAAAAAAACACCAAAACCCAAAAACCAAACCAAAACACACACACACACACACACACACACACACACACACACACACACAAACAAAAAATTTTATATTAATTACATGTTGCAATGATAATATTTTTGATACACTGGGTTAAATAATTAAATTATTTTCACCTGCTTTTTTCTTTTTTTATATGTATTTTTAATGTTTATTTATTTTTGGGAGACAGACAGAATGCAAGCAGGAGAGGGGCAGAGAGAGAGGGAGATACATAATTTGAAGCAGGCTCCAGGCTCCAAGCTGTCATCATAGAGCCTGACACGGGGCTCAAACCCACGAAACATGGGATCATGACCTGGGCTGAAGTCGGACACTTAATGGGCTGAGCCACCAAGGCACCCCTCACCTATTTTTTTCTATTTTTTAACATGGCTACTAGAAAAATTTTAAAAATGCTTATGCAGCTCACCTTATATTTCTATTCAACAGCCCTGCTAGAGCTGCCTGCCCATGCCTAAGATATAATAGCTGAGCAGAAGCAGAGTTTAGTATTCCTGGGCAGAACCTTATCACTAGGCTGGCACAGTGGTTAGCAGTATGGGACCTGGGTGTGGGTTCTCACTTGGCCCTATGTAAGCCGGGTGACCGTCTATATCTCTCAGCCTCATCTGAAAATGGGTTGAATGATAGTGACAAATTACTAGGAGTGTGCCTTTTGGGAATACAAAGTCTTTTCTCAGTAACTCTGTTGTATCTTGAATAGTAGCTATAGAGGGAGGAACTCTTCCCAGAGATCAAATGGCTGGAATACAGGACATTAAGTAAACAGCAAGTTGAGGTGAGTTGCAAAGCTTAGCCAAGAGCCCTGAAGTTTAGGGGAATCACTGTTCCTCTCCTTTTCCAAAAGCACAGGTTACACCATGGGTCACAGAATAAAAAAAATGTTTCCAGAGTCTCTTGGGTAATCTTTCACTAGACAGAGTCCATATTAAGATGTAATTTCTCTTCCAATCTTTTGGATCATGTTCATTCATTCATTCATTCATTCACTTAATCACTTGTTCATTTATGATTCATTCACTTATATGTAATGAGAATGATATTTTGGAAATATTTTCAAATGGACTTTTATATCTCTTTACTCTTATTATGTTGAAACTTTGGAACTGTCAGAAACACAAATGCTTTCTCAGCTTTGGAGATTAGATATTTTGTTTGAGTTTGTGTAAGTCTATTGTCTTATTAAAGGCAAGACCATTCATTCATTCATTCATTCATCAGATATTAATTCATTCCTATTGTATATATGCCATTTCTCCACATGCTGAAGATAAAGGAGTAAAATTCAAGCATTATTGAGAGAGAAAGGATTTTTTATATTTCTAGAACTCCTTTCATGTACCAGCTAGGCCTGGTAGACTTGACCTTAGATTTTTTTAGCGTAAAGTAAGTCTTGGCTTGAGTGAAAGAGGAAGGGGAGAGAGGCCTGAAATTTCTAATTCCAGCAAATTACAGGAGAAAGAAGGTATCAGAAATAGAGGTAAAAGTCAGACACCAGAGTCCTCACTTAATTCTCAGCCCTGGTGTGAAGTCTAAAAGGTTGCAGAGTTTGCTTTAGAAATACCCAAATAGTCATGGGGAAGCCCAGAGACACTGAGGCTAGTAGGTGGTCTCTATTGGGTATAGTATGGGGGGCTGCCTGGGACAACAACAGCCTTTGGCTCAGAGTTCTATTCAGGCTGGTGCAAATACAGTGGTGGGAGAAGGGTAGGTAGGTGAGCCTGCCACAGTGCTCTGGGTTTCCCATAGCTTATTTATGGAGTGTGAAGGACCTGGAAGTGTTCATGCACTCAGATGAGGTGTGGAGGTGAAGTCAGTGGACTTACACACCTTTGGGATCAGAGAGCAGAGGTGGAGATTTCAAGAACAAATGCAAATATGGGGGAGCATGGAGTCCAGTGGTAGATGTCTAAACTAAATAGACTGTTGCACCCCAGTAGGGCCAGTTCAGAGAGAAGCCCAGACTAGCCATCATACAAGGTAGACAGGAAGAGGACTCAGAAGGATTCTAGGTGCAGCCCTCATCAAAGCTTGTTTATTTCCCAGGATCTTGAAGTTCCCTGCCCCCATGCATGCATCTAGATTCCATCCTGGAGAAAAGCTGGGGAAATGGAAACATGAGAAACTGAACATTTCACCTTCGGGGACTATTTAAAGTATAGCATTGGGTTATATTTACCCAGCTGGACTAATTTTAGTGTTATTTATGTTCCTGCTACACAGTAGGTGAGGCTAGGAAAGCAAGATTAGATCAATTACAAAACATAAACAACCAATATTTTTGGCATGTACAAGCTTTGTGGGAGAAAATTCACATCAGCATTCCACAAATCTATTCATTAATCCATGCAACATACATGTATGGACAGTCTACCCTTGGACCCACACTTAGCTAGGCTCTCTGAGGCATATTGAAGGAGACAGGCCCATGAGCCAATAATTGGAGTGTAGTATGTTAAGTGCTGTGATAGAGGTATGAACAAAGCACTATGAATGGAGGACCTGGAGAGTTTGCAGAGAGTGTGGTAGATGTAGTAACATTTGAGATTCTTAACAAAAATCTGAATTCTCCAGATGAATACATGTGGATACAGTGATTCAGGTAGAAGAAAGACTACATGGAAAGGCCTTGATGTCTGAAAGGACAGGGAACATTCTGGTGACTGCAAGAAATTCCATGTGGTGGGAATGAAGAGTATGTGCAGGGGAACACAGGAGGTGAGGCTGGAAAGGCAGACCTGGGGCTGAAGACCATGGGTCCTGTGGAAGGTTTTGAAGCAGAGCAGTGTAGTGATTCTATGTGCATTCCATAACCCTTACAGTTCATTTCTCATTGTATTCCATAAACATGAAGTAGGCAAGAATAGTAGCAAGTGTCCATATTACATTCATTTTAACTGGACTTCATCTTATAAGGAAGGGAGACACATTGGGTTTCATAACCTCCTAGGGATGGTGCTGCCAAAAAGACTGGCAAAGAAAATTCAACAAATATCAACCTTTGAATTATATGCTGGATCTGATCTAAAAGACTTTCTTGGTAGCCATACAGAAGAGAGCAGTTTACTTCTTAGAAGAACGCCTTCACTGTACTGCCCCACCCAGTAGGTGTTACCTTGGGCCACCCAAAGTGTAGCTGGGGAGAGAGCTAGTGGGCAGTAGGAAAGAAGATGAACATGCATTTCACTCACCTGAACTTTGATTTGGAAATCCGATGGCTGAAAGAGAAAAAGCAGATGTTACCAAATGACACATATGCATATTCTTACATTTAAAAGATGTTCAGCAATTGTAGAGAAGTTTGATGTCCCTGGATGACTGTAAACAGGAACTGGACGGTTGTGTGGAATGAAGTAGAACAACTCTGAAGAGAGAAAACCCTATCTGTCAACATCTCCTGGCATGTTTGTGTATGAACATGGAAACCGAGGACTGGCCCAGTTGACAAGTCTATAAATCTAGTATTTTCTAAGTGGAAGCAATGCTCTCTGGAGAGGGAAGGTGCCATGTGGCAGACAGCATCTGTTCAACAGGTCCCACGAAGTCAGATTAGGCCGTGTGGGGAATGCTGAACCTTGCTGAGAGCCATGGAGGACAGAGAGGCCTCTCTGCAGATGTCAAGGTCTCACCAGCTGGAAACCAGAGGCAGGAGAAGGTCATCACAGACCCCACTGCTGTCCGAACAGGAGCCTGGCAATGCTGGGGTATGAAGTGAAGATAAGCAACAGAAGCCAGCTAGGAACTGACAGGCCATTACAGTCCTGGCCTGAGGGCTGCAACTGGGCCTAAAGGAACAGTCATGTGTCCTAACAGAAGCTCAGGAAACTGACATTTATGTGCAGCCTTGATGACGTGGGAAACTTCCAGGCAGGAGCATAGGGTAGGTGTGATTCGAAGGGTCATCGAATGGGGAGGGTGTCCACTGAAAGGTGGAACCTTCTAGGAGACTTTGAGGCTACAAAGTTCATATAGGAAAGTCCAGGGGAGACTAGGAGGAGGAAGGCTGGGAGAAGGGAGGGAGGAGAGTGGGGAGAAGGAGGGAAGAAGGGGTGGGAGCAGGGAATGTAAGCATTTGAGACAAAACAATTGAAGGCAATGTATCAGAAAAGGCTTTGGTGTTAAGGGAGTAAACTGGAGAGATTGTAGGTGGAGTAACCATGCTCAGATGGATACCCAGATGGATGTGGAATGCAAGTTAGGGAGGAAGAAAGTAGCAGAGATATTGGTAGGGAGACAAAGACAGACGCAGAGAGAAAACATGGGCAGAGAGTTCAGGAGGCGACTGCTGCAAGCTTGTGTTGTTATAGTTCGGTACAAAGCGAGCTCTGTCGTACAGCAAGAAAACAACCCTTCTCGTTATTTTTTATTAAAAAAAAAATTAAACCAGAAGATGTGACAGGTGGCAAAGCTATCGTGTGTGAGATAATTATATCTCTGGGGCACTGAGGATCCTAGCCAAGCGCCTTTACTGCTCTGAACCACTAGCTAATAACCTTTTCCCACCCCCAAGACTGCCTGCTAGGGCTGGAGTGTTTAATCACATGTTAACGAAGTGTGTGGGAGGGGAACAGGGAGCCAAGGGCAGCATTTTTATTTAGAACCACAGTTTAATTGGAGAAACAAATGTTTTCCAGCTGCTAATTGGGTGTTAGGGAATCCAGGGTCCTCTCTTCTTCAGTGGGCCATGCTGAGCTTGGGGACCTTCAGGGTCTTCACTAGGCTTACTTTTGGACAGTTGATCTCCTTGCTCTTAGGCATAAGCCAAAGTGCATGACCATGGCCTTTAGTCTTGTGACTCTGTCTACAGAACCTGGCCCCAAGCCTTCTTTCAGCAACATCTCAGTGATCCTCTCTGGGGTGTCCTTCAATGCAGACCACGTGGTCATTCGTGTAAGGGTCTCTCTCTCAGACCAAATGGGTCATAAGCAAAAGTGTATTCTTAAAATAAAAAATCTTATCTCCCAGGAAATGACTCTGGGGCGTGGGCATAGAGGGGAATCAGAGCTGAAGTGACTATTTGAAATGAGGTTCCTTCAACCTAAGATACTTTCTCTGCTCAGGCCTCTAAAACAAACCTTCAAGGAAACCATGATTTTCTTTGTTGATATTAAGGTTCAAAATTGAAGACAAACCCCAAACTCCTTTTGTTTTGTTTAAATACTTACTTCTTGGGAACTATTTCTATTTCAGACTTTCTCTCCTTCCTAGAGTAATGAGCACCATATATTCACTACCTGCTGTGTGGAATAGTATTTCCCTGAATTGTCCCAATTTGCCTCTAACCTAAGTCAGATGGCACTGTGGTCGCCATCCAGGTTGACACACATCTGACTCAATCTCCTTGACTCTACAACTTCAACACCATTCGCAGCTATTATTTCTAGAAGGGTAATGGACCTTGTCATCACAGAACACTGCTACAACTGGATGCTGAGCTCAGTCACTCCACATTCTGGTCAGTTACCTTCTCCATTAATCCACCTGCTCTTCCTCTGAACCCAATCTTTGCCTTCACTAGGTCAGGGTTTGTTCCCAGGGTTCCCAGGCTAATGTCAGGCTTAACTTCCAGTTCTCAGGTTGGCCACAGGGTCACACTGATATTGCCCCCAACACACTACCTGGGACTTCTACTTTGCCTGTCTTGCTAAACTGCCACCATGGTTCACACTACTGTCTGTTTTTAGTGCTTCTCGGCCACACAGGCTGCCAAAAAATATGTTGAATCCTTCTGTGATGCTGACTTCACATTTATGATGTCAGGCTCCACTATGGCTTCAGCAATGCTCATTTTTTAGTGACCTGCTGGTGACTCACTAGTTTGAAACTTCTGTACTGTTCTTCAGGTTCCTAAGACACCTAACTCCCACTTTCTGTGACGAAATGACAGATAATTTGGTATGATTTCCTGTCCTTGACTCTCTGCATTGGAACCTATTCTGGATTCTATATTCATTATAGAACTGTAGAATTTGAGAGCTTGGAAGGGATCCTTAGATATCACCTGGATCTATGGTTTGCAGTTTATCAGGTTGTGGAATGTTTTATTCATATGAAATCTTACACGGAAGCCCAATATGTAAAAGAGGTGAAAGTGGTCCCTTTCTGTAGTAGCCCCTGCAATCAGTTCCCAGGAGCCCTAGGCCTCTGCTAAGAGCACCCTGAGCTAACAACCAGGACAACTCCTTTGTGTCCCAGAGGGTGAGATCAAGACTCAGAGGGGAGGTGCTTTGGTTGAGGTCACATGCGTAGCTGGTGGCTGATTGAGACGTGACCCCAGGACTCTTAATACCAGGTCTCTTTTTCTATCTCCCAATTAGTCCCAGAGGTAAGGAACTCTTTCTTCCTTGGTGAATCTGGTCTCCAACTGTGTTTTTGAAGTCAACCTTCCCCTCCTTTTAGGCAATGCCTTCCAATAATCACTTGTTTCCATTATGGCATCCTTAGATTCTCCCATTTCACTGGCCTCTTTGCTATAAAGATTTTTCCAGTGTTTACTATGATAAAAAAACCCCAACAAACCCTCACTTGGCCACTGCTGCCTCCTTTTCTACCATTTTATTTTCTCCGCTACCTTCCATGGCCTCACTTCTGGAGCAAGTGCCCTACACTGGCTCATTTCCACCCCTCTGCTTCACTAAAACTCCAACTCCCACAAACAAGTCCTATAGAGTATGGCTCCAGAACACACAGGAAACCCAACCACTTTTTTTTTTTAAATAGTTTTTTGTCAAGGTGGTTTCCAAACCCTTTTTTAATCTCCACATGTGACTTTATCCTGAGCCAGTGTCACCTCACACCTCAGTGATTGCTACTGAGGATGCTTTACTGTGTGCCTGCTTCCCTCCTGGCATCACTTCTACCCATTCTTTTCCTCACACCCAAGGATCCTTCAAGATCCTTTGTTGCAGAAAGAACCAAATCAACCTTCCTACCCATCTCCATGTTCTTGTGACTTCTCATATTCAATGACTTCTCATAGTCTTGTGATAGAGACAAAGAGGTCTACCATGCCATGCCTATCTCCAGCCTTACCTCCCTCCCCTCCTCTCATGGTCTGCCCTTTTCACAGTGGCTTCCCAGTTCTTCTTATTTCCTTTTTTTTTTTTTTTTTTTTACAAATAGTTTATTGTCAAATTAGTTTCCACATAACACCCAGTGCTCATCCCCACAAGTGTCCTCCTCCATGCCCATCCCCCCCTCCCCCCACATCCATCAGTCCTCAGTTTTTGTCAGCATTCAAGAGTCTCTCATGGTTTGCCTCTCTCCCTTTCCCCCACCATTTCCCCCCTTTTCTCCCCCTTGTTCCTCTGTCAAGTTCCTCCTAATCTTCCTATACATGCAGACATATGATATTTGTCCTTCTCTGCCTGACTTATTTTGCTCAGCATAACACCCTCAAGGTCCATCCACATTGCTACACATGGCCAGATTTCATTGTTTCTCATTGCCATGTAGTATTCCATGGTATAGATAAACCACATCCTCTTGATCCATTCATCTGTTGATGGACACGTAGGCTCTTTCCATGTTTTAGCTATTGTGGAGAGTGCTGCTATGAACACTGGGGTACATGCGCTCCTATGCATCAGCATTGCTGTATCCCTGGCCTCCCAGTTCTTCTATCCAAAAGCCTTGAAACACACTGTTGACTTTGACTGGAACATTCTTCCTTACTCTTAACCTCAATAATGTATTTTCGCCCTTCAGTTCTCTGCTTAGATTTAATTCTTAAAAAAAGTTGTCAGTCTAACATGTTATTAGCCCTACACTATAGTTACTTTTTCTTCTTAACACTTACCCTGTTTATAGTGACTTATTCACTTGTTTAATGTAACTTCCACACAGATTATAAACACCAATGAGATGGTATCAATTTTTCTATCCTATGTATCACCATCACTTAGTACCAAGCTCTGGGCACACTTTGAATGAACATACAAATAAACAGTTCTCTCTTGAAATTCTTTCTCCCATGGATTCCAGGAAAGTGCTGCTGTCTCTTCCCTTAACATTTCTTCATTTGTTTCATTTACCTCTTCTTATTCTTCTGTGTGTTAGGTTCCCAAGGTTCAGTCCTTGGCCTTCTGCCTCTATTCATCTATGAACAACCTTTGTCCTATACCCTCATTAATAGATTTTATACTGATAACCTCAAGTGTGTGGCTCCATCCCTGTTCAGAGCTGCACCTTGGACTTCTATATCCTGTTGCCTGCATGGTACCTGCAAGTCCCTCTGATGGACTCTTGGTTCAAATTTTACTTCAGTATCCTTACTGTTTTCTGTCTTCAAATGTTGATGGCTCCTTCTTTATCATCACCTCCCTCTCCTCCCAAAAATATCATACTATAGTTCTTTTTTTTCTGTGTCCCCACCCTCTCAGGAACCATCTTCATCAGGCCATCTCACTACCTATAAATTCTCATCCTGGCCTCATCTGACTACACAAGTCTTTTAACTATTAGCTTTAAAAATGCTAGGCCCTCACTGTCTCCTTCCCATAACACTCAGTCTAAGCCCCTAGCCAGTTCTCACACTGTTTCCCACCAAGAATGTTGGCAGTCTTATCCCATGGTTGACCAAGGAGGGAGTAGGGTGGGGGTGGGTAGAGAGATGGGGGAAAGACCATAATTTATTAGGTATATATTATAGTTCTGGTACTGTATCTAGGTATTTTATAGGCACAGAGTAGATGCATAAATGTGGATATTCATAAGGATAATAAAGACCATTTCTACAGAGCTCTCCTACCCCGCAGACTATGTCCTCAAGGAAATGACAGATATACTAGAGGTGCCAGCTTCCTTCTCTGGAGGATAATCATATTCACCCTCCAACAGAGCCAACATACTCTCCTAAAATGTACTCTCAAATGACTTCCTAGGGCTAGAAACTCCCCAGGTCCCTCCTGGTCTGCAACTTGGGCTGTGCCCAAAAGCCAGAGTTGTAGGGTCCTCTGTGGTGTCAAGACCACAGAAAGGCCTGACAGACTTAGATGGTTTGCTGGGGTCCATTTGCAGTGCTTGTTTTCTATGGTTCCAAAAGGAGAAGAGGGAAAGTTTTGGACTGCTCCTTAAAAATGTAATTAGCCTCATATTTTAACAACATTTTGACAATAATTGCTTCCCAATGATGCTGAGAAATCTGCAGTGCAGACTCCCTGGTGCCACTGTCAGAGTGAGTGATACTGAAGGCCCTGTGTACCCTGGAAATAGAAGTTGCAAGAGCTGGTCTGTTTCTAAGCCTTGTTTTCCCTTCTCTTTGGCTTGGAGACCATTCTCAAGCCTGGCATGGTTTGTTTAGACTTACCTATGGAGAATCTTTTTAAATGGGTTGTGGTTTGCTCAGAGCATTGAGTCATTTCAGGAATGAAGGGTGAAATAAGGTACTGTTCCACTGATAGAGCGATTTTGAAACTCATTTTACTTGGGACTGGTCCTACTAAGAGCCTTCTGCATGCAGTGTCTTTCAGGGACTGGGGTGAGTTTACAGTTCCTATACCACCAGGCCAACAAGAAGAGTAGGTTCTACTTCCCAAAGCAGACCTTGAATGTTCCATGAGGCCTCATGCCCAAGGTCAATGTGAATCCCTGACAGAATATGACTTTAATCTTTGGACTCTGCTGCGATGCTGGTAATAGAACCAGCAGTTTTCTTATTTTTAGCAGTTAAACTATTTTTACCCTTCATTTTTTCATGGGGGAACATTTCCCAGGCACTACTGGTGTCCATTTTTAAGATAAAACTAAGATGGGTATTGGTGATAATTCATGTATGAACTGTTCCTCTGTGCACATGGCTCAGTTCTGGGCCAGTCAGCTCACCAAAGCCTAGGGCCTGGGGTCTGACTCAAGGAAAGGGAAGTTATGGACATCTATGCTGGAGCTGCTTTTGGAGGTGACTGGCTGCATTCCAAGCTAAACAGGTGAATTCTGTATTGACTCAAGTTTGCACTTCAGGAATTTCTGTTTCCCTTATTTTTTATTTTTTTTTAATTTCTAGGAGAGAGAGAGACAGCATGAGCAGGGAAGGGTCAGAGAGAGAGGGAGATACAGACTCTGAAATAGGCTCCAGGCTCCGAGCTGGTAGTCAGCACAGAGCCCGACGCAGGGCTCAAACCCACGAATCACGAGCTCACGACCTAAGCGAAAGTCGGACGCTTAACCGACCAGGCCACCCAGGTGCCCCTCTGTTTCCCTTCACTAGGTAGATAACTAGAGTTGCAGATAAGGACCAACATGTTTATTAGCTCCTAGGTTATTTTCTTACCTGTTTCCTCTTTTTCCAGGTCACATTTACCAGCAGAACCCAGCGACCTTCACATAAGTGTCTCATGTGACAGGGGGTGAGAGAGGCTGGGAAGAAACAGACTTTGGAGCCACATCTAACCCCCAACCACTTCATATTTCTCTGATGTAATGGACAGGGGCTTGAAATACATGAGTCAGACCCTTACAGGAGTGCAGAATTGGAGACTGGCCTTAATGTTAAGACTCCTCCCCCTGCCTAGGAGCCATACTCAACCCAGAGCTGTCTTTTCTCACACAAGTCACCACCTGAGTTTTATGTTTCTTTGACCTCTGCCTCGCCCACAATGGGCCAAACCATTGTGATTTCAGGACACAGCATCCTTTCCCGCACCCCTGGAAAAGCCCCAATCCCTGGGCTCGCCGTGCCTACTCACGCCAGCCTGGCCCCGCAGTTCTCTCCCTCGATGTCACCTCCAGCCACGTTTTCAGTGTTGACAGACTCGGTCTCACTTGTGGGCATGCTCACTATAAGAATCAAAGGGATGCAAGGCATGAGGGTGGGAAGGAAAAGGGGAGAGAAGAGCATTAGTTTGCACAACACCCTATCCTAAGACTGTGCTGCTTGGGAGGAGGAAAGCCTGAGCAGCTTCTGCTAGTGGGGTGCAGCAGTGCTTCTGTGAGCATTGTCATGGCCAAGTTTGGGGGTTTCCTTGACCAACATGCCTGCTGCTTCTCTAGAATAAGTTTTGCTGCCAAGGACACTTAGACTAGTGGGATTTGCGAGGAAATCTGGTGCTAAGATTATTTACTTCTTGAAAACAGTGACCACTGAATCCTTTCCTACCTTTTTCTGCAATAGAAAACTTTGCATAGCTTTTCTATTTGCATCCACTACTAGCCATAAGAAGAGCTTTCATGAAAATATTTTATTTTGCTTTTTTTCCCCACCCATCAATTCTAAGAGGGTTCATCCCTAAACTTAGGGTCCAGCTTATTTGTAGAAAGGGTGTTTTTGCTGCCTCATGAACTACTAGATGGATGTGGAAGACTTCCCCCTTTCTTGTAGTGCACATTGGGTGCACCTAGGACCACACCTGAAATAGGGAGCTTGAAATAGCTATTAACAGAATCATGTACTAAGATTCAAACTAGCACTATAGATACCAGGAGTGAGGAGCACAAGTGTGGAATCCACCAATTAAATTTAAATGTGATTTGAAGATAGACTGCAGATAGATTAGGATATTATTTCCCCTTCCAGTAATTCTGATGTTCCCATCCCAACAGGCTGTCTTGGGATATAAACCATCTAATTCCACTGGTTCCAACTTGTCCAATCTACATTCTCTTCCCAAGGCAGCAGTGGGCTGAATTTCCAGAGCAGCAGGAGTTATCTAGTGCAGAACTCAGTGTGATGGCTTAGAGAAGCCATTTATTCTATTATTATTTTTTAAATTCCAAATAAAAGTTTTACTCAAGAGAATTCTTCTCCACCATCTCTTACCCTTTTAATATGACACAACAATGTGTTTTATTTTTGGCAACACTTGTTCTTCAGAGGGGCCATTATAGCATTGGTCTTGGTTCTGTTCTTATTGCAGAACAGAATTCCTCATGTGGTGAGAAAATCACTAACCTTCAGCAGCCACAAAATCTGCAGTTAATGTAGGTATGGCATCAGGTGATGTGGCACCATGTGACAAATCACCATGGGGCTGCTACAGCCCAGGAAAAGCTTCTACTTGTTATATGGATAACGTTGTTGGATGGAAATTTTCCAAGGTTCTTTTCTTTTGGATGAAGACAAGATGGGTGGGTGAGAAGAGACTCATTTCAGGAACATGTAAGATACAAATAGAAAACCCACAACTTACCATATGTTTGACTGTCATGTATGAGAGACCTCTCCACCCTAGGATTCACTTTAATACAGTTGGGTAAAAAGAAATCTAGATGCCATTTCAAAGAAGGTTGTCACTGGATGAGACTTTAGATATTACCCAGCTCTAACTTGTTTCCTTCACTTTACAAAACAGAAAAGTAAAGTTTAGGGAAGGGAGGATGCCCATGTTTACACAGTGGATTTGGAGTAGGACTTGGTTGGAAGCACAAATGTCATGACCCTTGCACCATGCTCATCTGGATTGCTCCTCTGTTGACCGATTCCCTACTCTATACCCTAAGACAGGGTTCTTATAGCCAAATAAGGTTCTGGAAGTATCAAAGGAGCATGGTGAATAGCCATATGGAGGTGTTGAATTTTACAGCATTTAGACTCCCTTTGTAGTCTGGGGTCTGAGGGAGCTGGTATGTGAGGCCAAACCTGGTTTTAGTACTGGCAGCACCTTCAGAGTTTGTCAGATTCCTTGTTCCATCCACACTAACAAAGAAGTTATACAGTTGAAGAGCTTTCAGTATTTCACTTCACTTATCTTTGGCCATCTCTAACCTAAGGTTCCTTTAACTCTTCAGGCATCATTCTTTAAAGTTAAAGAACTCTGACTTTGTGACACTTTGCTCCCAGAGAGCCCCTTTTGTGCTACTGGAGTGGTATGATGGTGGTGGTGCTAAGCTTGGAAAGAAACCAAATTAGGAGTGGGTGGGCCTGGGTTTTAAGGAGGAGCCATATCATATTCTAAATCAAGGAACTGCCTACACTAGTACCAAGTAGGCATTTGTAGTGACCCGAATCTTGGCTGGTACTATCCAAAGGAAGGGTTCTATCAAGGAATAGCTGCTGCTGATTGTCAGGTCTTCTGACTTTATATAAATGATGAGATAATAAGGTAGTGGTTTTGAGTGGGGCAGATTACCATCCCCTTATGGACACACACACACACACACACACACACACACAAACTCACTCACTCACTCAGAACCACTATATCACAAGCCATCAAGAAAAATACCCTCCCCCCAGTCTGGTATGTATCAATGCACATTTATATACATAGAGCACAGGGGAACATTACCATGGGTTTCTGTGGAGTGACTAAACCAAGCAAACTTCCCTTTCTTCTGATCAAGCAAGCCCGCTGGAGTGCTTCCTTTCACAGACAAGATGGTGTCAAGAACCAGGAACAAGACATCAACAGAGAGCATGCAGTCAGCCACGGGCAAAAGAAAGAAACAAGGAACTCAGCTATCACATTGAACATCCATTTTAATCTCTGAACATAAGCTAAGAAAAGTGTAAAAAGCAATAAACCAAAAACACATAGGAAAACATAACAAAATAGAACCAAAAACCCAAATCACATGAATTAATGACACAAAACAAATGATGTATCTTGAGGAGAAGGAATTACTCCAGCAGAAGCTTCACTCTACACTGGTCAATCTAGTTAGTGGCTTTGAGGGAAGAGCTTCCTGGGGGAGGCTGCCACCCATCCCTGCTGCCTCCCTAGGGAGGTGCCTCTTTTACAGGCTCCACTGGGGTAACTGCTAAAATCAAAATGACAGCATTGGTGTGCCCCATCACTCCTACCCAATGGCCAGGTGACTTGACCTCTTCCCCACCTGTAGTGGATCCATCTCTCCCTCATTACTTACACCCAGATCATGCCACTTGTAGATGGAAAACAACCCGTGGGGTTACTTGTCCCTTTGTCCAATTCAGCTATTCAGTCCCATTCAATAAAGATCCACCAAGTGCTTCAGGCCTGACCATATTCAACACATACAGATCTGATTTTAATCAGTTTAAATAGGCAAAGAAGTTGCTCAAGTCGCTATGGTTAAAGAAGAAGGTACTAGGGAGATTGTAAAGACACTGATTGCCACAAATGGAAGAGGGGGAGTTCTGTATTCTGCAATAGATTTTGAGTTCTGGATGTCAAGTGCTTTATTTAATTCCAGAGAAAGAGAATTTTCCCACTCTGGCAAAATTAGCATTAACTGCACCTTTGCCAGGCCTCTATGGAGATTGCTTGGGACCAGTGGTGAGTGAGGCTTAGTCACAACTGATTAATGAGGTGGAAAATCTGTAACCACTCAGGAAAGGAAGCATGTGCCCTAATGAGGAATGAGTAGGTAGTCCCATCAGTCCCAGGTAAGGGCATGAATATGAAGGTCAATCCAAGTTTTTAGGTGATTCTTTATTTTATCCACTTCCCCTGGAACTTGGATCACATTCAGTGGCAATACTTGAGTGCTACTTGTTAATGAGAATTCTAAAGACTGGTTCATGATAGAAAAGGGTCAATCTTATTTTTAACCTAAGTAAAGAGCCATGTCCCAAATGCACATCTTTAAAATACAAAGCTTAGAATAAGCAGATACTTTACAACAGTAGCATTTTTTTCTCACTTCTCAAAAATCCTGTATAAAGAAAGTACTGAAGGTTAGGAGCTGAAATGAAAGGCTTGGTTCCAATTGCCTTCTAGCAGGAGCTATGCCTCAATTTATAATGATGACAGTCACTGAAGTAAGTATCTCATAATGAGGGGTCTTTTGTTTGGAGGTGTAAAGAGGTCAACATGAGACTGCCAGTCACCAAGTTTGTCTGTTCACATGGTTGTCTGGGGGCACAAGAGCCCTGGTCAGTGATGGAAAGCCCAGAACATTGTGACCTGTTGTACAGAATCATCATTCAGCTTCTGGCTTTGGCATCAATCTTGTCCCATATTGTTTGATTTCAGAAATAACTCATGATAACTTTTAAAACAACAGAGCTTGATAAATGCATGGTCTCTCAGTGTACACCTGAATTTGACCAGGGCTGGTTTCTCATGTGGGCAAAGCTGGCATCCACTTGTGTGGCAAGTGATTTGAAGAGCCTCTAAATATTCTCCTTTAAGAGTGTGCAGTAGTATCTGCTAGATCTGCTCTTTTGAGTCAAGTCATGTATCTGAAGGTTCCTTGCTGAAATGAAAATATCTCAGTTGGAAGGAGTGAAACATTAACACATTAATATTAGTTCCTATTTGTGATGGCTTATCCTGTAAATACCTAAGAGAATAAGATGGGTGAAAATGCAGTTTATGTTTCTATTGATAAGGGATTAGAGAACAGGATCACAGTTGATTCTTTAAAGGATTTGTTGCCCTAGAGAGAGAGATTTGGATTCTTTCTTGGAATCTGGGTGCCCAAACTACTGAAAGCTGAGAATTAGAAATGCTAGATATTTGTTCTATAGATGAGCTGGAGACTCTGACCCTTTTTTGGCCACTCAGATGGTGGATTGGTTGGAACCTAAGGCAGAAATATGCAAAGAACCCAGGTGCCTGAGGGCACCTCTCCTCTAAAGGCAACCCTCAAGTGAAGCTTGATGTCTGCTCATCTGCAGATAGTGTCATAATAACATACCCTTTGTGGAACAAAATGTACTTTTTGAATGAATTTAGGAAGAAGAATACAGAGAAAGAATGTGGGAGAGGAAGCTAGTTTTATGACTTTCTAATTTCATTATTAGCAGGTACTATGGACCAAATCTGGGTTTCTGGTTTATCCTGTCCCTTGACTTCTGCTGAGGAGACTCCCAAAGAAATGAGATTTTCCCAGAAGAGTAATTAACAACTACCATTGCAGGTGGTGGATAACATAATTACACATTTAATAATATCACAACCACTACAATGAATTGTGTAGACTCCACCTCACCACAACTAATTACATCTTGAATTAACATCTTCTCTCACCAAAACATTTTCTTTTGGTGGCAACTCTTGCTTGAACAGTGCTTGGTAGATGATTTTTTTCCTTAGAGGGGCGGGGGAGGGGGACGGGAGGCAGAGGGTCAGAGATAATCTTAAGCAGGCTCTATGCCTGCTATCCACAAGGAGACCAACTTGGGGCTTGATCCCACTACCTCTGAGATCATGACCTGAGCTGAAATCAAGAGTTGGATGTTTAACCAACTGAGCCATTCAGGCGCTCTTGGTAGATCATTTCTATGTCTCAAAGGAGGTGCACAGTTTTTGTTTCACAGTAACCAATGTTTCCCTCAACCTGCTTGAAGAAGAGCTGTGTGGATACTGGGGGGATTATAATAAGCCATTTTCTACATGGGATAATCTGAATCTGGTAATCCTATGAATCATGCTGGGGGAGTAACACTAGATCTAAGCCATGGTGAAGATCGGTAGTTCCTGGTACATTAGGGTTTGCAAACCCTCTGAAGGTTTATTTACTAAAATTTAAGAATCTCCCATTAAACATGAGATAGTGCTTTGAAATCATGGCTGCACAGATCAGCTGGACAGCATTTCCAAAACTATGGTCAACAGAGAAGCTCTCTATAAAACTAATGTCTCCAGTCAGTTCCTTATACTGTTTAAAACAAAGTCCAAGTGGTAAATCTACTCCAGGTTGTTCCAGTGTGTTAGCATTCATGTTTTCTGTAAACAAAAATTAGATCTCATTTAGCTGTCATGATGCAGTATGTGTGTTCAATGATGGCTATACTCATTCACACAAATAAAAAATGACTCCAGATGGGGCTCTGACCAAGGTTTGAGAGTAAGAGCAATGTTGGTTTTGATAAAGAAAAATGAAGTCACTAAGCTTACTTAGCAATTAATCCACAAAGGAAACTGTAAGCAAAATCTTCTTAGGTATCCCTTCCTATACTCTCCTTTTCTGCCTCCCTTCTTCCCCTCCTTCCTTCCTATTCCAAGGCTAGGGGGAGATATGTGGAGAATAATCCACACATAAAATATCTGGCCTTTCTTCTTGAGGCTGTCTCAGATATTTTTATGCATCACAATAGACTGAGTGACATTAGAGCAAAGATCCATGTGAGGAAATGAAAAATGGACCTGAGAGAGATGAAGAAATCTGCCTAGTTCTAAAACCTTTGGTCATCCAAACAGTTTTGATACCATCCCAGGGATGGGGCTTTGCAATGTTCTGTTGTGACTTTCAGCAGGAATGGTTGGTCTCTCTTGGGATCTGCCTAGAGAAATGCCTGGTTTTCAATCTGGAACTTAGCTGGTCATCTCATTACCAAAGTTCAGAGTACTCATGAACTTCTGTCAATCATTTATCTCCTTTTGTTCGGACAGGATTGGTGTATCAGGGCCAGACATCCCAGGCGGTAGCAGAGGTGTCAGAAGCCCAAGGAAATGAAGACATTTCTCACCCAATGTGAACTTCTCCAGTTCAGTGCTGCTCAGTGCTGTATGGAGCCAATGGGCTGAATTCTGGGTCTGCCAGACTGCCGGTATCCAGCTTCTCAGGCTTCCACACACTCTTGGATGAAGTGAACAATTTACTTTGCTATTTAATTGGCAGATGGCAATTTTATTGGCTTTTTTTGCATATGAATGGTAAAATTAGTATTCATTTTCTCAAAGTGCTAATCAGAATTATGGTTAACATGCAAAAAGATTCCTAATTTCCTACCCCACTGACTCTAATCTGGAATGTAAACCTCTCCATAGTCTGGCTTCATGCTATCTGTAATGGTTGTGAGTGCCCCTCAGAAATTCATATGAAGTCCTCGGCCCTGTAGCTCAGAGTGTAGCTGTATTGGCAGAGAGGGTCTTTCGAGAAGTAATTAAGTTAAAATGATATAATGAGGGCAAGTTCAAACCAATATGACTGGTATGCTGATCAGAAGAAGAAATCTGGACACAGACACATAGGGGGAGAAGATAATGTGAAGACACAGGGAGAAGATGGCCATACATAAGCCATGGAGAGAGACCTGGAGCAGGCCCTTCCTTCAGGGCTCTCAGAAGAAACCTACCCTGGAGACATCTTCATCTTATTTTTCTAGCTTCCAGAACTGTGAGACAATAACGTTCTGTTGTTTAAGTCACCTTGTCTGTGGTACTTTGTTATGGCAGCCCTAGCTGACTAAAACACTATTGAGTCATACTTCTTTCCTGTTACTTCCTGCAGAAATCCTCTGCCCAAGTTGGGCCTCCCTCTTCATTGTCCCTTGAATGTGCCATCTTTATTCTTTTTATTTATTTATTAAATTTTTTTTTTTAATTTCAGAGAGAGAGAGAGAGAGAGAGAGAGAGAGACAGCATGAGCAGGAGAGGGTCAGAGAGAGAGAAGGAGACAGAATTCAAAGCAGGCTCCAGGCTCAGAGTAGCTGTCAGCACAGAGCCCGACGCGGGGCTCAAACCCTCGAACCACGAGATCATGACCTGAGTGGAAGTCGGACGCTTAACCAACTGAGCCATCCAGGTGCCCCTGTGCCATCTTTATTCTAACCTCTGGGTTTTTGTAGATATGATGTCATAGATCATACCCTGTCTACCCCCTCTTCATGTATTCCATGGGTCAGGAAACAATAGCCCTTGGGCCGAATCTAGACTTCCACTTGTTTTGTAAATAAAGTTTTACTAGAACACAGCTATGGTTTTTTGCTTCTGTATTGTCCACGGCAGCTTTCACACTATAGCAGCAGAGCTAGTGGTTGCAATACAGGCTCCGTGTGGCCTGCAAAGCCTAAAATAATTATTAACTGGCTCATTAGAGACAAAAAAAATGTGCTAACTCCTCAACTAGTCAAATTTCATCCATTCCTGGAGGCCCAGTTCTCATTTGTGGAGCCTTTCAGGACCACCTACTGTCACGGAGTCCCCTCTTCTGAGTTCCTGGAACATTTGGATCTATGAGAATTTAAAATTAAAATGTGGTGCAACCCCTCTGGAAAACAGTATAGAGGTTCCTCAAAAAATTAACACTAGAACTCCCCTATGACCCAGCAAGAGCACTGCTAGGAATTTACCCAAGGGATACAGGAGTGATGATGCATAGGGGCACATGTATCCAGTGTTCATAGCAGCACTCTCAACAATAGCCAAAACATGGGAAGAGCGTAAGTGTCCATCAGCTGATGAATAGATCAAGAAGATGTGGTATATTTATACAATGGAATACTACATGGCAATGAGAAAGAATGAAATCTGGCCATGTGTAGCAACCTGGATGGAACTTGAGGGTGTTATGCTGAGCGAAATAAGTCAGGCAGAGAAGGAAAGACACCATATGTTTGCACATATAGGAGGATTAGGAGGAACTTAACGGAGGACCGTGAGGGAGAAGAAGGGGGAAAATAGTGGGGGAGAGGGAGGGAGGCAAACCATGAGAGACTCTTGAGTGCTGAGAACAAACTGAGGGCTGGGGGGGGGGTGAGGGGAAGGAGGGTGATGGGCATGGATGAGGGCACTTGTTGGGATGAGCACTGGGTGTTATATGTAAACCAACTTGACAATAAACTATAAAATAAATAAATAAATAAAATGTGAATTCAAGTTCTATTTCCACCCTCTCCTAGCCATGAAACTCTTGTGAGTTATTTAACCTTTCTGAGGTTCCCTTATATGTAAAAAGAGGTTAAGGATGCTATTTATTTTATGAGGTTCTAATAAGGATTAAGTGAAATAATATTTATAAAAACCTTGTAAAATGGTAAGTACTATAAGTATTTGCTAATATTACCAACTAATTTAAATCTGTTTTTCTTACAGTTTGCTGTATAAGTATTAGATTTATCTCCCTAAGTTATAATCTCTTCAAGGCCAGAGTCTTTATATTAGAATTCTCTGGACTCCCTTTCAGATCCTAGTGGTATTAGATATGGAACTATAATAATAACAACACTTTCTATCTTCATGGAGTTTTAAGGGCACTCCTATATGCTGTACATCTTAAGGGTTTGTCATTCAGATGCACCCTCCATCCCTCTCTGCTATGCCCCATAGCCCAGAAGTCTGATCTTTGTAAATTACAATAACCTCTTCTACCCTAGGGCTTTGTGCTGGGTCACCCAACAGGAAGTGCCAGCAGGATGTCTATGAGGCATGAGGAAAGTGAAGCTGCGGTATTTATTTCCTTGGTGGAGTGGGCAGGGTGGCACAGATTGGCTGCATCTTGTTGCTGAAGGCCACACGTCTGGTCACGTGACCCTTTCCTCATGACCACCCTCTCTGACTTATGAAAACTGCTCCCTCACTTTGGCCATTCAAGTCCTTCCAACAGGCTCATGAGCGCTATCTCTAGGGTACTGGGCTATCCCTTGTTGACTTCCTTAAACCTTCCTGCATTTTTTTTTTTATTAACCTCTTCTTACATCACCCACTCTATGAGTCTATCTGTTTTCTGTCAAGAGCCTGGCCAATGTAGCCCTCCCAGTACAAGGCATCCCACTGTTAAGTAAAAGGGTAGTCCCTACAAGTTGAACTTAGTTTTCCAAGGTGAAAGGTAGTAAATGGCAGAGCATGACTGGCCTTGTGTCCAGGGCTTTCCTGGGTACATCAGACAACCTCCAGAATAACTTTGCTCAAATACATAAGAACTAATTGACAAGAACTAGTGATGTGGGGTATTACAGTGGGCATGGCTTTCACTCCACAAACTTTTGGTTGTGGTTACTGCCATAGGATATTCTCTTGAAAGAAACTATGTTACGTTTCATTTCATTTTCTCTTCCAGAAAAAACAACTTCGAAAGTTATTGCTTGCTAGTTTTCTACGGTTTGATGGATCAAACATATGGTCAAACATAGATTCAGGCTGATGGGTGAAGGAGCTCTTTATGTGTCTTTATCCAACTGAGAGTCTTAGGAATCTCCCTCATACTGTGAATCTAGGAAATACCAACGATGGTCCTTGCCTTGGTCTTGCCACAAAATAGCTCCAAACTCTGTATCAGTTACATGATGATTTGGGGTCTCAGTTTCTTTATCTCTTACATTAATAAATTAAAATAGATGATGAATTATAGGTCTCTTCAAAGAGAAAGAAAGAGAGGGAAAAGGAGAGGAAAAAGTAGATTGTAGCAAAGAAGAGGAAAGAGATGGTGAGAGAGAAAGCAAAATGGAACCCAGCCATGGCAGCCTGTCTGGGTTGAAAGGTCACAGAGAAAGGTGCCACAGCCTCCAGAGCCTTCTCAGAAGCTTCCTGCCAGCTCAGGCCCAGCAAGGCTTCCTCTACAGAAGCAATTAAAACCTGGTTGATGTTAAGCCATCAGAAAGTAAATATAAAACAGGATTAAGTATTAAGAAGCCAAACAAAGTGGCCTTATTAAAAAGGCACAATATAAGCACAATGTGCCATCATAATAATTATTATTACTGCTATAAACTGGGAGGAGGCATAAATGCCTGCCCTGATCTGCAGCCATAACCCAAGAAAGAAAACCAGGGTTGCTGTGCTCTCAGCAGGCCATAAACATCCAGTGCTCCCAAGCAGAAAATTTCTCTCCACAATTGTGGTGCCACTGAGTCGGGCCATGGCTGCAGGTAGGGGGAGGTGGGCAGTGGCAGAAGGAGGCAGGGGAAGGAAGTTCAGCTGCATCAAACAAATGTCTGAACTTTGGCCCGTGACCCTCTCGCTTTCCTTCCCCACCCTGCCCCTACCTTCATTAGGGATGGCAGGGCAGCATGGAACATTCTCAGACCCTTGGGACCATGGGGAAAACAGGACATCTGATCACACAGGAGAGCATGGACATCCCCAAGGAAAACAGAGCTCACTGCAGTTTGGGGTTGAGATGGGATCTTCTGGACATGAATGATGGTAGACTTTCTGTATAGGACTCCTTTGGAAACTCAATTCTTTTAAGCACAAACTAATTTTAGGCTGGGGGGAGGACATTATTCTAGTTACCAAAGCCAAGTTTAGCCATGGTCACCCCTGTGGTACAACAGGGACAGAGAATGACTTGTGTCCTCAATCCCTCTCCAACTCAATCCAGTCATTCCTTCATTTTAGGGTCTTGTCCCCTCAGAGTGCAAATACTCTTTCACATGTAATAGTAGTATCCACCATTTCTATCCTAATACTAAGAGTATTAAGTAATAGTAAGAGTAATAACAGCTACTCTTCCATGCACTTTACATATGCTAACTGACTCAAACCTCAACAATCCTACAAGGGATTATATGTCCCCAATATACATTCCCATTTTATAGATCAGGAACTTGAGGCTTAGAGAATTAAGTCATTTATTCAAAGCAAAGGACAAATAAAATCCAGCATTTGAACTGTGGTAGATGTTATGCTAAGTCTCCCCTCTTAAAGCCCTTTCCTAATCATTAGAGAGGACTACAGAGCCCTGCATGTGTGCCTGCACTGCTGAGAAGAGGAGCAGCAAGTGCAGGTGGAGGTCCTCGGGAGAAGCCATTTATTTCATGATCCTTCCCAGGTCCTTCCTGCCAGCTCTCCTGGGCAAAGAGGAAGAAGCAGTAACAGAGCAGCATGTTAGGAGCATGGGCTCTGGAGCCAGATGGCCTGAGTTTGAATCCTGTCTCTGACACTTTGGAGTTCTGTACCTTGGGTGTGGTATTTCATCTGTTAGTGGTTCAGTTTCTCCACTGCAAAGGGAGATCTGAATCGCACCTGCAGTGCAGGGCTAGAAGGGGTAGAGAAGCCTTCATTTTACAGGTGGGAATGTTAAGGTCCAGAGAAAGTCAGTGACTTGCCCTGTGTCATAAGTCTAGTTGGTGATAGAGGAACAGTCCTCTCCCCACGTCCAGCACTGCCACCATTCTCACTTGCCATTCCCTCACATCATGGAGAGGCTGAAAGTCCACCCTGGAACATCATAACTGAGCAGAGGCCCAGGGCTCCCTCGCCTTGTCTGGAATTTAAAAGTCCCACCGTGGATGAGATTTACACTTTGTGCCCTGTTCTTGCTGTCTACAGAGGCTATATAGAGCTCATGATTCACTCTCATTTTCTCCTTTTCTTGTTGGGCTCTGTCTTCCTCTTCACTGCTTTCTGCTGCTTGAGATAATTTTGACTCAGGTCAAATTTCCTGCAAGAAGCCCTCTAGGAGCCTAGCACAATCTCGAAGGATGTGGGTACCCACAGAGCAGGAGCTGCCCCAAATAAAGAGCACTACCTCTTGGGGAGGGTCTTAGCTTTGCCTTTCCTTCCAGCATGCAAGTAAATTGCTGCCTTAAATTTCTAGGCTGCCTCCATTAATGGCATTTATGTGAAGTGAGTCACTTTAGCTCCCAACCCCATGGTGCCTCTTTAGCCCCATCATTTCATGAATGAGTTTATGGGCAGCTGTCAGGATATCAATCAGCTTGCCCCCTTCTGTGACAAGTCCTTTTCTTTAATTATCTCCCAACTCCACCTGCTGGAGGTTTGCAGTTGTGATTTTCCTCCTTTCCACCCCTTGCTGGGGTGAGGGTGCAGTCCTGGGTCCATCTTGATACTTTAATGGCCCATATGTGGCACTGAAAGGCCCTTCTACAGTGTCACTTCACACAATCCTAGGCCCCCTGCCCTGGAAGAAGACCCAGGAATGCAATGCTCCCCTCCTCTGCATTAGTCAGATCTTGTTAGGATGGGATTCAGTGCTCAGGACCACATTCTTAGAGAGGCAGCAGCCAGAGAGGGGAGCTCTGGGATGGTGGGGGCGCTCTATGTCATGTTCTAGGAAGAAACTAGAAAGGTTTAGTCTAGATAAGGTATATTAGAGTCCTCATCACCTTCCTCAAATATTTGAAGTCTTTTCACTTGAGGGGGAGATATTGCTTGCTTAGAGTAGTTCTACAAGCAAAAGGCATCAAAGAGTAACTGGAGGGGTGAAGATTTTGCCCTAATGTAAGAAACATTTCTGAAGTGGCCTGACTGCCTTGAGAGACAAGGAGTTGCTCACTTTTGGCAGTCTGCAAGCCTTCGCTGGGGGTTTGAGAGGAGGCTCCTAAGGTTTCTTCTGCTTAGAAAAAATGAACTGAGCTTTATGGATGCTCTGACTGATGCGACACCATGTTGTGGATTGTTTGTGGGGGGTGTGGCTGGGCCCAGACAGAAGGGGTTCTTGGAGCCCTTACCTGATTCTCTCATCTGCTGGAGAAGTCTTCCCTCGGCAACATTTCATCACATCACATTACTGTCACGCACCACACAGAACCCGCAGCCTACCTCCTGAGACCCCTGTGATTTGGCCCTATTCCATCTCTATGCAGTGAATGCTTGGGGCCAAGCTTTCAGCTCTCGTCTTGGCCTCTGGAACATGCCACACTGGGTTAACTTGGTTTGATGCCATTTTATGGAGAGCCTAACACATGCAAGGTATTTGCCATCAACTGTGCACCCACCTACATCTGGTCTTTGCTCTGCTGGAATGTCCCCTGGGCTCCTCCCTTGGCACAAGACCTTCTTTCCCTCCAAGGTCATTGCCCTCTGGAAGCCTTCTTGCTTCCCACAGCATCACAGCATTCTTCCTCCCCAAACAGGTACTATTTGTACCGTGTAGTTCAGTGCTCTGGTATATTTACAGTTCTTCCTCTGCTCATTAGGAAGAGCACAGCCCTGTTTGTTGTTACTCTCGGGAAAGCATGCCATTTAATTCTCACAGCCACCTGGGGACACAGCCAGGGAAGGTGTCTTCATTCACAATTTCTAGATGAGGAGACTGAGGCTTCGTGCGAGCAGAGCAAGGACGAGGATGCAGACCTGTCAGTCCTCTGCATGCTGCTGCTCCCCCAGCCGATGGTGCCTTTGACTCTGGCTCAGGAATGGAGGGAAGAGCCGCACCTCACTGACTCACTCGCTTTTTTCTGCTTTACTCTCCTGTCCTTTTCTTTCCGCCACAGCTACCAGAAAGCAGGGCACCTTCCACGGCACCATGCCAGTTTCCCTGGGAAACCAGATGGGCAGTGCTGCAGACCCGCGAGCAGTAGTCATGACTTCTGCTGGAGGCCCGGAGGCCACCCACAGGCACTGGTTAGCACACACAGCCCATCCAGATTTCTTCCATGGCTCTTCTTCACCCTCAGAGATGGGTCCAAAAGAGCGTCTCTGGGGGTAGGGACAGGGTTGGCAGTTTCACTCATTCTCCCTTTCATCAGCACGAGGACTGGAACACACACAGTGAGCTATCTGCTGAAGCCTTCTTCCTCCCTCTTGGGCTATGCTGGGTAAGGACACAGACTAGAGACTGCTGGGTAGGGTGGCTCATGCCCACAGCAGCGGGGGTGACTCTGAACCAAGGCAGAGAAGGAGGAACCACCCCCAAACCAAATGTGCAAAGAGAACAGGTGGATTTTAATGCTGGACAATGTCACTTTATTATTCTACTGAATAATCTCTCCCTCCAAATTTTTTCCCTCAAGATTTAATCTGAATCAAAGGAATTATTCACCCTGTATCCCTCCTCTCTCTTTCCCCTCATCTTAGAACTCTTCTGTAATTTCTCAGGAGAGCTGGGCTTGCTTGTTCTTCCTTTAGAAGAGAGAAAGGGTTTTTGAAACCTAGAGAACAGGGGACCACTGTCTTCAACAAGCAAAAGGCCTGGAGGCACTGGCAGGAAGTGGGAATGCTAATGCTCCAGAAATAGACTTTAAATGGGAGGTGTGACCTTGGGTTCACCTGGGCCTTCCTACCTGGGGTGTAGTGCCACCTTTGGGTTATTGTTCCCCTTCTGAATCCTCAATTCTATGAGGATTCGTGGCCCAGCAAACCTGGAAAGAAGGACACAGAAGTTCTGGTTTTCAGACAGAGTCATGGTAATGGCAGGTGGGATAAAGAACAGACTTTTCAAGTAAGCAAGAGAAGTGCTGGTTGTGCGGACAGCATGATGAACAGGTGTTGGTGGGTCTGTAGAAAGGGGACATGGGCATCTCAGGCAGATCCATGCAACTCTATTGCTTTTGCTGCTTGCATCGCGGGAGTAATCTTTCTCTGATGGTTAGCTGAAAAGGACTAAAGGTAGAGTATTTTCCTGATTTGGGGAAGCATTTGGGAAAGGTTTAATTCCAACAAAACTGTAGGCAAGTGAGCCTCCTTGTAGATGGGAGGGACCAAGCACTGAGGTCAGCACTGGTGAGGAAAGAGAGGCTGCATGGGAGTGGGGGAAAGAGACTCAGGCAGAGAAGTGTCGTGGAGACTGCATATGCCAGAGTCAGGAGCCCTGTTCCATGGTCTTCCTCAGCACTGACTCAGTGTCTGGGAAGATTACGTGGTTTTAAAGGCTTGATACTTCCCTCATAGATTACTGGGACCAATCGGAAGAGGTGGGCAATGATGTCAGAAGCACATCCCTAATGGAAATGTAAGGCAGGAGGGAGAGCAGAGACAGAGAAGCAATTAGTGTGAGTAATTAGCCGGCTGAGGGTAATTAACAGTGCCATCGGGAGGGCCTTGTTGCGCCCCTGACACCTCAGACCAGCGTGTGGAAGTTAAACAGCAACTTGTCTCCTGTCAGCTCAGGAGAAGAAAGAATTTTATAAAAACTGGAGTTGCACAAAAATGGAAGGGGTTTCTTGTAACCTGGTTGGTGAGTTCCTTTCACAGAGTGTTTAAGAAAGTGGGGAAGGGCTCTATATTGTATAGACGCTATACAGGAGTTTCATGCAAAGACGAAGACACCAGGGGAGCAGGAATGAGCCTCTGCGACACTTCCCAGTGCTGAAATCCTACCATTCAATGCTTTCAAGGCAGAGACAAAGTTATCAAGATGTTGGCTCTGGGAATAGAACAGAAGCGTAGCTGCTGGATGGTGGGGCGAGAACACCCAAGGTTCTAGTAAGAACTTTGGACACTGTCTATCCTGTAGCCAACTGCGGCTGTCCAGCCATGGAGGGCAAAGCCAGGGTCTGCGAAAATGAGGATATGCTCTGCCTGGCCCAGCCACCCGTAACTTCTGGAATATAGGACTCAAAAAAAAAAAAAAAACAAAACACACACAGTGCCAGAGGGGGATCTAAGGGATCAGAATGCTCAAGGATTTGTAGAAAACGAGAGGTTGAGTATTACTTTTACATACTAGGACACTGAGGCCTAGAGAGGGAAGGGTTTGTTCGAGGTCACAGAGCTATTCATATTAGAGCAGAGACTACGAATCAGGTCTCCTGACTGCTTTCCAGAGTCTTCCCCTCTCTATCGCCAGGTATTTCCTGTAGGGGAGTGGGGGTAGGAGGGTTACCTTGTTCTTTGTGCTCATCTCTTTCTTGTCTGACAAAACAGAAAAAGGCTGGCCCTTAGAGTCAGACAGACCTGGTCGTGAGTCCTGGCTAAGCCTTCTATTGGCTGTCTGGCCTTGGGTAAATTATCTGAACCTCATCTTTCTCATCTGAAAAAGTGGAGATAATAATACCAGTCTTGAAGGCTTAAGTGAGGATTAGAGATAATATGCCTGGGCACTGTATGTATTTATTGGGGAATGAAAAAGCAAAATACAGGCTAAACAGAAGAACCTCAGGATCACTTGCTTTGCATCTAAAAGGTCATCTGGAGTCTGAACACTTCTTAGTGATGATATATGTGTTCCCAGGGCCAGTCCCTAAGGATGGCTGCAGTTAACAGAGCTCCCTTTGGGGCCATCAACTTCCTGCATGTCTTTATCAATGTTGTCAGTCCTTTCATGAAATATTCATGAAGTTCCTACTGTGTGCTAACAGTAACTTACCCATGGCATTGTCCCTGCCTGGGAATGCTTAACAGCTCTTGAGAAGACAATCTATAAACATCTTTAACTACCATGAATCCTGAAAATCTATTTAAGCACAATCGGAAAGAAGATAAGCTGCATTTACCTCCCTTTTGTGCTTCTTAGATTTTTTTAAAACCCTAAATGAAACCAAGAACGTGCCAGAGATTGTGTTCTGGTTTCCTAACCTGCCCTCTGCCTTGCCATAAAAGGTTATTTGGGACCACAACCTGGGCACCATGGTGGTCCTTCTAGCTTTATTCTGGATGCCTCAGTTGGGTCAAGACGCAATCACATGGGTCCTGGGCCTTTTAGAGTCGCCCCTGCTCCAGATTTCTGTAGCTTATTTGGAAAGAATTTTTGCTTCTATGAACCAATGACACTAGTAACAGCAATATCAGAATGTCAGTTCTAGTTTGGTTTTAAATAGATTTTGGTTTAAACATATTTCTTAATATACAACAATTGAGTTAGTCTAATGACAAATGTCATCCCCTACCATTGCCAGAGCAACATGCCATTTCCGTTAGGAGTGATGCTTCCTGGCCAGACTGAGGCACGGAAAATAATTTTGGGTCATCAACAATTCCCTTCAGTTTCACTGATCTGATTAAACTTAGAAACGGAAAGAGGAATTTACAAATTAGATGCTGTTCTCTATTTATTACCAAAATGGTTGCTTTCCACTACATCCAGGAGATACAGTTGAGATCTCATTAAGTCTCAGCTTGTGATAACATTTACTCCATAAATCTCCATCGCATTCAGTGAATGAAATGAGCATGATGCCAAAGACCACATAATGGATGAAAATCAAGCCTCTGCCCCCTTGGAAGAGAGTTGACCTTTTCAAGCCTTAAACGTATTCAGCTTTCCCATCCTAAAGACACAGCTAGGCATTTATTCTTGGTACTCTCTTAACCATTTCCTCACTGCCATTCTTAGCTAGCTAGCTGGGCTTACACAGAGAGAAAGAAAATAAGGATATTTCTGATACTTCTCTGGATGTATTTGAAGAATAACGTACACAAGAGGCGAGGACCTAAACAAAAACGCCAAGGACCATATGGGTCTTTCCTCTAGCAGAAGTTAGAAGGAAATGTTGACAGACCAGAAATGGAAGATGAAACATTAATTTGTGTCTGATTCATTATATATCCTCTGCTGTATCAGATCTGGCCCTTCCTGGTTTTAGCTCTGACACGGTGACAAGGCAGGCCCCAGTCATCTATTTCCAATGACAGGGTTTCAGACTTTCAGGCCAAGACCACACTTTTCTCCCCACCCCGCCACCCCCCTCATCTCCTGTCCCTTTTCCAACTGCTATTCACTGACTGCGTATCTGCCAGGCTCTGTGCTAGTGCTGAAAATAAAAAATTCCCATCCTCACCAGGTATGTGCCCTAGTAGATGGTATAAGATGGATAAATAGACACAATAAATGGTGCAGGCCTGGAATAGGTATTCTGGGATTGAGGAGAGATGGAGGGTGCGGTGAAGGGAGGGCAAGTAGAAACAATGCTGATGCAGTTCCAAAGGCCGATGGTGAAGCTGGGCTTTCCAGGCAGGGAGATCAGAGTGCATATAGGTGCCAAGAGGATCTCTGGAACAACAGGCTGCTTCCAGAGTTCAGAGAACTCTGCAGGAGACCCAGTACAAATTCCGGGGGTCTGGGAAAACTGCAGGACTCAAGAATCGATTGAATCCCTCTGGAATTTGATGGACTGGAGAGATCCAGGTTTGGTTTAGACTCCTAGGACTAAAGCTAATGTATGTCAACTTAGAAGTACAAAAACAAAATACAGACATGGCGGCGGCCGGGGTGGGTGGGGGGCAGGGGGCTTTGCAGCTGTCTGGCCCAACCCCTCATTTTATCAATGAGGAGACTGAGAAGGATTAATTGCCAGTTGGTAATTGAGTGGGACGTAGAAGCCAGTGGCTTGTTTCTCTCAGGCTCCTATCAGCATCACTATAACACGTGGACTACTCCCACCCCAAACTCTGGCATCCTGTTAGGAGAGAAAGGTGAGGGCCATTCATCTCACATTGCTGCACTCTCAACTCATCTCACCAAGTGGCATGACTGTGTGGATTATGCGATTAGGGAAATTATAATGAAAATATATACCATCCAAGAGGCTCAAAAAGAAGCTCTATAATTTTTACTAGAGCTTGGGATCTTCCTGGTGAAAACCTAGGCAGTTTTGCCTGATTGTCAGCAAACGACCATTGCAACTTCACAGTCACTGCCAAATGGCAGAACAGGGTGTGGGTTGAGGGGCTTAGGACCCTCTACCATTGGCATTACTTTTCACGCCAAGAAGAGGCTTTCCCCTCAGGTGATAGCAGGGATCTTTTCTTCTGCCTGTGCTAGGCACAGCAAACGTGTAGCCAAACTTCTCATCATAGCTGAACTCACCTTACTGAGTCAAGTAATAATACATACAATGAACCTCCAACTCTGAATATTTCTGACAAGAAAGGGGTCCTCAACTTTTTCTTGTCCATGTGTAAGGTGTGTATGTGTGTATGTTTGTGTATATGTCTGTGACTATACGTAGGTGTTGCAATTTCAGAGAATTTTGTTAACATAATAACTGGCCTGATACTGGATACCATTATCATATCTCATGAGTCATTGAAATGAGATACAGTGGTTGGACAGGCTGATTTGAAGCTTGGAATTGGGAAGGTAAACAAAGGCTTTTCCCCTTAAAGCCAGCCTGTCAAGCATATAATTAAGGCTTTCCATCTCGTCAGTAAGTCGTCGAGAACAAATCTATTATATCATACCCAAGCAAAGCACAGACAAGTTCCAGGGCAGTTGTAATAATTCTTTAACAGCTTTGAGCCTGTGTTTATATTTTCTCTTGACCTCTAATCTTGGAATGCTTGTGTTCTGGCATATGAGCCACTGTGAAGCCCTGTGCATAAGATTTAGGGTATGTTAGTCAAAACCAGCTTTATGCTTGGCAGATTAATTTTAGAATATCATTTAGGGAACATCAAAGGCTTTTTAGCCCAGATGTTTAAAAAGTATCTTAATACTCATACTTTTTGGTAAAAAAATAAAAATAAAACAAACCAACACCAAAGGACCTTATCAAAACTCGAATACATATTTTTGGAAAAGACAAATCTTAAACTTCTTCCATCAAAGCTCCATCTAATGAATCATTCCTGCAGATCCTCGATGGAGGTAATTTTGGTCAGTCTGATGAACTAATATGAATTAAGTCTATATTGCAAAGAGTATATATTAGTATGAATCTGAGTACATGGCTAAATCTTTCTTTCTCTTCCTTTTTTTTCTCCTAAGCTATCTGGAGATCTCATCTGCAATAGGACATTTGACTCTTTCACTCTGATCTTCTGCAGGAGACCATTCATTCACAGACTCTATTTTGCGAATAGGGTCTTTACTGCAAACACATTTTTTCTTGCTTATCCTCCCCTTTGAGAGGGGTGATGCTGAATGTCATGACATGTGTGTGTCCTGCTGGTGGATCTAAACTGGGAGCAAGGGTAAGAAAGTTTATGGGCTTTTCAAGGAAGTCCAAAGGTAGGCCTAAAGTCAGATGTTTGGAAATGGAAAATAGTGGTTGTTCTGTTCTGGGAGGACTGTGCCCAGTTCCCACTATGTTGCCTTTGAGCACATTCTATGCTCTGCCCTAAGAGTGTTAAAACCTACATGCATCTCTGAGAGAAAGTAAGTTTGCAAGCACCATGAGCAGGGAGGAAATCTGCCCTTTGCTGTCTTCAGGAAAGAAACCAATCTTATAGGAGATAGGGGTCTATAGAAATCACCCAGATGCTTCTCTTAGCACCCACAGAACTTATAGTTGGGTAAGGCATGATTGGATGCCATATGGCTCTGCCCAGAGACCGGGAGATAAACTCAGTGACTTGGAGATCCCTTTGTACCCCGGGACTTTAGGATTCTGTGATTTCTGGATTGTGTTGGAGCCTTCCACTTGGCTTAAGAAGGAATCCACAGCCTAGTACAGGGACACACAGAAAGGTCACTGCAATGGACTGAATGTTTGTGTCACCCCAAAGTCATATGTTCAAATCCTAATCCCAATGTGCTGGTATTCGGAGGTGGGACCTTTGGAAGGTCATTAGGCCATGAGTATAGAGCCTTTAGGATTGGGATCAGTGGCCTTAGAAGAAGAGGTCAGGGAGAAGGCTTGTGCTCTTTTTACCATGTAAGGACACAGCAAGAAGACAACTCTCTATAAACAGGAAGAGGACCCTTCCTAAGAACTTGACCATGCTGGCACTCTGATCTTGGATTTCTAGCCTACAGAAGTATGAGAAATCAATGTCTGTTGTTTGCGCCATGCAGCCTATGGTACCTGGTCACAGTAGCCCAGAAGGAGGCAGGAATAATGCTTAACCCGACCAGCCCTCTTGCTCCAGCTTTACCTCTTCTTGCCTTAAGCCCAGCTGAATACTGACATTTTGCTTTTTGATTTTAAGAGTTCTATCCATCTTCCCAAGGGACCACCCTTCTATTGAGCAAGTCCCTTAGGGCGATTCTCGTTGTTCCCGACCAGGCTCTAGTCCTGTCCCACTAAACACAAGGCTTAAATGCACACTGATCATAATGATTAATAGTCCAGCACTTACAGCAGGTACTATAGTTATTTAAGAGGATGAAATCTTTCCCATTATATGGGAGCATAAATCTCTTCTGAAAACACTGTAGTTATCACCAGAGGCATGTGCATTTCCATTTGATTAAGGAATCCTGAAGGATAGAGCCATCAAAGCCCTATGTTTGGGATTGTTACTGAACTTTTTTCCCCCCATAAGTTACTTAATCATAAGGGCAGGGATTAAATGAGGCAGAGTCACTTGAATTCTACACATGGAACCTTTCAGGGTAAAGGGACTGCTTTTTGGTGTGTTTATAGTCATGGATAGAAACAAGCCTTGAATAGCAGGGGCCAAGTGCTGACAGGGCTCCAAGACAGAAAAAACCAGCTCCCAGAGGAGTCCCTCAGGGGGACACATCTGGAACCTGTAACCCCTCCACCATCTCTGGGTCTGGAAAAGCACTGAGGATTTATTCCAAAGACTCTTTGGTCTGTCAGCCCCCAAGACTGTCCTGGTGGATTCAGGAGATGGGTGGAAGGCCATCTTCACACTCTATTCCCTTTCTGTGACCCTTATCTTGGCCATATCAGCCCCTGAAATGACCAACCACCATGCTTTCAGCTTCTCCCTCCCTCCAACTCATTGTTCCCATCAAGTACATGGTGACCTTTAAGCAATGAACTCTGTTTAAGTCTCTTCAGTGGCCCTTCCTTATCCCCAGGATAAAGTCCCTATCTGAAGCCCTCTGGCAACCAGGGCTGTCTTCCTTTTGGGATGGATCTTTGTACTCCCTGCACCCTGAAGTCAGGTCTTTTCCTTTCTTCCTCCTCCTCCTCTTTTTTTTTTTTTTAATAGTTTATTGTCAAGTTGGTTTCCATATAACACCCAATGCTCATCCCAACAAGTGCCCTCCTCCATGCCCATCACCCCCCTTCCCCTATCCCCCACCCCCATCAGCCCTCAGTTTGTTCTCAGCATTCAAGAGTCTCTCATGGTTTGCCTTCCTCCCTCTCCCCCACATTTCCCCCCTTCTTCTCCCTCATGGTCCTCTGTTAAGTTCCTCCTAATCCTCCTATACGTGCAAACATATGATATTTGTCCTTCTCTGCCTGACTTATTTCGCTCAGCATAACACCCTCAAGGTCCATCCATGTTGCTACACATGGCCAGATTTCATTGTTTCTCATTGCCATGTAGTATTCCATGGTATAGATAAACCACAGCTTCTTGATCCATTCATCCGTTGATGGACACTTAGGCTCTTTCCATGTTTTAGCTATTGTTGAGAGTGCTGCTATGAACAGTGGGGTACATGTGCCCCTAGGCATCAGCACTCCTGTATCCATCCCTTGGGTAAATTCCTAGCAGTGCTGTTGCTGGGTCAGAGGGGAGTTCTGTTGTTAATTTTTTGAGGAACCTCCACAGTTTTCCAGAGGGGCTGCATCAGTTTACATTCCCACCAACAGTGTAGGAGGGTGCCCATTTCTCCACATCCTCGCCAGCATCTAGAGTTCTCTGATTTGCTCATTTTAGCCACTCTGACTGGCATGAGGTGGTATCTCAGCGTGGTTTTGATTTGTATTTCCCTGATGTCCTCCTCCTCTTTTTCATCCTCCTATTACTCACCTCTATACTTGATATATGTGGCTCCCTCAGCTTACAGTGTCCATTCTCATCCTTTTTGCCTTGTGAACTGCTTCCAGTCTGTGGGTGGCATAGTTCCTGATATGTGTCCACCCAACCCTAGTTGTGCTGCCTCCCTGGACGCTTAGCTAGAATATGTTTCCCAGCCCTTTGGAAACTAGCTGGAGCTGATAACTATTTTGGCCGATGAGATGGGGATGGCAGCTTGCCCACACTTTTAGGCTTGGCCTTCAAAGCTTCCTGGATGCCCCTTTACACTCCCTCTCCCTTCCTTCTTCTCCTGGCCCCATGCAGGGGTGGAATAGCTGCCAATGGGAAGAAGCCTGGTCCCCAAAGGCTGTGTGGAGGTGAACATCCCCTCCTACTAATATCAAACCCACACTGAACTGTGTAGCAAGAAGTAACCTTCACTGTGTTAAGCAACTGAGACTTGATTTGCTTATGACAACAGTTAGCCCACCCGGACTGATATGGCACCCCTCCAGAATCATTCCTTGGGTAGGCAGCCCATCCATCCTCTTCCAAACCCTACTTCCTCTTCCCTGTATTTCTCCAGTACCTTGTTCAAACCTTCAACTCACTGCTGTAACCTATGTGTGCATCTGTCTCCTTAACTAGGTTGTAAGCCCCCTTAGGATACTAAATGTGTTTCTTTATCTTGGTATTCTGAGCCGCCAGTTGGTACTTAAACATGTGTTGAATGAATGCACAAATACCTCTCTAAAACGAGCATGTGTGACTCCACCAGGTCCTCCCAAACTGTTCACTACCATAAGGTCAGTGATCACAATTTCTGTGCCCCTTCTGCTGGCATCCCATGCCACACACCCCGATGATGGAAATGCAGTACATGGTTAATCTCCCTCCATTACCAGATGATAATTTTCTACATCAGCAAGCATGACAGAGGCAGGAGCTGTCACTCCTTCTCCTTCACTAAAGCCTTGTGACAGATAATATATCTTGATGTGACATGGGGCTTTTATCTGCCAGTGTTTATGTGGAAGGAAGGGAGGGTTAGGAGCCAAGGGCATCTGTACTGTAGGTGGCTCAGTTTGGGGGCTGAGCACTGGTTATCAGAAGTGGGTCAAAGGGAAATTTAGGATGCTTCATCTCCCCTTTGATCCCTTTGCTGAGCTACTTCCAGCTCCCAGGTGTGTTGATCTGTTTGCAAAGCACCAAATTAAAATTGGCACTTTACTTTACTGGGTGCCTACCCTGGGCGAGGCTGAATGGGCAGATCCACTGGTCAAAGGGTTTTGTGGTTTGAGGCAGGTGACAAGACTTCTCCAAAAACACCACATATGAACTCTTCACTGTGAGGCTGTCCCCCCAGAGATCCTTCCTCCGGGCCTCTGTAATACCGAGGTTCCTGGGATTATCAGAGGCTTGGAAGCAATGACCCTGGAGCACTGCACAATCCTGCATTGTCAGAGACAAACTATATCATGTACCTCACAGTGGACTTGCCAAGACAGGAGAGTGGATGGTCAGTGAGCTAGAATTCCCTATTCCTGGAGCATTCGGGTTGACAACACTGTCCTCTAATTAAGTCCAAAAGGGGCCCTGAACTGAAAGAAATTCTGACGGGTCACGTAATTTATGTTTTCTTTCAAGCAAGACTATTTATTAAACCATTCCAAATGGATGTGCTTCTTTTTAAAAAAAAGATTAAACTTTTATTTTATTTTATTATTTATTTTATATTTTAAGTAGGCTCCATGCCCAGTATGGGGCTTGAACTCATGACTCTGAGAGCAACAGTCATATGTCCTACTGACTGAGTCAGTCAAGCATCATCCAAATGGACAGTTTTTTAAAAAGTTTTCAGAGAGAGAGTGAGAGAGAGGGAGAGGGGGGAGAGAGAGAGAGAGAGAGAGAGAGAGAGAGAGAGAGAGATCTTAAGCAGGCTCAATGCTCAGAGAGGAGCCTGACACGGGGCTCAATCCCACAACTCCGGGATCATGACCTGAGCCAAAATCAAGAGTTGGATATTCAACCAACTGAGCCACCTAGCACTCCCAAGTGGACAGTTTTTGATCTCAGTTAACATTTCTTTTTTTTTTTTTGGCTTGAGTAAGATAATGCTATCACTTCCTGTCATGCTTCAAACATAGTTCTTATAATCATAAAGCTCATCCTTTCTCTCTTTCTTTAAACATCAAACCCATGTCCCTTTATGTTAATATTTAAGATCAATTTTCTCTGCCACTTTCTCCCTTCTGCTGTCCTCTCCTCTCCTGCTTTTCTCTATCTTGCTTTGTACATTTGACTGAAGGTAATAAATGCTGTAAGGAAGGAGATGAAGAGGTTATTCTGGCCTCTGGGGGGTTAGAGGAGCCCTCTTCTGGCTGGAGGAGGAGGATAGTCACCACATTACTGAGGGGAGGGATCATGGTATAAGAAATATATAAGAGTATAAAGGAGTATAGTACAGGGTCAGCAGAACTGGACCCAAGGCTACTACCTGAGGTTAGGTGCAACATACAAGCTATCGGACATGAAGAAGTGAACTTTTCTGAGCCTCAGTTTTCCCATTTATAAAATGGGATATGAATACCCACATAAGATGATCTTGGGGAAGATTAAATGAGATAATCTATGTCTTTCCCTCCTTGCATGCAAGGAAAAGTCAAAAGACGTGTCCCCGTCATGCCCTTAGCCCTGTCCTGCCTCAACCAGGAGGGCCCATAGAGAGCTGACATATGTCCACTATCCAATCTCAGAATCCAAAAAGCACAAGCTGTGGGACAATGACTCCTTCTCAGGGAGAGAATGTGGGAGTGAGGGATCTCACCCCCTTGCTCCATTGATCATCTAGCTTTTTCTTACAGTGGGTCTATAATTCTACCTCTTTCCAGCTGTTCATCTAGACCCACCTTCTTAACCCCTAAATCATTTCTACCCAGACTGCCAATGATGATATATTCCCTGAGGGCCTACCCTGAGTATGGGTAAGATTAGACAAAGGGTATTTGGCCAAGTGGGTAGCGATTTAGAGATATAAACTTTAATATTCTTGATCCGAAGACATGAATTCAATTCAATCTTTTTTGGAGGGGGGTAGCCTATTAATTATAAATCATTGTCCTGGATGCTGAGTGAGAGAGTGAATAAGAAGTTATAAAGCATATTTTCTGCCTCCCAGGAGCTTTCTGTACAACAAGAGGGCTGGGCCATCCCTACTCACACTGGTGAAGCAACGGAGAGGTCAAGAGTGTCTGACAGTGCATGTCCTAAGAGGGAGAGTCTGGGGGGACTGAAGATGTATTCTTGGTACTGAGCTGGTAGGCAGGGTCAGAGCAAGTGACTGAGGTGAGGAGGGAAAGGGTATTTTAGGGAGAGATGCATAAAAGTCCAGAAGCAAGAAAGTAGGCAGGCCGGTTTAGAAAAAAAAAAAAAAGAGTAGTCTAGTTTTGCTGAAGGGGAATAGGGAGTGATACGCTCAAGCTATTGACTGGGATAGATCAGAGGTGCTGGCAATACTAAAAGAAGATGATTAGGCTTTATTTTGCAGCTGTGCAGAGATATTCAAAGCTTTCTATCAGGAGACTGACATGTCAACTCTAGAAATATGAATTTGGCCACATTATGCAGGGTGTGTGGAAGTGGGGCTGGGGGCAGAGCAGCCAGGTGGCTACTACCTGGGGGAAGAGATGTGGAGAGAAAGGGAAGGACAGGGCAAGGGGACTCTCCATGGAGGGGGGCTGATAAGACTTGGCAGCTGACTGAATGGAGGAAGGATCCATTCAGGAGTGGGGAAAGAGGGAGGAAGAAGAAGCCCTTCTGGCCTAGTAGACGAGAGGGTAGGGAAGTTGCTAGAGACAGAAGAAGGCTTGGAAGATGCTGGTTTGGGTTGGGACCCTGGCTGGAAGGCAGAGGATATTCTCCCCCAGGCACTTGAGAAGAAGTGGCCTTCCAGGCTCGGGGGTCCCACTGAAGACTCCTGGCCTTGCTCAGTCCTTTAAGAGCTAACAGCTTCTTTGCTCTGCCCTTGCTGGGTGCATGGTTGGCCAGTGATCCCAGGAACACAGCTCCCACTCATCTCTGGGAAACCACAGCATTGCCTAGCAAGTGCCTGGCTGGGTGTTTGCTGCCAGGGTGCTAGATCTAAAAAGGTGTAAGAAGCCCTCTTCTGGTACATTTCTCAGCTGGTGTTGACTATATTCTTCACTGTAAATGTAACCATTTGTCTTCTTGTTGGGTGTAGCTGATTTTTTAGCAGGAACGCCCCTAAAGACACAGCCCTGTGTATGTTCTTATGCTCCCCCAGCCTGCCTCTTTCTGCTTCATATGTCATCACCACAGAGCCCTGGGCTCTGCAAGAATGCAGCAAGCTTCCTTCTGCCTTGAGTGGGTGCTGTGAACTGGGAGTCTCCCTGAGTGGGTGGGGGTACGGGGTAGGGAAGTGGTGCATACGTGCCTCCAGAGCAGGAACACTTATTAGCTTGTAACTTCACATACCACTTAGGCACCTTTACACTGACCTAAGGCTGGTCATGGGCAGGCCATCAAAGTCTGTCAAATGCTATGTGGCTTTTACTTCTCCATTTGTCCAGAAGCCTACAGCCATCATTCATTGAGAAGACTGTCATGGCTCAAGGTTAGCAAGTTGTACCTCAAACTGCTTTTGCTGAAGAAGTGTATGGCAGCTCACTGAGGTTGCTATGCCCAACTTCTCACTGTATATTCAACACCACCTTCCAGGTAGTTCTTCCACTGCTTCCCAGCCTGTGACAACAGCATCTACAGACTTGCAGGGCCAGACAGCACAGCATCCAGATCATGCTCCAAAGGCAGATGGCTACCTCTGGAAACCCCTGCCTGGGTCAGTATCACACACAATGCTGCATCCGGGGATATCAGTTACCACCAGATCTGGAGAATCCATGAAATAATTGCACTGCAGAGCCCCAGTGTATAGCAACTCCCACTACACAGCATCTTCAGGGTATAGCTCTCTCTCATTTCTTAAGAGCTCTCCACACCGTCCCATGACACTGCAATCCTTCTACCTTGCCACTGTCCTTGCTTACGTGAGTTCCATGCCCACTTGCCTGGCTTCAAATGGCACTTTGTAAGAGTGGAGAATGACTCAGAGCTAGTGGAGAACAGATATGAAAGTACTCTGAAGGCGAGTCATCAATGATGCCACAAGAAAGTCACTTCTGAAGAGACAGCACAAGGAAGCTGGCGGTGGTTGGAGCTTCTCTGTTCTAACAGCCCAGGAAGAGGTGGAAGATATTTTCGCAAAACTTGCTTATGGACACGCACTCAGAAACTCTTGTAAATCACTTGCATTATATGTGCAGTAGTATTTCCAAGCCTGGTGATTTCAGGGAGTAGGGAATTAATTCACAGAGTGAATTAAGTGAAGCTGGCTAAGGACCTCACAGTGTAGCCTAGCAAGCATGCGAAGAGGGGGACACATCCCAAGTGCCATGGGAGCACAGAGGGACGGTTGGGGAGAACCATCTACAAAGCTTCTGTGAGGAGCACAATGGTGTGGCGGAGAGTCCTGAATGGTCAATCAGGGGACCCAGCTCTCCAATAATCAGTTCAAGTGAGCTATTCCCATCTTGGACTCCAGTTTCTTCACCTTATCTTTAAGGCCACGTTCCAACACTAGAGTTTTAGGGCCCTTGTTAGGACCAGCTGGGAGTTAACAGGGGTGGGGGAGTGGGAGTTATCTGGTATCTTCACAGTCCACTGTCATGAGCAGCATGGGATCAGGATGGTTCTCTCACACATGGTAATTAAAGGGTACAAAATAAGGGGCGTCTGGGTGGCTCAGTCGGTTAAACGTCTGACTTCGGCTCAGGTCACGATCTCACGGTTCTGGGTTTGAGCCCCGCGTCGGGCTTTGTGCTGACAGCTAGCTCAGAGCCTAGAGCCTGCTTCAGATTCTGCGTCTCCCTCTCTCTCTGACCCTTCTCTGCTCATGCTGTCTCTCTCTCTCTCAGAAATAAATAAAACATTAAAAAAATTAAAAAAAATAAGAATGGAGTCAAGGAAAAAACAGTTGTTTATGTTTCATCTCATGCAATCTGAGCCAGATGCTTGGTGGGATTCTGTCATAGAAATCTAGACATGTGGTAACCCCTGACCATAAGCTAAGTCCAGGGCAAATACTGACTATGTGGATTAAAATGTAAAAAAAATAAAAAAGTTGAAATAATGGTGCACATGCTCTTGACATGTGTATAATGTAAATCAGTGATATTCAGATTACTGCTCTTGAGCCACATGGGGCCTTTTTGTGGGCAACCTGCTGCTCTCATAAGTCCTCAGATTTCTGTATTTCAATAACACACTATCCCAGACTCTGTGGGGCACGTAGCAGTCACGCGGCTCTATCGGGTAATGATGATTGCAAAAGTGGCTCCCGAGTCACATAACTGAATACCACTGGTGTAAATATTTAATCCTGCTTATCTATGTGGAAATTCAATGTTTCGGTTCCACCGTCTGTCTGTCTTTTATATGCTCATCCACATAAATGTCTGTCTTAGACTGCAAGCTTTAGAGGGCTGGGACTGCATTTAAATTGTCTTAATGATGTGAGACAGAGATTCCCATATGGGTAGATATTTAATAAATGCATTTTTTGATCTTGAGGAGGAAAAAGAAAGAAGAAATTTCTGACTTTATCTCTTTCTCTATGGCTTCTCTCTAATGACTGGCCTTCTATTAGATTTGGCATTGAAGCTAGAAAATGGGCCCGGTCCCTTGGAGCAGCACATCTCTACTGATGACAGTAGATGGGCTCTGTGCAGCAGTGATAGCTTTCTAAGTGATGCCTTCAAAAGGGATGCTCATTGCTGCTTGGAGGGAGAGGGAAGGCCTCCACATTACCCTGGTCTTTACCCAAGAGGAGCAGGGCTTGGATGCCAAGACCCATGTGGCTGTCTGCTTTGGAAGTGACACAGAAGCCACAGAGCACAAGCCTGCCCCCTGCTTGCTTCTCCTCTTTTGGGCCTGGAAATAGCTCTTGAGTGTGATTTTCTCCGCCTAAGGCTGTCTGTAACCAATCACAGAGGTAATGCCTAGTACCGAAATGACTATAGATGGGAATATAATGCAAGGCTGGCCTTTAGGCACTAACCTCCTTAGGACCACATGCAGGCTGGATTACATGAGTCTCCTCTTTTCCCTTTTCTGGAAACCCTTAAATGGCTGACAGTTAGGTCATGCCAACAACAGAGGGTCTGCAAACAATGCTTGATACCGTCTGTGAAGTAGCTAGACTCAAGAGACTCATGAAAGAAGACTCTGATTTGCCCTCAACCTATGACCCTCACCACTGCACCCACTTGCTCTTGCTGAGGCACTGGTGACCTCCACATTGTTAAGCCCAATGATCTGCTTTTGGTGCTCACTTTGCTTGACCTCTGAGCAGCATGGAGCTTCCTTCACTTTTTCTGCTGTATGTCTGGCTGTACCTTTCTAAGTCTCCCTTGGTTGTTCTTCCTCATCATCCCTGTCTCCAAACATCTCTGGGGCCCAGGTTCTTGGAATGTATCTCACTTCTGTCTATACCACACCCTAGTATGGCAGCCAGGCTAATGTTGACTCTGCAAATTATAATTCTGTCCCAGATTTATTCCAGTTGTTCACTCAACATCTCCACGTGGAAGTCTAACAGGCATTTCAAACTGAAAGGTTCATTATGGTTTTCCTGATACTCCTGCACTGACATCTTTTTCTCTCCCCATCTTCCCTTTATCAATAAATGAGGACTCCACTCTTACTACTTTGAGGACAACCACCTTGGGATCTTCCTGGTTTCTCTCTCTCTCAAACATCCCATATCTGATATGTCAGCAAATGCTTCCATTCTAGACTCTTGACTGCATCACATTATGCCACCAGGATAAGACAGCACTATCTCTTGAGGCTGTAGCCTCCTACCTGGCTCCCTGCTTCACCCTTACTCACCTTCATTTCATTCTGCACATGACAGCCAGGGGAATCCTGTTAAATACGTGTAGGTTTTGTCTTTTCTCAGCTTGAAACCACCTGATGCTTCTTCCTGGTTCCCCTCTAGTAAAAGTCCAAATTCTTACGATGATTTTCATGATCTATTCCTTGGTTAACCTTGGGCCTCATCTCTACCAATGTCCCTGTTATTCACTCCTCTCCAGTTACATTAGCCTCCTTTCTGTTCCTATGTCAGCCATCCTTCTGCTTCAAGGCCTTTCCATTGGCTGTTCCCTCTGCCTGGAAAGCTCTTTCCCCAAATATCTGTATGGTTCATTTCCTTACTGCCTTCAGGTCTTTATTCAAATGCTACCTTCTTGGTGAGATATTTCTTGGCCACCTCACCTAGAGTTGCAACCTCTCAACACTTCTGTCTCCCTCTCACTCTTTTATCTTTCTAAACAGTACTTACCACTCTATGACATACTAGTTAATTTATATTACCACTAGAATATAATTTCCATGAGGGCAGGGAGTTTTGACTATTTTGTTCATTGCTATATCCCTAGTGCCTAACTCGGTTCTTGGCACAGAGTTGCCCTTAATTGATGGGTGGACAGATGGAGGGAGGGAAGAATGAATGAACTAGAATATATTTTGTATATAATTTCACTGGCAACATCATTTACTCTAATTACTTAGAGAAATGCTACCCAACTATGCCCTTCCTGTTGTCTTCCCAACCTCTGTTCCTTCTACTTCCTCAGTGGTTTTGCAGATTTTCTTAGAAAAAAATGAGTAATTGGACCCCCTCTAGGTAAGCCCAGCTACCACGGAATGTGCCATTGAACTGTCCCTGTGCTGGAGATAGCTCTGTCTCACAGGTGCCAACCACCAGTGGCATCTTGTAAGTGCTGACAGGGTTTCTGCCCGGAAGTTGCTAGAGCCATTGATGAAGAGTGATATATTTTTTTTTCTCTTAAAAGACTACTTAATTTTTGAGCTGAAAAGAATTGGCAAATACACTAACCTGTAATCTTTTAACAATTTCAAAGGCTGGATGCTACTTTAATTGAAACACACATGTAATTTGTAGCAGCATTTCTCTCCTCCTATTTGTTTGGAAGGGCAAACTATGAAGAAGAGAATATAGTTACTAAGCCATAGACTTGCCTTTTCTGCAGATCTGTTAGATTGCCAATTTCTTAATAATTTAATCACATCAACTCTGCTTTTAATTGGACTTCCCCAATAGACAGTCCTTTGGCTCCGTTTTCTGGCTCCATTCCTAAGTCTCTCACATTCACTTCATTGCAAATGTCTATTTTACTCTCTATATCTTGCTTTTTTGATACTTATTCCCTGCCTCATCCCCCAGAATGGTTCTACCACCATCTCCACAACTGAACGAGCCAGGTTCCTATTCTGTCCTTCCAGGACACGTTGGCTGAGGATGAGAAGCAGATCCAAAAGTCTCCTCCAGCCATGAGAAAAGAGGACAAGGTGAGAAGAACAACAGTCTCCAGTGTCTGATTTCATCCATGTTTGAGCTTATGAAAATTTGGCAGAGACCTTGTCCACTGGGGTAGGCAGTTCAGTATGCTCTTCCCAAAGCTTAGCCAGATTGTAGGTAGATGAGTCTTGTCAATGTGATCTGCTCCAGCAGCAAAGAATACTTCCTACTGGGAAATCCTTGGAACTTATGCCCACTTAATGTGCAAGGCAGGAAGCAGCATACTTCTTCAAGGAAGCTCCTGCTTTAGCCAGAGAACAGGAGAACCAAATGTCTATGTGGATGGCAATTGATTTCTTAGCAACTAGTGTATATTGCACATTTTTAATAACATGGAAAGAAACCCATTAATGTTCATCAACATTAATCATGAGTTAGGTATTCCACCCTGACTCAAGGTGAAGAGAGGAGCCAAGATGTCATTTTCCTGTGTCTTTAAGGTAAGCTTCTTTGTCCCTTACAGGACAACTTATCTATTCACCAAACCATTCAGTCCACTATCTGTTCAGCCACTCCACAGTACCACCAACAGTATAAAATTAGGTGCCAGGTATTTTTTCAGAAAGATCCTCAATGGCATTATGGCTCACTGTTACAGTCCATCAAAGGTGTTGCCTTCGAACTTGCCAAACTACTTAGTAGAGAATAAAGGTCTCTTTAGGTTGTTAATTTATGTTGTTACCAGTCCTTTGTTGTTTATGTGTTTTAATTTTGTATTTTCCCCTTGAGCAGAGTTATTAGAAAGGGAATAGTTGAGAGATGATAGTTAAATCAGCCTCTGAAATGAGGGTGCAGACATTCTGTTCTTTGTTCACATCTTTGACTGTTTTCTTCTCTTTTCCCTGCACCTGCTCCTTCTCCCAGATTCCTGATTAGAACTTAGTTACTAATGAGTAGAAACATAAAGAAATCAACGGGGGAGGAGTTTGAACACAATGGACATAATTAATGCCTGTTCACAAGGAAAAGAAACTAGATTCACATGTTAGACACACACACGTGTGTTAGGATATATGTGTACACACGATTCCTACACCATAGGGATTTAAAAACTCTAATGGGAAGACTGTTATTTAACCCCTGCGCAAAGATACGGAGCCTGGAGGAGGATGTCCATTAAAAAAAATGGTCCACCAAAATCTCAACTGTCTTTTAGACTCAGATTCTAACAGGAATATGAGGTTTCACAGATCAACAGCTATTATTTCCCATCTGCGATTAATTTCTATGAGCAGAAATGATTGCAATCAGTGCTACAAATGTTGCTCCAGGTAGACAAACTATAAGGACAAGCTGGTGGTAGAAGGTTCACTGTTTTGGCCCCTATCTCCTCCCTCTCCCAGAACCCAGCCCAAGACAGGACAGCTGCTCACTGTTTCGGGGCTTCTCTTCATCCATGCCTTCGTCCTCATTCTCAGGGTCGATGTCCTCTGCCTGAGTGATCCAGTCCAGGTAGCCCTTCAGGTCCTCTTCCAGCTGCTGCTTCTCTCGCAGCTTCTGGAAATCTCCCCGAGCCTTGGCCTTCTCTCTCTCTTTGGAAAACTCTCTGGCAAGAGAGAGTGGAGTGGCAGAGCAGGGGAATGCACGGAGGAGGAGGGCCATGTGGGTGGGAAGGAGAGATGGAGATAAGAGGAAACAAAGGGATTAGTTTCTTCTCTTTGCACCAGGAGACCTGCCCACCTGCCCCTGCTTCCTACAGACAGCTTTCTCTCATCCCAGGCTTTGTCTTCACGCTCACATAAACAGAAAGTCACCGAAGCAGACATTCTTGACACAGGCCACCAGAGTACAAAGGAATGGATGAAGTCCATTTCCCTTATTTCCATTTCTCTTACTATTTGCCTTTTAATAGTGACTGTTCTCCAGTGGCCTGGAAACCCTTTTCAAACAGTCACTAAAAACCTCCACAATAGTTATGGACCATGCACTTTCATTCTCCCTTGGAATTGGGTGGCCACTGGAAAATCTTACAAGCATCTCCAGCTGACAAAGGTGTTAGGACCGGTGGTGTGCCGAAGCCCACTCACCCGCACTGGCTCCTGGGAGCCTACCGTGCACTGCTCTTTGCTGCTCTAGCTTCACTGATGTCTCCTTGTGGCTTGAAATTGGCCACGGTGGGAATATTTACACCATGGAAATTGGCAAAATGCTACAAACTAGGGCTTTTTCTCCCCACAAAGAGCGGATTGGTAAATATTTACCAGCACACCACTGACTTAAGGCCCAGGAGATTTAACCTCCTCAAACTCTATTATTATTACTAGAGTTTGTTTTGCCACTTTTAACATGCCTGGAAGGATTTCTAATCTAGAGAAAGTTCTTCCCCACAAGGAGACAAATGAGGACTCCAGACACAAGAAAATGTCCCGGGGGCTGCCCCTTTGGTTAAAAAAGAAATCTATTCAGAATGGAAAAATATATAAAAGCAAGATGATATAAAAGTTAAATGATGCATTCAGTTTAAAGTAATAATGAGTAGAAATTGGAATTGGATTGGGATATGCTGGAAGAAGAGCCTACTGAAAAATTTCTGAGAAAATCGGTATTTCTTTCCTAGTTTCTGATTCTGTTCTTATTTTCTCTCTGACTTCAAATTCACTTTTTGGGCAAGGAAGGGGCTGGCAGCAGAAGGTAATATTCAAGAATGCTAGTTCTCAACTCTTAATGCCTTTTCTTCCAAAATAGGACTATAGGAGCATTTTGTTCTTTGATATTCAGTCTATGGAAAATGGGGCCCTTAGTGATGTATGTTTGTGTGTGTGTGTGAGAGAGAGAGAGAGAGAGAGAGATGTACTGGGCATCTTGGTTAGTTCACAGAGACCTGATTCCTCCTTCTCTTACCAGTAAAGACCTAGTTCAGGCCAGGAGGCTGTAGCAATTACCTTGAAGAAATTTCTTGCACAAACTACACTGAGGAAAGGCAACTTGGAGGGAAGGACACAGCAACAAATCACAGAGGGACAAAAGCTCAGCTCCTGAATCCATTCAGTCCTGTAGAGGTGCCTCTATCACCACTCCCACTATCTATCTAGTATTTGCATTTTGCTTGTGTGGCTTCAGAGAGCACAGATTTTTAGCAATCCCCATTTTTATGGTGAAAATGGGTTAGGACGGGGAGTGGTCTAGGGAATTTTTTAATTGGGAGATGTGGGGGCTCTCAAGCTAATGAGTTTTCTTGAACTGCTGTCTTAATGATGCTCTGCTTTGGATGGAATTTTCTTCTTAAATTTGATTGAAATCCAATTCTAATTGGATTGAACTTGCTCTTTCTCCGGCTTCTTGCCAACTGGCGTGTACCTTCATTTTCTTCCCAGGGAGTTTAACGCCAAGGAAAAGGAGCCAGATTGACAGCTCAAAATGAAGATGGAAGCTTTGCCTTGCTTTGTTCCCTCCCTCCTTTTGCTGTTGGGGATGAGCATGGATAAGTCCCCTATATCTGGGCATACCACTTGGGCTATAAGCTTGTTCTCTGAAGATTACCACCTCATATGGTAGTTCCTTCCCCATGCGAATCCACTCCAATAGCTGTGCTTCCAGGACCCTTCTCTGGATTATCATTCTGCCCTTACACACGTGTATTCTCCATTCCTTTTCTGTGTAGTGGGTGTGGGGTTATAAGGTGACTGAATAGCTGTGGGTTCACTTTAGCTCTTTTGGATTATTTTCCAGAGGGCTCAAGTGATAGTACAAGACAACTACGCATCCTTCTGGAATCAGGAGAATAGGGTTGGGATCAAACTGGAGTAGGGACAATTAATCCAGTCCTATGTTATTGCATTTTCCCCATGGAAGGAAAGCTCACCATTCATACCCCAAGTCTCTGAGGAACTAACATAAACATCCATGAGGTTGTGTTGGGGGTGTGAAGGGAATGGAGAAGGGAATTGGATCTGAAGTCCTGCTGGCTCCCCTTGGCTCCTATAGAGTGAGGGGTATAACTAGGCTTGTGGCTGGATGGAAGGTGAGCCAAAGTTTCTCTCTCCAGACTCCATGCAGAAAGGGATTTTCTGGTTCTTTTTATCTCCTCACCTGGATGCCAGCCATGTGCCTGCTCTGGGGACTGAGCTAATGAAGACGTGAAGCCCCGGCCTGATAGGCTGTGCTGGGCCCAGGGACCAGAGATGGCCAGAAAATCAGTCATAGCCATGGCATTTGTCATAAGGCAGGAGCACAGCTCTTGCCAGCAATGGCCAACGTGAAAAATGAAAACACTGGAGCCAGTGTTCAGTAATGTAAAGCATGCAGAGGGAGATGCATGTGAAAAATCCAATCAATGCAGAAGGCTTGGTGGGGTTCTAGGCCATCTGATGTTCAATATAGTTGATTCTCCTTATTTACAGATTCTATATTTGCGAATTTGTTTACTCGCTAAAATTTATTTGTAACCCCCAAATTGATACTTGTGCACCTTTGTGGTCATATGCAGATATGTGTGCAGCATGGGGTAAAATGAATCACACTCCCAGCCAAGGTTAAGCAAGGCAACACTCTGCCTTCATTTCACCTCTTATCTGTAAACAAGTATACTTTTTATGGTCTCTTTAGTGCCATGTTTTTCATTTCTGCACTTTTTGTTGGTGTTTTTTCTGTTAAAAATAGCCCCCAAAGACAGTGCTGAAGTGCTGTCTAGTGTTCCTTAGTGCAAGAAGGCTGTGATGTGCTTTAAGGAAAAAGTACATGTATTAGATAAATTCCATTCAGGCATCAGTGATAGTGCCATGAGCACAACATTGATGAATCAACAATGTATATTAAATAAGATGCCTTGCAACAGAAACACAAATAAAATAAGGTTGTGTATTGGCTGGTTGACAAAAATCTTGTGACTAGAGAATCACAGGATCCTAGCCCTGTGTTCCTTCTAAGAGTAATGGTTTAGTATTCATTAACTCAGTGTTCATGGTGGCCTCATAAAATGTAACGACACGGAAGATGAAAATGATTATAGATGTTGCTGTCTCTTCTGCTTTCACCCACAAAGAATGCATGTCCTGGTATTTCTCTTGCTTCTTTCTGGGCCTAGACATTGTGTCTTAACTATGTGACATGGGCCAGGTATGCTATCAGGTTGCAAAATGCCTGTCCACCAGCCCTGCTATTTTGGGGAGACATACCCATTTCCCAGTGGGAAAGCGGGCAGGATGGCTCTCCATCTAAGAGATCCTGAGTTCTCTGTCTACTGAAGGCACATGTCTGAAATCCTCTGTTTGCAACAACTTAAAACAAAGAGTGACCAGATTCCAGAGTCCAGCAACTTCTACCTGACTACAACTTAAGTACCATGTCGGGAATCTCACTGTCACTGCTTTAATTTTAGTAGTCTGGAGACAGATATTTCTGGAGAGAAAAGCAAATATTATCCAATTCTTGTCAGTGGTAATACCAGTCTTGTAAGCTTGTGAGGATCAATACATAATGAACACGAAACCATTTTGGAAGAAAAATCCATGAGATATATATTCTTTACACTGACTCCATCTGGCCTCATAAGGAATAAGATGCTCTGCATATGTGAACGTTCTAGATAAAGGATGCCTAACCCTCTGGTGACCAAAATTTCAGAATTTCTATTTTTTACTTTATAGAGTGTCATATTTTCTTCCTTCATGAACAGAACACTCCAAGCACAATTTAACCTTTTTTATTTTGGTGACTGAAGGACATAATTTATGAAGATGAGTTACTGTGTTGGACTGTGAAATAATATCCTCAATTTATGGGTGTAGGGTCTCAGATCCCTGCAGTTCCGAAATGCTCCAAGGCTATAGTTGTAGTGAGTTAGGGGCTCTGTTCTCTCTCAAAGACTGTTAAGATTTGTAGGACTGCCAGCCCCTGTGCTAAACTTAGCCTCCTGAGTGGTGGCCCTGCAGCTTCTTGTTGGGGTTCTTTCTGTTCCCAGTGGCTGTTTCCAGCAGCCAGCCCATGGGTTGATTCTGCTTCCTCTCTGCTCTTCTCATCCCTCCTCACTGCACTTCCTGCTCTTCACCTCTTCACTTCTTGACTCTAATTTAGGAACATGGGATTAGCTGATTAACTGGGTTTGGGGACAGAATAACATGGAGGATAGGGGTAGAGGCTATGGATTCACATTGGCTGGGTTTAACCATGGATCCTCCATTTTTACCTGTAAGAATTGAGGTAGTTTCCTCATCTGAGCCCCAATTTTATTCTCTATAGAATGGAGATATAAATAGCATCTAGTTCATAGGGTTGTTGTGAGCACTCAATGAATTATACACCTACAGCTCCATGCATAGAGCCTGCCATGGAGAATGATGGTTACTGTTCATGTTACCATTGGGACAGTGAATTTTGTGGAGCTCTGAGAGCTTTTTGGACACTTTTGGAAGGCTGACTTAATCAGAAGTCTGACTGATGAATAAGTGAGATTTTTGTTGTATTCTTGTGGTGACTTTTATATTATTGTCCTGCTTGATCAAGATGGTGACTCAAAACTGAAACCACTGTCACCATGTGGTCTGCCAATAAGAGCCTGGTTCCAGGTTTTGTCACTGCATGGACTCAGGGCAGCCCATTCAGAATGGCCATCCCTGTTGACTGATTAGGAGGCCTCCTTAAACTAAGAAGGGGAGATATCTGCCCACAGACACTTCTTTGACTGGGCAGAGGGTGTGCCCAGAGGCCCAGGAAGGTTTGGGAAATGTTCCCTCAGCAATTCTGGAACTGTGAGGAGTAGACTCCGCTCTGGGTCAGGGAGCAGGTGTTGGGGAAGGTATTCTGCAGAGATCAATTTACAGACTCCAGAGTTCAGTTCCAAAGTCTGAAAGCCTTAGTGTTCCTATTCAGAATCAACTCACGTCTGAAGTATTACTATGTGCCAGGTTCTGGGCTAGATATTTTTACACACACTCAATGGGACTGAGTTGGGTCAAGACATGATCTTCAAAACAACTTTTCTCTCATATCGGCAACTGTTGCCATTTGATTCCTCTGCTTTGATACCACTAGGAAGACAGCTTTCTGGGGGGTGGGGCAAGAATGACTGTGAGTAGATGCTCTGCTCAAGGAGGGGCCTTTATGGGCTAGTGCTTATTCTCTACTTTGGATTCCTGGGGAGGATTCCAATTGCTTAGAATTGATCCTTATCTCTGGGGTAAAAAAGTGGAATAACATTTTTTTTTTAAAGGATCAGAGCTCTGGCTTGTGTTACAGCTTAAGTTCATTCAGTGTATATCCCACAGACAGTGATGGGGAGATGGGGTCCAGGCTGTGCCTGAGTGCTGGCACAATGATGTCACACAGGTCACTTACCTCTGGGCTCACTTTCCTTATCTTTAAAAGGTTGATGATTCTATTCAATAATTCCAGTTATGACAGGCACCAAGTAAACAATAATCATTGTCATGACAGCACCATTATTGAGCACTTACTATATGCTGAGTATTTTACACAAATGGTCTCACTCTATCATCACAACAACCTATGAGTTGGTATTATTATCTTCATTTGTTCAGACTGTTTAAAAGAGTGAAGTTGCCCAACATTATGCATCTAACAAGTGCAGAGCTGGGATATCCAAATGTGTCTTGGGTGGGAGTGTTGAAGTTGGATTTTTTAATGCTTTCCTTGGTGATTCACATCACCTGTGTTTACAGGGGCATTTTCTTGTGTTGGAACACAAAAATCAAGATCTTTCCACCTTCCAGGCAGCTAATCAGGGGCATATGCTGTTCTGTTCATTATTTTTATCCTTGATGGAAGACACTACTTTCCTGTGTGGCCTTACCTTGGCAAAAGGCATGGTGTCATCAAAGTCTCTAAAGGCCATCACCATGGCAAGAAGTGAGGGTAGAAGCAGATTCTTTCACCAAATCCCTAAAATTAAACTTGATACTCCTGCAATGCATTAGGCTATGGCAGGAGACAGAAGTAGCTATTCCCAGTTTATATACTTAGTAAAAATTAAATGCAATTTTTCCCATCATGCCTGACTTTGTCCCAGAATTAATGTCCCTGGAGACATAGGAAAGGCTATTTGAAGCAGCTGACCTGTCTTGAGCAGGGCAGAAATAGATTGTCCCCCGCCCCCATGTAGCAAAGGCAGCAGAGTGGGTCACCCACGAGCAGGTCACCAGGAGCATTTAGGTGTTAGGCCTTGGCATGGCTGGCATGGACTTATGAAGAAGAAGGTAGGCTGAAGAAATGCCCTGTGAGTCTCTGTGGTATCAAGGGGGCGATCCCCAGGGTGGCTTGATGCCTCAACCATATGCTATTTCTACCACTTTTTAACTTCATCAGAGGAAAGGCCAATATTAGGCAGACTTTATACTTGTAGCCAAGTAGGTAAATTTAAAGGAAAGTATATTCCAATTCTTCTATTATCAAATAACCTATGGCTTTGAACAGCTAACTGCCCTTTCCATCCAGAAAAGGACATACAAGACATGGACTGCTGTGTCTATGAATTAGAATCAAAGGGAATTTTATTTTGAGTCTGCATTTGCTTATTTATATTCTATTTAAAATGGTTTGTTTATTTATTTATTTATTTATTTATTTATTTATTTATTTATCAACTCTTATTACCCCAGTCCATTCAACACTGAATAAGAGCTATCTGAAATCTTTACTGTTAGCCAGTCCCAAACTGTAATCAGGCAAGTACCTATTTGCAAGGCTGCTGCATGTGTTAACAGCACAGTCTGTGAATCTTCCCTGCAATCCCTGCTTCCAAACCCTTTCGGCTTGAGGGTCTCACCATGCAACTCCTAAGGTAGAAGGAGAAGCATCCTGACTACTTGAATAGCCACCTGAGGGTAGGAGGGTGGTGGGTGAGCTGGCAGGAGACAGGTGAGTCTAGATATCTCCTCATGAAGCCCGAACCAACAGATTAATCCTGGTACATTTGATCCTCTGTCCAGCCAGGCCAAGGACATTCACTTTAAGGCTCCTGAGGTGGCCTTATCCCAGGTTCATCAGAGCCAGAAAAAAGAATAAAGCCAGGAATAGCAGAAAGAGTAAATAAAATAAATAAAATCAAGACCTTTTTCCTTGGTCCTGCTTACCCGCTAAGAACACCGAGAACCAAGTTAAGTACAAAAAATGACCCTATGATGATTAGTGTAACAAAATAGATCCAGGGCCAGTCCCTTCCTACGGCATCATTGACCTGGAAGAATGGAATGATAGTTAGTGAGGCACACTCAGCAGCCGAGCATGGCCAAGTGCCCATCACCGGCTCCTGGACACTGACCCAAGCAGTGCCGGGACTTGGGGATCCTCTAGGTACAAATTGGAGGCCAAATAGCCTGCCCAGCCAATGGGTCAGAATCTGTGGTTGAATAGGGACTGTTTTTCCCCTGGTTTTCCTGGCCTGTTAGGATCCCATCCCTGAGGACCCTGGTGATGGATATAGTGGGACCTGGGACCTTGCTCGGCTGCATTGTAAAGAGTACATAGAAACGGTAAGCTTACCCGCTCAACACACCGAGAACCAGATTTAGAACGAAAAAGGATCCAAAGATGACCAGACTGACAAAATACACCCAGGGTAACTCATAGCCCATAGCGTCCTGCATCTGGAAAGATGAAGAGCAGAATGAGAGCAGGAAAAGAGCAGGAAAGAGAGAGCAGAATGAGTTAAAGTGAGGAGGCAGGCAGGAAGGGTATGGACAGAACTGGAGACAAGTGAGGTTGAACCAGGGTCCATGGTTACCACTGTTACCCTTGATGTTCAAAATGCTTCCCTATGACCCTGACCTGACCTATAAAGGACCTTTGCAGGCTCTGCCTCAAGAGGAGGCTTTTCTGGCTCTTTTGTTTTATTTTCTGGAACAGAAAGCTTCCTTCGATGTTTTCACTTGTCTAAGAAGGTGTGCCACCTAAAAAAATGATTTCTTCAGTGTAGGATAGTTTAGCTCAGTTGAGTTTATGTGGCATTACATCTTCATTGCACCCTGGGGGCACCCTAACCTTGGTGTCAGGAGTGCCTCAGCTCTTACTGATGGAGCCAGAGATCCAGAACCTTCAAGGATGTGAGGAAGGAGAGACCATCCTAAGGGGCTTTCCTGAGCTGGGCCCAGGATTTAGAGGCAAAAGTCCAGTGCTTCACAAGCACTATGGGCCATGGACCAGGAAAGACAGTTATTTTCGTTACATACCCAGAGAACAGTTCTAGTCCTGCAACCATATTTCCTAGATGAAACAGCGTATAGCCTGGAGACTGTGACCACACCTAACAAGGGTCATGGAAACATTCTGAAAGGCTACAAACCCCTGGAGTAGCTGGAGGCAGTCATGTGCTGGAATTGGTTCGCTTGGCTTTGGAGAGCCACTGTGTCTCTTCCCAGTTCCACATTCAGTGATGTCACTATGGTAGCCTGAAGCTGGCCATGGTGGGCAGAAATGTGCAAATGACACAGATCAGTCCCCCCTCCCCTTTGCTCTGAAGAATCGTTGGTTAAACACTTACCAGCATCACTGACTGGAGGGTAGATGTGAACATGACACAAAGTCACAGAGCAGTACTTTTACCAAACAGGAAGTTTATTCTAATTTAGTTTCTCAAATCTATGTCTTTTGATGCTTTCTGGCTAGACCAATCAGGATTTAGTCTTATCTTCCCAAAATGAACTCCAACTTTGTCCTGGTGAAATTACCTTACAGGAATCCAAATTCCTAATATATAAGCTTCCTGAATAATTACCTTAGTGGACCTCAGAGTGTGGCACTCACCTGCTTAGAAATGGACATACTCGGGCTCCTTCCTGAAACTCTGCAGGTGGACTCAACAAGCCATGTTTCAAAAAGCCCTGCAGTGAGTCTAATGATTACTAAAGTTTGAGAACCACTGATTTACACCATTCTCCATAACTCCCAACTTCAAAACTAAGGACACGAAAAGTACTGTCCCTCCTTTGTTGTATGGCAAGGCTCCTGAAAGTGTGGTCTGAAGACCACCAGTGTCAGAATCATCTAGAAGAATTGTTACCATCTTAGATCCCTGGGCCATTCCCCCCAAATCAGGGTACCTCTCAAGTCTGAATGTTAATCACCCAGGTGAATTGAAAGCCAGGTGACACAAATGAGTTACATGTGTGCTGGGATAGTACTGCCCTCAGCCCTCAGGGCTTCTCAGGCTCCAAGAAACCTTATCAATGTGCCTAATCATGCTGGACAAATAGTATGTTCTCTGTGTGCTGTGAGTGAAAAAGATTGAGAAGTACTGAAAGACCTACCTAACTGGACTGGTTTGAAGTGCTGTATTCCTATATGTTCTTTTCAAATCTAATACTATGTATCTGGGGTTATTATATTTTTGTTAGAGGAATCTACCAAATGTAGCCATAGTGGAGAGTTACAAAAATTGTGTTAAGGGTTTGGGGATCATTGGTTTGAACTGAGTCACTCACTCAGCAAAAGAAGAGTTCCCAACATATGTTCCCCAACTGTGTCATAATTTGATTCAACATGAATTTATTGAGCATTCCCAAATACTCTGCTGTTTTTCACATAGTGCTTATCACTTTCTAACTTTATAATTTATTCATTTATTATGTGTGTGTCTTCCATGTGGAATGTAAGCTCCATGAAGACAGGCAGTTCTGGTTTGGTTTGTTCACTGGTGCTGAAAACATTGCCTTGCACATACAAGTACTCAGTAAATGTTGAGTGAATCAATGAACTTTATATGTGCCAGGCACTGTGCTGTATATAGGAAGCCCTTGCTAGTATGGGGGACAGATAAATAAAAGGCAACTACAATGGGAGGTGGTAAATGAAGTTGTAAGAATAAACAGGCAGGGTTATAGAAGCTCAAGGGGATGAGTGGCTGTATGAGTCTTGGAAAAGCAAGCAAGGGCTTGACCAGGCAGGAGTCGGTAAACCTTGCACTATGGGATCACTGAAGGCAGAAGGAGTCCAGGAGCAGGAAGGAAGCCCATAGGCCATGTGATCTTATGACAGGATGGTGCATTTCCTAGGAACTTGGAAATTATTAAAAATAGAGCCCACAGTTGAAAAGCCATCCAGGCTCTGGGATGGAGGCTTTCTCCAGTGGCTGGATACTAAAGTATCCAGCAAAACAGCACCTGTTACAAGAGACAGGGTAGAAAGGTCGGTGTGTATCAGACTCTGCCCTCTTCACAAGGAGCCGGGGATCCTCCTTTAATCAGAGAGTAACCAGCAGAGGAAAGACTAATAGCCACCTTCACTCCCAGGAGGAGAAAAAGAAAATGTCAGCCATACAGGAAGGGTCAGGACTGGTGAAATGAAGTTAGGGAGGGGAAAGACATAGGTACCATAGTGAGCTAGGCAATCACAGGCCACATAATGATTGTAAGGATGGCCATGTGATCCCAGGGTCTGTATGTCACATTTTATTATGGGGAACTGTGAAATAAGCCATTCCCTATTCTTAGCAGTGGTCTCCTTAGAGTCCACATTGGCTCAACAGTATTTCAGTATTTCCTGAGTGCCTACTATGTGTAAGATACTACATTCTGTGTTAGTGAAAGTGGCGGGGTTGAAAACAGCCCTGAGATAGGAGAAAGCATCTGACAGGAGGTATTTATGGAAACTGGATCCAAGGCCTTGAAGCCTTCAGGTGTCCTAGCTTTTCCTCTCAGATTAAGTCCTGCCAATGAAAGTCAGAGTTCCTTCCTATTCTCTATGTTAGCAATGGTGGGCAAGTCAGGAAGCTGACAGAAGCTGTGGATTCACCTGAGAAAAGCACTCATGGTGTTTTGCATACAACCCATGGGTGCATGGACCCCAGGTTTCTGACCAACCAGTTACTCTGTGCTAATCCTAGAAGAGCTTTCCCCAAGAGGGCCTGTTCTGAGTGAGTTCACCTGCTTCACCAAGGATCTCAGACCTCCTCACCTTCCTTAGGACAGTGAGGAACAGGTAGTTCCAGAAGGCAATGGCATGTTTGCTGCAATTCACACTCTCAGAGCTGCCTCTGGAGCCCAGGCATATGGTGAGTGGGAGGGAGGACTAGTTGGCACTGAACCAACCTCCTTGGAATTAAATCTCTCCTGACTGGTTTCTCATACCCCTAAATTTGTGAACACTTAACCTCACAGAAAACACAGTTCCCCAGGCCACATATCTCTCACACGTTAACAAACTCTTGAACCCTGGAAACTTCCTTGGTCCCATCCTTTCCTTTGTGTCCCAAGGGGAGTGACTTTGAGCATCATTAAGGACCTCAAATAGATGGAGCTACAGACCATGTTGCCCACAAATAGCCCATAGAGAGCCTTATGATAATCTTATGACTCATGGATAACCTCATGACCCACAGATATCTCAATGATATCCTCATGACCCATAGATTTCTCACTGATATCCTATAACCTCAGGAGTCATAGATATCCTCATAACAACCTCATAACCCATAGATATCCCACTGATGTCCCTATGATAACCTCATGACCCATAGATATTTTCATGACCTATAGATATCCCATAGAGAGCCAGGACTATATTCAGGAGACTCATGATCTCCACTTATTTTTTGTCCTATGCTTTTGCTTTGGTCTCTCCCTCTTTCAAAGGCTTAAGTTGCAGAATAGCAGGTGAGGGGCAGGAGGTAGGAGGACAGGTGAGGAGATTAACAAGCTTCCAAGGTGTTCCTAAGACCCCATCACTTCCTCAGCAAGCAATGCTCAGCAGCCACCAGCAGGTGATTCTCTGGTCTATGTGGCTCTGGCCTGAGAGGAAAGCACCCCTTTTGTCTTCTCTTTTACTTTCTCTTCTTTATTCTAGGCCACCTACTTTTGGGGGCAGACTGGGTAGAGAGCATACAATGCTGGGTGGCTCTGAAGTAGGGCAATGCCTGGAGTGATGAGATTGATGTCTTAAATCAGCTGGAATGGAGCTATTAAGAAGAGAGAATAAATAAAGACATATTTTAAAAAAATGACCCAGATTGCTGACACCCTTATTTAGAGGTGAAACAGGATGGGTTTTCTCAAACCATTAAAGCTATATGTTTCTTAGGCCTATAACAAAGGAAGCTTTGTGACTTTCATAAGGAAGGCACAAATTTAGGCACCTTGATGTCCACCATAAGCAACCATTGTGGCCTCAAGGCCCAAGGACTATGAGGATGACATCAGGCTTTGCTGAAACACACCCCTTATTAAAATAATTCCCAGAATCCAGAGACACACCAAAGATGATACTGAATGAAAAATACAGAAGAACCTTCTGAAAAGAACATCTAATTCCTTGAGGGCAATTTCAACCTTAGACTTCAAATCCAACATTTATTTTTTCCCAAAAAGAAAAAAAAAATAGGAGAAACAACACCCCTTGGACTCTAGTCTGTCAAGGCTACTCTCAAGCCTAGCTGATTTCCATGAGTTTTCAAGTTGTGCTATTTTCTCCTATCAGGCTTGTATTACAGGCACTGGGGATCTAAAAAGACTGAATAGTTTCAGCAAATGCCAAGGGGGCTGTCACTTATTATCAAACGCAGGAAGTGTAAATTCATAGAAGTCACAGTGCTTTCCACAGAGTATCATTAGAGGAGAGGATGATGGCTGCTATGAATACCAGTGCCCAGAATGAGGGCTCAAAAAATCTGTGACTACTCTTGGCCTTTGACACCTTCCTTGCTGGACATAGGGTTTGCATTCACAGGTCAATGAGCAGCAAGTAAGACAACAGGTACTATTTGACTCCTTTCCACCCCCTGCACCTGCTTATCATTGTACATGGAAAACCCATGAATGCCTCAGGGCACAAGTAAAAGCCTGGATTACATGGAGAAAGACACCAACAGCCTCCTGACATGAAGGCAAGCCAACAAAATTAACTCTTCGATCTATTAAAAAAAATCCCTGAACTCATATGACACCATACATTGACATCCTGGGGAAGTTTACCAGGTGTAAGGAGTAGAGTTGTGGCCCCAGGTATGAACATCTGTGTAGGAGAAGGCTGGCTCATAGCCAAAGGAAAACATGCTTGTTTGTCCTAGGCAGCCACCAGGTGTGGGGTTGAGTTTGGTGCCTGTGACTGCACCTCTAGGTAGCTGGCCTTTCAGACATATTGGGTAAGAACACTTGGGGGCAGCTGAGCTGTTCTGGTGAGAGAAACTAAAACACAGTTCTCTCCAATCTCCCAAAATATTATAAAGCTTGTTTTTCCCAGGAGAGGAACCTCAAACCAGTGAAATTCCACTTTCTCCCTGAAGTGTTCTGTGCCAGTGTGGAGCTCTCTCTGCTCTCCTGAAGTGTACTGTGTTGCTAAGTTATGTTTGTGTGTCCCCTAGCTCTTCAATCAGATCCTAGATTTCTTGGGGGAAGGACATCTCCCCATCTCTCTCCCCAGTCCCTACTCAGTCCTGGGAACATAGTAAATGTTCAATAAGTGTTTGTTAAATGAAATTATTGAATAAGTACTCTTCTAATGCCAGTGAAATGAATAAAATAAAACCAAATAATTAAATAAATAATAGCTTTGAGAGATGCTAATTTTCTCTCTTGATATACTTATAAACCATCAGTTTACTAAATGACATTCTTTATTTAAAGTAGCATGTTCACTAAGTGGGGAACACTTTAACTGAAACAGATTAAAAATTAAGAACTGCAGGGTCTTAAGTAGGAGCTACCACTTTCTCTACTCTTATACCTGTTAAAGAGCCCAGGATGCTGTTTTTAGGTTATTTGAGGATTTTTTTCTCAGCTCTTCATTTAGAATGACTATTAGGTCATCAATAGAGCTCAGCTCCATTTCTTCTTTCTTGATGCCTTCAGAGACTCATTTTCTATATTCTGTAGTGAAAAGATGTACCTTTTTGAAAAAAAGATGGAGTGGGGGAAAAACAGGGTAAAACCTGAATCAACCTGTCTGGATGCAAAAGACCTTTGTCATAAATGAGGGATGCTTCAGCAGCACCAAAAGCAGAGATGAGTGACCATCTTGTGTGTGTGTGTGTGTGTGTGTGTGTGTGTGTGTGTGTGAGAGAGAGAGAGAGAGAGAGAGAGAGTTTAGTAGGAATTATCTTGTCAGAATGTCCAGAAATGTAAGTGAGATGACAAGACAAAGTGTGGAGCTAACAACTGACTTATGAGAGCTTAAAACATTAGAATTTTGTTCCCAAGTTCTCCTGCTGAGCCCAAACTAACCTGGATACTACAGAAGACACTATTTGTGATTCTAAAAAATCTTTTCTTTATATGATTTCTCATTAAGTATTCTTTCTAATCCTATTTGAAGCTCAATTTCTATTTTAAAAAAATCAATGAAACAACTGATCCTGGAGAAACCAATTGCAGGGAGGCAATGGGTGGTATCAGAAGGAAGTGATCCTAGTATTTTGGTGGTAGGGTGGGCTGGTGTGTGAGCCCAGGAAAACCTACTTACTGTGCAGCACAGTATGCAATATTCTTGGGGTCCCTGGATCAGGAGGGCACTGAGTGATCAGAGATCAACAGAATCCTTTTGATGAAGGATTATTCAGGCATCTAGATTGTGAAAGAGCTAGAATTGTGTATTCTTGGGTGATGCCTACTCTACTGCCACTTCCCTTTCCCACAAGTCTTATATGGGACCCTCTCCAGATGTTCTAAACCTTGAGTAAGTGACCATGTTATTCTGTTTCACAAGAGTATGGGGCTATCTCAAGTACAAAGTCAGCACTGAACAGACACTTGATTGATGTTTATGCTACTTAATTGTGATTTGGCCACAATGTGGAAGGGATAATGTTCAGGGTTTCAAATTGACTCTAGTTCTTAGATCATGTCTAAGAATCCTGCAAATCATCTTGATTCAACAGTCTCTTCTATCTTCAGGAAGGCATGTGCTCAAACCATATAAGACAAGTTGTCTTGAATTATATGCAAAAGGTGAGGGGTGTTTGGTTAGGAAAAAAAAAACCAAACAAAATCTGAATGTAGAAACGGAAACCAATGGTAATGCCATACAATATGAGACTATTCCCTTTGTCTTGGTGCTTCACTGCTTCTAAAGAAGGTGATACTTTTTATTTGATCACCTTTCTCCACTATTTTTAAAGAGGGTAGATATCCTCAGAGTAAATGAAGAGGCTTTGGCTTAAGAAGCCATTGCCCAAGGAAACCATACCTTAAACTGAGTTTTGGCTTAGTTTTCAAATCCCCAGTATCTCCTAGCTCTTACCCTATCATTTGCAGACTTGGTATAAGAAATGTTTCAGCAAACCATTCACCTAGTTGGGACCTTGACCCAATGTATGGCCAATAGCTTTAACAGCTGAGGAACTCTTCAAGTATTACAGTTTGATTTTACATTTTTAGTCCACTAACTTTTCAAAATCAAAGCAGTGGGAAAAATAACAGATGTCACAGAAAAAGAAAAATAGACTTGATATTATTCACAGTAGGAAGCAGGTGTCTGCCATTTGCTACTGGTGACCTTCCTGGTTCCTTCCATCCCAAGCTATATCCAGTGATTGAATCAATTGCTTCTTTAGTACTTTAATGGCCAATTCTCTCCCTAGGAATATCTAACTAGGTGTTTGATAGTTCAGAATGAACCTGGATCTGGGGTTTCCATTTATTGCTGTACTTGAAAATCTTGGTTGCTCCTTCCAACACCCTCTAGACTTGTCCCTTGTATGTGAAGGGAAATGCTTTGTTCTGAGTGAAAGACCCTATTTCTCCAATTTCCATGGAACCCATAGCTCTCTAGACTGGCTCAAATCCAGTGGCATCAAAGCAGCACTATGCAGATTGAATAGGTTAGATTTCTAGGGGTTTTCAGACTCCAGCCTAGGCATCAGAATCCCCTGAAAAGCCTTTCCAAAGTGCAGATACTGGGTCCTAACTTTGGAACTTCTAATTCAGTGGTTTGGAGGGAATTAGAAAGCTCCAAGTTTTATAAAACGCATCAAGACTTGGGAGTCTGTAGGTTTAGAGATACAAGCCCAGAGGCAAGGAGGAGGAATGCTGAAGGGGGAGGAAGTAAGAAGGAGAGAGAGGAAGAAGGAGGAAAGGAAGAAATGGCCATAGAAAGGTCAAAGCAATTAGAGAAGTTATCTGAAAGCAGGAGCATTGGGCTGGGAAATGCTTCCATCACGAATACCCAGTATGAAGCTATTTCAGCTTAAGTTGTGTGTGTGCATGTGCATGCCCATGTGTGTGTGCGTATGTATGCACACATACACACATGCACATACACACACAGCATGGCCATTTTGGGAAGGTGCTGGGAAAATCAGAGAGACATGTCCCATGAGCCTGGGATTGTTCCTTCACCTCTGACACTTTTTCCATTCCCAGCCTGAGCTCTATCACATACACCCCAGGGGAGAAAGCACAACACAGCTGCTGAAAATTGGTGGTTGCAGTTGTGTGCTTCTTCTCATTCCCCACTCTGGCTGTCATTATGACAGTATTTCTTTGGGTCACATCTAGCTTGTGGGGTATCAATGACTTATGGTCGGGGAGAGGGAGGGAATGATGAAGGAAGATCACAAAAATACATCAGGGACATCAGCAAAGTAAATTATACCTATTCCCCCAGCCCCACGCCCACCCACCCACTGCCACTCTGCCCTCAATTTGCTGCCATGGAAGGCGTTCCTACAGCAACTTAAGGCATGGGTTTGAAGCTCATGTGATGAGGCTCCAGAGCACAGTTCCATATGATCATATGTTCTATGGCCTACAGCAGAAACTGCCCATGTGCAGAAGAATGTTTCTGTCCTTGGCTAGACAGAGGGATCTACCCAAGGTAGAAGAGCCACTTGGGAATATGATCAGCTTTGCCAAACAAAACAATTTGCCTAAGCATAATACGTTCAATTCCTTCTTTTCCTCTTAGAAATTGTTCAAAACCAGATTTTATTGAGCATGGGTCTCAAAAATGTTTTCCAGTGTTTTGTTTCAATTTGAGGGTGAGATGATTTGACTTTTGTCTTCTTTTCAACGTAGCACAACATAGCAACTCTACCATGGCACAGACTTCAGTTGTACAACCATTATTCAGTTTAGATTTACTGTTTCTCTAGAGTGAACTTTTCAGTCTGAACTGGATGTTATTTACGTCTGAATCCTGTACCTAGGAGCATCCCTGGCATGCAAGGAATGCTCAGTAAATGTTTGCTGGGTACAAAGCTCTCGGGCAAGTTTCTAGTCATCATTTGCAGAGAAGTACACATTTCATGGCAACACTGGGTTTCAGCTAGAACATAAAAACTGGGAAGAGGGTCTTTGAATCAAGAGGACATGGTGCTTATGAAAAAATTAGAAGATACAATGCCCTGTATCACATCTCTGTGTTGTCACAAAACTATTCTGATTTTAGGAAGAAGTCAACACCTCTCTTGGCATCAGTCCTTTTCTATCTGGCAGCTCTGTTCAATGGGAAGTCATTCACTTCCCTCTCTCTCTTCCCTGCGTTAGTGTGTAGACACTATTCCCTAAGTAGGCTCTTAGACTGTTTTCAGCATGGCCAAATAAATTCGACTATTTGCAAAACTCTGGGTGAGATGGTATTTTCAAGACTGGCAACAAGCATTTTTCACCCAAATGCTGGAGAACAACACTGGATTCTGGCAAGTCATTCCTCATGCTCAAGTAGGAGATACTATAAAGAATTATATTTTCTGGAGCTTTTACAAATAATAGACATAACTCTGCCAGAATGGAGACAACCCAAATATGGTGTGTATATTTGCCTGTCCCATAGGCAAAAATCTGGCACTTTCACAGCTTGAAGGTTGGCAAAGTAGTGTTGGCTGCTGGATAATAAAAGGGGCATCTTGAAAGTAAAAGAAGATTTACTGTTGACTGGTTGACACTTCGGAAGTGGTATTTCTAAATATGCATCGCATAACCAGCAGAGTATTTTGTTAGCAGTGAAAATGATGGCAAAGTATTCTAACATGATAAGGTATGATTAACATGAGGAATAGAAATATAATAGCATGCCATAATGCTACACAATTCAATAAAAATGGTTTCTTGTTAGAAGACCAGGCCTGACTTTTCTCTTTAGCCCTTAAAATTAATAATTGTGCTCTTTAGCTCTCTTTTGGGGATGGATGCAAGACAAGGATAAGAACAGAAGGAACTCTACAGTGAGAAGGGGAGTTGAAAAGAATCCTTGTGTCAGGTTTGGCCACCTGATTTACAGAGCATCGGCTGCACGCCAGTGTTTCTCACTATAGTAGGACAGACTGAGAGATGACATTTCTCTTAGGCTGGTGGGCAGACAGAGAGACTCATTAGGGTGCAAATTTCATGCTTTGTTTCTCAGGAAAGACCTGGAAGAAATCAAAGACATTCATCAACTATTCCACCAAGGTGTGTGACCATAAAGTCATGGGGGGAATGGAAAAGGGAGATGTCAAAGAAAGGCTTGCAGCCTTCTGGACTCCTTGCCTCCACCCATCTCAAGCTACGTACCCAGTATAGCACATCTGTCCAGCCCTCCATGGTGATGCACTGGAACACTGTCAACATGGCGAAGGCAAAATTGTCAAAGTTGGTGATGCCGTGCTTGGGCCCGTCCCAGCCGGGCTTGCACACAGTGCCATTCTGGCACTGCCGCCCATGGCCGGTCTCCAGAGCACAAGGGGAAGGATCATCTTCTGCTGGAACATCTTGAATGACCAGGGAAAAAGAGAAGGAAGCAGAGGGGATGGAGAGAGATGGGCAGAGAAAGGAGAGAGAAGTCAGAGAGAAAAGTGATAGGATAAGGTTGATGGGATAGGCAAAACAACTACAACAATAATGCAGAGCAAGTTTTCATTAGATCCCCCACAGACAAATTAAACAACATAAGGAACTAGGTATTCATTTAGGCTGCCATTGAAAGTAGCAGATCAGTACTTTCAACTAATCGTAAGACTGTATTTTAACCTCAGTTATTGATTTCAAAGACAGTAAGGCTATTATTGCACTTTCTGTTGAAACATGTTGACATCATAGTCAAATGGCCAATTAACAAATAATGATGATGCAATTACCCCAAGTGGAAAATATCGTGAAAAATAATATTTTTCTTCTTCTTCTTTTTCCTTCCTTCCTTCCTTCCTTCCTTCCTTCCTTCCTTCCTTCCTTCCTTCCTTCCTTTCGGTAAAATCTCTATGGATACTTCCATTGGAAAGCAGGGTTTGGGTGAGGGCTATATTGATTGGAAGAGTCTTTCACATAATTAGCCAATAAATCCCATTTGATTACATTTTTTTCCATTACATGTTACCTGATGCATTATCATGCATGCAAATAATTTTACAGTGGAAGCCTTATGATGATACAGGTTAAAAAATAAATTCTGACCATAGGTGGAAAGTATCATCCACAGCAGTCTTTATTATAACCCTTGATTCCAAACACAACTGATTCTCTTTTATGCACGTGGAACCTTGCAGCACTGCTTTTTGCTCTCTAGCATTAATACCTTTCAGAAGAGATGAATCATTTTATGACCTCTAATCAGGACAAAGCGGCAGTGCAGTCAGAGTGGCTAAAATGAGCAAATCAGAGGACTCTAGATTCTGGTGAGGATGTGGAGAAATGGGCACCCTCCTACACTGTTGGTGGGAATGTTAACTGGTGCAGCCCCTCCGGGAAACAGTGTGGAGATTCCTCAAAAAATTAACAATAGAACTCCCCTATGACCCAGCAATAGCACTGCTAGGAATTTACCCAAGGGATACAGGAGTGATGATGCATAGGGGCACATGTACGCCAGCGTTCATAGCAGCACTCTCAACAATAGCCAAAACATGGAAAGAGCCTAAATGTCCATCAACGGACGAATGGATCAAGAAGATGTCATTGTCTATACAATGGAATACTACATGGCAATGAGAAAGAATGAAATCTGGCCATGTGTAGCAACCTGGATGGAACTTGAGGGTGTTATGCTGAGTGAAATAAGTCAGGCAGAGAAGGACAGCTACCATATGTTTGCACGTATAGGAGGATTAGGAGGAATTTAACGGAGGACCGTGGGGGAGCAGAAGGGGAAAAATAGTGGGGGAGAGGGAAGGAGGCAAACCATGAGAGACTCTTGAATGCTGAGAACAAACTGAGGGCTGATGGGGGTGGAGGGGAGGGGAAGGGGGGTGATGGGCATGGAGGAGGGCACTTGTTGGGATGGGCACTGGGTGTTATATGGAAACCAACTTGACAATAAACTATTTTAAAAAAAGGACAAGGTGGCAGTGGGTAATAAGGAGAATACTCAGTATGGACAGAGCTTTTTCAGAAAACCATATAACATATCTACTGTGGCTATAGACAGAGCTTGGGCTAATTCCACATGCCAGGAAGAGCTACTAGGAAATTAATAGTTAAGATGTGTCTTATATTTTTGATGTGGGGATCATTGGTAAATTGAAATAAGATTTAGCTGATCTAAGAATTCCCATTATGGTAAAATACTGAGAGTCACAGCCTTAGCTGTGGAAGGTAATAGTTTGGAATTCACAGAAATTTGTGAAATTAAAGACACTGTCTTATGTTTACACAAGGTAACAGTAATAAATAGAATAGACTCCAGTCCTAACAAACAAATGACTGCCTTTAATGACAGTGAAAATATGCCCTGGGATAGAGAATTTACTTGTAGTTCTTCATTTAGAGGTAACAGGTCACCATAGGGTCTTATGCATTAAAACAATTATAAGTGTCTAGTACCTCTATATTGAAGAATATTGGTTGGTTGGCTCTTTCTCAGTTTGTGGCTTCAAATATGAAACTGTTCATTTCCAAGAGGAAGACAGGAAGAGGAATATTAATCCTAACTAAGAGACAGTTCTTACAAAAATGGAGTTGAGCAGTATGGTTGAAAATATATGCTGGAGTGTGTCTTCTTGGCTTTTTTTCTCTTTTCTCTCTTAACAGCTTTATTGAAATACAATTTACATGTCTTACAATTCATCAATGTAAATGTACAGCTCAGTTATTTTTAGTAAATTTATATAGTTGTACAGCCATCACCACAATCCATTTTAAAACATGTCCATCATCCTCCCAAATTCCCGTGTGCCTGTTTGCAGTCAATCCCTGCTCCTATCCTTAGACCCTAGCAACCTGATCTACTTTCTGTCTCTATAGCTTTGTCTCCCTAGAAATTTCATATATATAGAATCATATAATATGTGGCTTTTTGTGCCCATCTTATTTCTTAGCATAATGTTTTTGTGTTCTGTGTTGTTGCACATGTCAATATACTATATTCTTTTTTATTGCCAAGCAGTGCATTTCATTATACATCTATCACCAGCTGATGGACATTTGGATTGTTGCCAGGTTTGGGCTATTGTGAATAGAGCTGCTTCCTGGCTTATTCCTGGCCTGGTGCTTCAGGTTGCATGTGAGTCTTTGTGTGATGACCAAGGTGTAAAGGTCTGCATAACTGGTCACTGAACTGTTTGAGGGAAAGACAGCGTCTACACCATTTCCTGACTCTAGGAAATGGTGGCTCCCAGGAGGGCTCCATTCACGTAAATGAACTCTCCTTAATCTTCTGTGACTTTTGATATTTTGAAATCTTTGTAGATTTGGATGTGAGTTTAAATAACGGGAGGCTATAAAAGGAGGGAAACTAAAAAGTGAACCCCAAACCTAAAGAATACATGAAAAAGTGGGCAAGAAACACCAAAAAAAAAATTGAGAGGCTGGAAAACCAAGAACAAAACAGATCATATATGCTGCTGGGCTCTGACCCATTCTGGTGATGGCTTTCTACCGTGATGTGTTCAGTCACTATAATAGTGTTGGAATGATATAGAAGATGGGAGAAAAAGAGAAGGTGAAAGAACAGAGGGATAACTTGCATTTTGTTTTATTTTCTAATGAATAAAGATGCCGTTAATTCTTGTATTGTGACTGCTCATCTGACAGCCTTCCCTGCATTCTCTATTCCTGAAACAGACAAAAATAAGGAAAAAGTAAAGGTTGCCAAAGTGAGTTCTGAATGTCGTCAAGGAAGAAAAACATTTTGGGGTTTAAAAAAATATATATGTTGAAAGGAAAATGTCATCAGGGGAAGTGATCTCATTAATAAAAAAGAAAGGGATGAGCTTCAGAGAGATTCTCTAAAGGCTCAAGCGCCACTCTGCTATTTTAAATCTATCTTGAACAACAATAAAAAAAGATTTGAGAACAATTAAGAAGCAATGATGATTTGATAAAAATAGGTATCTATAAAAAGCACTAAAGGGAACACTTGAAAAATGTGAACACACACAAATCAGCAGGTCCTTGCAACATGCACTTGAGGGTGGGGGGAAATTGGTTTGAATGTGAAAATGTGTTGGTGTTCTTCTGCAGAATCATGAAGTCTCAGGGAGGAAATGAGGAACGTGAAGTAGGAAACAGAAACAAAGATGTGGGCCCTATGTTTTAAAACAGAAGTGAAGAGAACTGGAAAGTCCAAATTAAGTTTGCGGTAAACGAATGAAAGCAAAGATTAGGAGAGATTTTAGAAATGCAGTTAATACCAACAAGAACATGAAATCCCGGGAGAGGGCCAGTTAGGGGTTCCAAGGAGAAATCACCAAAGACAAAATCAATTACTTTTTTAGGACCCAACTTTAACAAGTGAATACAATGGAAGTGATTTCATTTCTAGGTTTGAGCCAACCAATTCTCTGCCAGTCTCAGGGGTAATTAGTGTGCTTGGGAAAGCTATTCAGAGTAACCTGGCTCAGAGTACCATCAAACAGATGGGACAACCAGAAACAAAAGGTGCCGGCATATGGTGATATATCTGTTGAGGAACTAGGAAGGCACCTTGCAGATGCCTCTGGGATTGGAGAAAAATTGCTTCTTTGGAGACCACATCTACAGGGAACTAGAAGGGCAGCCTAGAGGCTGAATAATGGTTCACCTGGCCAACTCCAGATCTTTCTTTATAGAAAACAGGCTTTAAAATCCAATGTGTCCTAAAATCTACAAGCACATAAAATTCATAGTCTGAGAATAATCTTAAAGTGCAAAAAAGAAGAATTTGATCTAAATTCCATTAAAAATTATGACAAGGGCCCACAACCACTTTTGTATAACCTAAATTTGCAGAAAAATATGGCAATTCAATCCAAAGTCTGAAATTAAAAAAAAAAAATCACTCATTCCAAAGGTGGTACCAAACTCTCCAAAACACATGAAGATTGGCTTCAAAGACTACAGAGGCTTCAAAGACTCTGGTTGCATGGAGTATGTCCAGACTCCCATACATTTTTTTCCTTCTCATTTGTTTTAGTCACTATGTAGGTGGAAGAGGCCCTGATGACTGTGGCATGGTGTTCTTATGGGAGCAATGGAGTAGATCCCTGGATTGTCATCAGATGGCAGATTTAGGAAGGAGGAGCTACATGAGCTCTGAATTGAGGAGTGTTGATTAAAAAGACTTCTGCAGCCATGTGTCCTCAGCCCCTCTTCCCAGCAGGGAGCCTGGTTCCACACAGAGTGAGGTCACCTTCCTGGTGGAGCTGGCATGGCTCCTCTCTCTGGAACACTTCTATTGGTGTCTTTCCTTTGACACCCTGGTTCTCCAGGCTGATGGTCATTTTCACTATGGGACCTAACTTTTCTTCTGACTTGTGAAATGAAGGGAAAACCCACCACTAAATAATCTGATGCATCCTCTGGTAGGAAGCAGATGAGCAGGTGACATCTTAAGTATTTTTCCTGGTCCTGTTTTTTTATTTTTATTTTTTAATTTTTTTTAATCAAGGATAGACAGCAGTATGGTTCTAAACTGGCCACTCCAATTGGTGGGGCCAGTTCTAGTCTTTATCCTAAAAATAGGGAGGCCACTATAAACTTTAGCAGGCTCTTGGTGGCTGTTTTACAGGACTGTGCAGCTGGGGCACAGAGGAGAGCACCCCATACTGTATCTCTTTTGTTTATCATGCCCACTATTTTCTTGCCTGTTGAGGCCACTGAAGGTCTGACAATGATGCCTAGTGACTCCAATGTTCCAGGTTGCTTATTAGCATAGGCCCTTAGAGGATCTTTCCACCAGTGAAAAACATATTTTTGCTGTTTTCCCAGCAGAATGATAGAAACCATGGGCAGTGCTGGGAGCAGTTCCTTAGGCAAGTGGTACAGAGACCTTTGGTTGCAGGGTAGGGTTGCTATCTATGTGACAGAGTTTCATCATTTCACCGTCCTCCACTTGGTATGCTGTTCGTGAGAGCCACACCATAACATATAACCCACTCTTAGGGTGTTTGACACTCAATATCTCTGTGACTGCCTGAAGACTTTGGGTCTAAAGAGTCATCAATCACTTCAATACAGCTGCATAAACTTTAGACATAATACAGTAGCTCTTAAGCGGACTTAGAACGAGCTCTAAAAAAGCCATGCAATTAACATAAATGTATTGGCTCAGGGCTGGCTCCAGACTGAAGTGAACAAAAAGAAGGATTTGAATTCAAGGGGAAAATACTATTCATTGCATTACTTGGTATTCCTTTAAGCAAAGCTCAATTTTAGCTAAAGGCAGGATTTGCTCTAATATTAAAGAGCTTGTTTTTTTTTTTAATATGATAGTTTATTTTATACAATTAAGACCCAAATAATTAGGAAGTTCTCTCTAGAGTGAAAAAATGGTCTCTTAGGGGCGCCTGGGTGGCTTAGTCAGTTAAGCGTCCGACTTTCACTTAGGTCATGATCTCGCGGTTCGTGGGTTGAGCCCCGCGTCGGGCTCTGTGCTGACTGCCAGCTCGGAGCCTGGAGCCTGCTTCAGTCTGTGACTCCCTCTCTCTGACCCTCCCCTGCTCATGCTGTCTCTCTCTCTCTCTCTCTCTTTCCTAGAAATAAATAAAAAATATTTTTAAAAAAATGGTCTCTTAAACAGACTCTTCATCAAAAAAGTGAAAACAATTGTGTAACCCTGTGATTGTAGGTTTACAGTTTTCTTGTTTGTTTGTTTTAGGACTATGGTTATGCAGCAGTGACCTAAAAACTACAAATACCCAGTCAATCCACCCAGTGAAATGGGATCATCCAGATCAGATACTTTATTTTGGTTTCTGAGTATGAATAACCCATTTCACCTTTTGTTGTACAGATTTCTTTCTCTTCACCATCCCAAGGCAAGAGGGGTCACATTTAATTTAATGCCTGGGCTGAACGAGAATTATAAACAGTACAGATGGAAAGAAATGAGGTATCTTTTAAGGCTTCATACAGATGCTACCCTTTCTCCATCAAGATGCCAAAAACTAGAATGAAAGATCATGATATTGGCATAAAAAATCACATAAACTTAACAATGCTAACCCCTTTGAGGGGAAATAGTTTTTCAAAAAGTTTTTATGTTAAGCTGCTTTATATGTCTGTTTAAAGTTTTGTCAATTTCTGTTTACATGTTTTTTTTAAAGGTGCAGCTGAGGTTTTAGTAACCTAAAACAGCAGTGTGTAGCATGTCCCACAGACAAAGATTTTAGTCATATTCAGATAAGTGCTAAATGCTCCAGCATTTCTTGTTAACTATATTGGTTTGTGGAAGGAACACAGAGAAGTCTCAAAAAGGCCCCCTGTAACAGGGAGCTGGGAGGTTCTGCCCATGAATGGAGAAGCACAAAACATTGAGCACAAAGGAGGTAGGATGAGCCCCAGAGAATGGAAAGGACTCAGGGTTGTGATAGAGGCATCTACTAGCTATAGGCAAAACTGCCAGGGCTTTGGATGACAAGTGACACTGAAAGGCCAATGGAGCAGAGATGCACACCATCACCATGTCAGTTCAATTCTTCTTCTTCTTTTTTTTTTAATATTTATCTAATTTTGAGAGAGAGGGAGTGAGAAACAGAGTGCGAGCAGGGGAGGGGCAGACAGAGAGGGAGACACAGAATCTGAAGCAGGCTCCCGGGTCTGAGCAGTCAGCACAGAGCCCAACGTGGGGCTCACCCCACCAACTGCAAGATCACGACCTGAGCTGAAGTCAGATGCTCAACTGACTGGGCCACCTGGGCACCCCGGGTCAGTTCTGATTCTTAAATTAAAATATTTTTAACGTTGACTAGGTTGTTTCTTGAATCACACAGCTCATTTAAACTGTTTAGCAGTGCTGGACGGGAGCTTGCATTAGCTGTCCTAACAGAGATCTATTTTAGTAAAAAGAAAAATTACCAAGAGAAAAACAATACCAATCTCTGCCTCTCACTTAACCATGGAATGAAAAGATGAGCCTTTGAATGGAGGGGGCCTTGCCGAGCACCGCTGGTTATATGGTTGCAGCTCACTCAGCTACAGGGAAAGTAGCAATGAGACAGTGAAGCCTCTTGAGAGCTGGCCTCTCAGCGTCTTCCTTACCTGCTATGCCCTCCTGGTTGTAGCAGGTCTTATGCATCTTCCCCATGAAGAGCTCCAGGCCAATGATAGCATAGATGATGATGACAAACAGCACTAACAGGGCAATATGCAGCAGGGGGACCATGGCCTTGATAATGGAATTCAGAACCACTTGGAGACCTACAATGATAAAGATAGACAGTAACAGTGAGAACATCAGCTTCCACTTACTGAACCAAGTGCTACTCAGATGCCATACTGACATAATCTCATGTAATCTTTTTAGCAATTCTACCAGTGATGTATCACAAGCCCTATTTCTTAGATGAGGAAACTGAGGCTTAAGGTCACATAGTCAGTGAATGACAGAACAGAGATTGATATCTAGGTTGGCCTGACTCCAAATCTTTCTTGGAGGCACATCCAAATGAAAGGACTGGCAGATGCTGTACTTCTAAGGGGAAGAACATGTTGTTTCATCCAGAACTCTCCAATTTTCTAATATCCTGTCTTAGAGACAACCTAGCATCTTTTTGTCCTAGACCACCATCTCATTACAGTGAGAATTAACTTTGACTAGACATAGCCCTGCAAGGACTTGCTTATCTCTCAAGGTGGGATTACGAGATGCTGTGGCTGACCCATGTGCCAGAAAACACAAATCAGCCTGGTTGTCAGGCATCTGGGAGGGGGGGGGGACTTCCTTTGTTGAAACTGATTCATACCCCCAGGTTACACGTAGGTGGTTGTACCTAAGACCCTCTCTGGATTATGTGAGTGGATCTCTCTTCCTGTAGATTTCTGGCCAGGTCACTTTCCCTCAGTGTCCATATCTGGAGAAAACTAGACCCCTCCATTGAAAAACCCCAATGAAGGGAGTTCATGTTGAATGGGTATGTAATTTCTATTTGGGAAGATAAGAAAGTTCTAGGGATAGAAGATAAGACCTTCTCTGGATTATGTGAATGGACCTCTCTTCCTACAGACTTCTGGCCAGGCCACTTTCCTTCAGGGCCCGTATCTGGAGAACATGAAAGCCCTCCATTGAAAAACCCCAATAAAGGGAATTCATGTTGAATGAGTATGTAATTTCCATTTGGGAAGATAAGAAAGTTCTAGAGATGGATGGTGGTGGTGGTTGCACAATGCAAATATACTTAGTGTCACTGAACCATACATGTAAATTGGTTATAACGGCAAAGTTTGATATGTATATATTACCACAATAAAAACTGAAAGTACTCAGATCCTGTCAGGAAAAAAAAAAGTAAATGAAAAATCCTATGTAGCATATCGGTTTTGTCAGTGCATCCCAAAATTCTGTAGGCTTGTACTGTCATCTTATGGGAAGAAGGACCCTCAAACTTATGAGCTCAACGATAAATGACACCGACAATGCTCCCCGTTCAAAAGAGATGTAACAAGTTTTTTTTTTAATGTTTTATTTATTTATAGGAGAAAGAGAGAGACAGAGTGAGCAGGGGAGGGTCAGAGAGAGAGGGGGAGTGACAGACTGAAAGAGGCTCCAGGCTCTGAGCTGGCAGTCAGCACAGAGCCCGACGCGGGGCTCGAACCCACGAACCGCGAGATCATGACCTAAGCGAAAGTCAGACGCTTAACCGACTAAGCCACCCAGGCGCCCCAGATGTTACAAGTTTTTATTTGCAAATCATGGAGAGACAGTTGCAGCCAGTCACCCCCAAACTATACCCAGTCACAAGAAAGCTTTCTGTCAACAGTGAGTACACCAAGTCTTCATGTCCTAGGACAGAAGTGGGGGAAAGGGCAGGTTCTCCTTCCTTACATCTAGGCCAGTTATGCAGAAAATCTTGTGGCCACCTATGACACACATATAATAGGATACCCATCTGTGCATTACACCACATAGAGCACTTTTAGTGTCTCCCTCTGCCTGACCCCCCCAACCATGGACATCTTTCCACTGCTCCATGTATCAGAAGTTTCATCTTTGTATTCAGCAACAGCCCTCCCTCTGCACCAGGTAAACAAAGTCTGGGTCACCCTCTCCCCAGACCCCAAGGCAGCCACAGGTGTTTTGTGATTTGGTGGAGTGATTTTCACAAGGCTAATTAGAGGAATTCTCCCCAGTTATTAAGCCAAGATGGGGAGAGGAAAAAAAATAAAAGAAGAGAAAAGCTGGAATAATTTTACCTGTGAATTAATGAGAGTGCTTTGCAGCCTCCCATTAGAACAAGATGTTTTCAGATCCAAATGATTTCATTAATTAGCAAGTTGTACACACATTAGTGTTAAAGTACGCGAAGCCATGGAGGAAGTTGAAAACTGAAATGCAAAGCAAGTTTCAGAGGTGTCTGCTGGGGCGGGGAGTGCTTGAAGTGCTACTCACTGAAAGGGAGGGAGATGTCCAGGTCCAGCCTACTCAGGCCACTAGCAGGCTTTGCTATTTGGCCTTTAGTGCTACAGCCTTGGGTTGCAAGAAAGTGGTGGGAGACATAGAATGGGAATCTGTCCTCTGTGCTGCAGTCAAGCTGCTGCTCCTAGGATAAAGACCAGAGTCCTTCTTGTGCCCTTCAAGGTGCCCCTATCTACATCTCTGCCCGCTCCCATCCCTTGCCCCTCACTCTCCACACTCCTGTTTTCTTTTAGCCTCAAACATGCCATATGGGCAGACCTCAGAGATATGAGGGCTCAGTTATTCCAGCTCACTGCAATGAAATGGATATTGCAATAAAGTGAGTCAAATGAAGTTTTTGGTTTCTCAGTGCACGTAAAAGTTATGTTTATTCTACACTGTAGTCTATTAGAGTACAATAGTATTATGCCTAAAAAACCAATGTACATGCCTTAATTAAAAATACTTTATTGCTAAAAAATGCTCGCCATTATCTGAGCTTTCAGTGAGTCATAATCACCAGATCACAGATCACTATAACAAACATAATAATAAAAAAGTGTGAAATATTGTGAGAACTACCCAAATGTGACACAGAGACACAGAGTGAGCAACTGCTGCTGGGAAAATGGCTTGACAGACTTGCTTGACACAGGGTTGCCACAAGCCTTCAATTTGTCAAAAATGCAACATATGCCAAGCACAATACAGTAAAGCACAATAAAACAATGTATGCCTGCACTTCTTCTACCACAAGGCTGTGAAGCATGCGCCTGCCTCTCTCAGCCCGGAAGTCTTCTCCACAGTCCCCTCCTACTTTTCCTTCTTTTTTTTTCCTAGAAATTTTATTTTATTTTATTTTGTTTTGTTTTGTTTTGTTTTATTTTATGTTTTTTACAAATAGTTTATTGTCAAGTTGGTTTCCATATAACACCTAGTGCTCATCCCTACAAGTGCCCTCCTCCATGCCCATCCCCCACCCCCACCCCCATCAGTCCTCAGTTTGTTCTCATCATTTAAGAGTCTCTCATGGTTTGCCTCTCTCCCTCTGTTCTCGGCCCAAACATCTCTCTTTCTGGGGATCCTTCCCCAAGCTCCCAGATAGAAGTTCCCTCTCTTATATATTTACTAGGAACCATTTCCCTTCCTTTGGAGCATTAGTCTCAGTTCAGAATTCTATGTTCATTACGTGTTTTTTAAAGCATTTTTATTTGTCTTTCACACTGGGCTGAGTTTTGTGAAGACGGGGACTGCCTGCTCTTTTTGCTGTTTTAACACTGATGCCTAGCTTGGTGTTGAGCACATGGCAGGTACTCAGTAAGTATTTATTGAAGGAGAGATAAACTTTCAATTTAAGTAAATGCTCCTGCTCTTATGGTGCTTTGATGGACTTCGCTGCAATGGAGTGTGCTGTACAGGTAGGGATGTGAACGGATAGCTGAGTTCCAGGGGCCAGCAAATTCAGGTAGAGACTACTGAGTGTGCTACAAAGAGGCCACAAGGAAGTCCCAGTAGCCTGTGAGCTTCTTTTCAGCCATCATGGATGGCTGTTCCCCTGTCCCTATCTCAGCCAGAGGCCGTATCTCCCACCTGAGCACCCAGGCCAGGAAACCAACTGGGGAGGCTCTTCCCTCTAATTGGTTACCGAGTCATACAAGTTTGATTCTGAAGTATCTTTAGACAAGCATAAATTATTTTTGCTATATAAATAATATATAAACAATCATATATTATAGAGAAGGTATCAGAAAAAATAGAAAATCATTGAGAAAAATAGAAAATACTTATCACAGAGAAGCAAAAAGAAGCAGGAAATCAGGTGGAAATAAGATAGAATCCTTATTCCAGCCACTGGTATATATTTTGGACATTTTGATTCATGACTTGTTTTCCCCTTTTCCATCCTCTTACTGTTCTTCATTCAGTTAATGATCTTATGTTCAGTTTTGCCCAATCTTCACACTGTAGTTAGAATGCTCATGTTCAAGCACAGACTGGAACGTGTTGCTTCTTTGATGAAAAGTCCTCTGATGATTCCCTATTAGGTAACACTCAACCTGCAATCTTTCATAGTTTGATCATATCTGATTCCAGTTTACATCTTACATTCCAGGAATATACTGCACTGTCTGAAGTTCTCTGGTTTCATGCCTCCTTACTTCAGCACATGCTGTTCCACCTGCCTAGAATGCCATTCCCTAGAGCCTCATCTGGTCTTCTCACCTTGTATCTCAGCACATAGTAGTGACTCAATGCACACAAAACTAAATCGCTTCTGTGTGCCTTAGAAAACAGAAACCACAATAATGAAGGAATTGGAATTCAATAATCATTGGAAGAAACTGAAGATGTATTGTCAGAAAAAGATAAGACTCATGGAATGGGAAAAGCACAGGCAGGGAGGGTGGTATCAATGATTTTCATAATTTAAATTGCTGTTTTGAGAAAGAGGAGTTGGATGAATTTGATGTAACCACAGGGATGGAACCATGACTAACTAGGAAGTTTCCAGAAAAGATTTAGATTGAACAGAAATGAGAACTATCAAAATGCTGGACCTATCTGAAGATGGAGTGGGATATTTTTTTGTTTGCTTTGTTTTATTTATTTATTTTTTTGAGAGAGAGTGAGAGAGCGGAGAAGAGGGGCAGAGAGAGATTGAGAGAGAGAGAGAGAGAGAGAGAGAGAGAGAGAGAGAGAGAGAGATGGCATGAGCAGGGAAGGGTCAGAGAGAGAGGGAGATACAGAATCTGAAAGTCTCCAGGCTCTGAACTAGCCATCAGCACAGAACCCGACGTGGGGCTTGAACCCAGGAACCATGAGATCATGACCTGAGCCAAAGTCAGACGCTCAACTGACTGAGCCACCCAGGCGCTGAGAGAGAGAGAAAGAGAGAGAGAGAGAGAGAGAGAGAGAGAGAATGAATCTTAAGCAGACTCTTAAGAGACCAATGTGGGACTAGATTCCATGACCGTGGGATCATGACCTGAGCCAAAATCAAGAGTTGGATGTTTAACTGACAGAGCCACCCAGGCACCCCTGGAGTGGGATGTTTTAAGAGATAGTAGGCTCTTCATTGGCAGACATGTGCAAGCATCAACTGAACAAGTTCTTGGAGGAGGTACCTTGTGGGCATTCTCAGGTGAAGAATTGCCCTGGCACACCAAAGCCCCCTATATTCTCATCAAGCTGTTCTGAAGACATTTCTGTGGGTCAGGTACAGCTCTCAACACTCTACTTGGATTATCCCATTTGTTCCTGGCAACAGCCCATGAAGTAGGTACTATTATTAACTGTATTTTACTGATGAGAAAAGTGAGTCCAAGAAAGGTTAAATGGCCTGCCCATAGTTACACGTGTGGGGAGTGGTGATGTGAGGTACAGGACCAGGTAGCCTGGCTCCTGAGCCTGTGGGCTTTGCCACTATGCTAAATGCCTCCCCATAGCACTTAGACTGTGGTTTTCAGCCTTCAAAATCTATGTCTATAAAGCAGTAACACATGCTTGCAACATCTGTGGGAAAGGTGAGGAAGCCTAATCCCTACTTCCAGGAGAGTCCAGATGTTTCTAAGGCCAGTCCAGGAAAGACTTATTAGTTTCTGCATGCTTTTCTTACAGACAGCCTGGGACAGCAGAATGCAGGCTGGTGTATGAAAGGATGGGGCCAGAATTCCTTCTTTCCAGTCCATCTACAGAACTTGGCTCTCAAGGGATACGTGCCTATTATCTCCTTTTTGGAACTGGCTCACAACTGTCCCAGAAACAGTTCCTTCAGCTTGAGTTCTAATTTGGAAAACATATCGACATTTTTCCACCCAAGTGTTCTACTCAGATAAGCCATGTTTATGGCTGATAAGCAATTGCTAGTCCCTTCTTCAGGGCTGGCTGCTCATGCTGGGGGAATCAAATGGACTCTAGGTAAGCCTGCTGATCATAGCAACTGTTGGAAAATTTCCTGTGAGCACGAGATCAGTAAAGGCCTAAAAATATGATGGGTCTATTTTCCTAGCCTCAAATCAGGATACGAGATCTGAAAAATACACTTGTACTTATGGGGACAATAGGAGAGAATTTTGATATGCAAACTATACCAGACAATGTGGAACATACAGTTCCACACAGGGATTAAACATATAATCTAGATCCAGTGTCTGATAATTTGTGGTTCATGTCAGGTGACCTCCTTTTGGTAAAAGGAAAGTCTCCCAAAATGCCTGGCTACTAGACCTCCCAGGGAGATGGGGCTTTGGGAAGCAGCATCATTCAATTCCAAGTTTAAGAAAAGGACAGAGATGGAGCTTAGTTGGCATGCATGGCTTTTCCTTTCTCCCTCTCTGTTGCTGTTAAGCCCTGGGCAAATGCCTGTGTACCTACCTGAAAATTCCAGGGTTGGAAAGGCTTAGAGGATCTGGGGTATATAAATTGTCCTGTTTTTTTTTCTTAAAAGATTAAGAGGAAACATCAATTACTGAAAACAAAATCTGACATGTTTTCTGAAGACAGTGTTGAGATTAGCTTGAAAATGCCCAGGATGACTGAAGTTGGTGCTTCCGCACCTGTTTCAGATGGTCCTCCATGATGGATACACAGCTGAGGACACATCACCCTCTTTTGTTTTATAAAAGAGCATCTCATAGGGTGCCTGGGTGGCTCAGTTGGTTAAGCATCTGACTTTGGCTCAGGTCATAATTTCACGGTTCGTGGGTTCGAGCCCCATATTGGGCTCTGTGTTGACAGCTCAAAGCCTGGAGCCTACTTCAGATTCTGTGTCTCCCTCTCTCTCTCTGTCTCTCCTCTGCTCATGTTCTCTCTCTCTCAAAAATAAATAAAACCTTTATAAAAAATAAAAGAGCATCTCACTAAGCCTTGCTTTGGTGATGGATTGTTCTTCTCAGGGCCCCAAGGGTCACATCAGGAAGGAGTTTGAAAATGATTTTGTGAGCAAGAGCCTGAAGAAGGAAAATGAATATTTACTGGGGCTGAAAGGTAATGTGCATAAGGGTTGTCTTATCAAGTACTAGACCTACAGACTCTGTTCTTTTCATGTAAACCCTATTCCCATATTCCTTCTTTTGAACTCAACTTTTAAGTTGTTCTGGTATAAAATGGGAGGAAAGGGAGAAATAATTAAAGACCCTCAAATTGGAGATCTTTGCTAATGTTAGTTTGATTTAATTATTCAGGTTCCACATTGACTTACAGTTTTTTTTTTTCCCCTTTTTGGTGACTAGTAATGCACACTTCATGTTCCAACTTTTGAGACTCCAATGTTCCAGCCAAGCATTTGGAAAGCAATAAAAATGATCAAGAAATCCTGGTCATAAAAATCGATAAGGAAACAATGCTGAGAATCACTGAACTAGGAGAAAAGAGGTTTGGGTTTAGTGTGGTGGTAGTAGGTCCAAGTTTCTCATAGACAGACTCAAAGTTTGTCAGAACAGGAAGAGGACTTTGGGATCACCTACTTCAATACTTTAATTTTCACTCATTCAAAAGATATTTATTAAGCTATGTTCTATGGGTCACCTGATGTGCTAGGGCTGGGTATACACTGGTAGATAAGAGGTCTGCAGGCACTGCCCTCACAGAGTTTGTAATGGAAGCCAATCATTAATTAAACAATCATACAAGCAATAAACAATTACAAACTTCTTAATAGCTTTAAGGGAAGAGAATAAGGTATTACAAAGATCATCCTTTGGCCTATACGGTAGAGGAAGACTTCTTCAAGAAGAAGAGAAGCTGGCCAGGTGAGTGGGCAGAGGACAGGTCCAGGCAGAGGGGTCTAAGTTCCAGGAGAGAAAGGTTGCCAGGACAGCTGAGGAAAGACCTGTGGCTCTCCTATCTGTCAGCCTCATGGTTTTCCCTTGGCTTTGTTCTCTGCCTCTTAAAAGACATTACTGAAAGATTTGGGAAACCAGCTTACTGCTTCTGTTTGAAGCAGAAATCATTTTCACTTTCAGAGAAAATAATTCAGGAAGCACATGAGAACGGCTCTACTGACAACTTCCTCATTTGTAAAATGGAGGAAATAATCCTCTTCCTAGCCACAGAGAAAGCAGAGGAAGACAGGGAACTGGGCCAAGAGTACTCTATAGGCATACCTTGTTTTGTTGCACTTGGCTTTATTGCACTTTGCAGATACTGTATCTTTTACAAATTGAAGGTCTGGTAACCCTGCATCGAGCAAGTCTGTTGGTACCATTTTCCCAGCAGCATTTTGCCCACTTTGTGTCTCTGTGTCACTTTCTGGTAATATTCACATTTCAAATGTTTTCATTATTATTATATTTTATTATGGTTACCTGTGGTCAGTGATCTTTGATGTATAATTGTAATTGCTTTATGGTGCCATGAACCCAGTTTCTATAAGATGGCAAACTTAATCAATAAATGTTGTGTGCCTGCTCTATTGACTGGACATTTCCCCATCTCTCTTTACCTCCCTGAGACAATATTGAAATTAGGCCAGTTAACCCTATAATAGTCTCTAAGTGATTTTGTGAGAAGAGTCACATGTCTCTCACTTTAAATCATAAGCTAGAAATGATTAAACTTAGTGGGGAAGGCATGTCCAAAACTGACATAGCCTGAAAGCCAGGCCTCTTGTACCAAACAGCCAAGTTGTGAATGTAGAAGAAAAGTTCTTGAAGGAAATTAAAAGTGTTACTCTAGTGAACACACAAATGATAAGAAAGTGAAACAGCATGTTTGCTGATATAAAGAAAGTTCACAGGCCAATAGTGTCCTGGAGAGAAAACCCAACCAGCCACAAAATTCCTTTAAGCCAAAGCCTCATCCAGAGAAAGGCCTTAAGTCTCTTCAGTTCTATGACAGCTGAGAGAAGTCAGGAAGTTGGCTTCAAAGTTTCAAAGGACAGGTTGGCTTTCCTGTTGGGGGCCAATGCAGCTGGGATTTTATGTTAAATCCAATGCTATTTACCAATCTAGAACCCACAAAAATTATGTTAAATATACTCTGTCTCTGCTGTATAAATGGAAGAACAAAGCCTGAATGACATTACAACATGGTTTACTAAATATTTTAAGCCCACTATTGAGACCTACTGCCCAGAAAAAAAGATTCCTTTCAAAATATGACTGCTCACTGATAATGCACCTGGTCACTCACGAGCTCTAATGGAGATGTCCAAAGAGATTAATGTTATTTTCATATCTGCTAACTGAACATCTATTCTGTAACTCATGGATCAAGGAGTAATTGCAACTTTCAAGTCTTACAATTTAAGAAATATGCTTTGTAAAACTATAGCTGCCATTGATAGGGATTCCTCAGATGGATCTGGGCAGAGTAAATTGAAAACCTTCTGGAAATGATTCACCATTCTAGATGCCATTAAGAACATTTGTGATTCATAGGAACAAGTCAAAATATCAACATGAGCAGGGGTTTGGAGGAAGCTGATTCCATCGCTCATGGATGACTTTGAGGGGCTCAAGACTTCAGTGTAGGAAGTAACTAAAGATGTGATGGAAATAGCAAGAGACCTAGAATTAGAAGTGGAGCCTGAAGACGTGACTGAATTGCTGCAATCTCGTGATAAAACAGGAATGGATGAGAAACTGCTTCTTATGGATGAGCAAAGAAAGTGGCTTCTTGAGATGGAATTTACTCTTGGAAAAGATGTGGTGAAGATTGTTGAAATGACAACTAAGGATTTAGAATATTACATAAACTTAGTTGAAAAAGCTGTAGTAGGGTTTGAGAAGACGGACTCCAACAATTCTGATAGAGGTTCTACTATGGGGAAAATGCTGTCAAAGAGTATCACATACTGCAGAGAAATTGTTCATAAAGGAAGAGTCAATCAAACTAGTTTTTAATAAAGGTCTGTACATTGTTTTTTTAGATGTTATGTTGCTGTACACTTAATAGATTACAGTATAGTATACACATAAGTTTTATATGCATTTGGAAATGCATATAAATGCAAAAATTTAATTTGGCTCTCTTTATTGCAGTATTTGCCTTATTGTGGTGGTCTGGACTGAACCTGCAATATCTCTGAGGATGCGCCCATAATGCTCTGATGGCTCTTTTGGAGGCCACCTTCACTACTAAGTTTTTGGCTGACTTGATCTAATTTAAAAGAGAGTTGTGGCACCACATAACATGCAGCCAATACAGGAAGCCTAGATGGAAAGAGATGTCCCCCAACCTCAAACCCAGAAAATGCTCTAAGATGGTTCAGATCCCATTCTTGATGGAGTCAGTGCTTTCCAGTGGAGTTGCTGGTGGTTTTATTGTTGACTTAAGGACCTTGAAGTGTGTCAGGGTGTTCATTAGGATGACATATCCCCATGTCCAAGTCTGAGGGAGGAGTCAGGACTGTCCTCACTGTAGGCCACACCCAGGAGTTTAGAAAACAACTCCTTGATTTAGGCTGGATATCCTCTCCTTGTGGAATGGTGGGTAGAAAAACATACTGATTAGCCAGATGATGCTTAACTGAGAGGCTGGCCCCACCAAAGTGTGTTATGCCTCCTATGTTTTCCAACAAACTTTTAACCAAATTCAAGCAAAATGACAGAGCCACTACATGGTGAGCCAATTCTAAGCTTCCTCACCAACCTCACCTCAGAACTGAATGCTGTCTAAAAGGAATATGTTTCCATTAAAACAGGTGCTCAAGTAGAGTATTGTCCTTACCATGTCCATTGAGCCCCATACTGCTCCTAGACCTCAATCACCTTGGACCTGGGACACAGACTTTGAGGAAGTGTAGATAAAATACCAGCAGCTCCTAGAAGAAGAATCTAGAATGAGGCAACTTTCTTCTTCAGCTACTTCATTTCTCTGTCTGCCCTGGCAGAATTATCAAAGGAGCTCCCCTTCCCTAATGAAGAGAAACTGGTATACCCAAACAGTAGAATGGTCTTCTTCCAAGGGTCAGAAATGCCTTTCTCCAGGCCACCACATGTAACTGTGCATCCCCTACTTGTGAACCTATTGAGCACCTATGAAGTACCTTGCTAATTGATGTGGGAAGTGGGGGAGGAAGGGCAGTGCAGTGCAGTGCAGTGGTTAAAGCACAGGGATCCCTGGAGCCAAATGACCAGGTTGAATCCTGGCTCCACCACTTCTCAGCCAAGTGGCCTTGGACAAGCTATTTGATCTCATCTTAAAGTAAGGATGAGGATAGTAACTACTGCATAGTTGCTGTGCAGATTAAACAAGTTAATTCACATCAAGTACTCAGAACAATGTGTGGCTGATAGTAAATGCCATTATTATTGTAAGCATGTTCAGGGTATCAGTGGAACCCTAATGCAGTGAATGTGCATACAGGTTACCTGTGATCTTGTTAAAATGCAGATTCAGATTCAGGCCATGTGAGGTGGAGCCTGAGTTCTGTATTTCAGACCGGACCTGGGTGAGACCAAAGCTGTTACACCACCAGCACACTTGGGAAGCAAGGTCATAGAGAATGCTGGTTACCCTGGGAAGTCACAGTAATCTCATCTGGCCTTGCTGAAGGCTGAATGCTGCTCTTAAGCAGTTACTGGATTTTCATTAGAGTAGAGTAATCCTTGTCACATTGCCTTTTCAGGTAATTTGTATGATCAGTATTGTGAGAGGTCAACACTGGATGCAGAACATACTAATTGATATCAAGGTCCTATAAGGTTCTTTACTATAATCTTTATTTTTATTTTTCTAAACACATGATCCTGGCAGAGAGTGACACAGGGAGACATACAGCTACACTGGGCTGCTGGGGAGCAGAAGTGATGTATGTCAGTGTCTTCTTCCAGTAACAATAGAAGTTATCTGACAGAGTTATGGAAGGGACTCTGATGATTGTGACCCAATCCTGCAATGTTACAGGAAGGAACAGCTTGGCATCAGTTTTTGCTCTTGACAGTGGGGCCTGTATCATTACTACTCTTACCAAACATCCATAAAGGTTACTGGCCAACCCATGCCTTTGCCCTGGTCATTATTTTCCTTGGATTGTTTGATGCCATTCATTATTCCTTTTTTTTTTAAACTCTCTCCTTCCCTGTCTCTGTGACAGTGTAAAACTATAGTTATTTTACTTCCATAGCTAGTTTTTTGCCTTCCCTTCTCTCCCTCCCTTCTGGACCTCTTCTGTCTGGAGAATATTACAAAGATAAAAAAAATCCACTTGCTTCCCATGAATAGCTGTGAGCCAGATGAAGAGGCAGACATGGAAACTGCTGATTGCAGAGGCAGGTGACAATGTTCCCTAAGAATTATGTCCAAAGAACTATGGAAACATAAAGGAGGGAGAGGAAAGTATATGTGAGCTGTGCCAGTGGGTGAAGCTTCCTTCTGCCTTTTTATTCAGTTAGTCTTCTACCCCTTGTGTGGCTGTCTCTAACTCTCTTTTTCTCAGGAAGTTTGTTCACCTCACTCCCTCCTAAGGCTTTAGTAGTCACTACCATTAGGTGGGCCCAAATCTGCAATTACATTTTCTTTGCCCTCTATTTTGAGTTCAAATCATATTACTCTATAAAGCTATTAGATATTTCTACTGGGTTCCATCTCCTCACACTCAAGAAATCTAAATCTGAACTCAGCCTTCTCCCTAAAGCCAGTCCCCACAAGGCTCAACACTTGGCAGTCACCCTGACTTACTCCTTCAACAACTGCAGATAATTCTTCCCATAGCTTTTGTTATATCCGCTCTTCCCACTGCAGCCACTGCTGTCCTTGCCATCTCCTGCCTGGACTGATACACTGGGCTTCCTGTCTCCAGTTACCTTCAACCCCAACCCATTCTGCAGCAATTGACCCATTATTCATCCTAAAATTGTCCTGCTCAGGAACCTGCAGTGGTTCCATCACAGAGGGTAGACTCTAAACTTGCTTTTACATGATCTGAATTTAGTAGGTGCCTAAAATTTATGTGCAGAAAAAAAATGAAACCAGGTTACAAATATCACAAAAGTAGGTTCCAGCAACAAAAAGGTAGTTACCAGGAATGGGAAGGGGAGCAGTTGGTGGAGATGGACCATCTTGAGAAAAGATGTGATAAGGGAGGATTTAGGGATGTAAAAACTCTGACCTCACCCTCCTCCGTCCTGCTGAGCTTCTGCTCTGTACCCTGTTGATTGGATCCAACTGAACACTGAAAGGCAAGGTAGCCTTTTGCTGTATTCTGTATGATCAGCAACCCCCAGGCCTGAGAGCAGAGTGGAGAAGAGTGGAGAGTAGATATGGTGGTGCAATGGAATAATGTGGGCAGACAGAACAATGAATTTAGGGTACTTGGCTAAGTATTGTTGAGTTTTTGTGTGCCACCATCAATCACCATTCTATTACGAATAATTACCCTATTTGGAAAACTTCTGAGTTTTGCAAGCCAAGAAGTCCTCTCCTAGGGAGGGTGATCAGATAAATGTCCTCTGACTCTAACTCACTAGCCAATCAGAGTTGGTCTTCATTTTCCAAAGTCATATCTGAATGACATTTAAAAATGAATGCTGTTATTGGCAATTCCAGTTGCATCTATCACCACCACCACCATCACCACTACCACCATCATCATCAACAACTTACCAGGTTGCAACTATTGACCTAATGGTTAACTTCTGATTCACATGAAGCAGTTTGGCCTGGCTAGAAATTAGAGGTGTGATAAAGCTCACAGATCATGTTTTGGGCTTTCATTTGACCCATGGAGCAATGAGCACTTTCAATGATTCATAGGCTTAATGGCTTTCAAAAGAAAATAGGTCTAGAACTAGGAAGACAGGTAGTTTTCTCTTGGGTAAGTCTGTCACACTGAAGTTCAAGGGTGCCTGATACATTTTCTTACTGGAAGAGAGTCTTCCTATTAAGGGACCAGAAACTCTTGCCTGGACTGGTTTCCTACAGTCTCAAGTTTTATTATTATTTTTTTACATGTTATTACTAAAATGTCATTATTCATTTAAGATTTCCATTTCTTTTTAATTTTACCTTTACATATTAATAAATTTGTGGATCTCACCAAAGGAGGACTGTTGTCCTCGGAAAAGGCTGGCAAATACTCTGTTGCTTAATAAATTAAAAACTATTAAGTAATTAAAATATCAACCTTCATGTTGAATTAATTTTTTGTATTAGCAATATGGGTTAGAAAGAGAACCTCAGAGAAAAAATAATGTAAAAATCTTGATATTAGAGGAAAATAAATATGGCAAAACTGAGACAAGATGATCCAAAGTGAACAATAATAGTATCAGTTACTGTTTCTCGAGGACTCAGCCTGTGCTGGGCACTGTGCTAAGTGCTTGACATATATCATTTCATTGAATTCTCCAATGATCTTGATAAAGATAAATGAATTGACGCCTAGGCAAGACAGATAACTTGTCCAATGACATACCTGGAGCTGGAATTAAAAGCAAAGCCAACTTTACTTTAAAACCTCAACTGTTAGCTACTATCCAGGCAAGAATGGCAGATATACTGCACTACTTTCTGATCTTGTGCCACGGCAGATGTTGCTATCCATCATGGCCTCTTTCCCTTCTGTCCCAGATGAGGCACTGCAATTCTTTTCAACAGTATCTTTCTCATGACAACTCTCATCCATTGGAAATCATTGGGATCATTATTTGCTACCCTTATATATGCTGCCTCCCTACTGGTGACAAACTGTATCTTTCTGCTACAGGCAGAATAGGAAGCAGACTTCTTTTGGCACTTGCCAATGATATAGATGCACAGGCCTGCACTTTTTCTTTTGTTTTAAACCTTTTTAGAAAAAAATATGAAATATAGCAAACATAATGAAAAGTACAAAAAAGAAAGAGGTCACAGAGTGTAATTTTTTTCTGAGAGAGAGAGAGAATCATAAGCAGGTTCCCAGTGTGGAGCCCACCATGGGCTTGAGCTCATGACTATGAGATCATGACCTGGGCTGAAATCAAGAGTCAGAAATTTAACCAACTGAGCCACTCAGGCACATCTAGAGTATAATTTATCACAAATAAAGACATATAACTATCACTCAGGTCGAGAAATAGACCATCATAAGCTTTACAGAATACCCACTCATGCCCCCAGCTGGCAGTACCCCCTCCTACATCTAGATAACCACTACATTATACTTCAGTGGCATGTTAAAATGTACTCTTTCTTACAAAAAAAAAAATGAGTCTATCAATACATGTAGAAAACAATTTCATAAAATTCAGGATTTATTCTCCAATCTTTTAGATTCTTTTCCTGTATTCCCTATTCTTTTGATTCTCTGTGCTTCATTCTCAATATTTTCTCCTGATCTATCAATAGTTCAATCATTCTGTTTTCAGCTGTGCTAAATATTTTGTAAATACATTTACTGCATGTTTCATGTTTGCTATTGTATTCTCCATTTCTAAAATTTATATGTGTTTTTTTTTTTCATATTTTCTGGTTCTCTGGAAAATAATCAATCTTGTTTTTGATCTTTTTGAATATAGTAAATGCAGTTATTTTCTAGTCTATATCTCACAATTCCAATATCTGGATCCTCTCTGGGCCCATTTCTTTCTTTTTTTTTTTTTTTATTTTACAAATAGTTTATTGTCAAATTGGTTTCCATATAACACCCAGTGCTCATCCCCACAAGTGCCCTCCTCCATGCCCATCTTTGCCCTCCCCCCCACATCCATCAGTCCTCAGTTTGTTTCTCAGCATTCAAGAGTCTCTCATGGTTTGCCTCTCTCCCTTTCCCCCACCATTTCCCCCCTTCTTCTCCCCCATGGTCCTCAGTTAAGTTCCTTCTAATCCTCCTATACGTGCAAACATGTGATATTTGTCCTTCTCTGCCTGACTTATTTCACTCAGCATAACACCCTCAAGGTCCATCCATGTTGCTACACATGGCCAGATTTCATTGTTTCTCATTGCCATGTAGTATTCCATGGTATAGATAAACCACATCTTCTTTATCCATTCTTCCGTTGATGGACACTTAGGCTCTTTCCATGTTTTAGCTATTGTGGAGAGTGCTGCTATGAACATTGGGGTACATATGCTCCTATGCATCAGCATTTCTGTATCCCTTGGGTAAATTCCTAGCAGTGCTATTGCTGGGTCCTAGGGGAGTTCTATTGTTAGTTTCCTGAGGAACCTCCACACTGTTTTCCAGAGGGGCTGCATCTCTGGGCCCATTTCTATTGTCTACAGTATCTAATAATTTTCATTCCTGTTATCTTATCTCTTTGTGTGCCTAGTTATTTTGTATTATGGGTTAGACCTTATTTTTGAAAAATTGTTTTTCAAAATAATTTGAGAACTTTGATGATGTTATCTTTCTCCAGAGAGGATTCATATTTGTTTTTGTCAGGCATTTCTTTTTAAGTTTCAGGAAAGAGATTTAGAGCATGTTGTTCAGCATTTCTTGTTGTCCTCAGCAGGACATTTGACCCAAATTACTTCATGTGCCATTTAAGGAGGTAAAAGTCATCTGTATTTCTTTTCTTTTTTTTTTTTTTTACAAATAGTTTATTATCAAATTAGTTTCCACATAACACCCAGTGCTCATCCCCACAAGTGCCTTCCTCCATGCCCACCCCTCCTCCCCCCCACATCCACCAGTCCTCAGATTTTGTCAGCATTCAAGAGTCTCTCATGGTTTGCCTCTCTCCTTTTCCCCCACCATTTCCGCCCTTCTTCTCCCCTTGGTCCTCTGTTAAGTTCCTCCTAATCCTCCTATACGTGCACACATATGATATTTGTCCTTCTCTTGCCTGACTTATTTCGCTCAGCATAACACCCTCAAGGTCCATCCATGTTGCTACACATGGCCAGATTTCATTGTTTCTCATTGCCATGTAGTATTCCATGGTATAGATAAACGACATCTTCTTGATCCATTCATCTGTTGATGGACACTTAGGCTCTTTCCATGTTTTAGCTATTGTGGAGAGTGCTGCTATGAACATTGGGTACATGTGCTCCTATGCATCAACATTTCTGTATCCCTTGGGTAAATTCCTAGCAGTGCTATTGCTGGGTCATAGGGGAGCTCTATTGTTAATTTTTGAGGAACCTCCACACTGTTTTCCAGAGGGGCTGTACCAGTTTACATTCCCACCAACAGTGTAGGAGGGTGCCCGTTTCTCCACATCCCCGCCAGCATCTCAAGTTCTCTGATTTGCTCATTTTAACCACTCTGACTGGCGTGAGGTGGTATCTCAGTGTGGTTTTGATTTGTATTTCCCTGATGAGGAGCTATGCTGAGCATCGTTTCATGTGACTGTTGGCCATCTGGATGTCCTCTTTGGAGAAGTGTCTGTTCATATCTTCTGCCCATTTCTTCACTGGGCTGTTTGTTTTTCGGGTGTGTAGTTTGGTGAGTTCCTTGTAGATTCTGGATATCAACCCTTTATCTGATATGTCATTTGCAACTATCTTTTCCCATTCCGTTGGTTGCCTATTAATTTTCTGGGTTGTTTCCTTGGCTGTGCAGAAGCTAAGTCATCTGTATTTCTTAAGGAAGAAACTAAGGGAGTCTTCTTATTATAATTTCCTCTACGACCGTCACCCCAGATCCAGGTAATTGGGTCTTTGAATACACAGGCATATTAAAAAGGGTTGGAAAAATCTCTGCTAATCAAAATTTTTTTTTTAAATTTTTATTTATTTCTAGGAGAGAGAGAGAGAGAGACAGCGTGAGCAGGGGAGGGTCAGAGAGAGAGGGAGTCACAGACTGAAACAGGCTCCAGGCTCTGAGCTGGCAGTCAGCACAGAGCCCGACGCGGGGCTCGAACCGATGAACTGCGAGATCATGACCTGAGCGAAAGTTGGACGCCCAACCGACTAAGCCACCCAGGCGCCCTGTCTGCTAATCAAATTCTTAATGCCAGATCCTGGATAGAGCTTTCTGGAGTGAGGTTTCTGTGGACTGGCTGTATTTAGAATGAAATACCTGATAATAAGATTTAACAGTAGGGAGTGATGGTTTGGTTATAGTCACTGTTGTTTTTTACTCTTTCCTTCAGAAATATGTAAAAGGTTCAGAAATTAAAAAATATCTCCATGATTTAGTTGGCAAATGAGATCTACTCACTATAGAGTTATCAAGTTGGATCAGTTACTAATTACTAGTGATGATTATATCTCCTTTTCCAAGAAATACTATTATACCCAGCCAATTCACAGCTTCCTTCCTCAGCTGTTCTTGAGGTAGAGTTTAACAAAGAAACAAGCTTGTTTATTGATACCAACTTATAGTGACTCTACACACTGGAGTCAATCTTTCTACAACACTCAAACAAAATATTCTTAGGATTCTATACTTACTTATTTCCCTTTCTGGCTCAAATAATTAATGAATCAATAGTGGCTTTGGCACTGGTCAAATTTTCTATAGAGGGAAAAATTTGTAAGCATTATGCTTAGTGTTTTGTTTAAAGAGATTTCAGATTTACTGGAAAAATTGCCAGGCTATTTTTTCTTCTGCCTCCAATAGCTGTGTGACTTTGGCAGTTATGTCACATTTTGGGTCTAGGTTTCAACATCTTTTTTTTTTAAATTTTTATTTATTTCTAGGAGAGAGAGAGAGAGAGAGAGACAGCGTGGGCAGGGGAGGGTCAGAGAGAGAGGGAGACACAGACTCTGAAATAGGCTCCAGGCTCTGAGCTGGCAGTCAGCACAGAGCCCGACGCGGGGCTCGAACCCACGAACCGCGAGATCATGACCTAAGTGAAAGTCGGATGCTTAACCGACTAAGCCACCCAGGTGCCCCTAGGTTTCAACATCTTTAAAAGAAGACATTTGATGGGAAGAAATCAGATGTAAAATTTGCTGGATTATTTTTTAAACATCTAAGAAAGACTCTAGTACCTTTCCTTCTTCCAACTACCACGGTGCCTTATATACAACAAGCCCTCAATAAATGTGTGACAAATAAATATATAACTTATAGAATTATATATTACATAAGAAATAATATTATATGTAATTTATATAATGCTTGGGGAATAGTTTATATCTGCTAACATATTAGTCATTAATTTTGAGATTTAAAAATCAAGTATACTTCCATTCCTAGTCATTTTAGAGAAATTAGTAACAGATAAGCTCTTCTACCATAAAGATTTAAAAACTGAGCAAAAATATAAGAAGAAATTACTTTCAGAAAGTGGACATAAAGCAGCACAGGGCTATAATCCCTGAGAGAATTGAAACTCATGATGTAAATACCATAATTCTATGACTGGGAACAATTTTCTCATTGCAGCAGCAAGAGTCACAGTCCAAGCAGACAGACAACTGCAGCCCCACTGCTTTGAGAAAGTAGACATCAGTTCAGAATTTGGGTAGCTCTAGTGGCTGTGATGTGACATCAGAGAGGGGACAGCTAGGTAGCTAAAGGGCCCTAGAAGTTTGTATAGGAGTCCTCTGTGTATCCATGCCTTAAGGCTGGGTCATACATGGCACAGTGAAACCACTGAAGCCTATCAAATAGCAGCTTTTATGGGGTTAAAAGCAGAAAAGAGATACTACATAGGTTAAGCAGTGCTAGGGTAAGAGTAGTGTCAAAGGATGGCCTTCTGGCCCTGAAGAAAACTGAACAAAGCTTCAGGGACTAATGAGATAAAAGATAATATAAAATGGCCTAACAGAAGTGTAATTGGAATCTCAGAAAGAGAAGATTAGTCAATATCTCATTAATACCTGGGCAACTAACTGAGACACCAGAAGGGGTACACCTGAAGTATTTCTTATGTATCCTATAGTAAGACCAGCTCCTGACAAAGCCTAAAAGGAAGCTTTGGCAAGATCTGAAAGGCAAATGAAATTTGGAGGTGGAGAGGGAATTTACAGATAAACGAAACCATAAAAAGAAGCCAAATGGAGATCATATAAATGAAAAGTAACTGAAATGAAAAAGTTATTGAATACATTTAATGAAGATGAAGACAGCAGAGGAAAAAGTGAGTAAACTGGAAGAATAATCAATAGAAAAATTTCAATCTGTGAAACACAGAAGAAAAAAACTGAAGGAAACTGAACAAAGCTTCAGAGAACAAAGCTTCAGAGACCAATGAGTTAATAGATAATATAAAATGGCCTAACCTAATGTAATTGGAATCTCAGAAAGAGAAGATCTATCTATTTATCTTTCTCTCTCTCTATCTATCTATCCATCTTCAAATAAATAATGGCCCCAAATTCCTCAAACTTGATGAAAGCCTTCAACTTATGAATGAATCTAAAAAGTTCAGCAAGCTCCATGCAGGAAAAATATAATGCAAACCACAAGGCACATTGTAGTCAATTGTTAAAAACTAAAAATAGAAAATTTAGAAGCAGTCAAGAAAAAGAAAAAAGAAACATGTACAGGGAGAACCATGATAAGAATATCAATGACTTCTCATCAGAGACAATGGAGGCCAAAGAAAATGGAACAACATCCTTGTAGTTAAGAGAAAAAAAGTGTCAAACAGGAATTCTATACACAGCAAAAATATTCTTCTAAAAGTGGATGAAATAAGAACATTTTCATATAAACAAAAGTGGACATAATTCTGTAGCAGAAGATCTGTATTATATAAATCCTAGGGAATGTCCTTCAAGGTAGAGGAAATCACACCAGAAGGAAAACTTAGATCTATAGAAAGGAATGGAGAGCATTAAAAATGGTAAATAACTGTGTAAATATAAAAGAGTATTTTATTTTTTTATAATCTACTTAAAAGACGACTGTGTCAGTAATATTAACACTGTGGGATGCAGGTTGGGTAAATGAAATTACACTATTATAAAGTTATTACATATGTGATGACATACTTCAATGTATGAATTTTACTCAATATATACTTCATTAAAGTTAACTTTGAAAAAAATGTTTATTTATTTTGAAAGAGAGAGAGAGTAGGGGAGGGGCAGAGAGAGAAGGAGACACAGAATTCCAATAGGCTCCATGCTGCCAGTGTGGGGCCCAACCTGGGGCTCAAACCCACAAACCATGAGATCATGACCTAATTTGAAACCAAGAGTAGGACACTTAACTGACTGAGTCACCTGGGTGCCCCATTAAAGCTAACTTTTAAAAATCAATTGTAGAAATTCCCCTTCCTTTTATAGTCCAAATTGGAGCCCAAGGTAGGTAGAGAGCTGAACCCACAGGAATATTACAGCTAATATTTGCTGAATGCTTATGTGTTGAGCACAGTCTAAATGCTTTACAAGCATTTATTTACTTAATCATCACAATAATTCCATGATATAAATGCAATTTGGAACCCCATCTTATAGATCAGGAAACTGAGGCATATAGCTAATAAGTGGAGGCTCTGGGAATTTGAACCCAGTTAATAGGACTCTACTGTCAATGTCCTCAACTACTCATTGTCATGAATCAGCAAGAGGGAACAAACCAAGAATAACAGGTACATGGGGCTCATATTCTATGCATTGATCATTTCATGGGACACTGACCTCACTATATCTTCATTTTCTCCCCCCTCATTTTTCCTTTTAGCACTTATAAAGCATGGGTCACTTGTAAGTCTAAGTGGCCTTTATTATTATCATTATTTTAAATTAGGTTACAGTCACCTTGCTTCTGGCTGTAATTTCATGTTTGGGGGTTTCCAGAAAAGGACCAGGCACAAAAGAGAATCAATCATGGAACTTCCTGAGTATAAGAAGCTCTCTTCTTCTGTGAGTTACACCACCTGCCACAGTCCTAGGAACAGGATCAGTGCTTAATAAAAATTGTTGACTTACTATAGGACATATTCTTCCACCTCTGGTCTGATTGCTAATATACTGGGGGCTAAAAGAGTGAAGGGATTTGCCATAGATCACGCCCTGTTGATCACTACATCTAGAATTAGTGATTAAAAAAAGAAATTCTTGGGTTACTGCTGTTCTCTACCATTGAAGCACAGGATGATATTGCTTAGAAGAATTTTAGGGTTAATACAGTTTAGCCCTTTCACTTCTCAGATGAGGAAACTGAAGCTCAAAGTTTAAATAATAAAGTCACCTCGCTGGCCAGACTTAGATCCCTGTTTTTTTCACTTGCAGACCCAGAGTCCCTCCCACTTTCTCACAAGTCTCTAGGCATCAATGATACCATCCTTCATCAGCCCATTGTAACCAAAGGGGTTCATGAACCATTAAAACCTAAATAAACCAGTGCTTGGAACTATCAATTGTCCTCAATCTTGCAAGCCACATGGAGCACCCTGATAGGAAAACTGTGCTCTCCTCCAGAGACCTGAGTCCTACAGGGAGTATTCCTGACTTGGAAAATCGTCTGAATCCATCTCTGTTCATTACTCTGGGAGAAGCACTTGGGACTGTATTTGCCTATCTATAAATTAGGGATAATGTCCCTGCCTTCTTGGACCACTGAGCCGATTAATCAACCAATACAGCTCTTGAAGTCTGAAAGCCTTACACTGATGCTGAATATTGCTTTTAGCTCGTAGTAACCCCAACATTTATCACCACTTACATTTTGTTCTTAAATCAAAAAGGGACATTTTCATCACTGAGGGAATGTCTGCTCACTTCAGTAAATATGGGAAGTTATTGTGTGGTGAGATGCATCATTCTTTGCCATTATTATTTTTTGAGCTGCTGTATGTAGAACACCAAATAATAGAGATTTTCCCAGTTTAGTTGGATACTGTTATTGATTTTCATAACTTCTCAGTAAAACTCCATGACAACAGGGACTGGAACTTTTGAACTATGCTCATTATTTAAATTAGCTTGCTTTGCTGCATTTGGGTCATCTTCCTTTTCTTACTACCTGATGCCATGGCTCATCACAATCCATAACATCTCTCTTTAAGAGGTGGATTTAAAAGACTCGTTGCTAGAAACTCATGGGGCTTTAGAGGTAAAACCTCATCCCTGTCCATGGAATATGCATCACTAATCTCACTTTGTAGATAGAGAAACTGAGGCAATGTGTGAAGCAGGGAGCATAAAGCTTGGCAGCAGAGCCAGGACTGTAACTGTGCCCCTGACCTTCTAGTCTGGGGACCCCTTCAGAGGCATCTGGAAGGAAGGGGTCAAGAGTTCCCAAATCAGAGGAGGGGGTGCAGTAGAATCATGCTGGGTGACATGGAAGACTGTGGGCATCAACTCTCAGCTACGTTGAACATGAAAAGTTTTGGGGGACTTGGACAGGATGTGTGGGACTGTATTCTAAATTCTGTTCTGTTTCTGTTAGGCTAAGGCATACCAACACCAGGGAGCTGACTTCTGACCCCTCACAGCAGAGCAGGCCAGCCAACCTCTTTGGAATGTTAAGAGGCCATGCTGTTTACAGCTGTCCTCCAGAGGGTTGGCCCCACCTTAGCAAAGACACGCCAGCAGGTTGCCTGGACCAGGAAAGTGGAGGGGACACTGACATCCCCTCAGGCTCCCTCTTGGGGTGGCTGTGAACACAGGTGTGTGAGGGAGCTCTGTAAGCTCCAAAGACTATACAAACCAGAGGGTTCATCATGGCTCCTGTTAGTCTTCTTACACATGGTGTAGGAGTCCTGTCTGCCTGCCACCAGGTAGCAGTGTGGCCTTGAGAAAGCCGTTTAAAATGACCAGCTGCAGGGGCACCTGGGTGGCTCAGTCAGTTAAGTGTCTGACTTCGGCTCAGGTCATGATCTCACAGTTCGTGGGTTCGAGCCCCGCGTTGGGCTCTGTGCTGACAGCTAGCTCAGAGCCTGGAGCCTGCTTCAGATTCTGTGTCTCCCTCTTTCTCTGACCCTCCCCTGCTCATGCTGTCTCTCTCTCAGAAATAAATAAAGCATTAAAAAAATTTTTTAAAATAAAATGGTCGGCTTCAGTGTTCTCATCTGTAAAATGGAAACTCGGCTGGATCAGATAGCTAATGTTCTTTCTCACTCAGACATTCTGGTTCAGGAATGGCACCATGAGAGGAACACAGGAGAAAGGTTTCCTGCTTTAGTGTAAGAAAAACAAACAAACAAATGAACAAACAAACAGTGGCAGAGGAGGGCCTAGAAGATGCGGCAGAAAGGATTTCTGAATGGGACAGGGAGTGGGACTGGGCACGGGTCCAATGAGAAGTAGAGAGGGATGGACTTCTGTGGGAGCCTCTGCACATGCCCCTGTCCTTGTATGAAGTACAAGTGGTTTAAGTGGTTTCGGTAGTTAAGGTCCCATATTCTGGTTTTAGGTCCCATGACATTTAAGATCCCTTTAGAACAAAAGGGACATAACGATAGAGAGCAAATTAGAAACTGAGGGGAAGAAGAGGGTCAAGTCCAAGGAAATGAAAAGAAAGAGAGAGCAGAGAAGGTGGAGAGGCAAACAGGCCTGCTACTGGCAAGGACTACTCGCTGGTGCAGAAGGGAAGAGAATGGAAGGGGGAAAGAGATGCAGATACCAGGCAGTTCAGGCCTTTAAAGTTAAAGGTAGGACAGAGATCCAGAGAGAACTGACCTGCCCAAGGTCCCTGAGCTACACTTCAGAGGCTGACTTACTTGATTTGCAAGTACCAGCTCTAAGACAGGCTTTCCTTCATAAAGTCTGGAATTTGAAGTGTCCTTAAATCCAGTGAGGCAGCTTTTGCTGGGACTGTCTCTGGTACTTGAGCCCTCCTCCCTCCCTAGCACAGTGCAGGCATCCCCTGGGAACATTGTCCTGGGAGCAGTTATGGTGACTGCAAATTCACTGTGGCCCAACTTACTGAAGAACACATTTCAGGCAGGATGGCATAACTGCTTTTGAACCATCCAAGTGTAAAAACACTCAGAAAAGTTGTTTTTAGCAGCTCTAATATGCCCCCAATGGGTCTGATTAACTGGCAGTGTTTGCTAATCAGTGTGGCCAATTTCACAGTTACTAATCCCCAGGAGGGGAGAACTCATTCTGGGAGAAAAACTGCATTATAGAATGAGTGTGGTTCACCTGGGTTCTTGGGCACTCAGGTGAGTTTTTAACTTGTGCAGCAGGAAGTTTTAAGTCAAGAATTCACTCTATCTATAGCAATAAAAGCAGTGTGTTAAGTGGGTAGGCTGCTCTGGTCTGGCTCTGACCCCAGCTTTGCCACTGGCTAGCTGTGTCCAGGGTGGTTTAATGAACGTCGGTGAAATCAAGATCTGCCATCCATTCGGATACTGTTTGAGGACATTTCCAAGGCACTTTGCTGTGTCTCTGCAGTGCAGTCTCTTGAATGTTTCCAGTGGAGAAGAAAGAGCAGAGTCTGTTTAGAAAACTGCCTTGCTGGCCTGGCATCCAGGGCTCACTGCAGTTTGCTCCGTGCTGGCTCTCCTCACCTGCTTCCTGACCTGGTTCTCACTACTTCCTCCTCTGTGGCTTCCTGGCCCATGCACAGACCCATGTGCTGGCCTGGGTCAGTCTGCACTGGCCACCCAAATGAAGTTTTCACCGCTAATGTCCTTTCATCTCCATCCCTACCTTTTCAACCAAAACCTTAAGGCTCATTTCGATTACTGGCTCCATAACACTTCCCCTGAACTGCCACAGTCCCCAGGAAATGCACTCTGGGGGAGTTTAAAGAATATTTAAAAAAATTTTTTTATAGTTTTTTAATTTATTTTTGAGACAGAAAGAGACAGAACATGAGTGGGGGAGGGGCAGAGAGAGAGGGAGACATAGAATCTGAAACAGGCTCCAGGCTCTGAGCTGTCAGCACAGAGCCCGGTGCTGGGCTCGAACACACGAACCGGAAGATCATGACCTGAGCCGAAGTCAGACGCTTAACCGACTGAGCCACCCAGGCGCCTAAGAATATTTAACTCTTAACTATTATTTGCCATTTATTTATTTGTTTGTTTAAAATTTAAAATGTGTATTTATTTTTGAGAGAGAGAGAGAGAGAGAGAACATGAGCAGTGGAGGGGCAGAGAGAGAGGGGGACACAGAATCTGAAGCAGGCTCCAGGCTCTGTGCTGACAGCAGAGAGCCCGATGTAGGTTTGAACTCACAAACTGCAAGATCATGACCTGAGCTGAATGAAGTCAGATGCTTAATTGACTGAGCCACCCAGGAGGCCCAAATATTCTTTACCTTTTAAAGTACATCTGTTTTGTCTTGATAGTGATTTTGTCATGTACTTATATTTTACATATCTCATGTAATATAATGTGATGTGATATATTATAATGCAACCACTACCATTTAATTGAGCACTTACTATAAGCAAGCACTGTTTAAGTGCTTTGTATGCATTAACTCACTTAGTTTTTCTAACAACGTATGAAATAGGTTCTGCTTTTATTTCCATTTTACAGATGAGGAAGCTAAGGCACAGAGAGGCTTAGTAACTTCCTTAATGTCATAGAGTAAGTCAGTGCAGAAGTCAGGCAGTCTGCTTCCTGCTCAGAACCACTATGTCTTATCTCTCCTGGTGCCTTCCATATGGTATCCAATCAGCAGATATTTGTTGGTTGATTGGTGTTAATTTGTTTTCAGGAAACAGTTCTAATCTGAGCAAGAAAAAATAAGAAGAAAGGTTTCTGACTCCTCTCCATACATGGTCCTTATTGTTCTTTCTCACTTCTCAATTAGGAAGCAAACCTTTGTTTAATAGCTAATTCTTTTGTATTCTGTGTGATTCCAGAAATGACACTTTTAACTGAGAAAGAGCTAATCTTATAAAAATTCATACCATAGGGAAAGTATGTCCCCTAAAATGTCTCTAAAGCATTCAAGTATCTTAACAGATGGGGACAGTATCCTATTTGTCTCTGTGTCTCTAGGGCCTTAGTGCATTTATGCCACTGAAATCTTAAGATCACAGATTATGGGGTGAGAGAGATGATTGTGAGTGTGCAAGTCATATATTAATTTGTTCAACAAAACCTACTGAGTGCACACTTGGTATAAGATTTTGCTAGCTGTTACAGCAGATGCAGAAATGATTCCAATGCTAAGTTCATTCTCAAAGAGACTGAAATGCAGAAGAAAAGATGTTCAAAGAAATTATGGTATGGAACAAATATTAGATAGTGCTCTCCTCCCGCCTCAGAAAGGATGTGAGAAACGGGCACCCTCCTACACTGTTGGTGGGAATGTAAACTGGTGCAGCCCCTCTGGAAAACAGTGTGGAGGTTCCTCAAAAAATTAACACTAGAACTCCCCTATGACCCAGCAATAGCACTGCTAGGAATTTACCCAAGGGATACAGAAATGCTGATGCATAGGAGCACATGTACCCCAATGTTCATAGCAGCACTTTCCACAATAGCCAAAACATGGAAAGAGCCTAAGTGTCCATCAACGGACGAATGGATCAAGAAGATGTGGTTTATCTATACGATGGAATACTACATGGCAATTAGAAAGAATGAAATCTGGCCATGTGTAGCAACATGGATGAACCTTGATGGTGTTATGCTGAGCCAAATAAGTCAGGCAGAGAAGGACAGATTCCATATGTTTACACGTATAGGAGGATTAGGAGGAACTTAACCGAGGACCATGGGGGAGAAGAAGGGGAAAAATAGTGGGGGAGAGGGAGGGAGGCAAACCATGAGAGACTCTTGAATGCTGAGAACAACCTGAGGGCAGATGGGGTGGGGGGGAGGGGTGGGGGGTGATGGGCATGGAGAAGGGCACTTATGGGGATGAGCACTGGGTGTTATAAGGAAACCAACTTGACAATAAAGTACTTAAAAAAAGATTTCAGTGGCATTTAATATAACTTAAATTTAAATTTAACATGGACACTTAAAAAATAATAACAACTTTTGGGGCTTAGAGTTACATATTCCACAAACTGTCCAACTTACCTGTTATAAGAAATAACACATTATCTATGTATCACCTATGGGTCCACATACCACACAGCTCTTATGAGGATCAAATATGATAGAAGAATAAACACCATTTGGAAATGCTAAAGAAGGCTCACAAATGGGAGGTCATTTAGCATTAGCATCATTTAAGGAGCCTGTTCTTATTAACTGCTGTGTGTAGCACTGCCACTCAACTGTGAGGCATCTGCACAATGATAGCCATTTATTCTGCAAAGACTTACCTGGCACTGTAGATGCTGATGATACAACAGTGAACAAAACAAATAGAAATTGTCCTCATTGAACTTACATTCTCATGAGGCAAGGGGTAGTAAGTAAATAGTGAGACATATGGTGACAAGTGATGTGGGAAAAATAAAGCAGGGGAGGGTCACAGGAAATGTAAGGGTTGCTAACATGGGTAGGGAGAGCAGACCTCTTGGGTAAGATGACATTTCTGCAGAGACTGGAGGTGGTAAGCAGGCCAGCCCAGTGGAGGGCCACGTAAAGGGCATTCTGGAAACAAGGAATGGCAAACCTGAAGGCCCCATAATGGTAGTGGGTTTGGAATGTTGGAGGCATGGCAAGTAGGTCACTGAGGGTGGCAGGGAGGGACAGAAGGAAAGGTTGGAGGGAGATGAGATGAGAGGGGAAAGGAGTGAGATCATGTAGGGCCCTATGGGACCCTGGCTCTCAGTAAGTTAGGGGAGACTTGGAGGGTTCTGAGCAAAGTGGTGACTCTTTTTTTTTTTTTTTTTACAAGGACTTGTATTTTATGAGGATGCTGTTGGCTATTGTGCTGAGACTAAGCTGTGGCAAAGGGCAGAGGTAGAAACAGAGAATCCAGTTAAAAAGCTGTTATAATAATCCAGCTGAGAGGTGTCAGCTGCTGTCATTGGAAGTGGTAAGAAACAGTGAGTTTCTTGAGGCCATGGCCGCTAGGATTTCCTGAGGGACTGGATACAGTCCTGAGAGAAAGAAATAAGTCCAAGATTTTTGGCCTGAGTAACTGGAAGGATGAGGTTGACATTTACCAAGACAGGAAAGACTGGGACAATTGGAAGTTCTGTTATGGATGTGGTAAGTTTGAGATGCTTACACATCCAATTAAAGGAATGGGGTGAGCAGGTAGGTATATAAATTTGGACTTTAGAGGATAAGTCTGAGTTGGTGACATACAGTTATTAGAAGACATATAAGTGATATTTAATGCCATGAGACTGGACATGAAATCAGCAAGTGACTCTGATAAGGAAAAGCAAATGAATTGAGGCAGAACAGTGTCCCAGTAGCCAAATGATGACAAGGGAGGATCAGCTGTATCCAATGCTGTGGCTAGATCAAGTACAATGGCACCAGAGGACTGACCATGTTATTCAGTAATGTGGAAATCACTAGTGGTCTTAACAAGAGATGTTTTACTGCAGAATGGAGGAGAAAGTCTGACTGGTGTGGATCTAAGAGAGAACAAGAAGACAAGAACTGGAGACAAAGACAGAGGCAGCTCCTTGGAGGAGTTCCGCTAAAGTATAAATGAAGACACCCAAAAGTTCTAAGAAATGGAAGGAGGTATTTGTCTAGGTTTGTAGTGGTAGGAGATATTGCTGACATTTTCCTGGATGAAATCAACCAAACTAGCACAGGCACTTATTCACCTTGGTCTATATACTTTATTATTTAAAAGTCACATAGCTACTTTTTAAAAATTATTTTTGAAAGCAAGAGCAAGAGAGAGCATGAGCAGGGAAGGAGCAGAGAGAGAGGGCGACACAGAATCTGAAGCAGGCTCCAGGCTCTGAGCTGTCAGCATAGAGCCCTATGCGGGGCCCAAACCCACCAACCATGATCTGAGCTGAGGTCGGACACTTAACCGACTGAGCCACCCAGGTGCCCCCACATAGTTACTTTTCCAGTGAGAAAGGGTAACAGGCTGGATTAGCCCTTTCTTTAAGCTCCAAAAAGAGCTACTTTCTTTTTATTGGTGACCCATGGAAAACAAGACACAGGTGTTAGCCCTATGCATAAGCATGAAGCCACCTGCAAGCCTGCCCACAACAGCAAAACCATCTCAGTGTGATCATCTTTAATGATAAAGATATCTTACTGGATTACCTAGCAGGTAGGCCTTATATTTGAAGTAACATATCATGTCCACTTCTTTTTGTTGACAGAATTCCAAGGAATGTTACCTCTATCTGACCACTACAATACAGTTCTACCATGATTTAAACGCATATGGAGGGGCGCCTGAGTGGCTTAGTTGGTTGGGTGTCTAACTTTGGCTCAGGTCATGACCTCACGGTTTGTGGGTTCGAGCCCCATGTTGGGCTCTGTGCTGACAGCTCAGAGCCTGGGTCCTGCTTCAGATTCTGTGTCTCCCTCTCTATCTGCCCCCTACCCCCACTCACACTGTCTCTGTTTTTCTCAAAAATAAATAAACCTTTTTAAAAAAATAAATGCATATGGTGATGGGACACCTTCTTTAGGAAGTTTCTTCTATAATGGAATCTAGCTACTGTATCTAATCTAATTTTCCTTTTTAATGCCCTGAATGTATGAGTGACTCTCAACCATATGCATCTTGAATTAAGAACTTTTGTACTAGAGCAATTATTGTAACTATTTCTGTAAATAACAGTCTCTTCAATCTCTTTGTGTTAGATTATACTATTTGTTCACAATTATTCACCCAAGCTTCTCTCTAGGTACAGTGTACTTCTGTGTCACATTATCTTTGGGACAAAGATAGCACTGTAACTTGCTTTGGTCCCTGGAAAGTGAGCAGCCATGATCTAAACTATATTTGAGCAAAAGCCTAAAATACGTTTCATGGTTTAGCTAACTGCCCCCTTTGTGAGCATCTGTCCCCCTATGCCATGAGAATAACATGGCCTACCTGCTGGATGCTTCTTCAACCCGGGCTCTGGAATGAAGCAGCATACAGAACCTGGTCAAGCCCAGAGCCCAGATGAGCCCAGAAAAGCTCCAGCTGGCCAACATCTTCATGTAACATGGCCAGGTATAAATGTTTCTGGTTTTAAGTCACTGAGAATTTGGGATTGTTTGTTCCTATAGCAAAAGCTGACTGATAGACTCTTATAGATTGTCAAATTTCTCAAGTGAAAGGACTGTATTTATTCTCCATCATATGTCCTCATACCAAGAACAATGCTCTGAAATTGTGGGCTCCTAACAAGTGCATACATAAGAGGGTAAGATTTGTTATGTCCACTGTAGCTTGGTTGGAAGTTTGGAATCAGTTCATACTTCCTATCACTGACACATTGGCTGTACCATCATTTTAATCTCTTTAAAGTCATGTTCAGGGGCGCCTGGGTGGCTTAGTCGGTTAAGTGTCCGACTTTTGCTTAGGGCATGATCCCATGGTTCGTGGGTTCGAGCCCCGCGTCAGGCTCTGTGCTGACTGCCAGCTCAGAGCCTGGAGCCTGTTTCAGTCTGTGACTCCCTCTCTCTCTGACCCTCCCCTGCTCACGCTGTCTCTCTCTCTCCTAGAAATAAATAAAACATTTAAAAAAAATTAAAAAGAAAAAAAGTCATGTTCAGTGTTATTCTCAACCTCCTTCTCATTGCTTGATTTTGATCTATTGAGTCTTGCCTGATTGATCAAGAAAACCCAAAGAATTTAGGCTTCACAAAAGGGAAATTGGATCTTGGCCATCATATATAGTTGACCCTTGAACAACACAAGTTTAAACTTTGTGGGTCAACTTATACACAGACTGTTTTCAATAAATATAGAACAGTACTGTAAATGTATTTTTTCCATATGATTTTCTTTATTTTGTATTTTAAAAAAATCTTTTTAGAGAGAGAGAGAATGTGAATGAGGGAGGAGGCAGAGGGAGAGAGGGAGTATCTTAGGAAGGCTCCATGCTCAGCATGGGATGCAATTCAGGGCTCAATCCCATGACCCCAAGATCATGACTTGAGCATCAAGAGTTAGATGCTCAACCAAATGAGCCACCTAGGCACCCCTTCATATGATTTTTTAAAAGAAAGTTTATTTAGAGCAGGGGAGGGGCAGAGAGAGAGAGAGAGGGGGAGAGATGATCTCAAGCAGGCTCTGCAGTGCCAGTGCAGAGCCTGATGCGGGGCTCAAATCCACAAACAACGTGATCGTGACCTGAGCCAAAATCAAGAGTCAGACGCTTACTTGACTGAGCCACCCAGGCACCCCCATATGATTTTCTTAATAACATTTTCTTTTCCCTAGCTTACTTCATTGTATGAATACATATATAACATACAAAATGTGTATGTGACCACTAAGACTTCTGGTCAACAGTAAGCTATTAGCGTGAAATTTTTGAAGAGTCAAAAGTTTTATGTGGATTTTCAACTGCACAAGGTAAGTGTCAGCACACCTAACCTCCACATTGTTCAAGAGTCCACTGGATACTATTTCCATTTCTAGATGCCTTAAAATGGTTAAGTAGAAAGACTCTGCTCTGAACATGTTTATGTGGATTAGCTCTATGTTCACTTTTGAGTTTAAGACAAGACACAAACTTTACTCAGGAGGTTCCACAGCAAAGAAAATAGTCTAACTCTTACCTTCATTTATCCAGTATATTCCTCTACCTTGTACTAAGACCACTGTAGGCATTGTGCAGGAATCAGAGACAATATAAGGCACAATTCTGGGCTTCCAGGGGCTTAGAATATAATTCAAGGGACCAGATATATGTGTAAAAGTCTAAGACAATCAAGAGTTATCTACTAGTTAATCCTTTACAAAAAGTTGTATATATGGGAGGAGAGAGAGCTGGTTTGGAAGTCAGGAGACCTGGTTCTAGGCTTGCTCTATTGCTGGCTAATTAAGTTACTTTGTGAAGATCTTTTCACTCTTCTGTGCATGTACGGAAAGAATTGAACAAAGGTCCTTCGCATTTCTATGGTAAAGGTTCAGTGTTCAGAGGACCTTTTTGTTTTCCTGTCTCCTGGTCCCATCTCTAAGCTAGTCTGATTTCAGCCCAGTCCTAGGGACCTCCTTTACCTTGAGATATGGGCCACATCTGATGGAGCTGACTTGAGAGGGAAAAATCTCAGCACACAAGTCCAGAATTACGCTCAGATCCCACCAACTCATCAAGGAGGAGTGGAAAGAGGAGCTCTCTGAAAGCTCACTTAACCCCCAGGAGCAACTTGGGCTGGGCTTTGCTGGAGCTGATGCTGAGGGCCGGAAGATGCTGTGTTCTGTGGCTGGGGCTCATCCATGGTGGGCAGGCTTCTGGAGGAAGAGCTAGAAGAGGAGCTGTCCACATGACTGCTATCTGGATAGACAACAGACAATATCTCTCTGAAGCCCTTTTGCCTGATTCAGAAAGCTAAACACCCTCCACCCTTGGGCAAAACTAGTTCTCACAAAGACAGGCAGCCTGTCCATAAATAGGGCTTCTGAAGCCGGAAATGTCCCACTTGACATGAAAGAAGGAAAGGGTTGAGAGAAACGGCAAGCAGAACTTTTTGAACCTCCCCTATGCTTTTCAGATTGTTCTTTGGAAAAATACAGAAAGTAGAGATAATCTCATTGGCTAAAATACCTTGCGAGCCTTGGGGATTAGCCTTCTCTGGCTCACCACGCTCCTCTGCTGGAAATGTATTTAAATTCCCAGCCCAAGGCCTTGAGGGGATTGCTCAGATGGCCAAGGGATTGCTTTCTCTGTGTAGGCTGTCTTCATTTGACTATGTGACTGCTGTGGATTTTTTCCAGGTGTTTATAGGAGTTGGGACCACAGTGTGTCTTAATGGACTCACATCAGAGTTAGGTTCTTTTTTTTTTTTAATGTTTTATTTATTCTTAAGAGAGAGAGAGAGAGAGAGAGAGAGAGAGAGAGAGAGAGAGAGAGAGAGAGAGAGAGATGGAGTATGAGCAGGGAAGAGGCAGAGAGAGAAGGAGGACACAGAATCTGAAGCAGGCTCCAGGCTCTGAGCTATCAGCACAAAACTCACAAACCGTGAGATCATGACCTGAGCTGAAGTCAGATGCTTAACCAAATGAGCCACCCAGGTGCCTCAGAGTTAGGTTCTTTAAAGCAAAGGAATTCCTTTAAGAAAAAAGCCCCTCCATTTATATGATATTAGTTTTCTTTGCAAAGTGCTCCTGGCAATTCAGCAAAGAAAAGCAGAGGGTGGTGACAACACTGTAAACAAGAATAATGGCTTTACTTACTTGGGACTCCAGACACCAGCCGCAAGGGGCGCAGCACGCGGAATGCCCTCAGTGCCTTCACATCAAATCCAGCTCCTTTCCCTCCTAGAGCATTTGCTCCGTCGGCTTTGGTGGCTTGTTCTAAAATTGCACTAAAAAGCCTAGAAGAGAGGAAGAGGAGAAGGAGCTGTCAGACTCTGAATTCTCTGATGGAAGCTTGGGATAGCAGAGTTCACAGGGGCCTCCAGCCTGGGAACCAGCACTCAGGTGTGTGTGGGTGGGAGGGACTGTGACCATCATAAGATGACATTCCTTCAGTGTGGGTATCACCCATGCCAAGGGCATATCCAGTGCCCAGAGAGGTCTGAGAAGGGATGGGCAGGCCCTTTGCAGTCATAAAGCTGTGCACGAACACAACTGGCTTTGTGTAAGCTGGGTGGCCTGGACAGAAGCATAAAGCCGCTAAAGTTTGTGGTAGTGCCTCTGTCCCTTTGTTGTGTCATCCCGTTGCTCCAGGTTTCCTAGAGCCTGCCCTCACGTGGCCCAGAACCACATCCTCTCTCCTCTCCACCCACCTCCTTACTCCTAACAATTCCCTTTTGATTTTACCTGGGCACAAATAAATGATAGCATAGAAGTTGGGTTTGTGCTGCAGATATAAGGATGGGAAACTGATCACTGGCTTTAGTAACATGCAGAACACTGAGGCTTTGAAAACACCTGTTTTGGTGGAGTGATGGGGACAAATGCCTAATAGATACGGGTTCAAGAAAGGACAGCAAGAGAAGTTTGAGACAGGTCTAACAGAACTATAATGCAAGCCACAAATATGAGACATATACGTAATTTAAACTTTCTAGTAGCCACATTAAAAAAGTAAAAAGAAAACAGGTGAAATTTACTGTGATTATATATATTACTAATGCAACATAACCAAAATATTATTTCAACTTTAATAAATACAAAGAATTTTTAATGAGACATTTGTCACTCCTTTTGTACTAAATCTTTAAAATCTGCTGTGTATTTTACATGAACAGTGTGTCTCAACTCAGATTAGCCACATTTCAATTGCTGAGTGGCCATGTGGCCGGTGGCTACAGTATAGACAAGCCTTCTCAGGAGCTTTATTGTCAAAGGTGGTAGAAGAAAAAATATGGTTACCAGGAGAGGGTGTGGAATCAAGAGAGTTGTGTTTGCTTTTAAATGGGAGATACAGCAGCATTTTTATATGTGATGGGAGTTATGTAACAGAGACAGGGAATCTGGCGATGCAAAAGTAAGGAAACAATTACTGGAGGCTTGATACCCTTCAGTAGGCAGGAAGGGATCTAATGCACCCAGAGGGGTACTGGCCCTAGATAGGGATGGTTTATCATGGTTCAAGTAGGAGGGCACATTATAGGGGTAGAGATGTTTTCCTGATTGCACTCGTTTTCTCAGGGAAACAGGGAGCAAGGTCATCAGCTGAAAATGTAAAAGAGGAGTGGGTATTGGCAGTTTGAAGGGTGAGGCAAAGGTATAAAAGAATCACTAAAGTGAAGAGTGAATAGAGAAGGCACATGTAATAGGATTGCCAGGTATCATCAAGGACCTATTTGAAGTTGGTGGTCACGAGTGTAAAGTAAAACCCATCAGCTAAGCTTTACAGGTCTCTCTACACCTTTCAATGGCACAGCTTCAGGTACCAGATGGATCTCCATCTAGTTGGATTTGACTATGTTTGGTGTTTTTCCAAATTAGCAAGATAGATGAATAGAGAAATAAGGAAGTTGACCGTATATACTAGTGAGAGATTATGATGGGGCTGGGCATCTAAACTGGTTGAAAGGAGGACTAGACACAATGAGTGGAGGAACAGAGAGAATGGAACAGGGTGAATGGATTGTTGGAGTCAAAGTGCAAGAGTGAGTAAGCTGGAAAGATGGGTGGTAGTGTTTATAGAGCGGGATGTTTGATTTGAGATTATGGGCAAGTATGCAGTTATTAGTCATGGCAGGGATAGCGGCGATAGCCTTGGGAGTGGGCAGTTGAGTTAGGATGGAGTCAGGGTCCCTGGGTGGGGAAGATATCAAGGAATCAAGAAGCTACTGGAGGGGACAGTTGCAATAGCGAGTTTGGAGAGAGTGGGAATGAGCCAAGAGCTTATGTCTTCAAGGAATGAGTGTCCTGTAGAGGCCTACAGAGGACCTCGTAAGGAGAAGTAAGGGTGGAATGGTCTGATCACACACATCAGAACTGGAAGTTGTTAGGGAAGGGGAGGGGCAACCATCTGAAAGCAGAAATAAAAGAAACACAGGGCCCTTCTCCTGACCTCTGGACTGTGGAACAAGGCATTTGGGGGAGAATGGCCATCTCTTGAGAGAATGCAAGGGAGGCAGGACCCTTGGGGGGAGTCAGGGAGTTAAATGAGTGGCCAGAGACAAAGCTGAGGGTTTAGGGCAACACCTGGGCCATCTGCTCTGTAAGTAAAGTTTTGTTGGAGTTCAACTATACCCATCGTTTACATATTGCTGTTTTCTCACCGAAGTTGAATTAGTTGGGACAAAGTGCATGGTTTGCAAGCTGAAAATGAGTATGTTGTCTTTTAAAGAAAATGTGTGCTGACCACTGAATGGGCAAAGGCCTGTGGGGAGCAAAGGGCACAGTGGAAAGGTTTCAGTAGGATGGTTAGGGAGAAGTTGTCAGAAGATGCAGAGAACCATGTGGGAATGGGAACCTGGAATCTTGGGCTTTTTGTGGTAACCAAGAAAAATAGGGGAAAGGACACACGGGGCAATTTCTGTCCTTTGTACTAGAGATGACTACCAATTCACTGTCAGTAGAGTGTGTGCTGGGTCATGGCCTGAGGTCAGGGGGAAGCCCAGGTATCAGAACTTGGTCCCTACATCTGACCTGAACTCAAGGCCTGGGCAACTTTGTTCTTGGGGAATAGGCTTGAGTTCCTTAAATAACAATTTCTCTAGGGAACTGGATCTGGAAACAGGGGAGGCTGCAGCTGGGGGCTTATCTTTGCAGAAACTCAAATTCAGGCAAGGCCCAGCAATGAGGGAGTTGGTCTAGATAAAGGATTTCCAAACTGTGCTCCATGGAACCCCCTGGGGACTTCTTGCACAGCAAGGCCAGAGATAAGTGGCTGGAACAGAGTGGCTGCCATGGGCCTTTGAGTAAGGCTTTGCTTGAACAATGGGTTCTGCAGCTAAAAGAAGTTTGACAACACTGGCCAGATCACATCTAAAGTCTTTCTTGGCCCTGTGATTCTTTCAGCTCAGCTTGGCAATTTGATGGTGTCATATGTTAGCTGGTGACATCCTGAACCCCAGGCAGAGTTGCCAGGATGGGGGGAGCCAGCTTCTTTCTCTGCAGAGAAATGTTCTTTCCAATGAAATCTAGATTACTGAAATCTTAGAAAATGGAGACTAGTTTGCAAGTTTGTCAAATGACATTCCAATTCCAAACCAGATTTGGTTCCTAGTATTTCCCGGAAGAAAGCAATATGCTTGCTTATTAGAGTACAAGATGTTCACAAAAGATTATTCATTGAAGGGAATAGAAGTTAGAAAACTTTCTCCTCTTTTCCCTGCCCCAACTTGATGCAGACACTTTATTAACTGTCTGATTTTAATTTTGAAGGGGTAGAAAATTCAGGAATGGGTCTAGGAGGTATTCTGGGCTTGTAGGGACTGGTGCGTTTCTCCTTGATTAGGCACCATAAAGCCCAAACCACTGCTTTGTGGCTACCTGTCCCTAAGGGCTGGTTCAGATGTGGATGCTTGGTGGGGGGTGGGGTGGAATTCTCTGGGACTTGTGTCTGGAAGTTCCTTAGCTGGACACTGGAGCTTTCAAAAAGAGGACAGTGAGGCTCTAGAGGGCCCAGTGCATCAGAAAGGCAGGGCCACCATATTGGGAGGGAGATAGGAGCAAAAGCCCTGGTGGCTGGAGTAGAGTGTCTTGAGCAGGGGATCTAGTAAAGATCCTGAGGTCTCTGGGTGGGGAAGGGAGAGGCCTCTGAAGTCCTCCCCACTTTCATCCAGCAGGCCCATCTCTCCACTATACCAACGAGATTCTTCCAGTTTAGGAAGGAAAAGTGACGGGTTTGTGGGGGGAAGGAAATGCCCTAGCATGGCAATGCAGAAATGAGAGAGCAGCTCTCAACCTGGCACTCGGGCAGCAGGCAGGCACACCCACCATCCTCCAGGGTAAGGCAGACTCCTCTATGATTGTAGGAAGGCAGAAGAAACCTTCCCCTAAGTAGCTGCAGAGGAGGGGCCCAGGGAGTAGATACTTCCCAGGAGACATAAGGGAAGCAGAGGGATATCCACTTTTTATAATATTAAAAAGGGCAAGAAAAGGAGGCACAGATGAAAGAGGTGGTTGAGCTACACTCTGTGTGTGTGTGTGTGTGAGAGAGAGAGAGACAGAGAGAGAGACAGAGACAGATTTTTTTTTTCCCAGTTAGAAGGATGGGCAAAGACAGTCTCATTGATTGATTGATTGATTGATTGATTGACTGAAGGTTTATTTATTTTTGAGAGAGAGAGCCTGAGCAGGGGAGGTGCAGAGAGAGAGAGAGGGAGGGAGAGAGAGAGAGAGAGACAGAGAGAGCGAGAATCCCTAAGCAGGCTCCAAGCCCAGTACGAAGCCCGGCACAGAGCTCAATCCCAAGACCATGAGATCATGACCTGAGCTGAAATCAAGAGTCAGACACTTAACTGACAACCACCCGAGTGCCCTAGACTGAAAATTAGATTAGACAGCGAGCCCCATGGGACCAATGCCCTTGGAGAAGAGAAACTAGGTGTCAAATATGTCCATGTGTGAGATCGATGGGGAGAAAGCCCAGAGGGTCGTGGTGAACCACAGGCTTGGCAACCACCAGCATCATAACTTTTGTGGCCTATACAATCTACCAGAGGCATCTTTTGAGGAGGGCCAAATCTGAATGCTTCCCTCTTCATCAGCCTCATGGCCTAGACTCCAGGAAGATGTGACTGAAATCTGGGCTGACCCCACAAAAAGTCTGCCCTCTGTGCTTATAGGGAGGAACAATAAGGCAAGGGTCCAAGCCAGCAAATGACGAGCAAGTGTCGCCAAGCATGCAGCTGCATGCCAAGGCAGCTCCTTCCCTCCCAGGGATCCCATTTGAGGTCTGCCCTGTGCCTTCCGTTTCCACCTCCTGTGCTGTAGGTAAGGCCATGAGGGGGGCAGAGTGCTGTATGCATTCAACTCTAACTCATTTCAATGTTTTATTTATTTATTTATTTATTTATTTATTTTTTAGGAGAGAGAGAGAGACAGCGTGAGCAGGGGAGGGTCAGAGAGAGAGGGAGTCACAGACTGAAACAGGCTCCAGGCTCTGAGCTGGCAGTCAGCACAGAGCCCGACGCGGGGCTCGAACCCACGAACTGCAAGATCATGACCTAAGCGAAAGTCGGACGCTTAACCGACTAAGCCACCCAGGCGCCCCAACTCTAACTCATTTCATAAACATGAGAAGAACATGTAGCTTCTCTGCCTAAACAAAGGGTTAATCCCTGCAGGTACCCTCATCTCTCGATGAAGCTCCTTCCTGGGGCTCCTTTCTACGTGGGAAAGGTTTCCCAGAGCCTAAGACCTTGAGAAAGGCACTGAATTTGAAGAGATTTAGGGGCATTTGGAACAAGACATCTTAAAGGCCTTTGCTATGGCTTACTGAGTTAATGCAAGGCATTTGTTCAGTTCCTCCTTGTTTATCCTGGAATAACAAAAGCAGCAAGATCTCTTAGAGCTGCATCCTGACTCTGAGTCCTCTGGGGCCAGACCTAAGCCTGGCAAGTACTCCCAGAACTTTGGTGTTTCTCATGTCACCCAAATAGCCCTGATATTAATGTGGCCAAAGTGTGTCATTTATAGGCTGCATAAAAAAAAAAAAAAAAAAAAAAAGACAGCAAAGAAAAGCCCCTAAAACAGTTCTAAACAACCTAAATAGCCATCCAGATGGCCAGACACAAGGAAATAACTTATAAATGATCTTGAATTGCTCTTGTTATTTCTTGCAGGAAAGACCAGACACTCCCATGAGAGAATGAGCAGTGAGTGCTCTGGAGGAGTCCAGAAGGACCTATGTCTTTACTGGGATGGTACAAATGGTGCCGATCAAAAATAGGCTCCTGGGATATGAGCCTGATGACATATTGACCTGGACACTGAAGCCTGTTGGAACTCCAAGGAGTGAAAATGAAGGTGGCCACTGTGTGACCGCTCTCGGGGCTCAGAGTAACAGCAGAACAGCTCAAAGAAGCCAACTTGATCCTCAAGTAGAATCTGCTGTAAAGGTTCCCTCCCCTCACAAAATAGATGAGTGGTTGGAACTTTAGGAACTGTGTCTAGTAAATTACATTTCACATAGCACACGTAGGCCAGTTTAGGAACAAACGTTTCATAGAGGGGCACCTGGGTGTCTCGGTTGAGTGTCCATCTACAGCTCAGGTCATGATTTCATGATTCATGAGTTTGAGTCCTACATTGAGCTCACCGCTGTTAGCCTGTCCGTGCAGAGCCTGCTTCGGACCCTCTCTCCCCCTCTCTTTGCCCCTCCCCTGCTTGCACTCTCTCAAAAATAAATAAATATTTAAAAAGCCCAAATATTTCATAGAGAATCTTTTTGTAAAGTTACTAATTCCTTGATAAGGAGATCATCACTTCTAAATTTTATTTATAGTTCCTTACACTGCCTTTTTTTTTTTTTAAGGTGTATATTGGCTTTGCTTCACCTTATGCTACAGGGAAGCAGCACTCTTGGGGAAGGTGTATTTTGCTCTACTTGGGCCATCCACGACCTTAACCTTTCCTAGTTCTGTTTTCTCCTCACCCATTGAGCAGCCTGTTTTTCCTGGGGCCCTGGATGAGGCTCACTGGAGAGGTGAGAGTGAGCATCTACAGCACCGTGTGTGCCAGCCTCGCCCCACCCCCATGCCCACAGAGTGCATGCTCGCAGGCAGGCTGGACTAACTTTACTCAGGAACCTGAGAGTGAAACCAGTCCAAAGAGCATTTGGGCCAGATGTGGTTGGAGACAGAATAAAAGACCTTAAGCAGAGGACTGAGCAGCGTGGAGGACCCTGAGTTCCATTAAAAGCACTCAGATTCCACTCCTGTGTGTGTCTGTGCACGTGAGTGCACACTTGTGAGCATATGCATGTGTGAAGGAGGTGTTCCTAGGTAAGAGCTCTCTTCCCTTTGGAGAAAGTCTGAATTCAAAGTGACTTTTTATAGATACTCTCATCTTGCTGGGAGCCCAGTGCCACTGTGACCAAATCAAAAAGAGATATGAATACAGAAGGAAAAGGAGATATGTGTTGGTTGATGGTATGGGGTAAGGGGAGAGAATAGAGAAAGGTAGTTATACTTACCCTACAACCACAATTATAAAATCTAGTAAATTCCAGCCATTGCGGAGGTAAGCGTTGGGATGAAAGAGAAGTCCATAGGCTATTACTTTTAAAAATGCTTCCACAGTAAAAATTATGAGAAAGAGATATTCCACTCGTTCCTAGGAAACAAAAATAGAAGAGAGAGAAAAATAGTCATTAGACTGAGGATTTGTAAGTTTTGAACCAGCAGGTCGGGGAGAGTGTTGCTCCCTCTGTGGTAGGATCTCAGGGGACACTGGGTAGGACCCTCAAACCAGATTTCCAACTCCACATTCTGTTCCAACCTTAGAGCTCCAATCCATTGGGCATTAAGGGTTTTTTAGTCTTCAAATGCCCCCTGTTAAAATGCAAATATTAGGGTGGTGGAAAAATTACAAATATTGGAGAAACATCTTATTTAGTTAATCAGTGGATGTTTCATTGTACCTTTTCAGAAGAGAACTCATAATGTCTTGATCTAGAGGGAAATTATGTCAGGACAGGGAACACTGCTGAGAAAGGAGGAAACAAGACCACAAAAACAGTGTATTACAATTCTGAGGTGATAAATTCTGAAGATAACAGAAGCTGTCTTGGGGAGTATACTAATCAAAGTCTCTAAAATGACAGGCCAGAAATACAACCACAAAGAAGCTGAGACACTGAAAATCTAACAGCAGCTCAAACAGAGCCAATCTGCTCATATACACTGACCCTGAATTTGAAGTCTCTGTCTTTCTTGAGAAAATAAAAATCTTCATCCAAAGACATAGACCAGTTTAGCCAAGAAAATCAGCATTTCTAGGATGGAGGCAGGCACTGGGATGGGACAGTAAAGGGAAAGGGCTGGGCTCTTTTCTCAAGGGTGGGAAGTAGTCTTTTTCCTCCCTATGCCACCTTGAAGAAGGGCTTTGCGTTTAAGGATGAAGCTCCTGTCCCTGGGAGCCCACACTGAACAGGACAAACTCGTTGGCTCAATTAGAGCAAGCTGACTCTGTGCTGATTCACTGGCTTCCCTCACCACTAATTGCTTTCTCCCACAACCTTGTTCCCAGTGCAGAGCCTTAATGGCCCCCACCAGGCAAAGGCTGCCTGGATGCTTTCATGCTCCACTGCTCGCCTCTGCAGGAGCCTCAGCCCATCTCACACTAGAGTCACAAAACACCAGTCCACATGGCATTCAGCCACAGGTTGAAGGCCCAACCACAGGTTCCAGGGGGCACTAGATTCAGAACCCTCAACCTATCTTCCCATCCTCTATTGGACAGACGGAGCTCACGGAAGACCTCCAGGTCCCATCCACACTGTGGAGAGGGGGCATCACCTGGGAAGTCACACCCCTTCCTGCCTTGTCTGCTGGGAGGTGGCTCTAAGACCAGGGAAATTAGGATCTTGATGGGTAGCTCTGTGGGGAGAGGCGTATCCACATATGTGCCTGTGCTCTCATCCATTCTTTCCTGATATACTAGATGCGGAGTGAGTGCAGGCCTTATTGTGCCCAGCTCTGGGTAAAGCAATTTGAGGATGCAAAGTTAAAAATGCAGAGTTCTGGGCCCTACCCAGACCTACTGAAGTAGATCTCCTAGCAATGGAGCCTGGAAATGTGCATTGCAGACAATTCTAGGTGTTTCTGAGGCACCCGAAAGTTTAAGAACCACTGGCCCATGTGCTGATGAAGGCCCTGATCAGGCAGTAGTTGTGGGAAGGGGATGGAGAATCCAGAATTAATCAGCACTTCAGAGGCAGTTTTTTCTTTTACTTACTACCCATTACAGCATCATAATGTTGGTCTGTGGCTGCATGGAGTGGGGGAGCATGACTCAGGAACAAATCAATAGTATGTGGAAGCCCCTGGTCTTTTAAAATTAGGTGATGTTGGGTTAAAATGTCCATCAGGACAATGTAGAAAGGAAAAGCATTTTACAAAAGGGCACAGTGCAATCTGAGGAAACTTGTGTAAGGTGTGTGTGCGTGTGCGTGCGTGCAGGCGTATATGTGTGGGTGTGTATGTAGAGCCTCGGGTAATGCAGGCATCTGATTGGCTGGAGTGAAGGCTAAGAGGAAATGGGGCTGGAGAGGTGGGTAGGAGCAAGATGACCAGGGGCTTGGTGGCTACACCTGGGTGCTTGGATTCTACTCTGAGGAGATAGTGAATGATGGGGTTATATGTGTATTGTAGTCTGGCACTGGTCTAGATAAGGAGGGTGGTGATGGGGTGGGAGGATTTGGGGGGCAGGTGACCCATGTAGAGATAATGGAGGCTTGAGCCAAGGTAGACATTGGAATTGGTGAGAAGTAGGTGGGTTTGAGAGATAGAAGAATGTAACTTGGTTTCTGGTTGCATGTTGGGGTTGGGGGAAGAGGCAGTGAAAAGAAATGCACTGCCCCCTTCCCTGAGCTTTCTAACTTGGCTGATTGTGGATGGTGATGCCTCTCACTGCAGTGGGGGCCATGAAGGGAGAGACAGCAGTTCTGGACTTGCTGAAAAAGCATTTGTGGGACATTTAGTTGGGACTACAGGTTATCAGATGTTCAGGATGGGGGTTCAGGAGGAGTTCAGCCGGTAGGGAAGGCCTGGATGAGGTTGCCCTGGGAGAGTGTGCAGACTACAGACGGGGGAGATGAGGCTGTAATCTCTTTCCATAAGGGGGAGTCTCATCCCCAGGAAAGTGCTTTCACATTATGGGAATGTATCTCCTTGGTAGAAGTTACAGGATCCTGCTTAAAGCCATGGGACTGGAGACACCAAGTATCTGAGAGGGTATCTAATTAACCTCCTCATTTGAAAAACCAGGATGCTAATAAGATCCCAACCACGGAGGTATATGCAGAGGATGGAAAAATCAGCCTCCTGACCCTAGGTCCAAAGGTCCATTCATTTCATCTTGCCTTCCTAGGTGCCAGGGGATCTCACTGGTCCCTGTTTATCCCTCAAAGACACAACTGGGTCAGAGTTCCCATGTTAAGTTGATTAAAGATCTGAGGTAGAACTGAAAAGGATCCAGTGGGCCACTAAGATGGGGTTTACATGAAGAATCCTGAGAAGGGATTCTGCAGAGCACTGCCTGCTCTGCAGTGTCTGGAATGTGGTAATCTGTGCAGCTAAGTTTGTGCGCTATTCACTGTACTGTATTCCTTCTGACCTTAGGAGCATGAATGCCCTTAAAGTTATTCCCACTACCACCACTCCAACCCAAGAAAGAAAGAAACAAAAATGTAAACAAGTGAAACAGGTTGGTGGATCCTTTCAAAACATACGTAGTGTTGCCATAGAAAGATCTAAGGGCAAAAATGAATGGAGTAGAGAAATGTAAGTTTGTCCAAAACCATTCTCTTGCTGCGCTGATGTCTCAGCTTCTCTGGTCCTGTGAATCCACACTCCTTCACAGCCCCCCTCCTGCCTGAATTCTGAGGCCAGAGCTGTGTGCTCTCCTGAATCCTGAGGGACCTTTTGAGCTCTTTTGAGAATGCACAATATTCAGCCTGTGAACTGGCCCTTTCTTCAGTGAAATTGGGAACTCGGGAACTTTGGGAACCAACCTGGAACAGACTAATATTCCATTCCTACTGTTCTGTGTTGGGGCTGGAAAGGGTCAAAGAGAACAGAAGATGGACCACAGAAACTATGGCCTGGAAGCTCTCTGACCGTCAAGGCTAGAATGGGAGTCCACTGGAGTGGACGGCTTCCTCAAAGCATGGGTGAAGCCCTACCTGCCTGGAGCAAGTGTGATGACTTTGGCCTTTCAGATGCTCCAGTCTTCCTCTCTTCTTGTCACCGTTTCTTCCTATCCTATTTTCCTGTCTTTCCCCTTATGGTTTCCTTTCCATTTTCATTTTTTTCTCTCTTTCTTTCCTCTCTTCCCTGCTCATTTATCAGCACTACCACTCACTGGAAGCTGGGACCCATGGCAACAGCCATGTATGAAATATTTAGAAAAATTCAGTGGAGAGTCTCCAGGAACCATGGATCCCAGAAACCATGACGTCTTCTAAACACTTGTGGAACTAATAGACTTTGATGAGTACAGACTATCTTAGTTTTCCATTGATCTTTTCATGTACACATATCCTACCTTTCAAGTACATTATAAGCTTCTATAGGACAGAGACTCAATTATCTTTTGATGATAATAATCTTGATTCTGGTACCACTGGCTTTCTGTGTGTCTTTGGGTAAGTCACTTTACTTTGCTGGGTCTGTCTCATTTGTAAAAGAACTAGCTAAGCATTAAAAAAGTGCAATGCTGCAGAGAGCCGTAGGCTTACACAGTGCTGCTCTGGGAGCAGTTACAGGCTAGGGAAGGCTAAGAAAGTGGGGGCTTTGTTCACTGACCCCACCATCACCTTGAATCAGAGCGGTGCCATTTTAATCCACATACGAAGTTGTCCAAGGATCCTAACAGTTCAAAAGAGTCCAGAGAACTAATATGATGGGGTGTGGACAGAGACTATACACAAAAAAGAAGTAGCCATCTTATCCTGACTAGTCTGGATGATGTTTGTTGTCTTTATATGCTGTTTTCTGCATGAGATTTTATTTGAGAGGAGGAATCAGTGCTTTTTTGTTTGTTTATCTTGGATCTCTGAATACCAGTTCCAAAGTGGTGGAGGACTTCCAAAGTCTCTTCAAAATTCTATGGCAAGTAACGATGCCAGTCCCTGGTGTGTGTGCAGTTCTGCCTAAGGCAGAGTCAGATTCCAAAAGATGGATGGAAAGGAACAAAGAGTTCCTTTCCTCATTGTTCTGAGGATCACTATAAATACAAATAGATTTTATAATAAAATGATCCTTCAGTAAAGAGATTATTCATATTTGTGCTTTAAGAGAACACAGACTCCTTGTGAGCAGAAGCCATGCCAGGGTAGAGCTCCTCAGACAACGACAACCATGAAGAGCCTGCCATGTCTATACATGTGTGCACGTTTCTGCACACACACACACACACACACATGCATGGCACAGCTGGATGATGCCCACCATCTGTGTTGAACACTGTACAGCTTATATCTGCTATGTAACAGCCAAGGTGTGAGAATTCATACTAAGAGAGCCTGTGTGTATTCACTTAAATTTATGTAAGGATTTTATTGAGGCTGCCAAGATTTCTACACCAGACAGAATTGATGAGAAGTCCAGTCATATAATTCCATATTAGTACAAGGTGCAAAGACAAGAAACATAATAATAATGAGTCAAGCAGAACTTTGTATTCCAGATTGTTTCATAACTTAAGTACCATCAATCTGACCTCTAAATACAGCCTCCTGACTCTGGATAGTCATCTCTCTGAAGGGGGATGAAGAAACTGTAATGCCTTAGTTGCTCATTCTCCAATTCTTTTCTCCTCCTTCCCTCCTTTCCCTCCTTTCCCCCCTTCCTTCCTTCCTTCCTTCCTTCCTTCTTTCCTTCCTTCCTTCCTTCCTCCCTCCCTCCCTCCCTCCCTCCCTTCCTTCCTTCCTTCCTTCCTTCCTTCCTTCCTGGGTCACAATCATTTCCTGAGGGTATGTTCTGCCCCACACCACTTGCTGCATTATAAGTGTCTCTTAGGACACTGAGAGACTTGGCAGAATATAAGAAGCTGGAAGGACCTCATAAAAAGACATGCATCCCAAGCTCCTCATTATATAGAAACAAGAGGACTTGTCCAAGCCACATATCTACCCCATGTAATAAGGACTTGCATTTCCTGATGGTTGGTCTGGTGCTCCTTCTTCTATAGGACACCTGTCTCTGTGGGGTGACTGAAATCCTGGATTACTGTACCCATCAGGGGCTGGTGGGCAGTAATGGGCCACCTACATGGCATGGCTGGAAGGGCTGGCAGCAGGGATCCCCAAATCTTCCAGTCTCCTGGGGTCTCTACTAGTGCCTGGAATTCAACCATTAAGAAGCCTTTCTTCCGTAAGTGGATGAAGGATATTCATACAATAGAATATTAGTCAGCCATAAAAAGAAATAAAGTTCTGACACAGGCTACAATATGGATGGGCCTTGAAAACATACTAAATGAATGAAGGCAGTCACAAAAGAGCAAACGTTTTATGATTCCACTTATATGAAAAGTCTAAAATGGGTAAATTCACAGAGACAGAAAGTAGATTAGATGTTACCAGGAGCTGGAGGAAAGGAGGAACTGTTTCAGGGCATGGGAAACTTTGGAAATAGATAGTGGTGATGGGTGTACAACATTGGGAGTATAATTAGTGCCACTGAAGTGTACATTTAAAAATAGGATGGCAAATTTTATTTTATATATAGTTTACCACAGTGAAAAAAAAGAGAGAAGCATTCCTTAGGATCTTAATTTTCCAACTTTTAGGGGTTTCCATCTAAAGTACCTGAGGTCATCTTTAAACCTGTATCAGCTTTCACCTTAATGGGGACTAATTCACCAGAAAATGAACAGCATCGTCTTTTGTGAAACCCTGGACAGACACCTGGGGCACCCGGACTGGGAAGAAGGGGGCTGCGAAGAGAGTTGGGAGACCCCTGAAGACAATTACTTCAATTTCACAATTCTTTGAGGGCAGGTCCTTCCCAAGGGCATTATATAGAAGCCTTATTTAGAAGGTGCCTGGAGGTTCAAATAGTCTGGCCTTAAGATTTGGGACTTCTAGTAAAGGAAGGAGGGACAGGACAAACCGTTTAATAGTCTAAGTGTAAAGCAGCTTGGAAAAAATATTTCACCTGTTTATTGGCGGCAAGTAGCAGTTGAGGCTGAGTGAGTTGAAAAGTGTGCCAATGTCATTGGTTTTACAATAGCTCAGTTTAAAAAAACAAAAACAAAAATTCCTCCAATTGGACTATCTCTCCGTGCTTATCCATGATGTTAAGTTGAAGTGACTTATCCACTTACTAATTTCTCAAGTTCACATCTTCCTCTCTGGAGGCCAGCCTTGCCTCAGCTGCCCCAGCACAGTTCCAGAGCACTGAGCAGACTGCCTCAGATATCAGGGAGCTGGCCTGTCTGCTCCTCCTGGGCCCTTCACTGCCTCTGTCTCCAAGACAGCATCCCTGGCCATCCCTGAGTCCCTTCCCAGGCCAGGTTTCTCAGTGTAACCTCCCAATAGGGCAGAGACTAGCCTGCTTAAGTTCTTTATCTGGTGTCCAGCATGTGGTCAGTACAGAGGGAACAATCAACCTTTGTCAGGGTGCTGCCTGCATCAGCTTCTTGGAGTGCTCAAACAGCATGCGGGAGTCTCCTCCTTTCAACCTCCTCCATCTCAGGCTCTTTTCCTTATAAGGTGGACTGTTCTTAACGGGGCAGCCCTGGCTGTCAGAGTATGGCCAGCCCCTTCTTCTTCTAGGAGTTCACTCTAGCTCAGGGATATTACCTTTTCTTTGGGGGTAATGGAGTGGAGAGGGTGACAGATATTACCAATCAGGGTTGAATTACTCCTGGGGACAATGGGGCATTTGCTTAGTGACCTGTGGGCTAGAATGTAATTTCCCAAATGGAGGGACTGTGCAGGAGTGGTCTCAAAATTCTCATAAATGACCACCTTCTTTTGAGGCATCAGACCAATATCTGGCCTAGGAAAATGGACCCTGCCCTTTCTGCCTGTCTCCACTGGCCATCTCTATCTAGGCTTCCATCATCAGTTGGATATTAAAGGGGCTTCCTAACAGTTCCCATTGATATCTACACTGTTTTACTGTGTAAAAACCTTCAATAGCCACCCTGCCTTAAAATGGGATCTAATCTCTTTAGCCTGGCCCCCAGATCTATCACAGTCCAACCCCCACCTGTCCCTCTGGTCTCGTCCTCAGCCACCACCCTGAGCTCCAGCCACACCAAGTCTCATCACACCCACACCAGACAGGATTTATGTGCAACTTTCTTCATGTCATGACAAGCCTTGCCGCTTTCTCTACCTGACAGAGTCCTTCTCAGATCCAAGCCAGCCCCAATGTCATCACCTTGTCTGGACTTCTCAACCCTCTCCTGTCTCCTTGGCCTGCGATGGGCTGAAATGTCAGTCCCTCCCCCAGCGGCAGCACCCTTTCTTCAGATGATAGGACTCATCACAATGTGTGTGTTTTCCATGTTTCTCCTCTCCAGGGGCAGAGGGCCTGCAGGACAGAAGCAAGTGTCTTTGTCACCTTGATTAAGAAGTATCTTTAAATGAAAGGCAAAGTGACAGAGGAAAGAGGGCTTTGGAGTCAGACACACCCAGGTCAAATTGTTTCTCCATGATCAGCCACATAATCTTTCTAAACTTCGGTTTCTTAACAGTAGAGTGGGAATAGTGGAAATGCTGAGAAGCAGAACCAGAGTCATACTCAAATGGTGGCTGCTGTCGTGACTACCACCCTGGTACCTGCACACAGTAGGTGTTCTGCACACATTTGTGAAGTGGGCATCCCCACTCTTGAAGACTTTGCACGTCCTCCCCCGAGGTCCTGGCCCTGCTTGTTTCCATGGCGCCCTACTAGGCGGCGGGCACGGCCAGCAGCAGTGGCCCTGCTCCTTCTCCGTGTCTCCTCCCCTGCCTTGGCCTCATCACCTTTCCTGGCTTCTAAGAAGGTAGCAAACTCACTTCCATGCCTCTCTGGATCCTCTTTAACAAAAACTAGAGACTTAGTCCTCACATCTACTTTCTATTATGAAAGTGAGTTAAAAACAAAACCAAACCAAAAACTTCTCTGTTTGCTGGGTTCCAAGTGTTCCAAATATTCTTGCCCCATCTCCCTCCTTAGTCCTTAGATCTATAGTAACACGTTCCATTCTGGCTAAAGAAACTCCCGGACCCGTATCTGTGAGCATTTCCCTGTGTCCCTGGGAACTTGACAAGACTTTGCCTCTTGAAGTGACTTATTTCAGTTATGGCAGACAAGGGTGAAGGATGGCAGTCGGTGCTCCCACGGACTTGGAGGTTTGTGAACCATATTGTAAGCATCACAATAATAACTCACCAGACAGTACTTTACAGTTTAGAAGGCACTTTTCCATACATTTTTATGTTGAGTCACATGACCACTTTATTATTATTGTTAATTAGTTTATTATTTATTTTTGAGAGACATGAATGGGGGAGGGGGAGAGAGAACTGGTGGGTAGGGAGACACAGAATCTGAAACACGCTCCAGGCTCTGAGCTATCAGCACAGAGCCTGATGTGGGGCTCAAATTCACAAACTGTGAGATCATGACCTGAGCCGAAGTCAGATGCTTAATTGACTGAGCCACCCAAGTGCCTCAGAGTCACATGATCACTTTGTAAAATGGGAAGGGCAGGTACTTTACCTTTATTCCTCTTATTCCCACTTTCCTTTCCTTCTCACATCACCACCATCACTATCACCACCACCATGTCTGTCATCTCCACCACCTCCACCACGATTATCATTATTACCACCTGCACCATGATCACCATCACCACCTCCACATCATCATCATTACCAAGTATACCATCATCAGCACCACCATCAGCACCACCACCTCCACCACTATCATCATCATTATCAGCTACACCACTACTATCATCATCACCACTGTCATTACCACCTGTACCATCATTACCACCACCTCCATCACCACCACTATCATCACCATCACCACCATCACTTTCATTACCACCTTCATCATCAGCATCAGCATCACCTCCACCACCATTATTATCACCGCCTAAGCCATAATCACCATTACTACCATCAGCAGCACCACCACTATAAATACCACCACTGCCATCACACCTCTACCATGTTCACCATCACTACCTCCACTACCACCGCCACTTCCCCCTCCTCCACCATAGCTGCCATTAACACATGGGTCTCAGCCTGGATGCTTTAATTATAATATTAACTCTGCATGATAGATTAAAAATATTTTCTCCATTATATACATGAGGAAACTTATCAAAGAGATTTTGTAATTTTCCATAAAGCCCTGAAGTTAGTAGTAGAGCTAGGACTGTAAGTTTAATGTTTTTCCCCATTGTTTATGGTTACAGACATAGATGGACTCCCTCAGCTCATCTCTCAAAATGCCAGTATGCATTTACCTGGCACCACTGTGCAAATAGGAAGTGCATGGGGCCTTGTTGTGATTATGCTGAATGGTTTTTGTTGAAACCCAGCAGTGTGAAGCAGTGCTAGGGATGCAGAGTCTGCTTGGCCCAGGGCACTCTGTATTCCCATTGGTGGTGTGAAGATATGTGGCCAAAGATGCTGGCTATACAATGGACCCGTGCATTCTCTTCCCACTCCTACTCAAACCTGGTCACTACTTGTGAGGAGCACTATGGCCATAAAACAGCCACTAGTCTAACCCAGCAGAGGTCAGTCTATCCTTCTCTATCCACTGGCTATGGAAGGGCATGTGATCCATCCCTGGCTAATGTGACATGAAGGGAAATTTTCTGGGATGCCCCTAGAAAAGATTCCTCATTGACTAAAAGGGAGAGAGAGACATACATTCATAAGAGCACTATAATCTCTTTTTTAGCTGGACATGCTCATGCATATGTATATGAAGCCTGGAACCTTGGCAACCACCTGGGGATCACGAGGACTACTCATTGAGGACAAGAGCAACATGCGGCTGGTGGTGGATGGGAAAAGGGGAAAAGAACTGGAGTCCTGGATAAAGTAATTGAATCAGTGAATTGACTTTGGTGTCATCCTAATTTGTGGCTAATTTTATGTGAGATAAAATTTCTTTATTGTAGAAACCATTTCAAGGTGAGTTTTCAAACACCTAGATCGGAAAGCACCCTTCCTGATGGGCTCTGTTTGCTATCTCTACACGTCACTCCTCTTTATCCTTCTGTTGCTTTGGTGCTTTCACCCCTTATCAGCCATTTGGGCACAGCAGAACTAAGCTTAGTCTCCCCCAGCCAGGAAAGGCAAGAGCTCTTAAACACTGTAAGACAAATGTTCCTCTGTCTCCCGGTTAGCTCTTAGCCTGTGCGTGAAATGCTTATTACAGATTATAGTCTCGTGTTAGATCTAGAGAGCTCAGCCCAAGTCCCCATCAGAGGGTAGTCCGTGTAGTTCTGTGTTTAGCCTTGTTGCAGCACAGGGCTGTCGAGACAAAGGCCATGAGGCATAAGCATTACTGTGACGCAGTAGCATTACTATCCTAAAAGAGGCTGGGTGGAGGCACAGAGGAGCCCCTTCAACATCCCAGCACCAGAAGCCTAGAGATTGAGGATATGGATGCAGACCTTGCATTTTTCTCTGTAGTGTAGGTTTTTTCCCTCCACAAAGGATGAAGAAATTTCTGAGCAAGTAACTTTCCAGAACTTCACTTTTATCATGCCATATCCTTATTCCTAGTTCGTTTCCTTCCCACATATGTACCTTGTCTTCTCCCAACACCCACCGCTCGAGTTGAGGTACTACTTTCCCACATACTTAGTTCTACTGGATTCCTCCTCCTATGAGAGGGTTACTTTAACTTCTCTAGGGCTCTCGATCTCCTTTTGTTGTGAGCCCCTATATCCTTATGAGCAGTCATCTGGAATTTTTACATCTGGCTTTCTGGCACATTTTATACATTCTCAGATTATGGCAAGTGTCCTAGACGTCCCTTCCCCCATCAGGAATGTGAGTACTCTGAGGGCAGGAACTGTGTTTCAATTCCCCTCTGTTCCTTTTTTCCCACAGAGCCTTTTTTTTTAAAATTTTTTTTTAAAATGTTTTTATTTATTTCTAGAGAGAGAGAGAGACAGCGTGAGCAGGGGAGGGTCAGAGAGAGAGGGAGTCACAGACGGAAACATGCTCCAGGCTCTGAGCTGGCAGTCAGCACAGAGCCCGACGCGGGGCCCGAACCCACGAACCGTGAGATCATGACCTAAGCGAAAGTCAGTCGCTCAACCGACTAAGCCACCCAGGCGCCCCCCCCACAGAGCCTTATACAGGGCCAGGGACTGACGGCTCACCTATCCCTCCAGAGGAGAGTCCAAAGGACACCTAGAGGACATTGAGGTCAATTTTGCAGCTATGGGCTCTTGCACATGCTTGCACTTCTTGGTTTACAATGTGCTTTCACATTTCTTGCTCATCTGCTCCCCAGACAGCCCCTTGGGTCAGCAGGGTATCTGTCACTCAGTACTTGGTATGCAACTCTAGGGGGTAGAAACAAGGAACTCTTTCTCAACAACCTTACCCTCTGCCCCCATAAAGACAAGTAGCATCATCACTATGAAGAACATGTACTGATGGGCCTGCCATGAAGGGCACTGAGACTGAGGACCAGGATTGCAAAGGGCATCAGACTTTGCTTTGGCCTCCAGGGGCTCATAGTCAGGTGAGGAGGCAGGAAGTGTGTGTCTGATGGAGAGGAATTCTAGCACAGGGTCACATCTGCTACTTGCCAAATGACTCCTCAAGATAATAAGCAGATTAAGAACTTAGAGAAAAGGTGGATTTCTAGGGGCTAGAGGCTAGCATATGTGGTATGAGCTGGGCCTGAGGGGTAAGCCTGGGTGCACGGATGTGATTTCCATATGGGAAGTATAAGCTCCCTCAGAAACACAAGAAAGAGACCATTTTTGCTAGAGTTTGCATTATGGGAAACAAAGCTGGAAAGACAGCTAGGGTTTTAAATTAAAGTAGGTCTCAAGTGACAGGATAGTCTGTACTTGATATGAGGGTATTGTCTCTGGGATTTAAGTTCTGCAGTGACTTGGACTATTGATGGTTTGTGATCAAGAGGTGATATGTACCCCTTGTTTTATGAAAGGTATGTTTTAGGAAGACAGATATGGAAAACAGTCTCCAGACAGATTAGACTGAAGTCTCAGGAGACTCTGCAGTAGTTCAGGAATGAGGTGATGACAGTTTGAACCATAGAAAGATGGAGCTATGGGGCAGGAAAGGCAGTGACAAGTTCAGCAAACACTAGGATGGAGGTGGGTCATGAAGTGATCATCAAGCATGTCGTCAATGCGTGTCTGGAAGAGTGACATGGAAAAGTGAGTGTCACAGGCAGCAATAGAGTCCAAAGCTATTTGGCCAGAGCTAGCAGAGTGGCCAGGGCATGTCACACAGCTCTTTGGGCTGTGGTGTCTTTATGCATCAAATGCCAAGTTTGGCCAGATCATCTCCACTCCATTTCCTGCTTCAGGCATAGTGCAAATTCCACGACACTGGCAAACCCTTAAAATTTTAAATCTCCCACAACTCTTGCACCTTAGCCAAATTATGTAAACGTCACATGCCTCTGTTTCCTAGCTATAACATGGAGATAGTATCTTCTTATAGAGACTCTTTAAGGACCAAGGGGGAAAGTACACTTACATGTTAAACAGGAAATACTCAAGAAATGCTCCCCTTCCTAACCCCTCAGTGTTTCTAGAGATGTCACACAGACACCATTGAGGGGAAGCCACAATATCCAAGTGGAAATGTGCACAGGTGACCAAGATGATGGTAGGTCAGAGCTGAAGGTGTGGGTTTGAGAAACCATCTGTGTAGACAAAGCTGTGATAGTTATATGCAAACTGTGATCAAAGAACAGGGCTAAGTGGATGGGAATAAAGTTTAAAGTTCAAGAAGGGGATGCTGGCAAGGGGGCGGCCCAGAGAGATGTTATCAAGACCATCATCATTTTTGTCACATCCATGTATGTTTAGTATTATTTATTTACTTAATACTTTTGCTTTAAATCAACTTGCTTTTCTTCTTTTTAAGTTTAGTTATTTTCAGAGAGAGAGAGAGAGAGAGAGAGAGAGAGAGAGAGTGCTCACATGTGGGGTAGGGTAGAGAGAAAGAGAGGGAGACAGAGAATCCCAAGCAGCCCTTGCACTATCATCTTGGATACCAGCATGGGGCTTGAATCATGACCTGAGCCAAAATCAAGAGTTGGATGTTTAACCAACTGAGCCACCCAGGTGCCCCCCCCCTCCAACTTGCTTTTCTTATGCAGACATTTAGGAAGGAAAAATTTTAACTATAGGTATCCCTGTTATTGCTCACCAGCCACCATGAAAGGTGACAGTAAAAAGAACTATGAAAAGTGTTTGTCCATGTACTACCTAAAATAATTTCACATGTTATCCAGGGACACATACCACAGTTGGGAAAACACTTCACTCTAGAACTGTCCCTTGGAAGGATCAGACTGACCCCATGTGGCTTTAGAAGACAGAAGGAAGGAAGCAGAACTCATCAGTAGACCTCTTAGGGAGGCCAATTTTGTCTCCTAGGAGAATTCTTTAGAACTAGCGTTCTCCAACAGTGGGAAGGGCTTTTTGGGGTCATGCACCCAGGCTCAGGGGTAGGTCATCTGTAACAGGTGTGCATTCAGGGGCTAAGCCTCAGTTAGAGATAGTCACATCTCTTCCAAGGTCCATGACCAATGCTACTTAATACCATGAGGTGCACTCACATCTGTGAGCAAGAAGGAAGCAAATGAAGTGAGTGAATGAATTAAAATGAATGAGTGAATAAGTGAATGAATGGATGAATGTGTGGATGATAGATGCATGGAGGCAGATAAGGGCTATTTACCACACAGGCATGGGTCCAGGAGAGCACAATGCTTCTGCTGTTTTGGCTGGCCCTCTCTCCTCCCCATCTACCTGTGCTTGGCCCAGGGCTGACTCTGCTCCATGTCTTGTGGCCTCACAAGAGCATCACCTGAATGAAGGAGGCCAGCTCTGGATCTGTGTGCACTGGATCCACCTTTCATGTCTCAGCTGCTCAGCTAACCTCCTGTGCTGAGACAGGCGAGTGGCACCATCGATCCAGGCTCCTTAAAAATCGACAGGCAAGAAAATGAAATGTCCACCATCGGCAGCCTGGCCACGCTTCCCATATGGTTTAGAGACATTAGCATGCACATCAATTTCTGTAAACAAGAGCCTTGTTTGGGCAGCCAGCTCCTCCGGCACTGGCTGCTGGGCAACAGGGACCCTCCCTGCCTATGTGGCTTCTGGCACCTGCCCCAAAGGGAACACTTCCCTCACCCAGCCTCTATGTCTGCTGTTTGCCCCCTTAATGCTCTAGTTTCACACTGGTGGCTTTCCCGGAAGACTTGGGAGGACATCAGCCTTTATGGTGTGCAGAAAGCATCTGGGCATGAAGCATCAGGCTGGAAGGAACCTGGAAGCTTTTTGGGTCCACTGCCTTAGTTTTCCAGAGGGGTAGTGACTTGCCCAAAGCCACAAGTTTGGATAATACAAACAACATGGTAATAACCTTCATTTACAGACTTTTTTTTTTTTTTTTTTTTAAAGCACATTGCATCTATGCCTTTTCTGATCTATTGCATGCTTGCTCCAGTATCTAAACGCCCACGGTACTTCAGATAGGACCAGGACCATGGTTGGGAGAACTCTGCTGGGGGTAATATCCTGGCCTGTGCTGTAGTGAATTGTGAGCACATCTTACTTCCTCCATCAGGTTATGCCACTGGAAGTCAGGGTCTGGGCTTCATCAGTGCATCAGCATACCCAAAGCAATGGCAGAATATTGGTTGCAGAACCATAAGGACTTGATTTGCTCCTTTTTTACCATGAGTCCTAAGGTACATCATTTTATCTTTCTGGGCCTCAGTTTCTTCTATTGTAATATGGAAAAGATAAAACCTACCTCACAGGGATGTGGTGAATGTGAAATAAAAAATGTAAATAATATTTATTAAGGCCTTTTGTAATTGTCAAAGTGTTATACAAGTATGAGTTATCATTACTATAAAAATGAGCAAAAAAAAATGTGAATTGAATAGTAGGAAGGACTGAGTTCTCAGTCAAGACGGAAGCATGCTCAAGAGGTCAAACAAGATCACTGGGAAGACCCTGGGAGTGGGCCCGCTGCCCCTGCTCATGCTGACACTCACCTCTGGCCTCCTTCTGATCTCTGTTAGCCTCAGCCACCATCCCCCACAGCATTGGAGAGTCACAGACTCCTAGAGCAGAAACCAAACCCCACAACATTGGAGTCACTTCCCTGAGCTGCTACAGAAGGTCTTTTAGGTTGGCCATCAGGATGGTGCTTAAGCTACTTTCATTCTACAGACACTGCTGGCCTCTGGGGCCATGGGGAGTCCCAGGTACCAACCATGCAAAGCTATGGTCTCTGCCCTGCTCTTGGTCCACTGCCTTTTCTTGGAAGTCTGTGAGTTTAGCCCTGACATCCATGCCTAGCTTCTCTGCTGACCACATGCCTCCCAAAGGGGGCTAACTTGCTTCTCTTCCAAATCAGGCTGGGCTTCTCATGCGTGAATGCTTCTCAGAAACTGGCTGACGCCTTTACTCAAAGCAGATCTAGTTTAAAAAGTGTTTCCTGAAAACTGCAAACAGTCATAATTTTGGCTTTTTGTGGGTGTCTCCTTTCCCTTGTAAAAATGGGCCTGTATTCTTTGCTGATCAGTTCAATTATAGTGATATAAAACAGAGAGCAATAAAAGCTGGGACATGCCCTGAAAGGGGAGTTGTGGTGACAGTAATTAATAGTCTTTTCCTTTGGGGACCTCAGCAGGGGCAAGGTGAGTTTGAGCTGTCTCCCAGATGAAGACAGATTTTGTGATAGGTGAGAAGGGGGATGGGCATCTTGGGATGCCTGGGGTCACTGTGTTCACCCTGATTTTCACTGGGCCCCAAGGAAAACTTCTCACCGCACATCAGAGCAATGGTACCTGCACACCCTGCCTGTTGGTGGAATTCCTCCAGTCCTTTAGTGGTGGGCAAATCAGGGACCTGGAGCTGAACACCTCCTTAAGGGGCCAAACTCTTGCTTCCCAGTTCTTGTGGCATGCCAGGTCCTGGGTGTTATAGAGATTATCTCCCAACAGCCTTGTGAGGTGGGGACTATCACTATTCTCATTTTATAGGTTTGGACCCACAGTCTCCTGGGCAGCAGGCTGGTGTCTCAATCACTATGTTTGTTTGTTTGTTTATTTATTTATTTATTTATTTATTTATTTATTTATTTATTTATTTAATATAATCATTAGTTTTTAAATGTTTTATTTATTTCTGAGAGAGAGAGAGGGAGAGAGAGAGAGAAAGAGAGAGACAGAGACAGAGACAGCATGAGCAGAAGAGGGTCAGAGAGAGAGGGAGATACAGAATCCGGAGAAGGCTCTAGGCTCTGAGCTGGCTGTCATCACAGAGCCCGACATGGGGCTCGAATCCATGAACCAGGAGATCATGACCTGAGCCAAAGTAGGATGCTTTACTGACTGAGCCACCCAGGCGCCCCTCAATCACTGTTTATGTGACCTCTCAGCATACAGCAACGCATTTGGATTCCTGGATTTCTCATTACCTCTTACTGTTTTCTATCTCTGGAAACATACATAGCAAGAGCAATGAGCAAGTTGTGGCAGTGAGCCCCATCCTGGAAGTCAGAAATCTTGAGTTCTAATTTTCACCATTATCAAGCTGGGTGATCTTGGTAGGCTTCTGTGAATCTGATTTTCCTCATCCACACAATGAAAAGGTTGGGTTCTATCAATGGATCCTAAACTTTGGTTCTCTGACCGCTATCTAGAAACATCCTGGGCACCTGTTAAAAAGATAGCCTCCTGGGCCTCCATCCCAAATCTGCTGAATCAGAATATTCCGGGAAGGTTCTGGGAATCTGGATTTCTAACAGGCTCCCCAGCTTCTGGACAGTGCCCAGGTTGAGAACTACTGGTCTAAATGGTTTCCACAGCTCCTTTCAGCTATAAGATGCTCAGACATATTTCTGCCTCCTGAGAGCAAAGGGGCTCTGTGGGGAAGAAGCTGGACCCACTCACCTGATGGGAGGTATGGAGCTGGACCTGCAGCTGCCCACAGAAGGGTGACATGTGGCTTTTTAAGAGACATCTGAGGCCAGGAACAGTGCTGGGGCAGTGGGTGCCGCTGAGCCAGCAGTTGGTTTGTTTCCAGGATGGGAGGCTCAGCAGCAAAGGGAGACCAAGGGAGGGCAGGGCGGTCAGTCCTGCTCTCTGTTATCAGCCTGTGGGGACCGGGTTCCCTGTGCACAGCTTTGTGGGAGATCTGTGGGGAGCACACAGGAAGGACCTTATGTACTCCTGCAAGAATGCAACCTGTCCAAGAAGACCCCCTCATTACCCAAGAAGGAGCATATACTAAGCGGCAGCTGAAGAACAGAGAGTAGTGCTATGGGAGTCTAAAGGGTCAGAGGGAAGGAAAGGAAGTAATGTATCCTGAGTGCCTGCTGTGTGCTAGCACTGGGTCAAGGATCAAAGAGTCACAGGTGATCCTCCCTGGGCTGGGTAGGGAAAGAGCAGGTGGGAAAAGCAAACCCAAGGCAAGAAGCAAACCCAAGACAAGGTCTACAGATTCCAGCAACTGTCCTGGGAACTAGCCGGAAGGCTCTTGGAGACCATGAATCGATGTGTCTACAGAATTAATCATCTGTATGTAGGTCCTCAGGCAAGAGGCTGAGGGTCTCTGGATTTCAGTTAGAAATAAGACCTGTTAACTCATGGGGCAAAATACAACACACCAGGTCTTTAGAAAGTTAGGCTCACTGCTCACATCTCAGGCCTTGGCATGCACAGCCTCTCATACTCTGCACCATCCTCCCTTGCCAGAGTTGGCCTGAACACCCGGGCTCATGGAAACTCCCCTCCTCATTACCTAAGATGGGCCCAGCCAGGTGCTGCTGGGCTCCTGGTGCACAGAATACTGTCACGTTTCTTGGAGTGAGTAGGGGAACTGATACCCTATCAAACAGTTCCCAGCATCTCTTGTAAATTTCTAAACTTGATACACAAAGCCATCTCCTAGACCCCTAATCCAATAAGTTGGTGTTCTTATGAGAAACACACACACACACAGGAACACAGAGGCTCCTCTGAAAACAGAGGCTGAAGTTCAAGTGATACACCTAGAAGCCAAGGAATGCCAAGAGTTGCTGGCAACACCAGAAGCTAAAAGAAAGATATGGAGCAGATTCTCTCCTACAACACCTTGATTTTGGATGCCTGGCCTCCAGAACTATGAGAGAATACATTTCTATTGTTTTAAGCCACCTGGGTTGTGATACTTTGTTAGACAGCCACTGTGTGTGATGCTCCTGGCTTCCTCTCTTCACACAGAACTGACGTGAGGAGGCATGGACACAGGGACACCTTCAGCCCTGTTGGCCTCCTGACCACCAGTCAGTTCAGAGCAGAGTATTTTAATGAGCTCTGTTTCTTCACTAGTGCCTCTAATGAAATGCCCAGCCACTCAGGGGGCATCTCATTGGGTTGAGAGTTCACTGGAATGATGGGGGTAAGAGCACAGAGAAGTGAGCCCCACAGGCTAGACACCCCTTTCAGGGAGAGCAAAGCGCACTATGAGCCAGTTCCATTCTTCTACCAACCAACCCACCAACCAACTATGAGCTGTGGCACTCAAACATCAGCATTGTCTTCCAGGTGCCACACACTGTGAGGCATACAGAGACCTGGGAGACAAGAACTCCCCCCTCAGGGAGGTGGCAGTCTAAGCTGGTAGGAATAATACCCGAAAAAAAATTAAACACCAAGAGAATGACACAGATTGCGGTGCCACAGCTGGCTGCATCTGGAGAAGGTGGCCAGTGAATTGAGCACTGGGGAAGGGGTAGAATATAAAGCTGGAGGGTAGGTGGGGGTCCAAGGTCAGGAGATAAGCTGTTCCAGCACAAGGCATCTGACTGCCCTGCTAAAGCAGAAGTCTACAGGGGAGGGGTGGTGCAGAGGCTGGAAAAGCGGTGTGGGGCCTGATCATGGAGGGCCTCACCTGTCAGTGAAAGGAACCTGGGCTGTGTTCTGCAGGCACTGTTGAACCAATAATGCATAAGTGAACCTTATGAAAGCACTTTTCAAGTAGAATTGTAACAGATTTTCAATTTCCAAACAAGTATTACAAGATAGCCTTTCCTTTGAAAGTGTTTCTCAGCTTGAAAGCTCTGATGTCATGGGGCTGAATGTTTGATCTGATAAGGGCTCACTAACACAGTATAAACATTCCAAACCTTACAACATTTTGCGCTAGAAAATCTGCCTCACAGAATGCTAGCCATTCATTCTAGGCCTAGCCATGACTACACCTCCACCAGGAGCCTTCCTTGATTGCACAGGTCAGGGCCGAGCCATACGTCTCTTCTACGAATTCTTTCGCCCACCCCAGGGTTTATTTATTTACTTAAAATTTTTAAGTTTATTTTTATTTATTTATATTTTTGAGAGAGATAGAGAGCAAGTGGGGGAGAGGCAGGGAGAGAGGAAGACAGAATCCCAAGTAGCCTCTGTGCTGTAAATGCAGAGCCCAGTGTGGGGCTCAAACTCACGAAACGTGAGATCATGACCTGAACTGAAGTCAAGTGTTGGATGCTTAACCAACTGAGCCACCCATGCACCCCTAAATGTTTATTTATTTATTTTAGGAGAGAGAGGGCGGGGAGGGGCAGAGAGAGAATCTCAAGCAAGCTCCGTACTGTCAGCACAAATCCCGACTTGGGACTTGATCTCATGACTTCTGAGATCATCATCTGAGTAGAAATGAGAGTCAGATGCTTAACTGACTGAGCCACCCAGGTGCCCCTCACTTCTAAGAATTCTTTCTCCTAATCAACTGTGCAGTGCTTCCAAGGCTCTTGTCAAGATTCATGGATCAGTAAAATAGCAAAACCAAAAAGATGTCAGAGGGACAGACTTGAGTTGCCAACTTTTCATTCTGCCAAATAGAAATATTAAAAATAACAATGACCATTTATTATCTCTTCTGTTTTATAAAAGGAAGGAGAAACAACCCCAGAATGAAGAGCAGTTGGCAGTCCCTTGACCTTTCCATCACTCATATGAACATGTTGTGCTCTGCTTACTTTTCTCATCTAACTGTGGTCCAATAAATCTTCACTGCAGACTGGCACAGGCCAGCACACTGGCATTTGGGAAACTTAGGTCCTTCCCATTCTTTAAGTCATTGCATACTTCCCATGTCCTTCCTACTAAGGCATCCTTTACTCTGGCACTTAAGGCCCTCTTGGATTTGGTACCAGCCGATCAATCTGTGGGAATTTGGCAAAAATGGCCATGATATTTTATAGCTCTTCCCATCAGGAATCAAAGTCTATCTGTCCATCTCTTGAATCTGTCCTGACTTTGTCACTTGCTCTGACCAACAGGAAGCTGCAGAAGTGACATCTAAGCCTCGGCCTCTGAAGTCTTGCAGCTTTTCTCACCACATCAACAATCCCAAGATGGCCTGCTGGAGAAGGAGAGATTATGCAGAAAGAGCACCCAGGCATCCCAGCCATCCTAGGCAAGGTCATTATAAACAGGCCAGCTCTAGTGACACACCAGCTGACCACAGACACTTGAATAAGAGCAGTGGACACCTGTAGGATCTGGAAGAACTGGCTAACCGGGTCCAATCTAAACCACTAACCTGTAGAAATGTGAACTAAATAAATGGTGGCTGTTTAAGGTCACTAAGCATTGGATTAGTTTGTTACACAGCACAAGCTTGCTGACACATGACCATTTTCACAACCATTTGCATGGGTCTTCTCTACCCTCTGCTGCTTTTAAATATAATCTGAACTTTCCTGTTTCTAAAAATTTGCCTACATTCTCCCCTCCAGGTCTGAAATATCTGCTCCCCTTCTCCTCAGATATTACCTATTCTCAAAGACTCAGGTCAATTACCTCTTCTTTAAATGGCTCTCAGAATGGTGACACTCACTGTGCACTCCCTTGGCCCCAACACCCTGTGGCATGTCTTGCATACTGTTTTAAATTATTTTTGATAATGTTAATTTCACATGGGTTTGTTACATCTTGTCTTCTCCATTAGATTACCAGTCCTTTGTGGACAAAGGCATGTCTTACATTTAGACACGGCTTTTTAAAAAAAATTATTTATTTTTGAGAAAGAGACAGAGCACAGGTTGGGGAGGGGCAGCGAGAGGGAGACACAGAATCTGAAACAGGCTCCAGGCTCTCAGCTGTCAGCACAGAGCCTGATGTGGGACTTGAACTCATGAGCCATGAGATTATGACCTGAACTGAAGTTGGACATTTAACTGACTGAGCCACCCAGGTGCCCCTAGATTCATTCAGCTTTTAACCCAATATCTTGCATAGGGCAGGTATAGTTATTGCTCACTGATTGATTAGATTTAAAAATTCAATGAGTATCTGCAAATAACCGGGCTGGGTCAATTCTCACCAATGTAACTTCTATCCAGCTCTGAGCTGTTCCAGATCCTCATGCTTTTCCATGGGGTCTGAGCTCATTTTTCAGTTCCACCACAAATACTTTCTAAAACATAGGGGATGGTCACCTGTGCCCCTATATTAGTACCATGGGTGTCAGAGAGGCACACCCAAATCAAAGCAAGTAAACCCCTCTTGGCAAACTATTACTTGGCCTCCCAAGTCTCCTGGGGCTTCCTGGAACCCTCTGGAAACTTCCCTTCTCATTTCTGTGACCTTTCATTTATCCCAGGCATTGGGCATTGGATAATCTGAGCTTCGTATGCCTTTAGCCCTCACTCAGGTCTTTAAAGTGAACTACAAAGCTTTGCGTGGAGAAAAACAGATAAAAAGCTTAGCATTGCAAATGAGGATAGCATTAAGCCCAGGCTGGAAAAATGAGGTAAGTGCATTCAAAAAAGCAAGAGCTAGGAAGACTGGCTGCAAAAGGTGAAACGGTGAATGTAAAGGCCAAGGTTTCTTGCTTTCCTAGTTTAGTCTTCTGGTTTGGTTTTCTCAAATAGCCCACAATGAAGTCAGCAACATGCTGTCCCACCTCTCTGCCTTCACATCCTGCTTTTCTCTGAGCTCCTGACTCATGTTCCCATGCAGCACCCTCATCTGGGCCCCTTACTTTCTTAAAATCTTGATCATTTTATTTTCAAATGACTTAGATAAAATATTTCATGTTAGAAATTTAAGAAAATTCTGAGGTTAAAAAGGAAAATAAAAATGAGCAGTATCCCATTTCTGAAGGTTAATATTGTCAACATTCGAGTATGTACAATCAGTCTATTTCCTCAGTGTATGTGTATTTCTGTTTTCCAAAATTGTCATCATACTCTTCATATTGTTTAATAATCTTTTATTTTTGCTTAACCAAAAGTTTTAAATATCTTATACATCATTCAATTTTGTCTTAAATATCACTTTCAATATCCTTATAGCATTCTAGTAGCATGGATAGGTGTACAATTATTTAATTAGCCATTCTCTGTAGAAAGGTTTAATTTGGTACTGTAGGCTTCTACTCTATCTGCAATGGTTTGAGGCCTGTCCCTCTTTGGGGAAGTTGAGGGCCAGAGGCTTGCTTCAGACCATTGCTGTATGCCATTCTTCTTCTGTGACTCTCCCCTGGATAGGTCCTCCTTCCCTCAGCAGATTACTAAGCTGAGTCTAGCACACCCTGCTTCCTCTGAGCCAGAGGGAGCTACTGTTGGACAATGGGCGAGGTATGGATAGCCCCCAGAAGGTAACCCCTTACAGCTGCCTGAGATGCCAGGGCTTATGTACCATTAAAAAGGGCAGACATTAATGAGAATCTAGTTAAGTCCCCATCTTATTGATTAGGAAAATGAGAGTAAGATATAAGGAATGACTTGTTCAGAGTCTTATGATTAGTTAGAGGCAGCAGACCTGGGGCAAGAAGTCTTAGCCAAACACTCCACATTCAGTGCTCTTTCAACATCATGCTCTCATCTCAGCTGACTTATGCCTGAAAAGTCCCCATCATGAATCCTACTGCTAACAAGGGACCTGGTTTTTTCACGGTGGGAGGACTCTCCCCACATTTGTGGCCCTCAGGCAGCCTCCATACCCATTGCCTCTGCCAGCTCAGACTCCCTTGAGAGGCTTCCCTTATCATCTTTTCCACTGTCTCCTCAGGAGGCATGCCCCAAACAGAACCTGACATTTGACAATGCAACCAGAAATCAGAAACAGGCAGAGGGATCCCAAAGTTCCTGCACTTACAGCCCCTGTGGCTGCCCCTTGGCTATGATATACTCTTTCTTTGGAATATTCAAAGTCCTTCTTTCCATCTTGCTCATTTTCCTCACAGAAATAGGAGAAAGACCTTTTCTATTTAGAAATGTCCCTTTCTCCTTTTGTGGATGAGGATACAAGCCTGGTATGAAAAGTGTAGCCAGCCTTTCCAATCATGAGAACATACATTTCCCCTCGGAACGTAGCTTTGGCTTCCAGGTGGGCCAGGGTCTTTGTCTCCACTTAGCACAACGCAGGAACCCATACCCACCTCCATGTGAGCATACTCCATGCCTGAGCTTTCTGCAAAGTGTCACATTCCTCTCCTATGCCTAAGACACCATTCATTTGAAATATTTTTATCCAAGATACGAGACATCCAAGAAAGAACAAGTGAACCTGCCTCATGCTGGGTGAAAGCAGCCCTGTCCTCACAAGCAGGTTTCTAGCTCCCCTTTGTTCTCTGTCTTCTCTGGCTCCTCACCCTCCTTTATTTCTCCTCTCCCCTCTGCCTCTCTTTTCTTTTTCCTACCTATTCACTCTGTTCCCTTCTTTATCCCTCTCAGATCTTCCCTTATCCACCTGAGAGATGGGCAGCTGTGCACATTCAGCATTCACTGAGTCACACAGGAGTTCAGCTAATGGAGGTATTTCTTGCAAAGCGCTCAAAATTTGTGCAGACCCACTGAAAATGGAAAAACACAGAGCTATGAGCATCAGTTTGTGATACTGACGACGCCATTAACAAAACACCAGATCTTGCTAGGTGTGGACTGAGAAAAAATGTCCTGACCAGTGTGGAATGGCATAATGAGCGTGAGTTATTAAAGAAACATTGACAGCTTAGGCAGCCTTGCCTGGGAGGGGAGTGAGACAGAGCTGGAAGAACCTACTCGCTTGGCTACTATGAGCCCACAAGTGAACCAATGGCCTAAATAGCAGTCCTCAGTCTGCTGCTCACATCCTTTGCTGGAATGATCTGTGATTGAGGAAGGTGGGGCTTTGACTTCCAGCTAAACTTCTCTCTGTGCCACATGGGTAAAATATCTTCTTAAATATATTTTCATTCTTCTTATTATTAGGCTTGCTGTTTCTGACTTGTGGTTATAAATTCTGAGGTACGGAGTGGACAATGAATTCTGAGGTCTTATATAGACTGTGGGTCACAGTATCTGAGACGGGTCCTGGTTATGCTGTTTATTAGCTGGTTACCACATCACCACTTATACTATTACTACTACTACTGCTACCACCACCTCAACCACCTACCACTCCTTCAACTAACTTATTATGTGTATTCTAAATCCCAACCACTGTCCCAAGTATCTTGCATGAATGATTTCCTTTAATCCTCACAACATCATGATATGAATATATTAGCCCTCCTTTATAAATGGGGAAATCAAGGTATTGAAAGATGAAGTCAACTATGCCAAACCATATAGACTGTAAGTACTATGCCAAGTTGTTTGAACTCAGGCATCTGAGCCCAGAGTGCTGTTCCCTAACCTTCCTTAGCTTTATTTTTTTCAATTATACAATGAGGATGATAAAAAATAAAGCCTGTATCATGTGGTTGTGGTTATATACATGAAAGTGTTCTGTAAACTGTAGAGTGCACTATGAAGATACTAGTTGGCATCAGTCTCAAAGTGTAGCTTTCCTTTGGGGGCAGAGAGAAACTTCTTATAAAATCATCATAGGATCACATAATTTTATGGTAGGAAGGGTGCTCAGATGCCATCTAGTATAATTTCCCACTCAAAGCAAGATTAGATACATTCATGAAATTGAAAGAGACCTTGCATGTAACCTGGTTCAACATTAAATAGAAGTGATCCATCCAAGGTGGCCCAGGGAATTATGAGCAGAGCTGACTATAAACTCAGACCTGACATTTGACCAATGCTCATTCCATTGCCCCTGGGAGTGCTGCCCCATCCCTAATTTGCTCCTTTGGGAGATAGCTATCACCATAACTTTCTTGCCAAACCACAACAGGGCCTCAGAATCCTTCTCAACACAGTGTTCCAGGCAACTACCATCAATCCATCAGTGTTGACTTAAAGTTGACAGCTCCACTCTCTCTGAATGATATACAGGGTAATCATATAATTTATCATTCAAACAAAGGCACTTTTAAGAGAGAAAGGGGGCACTATTAATAATTATGGTGACACAGGAGTAAACTGGGATCATCTTAATTATACCTCAGTGAATCTCCCAACGCATCCAAAATACTCCTAACTCCTTGTAGGGTAAAACTGCTAGGAAACTGACTTGAAGGAAGGCCTGTTGGGAGCATCTTCCTACAGGATGGTGGGGGAGGATAAGAGGAAGAAAAGGTTCTTTTTGGTAAGACAGCATGAAGGCCTACCTTTGGTTCTGTGTCTGCAGAAGCAACATCACCAACATGGGGTTATTTTCCATTCTCCCATTATTCTCCCTCTATTCCACTGGCCTGGAAAAGCTCATTACTTTCCCAGCTGAAAGCACCGGGTGTCTGTGAATGCTCCCTCTTTCCTTCTTCTTTTTCTCCTCTTTATACTGAATAACCGTTTCTATGGTAGTTTAATTAGCCAATTATGAATGTGTTTGGGTATCTTACAAAGGAAGAATCACTTTGTTTACTTGTTGGTAATTAAATGGGCGACATTTTATTTCTGTTTTGAGAGATTTATGGGCATTTTCTTTTTATAGATGGTAAAATTGAAAAATTAAAGTCTAATTATTTATAGATTTCCCCAAGTAGAGAAATGGAGAATGGTATTTCATTCATTACCAAGTTCACCATGTCTTAGCATGGCCATAACAAGATGTAGAGCATTACAGTAATATTGTAGTCCACTGAAGACCAGCGAAGAGAGAAGAAAGGAAGTTACCAATGTCAATGGAGAGACAAACCAGAGAGAATCCAACTGCTGGACTGCTCTGATTGGGTTCTGCTGATTTTTTCCTTCTCAAACCTTGAAACTTCCTCTCTGATAAATCCATGTCTTACAGTGAACCCCCTTTTTCCCTCAAAAAAAAAAAAAAAACAGAACTGGGACCAAGGATTTAGTTAACAATATGAAGCTTCAAGTATGGAAGATTCTAACCAGGTGTGGTGCCTAATTTGCTATATGACATTGGCAAAATAAGTCTTTTTTTTTTTTAAATTCTTGTTTCTTACAAGTTTCTCATTTATGAGGCAGTTTCCAAAAGTTATCATATTATTGGGTTATTTGAGCAGATTATGCTATAAAAATGGTTGTAAAGCCAGTTAACACAGAAAACACCACAATTACAACATGTTTTATAAATATTTATAAGTTCCCTCTAAAGTGTCTCGGTAAGCTTTACGTTTTTTGACACTTTGAGTTGTATGAGAAAAATAATCTGAGAATTTTATTTAAAAGCAAATAAAGTTGACTTCTTGGGACTTCTATTCTGTTGTTCACCAGATCCAGTTAATCTTTTCGTTATTATACCATTTTAAATTTAATTCACAGGATCTGGTTGAAATGCAAGTAGGTTTCCTCCAATTCAATAAAAGGAAGGACTAAGGTTTTAGTGCACCCATTAGCACATACCTGGCCCCAGATTTGCACAAAGATCTTCACATACAAAATGTGATTTAATTCTCATAACAGCTGTAAGAAATGGGTATATTTTCTCCAGATAAGGAATCATGGCTCAGAGCCTTTAGTGACATGGGGGACTGGAGTCTGGCTCTGATTTCTACCTAAGCCCTGGCTCTGTCTGGCACCCAAGACAAAGGTTCATTGTTGAACAGATTATGTCTACCTGATGCTTCAGTGTTTCTTTTCTTTTTTTTTTAATTTTTAATTTTTATTTTTTTAATTTTTATTTTTTTACAAATAGTTTATTGTCAAATTAGTTTCCACATAACACTCAGTGCTCATCCCCACAAGTGTCCTCCTCCATGCCCATCCCCCCTCCCCCCCACATCCATCAGTCCTCAGTTTTTGTCAGCATTCAAGAGTCTCTCATGGTTTGCCTCTCTCCCTTTCCCCCACCATTTCCCCCTTCTTCTCCCCCTTGTTCCTCCGTCAAGTTCCTCCTAATCCTCCTATATGTGCACACATACGATATTTGTCCTTCTCTGCCTGACTTATTTCGCTCAGCATAACACCCTCAAGGTCCATCCATGTTGCTACACATGGCCAGATTTCATTGTTTCTCATTGCCATGTAGTATTCCATGGTATAGATAAACCACATCTTCTTGATCTATTCATCTGTTGATGGACACTTAGGCTCTTTCCATGTTTTAGCTATTGTTGAGAGTGCCATGCTTCAGTGTTTCAAAGTTCACAAGGATGTTCCAGAAACCTTGTTGAAAGAGACACTGAAAAATCATATTTGCTCCTCATTTACAGGACACACTTAAAGGGACTTAGGTAATTTGGGTCCCAATAGTATGACTCTCCTTTCTCCTTGGCCCAACCCATACCAGCCTCAGGACAGAGACAACTGAGTATGTTTCTAGAGAGTAGTTAGCCGAGAATGCAGTTAAATGACAAGCAGCCTGTCTTTTGGCAGGACACCAGCTCTGTCTACTGAAGGTGGTCCCATCCACCTCGTGACCCCTCCCACGGCCTCAGCCATTTCAGCAGGGGAGAGATCGGCAGTGCCTCCCTGGTCCAATCACTCCTAGGAATTAATCCTGGCAGCTAGGATGAAAGCAATTGCACAGGGTGGAGGGCAGAGAAGCAGGGGAGGGAGGAGGAGGGAGGTGTAATTAGTGGGAGTGGTTCCATGTCCCTTTTGGGCTCTGTAGCTTTTAATGCTTTAGCACCCACTCTCCTGCCACCCCTCCCCCCAATATGGTCACACACACACACTGTTTTGCCTGATGCTGTCAACCATGTCTGGCTGAGCTATCCTGGCTACGGCTAAAATGTACCCACAAGGAAAAGCTTGTCAGTGCCCCGAGCAAGGCTGAATATATTCTGTGTAGACCAGGCTAAAGTGTGTGGGAGACAGAGGTGGTGGCAGAAGCCTGGCCTCTGCTGTGACACACCTCTGAAGCCAGCTCCATCGTAGCACCAGCTATCCTCTCTCCAATCTGCTTGAAATGGGATTTCAGAGTTGAAACCTCTTAAGAGGAGATGCAAGATAAACCCTTGAGAATTTTGTTCCCTTTCCTCACATTCCAACTATTAACTGAGGCATCACTGTGTGCCCTGCAGAATGGGTGTATGCCCCTTTTTGGTCTGTCTCTGGCAGCCCAAATCAGGACACATGGACCATCATCAAGGCTGAGTTTACTTGTGGAGCCAGAGGAGTGACATCTGGACTGAATTACAAGAGTCTAGGCTGTGTGGCCCCCAGGTATGCCCTAACAAATCTAGCTGGATGTGATAAATGATTCTTGGTAGACCTGAGATGATAGAAAGGAAGAGAACAGGATTGGGTAGAGAGGACTCAGTTTAGGGGAAGGACCCTCTCTGGGCCTTAGTTTTCTCATCTGTAAAATGAATGCCCCTTTCCTTCACCTCCGCCCAGGCTATGTTAAAGCATGTATAAAGTGTGCTGTACATGTTTATATACATGTTTCCATAGGGGACCATAGCTCTTAAGAGACCATAGAGGCTTTGGGATCCCAGGAGGTGGTCTGAGGCCCCTTCCCAGCTCACTGGGGCTCAGCATGGCCAGCGTCAGTCTGCAGACACCCATGTCTGGAAGCTCCCTGGCCAGGTGTCCAGGGGTGTTACCATCTGTGCAGGCAAAGGTCAATCTCACTGACTGGGCTGCCTCCATGCTCTTCAAAGCTCCATTTATGAGGTGGAAGAGCGACCCTGGCTCCTGCTCCTGGCTTTAGGGGAGGTAACTCACACATCCCACTGGAGTCTTTCTTCTCTTTCTCCCTTCTCACCCTCTACCTCCCATTCTCTAATCCCACCTCCTCTACACTGCTCTGGGTCTAACTGGGCAGGAATGTGGGCAGATTTTGTTTTCATGGCTCTCCCCCTGCCTTCCTTCAGGTCCACACCTCTGTCAGGTTCTCTCTATTATTAAACTCTGCTTCCACTCTGTAGCCGATGATAAAGAATGAAATCTTGCCACTTGCAACAATGTGGATGGAACTGGAGGGTATTATGCTAAATGAAATAAGTCAGTCAGAAAAAGACAGATAGCATATGATTTCACTCATATGTGGAATTTGAGAAACTTAACAGAGGACTATAGGGGAAGGGAAGGAAAAATAAGTTACAAATAGAGAGGGAGTCAAACCATAAGAGACTCTTAAATACAGAGAACAAACTGAGGGTTGATGGGGGTGGGGTTTGGAGGGCAGGGAATATAGGTGATGGGCATTGAGGAGGCACTTGTTGGGATGAGCACTGGCTGTTGTATGTAGGCAATGAATCACTAGAATCTACTCCTGAAGCCAAGACCACACTGTATATACTGTATGTTAGCTAACTTGACAATAAACTATAAAAAAAAAAACAAAAAACCTGCTCTCAGGAAGGATCAGGTGTTAGTCATTTACACCTTACTGTAAAACAAAATCCTAGAGGTTCCCCTCCTCTGAGTGTCTGTACCTTTCTGTGTTCATATCTATCTTTAATGTGGAAGACCCTCACCAAGTGCAAGGAGTGTCAGGCATCATGCTGTGGGGACATGGAGCACTTTGGGACCTCATCAAGGGTCTAAAATAACAGGCCACCCACCCCCTGAAAAAACAGCCTTGGTGTTATTAGGATTCTATGTTGGGGTCCCGAGTGGGACCATGCACTCGGAAGGTTGTGGCAGGGACCCCAGGATCAGGCAAGGAACAGCCTCTTCAGTCCACATTTACGGAAATAAATTACTTAAGTAACAATAATTTCCTCCACCATGTGTAATCCCAATGAGGGCAAGGATTGCACCTGGTCTGGCTTGCCCCTGTAGTACCTCCTACAGGCCCAGGGCCGGTGTGGTGGGCCTCAAGTCGGTGCTTGTTGAATACATGGCTAGAAGACAGTGCCTGGGAACACTTCCCTTGGCACTCTGGTGCCAGCCTCTGCCACCGGCTGGAGAGGTACAGGGGGAATTGGAGAACGGTGAAAATTCCCCTGCCCAAAGAACCCTCCAGCCAGTCTTCTGATTTCTCCACAGTCACATCACTCACTCCTCAAGGGCCTTTTCAAGGAGATGCAATTTTTAACTGAATTAGAATGTTCTAATGCTACCTGGGAGGGATGATACATTAGCATGGATTAGTGTCTCTGATTAACAGCATCATTACCTCTCCCTTCTCATCTGCCTGGACCCCCTTGCAGCCAAGTCACAAGCCACCAGGAGACAGAGGGGGACACACATTGGGGCTCCTAGCTCCAAAAGGCTCAGTGGGGAAACCTGCCTCTTGGAAAATCTTAAAAAAAAAAAAGTGCTGGGCCCACCCCCAGAGATGAATTGGGACTGGGGAAGTGCCTGAGGCATGTGGATTTGCAAAGCAGCTCACAGGTCTGTAAAGTGCCAGAGCTCAGACCCACTGACCTGCCATAGGTATCTGAAGCCCTGTTACGAAGGGGTCTCAAAGTAAAGGTAAAGGTCGTCATGATTTGAAGCTACTCACTTCAGGAAGCCCCTACAAAGGACCAACCTACATAACACACATCACAGTGTTGAGCACAGGAAGGTCCAGCTTGTGGGAGGGTCTAGGTTCAGGAAAAGTTCTCCACCAAATTGGCATGAGCTAAACTGATTTCACCATTAGATCAATGTCACATCCTTGCCTGAGGTCAATGCTCAACATTTTACAGAAATGACTATACACCATATGAGAAAACTATAAGCATGCTTATGCCATGTGTGTATGGAACAACTGATCCCATTCACAACTGCACAAACACCCATAAAATACCTAGGAATAAACTTAACCAAAGATATAGGAGATCTGTATGATGAAAACTATAGAAAACTTACAAAGGAAATTGAAGAAGACACAAAGAAATGGAAAAACATTCCATGCTCATGGATTCAAAGAATAAATATTGTTAAACTGTCATTACTACCCAAAGCAATCTACACATTCAATGCAATCCCAATCAAAATTGCACCAGTATTTTTCTCAAAGCTAGAACAAACTATCGTAAAATTTGTATGGAACCACAAAAGACTCCAAATAGCCAAAGTAATATTGAAGAAGAAAACCAAAATGGGAGGCATCACCATCCCAGACTTTAGCCTCTACTACAAAGCTGTAATCATCAAGACAGTATGGTATTGGGACAAAAACAGACACATAGACCAATGGAATTAGAATAGAGAACTCAGAATTGGACCAACAAATGTATGGCCAACTAACCTTTGATAAAGTGGGAAAGAGTATCCAATGGAAAAAAAAGACAGCCTTTTTAACAGAGGGGGCTGGGAGAACTGGACAGCAACATGCAGAAGAATGAAACTAGATCACTTTCTCACACCATACACAAAAATGAACTGAAAATGGATAAAGGACCTGAATGTGAGACAGGAAACCATCAAAACCCTAGAGGAGAAAGCAGAAAACAACCTTGACCTCAACTGCAGCAATTTCTTACTTGACACATCCCCAAAGGAAAGGGTATCAAGAGTTTTCAAAACAGGAAGTGGCGCCTGGGTGGCTCAGTCGGTTAAGTATCTGACTTTGGCTCAGGTCATAATCTCATGGTTCATGGGTTCGAGCCCCGCGTCGGGCACTGTGGTGACAGCTAGCTCAGAGCCTGGATCCTGGCTTCCATTCTGTGTCTCCCTCTCTCTGACCCTCCCCTGTTCATGCTGCCTCTCTCTCTCTCTCTCTCTCTCTCTCTCCTTCAGAAATAAATAAAACATTAAAAAAGTTTAAAAAGAGTTTTCAAAACAGGAAGATGCAGTCACTAATGTCAAAGGAGCTTCTTTCATGGGAAGCTCAGGGTGAAGGATATGAAGAATGCTGGATTTGGAACCAGGAGACCAGAGTTTGAATGTAGCCTCTGTTTTTTTTTTTTTTTTTAAGTTAATTTATTTATTCTGAGGTGGGGAGAAGGAGGGGCAGAGAGAATGGGAGAGAGAATTCCAAGCAGGCTCTGTGTTGACAGCCCAATGTGGGGCTTGATCTCACGAGCTGTGAAATCATGACCTAAGCTGAATGAAACCAAGAGTCGACTCTCTGAGCCACCCAGGGACCCTGGCCCCTGTTTGTAATGGTTATGCAAACTCTGGCCAGTTCCTTAGTCTCTCTGATCCTCAGAGTCCTCATTTGTGAAAGGTGATGCTGGAGACACCCTTTTCAGAGGGCTGTGATGAAGGTGAAGATGAATGAAATCATGTATGTGGCCCTCCCTCCCATGGTAGGTGCCAAGTTGAAATGACCATCTGCCCCCAGCTCCTGCTCCTGATGGACAAGCTCCCTGGTGGAGTGGGAGGAGTCCTACTGCCACCAGCCAGGCTCTTGCCTTGTCCATACTACTGGACAGTGACAGCAAGCTGGGTAAGGGCCCAGTCTCAGGAGTGCTTGGTTCAGAACAGCTTGGTTTTGAGTGCTGCCACCTCCTAGGGGTTTAACTTCAGCCAAGTTATGTTAACAGTATGCCTCAGTTTCCTCATCTGTAAAATGGAGATAATAACAGCCACCCCTTAGGGCTGTTATGAAGATTCAATGCATTAATATTTGTAAATATTAAAAATTATCTTTCCCTGTCTCCCTTCCTTATCCCCTCCCTTTTCTCCCTCCTTTCTTCCCCTCCTTCCTTTCCAGTGGAGCTTTTCCGATGTGCCTGACACCGTTCTGGGCCCTGGGAACAGAGCAGTGCATGAGAAAAGGTCCTGATCTCACAGAATTTACATTCTGGTGGGGAGAGGACACAGAATGAGTGACAAATAAGACATTTTAATAGTGATAAAGCTGTTAAGAGGAACTCCATGAGGGCAAGAGGGAAGGCCTTTGTGAGAAGGAGGCAGTGAGCTAGGGCCCAAAAGGCAAGGAGGAGCAGGCTCACGTGTGTGTAGGGTTCTACCTATTTGGAACCCTGAACTCAAGCTAGCCTGAGACCTGGCTCCTCGGGGAGGACAAAGAGGGAAGGTAAGAGGCAGGAGCAAGGTGAGGAGCTGCCTGTGGACAGCGAGATCACTACGAGTGAGCATCAGAGAAGGCGGCAGGTAACAGCCTGGGGTGTGGGATGCAGAGGAAGGCAGTGAGGGAAACAGCACTGACCAATATCTGGAGGAGAGGAATGTGGGCTAAGGGAGAGGCAGAGAAGAAGAAAAGTGTTAGGAGCCAGTGGGGGCTGAAGGAAGATACAACAGTGATGGAGAATTGCTAATTAGGTCTCCTGTACCACATGAAGAGCAGACGTGCTCAGCTGGGACCACATGTGGCAGAGTGAGGGGACCTTGAGGGCAGGGGGCCAGCCCACTGACGGCCACCCTCCAATGACCATGGGGTTGATCGTATCAGAGATGCTTGGGTTCCAGAGTCTGTTATAGGTTTTTGTTTCTTCTTGCAGTGATCTTGTTGTTGTTCCTGCTGCTATTATTGGTTCTTATTTTCACTCTCTGTGGGCTTGCAGAAAATAGTGTAAAGCATCTCCACTTGGAAGAAAAGTGAACATTTCATTTTCATGATAGCAATTCAGGACAGCAGCTTGCAGGACAGCAGCGGGACTGGCTGGGCCCCACTCGGGGTCACGGCCAGAGTCGAATCCAGAAATGTGGGTAGAAGAGGTTGATGTGGCTCTTAGAGCATCAGCAGGTGTGTGGGAGAGGGTGCCCACTAGGGAAAAGAGAACAAGAGGTAAAAGACAAGCACAAATTGCCAGAGAAGAAAACTGACAAATGAAAAGGGAGGATAAAATGGCAGAATGGCCAGGAAGAGAAGACACATAAGAGCTAGAAAGAAAGCCACATCTGTCGGAGTCCGATTCCCACCCAGAATGGATGCCCAGAGTTAAGGTTCCTGCAGCCACGCTCACAATGCCCCAGGGGTGTCTGCCCAACAGAAGGGTGTGTGTGTGTGTGTGTGTGTGTGTGTGTGTGTGTGTGTGTGTAACAGAAGCCCATAGCACACCCAAATGTCACACTGAATGTGTCCTGCAGGAAGAGCCTGCTGGGCATGCATCTGGCACATCTTCGTCCCATGTTCCAGGAGCCCACAGATAACCTAATTGGATGTGGAAGGGCTCTGTTTTGGCTCCTCTGAGAAGAGTGGGCCATTTGTAAATCATCTATGGAGGAAGAAAGCCCATGATCTCAGTGCTTCTGCCCAAGTGAAGTCAGGATCCCCTACAGACTTCTGACTGCCTTCTGGCAATGCAAGCAGACTCTGCTCTAGGGTAAGTATCCTCCTCCATGTTGCTCCTTCCCACTCTCTCTGAGCCCTGGGCTCGCAACACCGGGGCCTGTGGAAATGGACTCCATGTGCCTTCCCAGGATCCAATAGACCGCTGGTCCAGTCAGAGGCCCGGGCCTCAGGGGGTCTAAGTTTTGATAATTTCCACAAACATTTATTATAAGTTTCTCATGTTCCAGGCACTATGCTGGGCACTGGAGACCCACAAATGAAGAAGCAGTGACCCCTGGCTTGAGGAGCCTCAGAGCCAAGAGAAGGATCCAGACCAGGAGAGAGGCCATTTCAATATAAGGTATGAGCTGAAAACTAGTTATACCCAGGAACCTTGGAGGGCCCCCTTCTCTCTAACACCACGAAGACACAAAGGGCGTTTCAGCTTTATTCTAGACTCCAGGCTCTGTGTCAGACACTCACTGCACCACGACCCCTGCTAGGTTTTGTTATCTCAGAATAACTATTGGCGTCTCAGTGGACTCAGCCTTTCCTGTGAGAGCAGTGGGCAGGAAGCCCTGATGTATATAAGGGCATGAGCTGAACAGGGTTCATATTCATACCTCCTCAGAGGTAAACCTGTAAGGCCCTTTGCCTACCTGCAGTCATCTGTACTCACGCCACCCACTCAGCAAAAGCAATCAGAATTCGGTCATCCACAGGAAGCTGGTATCTCCCCCATAGTTTCCATATGGCTTAATCCTTTGATCATCTCAGTAAAATTCCCATCCCCAAGCACTGAATTATGAAGGACCTGGAGGGTTATGTTGTACAGGTGTTAGTCCGTTGAAAAGAAATGTTGAAAAGGGTGGAGCCAGTGAGGTGGGGAGAATGAAAAGAGAGTCAATGAGTGACTGCCTTGTACAGACACTGTAAGTCAATGAGTCCTCATCATAGTGAGGCTGCTGTCATCTCCATCATACAGAGAATGAAGTGAAAGCTCAGAGAAGTTAAGCAACTTGGCCAAGGTCCTCCAGCAAATGATGGATCCAGGCTTTGAGCTGGGGCTTGGCTTCCTCTGAGCCCCTTGGTCTTTGCATACACCATGGTGCATCTCCCTCATGCGAGTCACTGCACTGAGCAGGGGTGGGGCATGCAGGGAATGATTTCAACATGCATCAGATAGTCTCAACTTTTGAGGCATTTATGATCTAGCAGGAGAGGAAGTCCTATATTCAAATAATGATAGAACAAGGTTGAATGCGGGAGTGGCAAGAAAGGAGAAGGGCATCTCATCTCCAGCTCAGGGGAGGGGAGGCTGTGTGGAGGGGCCAGCATGCAGCTGGGCTTCAGAGGAGAGGGAGATGGCCACAGAGGGCCCTTTAGGCAGAAAGAACATTGTGGAAAAGGTCACAGAGGTGGGAAAGGACAGGTGGCTCCAAGACCTGAGTGGTTCATATAAAGTTTATAAAGGGGCAGTGGGACTTGAGAGAGGTGGTCAGATGGGGCCAGATATACCCAGAAGCAGCCATATAACCTCAAACAGCAATTTTGCAGGGGCCACAGGAAGTGGTTTTGAGACAACGGGCTTTGGGATGGCATGTAGGAGCATTTTATCAGAGCTGTGTTGACACATGTCTGGTCCAATAAATGAACATTTCCATCTCTGCCGACTTCATTTGGCAGGAGCAATAAATTCATATGGCAATTTAAGCAGCAAAGGGAAAGGGTGCAAGGGGGGCAGAAGGAGGATGGGAGAGTCATTCACAATGTATCAGGTTGCTTTCATTTCTTCCCTCATTCATTCGTTCACCAAAAAAGTGGGTGAACTGATTTTATGAATGTCTCTCTCTCCCAGCTTCTTAGCTTATAAGTTTCACCTACAGTTTAGTTTGTTAGATCTGGACAAACTGCATGTTTTTCAAAGCCTTTCCTCAGTGGTGCCTCCTCTTACGCACTCTACAATACTGTCACGTAGAACAGGTATGCTGGTGTGTGTTTAGCAGACTGGAGACACCTAGGTACAAATGCCGTCTTCCTCTCTAGCACAGTCCCTCTTTCCCATGTCAACAGTCTGAAAATCCATCAAATCCATTTTATAGATATCTGTTAAACATTTATTTGTTGACCTATTGATCAAGATATTTATTTATTCCCTGGTTCAAAAAAGTGGGATGATTTATTGAGCACTTACAATGACTGAATTAAATTGAACTGAATTCATGGAAGAGATGGCACCAGAACCCAGGTTTCCTTACATGCAGCCCAGGGCCCATTTTTCCAAGCCATGAAGCAGAATGCATGTGATCAGAGCCTCCTGGGCCTGAGTGTTTCCACTCAGTTTGCCCCTTCTTTGCCTTTGGCCTTTACATCTCACTTTGCAGAGACCCTGGTTTAAGCAGCCAGGTCTGCCGGGCATTGCCCCTTGCTCCCAACATGTCAAAAGATACAGAGAGGGCCTGTAAAGCACTTAATGGAGTAGCTCATCATAAAACTTGGTGCCTGACACAAGTTTCTCTGAGAAACTTTCTAACAGGCTACAGAGCCAAGTGGAAGAGCCCTCTTAGGAGTGTTGATTATCTAAGGGAGTGGGTCACGGAGCACACATCATGTTCCCTCAGGTGCTTCTGTCTTAGCCCTTCTAGTGGCTGCACTTCCAAGGCATTTTCTCAGACTCTGCGATAAGAACCAGGCCAGAAAAGCCTTGTCACCACAGACTGGTCTCCTGGTGTCTACGGGGCACCAGACGGTGCTCTAGGTGAGAAATGCCAGTTGAGCATGCAAGGGCAAATGGCAGTGGACGTAGTGTGTCTGTTTCTAGGATGCCAGGCTCTGATGAGATCCTTCTTTTTCTTCTGGTCCAGTCCCCTGAGACTGACCTGGTGGGATCCCCAGTATTCCCTGGGCTGGGTTAGACTAGAGTGGGTGATAATGGAAGTTAATGGGCTCTGGAGGTTCTGGCTGGTCACATATACTCTGTCCAGGCCCCAATCTCACCTTGCCCATGAAGATGGCATATGACTTAGTCCAGAATTTATGTGGGGGCTTGTACTGGATTTCGATGGTCTTAAAAATCTGGGCTCTGACCATGAGACAAAGACCCCAACATGATGGGGTGGGAGTTGGGGTGTCAGTGCCTAGTTTCCTGCCCAGGACAGCCCTACGGTTCTTCTCTGATGACCAAAGAAGGTGGTGATTCTTTCTACTGGGAATCCTTACCATGCTCTCACTATCTTTGTATCTCTTCTAGTTATGCAGCCTTGGACAACATACTTAACCTCTTGGAGCCTCAGTTTATGAACTCACAAAGTGAATAATGGGAATAATCATCATAATAAGATTTATGAAATGTTTACATTTCATTGTTGTATGAAGTTTAAGGGAGATGTGTGTTGAACCAACATTCATCTGGGATGTCCCTCCCAGTATGAGTACTCAGGCTGTTTTGTCTGTTAGTCTGTTCTGATGGGTCAGAGAGTATGCCATTCTTATTGTTATATATGTATCACTCCTTGAATGTATAAAAAACTGAGGCTAATAAGAGTCAATTGAATGGTAGGTAGTGTTACTCCAAGTGAGGAAAATGACTCCCAGGTTTGTTACTTGCCTGAGGACCCTCAAAAGCTTAGCAACAGAGAGGCAATGAGAACCCAGGTTCTCTGACTCCTGGCTCTTTCCTCTTTCCCCTCTTAGTCAGAATTTATGGAGAATTTGCAGAGCTCAGTCCAGGATACCTCCTGTAGCAGGTGTTTGCTGGGGTTCATGGCTAACTGCTGAGGTCAGCGAGGGTGGGGGTGTTTGGACCCCACCACTACTTGGGGCCTTGGTCAGAAACCAATTCTCAGACTTGCACACAGGATGCGTCAATGCCAACCCCAAGGCTGAACTGAGCTCTTAAGTGTCTACTAATTTTCTCAGGCTAGGCCTGCCTGCCTAGCAGGGGTTGAGGACATTTTGGTAGGAGGTACTCTGGGAGTCAAGCAGTAGGGCTAGGGGCTGTGGTGAGGGAGAGAAGGGAAGGTTCTCCTATTTATGAAGCTGCTATTCCTGTGGACCTCTGTGGGTCACAGTGGCAGATGCTCTGGGCCCCAGAAGGTATTTCTTATCCCCAAATGAAAGCTCTGAGGAAGAGCTGGGAGGGAGAGATGATCCAAGTTCAGAGGACTTCACCTTTCATGGCCCCCATGCCTCCTACATGACTCCCCAGATGAAAGAAAGCAGATGTCTGTTGTTCCCTCAGGGAGACTGCTGCAGAAAAAGGCTGGCTTTCTGTCTTTCCTCACTGAGGATGTATTTAAAGACACAATAGAAGGGATTACAGGAGGGAGCCTTGGGGTGGGCGAGGCTGCACGCTTGGTTAATGCCAGGGGCTCTGCAATTTTTTTTCTCATTGCAATGCATCTCCTGAAGCTCCAGATACCTCTGGAGCTTGAAATGTGAAGGGTGGCCTGGACACCTCATGGCTGGTTTCTGAAACAGCCAGAAGGCAGCAGCCAGCAGCTCCAGCAACCTGGGGCCAGGCAGAGCTGGAAGGGAAGTAGGACAACACTCCCCTGCTCTGTTTCTCAAGGGTTTTAACTGTTCTGAAGCCATTTTAGCCCACAGAAGGATCAGGACTTTTCCAGTAATTACCAGTAGTTTCTATCCAGTGCAAAATATAAGCATCACATTCTGGTGTGTCCCCATATTCAGCCCCTATTCTCTGGTTCTAAAAGGTCTTTCAGGTGCCTTGTCCCTAAAGGCCCCAGTGCCCCAACTACCTGCAAATTGTGACTTCTTTGGAGTTCACCTTTTCATAAAAATCCAGAGAAAGTCTGCTTTCATTCTTACTTGCTAAGAGTTCTGGGTGGGGACTGGTACTAGAGGTGGGAATTCTGTTCTTTTCTTCTACCCTCCTAAGTGATGGTAGCCCCTGACATCTGAGTTTAGGAGGTTGTGAAGAGGTGGGATCTACTATAGAATGTTGGAAACACCCAACATACTCACCTAGGGAGCTTTGTGGGGGCATCTTGATGGTGGGATTTGTGTTGACCCAGGCCCTTCCCAATAGGCAGAACAGGCCTCTCTAGAGAGTGGGACTCTGGTCCGGGAAAGGAGAGTCGGAAGAGGAAGATCAGAGAGAAATCCATGTTGTAGTAGCAGATAGCAAAGAGAAAAAAGGAAAAGGAGAGCCATCTACATATAGCATTATCTCCTGAAAAATATATGAATGCTGAGTGTATACACACATACACACCATACACACATGCACACATACAGGGTACAGATGCTTTTTATTACAGGCATGTTTGTTCTCATTTACTTTATTTTTTATTATTTCTATTTTTATTTTTGAGAGAGAGAGAGGAGAGAGAGAGAGAGAGAACAAGTGAGCATGCACATGTGTGGGAGAGGGGCAGAGGGAGAGAATCCTAAGCAGGCTCTACGCTCAGCACACAGCCCAATGTGGGGCTTGATCTCAGGACCCTGGGAACATGACCTGGGCCAAAATCAAGAGTTGGATGTTCAACGAACTAAGGCACCCAGGTGCCCCTATTCTCATTTACTTTGAATGTTCAATTTTGGTTTCCTTTACACAAAGGGATCCATGGAAATCATGGTCCCTTAATGATGAAAACTAATCATGAATCAAGTTCCTTGCAGGGGTCCATTTCTTGAAAAAAAGCAAGGTGTCTCCATGATCTGGAGTGGGGGTGGGGTGCTGGTTCTTTATGCCCTTCCATACTTCAGACAATGGGAAGCCAGAATTTCTTATTTCTAAAAAATGTACGGTGGTGAGGCTGCTAAAGTGGTGCCCTGCAAGGTAATGTAGATTCTGTAATCAACACAGGCACTGAGCCTGGGCAAGCCATGCGGCTCTGGAGAAGTGAACCCGTCCCTCTGGCCAACTTTAATAAGAGCAGGATGCATAATCCTAACATGTAAGGCTGGCAGCTAAAAACAACCTGGAGTCTGTAAGAGGAAGAAGCTGCCAGCTTGCTGAGGCCTGGTGGCTGACAGGTAAGGATGATTCATCCCCATCCTGAGAGAAGATTCTCCTCTGTTTGCATTCCTGTCTCCCTGAGCTATCCTGCTCATCCATCTCTCCGTTCTGTTGGTTCTGCTTTGTGCCCTTCCTTCTCCTCCGGCCTCATTTTCTTTCTTTCCTTTTCTTCCTCTTGCCTTGACAGGAATTCTGGGCATCACACCTGAGTTGTTCCCTCCCCGGGTAGACAGCAGGCTCTGGGTTAACTTTTCTTTCTTGTATTTGGTACAAGAGTCATGGGAGGCATAGAGAGCACGGGTGACTGACTTTGCTAAGGTGAGCACTTCAGCTTCAAGCAAGTTTTACTCCTGTAAAAGGGGGTTGTGGGGACACAGAAAGGAAGAGGCAGAAGGGAAAGAAGACCGTGTGATTAAGACACCTAACTTCAAGAGAAAAAATGGACAAAAATCACTTATAATTTGGGTACTGCTCCAAGCACAATCGTCAATGAAAATGAAAAATTATGGTGACAAACCAAAAATAGGAGTCTTGATGGAAATTCACACATAGTGTCTAGCTACTGCTGGTTCCTACCCATCAGCTCATAATCATCAAGGTGATCAGGCTGGGGGTGACATATTCCTTTGTAATCCCCTGGTCTGATAATGACATTGACTTTACTAGAGATGAATAGCCTAAATGTAAAGACAGGTTCAAGTAGGAAGAGTCCATAGGGGTGATCCAATTCTTCTTCCCTCATCCTAATGATGAAGAATCTGAGGTTCAGGGGAATGAAATGATAACTTGGTTATTGACAATAATAAGACTAGAACCTAAATGTCCTAATTTAAAGCCCACTGCTTCTACTGCTGCACCAGGGTGTTTCATCCAATGACTATTTTAAATACTAGAATTTATGATGAGAACAAAAGCATATATCTAACATAAGAATACATGATCACATAATTAGTAAAAGTTTGAAAGGGACAGCAGGCATAAGTTGAAGAAACTGATAACTGGGACAAGAAGAGAAGTGTCTGCACAGGTAGAATTAATTAATTATATGGTTAAGAATGTGCACTAGTCAGATTTACCTGGAATTAGTATTATTAAAACATAGGGCAGAGGAGATGGTGGGGAATGAAATGTTATGACAACATGCTACTTATCTGATGTTATAACTATTGCTCTGGAAATGTTCAGAAATATCGACATAAGATTTCAGAATTAGGAGCCCTTGTCTAAAAATGAGAGATTTATTAAGCTATAGTTTTATATACTAAATTGAAAGGGATGAGATTTCACTGGCTAGCAAAAGAAAATGAAATGTGGACAGAAACCTTTCCATAAAATAAAGTGGCTTTGAGACTTTTACTTCAAAAAGATGAAGCAGACATATTTCCCCCTATTTCTCTCACAGAGTGCAACTAAAATCCATGGACATTACACATAAAACAAACATAATAAGACTAAAAGACTAATAAGAGCATAGTGGTTAGGAATCTCAGGGCCTGAGGAATGACACAAGGGTGAGGTCCTTGGGTTTCTAGGCAACCCAGAAATGCTAATGTGTATAGACAAACAATACCCAACTGAAGTCTGCTCTCTTTAGTCAAAGCCCAGAAAAAGGAATCACCTAGCAAGAAAGAAGCTTTTCCCCAAATTGTAGTAAAATATACATAACATAAAATTTACCATTTTAGCTGTTTTTAAGTGTACAGTTGTGTGGCATTGAGTACATTCACATTGTATGCAACTATCACCACCATCCCAAATTGTAATTCTATACCCATTAAATAATAATTGCCAATTAACCATCCCCCCCACCCAGTCCCTGGAAACCACTATGCTATTTTCTATTTCTATGAATTTGACTATGCTAGGCACCCCCTATAAGTTGAATCTTACAATATTTAGCCTCTTGTGTCTGGCTTATCTTACTTAGAATAGTGTTTGCAGGAATATTCAATGTTGTGGTATGTATCAGAATTTCCTTCCTTGTTAAGGCTGAAGAATATTCCATTATATATTTATACTGTATTTTTAATCCATTCATCTATTGTTACACAATTGGATTGTATCTGCCTTTTGAATTTTGTGAACAATGCTGCTATAAACATGAGTGCATAAATAGCTGGAGTCCCTGCTTTCACTTCTTTTGGGTACATATCCAGAAGCGGAATTGCTATATCATATGGTAATTCTATGCTTAATATTTTGAGGAACCATCATGTTATTTTCTGTAGTGGCTGTACCATTTTACATTCCCATCAGCAATGCTCAGGGGTTCCAATTTCTGCACATCCTTGCCAACACTTGTTATTTGCTGTTCTTTTGATAATATCCATTTTAATGAGTGTGAAGTGGTATCTCATTGTGGTTTTAATTTGCATCTCCCTATGACTAGTGATGCTGAGCATCTTTTCATGTGCTTATCAGCCATTTGTATATCATCTTTGGAGAAATGTCAATTCAAATCCTTTGCCTGATTTTAAACTAAGAAAACTTTAGATAGTAATCATTCTACTCCAGTCAAACACCACAGGAAAAACTGTTGCTCCATCCCCACCTCCTTCAGCAAAGGCTGAGTGAGGAGGCTCAACTTCCGTTCTCATCTTCCATCTTTGCCAGGCTATAATGAGGCACCATAAACCCCCTGCTGGGATGGTGTCAGACAAGGCAAGGTGAGGAGCCAGGACATTCTTTCCCTCTGGGCAGTAATGAAGCTCCCCAGGACCCCTATGGTGTCAGTGGAGACCATGTGGGGAAACTGAACTTTCACTCCGACCTGGCAGGAATGAGGTACACCTCCCTCTCCCTGCTGAGATGTGTTAGTGGAAGCCTACTAGAAAGTCATGTCTTTCACTGCTGCCCAGTGAGGCCCACTATGGTGCCAGAGTCAGGATGACATCAGCAGAGTTCTAGTGGGGAGGTTAAATTACCACCAGCAGTAATAAGAACACCCTGCCCTACTGAGTGTCAGTGGAGGCCAAGTGAGGAACCTGGACTTTCATTCCCACCTGGCAGTAATGAGGTGACATTCTTCTTCCTTGCTGGGTTTGTGTCAAAGGAAGCCAGGTAGAATGCAAGACTTTAAATAATACTAAGAATGTCCAGTTTTCAATCAAAATCACTCATCACACTAAAAACCATGAAAATGTCAACTTTTCAATAAGAAAAGAAAATCAACAGATACCAACACTGAAATGACCCAGACGTTGGAATTATGTCACAAAAATTTTAAAGTAGCTATCATAAAAATGCTTCAATAAGCAATTATAAACAAGTTTAAAACAATATAACAATAAAAAAACAATATAACAATAAAAAAAGAAAGTCTCAGGAAATTAAAGAAAATCCCAGCAAAGAAATAGAAGACATAAAGAATGAAATTTTAGAATTGAAAATACAATAGAGAAAACTTAAAAACTCAGTGTATGGGCTCAATAGCAGAATGGAGATAATAAAGGAAAGAATCAGTGAATATGAAGACAGAACAATATAAATCACCCATTATGGACAATATACAGACTATAGTCTTTAAAAAGTGAGCAAGTGTCAGATACCTATGGGACCATTAGAAAGGATCTAACATTCACAGAAGGAGAAGAGAAAGAAGACAAGGCTAAAAAAGTAGTCAAAGAAATAATGGCTGAAAGTTCCCCCAATTTGGCAAAAGATACAAACCAACAGATTTAAGAAGCTGAATGATCCCAAATATGATAGATTCAAAGAAATCCACACCAAGACACAGCACAAACCCCTGAAAATTAAAGCCAAAGAAATAATCTTGAAAGCACAGAAAGATAAAGAGGGAAACAAATCTAATCAGAGAGCACACATGTCAGAAGGAAGTGGCATAACATTTTTCAAGAGCTAAATAAAAAGAACTTTCAACCCAAATTCTACATATAGCAGAAATATATTTCATGAATGAAGGGAAAATACATGCATTTTCACAGATTAAGGAAAACTAATAGAATCTGGCACCAGCAAACTTACCTTTAGAATGGCTAAAGGAAGTTTTCTAAATAGAAGAGAACTGACTTCTTTTTGGGAAAAAGAAGAAAAAAGGAATCTTAGATCACCAGGAAGAATGATTACATTGTAAACAGGCAGCATAAGGGGAGATAAAATATCTACAATTTTAACTGGTAATTAATTAGTAAATGTGATTAGTAAATTAATTAGTAAAATGTAACACTAGTGGGCTGATAAATTATGTATATATTATAATGTAATACTAAGAGCAACCAATGAAATAACTATATGAAGAGATACACTCAAAAACACTAGAGATAAATGAAAATAGACTTCTAAAAACATGTTCCAGCAATCCACAGGAAAGTAAAAAGAAGTAACTTATATAATATTCTTAAAATGACAAAATCATAGAGATGGAGAACAAATTAGTGGTTACCAGGAATTAGGGGTGGTGGGGAAGAAAGGGGTGGGTGTGATTATATAGGGATAACACGAGTAAGATCATTGTGGTGTTGGAACAGTACTATATCCCGATTGTGGTGGTGCTCACGTAAATCCACACAAGTCATAAAATGGCAGAGAACTATATATACACATTATAGTAGTATCAGTTCTTGGTTTTGATATTGTGCTATGGTTATGTCAGATGTAACCTCTGAGGTACAGCAGACCTCTCTGTCCTATCTTTGAAAGTTCCTATGAATCTATAATTATTTAGAAACAGAAAATTAAAAATAATATAACTTGGATCAGTAGAACATATCTGTGTCTCCTTATGCCATTTTTCCTGATTTTCCTCAGGGAGTAGCTCAATACCTCCTCCAAACCAGCAAGCCTTGGTTGCCAGGTGGAGAAACTGAAGCAGGGGTGCCACTAACAAAATATGTTCCCCTATGCAGTTTAGCAATGTGTTTATGGAGACACCTGTTGTGTCCTAAGTGCTGTGCTAAGCACTAACTGAAGGGAAACCAGAAAGAGGTATGACATGGATCCCTCCTCCTAATTTCATTCATTCATTCATGCATGCATGCATGCATGCATTTATAGAGCATGAAGGGGAGAGGGGTGGAGGAAGAGAGAGAGGAGAGGGAGAGGGAGAGAGAGAGAGAGAGAGAGAGAGAGAGAGAGAGAGAGAGAGAGAGAGAGAAGCTCAAGCAGGTTCCATACTCAGTGCATAGCCTGATGCGGGGCTTGATCCCACAACCCTGGAATCATGACCTGAGACAAAATGAAGAGTCGGACATTCAGCCGACTGAGCCACCCAGGCTCCCCAGATCCCTTCTTATAATCTTAAAGCTTGTCTTTTTCCAGGTTCCCTCTCAGTCTTTCATGCTTAGCTCTTTACAAACAGTAGCTACAAAAACAAAACAAAATAAAAGATAAAAACAAAAACAAAAAACCCAACCAAACAATCAATTACAAACTGTGTAATCTTTCAATGAAAATCTCAATTGCTATATTTCTTTCTATGTTAACAAGTAATCCCCCAGAAGCTGACAAGATACATCGTTTATCTTCACACATGTTTGTCCACTTAATTTTCTGGAACCCAAGGTACCTCATGCATTAGATTGCGCGCTTGATTCTTCCTTCTCAGACATTTGAGAAGAGTGCACATTGGGAGGGGATGCACACCAGGACAAACCTTTGAAGTGAAATAAAATTTTGTCTTATAATTCAGTGTCTAATGATTCAGGATTGTACATGGCTGAATGTCACTGATTTAATCTTGCTTAGTAAACACTAATTATAAATGCACAGATAACACCTGCACACACATGCAAAATGCCTGCTAAGTGGACCCCCTGTGACTTAGGGAGGGATGCTCCTGAGAAGAGCACATGAAGAAAAGGAACACACAAATTATTAGCCTGAAAAGGGTCAAAAGGAAATATGCTTCCCCCAGAAAGAGAGGTTTACTTGGGCTGACTATCATGAATACTTCCGGTTAACATTAAGAGGTAACAAGGTGAACTTGGGATGAGGTTAGGACCCTGGTGATTTTGAAGACCTGAGGACAGATGCCCATACTTCTTGAGGTGGTTTAATCACTACCCTTGCTGAAGGCATAGGGAATAGCTTTTCCACAGTGGGACACACAGAGAAAATGATAGTATTTTCATGGCATCCAGAAACAGATGAATGACATCCTCTGGAAGTGCCTGCCCAGGGGACCCAGGCCCTGCCCTGAGGTGCACCCCAGTAACCAGCAAGGAAATTCTGGCCTGGAGGAGCTCTAAGCTTTCAAGAGTATTAGGTGCTCCTATACGTGCACACATATGATATTTGTCTTTCTCTGCCTGACTTATAGGAGGATTAGGAGGAGCTTAACAGAGGACCAAGGGGGAGAAGAAGGGCAGAAATGGTGGGGGAAAGGGGAGAGGCAAACCATGAGAGACTCTTGAATGCTGACAAAAACTGAGGACTGGTGGATGTGGGGGGGAGGAGGGGTGGGCATGGAGGAGGGCACTTGTGGGGATGAGCCCTGGGTGTTATGTGGAAACTAATTTGACAATAAACTATTTTTAAAAAATAAAAAAAAAAATAAAAAAATAAAAAAATAAAAAAACCAATCTGTTCTAGTAACAAAAAAAAAAAAAAAAAGAGTATTAGGTGCTTCCCCAGGTAGTAACAGGCAATTCTGAAAACGTCCCTGGGGCATCGGAGTAGGGGTGTGGTCTACGGGACAATGGCAGTCTTCTACATACCATGATCCCAATATCTTACATTTGGAAAGGCATGCCATGCTCCAGGCATCACTGAGTGATGGTAGCAGTCATCTACCTGGAACTCACTTGGGAAATGGGAGGGGGTGGATTGAAGAGATGGGGGGCCTTCAGGTTGCTGCGAGTCAACTTCTCATCTGTTATTTACTGTACTTGTCCTAATCATATAGTGTCAATGCATCTCTAAATTATCTTGTCTCTCAGCAGCTGCCAGGAGCAATAAAAGCTGTCATTTAATCAAAAAAATTTAAATTAATTAAAGGGGAATAAAAGAAAGGGAAAGGAAACACAGCTTTGGAATGGCTGTTCCGGACTTTGCAGAGTTGCCTGAGATGGGATGCCACTGTGGGTGCTATGTGCCTGCAGCTCCCAACAGATTCTCCAAATCCCACCTCCTCCAGGTTCTCAAAAATACCACACTCACTCCTGCTTCCAACACTGTCACTCTGCAGCCCTGACAGATGAGTAAACAGGAGCCTACCCAGCCATGGGCAAGACTAGAAGGTCAATAACGCAAGGAGTGTCTTTGGCCTGGAATTTTGTCTGTTTGAACTGGCTTTTTGGGAGATGAAGCACTGGTCAGAAAGAAATGAATGGTATTAAAAACAGGTTGACCTCTAGGAAATTTTGGGGAGTTCCTTATTACTCTAGTCCTACATCTCGGCTCTGTGTGTCTCAGGGCTATTGCCTAGATATTCAAGTTCCCTTTCCCTGTCCCCACAAAGCCATTCCAATTTCCCTAATTCCAATATCCTCATGATCTGGCTGTCCCCTTCAACTCTCCCCCCTCTCAACAAAACAAAACAAATTTTGCTCCTAGTAGGGGCTCAAATGGGTGGGATACAAAAATCTAATGAACTTATTATCATACGTTATTATAAATGATGATGGCTTAAGTCAGCATCCAAAGAATAAATCCTTGAAGGAAGCAATGTTCTGGTGATGGCTGTGGTGTAGCAGAACCTTTCTGTTGCCCCTGAGAGCAGGCTATGAGGTGCGCTTTGACACTGGGGCCCACAAGGCTGGTTGGTGATGGAGTCGAGTCAATCCTAGCAACGACTGACTACAATTTACAACAAACCAGTGTAGCACTTTATGATTTATGAATTGTGGGTGCCTGGGTGACTCAGTTGGTTCAGCGTCCAACTCTTGACTTTGGCTCGGGTCATGATCTCATGGTTGGTGGGTTCAAGACCCATGTCAGGCTCTGCACCGACAGTGAGGAGTGTGCTTGAGATTATCTCTCTCTTCCTCTCTCTGCCCCTCCTCTGCTCACATGCTCTCTCTCTCTCTCAAAAGAAATAAATAAACTTAAAAAAAAATTATGAATTGATTTCACCTGTAACGTAGACAGAGCCAGTATTATATCTCCATGTCTCAGAAAGGACCACTGAGACTCAGAGAGGTTAAGTACCTTGCTTAAGGTCACACAGCAGTAAGTGGCCTGGGAAACAAAGCCCATTGTTTTCCATACCCAAACTGCCTGCAATGCAATCTCCTGCCTTCCTCCTCCAGCTGGCTCCATCCAGGTTGGCTCTCGTTCTCCAGAGCTCCACATGGGGCCTGGCTCTGGCTCCTAGAAGCACATGGCACTGCCCCTTCAAACTGTGCTCTTCGTCTGAGGCTCCTAGCCAGCCGTGTTGCACACGGCACTCCCCGCCGCCCCCCACCACCTCACTTTGTTATCATCCTTAAAGTGCCAGGAACAAGAAGAGAGGCTTTAACAGTAAAGGCTTGAAGTGCTGCCTACAAATAAGAGAAATAGTCAGAAAGGTCAGGTGCTGCTTGGATAATTATCTAGTTTTGGTGAAGTCACAGAACCAGGTTGGAAATCAAGGTTTTCTCAAGCAGGATGTTCCAGCACTTGCAATTAACACTGCCATCTTATTACTGAGACACTGTAATTCAGCTCATATTCCTGCTCTCTGTCCAGAGGCACGCACATGCAACATTCATGCATAGAGAACATCCAAGTTATTTTAGGCAAGAGTTTTAAAATACAGGATTCCATCCTCATGAGGCTGCCTCCATATCTGGAGCCTTCTTTAATTAACAGAAAACTAGGTGACACTTTGTTCCCTTCCTTTCAAGTGTGGAGATGTCCAGAAGTCTACAAAAGGACCCCATATGTGCATCTAGGTTTGTATTTTTACGGAACAAATATTCAGTGCTTATTATGTGCCAATTTAGTGCTTGCTTTGTGGATATTAACTCACTTAATCCTCATGATGAGCCTATAAGTGCTATTACACCCATTTTAAAGATAGGAAAACTGGGGTGGCTGGGTGGCTCAGTCAGTTAAGTATCCGACTATGGCTCAGGTCATATCTCACGGTTCATGGGTTTGAGCCCCACATTGGGCTCTGTGCTGACAGCTCAGAGCCTGGAGCCTGTTTCAGATTCTGTGTCTCCCTCTCTCTCTGCCCCTCTCCCACTCATGCTTTGTCTCTCTCTGTCTCAAAAATAAATAAACTATATTAAAAAATATTTAAAGATAGGAAAACTGAGGCACAGAGAGGTTAAGTAACTTGCCAAGGAAACAAAGCTAAACAAGTGGGGGAGCTGGATTCACACTCAGGCAGCCTAGGTCCACCCACTCAGCACTGTAATCACGGGCAGAGGCTCTATGGTTGCTTCCCTGTTTGTTAGCTCTTGTAACATTATACTCCATGCCTTAGTTTCCCCATATGTTCAATGAGAAGACCTAGCTTATGTGCCAATCTCATAGGCTGGGCATGATGATCAGATGAGGGCACAGACATGAAAATATGTTATTACAACTGTGCACCATGAACATGGGAATAATAAATTTTATGTCACTCATTTTTAAAGATATGTTTAAGTCCTCATTGGTGGGTCTGGTTTTGGGTCTTAAATTTGAAGCTGGTCAACAGGTTTGTTAATCTCATTTGACTCATTGCCTACAGAGGACAACATGTAGGTAAGAGCCAAATCAATATTTTGGGATGCATGGTTGGATGATAAGGCATGAAAAATAAAAAGGCAAACTTTCACCCTTTCTTCAAAATATAATCTAACTAACTCCTCCAACTTTAATCATGAAGTTTTTTTTTTTTTAAGTTTTAAATGTTTTTATTTATTTCTGAGAGAGACAGCATGAGCAGGGGAGGGTCAGAGAGAGAAGGAGACACAGAATCTGAAGCAGGCTCCAGACTCGGAGCTAGCTGTCAGCACAGAGCCCGATGTGGGGTTCAAATCCACAAACTGTGAGATCATGACCTGAGCTGAAGTCAGACGCTTAACCAACTGAGCCACTCAGGCGCCCCTAATCATGAAGGTTCTAATAAACAGGAAAAAACCCCCCACCCATGTGACAGGCCTCGAAAGTGACCTGGGAGTGCCTTCATCATCAGATAGACTCCATGCTTGCATAAGCCCTTTCTGCACTCAGCCTGAAATAAGTCCTGTCGTGGAGATGGGAGCACATGTTCCCCCACAAGCCCCAAAAAGAGGCCAAACAGACCCCAAAGAGCTGAAGAGGCAAAAGCATGAGTATGGTACTGAGGGAATAACTGATCTGTACCAAACCTTGAGTTGTCACCAGGAGCACCCCTGATATTCTGAGGATGTTGTGGGGAGAGCTAAGGAAGGAGGGGTATGCAGACAGTGAGGGCAGGGAGGGCAGGGGAAATAGGAAAGCAGGGAGAAAAGGCTCAGAGAAGGGAGGTGCAAGGTATGGGTGGGCAGGGCAGGAGGGAGGTATCAGGCTAAATTGAAAAGTGAGGTTTAGGGAGAAGAAGGAAACAACAACAGTAACAATTGTAGCCCATAGCCATCAAATATTTACTGACCTCTGACCTGGTGTCAGGCACTGGGTCAAGGGCTGGGAACTCAGTAGTGGGCAAGCCAGATGGGGCTCTCCATCTTGGGTGACTTGGTGGGGAGGCAGAAAGATAAGAGGGAAGAGCCCTTCAAGTAATGGCAGAGGGCGCTGTGGGGCATATCATGGGGACCCTGATGTACTCTGGGGTGGGCAGAGGAGACAAGGTGCCAAGTGCCTTATTTGCATTATTCTGTTCAATATTAGAGCAGCCCTTAGGGGGCTTAAATGTGACAGGCCAGGGTGCGAGGCCTGGTGAGGCCAAGGTCTTACAAATAGCAAGTGGGTGATGGAGGAGGCCTTGATACCCAGGTTCCTCTCACTCCAAATCATGTGCTTTTAACTCTGATGATAACCTGGGAGCTGATAAGCACCTGCTCCATGTAAGCCACCTGAAGCCTGCTTCTCCATGAGCTATTTCTCATCACCAAGTTCCTCATTCTGGTTTAGCTTTTGGGCTAAATCAACAAGATAGAAAGAATATCCTGGTTTCTAGAATTAAGTGAGGCTGAGTTTGAATCTCAGTCTATCAACGATGCATTGTATGGGCAAGTTACTTAACTTTGCTGAGCCTCTGTCCTCAGTTCTGTAAAATAGGTTTAATATTGCCCACCTCATAGTGTTGTAGTGAGGAACCATTGAGATAATGCAAAGTCCCAGGCACCTAACGCACGCTCCATAGTACCCTTTTTGCTCTCACCTCCAGGAAGCGAAATTTTAAAAGTGGGCCACTGTCAGGGCGCCTGGATGGCTCAGTCAGTTAAGCATCTGACTTCACCTCAGATCATGATCTCAGGTTCATGAGTTCGAGCCCTGCATTGTGCTCTCTGCTTTCATGCAGAGCCTGCTTCAGATCTTCTGTCCCTGTCTCTCTCTGCCCCTCCCTGGCCACCATCTCTCTCTCTCTCTCTCTCAAAAAAAACCAAACAAACCATAAAAATGGGCCACTGCTGCTATAAGACCCATTGTCTAAATCTCCCAAATCCCTTGCAAGGGAGGGATCAAACCTCTGATGCCTTAAAGGCAGGCACTTTTGCATTAATATTTCCGAAAACCCAAGAAACAGGAAAGGCAGGGCTGATCACAAACAATGAGCTTATTCCAAGTTATAATGATCTGAGGTCACTGTGAGCAGCTCTTTAATGACACAGAGAAGAAACCCATGGGGGAGAACGCATGGGACAAGCTGCACAAAGAGCTCCATTTTCTGGAGACCTGGGCCTTAGGCCCTGAGACGGCATCTAAGGGTTGATTCTGATGCATTTGGAAGCCTAAAAAACTACTGGGCTTCCCTGAACCCAAAGGATGTCTGCCTACTTGGTCCCTCCACACCACCCCCACCTGTCCTGGCTGAATCAAGATGCCCTGGTAACAAAAAGAGCCAGGGAAGTTCAGGGTGGATCTTGGAAGACCTCTGGTGGTCTGTCCCAGGAGGAATTTCCTACTCTCCCTCCAAGAACACTTTTCTCCACTTCTGAGTTGCCAACTCTGAGGTGCTCATTCACAATAGATTGCTCCTGGGGCTAAATGGAAGGCTTCTAGGAGCTCTGAGGACAGAAAAGAACGAATTGCCTAATGATGAGGATTGTGTCCACTGTGGCCCTGCATCAGGAAGGAACTCGTAGGGGCTAGAGCGAGTGGTCCTCATAAAAACCCCTGTAGGCAGCCCCCCGGCTCTTTAAGGGCTCGCGCAGCCTCCTCCTTGCTTCCAGTCCACAAAGCACTACATACTCCTCTCCCCTGTCGTCTAAGTAACCCTGGGAGAAGCTCAGCCACTATGAGCCTCCACTTGATCCTCAGTAAAAAGATCCCTGCAGGTCAGAAAGGTCAGGGGACTTGAAGTTCAAGGTCAAACAGCTGGTACACTGTTAGATCTGTGTCAGTATCCACTGTGAACTCTGGGCGGAGAGGGCTGTCACTTCCTCATGGCAGCCTCTGAGCCCAGTGCAAGTCTGGCTCTGGCTAGAAAAGCAGTGGGGCTTCTGTCCTCAAGGCCACTGTCCCTCCCTGGCCAAAGGCACCTGCCACCTTGTGGGCTGCGGGCCCTGACACCCACTACCCTGTTCCAGGCATATCAGTCAGGGCCTGCTGCCAACACCATGATTAATTCCCAATCTAATCAGCTTCAACAGTGACAGAACTCACCTCCCTGCGGGTGCTGGGATAATGTATTCAATATTACTAATAACAATCCTGCTTAGTGTGACAAAGCTGGCTAAACACACCTCGTTTCTCCCATTTCCCCTAGACATTTTCACTCGAGCGGTCTGTCCCTTGTCTGTTTCCCTTATTTTCATGTTCTGTACTCTGACAGAACCTGGGGCCAAATCACTCTTCTCTTTGGCTTCCTGTAAAACAAAACTGAATCTTCCCACTGTCCCTTGCTCTGCTCAAACCTGCTGTATGTATATAAGCTCTCTCTGCTTTACGGGTACAGCCCTAATCCTTTAAGCTTGGGGGCAGAAGCTGTGCTGAGGCGTGAACAGCCAGCCCCTGGCTGCTGCCCCGTTCTCTGTGTACACTGTGGTAGGGGCCAGCTGTCTCCTTGCTTCTTCTGCGGATGTCAGAAGGGGCAAACTGGAGAGGGGGACGGTGATTGGAAATTAATGCCAGCTAACTGTTTATCAGGACAGAGGAGAGCCAGCAGTGGTGGTGGGTAAGAATACAGGGTAGCAGGATGCCAGGCCAAGAAGTGTTCTCACAGCAGGGTTTAGAGGCCTCTTCTTCCTTTCTGCTGGAGGTGAGAGCCCAAAGGCTCCTTCCAGCTCTGTGGCTCCTTCACTACTGCATCCTTGCACCTTATGTATCACCTCCAAGATGTGGATTGTTGGGCCCACCTCAATAAGCCAGGCCGTTAAGTGCAGTATCTCAGAGGTCAGGCTGCGGAGCATGCCCTACCCACTCACATAGATGCTGAACACCCCTATAGAGCCACTGAAGAAATGACCATTTGGCCTCAGAAGAGGAGAGGTTTGGGGACAGAAGTGAGACATGGAAGTCAGCCCCAGAGTGTGAGATCAAGGGGTGAGGTATTCTAGGCCAGAGTCAGCTGGTCATCGGCATTTCCACAGCACTTCCTATGAGCCAGGTGCTGTATTGCTGAAAAATGGTGGACAGGACGTGAACCCTGCTAGAGGACTCTGTCTAGGGGAGCAGGGACTCAGGTAGGACAGCACTGATCCATGTAGGGGTCGGAGAGTCAGGGAAGGCTTCTAAAGAGGTGACATTTGAGTTACTCCTTCAAGGACAGTGATGAAGGTCATTCTGGGCAGAGCAAACAGTATGTGTCAAGAGCCTGGGGGAAAGTTTGGGAAATGGTGGTCACTGTTTATGGGGAGATAGCTGCGTAAGCGGGGCCAGCACTCTGAGGACCTTGTTTTGCTGTGCTCAAGGGCACAAACCTGCTCCTTGGGGAATGGGAGCCATTGCAGGATCAAATTTGTGTTTTAGAAACATGATGCTTTGCATTGGGCAGAGAATGGCTGGCCACACATACAATGGCTGACTCACAGGTGCAGCCTCCTCCAGGGAGTCTCCTCTTCTACCTGACTCTAGGACTGTTCTGGCTTCCCTACGATAGTGTTTTAAAGGTCTTTTCATTCTTTATTTTTTTTTAAATTTTTTAATGTTTTATTTATTTCTAGGAGAAAGTGAAAGACAGCATGAGCAGGGGAGGGTCAGAGAGAGAGGGAGTCACAGACTGAAACAGGCTCCGGGCTCTGAGCTGGCAGTCAGCACAGAGCCCAACGCGGGGCTTGAACCCACGAACCGCGAGATCATGACCTAAGCGAAAGTCGGACGCCTAACTGACTAAGCCACCCAGGCGCCCCAGGTCTTTTCATTCTTAAGTCTCCAAGTAAGAATGTGCCATAGCCTCCTTGCTCTGCTGCCATTTCCTAACCTGCTGGGTTCTTCTGGGACATTTGACCCAGGAATGGCTTAGTACATCTTTAGATGCTACTCAGGGTCATCTTGGATCTGGCACATCTCCATTTCTTTCCACAGCTGTAAGTAGACCTAGAATTCTGGAATGCACATTTCATAGTGCTTCTTCTAGACAGAATCTCAACTGATGATAATTCTGTGGAAGGTGGGAAGGACCCAAGCTGCCTGACCTGCAGATAAGGAGGTATGGCTCACAGGCTCCTAAGTGCAGGTCCCCTGACTCACAAACCAGAGTTATGCCCCCATTTAGCACCCAACCTCACTCTCCTCTTCCACACAGGCTAAGACTATCTGTCTAGAAAACATCGATAGCAGTCAGACAACCTGCCAAAATATTTATGAGCATCTGATGGTCGGGGTAAGGTTGGCAAAGTGGCAATGTCACTCATACAGACAGTGGGAGGTCAGCTGTGGGCTGTTCCTGCTCAGCTGGAGCTCCATTGGGGACAAGGGACAGGGGTGGAGCAGACAGAAAAGACTGTTGTCCCCTCAACTAAACACAGTCAGGTACCCATATTCTCTCTCCTGAGCTCCAGCCACACCTTTCCTCTCAGGCTGACTGTTAACAGTGAAGAATTTCAGTATGCTCAAAGGGGAGGGACACATTCATTTAGAGGAATCTCTCCAAATAGGGGGCATGCAGTTTAGAAAAGCTTATTCAGTGTGATAACTTTATATGTAGAGATGAGGAAGTACCTATTACTTTTATGGTTCAAACTTCATAAAGTAAAGCTCAATACAATTTTCTTGGCCAGGGGACTCAAGATGTCAAGGATCCTTCTGGGGAGGGGCAGCTACGTGGAGGAGGCCTTCAGAGTGCTAGGTAATCTTGGCTACCAGAGTTTTCCCATGGGAAGCAAAACTCAGAGGATGCAAATAATGACTTCAAAAGAGTGCATTAGTCTTTAGTGCACAAAAGTGAGAAACTCTCCTCTACCCTTTGGAAGAGGCCAAACAGCCTCTTCCTCCTATCTGCCTTCCCAGTGTGGTCTGAGCATATCCCAGCCCTAGGCCTGTCCTTGGGCCAATGGTGGAGATTCCAGAATTGCAGGCTCCTGGACCAGTCCTTGGGGTGTTCACACTTCAGAGTCCCTCCTGCTCCCCAAGAGCACCTGCTGCAGCTCATTTGGGTGACAAATCATGCCATCTACCATAGCTAGCTACCAAAATACCTAACTACACTTTCTATTCTAGCTTTTCTCAAATCAAGCAGTGGGTGAAGGGCTAGAAGGAGGGAGGAAAGTACACAAGATTTCTCAAAAGTCTCCTGAGCTGAGAAGACAGCAGGAAGCCCTCTGTAGACGCTAACACCACACATTTGGAAGGGAGTGTGTTTACTACCCCTCCATCTCTGCCATCAGCCCTGTGTAGTTTATTGAGCTCATGCTTTGTGCCAGATGCTTTGGATGCCTTAATGCCTCTGCAACCACAAGCTTTTATCATTTACAGGGTCACAGATTCTGGACTTGCCCAGGGCTACAGAGTCCACAACCATCAGCATCTGAAGGCAGATGTGCTGCGTTACTTACTCCCCTCCATACCCTGCCATTAGCACTCACTGAAAACCACTCCTTGTCCCACACTGCCCCCAACCCCTAAAGCTCCTGGGGGCTCTGAACAACTGCCCCTGAGTGACTCTGTGCCTGGAAAGGCCTGTCACTCAACTGAGCTCCCACTCTTGCCTGCAATACCCTAAGTGATTAATAGCTTAGGCCTCATTCTGCAATTTGAGGACTTCTGACATTTCAAAAATAAAAACCCTGTTTACTCGTCTTCTTGGTGAGAGAACACTCCACAGTCCCCCATGTCTAAATGTGGAAGCAACTGTTGTTTAGCACAGGGTTCTCAACGGGGATCCATCTTTAGAGGGTGGTTCATGAACACCTTGCAATTCTAAGCAAAATGTTGTGTGCTAGTACATGGGTGCATTTTTCTGGGGGAAGAGTCCAAAACCTTCCTCAGCTATGAAAAGGGGTTAGTGAACCTCTGATAGTTAAGAACTACAAACAGGCTGGATAACTTGAGAGAGACATATGTATGGCACAGAAGCATCCAGAAGAGGAAAAAGCTGAGATGGTACCGCAGCCCTCTGTAGATTTCCAGCCCGGACTTCCAAGTGACTGGATTCCTGGGTTTGGGATCCTTCAACAGTTTGGTTTTATTAAGTGTTCATGTACTTCTGAATGGCAAGGCCCAGCCAAGCTTGGACCCATGCCTTTGGAAAACTACTAATGAAACTTTAAATGGTTGGAGAGGTCTAGCTTCATGCTAGAGTTTTTGGCCAGGAGTAGACTGCTGTGTGACCATAGGCCAGGGGCTCCTGGGTCCCCACAAAATTTAATAGGTGATGACAGGGCAAGTCCTGGTGACAACTCACCCTGTTCATGGGGCCCTATGTTTTGGGATCCTCAGGCTGATGTCTTGGAGGACCACAGGTATGGGCAGCAAGCCACTGCTCAGCTGAATCAGAGCTCAGCACATTTTCCAGGTTACAAACTCTGTCAGACCTGCCCCAAGCCACTGGTTTGGCTGGACTGCCCTTCTGTCCCCCAACCACAGGAAGAGAGAGAGAGAAAAAAAGAACAACTCCACTTAGACAGACCTTGGTGTACTCAGAGCTGAAAGGGAGCATAAATAGCTTTGCTAGTGATATATTCAGGAATAATCAAGCTGCAGATATTTGCACATTTCCCAAAGTGATCCCTCCCTTCACCTTTCTCGTTGTCCTCACCTCAGAAAGCATGGAGTACAGACACATGTCACTGAAACACACACAATTTGACACAATTAGAACCTTAGGGAACACCTGGGCGCTCTAAATATAATTCTATTTTCTTTGTAATGGTGGCTCAGTCAGTTAAGCATCTGACTCTTGACTTCAGCTCAAGTCATGATCTTACTGTTTGTGAGTTCAAGCTCTGGATTGGACTCTGTACTAATAGCATGCAGCCTGTTTGGGATTCTCTCTCTCTGCCCTTCCCCTACTTGCTTTCTTTCTTTCTCAAAATAAATAAAAATAAACTTTTAAAAAAAGAAAAGAATTCTATTTTCTAGAAGCTCTATTTATTCGACTAGGGTCGATGGTCAATGGCCAAGCCTGTATAAAACATATAATTCACACACACTTCCCATGTCACCTGAACCCCATGAACTAGTCAGGGCCATCCACTGCTGAAGTTCAATGTCAGGCGAGTAGGCAATGGGACTGGACACTCAGGTTCCAGGGAGCCAGACTCACTATGTGATCCTGACAAGTTAATCTCTCTAGCCTTGGTTTCTCTGTTTGAAAACTGGGGACCCTACTACCTGATCTTGGCTTGTAAGGATTAAATGAGATAACAGATGCCAATGCCTATTACATTCTAAACTCTCAATAGAAGGCTGATATTATACGTATGTGGCTCAGATCTTGGCTGATATAAATGCAAAAGAGAAAAGTTGGATCTGCCTAAGTCAGATTCACTAACTTTTCTAAAATCACAGGGCTCAGTGATGCACAGACAAGGTCTGCCTGGTAAGGTATATATGGCAAATCTCAGACAGGAAGAAAGACACAGCTCCAGCCTGGAAAGTCTGCTGTCTCCTGGACAGTTCTAGCAGAAGATGCTCTTTTGGAGGCTCAGAGGGACACTGGGCTCGCTTTCCCTGTAACTACCGCCTCTGGTCACTAGGGGTGCACTGAGTCTCTCTATCTTAACAGTCATGGAAAAACTTAATTATTTAGTAGGCTAAAATAAAGCTGGGAATTTTCATATAAAAACCTCACTAGGAAACTAAGAAAAAACAAAGCAAATGCAAAACGCAAACATACACAATAAGTTAACAATGTAGAAGTCTAGCCTCAGACTGGCTTGCCGCTTATGGTACATCCAACCTAGTTATAGATGAGAAAAAAAAACATTAAGACTTCTAACCTGAGATACACTGCATTTGTACTACCTGCTGCATTTTCTCTGGGGGTGGGCTCCCATTCTCACTCCTATAGCCCTTCCTGCTGGGTCCCACCTCTATCCCTCATTGCTTCTCTGAAGACTTTTTTGTGTAGGCCAAGGGGAGAGGCCTCCTAAAACCCCACCCAGGGTTTTATAGTATTGAAAACACTTCATATTTACATAGACAGTAAGTGATATGACATCATCTCCACCAGGGACAGAATATGGCCATTTTCTCCAGGCAGTAGGGGATCTGCCTTTTTTTTTTTTTTAAATATATATATAGTTTATTGTCAAGTTGGTTTCAATGTAACATACAGTGCTCATCCCAGCAAGTGCCCTCCTCAATACCCACCACCCATTCCCCCCTCTTGTTCACGTCCCCTCAACCCTCAATTTGTTCTTGGTATTTAACAGTCTCTTATGGTTTGCCTCCCTCCCTCTCCTTAATTACTTTTTCCCCTTCCCCTCCCCCATGGTCTTCTGTTAAGTTTCTCCTGATTCACATATGAGTGAAAACATATGGTATCTGTCTTTCTCTGCCTGACTTATTTCACTTAGCATAATATCCTCAAGTTCCATCCATGTTACTACAAATGGCCAGATTTCATTCTTTCTCACTGCCATGTAGTATTCCATTGTGTATATAAACAACATCTTCTTGATTCATTCATCAGTTGATGGACATTTAGGCTTTTCCCATGATTTGGATATTGTTTTTTTTTTAAATTTTTTTAAAATGTTTTATTTATTTCTAGGAGAGATAGAGAGAGACAGCATGAGCAGGGGAGGGTCAGAGAGAGAGAGGGAGTCACAGACTGAAACAGGCTCCAGGCTCTGAGCTGGCAGTCAGCACAGAGCCCGACGCGGGGCTCGAACCCACGAACCGCAAGATCATGACCTAAGTGAAAGTCGGACGCTTAACCGACTAAGCCACCCAGGCGCCCCATGATTTGGCTATTGTTGAAAGTGCTGCTATGAACACTGGGGTACATGTGCCCCTATGCATCAGCACATCAAAACCCTAGAGAAAGCAGAAAACAACCTCCTTGACTTTACCCACAGCGATTTCTTACTCGACACATCTCCAAAGGCAAGGGAATCAAAAGCAAAAATGAACTATTGGGATCTCATCAAGATAAAAAGCTTCTGTTGAAACAATCAACAAAACTAACAGACAACTGATGGAATGAGAAAAGATAGTAGCAAATGACATATCAGATAAAGGACAAGTATCCAAAATCTATAAGGAACTCCCCAAACTCCACACCTGAAAACCAAATAATCCAGTGAAGAAATGGGCAGCAGAAACTAACAGACACTTCTCCAAATAAGACATCCAGATGTCCAATAGACACAGGAAATGATGCCTTTTTTAAAAAAATAATTAAGTAAAAGATTTAATATTTAAAGGTATACTTGAGGGAGGGGGCTCATATTTATTCTACCAGTTCCTTTGAAAGTCAAGCATCAGGGAATGGAGAAAATTTTATTTTATTAGTCACAGTGATTTTTTTTAAGCCCTGAGATTCTGAAGGTTGTGTTTATCACAGCTGTGTCCAGGTTGACCCTGTGAGATAAGGAGCGGCTCCTGTATTCACATCAGAGAGAAGGTAGATCAGGAGCAGGAAGAGGAGAGCACTGGATCAAGCAGGACCAGACCACCCTTGGCTTATCCTGAGACCTTGAGTGAACTGTATAGATTCTTTCCCAGCCTCCCTTTTCAGTTTAATTCAGAGACATAGACCCTACCCTGAAGCATTGTTGGGATGACAGAATTTTAGACCCAACAAGGATATAAACCTGAGAGAACAAGGGAAACTAATATTTACTGAACACCTATTTTGGGCATTTGACATACATCATTTAATTTCCACAACAACCCTGCAAATGAAGTAAGTACTTCTATCATCTTTTACAGGCTAGAAACAGAGGCTTAGAGAAGTTCAATGGTTTGCTCTAAACCATATAGGTAGCGAGGAGTGGACATGAGATCTGGGCTGTCAGGCTCCAGAGTTCTTTCCAATTACTATTTGCCCAAGGCTACACAGCTAATTAATGACAAAGCCAGAAAATGAGAAGAATTCCAGCAGTCGGAAACTTGTATTCTAGCCCCACCATTGGATGCCACGGCCACCACTGGAGGAACAGGTGTTGGAGGCCTTGGCCAACTGGGGATGAGCCCATTGTCTGGGTTTACAGCTGGAAGTCACTCACATACTGTTTGCCCATTCTCTACTCAGCTAGCAATCATTGGAAGAGGCCTCCTGAGCCCAGGTTGCAGGTTCTGCTATTTGTCATAAAGCTGTGATGTCACCTGTCTGGGGGCCTTGCCTCTCTTAGTGAACCGAGATTTCCACAGAAGATGAAGTGGCAGCATTAGCTTCAGGTATAAGGCTGCTAATTCCAGAAGCAGCTACCCGGGTGAGCTTTAGCTGAGGGGCATGTGTCTGTCTGGGGGCCCGAGTACGAGGCAGTACTTTATTAGAGGGTTAATACGAGTCAATGGTTTGTCAATAACACAGGGTTCTTAGTAGATGTAAGGACTGAAGGCCAGAGAGACATAAAGAAAAGCTCTCTAGTTGCCATATTTCTGCTCAACGTGTCCATCAACACATCCATGGTAGGATCAACCCTGAGAACATTTAGCCAATGTGCTGTCTGGGCAACTCCTCAGGTACAGCCCTTTGCCTCCCATGTGGGCATCTGTGACAATTCTCTAGCCTGTGTTCAAGTCCTCTGCACAAACAACAAGAAGACCTCTTTAAACACATGTATCTTGGAGACATAGAATCACCCAAAGACAAATTCTCTCAGAAGGATAAACGTGAGAGTAGCTTAGGGAAAATGTGAAGTATGCTCTGGGCCAGTCCCCAGAGAATGGTTTCTCAGAAATTTATGACCAACCAACAGATACACTTAAGGAGCTGGCAGATTGGATACTTTCTCTTTCCACCAGCTGATGAGGTCTGCTTGAAGATGCCCAGACAGGTGGAAAGCTAGCAGGGCCCCTGTAGCTTCCTGGAAGGAAGGAAGAGGCTATGTTGCCAAATTTTTCTAATGAGCACATCACTTTAAAAAAATTAGAAAAATTAAGTTACTGTGGATGCACAGAGGACAATTATCAGATGGAAACAGTTTGAAGGTAACAATGAAAAGACTGTAAATAGATGGCTCATAGAAATAATCCACTTATTTACCCCTTCCTCCTCTTGTTTAAATTAACATTTAGAATAATTTATTATAGGTCAATGTCTGGGGGAAATGTTGACTTTAAAGTTATAAGAATTTTTCAGCACAGGGGCACCGGGTGGCTCAGTTGGTTGAGTGTCCAACTTCAGCTCAGGTTGTGATTTCATAGCTCGTGAGTTTGAGCCCTGTGTCGGGCTCTGTGCTGACAACTCGGATCCTGAAGCTGGCTTCAGTTTCTGTGTTTCCCTCTCTCTCTGCCCCTCTCCCGCTCATTCTCTCTCTCTCACTTTCTCAAATTAGCATTTTTAAAACTTAATTTAAAAAAGAATATTTCAGCACATCTGATAAAAATATCATCTGGCTGTCTCCCTTCTAGAATTGGGTTTGGAAAGGAGACAACCCTGATAGCCGACTAAAGTCTAAAAGGCAGGTGAAATGTGAGGTTTGGAGCAATGCCTGACTGGCTCAGTTGGTTGAGTGAATGACTTCAGCTCAGGTCATGATTTCGTGGTTTGTGAGTTTGAGCCCCAAGTCAGGCTCTGTGCTGACAGTTCAGAGCCTGGAGGCTGCTTCAGATTCTGTGTCTCCCTCTCTCTCTCTGCCCCTCCCCCACTCACTTCTCTCCCTCTCTCTCTCTCTCTTTCTCCGTCTCTCAAAAATAATAAATAAACATTAAAAGAATTTTTAAAAAGGGGCTTCCTTAAGACTTCATTAACTTGAAAAAAAACTTTTTATTAAACCCCAGCTCACTCTCAGACTTCAAACATTTTCCTTCTGCTTCAACTCCAAATGTTAAAGAAGCAGGCTACGCTTTCCTGTTTTGTTTCCTCCTCTCCATCTCCCATACCACTCGAGCCATGGTTCCTGCTCAATCACTTATTAAAACTGCTCTTTTAAAGATCCCCAAAGGATGTGGTTCTGAGTCCCAGTGGCCTCTCCTTGGTCACCTCTGGCATCACTGAGTGTCCTTCTCTCCTGGCTTCCTAAACAGTCCTCCTCTTGACTCTCTCTGACCTTGCTCACTCTGAAAAGCTTTCATGGTTCCTCTTTCTTTGGGGTTAGATGTTTCTCAGAGATCAAGCCTGGGTTCCTGAGTCCTCTCAATTCCATACTTGTTCCCTGACTTCTCTCATCTACCACCACATCTTCAATCAATCCACTGAAGAATCAATATTTCCGGAAAGAATCTGTCCCCTCAGCCCCAAACCCAGAGAAATCATGGGTGTCTCTATATGGATGTATCATAAGCACCTAAATAAGTGCTCCAAACTTCTTCAGTGATGTTAGACCCAGCCCCTTTATTACTCCATAAATGGAAGCCCATCTTCTTGGCCTCCAAAGTAGACTCCTGAGGTCTTACCAACTTGATATTTCTCATCTTCAATGTCATGCACTAAGTCCCATAATTTCTACTGCCACATTCTCCTCCTCTTTGTCCTCCTTGACACTGCCTGAGTTCAGGGACACCCCATAGCACTACTGCTCAGAGAGTCTTCAAGCTGGCCTCCCTACCCGCAATCACTCTCTACTCTGGCCTTCTCCACATCTTTCCTAGATGTGCCAATTAATAGCAGCATGCCAAAGCCCTGCACACGTGTGAACAATCACAAACACACAGAACTGATGATGCCTTCAAAAGGTTAAAGCTCCTTCACAGGGCCTCAATCCACTTCCTGGCTTTATTTCTTGCCTCTATCTTTTTATAAACATTGTCTTCTGGTCACAAATTGTCTCCGTATCTTCATGTTTCCCCCTTTCTCTACAACCCTACTTCTAGAGTAATCCTATCATTCTTCAAAGCCTAGCTCTTATGTCACCTTCTTTGATTCCTGAACCCCTCCAGCCTGATCACTTCTGCTATGTTCTCAAAGCACTTTGTTCATAAAGCTATTCCTTATCAAAACTGAAATAAAAACTTACTAAACTGAATGTTCACAAATTGTATTTGTGTCTCTCTTCCCCAATAGTTTTTTAAAGGTGAGGATTGTGTCTTATTCATCTTTAGTTCTAGTATGTAGAACAATGCCTATTCTATATTGTAAATGGCCATGACTATCTCCTAATGTTAAACATTAGCCAAAAACCTTTTTCTCAGATCCCATCCTTCATATCCATTATATGCAGGGTAACTGTGTGTCCTGGCTAGCCCAGGACAGTCTCAATGTACCTCAGTTGTCCTGGTGTCCTATTTGGTTAGGGCCCATATTTCATTCTTACAAGTATTACTGTTCAAATGCTGAGTTATATGGTCACCCTAATCATAGGCTTGGGTTGTGATCTTTTAAGTAGAAATCTTCAAGAAGATCTATTTATAAAGAGTTTAGAAATCAAACTGCCTGGAGGTAAGGGGATGGGTTAGGTGACCTCTCAACATCTACTCCAGTAATAAGGTTCTAAAATTCTGTGATTTCTAGAAGTATTCTTGAGAGAAACTATAATAAAAATTCAGCCTCATTTTCTCAGCTTGGGAATGCAAGACACTCTAGGCAGCTTTCTGTAAACTCTGCTAAATAAGAGGCAGGAGAGGCAGGAACTACAAAGTACATCCTAACCAGTGGGAACTTGCCCAGAAAGAAAAGAAGGAAGGAATAGAAGGATTCAGGGCGAGAGGGGTTAAAGAGATGGGAAGAGGTGGGCTGGAGCAGAGCAGGAGCAAGAACAGAGCACAAACACATGGAGTTATGATGCCCCCAAAAGGCTGGTGATGGGAGCCTTATTTTAAAAGTTTGTCAAGGAACAAAAAGAATGAAGGCCTGAAGTATGGACAATTAGGATGCCAAGTGGAATTGGCAGAAGCAGTTATCAATGAAACGAGGCTAAGCAAGGAAATGTCTTTGACAACTCTAAATGTCTTTCAGGTTAGACGCAGGGGTTGTACAATGACATATGGCATTGATCGTATTAAAAGGTCATTCTCCTTTGTTTGGAGGACAGGCTCACAATTTTCCTTTTTACTCTAAATATAGCCAGCTTGCCTCTCCTGCTTGAAAACAAACTACAAAACCAAAGCCCCTTCTTGGTCCCACAGAATTCCCTCCATATACTACCCAATATTCTGAAGGAGTTCACCCACTTGCCTCCATCATCTCATCCCCATCACCCCACCCCACCTGCAGCACAGTGTGTCCTGGCCTCTGCTCAAAACTGCACCGGCTCTCTTGTCAAGCTCATCAATGACCAACATGCTCTGAATCCAAGGGTCATGCCCCAGTCCATATCTTACTTAACCTCCCATATCAGCAAAAACATGGGCCTCTGTTCACCACTCACTCCTCCAAACATGTCTTCCTTGGCTCCCACAACTCCGCACTTCCATGGTTTTCTTTATTCCTCTCTGGCCACTTGGGCTCACCTCCATCCTCAGCTCTTCTTATGAAGCTCTGAGCTCCTCTTACTCTATTCATTTTTCTTGGACAACAAATGGCCTTTGTTTCTGTGGTTTCAGTTACCATCTACAAGCTGATGACCCTTAGTCTATACTTCTCTCCTACATCTCTCCTCTAACTTACAGATCTGAAAATCTAATTCCCTCCCAGACAACTGCACGTGGGATCATCATGGTCACTACCAAATCCACAAATCCAAAGATGAGCCCATGAACTAATCAACCTCCCTACCTCTCCAACCAGATCTTCATATCTCCCTTACCTTCACCACAAAATTCAGCCATCATGTTCTATGATTCTGCCTCTTGAATGCATTCCCTTCTAGACATCCTAACAGCAGCTCTTCCCACTAAACATATCTCCTGTCCCATTTTTACCTCTTCTGGACCACTACTATGAGTTCTCTTAAATACAGAGCTGCTAGTGGGATTCCCTTGCTTTATGCATTCAGTGCTGTTCTACCATTTCCAGGATAAAATCCAGACTCCTGAAAATGGCTTCCAAGACCCTTTTGTCCTAGCCCAGCCTGATTTTCCAGCCTCAGCTGTAACTACTCATTTCCTCACATTCTATTATCCAATTTCTTTCAGTTCCTTAACCTACTAATCTCTCTCTGGTCCTGAAGCCCCTCACACAGGACATTCCAGTTTCATGGAACACCTTCCAATCCTCCTCCTTCCTTAAGGTCAGGCCCAAACCTACTCTGGGAAGCCATGTACTCCACAGACCAGGAGGTCACCCTGAAGCCAGGTGCTTTCCATTCCACAGCAGTTATCACAGTTAATAGTAAGTGCTCTTTTCCTCATCTGAGCTGCCTGTGACTGACAGTTCTTGTGAGGGCAGTCTTCTCACCTGCCCTGTGCACCACCACATCTCAAGGCCTCAAATAAAGGTGGTATTACAGAATAAATAAAGAATGCATGAAATGAATCCCAAACTTGAAACAACTAAACTTAACTCAACAATAGAAAAGTGGGGACCGTCTTCCTATTGGGTTCAACAGCAGCAGGAACAGAGCACAATCCAGTTATAGCTTCAGAAGCAGTTGACTCTTAAGAAGTTCAGAATGGCTAGCTCAGGTGTGAGGTGGGAAGAAACCCCACTGGGGGCCAGGAGACCTGGGTTCACTCACTCATGTATCCATACAATATGTGCTGAACATCTACTATGCTGGGACTGCCCCCATGCTGGGGTGTGGGTGAACTGGTCGTGGCCCTGCCCTCAAGGTGCTCACTGTCTCATATAAGAGGCACAGAGAGAAATGCAATCAGAAAGTGCTGTAAGATTCTACATGAACAGGTCCCAAAGGGAGAGTGTGGGACTTGGGGGAGGGGGAAGTGCTAGGAAGGCCTCCTAAAGGACAAGATACTGAGCAGAGTTCTGAAAAGTCAACAGGTGCTTGCCAGGCTGAGGAGGAAGCAATGGGCATCACAGGGACAAGAACAGTGTGCCAAGGGGATTAGAAACACAGAAACAGGAAATAATGACATACGTTGGGCTACTGCAGGTGGTTCTGTGTGGCTGGACTGAAGGAAGCTGCGGGCAGGGGAGAAGTTTTTCAAGAGGTTAGGCTAGAAGGGCGTTGAGGAGTCAGATCCAGGCCAGGGGTTTTCAACTTTGATAAGTATCAGCTGGGGGAGCTTTAAAAAAGTTATGTCAAGGGGCACCTGGGTGGCTGAGTCGGTTTAGCGTCCGACTTTGACTCAGGTCATGTCTTGTAGTTTGTGAATTTGAGCCCTGCATCAGGCTCTGTGCTGACAGCTCAGAGCCTGGAGCCTGCTTTGAATTCTGTGTCTCCCTCTCTCTCTGCTCCTCCCTTGCTTGTGCTCTGTCTGTCTCTCTCTCAAAACTAAATAAACATTAAAAACTTAAAAAAAATTATGTCAAAACATAAGCCTCACTCAATAATATGTTTAATGAATGGGTTGGGTGGGGGGCTGATCTGTTGCTACTTTCATGGTATGAATACTCCCACGATGGCCGATTTCAAGCTACAGAAGGCAGAGCTGGGAAGATATGCACAGTAGCACAGCATTATGTATTTCCTTCATACAAACACAATCAACGTAAATAACCTCAAGAGCATAGTCAGTAAGAAAACATAGTCAAATCATTAAGAAGTGATGGATTTTAAGTATTTTACGACCTTTGTTTTTAATATAATTTAGTTGTAGTTTATATAATTTAATTTTTAATAATGGCTGTGTTTAACAACCCACTTGCAAAATTCCTGAACATTTAATGATTGGCTCTCCTGGGCCAGCCAGAGCAGCTCCAGCTCCAGCACAGGGTTGGCCCCAACCCAGATTCATTTTGTGGAATCAGTAGCGGTGAGGCCCCACCATTGGCGAGTTTTAAAAGATCTCCAGGTGATTCTAATGTGCATCCAAGGGTGCAAACCACTGGTCTGTGAACCATGTTAAGGAGTTTGAGAGTTATCCTCAAGGGAAACTGGGACTATTGAAGGATTTTAAGACTTTTAACCAGAGAAACTATTTTATCAGGATTGCATTTTATTTTATTTTTAAATGTTTTATTTATTTCTGAGAGAGAGAGAGAGAGAGAGAGGGAGAGAGAGAGGCAGCATGAGCAGGGGAGGGTAGAGAGAGAGAGACACACAGAATCAGAAGCAGGCTCCAGGCTCTGAGCTAGTTGTCAACACAGTGCCCGATGTGGGGCTTGAACCCACGAAACGTGTGATCATGACCTGAGCCGAAGTCGGATGCTTAGCCGACTGAGCCACCCAGGCACCCCCAGGATTGCATTTTAGAAAGAAGCTAACTCTAGCTACAGAATGGCAAATGGATTAAGACTGTAGGAAAGAAGACAGACTGGTCCAGAGGTTGTTCCAATTTTGTAGGCAAAAGATGGTAGGGGTTTACAAGGGATACAGAAATGTTGATGCATAGGAGCACATGTACCCCAATGTTCATAGCAGCACTCTCCACAATAGCTAAAACCTGGAAAGAGCCTAAGTGTCCATCAACAGATGAATGGATCAAGAAGATGTGGTTTATCTATACCATGGAATACTACATGGCAATGAGAAACAATGAAATCTGGCCATGTGTAGCAACATGGATGGACCTTGAGGGTGTTATGCTGAGCGAAATAAGTCAGGCAGAGAAGGACGAATATCATATGTGTGCACGTATAGGAGGATTAGGAGGAACTTAACAGAGGACCAAGGGGGAGAAGAAGGGCAGAAATGGTGGGGGAAAGGGGAGAGGCAAACCATGAGAGACTCTTGAATGCTGACAAAAACTGAGGACTGGTGGATGTGGGGGGGAGGAGGGGTGGGCATGGAGGAGGACACTTGTGGGGATGAGCACTGGGTGTTATGTGGAAATTAATTTGACAATAAACTATTTGTAAAAAAAAAAAAATTAAAAAAAATTAAAAAAAATTAAAAAAGGAAAAAGCAAAAAAAAAAAAAAGATGGTAGGGGTTTAAATGTTACAGAGAAAGAGTGGAGACGGAGTAACAGTACGAGGGAGGCCACGGAAGACAGCTGCAGGTCCTGGATGCCCTCAGGTACAGGGGTGTTACAGAGACAAGGGAAGAGATGAATTTATTTGCTGGTGGGGGTGTTTTCCGATAGCCCCTCTCTCTTTTTTTGTATCTGAAATTGGCAATGAGGTTCATTTACTGAGAGGGAAGCCTGAGCAGGACAGACGACTCAGGCCAACCGTCTGGTCCCGTCCTGCAGTAACCGGCCGTGTGAATCTGGGGAGGCCAGCGCTCCCATCTCTAAAGTGAAGGAGTGCAAGCAGATCCCTGCAACGTCTTTTCCAGCCTGGAGACTATGATTTTATCACACTGGCATTTGCTCATGTTTCACTTCCTTAACTTCCTATATGACTCAAATTACAACCTGTTATGAGTATAAAGACTCATTTGCTCTAGGGATCCAGATTGCGTCTTTGTAAATCTTCAGGCCGTTGGAGGGGATTTTCAGCTTCTCAGAATGAGCACTGGCTCGTCTCTTTCTCCATCTCACTCTCTTTTCCCGGTCAGTTGACTCCCATGCCAGAAGCTGACCATTCCCTGACCCCTTTCCAGATGGCATCCACAGAGACTATTAAAGCCCAATGGGACACAGAAAGCCCTTTGGAGAACTGCTATTGCACTATTGGACCAAAAAGTAAAAAGCACTTGCTAAAGAGGAGGAATGGGCTTTGTTCAGATTGCAAAGGAATTACTCTGCAGGCCTCTGAAACCTTCTACTCCAGAGTTTGTGTCTCCTGCAGTGCCCCTCTTTGGCACTGGAATGTTCCAAGGTGAGGATTAAGTCCTAGGTTCAGATTGGCCATGCAACTTACTTTTCCTTAGCTTCCTTTCCCTCTCACTCTTATGACTCAGATAAGAAAAGATGCAGGATTGTCTACAGGGAAAGGAAAATCAAGTATTTGCATAAAGGAAAGAGGGAGGTGGGATGACAAAGAGCTGTGTAGTGGAGGGATAACCATTCTGCCTGGGTTAGAAAGGAGGGGCCAGCAGGTGCTAGGAGACCTCCTGTAACTGTACTCTGTGTTGCTAGAGGCTCGCATGGATTCTGTGCCCAGTGCAGGGACCCACAAGGAAAGCAGAAGGAGAATTCGGAGGGAGGTGAACACAGCATCCTGAGGGGAGGGGTCCGAAAGGACAATGCTGCCACACAGGGTGAAAGACGCACTTGTGTAGCCTCGAGAAAAGGCAGCAGAAATGAGGCCCAATGACCGTCTTCAAGAACATGAGCTCCTACAGAAAGACCAGCACTTCCCTAGCAACAGGACAAGTGATGGGTGGCAAGCTGGGAGCTGGGGCCAAGAGGTGGGCAGGTCCCTGGAGGTGCTGAGGCTCCCTTGTGTGGTGTGTGACCAAAAGAGGCGAGAAAATTAGTCTGCAGGGGTTTAAAAAATCAGAGTGCTCAGAGGGTTTGCTAGGGTTCAGCTGAGGCAGGGGTGACAGTCACACAACCTCTTAAGGACCTTGTACCAAAGGATCTGTGATTTCCCTGCTCATTAGCACCTTGGGCAGAAAGGGAAGCCAGGAGGTGACATGCTAATCAATTAGATTTCCTGCCTGTTAACAGCTCTTCTGAAGTGATTAAGGGAGGAAGTTAAAACCAGTTGATGAAGTAAGGCCCAGCTCCCTCTCCTCTCTCGGCCCATTCTGTAGCCAGTCCGTCTTATCCTGGTTTCTCTGGGAAGGTCACTTGGGTAAAGGGTATTTAGCTATATTTTTAGTTCCTTCTGTTTTGACGTGGTTTGAGTGTCTAGCTCTCCCCAGGAAGGCATGGGAAAAAGGCTCTCTTCCCTGCTCTGGCTCTGCTATAAGATCCTCCCTTACGATGATTATTATTGCGTTAACGTTATCATTACAGACAAAGCGGTGACAATTCCCAACGTATTCTGCTGTTTCACTGACCCCCTCCTCTCCGTCTGGGAATCTCGGCCTTCTATTTATAACATGCGTTTATTCTGGAGCTGCAGCTGACCCCTCACTCAGCGGGATGTGAAGGCACCATTACTTAGAAACCAAAGAGAAAGGGCACATTCCTACCACCAGAAATGCTGCAGCCCGCTGCTGGTGTCTTATCACCCAGGAACTGGCGTAACGTGAATGACAGGTAAAAGGAAGATTCAGGACCCCCAGATCAAATGTTTCCACAAGACTCCCTGCTTCAGTTTCTGCTGCTCCCTGTCCACCCTCCTTTTCCTGAGCTTTGTAAATGCTGCAGGGGCTGTCTGCTTGTGACAGTGTTTAGTGCTTATGACAAGCCAGGCACACCTAAGCAAAAAAGCACTCCATTTTATGGGTGAGAAAGCTGAGGCAAAAAAAGATGAAGCAACTTGCCTAGGATACAGGGTTAGTGATAGTCCTGGGACTGGAACCTAGCTCTAGCTGGCTGTAGAGTCCACAGTCCCCATTAGGGGCTACTGCCCCATCCCCCAACCACAGGCCTCCAGCAAGCCCTGCTTAGCCCAGAGTCAGCGGCTTCCAAGCCCTGGTCCAGGCATTCAGAACAAAGTCTCCTTCTCCACTCTGGAGCTCTAAGGAACAGTGGGGAGAGGCCTCAGTAAATAAACTGACTCAAGGTATCTGAGGGGCTCTGGTTTAATTCCACCAGACCCACACTGATATCAGTTCCTTTCAATACTCCTGAGTTAATTTTCTTATTTAATGAGGAGATAAAAGAGTGTCTCTGGCAAAATCATTCTGGGGTTTCCCAAGTTAGGAACCTTTCCTTGTAGGGTATGTGTTTGTTTTCAACTCTTAGCACACACAGGCTCCTACATCTTCCATTGTCCGATCCTATACTCTGTCTCTCCGGCCCCAACAGTCACATAAGCTCAGAGTTCCACTTGTAATGTGGACCAGAAAGAAGCAGCACAGGGTCATAAAGTGGATTGCCAATGCAGAACAGGGAGGAGACTGTAATCTTTCCTGCTCTGGAAGACTTTCTCAGTTCTGGTGATGCCCATGGTTCCCTTTTCAGAATAATGTTTTAAAATGGAAATCAAGGATTGCAAAGAAAACCAATTATGTTAAAACATAGTTATCAAAAATATTTAAAAGATGAATTTTCAATATAGAAATACACATGCTTCTTTGTTAATGCATTAAACACAAAATCGAGTGGTCTACCAGACTTTTGAAGTGCTGATGAGGGGAAAACAATCCTTTTGAGACATCTGTAACCATTTTAATGTGATAGGAAAATACCCATGCTTTTTAGCCAGGGACAAAGTCACAGAAACTGCACTAGTATGGTGGATTGTTGCTTATATTCACAAAGGAATAACATGATACATTTCAGGCAGAAGTCTGTGAAAGATCCAATTATTTCCCATCCAAGTTCATGGACCCTCTGGAATTCTATCTATAGACTCCTTGAATCCCAGGTAAAGAACTCTTGATTAGAGCGAGGGAAATGTTTGGGAAAACAAAAGAGAAGCAAACCTGTCTGCACTTTGCTGGAGGCAGAACTTCATCAAAGAGGGCCTTCTGATTCCTGGGCAGTCCCTGGGAATCAGTCTCCCAGTATTTTCCCAGATGCCACAATTCTTAATAAAGTTGTTTCTATTCCCTTCCCCCGCCCAGGATATCTCCAAGTACTCTGGAAGATTTTTTTCTCAAGCATTTCCAGTTGTCAAACTCATTATTACTAATTTATGAGTCAAATTTCAAATCAGACATGCTATGGATTGCTCTTCAGGTCACCTGGTTGGAGTGGAAGGTATAGTGCACAGGCTCTAGACGGTGAGGGAACTAGAGGGAAACAGACTCGGGGAGATGGGCTTAGTTCTGTGTCACAAGGGAGTTGCCAAGCTGCCCCATGGTTGGAACGGTCTTCAGTGTTAGCCCAGAACTGATACAATGTCCTGGGGTTTTATGTTGAGGATAACTTGGGGAGGGGAGCCAGCTTTCCAGAGATGTTGCAGATGAGGTGGGGACACTAGAGCCACCCCATTTGGGAGGCGTTACTGGAAAGCCATTGAGTCGATTGCTTTTACACAGTTACTTTATAGGGTATTTCAACCCAAGCATCCATCATCCATCTCCACAACCCTGGCACATCAGGTCTGGCAGCTCTAAAATCAGTGACTTAGAAGAGAAAGGTGGAGGGGCACCTGGGTGGCTTAGTCGGTTAAGCGTCCGACTTTCGCTTAGGTCATGATCTCGCGGTTCGTGGGTTCGAGCCCCGCGTCGGGCTCTGTGCTGACTGCCAGCTCAGAGCCTGGAGCCTGTTTCAGTCTGTGACTCCCTCTCTCTCTGACCCTCCCCTGTTCATGCTATTTCTCTCTCTCTCCTAGAAATAAATAAAAATAAAAAAAAAAAAAAGAAGAGAAAGGTGGACTCTTGGGGAGTCTCTGCTTTAGTAGCTCTTAACCTATGGTTCAGGGGCCTCTGAGACTTAGAGACAAGCAGTGGGCTTCTAGTCCCTGAGAAGTGCCCACAAGTACATTTACATTTTGCATATAGTTTCAGGAACTTCAAGGACTCTTTGAAGCCTGTCCAGGCTAACGATTTTTCATCTATCTTCCACCTACCCTTATTCATTAAGGGCAAAACCGAGGCCACAGAAGCAAGGGACCTTCCCACAACCACAGGCAGCCAGGCTGGGGGCTGCTGTTGCATGGCTCATAGCAGGCCCAGGAAGGCAGATAGCCAAGTCACTGGAAACTGCTTCTCTTCTTCCACATGCCCTGGTCACCCTGCCCTCTCCACACTCTGCCAGGAGAAAGTGCACATCCCTGGACACAGACCTGGCTTGGAAGGAGGCCCCACCTTCTCTAGGTTGTCCTTGGGGGATATGCCATGGTGGTAGAATACCATCTATCTTATTTGCTATAATGAGGACATTGCCTTCTCCGCTCCCCCCTCCCCGCCCTGCAACTGGAGCTCCCAAAGAGGCCAGCCTATTATTTAAGTCTTTACTTCTATACAAATAATAAATGCACAGAGTATGGGCATGGGAAAGTTAATTAGTATTATTATGTCTTTAATTCTAATGTTGCTCACTGGCAGAGCCCTTTCGTGCCAGCTCTCAGCCCAGAACAAACCTTTGTGATACCCGCTTGGACAAATCCCTCTGCAGCGAGGGCCTTGCTTGTGCAGAAAGGGGCAGCGTCTTTCCTTGGGGCTGAAGCATCTGGCACGTGAGGCTGCTATGTGAGAGAGTTCCTTGGTGTGGGATCTCTCCAACCCCAGGCACTGGGTTCACAGCAAGATCAAGGCCCTGCAGGTATAGATTCCAAGTGTCTCATAAGAACAGGAGGATGGTGGGGCGCCTGGGTGGCTCAGTCAGTTGAGTGTCCGACTTCGGCTCAGGTCATGATCTCAGCGTTCGTGGGTTCGAGCCCCACGTCGGGCTCTGTGCTGACAGCTAGCTCAGAGCCTGGAGCCTGTTTCAGATACTGTGTCTCCCTCTCTCTCTGACCCTCCCCTGCTCACACTATCTTTCTCTCTTTCTCAGAAATAAATAAACCATTAAATTTTTTTTTTTAAGAAAGAACAGGAGGATAGTTGAAAACTGACCCAAATGGCTTGTGTATTTGTTCTCTGAGAATAAAAAGGGGATGAGGAAGCATCTGGAACCGAACCAACCTACTTAGGGACCAGTTTATTAGAAAAGGTTAGTAGAAGATTCCCCGAGAGGTAAGAAAAATCAGTTGTATATAACCAGATACAGGACAATTAGTGAATGCTCATTCCATCACCAAAATACACAGACGAAACCCTTGCCTGCTTTCTTGCTGGTCCCATTGTTTGGAAACAGTATTTGAACCACAAGACCGTTGTCCGGGTACCCAAGTTGCAAGCATTGTGCCTTTAAGGAAAGAGGCAGCTTTACACGTTAATGTTCGTAAAACTTAATTCAAAAAGTGGCATACCAATGCCAAAGTCTATTTTGCCCAACGTGGGGTTAGACTACACAGATGCTACACACAGCAATTTACACAGAAGCAGAAGTGGTATCTGTTTTCATGAGTACACAACCTATCACCAGTAATTCTGACCAGGAGAGTGTGCAAGGGACACCTCACCACTAGGGTAGAGCGTCGAACAGGTGCTTAAACTGACTTGGCCATCCCTCAGGTTCGGGGGCATGTCAGGAACCCAAAGCCTGTGGGAAGTATGGTGGGCTGGTACAGGCCTCTGAGGGAGGTGGTGGGGAGCAGCCAGTGGCAGGGCTCAAACTCACCTCCTGATGGGCCTGCCACAGACCACCCCATGATCTTGGATTGGGCAAGTTACTACCCTCTCGGGGTTTGCTTCCTTTCCTGTAAAGTGAAGGCAGACTGAACAATCTCTAGGACCCAGACAGTCTCACACTGCCATGAGGCAGGCCAAGAAAAAGCCATTCTAGCAGAGAGTGTCAAGATCCTCCCACTTTCTTTACGCTTTTAACAACACATCTTCCTCGCCCCCAGCCCCATGTGAGTAAAATTCTCAAGGTTAAAAGCTTTTTCCACTTATGCTAAAATGTGGAAGAGAAAACTGATAAAGGGACGTGAACAGTTACTTAAGATTTCTCCAAAAGGCTGAAGGAGCTAAATAGAGGGTTCTTGATTATCAGCCCAGGACAGCCTATCATCACTGCTGCACGGACAAATTGTATTGCATGTCAGAGCACACGGAAGACGCACAATAATTTATCAGTCAGGACCCAGAAAATTGTACAGTGCAAGTACCTCTGCAGCTCTACATATCCCCGCCATGCCATCCCCGCCTCGACTCTGCTTAAAGGGATACCACCAGCATGGGCCCTGGATCTAGGCCTCTGTTTAAAAAAAGCACTTTGCAAAAATCCAGAATGAATAGAAATATTTCTGTGATACTTATAAGTAAATAACAAAAAGAAAAAAACACAACTTAAATTTGTGTAGTAATGGGGTACTGGATGGCTCAGTCGGTTAAGTGTCTGACTCTTGATCTCCACTCAGGTCATGATCTCATGGTTCATGGGTTTCAGCACCACATCAGGGCGGGGGACAGAGTGGAGCCTGTTTGGGATTCTCTCTCTCTGCTCTCCTCCCCCAAATAAAGAAATAATCTTTAAATTTGTGCAGTAAACGTGGGATTGACCTGGACGGCAAGTGAAAGTGACTGCAGTGGCCTTTTTGCCAACAAGGAAATCAGCTGACCATCTGAACACCAAGAGCAGCCAAGCAAACGATGTCCAACAGAGAAATGTAGATTTTGGGGAAGCATCCTGCCCCATTGGGCAATATTTTATTGCTGACATGATTTAGAATTGCCAAGGCATAATCGTGATAGAAAGCAAACCAGCTTTTTGTCAGTTTTATTATTGTTTTTAAATTCTCCATGGATGTCCCCTTACCACACATATATGGTGGACAGCTTCCACTGCCTGCCTTCGGCATGGTTCTGTAGACATGGGTCAGCACAAACGTGCCTATGTTTGATGGCTTGAGGGATCATGGGTAATAAAGGTGGATGTTCCGTGAGAAAAATAATTAGCACAGGACATCGAAGTCCCTGAATCTGTCCATCCACCTGGGCATCAAGCATTCCAGCCAATACACACGTGGCGGGGGGCATGCATCCCTTGGGACACCCAGGCTCTTCCCTGAAAGCTGCTTTCCATCTTCCCAACTTGTGTCTCTGAGGCTGTTTCTACCTGTCGAGTCCATTCCCAAAACCCAGTGCTTCACTTGTTCCCACGCAATTATTAACCCTCTAGTGATCATTAATTGTATTATTTTTTCTGTCATCATCATTTCTGGAATATGCTAACATCCAAAAGAGGGTAAGTGATTTCAGTGAGCTCCTGGCTGAAAAGAAGTAACAGCTCAGCTGTGCCGAGGGCTCTCACCTCCCCCCCCCGCCCTTAGCAGCTTGGGAGCACTGGGTTCCTTGGCAAGTCCCATTTACTCAGTTCTTAGGCTCCAGGAGCTCATTTGGAGACCTCAGGACCACCTTCTTTCACAGGGTTTTTTCATACAGGAGAGGTGGTAAAAGTTTGCAACTCTATTAAGGGAGACATTGAGTCATGTTCTGGACAGCACAGAGAAATAAAAAGAAGTCTAGGAGTCAGGCACACTTGATTTTAAACTTGGGCCAGGCATGAAATGTTTGTGGCCCCCACTTTGCTCAGCTGTACAATGGTAATAGACAACCCTATCTTTTAAGCATGTGGTATGGATGACATGACATAAAGAACACAGGGTGTGCCCAGGTCACAGTACCTATGACTGTATTTATCAGTATTTCCTGGGTCTCTCCAGGAAACAAAATCCTAACTCCCTCTGAATTTCGGTTCTACCAAACATGTCCATGGCCTGCAGACTGCAGGCTGAGGGCACTCAGCAAGGAAGGCTGAACTAGACAGTAAGTTCCTTGTGGACTGGGCTGCCATCAGGGCTGTGAATAGGTCAGGGGCCATGGGGGCAATGTTGAGGCCATACTCATTTGTTTTCTGACAGCGTGTTTGTCCTGGCACTGCATGGGATGCCCTGAAAGTCCCAGATGCAGCCTCTGAGCCTTGCACATGACAGCATCATATCTCAGTGGTTCTGCTGAGAGTCACCCCAACCTCGCCAGAATGAACTGCACTCACAAGTAGCAGAGGGAATGGGGGAGGGGGAGTCCAAATCCTCACTAAACCCCTGCTTTTTGGGTGAAACCCACAGCTTATGGTAGAGTTTAAATGCTAACTGTGGGTTCCTGGGACAGCCCATTTAATTTCTCCTTTCGTTGGCTGGGTCCCAGCCATCGCCTCTTCCCCAGGCCCCTCCTCAAATATATCGCTCCAGCTGGGGAGCTGCCCCACCCCTAATTATTACCCCAGGGTTGCCAAGAGGTAGGCCCCAGCACTGCGGAGGATGGCAGCAGAGCACAGAACGTGACAACAGCAGCAGCAGGTGGGCCTGGAAGAAAAGGCCAGATTATCGTCTCTGTGATTACTGTCATCCATCTCCAGCCAGGCAGGCAGGCAGTGGAGCATGCTCAGTGCTGGGCCTTCGTGCTGCACACTCTTGGGGTGCCACTGCCTCCCACCCCTTCTCTGCTGAGCAGGCTGGAGGCTGGGGTTTTCCAAGCAGAAAGGTGTGCCTGGAACATATGCTTCTAGCGACAGATGTAGCACCACTTAGCCCAGAGCAGCAGAATCCCAGTTCAAGCTTTGTGCCTGAGTGTTTCTGGGTTGGTCTAGCCCTCCACACTTCTCCCAGGGCTTCTCTGGGCAGAAACAGACAGCAAGCCACTGGCCCTTGGCCTGTAACAGAAAGCCAGGACAACTCTTTCAGAGTAAGTGACGTTGTTTTCCACAGCACCCAGAATATTCCTTGTTCATTTATTTGTCCCTCTAATTTCCCATCTCTTCATCTGTCCGACCACCATTTTTTGCTGAGAACCTGGCAGGTGCCAGCGCTATGCCATGTTAGGGGATGTGAAGGTGGATAAGACCTTACTCCTGTTCTCTTTCTCCAAGCTCAAGGGCATTTTGTAAGGACTCTGCAGCAGTTCTGAGAGGGAAGGTGCTGGTCTTCACAGTCCAAGGCTTGGAGTTCAATGACTTGCCTAACATTGCACAGCAGGTCCAGGCTGGAGGACCTCTAATCCTGTGTGGCCTGGATGGCCATATGCTTTCTTTTTTTATTTTTTATTTATTTTTATTTTTTTAAAATGTTTTAATTTATTTCCAGGAGAGAAAGAGAGACAGCGTGAGCAGGGGAGGGTCAGAGAGAGAGGGAGTCACAGACTGAAAGAGGCTCCAGGCTCTGAGCTGGCAGTCAGCACAGAGCCCGACGTGGGGCTCGAACCCATGAACCACGAGATCATGACCTAAGCGAAAGTCGGATGCTTAACTGACTAAGCCACGCAGGCGCCCCATGGCTGTATGCTTTCTAATGGCAAAAAAGATACCATTTCCCCATGACTGAGGCTTAAGGGGAAACTCCGCTTGAGCTCAGCTGCTCCTACCACCTGAGCAATGATGGCAATTCAACCAATATTTATCAAACATCTGTTAGTTTGTCAGGTGCCAGGCGCGGTGCTAGGTGATAGATTGTGCAAGGGCCCTGTCTGGCTCACTTCCTATCGCTTCTCATTTGCTTGCTTGGTGGTTTGGTTCTTCTCTGACAGTTTCTAGGTTGGTTTAATCTTTTACCTCCCATGTGAGAAGAGCGTGACTGATTTCATTCCTGGAAGAGAAGATAGCTCTCAATCCATGTGGCCTGGGCCAACATTTTCAAGTCCAGTTAGCCTGGGACTTACTGGTGAGCTCTGGATAATACCAGAGTGGCTAAAGGCTCTGCACTGCCAGAAAGCCACTGTTCCTACCTAGCACATTAAGAAGATGCTAAGGCAAGGACTCAATTTAATAATAGCCAAAAATAGGGACACCTAGGTGGCTCAGTTGGTTGAGTGCCCAACTCTCAATTTTGGCTCAGGTCATGATCCCAGGGTCATGGAATCAAGCACCACACTGAGCCCCATGCTGAGCTCTGCGCCGAGCATGGATCCTGGTTGAGATTCTCTCTTTTCTTCTGCCCCTCTTCCCTGCTTACACACACATACTCTCTCTCTCAAACAACAACAACAACAACAACAACAACAATAAAAAGCATCCTTATGGTGTGATGTGTGGAGAGGACAGACAGTGGGGCCTGGACATACCCACAGGGAACAACTCAATACTGACTATAAATGGGAAGCTGAAAATACCTTAAAAAGGAAACATCTGATCATTAACAAAGAGCTTCCTAAATCATGGAATGATATAAATGAACATGACCTTAAGGACTTCTAATCCAACTCTTTCACTTTGTAGTAAGAAACCTAAGACTTGGTCTGCTTATGAAAGATGTTCAGGCTTAAGGTCCAGGAGCTCCAGGCAGGGCCACAGCCAGGCCAGGCCATTACACCAGCTGTCATTTTCATCAGAAGTTCCTGAGGCTGAGCCCTGCCTGTGCCCGACATGTCTCTAGCCAACCCAGCTTGCTGAGGTGGCCCACAGGGGAGCTACTGTCTCTTCTTCGGCAGTGTCTCAGCCATGTTATTATCTGGGTGGTTACTCAACACATCTGTGTCCAAGAGAGAAGGGCAGATGTGAGAAGGGAACCTTGGACCTGGCTTTATGCTTCAGCTTTCTTTCTTAGCCAGGTGACTTTGGATAAACCATTTATTCTTTTTCAGTTTCAGTTTCCCCATCTGGAAAATGGGATAATAATCTTATCTCCAAAAGGTTTTGTACAAATTAAAGCATAGTCACTGAAAGCATGTTATTGTTTTTAAGCCCGATTCCCCAACAACGATGCCAAACTCTGAGGCTGTCCCGCCACAGACCCTGATGTAGAACCACCCAGCACCCAAAAGTCCAGCTTCTACTGGATGATATTCAACCTTGTTTTTTGCTTTTCCAGTTGTGCTGGTTGGATGCAGCAGAGCTGAAGCTGATGGGAGATGGTTTATTTATCACCTAATGCCAATGTGTCATTCCTGTAGCTGTGGTAATTACCTCTATTAGTATTCTTTGGCTGCTAAATCAATGGCTAAGGACTCTGCTCTGGAGTGGACAGAGGAAGGAGGTCAAACCATGGAGGTGGGGACCTACATGAGTGTGAGCTGCAGGAGAGCACTGACCCATGCCCGCCTGACAGCCTGGGCCTTGAAAGGCAACATGGTGTGGGCTGGGATACACTACAGTGAGAAGTGGAGAGTTGGTGGCCTGGAAGGCCATGTTCTGGTAGCCTACCTGACACATCAGCCTGTTGCACAGTTGTCAATGAACAAACAATAATGTCCAGTTCCCAGCCACAGGACAACAAGCAGGGCTGAAGAAGGCATGGAGAATTTAGGAAGGCTCCAAAGGGAGCCAAAAGTGACATGGAAGCAGAAAAGAGTAAAAACGATTGCTACCACAAGAAAAACCCCAGTATAACAAAAAATGATGGCCAAATTTCCTAAATATTGCAAGTAACATTCTAATACCAGAAAATTCTAGCACACCAGGGAAGAAAGGCAACATCCAAGAGAAGTTAGAGAAGACTAAAGAGGAAAAAAGGAGAAAATAAAAATGAGTGCTGGTAAGTCAATGTTACAGTCCCCCTAACTAGCTGGGCAGGCCTAGCCAGAGAAAAGGTATGCCAATGGGTGGACTGGTTTTAGGAAGGGGTGAACAAGGAATTGACCCTTTAAACTACACTTAATCTAATGAAGGTATTAAAATAATACTTTGGCGTTTTTTGTAGGTTAAATAAAGGGCATGTGAAATTTTTATCATCCTTTTAAAAAGTTTTGATGATATAGAGGAAAGGATAAGCAGACAGGAAGGATTGGGTGAGTTGTAGGGAAATGGGACATTTTCAGTACTACACATACCCATCTCTCCCAGATTAACTTGAGATCAAATAAGCCACTGCTTAAGATCTGCCTGTGGTATAAGGTGCAAAGAGTCAACCTGATGTTGCTATAGGAACCAGACTCCTCCCCAGCACCATAGCAACTGACTCCAAATTGTGTTAAGCACACAGTCTGCTCACACTCCACATCAAAAGGTTGTAAAGAGAACTTTGGTGGTGGTGGTGGGGTGCCAGGGGGAGGCTATTCCTTCCTAAACCAATTAGCTGAAAACTCAAATAAATGAGGCTCACTTTGAATGGACACAATCACAAGAGGTATGGGTGATGGGCACTAAGGAGGGCACTTATTCGGATGAGCACTGGGCATTATACATAAGTGATGAACTACTAAATTCTACTCCTGAAACCAATACTACACTATATGTTAACTAACTTGAATTTAAATAAAATATAATGTAATATATTTAAAAAAGAATTACTCAGAGACACTGGGGCTAAATTCTACTCCTGAAACCAATACTACACTATATGTTAACTAACTTGAATTTAAATAAAATATAATGTAATATATTTAAAAAAGAATTACTCAGGGGCACCTAGGTGGCTTAGTCGGTTAAGCGTCCGACTTTCGCTTAGGTCATGATCTCGCGGTTCATGGTTCGAGCCCCGCGTCGGGCTCTGTGCTGACTGCCAGCTCAGAGCCTGGAGCCTGTTTCAGTCTGTGACTCCCTCTCTCTCTGACCCTCCCCTGCTCACGCTGTCTCTCTCTCTCTCTCTCCTAGAAATAAATAAAAATATTTAAAAAATAAATAAATAAATAAATAAAAAAGAATTACTCAGAGACACTGGGGACATCCTCAAACTTTTGGAGCCCATCTGTGGCTTTCTAGGTCATAAACTGTGCTGTAATCATAGCAACATGTTTCACCGAGAAGGGTTTCTTCTAGGGCCAAGAAAACAACAAACAATAAACAACAAACCAAGAAGACAAAACCCAAAAAAGTTAATTGTGAGACACTCTGAAGCCCAAGACCAATACTACAGTTCCTTCACCAATTTCTGAGTGATAGTGAACTTGCCCACAATGTAGGAACAGCCAAAAATAGAAGAATAGAAGAAAATCGCAGCAGTTGCTTCCTTTACAGACTTTTAATGATCCACATCAATTTATTTGACCTGGTGACAGGGCTGTCATATCATCAGGATATGAATGTCGATCTATTCAGACCTCTGTACAGCCTATAATTTAATTCCACAAATTTCAACAATACAGTCCAACAGTTATAGATAAGAGAGTCAGTTATTAGCATGTATCTTTCATATGCCATATTGTATTACTGGGCTTTTTATATCATTAGACTATGGTGTTTTCCAAAGGGTGGCTCCTGAACCAGTAGCATCAGCAGCACCTGAAGCTTATTAGAAACATAAATCCCATGGCCCCACCCCAGAACCACTGAGTCAGAAACTCTGGTGGTGGGGCCTCATAATCTATTTTTCACAGATTAGGTGATTCTGTTGCACCGTAAAGGTTGAGAACCACTGGCTTGAGAATCTGTGCAACACTGAGTGTTTTTTTCTGCCCACCTAGACCTCCAGTCAGCCATAGATAAAATTATAGACTCTTACAGTTGAAAGGGTCTTTCATTGGCTTCTAGGCCAGTTTCTGCTCAGTGAAGTCTTTGATGGTCACTCCTCAATGAGAGTTGTTCAGCTTCTGTCGTCTGAACAACTTACCACTTTTCAAGATGAGATCGTGTTTACTCACACATCTTATTGTTATAATGCATACCTTACATTGTTCTAAAATCTGTCTCCAGTTAACTCCTCCTCAAGAACTAGTTCTGCTTCCTGACGCCCCTCCAAATTACCCTGCTTTTTCTTCCTGCGACAGCCTCTTCATGTAAGTGTATTTAGCTATTACATTGCCCTTAGCTATTCTCCTCTCCAGGCAAAATGCCCCTCAGCTCCACACAGGTCCTCATGTAACATGGTTTCCAGATGGCTCCTCTGGTTTCCCTCACTGAATGCAACCAAGAGAAAATGAGGAATCTCCTTGGTCCCTGGAAACATGGAGAGCCATGCTCAACATGTGCTTTAACCTGTACAGAGGAGAGGGGACTGTTGTCCCCACAGCCTGCCATCAAGGCAACCCAGATCTTTTTTGGTTACAATCACCAAAAGCATGTGGGCATCTAAAGCCCATTTCTTCCCATAAGTTAAATCAGTCCTTTTCCTTTTCTATTTTTTGAGCTTGAATGTAGAACTTTAAATTTCTAATAATAAATTTATCTCATTAGTTGTGGTCCAGAACTTTTATTCACATATTACTGAATTTATTTTTTGTACAGTATAGAAAATGTGATATTATGCATATGTATTTTCCTTTTAATCTTTGTATTATGCTGTCCATATGTTTTATAACCTACTATTAATGTACAATGAGCATTTTGACTTGTGAGCTTTGAAAACATAATTTTCATTAGTTCATCACATGAAATGTAACACAATTTATTTAAACATTCCCCCTTAATGTTAGCTTATTTCCAATTTTTTTTTTGCTGTTATACATAATGCTGCAATGAACATCATTGTCTGTAAATATAAATCTTTGCCTAATTATTTTCTTAGCCTAGATTCCTATAAGGAAAATTACTGGTGAAAGGATAGAAAACTAGATGTAGTTGTATAAATTATATATAATTTGTATAAATTATATACAAAATCATTTCCAAGAAGGTTGCAAATTTTTCTACTTCTACCATAGTATATGAGAGCCTATTTCATCAAACTTTTGGCTAATATACTATCTTTTAAAAGAAATGTTTGTCAATCTAATAAGTAAAAAAAAAAATGGTACCTTGTTTTAATTTGCATTTCTCTTTTACTAGTCAAGCTGATTTAAAAATATATATGTATATTGACCAATAGGTCTATATAGTACTTTGGATCAAATATAGTACTTTGGGTGAATAGTATATATTGACCAATAGGTCAAATAGTACTTTACTAAGTACTATTTAAATGAATCTGTTCATGTCCCTGGGCCAATTTTTCAACAGGGGTGTGAGTGCTTCTCTTCCTGATTTCTCAGATCTCCTTATCCAACAGAAATATTAATTCTGTCATTAAAAAACATCTTCTAGTTTCTTTGCCTTCTAAAATTCTCTAATTTCTCTGTGTGTAAAAGTTTTATATTTTTATCATTAGATCTCTTAATCTTTGTCTTTGTGTTTTCTTCTATTACTTTTATGTTTAAAAAGCCCCTTCTAATTATGAGAGCTGTTAAATTATCACCCCCTCCATTTTTATGATTTATTATTTTACATTTAGCTCTCTAATTCACCTTAATTTGTTCTGACTATATAAAGGGGATATGTCAAGTTATTTTACCCCAATACTAGCACTTTCACCTCACCCACTTCCATGGGACTTTATTGCTTCCTTTATCATAGAGTAGATTCTTAAGAGTCATATTTGTACTTAAATAAGACATACTTTAATTTCACTTTTTTTTTTGAGAAACATTTTAAAGTTCTTTTTATTATAAATGCATTGGAAGTAATTTCAAACTATTTTGTAAGGGAAAACAGATTTTGTGTATAGTATGAATTACATTAGAGATGCAACAGATGCATTTTCTCTTCTGCCTTTGAACTGATGCAATACTTTAGGGCTCTGGCTTTCCCCCCTGAAAATGATGCTATTACATGAATTGTTTCAGACACATTTCTTTTCAAATATTTTATTCTATAAGACAGAAAATATTACCAGAGTTCTGCTAAGTATCATTCTATTTCTAGTATATACTAGTTTGTTTGTTTGTTTATTTATATATTTATTTATTCATTTTGAACATTTATTTTTGAGAGACAGAACATGAGAATCATGAGAACATGACCTGAGCCAAAGTTGGATGCTTAACTGACTGAACCACCCAGGTGCCCCTATACTGAGTTTATTTAAAATGGATATTGGAGAGCACCTGAGTGGCTCAGTTGGTTGAGTGTTGGACTTCAGCTCAGGTCATGATCTTGCTGTTTGTGAGTTTGAGCCCACATTGGGCTCTGTGCTGACAGCTCAGAGCCTGGAGCCTGCTTCAGGGGAGTCTGTGTCTCCCTCTCTCTCAGCCCCTCCCCCACTTGTGCTCTGTCTCTCTCTCACTCTCAAGTATCTCAAAACAAAATTAAAATGGATATTGGATTTTACTGCCTGATGCATTTTTTAAGTTGATTCACTAGTGAGATATAATATATCACTAAGTTGATTCACTAGTGAGATATAATATATCACTAATGTGATATATTTTAGTAATACATTTTCCAATATCAAATAGTTTTTCAGTTCACTGGATATATCCTACCCAATTATGAATCTACTGGGTTCAATTTATTTTTCATCTGTGAACATATATAAGACTGCTATAATTTTTTTCTGTGTGTGTGGCAATTTTGTCAAGATAATTCTACTTTTACTAAAAAATTTTTAAACTTTATTCATTTTCCTTTCCTGTGTTTTGGAACAAATTATCTAAAGTTGAAACTTTAACTTCTCCATAAAGTTGCAACTGAGATTTTCAAATATTTTAGCATACAACCAAGAATAGCATCCATTCTCTTAACCTTAAAATCTCCTTTGTATGTATTATGCTTCCTTATTGTTTTCCTCTTTATTTTTATTTATAAACTTTACAGAGGTCACAGCTATAAAGTTTTATGTCATAACAATAGCTATCAAATCTACTCTTGTATTATTTTCTAATTCATTAATTAATTTTATTTTTAGTCTTTTTGTATCATTTGTGTGTAGTGAGTCTGTACAAGAATATTGTTGGGTTTTATTTTCTAAATTTCAGAGTTTTAGACTTTTAACAACAACATTTAACCCACTTTGACATATTTTACCACCATTGATATCTTTGGCCTTACTTTTGCCATTTTGATTTTGCTTCTGGATATTTTTGTGTATGTTTATTTTCTCAATTTTTTGTTTCATAGACTACATTTTAGTAGTGGTTTTTTTTAATGAAAGTAAAAAAAAAACCCTGATTTTTAACATTTATACTTATTATACACATATGCAACAAAAACTTTATAATTTATTTAAGAAATCCAAAACAAAACTGTAACTCATGGCTCCCCTCATTAAGACAAGTATATTTAATACATTTTAAACATATGTAATACCTACTTTCTTTGAGTACTCCCTATTTCTTTATCACTATTAATTTAACCTTGTATCATATACTCAGTATCTTATCATACAATTATTCCTCAAAATAGTATTTTTAAATTTAATCCAATTTTTATTTTGTAACCACAGTTAACAAAGTTATTTTTATTAATGATATTAACAGCATCAATAAAAGCTAAACCTATTGGGCGCTTGCTGTGTGCCAGGAACTGCATCAAGCACTTTATCCACATATTCTACTTAATCCTTATAGGAATCCCATTTTTTTCAGTGAGAGTCACAGAGGTTAAATAACTTCTGCATAGGCCCAGAATTCGTAAGTGGCAGAGCTAGGATTTATTTGCTGGTCTCCCTGATCCCAAGCCTATGCTCTTAAAAAAATGTTTTTTTTAATGTTTTTTTTTATTTTTGAGAGAGAGAGAGAGAGAGAGAGAGAGAGACAGACAGACCAACAGACAGAGCATCAGCAGGGGAGGGGCAGAGAGAGAGACATACACAGAGTCCCCTGAAGCATGCTCCAGGCTCTGAGCTGTCAGCACATAGTCCAACGCAGGGTTCAAAACTGCCAACTGCAAGATCATGACCTGAGCCAAGTCAGAAGCTTAACCAATGGAGCCCCCAGGAGTCCCCACTCCCCAGAGCCTGTGCTCTTAATTATTATACCTTAGCTCTATTTAATTGGTTTCAAGTTCACCATTTTATGCTATCCTTGAGTCCTTGATGTTGATTCATTTCAGTCACCTGGATATTAAGGATTAATTGATTCGTTGTCTTGGGAGGAAGATATGAATGGCTTATTTTCAGAGGCCTTTCACATTTTAATATGTCTTTATAATGTCTTTCTATCTGAATTACATCTTATTTAAAAATCCAGTTCTTTTGGGACTGTCACTGGTAGATATGTGGAATGCAGGCCAGGAATGTGCCTCTCAAGCCATCCAGTCCCACTGGTAAGAATTCCACTTGTTCTTTGATGTATGCTTTTAACTACTCCATAATTTATAATGTGATTGCCAATTTTAAACTTGTTGGTATGTTTATGGGTATTTTATTTGGAAGTTCTTAGGAAGCATGTCAAGCATGTTTGGTCTCCTGCCATGTTAAGTAAGGAGCCAGCATGGATTTTGTAAATATTTTTTTCTACTTGTGCATTAGTCATCTCTCACAATTTTGTGTCTTCAACAAATGTGATGTTTCCTTTTTGCAGTTTCAATGGTAGACATGTTGACTAGGTCTGGGCACCATGGCATTGAACTGGGGGCCCAGCACTAGACTGGCATCAATCTGTTAAACCATATTCTTTGATCAGAGTTGGCCAATCAATCACGACCTATTTTCTACATTTTTTCCATGAAGAAATTATGATACATGTTTCAAATGCCTTATTGAAATCAACACTATCTTAGGTATTCTTTTGATCCAAGCCTAGTAATCCCACAACTAAAGAAAACCTAGTTAATTCAGTGTGTTCCTAAAATTACTGATTTGTTTCTAAAGCACACATATGCTATCTTTTAGGAAATCTATTCTAAGAGTCTGCCAGGGAATAACATCAAGTTTACTCTTCTAGAGCCTCTGGACTTTAGAAAATCAAAATATTTGCCTTCTCCAGCCCCTATACACATTTCATAATTTCACTGAGAATACTGTCCAAAACTAAGAAAATATCAGGGGGTTCTTCCACTATTTAGGATAAAATTGGTCAAGACAGATTTTAACCCTATAATTCAGGAAGATACTGTAAATGCATTTGCTCAATTCCTCTGTAACTGTATTTGTTGTAGTGCTTCCAGCCTGGAGGTCATTCTCACTTCCTATTCTCCTTGCCTTCTGCAGAAGGGGTCTCAGCATCCTGCACAAATTGCATTTTCCCTTTTGTATTAATGTTTCTGATCAATTTTCTTTATTCTTATATATATATTCACCTCCAGACCTTCAGAATCACAATGATTACAGAAGAAAATGAGCTATAAGGAGGGACATCAGCCTTTTCTCTGCTCTCCCTTCTCATTGAAGTCAAGGACTCACACCAGAAGCAGGGACTCTGGGGCTGGGGCTGGGACATCTGACTAATGGGTTAGGGCTGCCCTTGGAGGAGGCCTCATTGTGGATGGAGTACTCATCCACATTGATATGAGAAAGACGAGAACTCTCAGGTTGAAAAAGAGCCCCCAGGATATCTTCCTCAGCCTTCCACATACACATCGTGTCTGTTCTTTCACACAGGGAATGAAGGAAGGAAGAAAGAAAATTCTGGGAAAAGGAATGTGGAAAGGACCCTAATGTGGGACATACAGTGGGCACTCTGAAAGTCCCTGTCCATTGAGCACCTCAGCAGCCTTAGAAAGACCTCACTGAGAAGGGATGAGAAGGAGCCAGATAATACACATTTCTTCTGACAGCCCTAGCTGGTTTTGTTAGTACGGGCTAGTAAGTTATTTGGAATGGACTATGGTATTAGTTGAGACAGGTCAAAACAACGTGTTACCTATAAAAGTAGAAATATAAAAATGACACAAAGAGGGAGAAAAAGGATAATTCTGTGTTTTATAAGATCTTCCCCGTGTATTATCAGATCAGCTAAGGTTTATAGAACTGGAAACCCTCCAAGGCAGCTTGTCTCCTGATCCTCACAGGGGATCCTCTATCCTGGGGATAGAATGCTATGAGTCAGACAAGGGGCAGTCATAATAAGGGACAAGAAGAGTCAGAGGTGGCTCCTAGGCCGAGGGTCATAACCCCTTGAGAGCTGAAATATGAGTATATGAGATTTCAAGATTTCACTCCTGATAGAAAGAGACAGTTCATCTTAGATGCCTGACACCTACTCACACCTGGGCCATCATCACATATGACTAACAGCATGTTACAGTGACTGGGAGGGTTTTGATGAAGAAAATTTTTATGGAGAGGTTTCCTTAAGGTGATAAACCATCTCTTCTCATCCGGTTCTCACCTGGAGAGGAGAAAGTCTCCTCCTTGACCTAGTGAAGCTGCCCAAGCCGCCAGGCTCAGAGCCTGGGCCAGGTGATGTGTCTGCTTCTGAGCCAAGCCATCCCTCATTCTCCTCACTCTTTGCATTTCTGCTTCATTAAACAGTCTGCAGTCATAGGAGACTGAGAAGGATCGCAAGCCTGACACCGCTCTCACAGGGAAAAAAAGTTCTTAACCTGTAAAACTCTGCTTTCTCAATAACAATACTGAGCACCTATAGCCCACATAAAAAGAATTCTAAACTTGGTCTCTGCCTTTACGAAGATCATAGTCCATCTGGAAATGATGGGTGCACACACATGCACAAGCACATCCACACGTGTGCATACATGCACAGACCTAGTAGGAGAATATGTTAAACCCTGACCTGTGTGGTCTTTACTGAGACAAACTCAGTAAAATATCAAGGAATGGCTGTAATAGTTTAGACATGAAAGAGAAAGGATGTCAATGGGCCATAAAAATAGGCAGGATTCAGAAGGGAGAGGGAAGAATATCCCACGTAGCAAGTCCAATTGAACAAAGACCAAGAGCCTCATCTAAGAGAGCACTCTTCAATCTCTGATGTGCACACTAAGATCACCTCAGCCTGCACTGTGGCATGTAGACATGCATGCACTTTACGACTGGGCCCCCAGCTATGACACTAAGATTCTCCTCCAGCCTGCAAGAGAGAGTAGGGGTATACTGTGTTTATCTAGACACCTCCAGAACATAGCACAGTGTCTGCAGCCAGATGGACACACATGCATACACATAGAGGTAGCCACTATTTTTAACCACCTATACTGTGCTAGGTACTAAATGAGATGCCTTATAAATATGATATCTAATACCTATGAATAGCCTGTGAGGTACAGATTACTATTCTAATTTGCAAATTAGGAAATTGAAAATCAAGAGGATAACATGATCAAGGTCATGATTAATCAGAGGTAGAGCTGGATGTCACACCCAGTCAGACTTTACGAGCTGTGCCTTTTCCTGTGTCTTTTCCAGCTGCATAAATAAAACAACAACAACAAAAAATAACAGTGGCTTTATTTTCCTCTTAAGTCTCTATCTAAAGGGAGATGGGGGGGTGGTGGGGGAGATGGCAGCTTCCTGGTCATTGAGACTATGCTTTGCCATCAGCAATGCTTTGCTTCCATTGTATAGTCAATGTGGCTGCTGCAATTCCAGCCATTACAACTGTATTCCAGGAAACAGGAAGGAGGAAGGAAGGAATAAAAAGGGCTCATCCTTCTTCCTTAAAGGAGGCTTTATTAAATTATAGCATACATTACTTTAATTTACATCTCTCATTGGCCAGAAATTGCCACCAAGCCTTACAGGAGACTGGAAAATACAGTCTAGGCAGCAATGGGTCAGGTGAAAATCAAGGGTCAGTTACTAAGGAGGAAGGTTGGACTAGATCCTGGGGTAGACAACTAGTAATTTGTCTTATACCAAAATTTCTTCTCCTTGTTCTTCTCCTCCTCCTCCTTTCCTTCTCCTTCTCCTTCTTTCCTTTGATACCACTGCAGTCTAGAACTTAGCAGGAATGAAGCAAATAAGGCCATGAAATAATGATCCCTCTCCACAACATTCTTTTTCTTCCTATGAATAGTATGCTTTGATTACAGGCGCCACATTTAAAATATACAAAAAAACTGTTCCAAGGCCAAAGAACAGGATCTGTTGTTTGGTAATCTGCCTTCAAGTGAAAGAAACACATGCCCATGCACTTGTGGGGACGAGCACTGGGTGTTAGATGGAAACCAACTTGACAATAAACTATTTGTAAAAAAAAAACAAAAAAACAAAAGAAAAGAAACACGTGCCCATGGTCACATGTGGCGAGCAGCAGCCTCACACATGAGCTGACTGGGGATGGGCATATTTGTATATTCTTCCTTATCCATCCTAGCTCTCCAAGGTAAATAATGTAAAAGGAAAAAATGACCACATTTGAACCACTGCACTCTGAACACTGCACTGAACCTAGGATCATACATTCTTCAAGAATTCCTCATGAAATCTGACTCCTCGAACAGCCAGTGCAGACAGAAAGGAAGACCTGGACAGACTCTGGAGATCATTTACAGCCTTCTCCATTTCCAGAGACGGACACTGGACCAGAAGAGGAAAGATGACCTGTTTACGAGCAGGAGGGGCTGTCTCTTGGCTTCCAGCCCCTTTGCACTCCAGCTGCCTGGAACGGCGGGGTTTCAGGGACAACTGGGTCCTGGGTATCTCCACAAAGCTGCCTGGACTCCAGTCACTGCTGGTGAAGTCAGGATCCAAAAGGCAGGATAAGCATCTCTTCTAGGAGCTTTGTGCCCATGCCTGAGAAGAGGCACCAGGCTCCTGAGGCCCCACCGAGGGCCCATTGCAAGGGAGTCAGTAGGGACACTGGGCGGAACCACCAGGGCATCTGTGGTCCGGGCTTGGAAAGGCTCATGTGTGGTGAGAGACCCTGCTGGATGCTGAAGGGGACAAGAGGAATCTGAGAAGGTATTTTCTCTTTTTCCATATACCAGCCTCTTGATTCTCAATGAATCTGGAAGAATTTGTTAAAAACAGACTCCTGGACTTTCTTGTCCAAAAATTCTGAACCAGGAGATGTAGGTGGGGCCCAGAAAACTGCATTCTGAACATGCATGGAGAGATGCTGATGCTGTCATCCAGGTGCTGATCACAGCATGAGTAACTGGGAGCCTCTGGGCTAGATACTTTACCATCTGCACCACCAGTGCCTGGCTTATGGGGGAAGATGCCAGGTAGGGGGCCCCATGACCCACCCTCTTGCTGTGTTCACCACACTCTGTGGTCAGCTGTTCTCTGGCAGCTCCATGCTCCCCTTCCTCCCTCTTTAAAGGTCTTTCCTTCTCTGGTGGTGATGGGGAGCCAGCTAATCACCAGCCTCCATATCCTAACACTTCACAAACTTGAACCCTACCACTAGGTCACCTGTCAGCCTGCTCTTCTCCCAGTTAAGTCAGCCCCTGCCTCTCATCCCTCTGCTGCGGTCCCACTTCCCAGCCCATCAATCATTTCCACGCTCTCCTCTAAATGCTCTCCAAGTGCCCTCTGGTCCTCTCGAGCTGTCTTTGTTCCCAGTTCTTCCCTTGAACAGTTTGTGTCTTGTGAGATTAAAAAAAAAAAAATCCCTGCTCCAAAAGAACTCGAAGGCTATTTTGACAGGATTAATTTAAGAAACCTCCCTGTAGCATCCCAGCACTCCGGAAAGAGGCAGGTTGCATAAGAAAGTCTAAGGAAGGGACTACAAGAAGACTCCATCATCTCCATGGTAACATACCCCAAAAGTTTTCTGGGTGCTGAAGAGACAAGGGGAGTCTCCAGGGCTGATGGCCTACTTGATGGTCTGCCCAAACACTGGGAAGCACTGCTTAGCTTTGCGGCTGATCTTGGCGGTGGAACTTGGTGGGCTAGGACTCAGCAATGGAGAAGTGGCGGAAAACAGAATAGAATGTGAGAGCCAGAGTCGAGGGAAGGGGTGGGTCATCAGCAGCCCTGGTGCCAATGACAACCACTCATCCTAGCACAAATTCACTTTGGAGAAGGTTTTTAAGGGATGCAAAACTTCAAGGGTATGCCCGTCAGGAGGAAGAAGCAAGACAGAGAGTAGGATACAAAGGATGAAAATAGTAGGGGTAAGAGAGGTGGCAGAAGGACAGGGAAATTGAGAAAAATTCTGCCTCTGCAGCCTCCAGGGGCCTAGAACAATCATCTTACTTTCCCAGCAAGGAAAGTTATGGTGCTGAGGAAGTTAGAAAGTGGGTATTGGGTTCTAAATATTTCCTGAGAGGTGATCTCACAGAACAGCCAAGCAGGTGAATGTACCATTCTCCCACTCACAGACCACCCACTGCTTTGTGGTTAACCTGGATCTTGTAGCTTCTAGAAAGCCAAGTGTACTTAGTATCTCATAATTCAGCACTTCTCTCTTCTCAAATCCTTTCTTATATGTTATTTTGGTCTTCCCATTGAAATTGGCATTTATTAGTTATAAATTCCTAAGACTATGGGCATTGAATCTTGAGATCACAGTTAATTCCTAGTACTGCTACTTATTAGGTGTGTCTCTGAGGAAGTATGTAGATCTTAGACTCAATGTCTTCGCCAATAAATGGAAAGAGCTGTAATGAGATTTAAAAGAGATGATGTAATTACATGTCAAGAAATGTAAGTGGAATATGAATTCCTGTATCTCTTTCTGTACTGGGCATACTGAAGATGAGAATGAGACAGAAAGAAAGAGAACAGGAAGAGTACCCCTTCCTTTGAGCCAGCATGGATGAGCAGATGGGTAGGATGGAGCATACCTCTTCCAGACAATGGCAGCTCCTTCCTTCTCCATCTCATCATGATGTGAGGCATGCTTTGTGGAATGCCTATCTGGGGCCCCTATGCTGCTGAGGAGGCAAGCCATCACCCACAACCTCTCCTCATATGGCGTGAATATGCAGGCTACGGACATCTCAGATGTGACTATGATAAATTACCAAGGGCAAATGTGTTGTTTCTTTTTAAGGGGGGAATGAAAAGCACACTGAGGTCTCTCTTCTCTTTTTGGTTCAATCCCAAACTATGGCCCAAGAGCTAATTTTGTTTGTTAGCCTCTTTAGTCACTAATCAGTAATTACGAACAGCTGGAGAGGGGATTACTCACCTTGAGAAGAGGGAATTGTGCGCTCAAGAGATATGCCACTTAGGGAGAAAAGAAGAACCTTTCCAGATACAGATGAACCAACTAAACATGCCCAAAATTAGATACATCTTTAAGAAGGCCAAGAAAAGAAAACGAGCTTTATTTGCCTCCCGTATGGCCAACATGCCGCCCCCTGGTTTCTGGGTAGTTCCACTCTCTAGTATCTACTTTCATCAGGAAACAGAAATACCAGCTGCCTCAAAGCAAGGTAATTCTCTTGCAATTTTAGATCTGCTTGAAACCAGGGAGTTTAGATGGGGAACAGCAGGTTATTCTGGATGGAACAGCAAATCTAATCTTGAATAAAACGAAAGCTCCAATTCTAATCTTGTCCCACTTTGGTTCTAGTCAGTGAGTGAAAGCCCAGAGATCACTGTGTGTACTCCAAAGATGGCTTAAAAACACCCAGGCAAAACAGTCTTATGTCTTTAAAAGCCCATGAAGGTGATGGAAGGATGGGCAGTTGCTGCATTTTTTGAGAAGTGAAGGGAAGGATGAAGCAGTTAGGCTCTACCACATTCTAGCTGTGTGACCCTGGGCAAGCCATGCCATCTTTCTGGACCTCGGCGGTCTCATCTGGAATGGGAACGCTGATAAAGGTAAATGAAGTGATGCTCATAGAATGCTAAGTACATTTGGCACCGGGATGACTAAGTCCAGCCCCTGCCTCAAAGCAGGTAAGAATTTATTATTACCATTTACAAATGAGGGAAGTAGGTCCACAGGTCAAGGTCAGACTGTCAGTACTGTAGAAGAGATATGAACATCTTCTTTGTGGGCTACAATGCAAGCATGCTTCTCTGCGCCTCACCATACTGCCTCAGGCCAGCATGCTGGCCAGTCCTGCACTTCTCCAACACCTACTACAAAAGAGAGTTGCGGGTAGTGGTAGCTCTTAGCCTCATCTGTTTTTGGGTGATGAGATGGTCCCACTCCTTGTGTCTCTAAGATACATAATAAGTTAGGAGCCAAAGCCTTTACAATGTTCACAGTTGTCCCTAAGCCCCTGACTTCTAGTTCTCAGGGGCCTGGGCTCACCTACTGTTATGGGCTTGAAGAGGACCTTCTTCACCCCCTATCATGAAGCAAAGGAAAGATTGCACTACCACACAGGGTAATTGATGCATTTACCTAATGATTGGTGGGTAGCTTAGGTTCATTTCAATTTGATTAAATTTAGCTAAATATTTCGGTTCAATGCATTAATTGAGTGTCCAACTAAATTGAAAGAATCACCATGGTTCTGGAGGGGTAGGGACAGGGAGGAGTGGGTTGGAGCATCATACAAGCAGCAGTGTCCTGTCCTCAAGAAGTTCACAGGTAGGAGCTGGACAGACATAGAGACACGTAGGCTGGCATTACCTATATGTTGCACCAGTAACTCTTTGTTGTGGGGCCTGTCCTGTGTATCATAGGAAGGTCAGCAGCAGCCCTGGTCTCTACCCAGTAGAGACCAGTAGGACTCATCTCTAACTTTGACAACCAAAAGCATCTCTAGACATTGTTAAATGTCCCCTTGGGGGCAAACTGCCCATTGTGAACATTGCTGTATATCAGGTAGATACCATTGGTTCTGTAAAAGAAGCAGGAACCAAGTGTTAATGTGAGCAAAGGAGCAGGTGGTCTTTGTAACCAGGACAGACTTCATCAATAAAGTGACATTTGGGCTGGGCCTAAGAGAGTAAGTAGGGTTTTGACAAGTACCATCTCTATCTCAATAAGGGAAAAATGGAGCGGCAGTGAATTCTAGTACCCAGAGTCAAGGGACTTGGCATAACCTGCAGACTACAAAGAGCTTCTAACAATATTTCACAACTCATGTGGCACCCACTGATCAGAACGGGCCCTGGCAACAGGGTGGGAGCAGACTCCTGCACCAGCATTAACTCTGAGTCGCTGAAATGTGGGAGGTGGGAAGGTCCTAGAAAGGGCACAGGGCATTTGAGGGGGCTCGGAGCAGCTGAAGTTTTTCATTACTTTAACAACTGTCGTGGCCATGCCTTAACAGCTGAATGCCAGCCTGCTTTCTCCTCTCTGGAAAAGAAAAGATCCCAAAGTTTAATTCACTCTTGGTCTTAAATGAAGGCTTAAAAGAGGTTTGGCCTGACAATGGTGGGGAAAAAAAACAAACAAACCCTTTCCAATTAAATACTGTAAATATTGTTGGGGAGGCAGGGAGTGGTAGGGAAAACAAAGCTAGTTTGGTTGCTGTAGGTTTAATATCCAATTTACAAAATATTAGAGCTCCCCACCAGTCCTCCCCAGGCACCCCCCTAAAATCCTAAGCATTTGGCTTCATTTCTTTAGGGTTCTTTAGCCTGTGTACTATGCAAACATGGGTTATGCTCACCAAAACAGAGGCTAAGGCTGGAGTAAACCCACCAGCTCTGAAATGAATATTTGGGTTGAAACCGAATGAGAGACAGTAGACCAGGGAAATGAGAATGAACCAGAATGAACCAGAAATCAAAGCCAGTGTTGTCAGGTCTGGAGAAAGCACAAGCGGGTGTCAGGAACAGCAGAGATTCAGCATTTTCTTGCCACGCTCAGAAAAATTAAATTTTAACTCACCCTTTGGGTGGGAGTGCCTTGGCTCTTTCTGCCAGGCAGGAGGGAGGAGTGGATACTATTTCTAGTCTTTTCCACACTTCAGGCTGTACTAGCAGAGGACCATCCCCGTGGCCCGACCAGAGCATACACTTCTCACAACCTCAAACTCAGCCAGGGAGACATTTCTCCCCTCTTAGACCTTGGTTCTCAAAGATGGGACTCAGTTCCACTGCTGACTAGAGTCTCAGTCCCCTTTAAAAACAACCGCCCATCTTACCAGCATTTCAGTAATGACTGCACACCATACCAGTGTTCCTGCTAGCTGTTCTGCTTGCTCTTCTAAAGAAAGACTTGGCTTATCGAAAGTCCAAGCAGGTGGCTGGAGAATGACCCAGAGACACTGGAAGAAACACAAAGCTGTTTGCTTGGCCTTGTGCTGTCCATTTCCTGCTTTGCACTGGCTTCTGCAACAGCCGTGGGCAAGGGGAGCAGGGATCTGAGGGCTGCAGTCCTGATGGGGACGCTGGGGGAAGGGGATGACTGGCAGCTTGACTGTGCAGAGCTGATATGGAAGGTGGGGTGTGCACTGGTTTAGAAGTTTCTGGAGGACAAATTCCACCCATTTCTTCCTAGCAATGCCCCCCCAGTTGCATTATGGAAGCAGACCCCCCAATTCCATCATTTTCGCATGGCTCCTGCACCACTGCAAGGGCTGCCTGATAGGAGTCTGTTTCCACAGTCTCTCCCCTCTAATCCTGCGAACACAATTGCCAGATCAATCACTCGAAAACACAACTAGCCCTGTTTTATATCACCTTTCCCTCCACATGCAAAAGACCCTGCTGCCTACAGTGTGACACTGAGATGCCTAACTGGCATTCGGGAGCCAGAAGGTGTGGTTCCCCCACCATTCTGGCCTTGTTCCCTCAGTTTCTCTCCACACAGCTCTGCTTCAGCCACGTGGATCTAATCATAATCTCCAAGACAGGCCTCGTCCATCCCCAGCCCCATACCCACGCTGTAGCGCCCACCCCGGGGATCATCTCCTTCACATCCTGTCCACAGCTGAGGCACCGTTCATGCTCCACTTCCTTCAGGAAGCCCTCCAGACCAGCCCTCCATGCCAGAGTGCATTCCCTGGCCCCTAGCACCACCAGGGGGCATGTGGCACATCCACGGCCATGTGGTCCATGGGCCACTTTGGGCTTTGACTTGCCCCACAGTCCGGTCCCTCTCCACCTTCTACCACAGTAAGCCCTGCTCAGGTGAGCGCCAGGCCTCCTGGGGGCTGAAGAGAGTGCTCAATCCAGGAAAGGAGTCCAAGCAGTAGTGAAGCATTCCTGCAGGGGACTGGTGGGGAGTACAGGGGCACAGCCAAGGAGACTCAGGTCCCCACCCTGCCACAGGGCACCAGAATTTCCTGAAATCAAGGGGGCCTGTTTCCTAGGCTGAATCAGGCCTGAGGAGACTCATGGGCTGGGCTGGATACAGTCAGCCATCTCTCCCTTTAGAGATCCGATCTATATACCAGGATTCTATTTGATGCCCCCTTCTCTAAGACAACGCCCTTTAGCATCCCGGCCAGAATAATCGGGTCCTCGTCTAAACTCACACTCATCCCCCTTGCCCTGATGCAGGTTCAACAGGTGACCTCCCAGCAGCACCCAGGACGCTGCTTTACACACAGTAGGAGCTCCACCCTTTCCTCCAGAACAACCATCCATCAATCCCTCATGTGTACACTTTGGAGTTGAAAGTCATTTGTGTTGCAGAGTCTTTTTTTTTTTAATATTTATTTTTGAGAGAGTGCAAGTGGGGGAGGGACAGAGACTGGTGGGCAGAGGATATAAAGAAGGCTTTGTGCTGACAGCAGCAAGCCCGATGTGGGGCTTGAACTCATGAACCATGAGATCATGCCCTGAGCTGGTCGGATGCTCAAGTGCCCATGTCTTGCAGTCTTATCTGACCCTCACCACTGCTCTGAGAAAGTCAGTGTGAACATCACTCTCCAATTTTACAGACCGGCAACACTGAGGTTCAGAGAGGCTAACTGCCTTTTCAGAGCCTATATCACAACCAAGAGGCAGGTCAGGGATAGTCCTGAACTAGTTTTCTGTCCCAAACACTCAAACACAGGATCTATTTCTCCCAACAAATAGTCTGCTGCTTGTTCAGTGGTCCTTAGGTGTAACACACATCCCCCTCCAGGACGGGGAATGAGGCAGCTCCTGGCAAAGGTGGGGAAAATAGCATAAGACAGGAGTTCACCTGGCATGTCTGTGAAGGTCTTCAAACCCTACCACTTTGTACCAAATCTTCCTGCAACCCACACACATCAAATGCAGGCAGCTTGTTTTGTATGATTGATGAAGACTTTTTTTTAACATAAGAATTTAATTACAGGGGAACTGTATTCCCAGAGGGGCTGTCAATTGAGGCCTTACCATATAGACCTCTGACAACCTCAGGCAGCCTAGGAGGCCTCATTAGGCAAGCAGGGGAGGGGGAGAAGAAGAGAACAGAGCCACCTGGGGTAGGGTCTTCAGCAAGGTCTCCTGCCAAAGGCTCACAGCGTAGGTTCTGAGACATTAGGTAAGCATCTAATCTGACAGTGCCCCACACTGCCTATCTTCTCACCAAGCTGCTGCAGCACAAACTAGAAGCACAAGAAGGGAATGTTGTGGCTCTGAGGACACAGGCAATTGGATTGCATTTGGGGCGAAAGCTAGGCATTTCAACCAACACATTTCTGAGTTAGGCCACACTGAGCAACACAGGTTACTCAGGCCTGCTGTACTGGGTAGACAGAAACCTGATAAGACAAGAGTCCTATTTCTGTTCTTGGGCTCTTCTGGAGCCTGGGGACTGTCTCTTTCTTGCTCTAATGTGCTTGTTGGATCATTTCTGGGCCCAAGATGTGGGGGAGAGGAGGTGGGTGTTCATTTGGGGGTAGGTTGGGGAAATGGACACTCCAGGGGAACACAGAACTACAAATCCTACAGCAAGGAAACATGTTGTCTTGAAACCAAGCCAAGACAGAATTGCTCATGGTGTTTTCCATTCTACAACACTGGAGACACCAAATCACGTAAGCCGATCACAGTAGAAAAGTTCTTGAGAAAAGATAAATGGGAAAGAAGGCCTTAGAATCAACCAGTCCGTCCACGACTGGCCTCTCACCTTTACATTCACTGAATGGGCAAAAGCCCTCGCTCACCAGGCTGCATTAACCACCATGAGGACAGGAGGAACAGAGGAGGCACGGACAGGGCCCAGGGAGTGAGTGGCTCACCTATCACACCTCCAACTCCTGACAGGGCAACTGAGAAAACCAAACCACCTCTGGGCCATGAGATGGTTGTGAGGAACCCTGGCTTGTTTACTCTGGCCCCCCCCAGACACAGCACTTCAGTAGAGGCAAGATGGAGGAAGGTGATTTGTTTTCAGCTGACAGCCGTCAGAGGCAGAATTAGAGCAGTGGCTCTCAACCAGGGTCAATCTTGTTCCTCTTACCCCTGGGGATATTTGGCAGTGTCTGGAGACGTTTCTGGTTGTCACGACTGGGGAGGCGGACTGCTACTGGCATCTAGTAGGTAGAGCCCAGGAATGGTGCTAAACATCTTCTGGTGCACAGGATAGTTCCTCACGACAAAGAATTCTCTGTCCCAAAACGTCAGTAGGGCCAATGCTGAAAACCCTGAGTTAGTGTGTCTGATAGTTCCTTCAGCAACTGCCTTCAGAAAGGCCTGAGTGAGGAGGCCAGAAGGCCAGAGGAGCCACTGTGAGGAGGCAGCCTTTGGCTTGAGGTTATGAACAAGGGCATTCCAACAATTTGATGGGTATTTGAAGGAGCCTCCATCATCCTTGGATGATCTGATAGGTCCTACCAGGAAGGCCACAGAGGGACGCCTGAGCTGGGTGGGAGAATGAACTGGGTGACCTCCATGCTCCTTTCGACCCAAGAGACTCTAGGGTCCAATGATTAAAAGGATATGGGGCCAGGCGAAGGATGCTGGCTGGGGTAGGGGTACATGGTGATGGGAGCAGAGCTCAGTTCTCATTCAGTGGAGAAGGGCTGGAGAAAGGGGTACTTATCATTCAGGCCAACAACAACTGAGCCTGCAGGGAGGGAATGTTGTCCATTCAACAAAACATCTGGGAATTTGGGCTAATCGGTTCCCTGACATAAGTGGCCACTCCACCCAGAGCACTTCCTTTTCTATTTCCTGTCAATGGGATATTCAGTCCCATTCTCCTTCCCCCTTTGTTCTTTCTCTTTCTATCACTTAAAAGGCAGTATGGTATAGTGATTAAGGGCACAAACTCTAGAGTCACATTACCAGGGTTCAAATCCCACCTCTGCCACTGACTACTCAGGTGACTCTGGGCAAATTATAAGATATCTCCGGTGCCTCAACTTCCTCATTTGTAAAGTGGAGTAATGATAGTGTCTTACTGCCTAGGTTTGCTCTGAAGTAAATTGTCCAGCACAGTGGCTGGCATGTGATGACCATCCCATCATTGTTGATTAGTATTAATATTGTCACAACCTAACCCTCTGGGGAAGGTCCAGTCCTGGGCTTTTCTCAGCTGTGGGTCCTTGATGGAGCGGGGTGGGGTCTCTGGTCTTACTCTGGTGTGGTGAGAGAAGGCACATGCAGCAAGGAGGGATTCCGTACAAGCCACCAAAACAAGGACGTTACATGGAAAGGGTCACCTCACTAGAGTTTTCCAGACAAGCCACTGAGTGAAAAAACATGATTCCCAAGGTGATCATCATAGCCAGAGACCCCAAAAGGAATCTCAAACACTCAGTGAACCCTGTAGTTACTCCCTTTACCCTGCTCCATTTATTTCTCTGATCTTCTCTGCAGCCACTGCATCTTTATACCCTGATTCCTGGGAAGTTAGTCTTCTTTCCTCCCCAAGACTAAGCAAATCACTAATTTGCAAATTCCCAGTCAGACTGCAGTATTTCTGGAGCATCTACTATATCCAGAGCCCTTTTTGGAAGACACTGTGTTCCAGGTCCTGTTCATACACAATCCTATCCCCATTCTATGGAGGCTGAGGAGTTAAAATAGCTCAAATCTTTATAAAGCAGCAAAATAGCAGAGCTGGGATCTAAAGCCAGACCTATGTGAGTGCAGAGCTCTTCCTGCTTGTCCATAGTACTTCCTCCTGAGTCCTGGAACCACACTGCATGCCTATGACCATGCTACGCATAGGGCTAACATCTCAGTAAGGATGCAGGGGGAAGGTGCAGGAGGGCTTTCTCCCCTTGCATGGTACATCCCTACAAGAGATGCCCCTGGCCTGGCAGAGTCAAGCATTCGACCACAAAGCATTTATCCCATGTGAGCGCCCTTCCATTTTCCCCTTAATCTTACACAAAGATTGTTCTAATTAAGACTACTGGAGAATTTCCCGGATACTCTGTTGGAATTTCATAGACGTTTAAAAACCATCCCAAACTGTTTCCTTATCCCAAAGCTGCTAAGGCCACTTTCCAAACCAAGTTTCAGCTCTGGAAGCTGCATTTGGGGGATATCTCAATCCTCAGGGTGATTTCATTTCCCACCCTAAACACGTTTTTATAATCCATGGGAACATGTGATTAGAGCAAACCAATCCTGCAGCCTACAGACTAGGCTGCTGCTGAATGGTTGCATGACCTTGAGCAGGTTGCCATCTCGTCTCTGAGTCTCAGTTTCTCCACCTATCAAATGAGAGGACAAGATAAGAACCCACAGTCCTTTCTGGGGCCATCATCCTTCAATTCAGCCTGGGTCCAGAATAGCCATCGTTTTCACTGTTTTGGGCTAACTGAACTCCTAACTATAATCCTCACATTAGCTCCCATCTCTCAGAGGAAGTCCATTAGAGAGGCATTTAGGGATTGGGTGGGCTCCACAGGAGAGCTTTTCCTGCTGGCGTCTGAATGCTGACATCACCGGCTCACATCTATCCATGTCCCCATCCTACATCTGGGAAGTCGAGGAGAGGAGCAACCTCAGGAATTATTTCCCACTGTACCCTGGTTCCTGAGAAAGAAACCTTCCCCCTGAGACATTCCCAGCTCCTCCAGGGCGCCCCGTGTTCTTGGTCCCTCCGGGAGAGATCTTAAAGTGTGGCAGGCAGACGGAAGTACGAGTTTATATTCAGCATGCCAAACATTCTCGGGATGACTTCTAAACATAACCAGGCCTTAATATAGTGCCTCTTCCTGTGCCGACTACTCGCCTGAAACCCTTGCCCACCCGACTTGGGAGCCCCGTTCCCTCGAGGACACTATTTGTAATCCTCCACCAGGTGCTGCGGCTCAGTGAGAAGAAGACACCATAAACGCTGACAGGAAAGGGGGCTTCGAAGTATGCCAGTCACCTCCACGTTTGGGTTGTCTGACTAATTGGCTGAGAAGCTGCGTGACTCAGCGTGGGCTGGAAACCATGGGAAGTCCCCCTAAGCTGCGTCTGATGGGTCTAGCTCCTTATGGCTGGGGCTTGGGGCTGTCTGTCCTTGCCCTAGGAGGGAGGTGGACTTGCAGCAGGCCCATAATCCACACGGTGGGCAGAAGGTCCAGGAGGTCAGGACTGGCCCGGGCCTCCTCCCCACCTGGGGCGCATCTGGCAGTAACAATCCCACCACCGGCAGCCAGCCCAGCCACCCTCCTACTTGCAATACAGGTGAGGAGGAGCTTGTCATAGCCCATGGGGGGCTCTGCTGCACTACCACCTCACTGACCTTTCTAGGGCAAGCTTCTCTCACTGGGACCTGACCTGAGTACCTGGCTGGCACCGACTCCCTTGCTATGCTCCAAGGGCTGTTTGCAGTGGCTCTGTGAGAACAGCCCCCATGGCACAGCCTTCTCTGCAAGCCGGTGTGAGGTCTGAGACATCCCCCCTGCACACACACAGCCCCCCAAAGCAAAAGGGATTCAGGGAGGGTGGCAGCTGGGTCTGAGACCTGATACTAAGGTGGGAATGGGCTGAGAGAACTTGGCTGTCTGCAGAAGTTTCCCAGGGACATCAGTGAGCACGTCTGGACTGGTGTCCACAGCTCAGGCTTGAGGGAGGCAGAGAGAGAACAGGCCTGAGTGGGGCACGGGGGTCCGGATCCCAGAAGACTGATCTACCCAGGAATTCCAAAAGCAAGCTATGAACTCGGTCCTCACGGCCCCTGGGTTCCTATCTCCTGGGCCTCTCTGACCCTTGGTACCATACTCCTCTGGCCAGGGCAGGGGAATCTCTGCACAACCAGCGTGTGGGCGTCAGGCCCAGAGCCTGCTACCATTTTTTATTCTGAGCTGGCTGCACGCAGGACCTCTCTTGAAGGTTTTTACTAAACCCACAAGTAAATATGTAGAGCCTAGCTTCCTTCCTTCCTTCCCCCAGCTACCTCCAGAAAGTCTACGCTTATGCAGCTGGCAGATGCCTCACAGAGTTGTCTTCAGAAGGAAATGAAATAATGGCTTCAGTGAATGTGCCTAGCACATTCCAGATGCTGGCGGAAGTACAAATGACAATGAAATGATCTGAAAGACAGGCAGCTGTGGGTGCTGGTAAATCTCAGTCCTTTCCTCACCAATACAGTGGGAAAAGTGCAGAGTTTGGGGGAAGCATAAAAGGGAGCACCCATCCCTTAATTTGGGAGCTAACTACACACAGGCAGGTCCATACACCTTTTAAGCTAGGACGCAGAACCGGGCATGGTCTCTGCCCTGGGAGGACTTAGGGGAGTGAAGAATTATAAGGCAGGAGACAGACGAAAATAGGGTATGTTATGATATGAGGGGCACCTCACTCATTGGAAGGGGTCAGATGACCTGACTCTTACAGGGTCTGCGGCACTAGCCAGAGTCAAAGGGCTACACAGGGACTAGCATTCTGAGAAGAGAGGTAGCATGGGCAAAAATCCACAGGGCAGACGATTCAAATCATGGGGCACTCCCAAAAGGGCCCTTGAGGTGAACAAGAAACCAGATGAGTGTCACTTATACACTGCTTTGCATGTGTTTATGTATATACCTGTATATTCTTAACATGAAGTGGATACAAAAGCAAGGTTTATTAGGAATAAACAAAATTTTTATTCGTTTATTTTGAAATGAAATATTTATTTCTAAATATTACCTAGGAAGATCTTCCCATCACCCCCTGCTGAGACTCGACAAACCTGCTTTTTGTAAGATGAAGGGAGTCATCCTCAAGGCTTAGGAGGTGCTCCTTACCCTGAGATGTGAATGGGACATTCAGAGAAAGCAGGGAAGTACTGCGCTGAGCCACAGTCATGCTGACACAGTGTCAGCATCTATCTCTTCCTGGGGTCACCAATTTCACTTTATTTACTTTTTATTTATTTTTGTAAAGTATATTTATTTCATTTATTTTCTGAAACAAAGACACTGCAAACGGGAGAGGGGCAGAGAGAGATTAAGAGAGAGGGGGGTGGGAGAGTCCCAAGCAGGCTTCATGCTGCCGGCACAGAGCCCGATGTGAGACTGGAACTCCCAAAACTGTGAGATCATGACCTGAGCTGAAACAAAGTCAGACACTTAACCGACTGAGCCACCCAGGTGCCCCATGGGTCACAAATTTTAAAAATAACAAGCCCATTGTCCCAAAGCACTGGAACAATGGGAAACATTTCCTCTAGAATCTGGAGAGCATGAGTTTGTCCTATGCCTAGGGGAGGAGGTGGAGTACATCTGCATACACACTCACATGTAGACATGCACATGTGTGTGGCAGGCGTACACACACACTATAGTGCAAACTTTCACAGCTCTGCCTGCTGACAGACAAGCCGTGGCTATCACCTTACAGAGAGCAAGGTCTCAAGGAAGGTTTCCAAGAGCCTGGGAGGGTAGACTCCCTAAGACCTCAGGGGGCCTGCAATGGTTCTGGATGGAAAACAGAGGCAGGCTGTGTATTGGAAAATCTCCTTTGAGTCTGAGCACTACCACATGGCCCCAGTTTCTCCACATGCTTAGCCAGTCTCAGAGGCGTTTCGTGGTGTTTTCTGTGCTAGGCATGGCCTGAGGGGGTGGATTGCTTTCTCCTTTTCCTCCTCCAGGTCCCAGACATTGGAATTTGGCAGAGAAGAACAAAGAAGGTTCCAATGCCTAAACATTATACCTTATTCCTTTTTAGGACCTCAGGGAGAGATCATATCATGACCCAACCTGTTCAGTCACTTCCATGCCACAGTTCTGAAATGAATGATTTCAGGTGGCCAGCCTAGACCAACCTCCAGAAGAAGGTAGCAGGCAACTTGCATAAAGAGACAGAAATCACCTTGTAATTAAGAACACAGTCTTCAAAATTAAGCAGAAGCTTCAAATCCAGCTGTGCTTCTTTCCAGCTTTGAGATCTTAGAGAGGTTACTTAATGGCTCTGTACCTTAGTTTTGACATTTGTGAAATGGCAATATTAACAGAATCTAACTCCTACAGTTATTTGTGAAGTTTATCCAAGATAATATATGTAATAAAGCACTTACGATTTAAGTATTTAAACTATTAAAATACTTGAGAACTGGTTAGTTCATAGTTACTGCCCTAGGCTCCCCGCCCCACAAATCTTCTCACCCACCTTGGGGCCCCAGGAACTTCCCATGATGCCCCTACCAAGGAGTTAACAGCAGGAAGGAGAGAGGGCACTGTCTGTGTCTAGGGTGACAGCACTGCCCAGCACAGCTTCATAGTTTGCACACACCCCTGCTCCACAGATTCCTGCAAACTCCTCCTTTGCTTCTGTACACTCTGCAAGAAGTTTTGACATCCATCCCACCCCCATAGTGCTCTCAGGGAGAACGAAGGCTTCCAGTAAACTTCAGCCATTCCTGCAATCCACTGGTGAGAAAGGCACCTGCTTGGTTCTCTCCTGGTTCTCAGCAGGCAGTTCTTCTCTATATTATTCAAACCCGGAGATACAGGGCTCAGGGCCACACAGCTTGGCCTTATGTGATACTCAGCTTCAGTTCTAGATGTTTGGGAAAAGCTGACTCAATGTCCACATTTCTGTGAAGCCAGGCAAAACCCCAAGCCTAGTCTCTTGGGGCCGCAGCACTAGCTTGTCAAAGTAAACATGTCTTAAAGAAACAGGAGTTCAATCTGTGTAGTCACACACCACTGCACAGCACCTATCCTACCCTAGCCTGTAATCCCTGTCTTAACTGATGTCGGGGCAGGTAGAAAGTAAGACATTAGAGTCAGAAGACATGAGTTGAATCTCAACTCTGCTGCTTATTAGCCGTGGGGCAGAAGGCAAGTCCCTGGTGCCCTCAGCTCCCTTCCATGTCCCCTCAAGGAGCATGGGTGCTGAAGGCAAAATGAAAGACCTGCCACGGGGCCAGGGACCCAATCAGCCCTCAAAAGCCCATTGAGGGGGACACCTGGGTAGGTCAGTCGGTTAAGCATCCGACTCTTCATTTCAGCTCAGGTCATGAGTTCGTGGGTCCGAGCCCCCATATCTCTCTATCCCTGTCTCTCTCTGTCCATCCCCCACTTGTGTTGTTTCTGTCTCTCTCAAAATAAATAACCTTAAATTAAAAAAAAAAAAAAAAACTATTGAGGGATGAGGTTTGGACAGTGCATCTTCATATGTATCTGGTATATGATAAGCACATGAGAAAAATTATGGATGGGGTGCCTGGGTGGCTCAGTTGGTTAAGTGTCTGACTTCAGCTCAGGTCATGATCTCATGGTTCATGGGTTCAAGCCCCATGTTGGGCTCTGTGCTGACAGCTTAGAGCCTGGAGCCTGCTTCAGATTCTGTGTCTTCCTCTCTCTCTGCTCCTCCTCCCCCCTCATACTTTGTCTCTCTTTGTCTCTAAAAAATGAATAAACCTTAAAAAAATAAAGTAGCTCAAAATAAAAAAAAGAAAAGAAAAATCAGTGGATATAAATTTTCAAAGGGAATTGCTTGGTCCTTGGATCCGTAATGTAAACCACTATACAAAGAAAGGAGATGGAAAGAGGCTCAGAGAGGGGCATGAGACATGATCCTACGCCTGTGGGTGCAAGAGGAGCTTTACAAAGATGTGTGAAAGGCTGCGTGGAGACATTTGCACGCCCAGAAGAGGCAATCACAAAAAATGTTTTGTCTTTGCTACATTATCCCATTTAACAGGCTGGCAATTTTCAACCTACTCTGTAAACTTCCTTTACCTGGGATCTTCACAGGCAAATTCCCTAATAGCAGGTAGCAATCAGACTTAAAAGCAGGGCTTGGGAGATCTCAAGATGCTATTGGGAAAAAGTGATATCCCAGATTTCAAGAAATTCCGTACTGCCTGAAAGATGTCTTTAGCAGCTTAATTCCATTTTCAAGGCAGGTTGCTCCTTAAATTTACAGCCTAAGGGAACCAAAGAGTTTTAAACAATCACTGTCAGATCGCCTTGAGAGTATAGGGAAGGTGACACCATTTTCTCTATTTCCAGTATAGGAACCAAACTGATCATTATATTAGGCAGGGGACAAAACACTGTTATGTTTGAAAAGTAATTTACTTTTAGTCAAGGTAAACTGGCCCTTGTTTGGTTTGTGCATGCATCCCTGGATGGCATCCTTTTCCAGGTTGCTATTCTCTTTTTCATATGAATAGCCCCTTCTCCAGCTACCTGCCAAACCACTTCCTTACTGCTGTGTAAATAGCAGCTCAGGACCCATTGTTTCCAGGAAGTATTATCTAATTAACACTATAGATTTTGCAACCTACCAGTTTCTTTTCCTAGCCTCCATTTTTACTCCAGGCACTTCTGTCTTTACTGAGCTGAGACTCCTCACGTACCAGAGCCCAGCAGAGGCTACAGATAAAATAAGGACATTCAGCTAAATCTGAATTTCATCTAGACAAAAAGTTATTCTTTTTTAAAAGTATGTTATGTTATTATTTAAAAATAATACATGGGAAATATGTAATAAAACATGTTTATCTGAAATTCTAATTTAAGGGGGCATCTTATGTTTTTCTGTTGTTACTGTTCTTTGTTTGCTTTGTGTTTGTGTTTTGCTAAATCTGGCAACCCTATCTGCTATCCATCTTCCTTGTTTATACATCAGAGAAAAAGAAGAAAAAGGTCTGTCAACAGCCAATAAAAAGAGAGGTCACAAAACCCATACACTAAATCTCAAACATTCGCTTTGAAGCAAAGCCTCTTAAACATTTACCCAGTCGTTCACACCCAGTTTTAACAAGGTTTGTAGCAGGTTACCAATACCCTGAGACAAAGGTCAGGAGTTGCTAAAGGAGACAGATGCTGGCATAGAGCCCCAGGCTTGGGATCAGAAGACCTGGCTCTAGGTCCCACTGTCCCCTTTCCTATCCATGTGGTTTGTGACATGTTGCTTCATTCTTGAAAGCTTCAGGGTTTCTTCCTCTTCTCTCTTCCAAACAACAAATCGGAGATGATTCCATTTACCTTGCAGAATTTGATGTAAGGACTAAATAAAATAATGCATATGAAAACTGCTAATAAATAAATGTAAGATACTTGTTATCACAAAGTGACACACTGACAGAAAAAGAAATAAGCCTCCCACAGTCTCACTGCAAGGAAGGAATTATAAAAGTCAAACACAAGCACCACAAAGACAACACTCTGAACTTCTTTAACACAAGCACAAATTAACTCTGCATTCCTCAATAAAACCTTCCATTACAGCACTGATGGTCAAAATGATGGCTTTGGGTATCTTGATTAAATGATTAAATATGTGATGAAATATAAGATTAAATGATTAAAATATATTCAATGTATTCTGTTTAAGAAAGCAGCAAACTATTTCAACCAGGCAAATCTACCTAATCCCAGAGCTTCAATATTTGACCCAGCACATCAAGAACCATGAGAGTTGCTTTTTAAAAAAATGTATTGAGTACTTACTGTGTGCCAGGCACTGTCCTAGTCATATTCTCACTCATGATATTGGAAAGAAACTCTATGTTTGAATTAAGTGGCTATTATCCCACTAGTAAATATTTGTTGAATGAATGAAGAAATAAATGGATGAATCCCCAAGGTGGATTTACAAAGTGGATTTACAAAGTGTTGGAAACATAAAAAGGACTCAGGATACATCTATATCTGGATTTACTCCTCTTAGAATAGGTGAGAGTGAAGGGCAGGGAAAAGGAACGGCACCTTATGTGCATGAACTAGAAACCCAGAAGAACTCTGCTTCATCTCTGGGGGCACATAGCATGAGTTAAAGGGGAGGTAATATAGTTGGAATTACAAGTCAGCAATTACATTCACATTATAAACTGGAGATTAGATTGCTTGATGGACCAAAGGGAAGACATTTCTAAAGATAATATTTAAGTGGCTAATATTTAATGAGTCATTCCTTTTTTATAATATTTGGAAATAATGTGCTCTGTTTTATTTTCCTAACAAATGGCTGGGCCTCATCATCACTACCAGTGATCTAACCCATTAGGGCAGGTGGACACCTGCCAGAACAGTATGGAATTAACTCCTGGAGGGATACCTGTGAGAGTTACAGGCAACTGTGAGCTGATTGGCGGTCTTGGGGCGGGGGGGGTGCAGATGGCTGAAATAAACCAATAGCAAGCTGCAATGAAAAGGACATCACAGCCAGGACCAGTAAAGCTGACCCACTGAAATAAATCCCCTGTCAATCAAACACCCTATCAACCAGCTAGTCATGCCTGAATATAGCCCCTCATGCAGATGCACATGAGATGAGGTGGTTGTGGGGCTTGGGAGTGTTGTCAAAGGAGATAACAAGCATGGGTTCATCCCCGGGAAATTCATTTTCTAAACTGGACAAAGCCACGAAGGAAGATAACAGAACTGCATGGACAATATCACAGTAGAGTAGGCCTGCACAGGAGAATGTCTCAGGGTGAGTGCTAAGGCTGCGGCTACCTGTGCAAATATGCCAAGCCAGCAAAAGCATCACTGCCCTGAGCTAGGATTCCACAGCTACTCTGAAATTGATGCTTAAAAAGGAAGATCTCACTGTGCTGACTTGAAATCCTAAGGAAATTTGATCTAAAAGGGTTCTTAGAGATCAGATAATTTAATCCTTCATATGAACAGATGGCAGAGTGAAAGGGCAACAAAAAAAAAACAAAAAAAAAAAAACCCAACAACAACAAAAATCCCGATTATTGTGTGCCAAGCTCTTAACACGTTATTTAATCCTCACAACAACTGCATGAGGTAGACAACATAATCACTGTGCACATCACTTGCCCAAAGTCACGCAACTAAGCATGTAGGCCAAGAACTCAGGCCTATCCAACCCAAGTGCAGGAACGGTCCTTGCCACTTCAGACCTTCACAGGTGAGGATGCGAAGAGGCTATCTGGGTGATGGGTAGAGAACAGCAGGGCCAGGCTAGGCCAGGGCCCTTGGCTGAGCCTAGAGCATCTCCCACTTAATGTCTACTTTGAACATGGTCTCAAAGGCGCCTACACTGTATTTCAATCAGAGTCCGAAGCTGGTTGGGAAACAAAGGCCCTGGGACATGAATTAAACAGTTGGACCTTTATTAGGATCTTTTTTTTTTTTTCAAGGAAATTTAAGATAGAGATGAAATCAATCCCATCCCACTACATTTCTAGGAACCATCCAAACTTTTTTGTTGCATTAAAATTTTGTCTCAACAATAGGTAGAAATAAGGATGTCCCTGGTTGGGGCCTGGCCATGTTTTGTCAGGGATTTTATAGGTGGCTCTTCAGTTGTTTTAAAAAGGATGAGGGCTGGTTCAGAAAACATTTTCCAATATTATGTTTAGTTGTTCTTTCTTTTCAGATTAATAAAGTTAATGCTCAAAGAACTGGGAACTATATACTCTGTGACTGAGAATCTAGATTTGAATAAGCTTTCTTAAGGGTCTTGGCAACATATAGCAAGAGGCATAACATTTCACCTATCAATCCCCCTACTAGAATTCCTCATCAAGGTAGAGCAAGTACAAAAAGAGATATATACTGAATAAAGTTATTTCTTATATATATTATAAAGGTATAGATACCTATGAATAAAGTTATTCTTCATAGTGCTGTTGATAATAGAGAATGCTTTCCAAACAGGGCACTGATTAAATACATTATGATACCTTCATACAATTCAATATTAGGTTACTATTAAAATGATACTGTAGATTCATATTTAGTGCCACAAAGGATATTCATGGTATGTAATTAAAGAAGAACCAGGTTAAATATCATGCTATGTATAGTAGGATTATTTTTAAGAAATTATATACCTTTGCATTCGTATGGTTAAAGATGAAAGGATATACACTTAAAGAACAGTGGTGTCCCTGATGTCTGGATATTCTGAATAGATTTTTTTCTTTTTAAATCTGTCCTGGGGGCACCTGGGTGGCTCAGTTGGTTGAAAACTGACTCCTGATTTAGGCTCAGGTCATGATCCTAGGGTCATAGTATCAAGACCTGCATCAGGCTCTGCACTGAGCATGGAGCCTGCTTGAGATTCTTTCTTTCCCTGTGTCCCTCCCCTTCTCTTTTTCTCTCAAAAAGAAATCTGTCTTTTAATTTTTCTATAATGATTATGTATTACTTGCATACTTATAACTTTAAGATTATTATTTTTTGGGGCGCCTGGGTGGCTTAGTCGGTTAAGCGTCCGACTTTCCCTTAAGTCATGATCTCGCGGTTTGTGGGTTCGAGCCCCGCGTTGGCCTCTGTGCTGACTGTCAGCTCAGAGCCTGGAGGTTGTTTCAGAGTCTGTGACTCCCTCTCTCTCTGACCCTCCCCTGCTCACGCTGTTTCTCTCTCCTAGAAATAATAAAAAAAAAGTTTATTATTTTTTAATATTTTTAACATTTATTTATTTTTGAGAGACAGAGCATGAGCAGGGGAGAAGCAGAGAGAGAGAGAGACACAGAATCTGAAGCAGGCTCCAGGCTCTGAGCTGTCAGCACAGAGTCCAACACAGGGCTCGAGCCCACAAACTATGAGATTATGACCTGAGCTGAAGTCAGATGCTCAACCGACTGAGCCACCCTTAAGATTATTCTTTAAAACAAAGGCTATTAGTAAAATTTGGAGAAAAAAGGTAGTGGCCATTTTTCCTCATAAAACAATATTGTAACTGATAGTAAGATGGTCAGGTTAGTCAATAAAACCTATTAAATCAGTTTAGAGCGATCAATATAATAGCTCCACTTGAGGAGGTGATGGGGGAAGGGGATGAATTTGGTAGAGTAAGGGATGTGCAGGAAGGGTGCCTAGAATAAGCCCTTGATACCCCTGTTCCACTTCCAATGGTATTCCCTCCAAGGTGTCTGATATCTTCATGCTTCCTTTTTTTTTTTTTAATTTTTTTAAATGTTTTTATTTATTTATAGGAGAGAGAGAGACAGCGTGAGCAGGGGAGGGTCAGAGAGAGAGGGAGTCACAGACTGAAACAGGCTCCAGGCTCTGAGCTGGCAGTCAGCACAGAGCCCAACGCGGGGCTCGAACCCACGAACCGTGAGATCATGACCTAAGCGAAAGTCGGACGCTTAACCAACTAAGCCACCCAGGCGCCCCTGATATCTTCATGCTTCTAAGACATTGAATTCCCCACTGGGGTCTACTCTCTAAGTTATTCTGTACTCCAAAGTTATTTCAAACTTGCCTTTCCAACTAAATCCCCATCCCCTCAGGCCTCCCCCAATCTTTGGGGAGGAACAGAATGGCTTCTGCCCAGCAAACAGCTGAGATGAGCCATCTGTGGCCACTGCCAACTGACTGGAGAGTGGCTATGACTCCAGTCACACCAACTTCCACTGGTAAGGTGGGGGACATCTCTGATTTGTAGGCCTCTTTGGGCTTCAAGACACCCTAAGTGACATACCTGGTCCTGCTCATGATGTGGGTCCACTGGTCTTAGACAAACATTCCCCTTTCTCCTCAGCATCTATTTCAGACAGTCTCTTGCCCGCAAAGAGCCCATCCTGGAGGCTTATCCTATTCTTGACTCCATTGTGGTGCTGTTATTTCCACAGCTGCCCATTTCATTCAGATTCTCTGACTTACTGATTCAGAAGGGGGTTGCTGCTCATCAACTAGTCCTTTGCCAGACACCAAGAAGACTATTATAGAAAACAAACATATAAGAGAGTTGCCCCTCTCCCACTTCACAGCTAGCCAACACTGGGATCTAAAGTTGACCGTGGCATGCCACCCATGGAGAAAAATCAGCCTGGCTACAGAAAATGCCATTTGTTGGTGGTGACGAAGTATGGTGGGAGAGTGAGAGAGGACTGGGCAAAGAGGGAATATTCCAGGGTTAAGAGACTGTACTTAATCCTAGAAGAGTTACTCTAGGTGCTGATGCAGGAAAAGGACACAACTACACAATTAAAGAGAGTTTGGGGAAGATTTGACTGGTGGTATCCTTTGGCATATTACAGGGGACTGAGACCAAAGGCAGTGATCAAACCAGTATTGGAGGAGGTGTTTAGTCACCAAAGCTTTCAGGGAGGGTAGTGAAGCACAATGATTCTGGCTCAGGACTCAAAGTCCCACATTTGGCCTTACCAGCTGTGGGCCCTAGAGCATGCTCCTCAGCTCCTCTGGGCAGCCCGTTTTCCATGGGTGAAATGCACATGATAACTCTGCCCTCAGATGGAGCTCACAGGACTGCTGCAAAGAGCTTTTAAACTATAGACTGCTATACAAATGTTAGCTATTATTATTAACTGACAGAGACAGTATTTTGTCAGTAGCTTAGTTCTGCTCAGTTGAACATTGCACTCCAAACATTTCACCAAATACCAAACAGAACTTTGTTATTTAGGGAAGAGATTCAGGAGCTTTCATGGAACACTGGAAAATCTATAAACAGCCACTAAAAACACAGCTATCCCAGCTCCCATGATGAGCATTTTCAATAAGGTGGGGCTGGGGGCTTCTGGTCACTGGAACCCTTGGGCCCACACCCAGAGAGGGCCAATGTCCTGCAGATGCTGGGCTCCAAGAGGTCTGCATCTGGGAAAAGTATGAAGGGAGAGGGGTACTCACATAGCCAAAGCCAGCAATCCTGGTTTCCTCTGGATTTATCTAGTGATGTTCCCCCAAGTGCTCATCTACCTCAGCACAAGCAGAGCCTCTACAGAAACTTTCTGAAGTTCCAAAGTTCCTGAAAACTTAATTTCCCTAAACCTTAGTCTTGGAAGCGATCTTGTAGCAAAATTGTCTCTCTTCCTGTCTATCTTCTGCCAATCTGTAATCAGCATCTTGAGAGCAGGTACTCTTCTCTTAGTATCTAGCAAAGGGCCCAGTATGTAGTCAGCTTTTAATATATGTATCAGATGCTTGTATAACTGGATGTATGGTGAATGAATAACTAAATTCTATGGCATTTCTGATCCAATGTCTATCAAGAAAATACCAGTCAGTTACATCTATCTTTTCAGAGGAAGCCACCTGTTCTTCTAGTTCTTTACTCTTAAAAAAGGAAAATATTCTCCCTGTGACCCTCACCTACCCTCATCTGTACTCTGTCTGCTTCTTTCTTCCATTTCTACTTATGAGGAGGCTGTTCTGCTAACTCTGAAGTCTCATGTGGCCCAGAAACCTCTTCCCCAGGACACTCCTAAAGAGGAGGAAATGGCTAATGAGTTGGCACTGGTTCTTTCCTGGGTATGGGATGAGAAGTTTCAGGGATGAGGAGAAAGAACCCTCTGGAAGGGTAACAGAATTCTATTTAAACATCATGTTTTCATTTACGTTTTTCACTAAGCACAAAAGCTCCCCTTTCAACCCTCACCTCCTGGCAAACAGACTATTCCTGCCTATCTGAGTCACGTATCTCTGGGCAGCCAGACCTTCTGACTCACTGGTGGTTGAAATCTCAGATTCACAATACCACAGAGCTACTAAAAATAGGAACCATGTACCTGGGACCCAAAATAGGACAGAGACAAACATGGCTTTTGAAAAAACTACTGCCTTATCTGTAATGTAAAAATCAAACAGGGGCTATAATTGTCCTCTTTCATATGGTCTTAAATTTAATAAAACCCTCTAGAATCTTTTGGAAATCAGCAGGCTAGATGGACAGATACAATAGACAGAAAGACAGATGGGCAGAGTTGGAACAATCCTGCCTAACACATTCTGGTTGTTTTTATTAGAAAATTCCAGATCTTTAAATTAGCATGGGGTATTTCACAGCAGTGGCAGGGAAATGAAACTTCTTCACCCAAGCTTTGGTGTGGTTTCTCTCTTGAGAATCAATGTGGCTTAAAATAGTTTGGGAATTGTCACTGAGAAACAAAGAGGATGCTTAGGGTTTTTGTTTTGTTTTGTTTGGAGAGGTTTTGTACTCCTTTTCAAGGCTTTTGAGGTCTCCCTATGCTAAAATCTTCTAACTCTTTTTTTTTTTTACTACTTAAAAACTGTTTATACACTAACAGCCTTTGGGCCAGCCTTGATTTTTTTTTTCCGGCCTTATGTTTTTAGGGAAAGATATCTATACCACTGCCACACATACTTTGCCAAAAGTTGTGACAACTTCCTTCTGAATCTGTACTCTAAAATTTACCATGGGCTTTCACTTGCACTGCCTTATTTGACCTCACAAAAACCTGTAATGAGGTCAGGCAGATGTCAGCACTCAGTCTACAAGACAAGACACTCATGCTTGAGGAAGAAGTGTTCAGGAGAAGAAGGTCATTTAGCAAGCAAATGGCAGAGCTGGGTCTCTAACCCAGGATCCCACTGACACACATCCTGCATGTGGAAATGCATTTAGAAGGAAAGAGTAGAGCAGACCCACTTTCCAGGGACAGGAGGGAGCCAGTGTGTGGACAACTTGCCTTGATAGGCTACCACGGAAAAATAGTATACTTGCATATCTTTGTACATTTCAGGTCATTAATTTTTTTAAAATGTTTATTCATTTCTGAGAGAGAGAGAGAGAGAAGGGGAGGGGAGGGGAGGAGCAGAGAGAAAGGGAGACATAGAATCTGAAGCAGGTTCCAGGCTCTGAGCTGTCAGCACAAACCCCAACATGGGGCTTGAACTCATGGGCTGTGGGATCATGACCTGAGGCAAAGTCAGCTGCTTAACCGACTAAGCCACCCAGATGCCCCAATTTCAGGTTATTTTTAAGCTAATAAGCTCAACATAGGGTAGGTAACCTAAAGAAAATTACCTCTGGAGACTGTCTTTAAGAGGAAGGAAACAGCTCTGACATAATACATTGCAGCTGTTTGTTTTCACTGGTGTTTTTTAATTCCCAATGACTTCCGGCAGGTGGGAGGCTGCAGGCTTGTGGGTGCAGAACACTGGGTCATGGGACATAAATCATTAGGGCCACTTGTGGTACCCAGACTGAAACTCCAGCAGCCAACATAAGGCTGCTGGGTGAGCGAGGGTGATAATAAGTGGTTTCGGTCATACTCTAGCCTATAGGGGCTTCAGATAAGGCTGGCTGGGGCCCACGAGTGGCTACCACTCACTCAGAGTATGCATGAGAGTCCCTGAATTGGGCTTTCGCATGCCTTAACCTTAGAGCATTCATACAGATCCATGAGGGTAGAACTTGAAGAAAGGAATGGGAGAGGCCCTAGAAATGCAGCTTAGGACACCAAATGAATTATGAGCTTGTCTTTCCCAAAAACACACTGGGAACCCTAAAGTATAATATTTCCATTTAATTTAGGAGCAAAATAAAATTGTTGAGATTCAATTATGGCAGGGTTTTGGTATTTGCCATTTTAGTAATCCTTGTTATGAAACCATGAGTTTATTATTATCTTTATTTTACAGCTAAGGAAACTAAGATTCAATGAGGTTAAAGAATTTTCTGGGGGCACCTGGGTTGCTCAGTCGGTTAAGTGTTCGACTTTAGCTCAGGTCATGATCTCATGGTTCATGAGTTCAAACCCTGCATCGGGCTCTCTGCTGATAGTGCAGAGCCTGCTTCAGATCTTCTGCACCCCCCTCTCTGCCCCTCCCCTACTCACTTTCTCAAAAATAAACATTAAAAAAAGATTGCAAAAACAGTTTTCTATAAATCATACAGCTAAGAAATGAAGTCGGCACCAAACCCTGCTTTATTAGACTTCAAAACCCACTTTTGCTTCACAATAGCATAATTCCTCTCTTAAAAAATGTGCCCAGTCTGCCAGATGGAAGTGGAGTCATCCTAGTAAACCAACACCATTGTCCCTCCAAGCCTCGAGGGAGTTCTTTTGATTTGACCATGGAGAGCTTCCCCCTCTTTTGGCTCTCCCCAGTTCCAGTAGTACCCCCAGTGTGTGCTAATCAACACCTGCTGGACTGCAGTCATGCTGGGGTGCCTTCATTTGAGGGTGGTCTCCTCTGGAATAGGACAAAATAACAGTGGCCAGATGGAGGCCCCAGCCTATCTCTGTCTTATGTGAATCCTTTTCACTAGTTGGGGCAACCCAGAGGAGACACATTTATAAGAATGGAGAAGCCCACCTAGTTGAGGTAAATCAGGCTGTTAAGGAGGGAAGCAGCTTTAGAAATGATACAGCTCATCTCCTTGCCCTGGGGTGGTATTTAAGGAAGGTTTTAAATCCCAAGGGGTAGAAGGAGTAAGGGTCCAGGAGTCAGAAGACTGACTAATCACCAATGACTGGAGGTGAGTCGCTTAAATCTTTCTGAGCCTGGCTTCCTTCTCTAAGGGTAATGATTCCTGCCCTGACATTCTCAGAATCCTCTTGTAAGAATCTGAGAAGGTGACAAATGCCATAGCACCGTGAACACCAAAGAAGATACCCAAATGTTAAGGCATTTCTTCTCAAGGCTCTCTGAGAGAGTGAATGGTCTTTGCGTAATTTATTTCTGTTTATTCACTCTGTTAGAAAGTTCTCTGGATGCCAAACTAAATTTCTCCCTGCAGTGTCCCCCGCAGTTATGCCTTCTGAGGTGATGGAGAACATGGGGCCAGTGCCATCCTAACAGCATGGGCTCCTTCCTCCTCGAAGGCTAAGTAAATCACCTTTGGAAGTGGACTGGATGATATGTTAATGCTCGCAACACTTAAGCAAACATTCTACCTTCCCCTTAGGCCACTGTGGGATGAGAATTCCAGGAGAAAAAGAAGAGTGCTTATTTTTTTAAATAATAAGCTTGAGGAAACCAAGGTGGAGAGGCAGAAGCAAGCAAGCTGATTAGTCAGGATGGAAACATAAGGAGCAGCATGTTGATTCTACGCACTGTTGGCACTGCCCAGGTTCAAGTAAGGGCAGGAAGTCAGGGCACAGGTTTTGGGGTCATTCAAACTCATATGGAACTCCAACTTCACCTCTTATTAAATGCTGACCTTGTGTAATCAAGTGAGATCAAGTGAGTGTAACTAAGCGAGATACCATAGTGTCCCCCAACAGGAAGGCCACCATCCACATTGTCACCTTGACCCTCTTAGTGTTCATCCCTCTTTCAAGAGCTGGGCTGAAGCAAGAAGACTGCTTCAGGGCTGCTAGAAAGGGAGACTGTCCAGACACTGGGCTTTCTTCACATGGTCGTAAAAAGACCCAAACTTTCCTTGCTACTTTACTTGTTATTGTCATTATTTTCTGACTTTAGAATATTTGCTTATGATATGAAACATGGTATTATTGGAAAGCATTAGAAAGTAGGAGGAAATGCTACATAAAAGAGGCTTATCTTACAATTCTGGCTTACTTTCTTCCAGGTTTTTTTTTTAATCTTTATTATTTATTTTGAGAGAGAGGAAGAGAGAGAGACAGAGGGGGTGGGGAGGGAGTGACAGAGAAAGAGAGTGAGAGAGTGAGAGAGAGAGAGAGAGAGAGAGAGAGAGAGAGCGCAAGGAAGCAGCAGAGAGAGGGAGAGATCCCAAGCAGGCTCTATGCTGTTAGTACAAAGCTAGATGGAGAGCTCAAACTCATGAACCACGAGATCATGACCTGAGCTGAAATCAAGAATCAGACACTTAACCAACTGAACCACACAGGCTCAGATTTTTTAATGTATGTTTTAAATGTAATGGAGGTTCTACAGAATGTACATTGTTTTTTGGTACTTCACAGGACACAGTATGATTAGCATCAAGACATTATAAGATAAGCATGTGGTCATGCTGTTAAAAACTCTTCCAAGATATCATTCAGTGGGCACATCAAATTCCCTAGTGGGGCCCTATCAGTCCCCACTGTGGAATACTTACCTTGCCTCCAATTTTTCACTTTTGAAAGTAACAATGCAGTAAGATATTTGTATTTAAATCTTTACATATTTGTATATACATATTTTTTTGCGTAGAAGTGGGGCTAAAAAGTTATAAATATCTTTCAAGATCTAAATGCAAATTGCCAAGTTGCATTCCAGACAAGTTCGGTGAAGCCCTTTCCCTTGGCAGGGCTCAGGAATTCCTGCTTTGCCCTCCTCACATTTCGCTCCCCTTGCTGGGGAGCAAATTCTGGAGGTAAAACAGGGCATTCATTATGGTTTAACTTTTTATTTTAAAATAATTTCAAACTTACAGAAAGTTTGCAAGAGTAGTAAAAGGCACTCTTAAATACCCTTTACCCAGATTGCTCAATTGTTAACATTTTGCCATATTTGCTTTATCATTCTCTCTCAATAAGATAGATATAGATATATATGTAATATATACACATACATAAATATACATATAAATATATATGTACAAATACACATACACACATACACATAATTCTTTCTGGGTCACATGAGAGTAAGTAACAGATGCAAAACCCCTTTATATCTAAATACTTCGGTATGTATTTCATAAGAATAAAGTCATTCTTATGTACTATGATTAACAAAGTTAGAAAATTTTGCATTGATAAATACTATATCTAAACTAAAGACCTTAAATTTCACCTACTGTCCTTAATAGCCATCCTCCTAAAGAAATCTAGTCCTACATTCAAACCAAAATCATGTGTATTACATTTATTTGTCATATCTCTTTACTATCCTTTAGATGGAAAAGACTTACTTTGTCTTTCATGACCATGACAGTTTTAGAAAGAGCCAGGACAAATGTCCCTCAATTTGGGTTTTTCTGATGTTTCCACATGGTTGGATTAACGTTATGCATTCTGGGCAGGAATACACAGAAGTGATGTTGTAGCTATCTCAAGGTATCATAACATGGGTACATGATGTGGGCTTGTCTCATTAGTGATGAGCTTAACCTTGATTTCTTGGTGAAGTGGTTTCTCCACTGGACAGGTTACTATTTAATAAGTAATTTCTGGCAAGATACTTTGAGACTATGTAAATATCCTGTTCTTCATTAAAGGTTCATTTGTGGGGGTACTTGGGTAGCCCAGTTAGTTAAGCATCTGACTGGTTTGTGAGTTTGAGCCCCATATCAGGCTGTGTACATGTCAGAGCCTGCTTGCGATCCCTCTCTCTACACCCCCCCCCCACATGCTCTCAATCTCTCTCTCTCTCAAGATAAATAAACATTAAAAACTAGATTCACTTAGCAATGTATGGTTTTAGCATGATTCTTACTTGAAGTAGTGGGAATATAGCTGAGTGGTGACCTTCTAATGTCATCATTCCTTCCATATTCGTTAGTTATTAGCATTTTGTTTCAACAGAAAGTTGTCTTTATTCTTCCCCATTTATTTACTCATTAAGTTACTTACATCAGTATGGACTCATGGATTCTTATTTTACTCAATCTGTTCATGTCATTTATTTTAAAGCTCAAATTATCTCAGATATAGCCCGTGGGAGTCTCTTTGAATTGGCTCTTATGTCCTTTGACACATCATTCTGTGAGCACTACTTTCTGGCACCAGACATTACAGGATTCTCTTGTGCTTACTCTGCCTTTGATTCCTTTTAGTGGAGAACACTATTTAGAGGCCAAGAACTGGATGCTAGTTTTGCTTACTGTTCCTGGGGTGTCAGTTCTAAGTCCTTTCAGCAGCTACAGAGCTACAAAATATGTGTATGTATGTCGTACATATGTAGGTATACATACATATATGTATGCATATTTATATATAAAATAATATACATATATGTAATATGTATGCGTACATATATAATGATATTCATGTGGCATTTCTTTATAAAATAGAATTTAATAATTTTTTAATGTTCATTTATTTTTGAGAGAGATAGGGAGAGAGCACATGCAAGCAGGGGAAGGCAGAGAGAGAGGGAGACACAGAATCCTAAGCAAGATCCAGGCTCTGAGCGGTCAGCACAGAGCCTGATGCTAGGGTTCAACCCATAAACTGTGAGATCATGACCTGAGCTGAAGTCAGACGCTTAACTAACTGAGCCACCTCGGCCACCTATAAAGTAGAATTTTTAAAATTAGTACTTAAGTCAAACATTTTCCCAAATGTTTATTAGGGCATTCTGTGAATCTTTTGCCCATTTATCTATCAGAGACTTTGTATTTCTTATTCCTTTAGATATATTTTTAAACATAAATATTAGGCAAAATTATTATTGGTGTAGAGGTTTCCAATTTCTTGAAGTTAGAACTATCATCAACTTTTGTAATTTCTTCCATTGTTTTGAACTATTGAAGTCCTCTCCCAGCCAAAGATTTGATACTCACTTCTATTTTCTTCTTTTTCCATTAATTTATTTAATAAGCTTAGAATCTATTGTGGCAAACTGTATGAAATGAGGATCTAAATTGCTTTGATATTTTTTCCAAGTAGCTAACCGATTGTCCTAGTACCTTCTATTATATAATCCTTCCCTTCACCACTGATTTATCATTGTTGCTTTTAGAAATTGCTTTTGTATCTCCATCTGGCCAGGTGGTTTTTATAGAGGTTTCAGGGTAAACTATTTTTCTCTCCTAATCTCACATAATTTAGAATCTTGGATGTAGAGCATACTGGCTAAGCATCTGGCCTCTGCACTAAAGCCTGGATTCAAATCCAGGTCCATAGCTTTTGTACCTATAAAATGGAAACAATGATCATACCTACCTCATAGGTTATTATGAAGTCAAAACCCTTAAGGAGCTTAAAACGGTACTTGGCAAAGGGAAGAGCCCCAAAATGTTGGTCATTATTACTTTTGTTATTGTTTTTTCAATGTAACTCCTTTATTTTGCAGATGGGAAACTGAGGCTCAGAAGTCTGTGATGACTGTCTCAAGGTCACACATCCCAGCCCTCCTACACCGGCACAAGGAAGGTGGGTCCTCTTCACATCTTCTACTCAGGTAAAGTCCCATTAACTGTACTTTTAAATTGTGCAGATTCTACTATGAGGGTGAGAGGGATGGAGGGAGGGGGAGCATGCAATTCAAACAGTGTGTTTGCCATCTACCTCTACACTCAGCACAGGTGTGCCGCTCTCTAAATGGAAAGACACCAATCAGCCACTCACCTAGTCTTTTTTAGTTCCAGTGAGCTTTTCAAACAGAGAGCATCTCACCACATTGGGTGGGGTGCCAGTGTTCAAAGATGTAAATTTTCCCAAACAGCATGTCCCTTAATGCAAACCAACTACTCTATTTCCAACTGGGGCAGATCTGCCCCAGCAATGGGCTTTCTAATCGGAATGGAGCAAAACCAGCTGCTGTGACCTAACTGAGAAGTGGAATATCATTCTTGAAGACTAGTGCTTCCCTAAAGGATTTTTATGGAATTTTGTTTTGTTTTGTTATTATTACAAAGACCATGACAGTCGTATCATAGGCACCTAACTGGTACTTTTTTGTCTTGGGTCTTCCCCCTCTCTAATTCAATTCTCCAAAATAAGCTTCATAAGGTGCAAATGGACCATATCTTTCCCATGCTTAAAACTTCTTACTATGTCCCCATTTTCACACAACCACATGGCATCCAAAGCTAGGGAACAAAAATGTTCTTCTCTTGTCAAAATGCTAAAAACAAGATTTTTTTTTTTGTAGATTTGAGGAGCCTAAGGTGACAAGGTAGAGTATATTATGTGACATGTGCAGAATAGGACCACTTACTAGATGCCAGCCCTAAAGCACTATCTATTAATGATGGTGGGTCCCCAGTGACTTGCTGCCTTGATGGGGTGGGGGCGCTGGCATTGGCTGGCACATTACTACTGCAGATGAAGGGAGTCCTTCCTGAGGAGCAAGTTTTCATACTTGGCATGAGTATGGCAAGTAACCATTATAATATCAAGACAGCACCCAATTCTGGCTAATATACTACAGAGTTCTATATGTTTGAACAATTATAATAATTAAGCAGTAGAAAGTGTTGATGCTATTATTCCACTAATCAAACTCATTCTGAGATTATGCACAGGAGAAGGACAAGATCCCAGTAGAGAAAATGAGTAGAGATTGAAATGCAGTCATTAGGACAGTGGCACCTATCAGGGCTTGTAGTGTCTGCACATTCACAGTGGCCAGGGGGGTGACCAGAGGGACCAGGGAGCCATCATACACCAACATTTCCCTCGGGCACTATCTTTAGTTCTCTGACACAAGATGAGGAGGTGCTCCCAGTAAGCTTCATTAATGACCATACTGCTGTTGCTCCTGAACAAACCAGTCTGAGAGTTAAGAGTAGAACAGGCATAGCACAAGCAGTGCTGCTTCATGTACAGGCAAATCTACCTGGTCCCAGATAAGGTACTGCACTGCTCTTTAGTCATTCTGTGGAGGCCACAGGGAGTGGCCCTGTCTACCTGCACTGTCACAGTGTACGCTACAGGTGATCAATGGCACAAAAAGAAAGGCACATTAACAATAACTAAAAATGACTTTCTAATTAGGATGACACAATAAAAGGCCCCATCTAGTCATCATTGTCTAATCACAACAAGATGGTAAATGAATGGCCCGAGAACAGTTCAAGTGGTGTTTATTTAGTCTGTTCCCAACTTTCCATAAGACTTATCTGTCAAGCCACATGCCCAGCTATGTATTCCACATGAAGCTATTCACATTAGTTTGAAGACTGCCAATCTCTGACAATGTTCACTTGTGTTCCTAACATCTATCCTCAGGTGAATGAACAAGAGTAGACATCTGACAATCTGGCCTGCATTAAGAGCTCAGGTTGACTACCCTATCCATTTCTACCTTTGGTTCTTTTCAATGCCCATTCTGGGGACAGAACTAAGTGACAACTGTGGACAAATTAGAAGAAGAGGGATAAAAATGCTGGAGTTACGGTGACTTTACTGTTGCGATAACATCTGAGAACATATGTTAAACTAGGCACAAAGCTCCACTGACAGACACTGTTCACCTAGAGGAGCCGAATATCCCCAGGGATGTTCTGCTGCCCCGATACCAAGAAGAAAGAACTGAGCAGACCATCTTGAGAAATTCAGGCAGCTTAAATAAACCTTCAAAGCTCAGGGATTATTTAAGGGACAGCCGATACCACAGCCAGCATCCTCCTGATGTTTCGTGCATGGGGAGAAAAGGGGAAAGCAGCCTTGCCTCTTTGATAGATCTAACATGATTGCTCTTTTGGCTGAGATGCTATCAAAATTCTCCTCTGCAAAGAACTGGTCCCCTATCTAGGGCAACTGGAAGATGTATTTTCCTAAGGAGTAATTACATGATCTCAAGTTTTGAATTAGATATTCAGGATGACAGGGCATAGGTGAAGGAGGAAGGTAAGGTCAGAGGAATCATCTGAGGGTTTTGAAACAAGAGCCCAGTTCTCAAGTATCACACCCCCCACCACCACCACCACCAGGCCTTTCACTTCACCAGTTCCAGTCACGTTCATTGTTTTCTTATGAATCCATCTGCCTTTACGATTACATATAATGAAGCAGCTGAACTTTCATCTTGCTTTTGACAAGGTAACCCTTCAAGTTTACTTTCTTCCAGGGAAACTGCAGTATCACCCCCTATGTCTTTCCCAGTCATGCTCCAACCTACAGTGTCACTGAATGAACTTCACCAACCAGGCTCACACATTTTAAATTCCTGTCCACATCAAACAATGCCTCTTAGAACTAAGGTCATCTGTTTGGCATATTAGAAATAGATGGAGAATGAAGGTCATCTGGTCAAAAACTATTCTTCTAACATGGACCATGGTTAGCTACAAGGCCATGGAACTAGTTACTGACAGAATTGGAACAAAACCCCAGAACTCCTGACTCCACCAATGAACTTCATCTTTTTTTGTGTAGAAATAGGGAAAGGCAACCTAATCAATCACTCAATCAACTGAATGTTTCTGGTTAATTACATATGCCTGGTAGTCCTTTTCAGGTAATAATTTTTGCAAAGGAAATATAAGTACTGTGTGTGCTATGACTAGGAAGAATTTATAAAGCTATTGGAAAAACAAGAGGAACAGACATCCAACATCCAGGATCTGAGTCTCCAGGGACAGGCCTGGGCTTCCCTTTTTTTGTGACTTAAACAAAATAGAAGCTTACTTCTTTTCTCTTATATAAAAATCTGGAGGTAAACACACTATATAATGTATATATAATGTATAAACACCAGATGCTGCCAACTCACCATCCATACATCTCCAGGGTGTGTATCTAGCCATCATATCCACATATTTGGCAGAGGAAGAAAGAAAAAAACAAAGTGGGATGAAAGAAGGACAAGAATTGGTATTAGAGAGTAACCAATGTATCTGCCACAGTACTATCAAGAGAATGTTCACCAAATCATGAGCCTCCTGGAAGCCCCAGCTTGCATATTTTTAGAAAGCTTCCTGAAGAGTTGTTCATGCACACCCTTGCTTAAGGACAGTTAAACCAGACTACATCTCAGTTACCTGTCAGTCACAAGCCATTCTGAGTGACATGAAATAAGGAGAAATCAATGAAATATCAAATTTGGTTGTGTTTCAGGCAGTAAATCCAGTGAGCTGATCAATATAAACAGGCCTTAAGAAGTGGGTGAAATATGGACTGGGTCCTTAAGGCCAAGAACAATGGTATTTACTAGAGCTGCAGGGGGTATTTACTAGAGAAACAGCCTGAGGAGAGCTGAGAGGTAGGAGTCATGCCTGTTTAAATTTGTGAAAGATAGTCATTGTAGTCTAAGGGCAATGGGGTGGCTCTTTCAAGTTCGGTGTGCAGACAATCTTCAATGAGAGCAAGATCCTGCCTATTCCAGGAAGAGGGGCAAAAATCCCTGGAGAATTTTGAGGATCCAGCATCTTGGAGGCCCAGCTGAAGGTTCAGGGCTTCCTAAAGTATGGTCCCCAAGCATCTGCATCAAATTGTAGGAAAGCTCAGGGGCACCTGGGTGGGTCAGTCGGTTAAGCGTCCAACTTCAGTTCAGGTCACGATCTCATGGTTCGTGGGTTCGAGCCCCACGTCGGGCTCTGTGCTAACAGCCAGCTCAGATCCTGGAGCCTATCTTCGGATTCTGTGTCTCCCTCTCTCTGACCCTCCCCTGCTCATGTTGTCTCTATCTCTCTCTCTCTCAAAAATAAATAAAAAACATTTTAAAAAAACTGTAGGAAAACTCATCAAAATGCAGATTCCTAGGCCCCATTTCAGATTTATTGAATCAGATTAAAATTCTATAATATAAAGTTAATTTTTAAAAAATGTGCAGTTTTTACAGGATTCCCAGGTGTATGTAATGAACATGAGATCTGCATTCCTTCTGAAGAAAGGCCAGCTCACATATCATATGGCCTTCATCCTCTTTACTGACCCCCAACTGGCTTCTATTCTATTTTTTGTCTAGCTCTCTCTCTCTCCCCTCCTTCATTATTCTTTTCTACCTGTCTCTTTTAGTTCTTCTCTCAAAATCTCTTCTGAAAAACTTAATAATGAAAACAAAAATATTCCTCGAATTGTGGCCTGGGAGAGACACTGCCCCGCAGCCCCTCTCGTGTCCTTCCTCCACAGTGACCAGCAGAGGGCGCAGCGGGCCAGACGTCTGCAGTGAATGGTGCGGGAGGACTCCTTGGAAAAGCCCACAGCCAAGGCAGTGGGGGCTGCATCCTTCTTCAGCCCCCTCCTCCTCCCTGGCTAGAGAAAGCCTGCTGTCACCCACGGAGCTTGAGGCTGAGTGTCCTAAGTAAGAGGTCAGGGCAATTCCACCAGACCACATGGCTAGGGCTGGTCTTACAGTGGCAGCTATTACACGATTTGAAAGAAACCAGGAAGAAACCTGTTTGCCCTCCAAAGGGACAGAAGTGAAACTATCATTTGTTGAGGGTCCCTCTGGGTGCCAGGCCCTGTGCCGTGTGCTTAATGTGCAGAATTTCATTTAATCTCTGTGTTACAGATGATACAGTGGAGACCAGACAGTTTTTGTAATTCATCCATGTTCAATGAGGATCAGGACTTGGTACCTGTCTTTCAGAGCCTATATTCCTTCCAATAAACCATATACCATGACCCAAAACAGGAAAATAAAATGTAACCATTAGACAACGACTTGTTAGGGATTATCTCCAAGAGTCCTACAGAGGTGCCCCGTTAGTGAGCTAATCTACCATTTTGTAAGCAAGTATTCTTACTGCATCAGGGAGCTCGGTGGACAATTTTCCAATGGGAAAGGAGCTCAGAAGAAATGGCACTGGGGATTAGACCATGCTGGCGGCAGGGGGAGGCTGCTCAGGAAGGGCTCTACAGACAGGGTGGGTGCTCTGGACACCAGGTGGCACAGAGAGGAAGGCAGGAGAGCGCTGGAGCAGGGTGGCACGGCTGCTCGCCTCACAGCACTGCACAAGCCTCTCGAATGGCAAGACTCTTGGGAAAGAGCCCATGCCCACCCAGACCTGGGTTTCAATCTCTTTGACCTTGACTCTGAACCTTAGCTTCCTCATCTGCAAAAATGGAGATGACTGTTCCTTTCCCACGGGGTTCAAGGTGAAGATTCCATAACTAATGTAAAAGTGTCCAACACCGTGCCTGGTGCACCGTAGGTACCCAATAGCTTTTTCTTGGTGGGTTCATCAGATGGAGAGCAGGACAAAGACAGAGGCAGGCTAAGCAGAGAGACCCGGCTCAGCTCCTCGGGTCCAGTGCCCCACCTCTCCTAGCACCCTGCCATGCAGGCCCATCAAAGAGGTGATTTACAGAGGCCTGTTTATTTCCTTTTCATTTTGTTAATGACCTTTGGAGTCTAGCAGCAAGTCTGCCCTATTTCCTACTTCAGACACAAGAGCAGAGCAGGAAAGCAGCTGCAAGCATCAGGATCCTGGCAACACTCCTTTTCCAACAGGTGCAAGCTGACAGAGGCGGTCCCCCTGGGCAGAAAGGGCCTCGGTGGCTGTGAGTGGCAGGAAGGGTTGGAGGTGCTGTGTGTTGCTCATGCACATATGAAACTGCCTTGGGCAAACATGGAGCCAAATCCAGCATGTCATCCAAATACATGCCCAGATGCTCCTGGGCAGAGTCGCTGGGCAATAAGGTTGCAGCTAGTCCCTTTTTGGTTCAGAGAAATGAGAATATTAAGGATGGAAAAAAAAAACCCTCCAAAAACCAAAACCAGTAAATAAATGAACAGTTTCTGGGCTCCCCTAGGTGTCTGCTGCCCTGTGAAGTGTCTGTATGTCTTATGCAAGGCCCATGGAGGTCCTGAGATGTCAGGCCCCATCCTCTGTCCTTCTGAGGGAAACTGAGGCTACAGTGAGTCACTTTCAAGCATCAGAGAGGGAACTTGCACTTGTATTTTTAGACTTGAAGGATTGACAATCCTCTGGACATTTGGGTTATATATAGAGCCAACTGGCTTGTTCTCAAATGGAAATGTCCAGACTGACTACACAACCCAGACTCACCAGAGAAATGGAAAGGGCTACCAAGCATCGGGCTGGGTGGGAAGGGCTCAGGTTTCATGTGCTCTTTTTTTTTTAATGTCTTTATTTTGAGAGACAGAGAGCGAACAGGGGAGGGTCAGAGAGAGAGGGAGACACAGAATCTGAAGCAGGATCCAGGCTCTGAGCTAGCTGTCAGCACAGAGCCTGATGCGGGGATCGAACCCACGAACTGTGAGATCATGACCTGAGCTGAAGTCCGACACTTAACCGACCGAGCCACCCAGGTGCCTCAGGTTTCATGTGCTCTTGACCTTCCTTCACCACCACTACCCTACTCTTAGTCACCTCCCCATCCGGTTCTGTTTAAAAGGGGAGGAGGGCTGCTCTCATACGGAGACAGAGGGTTACCACCTGACCCCCGGCTCCTAGAGATGGTCTGAAGGGTGCCTCCAGAAACTTGCCCAAACCTGCCTCTCTGCACTGACGGACCACAAAGCCCTAGTCAACCTCTGTTAGGGTCACTCTTGAGTTAATGCAGTTTCCCCAAGCCTGTTGCTAAGATACAATTAGGAAAGAGAAGCATGAGGAGCCACTGAAAAGTAAGTTGTGAGGTGAGCTGGTTATCACTGAGCAAAGAGTCTAGTCTCTTGAGGGCTGGAAGGCAGCAGGTTCAGGGCAGAACATTCAGCGTGTGGGGAAGCTCAGGGGGAGGGCTAGCACAGGAGGGTGGGCTCTGGAGCCACAGCCAGACTATGGTCCTCCTTCCAGTTTGGTCTTAGTTCAATCCTGTTCCGGATGGCTCCACCCTGCCCCGCCCCCAGCACCCAAACACTCCCCCAGATCCTGTCATTGCTTTCCTGGTCCACAAAGTGAGGCCCGGACTCCTGCCCACCACTGTCCTTGCCGAGAGGGGCGGTGCTGGTGAGCACAAACCTATCTGGTCCCTGGAAGACTGGAGCCCAGCAACGTCGCTACAGACAAAGGTCACTTGGGTATTTTTTGTTTTCCTGGATTGTGAGCTTAAAGAACAAATTCTAAACTTCAAACTTACTTAGAAATGTGATTTGCCAGATTGAGAAAGACAGAGCAAGTTCTGCCGGAAAAAGAGCTGCAGCTGTGTTTGGCTGTCTTTTGCATGTGTGCAGAAAAGGGGAGAGGGAGAAGGGAAGAAGTGGGTAAGGAGATGGACAAAAGCAGAAATAGAGAGCAGAATAGAAAGACTCGAGAGCAGGACTTGACCAAAGTTCGAGTACATGGTGAGTACCTTCAGAGCTGACAGTCCCATGAAGAACCAGGAAATGGAGCTGACAAGGCCTCTCTTGCCTTCTCAGGCTTGTTCTCAGTTCAGATGGGATGGTGCAGTTGGAAGAGATTCGAGACTGTACAGCTGCACACATACATAGAGTATCATGACCATCGGGGCCCCTGGGGTACCTCGAGGAGGCAGGATACATAATCCCTGAAATTAATGTGCTGTCCCCCTCCCAGCCCTCAGTCAGTCTTCTGGCCCCTGAATTTAGGAACACCATTACTACTTTAATTAAAAATAGAAACCATAATCTGGGCTAGTTCCAGAACCACCTGTGATTCACCAGGCTGCACCTTGTGAGCAAGTGTGACCTTCCCAGGTCCTCAAGCACTGCTCCTCGCTCTGAGAAGGCATATTTGCATGGCAAATACCTTGCAATGTTAACCAATATACACACACCACTGTAAGGCAATTCAACCAGAGTACAGATTAAATTGGTTTCTTAATAATGCTCTATAGGGCGCCTGGGTGGCTCAGTCCGTTGGGCATCCAACTCTTGATTTCAGCTCAGGTCATGATCCCAGGGTGGGGGAATTGAGCCCTGTATTGGGGATTCTCTCCCTCTGCCCTTCCTAGCTCACGTGCACTCTATATATCTCAAATAAAAATACATACTAATGCTCTATGAATGAATGGTTTTAGCTACTGAACAAAATAAGATACCTCAGCAGCTCCATCTACTTCTGATAGTTATAGCCCATCTGAGACACCTCCCAGGAACTCAGTGGTCACTCATAGGTGAAAGATTCTCTGGATGTACATCCCCAGGTCACCTCAGGATCTAACATGCACTTGATCTACACTATTACTTTGGGGCAGGAACTAGGTACTATCACAACATAATCTGGCTTTGCTCATTCCGGCCTCAGGGTCTTTGCTTGAGCCATTCTCTTGCCTATATTCTCCCTCCGGATTGTGACACGGCCAGTTATTTTTCCTCATTCAAGTCTCAGCTCACATGGCACTTTCTCACACAGCCCTTAGCTCCCATCCTATATGGTTTTATTTCCTTCAAAGCACACATGACTATCTGAAACCACCTTGTTTAGTTACTTGTATGCTTGCTTAATTGTCTGTTCCCTCTGTCCATCCCACACTCACACGTAATGCTAATCCCTGTCTTGCTCACTGCTTTATCCCCAGAACCTAAAGTCGTTCCTGCCTGACACTCAACAGGTGCTCAGTATTTACTGACTCACCAGAATTAATTAATTAATTAACTAATTAATTCATGTCAATACAAGGCTTAGCAGTACTGCATTAAATGATCCCCTCAGTCCTACAAGGCAGAAATAAGTTCCCATTCTACAGATGAGGAACTAAGGTCCTGACCTAACTTGCAAGTAATGAGACTCCATGGCTGCACTGCCTGCGCCGTAAGTAGGGGGCAGTGGACAGACGGCGGAGTCCATCCTGCCTAGCCATGGGATAAAAGAGGGGCTGAGGTATACAGGCACTAGCTCCTTTCCCCCACCACACCTGCAGAAACTAGAAAATGTTCCCCTTGGAAAAATGGAAAGGTTTCAAGAGCCATCAGGGTCGCAGCTGGCAGTCACGGCAGCCGGTGCTGGCTGCAGTGACACTGGCCACTGTTGGCTTGATGACAAGGCTGTGCCTCACACACCTCTAATTTTCAATAATGCGGCAACTGAAAATACGTGATTACAGGCTGCAGCTTTGGCCAACTGTAGCCTTAAACAGCTGCTGCTACAGTGGTCATGGCCATGGAAACTCCTCCTCTGATCCAAGGAATTGGGGAAAACTAGCAGGTCTGGCTCTCACCCAGGACCTGTAACTATCGTGGAGCCACTAGTGTGTGTTGAGGGGGGATCAGGTGGGCACAGGAGGGGGCACAGATGGGTTCAGGTTTTCAAGCACGGCAGGGATATTGTCCTTCTTGTCTTCTGCTCCCACCTCAGCTGCCTTGGCAGAGGCTGCAAACCTCAGAGATGAGCTTAATTAATACAGTACTTCTCACAAGGGGTGCTGTGTCCTGAGGGTGAGTCACAGAGAAAGGCAGCCTTAGAGGGAGGCAATGGTAACCCAGAAAGATCCTCGTGCATCCGAGAAGGGAGGAAAGGCCGGGAGAGCGAGCCCCCTCTCTCCCTCCTCTGCCCCTTACAGTATGCACAAATGCCACAGGCGCGGTAACTGGAAGAGCAGGGGCCCAAGGGTGACTGATCACGTGTGCATTCCGCTAATTACAATAATTGCTATTTAATGCCTTGTGTGTATTTCCTCAGACTGAGTGCATACACAGTACCTGATGAAATAGGACATGTTGGTATTAGATATTTGGGTATTTGTTGTTTTCTCTTTTACTAAAAAATATATATTCAGCAAACACATGGGAAATAAATGAAAGCGAGGCTGAAAGACAGCCACAGAGGGCAGAGCCGCAGGCTGTTCTGGCTGCCTGGAATAAGGTTAAGGCTGGGAGGCAGGGGTTAGGGAGGTTCGATCCCACAGGGTCTGGAGTCCAGGAGTTGACTGCAGGCACTGACTAACCACTGGAAATCCAATTTTCCTGCTCAGTTTGGAGCCAGGGGCCCAGGGGGTCAGTAACAATGGGGCTTGTCCTCAGGCAGGGGACACACCCAGTGGCTTGAGCACTGGACCAGCTAGAAGTAGAATGGGGTGGGGGGGAGGAGACGGGCTGTCTGAGAAGGGAAAGGAAATATGTGATGGCAGAGTTAAGAGACCATCCTGCAGCAAAACCCCCAGGGGACCGGCGCTGTAAAGGGGCAGGGAGCTGCTGCCAAGACCAGAATAGCTCATGGGGCTTCCTCAGCCCTGGGAAGCGGTTTGTATTTTCCCTGAAACGCTGAAATGACTCAGGCATGAGGAATTGAAATGTCTGGCCGGAAGCTCCCGTGTAAGGGGGTGCCTCCCTGAGTTGTCTCAGGATCTGGCCCCTTCCCCTTTACCCCCACTGCCCCCAGCACTCCTTCTGCCTTCTGTCTCAGGGAATGCTCAACCCCGCCTGGCCCAGCGCACCCCCCTCCAAGCCCCGAACATGTGCAGACATGTCAGATCAGATGAAAATCCAGAGCAAGAGCAGACCAAGGAATAAAAGAGGTCTAAGGAGTATCTGGCAGGTAGAAGACAAGGCCTGCTTCTGGAGGGGGGTGCGGGTCTTTGTTGAGATCCCAAAAAATGAGGAACAGCCACGCTTCCAGGCCTGAGCCTCACCTTGTGGAGCCTTTGCATGGGGACCTTGGAGTCTAGCCAACCAGTGCAGCCAAGCACTTTTTCCAAAGGGCAAGAGAGGCATGGGGAGCAAGGGGTGTCAGGAGCCTGGGGCCATGCAGGACAGCCTGTCTGCTTCCTGGGCTGCTGTGTGGGAAAGCGATCCATGCTTGCATGGTCCTGGAAGCTGTGCATCACATAGCACATGGTCCCGGCAAAGGGAGGGGGCCCACAAGGCTTTAGTGATCTATGGTGACCCCTGCCTGGCCAGGCCGGGTTACAGAGTGGTTGACCGACTACAGCAGGATAAGGGCATTTTCTTCAAGGAGGGGAGCCTGTGAACCTAACGTTTCCAGGAAAGAACTGCTGTTAGACACGTACAAGTACCCCTCTGGAGACTTAGGATTAGTCCTTGGGAAGACATCACTATTATCAGAAAAGGAGCTCAATTCTGAATTTCTCAGTCCTTGTTCCAGAGAGTAGGACTCAGAGGAGTAGGCTTGCCTGACTTCCTCCATCCCTCCCTCCCTCTCTCCTTCACCTCATCTGTCCATCTCTCTCCCTTTGGGCACTTCCTTCCTGTCAGGCTCTGTTCTACCTAGATACTGCTGCATGGGTGTCTGCCTGCCATGTGGGATTGATAAACTCACCCACGTCATGAGACTCCACCTGTGTCCAAGCCACCACTCTGGTGCCTCTGTTTGCTGAGACCCTCAGTGATGGGTCTCTAGACTAAGAGCCCCTTGAGAGCAGAAGCCATGTCCTTTCAGACCGTGTGGCCCAGTGCCCAGAATAGTGCCTGACACAGAGAGAGCACCTGAAGAATGCGGACTGGCCAGGGGAAGGATGGATGAATGATGCCTCATTTTGGGCTGCACTGCAAACTTGAGAATAAAGACCAATTTATCCCAATGTCATTGGATCTGCCTGCCCTTGATCTTCATCCAGGAAGGAAGGTGCTTGTGATATGGTGCCAGGCTGTGGCTCAACAGGACAGGCCGACACCTTTAGAATTCTCCGCTGTCACCTTGCTGAAATCATTGTTTCAGTGTCTGCAGAGTAAGATGTCTCCTCTGACTTGCAGCCACCTGTCAGGTCTGTAATTACACTTTGCGGCTCTAACCAAACCTTTCTGATTGTGTGGATTCCAGTTCCAGAAGGAGAAAGAGTCAGGTGAGGGGTCTACAGAAGAGTATTTAAACACTTCATGAATCTGATTTGGGAAAGTCAATTAGGCTAGCACAACTTGCACTTTTCTGGCCAATGCCAACCAAGCCACTACCCACCAGTACCACTCCCAACCCCGAGCAAACCTTCCCATGTGTGTTGGGACCCTCTTCCCCATTACTCTCTACTTCCTGCCTCCATGGCACATGAAGATGGCACATTTCCTCAGGGCTCTGCCTCCCTGAGCTTCTCTCCCATTAATTAAAACATGATGTCAGTTACTTATTCCTTTGAATGTGTTCAAGTCAATGTTATCACCTCTCCCAGGGCTGGTTTCAGTTTGATTATGAAATGAAAGGCGATTGTGTCTTTCTCTCTACTCTCCTGAAATCTCTCCACCTAGGCTAAGACAGCAAAGGGACCTGAGGTGAAACAGCCATCCCCTCCAGAAATGGCCTCTCTCCTCTGTGTCCCCACATCCAGTCATCAGTAGGACCTGCCCTCATCCACAGTGCTCATGTTCTCCAAGGCATTTCTTCTGTTCAGCTGGATTCAGACACAGCAAATATTTATTTACTGAGTCTCTTTTATATTTAAAACATTTTTAAAAATTTTTTAAAAGACTGTGGTAAAATACACATAAATATAAAACTTACCATATTAATCACCCTTAAGTGTACAATTCAGTAGCATGAAGCACATCCATATTGCTGTGCAACCATTCTCCAGACTCTTCTTATCTTACAAAACGGATACTCTGTACCCATTAAACAACTCCTCCTTCTCCCCTCTTCCCAGCCCTCACCACCAGCCCACTTTCTGTCTTGATTACTTTGCCTACTCCAGATATCTCATCCAAAGTGGAATTATACAGCACTAGTCTTTTTGTGACTGGCTTATTTCACTCAGCATAATGTCTTCAAGGTTCATTCATGTTGTAGCCTGTGTCAGAATTTCCTTCCTTTTTAAAAAGTTTTTATTTATTTATTTTGAGAGAATATGAGCAGGGGAGGGGCAGAGAGAGAGGAAAGAGAATTCTAAGAAGGGTCTTCGCCGTCAGCCCAGAGTCCAATGGAGGGGCTCGATCTCACAAACTGTGAGATCATGTCCTGAGCTAAAATCAATAATCAGACACATAGCCCACTGAGTTCCCCAGGGGTTCCTCTTTCCTTTCTAAGGCTGGATAGTATAGTCCACTGTATGTATAAATCACATTTTGTTTATCCATCTGTCCATCTATGGTTCACCTTTTGGCTATTGTGAATAATGCTGCTGCAAACATGGGTGTATAAATATCTCTTTGAGACCCTGCCTTCAACTCTTTTGGATATATATCCAGAAGTAGCATGGTTAAATAATATGATAGTTCTATTGTAAATTTTTGACAAACTTCCATACTGTTTTCCATTGTAGCTGTGCCATTTTATATTCCCATCAACAGTGTACAAGGATTCCAGTTTCTCCATATCCTCTGTGTTTTTGTTTGTTCTTTGTTTTTGAGGTGGAAGGTAATGAATTCCTTTCATGTTTCAGGCACTGTGCTGAATGCTTGGCACATATAATATTATTTAATCCACAAAATCACACCAACACTCAGTCATCTTTCTATGCAGTTATGCATTTCTTTCTACTGGCACCCAGCTCTCTTTACAGCATGAACATATGCACAGTCATGTAGGCTCTCAGCAAGGCCTTGACTTAGCAGATACTTGGTCATTTTTTATTGCTGAACTAATGAGTTAATAGTGTTTCAGGCATCAATAAGCATTTGGAGATCTCTTTGGCCACAGGAGTCTCAAGGGATCTGACTCTATAGATGCTACTCTAGCCATGCCTGAACCTGTGCCTGGCATTTTACACAGGACAAACAAGGACTTTCCTCAACCAGGTAAAGCAGACTCTCCAGTAACAACCAGTCCTACATGAGCATTACATGTCAGTTATGTCTGGGCTTGTGAACAAAGCAGATTCCCCAAAAGGAGTGCCCTATAGCAGGTGCCTGACAAAAATTTTCTCCAACAACAAAAATAATGGCCAATACTTTTGAATGTTTCCCACATGCCCTGCACATTACACACACTGACTGATATAATCCTCATAACAACCCAATGAGGTAAATATGATTTTCCCCATTTAACAGATGAGAAACTCAACATCTCAGAGGAACACAGTAATTTCTCAAGGTCACATAGCTAAGAGATAGGAGAGCTGGGATTTGACACCGGAGCCCATGGTCTTAACTACTCTGAACTTCTATGTCCCTGGATCTGCTCAGCTTTAGGGGTCTGCCCCAGGTTAGTGGAAGTTGAATAGGCCCAGAACCCATTTTCTTAATGGAGCTCATGACCTCCTGGGTTGGGGCACAGGGCCTCCAGTGACTCCTCTGTCCACAAAGGCCCTGTCCTCTGATAATAGCTCGTGGCTTGTGATTATTCTCACCCTCAGAGCTGGCTCTGGAGAAGCAGTCTTATATACAAAGAACTGTAACACTTTCTGCTGATGAGAAGAGGTTCCCAAGGTATGGAACATTAGGGGACTTTGTCCAAAAAGCCATGTATTCTTAGAGCACTCTTACTCTGGATCAAAGTAAAAAATCTCAGAAGATTTCTGTTCTGAGAAAGCAAACAAGCTCTCTTAATTGTATTTTAAAACTAATCATTTATTCACTCATTTGCTCAGTCAACTGTATCCACATGCCTAAAATAATGCCCAGAACTTAATCTTTGCTCAATTAATAGATTTTTCTTCCCCTTTAGCACCCCTCCCCCAACCCTTCTAGGGAGGAGAGCTGAAGTATACCTGAAACTGTGCTAGGCATGGGAGCACAGGTCTGCCTTCACTTCTTTCCTTAATGGAAACTGCTAGTGGCATAGGGACTGCTAGAGCCCATTCTCTCCCCTCATAAGTCAAACACCTTGACAACACAGCTTCTTAATCAAGAAGGCAAAAGGGGTGGGTAGCTTGAAGGAAAAATACACAAATATGTGGCATGCTTATCCAGGCATTCATCAGTCTAGTTGATGGAGGCTGGTCCCATGTTGTCATAAATTCAGTCTTAAGCAAACATTCATTTCTCTCTCATTCCCAGATTATTGATGCAAAGAAAGGCAGGTAGTCACAGATGATATCCATGAAGGGAGGGGCAGGGATTCAAGCTTGCCCAAATCCTCCACATAAATAAGGCAAAGAGGACCACTCCTTTGGTGCTCATCTGTGTTTAAACATTTAGAGTTCCAGTAAGATGCTGTGAAAAATTATCAATGTGGAAGAATGGGTTGAAGGAAAGTTTCAGGGACATAAGGAGGATGGACCCTTCTCCCTCATATCCATCAAAAGGAAGAGTCCTTGGGGTGTCTGGGTAGCTCAGTCGGTTGGGCATCCAACTTTGGCTCAGGTCATGATATCATAGTTTGTGGGTTTGAGCCCCAGGTCGGGCTCTGTGCTGACAGCTCAGAGCCAGGAGCCTGCTTCAGATTCTGTGTGTGTGTTTCTCTCTGCCCCTTCCCTGCTTGTGCTCTGTCTCTCAAAAAATAAATAAACGTCAAAAAAATTATAAAAAAGGAAGAGTCCTTTACAGGGTAACAGAAAGGTTATCCCATGACAAGTCAAAAGATCTGACACTTTTCACTTTGGATAAGTTACAGCTCTGTGTTTCCTTTTATAAAAGCAAAACGGTGGTTGGATATCATCTGTGACTATCTGCTTTTCTTTGCATCAATAATCTGGGAACGAGAGAGAAATAAGTGCGGTTGGAGAACTAGTCTCACATTTTTCTACGCTGAAAAAAGTTCATATGGTGGAGCCACTGTGTAAAACTGGCAAGAATAAAGCTAAATATACACATATGTGATGACTCAGTAATTCAACTCCTAGGAATTACCCTTAAATGAAGTACATGCATATGTTTATTATTTCAAAAAAACCACCTAAATAACCATCAATAATAGAATGGTTATAAACACTGTGGTTTATTCACATGATGGAATACTATTTACCAATAAATATGAACAAAAAATAACTACAGCAACAGAATGGATGAATCTCAAAATAATTTTGAGTGAAGAAAGCTAGACCCAAAGGTGCATATTGTATGATTCCATTTAAAGTACAAAACGAAGGGCAAAACTGAGCTATGCAGATCCTAAGGTAACCCCTACTGGATCATGTTCCTAGGCATCTGAATATATGAGCGACCCTCCACTATTCCTGAGAATAAGAGAAATTGGGGGCTCCAGCTTCTCTGGCTCCTCAGAGAGAGCAGGTAACATGGTTATATTTCTTAACATTGTCACCAGCCCCAAGGAAACCAAGAAGGGGGAGGAGAGAAAAGGAAGAGGAAGAGGAAGCATAGTAGGCGCTGAGCCCTCCAGAAGGATGGATGGCATCCAAAGCTGGGGCCCTGTGCCCATAGAGCTGGAGCAGGCAGGAGGCTGGTAATTTTCCCCGTAGCCTCCCTGGCCACAAGAAAGACACATGGCATGTGATGGAATTGCTTTGATGGTAATTATTTCCTGCTCAGACAGGGAGGCGATAGATCATCTCAGGGGAGGCTCCTTAATTGAAAAAGTGTCAATAGATAAAGAGCAATAAAAGCTTTTTCAGCTGAAAGCTGGTTTCCTTAGCCCCATCTGCTTCATTCCCAACCAACCTGCTAATGTTGCTTCACTAGGAAGGGCCCTCCTGGGTCCTCTTAGCTCTTACCTGATAGACTTTGTCTTACCTGACAGACTATGTCAGGGGGCAAGAGGCTTCCACTTCCTCGAAGTGAGGAAAATCCACTCCCCAAATCTCCTGATCAATGTTCTGAGTGAACCAATGAAATCAACTGTTGTCCCAAACTGTCATTTAGTTTATCCTCACTGATTACAGGAATGATCTTATTTTTTTCTTGGGAATTTTCTAGGCCCTTAAATCTTAAGTTACACCTCTTCCCAAATACCTCTGAGCTCATTTCCTGTTGATTAGCATCCTATTAGAGGTGCCAGGAGAAATTCAACTCAAAGCCCCCCACTTCACTTGGTGAGCAGTTTTGAAGAAACTTTTTGGGGGAAGGAAGTGAAGTCTGAATTATCACCTACAGGAGGTTAGGGGATGACCAGTATCTTCACAGATTAACTCGCCCCATAGAATGTACTAGACACCCACCACAGGCCAAGGACCACACTCCCCTTTTAGCCTGGCTTGACTGCTACAGTGACTTAACATCTCTTAAGCAGAGGCTCCACCAATCCTTTGGAATATAGTGGAGAATCAGGAGCTGGAAGATGGGGCTAAGTGGATCCAGAGTAGTTTTGCCATACCCACAGAGCTTTGATTAATTTTTTGCTGTAAACTGGAAAGGTAGTCTCTGTGTTCTGTGGCCCAATCCTGTACAACATTTCTATCAAACTGTTTTACATAGAACCGTAACTCAGATGAAGATGTAGAGACACTCAAAGCTAGGAAAGAGAGTGGGTGAGGAAGTCAGGATTCTATTCTATATCTCAGTATCAGATGGACTGATTCAAAATAATGGATTATAATAAGGTTTATGGTAACTTTCTGGGTTCAGGTTAAACAAATATACCTAACTCCAAGAATGGGGAGCCCTTGCTCAACAGCTATTCCTGTGAAAAAATCTGGAGGATTTAGGTGACCATATGCTTTTCTTGAAGCAAGAATATGATACGATGGTTAAAATATAACATTGGGCTATATTGTTGGGCATATGGAGGTCAAAGAAAAATAGAAAATAAAATTTCTACACTCCTCTCTGAGCAGAACACCAACAGTACTGTGTTTAGTTCTAGGCATCACTGAGAAACAACTGTGAGCCTAAAGGAAAAGGCATAGTCTAGTAAGGGGTCAGGGAGCCAACATAGGAGTATTTGAAGGAACTGAGGATGATCTCAGGTACCATCAGAAAGTTCAAATTCATTTTCAAATTCTTCAAGTACTATTAAATATGTAATTGGCATGTTATTCTTGTAATATAAGTGGGTAGAATGAGGACCAATGAATATGGTAGGGGGATTTCTTTTCTTAATATAAGAAGGAATTTCCAACAATCACAGAGTTTGGACCACACAATAGCTGGGGTGTCCCTACATGAAGACACCCGTTTCCACCACACTGAACAATTTTTAAGTCCTTTTTGTCCTTTAGGATTGGGGCTAACCTAGATGACCTCAAGTCTCTTTTAATGGCTAGAATCAATAATGAACACAGGTAACCACTTACTCGGCTTTTCTTAATGCTCCTTACCATGAGATGTCACTCAAGACATGGAGAGGATGTGAGGGATTGGTGAGTCCCGGGGCATGGCTTCCTAGTATTTTCCATACATGCCCCCGAAACACCCTGGCATTGTGTGGAACTATTCCCAGAGAGCAACAACTCCACCCTCTTGTATTGCATGGTGGAGACTGAAGAACTTTCTAGATGTTAATAGTTTGCATAGTCCCAAAGAGCCTTGATAGCTCGATCATCCTACTTTTCTATGGGGTGGGGGAGTAGTGTACACATAAAGATAACATTTACCATGGTAACCATTTTTAAGAATATGGTTTAGTAGCATTAAGTACATTTACATTGTTATGCAACTAGAACATTCAGCCTACTTTTCAATGCCATCATGAAGTGAAAAACCTATTCCCCAAAGCTGTCTCTAGTTGTGGCAGCCATGTGCTACATGCCATGGCTTTCTCTGCAGGCCCACCATGGCTATGACCGTCCCTCTCAATGTGCATACTTGCATTTCTTTTTTTTTTAAAATATTTTATTTATTTTTGAGAGAGAGATAGAGACAGCATGAGCAGGGGAGGATCAGAGAGAGAGGGAGGCATAGAATCTGAAACAGGCTCCAGGCTCTGAGCTAGCTGTCAGTACAGAGCCCGATGCAGGGCTCGAACCCACGAACCACGAGATCATGACCTGAGTCGAAGTCGGATGCTCAACCGACTGAGCCACCCAGGCGCCCCCATACTTGCATTTCTAATTAAATATGCTTCTGATGCCTGACATAGCAAGGGGTTCATGCCTTTCACTGGTTCCAGGTGAACATGTGATGCCCACCTGTGCTTCCCATGTATAAGCTGCCTTCTGTTTGCTCAGGAGAGACGATGGCTTAAGAAGCCTCTTCTTATGTTGGAACTGATGACACCTCCCCCACCCCACCCCAAGGAAAGGGGCCAGCTTGGGTCCAATTTCACTTTTTTTCTGAAGGAAAAGGGGGAAAGTGGTAATCAAGGGTTCATGCACACTCCAGCTGATCTGCCTGGCGTGGTGTTAATGTTAACAGTTAACTGAAGTCGTGTAGGCCTTGGAGAATACAGGGTAGCTTTAATTAATTCCAGTACACGCCTCGCAATGTTTACATTCTAAATTACCTTCAAGTCAGAAGTATGTGGCCCAGAACCACAGTTTGGGGGCAATAAAATTCCACTGACCGCTGCTTCCAGCATCTGGAAGTCATTTGCTAAAAGAGACAGAGTTTGCTATTTGGGAAAGTTAGATGTGCTTCAAGGGAGAGATGAGGTGACAGTGGCTTTCTCCCAAGCTGCTGACATAAGGAAACAACCTGGCTAGCTTCAGAGAAAGAGTGATGCCCTGTGGATTCTGAGCAGAGAGAGGAAAGCCCCACCATTTGCTGCCATCAGCATGAAAGGAAGCCCAGGATGAGAGCCTGGGGAAGGGATGTTACACCCATGACCAGGATTAGATTTCTAGAAAGTATTTCGCGTTGTTACAGACACCAGCTCTTGGTTTGCTAAAATTGGGGTTGTCTTCCTTTTCCCATTCCTTATCTGCCTCCCACCCAAGTATATTTTCCAGGATTCACAGAAAACTCCATCTGCATTAAGAAGAGTGTTTGGAGGCAACAGTTGGTTTTTCTGATGTGCTTGAGAACATTACGAGTTGGTTACAAGATATCTCCAAAACACACTGGGTCCTTGGCACCTCTTATGCACTGAGAACTGGAACCCAGTGAATGAAAGAATCCTGTGAGTACAAGGCCCTTGCAAATTTCATCTAGTCCATCCCCCTGCCTTTAGGCAGAGCTAAATATAACCCACTCCACACTTCCAGGCATCTACCATATTATTTCCCTCTTCAGATCTGAGAAAGGAAGGCTGGGTTATGAAAAATACTTTGCATTTGCTCCTTTGGAAGTCAAATTTCCAAATGAGTTAACAATGCTAAAGGGTTCATAGTATCTCTCTAAACAAATCAAAACTTCATGTAAATCCTATTATTTGTCAATGTTGTTTTGTCTCCCACTGGTTCAAAAGCCAAGTTATATTTGTTGGTGATATACTTCGAGAATTCTGCATTCTCAAATCCTAACTGAGAGGCAGGGGACAGGCTGTTGCCCCATCTTTCCGGTTAAGGAAATTTAAGGGAGTAGAGGTGGGCCATGGAATCAAACAGACCTGGACTGAAGTCTTGGCTTGGGTTAAGTGACTTTTCTGAGCCTCCATTTCTTCTGTGTAAAGTGGAGATAATAACTACAACTTCTCTGATGGGAGTGTTAAGGGTTAAATGAGCTAAGTGTTGTAAAAGGTTTTGAATAGTAAGTGCTCCCATCACAGTAGCTTGAGTAGTGAGGGGAATCACTCTGGGGACTATGCAGGGAGATTTTAATCACCGGTCCCCAGGCCACCATGTCTCTGACTGCAGGTAGTACTAGGTACACCCAGACTGCTCCCTTGTGAAAACTGGAGATCCCAGCTGTCTCCCAGGCTCTGTGCTAGGTATTTGGCATTCCACAGCCAGTTTTGCTCCACTTCCTTGTTCCTTCCTTCCTGGATTGTAAGTAGCCAGAAAGCAGGGACCACATCTGTGTAGATCACTGGGTGAATATAGTGCTTGCATAGCCTCCTAGAAAGTGGTGCTTAATAAATACTTTCTATTTTTTATTATTTTTATTTATTAAAAACATTAATTTATTTATTTTGAGAAGGGGAAAGGGGCAGAGAGAAAGGGAGAGAGAATCCCAATCAGGCTTCGTGCTGTTAGTGCACAGCCTGACATGGGGCTTGAACACACACGAACCATGAGATCATGACCTGAGCCAAAATCAAGAGTTGTATGCTTATCGGACTGAGCCACCCAGGCACCCCTTAATAAATACTTTTTAAAATGATCATCAAGATAACATTGCTGTGTTACAGGTTACCCACGTTGCTTCTTTTTCTAAGCCACTTGGGACAATCATGGACTGGAGTTTCTAGCCTCATATCCTAGCATGTGGGTGTTTGAATGATTCCTATAATTAAGCAGTTTTGGGTCTTCACTATTTGCGTCAGCATTTCACCAAGTGTAGTCCAAGGATTAACTGCATCAAAACCACATGGGCTGGAGGTGGTAAGGGAGTGTGTTAGTTAAAAATGCAGATTCCTGGCTGGCACCCCAGACCTCCTGAATGATAATCTTTGGGAACAGAGGTAGGGATCATCCCCTTTAAATAAGTCTTCCTGGTGTAGCCTCTGTGGCTTTAGGAGCTTCTGTTTCTACCCTTGCTTTTTTTTTTCTTTTTTTTTAAATATATTTTTAATGTTTATCTATTTTGGAGAGAGAGAGACAGAGTATAAGCAGGGTAGGGACAGAGAGACCAGGAGGAGAAACAGAATCTGAAGCAGGCTCCAGGCTCCGAGCTGTCAGCACAGAGCCTGATGTGGGGCTCAACCTCATGCACCATGAGATCATGACCTGAGCCAAAGTCTGATCCTCAACCAACTGAGCCACCCAGATGCCCCTACCCTTGCTTTTTAGAGTCTACAACAATGGGCAGTTGTATTGGGCATCCGTAATTGAGAGTGTGGCCAGTTGGTTACATAAGTGGGCTTAAGCCAGAAGAATTTGAACTTTGTGCCCTGTCAAGAGACCATGCAGATTCAAAAGCACCAGAGAGCAGGCAAAGCTTCTCAGTGCTCCAGGATCAGCAGCAAAGAAAAGAATGCTCCATTCCCAGACTCAAAAGATGAAGTGTCTTTCCCAGATGATGTCCCTGGGTTCACCCTGCATGGTTCTGGTCCTTCACGATGGATAGGTCTGTAATTTTTAGAAAGTGCCCTGGGTGGTTGTGCTGCACAGTAAAATTTAGGAACCAGAGTCAAAGTTTTAGGGCATCCACCTCCACCCCAGTGCACCTTGCCAAGAGGCACAGCCATGCAATGGGAAGACCCACAAACTGTGGGCAGTAGGGAGCTGGATTCTAGTCAGGGCTCTGTTGCCTCCAAGGAGCTGTGTGGTCCTGCACAGGTTCCTAGGCATCTTGGAGTCTTACTTGGTCTCAACTTAAGAAATCTCCTTTGTTCAGATTTTATTTTGGCAATGACATCATTTTTGCCAAAGAAGCTTACCCCGCACCTGGATACAGAAAACAGATGAAAGTGCAGTGGTCAGCACCACCTGCAGCAGCCCCAGGAATACATCAGCAGGAGCCCAGAACTCAGCTCTGAATCCTCTGGGGTGACTGAATGTCCAAGTCAGACTTACCCCAGGAAGAGATGGGGGGGAGTTGTCAGCTTGCTCAAAAAAGGATGCAGAGAGCTGGCTGGCAGGAGGCTGTCTCATGTTTCAGTTGGGTACCCCACAGGTGACAAGAATGGGCTCTGGGTAGCAGTGGTGGTTTGGTGAGGGAGGTTCCGCTCCCCCCAAATCTAGTCACTGGGGACGCAGAAGCCCTGATGGTCTAATTCCCCTGACAGCAAATGGCCACTATCTCATTTCCTATCACTGCCACTGCAGGAGCTGTTCCCTCCCCCACCCCACCCCCCAGGCTTTAGAAACACTCTCTAATTTGTATGTGAAATGGATGTGCAGTAGCTCTCCTTCCAAAGGACATTTGCATATTAAAGCCCCAATGATAGGTCCTGTGGCAAATCAGCTTGTTTAGCATGTTTCCAAACCAGCAAGTGTCAAACGTTTTTGACTGACAGACTCTTTTTACAAGTAAAGTTTATCCCAGTATTGTTTGGAAGACAGATTTTGATACACAACGGTATAGCTTCAGAAGTGTTTGAATGTGTGTTTTAGGAAAAGGCTGACATTCTGAGGATCTGGAGGTGAGGAGAGGCAGAAGAAGAATTATATTTAGGGATTTTACACTTACTTTTATGTTCTAGGGGGCAAAAGGCTATAGAACTTAACTTTATGATTACTCAAGTTCTAGGACTCATACTAGCTATTTGTAAGAGGACTTCAGGGTCCCGCAAGTTTCTGCTCTCTGGCAGAATTTCAGGATAAGACAGTGGACCTGAACTGGAGGCCGCACCAGGTATCACTCTGCCCTTGAAGGCTCCCTGCTGGCCCAGTTCAGCTCTGGAATGTGTCTGACCACAGAGCACACAGGCTGAAGGTGTGTTGTATCTGCTCATTCTATGCTTCTCACCATGGACCAAAGCCTGGGAAACATCAATCTGTATAGCCAAAGCATAGTTTCTGAAGTCCCTTTCACATCCTAGCAGCCTGTCACCCAATAGGACCAGTGGACCAGTGGGTCTTCCTTCATGGGGAAGACAGGTAAGTTTAAGAACATGGCACCTGGGGCAAACTACCTGGTTTCAAATCTGGGCTCCACTGCCAGGATTTGACTCCTTTAAGGAACTTGTGGCAAGTTCCTTAACCTCTTCATGCCTCAGCTTCTTCAACTATTAAAATGGGAATGTCAATATAAGGATTAAATGAGAGCCTAAGTACTAGTTAACACAGTTTCTGGTACATGGTAAGCATCAGAAAGGTGTCTGCTATATTAATATTACACCACAATTCTGCCTCACTGACAGACTGTTTTTTGGGTGGTGGGAAGGAGAAAACCCAGCCTGAGTTGTTCTGAACCTCCACAATTATGCACGGCTGAAAGAAAGGCAGGATAATGGGGAGAGCATCCAAGATAAGACAGATACATTGTCATACAGGGGAGGAGTAACAGACTGGGAACCGGGAGAGCTGGCCTCCATGTGAGGCTCCAGCATGAACTCTGCCATGTGACTGGGGACAAGTCTCTCAACTTCTCTGAGCCTTGACTTCCTCCAGAGTAAAATGATGGGGTTGAACTAGGAGATGTCAGCGTCTCTCTTTCAGATTTTAAACTCCATGCTTCTAGGCCCAGGTGCTGGATATGGTAAGGGCTGGGGTGGCACAAAGAGCCAGATTGAGTCCAGAAGTAATCCTGCATGTGTGCATCTGTGTGCTGGACAGGAGCTCAGGGAAGACAGATGTTCAGACACCACCCTCAGCCCCTGCCAAGGAGTCTCTGCCCAGCGGTCCTGGGAGTGGCTCAGGACGGTGCTAACACTGAGGCAGATATTCGAAAAACATGCTCATGCAGCTGCCATCCAGCTACTTAGCACTGTGTTCAACTAGGTAAGAATTTAATGTCACATTCAAGATTAAAACTCTGTAAAAATGGAAAGCCCCTGGGTGTGGCTACTTTTCTCATCCACATATGTGGTTCACCCTGCCTGGTGACTTTTTTCCCCACCACAGCCCTGCTGTGTCCCCACATGTTGAACCTCACTTAGCTTGGTGTTTGGGTGCAAAGAGCATCTTTTGAATTTAAAAGCAACTGGCCGTTCCGGCTCAGATGCATGTGCTGTGTGGTGTGGGGAGGGCTCATTCACCGGGAGGGCTGGACGTGCTTAGTGGCCTGTAAGAAATCTGCTTTCCATCCCTTTACAGATGAGAAGGACACAGGGTCTGCCTCCTCTGGATGCTTAGTTACTTGAGCTGACACTTCCTCTCCCAGCTTTATGGAGTCGGCCTGGCCCTGCTCATAGGGTAGAACAGCCACAACATGGGGCGACAAAACAGGTCACAGTGGAGGTGATTTCAGTGTCCCTGGCCCTAGAGGGTCTTTCTCTAGTGCTGGGTAAGTGTATCAGGAATGTTTCGTATGGCTGCCACTGCCTGCTTGGGGAGGCCTGACTCAGAAGGAGGAGAGACTGGCAGTCCCAAAGAGTCTCCTAGGCTGGACCACACTCCACATTTCTCCCAGGGCTCTCAACCCTTCACCCAGTCTCACACACACACATACAAGCACGTGGAGGCACACACACGTGTGGGTCTGCACAGCCTCTGGCTGACAGACTTGTAACTCACCAGAATCCACTGTCTGATGTTTCACTTTCCGCCAGAGTTCAAAGTCCTTGACAGACATCTCATCTGTCCTTGTCTGAACTCTCAGAGCTCTGACAGGAGAAGTGACAAATGCGACCTACTCCCCATCCCGCCTTCGGCAGGTGAGGGAGATGGAGCCATCTGCCCAGGCTCTTCTTGAGAAGGAGCAACAGCTCCCCGGGAAAGCAGTAGGGCCACCGCAAGGCTTCCCTCCAGACCACCTACACAGTGAGCATTCGCCACATGCAGAAGAATCGGGATGAAAGCCCACTGAGGCTGTCTCTACCGCAAAGCAGCTCATTTCCCCAAACACGCCAGTTTTCACCAGCCCCCCCCTCCCCCCCTGGGTGCCTGGATGGGACTTAGGTGCTCATGCTCTGCACAACCTTCATACTAGTCTTGCCATGTAGACAAATGTAGTGGATTCTGTTAGGACTGAATATGTCCCCCTATTCACAAGTGGAAGTCCAAGTCCCTGGTACCTCAGACGGCAACTATAGTTTAAGACAGGGCTTTTACAGAGCTAAGTAAGTTAAAATGAGGCCATTAGGGAGACACACATGTATGGAAGGAAGGTGGTGTGAAGACACGGGGAGAAGGTGGCCCTCTACAGGGCAAGGAGAGAGGCCTCAGAGGAAACCAACCTTGCTGACAACTTGATATCAGACTTGTGGTCTCCAGACTGAGAGAATATATTTCTGTTGTTCACATTGCCCAGTCTGCAGGGCCCTTTTTAAGGCAGCCCAAGCACCTCAGACAGATTCTGTCACTCATTTTCCAATCTGTAAGACACGTGCGTGGCTAGAAGCCATGCTCATGAGCCAGTACATTGGCTCCAACGTCCAACCATGTCCCCGCCGGTTAATGCCCAAAGCTCCCACAGCCTGCAAAGGCAGAGATGCAGGAGAAGGCAAGTGAAAAGAAGATAAAGGGCCCAGAGCAATGGTCCCCACACAGTGCACCCCACATCACTGGGCCATCCTCTCTCCGGGGCATGGAGTGCTCACTCAGCATCTTGCTCTCTGGCCTCCCCTGCTTGCACTGTGACATGCTCTGCATTTATGAAGCCTCTCAGGCAGGCTCTAACCCCTCACCAATGCAAAGGCAATGAGATCCAGCCAGAACACTTAGTCTTAAGGCAACCAACATGGAGATGGAGCCAACATGCTCCCCAGTCCTAAATTAGAACGTGAAGGGCAGAGAAACAAAACAGACCAAAATACCATTCTTCTCATGAGGGAATATTTACTGAATAGTTTATATATACTGAATGAATCTTATGTAAGAGTCAACATGTTCAAAGCACTAAAAATAGGTCTGGATACATTTTGGTGAATAAGCTATTAATGTATTTAACCCTTCTAAAGAAAAAGTATATATGGAGGAGAAGGTAAGTGGCTACTTATTATCTAACCTCAAGCTCTCCCCAAACCCTGGCTCACTGTGGACCATCACAGGGGAGAGGACACAGACACAGGTGGACAGCCCCCACCAGCAGAGAAGAAAAGTCTACAGGCTTCCAGGAGGCCAGGGATACAAGGGAAGGCACTTCCAGGAATTGGTAGCGTCCTACAGCTTACCTGTGTAAGGGCATGGAGAGTACACAGAAGGCAAGGGCCTCGAAGTTACCCTCCTGCCTCCTCTGAAAGGTGAGCTTCACATTGGCTTCCCAGCACTTGGGCCAGCCTGGCACTCACAGCATGGGAGGCAGGGGAAGGGGTCACCATGCATTGCCTTACGCTCCTACCAAGGCAGGCCAGACACTCTCCATTCTATTATCCCAGTCCTGGGAAAATCCCCCAGCCAAGGGTCAAGGATGGTGAATGGGTTAAATAGCTACAGATGAGGCCTCAGGGCAGGAATTCACTGTGCACGTCTCACCGAATAGCTGAGGCGGCCAGATTTCAGTCCATAAACACTTGTCGGTCACGAATATCATCCAGCCTCAAAAGCAGTATCCTTTTCAGAAACCCAAACACTTCTTCTTGTAAGTGAACCAAAGTTTACAAATTTTTTCCTAATAAATCAGTTGGACTGTACTTCTTTTGTAAGATTACTGACCCAGAAACAAATCTAAAATGTCTTCAAAATAGCCTCTCAACCACACTGATGGTTCATTCAGTTGCAAAGCCTGACTACAGTCTCATTTTTGTTTCCAGCTGGTTAACAATTAAGGAACATTAAACCAGGAGTAGGATAGGGGGCTCCCAACCACTGTCACTGCCAGGCTGGGGAATCTTGGGAAAATATCTTCAGTGTCCTGATCCTCTGTGCATCTCACTTGGAAAATGAAAGGGCAGATGGATATCTGTCAGGCTCCTTCAGGCTCTACATTGTAGGACCCCATTATTCCAGGGCTTCCACAGAAGATTAGCTGAGGACACTAGTTTCTCAGAATGTTCATATGTGCTGTGTAGGAGGAAGTGTCCTGTGGTCAAGAAAGTTTGGAGGTGACACAGGGTTCTTTACTGCAAGACTTCTTTGAACCTTGAAAAATGTTAATGAGCAATCTGTGATTCACCAGGAGGGGAATTAAAACTGCAGCATTTCTAACACAGGGCATAAAATCTGACTATTTAAAAATTTTTTTGACAAGACTGGAAAACTTTTAACATCTACAGAGGAAAATAGGATATGGAGCTAGTCTTCTGGGACAGAGGTTTCTACTGATGTCTCCCAAAAGGTGGCACAGAGGAAGGAGGGTACTTCTCACCCACCCCGAGTCAGGTGAGCCCTAGAGTGGAGTGTCTTCCCAGTGTCGGGACGTGGAGGCCGTCCCCACAGTTTCCTGGGAAAATCTTCTGAGGACCTGCTCACAACCAAAAGTGGACTGCATGCTCACAGACCACTGTGGCATGTCCCAAGGCTACAGAGTTTAACGACCCTGATGAGAAATAGCCATGGGCTCAGGGATCCCAGGCAGGCCAGCTGCTCATCACCCCAAGCCTTTTGTCCCAGGCTGCTTTCCGAAAGCCTTGCCTTACACATATCTTGTCTTGGGAATCCCAGGGCAGGTTCCTGACTCAGGGCCCTTTCCCTACTCTCTCAAGAGGCCCCTCACCATCTTCAGGGCTCATCGAGTACCCCCTTGAATCCTCTAGCTCTGGAGAGTCTGAATGGCACAATTTAGCACTTAATTACACATCCACTCATCTGGCTCCTATTCTTCAAACTGTGCTAACTATGCTTCCCAGACCAGATCACAAATGTCCCGAAGGAAGGGAATACTGTCCTTCCTTATGTGATGCTACCAAACATCAAGCTGAGCAAACACTAGGCACTCAATAAATGAATTTAATTAATTCATTTTGGATGGTAATCAGGAAGGACCTCAGTTATCCCAAAGATGGAGTTCATTCTTTACAAATATGTCTTGTGTGTGACGTGTGATGTGCAGAACATTACTCCAACCCTCCTCACGGTTCTCAGTTCAGATGCAATTCAAAACTAGTCTACTCCCGCTAGCCCCTTAGGGCTGCTGCAAACTTCAGAGCCCGAAGTTTTTACTTCACATTCTTTAAATCTCCTAAATTTTTCTCTTTGTCTGCAGCTTCGACTTGAGTTACAAAATGGATGATGATAATGGTTAACACTTCCTGAATATCTGTGATGTGCCACACACCATCCAGGTATTAATTCACTTAATTCCCAACAGTATGTGAAGCAGGTGTCATTGTGGTGATGACAAATGAGGCTTGGGAGGTTGGGTATCTTATCTGGGTCCCACAGCTCACAGTGGTTTACCTGGTGGACCCCACAGTCATCCCATGGCCAATAGGAGACATGTAAAACCTCTTTTCCAGGAAAATGAGGATTGAGTTTTGGCTTCCCAGTGGTTTCTGAATCTGACTAATTATCAAATCAAATAATAACAATAAAAATAATCATTCCTCATTCCTACCCACAGAGATTCTGTTTTAGCAAATCTGAGTGGGGCCCAGGAATCTATACTTTCTCAAAAATCATTGGGAGATTCTGATGGTCATTCAGGATTGAGAAGCACTGATCCAACCTGTGCCCTTCTGTCCATGGCACCTGAATTAAATCACAACAGGCATCAGACAAGAGATCTTTGATGAATATTTACTGAACACTCACTGGGTAGGAAAATGGGAAACAGCTGGCTGGCATGCCAACCCTCCGTGCTTCCTTCCCTGCCGTATCCACTGGAAAATGTATATAGCTTAGTCCACTGGGCCTCAATAGTGATGTCCAGGGAAGATGAGGAGAGCCAAGAAGAGGTGGGGTCCAGGGCACCCCACATCCATATTTTTTAAAGCTTCCCTGGTGGTTCTAATGCATAGCTTACACAGTTGTCTTTTTTAGGATGAAGGACTCGCCATTCAGCCTTGACCTTTGGAAGCTCCTTTCTCATGTAAACAACGTGAGCAGGGATGCTCCTGGGAGGGACTTGGGAGAGCTCCTCCATGGACATACTAGGCCATGAGGGAAGTGACTTGCTTATACCTGGTGGCAACATCAGAACCAGAACCCAGCCAGGTGGCCCCAGATGGTGCCGTGGCACAACAGCAGTTAGCCTGTCGGCCTTCCAGACTCTCCTCTTTGCTTTCCAAATGCAGGGGCCAATATCGGTCACCGAAGCCTTGATGCCAATTTACGACACGGTCACCGGGGGGATGCTTCCCTTTACTTCTGCATTCCAACAACCTACGAGCAGCAGGAAGTATTGACCCTGTCCCTCAGATGGGGGAAACTGAGGCTTTGAGAGGACAAGTGCCCGACTAAGGTCACAACAGCACATATGGGTGTTTGAACCAAACCGTCTGACTCCAAAGCCCTTGGCTATAACCACTGGGTATACTGTCTCCTTCAGAATGGGCAAGCCAGGAAAGAAGTAAAATTTGGAAATGCTAAGGGACCCTAAAACAGAAAAGATGACCTTCTTCAGTTCCCTTTCCCTTTTTTCCCCTCCTCTTCCTCCCCTTCCTCCTCCTTCCTCCCCTATCACTTCTCCCTCTTCCCCTCCTTTTCCTTTGTCTTCCTCCTCCTTCCCCCTCTCTTGCCTCTCCTCCCCCTCCTCCTCTTATCTTCCCCCCCTCCCCTTTCTACTCCTTTAAATGTGTATGTAGGTTTTGGTTTTACATTGGGCTTTTGCCAAATGCTAGAGTGCTATAACACATCTATATATATCCAACTGTTAAAAATAGATTCAGGTAGGCGCGCCTGGGTGGCTTAGTCGGTTAAGCATCCGACTTTCGCTTAGGTCATGATCTCATGGTTTGTGGGTTCGAGCCCCGCGTCGGGGTCTGTGCTGCCAGCTCGGAGCCTGGAGCCTGTTTCAGAGTCTGCGTCTCCCTCTCTCTCTGACCCTCCCCTGCTCACGCGGTCTCTCTCTCTCTCTCTCTCCTAGAAATAAATAAAAATATTTAAAAAAATAGATTCAGGTATATATATGTTATGTGTACCTGTGTACTCATGGGGTATGGAGAAATATTCTAATGTAAGATATATGAATATCCCTATGCATATACACATTCACATATATAAAATACATTAATACACATACATAATATATGGACAGTCACGCATACATCTATAAAGTATATATTCAGACCAAGCAGAAAGAGAGGACCAAGATTCTCACAGAGATGAAACCTGAATGATTTCAATGTCAAAATATCACTCACAAAATTCACAAGCACGCTGTGAGGCTTAGCAATGGTGGAAATGGGTGTCAGAACTCCATAGAGAGGATTCCTTAGCCATCTCTCTCCCCTTTGCTTTTCCTCTTGGGAGGTGGAGGCAACAGCCCTTTTCTTACAACCCACTGTCTTTTGAGGAATTAAGAATAACAATCTTAGTAACAGCACAAGTGAATCAGGTCCATGGACTTGTCCACTAATGACAACTTTCTGCCAATGGTTTTCTGTTTGCCAATATCCTCCTGGTGCAAGCAGAATCTCTCTTCCCCAAAGCCCCGCCACCACTGTGGATGAAACAGCCTTTAAATGCCTCTGGTAAATACTACTATCAATAGGCAGCTCCCATGTTTTCAGTGCTCCTGTCTCTAGAGAGTAAATGACAACTAAAATTTGGAGGGGAGGCCGAAAGGAGAACACTCAGGAAGCTTGCAAACATAATCAGAGTTAGTTTTATTACTCAGTTGTTTGCTTCTCTGTCCCTCACTCGACACTTTTCGTTTTATCATGGATATTCCCCCACCGACTGGCAAAGGGCTGCACCCCCAAGGCAATACCCAGGCAAAATGATGATGAAGACACAGTTGGCTTTCGAAGCCCTTCTCCATTTCTACAGTCAGTTCCATGGATTTATTTGATCTGTGATGAGCTAAGTGATTCTGATAAGGGTGTTAGCAAGTTAAAGTTTTCTCTTTCCCTGGAGGATTATGGAATAACGGAAGCAAAGCAAAGCTCTAATGGTGGAATTTCAGGCAGTGGGACATTTACAAGGAAGAAAAATTTCTACCCCATGCAGATAGATGTTTCTCTATTGTTGGACCACACACCAATTGGGGCATTTTATACCACTCTGTGCTCCTTATCACCCTGGCCTCCCTTCCCCTTTTCCTCACTCCTTGGCTCCATGGTAGAGAATGTAGATAGTTGGCAGTTTGATGTGGGAAAGCTCAGAACAGGAAGTTGGGGCCAGGTTGCCTGGCAACAGTTCAGGTCACTGTGGGCAGTAGGTGGTCTGGGATGAGGATGTTCTGAAAGCAGATACTTCTTTGGGTTGATGTTGGAAGGGAAAGAAAACTGAACCTGCACTCCTTTTGATCCCAGTCACTTTCCTCCAGCCTGTCCCAGTGCAATGTGGAGATGGCCTTGGACTGAAGGTCCACAGGAGAAAGAACCCAAACCAGTGTCAGGGTTAAGTTTACCCTAAATATAAACTGCCTTTGTCGCCTATGACCTGTCTTTTGGCCTGTGAGGCATAGAAATGTTTCTGCCATTGTTTGGAGTCAAGGGTTTTAAGTTCCTCTGTCTCTACGGTGATGATTCCCTGCACTTCTGCATTTTGCTGTGAAGAGATTGCTCCTCATACCCATTAGGACAGAGTGGCTATCACGTCCCCACTCCATTAGCATGGATAAACACTTGTGCTCACTCATCATCTGTCAACATCTCTCTTTTCCCCACTCCCTTTCCATTTTCCCATCTTTACTCTAAGGCACAGGGCATAAGTCATCCATTTTTATGACACCTGCTGAGCAACCTCATTTTTCTGACCACTCTGGCATGTGACACCCCTTCCGTTCTCCTTGATTCTAACCAAGGCTGTTCCTATATTAGAGAGGAGGGTGAGACCCAATCACAGGGACAAAGAAGCAACATGTTCACAGAAACAAAATGATGAAAAAAAGCCATGCAATCTGCAATATGAGATACTAACAGAGGATGCACGTTGAGAGGTTAGGAGTCTGAGCTGAGAATCAGATAGCTGTTCTACTTCCACATCTGCCACTTACAAGCCATGTGACCTTGAGCTTCTCAGAGTCTCAGTTTCTCAGGCTCATCTGTAAAATGGAGGTATTGTCAAGCAACAGGGTGGTTACAATACTTACATTGTATGCTTGTGATGGGCCTAGCACTGTGCCTTACTTACTGTGATGAATATAAATAGTAGGTTATTATTTTTAAACCCTTACCATTTTTAATACCATTTGGCATCTCTTTGGCCCCCGCAGCTGAACCAGAATCATTTTTATCAACACACATTCTTTGAATAGTGTTATTTTAAGGGAAGTTTGCTAGGTTCTGGGAATCCAGGAGATAGAAGACAATTCCCTGTCCTGGAAAGAGAAATTGGACCAATGGGCACACTTGCCTTATACCAAATGTGTGATGTATATAGGAAGGGCTACAAGGTAGCAGGGGGTTGGCTTGAATAAAACCTTGAAGGACAGAACAGAAGAGGCATTTTAGATGGGGGTGACAGAGGTGGGAGGGACATGACATGAATAAGAAATAAGGAATTTATCAGCTTGGCCATGCTAGCTGATTCCTAAAAAATAATGGAGAATAGGTTTGGGGGCATTGCTAAGAGCCACCTATCAGATTAAGGATGTTTACTATCTAGGCTTCTGTGAGCCAAAAGATCTGTTTTAAAGGGGGACTAAAGAGCAAAAGAGGGTTTAGGAAGAAGACTCTTCTTCCTAAATCTAGTAGAAGGCTATGTGCAGTGACTCAGCTGGAAGACTACTGTAAGAGTCCAGGCCCCAGAAGACAGGCTGGAAGAGTAAGTAGGAAGAAGGGTGAGATGAGAGACAAATGCCAAAGAAACCCTTTCCCTAAGAAGAGTATGTCCCAGAACTGTGAGCCCATGTAGATCTCACAACTAGGGCAGACATGATATACCACATACCAATCATACACATGAACAGATTTCTTGGCCCACCTATGGCTGGGTTTTCTGCTTGACTGATGGTGAAAATCACCTTGACTACTTGTCTTGGTCAGTGTGATCAACAATGCATCCACAGTCCCAGCAGCTGCCAGAGATGCTCTGTATGACAGTGATCTATTGTATATTAAATTAATACACTGCTATTGTATATTAACTAATATATGTTGCTTTAACCAGCAGATCTTGGACTTGTCTGGCTTGCATGGCCTGAGTTCCACTCTCATTGACTGTCTGCTTCCTTTGTTGGGCTTCTTGGCATTCTTCAAGCTCTGTGATGTGCCTTCAGAGATAGTCTTCCCTGCCCACAGAGCCACATCCTCTTGGACCTGCTTTTTGCCTGTATTCTTGTCTTCACCACTGAAGACCAAGTATTCTTGACTTCTCTGATCTACCATGACAGCTTCCCTAGCAGACTCCCTGTCCATTCTCCCCCCTCCACCTACTGTCTGCCACCACCAGACAGACCTCTCCAAATGTCATCAGGGTACTCCCTGACAGCCTAAAGGAACAGGTCCCATTCCTTTCCAGGATATTCAAGATCTTTCCACTCTGGCCCCAGTCTACATCTCCTCTACCAGGCGATCTGCTCAAGGTTCCTTAAAAATGTCAGCCATATTCACGCTTCATGCCATGAGCTACGCTCTTCTCTCTGCTTAGAATGTTCTTCCTTCTAGGGGCAGCTGGGTGGCTCAGTTGGTTAAGCATCTGATTCTTGGTTTCAGCTCAGGTCATGATCTCATGGTTTTGTGAGTTTGAGTCTCATGTCAGGCTCTGCGCAGCTGGCAGCCTACAGCCTGCTTGGGATTCTCTCTCTCCCTCTCTCTGTGCCCCTCCCCAACTCACACTGTCCCTGTCTCTCTTAAAATAAATAAACTTAAAAAAAAAAAGAAAGATTCTAGGTTTAAAGGCATTCATGGAGTCACAGGGTTGAAAAATATTAATTGTTCTTAATACTTATTAAGCATATTAGACATTTATTTATCCCAGGATGTGCCTGCAGACAGGACAACACTATGTCATCATGTCACAATCAGATGAGACTCATTCATATTTACATATATTATTGTTAATAAGCAAAATGGCATTGAACCTATATCAGGAAAAAACCCTGCTTCTATCTATCCAGCATACCTATGCTACAGCTTGAGACCATTGCCTTCACTTTTCGGACTTCAGAGGAAATTTTAAAAGTAGTACTGTTTCCTTGCAAGAGGCCTTTGCAGGCATGAAGACCATTCCATAGGCATTGATGGACCCTGGAAGCCACATTAGGGGATGGATGCTCAGACACAGAGACGATGAAATGATGGGTCAGTGTGACACACTAAGCCCTGGCTCCCTGACACCTTAGTGTCCAGACACCTCACCTTTCTCCTTCTGCTCTTTCCTGTCCCACCCCCAGGGTATAAATGCATCCACCAGAGTCTCGGATTTTACAAGAAATCTCCATGAAAATCCAAGTAATACAAAAGTATTTGTGGCCTGGGCATATACCAGGGAAAGTATAAAGGAGCTGCAGAGGGAAGTGGAATTTCCTGAGTTGCCAAGGGCTTTTGGAACTAATAACTATGCCAGAAAATAAAAGAAAGGAGCCAATTATAGAAGGCTCCTTAGCAGTGCCTTGTAACCAGGCATGCAGGTTCCCCTCACCACCTGGTGCTGCAGGGCACAAACAAAACAGAAAGAGGAGAAAGTCAGGAAGGGACACTAACACATATTCCCACTTGGCCCTTCACCATGGTCTGTCCATTTGGGGCAGAGATCTGGCTGAGAACTAGAAGTTCTTCAGGCCACTTAGAGAAGGTGGCTTTATTTAGATATGCTACCTGCTACCTGCCTTTCCCTTCCCATTCAGCTATATCTGCACATCCTCTATGCTCTAGGCCACCCTAATCCCTCCAGTTTGCCTGATTTGGCCACCATAACACTCCCAAGCCTTCACAGAAGATACTTGCTACATGTTTGTTGATTGGATACATGAGGCTGTAGAGAGGTTCCATAACTTGGTCAAGATCACACAGCTGATTAGTGCTGGAGATTTCAAACGTGGGCTGATTCCTGAAATAGTGCTCCTGACCTCTATGCTGTACAGTGTAGGAGTGGGAAGTTACAGAGGGCGAGAAAGGGTACCTAACTTTTTCCTTCTCCAAACACCTCCGGGCATCTATAACAATGTTCTCTAGACACAGGAAGGACATACAAAATGCATACAGAATTGACTCATGATCTCAGAGGTACAGAACCACTTCCAACTAAACCCATGCATGCTTTCTCCTCTAATATCCCACAAAAGGATGGCCCTGTCTTATAGTACCCATCATTCCTTTCATTATTACACACCTACTTATACTACTAAATTCTCTTCTCACTTGTCACACTTCCCCACTGTCATCTTCTTAAAGATAAGCTCAAGTCCTATGACTCGTTGCCTCCCCAGGAGCCAAAACAAGGTCTGACACTTAGTAGTGCTTAATGGATGTCTAGCATTGGTTTCCCCTTATTTCTAATCCTAGTGATGCCCTGCTCTTGGTCTTACTGATGGTTAGGCTCAGAGCAGCCCCAAACTGGGGAAGATCATTAAACCCAACCAAGAAGTGAGGAGCTGAAACAGTCCTTTCTTGCCTTCTCAGCTGGAAAAATGCTTCCAAACAAAAACTCAAAATAAAATGTAAGAGGGCTCCCTAACTTGGATCTCTCTCTTCTTCTGGCTCACTGCGGATTTCTGGAAAAAGTTTTCTACCCTGTATGTGCACCACTTTTCCCATGTAGTAAAGAGAGGCGATGGACCAACGTCAGTGGGTTCGTTACACTCACCTCTCTTCCTTCTTAGAATAGACAAATTGCAAATCAACAGTGGCCTGAATGTGCTACACAGAAAAAAGCACTTCCAAATGCTGCCACTCGGAAGTTGCTCTAGCTACTGTCACAGCCAGATCCTGTGTTCTCCACTGCAGGATGCTGCTGTGACAAGTTTTAATAAAACTATATTTATGCCAAACACAAGACCAAACAAAACCTCCAGACTCTAACATCTTATTTACAAACATCTCAATTTGAAGTAATCAAAACAGTTGCAAAACTACTAGTTACCTTCCTTTCCTCCTTCCTCTCCCTGGTGTCCTACTCACCAAGGAGCCAAATCAAGAAAAAGTTTGTAGTTTCAAGAAACTACCAGTAGGTGGCGCCAGCAAATGCTCCCGGTGGGCGTAGGTAAGCAAAGGGACTTGGATAAACACCCTTCTGGATTCCATTTTGATTGTTTTGGCTGGTAACTATGGATTTTGAGGCTCCCTCATTAAAACGCTTCTCTATTTTCCAAATAACTTTTTTTTTTGCTTCAAAGGAAGGACTTTTTATTGTTTTTGGTAAGGGTTACCATTTAAGTGCTTGCTATGAGCCAGACATACTACTAGGTGCTTTAGATACTATTAATCCTTGAAATAACTCTGTAACATATTAGTTATCACTTCACGGTACATAGGATCTAGGACTCAGCAAGTTTAAGTGGCCTGCCCACATGGCTGGTAACTAGCAGAACTGAGTAAAGATTTAAATACAGTTTACATAACTCCAAAATCCATGCTGTAAATCACCACCATTTTTCCTCAATAGGTTTGGCTGATTCAGACTACGCATTTGAGAAAGCTAAGGATGTGATTCTTTAGGTCAGTCAGGAAATCATCCCTGTGTCCCAAAGATCCCGTAACCAGTGCCGATGATACGGGCAATTTCATTCTTGGAATATCAGTCTTTCACATACCTCACATCCCTGTGAAAAGTAACTTCTCCAGGCAAATTTAACATTTTACTCTCATAAGAATCCTTGACTCCTTTTCTGCACAAGTTTGGCTTCTCACTCTCCATGACATTGAGTGGAATAGCCCAGGGTCCAACGGTGAGGTGGGGTGGGGGTGGGGGTTGAGTGGAGTAACCCTGAGCATGTTCTCTTAATAAAGCCCAGGGTAGGTCCCCCTGGTTCTTTTTTTTTTTTTTTTAATGAGAGAGAGAGAGCAAGATTACCAATGGGGGAGGTACAGAAGGAGAGGGAGAAAGAGAGAATCTTTTTTTTTTTAAGGTATGAAGATTTCCATTTGTTTTATTTTATTTTTTTTGCAATTCTTTTTTTTTTTACAAATAGCTTATTGTCAAATTAGTTTCCACATAACACTCAGTGCTCATCCCCACAAGTGTCCTCCTCCATGCCCATCCCTCCTCCCCCCCACATCCATCAGTCCTCAGTTTTTGTGAGCATTCAAGAGTTGAAAAGAGAGAATCTTAAGCAGGTCCCATGCTTAGTGCAGAGCCTGACTTGGGGCTCAGTCCCATGACCCTGGGATCATGACTTGAGCCAAAATCAAGAGTTGGATGCTCAAGCGATTGAGCCACCTAGGCACCTCTTCCCAGTTCTTTTCATGGACAATACAGTGCATCAAGTATTCACTGCAGCGTTCCCACCATGCCTTCTGGTCATACTGCCCAGATCTGCATGGGAGAAAGGAGGTTCCTTAAACAGATAATTTCTTTCCCCCTACAAAAGCACTTTTTCTACCTCCAACCAGCACTTTCTCCCCCATTTTTACAATTGTCCCCCAAAGTGCCTGCTCCAACATTTCACTCATGGGACTGTTGCCCATGGGGTCCTTAAGGAAAATTTGCACCACTATTCTCTGAAAAGTGAACCTGCCCTGCTGAACCCAGGGGTCCCAGGAGACAGCAGCCCAGCATCATCCCTTTCCTGATGTGCCAATCCTCAATCGCCATGACATCTGCTGAGGGAGTCAGGTGCTGGCCAGAAGGCTCTCTTTTGACACTGATTCTCCACCTGTCCACACTTACCCACCTGCAGACTTAGCTCGGCTGTGCCAATTAAAACATTAACTCTTCAGAGTGAGAGCAGTTGGCTATAAATGCCCAAGTACTTCCCCTGAATCAGCTTCATTTTTTAAATATATTTTTTAAGTTTTTATTTATTTATTTTAAGAGAGAGACAGAGGGAGTGAGCATGGGAGGGGCAGAGAGAGGAAGAGAGAGAATCCCAAGCAGGCTCTGCACTGTCAGTGCGAAGACTGATATGGGGCTCGAACTCAGGAACTGTGAGATCATGATCTGAGCTGAAATCAAGAGTCAGATGCTTAACCAACTGAACCACCCAGGTGCCCCTGAATTGGCCTCATTTTTTCCAAAGGTGACACAAAATAAAGTCAAAGGAATACCAAGCCAGGAGTCAAGAAAGCAGATTTCCATCCAAATTCTATTGCTAACTAGCTGTATTATTTTGAACAAGTTCCTTAACTTCTTTGGCTTCAGTATCTTCATGTTTAAAGTAGGAGAGGTGGACCAGGTAATCTTCCAAATGCAAATATTCAGTGATTCTATGTGACTTGACACAAACTTCCTCTTACGAGTAGAAGAGTAACTTGAGCTCAGAGTGTGAGCATGTGAATGACAATTTAGGAAAGTTGTTCCTTTGGATGAAGGAAGGAGGAAGAGAGGAAGGGAGGGAAGGGAATAAGGGAGGGAGAAAAGGAAGGAAGGAAGGGAGGGAGGGAGGAAGGAAGGAAGGAAATCTGTGTTTGACCACTTAAGATCCTAAAAAGTAATTTGAGATCTGGGTGTCCCCACTTTGTGATCACAAGAACTTTGGGCCATTGCACAGGTAGTCCTGATACATTTATCACGAGTACCCTGTCTATGTTGATATCTCTGATGGTACAGGAATCTCAGTGAGGACAGAGACCATGTTTATCTACACCAACACTGTGTCCCCAGGAACAAGCATCATGCCAGCACACTGCAGGAACTCAATAAATATTTGTTGCATGAATGAATTTCCACTGTATAGATCTGACTTCCTGATTATAGCAGGGCCCAAATGGCAACCACACATTTCATAGACTCTGTAGCTCTTCTCTATTCCTCCCCTGGAGATTTCCATAGGAACTCATTCTTACAGCGGGCTTTCTCCCAGAGGTTTGCTTCTGGACATGACTGGTTGCCCTTATCTGGCCTGTTCCCTTCCAGTGCTCCAGCAAACTGAGAATGACTTTTGGGTCCAATGCCTTAACAGCCACACCCACTGGAAGATACACAACTTGCCAATGGGCCATGTGGTCCATTTTCCCACACAGAAACCCTGCCTCCCATACACTCCTGCTGTATGGCCCGCACCCCCATCTCACTGCAAGAGAGGAGACCCAGCATTCCTCAGGAAGCTTCAACTCCTGCCAGTTTTCCTAACTGCCTGGGGGCACATCTTCCTCATAAGGGATGCATTTGGTACATAATTAATCAAAGACATCTAATTTCGATGAAGCCCTAGTTCTTCCACTTGCTCCACTTTGCACGAGGGAAGAACCCTTTTAACTTGACTGGCATCCTGACAGTTGGGCATTTCTGTATCCTTACAGGCCGGGTGAGTCAGAGAACAGACTTTGAATTAAAATTTGCCTTCCTATACATGTGTTGCCTCGCCGTTTACATTGTAATTTTCGGGTCACACGTGCATATTAGTGGTGCTTGTTGGCTGCCTTCAGTAGCAGTGCTGCCCACAAAGGGTGCGCTACAGAATCTGTTGACTGGGGCTACCAGAGCAGTGGGCACGGGCGCCCTACCATGTGGTGATTCATCGGTATGCTCCTTCTCACATTTGTTGGAGACGCAAGCATGGGGCAGTGGGTGGTAGACAAGACCAAGGAGGCTCTGACCTGCCAAAGACACAAAGCATAGGGCACAAGGGTGGGTTCTCAGCCCAGACCCTAGACTGGATAGAAAGAGCCACTCCTGAAGGCCTCAGAAAATACAGACCCCATCAAGAAACACAAGCCCTGTTTCAAAAGGGGCACATGCACCCCAATGTTTATAGCAGCGCTACTGACAATAGCCAAAGTATGGAACGAGCCTAAATGCCCATTGACTGATGAATAGATAAAGAAGATGTGGGGTGTGTGTGTGTGTGTGTGTGTGTGTGTGTGTGTGTAATGGAGTATTACTTGACAATCAAAAAGAATGAAATCTTGCCATCTGCAACTATGTGGCTATAACTAGAGGGTATTATGCTAAGTGAAATTAGTCTGTCAGAGAAAGACAAATATCATATGACTTCACTCATATAAGGAAATTAAGATACAAAACAGATGAACAAAAGTGAAGGGAAGCAAAAATAATATAAAAACAAGGAGGGGGACAAAACATAAGAGACTCTTAAACACAGAGAACAGAGGGTTGCTGGAGAGGTTGTGGGAGGGGGGATGGGCTAAATGGGCAAGGGGCATTATGGAGGACATTTGCTGGGATGAACACTGGCTCTTATACATAGGGGATGAATCACTGGAATTTACTCCTGAAATCATTGTACCATTATATGCTAACTAACTTGGATGTAAATTAAAAAATAAAAAATGAAATATTTTTTTTAAAAATTAAAACAATAAATAGATATTACATTACCATTACTTAAGCACTAGATTTAAAAAATGAGCAGGTGCTTTTGTTTTTTGAACTCTTTGAATAGAATAAAAGCTTTATAATTTGGAAAATTAAAAAAAAAAGAAAAAAGAAAGAAACATGAGCCTAGTGACAGAAGAGCTAACTCAAAGAGGAAAATGGAACTGCAAACACACTTGACGGGGAGAGCGGAAAGGGCACTTTCTGGGTGCAATCAATCTATTCCAGAGCAATTGACGATGCTTTGTGGGTTGCCACAGCCAACTGGTTGATTGGTTCCTGAGCTGCCCAAAGCGGCAGAATCTGGGCAAGAGTCTCAAACTCCAGAGTGATGTAAACAGCCCATCATAATGTATTTGGCCAGAAATCATCAATCCTCAGGTAGAGGCTAGCTGGAGAGTGTAAGGAGACTCAGGGCAAATGACATTGCTATCAATAGCTGCACATTCATGCTCAAGGGAAATGGGCAAGAAGAGATGGAGGCTTAACATCACTTCTCAAAAGGAAAAGGACAACCACTATCCAGTGGTTCCCTTTGTTCCCTTTGATGGCTCAGGGATCAGTGGAACTCCGACAGGTCTCTTGCACTTTAACATGGTGGCTAGCACACAATCTGACCAGAGAATAGTTATCAGATGATGGCATAAACCACTGATTTAATATAGTTTTTAGTCATGGGTGTACATTAGAATCACCTGGGGAGTTTGAAAACATTCTGATGCTCCGGTCACACTAGCAGAGATTCTGAGATGTCACTCAGTTGATCATACTACTGATTTTCCAAGTGTGGTCTCTGATAAGCAGCATCAGAATTATTGGGGAGCTTGTTAGAAATACACATTCTCGGGCCTCATCCCAGAGCCCCTGAAACTCAAGGACTGGGGCCCGGAATCTGTGTTTTCACAAGTTCTCCAGGTGATTCTGAGAACCAGGAGTCCTAATTAGACTGTAAGATCTGGGCATTGTTTCTGTTAATCCCAGGTGATTCTAATGTGTGGCCATAGATGACTTAAAAGACTCAAACAGTCACTCCCAATGGCACATGGTCCTCTTTCACCCAGAATCACAAAGCTGGACAACATCAGACAAGACCACTTCCAGACCATGCAGGCAGCAACTGCTCTTTGGGACAATGATCTCAACTGAGTTAACCCTCCTAAATAACTACGGAACAAGTGAGCCACTTTCAGTTTGATCCCCTTGTTTCTCTGGAATTGCACTATGAGTAGCATGCCTCAAGGGACATTGGTCATTTATCCAGTGATGCTCCATGAGGGCACATGTGTCTGGGCCACAATCCAAACAAGCAGGGATGTTCAATACTGGCTCCTGCCCCTCACTTTAGGGAGGTCAGATGAGAAGGGTGCCCATTCCCAGAAACCCTCCTTTCTAGAACACTCCTTGGAAAGAAGGGGAAAGGGATTGAAAATGCCAGGAGACCACAAGAAGGGAAAGAAAGACCAGTGTAAGGAAGCTAGAGGGGGTCTAAATGTCCAATAACCCCTCTGCCAATCAGCCGCAGGCTCTTATGGGAAGCTACTATATAAGTGTAATTGAGACCAGTTAGCCAAACCAGACACACAACATCCAAATGTTTTACACAAGCCCCCACTCCTGGACTTTGGATTTTATCTCCAGAAAAAGAATAGAAATCTGCTTAACATTCCACTGGGGTTCTAATCTGCTTGGAATGGAGGGCAGCTACCAATTATTGTCCTGGCAAATGTCAGCACCTGAGACACACTCTTTTGGGACAGTGAAGAAGTCCTCTATCCTGTGATAAATATCACTCAGTAAGAAAAACAACAACAAAATTTAAGAATGATTCCCTTGACTCTGTTTCCCTCTCTACAGGGGGGAGATACTCAGGAGAGTTTCAATGCCTAAGTTACACTGCTGTTTGCTTCTTGGCTTGCATTCCCCTACTAGCCAGTGGGCTCTCTAGGGCAGGGACTGAGCCATTCTCATGGCTACAACCCTGCCAATGCCTAGCACATCATCCATGCTTGATCAATATGAGCTGGGGAATGAACCTCACAAACCTGAGTTTCAACCAGCAAGAAGAACCCCAAAGCCAGACTGCTGCAAAGCAGCTAGTTACTGGGCCATCAGGCTCCATATTACCTGCGATGTCTTTCCCTACAGGGGCTTACAGCTGATCCTTGCATGTAATTCCAGGAGACATTGGCCCTTAAAATCTGGCATGCTGCCTTAGGCATATTTGCATCTGCTTGCTCCACCTCAAAAGAATTCTATTCTAGGAATACCTGCCTTCAGGACATTTCCTCAAATTCCTGTATTTAAGAAAAGTAAGAAGAGTCTAGGAAAATCAAGGTTCTTGTTTCCCTTTTCATGTAAATAGCCATCGCTGTTTCTCAAGCCTCAGTGGGTTTTGACATTAACTCTAAAGGAAAGTCAAACAGGGCAGTCTAGTTTCAAAATTCTTTGCAAAGGAAAAGGACAAGACAGAAATGGCCAGATGCAAATGATGAGTATTTAGCTCTTGGTGATTCTCTGCTCATCCTAATAACTCCAGCAGTCATCCATAATTTGCATGAGGTCCTAGCCCTTTAGACACTCAAGCAAGCAAGTAGGCAAAGACACTGGGAGACCTTCATTTTTGTTAGAGTTTAGTCCCTGGGAACCCTCCTTGGGCCTCAACCTCTTTGCTTATAAGATGAGGGCTGGACTAAATGATCCCTAGGGTGATTTCCAACCCTAAAAAGTGGTGACTTAAAATACTACAAAGTCTGAAAAGCTGTGCAATTTAAAAAGCACTTCCCTACCTCCCATGGGAAATGACTGAACCCCACTATCAGTACGGTATTCTTTGGACTTACAACTTTAATCCCCAATAAAACACTCCCCTCCCCTGTCTCTCAAATGTCCCTGGGTAGGTAGGTACCGATCTCTCTTTGAATGCCCATACCAGTGCCTGGTTGTTTAAAAAGAATAGAAGTAATGACAGATAAAAAGACAGGGCTTAGGGGCACCTGGGTTGCTCAGTCAGTTAAGCTGCCAACTCTTGATTTCAGTTCAGGCCATGATCTCATGGTTCATGGGATCAAGCCCCATGTTGGGCTCTGCACTGACAACATGGTGCCTGCTTGGGATTCTCTCTTTCTCCCTCTCAGTGCCCCTCCCCTGCTTGCACTCCATGAATGTGCCTGTGCTCCCCATCTTTCTTTCTCTCTCTAAAAATAAATAAACATTAAAAAAAAAAAAGACATGGTTTAGATAACAGGAAATTGTGGAAAGCAATGGAAGGGAGGCAAGGAACACAGAAAATAAGTCTTGTCTACAAGTCAGCTAGGAGTCCATCCAACTGTGTTCCAGAGCTGAAGAACTCTCCAACAGAAGAACTGATCAATCCTCTTGGGTAAGGAAGTATCCAAAGAGTCTCAGAGAGCAGAGCTCCTAGTTCCAATGAACTGCTCTGTGATGGATAGCATAGGCCGTGGTGAAGGAGGGAGGGTTCCCTCTGCTACCTAGGCTCCCCCCAACTTGGATCTTACCTTTACAGGTGCTCATACCAATGTGTGCTGCTAAGTATTCAGCAAGCCACTTTCCAGGGGATGGTGGGAGAAAAACCCTGACTTGCAACCCTTGCTGCTGATGCCTGTGGTGTAAATACTCCTCCCATCGTCCATTTCAAGCACTGAATGTAGTTCAGAGCAAGGAGTTCAGGCAGCTCTTGGGAGCCATTCCAACCCACTTGATCCAAGGAAGGGGAAGTTCCTGCCAGGTAAATATGCAGGGATGGAATGGAGAAACATGGGAAGTTTTTTAAGAGGGAACAGGGTCTGAGAGATAAGGTGCTGCCAGCACTTAGTGGCCCCTTGTTCTTCCCAGGAAAGAAGCTGGGACCACAGGAGCCCAAGCTGGGATCCAGCAGACTTGTCCTCCAGGCCCCCATTTGCTTCAAATAGTGCTACCTGCAGAGGGCAGGGTGGGGAGAGAGAAAGAGACATCTTCTGGCCAGGCCCATTCTGTGGCTACCTGTTCAAGGAGGCTCAAGGTGCTGAGAAAAATGAAATTTGGGGATTACTGGTGGAAGTTCATTATTCCCGCTCCTTGGAGCAATAGGCATTGGCTGCAGCCTCACATCTGAGCGAGGCTGAATCAAGATTTTCATAGCTTAGGGGCAGGAGAGCCGTCTGGCCCAACTGCCAATCAGACAGGAAACTGAACAAAGCAAGACCCCATAGAGCGCAAGGCCCTGAATTATGGTAAATTACAAAGGCACGATAATCACTTACATGTGTACATGTCTTACAGCGCACACATCACTTTCACACACTCCCCTTTGGAAGACTGGTACAGTCAGTTCTTTCCCTGAAAAGCTGACAGCACAGAAGTGGGCAGTGTGCCCCAACCAAAAGAACTGCTTTGAGATGGGCCCTGGGGTCCTGTCATGTTCACCCCCTCATCCTCCAGCCCCTCATGGTCTCTTCCTTTCAGCAGCTCTTCTCATTCATTCCCTCTTGGCAGCAACCTCTTGTGTAACCGAAACCACAAGAAACTTTTGTTTGGCTTTTAATTCAGAAGAAATTCCAGTAACTGGGTTCCCGCTACTTTAAAAAAAAAAAAAAATCCAAAACTCTGCTCTAGAGAATTCAGCTTTTCCCCTGGGCACAACTGTTCACAGAAAATGTATTCTCTCTCACTCTTCCTAGCTTCTCTCAAGTCCCAAGTCCCCCCTGAAGCCCACTCTGTGCCAGGGAAGCTCGGACATCTGCAACACATCGGCCCCTAACGCAGCTGTGCCTGAGTCCTCAGCACTTCCGGAAGGCCAGGGCTGAGACAGGGGTGGCGTGTTCCTGTTTCAAGTCTGGAGCCAAGCAAGTTAAGAGCTGTTGAAAGATGTGCTTGGCCGGTCTCGCTTCTCGCCCTGATACACTGCTCATTTTTGTTTCGGGCAGGCAAGGGCTCAAGGAAGCAAGAGAGGAGATCTACAGGCTTCCAGATTCCCTACCTCAGAAACAAGCCCTCCCCACCCCCCCCATCTCCATGGGTCTATTTCTAATATCTGATAACATCCTCACAAACAGCTGCTTGCCCTGAGTGAATGAATAACACGCGACTGCTGGTAAGAAGAAAAACCTGACTTTGCATGTTCTAGGCCCTTCCTATTCAAAGTGGGGTCCAAGATCCTCAGCAGCAGCATCACCTGGGGACTTGTTCAAAATGCAGCATTCTGGATCGCCATCTTGGATGCACTGAATCAGAATCTGCATTTTAACACAGTTCCCCTGCTTAAACTGCACAACTGTATACACATTAAAGTTTGAGAAGCACTGTAGTAAAAAAAATGTGCTAGTAACATTTCAGTTTAACAGGTTAACATTTTATCAGGTACCACTGTGTTCAGCATCGTGCTCGGTGCTAAGGCAATGGGGTTCTGGAAGTGGAGTCCCTGTTCCCATAAGCTGACTCACAGCCAGGCACACAGGACTGACCAGCTCGGGGCAGGAAGTCCCTGACCCTGCGGACTGGGTGTGGACATAGCGTAAGCAGGTCTATGCTAGCTTGTCCCAAGTCAAACTGTGGCTTCAGAAGCTCCCATAGCTTGTGTTTTCAGTAGAATTCTAGTAGACAGTTTGACAAAGATTCTCTTTGGCACCTTCCTCTATAAAGGCTGAACAAAGCAAGCTTCTTTGTCAGCCCCCCTTGCAGCTAGTTGTAATTATGTGACTAAGTTCTGATGATGAAGAAGAGGCAGCCTGGCACCTTGCTACTCAAAACACAGTTTCTAGTAGCACTGACATACCCTGAGAGCTTGGTCAAAATGTGGAATTTCAGGCTCCACCCCAGATCTACAATATCCAAATCTTTGTTTCAACAAGACACCCGGGTGACACTTAGATATACTGAAGTTCAAGAAGTACTACCCAGGAGGCTTCTGGGAAAGCCTCTGTTTTGTGCTTAAAGGGACAGAGTGCTGCTGGCACCACACATTCCTCCTTGACCCTGCCTTGAATGTGGATGTGATGTTGGCCTTGCATGAAGGAGAAAGCAAGTCTGAGTATGAAAAGGCTTAGTATGAGGAAGTGAAGAGAGCCCTGGTCCTCAGTGGCATATTGAGCTGCTATCTGGTCCTAAGGCTACTTCCAGACTTCTTAACTCTACTGCTTGAAGCTGAAAACATTCCTAACTGACACATCCTATAAACGTTTGAGAGTGAGGAAGGGTCTTAAAGGAATTAACTCAGTCTGGAGAAAGCTAAGTCTATGCAGATCTGCCATAGACAGATTGCATATGGAGACTCCATGCTCCATATCCCTTCTCTGGTGGGAATTAAGTGAGACCCACCTGTCCCTGACAGCTCATCCAGTGGGCACAACTGGCTCAGACACCCTGCTCACACATGTACAGAGCATGCTTATTCCTCCTCCTCCTAAGTTCCTGCTTAGGCACATTCTCCCCTCTGAGGTGGCTGTGGGGGAAGAAGAGGCTGCGGTGACTTCTCCTAAGTTCACTGCCTCGGGCAGGGCTTTCAGGGCCTATATGGGAAGCACTCAGCCTCCAGAGCTGCCAGTCCTGCCTTCACTCCTCAGACAGGCTCCTTTCTTTCCTGTTGGGAAGGGAATCCAAGCATTAAGATCTGCAAGCCAGGAAAGCCTTCAGGCTGTCTACTGCCTTTTCGCTCAGAGGATTGTCCTTACTTTGGGAATAGGAAAGGAGAAGGAAAAAGCAGGCGAAACTGGATGTATCCCAATCCAGCCTCCAAAGTGTGATCTCATACAAGTCCACCAAATTCCAGAAATGTCACCCCTGGATCTCTTCCTTCCAGAATCTCCAACTAGTCATCTGGATTTAAGGATAGAGGGAGATGTCTTGGCCTGTGGAATATAGGTTGAAAAGTTCTGGGTTGGTTTTAAAATAATAATTGTCAAATTATTAGGTAAATCTAGGTAGATTTCCTAAAGGAAGGTAGGCAGAAAGGCAAGAAGGAAGGTGTAGAGGGGAGGGGGAGGAGGGGAAAGAATTGGTGGGTGGGAAGGCAGGCAGGCTGGCAGGAAGGAAAACAGAAAGACTTAGGCTTAGTGCATGGAATTTGATTGTCTCCCTAATATCTATGGCTCTTTGGACTAATTACTCCCAAATCTCTGAAAGGACTGTGATACATGCACGTAGTAGAATACTACTCCGATGCATGCAATAATATGCATGACTTGCAAAAGCATTTTGCTAAATTAAAAGAAGCCAGACTCAAAAGGTGACATACTATAGAATCATATTTATACAATATTCTAGAAAAAGCAAAGCTATAAAGACAGAAACCAGATCAGTGGTTGCCAGGTGCTGAGGGGAGGAATAACTACAAAGACACTTTAGGGTATGAGGGGAATGTTTTCTATCTGGATTGTGATAGTACTTATATGATTATATACATTTGACAGAATTCATAGAACCAGAGGCTTCTGTTTCTGGCCAAGATGGGATAACAGGGACCAGATTTACACTTTCACCTGAAGCAACCAGAAACAAAAACAAATAGGAAAAAAAAAGTTTAAAGGAATAGTTTTCAAGACACTGGACAGGAGGCAACAAAGGCATTGCCTGAGATCCTCAAGATGTGAGAAGGGAATGAGGTGAGCTCCACAACCAACCTAGGTTCATGGCCTTGGTAGAGTCTGCAGGTCACAGCATGAGTAGGGAGAGCCCAGTAGAGCCTTGCAGACACCCTGAGTTAAGGACATGGAGCTGAGAGTCTGGGGAGACCGAGGCAGCTAGATTTCATAGGACAGAACTGCACAAAGAGACAACTCCAGAGATCTGCAAAGGGTCCCCTTGGGTGATTGAGCAAAGTATGATTGATGCATGTGTGTGAGGAAATGGCATGAGGCACAGGAAAGAACAATATTCATTTTTATTACTACTGTGTAACAAGTTACCACAAACTGAGTGGCTTAAAACAACACATATTTATTATCTCACTATTTCTGTAGGTCAGAAGTCTGGGCATTAGCTTAGTTGGGGCCTCTGTTCAGAGCCTCACAAGGCTATAATCAAGGTTTTGGCCAGGGTGTAATAACATCAGGAGGCTCCACTAGAGAAGAATCCATTTCCAAGCTCATTCAGATTGATGAGAGAATTCCTTTCCTTGTAGCTGTATGACAGCCTTGGGCTCTAGAGGCTGCCTACATTTCTCTGACACATGGGATTCTCTAATATGACCATTTACATCAGTAAGTCCACAAAAAGGCTTTCTAACCCTAAGTTGGAGTCTTAAATATATAACATAATCATGTGAGAGACACCCTATCACCTTTACCATATCACATAACCTGGTCACAGAAGTGGTATCTTATTATCTATGTCATATTTCATTGGTTAGAAACAAGCCACAGGTCCTATTCACACTCAAGGGGAAGGGATTACACAAAGGCATGAACAAGAAGAGGCAGGAATCACTGGAGATCACCTTAGGGTCTTTCTGCCAGAGCCATCCATCCAAAAGGATTAAAGGGAACAGGGCCCAGTACTCCCACAGAGTTGGAAATAATTCCTTTTCCTATGAGCCAGAGTATAAAAACTCATAATTCACAGGGCATTGGGAAGAGTACTCAAAAGGGTCTTCCCTCAGTTGTGGAAAATGATCATCCCTAGACTAAATGCTGCTCTGGTTCTGCCTAACAAATATTAAAAGCAAGACCAAAAAAGAATCAAACTGTTTCCAAGTAGCTTAACTGAGTCCCAGAATAGAGTTCAAAAATATCTATAAAACTATTTTGAATTGAATTTATAAGAATTCAGCATTAACCAAGGTAAAACTTATGTTTTTCATCCAATGCAAGGAAGCAGAATATGCAACCCACAGTAAGAAGAAAAATCAATTTAAATTGACCCAGGATGACACACATGTTAGAAATAGCAGATAAGGATATTAAAACTGTAATCATAACTGCATTCCATATGGTCAAAAAGTTAAGTAGGGACATGAAAAATATTAAGAAGACCCAAATAGTCCTTCTAGAGATGAAAACTACCATGTTAGAGATAAAAATACACTGGCTAGGATTAACATCAGATTATGCATGACACAAAGAAAGGTTAGTAAACTTGAAGACATAGTAATAGAAATTATCTGATATGAAAGAGAAAAAGGCCAATTTAAAAAAATGGAAAAAGCATTAGTGAGCTGTATGACAACTTCAAGCAGTCTAATATATATGTAATAACAATTCTCATAATATGGGAAGGAGGAGACAGAAAAAATATTTGTAGAAATAACAGCCAAAACTTTACCAAATTTAATTTTTAAAACATAAACTTACAGATTCAAGAAGTTTAGTGAATTTCAAGCATAGCAAATATGAAAAAAATTACACACCAAGGCACATAATAATCAAATTGCTCAAAACCAGTGATAAAAAGAATACCTTAAAAGTAGCTAGAGCATAAAAACATATGTATTTATAGAGGAATAAAGATAAGGATGGCAGCACTTTTCTTTTTGAAAACAATGTAAGCAACAAGATAGTGGAACAACAGCTTTAAATTATGAAGAAGTAACTGTCAACTTAGAATTCTATACTAAGTGAAAAATATCTCAAAAAAAAAAAAAGGTAAAGGGCACATGAGTGACTCAGTTGGTTAGGCATCTGACTTTGATTTTGGATCAGGTCATGATGTCACAGTTTGTGGGTTTGAGCCCCAAGTGGGGCTCCATGCTGACAGTGCAGAGCCTGCTTGGGATCCTTTCTTCTTCTCTCTTTGTCCTGTGTTCTCGTTCTCTCTCTCTCTCTCTCTCAAAACTACATAAATACACTTTAAAAAATAATAAAGATGAAAATTCTTTTTTTTTTCCAGACCTACAAAAGCTAAAAGATGTCATTACTGGCATTCCTGAACTACAGGAAATGTTAAAAGAAGGAAAGTGATAGGAGATGAAAATGTGGATTTAGATAAAGAAATGAAGAATGACAGAAATATATGCTTTTTTCTTTAAAATACTATTTAAACAAAAATAATAATGTATTATGTGGTTCATAACAAATGCATAAATAGAATGTATGGCAATAGTGTAAATGCATGAAGGGAGAAATGTAAGTATACTATTTATAAGGCTCCTATACTAAACGAAGCAGTATAGTAACACTTGAAGGTAGACTGTGATGAACTAGGAATATATACTATACATTATAAAACAAAACAAAGCAAAGGATTTTGACTAAGAAGCCAACAAAAGAGAAAAAGTAGAATAAAAACATAATCCAAGGGTTACCTGGGTGGATCAGTGGATTAAGCATCTAACTTTGGCTGAGGTCATAATCTCTCAGTTCGTGGGTTCGAGCCCTGTGTGGGGCTCTGTGCTGGCAGTGTGGAGCCTGCTTGGGATTCTCGCTTTCTCCTCTCTCTCTTCCCCTCCCCTGCTCATGCTTTCTCTCTCTCAAAGTAAATAAATAAAAACCTTTTAAAAATTTAGAAAAAAAATAATCCAAAAGGAGGCAGAAAAGAAAGGTAAAAGGGAACAAAGAACATATGGAACTCATACAAAACAATAACAAGATGATAGATTTAAATCTCACTGCATATCAATAATCATATAATAGTGTGAATACCCCAATTAAAAGTAAGAGATAATCAGATTGAATAAAGAGCATGACCCAACTATATGCTGCTTACAAGGAATCCATATTGAATATAAAGGTGCAAATGGGTTTTAAAGTAAAATGTAGGAGGGATGACTGGGTGGCTCAGCGGGTTAAGTGTCCGACACTTGATTTTGGCTCAGGTCATGATTTCACGGTCAAGGGACCGAGCCCTGTGTTGGTCTCTATGCTGAGCATGGAGCCTTCTTGGATTCTCTGTCTGTCTGTCTGTCTATCTCTCTGTCTCTCCCCAGCTCACACTCTCTTCCTCTCAAAAAATAAAAGTGAAGTTAAGAAAAGATAAACAATAATAACATGAATCAAAAGAAAACCAGAGTTGCTATGTTAATATCAGGAAAGTAGAGCTTAGAGCCAAGAATATCATCAGGGACAAAGAAAGTATTTTCACAGCAACAAAAGGGGCAATTCTTTTTCTTTTCTTTTTTAGAGAGAAAAAAGGAGATAAAACATGTGCACCCATGTGTATGAGTGGGGGAAGGGAAGAGAGAGTAAGCGAGAGAATCTTAAATAGGTTCCATGACCAGCATGGGGATGAACATGGGGCTCAATCTCATGACTGTAAGATCATGACCTGAGTGGAAATTGAGAGTCAGAGGCTTAACCAAATGAGCTACCAAGGCACCCCCTAAAGGGACAATTCTTTAAATAGATGTAACAATCCTAAATGCTTAAGCACCTACTAATAGAACTTCAAAACATATGAAGTGACAACTTTTCTTACAGAAATTGGCAAGCAGATTGAAAATTCATATGGAAATGCAAAAGATCTAGAATAGTCCAAACAACTTTGAAAAAAGAATGAAGTTGAAGGGGTAGCTAATGATACCTAATTTCAAGACTTATTATAAAGATATGATAATCAAAAATCTGGTAATGGTGTAAAGACAGACAAGTTGGTCAATGGAACAGAATAGAGAATAGATGGAATTGATCCACACATATACGAAAACTGATTTCAGACAAAGAAAATAGAAAAGACAAGCCACAGACTGTGATAAAATATTTACAAAGCACATATCTAATAAAGAGCTGGTATCCAGAACACATAAAGAACTCTCAAAATGCAATTATGACAGCCCAATTAGAAAATGGTAAAAAGATATAATAAATACTTCACCAAAGAAGATATGTAGATGGCAGATAAGCATATGAAAGATGTGCAGTATCATTACTCACTAGGAAAATGCAAATTGAAACACAATGAGATAACACTATCTACATGTAACAGGAAAAACTAAAAATATTGGCCATGCCAAGTATTGGGGAGAATGGAGAGGGACTCAAACTGTCACACGCTGCTGATGGGAGTGTAAGATGGTACAACCACTTTGGAAAACAGGTTGACAACTTCTTAGAAAGTTATACACTACCACCATATGATGCAACCACTCCATTCCTTGGTATTTATCCAAGAGAAAGAGAGCATATGCCCATACAAAGATTTGTACATAAGTATTCATAATGACTCTACTTAAATAGCTCCAAACTGGAAACAAGACAAAATTCCATCAACAAGTGAGCAAATTTGGGTATATCCATTCATGGAACAAGTGTCAGCAATAAAAAGGGTTCAACTATCAACACATCCAACAACATCTACAAATCTCAAAGTAATTATGCTGAATGAAAGAAGTCAGTTAAAAAAGAATACATATATAAAAAATCCCACTTATAGAAATTATAGGAAATACAAACTATAGTGACAGGAAGAGATAGAGGAGGGTGAGGAGGATGAGCTAGAGGAGGGATTGCCAAGGGGCAAGAGAAAATTTGGGGGCTGACAAATCTGCTCACTGTCTTGACGTCTGTTGTAATGGTTTCACAAGTGCACACGCATGTCAAAACATTTCAAAGTACATGCTTGAAATTATGAGGGATTTGTTCTATGTTGATTATGTCTCAATAAAGCCATATTTAAAAATTCATAGAATCGTAGACCTAAAATAATTTTACTGTATGAAAATTATACCTAAGCAAGAAAAATATCTTTAAACATAAATGGGAGATAGAAAAACCAGAAGAAAACATCTTGGTATCTGGTGACTTCACTCATTGGTCTGTTCCTATCAAATTTGAAGTCAGGTATACTTCTGTGCCATGTGGACCATACCAGCAGCAAGGGCAAAGTTTCCGGAATTTGTTTTCCAGGCATGTCGTGGTGAGGAGTGGGGGTGGGTCCTCTCTGCAGGCCTTGAAACAGGCCAGGAATCAGTGATCCAGGTGCTGGTGGCTGGGCTAGCTCCTGTCTGTGAAAAGCAGCAACGATATGTAGCCACCTTGGCGTGATCAGATTAAAGGTGATTTCTTCCTCTAACATAATATCTGAGGGCCCTTCTGCTCTGCTCTCTGTCAGTGCAAGTATAATAGGATCAAGCCCAGGCATTAAGTGTTAACAGGTAATAAAGAAGCATCAGAGAAAACAGACCCATTTGTGGTGTGCAGTTGGGGAGGGTGGGGGTGGAAAGCATAGAAGCCACCTTTCTGTTAGGTAGAGTAGGCAAGAGAGAGAAGGCTCCTTCAACTTCCTGGGACACTGCCCAGTCAAGATCCAGCAGTGAAGGGCTCAAGGCATGCTCTGCTGGGATCCTTGTGTGGACCCGTGTTGGGGCATCCTACTGGAGTTTTTCATGGGAGCCTGTGGTAGGGTGAGAGCCTCACTGCTGCTGCCTGAAGCCTCCATGGCTATCTGAGCAAAGGGCATTCTGAAGGTGTCTTTTGTTAGAGAGCAAAGACAGAGAAACTGCTATTCAGAAGCCAGGAGCAAAATCCTTTCCCTACCAATCTTCAGAGCAAGAAAGAGAGGGGTATGTGTGTCTGCCTGTCTACTAAAAAAGAGAGAGAGATGACTTAAATGAAATATTTCTAGGACATGAGCTGATAAATATAACTGTTAGGAAGCATTGTTAGTAATGGTGCTTCTAAAGCAATAGCTCATTGTGTTTCTACATCTGTGAAATGGGGATGGTAATAATAATTGTCACCACATCTGGTATTGGAAGAATCACCTGGCATACAGGAGTGTCTTACAAAGCATGAAGTGCTACGTGAATATCAGTTACCAATATCAGATGAGGGCACAGTCTTTGATAGGAAAGCTTAATGTGATTTTCTGCAGTGACTCTGCAGCCCTTCTGGCATGCTGAAAAGAATTCAGCCCATGACCACAGGTGTCAGAATTTACACACTCCAGATAATTTCATTGAGTGGCTGGAGTTTATACTTGAGATCTTCTCTAGTCTCTCTGATCCCTGCACCCTTGATTCAGGCACCCAGCTTCCAGTCCCCCCATCATTTCTTGATCTAGTCTATCCTCAACACAAAAGCAATCCAGCTGAACTTATCTTTCCTAAGCTGCAAACATTTCCTTCGATTTCCAAGTATCTCCTATTGGGAACTCCATTCTTTTATAGTCCTGGTCTCTGCTTTCAATTACTCTGGGAAATATATCATGCTAAGGTGTAGAAACCGGGCATGTTTCAATTCTGCCCTGTTAACAGGGGCTTCAAATATTTTGTCACTATATTCCATGGAGTGTTAAAGATTCTAGAGAGATGCCTAAAGGGTTCCCTTGTAGAATCAAGGGAAGCTGAACAGGTGGGCTCTATTTCATTCCTCCTCATGCAGTTGAACCAAAGTAGCCCTGACCTTTTCTCTTAGGTACCAAGTTTTGTTAGTAGAAAGGGTTCTTTGGACTATAGAATCCCAGGAAGGAAATGGTGGATTCCTCCAAATCCCAGCACATAGGCAGCTGTCTGATCCAATCATGAAGCCAGCCAGCCTCCTTCTGGATAGAATGCAATTGAAATCCAGATTCTAGCCCAGACTTGGTGCCAGCCAGCTGTGTGTCTTGAGTATATCTTTGCTCCATCTCTAAGGACCTCAGTATTCTCTTCTGATCAATAAAGTCATTGGGCTCAATGACCACAGAGTTTCCTCCTGGCTCTAAAACTCTTGTTTCTGGAGTGTTCATTATGGCAATGCTCTCCTCATCCTACTGACGGACACCCATCTTTGGAAGGTACCAAACACCTCACCATTCTACAGTGCTGGCTCCCTCCTCCTCCACCTAAACTGTCATGGCGCCATGGTGGCTCCATTCTCCATCCTGACCTGACACGAGAGAAAAAGCCTCTATTCTTTTTGACTAAGACTTGCCACCTTCCCACAGAGAATTGTGAACAGATCTGACAGTGCTGTGGGCAGAGAGACATTAAGCCTGTTTCTCTCTGTTTCATGCATCAGAGCCCCATGGTGGGTATGGGCTCCTGAGAGCAGATGGAGGTGGCAGGTCAAAGGTGGGAGCTGGGGTTGTGTGGGGGCCATGAGCTGGGGTGGAAAGTAGAGGGAGTTGTATGTGCCTGTGGCAGAGAGGGCAGGGAGCCTGGACAAGGCCTAGAGAAGGAAGACGAAAGAAAGCTAGCACAAAAGAGTTCAGACTGTAGGCTCACTGGACAATCCATGGGGACATGGAACTTCTGGAGAGACATTGCCTGCAAGACTGCTGCCCTCTCTTAGGGTCATGGTAAGGAGCCAGGGCATGCTAGACAGGCAGCAGACATACCTAGTACCACATGGCCAACCCTCTCCCCTGGCCCTCAACACACACAGAAACTGACACAAATTGGGGAAAAGGGAGAAAAATCACGTCTGCCTGGCTTACATTGCCAATGATGACTGCTAGCTAGCGGGACGACGATTACATACCCAATGCACTGCAGCAACTAATTTTCAAGGAGATCAAAATAAATCAGAAAACAAAACCATTCTGACAGCAGAGAAATGTGGAAACGTGTTAAGAGGTAATTATAGTCCTTTCCCCCTTGTTTCACCCGCGTTTCTCCTGCCACCAGTGCAAGCGCTGAATCACAGCTGTCACTCCCTGTCAAGAGCCCCATGCATGCTGGAGGAATTGTGCAGGGCGTGCCCAGGCCGGGAATGCTGCCAGCATGCCTGGCCACCTGGGACCAATGTCTACTAACAGAGACATTAGTCCCATGCCTGACCCTTGAGGCCTGGGGGGAGCCAGCATCCCATCTCAGCCGGGAGCCACTGTGCCAGCCCGCTCTGGCACTCCTCCACCATATGGTGCTCCTTTAGAGCAAAGCCCATCACCTCTTGCTCCAGAATGCACCCATGCACTGTGCCATAGAAGGGGCACCACCTTGGAACCAGACAGACCTGGGCCTGAATTCCAACTGCACTGGCTTCTAGCTAGGCGGCCTTGGGAAAGACACTTGGGCTCCACAGGCCTCAGTTTACCTATTTGAAAATTTAAAAAAATATGAATTCCAGGCCACCTGGGTGGCTCAGTCAGTTAAACATCTGACTTTGGCTCAGGTCATGATCTCATGGTTTGTGATTTTGAACTCCACATCAGGCTCTGTGCTAACAGCACAGGCCAGCTTCAGATTCTCTCTCTCCCTCTCTCTCTGTCCCTCCTCCACTGTCTCTCTCTCTCAAAATAAATAAACAAGTAAACTAAAAAAAAAAAAAAAGAAAAAAAAAGAAAGTATGAGTACCTACCTCATGCAGTTATTGTGAGAATTAGAAATCATGCATGTAAGACGCCCACCATCTGGCATGCTTCACTAAAGGCTGCCATTACTGTTATAATATCTTTCTCAAGTCTGAACTGAGAGTCACAAACTGCTGAACCCTTTGACTGCAACTCAGTGAGGCCATGGGGGGCTCCCTGGTAGCTAGGAGTGTTCCAGGACCTCTATGAATGGGACAAAGGTAAACTCTCCCTCTTCCAGGATGAGAGCCTCCTTCTATTACCTGAAGGGAATGCTCACAGCTCAGAAATATGAACAGATACTTCACAGCTGAATGAATGACACCAGCAAGGGTTTCTCTTATTAAAACTACTCAGGAATGCCAATATCTGATAGACACCTGGTCTCCTCAGCATTTTTTGAGATAGCTGCTGGTTGTCCAGTTTAGAAATGGGTTGAACAGAATGATGACTTGCTGCTCTCAAGGATAGAGCCATGTAGGAAGCAGCATGGGGCTCTAGGCCACTGCATCATCACCATCACCATCATCATCATCATCATCATCATCATATCATCATCACTACTCAAGCACCCAAGTATGATATTACGCTACTCCTTAACACCAGGGCAAAGATAATTCCTGCCGAGTGCAGCACAGAACCCAGATGAGCAAGCCCTGTCTCCTAGAAACTGCCATGTAAAACCCATACCCATTGCACTGTATAGTCAATCAATGGCTACCCATCAAGTTCTCATCAGGGTCAAGGGTAGAGCCTGTATGCAATTACTGTCAGGCATTGGTACTTCCTGAGGGAAGCAGAGGGCCTCCTCACCCACTCCCATTTCTGCCCTCAGACCAGACCCTACCCTTTGGGTACAAGAGCCCTTTTCACCTTTCAAGCCTGCCCAAGATGAGCATCTAGAAACATCCCCAGTACCCAGTGCAACTCCCCAGCTGTTTCTGGATGTCCCATTCCAGCCAGCACATCCTTATTCCCATGAGTCCCCCACTTTCTGCCTTGTGCTAGTTACTGCCATAAAAAGTAGGAGACCTGAAAATCCTATAGGAAATTTCTCCTCTTCTACACTGCACAGAACTTAGCCAAGCTCCTGATAGTAACTCTCACATGAACTCATGGAGGACTGTGTTCCACTGAGTCCTTCCACCTATGAGCCACATTTGCCTAAGCCAAAGATGGTTCTATTGATCATCATCTTTGTATCCCTCACAGGCCTGGGAAATGATGTTTGTAGAATCCTTAGACCAAACTCTGGTACCAGTAAACCTGGATGAGGCAATAAAGTAAAAGGGAGATGCTGGACTCACTGTAATTCATGAAAAGGTAGAACCTTTCTTTGAGTAATCATGAGTAATAATAAGTAATAATAATAATAATAATAAACAACTTCTTGAGTACTTTGTATATGCCAGGTTCTGTCCTAAGCAGGTAGCAGGCCTTAGCTCAGATAATTCTTAGACCAGCCTTCTGAGGTGAGTACCATTATCATCACCATGTTACAGTTAAGAACACTAGGAGGCAGAAAAGTAAAGGAACTTACCCAGGGTCACATGATCAGAAGTGGTGGAGCCTGCTTCCCTCACAAGCAACCTGATTGCTGGGTCTAGGCTGTGCTGCCCCTCATGAACCAACCACTTTTAGGGCTTCACTCTGAAGGTTTACCTTTCCTGTCATCGCCTAAGCATGTGGGACTCTTGCTTAGCCAAGAAGGTGGTACTCTCCCTTCTCTGCAGGCATGTTCCCTATGGTGCCCATTTGGATTTGCGAGTACTCTTAGCCCACAGGACAGCTTTCAGAGTTCCTTGAACACCTGTCTATCTAGGCTTTCTTTGCCAAGTCACTCCAGGTTTCTTGATGAAAGAGATGCTTGAGGAATGTTTGCCCACCAGTGCCTCAAGAAGTAATAGATTCTTCTTCTGGTTTGATTTGATTCCCAATCTTTTGATTTGATTCCCAGAAAAGATGAAGGCCCCCTCCTTAGCCCCAAAACGAGTAGCATGTCCTCAGGGCACTGGCTGCCCTCTGGTCCTCATCCAGCCCCCAGAGGAGCTCCCCAGGGTGCACAGAGAATAAGATCTTAGGGGTCCAGTTTCTCCTCCACCAGTTCTAGTTTTTCCCCCAAGGCTGTGTGCCTGCATAACCACTTTGAACTACTGATTTTTAGATTTGAAATGATCAAAGAGTCATCTCAGTAAATAACCTTTAACAATTAAGATATAGCAATAAACAAAGGTATCATTGAATCTTTTTGTTCCTAATAGAGACAATGTTGATGTGTAACACATAATACAAGTAGCTTTTTGTAAGAGCCAGCATCAGAGTCTTACTTGCCTTTAAACTGATTTCTTGTAGCTGTGGACTTAGTTTATTCAGGTCCTGAGCCTATGGACATGTATTCAGTAGAACAGATGAGTATACAGTAGCACTGGTCATATGTAACCTGCCTCTGTTTCAAGAAAAGGCAGGGTCCCAGGCAGCAGCCACAGCTGCTCTATTGATATAGAGTTGTTTCTATATCAATAACGATGTATCAGAGAAACAAGAAAGAAGTCAACCCCCCTGGCACACCCTACAAAACCAACTGTGCAAATCCCTATAATGCCAGGTCTTCGAAGAACTGCTAGGAAGCAGCTCCTTTTTCTGTGTTCTTAAAGAAGTGTTGAAAACATAGAAGTAAATCCACAGGTAAAAGCAAATCCGGGGGACGATAGCAGGTAGGGGGTAGGGGGACCTAACAGATTTCCTTGCTGAGGCTGAGGACTTGTAGCAAGAGTAGGTAAGGTTGGAAGCCAGATTGTGGAGTGGATCCAGACTGTCTTCAAGCAAGCAGACTTGCTGCAGGTTTCTTAATGAAAGAGATGCTTGAGGGATGTTTGCCCCCCAGTGCCTCACAGATGCTCCGCGTCCCCAGAGCCCCAGGAGGATGCCATGCCCAGAAGAGTACTTCTTGTAATAAGAGCAAATACTCACGTGCCACCTATTGTACACTGGCCATGCTGACTGTACTTTACACACTTTAAGCCATTCAGCCCTCATTGCGGTATCCCTAATATAGATACGATAGTTACCCCCAGGCTGCAGGTCAGGAAACTGAAGAACTAAGATGTTAAATAACTTACACACAGCCAGTGAGCAGCAACAGCAGGACTTGAGCTCAGGCTGTCTGGATCATGACCCATAGTCAGGGAGAATCTTTCTGAATGCATCCCCTCAGGCCCCGGGCTGTCTCTGTTTTCTGTGTTGTGTCAAAAGGGAAAATACCAGCTCCAGTGCTGCACCTTGGACTTAAATCTACAGACATTTTTTCCATTCAGGACAGAACTGGGAAAGAGAAACACAGGGGAGGAAAATATGCATTTCACCCAAATTGGCATTGGAAACCATCAAGCGGATTCCATACCCCACCCTGCCCAGGCCCTTCCAGCCCGGCCTGAGCAGTGGCAGCTGGCTGCCTCATAAAGGTTGTAGATGACAAAGCCTGCCTGCCCCAGGACACCATGGAGGAGTGCCCAGCAAGATTCTGGATACCAAGAGACAGCTACATGAGAAAGAGCACTATGGGCTATTATCCCAAACAGGTTCATGTTGTTCTGAAGAACAGGCCAGAGGCCATCAGCCCTTGGCAAAGAGTATGTCTGATACCCTTTATCTCCCCTTCCTCACCTTGTCCACACCCCCACCCATCACCAGGCCTGGCCAAGGAGGGAAATGACCATCTGGTCTGCCTTGATATGCTAATGATTTCACGTGCTCCCCCACTCAAGTGGATTAAGACTCTTGACCTAAAAGAATAATCTGAATAGTGGTAATACCCACCACAAAGGCTCAGGGTGCCAGAGACATTAAGGAACCAGAAGTCCTTCACGAGACATCTTCACGGCCACACTTCAGTCAGAGGGACAGTCCAGTGACTTCCTTCTCTGCTTCCTAATCCCTGTCCTCCATTACCATGGGCTCCTGCTAGGTAGTATGGCCATTGTCTTTCACCAGAGAGGGTTTATTGCCTCCTTAGAGTGCTTGTGAACCTTGCGGTGCTTGAGTCAAGCCTGCTCATTTTCACTCCCCAAAAGGGATGCCTTGTCACCATTTTGCCAGCCTCAAAGTGTCTGAGTTATTGTCTTCTGTGAAATGTAAGGCACTGTACACATGTGGGGGCTATTAGATTTACTCAAGACAACTGGTAATAAAAGGCTCAGTCACTGCCCTCCAAAAGCTGATTATTTCACAAATAAAGGAGGGATGTGTGGGACATTTCAGAGTTCCTTTATAGTTTGAGCAATGTGTTTTGCAAGGCGAGCATGCTAGTCTCGGGGACAGAATAATTTGAAAGTGGGTAATCTCTTTATAAACTCCCCTTTTCAGGAAGAGCTTTCCAGAGTTGGCAAATTAATAAGCTCTTGCTCCCTGCTGACTTCCCTAGATCTACTCTCTAACCTCCTCCCATGCTCTGTGGCCTGGAAGATTGATGCATATGGACTATATCTCCCAGCCTCTCGTGATCTCTGGCTTCAGGCTGGTTTGGTCAATGAAAAGCACCAGCAGGACAGTGGAGCTTATGAAGAAAGAGAAGTCAGGATGTATTGTTTCCACACCCACCTGATATGGTGCCATTGGCCTGGCAGAGGCCATATCCTTACATGACCATGGTTTCCAGATCGTGGTCCCTCCTCCTCCCCAGCTCCAGCTCTCACTGGGATCCAAGAGCACTATTTCCTCACTCTTTGACCCAGCTCCCCTCCACTGCTAGATTTGGGTGGCTCAACAGCCTTGCTGACTCCCTCTCCCTCTGTGAAAATGCCCTTCAACAAGGTCCTCTCAGTTGAACCATCAGTATAGTACTCCAATTCGTATGGTGATATGACTGGACACTTACTACCCATTCTTTGTATTTATTCAAGGTAGATCTATAGAGAAAACACACAGCTTCCATGGTTAGAAGTTCATTCCTTGCCTCCAGGAGTGGTTGTATCTAAACCTGTCCTAAATAGGCAATTACCCTTCTTATTTTTCAAATTCTCCTCAGGCCCACATATTCCTATCATCTAGAGGACAGCATGTGATGTTCAATCCAGAACCCAGGCACTCATAATTCCTCCATCCTCAACTCTGGCCAGGTTCTTTACTCTCATTCCCATTGACAGCAGGGAGACAGCTTTTCAAAGCAAAGTGGGCCCAGTTCCTTAAGCACACACGCAGACAGTAGAATTTAGGCAGGTTTAGACCAGTTGATTTCTCTCAGTTGGCCTATAAATCAAGCACCAATCCCCATTACTCCTCCTGGCTCCAGGATTCGTATTCCCTCCTGGCCTCCACAGAATGTCTTTTGCATATTGAAGTCATTTTGCTCATTGCTCACCCTTCCCTGAGTAGATGCGGAGGCATTTTGTAACTGTCAGTGTTTTGACAAAGTATGAGTATTTAATCATATGCCCATTACACCCTCCCTACCACAACACGTGGGCTTACTGGTACCTGCTGCCAGGGCAGGACACCGGGCAGGGAACAGGCAAGTTCTCGAGACCCAGGGCCTGGGCAGGGGATGGGAGGGAGCAGAGGAGGCAGTGCCCTCCCTGTTACAAGACAGTTTACCCAGGACTGCATCTGTCTTCTTCCACTTCAGGAAAGGAATGCACGGCCTGGACAAATAGAACCAAGATTAAGTAGGACAGAAAGGACCATCTCGTTCTTTCCCTTGCCTCTTCTGGAACTAAATCATCTTTGGCAGATGGTGTTTCTAGCCATGGTCTCCCTAGGAAACCTACCCCAGTGCCTAGCAACCTTCAGCCCTGGGGAGTCCATGCTGTGGTCTAGCTTTAATATCTAGGATGCTCCCGCCACAGGCTTCCATACTCCTATTTCCACCAGACCCAGCACTTGCTGGAAGAGGTTCTTGGAGGAACCCTCTCAAGACTATGGATGCTGTGAGTCCGAGAATTCCCTCCCTAGGAGCCCCTGGCCATCCCCCCAACATATATGTGACCTCCCAACCCCTCCAACACTCCCTCAGCCCTCCAGCCTGCCCATAAGCATTTCCTTTGCAGCCACCTCCGAACTTCCTTTCTTAAAAAGAAACAATTTTCCAAAGCCCAGGGAGTTAATCCATGAAATCCTCTGGAACAAAAGCTGCTGGCTTGGACCGTGGATAAGTCGATCAACAAACATGCCAGAGCCCTGCATGGTTCAAAGTGTTCTTTGTTCCAGCCACCGAGCATGGATCTGCCAGGGTCTTGCCAGTGACCCTCAGCTTCTCCAGATCTCCTCTTGGGCTCTCGGCTCCGCTCCTGCCATACCCTTGAAAGCTAAACTCCCTTCAGAGGGACAAGGCATCATTTGCTCTCACAAGTCTCTCTCTGTTTCAGAAGCTACCTGATTAAAACTTTTTAGAGCAAGTCAAGGTTCAATATGAAATGAAAACAAACTGGTCCCTTGCAAAAGGCACAGGTTGTTTAGTATAAATGGAGACCCCATATGGTTGTTATTCTGGAAGAGAATCAAAGACTTAAAACCTGTTTCTTAGATGACAACAGGGGGAAAAGAAAACCCCCCAAAAAAACAAAACAAAACAAAATAAAAACCACTCTTCACTTTACGTGCAATCGATCCTGAGTGGTGTCAGATGTTTGGCGAGGGCCCCAAGACCGAAAGAACAGTCAGAGAAACAGGGCCGGCAAGACCAGCCAGACGCCAAGATTTCCCAAGAATCACAGAAGGGGAATACCCCTCCCAGAAGTGCCACACGGAAGGAATTTCAGCCCGCTCTGCTCCTTGCTTGCTGCCCTGGGCTGTCTGAGACATTCCAGTCCCCACCATCACCCCACCCCCTCGGAGAGGGAGGGAGCACAATGCAGGCTGCCACGCGGAGCTGACGGTCCTACTGAGATGGAAGAGGAACTCATGGGAAATTGGTTTCCTTCACTTGGGCTCTTTCAAGTTGGAACCAAGCAGCCAGGTTCTTTCTCTCTCTGAGCCTCAGTTGCTCATCTGTAAAGTGGGCATTATGATACCTAGTTTTGTGGGATGTTATGAGGGATAAGATACATTTTTGTGGATGGAATATGGTGCATCCAGTTGGCTGTTTCCTCCCTGCCAGGTCCCGTCCACACCTATTGCCAAACTTCCCAGGAAGCTCTAACAAGTACTGTACAATGGGGCTTATTGCACCAAGTCCTAGCTGTGTGACCCTGGACACATCACTTAGCCTCTCCAGGCCTCATTTTACTCATATTTAAAATAGGGGTAATAATCCTATGGTGCCTAACAGGTTTGTCGTAGGGATTAAAGGAGTGTTTGAGTAAAGACCCTAGTCACCCTTTACTTGATGAACATTTCTTGAGCACCCATTGTGCTCTAGACACTGTGCTGGGCATTGGGAAGAACCATTTCAATAAATAATAGATGCACTTGTTATTATTATCAGAAACCAGTCAATGTAGTTTTATTATCCTTCAGTTTACAGATAGTAAAGAGAAACTCAGAACAGTTAAGTACATTTGGCCAGTCACACATTACACCTGGAACCCCTACCCGCCTAGCTCCACACATGACACTTTGATACGTGAACTCCCTCTAAGTCTCCCTCCGTGCTTTCACATTGTATCACTGGATTCTTACAGCATTCCTGGAAGTGCAAGGACCTTGCTATTATCTCCTTTCTGCTTACAGGGAACTGAGGCCCAAGGTCACTCACTCAGCATGCCAGAGCCAGGTCTATTTTTACCACAGGACCACACTAGCTACTGCTTCTCTTGGAACCCAATGTGGCTTCCTAGCTCCTGGGTCCATAGTGGGAGAAGGGACGCAAACACATCATGCCAGGCCTGGCAGCACCAACATTGACAAGCCCACAGTCTGTCTCACACCAGTGCAAGGGACACTGCAGTAGGAGCATGAGAGCAGGTGTCGGAGGCCCCCGGCACCACCCTGGATCAATACGCTCAGCTTAATTACTTTCAGGACCTGGCCAGTTGCTGGTGCATCCAACTTGGAGCTCTATGCAGGATAACAAGGCCATATGCTCCCAATGTCAGCCCTCCCAACACATTCTCAAAAGCTAACCAGCTCAGAGGCATTATTCTGGGGGAGGAGAAAGGGGAAAAGTGAGGCAGCTTTGGGGAAAACAGGGGCTTTGGGGCTGGGAGAATGTGCTTAATGACACGCACATGGTGAGCCACATGGCTGTCTATTCCTCCTTGGCAGCCTGTGTTTTCTGAGCTCTTTGATAGTGGGATAGAAGAATTGCTACTCTGTGTCCACAGAGCCCAAGGATGAGGCATTTATCTCATCAGATTGTTGAGATACAGTGTGGGTGTTTTGATGTCATTACTGCATGGATAGTGTGCAGTGGAGGGGAGCAGAGATACTGAGATAAATAACACAGGATCCTTTAAAAATACACTAAGAACAAGAAGACCATTGGCAGTATGTCTGAGACAGAAGGGACCCCAGAGATTGCCGGCCAACCTAGCAGCACCTTTCACAGGAGACAGAGACTGAGGGGAGTGACAGAACTTGTCACGTTTACCATAAAGAAAGTGTAGAGCTTAGCTCTCTCCTGTCATTTCCAAGCTCATTCCACTACACCATAGGTTTGAGCTCTGGCATCTCCAACAGAGAAAAGATGATGGTAGAGAAGCACACCTCACTCTGCATTTGCAGGCAAGATGGTTCCCTGGGGAAGGCTATTCAGCAACCACAGAATGAATAAAGGTTTGAATACCTGTAAAGAAGGGACAGGAGAAGAATGGGTAGGAGAAGAATGAGCTGAGGATTCAGGAGTCCCTGATCCTTGCTAACATGCCACCTCCCCCCACTATCCAGCAGGAAGCTGAGGAGGGTACAAAGCAAGACAGAGGGGTCATTATCTTCCTTACTTGTCTTGAAATAAAGCATCAGGCACTGGTGGGTTCAGAGGTCCCCAAGCCTAGGATTTTCACATGAAAAAGGAGAACAAATGCTCAGTTGGCTGATTGTAGCTTTGTAAGTTCTGAACCATTGACCGGAGGACGGAGGACCCTGAACTCTTCACCTAGAGAGGCAGACAGCTGTGGTAGTTAACAGTTCCCTCTGGAAGACTGTGTGAAAGTCAGTATCACTCTACCCACTTCCACAAGGGCCAAGGGCCTCCCACCAGGCCAGCAAAGATGCTGATCTTCAAACTCACTGTCCTGGAATCCCTGGTATTGTTGCTTAATTCACCAGGTCACTTGAGGGTAGGAATGACCTCAGCTCATCAGGCAGGCGTCCTGGAGCTGATATTTAAGGAGAAATCCAGAGGCTTAAGAAGTAGTCAAGAAAAAGGCAGCTCAGACAATTGGAAGGAGAGAGGGATTTATCTGCAGAGAATAAAAACGGACCAATCTGGGTTTGGGCAGGCCAGAGGAGACAGCTCTGGGACGGGTAGGAGGTGGCTGCTGGCAGATGAAGAACATGTCGGTGCAAAGCTAACTTTCTGCCCCACTGAGGACATGGGGAATTGCAGAGCCAAAAGGGGTACCATCAATTTTAAGAAAAATATGTCTTAAGGAAGTACTGGCTGCCAAGGAATCCATGTCTCATCCAATGGGGTGGCTGGATTGCCAAAAGGGCTGGGTGACCTCAGGGATGCCAATCATCCTCTAAACCCTGATCTGGCAGTGAATAGCCCATGTGGAGGAGGGTCAGGGAACAGGAAGAACCACAAGCATACAGCACATTTGGGAAGATGCTCCTTGCATGGCATGGATGCAAGGGTTAAGTGATTTGCCCTAGGTCATAAAGCTTCTAATTTAGACAAGTCATGTGATCTCTCTGGAGCCTAGTTCCCTCCTCTGTAAGAAGAGAAGGTTGGACAGGATGCTCTTTTTGTCAATTCTGACATTCTGCAGGTCTAATCAAGGACTTCTGATCTGCCAATTCCATCTCCCTGGATAACTGCAGGCATCTGAAGACAGGCCCAGGAGAACAATGGTGCCAGAGGACTGGTCTGGGAAAAGCAGAGCCTGGATCCTCCCCAGAAGGGCCCCCCGGAAGCCCCCACAGAGACAGCCTGTCTTAGGAGATACCACAATAAAGTGTGCATCCATTCCAATTCTAGCAGGGCCCGCCCTCCTGTCTACTCCCTGGGAGTCAGCCCTGTTTGAAGAAAGGCTTTGAGCACTGTCCTCTGCTGCCCACTAGGGAGCACCAGCAGGGAGGAGGAGGGAGTGGACAACCCTGGCTGCTCGATGCTCTTTGGGTTTAGGCCTAGGGTTTGAGGCTGGCTCTAAGATGTCCCTTCATTGGTCATTTGATCCCAGGAATAGGACTTGGCTTTACAAGAGCTGCTGGGTTGTTTTTTGGTTTTTGCTTGTTTTTCTGTTTTCCTCTCTCCTTTGCACTTCTCAGGTCATTTCTCTGATTCTCCTTGCTCTAGTCTTATCCTCTCCAGTCATCTTGACATCCCCACCTGGATACTTCAAACTAAACATATCCAAAACCCAACACCCACACTTCCCCTAACTCCCAACCATCTCCTGCCCATTTAAGACAATGGCTATCTCCAGCTTTCCAGTTGCTCTGACCAAGAAATTTAGAGTTGATATTTATGCCTCTATCTCCCATACCTATTGTCCAATATGCCAGCAAATCATTCCAGCTGTACTTCTAAAATATATTAAGAATCCAGGAACTTCTCTCTCCCTCCACTGTTACCGCTCCAGTCCAAACTACTAACGTCTGCCTCCTGAATTACTGATTTAGTCTTCTGAGTGATCTTCCTGCTTTTACCAGCTCCAACAGTCTCCCCTTCTTTTCCCTTTAAAAACATCATCTGATCATGTCACTTCTTTGCTTAAAACGCTCCATAAGTTTCACACTTTGTTCAAAGTAAAATCTATAATCATCACAATAATCTTTAAGTCTCTACTTATTCTTCCCTTATTCCTCACTGACCTCATCTCAAAGAGCTCACTGTGCTCCAACCACACCTGCCTCCTCCCTGTTCCTCAAACACACTCTGAGCATAGGGCCTTTGCATCTTCTGTTCCCTCTGCCCTTGAATGCCCTTTTCCCCAGATATCTACCAGACTCACTTCCTTACCCCCTCCAGGTTCTTGCCTCAAATGTCATCTTCTCAATGAGACCTTCCCTGACACCTCTATTTAAAATTATAACCCTGTCCTGATACCCTGTCTCCTTCACTGCCTTAATTCTCCTTCAATATCTAATATATTTTACTTGTTTTCTTTATTTTCTCCTATTCTTTGTTTTCTTCCTTCCATTTAGGGGTAAGCTCCCTGAAAACAGGGTGTTTTGTCTGTTTTACTCACTAACGCCAAAACTGATATATCTACAAAATGTCTGACACATAAGAGATACTCAATAAATATTTGTTGAATGAATATAGCCTCTACCCTGTAGGTACTCAGAGAATACTTAAAAAGCAGGGGCCATTGCCACTTCCCAGATCTGCCATGTATTTCTGATCTTTTATATGCTACCACTCTTTCTTCCTCCCACTAACTTTCTGACTATTACCATTTGTCCCACATTTCAGACATCTTCACCCCCACCCTGGGCCTGTGAAGTATGATTCTGGCTCCAGGCTGCCTCCTGGCCTTCCCCATTACCAGTCTCTGCCTTGCTCTGATTCTGCCATCCACAGATACTGATCTGCTCAGAAAATGAGCACTGGCACAGGTCAGATTCCTGGTCTCTTCATCCTCAAACTATGGCTGCACATACCCACCGCTGATGCCAGAGATGCAGGCGTTGGCCACAAGAAAGTTTGCTACTGCAAGGGCAAGTCTGAGCCCCCACTCTGATTGGTCAGTGTTCCTTTATTCTTTCCCTTGGCGGTAGATGAGGGAGGAAACAGATTGGGGACTCAAAACACACCAGGTGTTTAATAGATGGCTAAGTAAAAAGGGTTTCCAAATTATATGCCAACACAGCAGCTTGTACAGCATTCAGCCCACTGCCTGCATTATGGCTTTTGGACTCAAAGAAAAACCAAGGGAAAGGTAGTTGGAGTGCCAGCTGATTGTCATATGGTGTGCAAGTCCCTTGATGGGAGGACAGTCATGAGCTCTGGGTCCACATCTCAGAGTGGCTGACCATTCATTACTTTGAGCTGACAAGTTCTGTGTCCACAAATGTGAGTCCTGAAAGCACTGCACTGTGCCCCTTGGCAGACCTCTGCCAATCCTTCCCATTCCCTCCTTACTGGACTCTGTTCTGCATCAGGAAACTTGGGTTCAAGTCCTGGCCCTGGCACTGACTCACCTTGGGACTAGACTGACACGGGGATGCTGAGACAACAAAGATGATGGAGAGGCGAGTGCTTTGCTTCTTAGGAGGAAAGGCATCTTTGTGACGCCCACATGAAATCATTCCCATATTAGTACATGTGCACAATCCTGGCATTGCAGCCTGAAACATATCCAGGCCTTTCCAGGGCTCTCACCGGCCAGATGAGATGTCACAGGACTTCTTTGCAGCAGCAGCAGAGGCACCTGTTGGATATGTGGGTGTGCACACAGCAACAGAAAGCAAAGCCTCACTTGCTTCTAGCACTCTACCCCAGTACATGTAGAAACTGTCTCTGATGCTGTCCTCTAGCTAATGGCAGTATTTATAATTTACTTTTTAGTGATTACTATGTGCAAAGCAGTATACCAAACCTTTGTCATCATTTTTCAACCTAATAGTTCTCACAGTGTATCCCAGGGAACACCAGAAGAGTCCCTAAGACCCCTTCGGTGTGTCTGTGAGCTCAAAACATCTTTCAAAATAATTCTAAGATATTATTTCCCTCTTTCACTTTAACAGCCTTACAGTGGAGTTTTCTAGAGGCTACATAACCACACAGCACATGATACTGCATTATACTGAGTGACAAAGCAGATACTAGAATCTGTCTTCTATTAAGCCAGACATTAAAGAAACTCTTTAAAAGGTAAGGCAATATCATTCTTCTCACTCCATTTTTTTGTTTTAGAAAACAATTATTTTTCATTAAAAAGATGTTATCTTAACATGTAACAAGGTTTTTTGGGTCAATTAGTTTTTAATTTCTAATATAGTAAACACCGGTAGCTATAACCCTCATAAAGAAAAACTCTTTGGTGTCCTCAATAATTGCTGAGAGTATAAAGGGGTCCTGAGACCAAAAAGGATGAGAACTTCTACTCCGACTCATTTAATTCTCAAAACAATCCTCCAAGGTATGTATTATTATTACTCCCATTTTAGGAACAAAAATGTTGAGGCTGAGAGAGGCAATGGCTTATCTAAGATCACACAGCTAACAAGTGGTCAAAACACAACCTGAGCCAAGTTACATGTGGATGTAACCAGTCCATGCTTTTTTTAAAATTTTCTTTACATTTATTTATTTTTGAGAGACAGAGAGAGACAGAGCACAAGTGGGGTAAGGGCAGAGAGCAAGGGAAACACAGAATCTGAAGCAGGCTCCAGGTTCTGAGCTGTCAGCACAAAATGTGAGATCATGACCTGAAGTCGGATGCTTAACTGACTGAGCCATCCAGGCGCCCCTCCAGTCCATGCTCTTGACCATGATGCTACACTAACTCTGGGACAGGCCTATGGCCTCACAGGCAGAATCAGGTCCTTGTCTTTGTGGGGCTGGGCCACTAGACTCCTCTTTTCTTCCCCAGATTAAGGCAGCCAAGTGCCTATACCAGGCCAATGTGCCCAGCACAGCAGGGGTCCATGACCTCACCAAGAAGCAGGCAGCCTGCTCTCCTCCGGGCTGACTGAGCTTGCTGGACCAATGCTCCTGAGGTTGCTGCTTTCTTCTGGACACAAGTGTGCAATCTGGGGATGCCAGCTGGGAAAGAGGAGCTCTCTGAGTAGGACATTAAAACACCCAAGAAGGGGCCGCCTGGGTGGCTTAATCGGTTAAGCGTTCAACTTCAGTTCAGGTCATGATTTTGCGGTCCATGGGTTCAAGCCCCGCGTCGGGCTCTGTGGTGACAGCTAACTCAGAGCCTGGAGCCTGTTTCAGATTCTGTGTCTCCCTCTCTCTCTGACCCTCCACTGTTCACACTGTTTCTCTCTCTCTCTCTCTCTCTCAGAAATAAATAAAACATTAAAAAATTTTAAAAAATAAAAAATAAAACACCCAAGAAGGCAGGAATTCACTGACAGTGATGTTTACCTATGCTTTTTCTACTAAAAATTTTAAAAGTATAAATTGACTAATTTTTAATAAGAAAGTTTTTCAAAAGTACAACTGTTGTTCTGATTATATAAAGAAAATTAAACACCTAGACATGATACAGTTCTTAATCCAATACTGTCAGGCTCCTGGCCATAGAAGACGGGCTTCCCAACCACTTCCTCCTGTCAAGAGACCCTCAGAAATTCGGTCCTGCTCTTAGCTCTCACTGGAACACTTCAGAGCAACTTATTTCTGGTCTTTAACTATTAACTCAAGAAGGTTTATTTTTTTGTTGTTGTTTATTTGTATTAGGACAAAGATGTTAATTTTCTTCATTAGCAGTTTTAATTCGTTACGAGATACTTTAACTGTCTAGTTCTTGTCCAAATGAAAAAGTGGCTTCCAGCTGATGTTGTTTTAAAGCCAAATGGTCACAAACTTTAGCCTGCATTCAACCAGATGCACTTGTTGAAACACAAATTATTGGGTCACACTGTTTGAGGGGGATCTCCAATCTGTCATATGGGGCAAGGCCCAAGAATCTCCATTTCTATTAGATTTCTCAGGTGATTTTTGATGTTGTTAGTTCACGAGCACATTTTGAGTTTTTAAAATTTTTTTTAATGTTTTATTTATTTCTGAGAGAGATACACAGTGTGAGCAGGGGAGGGTCAGAGAGAGAGGGAGATACAGAATCCGAAGCAGGCTCCAGGCTCTGAGCTAGCTGTCAGCACAGAGCCCGATGCAGGGCTCAAATCCATGAACCATGAGACCATGACCTGAGCTGAAGTTGGATGCTTAACCGAATGAACCACCCAGGCGTCCCACTGTCACAGTTTGAGCTTTAAGCTACCCTTCCTGGCATCTTCATGGCCCTGAATTATTTTTTCCTCCACACATAAAAGAAAAAAAACAAGAAAGCGAAGGAAATATTGAGCTATCTGATTTCCCCCAGGCCCAAATAAAACCCTTCCAGTTAGGAAAAGCCATTGCTAGTAATCATGTTCACTCACTAGTGTAACTTCATCTTCCCAACCAATTTTTGGAATTTAAAAGCATATACAAGCTAACTTATATTGAATTCCTAAAGTTACTTTATTAATCTGTCTCTCAAATCTACTTTTTAAAAAGACTGTTGGCCTCTCCTCCCCTTCTAAAAACTTAAACATTCATTTTGATGGAATAAAACTAATCAGAACTTGATAAAAAATATGACTTCCTCTTAATTAGGTGATGTTTATGCATCTATAATAATAAATAGGATAGAAAACATTCATGTTTCTTAAAATAAGAGTCATGTGAAATTGGGAGGGAAGCAATTAAAGTTCTAATGGGCAATTTGGACAAGGTAGTGTCATGGAGTAGAAAGAGTACCAGACATAGGCACCCAGTTCCAGGTATTACACTGAGCAGGGCTCCAAAACCTCAGTTCTACATATGTAAGATTATGATAATAAGGTCTTCCTAAAAAGGCTCTTACGATATAATTAAAATTACTTGCTTTATCCCACACCATTTTAAAAGGTGACTTGAGAGATTTTTAATCTCATATTAAAAAAAAAGACAAAAATGACAATTACCAAAAATTAATAAGTAGTTTTTTTTAAGTAGACCAGCCAAAAGCATAGTACAGTTATTCTGACTAATCATAAATGCTGGCCTAAGTTTCCTGGCAGTATAATCTAAAGAAGGAAATTATCACATACCTCTCATATCTCATTAATTAAGAGGCCAACTCCTCAAAGCAACTGAATGAGATGATGTATATGAAAACTTTAAGTATGTAAGCAGAAATAAGATGTCATTTTTAAAAAATGTTTATTTATTTCCAGGGAGGGTGCAAAGAGACGGGGAGACTCCCAAGCAGGCTCCACACTGTCAGTGCAGAGTCCAATGTGGGGCTTGAACCCATGAACCATGAGATCATGACCTGAGCCGAAATCAAGAGTCAGATGCTCAACTGAGCCACCAGCCACCATGTTAAGAGGTCATTATTAAGAAATGAGCTTGCTCTTAGTTGGGGTAGGGCAGTCTTGAAACACATCAGGTAACAGCACTGAATGCAAACCCTGCCTATATCTTTTCTCTCTTTGGGCTCAATTCTCAAAGAAATCTCTGCCCACTGTGGGCTGGGAATGCATTTACTGAAGGCAGATCTAGGATTCTTTCAGGAGTATACTCTTTCAGGAGTATAATCTTAACTCTCATATGTATGTACGTAACTCTCATATATGTAATGCCATCTTTGTAGGGCAAAACTATCCAATGTCAGTGATTTCAGGTAGTTTAGCCTAAGAGGACAACCAAATGAAGTGCAGGAAGAGGAGAAATGAGGGGGCAGGGATAAAGAATATACAATTTCAAGGCCTTCTTTGCAGTAATGATGGGTATAAAGGAAGTGTGAAGATTGGAGAGGTATAACGCACTGTGAACCTCACTGCTTGAGAGCCTGGGAAAATGTGGAGGAGGAAAGACCAGTGACAATAGTTCAAGAGCCTGCAGGAAGGAGCTGCACTCACTAGGAAGACATAATAGAATGCAACTGGCTGTTTACCACACCCAGGTACTTAGGTTGACTACTTTTCCCAGACTCCTTTGCAGACAGATGTGGCCACATGACTGACTTTGGCCAATGAAACATCAGTGGAAGTGACAGTCACCACTTCCAGGCCTGGCCCATAAGAGTCACTATTATTCTCCCTACTCATTCCTCTGGTTGGCTAGCTCCTGGATATCACTTCCTTGGAAGCTACTTCCTAAAGGTGGTAAAACCTCGATCCCTCAATAAATAAGGAGCAGGGCCACCTGAGCCCCAGACTGGGGTTACATGAATGATAAATAAATTTCTGTGTTATGCCACTAAGATTTGGGTTCAAATGTTACTCAGCTAATGTAATAGAGGAATTAATGTTCTTCTGTCTTGAAGACAGAACTGAACTAAATGGGGGGAAATGTTCAGATTTTAAAATGATAGTGTCCTGGTTCCCAAACTTGATAACACCTCAATCATTGGTGGAACTTTTTCATCAGTAAGGATTCCCCTACATCTTGATCTCTTGAATTTTCCCAGGAAAGTTTTTCAACTTCTTTAATAGGTTATGACTCTGGTCATCAGATTGGAATCAGAGGATGTCTGGAAAAGATATGGCTTGATGTCCCTCATCAATGTCTTTATTTCTGTATGTTTAGGGACTTCATCTGCTCTGCATCTTGGCCCTTAATCTTCTCCTCATCTCTAACTGGGTAACTGGTATGTTTTATCAGCCCAAGAACCCTGTGTCCTCACAGGGGCCAAGAACATAGCATCCATTTCTTTTTCTGAACAGCGTGAAGCTAAGCAGGGAATAAAAGCTCAATCAACACTTTATTTGATTTGAGCAGTTATCTTCCATATGACCAGAATTGGGGGGGGGGGAGGGGGCTATTCTAGCAACCTAGACATGGGAGACTAGACTTAGCAAAAGCATTCCAAGTGTATATATAATTCATTTTTAATACACAAGTGCTCAAGTCACTGATCACTCTTTGCTTTGACAGAGAATCAACTAGTTATCAAACTTTAACATGCACAAAAATAAACTATGAAGCCCGTTAAAAATATAGGCTTGTGGGATCAATTCCCCATATTCTGATCTAGTAGTTCTGGGGTGGGCTCCAGGAATCTCCGTTTGTGATTTTCCTCCTTCTGCCCCACCCACAATCCCTATACGAGTGGCAAGGAGCACTGTGTGTGATTGTAACATCTGTGAGGTGAGGTCAGGATCAGGTCTATCTTGTTTAATATTAAATTCACAGGGCCCAGCATAAAGCCCCACTCACAGGAAACTATTAACTATCTGTTGAATGAAGACACTCATCTGTCAGTTTTATCCTAAAAACGCCCTTCCTCGAAGAAGGAAATGAACTAGGTGACCTCTCTGGTTCTCTGAAGGCCACCAGCTCACTATCACATACTTAGTAAACTGGGAAGTGCCCCTCCTGGCTGCCTCAGACCCATCTGCTCCAACTTCTAATTGAGGAGGCCAACCTTCTTTGATTGGCACTTCCCTCTCTTTCAGCCAGACACCATCTGTACCCACCACCTCCTGACAGCTCAGATATCCCTTCCTCTCTGTTGGTGCAGACAGGCAAGGACATTGCTAAGTAGATCTGGACCTGGAGGGAAAGCCTGCCTTCCACACCCTGGGATGAACCCAGGACTGTCTGCAAGCCCTTCACAGATTGTCAGAACTCCCAGTATCTGGGGAATGATGCCTTCCTGATAACCAGGTTTTGTTTCTATGGCAGAGCTGTGAGCGCTCTGTTCTGTGATCTCACACACTCTCAGTATCTCAGTAAAACCAGTAGGTAGCAAGCATCTTTATCCTCGTTTTACAGATGGCAAAGAGAGGAAATCTGACTTGCCCAAGGTCACACAGCAGGTCAGCTGTGAAGCCAGGGAGGGCATCCAAGCTCTCTGCCTCCAAAGTTACTACTTTCCCACAGCCAAAGTGCCTTGAGGTTGATGGGGAGTCATGGCTGCTTTAATTCAAGGCTGTAGCTCCTGAGTTTTGCATCAAAGCATATGCTCTTCAGAAAAGAAGTACCAAGCTAAGCTTTGTTTCTCTTCTTTTAAAGATCTTTCAGATGAGTCTCAGAGAGACCATTCCTCAATTGCCATCCAAAGTAAAGAGGGGAGGGAGGGGTAATGCAAGATCTTTCTCTTAATAGTAGGAATGAGGGCCCCTAGGTGGCTCAGTTGGTTAAGTGACTGGCACTTTATTTTTGGTTCAGGTCATTATCTCATGGTTTGTGAGTTTGAGCCCTGCATCAGGCTCTGTGCTGACACTACAGAACCTGCTTGGGATTCTCTCTTCATCTCTCTCTACCCTTCCCTCCCCCCAATAAAGAAATAAACATTTTTAAATTAAAAAAAATATGGAAATGAACCTGCAGTTCTCAAGGTGGGGAGTAGGTAGTGGGCCATATCAGAACCATCTGAGGAACTTTTTCAACATCAATCTTCTCCCTTCCCCTGAAATTTTGATGGGTCAACAAGCTGACTTCAACCCGGACTCCATAACAATGGAGTACTTTGATTGGATTTTTCCTTTTCCCTCATCCTCTGGGGTAGATGTTAACAGTCAAGTGGACAATAGGTGGGCAGTAGGAGAAGCCCTGATCCTGAACAATCATCTGCACAGGGTAGGAGCTACACACACCTTTGTCAGTTTACTGCTGCATAGATGGAAAAGACACAAGAGCAATGGGGGAGCAGATCATTCTTGACGTTGGCTGTCTGAGGCCCGCGCCTCCATTCCTGTGTAACTAGAAAACTCGGAGTCACCTAGTACATATCCAGAGCTAACATAAAAAGGGAATGAAACCCTGTGTAAGAAACAAACAAAGGGGAAGGGCTGCTTCAGATGATCAGGGGATACAAAGATAAATAAGACACAGGCCATGTCCTCAAGAAGCTTACTGATCGAAAGAGTTCCCTGTTGCTTTAAGACTCTCTTCTGTATTGATACTCTCCTCCCTACCAGCCTGTGAGCAAATGGAGTGTGGATGCCTATCTAGGGGTTCCAGAGTGGTGAGCACAATACTGGAAACATATGGTAAAGGTCCAGAAAAATGAGGTGATTTTACATCCCAAGTTGTGGGAGAGAAAGCTATGTATTAACATAGGATGCATCTAGCAACTTTTCCCAGACCGTATAATCTTAGCTTTAAAAAAAAGTTTATTTTGAGAGAGGAAAGAGCACAAATTGGGGAGGGGCAGAGAGAGAGAATCTCAAGCAGGCTCCATGCTATCAGCACAGAGTCTGATGTGGGGCTCAAACCCATGAACCCATGAGATCATGACCTGAGCCAAAACCAAGAGTCAGATACTCAACCTACTGCGCCATCCAGGTGCCTCAATCTTAGCTTTAAATAAGGCACAACCAAACTTAGGAGTGCCCAGATGAGGTCAAACAATGGATACCTTAAGGCTCATCACTGTATGTTTAATGATTTTAACAGCCCTTCAGCTGTTAAACTGTTAACTCCTTCAGACCCATCCCCCATCTTCTCTGGATGCCCTGGCTGTTTCTTCTCCCTCTTAGCACACTTCTCTCTATTGGTTTTCAGGCTCTCCTCAAAAATGATCTTCTAAACCAGGTGTACGGGGTATGAGGTTTTGTCATCATATGGTAAGCTTATAAGTCACTCTCAATGAGACAGGGAAAAAAATGGCCTTCAAAGGTAACAAGACAGGTATGTGTTAGACACCAGAACAAACTTTCTGACAGCAAGCACTATGTAACTGTGACACAGGCAACCATGGAGGGGCAAGCACTTACTGATGACCTAATGTGTGTGGATGTGTGTTATTTCATTTAGTCCTCAATGCCCTCCTCTCAGGCAAGTATCATTATTTCAGAGATAGAGAGGAAGATTATAACATTTCTATGGCAGATGTTCTCAAAAACAGGAGCCATAGACTTGGGTTCCTATAATTCTAAATAGTACTCTGGCAGGAGGAAAGGGTTCACAGATGTTGCCTTGCCTCCATTATACTCAGAGCTGCTCAGGGAGCCTTCTAGAATCAGTGATCAAGGAGGAGTTTTGGGGCTTTGGGTGGTGGCCAAAAACTAATTGTCCATTCTTCTATCTTATAAGTTCAGAACCAATTAAGAAATAAGATATCAGAGACATACAGACTGAAATCAAACTAAAAGCTTCATTACAAATAAATTCTAAATTGGAGAATGTGGCTTAGTGGGTGGTTACAAACTGCTGCCCAATAGTTCACTCAGAGTTAAAGCTACTCACCCAATCAAAAAGTGGGACTTTGCCTGCAGGGCAGAGCTAGCTCCAGTAACTTGGTAAGCCCTTCTTTGGGGACAAGTGTATTCAAAAGAGAGTCCCAGAAGGGGCTAAGCCAAACTCATGAATCAGGTAAGTTATTTCCCCTCCCATAGAGTCAAGGGCATGAGGGGATAGGGAGAAGTGGGAAGTGTTCCTCCCACACCGTCCACTCCAGGGCTGTGGCATAGAAACCCTCTCATCCCTGCCCATGGTAACAAATAGAGAATAAGTGGCGCCCTCTACAGAGGAGGGGGCAAGTCCTCAAAATTTTCAGGTTAGTTTGAATGTATAGGAGGACAAAAAGTAGTATAATTCAAGCTAAGGGACATCCTCTAAGTGATGACACAGAAGGCCTTGGAAGGACCCAAAAGTTCTCCGAAAGAGAATGGGAAGGAATAAAAGCTCAGAAAGCTTAGAAAGAAGACAGAAGGGGCTTGACTCACCAGGTCTGTATATAATACAGACTGTCCATGTACAAATACCTTGATCCAATCTAGCATTTGGTCTCAGCGGAACTGAATAATCTTGACAAAGCAGGCCTCTACCACCTACAGAGGCAACCTTGACATTCAAACCTCATCACTCTTGTCCCTGTTTCTTGATGTACAGTAGAGGCTGTTCATAAGGACAAGCCATGAATCATGGCACGAGCCTTCAACCCTGTTTCATGGCTTCCCAACCTCAGCTCTCAGCTTTCTGGTTTTCTCTTTCCTGGCCTCCCCCCACCTCCCACTCAGCACTCTACACTCCCTTTTGCATCCTCTTTCTAGATTATCCTGGAGACCCAAATGTTTGTGTATAATATCAGAGCTGATGATTTGAAGAGGCCCTTGACTGTGGCAAGATCACAGAGGCCACTGTGAATAAACCAGACCTTTTTTGGACTTTCTTTTTTAGGCAGACTGAATATTTACACACTGGGAGCAAGTCCCATAAGGGCTCCCCAGCAGATAATACATTCATGCAAGCAGCCGTCTCTGGTGAAAAAAAAATCATTATTAATTGGGGTTACAGCACTCTTTTTAACTGCAGCAGGAGCTGAGCTCACTCGATTTAGTGGTGTACAGACTTTTCCTGAACTCCAGTGGATACTTCACAAATAACAATAAAAATTTTTAATGGTAAGACAAACATGGGGTAGGATACACAGCTTCAGTCATTAAACAACCTCCATCTACCATGCTCAAGGATTCAAGCTGTTTTATGTGGCAGGCCACTTTGCCTAAGTCATCTGCTGATAAAAGAATAAATTTTCATGGTGTAGAGTTGCAGTAAGAAACAGGTTTCATTAGCCCCATCAAATTGATGCAGAAACCAAAGGCCAGAGAAGGGAAGTGTTGTAGGGTCAGTCAGGGGTGGTGCTAGGAGTCCCTTCTAAGTCTCACGTCTCACCCTGGCCCTTGTTCTGCTCTGGTTCCTGAATTGTTTTCACTTCATGGAAGCTAGGAAGATTCCATTCTCTGAAAAGCTGCAGGGCAGCTGTTTCTGATTATTTGTCCAAGGGAGACACATAACCAAAAGAGTATTTTGGTTATAAAGCAATTTCTTGTTCTATCCACCAGAAGTTATGTACATTCATTCACAGGGGATAGAGGCTGAGTTTGGTTACACTGCAATGACAGTGTCTAGAAAGACTCCACTGAATCAGGAAGGTTAGTAATGGAGAAACTCAAGGGCTATGGCTGGTCCATTTGGGTGAACACCAGGACATCTGGCTGCTTCCTGGTGGCCTTGCTGAACGACTTCATCCTCCTTGGTTTGGAAACCTCTGCTGAAAATCTGTAGGAGTGGGTTCTCTCCTATAGCACCTGCTTTTCATTATGAAAGACATTTCAGTATGGTTCAGCTGAACCATTTCAGATCATTGCATCTGAAAGTTAGGTGTTGCTCTGACTAGTTATCGACTGTCCACTCTTGTGCTGAACTTCAGTCCCTAGGAGGTCAAAAGGACCACATTTTCTGCTGATAACTCGACTTCCTTTTGCCCTTCATCCCCATGAGCTCATAATGACTGTAAATGTGCTCCATTTTCTTCTATGTTCCTCAGAAGCTTTTAGGAATGGTTTGCTACTCCCCAGATATTGATGAGCTAGAAATTACTTGATCAGGAAGTATTCACTCACACACACACTCATACATCAAACTCAGGGCTTTCCAAAGTAACATGACTATTCTACAGAAGAGCTGAGCTGACTCAGAACAAACTGTCTTTCCTTCTGCTTCACACTGGAAGTTGTAAGTGCAGTTTACAGAAGTCACTTTGGTGGGTGGGATGGATCCTTTCCCAGCAAACCCAAAAGGACAGAAAAGCCAGCCTAGACTGGTTGGGCAGAAGACACCATCAAGACCAAAGATTTAAAAATAGTTATTTTTCTGAGTAGCATCTTTTCATCTCCATTGAGAGCAGAACAAACTCCTAAAGCACATAGAATTTGCATTATAACCAAAGAAGAGGTATCAAACAGAGAGTCATCAGACCGTGGAAGGAGTGCCCAAGGGTATGGTGTTGGAACCACCACAATGATCGAGGTACAAGGCTGGCTGGGGGAGGGAGAAAAGCTGGACTGAGCTGAAGACCAGGACTCCCATTTCTGACTCAGCCATTCAACACATGGTCTTGGGTAAGGGTTCAGTCTCTCTCAGCTTAACTAAGGGGCACACCATCACCCACCTTGTCCCTTGCTGTGAGGATCAACTGAGATAACATATTAAAGTGCTCAATGAACCACCCAGGGATCAGTTATCATCAGCCACACTCATGGTCCTGTCTAAAGGTCCAAGAAAGGAGAGGGTCTTCTTCCCAGATTCCACATTATATACATAAGCAGGGGAGTTTCTGCCATGGTAATAAGCAATAAGAAGCCCTCCCAATTCCAGCAGTCAGGGAGGTGAACAACCCAGAGCTAAAGATGTCCCATGTGGAGAGCTCAGTGCTGGTAGCTGGGCAGGTGGGGGCAGGAGGCATGAATCAGCCAGCATCCCTGAAGCTAGGGTCTATGTGATGCACTGTCTGGGCCTTGGGGAGAAAAGCAGAAACAGGGATGGACAGACATGGCTCTGTCCTTGAGAAAGCTACAGAAAAGGCAAGGCAAGTATCTCTGATCATGGTGACCACCAGAGTGAGCCCTGAACAAGACTTTAGGCCCAGCTCCACCTTAGGTAGGTCAGTTGAGTCCTCTGCATCCCAGATACTCTACAAGAAGGGAATGAATATAATCTATGTGTACCAGACTCATGGGATGGTCTAGTGACCACAAACTGTAAAGGGATAACAGTAGTAACAACAGCAAACCCTCATCTAGCATTTACTCTGTGCTAGGCACTGTCCAAACCTCTTACAACCAGAGGTCAGAAAACTTTTTCAGTAAAGGGCCAGGCAGTAAATATTTTAGGATTTGTAGGTCAGATGGTCTCTGCCACAACTACTCATGTCTGCTGTTGTAGCAAAAAAGCAGCCACACATAATACATGAATGAATGAGTATGGCTATGTGCCACTAAAATCTTATTTACAAACATAGATGGTGTTGTGGCTTGTTGGCCATAGTTTGCCAACTCCTGCTTCACATACATTCACTCCCCATAACCTTATGAGGTTGATACTCATGTTGATACCACTTGATACTCATTTTGCAGATGAGAGGGTGAGGCCCAGAGAGGTCCATTAACTTGCTCAAGGTCGTACAGCTGGTAAGTGCTAGAGCTGGGATTCAAACAAAGGCAAACTGGTTCCAGAGTCTGTGTTCCTTACCTCTCTGTTGATAGCCTCCTGAGCTTACTAGCAAGGGAGTGTAATGGCTACCAACTAAAACTCTGATGCCAATCACATGTGCCAATAGTAATAACAACCCAAATTTACTGAGGACCTATTATATGCCAGGCACTGTGCCAGCTGCTTCCCACGTGCAATCCTCATAACAGCTCCTTGAGACCAGAGCTATTATGACCCTCATGTTACAGATGGAGAAACTGAGGTCAAGAGTTGAGCCATTTGTTCAAGGTCTCAGAGGTAGCAAACATCAGAGCCATAACTGAGCCTACAGCTGTCAACTCTGAGGCCAGACCTCTCACCTCCATATTGTGAGGCACCGTGGCTAGGAGGCCTTATCTGGTCCCTTCTATGGTTCACTTCTCTCCAAGCTCTGTTTGAAAGTAGAGCTGGGGACACCTGCGTGATTCAGTCAGTTAAGTGTCTAGCTCTTGGTTTCAGTTCAGGTCATGATCTCACAATTTATGAGTTCAAGCCCCATGTTGGGCTACTCGCTGACAGTGTGGAGCCTGCTAGGGACTTTCTCTCTTTCTCTCTCAAAATAGGTAAACTTAAAAAAAATGTTTAAAAAGGGGAGCCTGGGTGGCTCAGTCAGTTAAGTGTCCAGCTTTGGCTCAGGTCATAATCTCGTAGTTCATGGGTTGAAGCCCCACAATCAGGCTCTATACTGAGAGCGTGGAGCCTGGAGCCTGCTTCAGATCCTATGTCTCCTCACTCTCTACCCCTCCCCCACTGATGATCTGCCTCAGTCTCTCTCAAAAGTAAAAGAGAGTAAACATTTAAAAAAATGTTAAGAAATGTTTTTTTAAAAAAAGTAAAGTGGAGTTGGATGTTATTCTCTTCAAGAGTTTATATCCACTGAGGCTTTGGAGTGAGCATGAGCAGACCTGCATTGACCTGAGGATCCTCACACCTGCCTAACCCCAAACAGAAAGGACTTGCTTTTATTCCCTATTGCAGCCATTCTTTCTCCAGCAGTCATCTCTTGCTTGTCCTGGATGTCACTTAGCAACACGTCATCTGTCAGTTTCTATGGCACCATGGGCTTAACGTCTCACTTAGAGTTTGTTCGCTAACTAAAACCATGGAAAAATGGAGCACGGGAGTGGGCCCCAGCTCCTCCATAATGGAAAGGGATGCTCCCTTGGGTCCTTGGCCCTGCTGTAGAGGAATGTTTCTGGGACTTTCCCAGCATTCCAACTTGGCCTCCAAACTCATCTGCTCCTCTGTTTAACTGGTCAGGGGTTGAGCAGGGAACAAGACACTGCTCACTGGTTGTATTTGTCAGCAAGAGTCCATCAGCCAGGAAGCAGAAGTTCAGTGTTATAGATAGAATGTTTGTGTCCCTTCAAAATTCATATGTTGGAGCCCTAATCTACATGTGATGGTATTTGGAGGTGGGACTTTAGAAGGGAAATGGGTTTAGATGAAGTTATAAGAGTCAACCCTCATGGTGGGATTAGTGACCTTATAAGTAGAAGAGACATCAGAGCTTTCTCCTTCTCCATCCACCCACCCACACCAGGAAAGGCTGTACAGGCACACAATAAGATGGAAACTGTCTATAATCTGAGGATCCAACCCTCACCAGGAAACAAACCTGCCAGCACCTTGATCTTGGACTTGTAGCTTCCAGAACCATAAGAAACAAATGTGTGTTGTTTAAGCCACCCAATCTATGGTACTTTGCAACAGCCGGCTAAGCTAAGACATTAAGAGAATATACAGCATAAACAGAACATAGAAGAACAGCTGCTTCATTACTTTACAACATTTGGGCCAACCTTCTCAGGTTAGTTGAGTTACTGTAGTGTTATCTTTCCCTTAACAAAAAGAAACACACACCCATACACACACATGGAATTTACGCGTTAAAACAAGGTTTGAGTAAATAAAGGCACTCAATAACCCAGCTCAATTTTAGAAATAACTTTTTTTTGAGAATAGGAGAGGAAAGAAGAATTGTGTTTTTTAATTTGTTTTGTTTTGTTTCTGGTCTACAAAGGTTCTCAACCATCTGTCCACCTTCTGTAGTGGTCACAGCACTTTTTCTCCTTTCCCCATGTTGTTTTTTTTTGTTTTGTTCCTAAAATTCCAGTCATCCTCCTCTCCCTTGGGGAACAACGAGAAGGAGCAGCAGGTGAAATGAGGGTAAGTGGAAGCAACAGAGAATTCAAGGAGGAAGGACAAAGAGGCTTGGCAAGAGTCTAGGCGCTTAAGAAGAAAAAAGAATGAGTGATTAAAGACTTTAAAAGTTGCAGCAGAGATTCTTTTGTGCCTTTGAGAAATCTTGCTATCACAGCCCACAGGGAACTGAGGAATAACCAGGAAACCGGATCCCACTCTGGCTGCTCCCCAGGAGTATGAGGAAGCCCTGAGCTCAGCCAGAGGGACAATGTGCCTGCCAGGAGGATGAAGTCTACAGTCACACTGCCCTGCCATGTTATCCTGGGACATTCCATCACTGGTACTGCTGAGCTACCTCCTACCCTAGAAATCCCCAAGGACTTCCCAACACAGGTTATATCTCATCTTGGCACATGCGAATTTAGCTAATTAAACCCACCCAGAAAATGGAATCCAAGGACAAGGGAGACTCAGACTTATGGGAAAAGCAGACCCTTTGGCACTGACAAGGCAGGGGGGTGCTGGGAAGGAAAACACAAGGGTGTTCCAACCTCCATGAAATGTGCTGTGACCACGTAAAGAAAGTAAGGTTATAAAAGGCCACCCCTACCACCTAGTGTATTTTTAAGAAAAGAGTAAGGTTTATTTCTGAAATAATTGGGTGAAAACTGCAAAAGACAAACTAAATTAAGGGAAGCTGGAGGTTTTTAGGAAATGGGATTAAAAGAAGGAAACTGATGTAGTCTTTCTTAATTTACAGTCTTCTCTTTACTGGCCCTTCCTCTCACTACCATATGGCAGCTGCCTAATGAAGACTCTGAATAGGTGTCTGGCTTTTGTGACCCCCCAGGTGAATGGCATAGGAAAGTCCATGTGCCAGGGTTTTCCGCTAATGGAGAGTGTACAGCCAGGGTTTCGTGTGCACAGAGCTTTAGAGAGGACCATAGTCCTTATTGTAGACTAAGTGCATTTCAGAATTCAGAACGTTTCAGGTTCTAGAAACGTAATTTGTGTTCATACTGTATATAACACCAAAGCAGGATGGAAGACCATATAAGTCAACACATTTCTGCTATGAATCACATGAACAGTCACTCTGAGCAGGTTAAATAAAGACTACAGCTGCCCTCACATCAGTCTAGGTCACTTTGCCCCATGAGTTTGGTCAAATTTTTTGCCAAATGGACAATGACTGAACTTTAATTTTCCAGAGATTTTTCAGATTTTAGAATTACAGAGAAAGGGCTATGTATCTATACTAGGTGCTGTGGGACATAACAAAAATAAAAACAACTGAACAGTGTAACTGCTACCTTTAGGAGACACAGTGAGAAGTGCAAAAGCTCAAACATCTTGTAGATCACCCTCTCTGATCCCCAGTTGCCTACTATGCAAACCGGGATGACATATACCTGATAAAGAGAGGTTTATAAAGCATCTAGCAAATTCTTGGCCAAGGATTCTGTAAGGATTCTTCCCTTTACTATTCTGTCAGCAAAAATTTAAACACTGGATGGCTGAGTACACATGTGTTGAAGGATTTTTCTCAGGAGAACTGAGCTCAGAAAAACTTACCTAAGAAGCTTCTCATAGGGAACGAACTCAAAGCAAACCCTTATGCTTCATTTTTGTTGAAATCCTTATGCTTCAGTTTTGTTGTGTACAAAATAGGAAGAATAGAAGACCATTAACTGAAGCACCTCCTTTAAAGTATGCCAAATTCCGAAGAATAGTAACACCGATTCCACTCGGTGTCACAAATGGCATGGGCCTCTCCACTTGGCCATGCAGTCTCTGCCTTGTTTGCTCTTCTTTCAACACTTTCCTAAGATGCTTTCATTTCAAAAGACATCAAACACACAAACACAATTAGATAATCCTCTCGGCAGCGAGCAGAATTTATGGCCAGTGAGAGAAAGTCAGTGGGATGTCAGGGTAAGAGGCGAGATAGAGGCCTTGGGCTCGATGAATCTGGGTTTACAGTTTTGTTTGTTTTTGCTGATAAAAGTAAAGTCTTCCCTGCAATGTCCATTGTGAAGCGAGTTTCTTTTTGCATAAATGGACCTAATCCCCCTGTTTATTAACATTAAACTTGACATTTATAGCCCAAGTGCTTTACCGGCATTAACCAATAATCCCCAGCACATTCCTGTGGGGGGTTCAATGCAAGGCTCTGAACTACTCAAGGAAAGCCCTTGCACACAGCAAAGTGAGCAGGTGGCTCTGCTTTCAGGAGGAGTAAGTTGCTCACACAACCTACTACTGGTCTTATACTTCCAGAGCCATACACATCAGGATTCTTCATGCCCTTCTGCCAAATCCCAAACAGAGTGGGAAATATGTACTGACTGAGCCACAGTGAGCACAAAGTAGTAAACAGCACAGTCCTAAAGGCTGGCTAGGACCTGGGGGTTCTGTTCCAGAAGAATCTGGCTGTCCAGTGGTTTACAGAGTGTCGTGGCATCATGCTGAATGATGGAAGGGCAAGGTCTGTTTTCACCTGGCCTTCCCCCTAAGGAAACACCTTTCCCTCCCTGGTGAAGAATACAGGCTCCAGCCCTAAGTGCATCTTTCTGAGAGCAGAGCTGCAACCAGTCAACACCACATTCCTAGGCTAGTGGTCATGAGCAAAGGAGGCAGCTGACATTCTGCAAAGCATACTAGGGAGCCAAAGGCCCCTTCCCAGAGTAATTAATGAAGGCCATAGCTAAAAGAGTCTTGGAGCGAGTGCCTAACTTCAGACTGAGGCCAAAGGCCTAAAACAGCAAAGGAAATCCTAGCAAAGAACAGCAGGGATGGATCCAGAGGTGGGTGGAACGTCTCAGAGTTATCTAGAGATCATGTTGTTAATCCCCCTGACTGGAGGTTCAGTAAAGATGAACTGGAATTTCATCATAACTCTACTGTATATCCACACTTGTGTGTAGCTGGCATTAAGATTAAGCAAATTGGGGCATCTGGGTGGCTCAGTCGGTTAAGCATCCGACTTCAGCTCAGGTCATGATCTCACGGTTCGTGGGTCCGAGCCCTGCGTCAGGCTCTGTGCAGACAGCTAGCTCAGAGCCTGGAGCCTATTTCAGATTCTGTGTCACCCTCTCTCTCTGACCCTCTCTGCTCATGCTGTCAGCTAATGCCCTCTCTCAGAAATAAACAAAACATTAAAAAAATTTTTTTAAAGATTAAGCAAATTGAAAATAGTTCTCTTTCCATTATGTAGACCGAGTCATTTTCCACTTATTTTTACTGTCTTCATAAAATCTCAAGTTAAAAGGCTCCTCCAGGTACTGTTATGAAGGAATATTTGTATGAGTGAGTCTCACCTGACAACTGCAGTGAGGAATTCAGTGCCCAGCATTGGCACGAGCAGTCAAACAGTGCTTTTACCAGTCCTGCTACACAACAGGAAACCCCACGCAGTGTACCTCATTGAGCGTTAGTCAGTACCAGGGACTGTGTAGTTGTATTAGCACATTTGACTTTCCTTAGCCTTCCTCACAATCATACAAGGCAGGCTCTCTTATCCTTGTTTTACTGATAACCTCGTGGTGAAGAAACTAAAGCTCGAGAATTAACCTACCCACAGCCAAGAATCAATCAAATCCAGGTCGTACTCCAAAACACCACCATGCCATTTCATTACTTCCCATCTCCCAACTGGGAGGTCTTTGATGGTGATCATCTTCATGGCAGCTGTAATATGTGCTATGCTATATGTGTGACCAACGGCTACTAGCAGACTATGAGCAGAGCATTGAGAATCTCAGATTCCACAGGTCCTGACCATCCTCAGGCACAGCCTGGCTTTGGTGTCAAGGTATGGCTCCTTCTCACATGGCATCATGCACCACTTTTCTTTGATTCAGTTTGTCAGCAATTACTTACCAAACATCTCCACAGATATCTCTGTACTAGGTTTCATCCCTGCATCTGGGTACTCACAGTCTGGTCAGAAAAGGTTACCACGTATCAAATTATCCAAGATCAATCACCATGCTGTACAGATGGGTGCTTAACTATGTGGAAATAAATGGCATCTACCTTATGAGTAATAACCCACATAACAGTAAGCTTCTCACTTCTTCTTAAGTATCCACATAGCACTTAACAGCTTACCATTCTGTCCAAGATTTAAAAAAACAAAACATGAAACCTCAGGAGACAAAAGACCCAAATGTCGTGGCCAGCTCTACCACTTATAAGCTGTGTGACCTTGGGTAAGACACTTAACCTATCTGAGCTTCAGTTCATTCCTATTAAATTAAGAATATTTCTTAAGCCTACACAGGGTTCTTCTGAGGGTCAAATGAAACCATGCATATGAAAGCACTCCAAAATTACAAGCCAAGCAACTGAACAGATCAAATAGTATTCTTCCCATTTACAGTGAGGAAACTGAGGCCAACCAGGATTAGAGAGTAGGTCTTCAGACTCTTTGGCCAGTGGTCTTCCTCTTGTGTCATGCTGTGTCTTTAAGTTCTAGGGGCACTTGGGAAGGGAAAGATCTAGTTTGGCGTCTGTGACCTAGGAAGACTCTTTGAAGTGGAGGTCACACACCAGAGGCCAGGGGGTCAGTGTGACCACAGATGTGTTTTATTTGGCAGGCATAATTGTTTAAAAAAAATTTTTTTGAGCCAACATTTAGGAAACATTAGGTTTCAGCCCAAATCCATATTACCAGAAGGGCTCATGACAGTGGGTAGACATTTCATCATGGTGATAATCTGCTGTAGCAGCACCTTTAGGGAACATATATTCTTGAGGGTGTCACAGACCTCTTCATCCCCCACTGTTTCTCCAACCTGGAGACCAAGTGTCAGAAGCTATTTACCATTATTCTTGCATCGGTCTTTTCCTGTAACACTGGAGATGAGCATACATCTATAGGAATACAAACCCTCTCTCTGTACCAGCCCTGCATACCTTTCTCGCCTGGCTTGGATAGACATTTGAGTTTGCAACCTCTGACCTGAAGGCCAAAGAGAATCCCAGGAGGTAAAGAGGCAGGGCTGTGCCAAGAGCAAAGTGAAGCTGGGAAAATGGTACGGCCATGTGGAGACTCTGAGGAAGCAGTCTGACTGGAATGAAAGGGCATGTGAATGGGGACAGAGAGGGGTAGAGGCCTGGGAAGAAGTTTGGATCAAGAAATGAGGCTGCAATGGGGTGCCTGGGTGGCTCAGTTGGTTTAGTGTCTGACTTCAGCTCAGGTCATAATCTCACTATTCGTGGGTTCAAGCCCCGTGTCGGGCTCTGCGCTGACAGCTAGCTCAGAGCCTGGAGCTTGTTTCAGACTCTGTGTTTCCCTCTGTCTCTGACCCTCCCCTGCTCATACCGTCTCTCTCTCTCTCTCTCTCAGAAATAAATAAAAACATTAAAAAAAAAGTTTTTAAGAAATGAGGCTGCACTATGGAGGGAGGATCTTAAGTGCTGATGGTGACAGCAGGGGACCAGGGGACAGGGCAGGGTAACACAGCCTTTGGGTACAGAGGAAATGGAGATGCCAATGACTGAAAATTAGAAGAAATACCTTGCAAACTCATTCATTCAATAAAACTTTCGTGAGCACCCCTTGTGTCCCAGGCATTGAAAATACAACAGGGAATAAAACAAGACAAAAATCCTTGCTTTCACAACATATACATTCAAGTTGGGAGGAATCTTGCCACAACCCCCCTCCCCCCGTTAATGATTCTGCCCATTAGGTGTGTTTGAGCAAGGGAGGACAGACAAGGGACAGAGATGATGCTCTTCCCCAGAGGACTGTTGAACACAGAGAAGGAAAAGGTAAGGTGGGTTAAAAAATGATCCGCCTACAACTGCTCAGCCCATGAAAGCACAAAGCAACTCAAAAGCCCACTCATTAATCTTCTAAGACATTGGATGAACCTCAGAATTACAGCAGAGACAGTGGGCCCTGTCATTCCTTTGACCTATTTTTCCAGGCTTCTCACATTGTGTGATTGATCACATATATACATATTCCCCCACACAAGTGCTCTCTTCTGCTCACCCACTCTCTGGCTTGTATGTACGCGCGCGCGCAGGCACACGCACACGCGCACACACACACACACACACACACACACACACACACACTTACCCTGAAGCTTTTTCAGAAGGGGTCACCTTGACAAGATAGTGTTATGGATGGAGTATTCTGCATTTGACAAAAGGGGGAAACACACAGGCATGGCTCCCAGCACCTCATGATAATTCTTTCATTTCCATTGTGGAGGAGACAGAAAAACTAATTACTGGGGCAAATGAGGAAAATGGCCAAGTATTTCCATGTAAAGTGGAAGGATGATAAAGGCTTTCTCCACTGAGGAGCAGCCAAGGGCAACGCAAAGAGGAGAAATGTTTGTAATATTTCTGCCCATAAGTATGCAACTACCAACTGCATCCACGATGGGTTCTTTTATGACCACTCTACTTGTTTTGCTCACCAGCCTCTGGCAATCACTGCAGAGCTGAGAAGCGCAAGTAGAGAAGGAGTGATTGGTGCAAGCTGGTGAAGTGGAGGAAGGGAACGTGAATTGGGTAGATGCAGTAAGGAAAGAGGATGCATTCCCTTAATATTTACTACGTACCTGACAATGTGCTGGCCACTAGGGTTGCTGGTGTGATACACAGAGTGGGCAGGGGTGGCCAAGGGCCGGAACATTTAAGATGCCAGCCTGGTGGAGAGCCTACTAAGGAAGACAGAGAACCTTGGAGAAAAAAGGGGAAGGGGCAGGATATGGAAGACAGAGAGGAGGTCCTGCAGATGAGTAAGCAGGGATATGACTTGGAAAAAAGACTATAGGAGGCAAATACAGGACAGTTTGAATCAACTAAAAGAAGGGGTGTGTATGTGAGTGTGTGAGTGTGTGTGTGTGTGTGTGTGTGTGTGTGTGTGTGTGTGTGTGTGTGTGGTGGAGTGATGGGCAAGGGGAGAGGGAAAATATGATGTGATACAATGGACAGGCCTGCAGTTGAGATCACTTGGATTTGAATGCTAGTTCTTTTGCATGACCTTGGGCAAGTTACTTAATTCCAAGCTTTTGTGTTCTCATACTTAAAACTGAGGGGAGGGTAATATTTACCTCAGTGCATTTTTATGAGGATGAGGGGACATGGTCTACGTGAAAGCACACTGCCAGTGCACCAGCAGGACACAGTGAGTCTACAACAAATGCTGTCCCTCTCACTGTGCCCCTTTGCTCCTTGAAACGTGGGAGGGGTTAGGTCTCTTGGTCCATAAGCAAGTCAGAGAGAAAGTTGCAGTAAGCCTTCAAGGAAATGCCTCTCCTCTTCCCACCCCCATCCCCTCTCATTGTTAGGAGAGACACAGCCTAGACTGGCTATGTGTACTAGGTCTCTCTCTGGTATTATTTACGAAATCCTTGAAATTCCCCCAAGGATAATTCCATTTGGGTTACGGTTTACATTCCCAGTAAGCTCTTGTTCAAATGCAAATTTAATCTCTGGGGGAACTCTCACATCCACCAAAACACCCAAGATGGTAGATGGTGGGATGAGAGGATATACACTGTGGGAATCCAGGCCTCATGAGACCTTCTCACAAAGGGAGGGGAATTTCAGAACAGGAGCCACCGACCAAGTGAGACAGGCAGTCTGGGTGAGGGCTCCAGGTGGGGGCTCTGGGATGCCAGTGGTCAGCAGGGTAGGTGGAGGAGAAAGGAAAATGGCCAAAAGAGGGGTGGAAGAGGAGGGAAAGCTGAGGTCAACATGGCCTACTTTATAAAGTATTTCATTCCTTTCACTAACATTCAACAGCACCTCTAGGTGGAAAGGTCAATATCAGAGTCTTAGGAAATAGAGAATGAAACTAGCTCTAATACTGGCCTCCAACACCTTACAAAATGTTTTATCCATTCCAGAACCATTCCAGTCAGCTTGGGGGCTCAGACCTGAGTGTCCAGCTTGTAACTGGTACCCTCATTGCAGCCCTGCCTTTTATTCTAGCTCAGGTTGGTCACTGTTAGCATTTTGACTACTTCAATAAAATTGCCGATATATCTGCAGAGTGAGAATCTTAAGCAGGAGACCAATGTGGGGTTCCATCTCATAACCATGAGATCAGAACCTGAGCCAACAGCAAGAGCTGGATGCTTATACAGCTGAGCCACCCAGGTAACCCCCCACCCGCATTTTCTTAATAGGGGAAAATTAGCACAACCACTATCCACCTTTAACTCCAATGAGAAAGGCAGTAATGGAGGGGACCCTGGCAGTTGATCAGGCAGTACAGATGTAGTTTCACTGCTTCTTGGAAGATGACACATCAAGTGAAGCAGAGAGTTATCATCCCAAGCTATTTGTGTTTCATGTAATAATGCCCTAATGATTCAATTAGCATTGATTCTTCAGCAGCAACAATATTTTCTGACTGATCCAGCAATTTAGTGCTCACTGTTGTTTGATACAATTCCTATGAGTAATAAAGCCGTTTGAAAGAAATTTGTTTAATTCTTCACAAATCACTTTTTAAAACCTTTTAATTTTAACTTCATCTCCATTTTCCACTTTTTTCCCCACCCCTGGAGGTCACAAGGGCCCTTTATTCTGAGTCTCCTGCTGGGCATCCCTGCTGCATTGGTCATCACATGGCCAGGTCATCCTTGCCCCTTGTCTGGGCATCTTCAGCCTTCGCCGCCCTCCACAGATGCTTGGTGGCTGCAGCCAGAGGAACAGATGGGGCACAATTGCTGAGCCTTGGTGAATGGTACCCAGCACACAGCCGCTGTGGAAACAGCCCAGGCGAGAACCACTGAAGCAGGCTTTCTGAAAAGCTGCCCTGGTAACACTGCTAAAATTGGAAATGAGGCAGGGTGTGTAGGGGGGCAGAGTGGGAGGCTGGTGGGAGAGAAGAAGGACGATCAAAAACAGAGAAGGGAACTAAAACAGACTATTGGAATAAAATCTCTTACCAGTTAAAAACTGGGCTTCCCAGGAAAGAAGCTAAAACACTGTGGCTCGTGAGCAAAACTCTGGGAAGGGAAGCCTTTGTGACCTTAGGGATGGGGCAAAAGGGACAAGAGTCTGCAGTAACTCATCCTGACACGGTTTCCAAGCCCATAGCCTCCTCCTGGCTGTGGCTCCCACCAAGAGCCTTTCCAGGATGAAAGATGGGTGGTGGGGGGAGTGTGTGGGGGAGGAAAGCCCCCGGAGATGAGGGAGGTGCTCTTGTCCCAACCCCTGCTGTTTCTCTAGGCAGCCAATACACTACATGACAGTCAACGGTCCGTGGATGGAGCCAAACTGGGTGCTCCACAGGCAACTCCCCTTCAAATGGTTCTGCCGCCATTTTTGTGCCAGCTCCTGTCTATGTCTTGACTCTTCCTATGGTCACTTTCTCCCAGCCCATCATGTTTTCCCTGTCAGCAATTGTAACAGAACTGGAAGTAATAACAATAACTTGTAACATGTGAAGTGCTATGTGACAGTCATGATGCTACATATTATTTCATGTAATCCTCTTAACAACTTTCTGGAACAAGCATTATCTCCACTTTGCAGGTGAGGAAATTAAGGCTTAGGGTGGTTAAGCAATTTGATCAAAGCCCTTTAATAAGCTGAGGAATGAAGCTAGTCAAAATGAAAACCCGTGACCTTTAAAACCAGAGTTGGAGGCTCCAGAATCTCTCTACATCATCAACTCCCATATTTCAGCCACAGCCAGGGAGATCTCCTCCTAACTTCACCTCTTCTTCTCCACTTCCTGCAAGTATAACCCTCTTATTCTGCCTCTCAATGAAAAAGATGGACAAAATCTCCTTAAAGACTCCCTTCGGGGGGAGGTGAGGGGGCTCCACTGGTAAGCATGTGGTTCTTCGTTTCTGCTCAGGTCATGATCTCACAGTTCATGAGACTGAGCCCTACATCAGGCTCCATGCTGACAGTGCCAAGCCTGCTTGGGATTCTCTCTCTCTCCCTCTCTCTGCCCCTCCCCTTCTTGCTCACTCTCTCTCTCCTAAAATATATAAACTTAAAAAAAAAAAAACTCCCTTTGGACATAGTAACCTTTCACCCAAAGGACCAAAGTAATCCAGATCCCATTCTCTCTCTCAGAACAGCCAACCCCTTCCTCCCTCAGAGTGCTTCATGGACCCATACCAAGCTCATTCCATATTAACTGGACCTTCAAGGTCCCAGCAGAACTACCTGTTGATTCTGACTCACAAGGGAGGGAGTCAGACTGACTGATCCCCTTTCAGTTTTTCTCTAAGGTTCTGAGTGATTTTAGTGGAATTCCTACTGTACCTCTCCATTTCCCAAACCCTTCATCCTTCACCACCCTTCACCAACCAGAGTGTATTATGAGAAGCTTCTGGGTCTGACAGAAATCAGATTCAAGGCAAGAACGGCTCAAGTCTTTCAAAATTCATTAAAAGTGTTCTTTGCTCAAGTGCCACTCTTTCTATGGGAAGATGGGGTCAAAATCAACTGATTACTTACTTACTCCTTCGCAGGAAATACTTCCTGGTTTATACACAGATCATGCTTCCTATCAATATTGGTTAATGTGAAAAGAAATGCTTCTTCTGCATAACATTTTCCCAGTTTCATGTGCATGGCCCTTGGTCCCAAACCTGATACTTTTGGTTTTGATGATAAAGGCTAGAACAAAGAGTCTCTGCAAGCAGCAGTATTGTTTGGCATTTAAATAAACATACAAAAAAGAACACAAGGTCAGTAGCAGCAGTCAAAACTGCATTTATTAATTTTAGGTTTTCAATTTTAAAACTCATCACTGTCACTTTTATGCTCCTTAAGATGATTTGTAATAAGCATATAAGCATAGAAATTGGGAGGGCAAAGGGAAACAGTGTAGGTCTTAATTTAGACTGACAAAAATTTGGTTAATTAATGTTTTATCAAAGAATGCCCCTTCCTGAAGTTTTGCTTAGCCATAAAAACAGTGCTGTTAGTTAACACTGGTTTCTTGAAAGGTAAATATAAAAATGAAGAATAAGGCGAGTGAGATTAAAGGCATTGCCTGCACCCAGTCCTTCCTTAGGTCACATCTTCGTAAGGCAACATCATTAAATATGAGGTTCCACAGAAGGCAGGAAGACCTGTTTTTTCTTTCCAGTTGGAAATGTCTCAAAAGAGGTCAACTATTGTCCACTGAGAATTGAATGATCAATGTCTTCTTAGAGACTCAACACAACCCTCTGAAGTATTTCCATATCTGAAAGGTGCCTTTCAAGAGGTCATGTGGCCAAGCTAATACAACAGAGTTCATTGTTTCTATCAAATAATAATAGCTGAAATCAGCATTTATGTTCCATTGGGTCATTTTGGTTTCTTTTTCCTCAGCTCCATCAAACATTAGGTCATCTCAAGGGTCTTGACGGAGAGGTACAGAATGCTTCTCTGATGATGTCCAAATGAGATGGACAAAGCGAACCCATACAATCATCCCTCGAGCAACGGAGGCCGTGGAGAGAAGCAGAAAGGAAGAGAGGTTCCAAATTATAGAAGGTAGCTTTTTGCCTTAATGTACAAAATAAAAACCTGATCTAGAAAGCTACACTTTCACTGATTCCATACAATGGAGTTAAGATTCCCCCCGAGGCTACCATGTGGTGGGGTCTCGTTTGCCTAGGCCTGTTCACTATTGGATTTGCCATATGCCCCACACCACCAGTAAGCATATAAACCAAAATATCGACATATTAACACAGCAAGATTCGGATGTGGTTATCCACCAAAACTCAAACCAGAAGAACAAGAGTATCCCAAGGCACTGGACTATTCTCATGGTGTTGGCTAGTTAGCATCAGAAAACACCCTGGAGACTGACTTCAAGATTCCAGGGAGGGGAGGATGTTCTGAGTGTCTAGACTCTTCACAGCAAGTGGACGTCTCTGGTTGTAGGGATGGAGATATATCAGCCTAGTAGAGGCAGGGCCCTGTTCCCCCCCATCTCTCAGGAGAACAACTTGGTTCAACTATCAGCTCTGCTCAGGCTGCTGGGCACACTCAAGATTCAAAGGATGTGGTTACCATGGTGACTCTGCCTTTGTGATGGAATCTAACTTTGTGTCTGATCCCTTGTACATTGCTGGGGTGTGGCTGGGAGAACTGTATGTAATGTGACTCAGAAAAACATGAGGACTGAAACTAGCCCAGAAGTACTGAGGTAAGCCCATGGACAAAAGAAATACCCTTGGCTAATACACAGAAAAGGAGGACATTATGTTTCCATTTTCTACTAAAGCCCTATGGAAATTAGTTTTAAACAGAAATTGACTACTCACTGCTTCTATAGTTCTTGTCTTTTCCAATGGATCACTCATTAAATTCATATTGGTGTTAACATATTGCTGAAAGAGCGCTCTACTTAAACACAAGGGTTTCTTTCCACAGCCAGTTAAGTGCAATCTGACAGTGAAAATCATAGAATAGCCTACTAAGGCTTTGCTACTGGATGTGTGGACCGCGAATTAGCCATATTGACATGAAATGGGAGCTTGTTGGAACTGGCCACACCCCAACTCTGCTGAATCTGGATCTACATTTTACAAAGATCTCCAGATGATTCATATGCAAATTTAAGTTTGAGCCACACTGACCCTGACCCAAGGAGCACTGTGGATTCTTCTCTGAAAACCCTTGGGGCTGGGCTGGAATGGAACCTATACTACTGACAGTGTGTCTTTGGTATAGCAGGCTGGACTCTCAAGCTACACTGCCTGATCTTCGACCCTAGCTTCAGAAGCAAATGTTTGTGAGCAAATTTATTAACTTCTCAGTGTCTGAGAGTTCTCACCTATAAAACAGGGACAACATTAGTACCTACTTTATCAGCTCCTGTGAGCACCGAATAAGTTCATTATGTATAAGAGAATAGCACCAGGCCCATAATAAGCACTATATATGGTAAGCAGATAGACGGTACCACATATGTTAACTGGAACTGAGGAATGGAAAATAGCAGTGACTTCTACATCTCCTGTGTACCTAACTGCCTCCATCCAGCCTGATAGAGACAAGTCATTGTTCATTATATTATTTCATTGTCCCCTCCCTAACCCCAACTAACATGGCCCTGCTTTGCACCCTACTCCTGAGGAGCCAGATAGATAGAGTTTGAAGAATACTATAATTTACCTGGTCACAGCCCTAAGTTAATCCCCATCTCCCCCATCTAGTAGGAGCATCATATAGGCAGCATGTAAGAGAGATAGTCCCTCCAGGGACTGCATGATCTCCCACCAAAATAACAATAATAAAACCCCCCAAAACAAAACAAAACCCCAAAAGAAAAAACTCTCTAAAATAAGCCAGCAATCTGAAAATATCCAACCCATGATTTTCTGGGTGAAACAATTAGCTCTGAGTTGCTCCAGCCCTTGGCATCTACACCCCACAATGTCAGGGTTGGTACAGTGCCCAGCTGCTGAGCTGGGTGCGAAGGGGAGAAAATCCATGCTGGATCCAGGCCGAATGGCTTTCTTGACTTGGTAGCTCCAGATGTTAACTTGTCGCTGTAGAGCAACTGAGTTAATTAGGAATTTCTGTGGAGTCAGAATTCTGAGCAGTAGGGAAAAAATGGAAAATAAGAAAGCAAGAATGGCTAGCCTGTACCATTTCCTCTCCAAATCTTCCCTTGGGACAAGGCTTGGAGAGACAGGGAGGGCACCAGACCTTCAGAGAATCAACTGTTGAGACAGTTGACAATGGGAGTGGGTGTTTGGAACATTAAGGAATAATGTTGTCATAATTCTTCCCCAGAAAAGAGTTGGCTTGCCTCAATCCCACCTTAACAAGGACTTCAGTTATAGCAGGATGTCAAAGCATCCATGATGGCTATCATTTATGATTCCTACCCAGAATCTCTTGTCTCTCCCACTGCCTTGCCTAAATCAAAGCTCCCGGGAGGGATCTTTTCCCTCGCCGTCCTCCACCTCTTGCCAACCTACACTCTCTGTTACTTTTAATTGAAATAGTTAAGCTATGTAGGTCAGCGCATTCAAAATTCTCAAGGGCAGACCACTGTGTTACAAGCAGGATGGGGAATATGAAGTTGTTCTCTAAACTAGATTTCATGTATTAAAACACACACACAAACACACACAATTTCTGTGAAAAGCACCAACACAAAGTCTGAGATAGGCACTAAAGATTTCATGTCCATAATCCAGCCACTGGTCAACTATCAAGCTCATTGTTGGAGAATCAGTCATATTAAAGGAATGGCACTGTATGCTGAGAAGCGCATACCCAATTGCCCGTCTTTGACACATTTGGCAAATGGATTCTCAGATGCCTATGCTATTTTTCCAGGCAAACAGTTGATTTTATTGTCCTCCCATTTCTAAGCAGAGTGCATGGCAATCAACTTGACCACAGCTCCACTGTTCCTCTCCTCCCAAGAACAGGCAAAAAGTTGGCCATTGTGTGTATATTTTGCATGCCAAGAACACACATGTATTCAGTGACACAAAATACTCATAATTTAATGGATGCCAGAAAGGACCAATGTAGAGAGAACACCCCTTAGCATCAGTTTTCAGTATTCCCATCTTTTCCAAAGTAAAAGAGACCAACAGATGCTTCCAGACAATTGGCTTGTTTGATAGGATTATATTGTCCAACCAGCAGAATCCTCTTTGCCAGGGACACTTTCTGAGCTGTGAAAGGGATTCTTAGTCCATTTATGCTCAAACAGTTAAAGGAAGTACTAACAACAAGCCAAAGTAGGAAGCACTGAAATAATTCCAGATTGTATTAAACCAGATGGGAAGTATAGGAGGTGGGAGTGGGGATAATCATGTCCAAGTGACCTTAAGTGACATCTCTGTTCATCTCCTTCAATCTGAACCCAGATCCAACTTGATGTACAGGTGGAGTAGATTAAAGTCAAGCAACAGAATCTTTGAAAACACACTTTTGTTGAAAGGATCCTTTTGGGGTTTGAGGCTAGTTTGAAGAGATGTACTCTTATCCCATCCCCCAGCCCTCATGGGAGGGAGAAGCACTGGAGACGGAACCCTATTCTTGCAGCAAGCCTTTACTCCTTCCTGCCAGCAGACTCCTTCACACAATGATTAGTGAGCAGTTAGATACCAAAAGTCTTTTCAAGTCAAAGTATCTGTCTCCAGCCTCCTTGCATAAGGCCTAAAAGAGTCAACCATCCATATGTTAGAAACAAGTCACAGGCAAAGGATTTTTAAATTTTTTTTTAATGTTTATTTATTTTTGAGAGACAGAGACAAAACACAAACAGGGGAAGGGCAGAGAGAGACAGACACACACACAGAATCTGAAGCAGGCTTCAGGCTCTGAGCTGTCAGCACAGAGCCTCACACGGGGCTCAAACCCACGAACTGTGAGATTATGATCTGAGCCGAAGCCAGACGCTCAACTGACTGAGCCACCCGGGCACCCCATGGGCAAAGGTTTTTAATGATACCAAGTGCTTACAGTGCTAGGAAACAGCCTGTTCACATTGCACAATTTCTGGATCCAAAATCAAAATTAAAAATTCCCTACACTGAATCCCTTAGGTTTTAGAATGCTGAATAATCTTAAATGAGTTCTCATAATGTGCAGTGACCAAAAAAGAGTACTGCCTCCTACATTTAATAGATGACACTGTATTAGAAGCTCCTCAGGAGAACTTCATGCACCATGGTGAGCCCAGCACCCACCACAAGGCCTGACACATACTGTGTGCTCAACATGTACTTGCTTCGTGCATGAGTGAAAGAATTCATGACTTTAATTCAATGGAATTTAAAATTACCACCGTTGGGTGACATGTGCATGGTGACAGATCTTTAAGGCCCCTGAGACTCAAAGTGGCAGAGTCACAAATTGTTAGTGGTCCATGACAAGATAAGGAGCTAGTTGACTCACTTTCAAAATGTGAAGTTTCTTGCATCAAGGAAATATTGATATAAAAAAAAGTTGATAGCAACAAGCACACCTAGTGTCCAAATCTTGGTTTTTAGATATTCTCCAATGAAAGAAACCAGTGCTCCTTGGAGAAGGGTTTGATTCCAGGGTTGGGGAAAAATTCAAGATGATCTTGGAGCATCTTGTGGTCCAAAAGCAAGAAAATGCTTGAGGATGGAGGTCATGTTGAAGGCTATAGGAGCTGACCCAGAAGAGCTCTCAATGGCCAAAGCTAGATCAATTTGAACAATAAAATAAACATGCATAGTATTAGGTTATAACCCATAGAATAAACTAAACATGACTGACATAAATTAGTAATTGAATAAAGAAATAAATGAAGAAGGGATAGCTCTTCCTAATAGAAGAATTAATAAATGTAGAGGGAAAGAAGACAATAGAAAAATTAGGCTAACACCACAGTAATAAACGTTGCAGGCAAGATCTGCTATGTATGCTAAAATTATAAAAGTTCGAGAAGCAATAGAATTTGAATAGTCTCAAAATATCTCCCCTAGGATATTAATTAATTAGAAATGGGGAAATAGCAGCTTTATGGTAGAGAAACTCCACACACACCGCCTTCACCAAGTGATGAAGGTGAAGGTCAACAGCACCAGGAAAAAGGCATTCTAACATCTTTTGCCCCTGTTATGATAAAATGAGAAGGGCACATTACTTGTGTGATATTCAGAAGTGATGCATGTATTCAGTATGCAAAATGCATTGCGTCAAATCATGGGGAAAGAGACAAACCTAGATTAAAAGCATTCTCCAAGATAACTGCCCTGTACTCTTCAAAAGTGTCAAAGTCATTAAAAAAAAACAAGGCAAGACCAAGGGACAAGCACATATTGGGGGAAAAACTAAGGAGATTTGCTGACTACATGCCAGGTGGGATCCTGTATTTGATCCTGGACCAGAAACAAAGTATAGGTGGAAAAATAGGTGAAATCAAAAGGAAACCTGAAGTTTATTTGAAAGTATTCCACTAATGGCAATTTCTTAGCTTTAGTCATAATATTACAGTGATACAAGATATAAACATAAGAGGAAGCTGGGTGAAGGATCTATGCACACACTCTACACTATTTTTCAACTTTTATGTAAGCTAAAATTATTTCAAAGAAAAATGTAAGAAGAAGAGAAAAAAAAGGTAAACTAAGCAGCGTTTATAGACATAGTTGATTCACATTCTGCCACAAGCTTGTGATCTCACCGTGGATTGGTAACTGGTAACTGGTCTACCAGCTGGGGCCCACATTTTGAGTAGTACTGTACTAAATTGTTTGCAATTTGCCAGAAAGAACGGAGTCAAAACACCCTGTTGTTCATGCATAATGAATATGATTAGGTCCTCTGTTCAAGCTTTTGTATTCAGTAGGTATGTGTTGCTCACGAAATAGGAAATCAGGAGATGATGGTTCTGATTCTGCTCTGATTTTAAAAACAAAATAAAAAGCAAAAACAAAATAGCCTCATGTGTGACCCTAGGTAGATCACTTGTTGACACTAACCTTGGTTTTCTCATAATTAAATTGGGAAAATAACATGTGCCCCATCACCTTTACAAGGGTTGGTGGTGGTGGAAGGGAGGTGGTTGGGGGTGAAATGAGGTCAACTGTATAGAAGGGTTTTGAAAATCATAAAAGCACCATTCAACTATAACCCTGTCTTATCAGTCACATATTTAAATGTCCCCCTTTTCCTTATTTTCAGAAATAAAGGCTTAAAAATTGGTTACCAAATGCACCCATTCAACTTTAGAAATTACTTCATATTTACTGAGGACCTACTATGTTTTACACATGGGCTGAGATCCTATAGTAAATATGACAATGAATTCCACATGGACTGTGGCCCCAATGAGTTCGAGCCTCAGGAAGGAAGATGACATACGTGTAATAAATTATAACACCAAACAAGAAGTGGAAATTGGCAGCTGCCAGGCAGAAACCCCACAAAGAGATGGGAAAGTAAAAGGACTTTAAGCAGCTGCTTTTTCCCTTTGTGACCACACAGTTCCTTTGTGTCTAGCTGTACAAATTGTTTTCAAAAACTAATTCCACATGGTAAATAAATAATTACCAGACTGATAAAGGGAAGAGAGATAAGGCTTTTGGAGTCAGGAACATTTGTTCCAATAACAGGCAGCGCAGCACTTATTAACTGTGAGTCTTTGGGTAAGGTCCTAAACCTCAGTTTCTTCCTCTGCAAAGTGGGGATAATAATGCTACCTACCTCAAAGAACCATTCTGAAGATTAAAAGAGTTTTACAAATCAAGCACTTAGAACAGTACTTAGCACAAAATGAACACTACACAAGAGTTAGTTGTTTCTTCTTGTCTTGAGGAAATGTGTTTGTGGCTTCGTGACTGGCAGTGAGGAAAAATACCCCACAAAATCAAAAGAGAAAACTCTAGTTGCAAAGCCCTCTTTGCCCCAGAAAAGCATAGGTCTCCTTGAGCAATCAGGAGAAAGAGAGGACAGATCAGTACCACACAGACTCACCGGTTCCTGAGGCCAGGATGGGTGCTGTGTTACTTCACTCACTATTCCACCTGCTCCTCTGTTAGCCTTTAGGACACTTTAGGTCTTACTCTCAGCTCTCAAGTCCTCAGAGTCTTCTTGGGGAGTTGAGGCGATCAACAAACACACGTAATTTCTTACTTCTCAGGGACTGTGTTTCCAGGCTATCACCCCACCCCCCACCTCTGCTTGAGGACACCCTTCCTCCTTGTCCAGCACACAGGAAAGCCATAGTGAAAGGGTCTGTGCCTTGCCCTCAGCATGCCCTCAGGTCTTGGCTTGCTCTTATTTCTGACATGCACAGGTGCATTGTGCCTTTCCCCACAATGTCCATTCACCCACAATCTGGATGTGTTCAAGGCCCAGCCTGGGACTGGCGGAGAGGCCCACAGTCCCTCACTTCCTGCTCCAGCGTCTCCAGCCCACAGCAGTGGGAAACCATTCAGACAAATAACAAGGAAGCGCCAAACCCACAATGTGAACCATATTTCTCCAGGCCTCCTCCTCCTTCTCCTCCACTATCCATTGTCATTTGTCCTTGTAACACAGGGCAATCACATTCTCGCTTACATCAAGGTTCTCCAATTCAATGCTGAGACACACATGTGCACACACACGCATGCACAGTATCCTTCCCTCACATGTGATTTCTCTACACGGCAATCACAGTCATCCTGTTATAACACAGTCAGACCATGTTGCTTTCTAGCTCAACACTTCCTTTTTTTTTTTTTTTAATATTTTTATTTCTTTCTAGGAGGGAGAGAGAGAGAGAGAGAGACAGCGTGAGCAGGGGAGGGTCAGAGAGAGAGGGAGATACAGACTCTGAAATAGGCTCCAGGCTCTGAGCTGGCAGTCAGCACAGAGCCCGATGCGGGGCTTCAACCCACGAACCGTGAGATCATGACCTAACCGAAAGTCGGACGCTTAACCGACTAAGCCACCCAGGTATCCCTCTAGCTCACCACTTCCAATGGCTCTGTCTCGTTCCAAGTAAGAGATAAGGTCCTTACCACGGCCTACAAGGCCCTGCTCCATCTGGCCTCTGGTGAGCCCTCTGCCCCACCCTCAACTAGAGCTCCTCCTAGCTCGGGCCACTCCACATGTGCTGGCCTATTTGCCCTGCCCTGAGCACACCTGGCTGCTCTCACCTCTGAACATTTGCTCTTCCAATTCCCTCTGCCCAGAATGATTTTTTCCCCAAATGTCCACCTGGCTAGTTCCTTCAAACATTCCCTAAGGAAGCCTTTCCTAATCATTTTATTAATAATGTAAACCTCCACCCACATCCACACCCCCATTTTCTTGTTTTACTTTTCTCCATAGCATTTGTCACCATCCAATACCGTGTGTTTTACTTACTATTTTATTTACTGTCTCTCCCTACTAAAACCTAAGCTCCCGGTGGGCAGGAGAGCTGTTTTATTTACTGCAAACTCTCTGGCATCTAGAATGGGTGCTCAATAAATACTTGTTTTATGTTTTGTCTTGTTTTTTCTTTTTTTAATGTTTTATTTATTTCTGAGAGAGAGAGAGACAGAGAGACAAAGAGACAGAGCAGGGGAGGTTCAGAGAGAGAAGGAGATACAGAATCTGAAACAAGCTCCAGGCTCTGCGCTAGCTGTCAGTACAGAGCCCGACACGGGGCTTGAACCCACGAACCGTGAGATCATGACCTGAGCCAAAGTCAGACGCTTAACAGACTGATCCACCTAGGCACCCAAATACTTGTTGAATAAGGGAAAGAAAGAGTTTAAAAATCTATATACATATATATAAACACATATATATCTGTTCCTGTATATGCATAGTATAGCTACTACTTATTGAGCACCAACTACCTCCCAGGCAGTGGATAAGGTCTGCGTGAAGCACATGCACTTCCCATGGGTACCTAATTAATCCTTTCAATGAGCCTACAAGAAAAAAATATACTGATGCACATTATAAAGATGAGGAAACTGAACTTGCCTAAGTGGGTCAGCAAGGAAAAGACAAAGCTGGATATGCCCTTCCAAAACTCCAAATCCCACACTCCTTCCCCCAGTCAAGACTGCATCTCATTCTCATGCCTTTCACAACTCTTGTCTGTTAAGGATAATTGGCCAGTACATCAGTTGTCTTTCCTACCAGATTGAGCCTCCTGGAGGTCATGGGAATGCCTTCCTTGTCTCTGTTTTTCTAGGACCTACATATACAGTATAGTTTCTGGCACACAGTCAGTCTCAATTACTCACTGTTAGAAATGCTAATTTTCCTCTTTCCTTGGCAGCTAGGACACATCTGACTCCAGTCAGATGGGAGAGAAGCATCCTGCTGCATTTATCCTCACAGAAGGAAGAAAACCACAGACATGCAAAGTGTAGCACTGCTCATCCCGGACACCCACAGCCCTCTCATCCAGGAGACCTTGCTGACACAATGACAAAGGTGGGAGATGGAATGAGTGCAGCTGGAAGAGAGCTGAAAACTCACCTGGAAAGACTCAAAATTTCAACTGTGCTTCCGTCCAGTCTCCCTTACCTCCATACTCCATAACTGAGCCCCTACATCTTTACACATGGCATGTCAACTGGACTCTTAGGAAACAGAAATTCAGACTTAACTCCTATGTTGTTTTATCATTACCCTGAGCTAAGGCAGAGTGGGGAGAACACAAGGACCACTTTGGCAGCTTAGGCAGGGAGAGGAGAGTATGGTGGAGTGGTTCATATTATGGACTTTAAGAATCAATAAAATACAGTATATCAAATCAGAAACAAATTGACACTTGATGTGTCTTGTCAGGTAGGAGTGATAGCTGATGTTAAATGACTTTTGGTTTCTCCTGCATAGTGAGTACATTGTCTGCTGACCTTAACTGGAAAGCTGGATAAAGATGCCTCATGGATTCTTTAGGAGGAAAAGAGAAAGGTGTTTTGGAAGTGTAGTGGCTCTATAAGTTAAGCATATCCAGGGACTTCGTGGGGTCTTTGGTAACCATTACAACAGCACAGCACCACTGTCTTCATTTTACATACTCAGGAAGATTCAGTAACTTGCCAAAGGTTAGTTAAAAGTAGAGCTGGGATACTCTCCACAATAGCTAAAACCTGGAAAGAGCCTAAGTGTCCATCAACAGATGAATGGATCAAGAAGATGTGGTTTATCTATACCATGGAATACTACATGGCAATGAGAAACAATGAAATCTGGCCATGTGTAGCAACATGGATGGACCTTGAGGTGTTATGCTGAGCGAAATAAGTCAGGCAGAGAAGGACAAATATCATATGTGTGCACGTATAGAGGATTAGGAGGAACTTAACAGAGGACCAAGGGGGAGAAGAAGGGCGGAAATGGTGGGGGAAAGGGAGAGAGGCAAACCATGAGAGACTCTTGAATGCTGACAAAAACTGAGGACTGGTGGATGTGGGGAGGAGGAGGGATGGGCATGGAGGAGGACACTTGTGGGGATGAGCACTGGGTGTTATGTGGAAACTAATTTGACAATAAACTATTTGTAAAAAATAAAAAAAAAAATTAAAAAAAAAAAAAAAAGTTGAGCTGGGATTTATTCCTGGGTTACAGGGCTGGTTCAATATTCACAAATCAATCAATGTGATACATCACATTAACAAAAGAAAAGATAAAAACCATATGATCCTGTCGATAGATACAGAAAAAGCAACTGACAAAATACAACATCCCTTCTTAATAAAGACCCTCAAGAAAGTCGGGATAGAAGGAACTTACTTAAACATCGTAAAAGCCATCTATGAGAAGCCCTCAGCTAACATCTTCCTCAATGGGGAAAAACTGAGAGCTTTCCCCCTGAGATCAGGAACACGACAGGGATGTCCACTCTCACCACTGTTGTTTAACATAGTGCTGGAAGTCCTAGCATCAGCCATCAGACAACAAAAGGAAATCAAAGGTATCAGAATTGGCAAAGAGGAAGTCAAACTTTCACTTTTTGCAGACGACATGATACTCTACATAGAAAACCGACAGACTCCACCAGAAGCCTACTAGAACTGATCCAAGAATTCAGCCAAGTTGCAGGGTACAAAATCAACGCACAGAAATCAGTTGCATTTTTATACACCAATGATGAAGCAACAGAAAGAGAAATCAAGAAACTGATCCCATTCACAATTGCACAAAAAAAACATAAAATACCTCGGAATAAGCCTAACCAAGGATACAAGAGATCTGTATGATGAAAACTATAGAAAACTTATGAAGGAAATTGAAGAAGACACAAAGAAATGGAAAAACATTCCATGCTCATGGATAGGAAGAATAAATATAGTTAAGATGTCATTACTACCTAAGGCACTCTACCCATTCAATGCAATTCCAATCAAAATTGCACCAGCATACTTCTCAAAACTAGAACAAACTATCCTAAAATTTGTATGGAACCACAAAAGACCTCGAATAGCCAAAGTAATACTGAAGAAGAAAACCAAAACGGGAAGCATCACAATCCCAGACTTAGCCTCTACTATTAAGCTGTAATCATCAAGACAGTACGGTATTGGCACAAAAACAGACACATAGACCAATGGAATTAGAATAGAGAACTCAGAATTGGACGAACAAATGTATGGTCAACTAATCTTTGGTAAAGTGGGAAAGAGTATCCAATGGAAAAAAAAAGACAGCCTTTTTAACAGAGGGGGCTGGGAGAACTGGACAGCAACATGCAGAAGAATGAAACTAGATCACTTTCTCACACCATACACAAAAATGAACTGAAAATGGATAAAGGGCCTGAATGTGAGACAGGAAACCATCAAAACCCTAGAGGAGAAACCAGAAAACAACCTCCTTGACCTCAACCACAGCAATTTCTTTCTTGACACATCCCCAAAGGCAAGGGAATCAAGAGCAAAAATGAACTATTGGGACCTCATCAAGATAAAAAGCTTCTGCATGGCAAAGGAAACAAACTAATAGGCAACCAACAGAATGGGAAAAGATAGTTGCAAATGACATATCAGATAAAGGGCTAGTATCCAAAATCTATAAGGAACTCCCCAAACTCCACACCCAAAATAACCAAATAATCCAGTGAAGAAATGGGCAGATGACATGAACAGACACTTCTCCAAAGAGGACATCCAGATGGCCAAGAGACACATGAAAGAATAAACAATACTCAGCATCCCTCATCATCAGGGAAATGCAGATCAAAACCACACTGAGATACCTACCACATCATGCCAGTCAGAATGGCTAAAATGAACAAATCAGGAGACTCTAGATGCTGGTGAGGATGTGGAGAAATGGGCACCCTCCTACACGGTTGGTGGGAATGTAAACTGGGGCAGCCCCTCTGGAAAACAGTGTGGAGGTTCCTCAAAAAATTAACACTAAAACTCCCCTATGACCCAGCAATAGCACTGCTAGGAATTTACCCGAGGGATACAGGAGTACTGATGCAAAGGGGCACATGGACCCCAATGTTCATAGCAGCACTCTCAACAATAGCCAAAACATGGAAAGAGCCTAAGTGTCCATCAACGGACGAATGGATCAAGAAGATGTGGTTTATCTCTACAATGGAATACTACATGGCAATGAGAAACAATGAAATTTGGCCATTTGTAGCAACGTGGATGGAACTTGAGGGCGTTATGCTGAGCAAAATAAGTCAGGCAGAGAAAGACAGATACAATATGTTTTCACTTACAGGTGGATTAGGAGAAACTTAACGGAGGACCATTGGGGGAGAAGAAGGGGGAAAACAGTTGGGGAGAGGGAGGGAGGCAAACCATGAGAGACTCTTGATTGCTGAGAACAAACTGAGGGCTGATGGGGGTGGAGGGAGGGGAAGGGGGTTGGTGGGCATGGAGGAGGGCACTTGTTGGATGAGCACTTGGTGTTATATGGAAACCAACTTGACAATAAACTATGAAAGAAAAAAATAAATATTAAAAAAATAAAAAAAAAGTGGAGCTTGGATTCAAACTCAGGTGTGTCTGAGCCCAAAGCCCTGGATGCACATCACCAGACTACCCTGCCCACCTGGGAGATTCCTTTAGCTGGACAGAGTCTCTGATTCATAATGAAAGCCTGAAATGCTACTGTCTTCAGGAAAAACTGATAGTAAAGTACAAGAATCATTTTTCCAGAAAGTTGGTCTTAGTGAGATGGAGAAGGGGTTCTCTGGAAGGAGATCCTGGGCAAAGTCAGGGACAGAGAATTTCATAAAGGAGGGTGATTAGCTAAAAAGAAGAGGCCAGGAGATAGAGAAAAACACAGTGGCCCACCCAGAAGTTTTGGAGTGAATGCTGAGCTAGGATCACCTCCCTACACATGGGCCACAGTGTCAGTGCAACAACAATATGTGCGGTTGGACCCAGAACAGGTATATGTTTAAGTCTTACGCAAGTTTAGGGCCTTCCACCTGGTCAGGGATCCAGCTGCTGCTGGTTAGATTAACTGCTTATAGGATGCGTTCCTTAGAAAAGAATTTACACCACCATAGGCTGTTTCTCAAGAGCCCTCCTAATGCCAATAGAATACTTGAAGCTCTTGCTGAAAAAACAACAGGGAGGGAGTCTGAGAACTAAAGGGAGATAGGAGTCAAGCTCCATGTGTTTAATAGCTGCTAACGACCCAAGCGCAGTGAAGGACAAGTTCCCAGCCTGCTAGCTTCCATTTTGAGTCTCCTTGGAGGAAACAAAGACACTGCGTAATTATTAACAGTAGCAAGCCAGGTTTTAACCAAACTGCATGCTATGGTGACAAATAGTAATTTTAAAATGTGAGATATTGAAAGGAAATCCAGATATCTATATGGAGCTTGAAAGGTTTGTGTGGAAATTCTGTCATTGACAGATGGCCTTTAAATATAGGTGGCCCTGGGGCACCTGGGTGGCTCAGTCAGTTGAGCGTCCGACTTTAGCTCAGGTCATAATCTCTGGGTTCATGGGTTCGAGCCCCGAGTCGGGCCCTGTGCTGGCAGCCAGCCAGAGCCTGGAGCTTATTTCAGAGTCTGTGTCTCCCTCTCTCTCTGACCCTCCCCTGCGCACACTGTCTCTCTCTCTCAGAAATAAATAAAACATTAAAAAAATTTTTTTAATAGAAAAAAATAAATATAGGTGTCTCTAGAATGCTGATATCTTCTAGAGAGAAAGACAAGGTGTCCAGAATGAATGCAGAGTTCAAAGACCTGGCCTCTGTCTTAAACCTACTTGTTGTATGACCTTAGCCAAGACATTTAACCTCTGAGTCTGAATTTCTTCTAACATAAAATGGCAGCCATCAGTAATAGTCCCGCCCACCATGAGAGTTAGCTTTCCATGTCAAATGAGATCACACCAATGAAAGGATGCTGTAAACTATGAAGAGAAACACAAATAACAGTTAATTCAATTAATTTGACAGGTCTTAACTACCCTTCTAGGAAGAAAACCCTGTGTGTGTGTGTGTGTGAGAGAGAGAGAGAGAGAGAGAGAGAGGGAGGGAGGGAGGGGAGAGAGGGGGAGAGGGAGAGGGAGAGGGAGGGAGGGAGGGAGGGAGGGGGAGAGAGAGAGAGAGAGACAGAGGGCACATTACATACTTGAGGGTTTAACTTCTCTAAGAAGCAGCAGGGATTTAGTAAGTAACTAGATATTGTCACCTCCTTCTCCTAATATTGGGGAAGTAAATGGCATTCTTCTCTCTGAGGCCAATCTTTCAAAGTGTTTAATGATGGGGAAGTAAGATGTATACAGCTTTGTGAAAGTTCCTGAGGATGATTCATACTCAGATGGATGTGGTGAGCTCTTGTATGGCTGCCCTGCTCTCTAGGGCTTCACCCATGTCCAGCTTGATTGGGATTTCAGTTTCATGAAGACCCACAATGCGGTGACCACAATGTTCAGAAAGTGAAATAGTGGTTGCCTACTACCCTAGAACAGCCTCTCTTTCCAGATGTTAAGCCTTAACATGAGTCTCCGTTGCACTGGGGAAGAAAAAACAGTGACAGAAACCTAATTACCCACAATCTCAAAATTCTTCAGAGGACATTTCCTGTATCCCAACCCTCCTCCCCCCCCCCCGCCCCCTTACTGGGATCTTCTTGCTCAGGTCCCAGTAGTGATGTTTGGCAATTTCATTTACAGATAACAAGGTTCCTATAAGAGTTAGTTCCAGATAGGTGAGAACTTTCCATTTTATCTCTAGATTTTTCATGTGAGTTCCACCTTGATAACCAGATTTCTTCCTGTTCAGTTCTTGTTATTTAGGCTACTGTTATTTGTATCCTATAACACAAAGATAGCATTTGAATTATTATTCTCCTTAGCTGCCTAGTTTCTGCCTTTTAAAGAAGATATTAGAATATAATCTAGCAGGCAAGGCAGGAATGTAGTCTTTATAATTCTCTTTGTGCAACATGACATAAGTGCTGAATAAATGCTTTTTAATGATGCAACAGCTGAAAGAGTTCCACACATTATCTTATTCATATTGAAGATATCCTGGTGAAGTGAGCGGTGTCTCACAGATGGAGAAACAAAGAGCAGAAAGGTGAGGTGACTTGTACGAGAACAGAAACCAAAACAGAAAGGGAGGCTTGACCATCTTCACATTCTTCAATTTGGAGTGCTATTGGTTATTCGTTCATTCTAAAAAGCCACAACCTTAAACATAAAACTTCTTCACTGCTACAAAATTTGGGTGTGACAAAAAGCACTTGATAAATTGTGCTAGAAGAAAAATAGCCCTAACAGTTGGCTCAGGTACAAATTGTCCCTTTCAACCAAACCTCAGAAAATCACTCTGTAAGCAAAAATACATTTTCATCCCCATGTGCCAACAACAGCAATGGCATAGTGGTGTTTACATGTGACCTCCCATCTTGGGACCCCAAGGTGCTTTACAATTTAATTATCTCTGACACTTTTCTATTTGCTTACACAAAGGAAGCCAAGTTGCCTTTTCTTCATCAGGAAATTGATAGCAAGTTATGCTACTGCCCAAGATCCCAAAGTGAGCCAACAAAAGATCTCGACCTCCAAAGTCACCTTATAATACAAGACTCTATCCTTCCCTTCACATTAAAATGCAATGTAACTGGCCATCCTTGCTACTGCCATGAGGTATTAGAACAGGTGTCTGGGAAGTTGAGAGCTGGTGGTGAAGGGAAAATGGGAAAGGGAAGGTAGTACATTCTGTTTTAGACTTAAGTTTAAGAGAATGTTTGGATAACCAAGCTTACATGCTTAGCCAAGTGGATTAGAGTTTCAGGAAAGAGTTCCAGAATAAAGATAAAGATGTGTGACTCACAAACATACAGGTAATAGTGAGTAGGAGATTGGAAATCCTACCTTTTCATAAAGGTCTCTTGAGTCCAACCATGTTTATTATAATAAAAACTCCATATCCAAGTTCTGAACATCATTGTGAAGTAGAATTACAAAGTGGAACTGACCAGAAGCATGGGGTTAGTTGCAAGAATCAGCCAGAAGGCAGAAGGTTCAGTTTATAAAATCCAACAAGCAAGGCCAGCCAGCAATTAATTCTCACCTCTCCACCTGTCACGGTCCCCACCATTTGTAAGCAACATCTCAGATATTACATTCAAATTGCTTTTCTCCTGATATATCCAAACAGAAGTATCCTCTCCCTTCTTTAAACTCCCAGAGGATTTTATGTGTACATCTTTTATGGGATGTATCATATTCTGAATGGAGTTGTAGATATCTGTAGAGTAACCCAGAATGTACCTATATATAATTGTTTATTCAATAGTGATTTATTGAGTTCTTGCCATAGACTTTAAACTCTTAAATAATATATGGAAATATCTCAAGGAATGGAACCACAACGTATTCAATTTTTTTAACCTGAGTGTCACCTAGTATACAGCAGGTCCTTGTTAATATACGTGGGATAGAATTGAATTCAAAACCATCAGTAGTGCTGGAAAAGCAACTCAGTAAGAGGTAGGATAATGGAAGAGTTCAGGCTGTGAAACTTGTAGTCAGAGAAGCCTAAGTTCAAACCCTAGATTAGTAAATTCTTAGCTTTGTGACCTTGGATAAGTTACTAAACCTCAGTTTCTTTATCTGTGAAATAGGAACAGCAATACTAACCTCCCATAATTAAAGCAAAGATTACACAAGATGATGTGTGTAAAGCAGTTGGTACAGTACTCAGCAGAGTAAATGACCATTAACAGTTGTTGTTGTTGCCATTATCCTTCCCGCATAACTGAACATGTGGATGGTAGAGTCATCCACTATGGGAAGGATGGTGAATGTTCAGTTGGAAGGAACTGCCCTACTGGCACACCTAATGGGCAGTTCCCAGGGTCCTCATTTGAAATGGCAAGGTCAGGGTCTTTTCTTAGCATCAGAAGTCACTGATGGGCACAAGTATTCTTTCCAATGTAGCAATTCAACTCAGCAGCAGTTATCCTTTATCAAAATGGGTGCATGTGCTGAACTTTCCACACCTCAAAGAGGCTAGGAGTCCTCAAAGAAATAAACCTCAGCAATTGGTCAGGCTTGGCTGCTTCATTTACCTTTTTCCAGAAATCCCAAGCTGAAAACATAGGCTCAAACTCTTGTGCTATAAGGAACTCATTCTACATACAGCTTCTCCTTGGAGGGGTAACTCTACAATAAGACATCCTAATATAGACAACACCATCCAATATACTATGAGTCTCACAACGTCAGGCAGGATGTCCCTGGTCTTAGCCAATTTAAGAATTTAAAAATCAAGTGCCCATTAGTTGTTCATCAATGTTTCTGTGCATATCCATTCCATTATATAAGGGCCATGACATTTCAGATCCCAGTGTCCAGGGTCCATTAAAAAGCAAATGTCTCCTTTAAACAGAGAGACAGTGTATTTCTCCTTCATACTTATTCTCACTGGTACCTCCCTCTGCTCAACTCTTTTGCAGGTTCATTTCCAATAGGTTTATGTAACAGAACAGATGAGTGATATATCAAAGGGGCTCTGGGTGCAGTGGCTGCTGAGATGGCATTTCATTTACAGCTTTCCAATGAATGAGAAAGCACTCCTCACTTGAGAGCTGCCTGCCACTCAGGACAAGCTAATTGTATCTTAAGTTCAGACTGTTTGCTTTTTTCAGGGCATGGGAGCAGAAGCAAGCTAGCCTAACAATCAAAGTGTGGCCCTTTACTGTATGAGATGTGCACAACAGTATGCCACAAATGATCCATCCCCAAATACATTTGTGCCAACAATCAAGTCTGAGTGAAGACTTGGGCCCTGGAATATTAATATTTACATTGTTATTTTCCTCCTAGAAGATATACCTTCTCATTCCTGTCATTTAATCCTCAAAACAACTCCATGAAAACATCATTACTGTTTTCATTATTACCATCGTTCATTCCCATTTGTAAACTGAAGAAGTCAGGGGGGGTCTGTGCATTAGTTGCTGAGTGTAGTGTCCAAGATCCAAAGCCCGTCGATGGCAGATCTGGGACTCTGACTCCATTTTGCTAACTCAAATCCTACATTTTTCTCAATACAAACTTTATGGAGACAAACACCACCCTAGGAATGGTAGGGCATATGGAAGGGCCATTATTTCACTGATTTATTCACTATTCCAATTTATAATCAGACATGGTGAGACCCCCATGACCTTTTAAAATAACCCTTATTTTTTACTTTTGATTTCAAAATGTTTATCGTAGACCATTGGTAAGAATTATAAATATTCAAAACATGAAATAAATCATTTGTAATTTCACTTCCTGAAATCGCTTGTCATTAACACTCTAATGTACACCTTATTAGACTTTCCAGGATACAATATTTCCTATCTATACCTACATGAAATGAAGAGTTTATGTGTTATGAAAGTGAGATATTATGGATAACATTCTATATATTTCCAATTATTTATCCATGCACCTCTTCCCAAGCCATTAAATATCCTCCATATCACCATCTGAAGAGCTACATGGTGTTCTGTCACATGGATGCACCCTAACGTAGTCAGCCAGTCCCCTAGAGATTGAGGAATAACAGAAAGAAATTCAATTATATCAGGTTTGGCTCTATTATGAGCAAGACTACAGTGAAATACTTGGAAATAGTCTTTGCGCATTTCTGATTATTTCCATAGAATAAAAGCCTACAGAATTCTTGAACCAAAAGGAATCATTTTAAGGCTTTGAACAAACCACCTCCAAAGTGGCTGTAAACATTTTCACTGCCCAGTAGCTCTGTCTCCAAACCATATCCCATTTGTCCCAATGGGCAAAACATGTCCCTCTATCTTACCTCCACTGCTGGTACTTGGAACCAGCCTCCATCCCTCCCAGCTGGTCTCTCATACCCACCTCCAAGTCTATTTGCCAATCTATAGGCAGATGATCTTTTAAAAATAAAAAAACAGTAACACTCCCTACTAGTCATGATCTAGCTCCTGTCTACCCCTCCAACATCCTTACCCATCACCATCCTGGTCATTCCCTATGTGCTAGCCTTACTCTTCTGTTTCTGACACATACAAAGTTTGTCCCGCTTCCTCTGTACTTGCTGTTCTTTCTCCCAGAAGGCTCTTCCTCTCTTTCTTGGCAAGCCTAGTTTCTATTTGTCATCCCAGCCCCAGAGGGGTCTTCCCTGGCAACCAACTTAAAATAACTCCCTCCCTATAATCATGATATCCCATCACTTTGCTTCTCTTAGATTCCTTGTCCATAGCACCAACCACATTACTCATAATGAAATCTCTTATTGATTTGCCCACTACTGTATTTTCTTTCTTCTCCTCCTTCCCTCCCCCCACATGTACAGAAAAATGTAAACTCTTATGCCCATCAGTGTGCCTGAGAATCATATATTCTCAGTAAATACTTGTTGAGTAAATGAATACACAGAAAAGAGTCATTTTAGTGCTGCCCTAACCAAGTACAATATGAGGGCTAAATCTAATGTAAGACATATCACCTAGTGCCTCCCAGAAAACAAGGGGAAAAGACAAGAGATACCATAAACAACAGCAAGTCAAGACGGAGGAGTAAAGGAAGACCCCAAAGCTCAGGCTGTGATGCCTCACCTGCATCAGACAGACCCAGCAGAATCTAACCAGGCATCAAAAGGAGGCCCTTTTGCATTGGAAAACAAAAATCTACATCCTTTAAAACTAATCTCAAAAAAATAAATAAATAAAAATGGAAAATTTACCATAAGAAGTTACAACATATAGGAAAACACCCAAAAGTGTCTTCTCTCATATCATAGAGATACTTAAATTGTCCAGGTTAATAAGATAAAAATAGGGCAATACAACTGTTTTTCACAATTTGAAGACCTCACATATTATTAAAAACAAAAATATAAAAGCTGTATACATCAGATCTCTAGATTACAACAGCAGCCATGGACATGCATGCGAGACTCTCACCCACATCAGCACTGCTGTACTCCTGGGTGGGCAGAAGCAATGCTTTACCAACTGCCTACTGCTGAGCCCCCACAAGAGAGCCAGCACTGCTCGTGACATGCATGACTACATATGAGCCTCCAGGTGACTCCCTGAAGCATTGTTATCCCCACTCCTACAGGTTAGGAAACCCAGCTTTGTGGAAATCACAAATGGATTATATCAGGATTCCAATACACATCTATCTAATATGTGCTTTTTACACAATGTCCCGGGTGGCCATGGCACCATTTGAGAACCAAGGTGCCCAGATTCCCAGTCCTTTCCACAAGCTTGTGCTGATTCTGGATGCAAGAAGCAAAGAACCATTTCCTTCCACCTCTGAAAAGCAGGAAACCCTTTCTCTGAGAACAGCTTTCCCTGTATGATTCCTCTGTCAGGTCAATGTCTGGAGTTTATCCAGCATCAGAGTCCTCTTCAAGGACAGCCACTCTCCTGGGCTCCCTTTGGCCCTGGGTCAGCAGGCCACATAGCATGCATTTTCTCTTTCTCCCAGGGCCCTGCCTGAGACAGTGCCTCAGATACAATAAAGCCCATGGTGTGTGTGAAAGAAAATGTTTCCAGGGTTTCAGGTGCCCCAAAGAAAAACTTAGTCATTTTAAAAGATTAGTTTCCTTCTCTAATCTGAATCACCAGGAAGGGATAAAGCCAAGCCAACTTCAGGGAAAAAGGTTGGAGCTCTCCCTCTGGAAGTCTGATGGAAACACTGGACATGAGATGTATTTGACCACTCTAGAGAGTGGCACAATCCTTGAAAAGACTTGATTCTGTATTTTTTTTTCAATAAATGAATAATAACAAAACACTTAGTTCCTAGTTGGCCAGATAAAATGAAAGACAGGAGTTTCTGAGTTGAGTACGAAGCACTGTCTGTTGGTCTCTCTGCCTCAGCTAGGCCCTCTGAGGAGAGATCAAATGAGGGCAGATGAAGCAGAAGAGCTTCTTCTGACATCACACCAGAAAAGAAAAGGAGAGTGAGGCCAGAGGCACATGGAAACCATAAGGGATGGGGACAATGTGGAAAGTAAAGTAGTTCTGTGGACTCTTTCCCAAATTCTCTGCATAGCCCACCAAGGCACAAGGGTACTCTGCTAGAGGAGAAGTGTCCAAAACCACAGTGCTCCTGGCAATCGCAAAGGGCACGGCACTGCAATTTTAGAAACAAGACTCCACCAGGATTACTTTTAAAACAAATAGTCAGACACATATTTGCAGGATTGGTTTAATCTGGCACAGGTTTAAACTCAACCTTTCCTCCCATATGTCAAGCACACAAATGCACATCACCAGCTTTAAGACTGACAGCTTCCCTCCCATGCCGAGTGTCTTGTTTTACTTGAAAGGCATTTCCCAGACTGAAATATTGAGACATATATAACTCATACAATGACGTTCAGGCTGCTAGATACTGACTAGTCAACCTATGGTCAGCAGCTGCTAGAGGATTAAAAACCAAACTGAAATGACCCGATTCCTATATGTGTAACCTACAGCTGATATGGGGACCTCTCTGCCCTTTTTTTTTCTTCCTGTTGTAACAAAATAGATCTTCTTAAATATATTTCACCTATTGCAGTAGCCCAGACATCAAATGTTTCCCAGAGTGAAATTAAATATAGCATTTTATTTGGAACAAGCCAGGCTAACTCAATTTTCCCTCCCACCATTGCCACATAGAGACCTTCCATTTGGCAGCTGAGAGATGTGCTCAGCTCTGAGCTGGACTTAGAACTTCTTTCCACAGTCTTGACAATCCATCTGTTTCCTCTGCCCTTGTTCAAGAGCTTTAGAAGTCATAAAGGGGGCAGTTTGGTCCTCTGCCCCCAGGCTCTGTCTTTAGGGGAAAACACACCTCTCTTCCCAGCAGAGCCTCTCCAGGCTCTTTGTGACCACAATACTTGCACTACTGGAAATTTAACTTCCTAGAAAAGGCAAATGAGTTTGCCATGGAGCAGTCTGCCCTTGACAGAGGGAGTGGCTCCCATCTGGAATGTTGTTGCATGTCATTGCGCATTGTTGATGTTTACCCTAACACAACATCAGGAGAACCAAGTGGCCTGGGACTGCACGGTGGATAAACATTACTGCACACCCACTGAAGGCTGTGCATCAGGAACTGAAAGGTTATGGGGGAGCAAAGGCTGTCAGAGAAGGAGGGGGAATCTTGAGGGCCCAAAACCAAAGTGCTCCCTTTACAGATGTAGCAACTAGACCCAGAAAGGACCTGGTGCTCCCAGGGTCATAGCACTGGGCAGCAGCCACAGTGATTTCCTAAATCTCAGGTGAAGGCTTTCCCACCCCCCTGTGGGAAATTTAGAGGAAGACAGTACCAAGTAGATACCTCTAATAAGTGCATCATCAGCAGGGGCTTACAGTGATCCTTCTTTTTTCCCAGGGGTCTGAGAGGGTACCTGGAATCTCTTTAATTCTCAAAACAGCCCTCAAACACAGAAACTGGAGCTCAGAATCAGGCCCAAGGTCACAAAGATCCTGAGCGTCACAACTACAATATGAATCCAGTGCGATTTTTGACTCCAAATCCAACTGTGCTGTTGTCTCACTTAGCCTTCCCCTGAAATGAAGTCATCTCTAAGAAGGGTGCAGTAAACCAGAACTAGTCCAAATGAAAACACAGGTTGCAAAGCATCTATCAAGAAAGATCCAAAGTGTGTGTGTGTGTGTGCATGCACACACGTGCACTCCCATTTACACACATGCAGGAAAAAGAACACATCTAAATACCAAGTGGTGACTTTTTAAATTTTCTTCTTTATAAATTTGTTTTTCCAAAATATTAAAATAAACAGTTCTTATTAATCTGAAATTCAATTTTTTAAACTGTGGTAAAATACACATAAAATTCAGCATCTTGAATTTTTTTCAGCATCATTTCTTTTTTTTTTAAGTTTATTTATTTATTTTGAGAGAGAGTGAGCAGAAGGGACAGAGAAAGGGGGAGAGAGAAAGAATCCCAAGCAGGCTCCACACCATCAGCACGGAGCCTGATGTGGGGCTTGAACTCAGAAACCATGAGATCATGACTTGAGTCAAAACCAAGAGTCAGATGCTTAACCGAATGAGTCCCCAGGCACCCCCACCTTAACCATTCCCAAGTGTACAGTCCAGAAGCATTAAAGTACATTCACATTACCATGCAACCATCACCACCACCATTCATCTCTAGAATACTTTTCATCTGGGCAAAGAGAAACCCCGTACCCATTAAACAGTAACTGCCCAATTCCCCTCCCCCACCCCGGAAAGCCACCATTCTGATTTGTCTCTGTAATTTGCTCCTCCCAGGTCCTCCATGTAAGTATTTGTCCTTCTGTGTCTGGGCTTATTTCACCTCGTATAATGTCAATGTTCATCCATGCTGTAGTATGCACGTGTCAGAGTCTCCTTCCTTTTTATCACAGGTGCATACCACATTTTGTTTATCCACTCAACTGTCTGTGGACACTTGGTTTGTTTCCACTTTTGTCTACTGTGAATAACTCTGCTATGAACATGGATGTACAAACAGTTTTTTAAAAACACTCAAGCTTCTTAAAATCCTGAAGTATTTTTTCAGAATGTACCACTGTTAATTAAAATCAGGATATGTCTTCTGTGGGTCCCAGTCTGGAAAACGAAGCAAATTCTATGCTGGGATCTGCATGTTTTGCCTTCTGTTTTTAAACACTTTTAAACTAATGGTTTTCAACCCTGGCTGTACATTAGAATTACTTGGGGGTGCTTTTTAAAAATACTAATATCCAGGCCCAACTGAAGACATCTAAATTCCAATCTCTGGGTTGAGGCAAACCAATTAGATTTTTTTTTTAAAAGCCTTCCTTCTCCCCTATTATTCTGCAGGGTAAGAATCACTGCTCTTAACTCTCTTCTTTGGGGGTCCCTTCTCTTTATTTACAAAATGTCTACCCTATCAATAACACCTTTTCTCCCATCAAAAGTGAAAAGGGTTTTCTGTCCAGTCAACTACCCTAAGTGTTTTCCTGATTATATCTGAATGAGAAAGGCTCACTGCAGAGCACTGCCTCCACCAGGGCAAACCTTCTATCTCTAATTGTGCAATAAGAACCCGCCTTTTTCTTGGCAGGAATGTTGATATGAGTAAGCAGGTAAGGAGGTAATTCTGGGCCTACTCAGTCCTTAAGGGAATTATAAGTCCTTTTAAGGGCTAATCCTTTTAAGGCAGCAGGGGCAGGAAGAGAGAGAGATGTGGAGGCTGATTTCCTGGACTCACTGGAGGGGACAGAGGACCCGGGTCTTGCTTACACTCCTCTGACCCTAAAACACCCCCAGGCCCTGGCCTCCCCCATTCTCACCCAGGACTCCCAGGTACTTCCTTTGGTGTGTCCTGAGGACAGTTGGTGTGGCTTTATCCAGTTCTATATTTGATCTTTTCCCCTCCGTAACCAACACTTTAGAACGCATCTCTGTGCTGCTGTGTTCTCTGATCACCGAGTTCTTGACAACAGAGAGTGTTGCAAAAAGGGGAGCTTTGTGACTTCGCCAGCAAGTTGAGTTTTAAACATCTCAGTAAGAAGCTTCACAAGCAAAGGTGGACATGATAGTGGCTGCAGCAGGACATACTCTGGGACAGTGTCTCTCTCTCTCCTCTCTCCCCCACAGGGCACTCCTCTCTCAGCAGGCAGACCTGGGGCTCTAAGGTCCTTCGCCTCACCTTGGGGATCCTCTGCCTTTTTGGGTAAGCCCTCCAAACAGGATACCGGACACATCCATGCTACAGTCACAGCAGCAGCTTCATGTCCCCAAGGACTGGTTCTCCATCCACATGAAACGCTAATATAACAGAATGCCAAGGTGTGCTGGGGGCCAGGAACTGCAGCAGCAGGAGTTCAGAGAAGAGAAGACAGGGTGAGCTAGAAAAGCCTAGGGGGCTGCAGAGAGCCCACAGAGTGCAGGGTGGCCCCAATAGAGGGAGAAGGGAATGGACATGATGCAACCAGGCCTAGTAGGCAGGCAGAGAGCACTCTGCCTAGGAGACAGGACCTGTCTGGGTGTGGCCGGGGTGAGCAAGCCCAGCTCTGAACCCGTCTGTGCCCTCTCAGCAATGCTAGCCCCACAAAGTCATGAGCAATAAGGTTAGTGGGGGACTCGGCACCACGAAAGATGACCAGAATCTATCCTAAGAAGTGAGCAAGCTCATGGAAAGGAAGGGAGAGGCAGTGTGAGGGGTAAGGAAATTGAAGCCTGAAACCCTGAATAATGCAGCAGAACACCTCCAAATAGCAGATGAACACTGAAGCCAGGGACCTCAGACAGGCATGTCTCTGACATCTCTGACCAACAAACCCAAAATACACAGCCACATGTGGCTCTGTCTATCTTGTGCAGTGGATCATTGCAGAGCACCTACTAAACATCATTTACACACACTCAAGTTGCCTCCAGGTTTTCATGCTTCCTTCCTCCTGACTTCCCACTCACAGCGTGTTCAAGTCCAGACCCAAAGGACACCCCTTTGTAACATCAGAAAGAGAGAGGAGGGGAGACGCTGAACGTTATTTTGATCACCTCTTCAGTATCTCTTTTAGGTGGGGGTGAGACACTTCTGCACAATTTACAGATAAAGAAACAGAAGCAGCACAGAAGAGAAGAGATGGAGTTCAAATGAACCTCACACATCAATAAATTATGTTTGCCAACCAGAAGTGTCTGTCCATGGATTAAGGCCGGGCTTACAGGAGAAGGGAGGGCAAGTGGGCACGGGGACTATTCAGCAATGTCATCACTAAATTAAAGAACACTGGTCACTCTGAGGAAAGTGCAGAGGCCAGTGCAGCCCAGGCTCGTGGTTGAGATCCATTTTTTAGTGTATTTACATAAGAAAAGGAGTGTGACAGAAAGGGCACAGAGATATAGATGTAGACAGACCCAGGCTCATTTTTAGCTTTGTAACTTAGCATTTTGGCTTTACAACAGGTTAAAAGAATGGCTGAGGAATGAAAAAGAATCCTGGTATTATTATTCTGGTGACACTCAATAAAAGAAAACTGTTAGGGTGCCTGGGTGGCTCTGTTGGTTAAGCGTCTGACTTCGGTTCAAGTCATGATCTCACGGTTTATGGGTTCAAGCCCTGCGTCGGGCTCTGTGCTGACAGTTAGCTCAGAGCCTGGAGCCTGTTTCAGATTCTGTCTCCCTCTCTCTCTGACCCTCCCCTGCTCACGCTGTCTCTCTCTCAGAAAGAAATAAAACATTAAAAAAAATAATAATAGAAAACTGTTTCTGTTAACTTATTGCTGGTGTTTAGGCTTTCTTAAGCTTCCATCACAATTATTCACAAACTTATTAACCTAGAATAAAAACCCAATAAAACTTTAGAGTTGTCTATTGCAAATGACTAAGGTCACTTCTCATTAACTGTGTATTGATATGCAGCAATTTCCTAGGTACAGTCAGGTGGGGGGAAAAAGCAATGCAGAGTAGAATGTGTATGCGTTCATGTCAGGGGTGAAAGATGTCAATATACATGTATATGTTCTCCAATGTGTAGGTCTCCTACCAGGACAGGCTCTAGAGGAGAGGAGCAAAGAAGAAAAGAGACTTTTCACAGTATGCCCTTTCTTGTATTCTTTTTTTTTTTTTTGTACTATGTGAATCTGCTACTTTTTTAAAAAAAATACATAGAATAATTTACTTAGAAGAAGTTTGGGGAAAAAATAGAGCCCTGGAAAGGAGGTGAAAACTTTGGGTGAGCTAGTGGGAGTACATGAGTGGTGATATGCTTCATAGCCCAATAGAGACGCAGTTGCCAAGGACCCTGTGTCCTGAGAATGGTCAGGGACCATGCGGAGGGGGTGCAAAAATCCCGACTCCATCGCTCATTATGGAGCCTTGCAGTGCCAACCTCAAGATATGCCGTAAACAGCTAAGAGCCACCTCCCTGGAGATGACACTTGGTGAAGCTTGTAACTCTCTGGTTCAGAAAGAACTTCTATCCAAGGAGTACCAAGTGCTCATGCACATTCATGAGGCCCCAAGGCCACCCTCAGGAGAAGGAAGCAGCTCTCTACAGCTGTGAGGACCGCGACCCTGAGGAGCATGGAGGGTAAGCCCCTCCAAGTTCAGTGGCCCACGGCTCCCAACTGAAGTCTGTCACTTTCAGTAACCCCGAGGCAGTTGTCCCACCTCTTCATGCCTCAGTTTCCTTCTTTGCAATTTGAGAACAGGAACAGTACTTATTTCACAAAATTGGTGTGTGGAGTGAATAATGCCCAGACACAGTAATAACTAATATTGATTGAATCATTATTTTATGTCAAACACTGCTTTAAGCAATCTGACCCATATTTTACCTGATTACTCTTCTTAATTTATGAGTGGGGGGAACTGAGGCACATCTCATATAATTGTAAGGCCATAGATGGCAACCTCTATCAACAGATATCAGGGAAACCAAGACAAGTCATGCCACTTCAAACCAAGTGGCATGACTGCTTCTCAGTCCGAAGGCAGGGGGGTGTGGGCTGTCACTCACAGATGTAAGCCCTAGGTCCCCTCTGAGACCTGCACACATCCCCCTCCTCTTCAGGACCCAGGATTCACAGCCTTGCTGACCAAGTACAGAGAAGGTGCCAGAAAACCTGCATAAAAATCCCGAGGTGCCTGGAACATGAGAAAACTGGTTATTGTTCAAAAGCTCATATCTGCCACTGAAACATGTCAAGAGGGGGTGGCCCGGTGTGGGGAGGGGCAGTGTGTGAAGCTGGCAGGCCCATCTGTAAACACAGAATATATTAGGAATGTGTAAGCAAAACCAGAAATCCCTCGGCAGCTGCCTCCATTCCTCTTCTTCAGGGACAGGGCCTGGGAGGCCTTTGGAAGAGAAGGGAGTCTAGCATTTAGCCTCCGATGGCCAGAAGGATAGCTCCACACAGAGTGTCTGTCACGGAGCACCAGGTAAAACAGACACACACAGAGCTTCACTCATTAACATTGGCGTTGCCATGACAATAAGCTGTTGCCAGGTAGCAGCAAACTAGGAGAAGAGTGAGAATTAGCAAAGCCTAAAAATAAAGCTGTTATGTTTCTTCCCCCGTCTAGATGTCCATGTGTAACAGGCAATCTCGCCTCCACCTCAGCCGAGCCCTTCTCCCCAGCCAGCCCCCACTGCTGCTCCCAGCCCTGAGCCAAGGGCAAGGAGCATTGCTCTGAGGTGGTAGGAGGGGACCACCTAAAGACAGGTAAGGGCCAAAACCTGAAGGCTGGCTAGCAAGCAACACCAGAGAGAGCTACAGCACAAAAGCCAGGAGGCATCTTCCCCCCCTTAGGAGGTCAACCTCGACTCCAGACTGAAGCTGGGCCCATCCCAGGCTGTTAGATACTCACCCCACTCCTTGGCTCAAAACGAACGAGAAGTGGCAGGTGCCCTGTCCTAATTGACTGCTTTTCTCTTGGAAAATACTTAGCCAAGCCTCAGCCCCAGAGGTGACTATGGAAGTCAGGAGCCTGGGCTGGGCAGCATGAGTGATTCATGGTTTCCTTTGGAACAGTGATACCACCGAAGAGCCAACATGATACTAATTCCAAAAGGTAAAAGAGTGTAATGATAAAAATCATGGAGCAATTTGTAAACATCTCCAAGGGACAGGCAGTGGAATTATTTTCAGGGTCTTTGGGCTAGCTCTGATATCAAAAGAGAAAATGCACGTGTCCAGTGGTTATCTGTTTCCTTTGTTCATCTCTCCCATTAGACCCGAGGCTGCACAAAGGCAGAAATCACATCTAACCATTCACCCTCATAACCTTAGCATCTGTGGTCATCCCAGACACACAGCACACAACAGACACACCAGGGGAAAGAGAAAGTAGGGAAAGAGGGCTGCCTCAAACACACAGCTGAGACAGCATTTTGGGTAAACGGCAAAGATATCAACAGTAATAATACCTGACCTAGATAAAATACCTCTCTTTCTAAAACTCTAAGCTCTGCATTCTAAGAACTAAATCCTACTCTCTATCCAGGTCTCTGTTCTCAAAAAAAATGATTTATCACATAAACAGGTGTATCATGCTTTAAGCAGATCAAACCCAAAATTTTGTTGGCAATAATTTCCTTTACAAGTCATTATAATCAGATTTCCTCAAATGTAGACCTGCCTAATTTCTTTAAAGTATAATTTGTTTAATTCAGATAGTATATGCTAATTTGAATCTCTACTTTGAGCGAAGCCAGCAGCAACAATGGAGTTTGTGGTTTCTTTCCTTCCACCAGACTCACCCTTGACTCACTACACTCTCCCACCACCATGGTTGATGTGCACTCAGCAAATGCAAACAGTAGCTAATTTTAATATCAGTGCGAGAAGTATGTACTTAAGTCATTATTTCTCTCACCATCAGTCCATAAAAATATATATCTCAGAACAGAACATAAACATTATTTCTTGGTTCTTCGACTGTTCTGGATTATCTAGCCATTAATCCAAATGCCAGTTCTTGCCTCTGGTCCCCCAAGCTTGTGCAAATAACATAAACAGAGAGAATGACACGGAAAAGAAGGAGCAGAACAACGGGGGATTTGATAGTGAGCCCCATTGATCATCCCACTCCCCATCCCAACCTCCAAGTGAGGCCACAGCCGTATGACTTAATTTATGCTCTTGAGAGAATGAGAATCAGCACATAGGGTCCTACAGAATAAGTTACAGAAATGTACATGGCTGCTGTATTTCAAGACTCCACAGAAGTTCATATTCTTACAAAAATACAGCAACAATAGCCACCAAACCTGCTTTTAGCATTGTTTCTAGAGAAGTTAAAGTTCATGGACACATTCCTTCTCTTCCAAAGTCAGACACCCCCAACTTTTACTAGAGGGACCATGTATTCACAACGCCTGATGTGGCACAGGCACAACCAGACACAACCCAGACAAGTCCAAAAATGCTACTAGAGCATGGTTTTTACAAGAGTAAGAAAGTAGAGCAGCAGTCCATTAACTGCAGAATCCCAAATGATATGTGGCCCTGACGTGACAGGCTGGAGAGGGCTCCTTATTCAGTAAGATCCACCTAATTTATTGTTCCCAGAGCTGAAGCTGAGGGCCCCTGCATGCCAATGCCCGCCTGGACCCCTGGGTTTTCAGCAGGGCCTTCTCTTGACCACAAAACAAATGCAACCGTCAGTCCTGACACTCACTGGAAAATAGGGCTCTTTTGAAAGCTTTATGTTCCTCTCCTCTAAAAGGTACCCAAGAGACAGCTCTTACCATCACCACACAACCATCTTGATACATAAAATCCTAGCTTGTCCTCATTACCGATCCTCATCCTTTCCTCCTCTATGGCACAAAATACCCAGTTATAGCAGCAGATTCCAATGGAGAAGAGTCACTGAAGAGATGACAGTGACATGACAGCTGGCTTCACTGCACCCCAAGTATAGCCTGCAGCACTGCACTGGGTGCCTCACAGGTGACCAAGAAATAGACATCGAATGACTGGATCAATGAATAAAAAAATTAACCTAATGCTCTTTCCCTAATACACTTGCATTACTGGGATGCTTCCCAGTTTAGAAACTTGGGCTTAGTTCTCTGAGCCACCACCAGCCTAAAATGGATCACGCTTTCCTGTTACTGCCTTTGAGGTCATATGCACTAGAGCCAATGTCATTGCCATCCCTGCGAGAACTGGGTTGAAATCCACCTCTAACTCTGAATCAACTAGCTCTCCATCATTTCCCCACACTTCAGAATCAAGGCATCCCCATCAATCTCAGGTTTCCTCACAGGAAAGGGAAACAACACAAGCTACCAGAAGCCCTCGAGGAAAGACGGCAGAAATCCTCAAGCTGTCGTTATTAGCAATACCGTCACCATTTCACTAAGTACACTCTTGTAAACGTCCCTACTTCATCCTACCCACCTCCAACTACCACCTTTGCAAAGACATCATATTTTCCATCATGGTCCTGGTGAAATGAATCTCGAATGATGACCCTAATGAAGCTGTTGAAACCTAGGAAGACCCCAACTCTACACTAGCTGCTCCCCCCAGATGTTCTGATGCAAAACCAGTCGGATAAAAATAAAATCACACCAAGCTGAAGATTAGATTCCTCTCCCTGCCCTTCCTTCCTTCCTGAAACAGATAAACTTGTTTTCTTACTTTGCATTTGCCATTTTTAGAAACGGGTTGAAAGTAAAATGCAAGCCTCTCCTGGAGAAAAGGATAAGGATATCAGTTAGTCTCCCCACCCCCTGTCATTCTCTCTCTCACTCTCTCTCTCTCTCTCTCTCTCTCTCTCTCTCTCTCTCTCTCTCTCTCTCTCTCTCTCCCCCCCCAACCCCCCTTCTCCCTGTCTCCTCTCTGGCATGTGTTACTAAATTTTATACAGCTTGACTTGCTGCATCTCTGATATGAGCTGCTTGTACACAACATAACCAGACACATATTTTTAAGAGTATGCAGCACTTAAAATAACTGGATTTTAAGCCTTCTGATTTTAGGTGAGAATTTAGTTGGAGGACTGGATGGGTCTTGGCTCTTGAGAAAGCAAGCAATTAGTGTTTTAAAGAAATGTATGAGTAACCTTTCAGGAGGCCACTGCCTGAAATGTAAGAAAAATCTGACTTGCCTTTTGCCCCACCAGATCCCCCCCCACCCTTGGAAAGTACAAATATCTTTCCATGGATGGCTTCCAGAGATGAGTTTTCTGAAGCTCAAGACAGTTATTTTAAACTTCAGCTCCTTAAACTGTATTTCTAAAATATAATTAGGAATTCTTTATTCTTGGCCAAACAATTGCTAATAGAACACTGTGTGTATGGTGGTATAAGCCAGTTAAGAATCTTATGAAACAATGCCCAAAATACAGAGTGGCACAGACATACTTCTCTCTGTCTCTGTCTTACTCTCTGTCTCTCTTTCTCTCAAATACAAGTACATACACAGATGGAACACCATTTGTCTTCCCAGAGCCATCAAATTTCAGGCACATGATGACTCCTCCCAGTGAATTCCTTATGATTACAACCATCGACAGATCATTTCCAACTGTCTTGTTTGTTCATGAGGACTGTTGGTATTTGTGGGGTTTTTTTAAACATATTGATATATAAAGTGGATGCTTACAAAATATTTAAAGGCGTTTGATTATTCTTTTTATGAAAACAGTTCTAGCAATAACACACCTCACCTGAAACCAAGACTTCAGTGGAGTAGTTTGCTTCTTACTGGAAGGCAGAAGGGCCAGGGGTAGGTTTAAAAATCACCCACCTGTCAGAATGGACACCGCCAGCCAGGAGAGCTGGGTCAGGGCTCTGGAGCCCTCTGCCCTGCTAAACACAGATCTTCTATTTACTGGGTGCAGGGGAGGTCCAGGGATCTGAGGCAGGGGCCTGGGGGGTAGGTGCACTTGGATTAGAGTTAACTCAAATGCTCAGAGTAGTTGGAAAAGGAACCATGTTTCTCCATTATTTCATTGGTGGGGGGGGGGGGTGGAGGGGATGGTGCTACTCAGGCCTTAAGTTAGATCCTCAGGTTAAGCCAGGTGGAACCTCAAACCAAACCAAATCAAACAAAACCAAAAATAAGGCATTTGTTATGAGGTAAACACATTGTTCTGGGGTGGGTGAGAAGTTAGATAACCTGACTTCATTGGCTTACTCACCCCAGGGGTTCTAATTTGGGCTGATCTTCAGCTATTAGGTATGCTAAGTACAAACTGATCATTACATATTAAGACACTTTCATATTGGTCAGTAAATGGCTATTTCCCTGAGTTTCCCAAATGCCCTATGCCAACCAGGCCCCCTTTCTCAGGCCCCCTGAATCCTCCCTTGAATCCACTAAACAGAGGGTTTGTGCCAGGCAGGACAGAAGGCTCCAGAACCCTACACCAGCTTCCTGGCCAGTGGTACCCATTCTGATGAGTGCTGCAGGACCAGGTGTTAATAACATGTGCAGCCCTAGTCATGGTCTTCCTTAAGACCATCTCAGCTAACATAGCTATATGGTTACCTCTCTGGTGTACATCATCTCCTCTCTTGTGAACAATGCTCTATCCCCCTGTCCCTCTCTTTCACCAGGTTGTAACTTCTTTATTTGAATTATGTTGTGTGTATGCTTTCAATGTACATGTCTTCCGATTCCTCTTAGACATGAAGAGACGAGGCAGGCATCATACAATGTTTTATGTTTCCTGCCTTATCACTATACTTAACATGGTACTTGGTGCATTATAGGTACTTAAGGAATGTTCATTAGAAGAAACTTCTCAAGCCTGACATTCAAACAGCCATGGCCTGTAAGTTTATTCCCATCCTAACCAGGCCTTGCAATTCTTTTTTTTTTTTTCTAAAATGTTTTATTTATTTCTAGGAGAGAGAGAGAGAGAGAGAGAGAGCATGAGCAGGGGAGGGTCAGAGAGAGAGGGAGTCAAAGACTATGAAACAGGCTCCAGGCTCTGAGCCGGCAGTCAGCACAGAGCCCGACGCGGGGCTTGAACCCACGAACCATGAAATCATGACCTAAGCGAAAGTCGGACGCTTAACCGACTAAGCCACCCAGGTGCCCCCAGGCCTTGCTATTCTTAAAGTCCTGCAGGTCTAGTCCCCTCCAAGAACCTCTCCAGAATCTCCCTCACCCAAGTGATTCTGCTTTTTCTAATCCCTATAGAATCAACAGACCATAATGCACTCCCCAACACCTAATCAAACTGTATATCATCTTATGTTAAGAAAGTTCAATTCTTGTTGTTTATCACCCCAACTAGAGTATACATTCTTTGAAGATAAGGACCATGTGGGAAAAAGCCCATTTTGGTAATCTGTCTCTGAAAGTCAGATGTACAGTGGGAAATGCTAACCTATTTCCCATTATTTTAAATAAGAAAAATTATAATGTGTTGCATTACATCAACCCAAATCCAAAATATATTATAATGTATTTCCTAAAATGTAAGCAAAGTACAGCACACAACTATCATATAAACTATCACATTAGGATGTAAAGTGTTTAAAACAGCTCTTCCTGATCTCTCAGTTGAATGTGCAGAAGCCTGTCACCTGGTTTCTTCCAGACCTTGAAAAGGGCCCAAATGGATGACCTCCTTCTAGAAAGGTTGGCAGCCAGGAAAAGGGGAAGGAAGAGTGTGTTGCGGATGTATTATGGGTTGGAAAAGCACTCTGGTCTACCTCACTATTTATTACATTGGCTTTGCAAATCCTCCAACACATATGTTCAAGACTCCTCCCCTGGGAAGGGGATGAATGTTCCTTCAATGTAGTCACACGGTCTTTCTTAGCCCCTAAGACATCCCCAAAGCACGTCCCCTTTACTGACACTCTCTGGGCTCTACAAATCACCTACAATTGCTTCTCATGCTCTACCAGTTGTATGTGAAATGTAACTGGAGACTTTTCTCCAAATGTTACAATGAGTTAGGCAATATATTTCCTATATAAATATCAACTGAAAAATCATTTTATTCAGAGCTGTGTATAAAATATGAAACAGAGGTATTGAAAACTAAGATATATTCTCCTAGGAATATATTAACATGGGAGACATTCTGCAGGAGAAATCTGCAATTCTTCTGAACCTTTACCACCCTTAACACAATGATGAGTACACTGCATGTGCACAAATGAGATGAGATTAGGTTGGAGAGCAGGAGAAATCTTAAATCAACCAGGTTGGCTCCTCAAAAGAGAAAAAGAACTAAAAACCAACACTCATTGGATATCGAGTATGAGGCAGATATACATGTTATCTCAATATTCATGACAATGCAGAAAGGGAGCTATCACTAGGTCCATTTTACAGATAAAAATACTGAGTTTCATGCAGATTGGATAAACAACTTGGCTAAGAGCCACAGAACTAGTCAGTAGTTAAATCTAGAATCAAATGTGGGCAAATTCCAAAGTCTGAGCTCTTTCCACCATTTCATAGCACCTCCTCCCAGGTCAGAAGCAGACTCAAACCCCATGTTCTGCCATTCCCCCAACCCTCAGTGTCTTATTTTATTTTTTTAAAACATTGCCCTGTGCTTCTGAAATCACTAATCTACATCGTATAAGTTGTCAATTGGCCTTCTTCCTTCTAGATGTCATCCCAAGGCTTGGATTTTACATCTCAAGGAGCTCCAATGGAAGCATTAAATCTCAAGTAGACTACCAGGAAGCTCAGACTAGAATTACATGGAGTGGTCCCAGGTTTGTCCAGCTCACCCTCCTGCCTCCCTGAACACCACCAAATCAAGGTTAATCTCCAACACAGACCATGTACACCAACCCTCTGCCTCCCCCCTTATTCAAAAACATCAACCCAAGAGGAGTCAACATCACCATTTATTCATCCAACAACTATTTCTTACATGCCAGCATTGGGCTAAGAACTGGGGATACTACAATGGAGAGAAGATAAATAAAGTCCTCAACCTCACTCAGCTTATGATCTACTAGGATGACCAACAATTATACATATAAATATAATTACAAATTGTTTTAAGTTCTACAAGAGACAAGAGCAAGATAAAAGGGCAATACAGGGCAAGATAAAAAAAGGTTATAACAGGAAAGAGGATTTAGAATAGGAGCTCAGGGAAGACTTGTCAGATAAAGTGACATTTAATGAGACCTAAATAGAAGGATAAGAAAGAGAAAGCCAAATTAAGAGTGAGCTCCTCTGGGTTACTGGCTTCCTCCCTGTAACCACCACGACCTGCCACCTCCCAAACCCTGCCTCCACCAGTCTATCTCCATGTCGGAACTGTGGGAACCCAGCCTCTTCAAGGTGGTGGTGGGAAGGTACCTTGAACTTCTACATGTTGAATGTGCAGAAGGCTGTCACCTGGTTTCACCCAGTCCTTTAAAGGGGCTCAAATGGATGACCTCCTTCCAGGAAGGCTGGTGCTCAGAAAAAGGGAAGGGATGAGGAAGCAGATAGGCCATGGGTTGGAAAACTACACTGGCTTTGCAAACCTTCCAATACATGTGGGCAAGACACCCATCCTCTGGGAAGGGATGAATGTTCTTTGGTGTGTGTGTGTGTGTGTGTGTGTGTGTGTGTGTGTGTGTGTGTGTGTGTGTAAGAAGTTTTAAATATGCATTCTGAGAGAAATGTAATTCATCTGGTTCTGATTCATTTACAACTCACCAAATTTGTTTTGCAAGCACTGTTTGACGTCCAAGAAACTGCCAAGCATCCCTAACCCTACAACCCACTTTGAAGTGGCAGTAATGCAGACGTCACATGCCCGTCTGGGCATTGAAGAACAGAGCCTACGGCCCTGGGCTCTGAGATTTGTTAAGAAGCAGAGCTGCTGTGAAGGTCTTCCAGTCACAATACCCCACACTACCCCCCTGGGCTCTGTTTAGCAATCTCTCTGATGCGAAAATGTATCCAGAATACATGAGTGAAAGGCCCACGGGTGTGTGGAGAGAAGGAGGGGGGTGATAATCAATGTTTATTTCATTTGTTTGCTGTCTGAAGCTATAATGTGTCAGCAGCCAGGTGAACAGAAAGACGTGTTCTCCTTCTCTACATTCAGAAAACTGCCCTAAAAACAGAGGAAGAGACAGACATAGACCTATAAGTAAGTCAGACCCCATAATTCTAACTTCTTGGTTGGTTCTGTGTTGAATGGACCTTCTCAACCAGGAGCATTATGTCCCCCCAGGAGGTGGTCCAAGGTAAGTGGAAGTCCTTCCAGGCATCACTCCTTAAGTGGGAGTGAAAGCCAAGGCTTGTAACACCCTGCAGTGAGTGACACAGAGTTCTAACAAAGAATGGCCTCAGCCAAACCACCACCAGCACTGAGCGAGAGCTATCCTAAGAGGAAGAAGACAAGGCAGTGACTACAGCACTTGGAGGCGATGAGGAAGTACAGCTCAGAGACAGGATACACATAATATCCTATGCCACCTTCTTGGTACTAGCCTGTTGCTTCTCTGACCTAATAGTCTGGATAGTTCAGAGGCACATCACTTTAAGGGAAAACCTACATATTTCTCACTTTAAATAATATTCAGTGTGGAAATCAAGTCACTTTCTAAATACTCCAGGGTAGATAGTCCACATAAATACTTGAAATACTCCTTTCAAAGGATCCCCATGATGACTTTATCTGCATAAAAAGAAAAAAAAAAAAACTTTTGTAACACAAACAGCCACTTCCTAGGCTTCTGTGATCAGGCACTTAGATTTCCAGATACAAAGCATCTGTTTGTGGAGAATAGAAGTCTATCTTGGATTGTGAGACACGGGGGAGTCTGTCAGACAGATGTCTTCACCTGTAGGACTGGGAGCATTCTAAGGACCTATGGCCCTTTATCCATGAGCCTCACCTCACTCCCTGCTTACAGAGAAGACAATGGAGCTCATACTTTACACATAAAACATTTTTAGATTAAATGAAAAGGTCTAAAGATGGTGTCAGACAGGATACTTTCCACATATGAAGCAAGGTCCCTTTCCTTTCTCTGCTGTAGCTCTTAAGATGGTTGTACCTTCAAGCAAGAAAAAAGGCAGACAAGGTACCAGTGTGATTCTGAAGGACCGGGAAGAGAACTGAAGGTCTCCTACCCCCAAAATAATTTTCATGCCTGTTAATAAATGCCTGAAATGTCTTTAAATGATTCAAGAGCAGATTAAAATATGAAATATCTAATATTCATGCTGAGCTATAAATGACTGCTATCTAGTTTTTTGGTTCTTGCACAGGTTTTACCAGAGAGAAAAGTTTAAAAGTGCACAATAGCATTGATTCCATGGGGATAAAGGGGACTGAGCATCATGAAAGGAGAAAAAAGACATGAAACGAGAGATTTGAGGCATTACAAACATGCTCGGCTAGGCCAGCTATGAGGGCAAGTCCCTAGCAGTACGAACCTCATTGTCCCTATTTGTAAAATGGAAAGATTGAGCTGCATGTTTTCTTAAATATTTATTTTTGAGAGAGAGAAGAGACAGAGCATGAGCAGGGGAGGGACAGAAAGAGAGAGGGAGACACAGAATCTGAAGCAGGTTCCAGTCTCTAAACTGTCAGCCCAATGTGGGACTCGAACTCATGAACCACAAGATCATGACCTGAGCTGAAGTTGGACACTTAACTGACTAAGCCACCAAGGTGCCTGTGAGCTTCATGTTCTTAGAGGCCTTCCAGCTCTAAAATCCACATTGTCCAGGGGAGAGGGAAAAGTGGGTGATGGGCACTGAGGAGGGCACTTATTGGGAGGAGCACTGGATTTGTATGGAAACCAATTTGACAACAAATTATATTAGAAATATAAATAAAATAAAATACATATAAAATAAAATAAGATAAAATAAAATCCACATTGTCCAGCTCAGCAAGGAGAAACAGAGGCCCAACATCAGAGGTGAAGAATTTGTCTAATCATTACAACTTAAAGAGAAACAAACCACATATTTTTACACGTGACAAAATATTAGAAAAATGTAAATGGTCAGTGTCCCTTTTCCTCAGTTACCTCTAAGGTGTTCAGTCCTTCTGAGGAAGCTGAGGCCACACTGGGGTGGGCCCCCACATCACCCGGAGAGGAGAGTGCCCACACCATGGCCTCCATCTTGGAGCTCACCTGCATCTACTCAGCCCTCATCCTGCATGACGATGAGGTGACAGTCACAGAGGATAAGATCAATGCCCTCTGAAAGCAGCAGGTGTAAGTGTGAAGCCTTTGTGGCTGGGCCTATTTGCAAAGGCCGTGGCCAATGTCAACATCAGGAGCCTCGTCTGCATGGTAGGGGCTGGTGGACCTGCCCAGCAGCTGGCAGGCACCAGTAGGAGGCCCTGCCCTCTCCACCACTGCTGCCCCAGCTGAGAAGAAGGTGGAAACAAAGAAAGAAGAATCTGAAGTCTGATGATGACATGGACTTGGGTCTTTCTGACTAAACCTCTTTAGTAACATGTTCAATAAGAAGCTGAGCTCTTAGGGGCACCTGGGCGGCTCAGTGGGTTAAGCATCTGACTTCGGCTCAGGTCATGATCTTGGGGTTGTGGGTTCAAGCCCCACATCAGGCTCTGTGCTGACAGCTCAGGCCTGGAGTCTGCTTCGGATTCTGTGTCTCCCCTTCTCTCTGCCCCTCCCCTGCTCATGCTCTGTCTCTCTCTGTCTCTCAATAATAAATAAACACTAAAAAAATTTTTCTTAAAAAGATGAACTCTTAAAATGAATAAATAAAAAGGTAGTGGGTATCCTCTAAGTCCCTGCCAGGAAAAATGATGATGAAATCAGCATTACTCCCTACCTAAAAGCTACTGCTCCTTCTCCTTGGCTCGCAAGGCCCAGATTCTGGTTGTTTGTGACACCAATCTCCCAGCATTGGAAGTAAGCTCTAATTTGTCTAAACCAGTCAGGAAATCCCATTCTCCTTGCTAAAAGGACATCTGACCAACTCCTGGCCAATGAGACACAGCAGAGTGTATTGGACACTTCTGTGGGAAGCTTCCTCTCTCTTAAGAGACACTCAGGCGAGAGATACCTCGCCCTGGACAGTGCCCTGGACACTGCTGCATCTGCCTGGGGTGTGTGAAATGGCTAGAGCCATCTTATGATTTCAGGAGAGCTTTCTGAGGACAGAGCTGCCACACCAAAGATGGCAGGGCACAAAGATCAGGAGGATTCGTGCCTCTAAGTCCCTCAGGAGATGATGGGCAGGAAAGAGTGATAGAACAGTGTGGAGCCACTTGTCAAAGGTCAAAAGGGACAAACTTACAACAAGTTTCAGGAGAAATGACTTTACATAGCCAATACCTAGCTTACAAGAGCTTACATTTGCTTCATGAAAAGTTTAGAAAAGATTTTTGGATAATAGTCTATAATATATGATTGAGTACAATTAGCAGTACATCATAATGCATCCCTCTCCTTGAAGACTAAGAATCACGTGGAATAAATATGCTGCTCTGCATGTCACCTCCTGTTGGCCTTGTCAAACTGACTGCCAGCCACAGCAGCCCAGGACACAGTGCTTAGTGGGCAGGTTCTCTGTCCTCTTCCCTGAAAACTGGGATCCCGTGTCTGACCTTCCCACCTCTCCCCTCTGACTGCCTCCCCTGGTGCACCCTGAGAGCTGCAGCGTAGAAAATGAGGAATTTCTATCAAAGACATTGCAGAATTTACCTTTTCTACCAAATGTGGTTCAACTGCTGTTTTAAAAAACTGAAGTCTTCACAGTTTGGTAACAGAGTAACTCAGTGCCACTGTGCAAACCGGAGAGTACCCCTCCCCCACACACGGGGGGCCTACAGTCTACAGAGTTGTAAAGAATCATTATGTGGTGAGTCATCCTTATGCCTGAGGAACACGTCCAAATAGCCTCCTTGGGGAGGCCTCGGTTTCGACAGAGATCAGGCACTCTCCTGGTGGCACACTTCCTCAGAAGCCACTTCTTGGGGCCGGGGGGAGGGCAGAGGCAAATGTGGGGACATGTGGAGGAAAACATGTGGGCAGATCCTCAGGTCCTGGCCCCTGCTGCCTTCAAAGATGCTTTCAGCTGAATGGCCAGATCTGAGTATTTTGTCCTAAAGGACGAAGGCACAAATGCAAGCACCTTCCTTCCTGAGGGTGTGCTTCCCTCCTATTTCAGCCGTGTGCGTGGGTGCGTGTGCGTGTGCATGTGCGTGTGTGTGTGTATGCATCCTTGAAAGGTAACTCCAGTCCTCTCCAAGCCCTGGCTGCCACTCCAATTTCAAGGCCATCTCACCCTCAGGAGCAGGCAAATCACATAATGATAGAAGATCATTTTCATACAAGAGCCTTCCGGTAGTAAAAATTCATTTAGAAGGAAGTAAATTTGAATTGAATTTACTAAACCCAGAAAATGTAAATCAGGGGAACCTTCCTAATGAAATTGCAGCTTGGTTTAAAAATGATCTTAAAGTTGCATTTCAAGATACAGGTTCGTTTCTGCACCGAACTGATTCACTGGATGGTTATTTACAGAAGCCCTGGTTCTATTAAATGGTCCTCAAAAATGTTGGATTTTGAAATTAATAAAATTCATTTCAGTTTGGTGCTTCTGGTTCAAAATTTAATCATGTTCCAGTTTGGTCCTATTCAATCACTGATTTGAATGTAGGAAAATCTCACTTATCTGAATGCTTTTGGAGGAAGAGGGAGGAGGAAAGTCTTGTCTAAACTGATAAAAAAAATCCGAATGGCTGATTTTTGAAGAAAAATGGTTCCAGTACTTGTAGTATTGAACATATAATAAGCTAAGATTTAAATGAACACTAATAAGTAAAATTGAGTTAGTCACTGAAAAATTACCATCCATAATAGGCTTTTATTACATAATAATGAATTACATTGTATCACTGAGTCTTAATTTTTTAAATCAACGGGAAACACAGACTGTGTCAGAATTCCTGGGGCACAATTTGAATTTAAGTCACACAGCACTCAGGATTTAATTGGGCATTTCCAATGGTCAGTGGGTAGCTGTAGTGAAAGCAAGATGCAAGGAAGCAGGAGAGGAGAGAGGGGGAGAGGGAGGGGGAGAAAGGAGGAAAAAGAGGGAGAGAGGGACATGGAGGAAGGAGCGAGGGGGAGGGAGGAGAGGAAGAGTGGGGAGAGAAGGGGATGTAAGGGAGAGACAGAGGCAGAGAGAGGAGGAGAGATCCACCCAAGGAAGAAGGGATAAATTCTTAAATTGGGAATCTCAATTTACATGCCTTGATAAAGAAAGAGCAGCCAAGAGAGCGGTCGGATTTACATTTCCGAAGGGCATAGTGCAGGCGTTCTGGGCTGTAGTGGGACCTTGCTGCAGCCTCCTTGTTCTGACAGCTTTAGTTCCCATCTCCCATCTTAGAAGAGATGGTGCCCCTGAAGGAAGGGGTGCTTTGGGCCAGCCTGTGCCTGGCAAAAAGCCAGCTCTGGATGTAGTGCTGGGCATGGGACTACTGACCTATAAAGGACCAGAATATGTTTCCCTGGGCAAGCCTAGCCCATCCATTCTGAACCAGAAGGTAGGCTGCTAACAGGTTCTGTCCTGCTTAAAACTATAGAAGCCCTAGTGTCTTCCCTTCCTGCTACTGACCTTGTTCCTATCAGCTCCGGACCTGCTGGGTTAGGTGATATTTAAAATACGTGGGGAGCACCTGGGTGGCTCGGTCGGTTAAATGTTCAACTTCAGCTCAGGTCGTGCGTGATCTCATGGTTCATGGGTTTGAGCCCCATATCAGGCTCTCTATTGTCAGCACAGAGCCTGCTTCAGATCCTCTGTCCCCTTCTCTGTCTGCCCCTTCACTACTGGTTATCTCTCTTTCTTTCTGTCTCTCTCTGCCTCTGTCTCTCTCTCTCTCAGTAAGTAAATAAATAAAACTTTCAAAAATTTTAGAAAGAAGTACCCAGGAATAAATGTTTACAGGAGACCATAAGGGCTACACCTCCAGAGCCTCAAGAGCCCTGAACCACATAGCTCTCCTTGCTGCTTGCCCGGACCATGTAGATACCCAGTAAACTCTCGCATCCCTCTTATCAGAGTAACGATTAATTGGACATCCTGCTTTTACACTTTAGTGTCAATGTGTTTATGTTCTGGCTGGAACTGCTGACGGCCTTCCAAAAGTAGTTCAAGATAGAGGGAGTCTGTAACTACAATTCTATACTACTCATTTACAAAAATATTATTTTCTACTGTGATTCATGGTAACCAAAGAGTGTTTCAGCTGTATTATGGCTTAAACAGGCCAGTCTGGAAATCTAAATGCCATTTACAATTTTCTAAGTTTAAAACACCAACCTAACAATGAATAAAAGAGCAGTTCAAAAATTGGGGACTGTCAATACATTATTTTTTGCATGTACAACTCAAAATATCTTATCAATGTGACTTCATTTAGGCTTTCATTACATTTAGGCTGGGAGATCTTGACTATACTTTATCACAATTTATCACCTGAGAAGTAGCAAAGAATCCTGGATTCACTAATTCCCACTAAGAACTGTAGAGTGAGGTGGCAAATCATAGGTATTCAGGATAGATGGACAAGAGGAGCTTCCTGAAACAGGAGAGCTCTGGACTCCTCATACCACTGACCAGCCTGGCAGACGAGCTACCAGAAGAGAGGCTGAAAGAGTCTTACAAGTTACATATTCTGAAAGGAAGCCCTGCTCTACCAAGGCTGACTCTTGAAGATGCACTTATTGGGGATGGTACCTCTGGGGAGTAGGCATGGAGTGCAAGGCCCACTTGATCTAAAGTCTCCTCCGTCAGAGGTTCTCTGGGAGCTTGGACCATACGGCCTCAGAGGTCTCTGTCCTCTAAGGTTCAGAGTTCCATGGATGCTGCCATAAAATAAAGGGGGCACTAAATGGTGCTGGGGTCCCCTTCCTGGCCTGACATACAAATTTGTGAGTCTGAGGCTGAAAGGAGGACCCTCACCAGTCTGACATTCACTACCTCTAGCAGGCTTGAATTGCAGGGGACAGAATCCGATGTATAATCTGTGACTCCTGAAGAACTATGTCCCTATTCAGTTTAGGATGCTAGCCCATCCATCCATCTTGACCCTCATCTCCACCCCTGATTCCTGTGGTAATGGCTTCCTACCTCTGGTGCTAACCCCACTCACTGTGTCCAAGACTGGAAAACATTTTGACAGAACACATTTCTTTTTTCTTGTGACAACAATGTTTCCCAAAGGAAGCTGTCTCTGAAATAACAGAGATGTCAAATCATGGACATATACCGCCGGTAACACTTCTTAAGTACATCTAATCTGAAACTGAGGAACTGAGGCCCAGAGACTCTCCCCTGCCAAGTGGCAAAACACTGGCACAGCCATGATCCCAACTGTCCTGTGGGAAACATGGCTTCCTGGTTCTGGGGAGCCCCGGCACCGCTGCTCTGGTCTCCAGCCATGAGATCAAGGCAGGCCTGCTGAGCCCCTCCAGGCTTTGAGATATGCACACTCACTCCACATTCATTGCTGTATGGACTAAATGATGAAGGTGTGTAGAGCACAGAGCACAGTGCCAGGCAAGTAATAACTGTTACTGTCATCCTGGCTATTATTATCAGTGATTTAAAAAAAAACACACAGCTCTTCTCTCATTAAGAGAAGTGTATTTGGTTCATTTGCAAGACATTAGAACATATTCTCTATTTTGGTAACTTGAAACTTTTCTACCGGATCCCATCATAGCCAAAAAGACATCATAGTCAGTGTTTGCTTTTGGGAATACAGTGTCCCCAAGTGTCCTCACAGGACCTTTGTTTGGAAAATATTACTACTTTGTACAGTGATGGAATTTTCAGATATTCCAATATTCAGACACCCGCAGATAGGCTGCAGGGTATGATGAACACTGTGCTCCTATGAGGACAAGAAGCCCAGTGACACCTGCCACAGGTGTTCGATGGCCAGCTCAGAACTTAGGGAATGGGTGCTCCTGCATGGGAAAGTGGGATAGAGTCAGAGGGAGCATAAGTGTTCACAGGCAAAGAAGTTCATCAAAAAGGCCAAAAACTCCTCCAGTCACTGAAACACAGCATTCACACTGGGAAAGAAAATAAGAATATACAGAGCAGGAATGGGGGTGGGGGGGCACAGGCAAAGAAGTCCCTAAAGGGGCCAAGTGTGTCAATGAAAAACATTTACCAGGGAATCTCCAAGAGAAGAACTGTCCACAGACAGAAAGAGAGAAACAAAACTTACCAGCACATATGAAAAATGACTGAGGAATTCCAGTTGCCTTAAAGTTCAACACAAGTAAACAATATGATGTGGAAGGAGGAGGGAGGGGAGTGAGAGGAGAACAGGAGGAGGGAGAGAAGAGAAGGGAGGAGGAGGAAGGAGCGAAGGAAGGAGGAAGGGGGGGAAGGAGAAGGGAGGGGGAGGATGAGGAGTGGAGGAGGAAAGACAGGGAGGGAGGAGAGAGGGTGGGGGATGATGAGGGAGGGGGAGGACAAGGAGGAGGGAGGAGGAGGGAGGGAGGAAGAGGAGGAGGAAGGCAGTATGTAGTCTCAGACTGCACTGATGGAAAGGAGCTGTCCTTAACAGGAAGCAACAGCCTCTCATCCCTGGGGCCACGCAGAGCTGAGGAACTATGGGTCAAAGGCAAACAGAGTCGGATGAGGTAGCCAGGACTGTGGGGAAAGGGTGCAGTGAAGAGGATGGTTAGCCTAAGGGAAGGCGACCAAGAGGTACATAGGAGTGGTCTTCGGTATCAACAAGGATGTCCTAAGGAAGAGACAATATCTTTTTCCCCTCCAGATGGCGAAAGAAGTGCAACAGCTAGAAGATAAAGGAAAGCAGCTATAAGAAAACCCTTTTTCAGGATTACAGTTATTCCCCAAATGGATTTGCACCCTTAAGGGTGTTGGGGCAGAAGTTGGATGGCCTCAAAGACTTGTCAAGGCTGCTGCAGGAGAAGACCCTCTGCTGGGTGGGCCAGGGTCCCTGTTAGCTCTGGGAGACTCGGGGAATGTCAGGAGAAATTGCTTCAGTCCTTGCAGCCCATGCCTGACACCGTCAGCTGCTCTGCATGTCTGGAGCTCTCTTCCTCTACCTCTCAAAGAGAAGTAAAAGCGTGGGCTGTCACAAACAGTGGCCTGCTGGGGAGTACACAGAACCCTCCAGGTCTGCCAGCCACTCAGGATCTCTCACGCAAACCAACTCCTCGGGGCAACAAGTTTCACCGGGTCTCCCCTGCAGGGCCTGCAAGTGTGGCATCCTACAGCAACCAACCAGCTTCTGCATGTCTTCTGCAAATTTAAACCTACTTGGAGCCACATCTTGAATCTTAGTAAAAAGATTCTTGCTGAAACAGATGGCTATCTTAAAAGATTCTCCTCCCATTTATATCTAATGTGCTAAGTTCTGACTTCTGAATACAGAGGACAAAGGCCCATCTCCTTGGATAAAGGCACAGCATGAAGCTGTTTGGCCCCACTCCCCCTCAGCAGCTCCAGCTCTCATGACTGCCAGGCACACACTCTACCCATCTAAGGTTAGTGTTACTGACCACACAGCACTGTGCCTTTTAATACCCTGTGACTCTGAGGATGGGTGGGAAAGGAGTGACAGCTGCATTTTAATTGAGGATCTGCTATGTGCCAGGCACCATATTACACGTTTTCATATATTATCTTATTTCTCACAACAATCTTGCAATTTGGGTGGCAACATTCCCATTTGATCTTTAGTGAAATTGTATATAAAAGAAAGAAAAAGTTACTTAAAACAAAAATTGATGCCATCTGCTTCTGCCTTCAAAGCAATGGGGAAATGAGTCTCTCTACCACCCCTTTTCTCTCACCCAAGGAGATGGGGTCAGACCCCCATCAGACGGCCCATCATGTGGGAAGGCACGTCAGTGGATATGGCCCCTTGTGTGGGAAGGCCCATCAGTGGATGTGCAGAAGAAAGCTCTGAGCTAAGTTTAGGGACTAGATAGAGCTGAACTGCTCTGCATAATAAAAATGAGGAGAGTATGTTCAAGCAGTTTGGTGGCATTAGAGGGGAAGAAGTAGAAAGGGCAAGAAATATATTAAAACCCTAAGCCCTGGGAAGGCAAACTGTCGGAAGGACTTTCTAAGCTCAGAAACTTCAAACATTCAATATTTACATTACAATGATGTGAACTCCCACGAGCTTCCCAAAACCTGAGGACAGGCTGATATACTCACAAAACCCTGTGTGAGACTGGAGTGCGCACATGTGTGTAACTCAAAGAAAGGGAACAGGTCCATGTCAGGGTTTGTCCAGAGTAGGGAGAAGGGCACAGTCAGAGAAAGTGACTGTGGTTGACACTGGGGCCAGTGGGGACTGTGGAAGGCAAGTCCCCAGGTAATCCCCACAATCTGGGAGAGGGCACGGGCTGAAGAGTTGAAGCTGACACCTGGGACACACAGGGACTAGACTCAGGGTCACACCACTGCTAGTTGTAGGCCAATGCTTTAAATCCAGCCCTATCTGAAGACAAATCCAACTTATTTCCACTTCCTTTCCTTAAGGGACTCTTCTCATACCCCTGTCCCCCCAACCCACCCCCTGCTCTGGCACCAGCACTCAACGTCTTCATGTGGCAGACTCCACCCACCCTCAGTGCTCCCCTTTCGTGGAGCGGCTCTGACTTCCCCAGGGCGGGCCAGTTGCTCCTTGTGGCAGCCATGCCACTGCTGTTCACCAAACCTGCTCCTCTTCCACATGAGCACAAAGCCAGACTATGTTTCCCAGGCTCCCCTGCAAGACGCAGGGCCATAAATTACATTCTATCCAATGGAACATGCAGGAAATAATGAGCCCCACCTCTAGGCCTGGACCTTAAAACTTTGGGTACAACCCTCCATGTCCTTCTTATCTCTTATCTGTGAGCCAGATTCAGAGAATCCAGAGGAAAATTTCCAGGCCCAAGGGGATTGCACAGCCTCTAAACAGAAGAACTCTGAATCCCTGAACATCCCCTACCATGACCCTGCTGATTTAAATTGGACTATGATAGAAGAAATAAACCTGTATCCTTTTAAGCCACCAAGAGTTGGGGGTTATTTGTTACAGCAGGCAGGCTATTCTGACTAATACACTTTTTCTCAAGGTTGCCATGAAATTTGTTCATCTCTCTACCATCCTCCTTGCTGACCAAGGTATATTTCAATTTTCCACAAGAACATTTGTTTTCCCACCGGGCTGACCTCAAAAGGAAAGGAACTATATTATCCTCATTCTATGTCTTTAACAATAGTTTATATATGCCTTCACTAAGTATATAATGAATAAGGAAATAAATGAAGGACATATCCTGCCAAGCCCAATATCCAGCTGAGTCTATAAGAACCTAAAAATTTTTACAGCCCTAGGACCAGCTAAGCCCTGAGTAAAGGAAATGGAAAGGTCAGAAACCATGGCGGGGATTGGGGAGCTGAAGGAAGCTTCCCCTCTTCTGCTAGGTTTCTGTTGCACAGGCATACCTTGAAATGACAAAAACCTTATCCTGGGAGAATGCTGGCTGGCAGGAATGTTTCACTGTGCTCCATCCTACAGTATTTTGAATTCTTTTGTTTAAATCGATTGGCAATGTTTAAACACACCATTTCACACAGAAGTACAATATTACTAATTAGGCAATAAGGAATAAGACAGTGTCATTTTATGGTAATGCATCATGCACAAAAAAGCCCTCCCTCTTTCAAATAAATTTTAGATTTTACATAATCTCATTTTTAGTGTAGAAAGGGGATTCTACTCCATTAACAAAGAGCAAGTTCTGGCTGAATATACTACTTGCTTAATAGAGAAACACCAGGCATGACACAAAAGTTGCTTCTCCTGGGTTTCAGAAGTACCTGTGTCCAACCTTGAAGATGCTGGCTCTCACCTTGATCAAAGGCAGTCACTCTGAGGACCTCTTTTGTTCTCTTGTATCAGTCATCTCAAGGGATCTATACTTTCTTTTCCTGTAGTAAATCTCTTCATGTCTTTTTGTGAGTTTTCCCCCTCCTTCTTTAAATATCACTAGTTATCAGAGCTCTTAATGAGTATGTCACGTTAATGGGAACTGTCACAATTCATGATGCTTTATTTTGGTTTTTCTTATGTCCTGTGGTTGAGGGTATCCAAGTGTTCCCTCCTTTCCCTCACCCTTACAGGTTCCCACTCAATGTGCTGATAGAGTTTTCCAGATGAGTAGCAGCCCCCTCCTAGAAGTGGGCCTTTGGAAGCTAGACCTGGTGCCCCCATCTTTGGAAGCATAGCCAGAGCCCAATTTCAGTCCCTAAAGAGGAAGCCATGATGTCCCTACATGACAGAGTGTCTTCCTGCTTCCAGAGCCATGTCTGGATGAGCCAGGTCCCTGGCCCTAGAGGGGTTTTCTCCAGCATTCTTCTCCTTGTACAAATTCACCTCCTGTCACCAAAGTTAGTTCTTCACTCTGCTCCCCTAGGGCACAATATTTGCATACAGTGCCTGCAAGGCACTTCCATCATGGCTGTATCCAGCACAAGTCTCTTTTTTGGAACAAGGGGGAAAATCCAGCATCGACATTACACCAGAGCCCCACAAAGATCCTAGTCAGAGGCTCTGGAAGAACAGCCCTCCCCACACCTTTACTCTTCACTTCTGAAAATCTGAGCAGGTTGATACAATCACATTTAGAATTTATATCCTTCCTTCTGCCAAAGGATCTGAGGTAACTGACTTAATATAATCTGTTTGGGACACTTAGAAATTTTCCACATTTCTCAGAGAACACTTCTTATATGTTATAGTTATAAAAACAACACCAAGAGGAGACTGGAGGACCTGAGAAACTAGTATAATTTAGGCCTAGAAACTGAATATCAATTCAGTGAGGTAGTTTCTTTCTTTCTCTCTCACTCTGGGGCTGCAGAGTGGAGTGGGAAGAGATGGGAGAGATTATATCTACTGGGCACAAGAGGCTCAATGCCTATGCCCTACAAGCTATTCATTACCCTACAAAAACACTTGAAAATTAAAAACAAAACAAAACAGATTGGGTCCAAAATAGGGAGGAAAAGTGCAAAATCAAAATGGATATTTAATTCAACGTCCATAAAACTTAATACTGTGTCAACTAGTCAAGTGCAGTTCAACACATAATAGTTATCTGTCAATATAATAGAGTTTATGTCATAAGACCAAAATGAATAATTTATTCTTAATAAAACATAAAAAACACAACCATTGTTTCTAACTTTGTTACAGCAAAAATGTTCTACTTGATGTGGTTTATGGATACATTTGAAGATGTCTGATATGGTAATGGGTAGAGTTACCAAACATCAGAGGGAAGTGGGCATTGGAAAGTCTTACACAACCCCAGGAAGATGGCAGTTATTCTACTATGTGGCCCCTAGGTATTGTGTTGATAAGGAGTTTTTTTGGTTTCTGTTTTAATTCTGAGTGAAAAGACTTACACACAGTCTGCTTGCTCTGTTTGGGTATTTGCCTCTCTTTGACAGCAGCTATTTCCAGAGGCCCGAGGCTGCATTTCAAAGAGATAGGGCCAGGGTACCTCCATGGATACCCTCCTTGTCACCATGCAGACGGGACAACTTAGCTCCTCTGAGGGGTCAGCAGACCCGGCTCTGACATCAGGACAACACACCAGGGGCCTTAGAGCTTCAGGACTTTTGCTGCAACCATGAGGAAATGTAGCACCAGTGGGAGACCTGCCTTTGCTTTCTTAGTCCCCTTTAAAGAAGGTAAATGGGATGCTGCTATAAGGCATGTATCCTACTCTCTGTGGATGCTGCTCCTGGTCCCTTTGCCACGCCTGGCTGTCTCCATGTTGTCGTGACGTCAGGCCTGCTGGTCACTAACACATGCCCCCCAAATGTTGGGTTTCCTCACACTTACCTGACATATCAGCCCTCTACTCTGTTAGAGGGCAGACTTTCTGAAAATGGCCAGCAGTCAACCACTAAGCCATTGCTCAGATGCTCTGCCCTGGGCAAAGGCTGCAGTTCCCAGAAGTTTCTATGGGCCCACTCACTGCCTCAGTGTCTCTCTACCCACAATAAATCCCATCTCAATTCCAAATGCAAACCACTTCCTGCTTCCCTGGCCTTTCCCCTGGCTCAAGATGGAGTGGCTGCTATGAAGAACATGGGTCCTCAGAGAGGTGACCACTGAGGGTAGGAGGGTGCTGGATTTGAATTCTGACACTGGATAAGCATCCTGGTTCCAACACCTAACAGTTGTGTGGTTAAGCCCTAAGCAGTCATTGAATCTCACTAAGCCTCAGTTCCCCTTTTACAGGATGTACAAAAAAACATGTGCTCACTGAATCACTGCATGGGAAAGGCTCTGGAAACACAATGGTACACAAAGGTAAGAGAGGCTATCATGGTGAGTCTGTGGGCTTGACTTATGGCAGCAAGAAAGCAGAGAGCAATGGCAGAGGTAAATGAAAAAGGGGTGTGTTATTTGTGGAAAGAGGACCACATGGGATAAATGGATGGTGCAGCTCCCAGAACAGGAGAAATAAGTGTCACATATTTTACAGTGATATGCATTGGGGTCCCACAGACCGGAGGTCAGAGTCCCCACTCTTTTCCTTGCTCATCATGTGCCCTATTCTGAGCACCTGTTCCTCTTGTATAAAATGAGATAATGAAAGTCCCCTCAAGAAATTGTCATAAAAATTAAAGGAGGTTATGTTTAGGGATGTCTTAGCACAGTACTTGGCACATAGCAATTGCTCAAGAAATCCTATTATTAAATGGATACCTACAATTGTTATGCCGAGTGAAATAAATCAGGCAAAATAGGACAGATACCACATGTTTGCACGTATAGGAGGATTAGGAGGAACTTAATGGAGGACCATGGGGGAGAAGAAGGGGGGAAATAGTGGGGGAGGGGGAGAGAGGCAAACCATGAGAGACTCTTGAACACTGAGAACAAACTGAAGACTGATGGGTGTTGGGGGGGGTGGGAAATGGGCATGGAGGAGGGCACTTGTGGGGATGAGCACTGGGTATTTATTATATGGAAACCAACTTGACAATAAACTATTTGTAATAAATAAATAAATAAATAAATAAATAAATAAATAAAGGATACCCACATTAAGACTGTACTTTAGGGACTCCCAGCACAAATTGTGAACAAGTTGGGGATCAGGAAATCCACAAGCAATGTCACCACTGCTTCTTCTAGGCCTCCCTCTCCCTCTTCCTCTGTCTGTCTCTCTGTCTCAGTACTTCTCTCAGTGGTCTTCCTGCCTCTCTCTCTGCCAATCTGCCACTCACTGTCTCTCTGTGTATGTTCTTCTTCTTTGGCGCTCTTTTCATCTCCCTCTCAGGCTCTCTCAGACTCTGACTTCTAAAGTTCTTCATCTTTTCCTTCCTTCCTTTAAAAGTGAGTTAGTAAGTAAGTAAATCAAGCCAACTTCTGTTTGGGCAAAAGGTACTTTCTGTCACTGACAGTGGCCCTCACTCCATCCATGGCTGTCCTCCCCATGGCCTACTGTCGCTTCAGGACCCACTGCACACAACTGCCTGACTCTCCCACAGATGCTCCGTCACAAAGGAGAGCAAGGGGTGGGCACCTAACCTCACCTAGTTAGCTAGGCCCTGACACAGCAAGAGCCTGACTTCTGTCCTGTCTGGGTGACTCAAGCCAAGGAGACCAACCGCACAGCTGAAGACAGTGACCAGAGGCCCACGAAGGAAACCCGCTATCATATGTGGCCAGCTCCAGCCATTCAAGGCTACACACTCAGCCCCACTGTTGGGAAGGGAAACCTTTATTGCCACCATCCAATTCTAATCAGGCCGGGGCTGGGCAGGCTTCCCATAAAGATGAGAGGCCTAAAAAGTGGCTCACCAAAACCACAGCCCACAGTGGGAGCAGCCGCTGACGTGAATCTGGCCACTGCCTCCTCAGAGTGGGGGGCAGGAGAAGGCACTCAAAGAGGAGCCAGACTGTGGCTGGGAAACCAACCAGTCAGGCCACAAGTGTTTGTTGGGTTCTCTTCACATGACGGCCCCAAAGATGTCTATAATGTTTTGGGAAGTCTAGGCTGGTCTCAAGGACAGGGGAAGGAAGATGAAGTCCAAGAGGAAATGTGGCCAAGGACACATGGCAGCTTCTGCCCAGGGCCATACAAGCAGGGCAGGAGATAAGAGCCAGAGAACTAGCTAGGAGATGGCCCTGTAGACAGGCACTCATGCAGGCCTTAGAGGTCCAGGCGAGGCCCTGAATACATGTGGGTATGCAGGGTAGACAGTGGTGGGGATTGGGTGCAGAGCAGGTACTGCTGGCAGGCAGGAGGAAGAATAGCCTGGCCCCTCCTCTGCTGCTTGACTCCTTCCTCCCTGTCTCTCGACAGCACCTGCCAGCCACACACGAAAACAGAGGATTCACCGGTGGTAAAGTGGGACTGATACAAACCAGTGAGGTAGAAACACAAGAGAAACAAGTTGGAGGGTGTCAGTGGAGACATCTGTACCTTCACACAGCTTGGCAATGGGCATGGTGAGTGAGCTACAGCAGGCCAGGCAGCATTAGCCACTTCAGAGGGAGAATCCAGATCTTCCCACAGGGCCTAGCCTGTACCCCCAAAATTTAGCTCCACATCCCTTTACATAAGACTTTAACTCCAGTTTAAAAGCAAATAGCCATGGAATGGGAAGTATCTTATTTCCATTCTTATTCATCTTTAAGATCCTAGTGCTGTGAGTATTTTGTGAGGAAGAGGAAGCCCACCAAGCCAACAAAGAAGAAAGCAGCCTAGAAAACAAGATTCTCTGTCTGTTCTACCATGCTGCCTGTTCGCCTGTCCTCCTCATCAGAAGAGAAGTTCCAGAAAAGCCAGGAGTGAGCCTTGGTCCTCACGATACTTCCAGTGCCAGTGACTGTGCCTGGCACGTGGCAGACGAGCAAGAGGTAAGTGTTGAAGGAATGAATGAACAACCACACATAAAAACACTCACAGCACTCACTATTTCATACTCTAGGTATAGCTGTGTGGTAGGGGTTTCTGTATGGGGCAAATCACATTCGCACGTGGTCTGTGTTAGCCCTGACAGGAGACACAAAGGCAGGAGTACCCTAAAGTTGACTCCAAAGACTACAAACTAACATGAACTTAGTTCAAATTACCAAGGTATCTCCCATGGCGATTGGAAGCAGCTGTGAACTTCTGTCCCTTCAGTGGTAAACTTGAGGGTGTCGCGGGGGAAGTCAGAGTTCACGGAACAGTCCATGGAGCATCTTAGGAAACTTACCATGAATACAGAAAACAAGGAAAAAAGTCCAAGTCTCCTAACCTCACATGGCATGTTGAAAAACAAGTCTCCTTAGCTGCCAAACACAGAGCCAATATTCCCTTTCTGCCTGTTTTTACCATCACACACCTGAAAATCCTCCAGAATCACAACATCCTGATCCTGATGCCCGTTTGCCTTGCCAGGAAGTCAGACACTACAGGCAGTGGAGGATGGGATGGAGAAAAGAGAAAAGGAGACTCACTGCTGAAAAAGATTGGACCAATTAGGAAAAATTGCAAAAGCTTTCAGACCATGCCGAGGCTGCCTCTCCTGCACACACACACCACAAACCTCTGTCCCTCTTTCACTCAGATGGATGTAATTCATAACAGATTTTACGTTTACAGGAAGCAGACGGAAACAATTTCCATGTCAACTTTTTAGGCCAGTTACAACTAAGTATCTCAGGAACCTCTGGCATCAGCATGATGAGACGCCCCACTTACCCACCTGCCAGAGAGTCAGGTGACCAGCACCTGCTCCTATTTCCCCAGGAATCTCCAGAGTGAGGGGAGGAGGAGAGCCCAGCAGTGCTAGACTTGGAGGTTCATGTCCTAAGCCCGTATTCTCCAGACTACTGTCTGTGCCAGCAAGCACATAGTACACAAGAGCGATTCTTAATTTTTGTGGGATTTTGAAGTACTTTGAGAATCTGATGCAAACAAGGGGGCCTTTCTCTGGAAAAATGCACATAGGCATGTGTGTGCATGCACACTCATACTTTTGAATATGTTTTCAGCAGGTCTCCAAACCTACCTATGCTTCAGGATCACTTGGGCAACTTCTCAGATTGGGGTGCAGCCCCTTCCTACACTCCCCAAAACAGAATTTCCAGAGAAAGTGCCCCAACACTTGTACTAAAGAAACCATTTCTGTGATTATGATATTCAGCTGGGCCCCAATCTATGACCAGGAGTTTGGGAACCATTGCCTTAGGGACTCATGGACATCAAGTTCAGCAACTCTATGACCACCCTTCAACCCCACCAAGGTCAGGAAAGGAAGGGACACTCAAGGGGAAGCTTTCTGTATTACATCTGAGAACTTACCCACTGCAATCACATGTCCCAAACTTATGTCTAAACAAGAGAAATGGGAAAAACCTACCAAGACTAAAATATCTTTGAGCAAAGAAGATCCTTTAGCCTCTCCTCCCAAAGTGACTCACTCTCTGATTCCATTCTCCCACTGACTCATCCTGCCAGGACATTTCGCTTCCTCTGAAAGGAGAAGGGCTCCATGCCAGGCTTGCCAGCACTCAGGCCTGCTGGGCTTCCTAGCAGATGCTGGATCCAGAGAGAAACAGAACTGGAGCTTCTGTATCTTAATGCTCTCCCCTCTGGTTGATGTTTATAATTCTCTAGGCCCCTCACCCTTTGTCAAGTGCCCTAAAAGTGGGGTGCCAGGGGTTATCTCCATTTATGCTTAGGAATATGGGGCATTTCTGTGCATGCAGACAGGTGTATGGGTGTGTGCTTATCCCTGTATGTTTGTTTATGTAGAATGTAGGCTTCATTCATACATCTACTATGTACTCAACCTCACAGTAGATAATAGTGGAAGTCACAGGAACTATAAGACATGCTGCCCATTTTATCAGGCATGAGCAAAGGCTCAGAGTAAGACCTGCTCAGGAGGCAGTGGGTGAACCCACCTGACCAAAACAAAAGCTTATATCAAAGGGTGGAGAAAGAAGGGTAGAGCCTTGAAAAATCACATGTAAGAAACTCTAACTTTCTCCAGTTAGACAAAGAGAACCCATGGAAGTTTCATTCATTGCAGAGAATGATTGCAGAGGAAGTAGACTCTCAGGAGATCAGTCCAGCAGTCGTGTGTCCAGTGGTTTAGAAGGTAGAGAAACCAAAGGCAGGAAGGCAAGAACTCTTCCTGAAAGAAGGTTCACATCAAATAAGTGTGGAACAAGGGTACTTTTATTTAACTATTTGTGAACACTTATTTGTGATCATGATTATGAAACTTTGATTGTTCATTTTAAACCTACTGAACTTATTCTTTGCTCACTGTGTCTACTTTTTCTAACTTTACTAATGTCTGTTGCTTCCTCTGGATATTTTTACCACTGAATCTCTTCCAATTTGTGAATTCAGGTCTGGAGCCAATATTCTAGCAGCAGTCTATTAATTATGATAATATTCTAAACCAATAATATGGGCCTGGGTCAACCTTTGGAATGCAGAGCCTGGGGTTTTTCCATCAATTACAAATCAAGCATTCAATGGGGCAATGGGCTGGATGAACTCAGAGGTCCTGCTAACCTTCAAGAGTCCATGGGTTCAAGGTGCTGACTTCACTAATAAGTTTGTGTATTTTCCCTTCACCAATTAGCTCACTGGGTCAAAAATCTGGCCAAAACCATGAGTTTGTTAAAACCTACCATCATCAGTAGGCCCAGGGAATGCTACATCTTTGGCAACACATCACCCCCTAACTTTTGTGCTGTACCCCCATGCCTGTAAAGACCATGAGCAACTGGAGATACAAGAAGACACTCAGATTATGAAAAAAGGCTTTGGATTTCAAGTCTTCAAACATTCATTTTAATGTTTATTTAATTCATTAAACAAGCATTACGTTGTTTTCACTATAGAAAAGGCTCTCATCACTTCTATCTTTTTGTTTTCCTCTCAGAAGATATGCAATTCATCTGAAAAAAAAGAACACACTGATAGGTCTAACACTCTAGTACTCAAGAAGCCTCAAAGACTCCCTGGTGGGAACCAGGTCATAAAGAAAGTGGCAGAGTTTGCCCAGGAGTCAAGAAAGAAGGGCATTTTCCAGGAGCTGAGACATGTTCATAGCCTTTTATGACAACCCAGGAAGAGGGCCAAACTCTAGGTCTTAGCATCCTTCAGACACGAATGCCATGACACCACAACACAATTACTTAGATCCTTTGTCAAGGCTTATGTGGACCTGGATTGTCTGCAGCTCATAATATCACACGCAGCAGCAATTCTGGGTTAGGTTCATCTGTGTAAAAAGCAAGGTTCATGCCTCCTACAGGTATTATTAAGAATTGCAGCTAACAGTGCATCACCTCTTATAGACAGCAAGCTCTGAAGCATTCCCTTCCCTTCCCACAGCCCCTGGTCTGAGGGCTCCATTTCTTGTCCTGTCACATTGCTGCATATTGGCTGCTACCAAGGACGGTCATTCATTTGAAATATTTTGCCATTCCGCCAGCCAGCAATTTTCCTTTCAATTAGAGGCACAGAACCCATTCTAAGTTAGAACGTCCCTTCTTTGGAAAATCTGCTCCCCTCATTATGCCCTTTCTTCTCTGCAGAACCTGAAGCTTGAGAAGAACCTTGTATTGTGACCTCCTCCCACCCTCTTGCTTCCCTCGATGTGTCTCACCCTCGTGGTAGGCCTGTGGGGAAAAAACCTCAGAGGGTTACAGAGAACCACCTTCAATAATGACACAGAATGACGAGAAGGGATACTTGCAAGCTTTCTTTGAGGCAAAGTGTGCTTGAACTAGATTCCATTTAAAATGTTTTTAATTTAAAAAAGCCACTGTTTAAGTTGATGTTGAGTGTCTCTGTCGCTGCTTTTATTGCACATACAAAACCAGAGCAGAAGACGAGAGAGGGAACAGCTACTTGACAGGCATTCAGACTGCTTGTATTGTATCCTCTCCTGGTTGCTAAGCAGCCAGAAATTCCTAACAGCCTACGACAGGCAGGAGTTACAGGCAAAGACAGATGCTCATCCACAAAAAGGCTCTCTGGATGCTGAGAAAGCAGCATGGATGAAAAGGTGTGCTCCAAGATGACTGAGAAACTCTGGATGGAAAAGGGTGCCCAGTTGATGTACAACCTAAGTCGTCAGGCACCCCTCACCACGCTTAAAGTGGTGACCCTGAATACACGGATGGTCTCTGCCACCACAAATGCTGACCTAAGCTCTAGAATCACCAGAAATCCCCACTGGTTTGCCAACACCAATTCTTTAGTGATGGTGAAAATGTACTGACAGACTTGTAACCAAGAATAAAAGGAGATGAGTCAAGTAGTGGCATTTTCTCTGGGATGATGGACACATAGTCGTTCTGTGTGGAGTATGCAGAAGGAAGGCTTCTGCCCTGGAGTTTACATTATGAAGTACTCAACAGTGCCAAGGAAAATGTTAAACCTAGGAACTTAAAAGATTAGATTAAGAAGTACTATTTCCTATAGTCCAACTACTAACCAGATGCAGAGTTCCCCTCCAAACAGATGAAACACCTTCTGTCCCCCTTGCCAGTACCAGCTAACAAGGAAAGAAGCTTTCTACTTTTAAGCCTAAACTCAGTTACACCCTTACCTGACTACTCCATCAGGAGTCACATGATATGCCTCTGCTCAAAACCCTTCAGTGGCTCCCCAGCTTATTCAAGGGGAAATCCAATGTCTACTAGGCCCCACATGGTCTGCTCCCACTCCCACCTCTCTGACCTTGTCTCTTACTGACTTCCCCTTTGTTCACTCCACACCAGCCACACTGGCCTCTTTGTTACTCCTCAAATACTATAGGCATGGCCCCTAACTTAAGACCCTCTGTCAGGAATGCTCCTCTCCAACAATGTATATGGCTCATGCTTTCACTCTCTGTAGGTTTTTGCTTAAATGTCACCTTCTCATGAGCCTTCCTGTCCTTATTTAAAATTGCAAACCCAACCCCCACCCCCTCCAGCACTCCCTATATCTCTGTCCTGCATTATTTTTCTCCATATCCCTTGTTATCACCTAACACAATACATCAACTTACTGTTTTGGTTATTGTTTGTCTTCTCCCACCAGAATGTAAGTTCCAAGAAAGCAGATATTTGTACTTACTTTGTTCACTGCTGAGCCATCAGGAGTTAGAACAATGCTTAACATATAACAGTAACTCAATAAATAGTTGTTTAATTAATTAAACAAAGATCTATCCTCCTTTGCTATGGCACTAACTCATTATTCTGAAAATTGACAAATGACAGAAAAACACTTGTCCCGCTTTTTCTGTCAAACTGTATTTTAGGAAAACCAAGTAAATGATGAGGGAGTGTAGTTCTTTATAAAAGACTTCCAGCTAGTAAGTGCAAAAGGAGTGATGGAATAAAAAATGGACATTTTACAAGCCCTAATGAATAAAAGGTATGGGCAATAGTCGTCAATGGATGCTAAAACCACAAGACAGAAGGTTGATGGGGAGCTCTGTAATGGAGGGAGCCGTCTGAAAATCAATTCCTGAGCCCCCTCACCAGTCCCAGCATTACTACAAGTGATGCTGATGTACTACAACAGGAAGTGCATAGCCCCAACAAGAATACCCTTGACCTTCCCTCCAAAACAAATGGAGCGTGAATCTAGCTTCTAGGTTACAAGAAATAAGGAGGGTAAAGGTACAAATTAAATGACAAAATGAGGAAATAGTCAGCCAAATCAAAATGTGGGACATTCTGCAGGACAGCTGACCCAGTTTCTTCAACAAACAAATGACATTCAAAAGGGGAGAGGGGGCAATCGTTAATAAAAAGAGATTTAGGACATACAAGTCAATATAATGTGTGGACCTTATTAGGATCCTGATTCCTAATGGCAAACCAAATGACAAAAGATATTTTTGAGACAATAAGGAAATTTTAAATATGAACTGAGTATCAGATGATATTAAGGATTTACTGAATTTTCTTGGTGTTATTATTGTCTGGGGTGATTCAGACAGTTGGGGTTTTATAAGTCTTTATCTGTAGGTGATACATACTGAAGTATTTAGAGGTGAAATTACAGATCTTCCTCAACTTATGATGGGGGTTATGTCCTAATAAACCTGTAAGTTGAAAATATCATAAGTCAAAAATGTATTTGCTATACCTAACCTATCAAACATCATAGCTTAGCCTAGTCCACCTTGCTCAGGACATGTCCACTAGCCTATGGCTGGACAAAATTATTTAATGCAAAGTCTATTTTAAAATATAATAATAAATATATCATGTAATGTATTGAACACTGTACTAGAAGTGAAAAACAGCATAATTGCTGGGTATAGAATGGTTGTAAATGTATCAGTTTCTTACCCTGTGATCACAGGGAGCCCATAGCCACTGCAAGGCATCATGGGAGAGTATCGTATTGCATATCGATAGTCTGGGAAAAGATCCAAATTCAAAATTTGATGTACAGTTTCTACTGATTCTACTACTGCACTATTGTAAAGTCAAAAAATTACAAGTCAAATCATCAAAAGTTAAGGAGCATCTGTTTATGATGATGAATTTGCTTTCAAATAGCTGAGATAAAATATCTTGAGGGAAATAGAAAAACTAATTTGACAAGTGTTGATAACTATGGAGGCAGAGCTGAGAAATGGGTACATGGGTACTGACAATACAAGTCTCTTTATGTTTGAAATTTTCCATTATAAAGCCATTTCTAAAAAATCTAAATCTAAAAAATGTAAGTTGCTGTTTTATAGGTGAACTTAATGAAGTAAATAAATAATAATTCAAAGTACTTAGAATAGCTCTGTGCCTCTCATCAGTTTGGGATGGAGGTCAAATACTAGAAGCAAAAAAGCTGGTCATTTTCTGACTTTGGATGTACCTATGTGCCTTGCCTCTCTAGTTTAAAGAAACTCCCTCTGGTTTTTATCCTGAGAAAAAGGCCAGGCCATCCTGTGACTTCTAGAGTCTTCTCTCTTGACTGAGGGTGCTAAGAAGATTAGCTATCCACTTATCTGGGTTCCTGCTTACCTTTTCCATGTAAGGCCACACATCCCTCTCCCTAACTGCTTCCTTCCTCTTGGGAAACTCCCCTGTCCATTCAGTAAATGTTCTTCAACCATATCTAAATATATTATGCAATAAATCTGTGAACTAGTGTGGAAAGTATTAAAACTCACCCTTTGATGTCTGCTGCTTATTCTAAGGAAGAAGGGGAGCTATATTATTGAATTCCAAGTCCATAAAAGGTAAGTATTCCTGTCCCTGTGTCCCAGATGAGGAAACTAAAGTGCAGAGGAATTGGGTAAGTTATCTGCTGTCACAAAGCCAATCATAATAATAACCAGTATGTGTGTGGTGCTTACTTTATGTCAGGCACCATTCTAGCGTAAATCTATATTAACGCGCTCGTCTTCCCCACAAGCCTGCAAGACAGGCACTCTTGTTGTCTCCATTTTACTGACAGAATTTGAGTGCTGGTTAAGTAATTTATCCAAGGTCACAAAACTAGTCAGTGGCTAGAGTGGTGTGGGGTGCGTGGGGTGGGGGGAGTCTTGACAGTACTGAGTCTTGACAGTAAGGAGAAGGGGCTCAGACAGGGAGGAAGAGTCCCACTCTTGGCAGGAGATGAGAACACAGGTGGAAACATGAACTGCTCATGGAACATGCATCTCACTGTGCCTTGGTGTGAATGAAGTGATGATACTCAGAAGCGGGTCTACATATATCCTCAATTTGCCTGGGCCACCTTTGTGTGTGCCTGTTGTCCCCATATAATTATTAATAGTGTCCCCTTTCTTTCTCAAATGTGTCTTTGTTTGCATAATAAATTATATGATCATCTTAATTATAAGCTCGTCCAGGGTAGGTGAAGCACATATAGCCAATTAATACCCATTGAATAAGAGACTAATGAATTTTGGTTTATGGTGATGGGCCTTCTTAGAAATGGAAAAATGACCAAGTAATGGTCTCCATGGTGTCCTTAGCAACCTGTTTGAATCCTGTGGCTGATAACTCTTTCCTAACTACCCCCTCAGATGTAAATGCCTACACTCCCCCAACTCCCCTGGGTTATCCCACAGCAACTCTTGAGTTTAGTGAAGAAATGGATCTGGGTTACAGCCAAACACAGAAACTCTTAAACTTTTGTCACTTATAAGTAAGAGACCTCCCTGGGCACATTATCAATCCATCATTTAATCTCCCTTAGGGTAAGCCCTGCTCTCTCTCTTAGATAGAGGCCAGCCTATCCTCAGGTATGCTCACCATTCAGAACTAGGTGCTATCCCTCCCTTGGCTCTTCATCACCTCTGCCATCACCTGCCACTTCCAGGCCAGAGAGGCACTGGTCAAAGCTGGCCAGTTCCCCTTCCCATGCTCCCTGACCCCACCCCATATCCTCTCTCCATAGATCCAGGTTCATCAGGGCAAATCTACTATCGTTTTCTCCAATCTTGATATTTTATAGTATCTAATCCACTCCAACCCCTTATTTGTGCTTCATCTCCTTACCATAACATTAAGATAATCCCAGTTCCCTAATTCTTTCACACTCTTCTGGCTTATTGCTAGGAATGATTAGCTATCTTTATGGGGTCAGAGACAGGTGAAAGAAGTGAGCCTTATTTTAAAGTATGAAGTCAATCTTCCCAATTTTTCTGTGGGTCTTCACTTCTTGCTAAGGCACAGTCGACACGATATTTGGACATATATTTTAATACTTGCATATTGAGCTCTTCAGAAGAACAACATGACATGAAATTGTGAGATTTTATTATCAACATTAATAATATTAATTTTTAAAGCTACGATAATTTGGTCTTGATTCATTGCAACCATATGGCCCTTATTGGACAAGCACATTATTGCTTAATTACAGGACCAAGGGCTCCCAGTTATGTGACAAGAGTCTGGAAATGCTGCCTTTTGAACTGATACTACAGCAAGACAGAGCCTCTGGCTCAGACTATGAGGAGAGAGGTGAGCACCGTCCTGTTGCTGAGGTGATAACTGGCTTTCCTTTCTGTGCTCAAGTTCCACATTTGCTTCAGGCCCTCTGCACCACTAGATGCAATGCTTTATGCTGTATTCGTTAGGGTGGCACTAATTGCTATGAACAAATACACACCAACATGTAGGTGGCTCAGTACAATTTAAGTTTATTTCTTGCTCACAGTCATTCCAGATAAGCTTTCCTTCACTGTGGTATTCATGGACCAGGCTCTGGGCCCACTTGGGGCATCATGGCCATCTGCCCATGGGTCTTCCTATCTCAGGGCCATTGTGTTTGTTTGCTGTTCCTTCTCTTTACAATGGCCTTTCTCTCAGGCCTATTAATAAAGGGCCCCTTGCCACTGGTCATAGCCCAAACAGCATTACCTCAGGGAGGCCTTCCATGCTACACCCTCAAATAGCCACGTTCCCCCCAACTCTGTCCATCCCACCATTTTATTTTTTTTAAAGCACTTACCAGGATTTGAAATAATCTTACTTATTTAGCAGTTTAGCTCATTCCTGTCACTCTCCTATAGAACATCAGCCTTATTATACTACTTTCCACTGCATTTTGAGCATTTGCAAACCCAAGTAGGCACGCAAAAGGAAAGGAGGGACAGAGGGATGGGTGGAAAGACAGTTCAGAGAGTTTAAGTGGTGTCCTGAAGGTCACTTATCCAGGAAGTGCAGAACCTAACAGAGCTCCCTCTGTCTGAGTTCTCCTATTAAACTCTTCTTGACAGACTTTCTGTATCGGGTGCCCATCACTCTGTGGTGGGAGGGGAACATGCACTTTGACTTGTCTTTCCCACAGTGGTGATGTTATGCCATACACCGTGCCCTCTCTTGTCTCAGCCTCCCATTTGCAAGTCAGCTGCAGTGGGGGGCTCTTGAAAACAAAGGTCAAGGGTTCAGTCTCTAAGGGAGACCCCTGCTCAGTTCCAAGGGAAGTTCTGTTCTGTGGACACACCTCTAGCTCTGGCCACATAGCTACAGAACTTATTACCCTTACGGGTCATGCTACTCCTGCCTGGCTTTAGAGAATATGTGAATCAGCTTTCCAGACCGACATCCACCTCACCTATCTGGGGATGCCCCAGGGAAAAGACTTCTCAGTAATCCAGCCCAGTACTTGGAAAGCCATGTACTGTAAACTAACCACAGGGTGCGAGCTGTCTCTCCCTGCCACAGGGCATTCTACGGGCTGCATGAGTCACACGGAGAATTCCAGATGCAGACACCATCAGCCCTTTTCCCCACCTCCAAGGGGAATATTTATCCCTCTCAAACAATGAGGGTTGGAAAGCTGGGGCCACTAAAATATCCTTCAGGAGGCTCTGCAGGCCTGGTGAGATTTCTCTAGTCCCCAAGGTCCTGGGCAGCAGTATTAGATACATTCCTTCCTTCTAGACCACTCATCTGCCCCTAATCAGTCCATTCTAACCCACCTTAGCCTCGAATGCACTGTCCCTCTCACATTCCTTCCCACTGAAAGCAAGAAGGAAGCAAAAGCACAGGAAGCAGAAAAGAACTGGAGTCCTCATCCATTCTCCCTCGGGCTTCTCAGACACACTTCGCATTCCCTGGGGAGGAGGAACTAGGCGTCTTCTACCTCAGCTTCCTAACTCTTAAGTTGGAACATAATGTCTTCAAGATGGTGACTCACTGCAGCAGTGAAAACTGACTAATTATTCTGATCTTCTTGAAGCCAGTTGCCTCATTAGTGGATATTCTCCGTCCTGGGCCAAGACCCATTCCTGCAGTCAAACTTGGCTGAGTCAACCTTACATGAAGGGGTAGGATAGCCCAGACCCTCTCCTTCCCTTAGGTCATGGATGAGCTCCTCTGTCCCTCCTGTTCTTTTTCTTTATTATTAGTATTATTTCTAGGACAAAGAGAGAGACAGCATGAGCAGGGGAGGGTCAGAGAGAGAGGGAGACACAGACTCCAAAACAGGCTCCAGGCTCTGAGCTGGCAGTCAGCACAGAGCCCGACGCAGGGCTCAAATCCACGAACCGCGAGATCATGACCCAAGCGAAAGTCAGACGCTTAACCGACTAAGCCACCCAGGCGGCCCCTTCCTGTTCTAAAATAGACTCTTTCCTCTAAAAACAGGATCTGATCTAAATAAGCAGGTACCTCAGAGCAGAGGGTTTATCCCCATATTGGGAAGGATGCCTCATTCCTCATAGACCTGGTCATGCTGAAGCCACATTAAAATGAATGAGACTGAGCAAAAATCCCACTATCTGAATATGCAAGGAACCCTTTAACGACTCAGTCATGACTAGACTTAAATAGGGGCTGAGATTCACAGATCTAACTGCCAGCCAAGGCTGGGCCTGAGATTTCATTGTCTGAGCATCTATTATGTGCTTGGGATAAAAGTTAAAAAAAATTATATATATGCCTAGAACCTGCCAAAACTGCAACAGAGGAGAATTCCTATTTCTGCCTATTCCACGCTCTTTTGAATCACTTTCTCTCAACCCCTGAAACTCATCCCCACCTCCCACTGCTGTCATCCACAGTTCTCAGATGGAACATCATAAATACGTCAACGTGCTTCCCCAATCAACTTCTTCCAGTAGAATAGGCCTTTGTAAATAGAATTATGAAGGCAATGCCTTCACCCCTGATAACCCATGGAATAGCCCATGATAATGTGATGAGTTACACCAATAACAGAAACTTCAGGCACAGAGGCAAAGAAATAGGAGATGAACTTGTAGCAAGCCCCACAGCATTCTCAAATCTAAGCACAGGCCTGATTATACCATAATAGAGAAAATAGAAGCTGGCAAAATGTCAAGTGTGAACAAATCTGAACATCTAAGCCATAAGCACATTACTCCACTTCCTGATATTTTCACCAAATCCAATTCAGTGGCCACAATGTGATAGAAAAGAGAAAAACACTATGGAAAGGCACACCATGTTCATAAGCTCAGTTTGCAGGGCAGAAAGCCAAGCAGCCAAAGAGGGGCCACAGAACATACTTAGCCTAGGATCTCTCTGAGGACAAGGATTGCATCTTAATCACTAGACTTTCCCCAGGCCAACCCCAGGTGCCTAGTAAATATGTAAGCTAATACACTCACACAGTCCAGGCTGGGAACAGATCAGAGAAAAATTTTAGAGCCATATAGGCTCTAAATAATATTATCATTTAGTCAACTCTGACTAAAATGACATTCCTCAAAGTAAAAAGCCAGGAAGGTAACTCCTGTGCAAATCTCTGTACCAGGTCTTGAAATCCTAAGAGGAAAGCCTTGTTTACAGTTGCATGTAAGAAACACCATCTAAGAATTATATTGTTGCCTCTGTAACTCCTAAAACCTGATGTTTCCTGTACTGAATGTAGGATTAATTTACCAAGGATAGTATACTCAGCTAGCTTCAAGAACTAAAAGGCCTGAACTCCTACTGAGGCAAAGCCCATAAAAATGTGTCATGATGAAGGTGGCCTACTGGAATACTGGACTCTGGACTGCCTTCCTGAGCAAGGGCAGGTGTTGCTTTTCAGCATGCCATCCATAATCTGATACAAAAGAGTTTTTTTGCTCTCCAAGGGGCTTTAGAAGATGCAGAACAGTCTGAGGTCCAGATAAGCCTCACGTTTCTTTTGGTTCAGAACCAGGAAAGGATGAAATCCAATATGTCCATCATAGTGCTATCAGCATTTCCTGAGGCTCTCAGAAAACTAGAATAGAGTGTCTTCCCACTGTTCCCAATTTGGGTACCCCTACTGCAATGTATCCATAACACTGGGTTCCTAATAGGTCCACTTCCTTCCCTTTGAGGACTTAAAAAGTCAAATTTAGATTAATAGTAGGTCATTTAAGATAACACGGAATAACCAAATGCCTGTTTTAATGCAGGAGGTCCTACGAGAGAGCCACAGAAATTCAAAGGTTATTAACCATCTATGGTACATTTGTGTGTGTTGCTTTGTGCCCCGATTGCCTTAATATGTTCATAAACCATAGAACACCACCAAGTATATTCTTCTCTGTTGGTATCATCTAAAGTCTGGGCTCACAGGGCTGTGTATATGGTGCTCTGCAAAACACAGCCTTACAGGAACCCCCAGGTCCAGGAAGGCCAAATAAGGGCATTAGTGGGAAAATCATAATACTAAATCTAAAAGACATTAATGATCAGCTAGCTCAACCCCTCATCTTGCAAAGGAGAAAACTGAACTCTGTTTTACCCATTAGCCTTCTATCTTCCTACTTCTTCTGGCTCATCCTTCAAACAGATGTCAAACTATGTTTCTGAGACACAATTCTGATCATTTTATTCTTCTGATTAAAGCTCTCCATCACATACTTCAGCCTAAAGCTCAAATTCCTGAGTGTAACACACAAAGCTCTTGATGACCTGGCCTCTGCCTTTCTCCAAGCTACATATCCCTCCAGTCCCCTATAATACACACACACACACACACACACACACACACACACACACACCCCTCCAACCATATTAAACAGCTTGAAGTTCTTGAAATATCCATGAGAATGTTTTGCTTCCAATATGTTAAGTAGCTTATATTGGACCAATCCTCTCTGTATAACTATTGTTTAATAAAATATCAAAAATAACTATTGCGTGCACTAGAGGGCAACCAAAAGCAGGCAGAAACTCGGTAAAGGGAGCACTGGACATGTTTTCTGGGCTTTGCAACTTTTTGCTTAAGAGGGGGGCCCAATAAGCACCCTGTGAAGTGGCTACAAACCAGATAGAAACCTGCAGAATCAGAAGATGGACTTTGAGGAAGCTGAAATATGAGAGAAGAAATACCAAAAAGGAGAGAGCCTCAGAAGGTAACTCTAAATTCTACATATAAATTCCATCCAAATCTCTAGCTTACTCCTAAGTTACACATACATGGAATAGGTTCTAAACAACTCAGCTAAGATTAATAGAACTGATCAGAGATTTCAGTTTCTGCCCAATACTGGGAATGTGGAGTTTGATGTTTGAGTTCACTCAAATTCAATACCTGCTAAAATAAAAAAATTAACATTCTTCAGAGGAACAAATAGAATCCCTGGCTCTACAATTTATCACTGACAATGTCCAGAATATAACCCAAAATTGCTAGACACATAAAAATATACTCCTTACTTAAGACAACAGGCAATCAACAGAGAAGAGCTATGGGATGACTCAGATGTCAGAATTAGCAGACAAGATACATCAGACACAGTGCTCTGTCACCCATGCCTCTGCATGTACAGGAACCTCTACCTGAAAACCTCTTATCCTATTGCTAGATAACTCTTACTCACCTAATCTCAGTTATCAACTCCTCCAAGAAGCCTTCCCAGTACACCTCATTCTTCCTGATCGTTCAAGAACTTGTCTAATTTTCTGGTTACTTGTTCACCTCCTCCCTCAACTTTCTTAAGGGTAAAGAGTGAATTGTTTTTATCTATAACATCAATGTATAGCACAAGTTGGGTGATAAATTGGGTTCAATAAATGAAGCAATGCATAAATGACTGAGGATGATATTAAAAGATTGAGTATCATAGGCTATGGGTAGCCCCTTTGTACTATGCTCACAGTATCCTTTTTCTCTTGTTATGTCTGATATAAGTAGTTTCTGTAGCAAGGAGGATGTAGACACGTAAGTACAAAGATGTGCTCACATCCTCCATATTCCCACATTCAAAATCCTGTTAATTAGTCTCCTGGACCCCGACTTTTCCCAAATATGTGTCTTATTCCTTCTTTATATCAATTTCCAATATGCCTATTAACCCTTACCCTTTGAACAATTAACATAATTTTAGCTAACTTTTATTGAATGCCTTCTATAATGCCAGGCAGGAACAGTGCTAAGCATTTACCAAATAACTACCTCATTTAATTATCCTAAACCCCCTATGAAGAATGCATTAGTATCATTGCCATTTTACATATGACAAAACTGAAACTGAGGTTATTTATAAAGTTAGCAGTTGACAAACTCCTTTGCCCACCAAACTAGACAAAGAAAGAGACTTCAAGAAATGCGATTTTCCTCCCTCACTTTTGATGCTCCTTAGGTACATACTTCTAATATATATTATATACTTCTAATATATTCTATATATTTCTAATATAAAGGGGCATTTTGAATGGGGACTGTGTATCTACCCATGAAAATCTAAACAAACATTAAAAGCCACATGAAGAATTGGTCAGCCAACCTAAAGATAACCTGGGTAGATGCTGCCTCTCCATTCTGTCTGAGTTTCTTTTACCCACTGAAAGGGTTATGAGTGGGAATCCCACAAACTACTGGGAGTAGCGACATCTGTCTGACCCTGACTGGAGCTGGGGAGGATGGGAAACAAGCTGAAGGAATATGGGTAAATATGGCACAAAAGCCCATTATCCCAATAGTACAGAATGTTTGCTGGGCCTAATGGGTTTGGAAAAATAGTTTGAGGGTTGATGTAACACAGTTCCCCAGAGATAATCAATCTCTGAGAAATCACTAGAGCACTAATGGGATTAACGGGCAGAAGACACTTTGAAGTTTCGCCCTGTTCTGTTTTATCCAAAGCTATTTCTTCATGTACCACATGCCCTCTACAATGTATACCATTTTTATTATTTCTTTTTACTCTCTGAACATTTATTAAAAATTGGCTTTCTGGTTCTCCTTTATCTTCTGGAATTCTTTCTGACCCTGAGAGCAAATGTTGAAACTCAGTTAAAACATAAATTGTCAAGATAAGACATGGAAGATCTGAAAGTCCTAAATCTTGCTCACCCACCACTGATGAAAAGCATTATTTTGATCAAACTCTTTTCTCTGTTTCTTAAAGATACTGTGTGCTGGAAATCTTTACAAATACTTGAACTTCAGGCTAACACACACTCACACACACACACACACACACACACACACACACACACACACACACACACGGACTTTGTCCAAGTTACTTGAAAGATAACACTTAACATACATTTTTTTCTTTTAAGCAGAAAAAGATCATCTAACATGTTATTTCCTCACTAACACCCTCTAAAGCCAGGTTATATTCATCATGCATCATGCCATTTTTGTAGCTGGTAAGATTAAGATATCCAAGGTCGATAAGTGACTTTCCTGACATCTCAGAGCAAGGCAGTTAGAAATTTTTGATTTACACCCAAGTCTTTTTTTAGGCCCCTTTGCTTAGTTCACTGAGCCACCTTCCAACTTTAACACTTGAGAAACTTCATTTACTTAAACCCAGAGCACTTGTGGGGGGGGGGGATGGAGCAAATAGGACAGTGGGTCTGTTGCTTTTGGTAGTTCAAAGATAAATTGGGAGAGTCTCTCCTTAGAGAATCACCACAAGAATAAAATGTCTCATTAAAACAGTTCCTTATCATTAAACTTGTTCCATTTTTCACAATTTGGTTAAAAGTAAAGGTTTACACTTGATTTATTTGCACTGGCAGGAAGCAAGACTAGCCTGTTTGAATCACTCACCAGAAATCTGAGACTCCAGAGAGTCAACCCATGTTTTTATAAGTCTCTTCCAATTCCATAAATTATGGAGCTCTGTTAAAATGCTATCATGTGCATAATTAGTACTGCTAGTGTTCTGATTAGAACCAAAATGATTTTCCTCAAATCATTACACTGCTTATTAAAATGATAAAGGCATTGTCTTAAAATACAACCAATAGTTTACAAATCAGAAAATGCTCACCGGTGGATTAGAAGAAACACCCTTTTGCTTCCTAATTACAAAGATTATTACTGCCACCACTATTTATTGAGCACTTACACTGTGTATACACCACACATGCTTTATCTCACTTATTCCTCAATCACCCTGTGAAACCAATATTATTAACTCTATACTTTTGGTGAGAAAAGTGGTATTTAATGAGGTAACTTGTTTAAGATCACACTAGTAAATGACAGGACTGTGATTTGAACCCAGGACTGAAAGCCATCTGCTTCTAAAACTACTCAGTACTCCCTAATTTTCCTCTGTGACCTATCTCTGAGATAGGAAGATAATTTTCCTTTTAAGCTACATGCAGCCAAATCATAGGAGCAGGTGATAAGACAAGGACAGCTTAACAGGTTGCAATACGGAAAATGCATACATGTGGGGGGGAGCGGGGGAGGGGCATGGAGGAGGACACTTATGGGGATGAGCACTGAGTGTTATGTGGAAACTAATTTGACAATAAACTATTTGTAAAAAAAAAAAAAAGAAAAAGAAAAAGAAAATGCATACAGACAGGTCAAAACAATGGGAATCTCTATGATTAGCCTGTAAGTACTCCTAGAACTTTGGATTTGGCATAAACTCTACAGATCATCCAGTTCAACTCTCATTTTACAGATAAAGACTGCAACCGAGAGAGGTGAAGGATTCATTCTGGGTACCAAAACCACGTCTCCAGATTCCCAGGTCTCCACTTTTTCTACAAGCCTCATCAGATGAATCTGTCAGCATTCACTTGTGCTCAGCACACCCAGGCACTTTCAGAAAGAAGAAAGACAAGGCAGATCCAGTGTCTGGTACCAAAGAATTCAGGCAGAATAACTGCATAAAGCAATCATGAAACACTGCAAGGGGATATTTAATAAAGCATCAGCTTGAGCAACAAACAACTAGGTCACATTCCTTCTGGAATGGAGATTCCATGGGGGAAGTAGGGTCTTGTAGGCAAGCAGAATTTACAGACACAAAGACAGAAGAGAGACATTACAGGCCCTGAGGATGGAATAAGAAACCGAGTAGCGTAGTCCAACATGGCAGGGGAGTTGACAACTTGGTTTTCCAACTACTTGCAAATTTAAGAAAAAGATGTGACTTTTGATATGTACTATACAGAGTGATATATGAACATTTTGCTTCAGCTGAGTTGCAGGCCCCAGAGGCCAAGAAGCCAGCCTCACATGCAGGTGGCTCCAGTTATGTTTTCAATAAGCCACAAATAGCCTTGCTTTGTACTGGGGCCATGACCCTGACAAGCCATCATCATCACTGGAATGCCTTAGAGGCCAAGGGAAATGCACAGAGCTGCCAGAGTCATTGCAACATCGATCCAAGTCCCGGGAGTGGGGGACCAGGGCCGGACTCAGCGGTGGTAAACTCACTTGCCAAACTCTTCTGGCACCTGGACCAGGCTCGAAGACATTTCTGGTTCCCATTTTTCTGAGAACCTTCACCACGAGCTGAAAGCCATTTTCCTCCTCTGGAAAACAGAAAGGTCTACACATGATGCCTCCCATCAAGAAAAGTGACCAGACTTATTACCAGGGTATCAACAGGAGACAGAAGACACATTGTGGATTACCAAAAGGAGCATGGGATGTGGAGTCCAAAGACTCCTGTCTTGCCTCAGCCATTTACTCACTGTAGTAACTTGGCATGGTGCTTGAGCCATTTCGACACCAGCTTCCTTATCTTTAAAGTGAGGACACTCTTACGGCCTATGGTTGATAAAGCTGTTATGAGGTGCAAGTGACATATGAGGAATTCACCATAAATTTTAAAGCACACAAATTTCAATAGTCATATTTTAAATGGGGAAGGCATGTCCATTGGTTTTCCAGACACGTGGGCAAATGACGGACAGGAATTATTTTAGTTTTAATGAGGATGACCAAGAAGGCCATTATTAGCTTTATTGTTAGAATATAGCCTCAAGCACATAACCCAGCCCATGGGAAGGCCTTCCCAAAGGTTAACTGTTATTATTAGTGATGGCTTTGCCATACTGAGTTGATGTCCATGCTGTAACCACAGAGCTTTGCTGAGATGAAACTTCCTCCTTGGTGTGCTTTGTGGACCCCTTTACTGAGAATGGCCCACAAAATCACACTGAGGAGGAAATTTCATCTCAGCAGAGCCCTGTGGTTACAGCATGGACATCAACTCAGTATGGCAAAGCCATCACTAATAATAACATTTAACCTTTGGGAAGGCCTTCCCATGGGCTGGGCTATGTGCTTGAGGCTATATTCTCCCTGTTAGGGAGGCAACCTCTCCCCTCAGTCCTCTTGTTTACTCCTCTACTATCAATTGAGGGCACTTCCATCCTTCTTTCCATCCCATTTCTAGGTCTCCCTATTGGAGGGGTACCTATTCTAACTGGTTACACCCAGGGACATCCAATGGACAGGGTTAATATACCTCAAAGGCATGTCTTGCTTTCTTCTTTTATTCTTTTGTTTTGTGGATAAGAAAACATGGACCACATCCCTCTATGAACTTTCCTGTTCATTTCCTCCAACTTTTTCATGAACTCCCAGCCTTCATGTGAAAAGTAACCTGGGTGGGGCTTGTCTCTCTATGGCGGTAAAATCAGCATCCTTATCCTGGCTGAACAAATGGGCTCATGGTCTGCTCCTTAGAGCCAGCTGGTCTGGGTTCAGTGCAAGGACACAAGGGGTCCTCAAATGGGAGGGAGTAGTTCTCAGATGTTTGCCAAGCTCTTTAAGAAAGTGACAATCTCCCACTGGACAGCAATATGCAGAAGAATGAAACTAGATCATTTTCTCACACCATACACAAAAATAAACTCAAAATGGATAAAGGACCTGAATGTGAGACAGGAAACCATCAAAACCCTAGAGAAGAAAGCCGGAAACAATCTCTTTGACCTCTACCGCAGCAATTTCTTAGTTGACACATCTGCAAAGGCAAGGGAATCGAGAGCAAAAATGAACTGTTGGGACCTCAAGATTAAAAGCTTCTGCACAGCAAAGGAAACAACCCACAAAACTAATAGACAACTGATGGAATGGGAAAAGACAGTTGCAAATGACATATCAGTTAAAGGGCTAGTATCCAAAATATATAAGGAACTCACCAAACTCCACACCCGAAAAACAAACAACCCAGAGAAGAAATGGGCAGAAGATATGAACAGACACTTCTCCAAAGAGGACATCCAGATGGCCAACAGACACATGAAACGATGCTCAGCATCCCTCCTCATCAGGGAAATACAAATCAAAACCACATTGAGATACCACCTCACACCAGTCAGAGTGGCTAAAATGAGCAAATCAGAGGACTCTACATGCTGGCAAGGATGTAGAGAAATGGGCACCCTCCTACACTGTTGGTGGGAATGTAAACTGGTACAGCTCCTCTGGAAAACAGTGTGGAGGTTCCTCAGAAAATTAACAATAGAACTCCCCTATGACCCACCAATGGCACTGCTAGGAATTTGCCCAAGGGATACAGAAATGCTGATGCATAGGAGCACGTGTACCCCAATGTTCATAGCAGCACTCTCAACAATAGTCAAAACATGGAAAGAGCCTAAGTGTCCATCAATGGACGAATGGATCAAGAAGATGTGGTTTGGGGCACCTGGGTGGCTTAGTCGGTTAAGCGTCTGACTTTCCGACTTTCGCTTAGGTCATGATCTCGCAGTTCGTGGGTTCGAGCCCTGCATCGGGTTCTGTGCTGACTGCCAGCTCAGAGCCTGGAGCCTGTTTCAGTCTGTGACTCCCTCTCTCTCTGACCCTCCCCTGCTCACGCTGTTTCTCTCTCTCCTAGAAATAAATAAAACATTTAAAAAAAAAAAAAGAAGATGTGGTTTATCTCTACCATGGAATACTACATGGCAATGAGAAAGAATGAAATCTGGCCATGTGTAGCAACGTGGATCGAACTTGAGGGTGTTATGCTGAGCGAAATTAAGTCAGGCAGAGAAGGACAAATACCATATGTTTGCACGTATAGGAGGATTAGGAGGAACTTAATGGAGGACCGTGGGGGAGAAGAAGGGGAAAAATAGTGGGGGAGAGGGAGGGAGGTAAACCATGAGACTCTTGAATGCTGAGAACAAACTGAGGGCAGATGGGGTGGGGAAGGGGAAGGGAGGTGATGGGCATGGAGGAGGGCACTTGTTGGGATGAGCACTGGGTGTTAAATGGAAACCAACTTGAAAATAAACTATTAAAAAAAAAAAAGAAAAGAAAGTGACAATCTCCCTCACTTAGAGAGTACTGCTATTTGGATGTGAGATCCTTTCTGAGAGAGTATAGGCAGTGGAAAAGGTAGATGGGAGGATGTGAAACTAAAACCAAGGACTGAACCCCTAATACTCATAGTGAACCTGCAAAATAGGTATCATTATGCTCAATTTAAAGATGAGAAAACTGAGACTTATTGGGAAATAAGATGGATGCCAGCAACCTTACAATCTGGTTGGAAATACAAAAAGAGAACAAACCAAAACAAAAAGAAAACAACTAACTATCAAGGTCTGTGGTGGTAGGGTTAAGTGCCCCAGAATGTCAAGATGTCTTTCTCTAGAGCCTCTGCTTCCAAACATCACTCCTTCAAAAACAAAACAAACACCCCCAAAACCATTTCTACCCCTTGAGTCACCAAAGAGGTAAATGGACTAATTTGGTTGGTCCAAGTTTTCTATACAGTTGCCAGCTTCGCTTTCTTTTACCTGAGCTCAAAAGCTAGAACACTGGAGGCCACAGCAGCCTGTGTTTGCCCAGCAGGGCTCACACATCCCCATCCACAGTTCTGCTCCCCACATGGTGCAATTTGGCTGCACCACAGAAAAATGTAAGTGACTTTTACAAGGCAAGAAAGTAGGCCATAGTCTCCATCATTTTTCACGATTTGAGGCTCCTATTCTCTCTGGATTCATTTGCCTTATTGGAGCATTTATCTCTGCTGCCATGAGGCTGCGTGATAAGGTCTGAATTGCAGGGAGGGTTGACATGCTGGGATGGGCGCCTTTCACAGCAACACTGGCCCCTTGGGCCGGCCCTCAGCAAAGTGATAAAACAGGTAGCGGAAGCTGATCTTCATAGCCTTCCTCTGCCCTCTGCCCTTTACCCCGCTGCCAACAAAACCTTGGGAATAAGTGAGACAGCATGCAGGGCCCTCACCTACTCTATTTCCTAAGACCCCATTTCTACTCCCCCACACAGACGCTGCCTTTGGCAAGATTCTGTTAACCAAATAAGCTGTGTTGGTAATTATTATCTCCTCCTCCACTCTTAAATTTATCAAGGATAGATAGCTACTAACCAGAGCACCTAACTAGCAAGGAATAACCAGAGCTACAATGCCAAGTCAGTAGATAACTCTTTCAGCGAGAGCAAAGAACCTTGACATTTTAGTTACTCTTTATAGCCTTATCTTGAATAAATGGGCAGTTTCCATTAAGTGTTTTGAAATATTAAAAAGAACTCTCTGGCCACCATTATGCCCTTGATGAGATGTCAGAGTGTAGAAACTCCAGGGTGGAAATTACCATGATCATGGTTCATAGTTTTTTCCCCCTCAGGAGCATTTGTACTTTCCTTAAATTCCAAATAGTCTTCACAACTCAAAGTGCTGAATCTCAAATAATTAGATTCCTGGTAGCAAAGGTGTGGATAGTGGGAAGTCAGCTGGGCTACAGCAGGCCCTCCCTAGTTTCCCTGTTCTGACCAAGCTAAGGGGTGATCTTGGGATATAGACAGGTCAATAGTTAGTCTACTTTGAGGATGATGGACAGGAGAGAGGAGCACACACAAGAACAACTATTGGTTCATCCACTGAGTGCCTGCTACCTGTCAGGAACTGTGCTCAGCGAATTAACCACAGACTGTTAGAAATTTGTGATTTCCAACCATACCACACACAGCAGAGATCTAGGGAGAAGGAGGTACAGGACAGGCAGTCACTAGTTCCCTAAACTTAGGGTCCCAGTAGGAAGGGCCAGAACAGGAGCAATTTTTTTTTAAAGGCAAACACTGAAAAAAGAAGTGGCCTTAATGCCCAGTACATAACAGATGCTCAAGAAAAGATCTGCTGAATAATGAGTAGACAACACAGGAATCTCTCACTTTAAAAAAAAAAAAATTTTAATGTTTATTTATTTTTGAGAGAAAGAGAGACAGAGCATGAGCAGGGGAGAGGCAGAGAGAAAGGGAGACACAGAATCTGAAGCAGGCTCCAGGCTCTGAGCTGTCAGCACAGAGTCTGACGTGGGGCTCAAACACTCAAACCGTGAGATCATGACCTGAACTGAAGTCAGGTGCTTAATCAACTGAGCTACCCAGGTGCCCCATCTCTCTCTTTTTTTAAAATGCGAAATCATTCCAAAGAAAATAGCTGCTTATCAGTAATAAGCTATTAATTTTTTCTAGTTTTTATTTTTATCTGTTATACATCCATATAACTTGAAGAGACAAATAGTTTTTTTTTTTTTTTTAAATATTTTATTTATTTCTAGGAGAGAGAGAGAGAGACAGCGTGAGCAGGGGAGGGTCAGAGAGAGAGGGAGTCACAGACTGAAACAGGCTCCAGGCTCTGAGCTGGCAGTCAGCACAGAGCCCGACGCGGGGCTCGAACCCACGAACCGCGAGATCATGACCTAAGCGAAAGTCGGACGCTTAACCGACTAAGCCACCCAGGCGCCCCAAAGAGACAAATAGTTTTAAAAGGATCATCACAAAAAGAAAATCAGTTATCTTTCCTACTCCCCACTTCCCCTTCCAAACAACAACCACTTTGGAGTCTTTAGCTGTTTCTTTTGGTAGTTAATTCCATATTTTTAAATAATATGATTACATAGCTTCTTACCAATTTGTAACTTTTTTTTTCCTACCATGGAAAGTGAGGATTTAACACACTTTTACCTCTCCCCCATCCTCCTCAATAGCTATATCATAATTTAATTTAGATCGATATCCTATGTCTGCATTACCATGACTAGGAAGGATCTCCCTTCACATATTCCATTGGCCTCTCTCCTGTGCTGGATCCTGAATTCCATGTTTCCTTCAGTTTAATCCCTCCTTATGGTGAAGAACTTCCTCTGCGAGCTAACTACAAGAAGGTGCATGGGAGTTAAGGGTTTTGGTTTGGGATTTGTTTGTTTGTTGTGATGGTGGTGGTGGTGATCCAGATTTTTACCTATCTGAAAATGTCTTTGTTCTGCCTTGTGTGAGTGATAACTTCGTTGGATATAAGATTCTCAACTGGAAATCTTGTTCCTTCAGAATTTTAAGGGCACTGCTCTACTGTCTTTCAGTTTCCCATATTAAAACACCCTATACCATGTTGACTCCTCATCCTTTATAACATATTTTTTTATTTCTAAAAGTTGTAAGATGATTCCACTTGTAAAGATAATGAAATTTCACACTGAGATACCCTTGGCATAGATCTATGTCATCCATTTGAATGGGCATGTAATGAGCCCTCTTAGTCTAGTAACTAATGCCCTCTAGTTCTAGAAAATGTACTAAAATTGTTTCACTGATGATTTCCACCACATTGTGTTTTCAGTTATCTCTTTCTGGAACTCCTAGTATTCACAGGTTGGACTTCTCATATTTTTTCTCCTAATTTTCATCTCTGATTTGGGTTTTTTGGCCCTACATTCCTGGAGATTCATCAATTTTGTTTTCCAAACATTCACATCCCTCAATTAAACATTTTAACTTCCAAGAGTTCCTTTTTATTTCTTGAATGTTCCTTTTACATAGAAATCAATTTCTGTTCCAGGGATATAATATCGTTCCTCATCTCTTTCAAGACAGAAAAGAAGGTTGGTGGTGGTGGTCTGTTTAACTTTTCTTCTCCTTCCATATTCTGTTTTAAACATGCCTCCTTTGCTTATTTGCTTTGGTTTCTACTTTCATTTTAATATCTTCAAATATTTAGGTACTCTTAACTAACTGATCATATTTAAGACTCAGAAACAAAAAACTATCAGGACATTCTGAATGGTAAATGGGCCTTGTCAGCCGGGCTTTGATGGAGAGGATTATGGCTGAATTGTTCTATTTATTGGTTTGTTTGTTTTTCGTTTTTATTTTGTTTTGTTTTTTAATTGTTCTGTTCCACAGACTCTGCTGTACCTTTAGGGCTTTCTTCTTTAGGCTAATCTACTCTGCTAGCATAAAGGATGCCAGAAGAATGTTTAAATCTCCTCCTAGAAGTACAAGCCGAGGGGCTGACACTGTGAGGGCCATGTAAGGACACAGTTCAGAAGTTTCAGTCCTATTTTCACCCCTAATGCATCACCCTAGCTGTGCCAGTTGGGCCCCAGTCTGGAGAGCTTCTCCTTCACCCTCCATAGAGAACAGCCCTGCAGTCTTCAGGGGATGGGGAGAAGAGTATGGTCTGCAAGCACAGGAGTGAGATCTGAGATCTAGCTACTCCTTAAAAAGACCTTGAACCAATTCTCCAGTTTGTAACCCCATGTACACAACCATTTCCAAAGATAGCTGATACAACTAATTCCCAAACCTCTCGGGAGCTGTGAGCTTCAGGTCTAATTGTCCCCATTTTTCCCACTTCAGCTCAGGATTCAGTTATCTCATGTGTGTAAAGTCAGTCACTACTTGCCCATCTACTTTCCAGATACCAGGATACTGTTGCCCCTGAGTTGCATAAAGGCAGGGTCTCTCTGGTGAGTTCAGGATTCAGCTCTAGTCTTAACCACCCACACTATATCCATGAAGGCATCACTTCTGGCAGTGAAATGGACACTAACACTGCTTTAAAGGAGGTGCTGAAGGGGTGCCTGGGCTCAACTGGTTAAGTACCTGACTCTTGATTTCTGCTCAGGTCATGGTCTCATGGTTCATGGGCTTGAGCTCCATATCAGGCTCTGCACTGATAGCATAGAGCCTGCTTGGGATTCTCTCTCTCCCTCTCTGTCTACCCCTCCCCTGCTCACACACTTGCTCTCTCTCTCGCTCCCTCTCTTGAAAATAAATACACAAATACATACATATATACATACATACATACATACATACATACATAAACAAATGAAGTGCTGAGGAGCACCCTCAACCACCATGGCCCATCCTGGGCAACATGTGTGTGGCAAGTCCACGTACAAAAACTTGGCACAGGAACTGTGTGCTGAGCACCAGGTCAACTTAACTAAAGGTGCTCATAACGAAAAACTAGAGGCATGGACAGGCTTCTGCAAAATTATCTGAGAGGCAAAGCCCTATAAAGCAGTTGATTGCAGTTGTATAGCTGTTAAGGACCATGGCAAAGAATCTCAGGCCAACTATGTCAACAAAGCGTATTTCAAATACAAAAAAATGACAAAAAAAAACAAAAACAAAAAAAAAAAAAACCCAGTGCCCCCTCTCCATATATAGATAGATAGATATAGGTATAATTAGAGATATGTCTATCTCCATCTGTGTGTGTGTGTGTGTGTGTGTGTGTGTGTGTGTGTGTGTGGTTGCTCGTGTCTTCTTTTCCATTCATTTTGTCTTTGTGGTTTATGCATTTTTAAAAATTCCTTTGCCATCATTTTAGTGTGGTTTTGGAAAAGAGCACTCAATCTTGCCATATTTATCTGCAATTTCTAAACTACTGTATTTTTCTCATTTCCATATCACTGTATTCTATTTTTGTAAAATATAGCATACATTCAGAAAAGTGCATAAAACATATTTTTATAGACTAATGAATAAATAGAAAGTAAACTCTCATGTAACTATCATCCTGATCAAGAAACAACACTGCCAGCCCTTTCCCACATGGCCCTCACAAGTCATGAACCAACCTCACCTCATAGGCAACACTGCTATAACTTTGGCTTTGGCTATAACCATTCCCTGACTTTTATTTACAGCTTTATCACCTATGGAATGTGTACCTAAAGCCTGTTTTTAGCTCTATATGAATGGAATCCTACTGAACATATTCTTTTGTCTCACTTTTTTTTTTAAGTTTTTTATGGTGTTTTTTTTTTTTATTTCTAGGAGAGAGAGAGAGAGACAGCATGAGCAGGGGAGGGTCAGAGAAAGAGAGGGAGACACAGACTCTGAAATAGGCTCCAGGCTCTGAGCTGGCAGTCAGCACAGAGCCCGACGCGGGGCTCGAACCCATGAACAGCGAGATCATGACCTAAGCGAAAGTCGGATGCTTAACTGACTAAGCCACTCAGGCGCCCCTCTTTTGTCTCACTTCTTTCACCCAATCCTATGTTTGTCAGATCCATTCTTATTGTTGTGCCTCGACTACTGATCTCTTTCTGCCTCTTTACCATTTAAAGAAATACACTTTACAACATTAAGACTAAAAATGAGAGATGTTAGGGAGCTATGGAAGTGGCATGTGATAAAAGAGAAGTTAAATAATTTGCTTGAAGTTTAAAGAACAAAATCCTCAGCTTCAGACATATTTCTCTTTTAAGTGTGGAAGATAATTAGACTTTTCAAAGCCAGTAGAAAGCTCCCCTAAAAATGGCTTTCCAGGGCTGGTTGGCTTGTCCTCCCACCTCTGGGAGAGTCTGCACTAGTCTCAGTGCCCATTTTCTCATCAAGAGATGCCCTGGTTTTCAGTTGGTGACTTCTTCTAAGAGATGGCACCTTCTCTTAACAATCCTATATATTATTTTTTATTCTTTTTTTTTTAGAGAAAGAGAGAAAGAAAAAGAGTATGTGAGCACGAAGGGGCAGAGGGAGAGAGAATCTTAAGTAGGCTCAATCCCACAACACTGGGATCATGACCTAAGCCAAAATCAAGAGCCAGATGCTCAGCAGACTGAGCCACCCTCAGCAATCCAATATATTCTTTTTCTTAAGGTTACTTTTAATGTTTATTTATTTGCGGGGGCACAGTGGCAGAGATACGGGGAGATGCAGAATCCAAAGCAGGCTTCAGGCTCTGAGCTGTCAGTACAGAGCCTGACAGGAGGCTCAGACTTATGAACCATGAGATCATGATCTGAGCTGAAGTCAGACGCTTAACTGACTGAGCCACCCAAGCACCCCACCAATATATTCTTATAGACTTTTAAGTCAGCCATTGCCCCAAGAGACATGAATCTCTACAACCAATGAGGAAAATGGATTGAGGTCAGAAATTCCTTAAAAATCCAGCTATTCCAACACTTTCCAAAGAAAGCATCCAGATGGTGAACAGACACATAAAAAAAAAAAAAAAAGTTCCATATCACTCATGCTCAGGGAAACACAAAATCAAAACCACAATGACATACCACCTCACACCTGTCAGGGCTAACATTAACAACTCAGCCAACAACAGATGTTGGTGAGGATGCAGAGAAAGAGGATCTCTTTTGCACTGCTGGTGGGAATACAAACTGGTGCAGCCACTTTGGAAAAATCAGTACGGTTTTTCCTCAAAAAATCAAAACTAGAACTACCCTATGACCCAGCAATTGCACTACTAGGGGTTTATCCAAGGGATACAGGTGTGCTGTTTTGAAGGGGCACATGCACCCCAATGTTTATAGCAGCACTATCAACAATAGCAAAAGTATGGAAAGAGCCCAAATGTCCATCGATGGATGGATGGATAAAGAAGATATGGTATATATACATATATATATAATCGAGTATTACTCGGCAATCAAAAAGAATGAAATCTTGCCATTTGCAACAACACGGATGGAACTGGAGGGTATTACACTAAGCAAAATTAGTCAGAGAAAGAAAAATATTATATGACTTCACTCATATGAGGAATTTAAGATATGAAATAGATGAACATAAGGGAAGGAAAGCAAAAATAAGATAAAAACAGGGAGGGGGACAAAACATAAAAGACTCTTCAATACAGAGAACAAACAGTGTGTTGTTGGAGCAGTTGTGGGAAGGGGGTAGTCTAACTGGGTGAGGGACATTAAGGAATTTACCCCTGAAATCATCGTTGCTCCATATGCTAACTAATTTGAATATAAATTAAACAATAAATATATATATATTTTTTAAATCCAGCTATTCCAGTCAGTTCTAAGAAGGCCAAAGAATGGTGAGAAAATGGCAATTAAAATTCATTTAGTGGGGTGTCTGGGTCGCTCAGTCAGTTGAGCATCAGACCCCTGATTTCACTCAGATCATGATCTCACAGTTTGTAGGATGGAGCCCCACATCAGGCTCTGTGCTGACAGTGCAGAGCCTGCTTGGGATGTGCTCTCTTTTGATCTTTCTCTGTCCCTCCTCTGCTTGCATCTGTGCACTCTTTTTTTTTTTTTTAATTTTTATTTATTTCTAGAGAGAGAGAGAGACAGCATGAGCAGGGGAGGGTCAGAGAGAGAGGGAGTCACAGATTCTGAAACAGGCTCCAGGCTCCAGGCTCCGAGCTGGCAGTCAGCACAGAGCCCGACGCGGGGCTCGAACCCACAAACCGCGAGATTATGACCTAGGTGAAGGTCGGACGCTTAACCGACTAAGCCACCCAGGCGCCCCGTGTGCACTCTTTTTTTTTTCTTTTTTTTTCACTTATTTTTCAGAGAGACAGACAGACAGAGCACATGCAGGGGAGGGGCAGAGAGGAAGACAGAATCCAAAGCAGGCTCCAGGCTCCAAGCTATCAGCACAGTGCCTGATGTAGGTAGGACTCAAACTCACAAACTGTGAGATCACGACCTGAGCCAAAGTCAGACACTCAACTGACTGTGTGCCCCGCATGTGTGCACTCTTTTTCTCTCTCAAAAATAAATAAACTTGGCAAGTTCATTTAGTATAGAATTCTGAAAACATCTTAAAGACCCTTTTAGGATAATTCTATTTTTTTCAGATGAGGAAATCAAAGCCCAAGTAAGATGAAAACACTTGTCTAAGTTACAGAGCTCCCAGGGCTGTTAGGCTCTCAAGGCTACATTCTCTTCACCTGTGGAGGGCAAGTGTCCTACATTAGTACTGAAGTGTACAAACACTCTAACTCCTGCTGTCTACAGGCAAATCAAGCCCACAATATGGGAACAGCCATCATGGAAAATGTATCTGCATGCTCTGTGTTCTCCAGACAAAACAAGGCCCTTTACACTTCACGGGTGTGGCTCTGTGTATGTGTGTGTGTGTGTGCACCCCTGCATAACTACAAGCAAAGAGAATTATGTCTGCATTAGAAAAGTCTTCCCACAATGCCAAGGGATTTACCAAGTAGAAAGATCTTTCATCTCCTGATAACTAAGTAAACAGAGGGAGATTGCACCTATACCCCAGGAAGGCGGGATGAGCCTCTTTAAGAACACAGAGCCACCTCAGGAAACAAGCCCCAGGAACATCCCACTTGGGGAGCTTTGTCAACATCAATACAGCAATCACAAAGCACCCACCTACCATCTATCCTGCAGGGAGCTTCTGTCTCATTGGCAAGACAAGGTTGATACAGGAAACTGTGAGAAAACAGTACAAAGCAGTATGCTAAACTCTCTGATCAGACATTCTGTGCCTTTGGAATTGAGAGAAGGAAGGAGGCAGCCTGTGTAGGAGTTAACAGAAAAGGAGTTCTTCTGGGCTTTAGTTTCTTCACAGTGTAAAATTGCCTAGTAAACTCTCAGTGACTTCTACCCTGGGGCCTTGGATTCTCCCCATGGCAAATCCCAAACTGTCGGAGACTCCAACAGTCATACACAGGACTCCCAGCTGGGAGACCTGAGTCCTAATCCTGCATCCTCCACTAGCCCCACTAGCCTGAATGAGAAGACTCCCTTCCTCTAATACCTCAATGTCCCTACGTGTTAGGTGGGCATCAGGATGGTGGACACAACAATGACCTCCATGAGTGGGGCAAGAACCAAGAAGACTCTAGGATTCACAGGAAGGAAGTAGCTCTGTACATTTGAGGTAGTGTTCTTTATACAACCTGGCAGATTTTGTTTTCTGATCGCTTACCTTCTGTCTTGCTGTCAGATAATCCTAAGTCTCAGAATTGCCTTTCCAAGTGTATTGTCCTCTCTGATGCCCTGGCCAGTCTCAGCAGCACATGACTGGAGTGGGATGCAGAATTTCTTAGTTGTTTGTTTTTCAAGTAGGACCCATCACTGCAGGGAGATGACTAAGCCTCCTTTTGTCAGGAAGAACCCAAGATTTTTAAATGGAGAGAATAAAGGGGGGAAAAAAATCCTATTGTTGAACTTTACATTGGAAATCTCTGGTCAAAGAGGAGATTCCAAGAGTGTCACTGGGGAGAAAGGTAAAGTGTAACTTTTTTCTTGAATTTAAAAGAATTTCTGCCTAGTATTTTGGGAAACAGAAAGTAGAGTGGAGGCAAGGGAAAAGAAATGTCCAAGGATAGCTGAAAGCACAATGAAAGTGGTAGAGCTTAGAGGGACTCTGTGCTTATTTAGCTTTTCTGAGATAATTGGTATTTAATATTTTGCCAACTACATTCCAACTATCTTATTCATGATCCATGCCCTTGTGCTTCCAAATGAAGAAGGCAGACATCATTCCTTTCATTTCCTAGTAAGAAAAACTAAAAGGTGCAATAACAGAAGACATTTTAGCACAGGGCTACCACACCCTACACTGGACAAAAGAGCACAAGTGTAGTTTGGAGGTCTAAATTCCCAATGAATACAGTCCCTAGCTCCTTTCTAGAAAGAAATTTACCTACCTCTTTCCCACCTTAGTAAAAAGTGGATTTCCCAAAAACAAACAACAACAAAAAAATAAAGCAACCAGAAAACAGCCAAAGTACCAATATTTATATCAGACAAAATGGAGTTTAAAGCAAAGACTATAGTAAGACAAAGAAGGGCACTGTATAATGATAAAGGAATCAACCCAACAAGTAGACATAACAACTGTAAATATCTAGGCACCCGACATATAGCACCTATACATATAAAGGAAATATTACCAGACATAATGAAGGAAATTGACAGTAATAATAGTAGGAGACTTTAGTGCCTCACTTACATCAATGGACAGATCATCCAAACAGAAAATCAACAAATAAACATTGGTTTTGAACAACACATTAGACCAGATGGACTTAACAGGTATATACAGAACACTCCAGCCAAAAACAGTAGAATATCCATTATTTTCAAGTGCACTTTAAAATGTGAAAGGTGGAACCTTCTCCAAGATAGATCACACATTAGGCCGCAAAACAAGTATCCATAAATTTAAGAAGATTAAAATCATATCAAGCATCTTTTCTGAAGACAATGGTATACAACTAGAAATCAGTTACAAGGAAAAAAAACTGGAAAAATACAAACACATAGAGGCTAAACAGAAATGCTTATAGCAAAGATGCTATTAAAGGGTTTTTTTTTTTTTTACATTTATTTATTTTTGAGAGACAGACTGAGACAGAGTGTCAGCAGGGAAGGGGCAGAGAGAGAAGGAGACACAGAATCCAAGCAGGCTCCAGGCTCTGAGCAAGCTATCAGCCCAGAGCCCGACATGGGGCTCGAACCCACAAACCGTGAGATCATGACCTGAGCCAATGTCGGATGTTCAACTGACTGAGCCACCCAGGCTCCCCTAAAGTTTATTTATTTATTTTAAGAGAGAGAGCAAGGGGGAGAGGGGAGAGAGAGGGAGAGAGGGAAAGGGAGAATCCCAAGCAGACTCCATACTGTTAGCACAGAGCTGAATGCAGGGCTTGAACTCACAACCATGAGATCATGACCTGAACAGAAATCAAAAGTCAATTAAGCCAACCAACTGAGCCACCCAGGCACCCCTAAACAACATGCTATTAAACAACCAGTGGATGAATGAAGAAATCAAAGAGGAAATAAATTTTAAAAATAATGAAGGCAAATGAAAATGAAAATACGATGGTCCAAGATCTTTGGGACACAACAAAAGCAGTTCTAAGAGGGAAGTTTACAGTGATACAGACTTATCAAGAAACAAGAAAAACCTAAAATAAATAACCCAATCTTATACCTTAAAGGAACTAGAAAAAGAAGAACAAAGCTCAAAGCTAGTTGAAGAAAGTAAATAATAAATATTAGAGCAGAAATAAATAAAATAGACTAAAAAAATAAAAAGACCAATGAAATTGGAGCTAGTTACTTGAAAAGATAAATAAAACTGATAAACCCTTGGCCAGACTTATAGAGAAAAAAAAGAGAGAGGACTCAAATAAATAAGTTGAGAAATGGAAGAGGAGAAATAACAACTGATACCATAGAAATACAAAGAATTATAAGCAAATACTATAAAAATGATATGCCAACAGTCAGACAACCTAGAAAAAAATGGATAAATTCCTAGAAACACACAATCTTCTAAAACTGAATCAGGATAAAATAGAAAATTTGTAGGAAATGATTACTAGTAACAAAATTGAACTGGTAATCAAAAAACTCCCAAGAAATAAAAGCCCAGGACCAGATAGCTTTACAGGTGAATTCTACCAAACAGGAAAGAGTTAATACCTATATAGTTAATACCTATAATAATACAAAAAGAAGAAAAATTTTCAGTTTCATTCAATGAGTCAAGCATTACTCTGATACCAAAACCACACACCACAAAAAATAAAACTACAGGCCAACATCTCTGATGAAATAGATGTAAAAATCCTCAACAAAATATTAGCAAACAGAATTCAATAATACTTAAAAGGATCATTCAACACAATCATGTGGGATGTATTCCAGGGTTGCAAGAGTGGTTCAATATTCACAAACCAATCAATGTGATACATCATGTTAATAAGAGGAAGGATAAAAACCATATGATTATCTTTTTAAAAGTTTATTTACTTATATTGAGAGACAGAGAGAGAGAGATTAAAAGAACACACATAAGTGCAAGCAGGAGATGGGCAGAGAAGCAGAGAGAGAATCACAACCAGGCTCTGAGTGTTGTCAGCACAAAGCCCCAATATGGAGCTTGAACCCATGAATTATGATATCATGACTTGAGCTGATATCAAGAGTTGGACACTCAACCAGGCTCCCCCCATGATTTTCTTAATAGAGGCAAGAAAAGCATTTGACAAAATACAACATCCATTCATGATAAAAACTCTCAACAAAATGGGTTTAGAGGGAACATACTGAACATAATAAAGGTCACAGATGAAAACCCCACAGCCAGCATCACACTCAGTGGTGAGAAATGGAAAGCTCTTCCTCTAAAAACAAGAACAAGACAAGGATGTCCACTATCACTACTTTTATTCAACATAATATTGAATGTCCTAGCTGCAGCAATCAGACAAGAAAAAGAAATAAAAGATATCAAAACTGGTGAGAAAGATGTAAAATGGTCACTATTTGCAGATGATAGGATAATATATATAGAAAACCCTAAAGACTCCACTAAAAAACTATTAGAGCTGATAAATTAATTCAGTAGAGTTGCAAGATACAAAATTAGTGTATAGAAATCTGCTGCGTTCCTATACACTAACAAAGTCACAGAAAGAGAAGTTAAGAAAATAATCCCATTCACGACTGCACCAAAAAGAATTAATTACCTAATAATAAATTTAATCAGAAAGATGAAAAAGTAATACTCTGAAAACTATAAAACATTGATAAAATAAATTAAAAATAACACAAATGAAAAAATATGCCATGCTCACGGACTTGAAGAATTAATATTGTTAAAATTTCCATACTACCCAAAACAATCTACAAATTGAATGCAATTTCTTCAAAATACCAATAGCGGGGCACCTGGGTAGCTTACTCAGTTGAGCATCTGACTCTTGATTTTGGCTCAGGTCATGATCCTGGGGTCATGGGATTGAGCCCCGTGTCAAGCTCAATACTAAGTATGGAATCTGCTTGGGATTCTCTCTCTTTTCTCTCTTTGCCCCTCCCCTGCTCTCTCTTCAAAATAAAAAAACAATTTTTAAATACCAATAGCATTTTTCAGTAGAAGTAGAACATATAATCCTAATCTGTATGAAACCACACACAAAAAAATCCTTGAATAGCCAAATCAATCCATGAGAAAGAGCTGGAAGTATCACAATCCCAAGTGTCAAATACACTATAAAGCTACAGCAATCAAACAGTATAGCACTCACACCAAAACAGACATATATATCAATGGAACAGGACAGAAAGCCATGAAATAAATCAATACATGTATGGTCAATTCATCTATGACAAAAGAGGCAAGAATATACAATGGGGAAAAGACAGTTGTGCAGGGAAAACTACACAAAAGATTAAAAATGAACCAGACTTATCAAAAAGAGAAGAGAAAGAATGCAAATAAATAAAATCACAAAAGAGAAAAGAGAAATAACCAACACTACAGAAATACAATTATAAGAGAATATTATGAAAAGCTGTATGCCAACAAATTAGACAAAATGTAGAAAATGGATAAACCTCTAGAAACATATAAACTGCCAAAACTGAAACAGGAAGAAACAGACTACTTGAAAAGACCCATAACCAGCAAAGAAATTGAATCTGTAATCAAAAAACTCCCAACAAACAAATGTCCCAGGCCAGATGGCTTCACACGCAAATTCTACCAAACATTTAAAGAAGAGTTAATATCTATTCTTATACTATTTCAAAAAATAGAAAAGGAAGAAAAACTTCTAAATTCATTCTACAAGGCCAGCACTACCTTATATACTAAAACCAGATAAAGACATCACTAAAAAAGAGAACTATAGGCCAATATCACTGATGAACACAGATGCAAAAATCCTCAACAAAATACTAGTAAACCCAATCCAATAATACATTTAAAAAATCTTCACCACAATTAAGTGAGCTTTATTTCTGGGTTGAAAGGATGGCTCAATATTTGCAAATCCATCAACGTGCTATATCACAGTAATAAAATAAAATATAAGAACCATATGGTCATTTCAATAGGTGCAGAAAAAGCATCTAAGTACAACATCCATTCATGATAAAAACCCTCAACAAAGTAGGTTTAGAGGGAACATACCTCAACATGATAAAAGCCACATAGGAAAAAGCCACAGCTAATATCATCCTCAATGGGGAAAAACTAAGAGCTTTTCCTCTATGGTCAGGAACAAGACAGAGATATACATTCTCACCACTTTATTTAACAGAATACTTGAAGTCATCAGACAACAAAAAGAAATAAAGGCATCCAAATTGGGAAGGAAGAAGTAAAACTTCCACTATTTGCAAATGACATAATACCATATATAGAAAATCCAAAAGATACTACCAAAAAAAACTGCCAGAACTGATCAATTAATTCAGTAAAGTTGCAGGATACAAAATCAATGTATAGAAATATGTTGTACTTCTACACATCAATAATAAAGTAGCATAATGAGAAATTTAGGAACCAATTTCGTTTACAATTAAACCAAAAACTGTAAGACACCTAGGAATTAACCTAATCAAAGAGGTGAAAGACCTGTACTCTGAAAACTATAAACAATGATGAAAGACATTGAAGAGCACACAAAGAAATGGAAATATATCCCATGCTCATGGATTGGAAGAATATTGTTAAAATATCTATACTACCCAAAGCAATCTACATATTTAATGTAATCCCTATCAAAATACCGAGAACAGTTTTCAAAGAACTAGAACAAACTATCCTAAGATGTGTATGGAACCACAGAAGACCCAAATGGCTACAGCAACCTTAAAAAAGAAAAGCAAAGCTGAAGGCATCATAATTCCAGACTTCAGGTTATATTACAAAGCTATAGTGATCAAAACAGTATACTACTGGCACAAAAATAGACCCCTTGATCAATAGAACAAAACAGAAAACTTAGAAATGAACCCACAACTGTATGGTCAATTAATGTCTGACAAAGCAGGAAATAATATTCAATGGGAAAAAGATAGTCTCTTCAACAAATGATGCTGGGAAAACTGGACAGCAACATGTGAGAGAATGAACTGAACTATTCTCTTACACCATATACAAAAATAAATTCAAAATGGATGAAAAACTAAATGGGAGATCTGAAACCATAAAAATTCTAGAAAAGAGCACAGGCAATAACTTCTCTGACACCAGCCACAGCAACTTTTTTCTAGATATGTCTTCTGAGGCAAGGGAAACAAAAGCAAAAATAAACTATTGGGACTACATCAAAATAAAAAGCTCTCCACAGGCAAGGAAATAATCAACAAAACTAAAAGGCAACCTACAGAATGAAAGAAGATATTTTCAAATGGCATATTTGATAAAGGGCTAGTATCCAAAATATATAAAGAACTTTTATAAAACCCAATACCCAAAAACAAATAATCCAATTTAAAATGAGCAGAAGACATGAACAGACATTTCTCCAAAGAAGACATAGATGGCCAAAAGATAATGAAAAGATGCTCAACACTACTTTATCATCAGGGAAATGCAAATCAAAACTACAAGGAAATATCATCTCACATCTGTCAGAATGTCTAAAATTTACAATACAGGAAACAACAGATGTTTGTGAGGAGGGGAAGGGGAACCCTCTTGCACTGTGATGAGAATGCAAACTGGTGTGACCACTCTGGAAAACAGTACAGAGGTTCCTCAAAAAGTTAAAAATAGAACTACCCTACAATCTAGAAATCATACTACTGGGTATTTACCCAAAGAATACCAAAATACTGATTCAAAGGGATGCATTCACCATGATGTTTACAGCAGTATTATCTACAATAGCCAAATTATGGAAACAGCCCAAGTGTCCATCAATTGATGAATGGATAAAGAAGTTATAGGATATATACACAGTGGAATATTATTCAACCATAAAAAAGAAAGAACTCTTTGGGTGCCTGGGTGGTTCAGTCTGTTAAGAGTCTGACTTCAGTTCAGGTCATGATGTCATGGCTCGTGACTTTTAGCTCTCCTCTGTCAGTGTAGAGCCTGCTTTGGATCCTCTGTCCCCTCTCTCTGTGCCCCTCGCCTGCTCCCTCTCTCTCTCTCTGTCTCTCAAAAATAAACCAAGATAAAAAAAAAAAAAACAGAACAAAATTTTGCCATTTGCAATGACATGGATGGAGCTATAGTATTATGCCAAGTGAAATAAATCAGTCAGAGAAAGACAAATACCATATGATCTCACATATATGTAGAATTTAAGAAAAAAAAAAACAAATAAGCAAAGGGAAAAAGAGAGCAAGGGGCAAACCAAGAAACAGACTCTTAACTACAAAGAAAAAAGCGATGGTTACCAGAGGGGAGGTGAGTTGGGGAATGGGTTCAGGAGGTGATGAGGATTAAGGAGTCCCCTTGTTGTTACAAGTGCTGAGTCAAGTGCTATACAGACAGGTTGAATCACTATGTTGTACACCTGACACTAATATTACACTGTATGTTAAATGAAACTTAAATAAAAACTTAAAAAGAATGAAACTGGACCACTTGCTTAAACCATACACAAAAGTAAACTCAAAATGGATTAAAGACCTAAATGTGAAACTTGAAACCATAAAACTCTTGAAAGAAAATTTAGGCAGTAGTTTCTCAGACATTGGCCTTAGCAACATATTTATGGATACACCTTCTCAGGCAAGGAAAATAAAAGCAAAAATAAACTATTGGGACCATACCAAAATAAAAAGAAAGAAAACCATCAACAAAACAAAAAGGCAACTTAATGACTGGGGAAAGATATTTGCAAATGATTTATCTGATTGGGGGTTGATGCCTAAAATATTAAAGAACTCCTATAACTCAACACAAAAAATAATCCAATAATTTATCGGCAGAGGACCATCTGAATAGACATTTTTCCAAGAAAGACATACAATGGCCAACAGACACATTAAAAGATGTTCAACATCACTCATTATCAGGGAAATGAAAATCAAAACCACAATAAGGTTTCATATGACACAGGTCAGAATGGCTAGTATCAAAAAGACAAGAAATAACAAGTGTTGGTGAGGATGTGAACCCTTGTGCACTGTTGGTGGGAATGTAAATGGTCACAATCACAGTGGAAAACAGTATGGAGTTTCCTCAAAAAAATTAAAAATAGAATTACCACGTGACCATGTAATCCAGTTATTCCACTACTGAGTATTTACCCAAAGAAAATGAAAACACTAATTTGAAAAGATACATGCACCTCTATGTTTGCAGCTCCATTATTTACAATAGCCAAGATATGGAAGCAACCAGAGTGTCCACTGATAGATGAATGGATAAAGAAATATGGTATATATACCCGATGGAATATTACTTGGCCATAAAAAATGAAATCTTGCCATTTGTGACAACCTGGATGAATCTAGCAGGTGTTATGCTAAGTGAAATAAGTCAGTAAAGACAAATACCATATGATCTCACTCGTATGTGGAAACTAAAAAAAAAAAAGTAAATGAGCGAACAAAAAAACAAAAAGACTCTTAAATACAGAGAGCAAACTGGTGGCTGCTACGGGGAGAAGCAGAATGAAATAGATAAAGGGGATTAAGAGGTACAAACTTCCAGTTATAAAATAAATAATCTGTGGAGACAAAAAGAACAGTACAGGGAATACAGTCAATAATATGATAATAACATTGTATGGGGACAGGTGGTGATTACACTTATCATGGAGAGCACTGAGTTATGTACAGAATTGTCAAATTAGTATGTTATATACATGAAACTATTACAACGTTGTATGTGAATTACATTTCAGTCATTAAAAAGTATTTTTTAAATGATCACTTTTATTACAGATCACCGTAACAAATATAATGATAATGAAAAGTCTGAAATATTGTTAGTATTGCCAAAATGTGACACAGAGACATGAAATGAGACAATGCTGCTGGAAAAATGGGGCCAACAGACTTGCTGGGTGCAGGGCTGCCACAAACCTTCAATTTGTATATAAAAGCGAACAAACAAAAACACAGTGTCTGAGAAGCACAATGAAGGGGAGCACAATAAAATGAAACAAAAGCAACAACAACAAATGGCCCCAGTCACTGAAGGACAAATCCTGTACCAGTCCACTTCTGAGGAACCTGGAGTAGACAAATTCAGAGATAGGAAGGATTGTGGTGGTTGCCAGGGCCTAAGGGGAAGGGAGGAATGGGGAGTTCGTGTTTATTACTTACCGAGCCTCAATTTGGAAAGACGAAAAAGTTCTGGAGTTGGATGGTGATAGCTGTTGCACTTAACACCACTGAATATACACTTGCAAATGGTAAAAATAGTAAATTTTTTGTTATGTATGTTTTATCACAATAAAAAAAGGAACCTCCATCCTAAAATGAAGAAAGAATTATGTAAGTGGGAGTGGGATGCTTCTGTAAAACAAGTACTGTCATTAGTCTCAAGAATAAGAGCCAGTTCCTCAGACAGGTTATAATAGGCTGTTTTAGGACCAACAGACCAAAGGAATAAAGTGGAACCAACCACCCTACTGACTCAGTGTACATTGACATTTATTATTAGAGTCAGATCGGAAATGAGGCTGTCTCCTTTCTCTTCATTCTGCCAGTCTGTGCTCTGCTGTCCTTGATGGGCAGCTGGATGCCCCAAACTGTTTTTTTTCTGGAACTCTACCAGTTGCCAGAGGCACCAGCACCTTCTACTTGTTGCTCCAGTGTGTCTAGGGTGCTGCTTTGGTCATCACGATCCAAGTGGCTCATCAGCATGACTGCACTCATGCCAGCAGGAAGAAAGAAAATGGGCAGGCACAGCTTTCCCTTTAAGGGCAAAATCTGGAAGCTGCACACATCACTTCTGCGGACATCCCATTAGCTACAACTTAGTCACACAACCTCACTAACCATAGAGATGCCGCGAACTGTACTTCGTTATTCCGGGCAGCCGTGCCCCCCACTAAAGACGCTATTACTACGAACGATGAAGAGAATAGATATTGAGTGACAATGAATCATTTCTGTCATTAGTGGGATCTGTGACCTCTTTTGTATGAGTAACCTCCACCATAATGTGGTGGGCTGTGATGTGGCTAACCAGGGAACTGCACCTCTGATGTTGCCCTCCAGCTGACTGACCATTACCATGATTCACAATGACAGCCTGAGTTCCAAACTTCTCAGATGGGTCAAGGCGCCAGAAGCATGAGGGTTTCATATCTGTCCAGGTATGCTGACTGCAAGCAATCCATTGGTTGGCACATCACTGCTTGGTTCAGATCCCTCCAAGACATGTTATATCCCTAGGGCAGCACAGGTCCAAGACACAGCGTCAGGTAATAAGCTATCAAAATGGGCCTCTACCCAATCTTTGACTCATCTACCTACATAGAAGAATGGATTCCTGAGGGTCCACTGGCCTATGTATTGGGGATGGAGAAAAACAAGCTTAATGTGTCTGCCAGGGTGGCCTGGTGTCATCTCTAACTCTCTGTAGCACTTTCACAATGACAGAGGTCAAAACAAGGTATAAATCTCCCTTCTTCATCAATATAAAACCATTTCTCTGCAAACCTGGCTCTCCGCCCAGCTTCACGACTCATTCTATGACAAGCACTTGTTCTCTGGCTGGGATGTACCCAGCCTCCTGGCCAGATATCTCGCCCTGGCTACTGAAAGGGATATGATAGGGACAGAGTCCAAAGGCAGTGAGTCTTTTACGCAGAGTTGCTCCTGAAAAGGGAAAGACTATTTTTGCTTCTGCTACTCCAAACCTATGCAAATACATGATGAATGATGACCACAGCTTTAAGACTATAAAAATGGCTCTTCCGTCAGACACCAGTCCTGCCATCCCAAATGCATTTTTTTGCTACCACTGGTCAGCCAGTGGTCTATACAAAGAACACTGGCCATGTTACAAATGACTTCAATTTTCTTTAGACCTGAGTAAAATCTAATTTAACCTCATTTTCATTATTTTGTAAAGTTAGGGAATTCAATTAGATAATCTTCAGGTTTTCTTTTTAGCTCCAATGATCCATATCACAGTTGAGTATAATTGTGCCCACAGGATCCCATACCACTGGTAGAATCTGTTGTGAATAAAACACACAAGTTCAGTGGAACCCAATGAATTCTGGGACTTATTCACACTTCTCCATAACTGTCAAAGACAGACCAATAGTGAACATAGACATAAGAGCCAGTGCAAAGGAACGCATGTAAGACACAAAAACACAAGCTGCCTCAGGCCCTTAACACCTGCCAGAAGTACCACTGTGGTTCCCATGTCATCTTCCCGGGAGGCATACGCAAAGTGCTTTGAAAGTATTGCTATTAGATTAAAGAAATAGGAGGGCTAAAGACTATTCTCCCTTGAGAAGAAGAGAAGCATGAAAAAACTGAAAACTCAAACTTGTGTGTTAAATTTTGATTCTGTATCATTGTCCTTAAAACACCAATGTAAATAAGTATTCACTGCATGACAGTCCACACATTTTTCACCAAATACCCTTTCCACTGGAGGGAATGAAATTAGCCTTACCTATTTCAAAGCCATCTAACCTTCTAGAGGAGGAGGAAAGCATTGCTGTCATCAACGATGCATTGCTGTCATCAACAATGCTTTGTAGCCTAAAAGTCCTATTGAAATTCAGAGGGCAGGACCAGGGAAAGGGGGGTGGTGGGCATGGAGGAAGGCACTTGTTGGGATGAGCACCAGGTGTTATATGTAAACCAACTTGACAATAAACTATGAAAATAAAGAAAAGAAAGTCAGAGGGCAGGAGATCATGATGTGAACAGACAAACAGATATCTTCCTTTTTGGTGAGTATTCCTCATTCTGAGTGTGTGAGAATCATCCTGGAATGCCCTGTTTTGTTCCCTCTGCTCTGTTCTCCCCAAGTGGTGGGAGATTGGGGGTGATGGACATTCTTATTCTCTTGTGTTCTGTTGATCAATTAATGGACACATGCCCTCTTACATGCAGTGGTTCCTCCAGAGACCAAGAGCAGCAAGACCTGGCCTATTCGGCCACTTTATTCTTACATGTCTCTGATTCTGATTTATCTCAACCTGCAAGCCTCGAGCCAGTTTCTCATGGAAGGTCCCTACGGACTGCTATACTTGCCTCCCAGATCCCACCATCATGTCATGGCTCTCTGTTACCCATTCTCCTTGCTGGATCTCTGACTTCTACTATATGGTCTCTGCCAAATACTCCATCAATAAAAGGCATTACCTGGAGCTTTATCTTTGCTTTCTGCCTACTAGACAGTCTTATCCCATAAAGCTAGTCTGGTTCCTTAAACTCTGCCTGCTATCCAGATTCCTGAGCCACTATGCCAACATCCTCCTTCAGCCAGCACCCTAGGCACAGACTCCCAGCTTCCCCAGCAGCCCTGCCTGGGGTTTGCCCTAGCCTGGGCCCTCACATTGCCCTCTGAGAGTTGGGCTTCCTTATTTGGGCATTGGTTCTCCTAAGTTTTGGTCCCACCTGCTGTCCTCAGTTGACACAAACCTCTCCCGCTGCATTTCAGGCCACCATCTCTTACTCAATGGCAGCCCTGATCCAAGGAAGTTTCTGGTACGGTAGACAGTTAATAAATAATCAGGAAATTAAGATACTGTTGAAAACCAGAAAAGTTAACAGTCTGCTCTACTACTATAAGAATTTCTGCAGCTGGAACTTCCTAGATTCCTGCTTTGCAAAACACCATCAACAGAGATAATTCTTACAATCAAAATATTAAGTGGGTCCTAGACTTTTAAAGTAAGTCCAGGAGAAGCGACTATGACATTTCCCATGATATTTTTTCAGGCCAGTCTCTCCTTCTTTTGGCTTTGAGCCTAGAATGGATGCATGCTCAGCTTGATTCTTTACACCAGCCTGGCATGAATCTGAACATGTGCGTTTATTCAAGCATTTCCAAAGGGTCACAAGAACAAAGCAAAATATCTCAAGACGGGTCAGAGCAGTCCTTTCTCTTCAGCTTCAGACATTCAAATGCCCTTTGTGAGTTCTCAGGTCCAGCCAGCTCATCAGCTTCCAAGTTAATTCCACATAAGCCCAATGTCATCTTGCAAGATTTCCTCTGCTGCTTAGGTGATCCCCAAGACTACATCTTCCCAAATGCAAGACATCATTTCCCTACTGACTCTGGGAAAAATCAAATCTTATGTATGGAATCTCCACTGCAAAGGCCAAAAAACAGATTTCAAGGTTGGTCCAGACAGGATGGAAAGTAATGACTCCCACAGACATCCACCAGCCTGCGGTAGGATGACTTCTGGTAGCACACAGGGCTGAGAAAGCACAAGTCCCTGACTACACCCTCCAGCCCCAGGAAAGGGAGCTACCACGTGCTCATTCACCAAACCCCTCAGACACCAAACCCGTCTTCCCCCTCTCAGGCCCCTTTGACAACATATCTGGGGTAGACATGGTTGCAAGCATTGAGTACACTGGGAAAAACAGTGTTTAGAGTAACACAGAAGGTGGGTCACATCCTAGCTCCCCCATGTCCTAGCTGTGTGACTCCTGCTAGGTTACTCTGCCTTTGAACCTGCTTCCTTACTTGCAAACCAGAGTTGAAAACTCTAGAGATGCAGAGTTGTTATTAAGATTAAAGATCCTCGCACATGATACATGCCCTGGAATTGTAATCGTAGTAATCGTCACCAGTATGATTAAAAGTAAATAGCAGCTAAATGGAGGATGTGACCCAGAACCCCTGGATCATAATGCATTCTCAAAAATCAGGAGCCCTGGCCTGGCCTTAGAGAGAGTTTGGTTAAATACACAACCATGAACAGCAGAGGTTAATACGTAGAATCTTTGAGCAGTGTCTGGAAGACAAGTTCAGATGCCTCGCTGCCCATAAGTGGGATCGATATCTCCATGGCAGGTCTTTTCAATGCAATATTTTAATATGAAAGGCAGAGGGAACATTTCCAAAGAGAACTGTCAGACAGAAGGAAGTTTATTTCACAAGAGATTTATCAGAGATTTCTCTGGTTGTGTGGATGATTGGTTTGTGGCAGAGCGATATATTTAGGCTTTTTCCCTCCTTTTTCTCTATTGTGAAGTCTCTTCAGAGATTTCCTTAAGACTTTATAATGTTAGTTTCTTTAAAAATTGTTGAAAGATTTGGTGGGTATTATATAAGTACATATGTGGATGCATATACATGCAAACATACAAATAATAATTTTTAAGAAGCCCTGGAAGCTGCATCTGGCCCCCCCCCCAGCACCCTGCTAACTCTTACCAGGTGTACGAATGGCGTGTTGCTTTCCAATGGATCTGCACAACCCACAGTGGTAATCCGAGGATTATGAATCAAGACCATGGAAACCCAAGTGTTAAAGGATGAATTTTTCAAAATGATTCACCTGGGAGGAAGCCTGCTGCCGATTTAATTACCAAAAGAAGTTTCCAGAAAGGTTTGGGAAAGTAGAACGAAGTCTCTTTTCACTTTATAATTCACAATTCCTCTCCTTCCAACCCGGTCACAGTATTTTTATTATTGCCTTTGACATATTATTGTCCTAAGATATACGCTTTCTCTCCATTCTCCCTTCATCTCCCCTTTTCATGTAGTTAATTCTGAGCCTCATTTGATCTTTTCTCTCTCCATCACCACACCTTCTGCCTTTTCTATTAATGACCAAGTTAATGGAAATTATCTAATACTTGTCATAAAGAGGCAACAAGTCCCTGGAAAGTACTTAATAGCAGATAATTTCGGTGAAGTCCCAATACCAGCAAAGCCAAGTGTGTGCCTTGCCCATATTTAGCATTTTGCTCCCCAAGGCTGCCTGAGGAAGTTGTCAATAAACCTCCCATTGTAATAACGTCTTCCAGAAATGTGCTGTCTGGGAAGCCTGGCCCTGCTAAAACAGCAGAATTTACCTCCACCTTCAACCTCCACAGTACACTGTGTTCCTACCTTTCCTTTCTCTCTGGTTGGCCCCATTGAAATTTAAACCTCAATTCCTTTGAAGTTTCTGAAACATTAAGCAGGCGAATCTCAACATTTTGTGGGTTGCCACCCTATATCAGCGATTTTTTTTTTTTAAATCTCTCTAGACACCATCCCTCATCTTAAAGCCTTAGATTTTAAAATTTTTTTAATGTTTTATTTATTTCTGAGAGAGAGAGAGACAGCGTGAACAGGGGAGGGCCAGAGAGAGAGGGAGACACAGAATCTGAAGCAGGCTCCAGGCTCTGAGCTGTCAGCACAGAGCCCAATGCAGAGCTTGAACCCACGAGCCATGAGATCATGACCTGAGCTGAAGTCGGACGCTTAACCAACTGAGCCATCCAGGCTCCCCAAAGCCCTAGATTTTATAGGTATATAAAGATAGGGATAAGAACTGAGCAAGGGACAGAGGTATGCCTTTCAGTGAAATTAATTTGCTTTCATCATTGAGGGACTGAAACATTTTCAGGGGGGATTTGTCTGTCCTCTCTCTCATTTGCCCACAACTGGATGGACTCAGGCTGCCCTTCTCCCTCTCTGTCCTCCTTCCCTCACACCTAACCTTACCTGGGTGTCATTAGCCCTCAGACATTTATCTTGAATGACTCAGGGCCTGAGAAGTTATAGGCAAATCACACAAAACCCCTTCTATAAAGAAGAGAGGAAACTGTGCAGGGGCTGCATGCATTGGGTTTTACGATGCTCTCCCCATTTAGCAGGTGAACAAAATCAGGTATTGAGAGTAGAAAGTAATCTCTTCAAGCTCGATGAGAAAACAGATAATTAAATGCTGCCAAATAAACAGAAGCATGGCATGTCCTTCCAGATGGCTCTGCTTTTGTCTAATCCTGCTCTTCTTTACTTCAGGAGCCACTGCTGCTCAGTTGCCTTTCCCAGTGACCTCAAACCTGGGGCTGCCCTCTCCGCTGGTTTCCTGTAGCACTTGGCATCTCCCCCATCTGGGCCCCAGTACAGGGAATGTACTATTATTTTTTTTTCATGTGAACATCCTGACTCCCAAACCAAATCACCACATACTGCTACTCAATAAATACTGATTTTATTAACAATGATAGTAAGAAGGTGATTCTGACTCTGATGCTGATGACAGCCATGTTGAGTACCAAATCCCCAGTGAAACCTTTCCTGAGGATGACTAGAATTTTGGAGCCAGAAAGACCCAGAGAGATCCTCAAGCCTTCTCTGCCTTCCCTTAACTCTTCCATGATTTTCTAATTGGTTCTTCTCATCCAAATCTGAGCCTAGGGTCCCCCAGGGAGGGAACCACACTCCTGCCTTTCTTTGCACTGTCCTGCCTCCATGATTCAAAACACCACTAGGATACCCAGCACCATGACAGCGCAGAGTGGTGACCATAACACCCTCTCTCCTTTGTCACCACCCATGGTGTGGAATTAGTAGGCACTCAATAATGAAAATAACAATACTTTCCATTTGAATAATGCTGCACAATTTTAAAGACCTCTTAGACACATCTCTAATGAGGTAATGTTCCTCACAGAAAGCCTGTGAGTTAAGCAGGTATAATTAGTGCTAAGCAACAGATGGAAACTGAGGCTCAGAAAGGTTAAGCAACTTGCCCAAGGGCAGACAGCCTGGCAAGTACTTCTTTTTTTTTTTTTTTTTTAATTTTTTTTTAATGTTTTTTATTTATTTCTAGGAGAGAGAAAGACAGCGTGAGCAGGGGAGGGTCAGAGAGAGAGGGAGTCACAGACCGAAAGAGGCTCCAGGCTCTGAGCAGGCAGTCAGCACAGAGCCCGACGCGGGGCTCGAACCCACAACCGCGAGATCATGACCTAAGCGGAAGTCGGACGCTTAACCGACTAAGCCACCCAGGAGCCCCCTTGGCAAGTACTTCTAGCGTAGGTCAGTCAGCACTTTCCTCCATGTTGCAGGGGCACATACACTCGACACTCGAAATGCTAGGCTCCTACCAACAATCAGAATTCTGGCAAGAAAGACAAAGCCAGGAAAATCTACACCTGCCACCAAACCCCACACCTGACAACACCTGACATTTACCGTCATAGAGATTAATCTAGTGTTTTCCCCACAATGCTTTCTATAATTGAATGTCCCTTGCCCAGGCTTCGTGCATAGGAGGCACTCAGAAATGCTAGCTGAAAGAGTGAAGGATGAAAAATAAATGAACAAGCAAACCATGAGAAGAATTACATTGTTGCTGTAAATACAACCAAGAGTAGATTTCAAATCTTAAAAATCCACAAGTTTAAGAAAGGCTGATTGCAATGTATAGAATTACAAATGTTTGAAATAAAACAGCTCTAACATAAGCAAAGGCCCACAGAGTAAACAAAGAATCTTATTACTCAGTTCCAAAAGGCCAGACCTAAGAATACTACATTGGAGAAAATGAAAAGAAAAACACAATTATTCAGGCAGGAAACACTCCTGACTCCAAAAAGGTAAAACGACTATAATATATTTTTTTTACAAAAAATCCACAAGCTTTACTAGAAACGGCTGGTTACTGGGAGAAAAAAAAATGACTTTGCCAACCCTGGATTTCAAGTCTTCCTGATATGTAAGGAATGACAGCAGGTGGCATGCAGAGGCTTAGTATCTTCTCACAGTGAAAACACCCCTTAAACACAGAAACTTTTTTACATGTTAATTGAGTTTCCTGTTGAACAATCTCATAGTGTGGCCCTCCTGCCTCTATTATGTCTCTGTTCTTTCCCCAGGGTGGGGGTGGGAGGGTGGATTTTTTCTTTTCCTTCTGGAATCTTCTTATACCTTAGGACTTAGTTCAAGTAATCACGGTCTATTCCCCCACAGAAATTTAGATTTCCCCCTCTCTTCATTCCTCTAATTCAGCAAGCCTCAAGTTTTATGATCTAGGGGCCACCTGAACAGAACTAAAATTTCACAATCTACCCTAAAACATTTTTTAAATCACAATTAAAGAGAAACATCATTTTTACAAGGTAGCACTCTCTTCAATGCAATGATGTGACCATTAGCTCAGGCTTTGTTTTTTCAGTAGCTTAGGTAAATATTATTTTAAAGCAAATACAGTCACATACAAACATAAGCATAAATATTTTAGAGGCCAATTATAATTAAATAATTAGTTATTTAATTAGATGTTGAGAAGGTACCTGTCTCCCTTAGACAGAATGAAATCCCATGAGGCAGGGACTGTATGTCTTAACTCCTGCTGTGTCTTGTATACAGTAGGCACTCAGTAAGTATGTGTTGATAAATGAATGCCAATCACCCCAAAAATGTTCTTAGATTGAACTTTGAGAAATTCATGTTTATACGTCAAAATTATACTTGTTACATGGAGTTGTCTCTCCTGTTTTTCTTACCTGGAACTCCTCCACTGCTACCCTTGGTCTATCCAACTCATCCACAACCTTCCAGGTTTCACTTAAGCCCAGCCTCCAGCAAAACCTTTTCTACCACTCCAGTTCACACTATCACTTCCTTTTTGGCCTTCTACTAATCAGATTAGAACATCAGAATCATATCATAATCTTACAAATTAGTGCCTAATGTTTCCATATGTCTTACCTAGCTCTGCATTATCAATGCTTCCGCAGGGATGCTTACGCCTCTTGTGTGCCCACAGAGTGCTGACCGCAAACAACAGAAGAGGGCTCCGGTAATGTTTGTTTGGATGAACCAGCTAACCTTGACTACCATAGGTATTTTCTTTAAACACTGCTAATACCAGTGATTAGAAATTTATAGTCAAATGTGTTTAGGCAACTTTAAAATAAACTAAAAATACAATGAACATACATGTAGATAGCATGTACCACTGGATGATAGAGTGGAGATGGGGAGGAAAGTCAGCAAAACTTAGGACAAGTATCATCTCTAGCATAAGCTGACCCCCTACTACAATCCAACAAGAGCCAAGAAATCCCATATTAGTATTCTTTCAACAAAGTCCTTTAAAATTCCCCCAAGAGAGTGCCTGAGTGGTTCAGTAGGTTAGCATCTGACTTGGTGCTGATGATCTCATGGATCGTGGGTTCAAGCCCCACATCAGGCTCTGTGCTGATAGCTCAAAGCCTGAAGCCTGCTTCAAATTCTGTGTCTCCATCTCTCTCTGTCCCTCCTCTGCTCACTTGCTTTCTCTCTCTCTCTCTCTCTCTCTCTCTCTCTCAAAAATAAACATTTAAAAAAATTAAAGTTCCCCTCAAATATATAATTTGAGAAGGAGCAAGGGAGAATACCCAGTGTTTCTCGATCTGCCCTCTTTGGATTAATTCCTAAAAATTACTTTTGTGTACTGATTATGCCTGGTTTCCTCTCTTTGAGATATAGACTTTGATGCTGTCATTGGCTCATATCTTGTTGGATTTAATGGAAGGAATTTATACAACATTAGACTGCAAGGGACTTTAGAGATCATCTCACAACCCGACCTTACAGATGAGGCTCAGCCAGTGGAGGCCACTTGCCAAAGCTGCAGGGGATAGTCCAAGAGCATGGACTCTGGGTTCGTGCTGTCCAGGTGCAATCACCCAGGCAAATCGTCCACTTTTCCAGCCTGTTTGCTTCTCTGTTGTAGGGGATAACAATATCTTCACCTCTTATGGTTGCTGGAGGGCTGAATGAGGTGATACATGTAAGGCACAGAGCTATGGCATTAGAAGTGCTCATAAACATCACATATCATCTCCAAGGGCACACAGCCAGGTGGTAGCTATGCCAGAACTAGACCAGCTCAGTGCTTTCTCTGTTCCTGAGTCTCATGCCAGCCTGGCTGTACTCCCCAAATGATGGAAAGGAGTAGACGCCCCTCTAACACTACCCCTCCAAAGACTTGGACAGGCTTCTGGTCAAGCTAATCTCACATGGACTGGGTTACTATGACTCACACAAGGCTGATCTCTGCCGGGGCTGCCGTCAAAGGAAAGAGATGGACTGCTGAATGTAGGCTGCCCACACCCTCCTTCCAGATGGATAGGATATACAGATCTACAGAAAATGAAACCATCGATACTGCTGTCTCCATGCTCCTCTTCCCCTGACAGCAAAAGGCTGCAGAGGCCAGATGCCCCAGGGAGGCTCTAAATCCTCTCCAGCCACCATGGGGCAGAGGGGTTGGTATGCTACCCAGTGGGATGGCCAGAAGGGCTCCTGCCATGAACTGGGGTGTAGAGAGCTTGCCAAGTTACTGAAGTCTGGATCACTGAGACCACAGTGTATGGAAGAGTCAGGAAAGCTGCCTCCAGAGGTACCTGGCCTCTATGTCCCTGATGCATTCTGACAGGAGCCAGTGACATGTTTCTGTGATTCCCACCTTTCCCTCCTCTTGGTGAGACCTACGCAGGCCCACTGGCAATACATATATCACTCTTGGAATGACAAAGTAGATGCAGAAATGCTCATCTTTCTCTACTGACCTCCTATCACCCTTCTGGATGCTTCCTGCTCCTTTGAAGGCCTTCACAAGCTAAAAGGACCTGCTGGCCCAACACTCAGAGCAACCCCCTCAGCCTGGCCGAGGTGAGGCAGCTCCTCCCATCCATCCAACAGCTGGCATGCCTCCTACCTTCCTCACTGTGCCTCGGCCACCCCCCACCACACACACCTGTGAGTCCTCCCTGCAGGCTTCTCCCATAGGCCTCTAATGTCCCTTCCTTCCCATCACCACCTCTCATCTCTGTACCCATCCCCAGAGACCTTCCCTGCCTCCCATCCCCAACCCCATTGTTCTCTGCCTCTGGAGCCTCTTCTACTTTCTTCATGGTACTGATAATGCTGTGAAATCTTCTCATTTGTTAATTTGCCTTGTTTATCGACTGACACCACAGAACATAAGCTCCTTGAGGGCAGAGACCTCATCTGTCTGAACACTTTGTATTTCCAGCATCTCGCTGGTACACAGCAAGACACCCAACACACATTTATCAAATGAATGTATGAATGACTGTACTGACACCAAGTCAAATGGTCTAGCAACCAGGCAAAGACTCCAGATGTGCAAAATGTAAAAGAACCATCTATACATAATCCTCTCTGGGGCACCTAAGTGGCTCTGTTGGTTAAGTGCCCAAATCTTGATACTAGCTCAGGTCACAATCAAACAGTTGTAGGACCGAGCCTCATGTCAGGCTCTGTGCTGACAGCATGTAGCCTGCTTGGCATTCTCTCTCTCTCTTTCTCTCTCTCTCTCTCTCTGTGCCCCTCTCCCTCCCACTCTCTCTCTCAAAATGAAAAAACTTATAATTCTCTCCTGGATGTTGAAAAATGTACAGAGGTCAGAGAGGCAAAGATACTTGCCAAAAGGCAGCCAGCTAGTGAGGAGCAGAGAAAGGTCTGGAATGATGGGCTGGTGCGGTTTCAGTCACACTCTGCCTCTCTAGCACCCCCTTCCTCCAGCAAGTTCTCTCATTCACATATCCACTCAGTTATTTATTCAGCAAATACTCAATGAGTGCATTCTGTGCTTCACGAATGGTCCTTGGAGCAAAGACCAGCACTCAAGCCAAGAGTGCTGGGAGACCATTGTCTACCATCCCAAAGAAATTTCTGGTGGCAGTGAAAGGACCCCCTTGCTGGAGCTCTCTGGGATCATTCCACAAATCGTCCACCTTCTATGACTGGTCCCAGAGTGAACTGGGGACTTCCCCCATCCCAGAAGAGAGATTCTCCAATTACAGGATGGGTCTTCTGTTAGAAACACAATGACACACAGACACAAAACAGAGAGGGAGAGTCAGCACTTCAAAGGGTATGGAACAAGCTGGCTGAGTTGCCCCATGTCCGCCAAGAGCTCCTCCCCTCTGTCTGGACTGAACCTTGGCAAAGAGAAGTTGCTGCTAAGGCCTCTGCCAAACTGGCTTTAGGTGGCCCTGAGTTCCAGGAAGAGGAAGACCAGCCCAGGCCTTCCCTGGCCGGTCAGGATGCACTGTAACTAGTGGGGAAGCCAGGGTCCTGTCTGTAGCCCCTTGGGAGGCCTCTTCCTTCCTCCTCACTGGCACCAGGAGGGGCTAAGGAGGCATCAGGACTGGGCCTGCTGTAACCTGGAGAGCTGCCCTAACCACAGACCTCCAATTCTGACTGCATTTTCCCTTCTCTTGGGGCACACATATGAGAACAGTGGGCCAAGAAGGCAAGAAAGGGAAGAGAGGAGCAGGTCTTAAGCTGCAGGACTGAGCTAAGGTCTCAGACCTTTGGGCTGGAAGGAACCTCTGCTGCCACTCAAGCTGCCATCTGTCAGCTCTGCTGTGACAGGGACCCCAGGAGCTCACCCTGCTATCACACACACCCATCCTAGGCACACCATTCCTTATGAAGCAATAGCCTATAACAGACCAGCCAGGCACTCAGCAGATACACATTAAACTCCTTTGATAATCAGGCACTGAGTATGGACATGATCCCTGCTCACACACAGCTTACTATTAGTGAATGTTGTGGGTTGACTTATGTCCCCCGGCCCCTGTGAACATGACAGAATCAAGTTAAGATAAAGTTACACTGGATTAAGGTGGGCTCTAATCCCATGGTTGGGATCCGTAAAAGAGGAGGGAAATCTCAACACAGAGACAGATACCTGGAGGAGAAGGAGGCCATGTGAAGGTGGAGACAGAGACTGGAGTGAGAGATTTAGAAGCCAACACATGGCAAAGCATTATGAGCAACATCAGAAGCTAGGATAGAGGCATGCTACAGATTCTCGCTCAGAGTGCCTGAAGGGAACCCACGCTGACAACCTCTTGATTATGGACTTCTGACCTCCTGAACTGTGAGAGAAAAAAATTCTGTTGTTTTAAGCCACTAAATTTGTGGTAATTTGTTACAGCACTCCTACCAACAGAACACCGTGAGATACACATACAAATAAACAGGAGATTAACAGTGCTTAGATAAGAGACAGTCATCCCCCCTTATCTGCAGGGAGACATTTCAAGACCCTCAGTGGATGCTTGAAACCACAGAGAGTACCAAGCCCCATCCATACTAGGTTTTCTCCCATACGTATATACCTATAATAACGTTTAATTTACAAATTAGGCACAGTAAGAAATTAATAACAATAACTAATAATGAAATGTAACAATTATAACAATATACTGTAATAGGTTATGTGAGTGTGGCCTCTCTGCCTCAAAATATCTTACTGTTCTGTACTCACCCTCCTTGTGATGACGTGAGATGATAAAATGCCTGTGTGATGACATGAAGGGAAGTGAATTACGTAGGCACTGCCACACAGTGCTAGGCTACTGCTGACCTTCTGACATTACATCAGAAGGAGGATCACCTGCTCCTGACCTGGGTTAACTGTAAGTAACTGAAACTACAGAAAGCAAAACCATGCATAAGGGGGTGGGGGTGGGGGCTACTGAATCTAGAAAATGTTATGAAACTGTGAAGGAGAAGAGAAAGCTTCCGACAAGAAGTGACTTCCAATCGGAGCCTTCAGGATACATGATAGTCAGCCAGAGGGACAAGTACATAAAGTGGAGGTATCTGAGGTGAGACACCAAGAGCCAGCTGCATTTAGCCAGGCAAAGTAGAGGAACAACATTATGAGAAGCCGCTCAGTGAAGGGGCAGAGACTCGCTCCAGCCCAGCAATGCTGGGGTATAAGTACAGGGGGCAACTGAAGGTTTACTACTGCTGCATGACAAATGACCTCAAACTTAGTGGCTTAAAACAAAACACATTTGCTAGCTTTGTTGGACACAGTGCTGTAGGCTGGACACAGAGGGGCCAAGTTCTCTGTTCAGGATGAAATCAGGCAGTGACGGACAGGGGAGTCTTCTTTCAAGTTCATTCACACTATTGGCAGAATTCCATTCTTGGCTGGCCACCAGTCCAGGTCACTCTCAGCTCCTAGAGGTCATGCTCATATGCTTGCTACAGAGTCCCTCCTTCGTGAACACCAGCAACAGAGAATATTTCACACATCAAATTCTCCTATACTTGGAATCTTTTCACCAGGAAGGACCCACTCACCATTAAGGGGTCACCAGACTAGACTAGACCTCCTCCCTTCCGTTTTTCCCCTTTCTTAACATCACTGTGTGGGACAGCATGCCCCACCACAGTCATGCTCCCCTGTCCTAATCATAGAACAGCATCACAATCATGGGGACAGGACCGACTGTGAAAGAGTGCAGGACACTGTGAGTCACCCCAGAATTTGGCCACCAAGTAGGCTAGCAAGGTGGCCCCATGGCACCTGCAGACCAAGATGACAACATGTCCCTGCACCTTTCACTGTAGCATCTTCTTCTCCTCCGACCCCCTCCAGATGCCATAATTCAAACACAACTACATTTGACCTGTGAACATAGCTCAGCTCTCAGGCATACTAGTCACCCCCTGCTGCCTGCCTTTGCCAGCAAAACCAGAATCCACCCGCAAGCACAGGCAGCTCTGAGGTCTGCACTCTCTGAGCTTGTGAAGACCTAACCCGACCACGAGTCCCACAGCACTGTGGTCCAATCTGCTGAAGACCCGATTCAGCTCACGAGGTCCCCTCCTGGATCTCCGTCCTTTTTCTCAATGTCTGACCCTGTGTCCTAAGGACTTGAAGGCCCTAGAGGGAGAGCCCTTCCCAGGCCATGCTGCTGACTGTGTGTCCTGAGGCACAGAAACTCCCATGCCCATCTGTCATCTGTGCCCTGTATTTGGGAAGGCTTTACAAGTTGCAGGATGGTGCTGAAGGAACAACTCACCCACCACACTCACTTGTAACAGAGTTAAAGTAGCTCCAAGGAGCAAACACAATGAGCAACCAGTGAGCTCCCCAGCAAGGGGCTCCCTGCATGTGGGGGTGAGGGGTTCCAGGCCCCGGCCCAGTCAAGGATAGGATGGTCCCCTCATCTGGCTTTCCCAGGCTCCAACAGCCCAGCTGCACTCAGCAGGTTATGGCCACACTGCTCACCATCCATCTTGGAAAGGTCAGGAACTAAATTTGGAACTTGGCTTTTAGTTCTTTTGCATCTCTAAGTTATCTTGAGAGGAGGCTAAAAAGAAAAGGTTCACAGAGGAACATACCAGAAAAAAAGGAGTAAATGTATCAGAGACTGAATATATCTGTCTAGTTTTAATAACAACAGTTACTGTGATAATGCAGCTACATTTATACAGTCCTCTGCATTTTCTAGAACATTTATATACATCCTCTCATTTGAGTCAGCTGTGACTCTGTGAGGTATAAGTTACTATCTATGTCACCATCAAGAAATCTAAAGGCTAGGGAAATAAAGTGACAAGGCCATGACATTAGTTGGCAGCCAAACTGGAGCTCGACCCCAGGTCAGTGACTCCAAGCTTGGGGCTCTCTCACTGCCATCACACTACCAGGGTTTAGGCCATGGCTTTATAATGTTTACCCACCTCCCACAGGGCCTGTGGGAGTACTCAGGTGTATCCCACGAAGCCACACCCATGAAAGGGATGTGGCTCTCATCTGAGGCTGGCTGCCCTTGAGGTCCCCTACATCTGACTCTGTTGGCCCAGCCACTAGACTATACTGACCAGGCTCCCAAGAGAGCCCCTCGTTCAAATGTGGGCCCTTCTTACTCTTCAGAACTGCTTCACAAAGTAGTCCCCAAGACTGCTCAGGGGACTGACTCAGTTCCCAAGAAGCCTCATTCAGGTTTTAAGCTTATGTCAGGAAGTCAGGCTGATTCTGGGTCTGGTACTCCAACCTGAGGTTCTCATCTATTTAGGAGGAGGCCTGAAGGCCTGCTTGGTTAAAGATCTCAGCTAATGTGTCTCAGGGGTCCTTGAAAGAATATGGGGTCTCAAAGCCTTCTGCTCAGGCAGCAAGGGACACAAATGAGTTTCTTCCTTGCCCACCTCCCATACTTACCAAATGGCACCGACCAGTGTGTTATGTGTGCCACGCCCCTAAGATTTTCATAGACACACACAGACTGAGGGGCTCATTCCTTACATTCATTGTCCTTCCTCCTCTGACAACCCTTAGCAAAGAGATCATTACATAGGGGCACCTGGGTGGCTCAGTTGGTTAAGCATCTGACTCTTGGTTTCAGCTCAGGTCATAATCTCAGGGTTCATGGGTTCAAGCCCTGCATTGGACTCTGTGCAGCACAGAGCCTTTATGGAATTCTCTCTCTCTCACTCTCTCTCTCTCTCTCTCTCTCTCTCTCTGTACTTCCCCTGCTCGCTTTCTCTCTCTCTCAAAATAAATAAACATTAAAAAAAAAAAAAAGATCATCACATATGTTATAGGTATCCTAGTTGAGCCCCCAGTAATTAAAAGGACCATATTCTAGGCAAAACACCCCTCCCTTACACACCTTAGGGAAGTCACATAGCCCAACAGTTAAGGGCCTGGACTAAGGAGCTACACTCCTGAGGCAAGCTAGTTCATTTCTCTATGTCTCATTTCCCTGATCTTTAAAATGGGATGATTATAATCATAATAATAGAGGTCTCATGGAGTTATTGAGAGGACTAAATGAGTCAACATTGTAACATACACACAGCAGCAGCAGCAATGGAAGTGCGGCTACGTGGGTGTGGATGGTACTGTTGTTATTATTTGCTGAAAGGCACTAATCCAACAACTTCAGTCATACAGAAATCAGTACGAACAAAGGGAATAAAGAGGAAAAAAGGCTTCTGAGAAGCCAAAATCAATTTCATAAAATCCACAAATTAAAGCTAATGCACCTTATTCATAAATGAGCCTCCTAAATCAGAATCTATTTACTTTACTTTGCACATAACTATAATGGATTTGGTTATCCAGTTGCCACACTCCCAAGAGAGAGGGATCAGCACATCGAAAGGGCTGATATTGGAGCAGGAGACACCCCAAACGGGATGGTGTATGAAAATGATGCCAAACACCCTTTCAGATCACAGTGTTCTGGGCTATTTGGAGTTTCCTTCAGTCCCTCAATGGTTTTATGGTATTATGGCAGCTTTAATAATTCAAATTTCCAGTGACTGTACAATCTCAGAAAAAGGATGGAGTATGTCAAGACTTTTTCTTTTAAAGATCCAGGGATTTGTATTTTATATTCCAGAAAAATTTTCTTCAAATATACTTACATTAAAAGGTGCTCAATACATGAAGGGGCTTCTATTACCCAGAGTGTGAATACATATGGAACATTTTGCCCCCCAAAATGAATACAGATGGATAAAAATGGAGCAAGAGGTGTCACCATACTTAGATTTCAAAGCATCATCTCCTCTCACCCATCCACTGGCAAATGCAGAGCAGACAATGCCTTCTCCTCTGAAATATTTAGTGAGGAAACACTGAGTCCAACAATTGCCCCAGGCACCAGAGGGTTTATGACGGTTAGAGTAAGCACAAATCCATCAGGGAACTTGCTATCCCACTGGAAATGCCAAGTCTTTGACCCGGCCACCCGGTGGGCTTTGCCGGCCTCCTTTGCTGCACCGCCCTTGCAGCGTGCCCCATCGGGCTCTCTGTTCGGTCCTTTCTCCTAATGGCATCCGTCCTCAGGATGAGGGAAACCACTGCGTTGCTTGAGCACAGTATTCACCATGTTGTGTTCCAAGGAACACCACTCCTCAAGCTGTCTGTGGTTTGGGAAGGTTCAGGAAAGTCCAGAGAGCCCCAGGGGAACCTTAGCCACAGGGAGGCTGCTGTAGTGCCATGGTTAGGAACTCACAGCTGGAGGTGACTGCCTGTGTCTACACAACACTATCTACACAACTGCTCACAAGACAGTCTTCACTTTGCAGCTACGCTTCAAGGCCAAAATTGCTTCAATTCTTAGCGCTTCAGCATCCTCATCTGTAAAATGGAATAATAAGAGTATCCATCTCCTAAGGTTTTTAAGATACTTAAATGCATTAATATACTCAAAGCACTAAATAGTGACATAAGGTGTTAAGGATTCCAAAGGTTCTCACAGCAAATTAATTTAACTTTGGTTCCTTCAGCATTTACCAAATTGATTCTGCAACAGAACCAAGTTTGTATTTTCAAATACCTGTTAATATTGCCACAGGGTCCTTAATATTTGAGACATTTTCATACCTACCTCATTCGATGTTCACAGCAACCTTACATACTCCAGAGAACTGAGCAAAGAGCCCGGGCAATGATCTCCTACAGTCCTGAGTTCAAATTACAACTCTGCCATGCACTCATCAAGTCACTTTGTTTCTCTGAGATACTATTTCCTCAGCTGAAATAAAGGGATACTACCTGGGCTCATTCATTCACTCGACAAATATTTATCAAAAGCCTGACATGTGCCAGTTACTGCGCAAGGCGCTGGGGATAGAGCAGCAAACAAAAGAGACAAATTCTCTACCCTCAAGTAAAGAAGTAAATAGATATTATAATTTATTGCTGTGGGGATTAGGAACAGTGTTTGCAAAGCATTGGCACCCGGTGATCACTCAATGAGGGCGATTATTATGACTAAGCAGGTTTTACTACTCCCACTTGCTGGAAGAGACACAAACAGGAAGGTTAAGTGGCTGACTTAAGGCTACACAGTTCAGATCTCTCTTCCCAGGTCAATTCCTGCAACTCTGGCTCCAGAATAGCTTTTAAGACATACCCACGCCCAGGTCCCACCCAGACCAGACCAGTGAGCACCTCAGAGGGAAGGTCTTACTCAGGGGAAGCACGGCATTGTGCCCGTGCTCTCATGTAAAGACAGACTGTACGCTGCTGCCGCCCCCAACCCTGTTCCCTCTCACCACGTAGCACAGAGAAGATTCACATATGAGGCAGCAGCTATGTGGCTTATTACCTGAAATTATCTATTGGTGTATTCTATAACCCTAATATTTCTGCGAAGTGTGTATGCCTGGGGCATTAGGATGACACATACGAAGTAGCAATAATAAGTCACATTTTGTTGATGCGTGAAAGCCCACAAAGACTTCTCACTCTTAGACAAATCTGATGATACAAGAAATCACAGCTCACTGCAGGGAGATTAGGGGCCCCTGAACTGGCATTTTTATTCACTTCTCTAATAGAAGCTCTGACTAGGGGCTGCCCCTGCCTCTGAGAGCCTGGTGGGCAGGCCATGGACTCATCTCAGAACTTGTGGCCTAAACGCAGGGTACTGCGGAGTTCCTTCAGCCCAGCCTGCCTGGGGATGGGGAAACCTCCACTCTATAGTGCTCAGGCTCCCACAACCATGACTGGGAAGGGACAGACACAGGGTTGTTCCAGGCACAAGACACCTGTGGGGGTCGGGTGGGGTCCCCCACAGGCCACCCAGGGCTCTCCCTTCATGGCTTCTTTCACCATGCACACATCTCCACTCCTCCCGGTGCATTGGCCAATGAGGCTGAGGCATGTGCAGACACATATCAATCTTGCCAGATTAGAGTTGCCAGAAACGAGAGCTTTTGGGTATCCTCTCTCGCCCTTCTGAAACAAAAGCTAGCCTGAAGTGCCACTGATTCTGACTTACCCCAAGGAACCAGATGGAGGGGATGGCTTTCGGCCTCTGGTTTTGAGTTCTAAAGGACAACACCCATATGCTGTGCCAAGGCATTGTTCTAAGCACTTCTCGTACATTAACTCATTTAACCCTTGTGGCCAGCCTGCGACGCCAACTCTCATCATTGCCCCAACTTTACAGCAGGAGATGAGGAATCTGACACTCCAACCTTTTTCCTAATGTAGCTCAAGCACCTCTCATGAGCCCATCCCCCTGAGTTCACTCTAGTCCATAATGGAGATGGCAAGCCCAGCCCCAAAACAACTCCTTTTCTGGCCTCTCCGCCTCCGCAGAGAGCCTGGCTCTTGCTCCAGAAAGTACACAGCACTGTTCTTTGCACAAGGTCAAATGCCAAATATATTCTCTTAATATTTCAACCCAAGCCAAGTCTTTGTGGACTTTTTGGGGTTTGAGAGAACTGGAAGTTTTCCACACACAGTGAGTTCACCCTGCTAGCAGAGGTTGTTCAACAGATACCCTACAATGTACCTACTGGGTAACAGCTATTGGTGGAATGGGTTTACAGTTGCTATATTATAAATGATGTACTGCATAGCAGGTGGCATTGCCAGTAACAAGACTGTAAATAATACAAAGAGAAATGTCGTGTCATGGGTCAGTTTGGTTTCATTATGCTTTACGAACATGAGGAAAAGATAACAAAGATGATGGATTTGGGTGCAAAAGTATATGCTAGGTGGAGCATAAAACAGACTTTTCTTTAAATAATGAGAGGAAAGAGCCAACAAAAAAAAAAAAAAAAAACCCTTCTATACCGGAATACTTTTCATCTCTCGGAAGGAGAAGAAAGCAAAGTGCTAGAAAAATAAATGGGGGTTATATTAAGGAGGCAGGAGAAAGGAGAGGGTGACGGAGGATGTATGGAAGCTGACAAATCTGCAAGGGAAACCATAAGCAGGAGCAAGCGCAGATGTGAGTCTGCCAGGGTGTGTGAAAGGAAGACTCGGCTAATTCTGTGACAGCGCCAGCGTGCTTCGTTAAACAGTCTGTTCTTGAACCCAACAGAGTGGGAAACCTCTCAGCAGCCAACGCATCCCAGAGAGGGCTGTGGGGAGGGCAAGATGCAGGAGGGTCTGCCTTGTGATGACGAGCTCAGAGGCCAGTCCCCGGTCCCCCACACCAGTCACGAAAGGTGGGGGTGACTGCAGACAAGACTCCCTGGGGCCCACTCCAGACATGAAATGGGGGGTTCTGGGGAAGGGCCTGGGAGTCTGCATTCTAACCAGTCTCCATAAGATTCTCACCCACCAAGGTCCAAAAAACCACCACTGTTGCCATTGTCCCTCCTTTGCTGTTTCTCAGAGCAGGACTCTGAAATCGCAGTTCCTTATTTAAAAGATAGAACCATGCCATGAAAGTACAGGTGGAATTCTTGAGCTTCATATCAGAGGTACCTAAGTGATTGGGGGACCATGTTCTAGCAGGACACTGAAGCTCAATAAACAGTCGTTATGCACCTACTATCTCAGGGCCTGGGGGAAACTACAGATGCCGGCCTACATCCTCTCTTCCTGCACTGGGTCCTGAGCTCAGCTTCCCCCGCAGGTAGCCCAGTCCTCCTGGGATTCCTGGACTGCCAGAAAGGAAGGCTGAGCCAGCAACCAGTCTCTCTTTTATGTTTGTAAACATTCTGACCTTTGCTTCTAAGGCTCTACTCTCTCCCATTTCCTACCTTGCAGGCCGAACCTTTGTCACGCCTTCTGGGGCTCCCCTCCCTCTGTCTACCCCATGGCTGCAGCTTGGGAGTCCAGGGTCCACCCTGTGATGCTCCAACCCAGGCCCTTGGCTCCTCCTGCCATCCAACCCCTCACTCTTCCCTCTTCGGCCCCAAATGCCTCCTGAGCCCCTAACTAATATCTACTGGCGGTTCCATGGGCTTCTCACTTAACAAAGTTTAGACTGCACCCCTCAGTCTCTTCCCCTTAAATGTGACTTCCTCCTGAAGTCTTCCTGGTTAACAGCACATCAACATCCCAGAAGTCTTCTCTCTGCTTCATCTACAATATCCAATTGGTCCCAAGTCCGGGGAAGTTTACCTCCTAAATCGACCACCCTCCTCTCTATCCCTATTGTCACTATCATCTGGACTTCTGCAGTTTTTTTTTTTTTTCTTAAAGAACAGTAAGGTTTCCATCCAAGCCATTTTATTTACACTGCAAAAGCACACTTTCTCAAAGACTCCAAGACCCAGCCTTCTCCTTCTCTTAAAATCTTCAGGATCTTCCCATGACCTGCAGTTAAGTTCAACTGCTGGCATGGGCCAGGAAGCTCCCTTTCACTTGGCTCTTCTCATTCACTTGAAAGTCTAGTTATAAAGGGCACAACCACAGGGCCTTTGCACATGTGTACACCTCAATGTGAAATGCCTCTTTTGGTGCTCGCTTTGGCAGCACATAAACTGAAAGCCTCTTTTGGCCTGGAAATCACCTCTTATTGGGAGATGCAACTCAAATATGTCCTCCCATGTGAAGCCTTCCCTTCTTCCCTTCCCAATAGCAAAATGAATCAGTGCTTCCTCCCTGACACTCTGAGCCCCTATAAGGCCTTTCATGATTTGCAAACATCTGTACATGTTTATCTTTCCTGTCTGCCTCTTGAAATATCCCAAACACTGTGCCTAGCTCTGGGCATGGATGTTTGTCAAATGACTGAAGGAGCGTAAGATGGGGCTGTAGAAGGAGGCACTAGAGGTAGAATACAAGGTAAGAGGCAACTGCAATCATCCAGGCAAAACACCACAAATGGCCTGGGCTGGGATGCTGACAATGGCATGAAGGTAACACCACCACCACCCAGCATAGAGCCTCACTACTGCACTCTTCTAAGAGGCTGACCCATCTTGTCTCATTAATCCTCACAGCAATTCCCAAGGTAGATACTGTGATTTTGCTCTTCCCATAACAAACAAAGGCACAGGAAGTTGACACAAATGACTTTGAAAATAGAAAGGAGGCTAAATGTGAGATATTGTCAATAGAAACTCCATATCTGGATGTCCACTCAGATGAGCATGGTAAGGGGAAGAAGGTGTTCAAGATGACTCTGTGTGACATCAAGGTCAGTCCGTAGAGCCAGTGAGCTAAGGGAAAAGGTTGGGAGCAACATTCCTGTGTGGTTTCTTTTTGGAAACCAGATGTGTGATGAGAGAGAGGATAAATCCTATCTGGACTTGTTTGTTTGAAGTATCTGCAAGACATCTTGGCACATGGCACATGGCACTATGTGCCAAGACCACATTGGGCATTTCATGATCACCACTGGCCTTGCTCTTCCCCAGAACCTTGTAAGGAAGCATTACCTCCATTTTACAGGTCAGGAAACTGAGGTTCAGAAAGACTAAAATAAGCAATTCCACATTAAGATCCAGATTAAGATACAAAGTGGTAAAGCCAAGACATAAACCCACATCAAGCCAACTCAAAGTTTGCTCCATCCAAGAAGCCAGTAGCTCCCAAATCTGACTGATCATTAGTCCCCTACTCCTGCCCATGAGGGATTTTTCAAATGCATATTCCCAGACCAAGCCTCAGAACTACTCAATCTGAATCAGAGCTACCGAAGCACTGGAATCTTTCAGTTTAAGCTCTACAAGTGGTTGTAATAATCAAGCTGGTTTCAGGAGTCACTGCACTGGTCCACTGGCCTCTCCAATGTAGGAAATCCTAGCCCAGGCTTCAGGAAGGAGCTGAGAGCTGTATCCATAAGTCTAGAAACACCTTACTTAGAAAGGGAACATGAAACTGTGGAAGTAGCTGGGCTCACCAAGAGGAGAGCACAAAAAGAGGAAATAAGAGAGGCCAGGACAGAGACCTGGTAAAAGTTCCCATGGAAGACAAGAAGCTAGAAGAAGCAGGAAAAAAATAGGAAGAAATAGGAGAGGACTTAATAGTAACTATGTCCCAAAGCCAAGGGACAAAAGAGTTTTGTAAGGGGGCAACTCACAACATAAGATGCTGTGGGGAGAAGGAGGATGAGGAGGGCCCAAATCACAACACTCATATTGGTTATATCCAGGGAGCAGAATAATAGCCTGGTCTATAAGCCAGTGTGGGTTTGGCTTGGTTGTTTGTTTTCGGGGTTTTCTAATACCCCATGGCCATCACGCCCCCCTCCCATTGTCAGTGGCCTGTACTGTCCCAGGGAAGATATGACACAGTGGAATGCAGGGAACAGGAGTCACAGCATGGCTTCAGAGTTCAAGGAGTATAGGTCAGGGTACTGAGAACCCTCTAGAAGACCACAGGAGGCATCTGCTGAGTGACCTTGCCCCAAACAAAGATCCCAAGATGGCGAACCTGGGAGTATCAGCAAGGAAACAAAAATAAGTGAGGCCCTAGGGTGTGTCCTTGAAAAGGCCTTGAAATCTTCACCGTGTCCCCATTCCCATAGCCCCAGCATGGCCACAAGAGATCCAGAGCTGCAGATCAAGAGATGCCTTGCTGGGGAATAAGAGACCTTACCACCTGCAGGGATCAAAGACCAAGGCCCTTCCAGGAGGGACAAGGGACAAGGGACATCTCCCTTCCAGGAGGGACAAGGCTCTTCAATGGTGTGGATCAACCACACAAGAGCAGCATTTCCCCTCAGCTCCATAATGCAGTGGCCCTAAGCTATAACTCCAGGGAAGGGGCTGCCAGCCCTGCACTTATAGGGATGAGCTTCATGCCACAGGCCAAATGGAGTCACAAATCAGACAGGATGTTCAGTTATAGGAAAGCAAAAACAAGTTGCATTTCTTTCCCTCCTGAGTTTGCCAACTGAGATCCATATCTTTTACTTTCCAGAGATAAAGATGGGAGACAGAGAGCATGGAGCTGAAGAAAGAGCAAAAACAAACTGGCAGAAGTGGCAAATGCAGGCTCTTGCTAAAAAAAAATTAAAATTAAAAAATTATATATATATATATATATATATACACACATATACATATATATAAGCTCAGAAATAGAGCAGAATTAGAGAAGTATGTGCCTGTGTGCATGTCTATGTATATAAGTGTTTGTGTGCCTAAGTGTTTATGTCTGTGTATGTCTGTCTATATGTGCACATACGTGTTTGTGTGTATTTGTGTGTGTATGTCCGTGTGTATCTCTATGTGTGTATCTGCGTATACATCTGTACTTATGTCTGTATCTGTGTACACATCTGTGTGTGTGTCTGTGTCTATCTGTGTGTGTGTCTCTCTCTGTGCATGTCTCTGTGTGTTTACATCTGTGTTTGTGTCCATCTGTGTATATCTGTGTGTCTGTGTGTGTTTGTATTTGGGATAAAGGAAATGCTAGCATGCTTCCTTCATTTGGTAAGTCACTGCCCAAGCCATGGCTTGAAAGAGGTGGGAATTGCTCTAGCACCTAGAAGCCCCCTTTCAACCCTTCACACTTTGTTCTACACCTCCAAGCTCCAAGTGTCATGTCACTGACAAATTTCACTAGCTGTCCCCATCACCTACCATCTATCACTTATCGCCTTTCCCTCCACCTATCTAACCTCCCCTTCATTTGCAAGGTATAAAAGAGCAACAAGCAGCTGACATTGGGAGGTCTTGAGAGGCCTGAGTTTCCATGCTGGTATTTATTATACTTTAAAAAAAAACAACAGTTTTATTGAGGTATAATTTACGTACCATAAAAATCACCCATTGTTTAGTATACAACTCAATGATTTTTAGTACAATTATACAGCTGGGCGACCATCACCACCATCCAGTCTTAGAACACCTCCATCACTCTGTGGTGTGATTTTAAAAATTCACTGTCCCTCCGGCAGTCTCCGCCAGCCTCTCTGCCACACCTCTGCCCCCACGGCAGCCATCCCAGGCTTCCCTCTCTGCACTGCTGATCCCCACCTTCCCCCCCGGGGAACACTGCCAGGAGGGGCCACGGCATAAAATAAACACAAACCCTCTACCCACTTTCCCCGCTGCTTTTGTCTAGAGTACACCCAAAGCTTCACTAGCTTCAGAATAAGACACAGATTCTTTTTTTTTTATTGCAGATTAAGTGCTAAGCTTCAGGGGTTCTGGGTGGGCCGCGCCGGGGGAGGGAGGTGGACACAGAGACAGGTATAACCGATGGAAGATGCTCCTGCTTTTCCAACGGCCATTTGGGAGACACTCTCTCTTGTATTTACTCTGACACAGTAAAGATTTCTTGCCTGTTAAGAGACAAGGTCACGCCTCAGAAGGGTGCGTGGACTGCTAATGTTCTGCCTGCCGGCTCTGGCCATGTCATCACTCGGAGCTCACTGGCCAGCTAGGGAACCTGTCCCCAACACATAGTCCAAGCCGAGCCACGAGACGCAGCAGCCCAGCTCACACCATGACACCTTACCCAATATGGAGCTGGGGCCAATCGTCGGAACTGGGGAAAATGGTGAAGTTTCAAATGTGCATCAGATCTATTTGCTGAAGGGGCCAAAGAAAATGTCAAAGGTTAAAAAGCAAAAGAATTACACCCATGATACCATCAGCAGCCAGCAACAACAGAGAGGAGAATTCTGTAACCCTCCTGCTTCTTTTCGAAACGATCTCATCAGACAGTCCAATCTCGCTAATTAGAGGAAGGTGCTGATGAGGGGAAAAGATGCACTTTGTGGGAATCACAAGAAAAGTTATGGTGTCTCTGCAGGGGAGGGGGAGAGAGGCAGGATTTTCCTACTGCCTGCAGCAGAGGCACCCTGTAGTGCCCCGATTTTGCCAACTGCATTCCAGAGCTCTTTTCCTCCCATGCCCAGACGGAGCAAAGGCCTCTGTAATGACTTCACGCTCAGCCAAAAGTAAACACACGCCGCGCTTTTTCCATGGACAAATTCTAACCCCAAATTGCCAGCACTGGCCTCCCAACAATCCAAATGGAAAGCTGCCTTTCCCAAGAAAATAAAACCCTTTCAACTAAATAATACATCTTGGCTGCAAAAGGAAACTTTCCTAAAAGCTTCCTAGAAATTACTTCTCGTGCAGTGATACTACAGATCACCTGAGCAAACCCTACCAATGGGACACAGTTGCTTAAAATAAATACAACAAATGATCCAAGAATAAAAGCCTGCTCCTGGAAACACCTGCATGTGCAACTTATGCAGCACATTTTGTAGCCCTTAACACACACACACACACACACATACTGCACACAACTCACCACCACCTAACTGGAGTATTCTTTCTGAAAACAGGCTGTGATAAGACAGGTGCTGATTTGAATAGAGAGCAATAGACTTGAGATTTGAGCACAGCAGCACTTTTGTGCATGTCAAACACATGTCACTTCTCCCCACATTCCACCTTGAACCCATGTGATCCAAGCTCGGCTCCGTACCAAGGGAGAAAAGCAGAGATGGGATGGTGGACTTACCAGGTTGGAATTGGTGGCGTTGGAGTCATCTTCCGGAAAGGGAATATAGATCGCTAAGGCCACACAATTGGCAAAAATAGTCAGTAAAATAATTATTTCAAATGGTCTGAGGAAGGGAGTTAAGGAAGTCAAGGCCACAGAAGGCATAAGTGAAACAAACATACACATATATATTTTAAAATGAATCAAAGATTCGTAAGAATTTTGTTTAAACAATACATTCCAAGCCCCTTGTATTCTGAAAAGAAACATATGCCTTTTAAAGTGCTTCTAATGGGTCCCCGCCAAAATTTTTCCAAATATGTCAAAAGCAGTGGAGGCCAGTCGCGTGCCAGAGTAAACACAGATTTCTAAAAACTTTTTTCTTCTTCTTTTATTTATTTAGATTGCACTGGACTTCATTTTCCCTCATGTGTGCTCCGGGGTACTTTTACAGAGCAAGGCCTGCTCCAGTTGGGACAGGCCGTCCCCTAGACACCTCTTTTCCCGTGGCTTCCACACTGTTCCCCCGGGGACTCAAGCTGGAGTTGGGAGAGGCAAGACAGTAGATTAAGGCAGACTTGACTTCAAGATTTTTCATTGAAATTTGAAGATTCAGATCTTTTAATATGAAGTTTAGAGTGTTTTTTTCCCCTTCCACTTTATTTTTCTGACACCTTCATAGAATCTGAAGATGGGGGCTCTGGACCCTCAAGAGCATGGTGGAATGTATGCTGTGCATTTAGGGCAGGGCAACCATCTCTGCTCCAAGCCACGGCTCCACATGGAAACCTTAACCCTAAGTCTGTGGAGGCCTTGCCTTCAGCGGGCAAGGCTGACGTCTCGTTCCTCTTGACTTTTCCATTGGTGTGTGCTGGGATCTAGAGGGATAAGCTGGTTCACTCACAAGCAGCAGTGCACTCAGTGAGGTTCTTATGCTGGATTTCTTTATCAAAATGCCAGGAAGAACAAATTTTCAAGAAAAAAATGGCCTCATATGATAACAGTCCTTCCACCCTGCACCCACAACTGAAGGCCAGAAAGGGGAAGAGGAAGGCCAGTTTATGCTCTTTCGGCCCATCTCCTCCCACTCCCCAACACTGTCAGGTTTCCAGGCTTGTCCATGGGACCTAACAGGAAAAGGAAGAGAAAGATGGGAATTCTGGAAGAAGGGACAAACTTCCTCTCCCAGGGAAACCTGTACTCACAGATAAATCAAAGCAGGGAAAAAGACCTTAGAGGTTATCTAGTCCAAACCTCTGAGGCCCAGAGAGCCTAAGAAACATTCTCAAGAGCCCACAGCAGGTACTTCCCAGTTAGGACTAGAACCCAGATTCCCTGACCACAGAGTCCAGGGTTCATCTCCTGCCTTGAATGGCCTCTGACCTGTGTTAAAAAGGGCAATTTTGGTCCTATAAGGCAACTTAGTCAAGGCTTTAGCCAGTGTGCTCGTTACTGACTCCCCTTGGCCCAATGGGCATAGCTGAGGGTCCATTTACCCAGCACACCTTATGAAGGCTGCCATTTTCTGTGTGTGCCTTCATATCCACAAGATGGCAGGTAGCAGACCTGCCTAACCTCCCAGCTTGACAGGTACAGAAAATAAAACAAGATCTCCTAGATTCCAAGCTGACAAATAGCAGAGCCAGGTCCAGAAACAGACCTACTGACTCATCTTTTCCAAGATGTGCTGCTCCTTGAGTTGGCCAAGGAACTAGTGATAACAATGGTGATGCCGATGACGACAGTGATGGTAACAGGAAGGACAGAAGCTCACATCTGAGAGCTCACTCTGTGCCAGGCTCTGTTGTAACTGCTCCACACAAACGCCCTGAGTGAGCTTACAATTATCATCCCTGTTCCTAAATGAGGACAGTGGGGCATAGAAAGGTGAGATGTTAACTTGCCCAATATCACATAGCCTGTGGCAGGATGGGATTCAAACACAGGGAGTCTGGTTTCAAAGTATGAGTTTATAAGGACTACTCTACACTGATCTATCCTAAAGTTACCCTAAAGCATTTTTAGGGAGTTGGTACTATATTCCTCTTACCACAAAACCTCTTCCCTCCTAGCCCTTTCCCCACCTGCTTAGGGAAGTGACATTCAGCCCAGGGGCTGCTCAGTTCCATTCCCATCATTGGTCCCTTGTGCTCCTCCCCCACCAGGGTGACAGCACATCAATTCAGCAGAGATGGACCTCATGCATTCAATCCTCAACTGTCACCTTGTTCCTTCCACCAAAGTGGGTGATGGCTAAGCTTGAGGTGTCTCTTAACACTATCAGTTCTACATCCTCTGCCAATCCAGGCTATCCATCCATCATCTTATGCTAAAAGTCCCTGCTACTGCTGGAGAAGATAATGTGTAAAGAAACCAATCAGGCAGATAAGAAAAGCCATCAGCTGCAAAGTGGAGGAGAACCCAGGTAAGACCTGGAGGCGTACTATGTCACCCTGTGGCAGCCAGACCATTTTTTAAACTGTCTTCCTTTCTTAATGACAGCATCAGATTCCACTCTTTCAAGGAACACTGACTAGTTAGTACACCAGACCATCTCCTTACCTCTCCAGCCACCCTTCCAAGCCAATCTAAGAATGCCCAACTAGCACTGCTGAGGCTGGGCCCACTTCCTTTCCCGCAGTGGGGAGGACACAGTCTCCCAGGCATCATGGCTGCAGCACCCCTCCCCCCAGCATGGGGGTGCAATGAGGTGGTGGGGTGCACAGGTGGAACACCAGGTAACTGCCGTGTTAACGCTGCTGCTGACTCAGTCAAGGGTCTATTCATCCCAGGCTACTATGTCACCTAGCACTTCATTCTGCACTCAGTGCCCCTTGTCAGGGAGCTGTCCATCCCAGGAGGGGAAGAACAGACTTGAAGTTAACTAGTACTCACTGAAAACATCCCCTGATGTAGTTTTTCTGAGAATGCTTCCACATGCACAGACTCTGCAGCCCTTGCTAATTCTCGGTTATTCTCTATTAAAGATGAGAAAAGAGAAACTCTGGGGATTCAGATGACCCACAACCACTCAAGAACACAGGAGGCACGGCCATGATGAGGTGTGGTTCAGGCCCCAGATCCAGGTCCCACTGTGTCCCAGTGGGCTGGATAGCATCCACTGAACATCTACCCTAGTACCTCTCCTCTATACTAAGGGTGCATGGGGAGTGGGAAGTATATGGATCTGGTACTTGGGGAACCTGGATTTGAAACCCAGCTCTGTCCATTGCAGGCTATGTGATCTGGCCAAGTTCTTCAGCTGCTCTAGGCCTCAGGGTCCTCCCCTTTGGGGGAGCCTGACCTGCACAGCCTGCACCTTTCCCACTCTGTGGTTCTGCTTGAGCAGTTATGACAGCAGCATGATGAGGCTGTGCAGAACTGAGCCTCTCCCCAGTCATCTGGGAACCAGAAGTAGGCTTGGGCACTCAGGACAGACAGTCAGCCCGCACTGCATTCTCTTAAAGTTACTTTTGAATGGAGGGAATCAAACATTTATACAACTGACCTTTCTTGCTAAACAGAAGCTCTTCCCTATGGAGCCATCTTCTTTTGCCTTTTAACCACTACCCAAGACTTTAAAATCCTTCTATGGAAACTCATGAATGACACCAAACATTCCCATCCTGAGCCCCGGAAGATGTGGTAGCCCTGCCTGAATGAATTCTTATTATGTTAATCCTCAAATAAGTTTTCTAGGTGTGCAGGATGCTTTAGTGTTGATCTGGCTGTATTTCATGTACATGAGACAGAAAAAAAGATTCCCATGCTGTTCCGCCATCTTGGCTCCTCTGAATCAATGAATTCTTATTATGGAAATGCCTAACACTAAGTGCCAGCGGTCTACTCCTGTCACTGACCATATGACCCTATGGAGCTCAGTGTCATCACTGGGGAAAGTCAGAGGTAGCCCTACTGATATTGAAGCTCCTTTCAGTCTCCACCACCCCACAATTCCCAGGATGTTAAGTGGCCTATAATTCCACCATGAAAGCCTGGTCCTTCAGAGTCATTTTCTCTGTAGGACCCACTCACTGGGTTCTATACATACAAAGTGGATCTGTATAGAACATTCCAGACCAGTGTTCTCCACTTTGGCTACACATGAGAATCATCTGGAGAGTTTTAGAATCATGCCTGAGTGGGGCTCAGGCACCTATATTTTGTTACAATGCTCCAGGTGATGTTAATGTGCAGCCATGTTTGAGAACCACTGCTCCTAGGCCTTGAACCAAGAACCAGGGTCACTGGCCACTACCCTATCACACCTCTTAGGCTCTTTCACCCTAGAGAGAGGGGAGGTCATCAAACTACGCCAGTGCCATAACAAGGGAGGCAAAGAAGGCTATGGAGTAGCAGCATGTAACCAGTATTAACCCAAGACACCTGGACAGGCTCAGCTGGGTGAAATGATAAATCATATCCTCTTAGGATAGTTTCCTCATATGTTACTTATATGAAAAAATACATGGAAAAGATACCCTGCTTGTTATTCCAGCAGATTCCTGGGCCCTGCCCCCAGACATCCTGATTCATCAAGTGTAAGGCGGGGCCTAAAACTCTGCATTCAAACAGCACCCCAGTGATGAAAAAGCAGCGGGTCTGAGAGCCACTTTGTAGGCTCAGCTCAGCCAACACAGCTGGTGGTGGGGCTGGCCCTCCCGGGACTCCCAGGGGCCCCCTGCCCAGCCCAGAGCACAAAGGATATTTCCATTCGACAATGCTAATGCACGCCCTCCTGATGGGGTTCTTCAGAGTCAGGCAGAGCAGGGCACGGGGCGGGCGTGTGGCGGTCGTGCTGCCCTGCTTCTTGGGTTTCCCATACTGCTGCCGCTTCCGCTGTGTGGAGCTGACGGTGGAAATAGTTGCATTGCCAGCACTGCCCATCAGCTTGGCCTGCCGGGCTGCGTCGATGGCCGCCTGCCAGGACAAGGCCGCCCCTGGCGTCGGGATGTGCTCAGGGGCGAGCCCCGCGGCCGCGTTGGCATTCATGTTGGCGTGAGCTGGGCGCGGACTCCCATAGTTAGAACCTGCAGGAGGAGAGGACAGAGGACGGCAGTTACTAGGCAGAAAACAGCAGAGCTTGGAAAAGGCACCCAGACTCGCTACCTTTTTTTTTTTTTAAATCTTATTTCAAACTATTGCTGGAGCCTGGGAGATAGTGCATGAAAACGTTAATGTGTGATGCTGAGAAAAAAGAGCCAGGAAAACTATTCCTGTTGCAGTTCAGCTGTGTGATGCTGGACATGTCACTTCTCCTGTCTAGCCTCACTGATTCATTTTAGGTGACAAGAAATGAGATGTATGCATTACAGCTGCATGTACAGTATGTGTATGCACCCAGGAACACCAAGCAAGTGAGAAAAGGAAGACACAGAAAATAGTACATGTGCAATATATGTCAATTAAACAAATATTTATGAGAACACATACAAATAAAGGATATGTGTATTTCCACAAATACAAATAAATAAATATAACAGAATAATTGTTTAAGGGATGTTAGGAGGAAAAAAGGAAAGTAGGATATGGGGATTAAAAGGAAGAATGAATAAATGAGAGTCATTGCATGAATCAATGATGGCAAATGTACAATGAATTGAAGAGTATAATTCACTCAGGTCTCTACCCGAGTTCCAAAAATAAAAATAAAAATAGTATAATAAAAGGAAGGCACTGGACCAAAGTAAGGTCACATCCTTGTAACTAAATCCATCTAGGCAATGAGTGTTGATTGGATAGGAGGGGGTAGGGGCCTGTGATGGTTTTAAATTACGTCAGCAAATTCTTTGACATCCCTCCCATTAAGAAAGAGGACCTATGTCCTTTCCTCCTGAAATGGGGTTGGTCTTGGGTGACTGTTTTGACCAATGAAGTACAGCAGAAATGATAGGCTTCTAAAATTAGGTCAAGCCCAAACTAGCCTTCATGGAGAAACCACATGCATAGAGAGAGAGACTCCCAGCCAGCCCCCAACTGCTCCAGTCACCATCTGTCTGCAACTGCATGGGAAACACCAAGAAATTCCTGACCGATAGAAACTGTGGGACACAGAAAGGTGTTTGCTACTATAAGTCACTTTGTTTTGGGGTGATTCATTATATAGCATTTGATATCTGGGAAAGGGAGCTGTGTATGGCAGATTGACAGGGTGGGGTAGAGGGACACAGTCAGGAAGGAAACCTGCATAGAAACCAGTGAAATCCAGAACACAGGCATCTGCACTTCTCTGGTTTAAAAGCTACCAGAGCCTTTGAGACTGCCCCAAGACACAATGCATACTGGGTGGGCACTCTTCAGTCTGATCAGCTTGATGCCTCACCCTAGAATCCTATAAGGTTTACCCAGGATTGGCTCAGCCTAAGCCCACACCTGAATGCCCCAGAATAGATGCATGACCTTGAGATCTGTCACCTGGTTGGGTGCTTCAGGATCAAGAGAAGCAGCAGAGGATGGGGTGACAGTGTGGGGTAGTGAGCTGGCATCTGAATGCCACATCAGTTGCCCAGAGACTGTGGCTGGAGCAAGCAGACCAGTTGCACGCATGTCACCTCCAAGCCTCCCCACAATGACCCTCCTCTCTACACAAGGCTCTTCCAGAGAAACTGCTGGGCCTAAAACAAACTGCCTCGCAGAGCCCCTTCCCTCCGCTTGTTGCAATTTACTAGTATTCATAGGAACACTTGGTACCTCTCTCAGCCACCCCTCCCCACTCTTATCTTGGATTGATCCTTCTGTGTTTGACCTTCAAGATAACTTTCACTCCTAGCATGACCTGCTACCTAGACCCTATCACCTCCACCACGAGCCCCACCTGCCCACAGAGGATAAGCAATAGCCCAGCTTAGCCAGACAGAATGCAGACAGACTCTGTCCTAGAGACAAACTCTAACAACCTCATCAGTCTCCTGCATCTAGCCATGCCTGACTTTAGCCCTACCCCAATCTTTTGGATTATATTACTTAAGTAACTCAGTGCTAACTCAAATTGGGTTTCTATCCTTTGCAACCAAAAAAAGACCTGACCAATACGCTTGCTCAATTGCTTACAAAGCTGGTACCTATCTAGGATGTCATTTCTGCTGAATTCCAAAATCTATGTCCTTTTCATCATCACACCAGTGACAGACAATAAACAAGTTTCTACTCTTATGCCAAATGATTGACATGACTGCCTAAAAGACTGTACTTAAAGGACTCAGAGACTTCTCTGATTACAAAGGAAAGTATATCATGATAGATTAGTAATGTCTGCCATGGGTACAAAGGGTAGGGAATGGTATCACGGATGCCACAAATTCACCATCCCTGTTATGATACCAAGATGAGCACATCAGGTCTTCTTTAGTACCAGCTGGTCTACAGCCTTCTTGTCCTAACACTTGCCTCCTGCACTATTGCCATCTGGTCCCTGTAGCATTCGAGCCCCACCCCCAGTCCCCAGGGCCTAGGGGATTATTATCCAAATTGCCTCTTTGCTATACTCAATTCATGGCTATATTCTCAACATGACACTGACTCCTGCCTCCCTGTATATTCCATTCACCCTCCTCCTTTCCTCTGCTCCAGCTGCTCCGGGCAGCTGCTGCACCCCCAGGGGTAAAATATTTTAACCAGAATGTCAGGATCATGGAAAACTCAATACTTCCTATGAGATGTCTTCTCTCACATACACCTTGCCATTGTCATCCCTGCACTCACTGCATGCATCACAGGCATAAAGCACAGAAGGCCCCCAATGAGTCTGGGCCTTCACTCTCTTATAACACTCCAGAGGAAAAAATTAGAAGAGAGGATTTGAATTAATAAAGGCACCCGAAGCATGAGAGCTGAAAGCATTCGTATTTCCATTTAACACATAAGAAAACAAAGGAGCGTGTGACTCATTAAAGGTCACAAAGTGAGACAATGAGAGATTTCAGCAGCACGCACAGCACTCATAGTTAACTGCTAGACTACACTCCGCCTCCTCAGAACTCACAAATGCACCCCACAGGCACACACACGTGTGTGCCCACCACCATGGCCACGAGCAGAGCTAACATCTCCTACTGGACTTGTGGGCATTGATGGTGAATGGGGCTGCATTTCTTTTCTTTTCTTTACTTTTTTAATTTTTTTAATGTTTTATTTATTTCTAGGAGAGAGAGAGAGAGAGACAGCGTGAGCAGGGGAGGATCAGAGAGAGAGAGAGAGTCACAGCTCTGAAACAGGCTCCAGGCTCTCAGTTGGCAGTCAGCACAGAGCCCGACGCGGGGCTCGAACCCACGAACTGCAAGATCATGACCTAAGCAAAAGTCAGACGCTTAACCGACTAAGCCACCCATGCGCCCCTCTGTATTTCTTTTTTTAATGTTTATTTATTTATTTCTTTTGAGAGAGAGAAATAGAGGGTGAGCAGGGGAGTGACAGAGAGAGAGGGAGACAGAATCCCAAACAGGCTCCACATCGTCAGCACGGAGCCGGATGTGGGACACCAACCCCATGACCTGTGAGATCATGACCTGAGCTGAAATCAAGAGCTGGGTACTTAACCAACTGAGTCTTCCTGGAGCCCAAAAGGGGCTTCATTTCTGACCTAAGAACATCCTTTATGTTTGGTGTGATCTTCATGGGAAGGATTCCACTATGTAATCAGCCCCTTTACTAACCCTTGGGGCACCTCTGGGATGAATGAAAGGGGAAGGTGTCCCTTTTTCTATTAGTTTTGTTGGAGTGACCAGTAAACAGTGGCCTGATCTCATGTCTTATTGGGTTCTCCACAGCTGGAATTCTAATGTTATCCATTCCATCTGTAGTATATAATTTTGCCTTACGAGACTCCCTGCTCAGCATTGACAACACTTAATGGACTCTATTTTAGTTCCTCGACTAACTTCTCTTCCCTCACATGCATAAAAGTAGCCATGTCTCCAGCACTGTCAGCCTCTCCAGACTCCAGTTCTCTTCTCACAACAAGCCCTCAGCACCTCACACCTTCCTGCAGATTACTGTCTTCAAACTCTAATCTTTGTACTCACTCCTAAGCACTGTCTTAATCTTCCTCTCTCCTACCACTTGCCAGCTCCAAAGCCAAACAATCCTGGAGGTTTTAGACAATGCTCAGGAAAAAGACAGGAAGCACCAGCATGAGAACACATCCATTGCCTCAGATAGTCTGTGTGTGGGGTATGTCCTATGCACCCTGAGCTGTTGACATTGAGAGCAAGATGACCGTGGCTCCACAGAGCCAATACATGGTTTTGAAAGCCATGTCTTGGCAGGCTGACTTCTAAGCCACCCTGCACCACGGGTGACCTTATTTATATTCCCAGAGCACAAGGACCTCTCTGGAGCACACCATCTGGATAAAGCACATGCGAATAAGTCCGTGGGGAAAAATGGAATGTCAACCTCTCCCTAGCCAAAGAACAACAACAAAAAACAAAAAACAGCCTTCATTATTTCAGTCCTGGAAGCTCTGAGCATTGTTGCAGCCATGTGACATGACTAAGGGCATGGCCACAGTAAACAGAGCCACACACAGGTGAGACAGGTAAGGCCCCACAGGGCTAGCCTCCACAAGGGCTGTGCTCCAAGGCTCAGCTTAGCCTCCTCTCCTCCAAGCAGTTTTCCCCCATTCATTGGATGGTTCCTTCCCTAGACCCAAGGCTCTGTTAGCATCTCCAGGTCCCACTCAATAAGAGGGCACAACTATCCAAGAATCCCATGAATGAAAAATTATCATCTTGGGCTCCACGTTTTTGAACCCAGAGCAGTGCCATGGAGGAAGGGCAAGCAGCATTGTGTCCCTGATGGCTTTTGTTAGCACAAAATAACTACCCAATGCAAAGAGACCAATTTTCAAATTATAAAGCTGATTCAAAGCTCTGTCTCCTGGCTGCCAGCTGAAAAAATGCCACCATTTAAGTCTGCTCTGGCTCCTGCCTTACTAAACTATTTGTACTGATGTTCTCATTCCTGAATGAGCCCCAGAGCAGATCAGGCCACATACAAACAGGTGGGTGCTCACAATAGCGACCTCTTTCCCTCACATAAAGGAAAATCATTTTCATTTGTCAAATGGCACAGCTTCCCTGACCTCAGACAGCAGCTCCCTCCTCTGCACACAGAGCTGCTGCTTTCCAAGGGACCAGAACCAGGGCAAGACCCCTGCACAAACTGTCCAGCTATAGGTCATTCTGCTCTGCAAGGTCCAAGTAGAGAGTCGAAGTCAGGAGGCAGTGGCTTATGCTTCCTTGCTACCCCATGACTGAGGCATGAAGCCAGGGACCTGGAAGGTGCTCAATTATGAAAAAGTTTATTTTCTTCCCCTTTAATCAATCTCCATGCAAGCATCTGGTCCCAAGCCTTACTGCAAAAGATGCTCAGAATCTATTTGCTAACAACTGCCCTATGATGATGTCATGATAAAGATGAAGGCAGATAACAGGTAAACATTAGAAATTGCTGGAATCAACCCATCTATGCCCTAAAGCATGGGTTTATTCAGGCTCTCCCGCTTACTTCTTGGATGCTGTTGTGGGAGAGATTTCTGAAGGAAGAGATTGTGGACAATGACTTCTGTCTCCCACACCACCCCCATAGTCCAGGCCTCCATGCATTTCTTGCCCAGAATGCTGCAGTAGCCCCCTGACATTTCTCTCTCCTTTCTTGCTTGTCCCCAATCCAAGTTCCATGCAGCAGCCGGAGTGACCTTTTAAAAATATAAATCATAAATCAGGTTCCTGTCATTCTCCTACATAAATCTCTTCAAAATCTGAACTCTTCGCCATGACTTATGAAACCCACATAGGCTGGCTCTGGTCACTTCTCTCATCTCATTTCCCTCTCAACCTGGTCCAATACAGTAATGACATACTGGCCTCATTTCACTCCTCACAAATGCTTGCTTCTTATATACCACAGCACCTTTGCACATACTGAGAACGTTATTCCCTCTGCTCTTGACTTGGTAATTCCTTCTCACACTTCAGGTTGGGGCTTAAATAATTTCTTATCAAAGCCCCCATTCCCAATCTTCCAATGTAAATAAGCAGAGTTTAAACACTGGCTGACAATGAGCTCCTCACCCCCCTCCCTCCCTACACCTTTGAACAAAGATGCCCAAACCCCCAGCACCATAAAGAGATCCCCAATTACCCATGTATGTGGAAAAAAGTAGAGTGTTGAAGATGTGCTGCTACAGCACGACCTCCCTCTTAGCTCTAGTACCTTCATCCATGCACAGAGAAGGTTACCACTAATGCCCAGACTGAATACACAACTATAACCCAGATTGATTTATGGAGAGCAAGAAGCAACAGTTCACATGTGGCAGAGAGAAAACTGGAAATGCATTTCCTCCTAGAGTCCTAACCTTCCTCTCATTTAGCAATCTCTACAGTGCAAAGGAAATGCTTTCTCTCAGGCCAGGGTGTCACCTGAGATGTTCACAGAAGCCCATTTAGCTCTTGCTGTCTGTCATCTCACTGTAGTGACCAGGGGCCTACATTCTCTTTAAGAGCATAGCAGCCAACCTGAAACAGAAACCATGCTTTCTCTGCCCATTAAAGGCCAAATAACTAGAAAGCAGGAGGCTATTAATCTTCTCTATCGAGAGTGTTACAGAGATAGCTGGGAAACACAAAAGGGAAGATACTGTCTCCTAGTCTTAGAAGATACCTGAGGGCCTTTCCATCTTAAGCCCAGGGGTGCTCATGCAGAGAAGGGTCAGCTCTGGCTCAGCTCCTTCGACAGCTGGGGTAGACCAGTGGAGAGACTAAACTCAGCAACCTCCTTCTACCTGTGCCTTCCTGTCCTGCAGAGGCCAAAGAGTTAACAACTATAATTTCCAACCTCACCTATAGCTGGACTTCCTGATGTGACTGTGGGGTTTAGCCAACTCAAGAAGTGAATTGAAACTCAGTCTAGTGGGGAGAGCATCTATTTCACTGCTACAGGGCCAGCAAGGCTAGGGCAATGGTTTTCGGAGGCCTGAAACATGGATAAGGTGGTGTGATCCTGGAGCCAGCTCTTGGCATGGTGGCTTCCAGATTCCCCGCCTTCCTAACGATACCAGAGACCCAGTCCTTTTGATGGGCCAGTTCTGCTATGTGTCCTGGGAGTCATTCCTAGAGGCCCTACCTACAACCTGTTCTCCCAACCCTTCCAATTATTTTGTAAGCCATTAAGTTCCTGTATTAAGTATGTTTCCTCTTAAAATGGCTACAGCAGGGTCTGTTGTAGGGCTAACCCCTGACTGAGACATACGGTCTACAGCGTCGCTGCCTAATAGAACATCTACAATGATGAAAATGTTCTGTTAACTCTGGGATGTTCATTATGGTAGCCACCAGTCATTGTTGACTATTAAGCACTTGAAATGTAGCAAGTGCAATACAGAACTACACTGTAAATTTTATTTCATTTCAATTAGTTTACATTTAAATAGCCATATATTGCTAGTGGCTACCATATTGGACAGCACAGGCCTATATTAAAAGGAAGTCATAATGGATAGAGTATAATTTGTAAAGAAACTTTTTTAAAAAAGCAATCAAGAACTGATTCAGATGCTGATAGGTGGGTGAATTTTTTGATCAGGAAATAACCACCCTATGCAAAAAGACATGTTTTCAAAGCCTAAGTCTGAGTCTAAGACCCAACAAAGAATATTAAAAAAAAAAAAAAGTCATTTTTCAGTGGCTAACACTCTTGACAAGCGAATGAAAAACTAATTATCCAAATGGGCAGATGGGGAAGCTGACACTTCCCCCCACCACCACCACCAACCTAATTAAGGTCCTAAGAGAGCTCCAGGATATCCCACCTGAAGTCGAACCCTCTCCCCAGACTGAGCACCCAAAGGATCTTCTAAGCATGTCTCAGTTACCACCTAGATGTCTCAACTGAGCCATTTCCACACTATTTCAATAGCATTCTCTTACACTCTTCCCTCACCTTTCTACAAACACAGTTCATGAGAGATGGGGATGCTCAGAACAGGCCCACAACCACAGTAGTCAAAACTGCTCCAAAACAAAGACAGGGACCCAAGGACATCTGAGGCCATCTCCTTGGCTAAACCAATCAGATGCTGCCTTAAATAAAAGCATCACTTTCCTATTCCACATCCCACTCCTCTCTAATGGCCAGGGCAAAGGGAAAGAACTTGGAGCATTGCAGGAGCCCAAGCCAACTCGAAGAGAGGTAAAGCTACCACACCTTCTCAGGATCCAGCAAACTAAATCTTTTCTCCATTCTTTAGAGGGAACTAGTCAAAAGGAGAGAAAGACAGGAAAAGGAATTCTAGCATGGACTCCCATGGAAGCAAACTAGCCTCCATCTACAGAAGAGTCTGCCAGCATTACCTAGGCTAGAGGGCACTAATCATAATGCCATTTCCCTCACATTACTCAAGGTCATACTGACATCAGAGAGCAGGCAAAGAAAAACAGCAGAAAACAAATTGACAGATACACACCCTAAACCACACTCTCCAACCAAAGATAATAAATTGCAATAGTAATAGAACATTTCTTCCACTTATTTCCAAGCAGGGAGAGAAGGAAAATCTCAACCTCTTGCTATTTGAATGAAGGTGCCTCTCACCACCTGGTGATGGCAAACCTAAATTACAGGACCTAGTTGAGATTCAATGCGAGTTTATCAAAAGTCAGCATTTCAGCTTTTTCATAGTCCCTGCAAAGTAGCCACTGCAGTGAAAAAAAACAGATCCTGCCCTGCAAAGTAGCCACTGCAGTGAAAAAAACAGATCCTGCCCTGAGTAAGGTCAGATACCAGCTAGAAAACTGGAAAAGCCTTGCCTCTGTTTGTAGACGTCTGGGGAAAGTCAGCCACAACAATGAAAAGACAAACACTGGCTCACAGTCTCCATGGCTCCAGCTACTGAATGGCTGAGAGTGGCTACACTTGAATATGTCCACCCTTCTTGAATTCTTCCAAGGATTCATAAGCTCCTTAGGTGCAGGAACCAGCTTTGTGGCCTCAGTACCACCCTCACAGGGTGGTTCTCACCTACTAGGTGCTCAAAACACATCTCCTGCATGGGAGTTCTTTTGCAGAATTTTTATTTCTATGTGGAAGTTTACAGAGATGATGTTATTCGATTATTTTAGATTAGCATGACATACGTGTATTTATTCATGTGTATATTTCATATATTAGGTGAATATTTGTTTCTTATCTTCCATCAGAAGGGAAGTCCCAAGAGACAGGCACTTTTGTCTGTTTTGTTCACTACTGTGTTCCCCAGAGTCCAGAAAGAACAGCCTGGAGCACAGTGTGTGTTCAATAAAGACGTCTTGAATGAAAGAGGGAAGATCTCAAAGTGTAATTGTCCCATGACATTTTCTTTTCCATGACATGTTTAATTTTTTCAACTTCTGGCCCCAACATATAGAGGGTTTTGCTGCTTTGGCCCCATTTTATTGATAGGAAAACAGAGTGACTGCACCTCTCCCAGTCACCAGAAATACAAGACATGAGGCACTGCCATCTTGGGAAGACAGTTTTTAGTGTACTCAGTGGCTCTAACCTCCTTCCTTCTCACCACCTGGGAGGATGGCGTGACAGTAAGACTCCTGTAGCTAATACTCATTTGTCCACATACTTCACACATTGAACTGGTCAAGGCACTTTTGGGAACCAGCAGTAATTCCTCTGACTCCATCCATGCCTATGAATCCCCAGTCACACTGCCTCAGCAAGTGCCCTACAACAGGGGCCTTGCTGAGGCTCAGAGCTCCTTGACTCAGACCCACCATGAGAGGTTCTGTTTTGCAGCAGAGGTCTCACTGTGTCTGGAGCCTCTTCAACCCCAAGGGGAGAAGAGGAAGCTGAACTCCAGAATTCTGACCAGGCCTCTTTCATTTCACCAGCAGAGAGCATGGGCTGATCAATTCCATAGGGAAAGCAATTCAGCACTCCTAAAAGAGTCTTTAAGGAATTTAATCATTCAACTACCCTTCTCAGAAGCTATCCTAAAGGACTAAACAGAGACTCCAACAAAGCAATGTATCTGGGTATTCACCCCACAGTATAAATTATACCAACACCAAATTGAAAATCACCTATAAGCCCATCACAGGGGAACTGGTTACATAAATCTATTCCACATCCACATGATAAAATTTTAGAAGCCAGAAAAATTATGTTTTGAAAAATAATTTAGAAAAAATTTCACATGATATTAAGCAGCAGAAACATGGCCCAAAAATATATGCACCATAAGACCCTAATTTTTAAAAATACTTTTTTTCATAAAGGAAAGACCAGAAAAAAACACACAGAAATATTCCTAGTGGTTCAACTATAATTTTTTTAAAAGTTGTCTTTCTAGATCAAGAGCATGACAAAAATGACTTAAGATCTCTATTGTTTTCACTGAACTTGAAAGGAATAAACACTTATTGTTGAAAAAATAGAAAAAGTCCAACAATTTTAAAGTGTATATCTTAGAAACTCCCCTACTTATGTGTCTATCTAGATTTTGTCCTGTAAATGGCTAGAGTGAAAATTTATAAAAATGGAAAGGAGGAAGGAAGGAAGGAAGGAAGGAAGGAAGGAAGGAAGAAAGGAAAGAAAAGAAAAGAAAGAAAGGAAAGAAGGAAAGAAAGAAAGAAAGAAAGAAAGAAAGAAAGAAAGAAAGAAAGAAAGAAAGAAAGAAAGAAAGAAAGAAAGAAAGAAAGAAAAGAAAAGAAAGAAAGGAGAGGAAGGAAGGAAGGAAGGAGGAGAAAGGAAGAGAGAGGAAGAAAGGAAGGGAGGGAGGGAGGGAGGAAGAAGAGAGAGAAAGAAATACTACTAATCATCTCCAGGTGTGGTCATCTCAGGTGGCCACATTTATTTGCAGAGAGGCGCTTCAGTCTAGAACTCAGGGCCATGGACTTGAAAAACAGGCAGACTGAATACAAATTCTAGCTCTGCTAGTCACTAGCTGTGTGGCTGGAATAATCACCTCACTTCTCTGTAGCTGAGATTCCTTCTGTGTAAAATAAAATGAAAATGATAACACTGCCTATCACACAGCATTGTTATGATGATCAAATGAATTAAGAAATATAAATCTCTCAGAATAGTGCTGAGAGTAAGTAAGTAGTGCTAGCTGTAAATGCTAGCTCTTTTTGAAATTATTATTATTTTCCAAAGTCGGTATAGTAAATAGTTCTTTGGTAATCAGAAAGAAAAAAATTATGGTTTCAGCTTTATTATTTAAGTATACTTCCAAAATTACTGTAGCCAAACCAGTATCAGATTCTGGTCCAGCTGCTGACATACGTGGGGGGTGGGGGCAGGGTTAGGGGAGGCTGTGCACACAGACCCCACCTAGCATACCAGCCGCCCACCTTCCTAGCATGCCTGGAGCCTCTTCCTCCCAGGGACCAGCACTGCAGGAAAATACAAGCATCTGCTTGCAGCCACACAAGAACGAGAAGTCCCATGAAAACTGAGCATGCCTCTCTGTGTAGCCCTCTGCTGCCTCAAACCTAAGGTCTGGACAAAGGATAATCATACCCTGTGTCTCCAGCTGCAGCTCTTTGTGAACAAAAGTATCTAGGTTCAGGGCAAAGTGAAATGGTTGATTTGAAAATTAGCCAAGATGCATATATGGGCAAGATGTTTTTTTTCTTTCTTATCCTGATTTATAACAATTCCATCAAATATCCACTTGGCTCTGTGAGGTATGAACAATTATGTGTACACATAGAGAAGGACACCAGGACCCAGAGCCAGGACACCGGAGTTCAGGTCTAGGGGGTGCCATCCATATGAGCACAAGCCCTTCAAAGAAGCTGGAACAGAGTTAGACAATGGAGGAAGGCAGTGCTTTCCTCCAGCCAGAGCACAACTCCATAGCATCAAACCAGTTCCCTGACCCTGTGACTGTCTCTCCCAACACCAACCACACTGCCCAGTACCAAGCGATGCACACTTTTCAGTTTACTCCTCTGTAAAATAGAGATAATAATGCATTCCTCATAGGACAATCATAAAGACTAAATGAGATTAGGTCTATGAATGTACTATCCACATATAAAGATACTTAATAAGAATCATTCCACCGATGCCCACATGCAAAGCCTCGGGGCACCAAAAAGGAATACCTTATTTCCAATGAAATAAAATAAAACACGAAAGCTGTTTTATAAAAAACAAAAAAATATTTTTCCCAAAAGCGCCCCCCCCATGTTAAGCAACCACCTCTCAAAAACTACTATATCTCACACACAAATTAATAATGTCAATTTGTGAAAAAGTGAATCCATCCAGGGAACTCAGAATACAGAGGATTCCAAAGATCCTTGAAAATAGTGTTCCATTTTCCAAGGATCCTCTATTAGTGAAAGGCTCTGAAATTCTTCTTCCATTACCCCATGGGATTGCACTGTGGTGGGGAGGGGGGGTCACTGCACATATTTACACACAAAAAACATCATACACACAAACACACCCATACATGGCCCATTTGTCCTCCTCCTAATGTCTCTAATTCTCATTAAGGTAGGACAAAAGAAACACATTAGCTTATTCCTCTACACTCATAGGCTATTTAATAACGATGCTTTGTATAAAGCATAATGCTTCTTTCATTTAGAAAAGTCAAAGCCATTTATCTCATTAATCCCCACAGAACCTCTGCCAGACAGCAAGCAGACAAGAAGGTGGACAGCAATGAAAAAAATGAGCAAGTCCCCCTGAGCCTGTTGTTCCTTGGTTAATATTAAGCTTCAAATAGATATGAAGCCATCTTGACTCCTTCCCGAGTTTGGTGAGAGAAGAACCAGACCAGAAGTCAAGAGAGCTGAATTCCAGTCCCAGTTTCATCACCCATTTGTTCTGTGCACTCAGACAAATCACTTTCCTTCTTTGGCTCTCAATTCCTCCTCTTTAGAAGGAGAAGACTCAGCCAAACACCATAAGAGGTCAGGATCCTAGCTCAGACACTCGGGCCTAGAACTCTTTGGTCAGGCCATCTCACGGCCCCCATTTCTCCTCCCTAAGCAGTCTAACTCCTACCAAGTTTCTCAGTGCCCGTATCTCCTCCCCACAGACTTCAAAGATATGGGCTGAGAAAGTCAGCCTGACATCAGCTTCCTCTGCTCACTGGCTGGGCTCCAGGCCAGAGAGGTGATTTGAAAGAGGTGTGCTCAGCCTAAGAGGCTGCCTCCAATTTGCCTGACCCCACAGAGCAAGGTCAACCCAAGGGGCTACTCAGCTAGGAAGAACAACAGAGAATATGACCTTCTAGCCCTCGTTTCTTTCCTGGTTTATTATTCCAGGGTTTCCCCAAGACCCATGGTGGCTCAATATGTTTACATGGAAGTCCTCAAAGCCAGAGAGAGCCCTTTAAACCCATTAGGATAGTATGATTTAAAAAAATGAGAAGGGGAGCCTGGGTAGCTCAGTCAGTTGAGCACTTAACTCTTGATTTCAGCTCAGGTCATAATCTCATGTTTTGTGGAATGGAGTCCTGCATCAGGCTCTGCACTGACAGCATAGACAGAGCCTGCTTGAGATTCTCTCACCCTCTTTCTCTGCCCCTCTGCCCCCCACAAAAAATAAACATTTACAAAATTTTTTTTACTTAGAAAATAACAAGCATTGGCAAAGACGTGGAGAAAGTATGACCCTTGGGCACTGCTGGCTGGAAATGTAAAATGGTACAATAGCTATGGAAAACAGCATGGAGGTTTCTCAAAAAATTATATACAGAATTACCACATGATCCAGCAATTCTGCTTCTGCGTATATACCCAAAAGAACTGAAAGCAGGGACTCAAGCAGATGCTATATACCAAAGTTCACAGTAGTGTTACTCACAATAGCCAAAAGTTGGAAATGGCTCAAGTGTCCATCAACAGATGAGGGATAAACAAAATGTAGTTTACACATTCAATGGACTATTATTCAATCTTAAAAAGGAAAGAAATTCTGACACATGCTACAAAATGGATGAACCTTGAAAACATTATGCTAAGTAAGCTCATCATAAAATAAATACTGTATGATTCCACTTCTATGAGGTCCCTAGAGGAGCCTTATCCATAGAGACAGAAAGTGGATTGGTGGTTGCCAGGGCCTGGGGGGAGAAGGGCGAGAGGTGTTAGTATTTAATGGGTACAGAGTTTCATCAGGAAGATGACAAAACTCTGGAGGATAGTGGTGACAATAGCACAATGATGCAAATGCACTTAATGTCACTAAATTATCTACTAAAAAACATTAAGATGGTAAACTTTATATAAGTTTTACATAATACAAAAACATTACAATTTTAATTTAATTTTTTATAAAAACCAGAGAGGGAGGCATACTGGACCTGAAGCGCTTGAGGAACATTCCAAGAGGAAAGAGATCTAGGAGGTGGGGGGCTGCCTTCTCAGGAACAGAGCGCTGGAAGGCGAAGCCATCTGGAAGGCACACTATTTGAGCATCTTTCCGAAAGGGCTGGGTAGGGTGCATGCACATCAGTCCAGAGTGAGGTGTGCAGGAGGATGAGTCTCTACCCCTACACATGTGCCCCCCCCCCCGCACACTCTTCTTCTTGGGCCCTCGGCACATATAGGCCCAGAAAAGGATGCAAAGAGTTTCATCATAAATTGTTTCCAATTATCAAATAAATCACATATGCACATACACAAACACGACTTCACAACTGAGTGAAACCAGACTCACATCCAAATACCTCTACGGTGTTCTAAAGCACCACTGAATATCAGGCGTCAGACCTTTGGCTGGGAGAGATGGGTGATCAGAACGTTAGATCAATCCCTGGGTTTCCACGGTTTCAGTCTGGTCCATAAACTTTGCTCTGGGCACCTGGAATATCTCCAGAGCAGCCTGTGACTTGTGCATCTCTGTGGCTCTGGTGCCTAGCCAAGTACCTGGCACACATCAGGTACAAAAAGAAGTGTTTGCTGAAGGAATGTGGTTTCTACTCAGCATCTGATAGTTTAAGGTGAGGGGACAAATGATATTATTCCCACTGCTGATGATGAAATCAAGGCAGAGAGAAACACATGGCCCCCATCCAATGAGACTCAGGTTAGGACTGACTTAGCCACCCCCAAGATCTCCAATGTCTCTGGCATCTCAAATACATGCTCTTTCCTCAGAGACTCTTACAGCCAGGAGCCCCTTGAGTTCTCTCTTTCTGTGTGTGTGTGTGTGTGTGTGTGTGTATGTGTATATGTGTTTCCTCTCCTTTTTTCATTAAAAAAATTTTTACATTTATTTATTTTGAGAAACAGATACAAAGAGTTAGCGGAGAAGGGGTAGAGAAAGAGAAACCCAAGCAGGCTCCACACTGTCAGTGTGGAAGATTTGAACTCACAAACCGTTAGCTTCCCAAGAATCAGAGGCTTAACCAGCTGAGCCCCCCACCTCCTTCTTGTGCCCCAAGCTGCCTTTTCTCTTCTTTCTCCATGGATTTTTCTGGGCCTTCCAGACCAGTAGTACCTGACCCTTCCTGGCCTCTCTCCTCCATCTTTTCCTCCTTGGAGGACTGAGGAAACATCTGACAAGGGTCATCCTTGCATGTGGCAGAGATTCAGAGCAAAGTTCCCAGCATGGACCAAGGATACCTCTAGCTCTTCCCACATCCTTCCCCAGGCCTGAGGGTACCAAAAGGCTGGGTCAAAAGGGAACAGATGGGGAGAGTTGGGAAAGTCTATTGTTAAAAACCCAAATGTAGGAGGCAGAGGTCAACATCACATCCATTCTTCATCTCAGAATGGAGTGATGATTCAACAGAGGAAAAACCAGAGCCATAAAAATTCTCTAAAACTCTATAATCTCTATGCCTTTGTCACCCTGTTTATGTGACTCTCCCCCAACTATGTCCCCACAGTAATTAGGAGGGTTATAACCTCTAAGACAAAGTGACTCTAGTGCTGGCCTATGAAGACAGCAAGGAAGGAGTGAGAAAGAAGAGTATGGGATCTGTACATACCGAGTTTTAGGGACAGGCTACAAGGGAGAGAAAGCAGCAGAGTCTAGTAGTTAAAGAAAAGATCAAGAGTCACGTGAGACCCAAGTTCATACTCTGTATAGCCACTTATAAGCCCCAGGGGCCTGGGCAACTTATTTAATATCTCTGAGACTCAGGTACCTCTAAACTGTTTCAAGGATTTTAAAACATTTATTTACAAGCACTTGGCATGGTGCAGCCATATACAAAGTTCTCGGTGAACAGTGGGCATTAATTGGTATTGCTTTTATTGCTGATGTTGTTATTAAAGTAATCTGGACCCCTAGGGCCTACATCAGTGAAGAAGAGGCATGGAGAGGCCCTGGCCTGAGAAGGGCCATCAGGCTCAGCACCACAAAGGCCTTTGTGGGCACCTCAACATAGACCCTGCCCAGAGTATCAGCAGTTCACAACCTTCCACACTTCTACTGAAGCACACACAGCCCCAGCCTATCTCACTTCCTGATCAGCTCCCTTGGGTCAAGAAGACCAAGGATGAGGGCTGGACACATGGGTCTCCTCCTCCCTCCCCCACTAAGGAGCCATGTGACTCTGGTCAAATTTGTCTCCCTGTGTTTCAGCCACCTCATCAGTAAAATGAAGTTTACTAGATGATCACTAAGGTCTTTTATATATAATTTTCTTTTGGTACTCACTGATTCTAGAATTCACATGATGGTGGCAGAAGAGTTTATCATGAAGAACATGCTGGCAAAAGAAACAGGCTTCCTAGATGGATGCTCAATGCCCCCACCCCACTCCTGAATTCTCTCCTTTAATGCTAATAATACTAAAAAGCACCTACCTATTAGGGCAGCCACTTAAATAGGGCCCCCCCCAACCAGAGTCTCAACAAACATGGACTAGTACTGCCATGACTCCTTGAGAGCAGGATATGCAACGTTTGCACTGCACACTGCCCAGCTTCTGAAATACTTGTTGCCTAAGCTGTTCTCACCAGTCCTCTCTGACATACTCAAGTTTAAGAGCAGGACACTGCTGGAACCACAGTTACCTGCTCATTAGCTCCCCCTGAACGTCTGATTTGTTCAGCACCCTTCCCATATTTGGTTTTCCCAGTCTGTGAAATGCAGCTAACAGCAACTAGCTGTTAGGAGCATAGATGTGGAACTTAGTTTTGGGAAGCATCTTTCTAAAGATCAGTCACTTAGTTTTCACACAGGGAGAGAAGGTTATTGGGGCAAATGGGGCATTTGCTTCAGTCTGCTCTATGCACTCGGTACTCCACTAAAGGGCCCTGTAATATAAAACATGCATGGACTAAACAGAGCTTTGCTACTGGGTGGTCCCCTGGCAGCCTGCAACTATAGACACTGTTTGCTGAGCACCACTATTTGCCTTTTATAAAGAAAAGAAATTTTCTTTATAAAACTATGGGCTTAGGACTCCACTCAGAATAGCACATGCTTGGTCTAACTTCCTAGTTGAGCCAAGGAGTTATGGAGCCACCACTCACTGACCCCAAATCATCAGAGATCACACAATTGTGTAGAGGCATCAGCGATGAGAGAAGAGAGAGCAGCTGCTGCCTGCCAAGAATAAGAGTCCAGGAAAGCAAATTCCCTGCATGACCATGCGTTCACCCTTGAGCACAAATGTGCAAATGTATGTGTGTCCCCAGTGAATGACTTGCAGGTACAGAGTACCCCCACTTTCCTATGTGCTGCCCTTAGCCTTTGCCAACTGTTTTCCTTGTATCTCCAGGAAGTATGTGTGTGGCTTCTGTCCCTGTGCAGACATAACCCTGGGAGCATAGCCCCTGTCTCATTCCACTCTATAGTCCTCACAGTACCAGCACAGGGTAAGTGGTCGAAAACATCTGGGTGTGTGCACCGCACTGGGGCAGGCACCGTGGGGCGACTCAGACAACGTGAGCTACACTCCCTACCTCGACGAGCCACCAGCCTTCCCAGGTTGCACATTCACCCACACAGATGGGCACACAGACACCCACCTACACACACTCTCCAGTAACATCTGCCCAGCCAGGGACCTTGCTCTTTCAGAATCTGCAACTAAATTTGGACGTGAAACCAAAGCAGCCAAGGCAAAACTCGCCCGAAGGTTAGCTCCAGGCAGCTTAGCTTTCTAAAATGCTTGGTTTGCCTCTGCCGGAGCATGTGATTTTGAGCTGTCACCCTCTCCAGACTGAGGCTCAGTGCTTCAGTTAATTGAGGCACCCCTCCCTCCCCCTCGCCCATGGCTCCCATACTCCATTTCTGAGGGGACAATGGTTTCAGGGGAAGGAATGAGGCCAGGAGTTACAAAGTGCAAAGGTACAAAGAAGAGTTTTGGAATGAGACACATCTCAGTGTAAGTCTCAACTCTCCCCCAGCTAAAACGCTGGCTGATCTCTGCTAGGTTAGCCTAACCTCTTTGATCCTCAGGTTGCTTATCCGTAAAACAGGAATAATATTAGAAGGATAAATGGGATTCATTAACACCAGTGCATGCTTACCAGAGGTTAACTACTTCGAGCCAACACTATCTCTTGAGTCGGCAAGGCTAAAGAGTGGTGTGAGACCCAAAGAGTTACGCCTTCCTTCCCCAGCCCCTGGAGGATGCCAGTTCTCTGGCAACTTCTCACAGCCCAATTCAGAGCACAGCTGGACCACCCGTCTCAGAGAGAACAAATAACACCTAGTGATGTCTTGCCCTCAATGCCACACTCTGGCAAGAGTCTCTCACACTTCCTTGAATGCAACAGCCCAGACCAGTCACCACACAGATGGGGTTACACAACCTCCGAGCCTCTGGGAGACACAGCTTCCATCTGGCTGGCAGCTTACAAATATTTGACCTTATCAGGCTTGAATTGGAAAAGAAGGATAATTGAAGTCTCGCATGAAATTACTGGACAAGTTATATATGACCCAATCAGGCTTACAGGGCATGTACCAATTTTATTGGTTTGTTCCAAGGATACTTTATGTGAGGACTGGAGAGAAGAGGCAGGCAACAAAGCTGAGCCCTGCGCCCTTCATTTCTGCTATGCTGTCCTCCTTTAATTGGTATCCAGCAGCCATTTTCAAAAGCCTCACACACCTGTCCTTCTCTACCTCTGCAGGACAGCCCTAGTCTTTCCACGAGCTGATGGGACAACGCAATGTGAGGAAATGAAAGGAGAAGCAAGAGCTGGGTGCGGAAGGGGGGCAAGCTCAGCCAGGGCAGAGCTGGGAGTGCCCTGGACACCACCTCCTCCTCTGCTTCCTCTCAGAGGTAAGGACACTCAAGTCCAGAGATAGCAAGCCACATGCCCTAGGTTCCACCGCAAGGTCACGGTCAACTGAAAACTTGAGCCCAAGCCTCAAGATTCCTACGCGCTATTTCTGCCAACCCAGGCCAAGGCTGAAGCTGACAGGCACATAATGAGGCACATAGAGAGAGAAGTGCTCTAACCACTGCCCTTTACATAGCAGAAGCCCACTGAGGTAGGCTGAATAATGCCCCCTCCCCGAGACATCCATGCCCTAACCCTTGGAAACTGAATGTTACCTTACATAGTAAAAGAAATATTGCAGGTGTGATTAAGCTGGTTTTGAGTTGGGGAGATTATCCAGGATTATCCAGGTGGGCCCAACAAGAATCCTTCTAAGAAAGAGGGAGGGGAGGAGAAAGGAGACGGTCTACACAGCTGGCTCTGAAGATGGAGGAAGGGATCTCCAGCAGCTGGAAAAGGCAAGGAAACAAATTCTTCCCCTAGAGCCTCCAGAAGGAACGCAGCACTGCAGATCCACTGTAGACCTCTGACTTCCAGAATTGTGTTTTTTAAGCCGCTGAGTTCATGGTAATTTGTTACAGCGGCAACAGGAAACTAATACCCTCAGTGCTGCATCTGAGTGAAACCATGGCAACCTGAACGCAGCAGGGAGAGGGCAGAGTTAGGCAGTCTTGGTTATTTGGCTGACGGCAATGAGTAAGCTCTCCATCTGGGACTTCCAGAGGGCAAAGTCCTTGCTGCCCTCAGACTGTCTGGGGCAGGGGCAGGGTGGTACAAGTAGAACAGAAACAAAAGTGTCTAAGAGTTGATTTAAAAAATGGATAAAGAGGGGACCTAGGTGGCTCAGTCAGTTAAGCGCCAACTCTCTATTTTTGGCTCTGGTCATGATCTCACAGTTCATGAGTTTGAGCCACATGTCAGGCTCCACACTGACAGTGCAAAGACTGCTTGAAATCCTCTCTCCCTCTCTCTTTATCCCTCCCCCACTCATCTACACTCTCTCTAAATAAATAAATGCCTTTTTTAAAAGATGGGTCAAGGACTTGCAATAGATATTTCTCAAAAGAAGATATACAGATGGCTGATAAGTATTTTAAAAGATGCTCAATTAATAATCAAAGGCAAATCAAAACCACAATGAGATATCACCTAATATCCAGTATGGCTATTGTCAAAAATAAAACAACACAGGAGCACTTGGGTGCCTCAGTCGGTTAAGCTTCCAACTTCAGCTCAGGTCATGATCTCATGGTCATCAAGTTCAAGCCCCACATCAGGCTCTGTGCTGACAGCTCAGAGCCTAAAACCTGCTTCAGATTCTGCATCTCCCTCTCTCTCTCTGCCCCTCCCCCACTAACACTCTGTCTCTCAAAAATAAACATTAAAAACAAAAAATTTAAAAAAATAAAACAGAAAATAATAAGTGTTGGAAAGGATGTGGAGAAACTGGAATCCTTGTGCACTGTTGGTGATCATGTAAAATGGTGCAACTACTATGAAAACCAGCATGCAGCCTGCTCAAAAAGTTAAAAATAGAATCACCATATGGTCCAGCAATTCCACTTCTGGATATATACCGAAATGAATTGAAAGCAGGTCTGGAAGAAATATTTGTACTCCCATGGTCACAGCAGAATTAGTAACAATAGCCAAGAGGGGGAAGCCACACAAAGTCCAAACAGATGAACAGCTCAGTAAAATGTGATATAGACATCCAATGGAATATTATTCAGCTATAAAAAGGAAGGAAATCCTGTCACAAGCTACAACATTAAAGAGCCTTGAGTACATTGTGCCAAGTGAAACAAGCCAGTCACACAAAAAAAGACAAATACCATATGATTCCACTTATACAAGGTATCCAAAATACTCAAATTCATAAAACAAAGTAGAATGATAGTTACCAGGGGCTGGAGAAAAGGGAAAAGGAAATTGTTTTTGTTTTTTTTTTTTAATTTTTATATTTTATTTATTTCTGAGAGAGAGAGAGAGAGAGAGAACATGAGCAAGGGAGTGTCAGAGAGAGAGGGAAATACAGAATCTGAAACAGGCTCCGGGCTCTGAGCTGGCTGTCAGCACAGAGCCCGATGCGGGGCTTGAACCCACAAACCATGAGATCATGACCTGAGCCAAAGTCAGATGCTTAACCAACTGAGCCACCCAGGCGCCCCGAAAAGGGAATTGTTTAATGGGTATAGAGTTACCATTTTTCAAGATGAAAAAGTTCTGGAGATCTATTGTGACAAAAATGTGAATATACTTAACACTACTGAATTGTTTACTTAAAAGTGATTAAGGTAAATTTTATGTTATGTGTTTTTTACCACAATGAAACAAATTTAAAAATAATAAAATGTCTCTGAGTATGTAATACATACCAAATAAGCCCTGCTGGGGCCCAAGGCCTCATACAACATAGAATATGTGATAGCCCCCATTACTTGTGCCTTTATTCCTGCACTCACTTACATGTTTGTCTCCCCCAGAAGACCGTGAGCTCAGTGAGGATAGGAGTCAAGTCCTATCACTCTGAGTATCTCACACAGCACCCAGTGTTGTGCTTTGCACGTAAGAGGTGCCTAATGAAATTTGTTGAGTTTAATTTTTCAAAAGTCTAGCAGCAGCTTGGGTCCTGCAAATGTATCCTAATCTTCCAAAGTGGTGCTTATTCTACTGCCACCTCTGCAGAGTCAGGGATATTAGGCCAAGTACCAAGGAGACAGGAAAGAATGGATCAGGGCTTATGGAAGAAGCCCAGACTGTAAGTAAATAAATATAGTTAGTCTCTAAATGCTCACATGATATTATTTCTCTACATCATACCCCAGCCTTCCTCATGTGGCATTACACAGGTAAATAATCAAGAACATAAAATCAGAGGTAAAAGCAGAATGATTCATGGAGCTCCTGGGTGTCTCAGTCAGTTAAGCATCTGACTTCAGCTCAGGTCATGGTCTCACAGCTTGTGAGATCAAGCCCTGTGTCAGGCTCTGTGCTCTCAACTCAGAGCCTGGAGCCTGCTTTGGATCTCTCTCTCTCTCTCTCTCTCTGCCCCTCCCCCACTCACTCTGTGTGTCTCTCTCTCTCTCTCTCTCTCTCTCTCAAAAATAAATAAAAACATTAAAAAAAATTTTTTTAAAGCAGAATGATTCACTGGGAATAGAGACCAGCTTCAATTTGGTTAGACTATGAAGTGAAAAATCTCAGAGCCCCACAGACCATACCCAAAGTAATAATACAGGTCTGGAAGCTCTCCTTTACCAATTCAGCATCTCCTTGATTGAGTTAAGAATATCAACAGCACGCAAGCCTCATGCAGTAGGATCTTTGGATACTCCTTCAAGGCTGTGATTACATACAATAACCACTCCAACTAAATTCTATAAACTGAAACACTGGTTACTGTGTGTGTTCACAGTCATCTCCTGACATAACCCAAGCCTGCATGAAACAGTGGAAGGTCCCTTTCCTTTTATCTGTAGGCATACATACAATCAGCCTCGGAGCCCTTGAAATGCATGGGAGGGGCCTATTCAGGCAATAAAGGAGAAAACAATACAGGGGTACCCTAGGGGAATTCTTGCTTAAAAGTAATACTTCTAGAGCAGTTATTATATGGGCCAGATCCTGTTCTTACAATTTTATATGTATTAATTTACTTAATCTTCTCAACAAATCCGTAAGTAACCATATTACTATGCTTTACGATGAGAAGACTGAGGCACAGAGGAACTAACTAACTTGTGGAAAGCCACCAGTTCCAACCAAGCAGCCTGGCCATAGACCGTGGATTACAGCCTCCACAGTTAGATCCCTGGCCTGAAGGTATTAGCTTCTTCCTTCTTCTCCTTCCTCCCTGGTTCCCAATCCCACAGAGGGTACCACTTCAGGATTCACTGGGAGAGCCACGCAAGTTTAAGGAGCTGTTTCTAAGACATAATATTTGCAAATAACCATACATGTCTCAAGGCAAGAACCAAAGAACCAAGATGCAGAGCAATACACCTAACACAAGTAATAATTGTATAGGATGTTATACTCCTATATTTTAAAGCGTGGTAGAAACATGAATTACTGCTCACCCAATCTTCCTGAAAATTCATCCCATCCCATCCCCATTTAATAGATAAGCAGACCATCCAAAGAATGCCTGAGTCGGTAACCTGCAGAGTGGTTGATAAAAGAACTAATGGAATTCAGGCACCACAGTACTTGAAACCTTACAAGACAATACCCTCTCCACTTATGAAATCATTGGGAAATATTACCCAGAGACAAATACTTTAACTATGAGCATCTCTGAAAAGAGGTATGAGCCAAAAGAGCATGACACCCCACTTATTGTTTCTAGAATTACCAAGTGAGAAAAGATTTTGAGCTTGTTCATCCACCTCCAGCCACACAGCAGACTGCTTACAAGCACCTGGGATGGGCTCTCCCACTCAGTGTTTTCCAGGAAAGCACTTGACTTAACCTCTCAGGAACCTATCCCCAGATCCCCAAATTCTGGAATTCATGAACCTTTTCTTTGTCTCTTACCTACAAATTCCACACTGAAATGTGAGATACTTTCTTTTTCAGAGTAACAAAAGAACATCTACTCTAGCACCATCACCTTTAAAACAATTTTTAAGCCAACTTTTTACAAATATGTAAAGATTGGCTCTTCCCTTCAGGCTTGTCTCCTTCAAGATACACAGAACTGATTCTTTTGGCTTCCCACAGCTGTATTTTCCAATGTCTTACTTATTTTATGGCTCTCATTGCAACTATCTACATTCTCTAATTGTCTCTAAAAATAGAGTTCTAATCCATAACCAGCACTCATAGGAAAGACTTCAAAGCATTGGACATATTTAAGAAACTCTCCTCTCTTGGACTAAAGTGGGCTCTCATCCAAGGAACACACATGGTGATGGCAAGCAGGTACCAAGGATCAGATGGCCCAGTCTCAGACATGTGAGTAAGACAAAGAGGGTTGCTAGGAAACTGGAGAGATGAAGCATCTAGCCTAGCCAAATCAGCAAGGAATGAGGAATTAGCCAACAACTGACCAGAGGGTTCAAGAAAATGCAAAGGCAAAGAGCAAAAAGCAAACACTCAGGTTGGGAGATGGAAGATCTAAAGGCTTAAAGGCAAAGCCCTGGCTAAGAAGGGATCTGGAATACATAAGGTCAGAACCTAAGACAGAGCACAATATCAGAAACTAGTAATGCTCACTAACACCTGTGTTCCCTTTTCCTTCCTGGGATCACAGGTAGCCCACATTCTCCAGCCTCTCTGGTAGTTGGACATGGCCTTGTGACTAAGTTCTGGCCAACGAAACGTCAACAGAAGTGATTGGTACTACATCCAGTCCTAGCCTGGGAGAACCTCCCACATACAACCTCTCTGTTTTCCCATCTGCAAACCTCTTTCTTCACATATTAGCTGAATGTAGAGGTCTCTAAAGACCTAAAAGGGGGCAGAGCCACAAGATGAAAGGAACCTGAGTTCACGGAATCTTCCTGTGGGTGGCTACTTGATGAGGAATCCTGCATTGTGACAAAACTAAAAAATAAACTTTGTATCAAGCCCATGAAATTTAGGGGTTACTTGTTACAGATAATTAATAGCCTTCCCTTGCTAATATAGGGTCAGACAAACAAACACATAACTAAGAAGTAAAAAAATGGAGTTTAACATGCCTAGAGTAGATTAGAAATCAAACGACTTGAAACGCCTATAAAGAAAAAACCTAATCGATGTCAAAGTACCTCTTTTACTTTTGTAATAGGATTACAAAGCCAGTGAATCAAAGGGACACCACAGACACAGAATACGGCTGAGCTTGGAAATTAATAGTCACAAGGTCCAGAATAAAGAGGAAATAATTTGTCAAGCTACCCATTTGTTCAATAAACCCTGAATACCTGTTATATACCACACCCTATGCTAGAAGTCATGGCTGCAATGGTAAAGGGGGTATAGTTACTGCCCAGAAGGGCCCCTAACCAGGCATGCAGTTACTCTCCCATGTGACAAGGTATTTAACAGGTATACCTAGAATGTGATGGCAGCTCAGAAAAGGGATCCCTAACTCATTCTGGAGCTGTCAGGGAAGGAGTCCCAAAGGAGGGCATGCTTGAGCTCAGCTCTGAAGGATAGAAGCTAGTTGACTAGAAAGGGTGAACAGGCAATCCTGTTAAAGGGAACAGCATGTGCAAAGACAAATGAATATACTGCATTTGGGAACTATCAGTAGACAGCACATCTAAAGTGTAGGGTTGGTAGAGGGGAGAAGTAATATATTAGCTGTTAAGACAAGTAAAAGCTAGACTATGAAGGACCAGCCATCATTCATGGTTAATAGGGAGTCAGCAAAGTGCTCAAAGCAATATAATGACATAATCTAATTTGTGCTTTTGCTTTCTGGTGACATAGCAAAGGATGCACTAAAAGAAGTAATACCAGGAATAGAGAATCTAGTCAGAAGACTCTTACAATCACATAGGCAAGACAGATCAAAGTCGGGAAGTGGATTATGAAATATTAAAGAAGAAGAGTCTTCAAGACTAGCTAACTGAATTAGCTGTAGAGTTAGAAGAAAACAGACATTGAGAATGGTTCCCTGGTATCTGGCTTAACCAAGACGGTGAGGAAAAGGTTTTAGGGGGCATAGAGATAATGGATCGATTTTGAAAAACTTGAAACATTCTGGAGACGTCTAGTAGAAAATGTTAAATGTGAACTTGAGACAGATATGTGAGCTGAAAAAGTAAATTTGAAGGTCATAACCATACCAATGGTGGTTCAATAATGGGCACGGTTGACAATGCCTAAAGAAAGACAAGTGGAAGAGTCAGAAACAGAATTCTTATCACCTGTGCAGAAGATACACTTAGGTGATCTGTGGTTAGCTGATACACAGGTGCATTAATGATTGATGTATTCATAGATGCACTGATTCTATTCTATGCACAGATGTTTAGAGCATTGATTCACAGATGCATTTAAACTTGGAAGGTCTCTACTGATGTGACCCAAGGCTCTGTCCTTGGCTTCAGCTTTTTAAACACTGAATTAAAAACTTGGATGAAGACAAATTTGTCAAATGTGTTGCTGACACAAATCTGGGAGGAATAGCTAGTAAGTTAGAAAGTTGAATCAGGATTCAAATGACCTCAATGTGTTGCAACTATGGTCCAAACTGACAAGATGAAATACAATAGGCATGAATGTAAAGTACAGCACTTAGATGAAAAAAATGTCACTGCCTAAACATAAGGTAGGAGGAACCCTGGCTTATCAGCAGTTTATATGACAAAGACCCTAGGGACTTTAGTAGATTGTAACTCATTGTGAGTCAACAGTACAGCACAGCTGCCAGAAAGGCAAATGCAATCTCTACTTCCTTCATCTGCATTTAGGGCCCAGAATAACGAAAGCAGCAGGGTGAGCACTCAGCACAAATCCACCCACAGCTGAAGCATGTGTCCCTCCAAGAGGGACAGTGACAAAGTGGAGAGTGACCAGAAGAGGGTGAAGAGTGAGGAACAAAGCCATGAGAACTGGGCAAAGAAAGTGGGGACAAGAGCCCTGGAAAACATCCTTAGAGGGAGCATGGTGGCTTGCTTCAAAAATCCAGAGGAAGGGGCACCTGGGTGGCTCATTTGGTTGTGCGTCTGACTCTTGATTTCGGCTCAGGTCATGGTCTCTTGATTCATGGGTTTGAGCCCTGTGTCAGGCTCTTTGGGATTTTCTCTGTCCTTCCTCAGCTTGCTCACACATATTCTCTCTCTCGCTCTCGCTCTCGCTCTCGCTCTCCCCCTCCCTCCCTCCCCCTCCTCCCCCTCCCCTCTCAAAATAAATAAACTTTAAAAAAATTTTAAACTTAAAAAAAAAACCAGAGGGCTAAATGATATATAGAGTAAATGCATTTCTTTGCTCCAGATGGAAGAAATAAGATGAATGGGCATAAGTCACAGAAGTTATAAGATAGCACATTTCCACTTTATCTAATTTCAAAAGATAAAGGCTATTCAAAACCAGAATGGCTGCTTTATGAAGTTAGTGAGGCCTCCTTCCTTAGAATTATCAAAACAGAAATTAGACTACCTGTTAGGAATGCTAAAGAGACTTCTGCTCGGGTAGGAGTTTCGGCTGGATCAAGGCCTCTAACCTTTCAAATTTGAGGGACCAGTAACATTTCTTTTTAATTTGCTATATGAGAATATTTTCCAAAAAACAACTACCATCCATAATCACCATGTTTCACAAAAACAAAAACATTTAAGACTGAAGAGCAGGGAAGATACATTATCAGCATAAAGGGCAATCCTTTATATCAAGTAAACTTAACTTTCTGAAAAACACACCTAACTCTTTAAGGGCCAGAAAAAAATGTTAATCATGATTCTGCTACCTCATTCACTTGTATTCCCAGTGCATGGCATTTAGCAGGCACTCAATAAATACTTGCTCAATGAATGACTGAGTGAATGCAATACATTTAATATAGAAAGCCCTGGCTTCCACAGAGTCCAAAAGCTTCTCTACCTCATCATTAATCGATATTTATTGACAGCTTTTGTCATTCCTGGCACTGAAACACACTATACAGCAAGGGCCATTAACTTCCCACAATCCATTTTCCAAGCACTAAGAGTAACAATGCCTTATATTTGTATTGTGTTTTAAGATTTACAAAGCATTTCCTCATGCTATCATCTCACTCAATTCTCTTTACAACACAGAGATGAGTTCCCTGACTTTCCATCTGGAGAAACTGAGGAACAAAGGCTTTCCCAAAGCCACATCCAAGATGACTGAGTCAGAACATGACTCCTCCAATTGCAAGGTGGATGCTATTCCCCCTGCCTCAAGGTGTCTGTCTCCCTAAGAAAGTTACAGTCTGGTCCTCTGGCTCATCTTCTGGGGAAATTGAAATGCTTTGTTTTAGCCACAAAACCACCAAGCACAGGCCTCAACAATAGAAGCTGCCCTGGTACTGTTGGGATCTATAGCTAGGACCTCCTGGGGGAGAAGCAGAGAGATTGAGGAGCACATAGCTTCCACAAGCAGCAAGCCAAGAGCCTTTGTTTGCCTTCAAGACACCATCTGTGCAGCAGGCCTGCTGACTCTGACACTGTGAAGCCCCCTGAGATGGATCTGATCTTAGGTCTACCCAAATGCATAATCAATCAATCAATCAATGAACTTCAAAAAGATGATGACAATGTGTGGGAAGCCAGTAATGGGAACCTAAATTCAGAGCTCCCTTTTCAATTCTGTGTGCAAGCAAGCTCATGTGGGACTACCTGATGAGTTGTCTTAGCCTGAAAGTAACTGCCAATGTAGGAAACCAACAGTGCCACCCATGATTAAAACCAAAGATACAAACACAAACAATAACCATAAAAAAACAAAAAAACTACTTTCACAGACTTCACCAGTTAATTTGGCATGTGTGTGTGTGTATGTAGAAAGAGATAGATCTCATGTAGACTTGAGAAGATAAAGCATTTTTATTCAAAATACAGGAAATCAAATGAAGACTCCTCGAATGTGGGCTATCTCAGCGCCTCTCCTCCAGTGTGATTAGAACAGAGTACAGTGTAGCTTAGCAACCCTAGACGCTAGTTTTTTCACTGACAATTCCTTGGGTAAAGAAATCCAAGCTCCGTTGACCCTCAGTCCAGAATGCAGTGGAGCATCTCAGTAGGACAGGGTCAAGGTACTGAAGCAGCAGTAGTGGGCATCCTGAACAGATGGTAAAGGCAGGTGTATATGGGAGGGAGGAGAAAAGGTACATGCTCTAAATGTTGTGATCATTATTGCATTTCCTAGCAACACAGTGCTGGCAATGTTGTCTGAGTACCACATAAAAACTTGTGAAATCAAAACATCAAGGAGACTGCTCGCCTGTGTGACACATGGTGAAAACACAGCCAGGGCATCAGGTCTGAGTGGGGCCTGTCACACAGGAGACTGAAGAATGTATGTGAGAGGGGAAAGTGGGCTATCAGTTTACAGGAAGTGCACAGCCAATGTCTGAACATTCCTGAAAGTCATTTACCCAGAGAAGTAAACAGCGAGGAGCAGAGCCCTGTAGAGAAGCAGGTCTATGAGGTTCGACAGAATGGAGTCTGAACAATGGTTTTATTGCTTTCCTAATATCATGATGGGGCACACTGTTGGTTGACTGCATTTTAACCTCAGCTGGGTTTGGCTCACCCACACTCATTGAACACATACTATTGCTGCACATTATACTGAGTGATAGGAGTAGAAAGGTAAATATACCCCGTTTTGCTACCTCTCAAAATGGCAACATTTATCTTTTTCATATCGTTGCCACGAGACTCAATGAAATAACATAAATAACAGATCTTGGCACACAATAGGAATTTATTACACATTAGTTGTTATTCTGGTGTTAATGATGGGTATCCAAAGGTCAATGTCTGGATATTTCTCTTTTTTGTTTTGAATTGGAAAACATTTTAAATAACAGTTCATTACTTCTCTGAAAAATACCAAGACCTTAGAATGCATTAAATTCTGATCTTTGCACCCACCCCATCTATCACTTATTAGAACATTATTGTTTAATGTTTAAAACCACATTATTTTCAAATTATCCTAAATCTTAATCTTCAAAAGAAAGGAAGGAAGGAAGGAAGGAAGGAAGGAAGGAAGGAAGGAAGGAAGGAAGGAAGGAAGAAAGGAAGAAAGAAAGAATGCTTCTTTACTAAGCGTGTGGCTTGGTTCTTTCAGCAAGGCTCACTTTGGAGCGGCATGCTGTCAGTCTCTGTTCTTACGAACAATGCCTTTCCATCCTAACTCTTGAATGAAAATCTAGCTTTGCACAGAATTCTAGTTCGAGAGTCGCTGAGCACTTTGAAGATATTATTTCACCATCTTCTTGTCTCTGTTGCAGCTTGATGAAGAATGACATTTGCAGATAATTTGTCTTCTCTCCTTGCTGGCTTTTAAGGTTTTCTCATTTTCGTTGACATTCCAGCAGTTTTCTTCATTGAGTGTCTAGATGTAGATGTATTTCTAATTACTCTCCTTGATACTCAGCTTGTGAATACAATGTGAAAATCAATATCTCTCTTAAATTTTGGAATGTTCTTGGCATTATCTTCTAAAACAATGTCTCTTTACCATTCTCTCTATTATTTCCTGTAACTCCATCTAGGCATATATTGAACCTTTCATTCCGTCCTCTGGTTCTCTCACTGTTCTTCCGTGGATTCGGTACTTTCTATCTCAGCGCTGAAGCCTGAGCAGCTTCCTCGGGGGAAACTTCCCATCATAGATTTTACTTCCTGCTAGGTCTGACCTGATGTTGCACCCATTCATTAAAGTCATTTATTTCAACAACTATGTTTTTCAGTTCTAGAGGTGTACTCAGCCCTTTGTTCAAAACTTCTCTTTTTTCATAGAGATCTATTCTTTTCTTAGGTTTTCTACTTCTTTTGTCTCTAACTGTTTGAAACAAATTTATTTTATAGTCTCCTCAAATTGTCCTTTCATTCTTGGGGCACTAATTTTGCTGCTTATTGTGTCTGGCTGGCTCTAACTCATGGAGGTTTGTTTTGTTATGAGGTTTATGTTTTTTATTGCGAGCTCATCTTCAGGCAGGACTGCTTGTTTTACAAAAAGTGTTAGGGGCCCTGAGCTGTAGAAGTGTGCCTCTGAGTTGTTTGTGTTCATTGCTCAAGGACCGTTATGGGTATCAGTTATCCTAGATCTAGGGTTGTTTTTTTTTATTGTGGCAAAAGACACACACATAATATTTACCATCTTTAGCATTTTTAGGTGTACAGTACAGTAGCATTAACCATGCACATGGCCATGCAGATTTCTAGAACCTTCTCATCTTGCAAAACTGAAGCTCCATAGCCAATGAACAACAACTCCCCACTTCCCCTCCCCCGGAAACCACCATTCTGCTTCCTGTTTCTGAGAGTTTGACTACTCTAGATACTACCTTTATGCAGAGAATCTTTTTGTGCCTGGCTTATCTCACTTAGCATAATATCCTTAAGGTTCATCTGTATTGTGATATATGGCAGGATTTTCTTCTTTTTTAAGGCTGTCATAACAAATCACAGCCTTAAACAACAGAAACGTATCTTCACATAGTTCTGGAGGCTGAAGTCTGAGATCAAGGTGCCAGTGTGATTGGCTTCTGGTGAGAGCCCTCATCCTGGTGAGAGCTCATCACTGTGGATGATAAATAATAATAAATAATAATAAATGCGAGAAATTCTGACCAACCTGACATGCGCGTGTGCGCGTGCACACACACACACACACACACACACATACACACTTACATACAAAGCTATTAGTTGCACCTAAATTAAATTTTCCAACTGATCATAAAGGTATACATCTTAAATGTCTATTCATCCCTCAAGTGAGAAACAGGTTCCATATTGTATATATTGTATTGAACATTGGTCAGTCTCGTTGCTAAACATGAAATCTCAGCTAGTTCACAATGCAACAGTTTATCCTAGCTTAGAATCTGTTCCAGACCATGACAGTTTCTTACTTCTGTCTCTTTACTGGATTCCATGGATGGTTGACCCATGATTTCCCTTTCAGTGGAAAATACTGTAGAGCAAAGCTGCATGTCTTTCAAGTATGGTAGTTGCATGTCTTTCAAGTATGGTAGCTACATTTACCAAGGGCAGAAGTTTTTCTGTGCCTTCCTAATAGGTGGCCCACATAAGAAGTCTCATTATAGAAAGCAAGAGCTCTTTTTTTTTTTTTTAATGTTTTATTTATTTCTAGGAGAGAGAGAGAGAGAGACAGCGTGAGCAGGGGAGGGCCAGAGAGAGAGGGAGTCACAGACCGAAACAGGCTACAGGCTCTGAGCCGGCAGTCAGCACAGAGCCCGACGCGGGGCTCGAACCCACGAACCGCGAGATCATGACCTAAGCGAAAGTCGGACGCTTAACCGACTAAGCCACCCAGGCGCCCCAGCAAGAGCTCTTTTTAACAGAGCCATCTTATAGAAACCAGCAATGGTCCCAATACCAGTATATTTGACTCTAGAATAAATGGAAATCAAACTTGGAAGAAAAGTCAAAGGTAAATAATTTTATGACTGCAAAGTATATGGTGTTAAAGATATAATCTCTGTTGTTCTTTCCTACCTTTTGGAAAACTGCTCTAATATTATGAAAAAAATGGAAGGAGAAGTGAGGAGAGGAGGGAAGTGAAGGGAGAAAATAAATGTGGATTATCCCCAAAAGCAGCAGACTCCACATGAACCATGTTGCCACTGAGATAGATGTGTGCATACTCCTTTATTTATTGTACCCTCTTGGACTGTATTCAAAGCAAGAACATTAAGCATGCGTAATATCCAGAAGTGAAAACAGCCCCTCTTGACATAGCTCTGCAAGTTTCTGCCCTAAATTAGACAGTGAATAAGAAGGTTCCATCTGCGGGTGGATTGGGGAGAGAAAATAAAGAGTTTCATCATGTGTAAGCATGTTGGGGAAAGACTGAATCAAAGGCAAACCTGTGTGATGATATTTTTTTGAGTCACAGAAGGCAGATCCAGGCTAGTCTTGTTTTACTGCAGTGTAGATAGCGACAATTCCAAATGGATAAAGAAAGACCCTAAAATAGGCCCTATGTAGCAGGCTGCCTTGTATCCCTGGGAAAGCACCATTGTGTCGACTGGATGTCAATCCAAGCATTTTCTTACTGACCCACCTCCCTGACTTTTATCTCTGAGCATGAAGATAAACACATACAACAGTCCCTAGAGATGATTTCTAAATATAGCAACCCTCTGTTTCTACCAAAATGGATTCCTGGTTAGTGCTCCATGGGTCCACGCAGACTCCCAAATGCCAGCCCTGGCCCATCCACTCCCAGGGAAAACCTGAAACAGAGCACAAACCAAAATTCTTGTATCCTGGTTCTTGCTATTCTAAATCTGATTTTGGACGAGGCCATTATGCTGACACCACTTCCGAGACAACATACATTCTTAACCCCAATTTTGCTCCTGCTAGGGGAGGTCTGAATGGGTCTACAGGCTTGTCCTGCCAGCATACAGGCTTCTATTTAAGCTACCAAGAAAACTCTCAAAAGTCCAACAATAAACTATCCAAATTAGAAAAGAAACAAGAAAATCACAGCAGGACTTTTTAAGACCAAGGGCTCAGAAAACAGGTTGCCTAGGTTTAAATTCCAGGTCCACCATTTGTTGGCTGTGTGACTTTAGGCACATTACTTAAGCTCTTTGAACCTGAGTTTTCTTTTCTGTAAAACTGGGATAATAGTAGTTCCTACCTCACAAATTGGAAGTGAGTATGAAATGAGATTCTGTGGTGCATGCAGCAAAGTGTCCACTGGGACTGATAAGGGTGGGTGGAGGGAGTCTGCCTGCACCCGCTGAGCACAAACACTCCAGGAGGAAGGTTTTGATAAATAACAGCTTATTATTCTTCAGAAGGGCCTCCTTACCATCCCTTGGAGTCATCAAAGTCCCCGTTGCAGAAATAATCCAAACGGCAATCTGGGCTAGGGAAAGCGGGGTGAGAAGATGTTGGCTGTCATGATGCTAAACTGTTTATAACCAAAGGAATGCATTAAGACACTCGCGCTCAGGGAGCTGATTTATGTTAAGTAAATGGCCCCACATCCCTTGGATGTCTCCACTTGAGCCCTCTTTCCTGCCTGGCCATTTAAATTCATGGCTTGATCTGGGTCCCCACTTGGGTGTTGGCAGGTTGAAAGGCACTTCCAAAGCCATCAAGCTCTAGAAAGCCAAATATGGCCATGCTCAGACCACTGTAGGTGGACCACAGGGAGGCCCCTTGAGACTGCCAGAAGATGGTGAGGGGTGACTCAGACAGCATCAGCTGACAACTTCAGGGTACAAATGACTATGGGCTATTTTCATTTCTAAACAAAACTTTCCGTCCTATAAACCCCAAAGTATTTTACCAAAGCAGTGGGGTCTAGTTCATCAGGCTGCTGCTGATAGTACAACTTCTTAAGCAAGGAACAGATGCTATTTTGAGGCACTGCCCCAGCACACAGTCTCCTGACCCTTAGAAAATGTATCAAATAATCAGCTGGGTAGAAATCTCCTAGAGACCCTGGAGGGGTCACAGAAATTTCATGGTACAAGCGAAGGGAACCAGGGATCAAGGCCAACCCCTCAACTGCTCATGACTGCCTCTGGCAAGCCAGATCATCTCTGAGCACCAGTTACCCCTGCTATGCACTAGAAACAAATCTGTCACAGGGATCAAGTGAGAATAAAATGAGATAATATGTGTGAAATGCTTTGAAAAATATTCAGAAAGACAATATAAAACTACAAAGTACTATTGAGTGACTCCTCCAGGAAAGTTAAACCAGAAATTAGAAGCTCTCATATTTAATTCACCTTTCAAAAACTGTATGATTTACCAACCTACCTGAATAAAAAGTTAAAAACAAAGTCTATAAAATGAACAAGGTTTTTCATTTTTTCTTCATTATACTCAAACACATATTTCAACTGATTTTTGTTGTTGCTATTGAATTGGCTATTTGTTTGAGAGAAGTAACTGGATCAGATGGCTATTTAAAATATAACCTAAGCGGATGCAAAAATTCTCAACAAGAGCCTTGCAAATCGAATCCAGCAGCATATAAAAAGAATCATCTACCAAGATCAAGTGGGATTCATTCCTGGGTTACAGAGCTGGTTCAACATTCGCAAATCAATCAATGTGATACATCATATCAATAAAAGAAAAGATAAAAACCATATGATCCTGTCAATAGATGCAGAAAAAGCATTTGACAAAATACAGCATCCCTTCTTAATAAAGACTCTCGAGAAAGTTGGGATAGAAGGAACCTACTTAAACATCATCAAAGCCATCTATGAGAAGCCTTCAGCTAACATCATCCTCAACGGGGAAAAACTGAGAGCTTTCCCCCTGAGATATGGAACACGACAGGGATGTCCACTCTCACCACTGTTGTTTAACATAGTGCTGGAAGTCCTAGCATCAGCCATCAGACACCAAAAGGAAATCAAAGGCATCAGAATTGGCAAAGAGGAAGTCAAACTTTCACTCTTCGCAGATGACATGATACTCTACATAGAAAACCCGACAGACTCCACCAGAAGCCTACTAGAACTGATCCAAGAATTCAGCCAAGTTGCAGGGTACAAAATCAATGTACAGAAATCGGTTGCATTTTTATACACCAATGATGAAGCAACAGAAAGAGAAATCAAGAAACTGATCCCGTTCACAATTGCACAAAAAACCATAAAATACCTCGGAATAAACCTAACCAAGGATACACGAGATCTGTATGATGAAAACTATAGAAAACTTATGAAGGAAATTGAAGAAGACACAAAGAAATGGAAAAACATTCCATGCTCATGGATAGGAAGAATAAATATAGTTAAGATGTCATTACTACCTAAAGCACTCTACACATTCAATGCAATTCCAATCAAAATTGCACCAGCATACTTCTCAAATCTAGAACAAACTATCCAAAAATTTGTATGGAACCACAAAAGACCCCGAATAGCCAAAGTAATCCTGAAAAATAAAACCAAAACGGGAGGGATCACCATCCCAGACTTTAGCCTCTTGTACAAAGCTGTCATCATCAAGACAGTATGGTATTGGCACAAAAACAGACACATAGACCAATGGAACAGAATTGAGAACTCAGAAGTGGACCCAAAAGTATACAGCCAACTGATCTTTGACAAAGCAGGAAAGAATATCCAATGGAAAAAAGACAGCCTTTTTAACAGATGGTGTTGGGAGAACTGGACAGCAACATGCAGAAGAATGAAACTAGATCATTTTCTCACACCATGCACAAAAATAAACTCAAAATGGATAAAGGACCTGAACGTGAGACAGGAAACTATCAACACCCTAGAGGAGAAAGCAGGAAACAACCTCCTTGACCTCCACCGCAGCAACTTCTTACTTGACACATCCCCGAAAGCAAGGGAATCAAGAGCCAAAATAAACTGTTGGGACCTCATCAAGATTACAAGCTTCTGCACAGCAAAGGAAACAACCCAGAAAATTAATAGGCAACCAACGGAATGGGAAAAGATAGTTGCAAATGACATAGCAGATAAAGGGTTAATATCAAGAATCTATAAGGAACTCACCAAAATACACGCCCGAAAAACAAACAACCCAGTGAAGAAATGGGCAGAAGATATGAACAGACACTTCTCCAAAGAGGACATCCAGATAGCCAACAGACACATGAAACGATGCTCAGCATCACTCCTCATCAGGGAAATACAAATCAAAACCACACTGAGATACCACCTCACGCCAGTCAGAGTGCCTAAAATGAGCCAATCAGAGAACTCTAGATGCTGGCGAGGATGTGAAGAAACGGGCACCCTCCTACACTGTGGGTGGGAATGGAAACTGGTACAGCCCCTCTGGAAAACAGTGTGGAGGTTCCATAGGAAACTAACAATAGAACTCCCCTATGACCCAGCAATAGCACTGCTAGGAATTTACCCAAGGGATACAGAAATGCTGATGCATAGGAGCACATGTACCCCAATGTTCATAGCAGCACACTCCACAATAGCTAAAACATGGAAAGAGCCTAAGTGTCCATCAACAGATGAATGGATCAAGAAGATGTGGTTTATCTATACCATGGAATACTTCATGGCAATGAGAAACAATGAAATGTGGTCATGTGTAGCAACATGGATGGACCTTGAGGGTGTTATGCTGAGAGAAATAAGTCAGGCAGAGAAGGACAAATATCATATGTGTGCACGTATAGGAGGATTAGGAGGAACTTAACAGAGGACCAAGGGGGAGAAGAAGGGCGGAAATGGTGGGGGAAGGGAGAGAGGCAAACCATGAGAGACTCTTGAATGCTGACAAAAACTGAGGACTGATGGATGTGGGGGGAGGAGGGATAGGCATGGAGAAGGACACTTGTGGGGATGAGCACTGGGTGTTATGTGGAAACTAATTTGACAATAAACTATTTGTAAAAATAAATAAATAAATTAATTAAATTAAATATAACCTAAGCATCTGTCTATCCCAGGAATAGCCAAAATGGTAGGTGCTCTGCATGCCTTACCTCCATCCTAAGTCTGTGGCAGACATCACTAATGAATCACTGCACTCTTTCCCCCAGTTTGGGCAACGATTAGAATCTCTTCAACATGTGACAGTCCAGATAGCCGTAACCAGTTTTGAATGGGCACAGGACCTGGAACCTGTTTGCCATCTTAGCTATATCCTTTACCTAATTTAATCTGAAACCATAAGCTCAATAAAATCATTTATGAAATGATTTTAGTCTTACTAATTCCTCTGGAACTTAATTTGCTGAACCTAGAATTCCTGCAAAAGAGACAACATATTTCATTTCACAGTTAGACAAAAGGCTGGACACACTAATACTTCAGAGAGGATATAAAAATGATGTAACTTTATAGAAAAATATAAACTGTCGATCCCAGTCTCCCTCTGAGCAGGGCCCTATGGCCCTGTTCCTTCTGGAGGCGCTGTTAACTGATCTTTGAAGGAACCATTCTCCTCGCACCCTTAAGGGATGCTGTTGGCTTCAAGGGACAGCAGAGCTCACCCAACACACACCTACAACTGATGGGATGAACAAGGACAGTGCTGCACGACTCTGTCGAATATCAGGGCCCTTTTTCTGTGAGCATTTTTTGACAATGGGAAGGAGAGGTAAAAGCAAAGAGCTCTGGATCCCTGAGTGATCTGAAAAAGCTCCACAGCAATGGAAGAGCACAGAAAGGAGAGACGACAACCAGAGATAAACCTCCATGACAGAGATAGCAAACAAGCCCCATAAAATCATTTTTCAAACTATGTTTGACCCTTTTATACTAAAAGTTGCTCAACTCCAACTCCCAGAATAGGTTTTGTTTTGTTTTGTTTTGTTTTGTTTTAATTTATCCCTGATAGGATAATGGTATCAGTCTGTACACTAGCACTATGTAAAATAAAACTTAGCAAGACTTCCAGAGTCTAGAGGATTCAGTCACTTACCAAATAAGTATGGTTATAACAACATACCATGTTGCTACCACTGAGAAATCCTAATGCAATTCATCCAGTGGCCCCATTGTAAGCTCCAGGAGGGCAGATGCCCATCTGTTTTATTCCTCAATACATCAAGCACTGTGTCTATCTGGTATCTGCTAGACACTTCATACATGGCTGTCAAAATTGGTTATGCTTATCTATGCCTTCTGCTATGTGGCTATTATAGTGCCAAACTCAGAGCAAGCACTCACTTAACATTAACTGACTGATTGATGATTGATGATTGATAGTCTGACCTGTCTTCGGCTCCCTAAGTGAAAAAAAAGCAGAATGAGCTAGCCTAGTATACCTGGTATACACTTAATATACCTAACAGATACCTAATGTACCAAAATTTATTTTAATGTATACCTAATATATACCTTTTATACTTCACAATGTTAATAATGGACTGACATCGAGGAAGTTTAAAGTACTCTAAATGAGTAAGTCCCAAAGGATAGACTGGAAATCATTAGGGGCCATGAACTGAACATGATAGTTAAAGCAGGTAAACTATTAAATATCATCATGTCACACTGGTTTCTGACAGTTTTGCTTATAAATATAGTTTCACTAAAGGAACAGTTCAAGGGAGAATGATTTAACAAACCAGGCAGAGGTATATTTATAATAATCACTTCCTCATAAATGGGTCAAAACTTTCCAAGCATGTCCACACCCATGATTTCATTTGTCCTCACATCTTTGTGATGGGAGCAGAATTATTATTAGTGGTTCTATAAAACACAGATGCAAATTTCCAGTTCTGGCAATGAGGCAGCCCAAGCTTAAACCAAATTCATTGTTTTTACAACGCAGAGAAATGCTGAACAATATGAGCTGACACAAAGAAAGGGAATCCTCAGTCCCAGGAAGGAAGAGAGAACTTAAAGCTGAGTAACAAGCTGAGGCACTACAGCTGTGATGGTCCTGAGCTGGGATTTTAACACCTATACAGAAGGAGACATAGCTAAGGGACCCCAAAAGGCAAGAGTGGAAACCGAAGCCTTGGCAAAAGCCAAGAACCTGGAAAAACTGTTTCCCAGTAAAAAAAAAAAAAAAAAAACAACCCAGCCTAAAATCTCTGCCCACCATTCCAAGAAAGAGGTAGGGAAATGTGGGTCACCAGATGCCAACTGGTACTTTTCCTATTGTCTCAGAATTCCAGCTGAAGCCCCAAACCTAAGGACAATCAATGAGAAGTACCCCTCAGACAGTGAAGGTACTGGATAGACATCTTGTTACAAAACTAAGAGGTATCTAAACTGGTCCTTTGACCACCCCCATCCAGCCCATATAAGCAGAGGACTAGAAACAGGAGTCCTGGAGGTAGCAAGGAATAGGCTATGGCAGACTGTGCTTCTCCAACCCTCCCCCTCCCCCAAGCCAAGTGAGGTGAGCACCAAGGGAAACATCTCCTGATACTGGAATGCCCGCAATAAAAAAATACCAGCCTGCCACCCCCTAGCCTGATACCCACTAAGGGACAGGACCTATAAGCCCACCTCAGGTTACCAGAGCAGAGGGCTATTCTTGGGAAAGCAGTGACCCATGTCTTTTAGAGTCTGGAGGGTGCATACAAAAACCAAAGGACATTGCCTGCTTCCTGCCTCAAGAATTCTCCAGGAGAGGGGCGCCTGGGTGGCTCAGTCAGTTAAGCCTATGACTTCAGCTCAGTTCATGATCTCACAGCTTGTGTGTTCGAGCCATGCATCAGGCTCTGTGCTAACAGCTAGCTCATAACCTGGAGCCTGTCTTTGGATTCTGTGTCTCCCTCTCTTTCTGACCCTCCCCTACTCATGCTGTTTCTATCTCTCTCTCAAAAATAAATAAAACATTAAAAGAATTCTCCAGGAGAACTGGAAACAGGGTAAGGAGAAAGGGCAACAATGGGAAGCTGCCAGCAATCCCAAATTTTAACTAAATACAGGCCCCTTTACTGGCCTGAGCTGATGGCATTGTAAGGTGACTGGATTCAAGCCACTGTAAAATACTCTACCCAAGAGGATTGCCTCAGCATAAAGAGGCTGTGAAATTCACAAGAGGTCTGGGAGATACCACATCATCCATATCAAGGAACTATGTGGTATAAAGGAGCCCATGGGGACCATCAAAGAACCCACAAAAATACCCAAAGAAACAGCCAGTATTGAGATGACCACCATAGCACAGAACATGACAGCCAACCAATCTCTGGCAAGAAACAGCACCAAGGAGAGAGACTAGTCTTACTTCCTCTAAGTCTCCCTCCTCTGTCCTTACCCTAGAAGAGCAGAAGTAGAGAAGTAGAAAAACTATAAAAGGGGGGAAAAAACACATTAGGCCACTGCACTATTCTCCATACAAATATGAAAGCCATGGGTAATGCATGAAATAGTCTATGGACTTTTTTAATATATGTAACATGAGTCCTAATTACTGAAATGAGACGATTTTAATAACTGAATGTGAGTGGAAAGCAAAGATAAGCCTGAGAGAATGTGAAAGAGAAGGGAATGAAGAACGAACTGAGAGGGTCTAAATGCAGCAATGGTAGAAAAATTTAAATGTTTTCTGTTTGGGGCACCTGGGTGACTCAGTCATTTAAACATCTGACTCTTGATTTCAGCTCAGGGTCATGATCTCGTGGTTTATGAGATCAAGCCCTGCATGGGGCTCTGTGCTGATGGCACAAAGCCTGCTTGGGATTCTCTCTCTCCCTCCCTCTCTGCCCCTCCCCCAACTTGCACACACACTCTCTCACTCTTTCAAAATAAATAAAACAAAATAAGTCTCCTGTTTATATGAGTCAATTCATTTCATATACATGTTACACTAATCTCTGACGAAGAGATTCTGGGTCTGAACATTTTTTTCTCATGATAATTAAAGCACCAGTGTGCTGTGGGCACTTTAAGTTGAGAAGCAAATAATAAAAACTGTTTCTGGACCACTGAAACTACCAAGACTACCCACTGGAGGCAACTACAAAACAGCACTATTGCAATACCTCCATACTCAGGGTGCTTAAAATCTCATGGGAAAAAAATTCACAAAGAAGATAGGCTCACACTCAAAATTTATATGCCACAGAAGGAAATGATCTACCACCAGTGAAAGTCAATAAACACAAGAATAACCATTCCCCAAGGGCTGAAGTAGATAAAACAATTTTAAATAGACTATAAATACTTTATATTTATAATCTATATATAGTACTTATAGTATTTATATATTTTAAAATTATTAACAATCTAAAATATGGAATAGAAAGCAAAAGGGAAAAATACACTATTAATTTTTTGAGAAAGAACAAACTAGAACTTTTTGAAATAAAATAGCCATTAAAAATAAAAATGCATTTAAAGGCTAAATAGTAGTTTAGAAAGAAGTGAAGAAAAAACTGGTGAATTGGAAGATAGAGATGAAGAAACACCTAGAATGTAACAAGAGGGATAATTAAATATCAGATATGAAAGAACATTTAAGAGAAAATGTAAAATGAGAAAGGTCAATATATACTTTAATAATAGACTCCTAGAATAAAACAGAAAGACCAGAGGAGAGGCAATATTTAAAAATGACTGAGAATTTTCCAGAACTAAAGAACAATATTAATCTGTAGATTGAAGCATCCCACCAAGTCTTTTCTTTTTTAAATTTTTTTAACGTTTATTCATTTTTGAGAGAGATAGAGCATGAGCAGGGGAGAGGCAAAGAGAAGGGGAGACACAGAAGCTAAAGCAGGCTCCAGGCTCTAAGCACAGAGCCAGATGCAGAGCTCAAACTCACCAATGGTGGATCATGATCCTAATCCAAAGTCGGACATTTAATTGATGAGCCACCCAGGCGCCCCAGTACCAAGTCTTAAGGAAGATTTGTTTAAATTATGTATTAACTCAAAAGTGTAAAACCACATAACACTAAAGTCAAAAAGTATCTTTTTAAAAGTCAGAATAGTGATTTAGACTTATGGGCAGACTTTTCATCTGCAACAATAGAGTCCAGAAGAAAATGGAATATCTTCAAATTGCTGTAGTAAAACTGCTAAAACTGAATTTTTTACTTGACACCATTCATGAGTGAAGACAAAATTAAAAAAAAAAAAAAGACAGCATCAAACAAACACTGAGGAAGTTTGAAATTTACCACTTTAGACCACTGCTGAAGGAACTATAAAATATGTGCTTCCATATTAAGGAAAGAAACCAAGAAGGAAGAAAAAGAATAAAAGATGAAATTAAGTTTCCTCACATTTGTCTAAAATTCTTTGTCACATCTACCACATGTAAGAGAAAGCATTCCCAATTCAAGACCCCCTCTCAAGGCCAAAGAAACACAGGACATTCCCATGCCTCTAAAGCCCAAAGCCCTTTTTCTCTGGTACTAGTTTTGAAGTCCCAGAGCAAGGTTGTCTTTTATCATTCCTTTGCCACCCAAGACATTCTCTTTTTTTAAAGGTTTGCTTGTTTGTTTGTTTGTTTATTGAGAGAGAGCATGCACACAAGTGGGGGGGGAGGGAGGCAGAGAGAGAGAGGGGAAGAGTCCCAAGCAGGCTCGATGCTGAGAGCATAGAATCTGACGCAAGGCTCGATCTCATGAACCATGAGACGATGACCTGAACTGAAACCAAGAGTCGGACACTGAACCACCTGAGCCACCCAGGTGCCCCAAGACATTCTTTAGAAAAAACTTGGCTCAGAAATATTCTTTACACATTTGAGCCTACATTACAATTTCCCTGTGTAGTTGACAGTATATAAAGGACTGGACACAAAAAATTTTCTCCTGCTGTACTTCAATTAATTCCAATGAAATATTCAAGTAATCATCATTTATAAATGAGGCTTAAAAAAATAAACAGATTCTTAATGAGGGGGAGTGGTGCCACAGAGTAGTAGCAGATGTAGATCTTCATACATAGGGGAGTTAAATGATTCAACCAAAATTCCAGACAAGAGGTTGAGGCACATCTAAACACAGGTCTCCTTGGGCCCAGACATGCCTGCACCTTGTGACAACATGCTGTCTTTCAGAAGTTTCCAACTAAGTAATGCTGTTCTCTCCTCCTCTCTGCCTCTTCTCTGTCTCTGTCTCTCTCTCTCTCTCTCTCTCTCACACACACACACACACACACACACATATACACACACCGCATGGAGATACTTGTCAAAGAACTTGAAACCATTTGGCCCCCAAGTGCTGAAGGAATGCTTCCCTAAGGTTTAGAATTGCTGTTCATTTACTTCTGGGGCTGAAAAACAATAAAGATGACTTTTACTACCATTTTATCCTCTCTCCTTCAAATGGACCACAACCTAACTGTAATCTCTCAAGAGGCACTGACATGTGCCTGTCCCTGGGCCAAGTGTGCATAAATGTGACTACCCAGTGTGCTCTCTGTGAATGTCTCAAAGAAGAGCTGTGCCTACCTCTTGGAGACACCAGGCCTATTCCATTTCTTCATTCAACTAAAGAACGTTTTTACGACCATTTTCTTCTCCAGGATCTTCTTTTCTCCTTTATTCTATGATAGCTACGTCAAACTCTAAGGAAATGTCTAGAACACATTGTCTGGAAAGTGCAACAGGAATTGAGGATACCTGTGCATTCAGACTCAGCCCATTCCACAAGTGATACCTTCAGAGGAAAGGGGTGCATTCTGCCCAAGTTTCCCTGGAGTGGAAAAAGGGAAAATCCCAAAGTCTTGCTGCCCAGATCCAGCAAGAGATCAAGGTGGGGTCAGAGCCACCTTGAGTTTCTCCAGAATAAGGCCAAACTCGGCAAAGAGGTTTCCCAGATAAAGCCAGACAGGGTGAAATGGTGGCCATAGGACTAGTCATGACAATTCCCAGAGGTTTCTGGGCAGACAGACCAACAACTGATGCCACTTCACTATCTAAGAAAGGCAGAAAAATGTGCTTTCGACTAAAGGCTTCACCCCTCTCCTTGGGGTGGTCCCATACGATGGTCAGGTCTAGTGGAAGAGGTGGGGGGTGGGTTTAAGGAACTAGAAGAAAAAAGCAGGACTTGCAGCCACTGGACTATCTGTGCATTTCACTGTAATGGTCAGTGCAGAGAATGTGAGTGGAAGTGCAGAGGCCCAGCTTCCTCTGCTCAAATCACTAGGCCTTTGCAGCCACTACCCCTCTCACTGCCTCTAGGCAAGGCTTTCCAGTCCACAGAGGCTGCCTGTAAGGCCTCTTACTAGAGTCCCTGCACATGTGACAAGGACTGGGATAGAGCCTGGGGGTGCCTCCTGGTCATTAACTCTTTCTTGGATGAAGTACTACACAGCAGAGCATATTTTCATGGCATTCAAAGAGTATTACTGTCCTTGGCACCAAAAACTTACACCCTTTCATTAAACATTCAGATATCATATCTTTCTTTTTGCAGGGAACTATAGGTATTGCAAAGTTCAAAAGGGATCCAACCTGAGATTTTCCAGTGGTTTATAACATTTTGTTGTGAGGTTTTGAGAGGGAGGGAATAAAGAAAAAAACAATAAAATGTTCTTTTCTCAGGAATTTGATATACTGATATAGTTGTAATGATATGAAATTATTAAGCTTAACACTCTACAAAGTCTAACCAGCTTTCCAGGGAACCAATATCATAGTCTGGGAAACTTGTTTGGTATAGATAGGGGGTATAGGAAGACAGGAGTGAGAACAACATGGAAGCAGGTCATTCTCTAGGTAACCACCCCAAGCTGGCACTTCTCATCTGAATTGTCCGGAACACTCCTATCTACTGTTGAGCCATGATTGAGGCCAAAAGTGCAAGCTCCTTATCCATGATGCCCAAGACTATCTGTGACAACCTGATATCTGGTGTCCACCTTTATACCAGTCCTGGTGTCACCTGCTTCCTTCCATCCTTGTCTCAAACATGGGCTCTCTGCTTTGGTGTTAGTGCCCAGAAGGTTCTCAGGAAGCCAAACTGTGAAAGCTTCAGTAAAATTGGTCTCCATGCACTTAGCCTTCCACACAAACACACGCACACACATGCATGTGCGCGTGCACACACACACACACACACACACACACACACACATCTTAGTCCACCACCTTATACCTACCCTTCTTACACTGTCATTATCCCCACCACCCAAGTTTCCCATCTCCTTCCTGTTTTTATGCTCTCCAAGAAAGTCCACCTGCTCCTCTGTACATCCATTCAGAGCTCAAGTGGCCAACCAGCTATTCTGATGAATAATCCATGAGAAGAGAGGCAGGCTGGAGGATTCAGAAGCATGAATCCTACTAAAATTATATGCCCTGGGACTTCCATTCCCACCAGCCACCTCAATTGTCCTAGGCAGCCACCTCCATTCTCCCACATCAACTCTAGCTTCATTTATCTCTTTACAAAACAAGAGTCTTCTGCCCCCTTGCCCTAGTTAGTGCCTATCTCACTTTGGCAAACTCAGTTCTGGGTAACCTTTTCCTAGAAATGCTAATCACTGCTGGCCCCTAACTCATGCTTCCTGACCTCAACCAGGTTCCCTCTGACTTAGCAACCCTTACTGATATCTTTGAGATATCCAAAGATAGTATTTTCCACTGACCATTGCCTCTTTTTGTGTCTTCAAACTCAGACCATATTACAACTCCCTCCATCTGTCTCATGATCCAGCAATGTAGTTCCTGAGACCCATAATATCTCTTTTTTCAGCTCCCCCTCACCACTCTCTATGTTCTCATCCTCTGATTACTGTTAGTCTATTTCTGAAGACAGAGTTGTACCTCCTTGGTTGGGGTTAAACCTCCTGTTCATGTCCCTGACCCTACTACCAACTGTTTTCTAGATCTCCTTCATCAAAAGTTCCCCACTTCCATGTCCAGTCTCTCATGTGCCAACAAATCCATCTCTTCTCTTCTCCTTCACAGCCAAGACTCTAGAAAGAGTAGAGTGGTCCATGTATGCCTCCCATCACATCCACTGTGCCTCAGCACTAGGTGGTCTGACTGAACCCACTCTCAAAGTCCACTTCTGATACCCAAATCATCAAATCTAGTAGGGTTCCTTCAGTTCCCATTTTCCCTACCCATCCAATACTCCATTCAATACTGACAACAACGGCCTTCTTGCCCTCCATGGCCCCACAGTAGCAAGGGTCTTCTTCTACCTCCCTGACCATTCTGGTTCTGCCTGCTCCGTTTCATCCCCTTCCTGTCCTTTGAATGTAGAGGGTCCATCTTCAGCCCCTTCATCATTTTCTTCTCTCTTTTCCCTCTCCCTGATAAGTTCATCCATTTCCACAGCTTCACATATCATCTCTAAGTGAACTCTAATTCTGTATGTATGCTGAGTATTTCCATTTACTCCCTCAATCCACTCTCTACCCTTCCCATCTAGACAACAGCAAAGGATTCCCTTGCCATCTGGCTTTTGTTAAGAAAAGTCCTTCTTCCCTCTCATGCCTGGACTATGACCTCAGAACTGTTCTCTCACCTGCAGTCTTAGCATCCCCACTTCATCCTTTATCCTGCTCCCTGCCTGATCTTCTGGCAGAGTAGCTCTGACCATTCTATTCCTCACTCTGGTCCTCTGTTGCCTACCAAATGGGATGCAAGCTCATCAGTCTGACTCTCACTTTTTCCCATATATAACTTGTGCTCTAATCCAACACCACTCACTATTCCTTTAAAATCCAATGCATATGCCTTTCAACATAGTATTGACTATACCGTTCTTCCTATAGCGAATGTGCAACCCCTCTTCTCTACCCCAATTATGTTTACCTTTCAAGATTCAGCTATGTCATCATCTTTATATATGCTTTCTCTACTTATTCCATCTAACTCTATCACCCTTCTTCTTTAAGCCAGTAAACCTTTCATCTTTATGTCCTTGTAACATCAAGCATAGCCTGCCTTTTATCATAGCTCTGTCTGTGAATGTGGGTGTGTATCTTACCTCCTACTAAACTATATACTCCCTAAAGGAAGAGATAATTGAGTGACTATAATTTTGAAGGTCTCCTTGAATCCAGAGAGCTTATGAGTACATTGCCTTACAGATAACAGATGCTCATAACTTTCTGTCAATGACCAACCATCCCAATTTTGGGAAGGGAAAAAACAACAACTTAAAATTATATTCATCACAATTGGCATGAGATATCCCACATTCAGGAACACTTCACAGTCAACTTATCTTAGAAAAAGTCTCCTTATCTCCTGGTCTTTCAGACAGCTGGGCATAGGTCAAAATTTCTGTCTTTTAAATAACTGAAAAACAGATTCTATCCATTGCAGACCAAATATGAGATGTGAGTCACTGCAATCCCCTCAGATGTGGAGCCTGGAGCCCCAGAATGACCTGGGCACCCAGACAGGGCAACAGAGGCTTTTTGACCTTGGAGAAACACTGTGCAATATTTTAGCTATGGACAGTGGCCAGAACACACCTATAAGCAGGACCAGGGAAGGGATGTGAGGGCAGAGCCTACAAGGGAAGAATTTACTAATAGTTGGATTAAACTAAGTGTATTTGTCTTCAAAGTGACTAGCATCTCTGTCTTAGTATACTGAGCTCTGCTAATCTAAGATACACATACGCACACACGCGTGTCTGTGCACAATTATGGCCAGGCTAAATCCACAGATCAAGATGCACAGGCTCACGGAAGTGTGTGAAATTCTGCAGGTATGAGGCTTTAAGAGCTATGCCTACATCAGAACACAGTACCCTAACAGATAAAACAGCCAGGCTACAAAAAGAGCACAAAACCAAGAGTAAGGAGAAGTATATTCTAGTCTATCCTGTCACCAAAAAGCTTTCTAACTTTATTAGGGCTCCTGTAAGGAATAAATGAAATAATATAAATGAGCCCCCAGAGATAATCATAAGATAAAGTCTAACATACAATATTCTCTCAAAAAAAATAAATAAATAAACCTGACTAGTTTTTTTTCCTTCCCTAACCAGGCAAGTTGTTCAAATTCTCTAAGCGCCAACTTTCCTTATCTGAGAAACTGGGAATAATAACACTTCTCCCACTACTTCAACGGGGTTTGTTTGTTTGTTTTTTTGGAAGAACAGCTAAAATAGTAGACATGAAAAGGACTAAAAAAGTATTTTAGGATGATCAAAATGTAAAGTAATATTATCACTTTTAGGTAAAATAATGACCAAAAAAGCCATCCCAAGACTGGAAAAAAGCTCCCCAATCTTTAACTGGGCCATTAATCACCAGCATGGACCCATCAAGTTAAAAAATTTTCCCTCTGCTTATCTACTCCCTTCTCTCTTACTCTCCTCCCTCTTTTCTGATTCTTTTCCCAGTGTCTTTTCCATCGCACCTTTTTTCTTCCCTTGCCTAGACTTCAGATAGTGTGAGGAGTAGACAAGAGCCCTGGGACACAGCTGGAAAACAGAGACCCGATCAACCCAGCCACACTGCCCTTCCACCAGTACAGAGGAACAGCAGCCACCAAGGGGGCACTTTGCCCAAATCCATTCCGCAGCAGGATGAGGCATCCTCTGCCAGGGTCCTCATGATTATCAGACTGGATACTTGTCTCTACAGGCAGGAGTGCCCCTGGACTACACAGACAGGCAGACAGAGAGACACAGACAGACAGACTAAATAGCTTTGTCTTGCCAAACACCCACTTCCTGTTCAGTTACATATCCCAGTCAGCATGGAGGTAAACGCTGAACTGGATCTAGAGATGTTCATTATTTCTTGGAATGGAGGCAGCATCAGTCACTCCTCATCAAAAGACAGCTGCTAGATTGTTAAACACCTAATTAGAGTCAAATTTCTGATATAGGCACTGGGAGCCCAAAGAAAATGTTAGGTTCTCATTTCTAACACAGTGGAACTTTCTAATACTATATTTGTCCTCTACACAGGATTCAAACTTGGGGAGCCATGCAAGGAAGTGGGCTCTTCTAACTAAAAAGTCATAATTCAGAGCCAGCAATTTCACTCCTAGGTATATACCCAAGAAAATTAAAAACAATGACTCAAATAGACACTTGTAACCCAATGTTCATTGCAGCATTATTCATGATAGCCAGAGTGTGAGTGTATTTACAACCTAAGTGGCCATCAACTGATGAATGGATAAACAAAATGTGGTATATACTTACAATGGGATATTATTCAGCCTTGAAAAGGAATGGAGTTCTGATACCCACTACAACATGGATGAATCTTGAAAACACAATCAGTAAGATAAGCCAGCACAAAAGGCCAAACATTGTATGATTCTACTTATGTGAAATATCTATAACAGGCAAATTCATAGAGACAGAACGTAAATCACAAGTTACCAGAGGCTGGGGAAAGGGAGGAATGAGGAGTTACTACTTAGTGGTAACAGAGTTTCTGTTTGGAATGATGAAAAAGTTTTGGAAATAGATAGTGGTATGGTTGTACAACACTGTAAATTAATGCCACTGAATTTTAATACTTAAGATGGTTAAACTGGCAAATTTTTGTTGCATATATTTTACCACAAAAAAAATTTTTAAAGGTCGGGGTTCATATCTCCTTCAACTATCAATAGATGTGACTTATAGACTTAACTTTACTGAAACAGCTAAAAAATAAATCTTAAAACCATTGTTTCCGTACATGAAAGTGCCTAATTTCACCTCCAGATAATACCAAAGTCTCTAACTAATCTCATGTGCTTCCTTTTAATTGTATCATTTATCATACAGATTGTCACGACATACCTAGATCTGAAATGCGTGAAATGTGCTGCCAACAGCTAGACTACACAGAGGAGCTCCAATTGCAGAATTATTATTGCTGACAATAATGCATGAAAATCCATACAGATAGAAGGTAAATTCATGGTTGCCCCGGGCTGAAGGCGGTGGGGAATGGAGAATGACTGTCAGTGGGTGGGGGTTTCTTTTGGGGGTAATGAAATGTGCAGGAATTAGACAGGGTGATGGTTGCACAATTCTGCAAAAAGACCAAAAACCACTGAGTTGTGTATTTTAAAGGGTGAATTTTATGGCATGTGAATTATATCTCCACAAAGATGTTATTTTAAAATAATTAATTAATTTCTGAAGCCCTGGAAGCTCAGCTGCAAGGATGGTCCCCTGAATCATCAGAATCTTGTTTGAGGATGGAGGCTGACTACTTTCCAGGAGGGAATTACTAAGAAGACATTCCAAGAACGGTGATGAAGTAAAGCCATACCAAGAAGTGGTCATCTCAAAGCCAAGACTTACTAGTTAGATCATCCATTAAGACCTACAGGGGGATCTGAAAAAACAAAGAGGGCCCAGTCAGAAACCATGGGCATAAATGAATAGCTAGAAAACGGGACCCTGAGGAGGGGCATGCCAAATGACCACATAGCAGCCACCAGAGAAGAACAAGTGTTGGAGTATCTGGGTGGCTCAGTCGGTTAAGCATCCAACTCTTGACTTCAGCTCAAGGTTTGGTCTTGTAGTTCACGGGATTGAGCCCCTCATTGGGCTCTGTGCTGGCAGTGTGGAGCCTGCCTGGGATCCTCTCTCTTCCTCTCTTCCCCTCCCCACTCACTAGCACACACACATGTATGTGTGTATATGCACATGCACTGTCTCATCTCTCTCTTAAAATAAATAAATAAGCACTAAAAAAAAAAAAAAGAAGTGTTCAGCTATTTATCTACTACACATGACCAGGAAAAGCTGGAGTTTCCATGGAGTAAATTCAAGCAAGGTTCCATGAAGCTAGCCCAAGGCAGTTTTTTCCAAAATGGATGGATAGTGAGTCCTTCTTTCTCCTCTTCTCCATATGGAGAAATAACTGAAACAACAAATGCTTTGAAAGTCTAACAGACCTGGATTTCATTCCCAGCACCAATACTGTCTAGGTAATGCTGGCCACAACACACAAATCTTTGGTCCTCAGTTTCCTCACCTGAAAAATACTAGCACCTGCCTCAGATGACTGATAGAAGGACAAAATAATATTAAGTTCATGAAACCCAAAGAACACTACTGGAGACATACTAGGCATTCCATAAGTGGTAGTTATCATTCCTGCCCCATTTAAAAATATAAAAAGGAAGAAGTTACATATCAATATAACTTATTTTTTAAAATAAAAATGAAAACATGAATGACACCACAGACTGACCCAAGGCTGGAAGGGAGAGGGAGCATACTGAGGGGAGCAAGATGCAAACTTAAATGCGAATTTTCCAGCACACTTTATAATAATGAGATTTTTTTTGCCTTAGGAAACTAAAGGTGAATCTGTCACTTAAGATGGAAAGCTAAAGCCTTTTCCTATTGCGATACGTGTCTCAGTGCTGCATGGAACTGTTCTGTCTCTTTATCTACATACCTCTAGCACTTGTACTATACACAAAAAGTTAGGGGTTTTTTTCTAAAGCAAGGTTTACATTTGAAGCAAAGCTTTATTTTCCAGGCAGTCAGTCTGTCCTTCTATACTAAGGAGTTGTGTTTAGGTTTAGGGAATTCATGTCGGAAATATGGTTTGTTGCAGATGTTTGTTTGCCCAGGTGGTGTCCTTCCTGCTCTCAATGGCCCTATATCCAGACATTTGGACCATCAAAGGACTTTTGACCAGTTTGGCTTTGGGCCTCAGGCTGAAGGCAGGGAGTCTCGTGCTGTGGGTGGGAGAGACAGCAATGTGGCAGGTGGAGAGCTGCTGGGCATAAGGAAACCTTGCATCCCTGGGTCCTGACCCTCTGGTTGGAAACAGCAGCCCAGATGGTCCCACAGTCCTGGGATCCTACTGGCCTCACACTGGTCGACAGATGTCAAGAAAACCAAAATACCAGGCCTATCTTGACCAATTTTTCACTTCTTTGATTATTCTGGTATCAGCCACACCACCTCAGGCTCTGTTTCTTTTTGTTTTCCAATTCCATCTTTGAAATTCTGAATAATGTCAGCCATCCCACAACACCTACAAAGTAGTTTGAAACACTCTGACAGTAGTTCCATGGCACTGCTTTTTCAAACCCTAGTGGTCTGCTTTCTGATAGGAATAATTATATCCACATGGTGATTTACACTCATCCTCCCATACGAAGCTTCACAGCTGCCTGGTAAAGTTGGCTGGCTAAGGAGTCTTATCTCCATTTTATAGATGAAAAATGTAAGGCCTGATTCCTCAGAACTCTCAAAAAAAAGATCAAGTCAAAGAATGTGACCCCAGTCATTTTTCTAGCTGTGGTCTTATTTATTTTATTTTTTACTTTTGCTAACTAACATCTTTGAAAGGTTTTTAGCCCAACATGGATTATTTTGGAAGGAAAAAAACAATATAAATGACTGAACATGACACAATGGTTACAAAGTAAATAGAGCTTAATTGAGTAATCAAGTCAACATTTCTGCCCACAGGCTATATGGGGAAGAACATTCATTTACTGTCCGGATTTTGGCTTGGTTCTCTAAAGGACAGGAGACAAGATTATTTTATTTTCTTTTTAGCTAGGTTCAAGCGGGCAATACCAAGTGTAGCCAAGTGTATTAAAAGAAACCCCCCTTGGCAAATTGGCAGTGTGAATATTTCATGAAATTATCATAACATTATGTTCTGAAATGGTGGTTTCCTCCAGGGATCTCAAAGGCCACATCTCTAAGGGTGAGTCTAGCTCATGCCTCTGTCTTAAAGTTAGAGATCAAGTCAGCCTAAAAGGCCTTCCAGTTTTCGATTTATAAGAGCATCAAACAAGTCAGCCAACAAACACTTCAAGGATGATGGGAGTGTCAGAGGCAGGTCCTAGATGAATTCCTTTCCATGTGCTGAATGTAAACCAGGGCTCCTTATTTAAACATCTCCTGGGAAGAGTGGGGGTGTCCTAGGAGACCAGCCCTGACAAAGAAGCAAGGAGAAGCCTTTGTTCTTCCAACTCAGGTAGAGTCCATGGCAGCCTGTCCTCTGGCCAGCCTGCAACCTAAATGTCCCCATGGTTTCTACCCTGCAGTGAGTGTGTCTCTGCACCCTGGCTGACAGCAAAGCCAGTCCATGAAGAACTGCCAACAGTTTGCCAAGGGAAGTCCTACAGAATAGCCTCTCCTCTCATCACCCCGCTCCCTCGCAGGGGCTGAACCAAGCCTAGAGCGGGACAGAAAGGAAGCACGCAAATAAAAACCGCTTGGAGCTATATCTATGTTTGCAGACAGAATAGTGATCTGAATTTTGTTGGAGCTCCTTGTGGACATGTATGAACTTTTACTCTGCAGCCTCAGAAATTATTTTTAAACCTTTCCAATGATAGCTACCCCCACCCCACCCCAACTCCGTTTCCAAATCTAACATCTCAGAAGTGATTTTAAGCCAGAACAAAGGTGGGCTTGGACAGAGGTAGAGTAGGGAGAGGTTGAAATGTTGATTAAGCAAAATTTTACCAGAAACACTAAGCAATGTTTTCTTACCAGGTTTAATATACCAAGTGTGGTCAAGAGAAAGCAGGAGGAAAAAGACCCTGAAGACCTTGTTTCTGTCACATCCCTGCCTGAGTTACTGACTCTTTAGGAGCCTGTTTTCTCAACTGGAAACAGTCTGTCCTAAGGTTCCTTAAAACGCTTTGATCTAGAAGGTAAATTCCCAGAGACATTACATTTATTCTACATCTGTTTGACACACCCTTCAAAGCTCATGATTCTAGAACCACCCCCTCCCCACCCTCTGTCTGTCTCTCTCTCTCTCTCACATACATACACATGCACACACACGGTATAGCAAGAAGACGTTTTTAAGTGAACGTGTTACGGACAGCAATGGTTTGGTAGGGTTTTGGGAAGGGGAGGAAATTTGGCTTCTTGGCAGTTAACCCACCCTTTCCTTATCCTCTGGCTCTGAGCCATATTTACTATTTCCTTCATTCTCTTGGTCTCTGAGGAAGTAAGGGCCTATTTTCAATCTGTTTGACTCCGGAGCTCCAGGCCCAAACTGCTTTCCTTATGTCCCTTAAATCCCCACTTGAGTTCATTCAGTTCTACAAGTAGTAACTGTGTTCCCCAAACTCCCCACCCCCCCAACCCCCGGATGCCTGCCGGGTCATCTGGGCCTCTTCCTGCTTTCTTCTCCCAGCAGCCTGGCTCCCTGAAGCTCCCAGCCATTTCACAACTCTGCTCTTCTATGAGGCCTTCCTGGGCTCCCACCCACACATGGCATAGGCTAGAACTACAGCGAGGATATTGGGTGGGGGTGGGGGGGTGTCCCAAGGCTCCTGGGAACCTGAGACTCCACTCCAGTTCCCTTCTTGACAAGAGCAGCCGCCTCTAAGTGCTCCTACACCATAGAGGGAAAGAAGCAAGGTCTGCGGCAATGTTCCAGGCATGCACCTTCACTGGGTCAGCAAAGCCTTATCTTGAACACAGAAGCGCCCCATCTGGGAATTAAGATACATAGATACCGTTCCTATAACCTAGGCTTTAGGTTCAAACCATCACATTCACTGCTTCAGCCCTCCATTTTGCTTTTTCTGCCCCGGGTTCAGTTACGGTCTACGGGCCTGGCTTTGAAACGGCACTGAAAACCATTCCATGTTCCCAGAGGGATCCTGTCACTTTTACTTGTTTTATACAGTATCTAACCTTGAGGTACATGTAAACAGGTGTTTACTAAATTATTTTAATAATGACAACCATGGCTTGGAGTGTTGTTTCATTATCAGAATGTTTAGCACTCATGTTGCTAAATATTTAGCACCTGATATTTTGCAAAACAATTCCCCGTGCCTTTTTTTTTTTAATCAGTCTTCTGCTCTCCTCCACAGTGCCCAGCATTAACTGAGGCAACAGAGGGGATGGGATCTAAAAACAGACTAAATCATTGTGATTATTTTGCTAATTGGCTTTGCTCTTCAGTTTTCAGGTATTTCCCAAACAATCTGTTTTCTTCAGTCCAGATTAAAAAATAAAATTGTCTTCTACTTTTTTTGTTTTGTTTTGTTTTGTTTTTTATGTTTTTTATTTATTTCTAGGAGAGAGAGAGAGACAGCGTGAGCAGGGGAGGGTCAGAGAGAGGGAGTCACAGACTGAAACAGGCTTCAGGCTCTGAGCTGGCAGTCAGCACAGAGCCCGACGCGGGGCTCGAACCCACAACCGCGAGATCATGACCTAAGCGAAAGTCGGACGCTTAACCGACTAAGCCACCCAGGCGCCCCTGTCTTCTACTTTTGAATGCGGAGCACTGATTTTGGAGTCCCAGCAAGGAAGAGCGGGGATGACACCAGCTGACCTATCACCACCATGTAACAAACAGCTGCCTCACCAGGCAGGAAGAACAACTGAAAAGGAAGAAAACACTAAGGTCCACTCATTCACCCCTTCTTAACCTGATGGCAAGAGGTTCTCCGACCTCACAGAATTTGCCACAACAACTAAGAAGGCCAAGTGAAAAAAGGGATAGAAAAGAAAACACCAGGAGTTAGAAAACATCACTGAAAAGTAGAACAAGTCTCAGTTACTGCCTAACAGGGGTCTCGGGAGCTTTTCTGCCATTACCCAGCAGGAGCCCAGCCAGAGTCATAAACAGAAATCAGCTGTGAAGTGTACCCAGTTGTTTCTGTGCTTTTTCCCTAATAAAGTTAGGAAAACGTCTTCTTGCCTATGAGCTGAGAAGCTCTGTAACCCTACAGGTTAGGGTTTCCAAATCCCAAATTTCTGGCCAGCTCATGTTCCACTGGGCTTGGGAAGTACTGGCCCTTCTGGTTACTAAACCATCTATGGTAAATCAGGGAGAAAATTAATATACAGCCATAACAAGTTCAGCTAATCACCCCAAAGGCTCCCTCAAGGCTCAGTAGGATGCTGTCTGTTTTAGAGGTAAACAGAAGTCTGAGGTAAAAGTGTGCAAAAGTGAGAGAAATCCAAAGTGGGTTTTCATTACCAGAGGGTGGCAAGGTCACTGAGGGACTCAGTCACACTGGAGAGTCCTCTGTTGTGTGTGCTGGCGTGGGAACACACACTGGTCTTTGGGGTTCTCTGTACCGGGGCAGGTGTAGGCATAATCAAAGTCATAGCACACAGGAAATTCTCTCCAAACTCTCCCATATCTTTCCTCACCAAACCCAGTGAGACTGCCCCTTCCCTGACTCCTAAGCCCTGGAGCGCCACCTACTGGGAGAGGCAGAAAGCACATCCGCTTTAGGTCTTCTAGGTCTGCATTCATTCGTTCTAGCCAGTCTGCATTCATTCGTTCTAGCCAGTCTGCATTCATTCGTTCTAGCCAGTCTGCATTCATTCGTTGTAGCCAGTCTGCATTCATTCGTTGTAGCCAGTCTGCATTCATTCGTTCTAGCCAGTCTGCATTCATTCGTTCTAGCCAGTCTGCATTCATTCGTTCTAGCCAGTCTGCATTCATTCGTTCTAGCCAGTCTGCATTCATTCGTTCTAGCCAGTCTGCATTCATTCGTTCTAGCCAGTCTGCATTCATTCGTTCTAGCCAGTCTGCATTCATTCGTTCTAGCCAGTCTGCATTCATTCGTTCTAGCCAGTCTCATTCGTTCTAGTCAGTCTGCATTCATTCGTTCTAGCCAGTCTGCATTCATTCGTTGTAGCCAGTCTGCATTCATTCGTTCTAGCCACTCTGCATTCATTCGTTGTAGCCAGTCTGCATTCATTCGTTCTAGCCAGTCTGCATTCATTCGTTGTAGCCAGTCTGCATTCATTCGTTCTAGCCAGTCTGCATTCATTCGTTCTAGCCAGTCTGCATTCATTCGTTGTAGCCAGTCTGCATTCATTCGTTGTAGCCAGTCTGCATTCATTCGTTCTAGCCAGTCTGCATTCATTCGTTCTAGCCAGTCTGCATTCATTCGTTCTAGCCAGTCTGCATTCATTCGTTCTAGCCAGTCTGCATTCATTCGTTCTAGCCAGCCACTCTGCATTCATTCGTTCTAGCCAGTCTGCATTCATTCAGTCATGTTATCAAGGGCCCTGGAATGTGCGGGGACCTGTGCTAGAATCAAGGATACAAAGATCAGCAGAAGCTCAAAATCCCCATTCAGTATGCTTCAGTATTAAGTCCAAGGTTTTATATACATAGAAGAACCCAACTAGGATAATGTCAACTCAAAGAAAAACATGCAGGAAGTGTTCAAGTCATCACCAAGACTCAGAAAGAAGGCTGCAGGGGCTAACAGCTCACTGTTTCATTTGCAAAGTACTTTACCTGTAACATCTACCTGTAGAGAACAATTCTCCACTTAATATGAGGTAGAAATATCTAAACAGTCTTAGGGGACTACATTACCAATATTCCTCTCCACAACTCACTGAGTCACCAAAGTGCATTAAATTCTTGTGTAATCTGAAATATCTTTTCCTTATTCAGTGTGTGTGTCCGTGAACACATACACACATTTAAATACTCTTAGCGTGTGCTCTATGGAAATAATGAATAATGGGTTCTTGTAATATAGTCTATTATGTAGTATTCTGATACACTGGAAAGTATCAGAGCAATACTAGGAATGATATTTTGAGCCTCAATAGCCCCTTTTCTCCAGTTTCTTCCAAGCAGTACCCAGAGAAAGAGAAGCTACTGTCACACTTTCTATAACCCGCATAAGCTGAGGTGCAAGCAACATGGTTCTATGACCATTTGTAAAGAGAGTTAACTGTGATCATTATTATTATTATTACTTTATTATGATGATTACTATTCTGCCGTATTGCTAAGTAGTTAAAAGAAAAGCAGAGTGTGTCTTCCACTCCCAGGAACACATGTTTCTCCCCTCTGCCTTGTCTCCAGCAGATAAGGGACGTTCTGATGTTTTATTTGCTAAACGGTTGACTATTAAGAAACTCATTTGCTAGCTGGAGCCTGCAATAGAAAATCAGCCCAGGAAAGTGGGAGGTTGGTGTGGGACCAGAGTAGATACAGCACCACCAGAGGTGAGGCAAGGCCCACACGAGCCACTCCCAGCCTGAAACCCAGGTTCAAAAGCCAGTCTTTCGGTGAACCTTCAGGCTATCCCAATACACTGACCGCTGGTCTCCATACCCCAATTCTCAATGCACACACACACACATACACACAGAGCACTGAAACGCTGAGGAGAAAGGGCCAATGCATCCAGTGCCATCAAGTCCGTCAGGAAGAGAAGAATGTAAAGCCCCACCACTGGCAACTTTTTCAGTCCTCCACTCTTTGGTTCGTCACCATCACTGATCTGAGGTAATTGTTTGGCTTCCCTGCTCTCTCTCCTGAAACTCTAACCCCTAATTATGTTTCATCACCCCTTTGGTTATTAAACCACAGCAACCGCTTCCTTGTAAATATTCGTGCTTTTCCAGGTCTGCCCTTCCGTACCTCCATCACCCTCCATCCCTCCTCCCTGAGAAAAACCCTGGGCAATGCCAACGACCAGGGAAAGGGGGATGGGAAATGGAGAGGAGACAGGGATCCTGGTGCTCTTTCACCTGAGAACCGCATCCAGGAATGGAGGCAAAATTGCTCCTGTGAATTATATAATCACTGCAGCTTCAAGGGAGAGAACTGGAATTCAGGTTGCCATAGTGTTTGTTGGCATGTTGCTGGAAAGGCAGAGCTCCAGGCCACAGCTTACTCGCTCCTGTCCCTCCATCTTTCTCATAAACCTCTCCAGGGTCAGTGCTCCTACTTTTAATGTCTGCTCCCTGCATATAGGGGGCGGGGGGAGGGGGGAATGCTGGCGAACAAAGGGTCAAAAGAAAGGAAAGGGCCAAGAGGGGTTTATCCTGCACTAAGAGGGGACCTGGTAAACTATCTAATATTATCATTAGGTGAATAATAATTCTTACCACAGTATACTGCCATCATTAGTGATAGTAAGGACAATACTATTGAGCTCTCCTCTTCAAGGCTGCTCACACCGAGTTGAGAGCCTGGAGGAGAGAGATCCATCCCCACTCTTCACAAATATCACCCTTTCCTTTGTGTCTCTCACCCTCTCCCTCCTAATGCATCCACCGCTCCATCTGCTAGGAAGGGGACAGGGGAACAGGTGAGAGATGGGGTCATGGCATAGAGAAACCCAGGGACAGAAGCTGCCCTAATGGCAAAGCCCTGGCTCACCCTAGAACCCACAGCCCTTGACAAAATCCTTTCTACCGAGAAGTCAAAATCCCCGCTGCCACCCCAGCTGGAAAGCAAAGGGACAGCTGGACCCAAGATTGGTTTCAAGACGGACAGGGACCAGGCAGGTGGCTCTAAAGGACAGGGGCTCTGTCCCCAAATGGTGGAGATGGGGGCAGGAGGGGGCTGGAAAAAAGAGACATGGAGACACCTCCCCCCCACCAGGCTGGGGTCCTCAGAGAATCACTTAAAGTATCCCAGGAAGTAACAGGACTAACAGCGACAGGTATTCAGGAGGAAGAAATTGAAAGGAAGATTGTAAACACGGAGCTTGGGAAACTGGGAGAGAAAAAGGGAAGACTACACCCAAAAGAGACAGCGAAAGCCATGAAGACAAGACAGATGAAGCTGGAGGCCGCCACACTCCAGCAAGACCATCCCTCTACACTCCATCATAACCTTAACTGCTGAGCAATGGCAAAATATAATAACTTGTTAATATGGGGGTGGGGGTGAGGGAGAAAGTTTCCAAGAAGTGGGGAGTTACCTGAAAGCCTTTCCCCCTCACTGGGGGGAGCTGGTGACACTTGATGCCAAGGATGGAGATGCTGGGAAAACACTGGGCAATAGTGTGCAGCCGCGTGAGCTCGGCACACCCTTTCATTATTTCCTTAAAACATGAAAAAGCAAAGCCCACACACCGCCCGAATTCTAACTGCTTACATCCTCAGGTGCTAGCCCACATGTGGGTGCGAATAAGAATACACGGGGCGTGGGTGCACTCGGGGTCAATGGCAGTAGAGAGGTGGGTGGGTGTAGGTGAGCCGAGGGAGAGAGGGAGAGCGGAAGAGAGGAGAAAAGGAGCCGGGCGAGAGGAAGAGAGAGAGAGAGAGAGAGAGGGAGCGAGGGAGACACGGGAAAGAAGGAGAGAGGCGCCCAGTCTCACATCTGCATCCCGAGCCCCCACCCGCCACCTGGAGCGCGCTGCCAGGCGAAGGGGCGCCCGGCGGCGAGCCGGATGCCCGGCGGCGGCCGGGGGCGCGAGGCCGACCTGGGGCGGGGTGCGCGCGCGCGCTCCCAACCGCGCCCGGAGCGAGGAGAGGGACCCCAGCCCGCGGGGCTCGGCGGCGCCCCCTCCCCCTGGCGCCGCCGGCCGGGCAGTTGGGCTTTCCAGGCAAACGCGAGAAAGCGAGGCAGAGCAGACACTTAGGGAACTTTTCCCCCTCGCCTGGGATTTCATAGGAAACACATGCTCTGGAGAAGCCGGGCACGGAGAGGGGGAGGGGCGGGAATTTTCCGCTCCGGCTCCCGGGCGGCTCGGCCCGGGTCCCGCCAGGCTCCCGGCCCCTCGGGTGAGGCGGAGGCGCCCCGCGGCCCGGCGCCCCTCGAGGACGCAGCCCGGGGCAACTCCGCAGGGACCGGCCGGGGGGCCGAGGGGAGCGCGCGGGGGAGAGCGGGAGAGGGGTGGAGAGGGCGGGGAGACCGGGCTGGAGCCCCGGCGAGGCGACGGGGTCCAGCCTTACCTTGGTGGTTTTCCTCTGGAATGTACATCCTCGTGTTCTCATTGACCATTGGCCAAAAATTGTTTTAAAAGGAGAAGCAGCCACAAAGAGGAAGAAATGGCAAAACACCCCCAGACGGGTCTGGATTAATCCCTCCTCCGAGGTCGGCGGCTTTCGTGCAAAATTCAAGGAAGCCGTGGATCTGCAGTATTTTCTTCTTCCCTTCTGAGGATTACCTGATTCCCATTATTGCATCAAACACCAAAAACTGCTCCTTTCCACTACTGCCTCCTTTTGTGAAATTGTAATGCATCCTCAGTACATCCGGGCCCCTTCCAAGAATTTAGCACCGCACCTCTGGCGGCTACACCGTTTGAAAAAATAAACCGAGAGAGGCAGAGCGAGAAGAGGCGGAAAGGAGGGGAGTGGGGGAACGACGGACCCCCGGACGGGGGAGAGGGGTCCGCCCGGGCCAGCAGGGGGCCGAGCCGTCTCTGCCCGCTCGTGGCGAGTCCTCCCCGAGGCCCCTGTCGGCTTTTTTCTGTCAAAAAGACCCAGCAACTCCTGAGGGCTAGCAGGCAGGAAGAGGCGCCGCCGCCGCTCCGGGCCGCGCCGCGCCGAGCGCCGTTCTGGCAGGGAGCTGTTTCTGCAGAGGCAGGGAGAGGGAGACACCGGGCGCGCGAGAGAGCGCCGCGCTCACTGCCGCCCAGCCCAGCCCCGCCGCGCCGCGCCGCGCCCGCGCCCTCCCCTGCCCGCGCCCGCCCGCCCGGCGCGCTGGAGGCAGACGCGCTGAACGCTTCCAGATGTGGTGGCGGCGGCGCGCGGGGAGCCGGGCGCACGGCACAGGGCGCACCGCGCGGACTTGAGCCCGAAGTTGAGCACCCGCCCGGGCCCTCGGCCGCGCCGCGCGAGCCAGCTTGCTGCCCACATGACGTCAAGGCGAGCGAGGCGAGGCGGCTGGCCGGCCGAGGGGCGGGGGTGAGGGGCCGCGCGGGGCGCCCCGGGGGAGAGCGGGAGGGGGGGGCGGGCCGGGGTGCGGACACACCCCCTCGCGCCCCGCCGCTGGCGCCTCATTCCCTCCCCCCAACCCCGCCCGCCTCCAGCCCCCCGCCCTCGTTATCCTCGGCGGCACCGGCGTGTCCCTGCGCGGCAGACCACGACGGGAAGGCCTCTGTGAGCGGAATTCCAAGAAGGGGGAATACAATCTGCCCGACTACCAGAGTCTCTTTGCAGATCGGGCCACCGAACAAAACAGCAAAATGAGCCGTGATTCCGTGATTCTGTTTGATCAATTATAATCAGAGCGGTTGTAGAAGTGACATGTAGAGGCGAGGATGGGAAGAGGGGAGGGGAGAAAGAGAAAGGGCTGGGGAGGCGGGGCCTCGTAGGCTAGGCGGTGGTGCCCAGATGTCTGAACAGATTAATAGACCCAGGTTTTCTAATTCCTTGGAGGCAGCCGAGCACGTGTGCTACTAGGATATCCTTACCTACTTCTCTTAATTATTTCTGCCACTCCCGAAGGAATCCATTGAGTGCATCTCCTTCCCGGAGTAGCAAACATTTTTCTCTATCACTGCAACCACAGCCAGTTCCAGGGCACCCCCTGCAGGCCCGGGCTGCTCTAGAATGGACCTTCGTCAGCCCTAGCTGGGGAACCTGCAATTCCCTCTGGGAACACCTTTACCTTCCCACCCTCAGACCTCCTAACCTCCCACCCACACTCATTCCTTGAGTGATCCCATCTGTCCGCATGCCTTTAAGCAACTGTCTATATCAAATGTGTATCTCTGGCCCAGACTTCTTGAGTGCCAGGCTACACACAGCCAACCTCAGTCTCTACTTGGGAGTCAGCTAGACACCTCAAACCTGACATATCCAAACCCTGAATTTCTTATGCTCTGTGCAAAACCTCCTCACACAGCCTTCCTCATCTCAGCTGATGGAGCCAAACACCTAGAGTCATTCTTAACTCTTTTCTCCTAGAGTCATTCTTGACTCCTTGTTCTCATCCTCCTACATCCCTTTTGTTCTACCTTCAAATAAAAGCAGAATATTACAACTTCTCAGTTCCTCCCCTGCTGCCCCCCAGGTCTGAGCCAACATATTGCTTCACCTGAGTTTCTGCAGTAGCTGATCCCACTGGTATATCTTCCCCTCCCCACCTTTGGTATATTCCTAATACAACAGTCACAACGATCCATTTAAAATGTCACATCACTCTACTCCTCTGCTCAAAACCGTCCAGTTGCTCCCATTTCACTTACTAAAAGCCAAGTTCCTTCTAGTAGCCTACAAAGACCCACCTGAACAGTAATGTACACCTTCTCATCTCCTAATGCTCTCCTGCCTGCTCCAGCCACACTGAATCCTTGCTGTTCCCCAAACACTTACAGGAATGATCTCTCCCACTGCCCTGTACCCTTTCTCTTTCTGGGTCTCTCTCAGTTTCTGTCTCCCCCTCTACCTCCCCATCTCCATCTCTCTCCCTCTCCATCTCTCTCTCTTTCTTTCTCTCTCTCACACACACACACACACACACACACACACACACACACTCACACACACTCCCTGAGCCCTTTGCTCTAGCTGTCCCTACTGAGGAACACTCTTTCCCCAGATGTCCAATTGATGAACTCCCTCACTTCCTTCAAGACTTGGGGTAAATGTGGGGCGCCTGGGTGGCTTAGTCGGTTAAGCGTCCGACTTTTGCTCAGGTCATGATCTCGCAGTTCGTGGGTTCGAGCCCCGCGTCCGGCTCTGTGCTGACTGCCAGCTCAGAGCCTGGAGCCTGTTTCAGTCTGTGACTCCCTCTCTCTCTGACCCTCCCCTGCTCATGCTGTCTCTCTCTTTCTCCTAGAAATAAATAAAACATTAAAAAATATTAAAAAAAAAAAAAAGACTTGGGGCAAATGTTACTTTCTCAATGAGGCTCATCCTAACTGCATTTGTTTATTTATTTATTTATTTATTTATTTATTTATTTATTTATTTATTTATAGAGAGCGTGAGCAGGGGGAGGACACAGAGAGAGGGAGACACAGAATCGGAAGCAGGCTCCAGGCTCTGAGCTGGCAGCACAGAGCCCGACAAGGGGCTCGAACTCACAAACAGTAAGATCATAACCTGAGCTGAAGTCGGACACTTAACCGACCGAGCCACCCAGAGACCCACTAACCACCATATTTAGTATGCAACCTGTCCAACCTCCCCCAGGACTGCCAATCTCCCCTTTTCTCTACTTTTTACATGGTATTTAGTCCCTAATATGATAAAGCCTACTTATTCATTAATTGTATTATTTATTGTCTGTATGCCCCCACTAAAGTGTGAAACCCATGAGGACAGAGATCTTTGTCTATTTTGTTCACCATTGTATCTCAAGTGCATAAAACAATGTCTGGCAGACAGTAGTTACTTAATACGTGTTGAATGAATGAATGAATGAACACCTGAGATCATTTCGGAGTGCTAAAATTCACTGCATCAAAATGTCTCCCACTGTCCCCTGTCTGGTAGCTGAAACCCCACCATTCCTTCTTCATTCCTTTGCCAAGGGTTTTGCCCCCAGTTGAAAATGCAAATGCCCCCTGGGAAAGGCATTACACAGTATCAGTCATCCTCATTCTCTGGTGAATATTATTCAGCACCTACCTTTAGAAAAGCAGCCTGAATTTCGAAACAGTCTAGTTTATTTTATTGGTTACAAGAGAAATCTGACTTCTTCACCACTCTGGTGTTTTCATACTCAATTTACAACCTAACAGAGAAAATTAGAAATGACACAAAACTAAATATCTCTTCCACTTAGTTTCAGGATGCACAAAGGAAAATGAACAGTTTTCTTCCTTAAGGCCTTCCTTATAGGCCTATGCTTCAGAGTGATAAGTGATCACACCATTGACTGACCTGTACTGTATAAATGCTTTGCAGGCCTCACTCATGTAATCCTCATTGCAGCCCTAGGTGCAATAAGTGATATTGCTCTTTGTGTCCCCATTTTATAGATGTGGAAACTGAGACTTAGAGACTTCAATTACATGTCCAGGGTCACCCAGCAGGTAAACCACAAAGCCTGGATTTAGCCCAGGAGTGTCTGACTCCAAACATCCACTCTTGGAGAGGATGTTTGAGAGTGATCTGGGGTGGATAGAAAGATGAAGAGTTTAAAATGACAGTAAAATGACTGCAAAATGTGCTTCAGAGAATTCAGAGCCTGATAACAGAACAGAGCATAGTTATGTTAGCAGGGGGCACATACTGGATTTATAGCCAGGCTTTTCTAAAGGTAGGCACTGTATAAATCTAGCAAGTAAATATTACCTTCATGGTTCTTTAGTTTCATTTTTCACTTCTTTTTTCAGCTGTGAAATGTGTTTTTTCCTTTCCAGAAAAAAAGGTATTTCCTAAATATTTGGTCTTGCATTGTATACCTGTATCTCTGCTTCTAACTTTGGAACACAGCCCTCGGTGCTCTCTCTCGAGGTACCAAATTCTGAACCTGACAAACAAAAACCATTCTGAATTCTGATTTGGGGATTTCGGAGGTGGCAGGAGCAGAGGGTGAAGTCTTTCTTTCTCTTTCATTGCATTGTCTGATTCCCCAGCCAAAGGTGTGCTCTCCTCTCCCACAGTCTTTCAATTGTGCCTCTCTGTCTACATGCTGGTATGTTTGTACATAGTAGTTTATTTGTATATGAGTCTGCCTTTTCTCTACCCCCACTGCATTTTAAATGTCTTGAAGAGAGCTGTGTTCATGTTTCTTCGTGTATAGCATAATGCTTTGTATATATAGACGCTCAATGTATGTTGAGCTCATGATTCATTCCTGAAGAGTTATCCCCAAGGTGACCACAAATATTTCCTACACTCAACTGGTAATTATTGCATATGTGTAAAAGCGAAAGGCTTGGAAACAATCTAAATATTCAATTTAGAAGGTTGGTTAAATAATATCAGAGGAGAGGTAGATTATCCACATATAAAAAGTCATTTATTCTTCAGAACAGCCCCTATGAGGGAAGTAGTATTACCCCCATTTTGCAGGTAACTAAGGAGAGCTAACTCACCTGCCCATTTTCACAACTAGCAAATGTTGGAAGACTTGGGATTTGAACCCCCCACCCCCGCATCTGTCTTCAGAGTCTGTGTCGTTAACTACCTCATAGATAAACTAGGTATTCATGCTATGAAATTCTTATGCAGATGTGAACAATGTTAGGGAATAATATTAGTGACATGGAAAAAGACTATTTACACTAATAATATTAGTGACATGGAAAAAGACTATTTACACTAAAAGAAAAGCTTGTTATAAAATATCATGTATTCTACTATTCCATTTTTCTGGAATATTTGAACTAGGTGTGTATTTGAACTAAGAAAAAGACTACAAAGCCTTCACACCAAAATGTTGACAAGAGCTTTCTTCGGGAGGTAGATTCACAGGTACATTTTCCTTTTTTTTTTTTTTTTGGTCTGACCCAAGGCTGCCAGGGAACAAGTGAGTCAGAAGGCTCTGCCTCAATGTGCCTTCCAAGAGGTCATCTACCCTCTGTACCTCAGGAGGGCCATGTGCATCAGTGAAGTGGCACCATTGGAACATCAGCGCCGAGGTTTTGTATTGGGCCAACTTAACTAAGCTGAAGCTATATTTCCCAGAATTATCTTCTCTATGTGGTTCCTCAGGATTGCCTACAACAGGTATTTGTGGAGCATTTGGGAGGTAGAAGTGAAACAGCACCTTTCATGCTGTGAAGGTCAGTGTGTGGCTACAGGGGCTACTTCACACTTGCCACCACATTTTAACTCATCTGGGGACCTTCTCTGTTGGTGTGGGCCCACAGCCTTCCCCAGCGCCTGCCATATCTTCCCTTTCAAATACTCTGAGTATGGAGCAAAGCTTATGTCCCAGTTCGTGGTAAAGGGTAACAGCTTTTAGTTTCAAAGTCAAAGTTGGAATTGGCAAGAGAAAAATAAAAGTTCCAATTGTCTTTGGGGGTTCTACTTTGCCCTCGCTCTCTACCACTTCACACCTGGCTTTTCTTCTAGACTTATGGCCCTGATGATCTATAGCTACTTCAGACCCATCACTGGGTAAGGTCTCAGCCCTATAACCAATCCCTTCCTCCCTGTCACCCCCAGTACTCATGGGGGCAGGGGGTACTGCTTCCTTAATCAAACCTAACCAATGCATCCCGGCATTGCCCAGGTCACTTGCCTAGATGTTTTCATGAGTAAATAGTTAGTGCCTGCTCTTTATATATATTTGTTGAATTCAGACTAAGTCCCATCACTTAATCACACCTAGTGAGTGTCTGGTACAATGGCAGGTGCTTTAACCACAGTTGAAAGCCTGATCTTTGGACAGGCCAAGTGTAGAATCAGGCCCTCCCTGCTATAAGCTGTGGGAATGTGGACACCTGACTTTACCTCCTAATGCCCAGTTTCTACAAAATAGAACTAACAATAGTACTTACCTCTCTAGAGTGCTTGGGAGAATTAATAATCCAGGTAAGGAGTGAAGAAGTGTGCAATGTGCTCATTTAAAGTTGTTAACATCCCTTATCCCCATAAGAAAGATATATCAAATGTCTAATATGTGACTCCACCACAGCCCTGCCAAAGAGACTCACCCCTGCCTGCTGAAAACTATAAAGCATTTAAAAATATAAAGATTTCTGGGTGGTTCAATCCATTGAGTGTCCAACTCTTGATTTCAGCTCAGGTCATGATATAAGCACTCTTTAGACCAAACCCCACACCAAGTTCCATGCTGGCAGCACGGAGCCTACTTGGGATTCTCTCTCCCACTCTCTCTGTCCCTCCCCCGCTCACATGCTCGCTCACTCTCTCTCTCTCTCAAAATAAATAAATAAACACATTAAACTTGGAATTTGAACCCAACTCTATGCAATTCCAGAGGCTGTGTGCAGTCCACTCTACTACACAAGACAATTCAGGTACTGGATCTAGAATAGAGGTGAGAGAAAGGTTTCAGGAAAACTCACCCCACTCACAATTCAGTGAGCAGAGCTGAAGAGGGTATAGAGTGACCCCTGCCCTCCTTTTGAAAGACCCGCAATAACCCAGCTGCCTTCACAACCCATGTCAGTATTGAAGAACCTGTACTGACAGACTTCTTTCCTATATCACATTGAAATCCCTCCTCCTCACCTATTTATCTAGAAGCCACAGGACAAAAAACAGATCCCTGCTAACCCACTGGTTGTCTTTATATATTGCATATAAGGAGAGCTCTCCTGGGCTCAGCCCCAACTTCAATTCCAAACGGGAGGTCAGAGCATTTGAGGTGTGGGGGGAATTCGATCCTCATCCTAAAGCAGGCTCAAATGGCAGGGATAACATTGTGGTAACATACTCACCCTTGTGACTTTCAGCAATATTTAACCCCAAAGGTAGAAAGCAGCAAGATGATTGATGGCCCAAACCAGAGGACCAGCTGTTCTGGCAGGAGAATTCATATGCCACATGTGAGTTCAAATTATGGCACTCTCTTTTCTACTTCAACAACGCAGCAGTCCAAGCTAAGTCACATAAGTAGCCTCTCCCCGTGTTTGCCCCATCTGCAAAATGGTGCCAAGTGGCCTCATCTCTTATGGCTCTTTGCAAAGAAAAGCTGATACTCAAAGAAGATTTAAGTCATTAAATTATTTTCTTGATTATTTATCAAGGCCCTGAGAAAGTCAGTTTCATATGGTTGACCTGATGACCCTCAGAAGGAGCCCCCTAAGTCAAGTCTCAGAACCAGTCCAATATTGTGTCCACCTTTGAGGTGTTCAAGGGCCATCACAGAGTGGAGGCCATTCCTACATATACTAATGCTACAGGGTTGCCATAAAAAATTACCACTAAATGGGTGGTTTGAAACAACAGAAATTTTCCCCTCTTTTGAATGTTACGTTTTCATTAAAATTAAAAAGAAAAAAAACACAGAAATTTATTCTCTCAGATTTGAGAGCTAGAAGTCGAAAAAATCCAGCAGGGTCATGCTCCCTTCAGGGTCTCCAGGGGACCATCCATTCTGTGCCTCTTCCATCTCCTGGTGGCTGTTGGCATTCCCTGACTTGTGACCACATCACTCCAATTTCCATCTCTGTGGTCACATTGCCTCCCCCTCTCCTGGCTGTCACGTTTGCCTCTGCCTCACACTTAAGTGGGCACTTGTTGGTGGACTCACTGATAATCCAGGATGATCTCTTTATCCCAAGATTCTTCAGTTAATTACATCAACAAAGACTATTTTTCCAAATAAGGTAATATTCACCGATTCTAGGGATTAGGACATGGACATATATTTGGAGGGGCCTCTATTCAACTCACATACTACCTTCACACAGACTAAGTCCCTTCACCCATTCTCATTTCAATTTCAAGTCCAACATTTACTAGTTACTGAAACTTGGGCAATCTCTCTCTTTCTCTCTCTCCCTCCGTCCCTCCTTCCCTCTCTTTCCCTCTCTCCCTCTATCAGCTTTATTTACAAAATGGAAATCATGGGCATATGTTAAGACTTGAATGAGTGGTAGGGGCACCTGGATGGCTCAGTAGGTCAAGTGACTGACTTCCGGCTCAGGTCACGATCTCTGGTTGATGCGTTTGAGCCCTGCATTGGGCTCTGTGCTGACAGCCAGCTCAGAGCCTGGAGCCTATTTCAGATTCTGTATCTCCCTCTCTCTCTGACCCTCCCCTGCTCATGCGCTCTCTCTCTCTCTCTCTCAGAAATAAATAAAACATTAAAAATTAAAAAAAAAAAAAAAGACTTGAATGAGTAGCAAATAAACCCAGCACAGTTGCTGGACTACAGAAGATACTCTTTTCTCTCAATATTCAACCTCACACATATAGCATTATCCCCAGTTTTTATTTAAAGAAATTGAACACTTAGAGAAGTTAAGTAACTTGTCCACACCAACTCAGATGGATAAGAGTGGACCTGACTTTAAACCCCATAGTTCATTTTGCTTCTCAACCTCCCTAACCTCTTTACCTTCTTAACTGTTCCAGGCCAATTCCAAAAGTATTCCCTGGTGCTAGATAGAATATGGTTTTCTTTTTTTTTTTTTTAATCTTTGAAATTTAACCTTAAATTTTAGTTTTATTTTAGAGAGATAGTGAGAAGGGGAGAGGGGCAGAGGGAGAGAGAGGAAGAATCCCAGGCAGGCCCAAAATGCCACGACCCTGGGATCATGACCTGAGCCAAAATCAAGAGTCAGACACTCAACCAACTAAGCTACCCAGGAGCCCCTTAAGTTTCCATTTTAATTCCAGTTAGTTAATGTACAGTGTAATATTAGTTTCAGGTGTACAATATAGTGATTCAACACTTCCATGCATCATTCAGTGCTCATCATAACAAGTGCATTCCTTAATCCCCCTCACCTATTTCACTCACCTCGCCTCCCCTCCCCTCTGGTAAACATCAGTTCTCTGTAGTTAAGAGTCTATTTCTTTTTTTTTTAATGTTTATTTATTTTGAGATAGATGAGTGTGAGCAGGGGAGAGGCAGAGAAAGGGGAAGACAGCACCTGAAGCAGGCTGTAAGCTCTGAGCTGTCAGCACAGAGCCCGACATGGAGCTCGAACCCATGAGCGAGATCATGACCTGAGCCGAAGTTGGACACTCAACTGACTGAGTCACTCAGGCACCCCGTTAAGAGTCTATTTCTTAACTAGATGGCTTAGTTGGTTAAGGGTCTGACTTTGGTTCAGGTCATGACCTCACCCTTGGTGGGTTCAAACCCCACTTTAGGCTCTGTGCTGACAGCTCAGAGCCTGAGCCTGCTTCAGATTCTGTGTCTCCCTCTCTCTCTGTCCCTCCCCTGCTCACACTCTGCTTTTCTCTCTCTCTTTCTCAAAAATAAATAAACGTTTTTTTAAAAAGAGTCTGTTCCTTGGTTCTCTCTCTCTCTCTCTTTTTCTCCCTTTTGCTTGTTTTGCTTCTTAAATTCCACATATGAATGAAATCATATGGTATTTGTCTTTCTCTGACTGATTTATTTCGCTTAGCATAATACTCTCTAGCTCCATCCATGTCTTTGCAAATGGCAAGGTTTCATTCTTTTTATGGCTGAATAATATTCTATTGTATATACATGTCACATCTTCTTTATACATTCATCAATCAATGGATAGTTGGACTGCTTCCATATCTTGGCTGTTGTAGATGCTGCTATAAACATAGGGGTGCATGTATCCTTTTGAATTAGTGTTTTTTTATTCTTTTGGTAAATACCCAGTAGTGTGATTGCTGGATTGTAGAGTAGTTCTATTTTTTTAAGTTTATTTATCTATTTTGAGAGAGACAGAGTACAAGAAGGGGAGGGGCAGAGAGAGAGGGAGAGAGAGGATCTCAAGCAGGCTTTGCACTGTCAGCCTGGAGCCCTACGTGGAGAGAGTCCATGAACCATAAGGTCATGACCTGAGCAATTCAAGACTCTGATGCTTAACCAACTGAGCCACCCAGACTCCCTGAAGCATTTTAGTTTTATGTAATCCCTGCAGTTTATTTTTGCTTTTGTTTTCCTTGCCTCAGGGGTTACCTATCTAGAAAAAAAGTTGCTGTGGCTGATGTCTGAGAAATTATTGCCTGTGCTCTCTTCTAGGATTTTAAGGTTTCATGTCTCACATTTAGATCTTCAATCCACTTTTAATTTATTTTTGTATGGTATACTCAAATGGTCCAGTTTTGCATGTTGCTATTCAGTTTTCCCAACACCATTTGTTGAAGAGACATTATGTTTCACATTGGATATTCTTTTCTGCTTTGTTGAAGATTGATTGACCATACAGTTGTGGGTTCATTTCTGGGTTTTCTATTCTGTTCCATTGACATATGTGTCTATTTTTGTGCCAGTACCACTCTTTTTTGATTACTATAGCTTTTTAATATAATTTGAAGTCCAGAATTGTAATACCTCCAGCTTTGCTTTTTCTTTTTCAAGATTGCTTTGGCTATTCAGGGTCTTTTGTGGTTCCATACAAATTTTAGAATTGTTTGTTCTCAAGGCCCCTGGGTGGGTCAGTAGGTTGAGCATCTGACTCTTGATTTTGGCTCAGGTCATGATCCCAGGGTCATGAGATAGATCAAGCCCTGCATCAGACTCTGCACTGAGCATGTTGCCTGCTTGGGATTCCCTCTCTCTCTCTCTCTCTCTCTCTCTCTCTCTGTCTCTGTCTTTGTCTCTATCTCTGTCTCTCTCTCTCTCCTTCTTCCCCTCTGCCCAATTTGTGTTCTCTCTCTCTCTCTCTCTCTCAAATAAAAACAAAAGAATTATTTGTTCTAGTTCTGTGAAAAACGCTGTTGGTATTTTGATAAGGATTGCATTAAATGTGTAGATTGCTTTGGATAGTATAAACTTTTTTTTAAGTTTTATTTATTTAAGTAATCTTTACACTTAATATACTTAATGTGGGGCTCAAACTCATGACCCTGAGGTCAAGAATCACATGCTCCTCCAACTGAACCAGCCAGGTGGCCTTGGGTAGTATAGACATTTTAATAATATTTGTTCTTCCAATCCATGAGCATAGAATATCTTTCCATTTCTTTGTACCATATTCTATTTCTTTTAGCAGTGTTTTGTAACTTTCAGAGTATAGGTCTTTCACCTCTTTAATCAGGTTATTCCTACGTGTCTTACTATTTTTGGTGCAAGAAAACATTTTATTTTTCTATTATTTAAAAAAATTTTTAAGTTTATTTATTTATTTTGGGAGAGACAGAGCATGAGTAGGAGATGGTCAGAGAGAGAGGGAGAATGTCAAGCAGGCTCGGTGCTGTTAGTGCAGAGTCTGATGCAGGGCTTAAACTCATGAAACTGGGAGATCATGACCTAAGCCGAAACCAAGATTGGGATTCTCAACCGACTGAGCCACCCAGGTGCCCCAAAAATTCTTTTCAAAGTAAACTGTAAAGTGTTTTCTTCACTAGACCTTCCAGAACCTTCCACTTCTAATCAACTTTATAAATCTTTCATCTCCTTCCATCCTTTTTAAAATGTATTCTAAGTTCTCTATCATCTTTAAAACATGGTTTTTTCCTTGACCATCAGAAAGCAGCTATCAACTCTCTTGTTAAATCCACAGCCCTCCTATTAATATCACTCTTGGTAATTTCACCTTTCCTTTGGTATTTCAACTGATATTGAATTTATAATGTCTTTTCTCTGTGACTCCTGGTTTTTCTCTTTCTTACCCATGGAAAATGGTTCAGTTCATACCTGTGCTCTGGATTATTCTTTCCCGAGCAGTCACTTTGCATCTATCCCTTTTAAAATTCTATGGCATTAATTTCCACCTTGCTTCCCTACAAGATGAGAAATCATGTTAGACTAGAGTTCTCATAGCCTTGAAAATTTTGGGTTCTTGGTCTGACATAGGTCAGGTAACCCTTGGCCTTACATTTGGGGGAAGAGTACCTTATTAGACAAAAAAAAAGGATATTTGTTTCCTAAGACCTCTTTTTTGAAGATGGTCCTCTATTCTGACTATAGATTCTAGGGATCTTTTATAGGGATACCCTTGGGTCAACCTGCAGAAGTCCCATCCCTGTACTAAATATAAAAAAATACCAATATAAGCTACATAGATAGGAATAATTCCATATTTACATTCTCAGAAAGTAATACTCAAATTTCCACTGTATCTTCTAAATTTTTGAATAGTGATTTTCCAAATCCCAGAAGATGGAGAAGTTATTGCTGAACATTACTGCCATTACAGTGAAGTCAATGCCCCATAACACATCTAGGTAGCAACTTGGACAAAGCAAAGCTGAAGGGCTTATATGGCCCACAAAAAGAATATCTTCCTAGTGATGACAATCATGAACTTGCCAAATGACTTCCATTCAGCAGCCAGGTGGAGCCTGGTAGAATCAAGAACTTGGTAGAGTTTTCAAGTGCGACAGGACACTTGCAACCATCTCTTCATATGACCCTGCAGAACCAGCTCTACCTACTAGGAAGGTCTTAGGTAAAAAAGTGTTATTTGAAGACAAGTTTTGCTCTTTCAAAGTTTGTCATTTTTGCCTTTTTCCATATCAGATTCAAGTTTTCTGTTTTTCTCATGTTCAGTCCTGCTTCTATAATCATTTTATGCAGTGACTATAACCTCATTGTTTAATTATTCATCATCAGCCCTTGGTAATCATTTTTTTCAAGATGATTAATGCTGCTTATAAACTGACACCTATATCAACTTTACTATGGTTTAATTCCAATAATAGTCTGTTTTCCTCTCCTTCTGGGCACATGGAAGAGTGCACTTCCCAATTACTCTGTATCTGGACACACTGTGGGACTAGTTCTGACCAACAAAATGTAAGTAAAAATGACATAATGTCACTTCAAGGTTGAAGTGATGAAAGGCCCATTGTGACATTCCTGTTTCTCTCTTCAGTCACATAATCCAGGTGGTGCTGTTATAAGACGGAAAAGCATCCGACAGCCTAGATCCCTGAGTGACCTTGTGCAGTAGAACTTCTCCCATAAACTCCCTCTAGACATATAGTATGAGCAAGAAGTAAGCATTTATTGTATTAAGTCCCCAAAATTTGGAAGTCATCACCAACATATGACATTGCCAGCCTGACTACCAGACTAGTATAAATCAACAAGTCTGTGTCTGTGACCCATGTGTGCTAGGGATATGCCAAGTTCTGATTAGTTGAATTGGTTTCCACTCCAATCAGCATAAAATCAGTCAATGATTCTAATTCATAAGAGAGTATGTTGTAACCATAATGATCTTGTGATAGAGTAATACTGAAAGCATTTATAATTTATGTGGCATATAATAGCTTTTATTTGTTCTAGATAAATCAATGACAGTATCCATTTCAACTGATTCTGTAGATGAAATACCCCCAAACCACACTTTTCTCTTAAAATCTGCGAAAGTAAAGGTATATTTATACCTGTATTTATGTTGAATTAGTCTAGGCAAATCAGTCTTATCTAGATGAATCAAGAACATGTTAGGAATTTCCTAAGCAGGTTCGGAAAGTATCTGGAGTAGTTTATGGCATCTTCAAACTGATGTATGGGTTATCTTTGTGGTACATGGGTCGTTTTAATGAAATCAGTTTCCAGATCCCCAACTTTCATATATACTCAGTCTTAACACTGCCCTTAACAGCCTAGGACAGAGGCTGGAGGCTGCCAGCTACTTTCTCTTCTGACCTTTTACAGGCATCCTTCTTCCACATCGAAGAAGAAAGGCATGTCTTCATACACACACACACACACACACACACACACACACACACTTATCCTTCCATGGTCCATTTCCCTGTGATGTGAGTACCACCAGGGCACCTAAGGAGATATATGAAATACTGCTGTCCAGAAAGCCTCCTTTAATCAGACACCATACCCCCTCCAATTGTCCATCTTTGTAAGAGATATATTTGGGATAATTTTTAAGTTTTATATTAATCATTACTTTATTCATCATTACTTCATCTGGGGATTAATAGCCAAAATATATAAAAAGCTTATGTAACTAAAACACAAAAAATCCCAAATAATCCAATTAAAAATAGACATGTTTCTAAAGAAGACATACAGATGCTCAACAGACACATGAAAAGATGCTCAACATCACTTATCATCAGAGAAATGCAAATTAAAACCACAATAAGATATGATTTTACATACACCAGAATGGCTAAAATAAAAAACACAGCAAGTAAGTGTTGGTAAGGATGTGGAGAATAAAGAACGCTCATGCACTGTTGGTGGGAATGCCAATTGGTGCTGCCACAGCTTTTGAACATTCTTCAAAAAATTAAAAATATAATGATCCCATAATTCCACTACTGGGTATTTACCCAAAGAATACAACAACACTAATTCAAAAATATTTTATGGCCCCATGTGTTTTATTGCAGTGGTACTTACAGTAGCCAAGATATGGAAGCAATCCCAGTACCCAACTAGAGATAAATGGATAAAGAAGATGTGGTTTATATATACAATGGAATATTACTCAACCATAAAGAAGAATGAAAGCTTGCCATTTGCAACAATGTGATAGAGCTAGAGGATAAAATGTTAAGTCAGTGAGTCAGTCAGAGAAAGACAAATACCATATTGTTTCATTCATATGTGGAATTTAAGAAAGAAAACAAATAAACAAACAAAGGGAAAAAAGAGACAAATAAAAAAACAGACTCTTAAATACAGAGAACCAATTGGCGGTTGCCAGAGGGGAGGTGAGTGGGGAGACATGTGGAATAGGTAAAGGAAATTAAGAGTACACTTATCTTGATGAGCATTGAGAAATGTATAGAATTGTTGAATCACTATATTGTGCACCTGATATTAATGTAACACTGTATGTTAATTATACTTGAATATTTAAAAGCTCATAATGTATGTACATTATCTTGCTCAATTGTATATTAATAACATTTGTAATGATAATTCAACCCAGAAGAAACTTGTAGCACCAAACCTTATAGTCACAGGAATTTTTTTAATTTACATTTAAATTTATGTACCTCTTTTTGTTGCAGAGTAGTATAATTGTGTAATCAATGAAAGACTTTTCAGCATAAAAATATATTGCATCAGGGTAAACTTTTATGGAGGAAATGAAATGGAAATATGTTTCTAAGGTGAAAAAGAAATGATGCAAACTTCATTTTAAAAAGAGCTTTTACATAATATTTTTGAATGGATAAATAGAAGGTTTCAAATAGCAATGGTGTTTATATTTCATTGGAAACTTTTTTTTTTTAATGTTTTATTTATTTCTAGGAGAGAGAGAGACAGCATGAGTAGGGGAGGGTCAGAGAGAGAGGGAGTCACAGACTGAAACAGGCTCCAGGCTCTGAGCTGGCAGTCAGCACAGAGCCCGACGCGGGGCCCGAACCCACGAACCACGAGATCGTGACCTAAGCGAAAGTCGGACGCTTAACCGACTAAGCCACCCAGGCGCCCCTCATTGGAAACTTTTTAAAGAGGGATGCAACAGTTTTATTTTTTTTTAAACTGTCAAGATCTACAAAGCACCAGAAATTGCATCATTTACAACCATTTAAACTTATCATGAAAATTTTTGGATGTTAACTTGAAAATGTATAATGAGGCACATACTTTTTCAAAACTCTTTTTGGGGAATATGCAAGCAAAGCAGTGTAGGGAGTCCTCACTCAGCCCAGGCTGCTGCCCTGGGAGGTGTACACAAGCAGTCTATCAATAGGCTAGCTCTGCCTCCACACTGGTGTGCACTGCTCTTCAGAAGAAGAGGTGGGCTATCGACCCCAGGATCTTGGTCGATAAGCATGTGTTTGTGAAACAAATTAACATCTCCGATTTCTCCATCTCACTGTCATTTATCCCCAACATGGTCTTGAGCAATTTACCTCCCTTCTCAAGGTTTTTAATCTTGAGATTCTTTATCTTTATTCTTTATTTTTTTTTAAATGTTTTTATTTATTTCTCGGAGAGAGAGATCGAGAGAGAGACAGAGTGAGCAGGGGAGGGTCAGAGAGAGAGGGAGTCACAGACTGAAACAGGCTCCAGGCTCTGAGCTGGCAGTCAGCACAGAGCCCGACGTGGGGCTCGAACCCACGGACCGCGAGATCATGACCTAAGCAAAAGTCGGACGCTCAACCGACTAAGCCACCCAGGCGCCCCTAATCTTGAGATTCTTAGAGAAAGAGATGCTCAGTGTCATGTGGTCATGTCTCTGGTTATCCCAGAGAGTATAAAGAACATCCTTTAGAAAAGGGCAATCCAAACACTCCTGAGGAATACAAATAATACAGATTATTTGTATTTTATTCTATGACAGAACTGTTCCATTTTCAAGTATGTTTTTAATCCAAAAAGACCCAACAGAACATACCACTGGACTTCACTGCTTGGGCCTACCCTTTCAATAGCTTGAGATTGAGTTTTCTCAGCCTCAGGAGAAATTATCTTGGTTTTGGCCTTAGGTCAGGATTTATTGAACAGATCTGAATCTGTCATATTTTTGTTTACAGTCTAGGAGTCAAAAAGGTTAGGTATTAAAGTGAACTCTGGGTTCGAAGCTTGTATCTATTCCTACCTGTGTAACTTTAGCCATGTCTCTCAGGTTCCTTTTTTTTTTTTTTTTTTAATGTTTTATTTATTTTTGAAAGAGAGAAAGAGACATCATGAGCAGGGAAGGGTCAGAGAGAGAGTGAGTCACAGAATCTGAAGACAGGCTCCAGGCTCTGAGCTGTCAGCACAGAGCCTGACACGGGCCTCTGACCCACGAACCATGAGATCATGACCTGAGCTGAAGTCGGACACCCAACCAACTGAGCCACCCAGGCATCCCTCTTAGGTTAAGTATCAGTTCTCTCAACCATAAACTGGGAAACCCCCAAAGAGAGGGTTCTGAGTATAAAACAAAATATTAATTTGAAAACGTTTGTGTACCCCAATGTTCATAGCAGCACTCTCCACAATAGCTAAAACATGGAAAGAGCCTAAGTGTCCATCAACAGATGAATGGATCAAGAAGATGTGGTTTATCTATACCATGGAATACTACATGGCAATGAGAAACAATGAAATCTGGCCATGTGTAGCAACATGGATGGACCTTGAGGGTGTTATGCTGAGAGAAATAAGTCAGGCAGAGAAAGACAAATATCATATGTGTGCACGTATAGGAGGATTAGGAGGAGCTTAACAGAGGACCAAGGGGGAGAAGAAGGGCGGAAATGGTGGGGGAAAGGGGGAGAGGCAAACCATGAGAGATTCTTGAATGCTGACAAAAACTGAGGACTGATGGATGTGGGGGGGAGGAGGGATAGGCATGGAAGAGGGCACTTGTGGGGATGAGCACTGAGTGTTATATGGAAACTAATTTAACAATAAACTATGTAAAATAAATAAATAAATAAATAAATAAATAAATCTTATAATGAGAAAAAAATTTTTAAAAATTAAAAAAAATAAAAGACTACTCTTAATCAAAAAAAAATATGAAAATGTTTGGTGAGTAAAAGAAGAAACATAGCAGGAAGTAGAAAATTACCAGAAAGATGGAATTTTAAATCATGTTTGACAATTTATAGTAGCACCCAGTAATCATTTCTGGTCCAACCTGAGTATCATTAAGCACAATTCCAGTTCTTTCTTTCTGTCTTTTAACCTTTTTTTGGAAAAAGGGGAAAGAGTTGGCCATCATCTCTTGTGTAAGAGTCCACTATCTATTTGAAGAGAAAATACTTGAAACCAATTCTTCAGAAGCAGAAGTCAAGAGTATTCAATGTCTCCACACTACCCAGCATACATTTAAACTTTGATAACCAAATTCTGCCAAATTTCCCATGAAAGGCAAACTAAATTTCAACAATTTTATCCCAGTAACCATTTTCTGCTTGAAATTTTCCCTTAAAACTCTGAAAGCAAATCCTGTAAAGGGAGTAGTTAGATTAACTAAATTATTTGCTCTCAAGTCATGCATTTAGCTAAAGTCCCATCAAGATGGATTGTTATGCAGAGGGAAGAGCAGGCTCCATTTCCTGGGACAGATCAATGTTATAGAAGTTTGGTAAGCATGAGGCTTAAAACATTTCCCATTACACAAAGACCTCACTTAAGCCATATTCAATAGTTTTTTAAATGCCCAAATTATAAATGTTAAACACACACACACAGATGGAGTTTAACTGTCCAACCTAAAAATATCTGCTGGTTAACCCTATCATTGCTGAAGTTATGGAGTGAGACTCCACTGGATAGAAAAGCCACATGTGAGTGGCAAAACTTGGAATGAAGAGGGGATGGATGACTTGAAAGAGAAATCTGGCGCTATCATGTCTTCAGCAAAGTGACCAAGTAGACAAATTGGTCTCTGCCATCCTCCATCTCTGGGCATAAATTCCGCCATGCCTTCCCTTCCTAATCTGCAGAAGCACTCTCTAAACACACATAGGCATGCAACATCTACATGATGTTCCATGGGAATCCAAGGTCTATACTCCCCTGCACAGACTCAGCGATGCTCCCTCCTGCTTACAGGTCCCCATAGTCAAAAATCATCTCCTGCTCCTTCCCTCCCCCATTCAAGTTGCCAACTCTTATCCTTGACATCTGTCTGGCACTTGTCTGACATCTGTCTGGCATCCTTTGTATCCTGTAAGACTCAACTCAAAAGTCATGTCCTGAAGCCTCACCTGTTCAGGTGAATGAGACTCCTCTTCCTCTGTCCTCCATAGAGTCTTACAGTTATCTATATTATATTGCTAGTTATATTGCTAATTGTCATTTGTTTATTTTGGTTATTTGCTTACCTCCTATCTCTTTGACTAGACTTCAAGCATCTTAAGGGCAAGAACCATGTTCTACTTGCCTTTAAATTTCTTTTCCCAAGAATAGTGTTTAGCTCATAGTAAGTGCTTAAGAAATATTTGATGAATGAATGAATGATTGTTCTATCAATCTCTGGAGGGGAAAGGAGTTCATCCAAAGGAATATATTGCTAATGGTGCAATTTTAGGCATATTACAGGCTGGCAGAGGAGATATTTTAAGACCAGGAGACCTGCCCTACTTCTCTCAATCACTTCACAAAAGTATCTACATGAAAGGGTGGCCTTGAGCTGGTAGCTTATGTTTCTGACAAAGCTCCCTGGTAGATTACCACAGAGATTAATTTAAAGGGAAATTGCTTCACTTGTCTGCTCATCATTGTTTAGTGGGCTACCTAGCTAAAAAGACCGACTTCTAGGGATCTGGGACTCTATATGCAAGTTTTGGCTCTTATTTTTCTAGTAAGAGGCCCCTGTTGCATGCAAGGGGCTGACTTTTGGCCCCAAAGACCATCACTCACAGCATCTGTCTGTCAATTTCCTACCTATAAAAGCTGTGTTTACTTACAAAGCATTTGCAATTCTTGGATTTACCAATGTCCCATCTGTAACACCTGGATTTATCCATTTCCTTTTCCCAGCATCTGTCTTTGACTAGCACTTATTGGCAAAATTCATGTTTAGAGATTTCACCTCTGAAAACATTTGGGCTCAGAACAGTCAGAGAGTTGCTGTGATGTTAGATTGCATCCCCAGGAAGTTACTTAAATGAGAGAAACATCAGATCAAGCAATAAAAAGGAGAAATATCATGCAAGTCAGATCTGTTTCTACAGTAACTGGAAAGAAAATGGACACAAAAACATATGAGCAGTCATCACATGACAAAGCTCCCTGACAAACCACTAGCACCCTATTAAGCATGGGACCAGGTATCTTCAGGAATAGTATCTCAACAATTAACAATTCTCCCCCTTTTGTTGTAGGCTCTAGGCCCAACATGGTGCTTGAGCTCCTGACCCTCAGATCAAGAGTCTAATGCTCTACTGACTGAGCTAGCCAAGTGCTCCAAGAATTCTCTTAGATTTCGAGACACCTGAGTGGCTCCTTCAGTTAAGCATTTGACTCTTGGTTTCAGCTCAAGTCATGATCTCATGATTTTGTGAGTTCAAGCCCTGTGTTGGGCTCTGTATTGGTAGCACAGAGCCTGCTTGGGATTCTCTATCTCCCTCTCTCTCTGCCTCTCCCCTACTCATGATGTCTCTGTCTCAAAATAAATAAACTTTTTAAAAGATTTTTAAAAAATAGAATTCTCTCATGTTTCTTTGGTTTATCAAAACCCTTTGAACATCATCACTTATTTTAATATTTTATTTATTTGTGTGTATGTGTGAGAGAGACAGAGAGAGAGAGAGAGGATTAGAGGATCCAAAGTGGACTCCATGCTGACAGCAGAGAGCCTGAAGCAGGGCTCAAACTCGCAAACCATAGGATCATGATCTGAGCCAAAGCTGGTCACTCAATCAACCAAGCCACACAGGTGCCCCATCACTTATTTTTAAATTGGACTTAGTATCTTAAGTGGCCAAGTACATCAAAATAATATAGATAAGAAAAAAGTATCTGTGATGCGGCACTAAGAATTTAGTGTCTGTGAGCAATGAGGACTTGCCAGTCTGAAAAGCTTTAGCGGTCATCCTTTTTGTTAAGGGTCAGTCTGTTATGTCATTAACTGGTTGTCCACAAAGTGTCAAATGAGTGTTAAGAAAGTCACCCCATCCCCCAGATATCTACAGTCTCTATCAAAGTACCACAATGACTCAGTTTCTACAAACAGAAATATGATCTTTAGGTTAGTGATTTGTTAAGTATCCTGTTTTAGAGTACAGTATCCCAACAGAAGAACTCTTAAAGTTTTGAAGTCACTAACAATTTAATGTGAATTATCTTCTCATGTTTCTTTCATCCCGGTATGCAAGGGACCTGGGCCATACTGAGTGTACAGTTTATGTTATTACTTGTCTCTCTGTCTAGGCTTTTTTGGTGGGAGGGTGGGTGGGGAGAGACAGTTGGAGAGAAAGGGATGAGAGTGGAAGGGAATGGAGGGAGAAGAAAGCTTGAATGAGAGAAAAGACTATCAAAAAGTAGATTGGTAGACTCGAAGAAGAACTGCTTCACAATTTTGCCTGAGATCATATGCTAAGACTCTACCTGGGGGGACTCTTATTTTCCAGTGCTTCTCAGATTTTAATATGTATATGAGTCAGCTGAGGATCTTGTTAAAATGCAGACTGACTCCACAGATCAGCGCTGGAGACTGAGACCTTGCATTTCTCTTACAAGCTCCTGAGGGGGACGCTCTGAAGGAAAGGTTGCAAGAAACAGAGATACCAGAGACACCACCACAAGCATGATCTCCACAAAGGACACAAAGACTCTAAACCCACATATCTCAATAATAACACTGAATGTAAATGGACCGAATGCTCCAATCAAAAGACATAGTGTAGTAGAATGGATAAAAAAACAAAATCCATCTATATGTTGTCTACAAGAAACTCATTTTAGACCTGAAGATACCTTCAGATTAAAAGTAAGGGGATGGAGAAATATATATCATGCTACTGGAAATCTCTTACAAGCTCCCAGAGGAGGTTGATGCTGCCAGCCCCCAAGCTTTGAAAAACTATATAGAAGGCTCAGGTATTTTCAAAACTTTGTGCTTTTCATAAAATGAGGCATAGTTAGAATCATAAGCCAATTTAAATTCTTCATTGAAGTGTACAACAGTAAAAATGGGCTCTGCAACACCCCCCTGACTTATCTGCCTCCACTCCTTCCCAGAAGACTCGAATCCATCCTGCTCTTTTTCTCCCCTTCAGAGGCCCAATGCGATTTTTTGTGTGCCCAATGACTTTTTTTTTTGTTTTTATTTTGTTTTTACAGTTTTAGGTTTACCATAAAGTTGAGAAGGAGAAGCAGGGATTTTTTTCCATATTCCCATACCCTCTCTCATGAACCAACATCCCTTGCCAGACTGGTATATTTTTTACCAAGGATGAAGCTATATTGACACAGTGTAATTATCCCAAATCCATAGTTTACCTAAGAGGTCATTCTCAATATTATACATTCAGTGGTATACATTTGGACAAATGTATAATGACTATATCCATCATTATAATATCATACAGGGTTTTTCTACCGCCCTAAAAATCCTCTTTGCTCTCTTATTCATTTCATCCCTTCCACAGCCACTGATCTTTTTACTGTCTCTATAGTTTTGTCTTTTCCACATGTTATATAGTTGGAATCATACAGTATGTAGCCATCTAAGTACTCTACAGCGTTTAACAATTTCAAGACCAAGTTGGGTCCTTAATATACTTTACCTCCCAGCTAACTCTGAAATAATAAAGCAAGAATGGCTGTCAGCAGACAGTGAATCTAGTTCTGTGTTTGATGATAACCAGTAATAAAAGCAAGAGAAATTCAACAATCTCACATTTACATTTGTGGAAGATTAAAATTCCTCACATGCCTACCCAACAAGGAATTCTTTATTTCTGTATCCTTATAAAGAACTTGAGGAGGTAATAGTATACAAGCGAGTGGTAGGTTAATCTGTCTCATGATGTGATCCAGTCATTGGCTGAAGCTGCCTTCACTGCTATGGACTGATGGTCCCCAACTCATGATGGTTCAACTTAAGATTTTCTGACTTACGAAGGTACAAAAGCAATATGCATTCAGTAGAAACTCTACTTTGAATTTTGGATTCTGAATTTTGAATTTTGGATCTTTTCCTGGGCTGGCAATATACAATACAATCCTCTCTCTCACAATGCTGGGCAGCAGCAGTACCCTCAGCTCCCAGTCAGCCCTGTGATCACACGGTCAACAATCGATACACTTATAATCTTCTTTACCCTTACAACCATGCTGTTTTTCACTTTCAGTAGTCTTTAATACATTACATGAGATATTCAACGCTTTAATATAAAATAGGGTTTATGTTAGATTTTTTTTGCTCAACTGTAGGCTATCTAAGTGTTAAGGTGGGCTAGGCTAGGTTATGATGTATTAAGCACATATTCGACTTATGATATTTTCAACTTACAAATGACTTATCAGGACATAACTCCAGCATAAGTTGAGAAAGATCTGTACAGATGAGGTCAGATGCTCAGTGAACTTAGCTGCTAGAACTTTGCCTGGGATAAACTGTGTCCAACAGCTCTCCCCTAAAGTGAGCTAACTAATACCAGCCTTCAGCAAGCTGTCCTCTGGACACGCATACCAAAGGTAGCAGACAAGAATGCTTTGGAAAAAAAAGGGAAATAAATGAACTTTGTTTTCAGCATCCTCTTGCTCTTTGTGTGGATGCTTTGTCTTCGTTCCTGGAAAACCTCCATCCTCAGGCATTCTGAATCCTCCATGCCAACCACTGCCTCTCTAGACCAAAAATGAGTCTGTGAACAGCTCCTTTCTCAGTTCACTGAAGAGTTACATGGTATTGGTTTGAGGTATTATCTTTCCTAGGGCACTGACTTGTTAAAGATAGGGAAGGATGGGGAAAGTGAAAATCTAGCATTCTATGCAACCGGGTGTTCACTTTCTCAGCTGTCAGGGACTAGAGGCTGGCACAGCACTCACACAATGTGGTCATGGATGGCCAGGGTACCTACCCTGCAGTGACTCTGAAAGGTCCAGCTTTGAGGGGTGGCAGCCCCTGCATTGCCCATTCCTTCCTAAATTCATACCTTATGTCACTAATGGAAAGATGGCTTTCTAGATTAGGTCTATGTGGCATCATTTCAAATTTCAGTTACAAGCTTTTCATGCAACAAAGCATTCTTTTTTCTACGGAGTATTGAATCATACAAGATACCTATGTAGCACTTTTAGTTTGAGATGTCACAGCTTTTAGAGCCAGACGACTCCTTATGAATATCAGCCCTAACTCAATCTCATGTTTACAAGTAAAAAATAAATAAATAAACCCCAAAGAAGGGTGTTAAAATAGAATGGATGATTCCCACGGCTGCAAAATTAGGACCAGAATCCTCCCCTCCCCTAAAGCAGAAGATCCACAGCATCTACCCTCAAGGAACAAGACTTAAATCACACCAAAGAGATTTAGATGCAGCATAAAGACGAACTCGCTGGTAATGAAGATGATTAAATACTAGAACAGACAGCCACGGGGAATTGCGAAATCGTCCTCCCTGGAGATCTTTTAAAATAGGACAGTTAACCATCTGTCTGAGATGGTTTAAGTACAGTCCTGCCTTGGAGGTAGGAAAATAATGAGATGATCCCCTTACCTGTCACATTTTTGGGTTCTACAATCACACCTAGATATAGATGTACACATCATAGGGATCCCAGGTTGAATCTGGGCTGTGCCACCCCCCACCCAGGATTCAGATGTGTCCAAGTTGTTGAGAGGGTAGAAGGCCCACAGAGCTCGGTCTGCATGAGGTGGAAAGGTGTCTGCACGGAAGAGATGTGTGCTGGGGTTTCTGGGGGAAAAGAAGGGAGTTGGAAGAAATAGAGATGTCATTTCCAAGTTCTCCCCCTCCCCCCCAACCCCCTATAACACCCTGCCCACTCCCTGCCATGTGAGTCTAATGAACTACAGCTGATGCCAGCACAACCAAGGGACTCCAAGAAACACAGGGACACAAGCAGCCCTGCTTTGTTTTCCAGTGACAAAACATAGTACCCAATGGAAGAAAGAATGGTCCCCCCCACAGAGAATGGTCTCTGTGGAGAAATTCAGAATGGCTCTGGCCTAGTGAAAATTTCCGGGCCAACTGCCCCTTTGCAAGACATTAATGTGCAAGTTTTACAGCAGCAGGAGACATTGTCTTGGAACAGACCCGAGGATCTTCTCTCATAGGTCACCTGCACCATGGTAGGGCCAGGAGAGACTGGGTCTTGCAGGGGTGCTGAGGTCCACCTGAACCAGCAGGGGGCACTCACACCTGAAGTGCATGACCGAGCTTGACGTTTCCCATCCAGGCCATGGTTTCTCAAGCCTCTAGGTCTTTTACATGTGCTGTTTTCTTTGCTAGACCTCTTTCTCTTTGTCAGCCTTTCACTTTGCTAGCTCATGAGTTGTTTCCACTTAGTTGTATTAAGCATCCCTCAGCATCCTGTAATTTACACACAGGATTAAAATTACCTGTTTATACTTCCTCTGCCTTGAGGAGACGGACTCTGTGTTAGTCACCATTATACATCTAGGGCCTGGCATAGTAGGCACTCAGAAAAATATTTGTTGAGTAAGTGAATGAATGAATGAATGAATGAATAAGAAATAACAAGCTTTAATAACACTAGATGGCACAATTAGTCCTTGAATTATTTCAAAGTAATTGGTTATTAGTCCAGCATATTACACTGACCTTCATTTTAGCTTGTGTGTTGGGGGAGGGGGGCACGTTACTTTATATAGACTAATAACATAGGAAGTATCATTATGGGTGATCTGGTGGCTCCTTCTTATAATACTCAATAACCCCCACTGTACCCTCAATATCAGTCCCTCAGTCTGTGTCTGAAGACCTCTGAGAGACTAGAAACTCACATACAGTAGGGCTATTCAATCTCTGGACAACTCTGACTGTGAGAAAGTTCTGCCTAATGTTGAGTTGAGTATCTGTTGCTTCAATTCCTTCCCTGTAGCTCTAATTCAGTCATCTGGCTCCAAGGAGAGAAAGCATACTGTTTTCCACAAGGCAGGGAATCATGGAAAATGGAACATGGCCTTTGGAGCTAGAAGGACTTGGACATGAATCTTAGCTCTGCTACTTACTGAGTGTGGGAGTTTGGGCAAGTCATTTCACCTCTCCAGTTGCATCATCTGTACCCAACAGGGTTGTTGTGAGGACTAAGTCTAGCTAACACATTCCAAAGTTCTAAGACATAGCAGATATTCAAAATGTGATTGCTATTATTATTAATTAATATTAGCATGTAGACCATTAATATAGAGAAATAATATAGATAATATATGAAATAATACATATAAGATCATCCTCCCTTCTCCATGAATCTTTTGAACTCCAAGCCAAAACATAAGCTACTTTCACATTCTCTGCCATCCTCATCTCTCTTTCTCTATCAGTGTCTCTCTCAAAATAGGATACCAGGGACACCTGGGTGACTCAGTTGGTTTTGGCTCAGGTGGTGATCTCACAGTTTGTGAGTTCGAGCCCCATGTGGAGCTCTGTGTTGACAGCACAAAGCCTGTTTAGGATTCTCTGTCTCCCTCTCTTCCTCTCTCTCTCAAAATAAATAAATAAACATTTAAAAAACCAAACATGCTACCAAAATAGAGCTATCTCTCAGGGTGGTGACCAGGGCAGCACAAATCATCAATCACCTTTATTTTGGATGTAATGCTTCTATTCTTGATGCCTATGGTTCCCTTGGCTTCTTTGGCAACTGCATCTTCTGTGGTTCCTGAGCATCTAGCAGTGTTATTCTCCTCTCTGTGGTGAGATAATATCTGGAGATTTGACTGCAGGGGTAAGGGGTGTGATACAATGGTGGTGGGGGGTGGGGGGATGGAATTTTGTTGTTATTGTTCTCATCTGTTCTAGTATAAGACTTCTAGAAAATGTTTGCCTGTAGAATTATAGCATGAGGGCACCTGGGTGGCTCAGTCTTGATTTCAACTCAGGTCATGATCTTACAGTTTGCAAATTTAAACCCCATGTAGGATCTCTGCACTGACAGTGTGGAGACTACTGGGGATTCTCTCTCTCCCTCTTTCTCTGCCGCTCCCCTGCTCTCTCTTTCTCTCTCACTCTCTCAAATTAAATAAATAAACTTAAAAAAAAAGAATTATAGTATGAGTCATGCTCAAGGCCCTGAAGATAATGCCACTGACCTTTAAGACCCCAAAAGGCATTTAGCATAGAAGACTGGAAATAAAACTCAATTTTCCAGGAAAGAACATACAGCCAGACTTTTGTTGTATTTGTAAGGTATGAAAATTAGCCTGGGTTTGGAGGGGAAAGGGGATCCATGTTCTGGATGCCACAGGTGTCAAATGCCTGAGCCCCACGCAGAATTCCAGGACAGATGTGTGGCCCAGGCAGTGTCTGTTTGTGTGAGCAGGTTAATGGCCATGGTGTGCAAGTGGGCATTAAGGGGCACCTGTGTCAGGAGCTAGAAGGAGGAGCCAGCTGGACACAGAGATTGGGCTTCACTTGCAGAAGGTGCTGCCCACACATGCCCCAGAATTCCTCATAAATCAAGGACTGGGGATCCCGCATATCCCCTCTCCAGAGGCAGACTAGGCCAGCGGGATACCCCCAGGGAGGGTTCAGCTACATCACTGTACCAGCCCAGTGCTCCTCTCAGTGCCATAGGGTTGGCTTGGCACTTTCTTCCATCACCTGCATTTTCAATTTAATATCCCTTTGATCAGACTGCAAACCCCCAGTTTGTCATAAAGAAGACCCCCCCAAAAGTGGACACTGTCAGGGGGAAGGTGTTTTGTAGGGAGGGAGATTCTCTTTCTTTCATGATTTGTGTTCTTATTTCCTGCACAAGGGCTTCACCCATTGTTAAATCAGAGCCTAGTTCTATAAATACTTCTGATCTGAAAAGCCACATTCACTTTCTCTACTTCAAAATCCAAGCCCGAGAGGGCAGCAACATCTCATGGATACAGAATACACAGAAAACACAGCACAATTGTTAGCACCACCTCCTGATGTTCTGAGCCGCCTGTCCATAATTCAAAGGACAAGACAAGGTCACTAATAAACACCACTGAACTGTGTCTCCTTTCCCGGCTTCTGCATAAAAATATTGCAGCCCCAATGAACACCAAACAAGTGTAATGGATCGGTTTAATTCACATCTGAACACCCACAAACATATCCGCCTAATAACCTTGCTGTTTCCAGCGGGTTTTCATGCTTGTCAATTATTCTGAAACATCAATTGTGCTAACTTTGACTTCATTTAAAGACTCATTTGGTAGGCTTAGTTAGTAAAGGAAGGAAAACCAAGATGCTAAGTCCATTTTTAAAAATCCTTTTTTGGGGCACCTGGGTGGCTCAGTCAGTTAAGCGTCTGACTTTGGCTCAGGTCATTATCTCACGGTTCGTGGGCTCGAGCCCCATGTCAGGCTCTGTGCTGACAGCCAGCTCAGAGCCTGGAGCCTGTTTCAGATTCTGTGTCTCCCTCTCTCTCTGACCCTCCCCTGTTCATGCTGTCTCTCTCTCTCTCTATCTCTATCTCTCTCTCTGTCTCTCTCAGAAATAAATAAAACATTAAAAATTTAATTTAAAAAATCCTTTTTCAGCAGCATCAGACTCCATTCTCAACATGTTTGCCACCTATAAGCACACACTTGAGCCTTCTGCCTGGAGGAGACCCAGGATGTTACAGGTGACAGATTGTTGTTCATGTTAGGGACAGTCTGTGACACTGAGGCCAATGGGAGTCATTATGACACAGACACTCAAATGAAACCTAAGAGAATCCATAGTGATTGGGGTTTGGAGACACAGGAATCTCCCCCAAATACACACACACACAGAGAGAGAGAGAGAGAGAGACCGACCATTTGTCTCCGGTATAAAGAAATAGCAAACAAACATGACTATTACATATTCATGGTAAGACTAAATAAACACAGGTGCCTTCTCTATCCTGAGTCTGCCTTGTTCATACTTGGAGCCTCTCAGGAAGGGTTGAGCAGGACTTGAACTCTTCAAGGGAACTTTTAAAAACAACAAACACTGGGGCGCCTGGGTGGCTTAGTCAGTTAAGCATCCGACTTTCACTTAGGTCATGATCTCACGGTTCGTGGGTTCGGGCCCCGCATCGGGCTCTGTGCTGACAGCCAGCTCAGAGCCTGGAGCCTGTTTCAGAGTCTGTGACTCCCTCTCTCTGACCCTCCCCTGCTCATGCTGTCTCTCTCTCTCTCTTCTAGAAATAAATAAAAAACATTAAAAACAAACAAACACCAAGGAAAACTACTGAGCCATCTATATCCCAAATGGTACCAAAGGGTTTTTTTTTTTTTTAGTTATATAAGAAAATCCAAGGGCTATGAAAGCTTGTTTACTACAGAGATAGAATTAACTTCCATATACTCTGGAACCTTCAGAATGTAGGAGAGGATGAACCGGGGGTGGTGGGCACTTCATCTTTGATGAGGAAATTGACACTAGGACTGAAGAGAAACCACCAAGAGGCAAAGTTCATGTCCAACAATAAAGTTTTATGAAAACAAATCATTCTCTAACAGATAATAATACTTATTTAGCACCTCTATGGGCCATGTTCCCTTAAACCTTTTATGTGCAATAACTCAAAGACTCCTCACAACCACCTTACTACAAAGCCTGGGCAGCTATCAGCCCTGAGTTGTCAGTGAGGACACAGCACAGTAAGTGACAGAGTCAGGATTTCCAGCTGGACACTTAGGGCCAGAAGCCAAGCTCTTATCTGTTGTGCTGCCTCAGATGCAGAACTGTACCTGCAATCAAGCCTGGCCTCCTGGTGATCCCATCCAGGAAGGCAGAGCAGAGAGATGCTTGAATTGGCCAAGACAACACTGGTTAGGCCACTGTTAGGAAGTTTCACTACAGTTTTGGTTCCCAACCATGTCTGCCTACTGAGAAAGCCTAATAAACAATTTGGGCCTGGGACCCATTTTGCAGGTGCTGATGTAATCAGTTAGGGGTGCAATCAGTGCAATAGGATTTGCAATGGTGACTCTGTTTTGCATCCAGCAACATTGCTCTGGAATAAGGGGAAGCAGGAGAGGAAAAGAGGCAGATGCTCAAGCAGACATTTTGAAACTTTACTGCCATAGAAAATAAGGGCAGAAATAAAAAGAAACTCATTCTTCAATCCTCTTCTGCTCAAAGAAAGATATGGGACAAGGAAGGAGGGATAAGAGACAGGAAAGCAGCGTCTTCCAAATGGTTGAGCCCGGAGAACTCAGCTCAACCCCACAGTCATCATTCTATTCATCTGTGTGCTAAGGAACCTGGCCTACCATTAAGCCAGTTCAATCTCACCTGGATATCAGAAGGCTCAGAGAAGGGAAAGCATGAATAAGCTCCAAAGTTTCCCCATACTGAGACCACAGTGACGAGAAGGAATCTAGGTTGGACCCTTAAGAGAGTCAAGAGGTGTCTGACCCTTTGGATATTCCACATTTGATGATGAAGAGAAAGTCTTCCTGGTGGGTGGCCCAGGAATGGCCATGGGTAGTTACACAGCAGGGTCCCCAGATCCCTATGCCACAACAGAACAAGATCAAATTAGCAACTCCTATTAGGAGACCTATGAAAAGCCCTAGGTCTCTCTGGCCATCCTTAATCAGGCATATGTTGCACCTGTGAAGGCTTGTCTTGCTTTCCAGAAACCAGCACACTCCGGTGGGTTCTTGCCTGACACAGGGAACAGACGAGAAGGTCAAAGAGGTCAGGACAAGGCTTGCCTCTGTTTTGAAACCTAAACTCATGGGCCATGTCCCAATCTGCTGGTAGTCCTCTTGCTGGCTACCTAACTTACCTGTGGTATAAAAGTTCACATTTGATATTTTCTGCCTCAGCTACTCTGAGTTCAACTTCTCTGAGTTCATGCTCCTGGTGCCTGGAACTATAGGTCAGCTTGTCCACAGCTACAGACCTGTAGAACATGGCCTTGTGGCTGCCAACCCTATGCTGCCCATCATATCCCTGGCGGCCTGCCCCGACCCCTTCCAGGCAGCTTTGCCCTGCTGTGGCCCATGCCTGTCCTCTGGAAAGATTAGCACAAATAATCCCATCAACCATACAGACACAACGTCGCAAGCACCTAAGGAAACAGGACACAGGCCCCTGTGTGCAGGCAAAAGGCAGACCCCGAGGCACACCTGAGAACCATGGAGAAGGACCAAAGCAGTGCAGCTAACCAATGGGGCTCAGGAACCGGAGGATGCTGCTTTCCTCACCACAGCCCAAATAAAGACTGAACCCATAAAATTTGGCTCAAAAAATACATTTTTGGCAAAATAATCTATGTGGTTCTTGATTATAAGAGTAAGGAAATTAAAACAAAACAAAAAAAATGATGTCAGGCAAGGTTTTATCTTGACAATGTTCCTTTAACTGATGTAAAATGTGATGAAATAGACTATAATTGATTCCAAGGAAGGATGCCAGAGATTCTTCAGCATTAGATCCAACCTTAAAATAGGAATTATTGGGCCTGATTAGTATGGTGATGTTATTTTTTAAAATCTCTCCTCTCTAGTTCAGATGTTCATCCTTACAGACAAGGAACTCACCTAGTTAACAAATAGACCACCTCAACATCATGAAATGACATCTGCGTTATGGCTTGTTGCCAAGACCCAATGGCCCATGTGATAGCTGTTCCCCTTTTTGGCTGGGAGTGTGTGACAAAAAGCTGGCAGAGCTGGCATTGATGAAGGAGGAGTCTCTCACGGCCATGTGGGTTGTGTACAGAAACTAGGTATCATCCAGAGGCTAAACTGTCCAGCGTCTGAAGTCTGTTCCTTCTTCACAGTATAGCTGCAGGCTGGTCCTCAAAGTTCACAAACACCTGGGCATAAGCATGTGTCTAAATGGCAGTCAGGGGTGCCTCACAGATAGATTCTAGATAAAATAGCAGGCAGTGGGCTATCTGTTCTTGGGCTCCTGTCCTGAGAAACTAGGGATAGGTCGGTAGTAAGAAAGGGAACCACAGTGCAGCCCCTTGTCAATGATGGAGGTGTGGAGCGGAAGGGAAAAGAGAAATAGTAAACTAGAGAACTATGTTACAGTCAATTCAGGGGGATGCTGGGAGATGAAAGGGAGAATCGAATCCTTTAACCAAATGTAATATAAAAACCATAAAAAGGAAATAAAGCACTGATACATGCTACAATGTGGATGAACCTTTAAAGCGCTATGCCAAGTGAGGGAAGCCAGATACAAAAGTTCACATATTGTATGATTCCATTTATCTGAAAAATCCAGAATAGGTAAATCTGGAAAGACAAGAAGTAGGTTAGTGGTTAACAGGGACTGGGAGATGACAGGAATGGGGAATGGCTGCTCAATGGGTACAGAATTTTACATCAACAAAAATATTGGGGGGCGGGAACACTTGTGTGGCTTATTCTGTTGGGCATCCGACTTTGGCTCAGGTCATGATCTCGCAGTTCACGAGTTCGAGCCCCATGTCAGGTTCTGTGCTGACTGCTCAGAGCCTAGAGCCTGCTTCAGATTCTGTGTGTGTCTCTCTGTCCCACCCTCTTGCACTCTCTCTCACTCTCTCTCTGGAATAAATAAACATTAAAAAAATTTTAACTGCAACATAAACATATTGGTGCAAAGAATAAGAAGTGGTTTAGGAAAGACTGCGGGCTCCCCAGGATCGTGTCAGATGTCATGATTTGGAAAATCCCGGAAGACAGAGCAAGTTATTGCTGATCATGGGGCCTCAGCTCTCACTCAGCTATCTGTAACATAAGACAAGCTTCCAGTTCAAATAGCATATAAGCCCATCACTGTCCCGCCCAATGAATAAAGTCTTTAACAGATGTTAGAGAAAACACACGCACAAATGTGGTCATCCTCAGCACCAAACATAATAGGATCGACAGGTTACAGTGCATCCAAGGGAAATTTAGAGAAAGCCCGGTATTCAAAGAGTCTAAGACACAAACTTTCAAATAAAAGCTAACGTTTATTGAGCATTTACTACCTGCCACACATTGTTGGCAGTGCTTGTATACCACTGACTTACTTTATCATCATAACAGCTGTTTTCCAGGTGAGGAATTAGGGCACAAGAAAGGTTATTATGCAAGGTCATACAGCTAATAAGCATGGAGAAGAGATTTGAGCCCCAAAAGTTCAAATCCAGTGCCCACCTGTTTAACCTCCATGCTCTCTGGCCTCTCCATAGACAGAATCTATTTTCTTTTTGGTTCTAGTTTAGCTCAAAGGTTGCTGCTAATAGGTTCATGCTGGTACTGGATACCTTGAGGAATCAAATAGTCATTAGGAAAAGTAAAGAGCACTGGACTGGGAGACAAGAGATCAATGTTTTAGATCCATCTTGGTCATTGGTATTGTGACTGTGGGCAGATTTTACAACCTCTCTGACCCTCAGTATCCTCTTCTGTAAAACTGAGAAGTTGGACTAGATCAATAGTTTTCCAATTATTTAAGCAGCGAACTCATTCTTAGAATTAAACTTACTTAGAGGACCAACATATAAAACAAATAATGGCATGGAGCTGTTCTGGATGAAGGTGGTGTAGAAAGAATGCAGAACCTTTCTCCATTCCCCAGACAGTTCCTGAGACATTTTCTTGGAACCCCTGTGACACTGTGGAACATAGGTTGAAAGCCACTTAAATAGAAATTTGTGAAACTCTTTTGAAAATAAAACCTAAAAATCTCAGTTTCAAATACTGCATCCTTAGGCATTATTTAATGCTGTGGGGAAACTTAGAAAATATTCTAGTCACTTTGCTCGAAGATATTTATTTGGACCGATGACCCTGTACAGAGTTGGTGAAGATTTCGGGTTAGAGGTGCAAGTGGAATCCTTCCAAGGACGTAAGCCCAGATTAAAATGAAAATGTTCAAAACCCAAGCCTTCCAAGGAGCTCCGCATCCCTTTTAACTAATGCTAAATGTTACCAGCCCAGTGGATCCCCTCCCCAGGAGACAAGCTGTTCAGTTCTGAATCTGTGTGTTTTGTGTAAATAGTCTAAAATTATTAAGCTGGATCACTTATTAGAGTTTTATGTCAATCAAGGCAATACCACTTCATTCTTCCTAAAACTTGATACTGATATCTTGCTAGATCCCTTAAACTTGGTCAATAAATAATTGGACAAGAAATGCCAGGAAGAGTATGAGTCTCTTATAGTCATTCTGGAAAGATCAACTGACAGAGATCTCCAGGGAAGGAAACCTCTGCTGTAAGCGTCCATGCTCAAGTCAGCCCCTCTCACTCCGTAGGCATTTATAAATCCAAGTTTGCTGCAGTGCTTGCAAGAGGTTATACAACTGTTATGACGCAATGTTCAAGGCAGACGGCTACCCATAACTCAGAGGCCAAGACAAACAGGATATATTAATAGCAGCCATAACATAAAGATAATTCATTTTCAGTATCTGGGAGCTAAGGGGATCAGCAGATAAACTGTTAAGCATTTAGGCATTAAAGCAGAGGAGATTAACAAATAAGGGAAAAAAGCAGAAGAGAGATGGAGAGAAGAAAGATTGATCTCCTTTGGAAACAATGCAGCATCTGAACCAATTAAGTTAAAAACAATTATGTGGTTATGGGCAACACCAGACAAAAAGGAAAAGACATTTTCCTAAATCCCCTTGCTATGCCATTTGGGTGGCATATACCACCCAAGGGACAAGCCATTTCTTAGTACTAGTAGAGAGATTATACCAGGAAACATTTTCCTTTTCTTAACTCCCCTCACCCCCAAAATCATGGTTCAGATTGCTGGCCTGATGGCGGCAAACAAACAAACAAACAAAAAAACCCTCACTGTTTGAATTTAATAAAACATCATAAGTACCTTTCTTTAGGGGAATGGCTGGAAAGAATTAGAAGACTATTTCTCTACTTTTTTTTTTTAACTCATGAAACCTGAAGAAAAAGAAACATTTTGCAGTTTTAGGCTTGCTTTTTTTTTTTTTTAATGTGGCAGGGAATGCATTTTGATTATGTATTCCCAGAATGAACACTGTGTACTCCTCAAAATGTCACAAAGGCTACTTAATAAGAAAATAGTATGACCACCAAATAGACCGATCATCATCATCACAGCATCATTACTCAGGCAGTAAACTCACATGAATTCTTGATAATCAACTTGAAAAAATAATTATATCAATGTTTAAATCTGAGGTGTTAACATCAAAACTCAAATGTTCACAGAAGTATACATCACTTGTACAGTGCTTAAAACTGTTTAAAGCTTATTTTGAGTGACAGAGACAGCATGAATGGGGGAAAGGGCAGAGAGAGAGGGAAAGGGAGAATCCCAAGCAGGTTCTGCACTACCTGTGCAGAGCCCAACGCGGGGCTTGAACCCACAAAACTGTGAGATCATGACCTGAGCCAAAACCAAGAGTCAGATGCTTAACCAACTGAACCACCCAGACACCCCATATAGTGTTTAAAAACCAGTTGATATTTATCAGATATGAGGTAAGACCAGGCCTTCTGCAGAGGCGCGAAGGCTTCTGGTGCCTACAGCTTCCTCCACATCCAGTGAGTCATCCTCATACCTCCCAGATGTGCTCCCTTCACTCATTCCTCACCTCTCCCCACCCCATCCTCCAGCAGGACTTTGTATCAAACTGATCCACCTGTCTTTGGTCTTACTCCCCACCCTACTCTATTTTTCATGCTGAATTCAGCAGCATCATTCTAATATATAGATGTGACCACACCACTCTCCTCTTTAAGAGTTTTGGGGGTCCCCATTCGCTACAAGATCACCCAAAAATTTTAGCAGAGCCTATAAATATTTTACCATCTTGCCCACCTCACCTTTTCAGTATTTTCTCCTGCTCATCTTCCCCTTTCCCCACCCAAATACACACAGACCTCCAACCTCCACCACCCTCAAACCGTGGAACATAGACATTAACACTCATGTGTCCCTCGGTCAGGAACTTCCCATCGCTTCCATCTGATAGACCATTAAAAATGTCAGCTCCTTCATGAGACTTTCCAACATTCCCAGGCGGTTGGTTTTCTTCTCATCCTTCAAAGCATTTGCACATATGTGTACCAGTAGAATAATTATCTGCTCTGTGGTTGTTTCTACTAACTGCCCTCCTTCCTCAGTTATCTAAGGCAGGTGCTAGGGGGGAAATTGTTTGTCTTTACATACCTGGTGCTTAGCACAGTACCCAGCACAGAGAAGACCCTAGTAAATGACTGATAAATACAAGAACAAAAGAATTCAGTGTTTACAACCTGAGAAAGGATGACAAAAATATGTGAAATTGAAGTACTTAACCATAGGGATCCATGAGAGTTCAAGTCAACGAATACAAGAAATATGAGGGAAAATCAGCAAGTGTCAAAACAGTTCAGAGGCTGGTATTTGGAAGGCTTCTCCAAGAGGAAGTATTGGAGTCTTCAATGGATGAAGAGGATTTGAATCAGAATACAGAAGACAGAACTGCACTCCAAGAGGATGAAATGTGAGAGAAAAAAGAAGAGCAGAAAAGCTCAACCTTCCTTGGAGGCTAAAAAAGCAATCCAAGAACCATTTTTGAGGCTTTGAGTTAACTGTTGGGCAACAAAAAAATGCCTGCCCCTCCACTGTACAGAGCATACAGAGCTAGGATGGGAAAAGCATACTGTTGCATTCATTTCTAGAGTCTCTGTGCACCCCACAATGTCCTTGTCATTTGCCTAGCAGATGTGGACCTGGGGGTGGGGTTATTACACACATTGTCCTTGCTCTGCTGAGACACTGCTGCCTGGGATCAGGCATTTACAGGCATTGCATGCAACACAGAACCACAGAACATGTTTCCGTACAGCCGGAGGTCATTTTTCCACCCTGAGTCTAAGTAGGAAGTAATTCTTCCTTCCAAAAGTGCTCCCTCCCCTAACCTACAGAAATTTCACAGAGAGGCAGAGAATTCAGTTTAGAAGAACTGGAAGCTACAGCATTTTGTTGAAGGTATTAGAAGGAAGCTAGGCTGTCTTCCGTAGAAACGAGTGCTAAGAGACTACCCTTTGACAAGTCCATAAATGAAGCCCAAGAGCTAGTAAGATACATTATAAAGAAAGAAGTTGACTTTCTAGCACAGTCCAAACAAGAACCCTGTTTCTGAGGAATTACACTGAGAGTTCTGAGGAGATCTACACTGAGCCAGTACAGAGACCGTATCCATGGCCACACTGGCTGAAGGTTTGCACCAACTCCTCAGAGGAGGATGGATTATTGATGCTTTAGTCTTCAAAATTCATCACATTTAAGTTCATGTACTAAAGTACGTAGAGATCTCCTGACAGGTCAGGGGTGCAGATGCTCCCAACAGACCTTTTGTTCATCTTAATCAAATCCCAAGATAAAAACCACATGTTAGATGGGGCGCCAGGGTGGCTTAGTCGGTTAAGCGTCCGACTTTCGCTTAGGTCATGATCTCGCCGTTCGTGGGTTCAAGCCCCGCGTTGGGCTCTGTGCTGACTGCCAGCTCAGAGCCTGGAGCCTGTTTCAGTCTGTGACTCCCTCTCTCTCTCTGACCCTCTCCTGCTCACGCTGTCTCTCTCCTAGAAATAAATTAAAAAAAAAAAAACATTAAAAAAAAACACCACATGTTAGAGACGGCTACTTATCTGCCAATATCCATTGTCATGTGTCCCACATGGCTTCCCAGAATAAAGATTACATTCCCCTCTTCCAACATACTGAGTTCTGATTGTTGGGCTAGGAGGGAATATGATGGCTGCAGCTTACTTTCAGTCCTATTCTTTCATCCTGTTGCCAGGACTGTGACTATGCCTGGGAGCCATCTTGGGACATGTAGATGAAGGCAACAGCCTAGGTGTGGAGGTTAACCTAACAAGATAGAAGGGACCTGGGTGTCTGATACTGGGAAGTGCTGGCTTGCTCAAAAGAGAATTAAATGTTTGCCTCCATTTAATTCACTGGTATTCTGGACTTCTTTTACAGCAGCTGAATCTATATCCCATCTAAGCATGGCATATGCAAATGCCTAGCCCAGGTGGATCCTGCCAGACAGTCAGAGCCAAGACCCCATGGCTCTAAATGGAAAGTGTGGAAAGTCTGGAAAAGCAACCCCTATGGGACTTTCTCATAATGAGCCTATTTGCCTTTACATATCACTCTGATGCTGTACTCACAGTGCAGTGAATAAAAAGACCTCAGAAGTATCTCTTCATTGATTGAAAGCCTATGCACTTTGAGCCAAGAGAAGAAAATTCAAGCTCAAAGTCTGTCCATTCCCTTATAAAGGGTCCTGGGCTGGATATGAAGAGCAGGACTCGGCAATTACTTAACCCCCTCACTTAATTGGGACAGATAAAACTAGTTGGAAACTTGGCTCTCCTAACTCTCAGCCCAGTGGTCTCAATACCTTACTGCCACTCTGAAGGAATTCACAGTCTAAATGAAGACTAATGAGCAGTGAAACATCATATCAGTCAACGGATGTTATAAAGAAGGTGTTGGGCAGATGTGTGTTATTACATGCTGTTTGTCCTTTTTCTTAATTGGCAGCCAAAGGCTGAGCCACATTTACTTAGACAGGCACATTTTTGTTCAATTGGATATGCTAAGACAAATGAAGGGAGATATTCAAGGGGCGCTGACATGACCTCTTCCAGCTGACTTTTCCTGGAACAGTTACTGAAAGATCCCGCTGCAGCTCCAGATCCCACCTCTGCCGGCTTTTGTGAAGTCTGCCTTCCTGGCATTTACAGCAGGCTGAGGAAGTAATGAGAAGAGCCGAGAGCTCCCACGTTAGCCAAAAGGAGGAAGCTCTCACCCAGCAGGTGGAAGTTTCTCCCAGGGAAATCCTGGAGGCTCGTTGTTCCTGTCAACTACTATAATGTGCCCATAAATTTCATTTGACAGAAAACATGATGTCAAAGGAGTAGAAAGTAACAAAACCAAAAATGTAAAAGCATCCTTGCCAGAACTTGACCCATCCTCTGTGCACACCATTGAAGGTACAAGGAAAGAAGCCTGTGCCCAGACCACTGCAGCTGCCCTCTGGGGCTTTCCAGGGCAGTGAATCAGGAGCCACAGAATGGGGAGTGGGCTCTACAGGTCACTCCAAAACATATTAATCTTCACAACTACAGGACACTGGATGCACCACATTGACGACAAAAAAAAAAAAAAAAAAAAATTGGTTGTTTCCTTGTCAGCTTGTTATTTCAATGGCAGGCCCAGAACCAGTTAATTTTCAAGGCTCAGTGTAAAATGAGATTGCAGGGCTTCGTATTCTCGATACATTAGGAATTTTAAGACAAGGACAGCGGAGCACTAAACCAAGCTCAGAGCCCTTCTAAGTGGGGACTGTGCAAGTTACATATCCACGAAGCCAGCCCTGAGTCAACTCTACTTTTTTATACCGTATTGGTTTATTTATTGGGAATTCTAGCTCTGGATCAAGCTGTCTGTATGCAAACCCCCAATTCCTCTGTCTATAAGTTGGGTGACCCTGAGAAAGTTATTTAAGCTCTCTGAGCCTCAGCTTCCTGAGCTAGAAGACAGAAATAATAGCTTAGGAAATGATACATATAAAGCTCCTGGCATATAAACACTCACTCAGCTATTATCAACTATTGTTATTGTTATTGTTATTGTTATTATTACCTACAAGGACTCCAGTTGATTGAGAAGTATTCTGAATGATAATCAGTGATTAGGGAGCATTTGTGAACTCAATATCTAGGAATAATTTTACTACTGGGAAAAAATAGTCAATGTATGGATATTTCTGTATTTACCCTAGGAACTATTCTGAGACTTGTTGTATATGGCACTAAAAAGTCAGTTCCTGGCCACTGAGGAGAAGTTAGGCATATATAGGTTTCACACAAGGAAAAACTTTCTAATACACCATCTGTTGAGACTGCCTAATGAGTTCTCCATCTTCAAGGGCATTCAAGGAGGCTTAACAACCATCTTGTCAAGACACAGAGCAAATTTATGTATTAGGCAGATGGCATTCAAGTTCTCTTCCATTCCTGAGATGCTGTAGATTCAGTGTAGTTTCAGAGTTTCTATTCTGTAACTACAATGTCTAATTTTATTCCTTCCATGGCCTTCCACCAAATCAGCCCTTCTGTCTTCCCTTCTTTCCCCTTCAACCATTTCATTCCAGCCAAGTGTACTTATAGACTCGGAAAGCTTAAAGCATCTAGAATTTTTCTCCTCCTTTTCTACTGTATCTGTCTTAAGGAGTCTACCTTCTCCCATCCCCCAGTGCCTTCTATTTTTATTCCTTCATTTTGAAGTTAACTCCATGTAAATCGACTTCAGGAAACCTATCCTGATTAATCATTTGGGAAGGAAGGTACCAGGAAGTAAAGGTGCAGAGCACAGATTTGGAGAACAAATGGTCCTAGGCACCCCAACCAGCTCTCCCAACTACCGTGAGTGACTCTGAGCAATTTATTTAATATTCCTGATCCTTGTTAATTTATCTAAAAAGTCTGGATATTATTAGTTATTAATTTCAGTTATCCTGAAGTTTAAATGATGTAACGCATGTAAATGCTTAGTGTGGTATCTGGCATACAGAGAGTCCTCAGCGAAAATTAGCTTTTATTTTTATTGATGTCCATCAAAGGGCATTTGCTGATAGGATTCTGTTCTTGCCTTTCCTTCAGCTTCCAAGAGAAGTGGGGGGGGGGGGGGAGGGAGAAAGAGAGAGAAGCTCTCTGAAAGAATCATATACCTTTAATGTTTGTCTTTAACCCTATTTTAAAGATTGCCCACATGTTTATGACACAATGCTGTATAGTAAGAAACATAAGAAGAAATTTAACAAATGCCTCCTCCCTACGCAAAGTTAAGGAACATGAGAAATTAACAGAAACATAAAGCCATCTACCATTGACATCTTAAGGATACTATTAGGTAGTAAATATTAAATATGTACTTCATATTAAATAGTATTTAACATATTATGGACACTGAAAACGGAATCAATCTGCGAGCCAATCAAGCAGTGCTATAGTTAATAGTACACTCTTACAAAAATAACATGTTACATTAGAGGCCATCTGGATTCTAATTCCCATCCTCATGCATCTCAACCTCTGCTTTTCCCCTTTCTCCTTCCCCCCTACCAAACCATCCATTCTGCATTGTGGGGGAGTTAAAGACTCATGCAGCTTAGAGCCCAACTAACAACTCAGGGAGTCACCCAGATTGACTTCTACCTTTTTCCCTCCAATAGTATCCACAGAAATCAGGCATCCTACCTCTCAGAGGAGAGTGATAAATTTTACTCCCTCATCAGGCAATGTTTAAAGGAAGGTTTTTTGTTTTGTTTTGTTTTTTGTTTTTTAATTAGGGACTTGGGACTGCTGCTTTAGCTGGCTTCAGTTTATTCGCATGTTTGTAAGAGAGCTGGGCTGGGAAAGAAAACCCAACTTGATGATAAAGAAAAAGCTCAATCTTTTGTTTTACCATTATAGTTTTACTCACATTTAAATTCGAGTGCTGTGTTTTTAAAATCAGATTTGCATGTATTAAGGCAAGTTCCCTGTCCCTGCTGAGTATTGGTCAAACAGAACTGATTTTCTTCTCAAATTAGTTGAGTCATGCTTGTTAAGATAGAGAGACCAAATTAGCTCTATAAAATCAGCTACTGTCTTGTGCAATGCCCAAACTTGGCTATATCTCAATTGATGGATCAAGATTTTGTCCACAGCCTTGAATTTCGTTTTTCCTCACTCCTTCACTTTTACCCCAGGCATTTCTCAACATTCCACCTTCCCTTCCATTCTGCCTTCCATACCTACAAGTGGTGTGCGGGAGCTGATGAGAGAAGATTGTTAAATTTTCAGAAATTTGGTGAACCAATTGTTAAATATAGCAAGTATCAAATTATTAAGCTTATGCATAAATAAGTTACATCAAAAACAAAGGGAAGAAACAGTCAATATCTTATCACTTCCTAACTGCTTTACTACATTTTGCCATTATCTTTGTTCTTGGACTTATTTACGTAAGTCGTATTTGTATTGTGGAAACCATAGGCTACTGAGCATCTCTTCTCTACTCCACATTGGGTGACATTCGTGTTGCTGTGTGAAATCAAGTCTTAGTGAGAATATCTACAGCAGGGAAATCAGCAAATGCTACATATCAGCCCTTGATGTGTTGTTTTGTTCACTGTTTAGACCAAGGGTCTGCAAACTCTGGCCAGTGGCTTGATTTTGTATGGCTCTTGAGTACAGAATGATTTTTCTATTTTAGAGGACTCTAACAAATATTCTGAAACTCATTTTGGTTGAGACAATAATATTGTGTTGTTTCAGTTTAGAAAGCAACCAGAGGTCTTTCTGATTTGTTATGCTATGCCTTCCAGCCAAGATGCAAGAGCCTCCAGCTGGCTCTTCTTGCTTTCTTCTATCTCCTTCCTGAGAATGATGAGTCTGGAATTAGACTCAACTGACAAAGAAATTTGATAGAGCACAAGGAAAGTGATCCCAATCATCTCACCACCAGAGTCACGTTAGCTCCACAGACCCAACAACAGTAAAAATACGTTTTGATTATAAGAAGTTTTAGATAAAGCCAAAAAAAAAAAATCTTCACCTCACAATGGTAAATGAATATTTGGCAATTATCCAGGTGATTGGATCAATGTAAGCAACCAGACCACTCCTTTCCTCTCCCCCCAAAAAGTCTATTTTGGAGTGTAATTATTTACTTTGCCAAAACTAATCAGATAATTACAAAATCTGTGTCCTTTTATTTTTTTAAGGGTGAAAAATCATTTCTGTATAATTCTGAAATCCATAAATGCTAGAGAGTTCTTGAAGCAACTGCCTTCATTTAAAGACCAACCTATGAACTATAAGCTGAATTCTTTAGATGTTTATCAAGGTGGCAATTCCATTTCAAAGCTGAAAACCAGCAGAAAGCAAAACTTTTCCATTGCTCTGACTCCTTTTCTTTTCCCCTGTGTGCCTAGGATTTTGATACCTAGCATCAGAGTCCGATCATACCAGTCTAATTTAGGCTCTTGGTGTCATCTCTTTCTGCTAATGGGTTATCCTGTCTCCAGCCCTATCTATTTTTTTTAAATTTTTTAATTTATTATTTCTAGGAGAGAGTAAGAGTGAGCAGGGGAAGGTCAGAGAGAGAGGGAGTCACAGACTGAAACAGGCTCCAGGCTCTGAGCTGGCAGTCAGCACAGAGCCCGACGCGGGGCTCGAACCCACGAACGGCGAGATCATGACCTAAGCGAAAGTCGGACGCTTAACCGACTAAGCCACCCAGGCGCCCCTCCAGCCCTATCTATTTTCTACATTGCAGCCAGAGGTATTTTTATGGAAATCAGATGTCATTTCTCTCTTCAATTGCAGCCTGTTGCCTTGAGAATAAGGTCCAGTCCCAAAGTCCAAGCTACATCCAGAAGCCTCCTAAACATCTAGCTCCAGTATACCTACAGTTGTATCCTTGATGAGCAAGAAGCTCATAACTCAGTGGTTCCCAAACTTTAATATACATTAAAATAATCTAAGAGCTTTTAAAAATCCTGATGCCCAGGTCACACCCCTATCAGTTAAGTCAGAATGTCTTGGGCTGAAGCCAGCACCTGGCACCTTAAGTAATACCAACTATAATAGTATTTTGGTCACCCAGATTTCTTGGAGGATCAGGAATTATTCTTAGAACTTTTACTTACTTGGGGCACCTGGGGGGCTCAGTTGGTGAAGAGTCTGACTCTTGATTTCAGCCCAGGTCATGATCTCACAGTCATGAGATCAAGCCCCATGTCCAGCTCTGTGCTGGGTGTGGAGCCTGCTTGGGATTCTCTCTCTGCCTCTTCCCCAATGCACACTCGCATGTGCTCTCTCCCAAAATAAATACATAAACATAAATAAAAGAATTTTTACTTATTTATTTTTATAAATCTATTGTCACAGTAAATACAAAGTACAGTAGTTTATCTTAGTATATCTCCTCCATCAAACTCCAAGCTGCTGGAAAGCAGGATCTGTTTTCAATTTTTTAGATGATATTTAGGTAGTTATTGGAACCAAATAGGAATACAACAAATGTTTGTCAGATCAAAGAACTAATGAGTGAACAAATAAATCAATAAATTATATCAAGCAGGAGACACTAAACAGAATGAAATGTAAGAAGTTTAAAATAAGGGGTGTCTGGGCGGTTCAGTTGGTTAAGCATCTTGCTCTTGATTTCGGCTCAGGTCATGATCTCATGGTTCGTGGGATTGAGTTCCACACTGACAGCACTGGAGCCTTTTGGAATTCTTTCTCCCTCTCTCTCTGCCCCTTCCTTACTCACTTGCTCTCTCTCTCTCAAAAATAAACAAACATTTTAAAAAGAAGCTTAAAATAAGGAATACTCTTCCCTAGTTAGGAAACCAGACGATTCATGTCTTTTTTATTTTTTAATTTTTTAATGTTTATTTATTTTTGAGAGAGAGAGCAAGCAGGGGAGGGACAGAGAGAGAGACACACACACAGTCCACATCAGGCTACCGGCTCCGAGCTGTCAGCACAGAACCCAACACAGGGCTCAAACTCATGAGCTACAAGATCATGACTTGAGCCCAAGTGGGATGCTTAATGAACTGAGTCACCCAGGTGCCCCTTCATGTCATTTTTAAATAAAGTGAATCATTTTAAAGGATAGAGCAGCCCAATTGCCACTGAATTGATCACCATAGGCTTTAATAAATGATCATGGTGCAAAGAGCATTGTCTGGAAATTAGTAGAGCCACAGTCTAGTCTTATTCTGTCATTAACATTTTTATTAAGAACTTGATACATTTCAAGTGCTTTACTTGTATCTTCTCATTTAATTCTCAAGAACAATTCCACAAAATAGGATTCATTAAAAACTTCACTTTATAGGGGTGCCTGGGTGGCTCAGTTGGTTGAGCATCTGACTCTTGGTTTCAGCTAAGGTCATTATCTCATGGTTTCATGAGTTTGAGCCCTGCGTCAGGCTCTGTGCTGACAGTGCAGAGCCTGCTTGGGATTCTCTTTCTCCCTCTCTCTGCCCCTCCCCCACTCACGCTGTCTCTGTCTCTCTCAAAAATGATTTAATAAAAATTTTAAAAAAAGAAACTTCATTTTATAGAAAGGAAACTGAGTTTGACATAGGATAAGGAATTGCCCATGCTAGCTGAGCCACATTCAAACCCAAGAAGCTTGTCTTTGGCATACAGGCTGAGAACCAGACTTTCCAGTGGCTCTCCAACTTAGTTGCAGTTATACTCACTTTAAAGAGATTTACCAAGGCCCATCCGACCTGAGAGTTTGATGAACTAGTCTGGGTGAGTCCTGGCCATTGGTAAATCTTTTTACATGCCTTCCAGTGACTCTAATGTGTAGCCAGGGTTTGAGAAATTCTGCTCTAGGCTCTCTCTGCTCTAAACTGGTGTAAGCTCACAAAAGTGACTCCTCTAGCTCAGCTTTGTTTCACACAAAGAAGCAGCTAAAACTACTTTATCTTGGTGATAATTCAAGCTTGAATGCCTAGAAATTATCCCTGTCCCTCATCCATCCCTAACCTCAGACATGGGCAAAGAGGGGGCTCCTGGGATCTCCATGTGTGGATTCCTAGCCTGCCTTCTTCTGGATATTTTAGTCCCCAGTGAAGGAAAATTGGGGCTATGACAATCCAAGACTATAGTTTACTTCATAAAATGCAGTGAAGGAACAAAAGCTGTATCGCTTCCTAGGAAGAATATGTAACTCAATGAATACACCTTGCTAGCCCTACTTGAAGAAGATCATTTAGCACTTGGGAAAGGAACAGAGTACAGAAGAGTCTACTGATTAGTAAATGACCCCTTTCATAGCTGACAATGCTCTTCTCTGCCCTGCCTCAGGGTGACAAGTATGAAGAAGTAGTGAATCCAGTCTGCCCTCTTGGAAAGGGAGACCCCAAGGAGAATAAGAGAGGGCTGAGCAGATGAAAACTATTGGTAGTGTAAGTACATACTATTCATATAGGTGAATATCTGGGCCAAGACTTGGTAGTCTCCAAGGAGGAAAGGATTGCCCTTGGGAGAGTCTTAGTAGGTTGTGCTCCAAGAGCAGAAGGTATCAAGGCAGCTTTAGGATGATGTCTATGTCACCACTCAGACAACTCTCAAGGGCATTTCTAATACCAAAAACTCAAACCACCCAAGAAAACTCATGGTGTAAGAATGACCAGGGCCCAGTCTCTCAATCTTAGGGCCATTCCACCCTAAGGTCTGAGCCTAAAAAGAGGATGTACAACACCTTTATTTTGTTATACTTGGCAATTCATTTAAAGAAACTGAAGCCTTTCTTGAGCCTCCACCATGTGCTCTCATTGCAGCCCACACCTTTTACATAGCACCAACAATTTGATTGACATTAACCGCTTATGTATCCATCTTCCCAATTAGACTAAACTTCATGAGGGCATGGCATGCCTGTCTAGCTCACTGTAGTATTCTCAGCTCCCAGTCCAGTGCCAGTTGCATCAGAAGAGCTTACCAAATGTTCACTGAGTGAATAAATGATTAAATGTAAAGGCTATCTGACAAACAAATACAACAATACTTCCTATCTACTTTACAGGGAAGTAGTGAGACACGAGATGCCCTACTTATTACAAGAATTCTCCCTGTTTAGACTAATCATGGTTTATTTGGGTTAAATAAACATGTTTGTTTTCCTGACATTTTCTCATTTTCTTGTAAAACCCATATAATTATTAACAAAAGCAACTAAAACCAAACAATGGATGCAGTGTTTGCAGTTCTTTAAATATGTATTAATACTAAAGGCACGAAGAAGAACAACCCTGTAACAATGAGAGCCGTGCTGGCTAGAGTCGCGACCACTGCTCCTAGGATTCTCCATAGGCAGTGAAGGTCAAAGGCCCTTAGAAGGCCGTTTATTATCAACAGGAAATGTAGAAAACACCCTGCCCTTTTATCTTCAAATTACCTCAAGGAAAACAAAAAGCAATGCTATCATCAGGCTTTGTCCACAGAGGAAGATAGAGCCTTCTTTGGACACTTAAATCCTAATTTTAAAGCCTCATATTTTACAATTACATCAAAATACTTAGTGTTTCAAAGAGTTCTTTCAGAAATACTCACAACAGTTACAAAAATAAATGTGATTACGCCCCATTACAGATAAGAAAAACTGGTCTGGTTTCTACATGATTTCTCCTAGAATCACAGAAATAAGTGAAAGCTCAAAGAGGCTGATGCCCAATCCATGGGTCTAGTACACTCTCAATCTGCCTCTCCTCCAAAGACAGTCAATACAGAGCCCGAAACTGCTCAAGGCTCCCACAGTACACCAGCGTGTAGATTTGTATTTGCATTTTTTATATAGTGCTCTCTGTCCTCAAGTTCCCGAGGACATCATAGAAATATTTTAGGAGACTGGCAATGGCGATAATGTTAAAAATTAAGAATTGAAACCATCAGCAAACTAAAAAGGGAGAGAAGGGACACCTGGGTGGCTCAGTCAGTTGAGCGTCTGACTTCAGCTCAGGTCAGTCTGTAAGTTCTAGCCTTGTGTTGGGCTTTGTGCTGACAGCTAGCTCAGAGCCTGAAGTCTGCTTTGGATTTTGTGTCTCCCTCTCTCTTTGACCCTTCCCCGCTCTCCCTCTCTCAAAAGTAAACAAACATTAAAAACTTAAAAAAAAGAGGGGGAGAAATAATTCTGTTCTTTGCATTAGTGTATTTGCTTACTATACACAAGGTGCCTTTATAAATGATAAAGTACTGGGGCACCTGGGTGGCTCAGTCGGTTAAGCGTCCAACTTGGGCTCAGGTCGTGATCTCATGGTTCACGAGTTTGAGCCCTGTGTTGGCCTCTGTGCTGACAGCTCAGAGCCTGGGGCCTGCTTTGGATTTTGTGTCTTCCTCTCTTTCTCTGCCCCTCCCTTGTTCGTGTTCTCTCTCTCTCTCTCTCTCTCTCTCTCTCTCTCTCTCTCTCCCTCTCTCTCAAAAATAAATAAACAGTTAAAAAATTTTGTAATAAATAAATGATAAAGTACTAATTTTTGTTCTGGTTGTTAAGTGCGACTCTCTTATCCAGAATATAAATCTCGCTGTTATCAAAAGTAATGGCCAATGACTAAACATTGACAGAGCCCCATCTTTGTACCAGGCACTCTACATTCTAAGAACTTCACGTGCATTATATGATTTAGTTCTCACAACAACCTAAAGAGGTAGGCATTATTATTGTTCTTAATTTGTAGATGAAGAAACTGAGGGCCAGAATTTAGCAGAACCCCCAAGGTTATATAGCTAGGAGGAGATGAGGCCGAGATTTAGATCTGGGCCTCTTTGACTCTAAAGCTCATGTTCTTAATCATTATACTATATTTATTCCAAAAAGAAAGACATTATGCCACCGTGACTGAATTAAATTCTCTGTAGTGAAAGAATCCCAAATCCCAGAAAAATCAATCAGTCAAAGTTACTCAGAAATACTTCTGGTCATTAAGGTATCCCCTAAGCACAGGGCCAAAAATATCAGTGACTTAAATGACACTAGAGTAGAAATACAGGTCAAATCCAATTACAGTGGACCTCAAGGGAGCATCCAAGCTCTTATGGTATCCTGGAACTTTATTATATTAAATATTACCTACTCTAACTACTAGAGGACTCACACAGCCTACTTCCCTTTCTTTAAAGTCTGGCGCTTGTCCACACATCACAATTTAACCCTTGATTATATATTATGTTTTATTGTTCCCCATTTTTTCATGTATGCTTATCTTTGTCTCCTCGACTAGATTTTAAGTTCCTTGAGAATAAAAACTAGACTCTATACTTTGTTGCCCTTTCTAATTTATTATGTGCTTACAATGTTCACAAACTAGGTGTTTATTGATATAAGTTACTTATTGGTTTGTGTAACAAATAAACCAGGGAAGGGTGCCTGGGTGGCTCAGACAGCTAAGCATCTGACTCTGGTTTCAACTCGGGTCATGATTTCATAATTTGTGGGTTTGAGCTCTACGTTGGGCTCTGTGCTCTCAGCACGGACCCTGCTTGGGATTCTCTCTCTCCCTCTCTCTCTGTCCCAAAATAAATGAACTTTTAAAAAATCATTTTAAAAAAACCCAAATATACCAGAGGTTGGCAAACTTTTTCTGCAAACAATAGTAAATATTTTAGGCTTTGCAGGTCATCTGACTTTTGTTGCAGCCACTCAACTCTTTTGTTCGAGGGTGACAACCACAGACAATACATTGAATGTGACTGTGCCCCAATAAAACTTTATTTAGGAAACAGAGGGCCAGATTTGGTCTGTGGGCTGTAGTTTGTCAACCCAATAGAGACTACATACGATAGGTTTGAGGGTCCAGTCTGGGAAATGTTTTGAAATCTCAGCACTTTATCCGCAGATTCTGTACCTCTCCCTCAGGCCTCTATAGAGCCCATTTTTTAGAATCCTAGCTTCTGACCAAGATAATTGTTTTTCCAAAGCCTCTTTCCTTGGATGTAAGTTTAGTTCAGCGCAGTATTTTGCTGTTCATTTTCCCTTTGGGGCTTCATACATTAGTTTAAAAAGAAAAAAATCAATCACAAAGTGAAGAGCTGACATGGTAGGTTGCATCAATAATAAGTAATTAGAAAACTCTTTGAATGTATTCCAGTCAGGAGTCGCTGACACTTTTTCTGACTGCTTCCTATAGACTGCCATGTAAATCATCAAGGTAACTTGAAATATGTATTTCACCTGGATTAAAAATCTCCAGAGAGAGCTGATCATCCCTGGCAGCAGGCCACCTAATTGGTGGCAAGGATAAACATTTATTCCTCTGAATAGTGACTGCTTCCGTCCGAGAACAAGAAAGCACAATGAATGAAGAAGACACCTTTCTCTTTCTTGATTAAAATATTCAGCCCTCAGTTTGATATAACAGTAATAATTCCTTAATGGGTTGCTATCTTGGCCTAATTTCATTGTGCACTAAATAGATTGTTCATTATTGTTTCTGGGATCATCTACAGGTTTGTTGAATGGAGGTGGTTCAATAGACAGTCATGCTATCTAGAGGGGGAAGCATCCTTCTAATTCAATCACCATATTCCACATAGAAGTGACTTGCCTAGAACTGTGGACTCCACCCAAGTCAAATAATCCTAAGGCCGTCCCTCTATGGCATTGGTGCCACTATGGTGAACCAGCTAGCACCACACACACCTAGATAATTCAAAAGGCAACTCAGTTTACTATCTTTGTCCTAAGGGACAGTCCATTAGGAATCCCCCATGTCCCCACTCTGTCCCAGGACAACTGTTTTTTGTGAAATTAGCCACATTCAATAACAGCTTTCTGAATCATATAACAATTAGCTGCCTGTGTTTGCAGAGACACAGCAGATGGTCTACGCAACTTCTATGGTCCCTTCCATGGTACATTCTCAAATGAGGGAAATTTGTCTTTTGCTTTCCTAACTCACCCTTTCTTCAAGCCTTCTTAGCAATCAGGTGTTGAGACTCACGAACATAAGTTACCACAGTGGTTTTTGTATTTTAAGCCTATAATCTCTTTGTGTGGAATTAAAGGCACTTCCTCATATTTTTGTATGTTCTGGACATTGGGAAGTAGCTGAAAATATGTTGTTATTATAGAGGTCCTCTAAGCCCACTAAGCCTGACCCCTGACAATGAGATAAAATGAATAGGTTTAGTGGGACTGGCAGAGAGAGGCAAAGTGAGATTAGAAGAGAATGTGCATATGTGATCTCCCCACACCAAAGAGCTCTAATTATCCCAGGTCCACTCCAGGCCAGGTTAGCAGAGGTTTAATCCTGGAAGTGGCTAGGCCCAGATTGGAGAAATTTTTATCTTTTTTATAGGCCCAAGCGAAGGTTCACCCAAAAAGTCCCTTCCTTCCCTACATCTGCCCCTTCTTGTTCTGTTCCAAGGCCTTCTGATGGCTGTTTCACATCTTAACTGCTTTGCAATCTCATGGAACACAGAGCTATATCTCCTATATTATTTCTTCCTCTTTTTGTGAAATTTCTGATAAGTATGTTTTAGCTCAGATTCTCCATCATGTAAAAATCCTGGGAATGAACTGTCTATGGAATTAATGAGCTTGTCACATAGAACTTTGTTGAGATGAACTGAGCATTGACTAGGTAATTGTACAAGAAGGATCCTTCTGGGCTTCTACTAGAAATAGTAATAGCAATGAAGAAAATAATACTAATGATGGTACAGTTATAATAATCATAATCATAATAGCTTTTTTTTCATTTGCAGAACATTTTATAGATTGCAAATCTTTTTCAAATAATGCTTTCTAACTTGATCTCATTTATCCTATAAAACTGGTAGGGCAGATATTACTTAGGATTCCCAAGTTACAGGTGAGGTCACTTGCTGAAGGTGACAGATAAAAAGAGGTTAAAGTAATTTCCCTTTCCAAAGGGTGCCTGTTCCACTATATACTGCTGCCTGAAAAAGAAATGAAACTTGCACTGAAAACAACTGATAACACAGCTTCAAACTATTCCCTCCACTAGGAGAAAGAGGGCATTCATTAATTCTTTACTTCTATCATCGTTTGGTACACAATTCCTAGCAAAAAGGATGATTCATACAGGCAACACAAGCAGAACATTAGAGATTGTTTAAATCATTTTAGAATCACAAACTCTTAGGGGGTGTCCTGGAAACTCCTCTTTCCCCTCCATTCCAACACATTCTATGCTAGGACAAATGCAAAATTTAGAGGTTATTTACACAATAAAGAAAGAGTACTAATAAATCAAACTGTGTGTTTTTGTTTCTAGATTATTATGCCCTAAAAAGTCAGTTTATATTTGTATACAAATACTCATACTTACCTACAAAACCAAACATTTTTCAGTTATATCCCTATTTTCAAACAAGTTAAACATACTGTGTTCCTGAAATTACCTTGATGGATTAGGTGGTGAATTTTATCTTAGTCATTGCAATGGTATACAAATCATAGACCTGGACATTATTTATTGTACTACAAACTTGTTTTAAATTGTGGTATGCAACTTTAAATACCAAGTGTTACTGCATGTTTTATCTCATAATAACCATTATAAAGTCATCATGAAACCCCAAAGTCACCAATAGCTGTTCAAAGTATCATAATGAGTCTTCTGGAAACATAGTGGAAGTATGCCAGCACTGCAGAAGCCAATGGAAGTTGACGTAACATAGATTAAAAATGAATTAGCCTATTGTAAAAGGTCTTTTTTACTAACATAGGGCCTGAAATTTAGTATATTTGGATAAGTAATGACCTGATTTTCACAGGTTATTTACGAAGAAATTAGGTAGAAGTCTGTCTTTAATCTAGAAGGCTAGAGCTTTAAAACTTTGGGGAAAAACAATTTTATTTATTTAAATGTTTATTTATTTTTGAGAGAGCTTGAGCTGGAGAGAGGCAGAGAGAGACAGGGATAGAGGATCTGAAGTGGGTTCCACGCTGACAGCAAAGAACCTAATATGGGGCTCAAACTCACAACCGTGAGATCATGACCTGAGCAGAAGTCAGACACTGAACCAACTGAGCCACCCTGGTGCCCCGGGGAAAGCAATCTAAAAAAAAAGAACAAAGTTCTGTGGGCCAGGAGAAGAACAACATGGCAATCCTAAAGTCACTGAGACATTACACATCTTTTTTTCCTAAGTGTGATTTCTAATCCTCAAGGTTTTCACCCTTTTCTTTTTTTCTTACAATATGGAAAGTTTTTTTTTTTTTTTTAAAAACATTCCATTTTTTCTATCCTCTTCAGAATGTAAACTCTGAAAGATCAGGACTTGCTATATTCTATTCTTTTATCCCAACTTGGATTCCAGTATTCTATGTCAAGAGCTCTTAAAAAAAAAAAGAAAAAAAAGACATTTAATAAATAAATTCAACCATTTCATAGTTTAGCTCAATAGAATAAGATTTACTAAATTTCTATTCACAAGGCACTGGACCAACTACTAGAGAGACAACTAGAGTGTATCTATGTTTCGTAAAATATTGGAAAGGTAGATTTTGCCCACAGGCCTCAAGACTCAAAGGCAAATATCTTTATAAAAGAAATGTTAAACATTTACTGAAAGATTTTAATAAAAACGTACATCCAGTTTTACATAACCAAACTGACAAACATTCACCTCCTCTCAAGGTTTAAGGACCAAATCCTTATCACAGACTTTGTAAATGCCTGCTGATCTCATCAGAAAAGACTTCAAGTACTGAGAAGCTGTCCAACTTCTGGTAGTGGATATATGTTTCCTAAACTTCTATTTCTTGCTTGAAAGCTCAAAAATTATCATTGGCAACAATAATTGTCCTTGTTTTCCTGAAAGTGACAGATGCATGTTATTTCTTTTTGAATAAATGCCTATCAAATATGTCTGAATAACCATAGTTTGTCCATCTTTCTTTCAAGTAAAAATAGTGTTCTATGAAAATAAAAATAAAAATATACTAGTTCAGCTTGCAACTCAAGCACAGAAGTGTTTTCCTGGAGACAAATATATGGTACTCTCATATTCAGCACATGTGCTTTGAACATACTTCTTATTTTTTTCACACAGAATTTAAAAAGTGAACTAGAGTTGGACTCCAATAAAATCAATAGTTTTTACTGCTTTATAGAGAACACTCTTAAGTGGCACTGGCTTTTTACAGTGTGGTATCGCCACCTTGATTCATCCCAAGACACCTGCACTTTTTTAAAAATTTTTTTAATGTTTTATTTCTTTCGGGGGGGGGGGGAGGGTGAGAGAGAGAGGGAGATACAGAATCTGAAACAGGCTCCAGGCTCCGAGCTGGCTGTCAGCACAGGGCCCGACGCGGGGATCGAACCCACTAACCATAAGATCATGACCTGAGCTGAGGTCGGAAGCTTAACCGACTGAGTCACCCAGGCACCCCCAAGACACCTGCACTTTTACCCGCCATGGTTTTTTGCACCACAGGTGCAAATGTCAACACAGTGAAAGAGGCAAATAAATCTTAGCATTGTCATGAAAACTGCTTTGGCCTGGCCGACTACTGAAAGGGTCTCAGGAACTCCCAAGCGGTTTGAGAAACTGTAGGTGTTAGCGCCTACGGAAATCACAGTCCCCTTTCTCCTCGGTTATTAATACTTGAGGTTTGAGGCTTATTTATTATTATAGATTTGATCACTGAGCGCCAAAGAAAATACATGCCAAGACGTCGAACACATCCAGGAGATACACCCTATTGCGTCTGCAGCTCCAAGACTCACAGAAGAAAACAGCTCTTGGGGAGGGGGTACAGGATTCAGACCTTCAGCCCGGCTTGCCGTTGCCAGTGGCAACGATCGTCGCCGGCGGGAGTGCGGCCATCGATTAGTAATGTCTTGCGTCCGTCACAGAAGGTGGGGGTGGGGGCATGGCTGGAGAAGGAAGGTCTCCCTGGACTTGCGGTCGCCGCGTGTTTTCGGTTGCGAGGCGGTTCGCTCGTTCTGCGATCTATTGAGAGTGGCTTCCGACAGCTCCGGGTTGATGTCGGGGAGGGAGGGAAGATGGCAGCCGTGGCGGCGGGCGGCCTGGTGGGAAAGGGGCTCGACATCAGCCTGGCGGCCCTGCAGCGCCACGACCCCTATATCAACCGCATCGTGGACGTGGCCAGCCAGGTGGCTCTGTACACTTTCGGCCATCGGGCCAACGAGTGGGTGCGTGCGGACGCGACGGGGCCGTGCAGGCAGGGCTCGGGTGGGACGGGGTGGGCAGACTCGGGGCTCCAGAACCCGGTGAGGGGCACCAGACGCTGACGCCCTGGAGGTGGATGGAGGTGGATGGTGGTGGATCGCGGCCTGAGGCCGAAGCTGTGGCAATTGGACCCCTGGGCCGGGGGTTTGGGGAGAGAGGGAGGCCGCTCTGAGAAGCTACCTGAAGTTGGGGTTAAAGACTTAAATATCTACGATACCCCACGTGGGGAGACCAGACCGATCAGGGACGGGACCCTGAGAGCTGAAGGAAGGAGGGGGCCCTAACGCCTCGAGACCGGAAGACGGATGTACTACGAGAGAGTAAAGCAATATTTTGTAACAGTAAAACGTGGCTGTAGGGGAGGCAGGGATAGGGGACGGATGGAAAAGACTAGTTCTGGTTCTGGAACATGTCTTAGATGGGACGAAGAGAAGTGAAACCTTGGTAGAAGTTATGAACTCAGGGAATACACCAAAAGAGCAAGCCACGGGAGATCAAGGACAAAATGGGGCTGGGTCTAACACTTCGAAGGAGGCTGACGCTTTTGGAAAGATCAATACACGGCAGCCTACCCAGACCAAAATGAGTTTCAAATTTGAGTCCACTGGGGGCCAACTTATTTAGTGCACCTTTCAAAGCAAAACCCCAGTAAATAGTAGTGGGGTGAAATTTAATTTTCCTCACAATTAGAATGGGATAGGAGCATTAGACACTTGAGTCCTATTGCAGGAATTACTGCGTGTGATTCTGTAATCCACCCGCTTGAATATAGAGACATGTGATTTTTCTCTTTTCCTCATAATGATTTTTGTCCCAAGTAATCCATCCACTATATAACCATCCATCATTTTTTAAGTAAGTTAGAAAACAGTATAAGGAACTGGGCCTGGATGAATGGATTTCAGGTAATTTTTTAAAATGTATTTTCCAAGATATTAAAATTCAAGAAAGGAAAACATGCATATTGAACACATTCGCATATTTTTTAACATTTGCATTCATTTACATAGCCTACTTATCTCTAGTGTGGATCTTAAGCAGGCTGTAATAAAAATTCACCTGAAAATCATTAACAAAAGTAAAAAAATTAAAAAGGAGATCCTAAAATGGGAGAGAAGAGAATCTTTGCCCAAAGTTATTAACTCAGGGAATTTACTGGAATGGAGCAAGGAATTTAGGTCTGTGCTCCTAGTAGTCGAGCAAAAAAGGAAAATGGGAGAACTCATTAGTATTCATTGTTCTGTAATAGAAAGTATGCCACTTGGTTAGGAGAGAGGTTATTTCTCCCTAATTTTCAGGGGAATTTGTCACCTGGGTCTTTAGATACATACTGGACAACATACTGGACAATTTCATCAGTGACAGTTTAGAAAAAATACGAAGCTATTCTACACCTGTATTGCTATTATACTGCTCTATAAAAAAAATGCCAAAGACATACTGTTAATTCTGTCAAAGTAATTTTGTAGTAGATAAGGATCAGGGATGTATAGTCCTGTGAGCTGACTGGACAGTGGGATTAGAGTCTAGAGAATCTTGAAAAATTGTTAACATGTAGAGGAGAGCATTTATCTTAGAAAACAGCTGTCCCCTATAGGCTTCTGACAGGATCTATGTGATAGATACCTGTTAAAATAGTTACAGAGGTTTATTAGCTAGCCAGTGAAGTCCTTCTAAAGCCTCATCAAAAGGCAGAAGTGTCACAGTGCATTATTTATAGGAGTTATGTTTTCCTGCTTCCTGGACTTGTTGCCTTCAGACAGGGCATAATTCATTCAGTAAAAGGTCATTCTTTCAAAGTACTGATCTTCAAGGCTGTGGTAGCCAGAAAAAAGAGACCTAGTTCAGATGCGGACAGTTGCAGAGGGTAAACAGTTTGTCACCACTGTCTGGGTATATCATCACTTGGCCTCAGGGTGGGAGCCTTTTGAACGTAAACCTAACGAAAGTTTAAAGAACAGTCTTGAGTTTGGAGGTAAAAAGTATATGCAAGAAAGCAGATGGGATGTAATGGAGGGGAATTCTTACTACACTGAAATAGATGAAGAATGACTTCAGGCATTCAGAGCAGGAGGTATTGGGGATGAAGGGTAGGCAGGAAATGAGGTACTTGAAGGAAGGATTAAGAAGGGTATGTCATGACTGGGATGGGAATTTTAGAGCTGCTACTACCTCCCATTATTTGGAAAGACTGCTCCCCCAAAATACCTATGTGTCATTTGGAGAGTATAACCTTATTTATTTTCACGTCAGTCCTCAGAGCAGTGGTTCGTAGGTAGTTTTGACTTTGTTTCTAAGGAACATGTTGCTGGTATCCGAAGGATGGAGGTGGGGGCTGCTGCTAAGTATTCTGCGCACAGGGCAAGTCCCTGTGACAAAGATTTATGTGGCCCCAGATGTCTAAAGTGCTGAGCTTGAGAAATTGCTTCAGAGTGACTATTGTCCTCTCATTTCTAGCTAGTGGTTTTCTAAGTTTTCTGTGTATCAAAATCACCTGGAATTTTAAGAAGTGTAACCTGCCAGATCAGCATCTCTAGGTTTGAAGTCCAGGCGTTTGCTGTCTGTTAAAAGCTTCACTGGTCATGTAGGTGCTACGTGCACGACAGAGACCAGTTTATGAGGATAAACGGAGACCTGCTTTTTCATTATATTGGCATAGGTAATCAGTAATAGAGATTGTTTCAACAATGCCAAATACTGTGCTGAGTCCCAATAATTTGCCAGCTAGCGCTATTTTCCATTTCATTATTTTAAATTTTGAATTGCTTAATTTTTTAATACATGTTAGATTTTATAATGAAGTATAATATTAAATCATTAAATTGTACTTTAAAAATTTTAGCTACAATTCCCCAGGACTATAAACTAATGATTTAACATAGAAGTCCTCCTTGTCTGGAGGACCTAAAGAGTATCTAATAAAATCTTGTTCTAGCTATACCCCAGAACCTCAACCCTGGGCTTTGCCCAGAAAAAAAAAAAAAATCTGGTTACCTTTGGATAACTCTGGAGGGAACAGGAGATGAGCTTTTCAGCCATGATAGATCAGCATTTTCATCAACAAACTCCCTTTTATCCAGGTGTAACAGAGTATTTAAAATATGTTTTTTTTCAAAAAAATATGTTTTTTTAAATCAAGTTCTGAGTGGTATAGATTGGTTATTTCTTTTCAGTGGAGAAACTGAGACACAGAATAATAAATAGTGCTGATGACAATGCTCATGGTGGGTAATGGACACAGTGGATTTTGTTTGGTGCAGACTTACCTAGTCACAGGTCTTGGATCCCAAGGAAAACTCTCCAAAAGCTGTTGCCTGATAATTCACTGAATAGGGAGACCAGAACTGTGGTACTGGGATGTGGAAGTATGGCCCCTAGCCATTCACAGAGAATTTCTAACTTTAATGATCTTTTGCAATTGAAGATGGCCACAAATTCTTTAATCACTCAGTCAAGAGGTGAGGTCCATACCCTGAGGGTCCAATGCTAAGTGAAATCAGAGAAAGACATAACCAGTACTATATGATTTCACATATATGTGGAATAAAAAAAATTGCTCATTATCAGTTGGAGAATAATTTCAGAAGAAACATTCCTTTTATATTTCTGATTCTGGATTTTTCAAAACTAAAATTGGGCATTAAAGCCTTTTTTAATTTTATAAGAAAGGGTAATTTCTATTACTACTTCATGAAGGAATAAAGGACACAAGTCAAAACCTATTAGCTTTATGTGTGCTGGTCCATAGAAATGTCCTAGTTTGGATCACTAAGGTGAAACAGTCCAAGGTCAAACACTGAGAGACAGGAAAGTGTGTTGACCTTGTAGCAAGAGCCCCTGGCAATACATATAGGCTCTTAGTCTAGTTCCTTCACCAGTACACATCTCAGTTTCAGTTTCTTACCAATGTAGTAAATAATACCAAAATTTAATCTTTACAAATTCTTCTCTCTTTTTTTAAATGTTTGTTTATTTTTAAGAGAAAGAGACAAGAGTGTGAGTGGGGGAGGGGCAGAGAGAGAGGGATACAGAATCTGAAGCAGGCCTCATGACCCGAACCGAAGTCGGATGCTTAACTGACTGAGCCATCCAGGTGTCCCAGTCTTTACAAATTATTCTTAAAGGCTCTATGGACTAGTAAATACTTGCCAACTAAACCAGTTGAACTTTAGGAATGCCCACAAATTTTTAGACTGTTTGGGTAGTATTCATTGTTCTATAGTGGCCATTTTCTCAATGATTAATATTGTGGCAGGTTAAGTCTTAGCATTTAAAGTGCCCCCAGGATATAGATTTCTCAATAGATAGGAATTGACCATGTTTGTTTACACAAGTAAGCGTAAATAGTAATGTTTCTGCATCTTTTTTTTTTTTTAATTTTGACTCAGTATTTTTCAAAGCACAGTGGCAAAGGACCACATTTGAGAAATAAGGATATTTTTCACAGTACACTGGAGTGATTTATATGTACTTGATAATAAATCCAGTTTAAGGATGAACTCTAATTTTCTTAACAATGTTTATGTATTAGAGAAAAGACTGACTAAAATTATTTTCACTGTTACAAGTTATTTCTAATTGCATATTCTATAATAAAGATTAAAATTCTTGTTAAGTAATTTACTCTTAATATCCATTTGCTCTTAAAAAACAATGTTTGGTGATGTTTGATATAATTTGGGGCATAGTGGCTTTTGATTTCATGACGCTGGATATAGTTGTGTGCGCAGAGAATATGTTACTGAACTAAGGCAGCGGTTTTCACAAAGCCTGCATCAAAGTCACTTGACAGCTTAATAAAAAAGAGAGTGCTAGGCAGCACCCCAGCATCTGATTCAATAGGTCTGGAGTAGGGCCTACTAATTTGCATTTCTAACAAGTTCTCTGGCGATGCTGATACTACTGGTGTGGGGACCATACTTTAAGACCAACTGAACTAAGGTGACCAAGAAAATTGCTGAAATAACTTGAGCTTGTAAGAGGAGCATGCTTCCAATGTTTTATGTGCCTTTAAAAAATTATTATTTAGGGCACCTGGCTGGCTCTGTCAGTAGAACATATGACTCTTGTTCTCAGGGTTGCAAGTTTGAGCCCCATGTTGGGTGTGAAGATTATTTAAAAATATATCTTAAACAGGTTATCACTTATTATTATACCCTTGTTCTTAAAGAGTGTATTTCCCCCCAAAACTATAGTGTACTTAAATTTCGAATGATTTTGATAATAGAGATTAATGATAAAATATTAGGTTAAATGGAATGCTGAAACTAAACCATATAAGTAATAGAAGTACCTTTGAAATTCTGAATTATAATCTGATAACTGTCAAAACATTTTTTTAGTGTTGCACTGTATTGATGAACATTTTCATTAGGGCCTGGGCTCGTGTCTTCAGAGAGATGGACGAGAGCCTTCCCAATGAACCGAAATGACAGCTGGTCACTTTCACTTTACCACTTAACCAGTTTCTCTCAGATTTCTTGAGTCCTAGCTTGGCAATGTTTCTAACTTGATTTCAAAGATCCAAACTAGACTCTAAGATATTCCACACCACATTGGTGATTAATTTGTCTGAAAATGACAGCATTGTTCCACTCTTCTGTGTTGTAGTCAAAGTAGAGCTGTTATTGTCAGATCATTTGCTCTCCTAGGTGACAGGATATGGCAAGAGAAAATGAACCCAGAAAATAAAGAGAAGCGTAATGAAATTCAGACACCAGTGATTTCTACAACTTGCCCTATACTCCACTCACAGGGTAGAGGAGAAGGCAGCACATTCTTAATCTCCTCTTTCAAATGAAATCCATGGAGCGTATTTATTTTTGTATTGTTTTAGCCCGAGGTATGTTACCATCCCTGTCTTTGGTGAAAAGAGATAATGACGATTTATTTTGTAAATAACAAAAGGAGAATGGCTGCTTCCTGCTGCCTAAGCTGGGTAATCAGCAGAGCTACCGCCAGGCTGACGACCTGCTTTCCTCCTTGTTCTAGGAATAACCCCTCATGTTACATAGATTGGCCTTACTTGAAACAAAATGTTCTCTAGCTTCTGTGAAGGTTACTGTTAATGAGAGAATATAAGCATTTTGCTGTTTTTTTTTCTTTTTTTTTAGGAAAAGACTGATGTGGAAGGAACTTTATTTGTTTACACAAGGTAAGAATATTCTAATTTTATAAAGAAACTGACACTTTGAAAGAATATTTTAACTTTGTTACTTCCCTCTTCCTCAAATGTAGTTTTATTTCAAAGAGAAGTAAAAAACCTGAACCTTAGTTTGAAGTTATGAGTGGATATAAGGAAGGTAATACTGAGTAATACTCAGTAAAGAAATACTGAGATAATACTAAGTAATGTCACTTAAACTCCAGGATAGACAAACTTAAATCTTTTTGTTCTATATAAAATGTGTGTGTGTGCGTGTGTGTGTGTGTGTGTTTAAGTTTTATTTACTTATGTTGAGAGAGACAGAGACAGCGTGAGTGGGGAAGGGGTAGAGAGAGAGGGAGAGAGAGAATCCTAAGCACTGCTTGTGCAGAGCCCATGTAGGACTTGAACTCATGAAATCATGAGATTATGACCCGAGCTGAAATCAGGAGTCAGATACTTAATCGACTGAGCCATCCAGGTGCCCCTTTGTGTTCTTTTTAAAGTAGTATTGAAGTATTTATCCTTTAATTCAAATTAATGGTACAGAGTCCTTTAGTACAATGCATTGGCAAGGAGAAAAGTACACTATTAAGAATATTAGATTATTGAACCACTATTTGGAAAAAGGTTGTATTGGTCACATCACCGCCTACCCACCTTTGACTCTTTAAAGAAGCATGCACCAAAATTAAAGATGTCTTTGAGTCCTCCATTATATAGTTAATAGAATATGTTTCAGGATAGATTTAATAAACTCATGTTTTTTGTCATTTGTATCAGAAATTGTTAATATCATATATGGATGCAGAACCATATAGTATGTATATTGTCTTAATAGCTAAATGTCTTGTTCACATAAAATGTCATGGCTAACGCCCATCATTATCAGTGAGAGAACAAAGATAAAATTCAAAGGCCTAATACAAACCCTTTTAGAGCGAAGTTTTTTTTTTTTTTAATATTTATGTCTTAAATATTTATTTTTGAGAGAGAGAGACCACATGAGCTGGGGAGGGGCAGTGACAGGGGGAGAAGGGACCTAAAACAGGCTCATCACTTACAGCATAGAGCCTGACATGGGGCTCGAACTCACAAACTGTGAGATTATGACCTGAGCCAAAGTTGGATGCTTAACCAACTAAGCTACCCAGGTGCCCCTAGAGCGAACAGTTTCATTGGGGAGATAGAAAATGCACGTATACACAGACACACACACATGTTTATATTTTTTACATATTCACATTTAAAGATACCCCCCCAAATAAAAATAAATCCCCATACTGATAGCCTGTCCTCAGCGCCAGTTGATAGGTTATAAGCAATGAGTGGGCTACTGTGATTCTGGAAGCCTTTATAGAATTAGTGAGTCTCAAGTAGGCCTTAGGAATAAGGTAGCACTTGACTTGCATAGAGGAGAGGGAAGGGCTGTCTCAACAGGAAGAATGGCAGAAGCAGAGGCATAGAACTCAACGTGGTGAAGAAACAGTAGGGAAAATGACTTTCGGCTGCAAAGTTTTTACTGGTTTATATTAGTTAGGAGACAGAATGAATAGATTTTGCTGGCTTAGAATGTCAGACTAAGGATTTTGACACTTATTTTCTTAGCCGTAGGGAGTCCTTGAAGGTTTATTACCAGGGAAGTAATAGAGTTCCATCAAAATGTATAGGGAAAGTCAGTGCATTAACATTATGAAGATGCACTGAATCTAGAAGAAATTGGAGTTAGGACATTGGGCAGATTATTGCAGTAGAGTAACAAGATGATGAGGGAAAGGACTAGACTGGTAGAAGTGGATCTGGAGAAGATTTCTTGAAAGATTGCATGTAAAGAGTGGGTGATGAAAATTTTAAAATAACATGAAGGCTTTGAAAGGGAAGACTGAGAAAATGATGAAACCAGGAGCAAAATGGAAAGATAGGAGGTCGAGAATCTGGGCTGAAGATTATTTTATTTTGAAATAATGATTTTGGAATGATAGCAGGGCTTTCAGGTGGAGATACCTGGTCCCTTAGGATAGCTCGGGGATGGAGATACAGAGTTTGGAGTCATCTGCCTCAGTTTAGTTTGAAGCCATGACAGAACGAGTTTTCTCTGGACAGGAAAGTGATGAGGGCTAATGGTCAAGTTTTAGGGCCCCAGAGAGACAGAGAAGAGTCAGCCATATAGATAGAAGCAGAATGAGATGCAGGCACAGTGCAGGGGCAGGTGGAGGTGGAGGCCACAGTGGGAGTGGGGGGAAAAAAAGGAATGGATGAGCAAGGCCATTTGAGTAGGTAAGGAGGAGGTTCAGTTTCTTCATAGTTTCAGAAAAGTGAGAGTGCCCAAGAGCCATTGGCTATTTCCGTTTACATTCCAGAGTACCAGAGCATATCACCAAGTGAGTTTCTTCAGTAGAGTTTAGATTATTCTTGAAAATTCTGAAGTGTGAAAAGAAAACCAAAAGATTGAACTCCGACATAGGCCAAGACACGTTCTCATTCATTTTTCACAAGTATTACTCTTTTGAGAAGTGAAAGAACAGATGTATTTATATACATTAATCATTTATTTTAGGGATTTTTAGTAGGGTCTCTCTCTCTCTCTCTCTCTCTCTTTTTTAATTGCAGAAGATTAACATTATACAAGTGTTTTCTATTTTGTACCCCCCAGATATGTAGGTTTACATTCTCAAGTATTTCTTAATATACTCTGAGTCCCAAATGGAGCTGTCAGTTAAACCATTAAGTTGAGAAATAACTCTTTCCCTGTTCCTTAATCTCTTCCCCAAATCTGACTACTCAAGAACATGACCTTCTCCTATCTCTCTCCTCTCCCACACCCAGGGGGTACACCAACCGCCCCCCGTCCCCCACCCCCAGATAGCATGTTGAGGTCTTTCCTCAGTAGAGAATGACAGAAAGCTCATAGAAGTCAAAAGAGAGTTTTTAGTATAGGTAATGGAGCTGTGGTGATAATATTTTGACTTCTGTTATGGGTATTGCTTTAGAGCAACTGGCATATTTATCCCCGGAGCCTATTTTATAAATTATGAGATGGCATAGGAACCATACTATTAGAGAGGTGAGGCCCTATTGTGATAATGAAATACTTGAAGAATCAAATTCTGATTCTGTATAAAAACACCTAAAACACTTAAAAATTATTTTTTTATTTCCTCCTATGGCTTGCTTTCTGTAATAGAGAGTTCATAGAGACACTCACTGGTGGTTTTTGAACTTGACACTTCCAGATGACCCTCTGCCAGAGATCTCTAGAACTCAGTTTTCATTCTTCCTGAGAATTTAAGTTGAAATGATTGTCATGATTATTTCTAGTATTGATTATACGCCCACCTCCACTTTCCCTCTTTGTAAAATAAGTTGGACAACGATTGCCTTCCATCAACTTTAAAGTTGGAAGTGTCAGAAGAAAATTCTGTAAGTGGTACTGTAGCTTTATTTTACTTATTTATTAGCATCAAATGGTTACAGTGAAATAAAATTAAAACATAAGCACCGTTTCTTCCTAAAGCACCGTTTCTTCCTATTGCTCACAACATTTCTGTGGGCTTGTTACCCTGCTGCCCTAGTTTCAAGTAAATAAATGAATTCTGCTGCTTCGTTCTCAGCGTAGAAGCATTTGGTGTTTCATTTGTCACCAGAAGTTGCACAGTTGGATTACTATATGGCTGTCACCCAAGAGTAGACAAATGTACATGTAGTTAGTAGAGTTCTACTTGGTGTAAAATTTGGGCTCTTTCTGCCTGACAGGGAGTAGGCACTGAAGGTTTATTCAGTGAAATGAAAACTAAAAATCACTAAATGCCACATTTTTATGGGGAAAAACTTTTTTTGGTAGTTTATCTATGAAGCTGTTTGCTTAATTCTATAATGTTTTACTTATACTGAGTCTCATTACAACAAGTTCATTGACCAGAGTGAGTCGCATCATTTCTCTAAAGAAATGTTACAACTTCCAATTTCAAACAAATACTAACATTCCCTATGAAAAACTTCTTCATAATGATTATGATGTACACTCTCTGTTAGCTATCAAGATTCTTCATAAGCGTGTCAGTAATTTTTTTAAGTGGTTACTATTTCTGCCTTAAAGGAGATTACAACCTAGATAGAAAAATAAGATATCTTCACACATGTAGCTTAATAAGTAGGACTTGATTTTGCCAAAGGAACAGCAATGGCAGTCACGCTCTATGTATTACATATGAAGTGGTGCATAAATGGGTACATTAGTACTGTTAGCCAATAGTAAAGAATCATTGCTTTAGGGGCACCTGGGTGACTCAGTCAGTTAAGTGTCCAGCTCGGGTCATGATCTCATAGTCATGGGATTGAATCCCACATTGGGCTCCATGCTGAGCATGGAACCTGCTTGGGATTCTCTCTCCCTCTCTCTCTCTGCTCTTCTCTGTTAGTTCTCTCCCTCTCTCTCTGCCTCTCCCTTCTTCCCTCCCTCCCTTTCAAAATAAACAAACACTAAAAACAAACCTTTCTTTAAAAAAAAAGAATCATTGCTTTATATGTGTACAGTCTGCTTGCACAAAGCTGTATATACGTGCAAAAAGGTTGAGAGAGACATTCAAATACTAGTTCTACTAAAAGTGTACTTCTGTTGAATAACTTGCCTTTTGATATTCTCTCCACCCCTTGTGATTTTTAGGTCTGCTTCTCCAAAGCATGGGTTCACTATAATGAATAGGTTGAACATGGAAAACAGGACAGAACCCATTACTAAAGACCTGGATTTCCAGCTCCAGGACCCTTTCCTTCTCTACAGAAATGCCAGATGTGAGTCTTTCTTAATGTGTTGTGTAGTTTTATTTCTGCAATTTGGCCAAGTGTTTAAAATTGTACAGTGGATGTGTTTGTGTTTAGTATCAGCAGCATCAGTTAGCTTGGGAAATGTGTGTCCATTTGAGAGGGAATAGCTTCTTCCTTGCGAAAGTTTAAATGAAAACAATGTGAATGTGATGACGGAAGTTTTTGAACCCTTTCTTTTGCAGCTAGACCACTTTGTAGAGGAACCCATTGGAGATCTGAGGGCTGAGCAGGGCTAGGTGAGGTAGCTACAGTCAGGAGACTGCAGAGGGCCAGACACATAGGCGGTGTACAGATACAGAATTAGTGATTCAGCTAATGGCACTTTCTCCTTGTGTATCACTTCTGACTGAACAGCCTGACAGGATGTTTGAGGGAGAGGGCCTGTAGTCTAGAATTGCCATCTTTTGAACACATAGTAAATGAAAAATTAAAGCCCAAAGAATTTTGGTCATTACAGATTTCATAACACTTTGTAATGTTGAACATTACATAACACTTTGTAATATTAGGTAACTAACTGGCCCCTGTCTGATTTGAAATGAGGTAGCAATGGCCTATCTGATAGTCTCTCTCCATTTTACTCTTATATCTTATCTGACCACTTGTGTTGAACTGTTGGGCAGCCCAGAGAAAATGATGAAAAATATATGAACTGCAGGAATATCTCTATACACAGAAAATGAGAGCATCCTTAAATATAAATTGTATGTGCATGTACATGCTCTGTGCTTTTGTGTGTAACTTCCCAGAAAGACTTTGCAGTTAGGAAATGTTTTCCATACATTTGCCACCCTGCTTTTAAGGTCAGGGTTCAAGAAGTTGCAGACTGTATACTATTCAGTGTAATTTTAATAATGATTATAATACAAATAATATTTAATGTTTTAATTTCGGTGAATTGTTTTGAAATATAATATTTTAACTTATAATTATATTCACATATAATTAAGTTGTCACGATAGGTGGTCATTTGTTACTTAGAGGATACAGTTAAATTTTTATGAGAAAAAAAGCCATTAAAACTGTAACATGACTTACCAAAGATAAGTCCCATGAAGTAAAAATTTAGTATTATAGGGAAAATTTTGTTCTATTTCTTTGGTCGGAGTATAGTTAAGTCAATTGTTACTTATAGGTATTTGAATTATTTGTGTGCTTACAGTTATATCAGGTTTTATTTTTTTTAGATTATTAGATTCTATGCCAAATTAATACACAATTCAAATCCTAATAAAATAACCACAAAAATAAACCTAAATGACTTCAGTGATTTATAATAATCCTTTTTGGTTACTCTTATTTGGGATAAATACTTGGTCTAGTCAGTATAGATAGTATTTTATTTTAAATTCTTATCATAGTATTATGTATTATATATTATATTATATACTATATCAAAAACATAAAAATACAAATTCTCTTTAATGTGGTTGATTTAAAAAATAGCTTTCCTAAGTCCCACAGGGTTTATCTGATAGGAAATACTGTCTGGATATAATAAACCTATTAAATCTCGCCGTGGCGAGGGTCGCCCCAAGCTGCAAGCAGCCATGGAGCCCTGGACATGTGGCCAGTCTGAACTGAGCTGTGCTATGAGTGTAAAATATACACTGATTTGCAAAGACTTACTATCAAAAAAGACTGTAAAAAAAATCTCATTAATAATTCTATATTGATTTACCTGTTAAAATGATAATATTTTGAATTATTGGGTTAAATAAAATATACTATTAAAATTAGTTTCACCTGCTTCTTTTAATTTTTTATTTAAAATTACATATGTGGCTCACATTCGTGGTTCACCTTATATTTCCATTGAACAGAACTGTTATGGCATTTTCATTTATTTTACCATATTTCATAATCACAATTTTGTAAGGTAGACATTTTCACCAGATGAGAAAAGTGAGGTTCAATGAGATGACAGACCTGATAGAAACCCATAAATTCTGCTTTTTAAAAAAATTTTTCTACATCACTTCTACTGTTCTCTGTACTATTAAACATAAATGCAAATTGAAGGCAGCCTTTTGAGATGCATAACAAAATATTTCTAATACATTTCTATAAGAGAGAAATGAAATCAGTTGAACAACAAAGAATGGTAGGGAATGGATCTGTTTACCTTTCTGGGTTTATTTGCTTTTTATTTCTCCTTAATATCTGGTACTAATTGCCTTTGCAGCCATAGTCTTTGGTTTTAGTTCATTTGTAAAACCCTTTTCAGTCTCTGACATCAAAAGTTCATGGAAGGGTTTACCCAGGTGCTTTCAGAGTCTCAGATACTTCTCAAATGTTTCTAAATTCAAATACTCTATATAATGATTGCATATGGTTTACATATTCTCTACTATCATTTAGATTGTCCTTTGAACAATGAACCCAGCTTCAGTCAAGAACGGTTTTTAAGACACTATATCTCCCAAGACCTGTGTAATCAAGAATCTTCTCTGTATGTTCTTGGCATTTGTCTTGGCATTTCACTTTGATCTAGGTGTGTCATAGGCCATATTTGGACATTTTAGGAGGTAGAGTTGATTTAGGATTGTGGTGAGTTTTCTCCTTGAGTGTTTTAGATTCACTAAATTAAAAAAAAAAAAAAAAGTAGTAAATAGGGAGACAGCCCGTTCTTGAATTGGATGAATTTGGAAGAGCAAAATATATAAAAGTAAAAATCTTAAAATTTCTTCACTTAATTAAAAAAAAAAAGATGTTTAATAAAGAAGCAGCTTTGAATTTTGACCAAACATGAAATATGTGATTTTATTACAGTACAGGATTTATAGTTTTTAAACTTGGTTATAATAGAGTTTGACCTATATAAGCTTTAAAAGTAAAAAAGATAGCTGTTAATTAAGGACTGAACTTCATTTATTCAACAAACATTTACTGAGCATTTGCTGTCTGCCAGGCACCAAGTCAAGGTTTTAAATGGGTTATTTGACTCGTAAAACTTTTTCTTGGAAATGCTGTTATTCCTGTTTAAAACTGAGAGATTAAAGAGATTTAAGTAATTTACCAGGATCCATGACAGTTTTGAGATGGAAATAGCATTTGAACTGAGAAAGCCTAACTTCAAAAGCCCAGGAACAAGCAGTGAAAGCACTAACACATATAAATGATGCATTTGAGCAAAGCTTACATTTTAAGAAATACTTAATCTTTTTATTGTACACTTCAAAGTTTAAAAAGCAAGGCTTTTAAAGGCTTTTCAGCTTTTCTAGGCTGAAAGCATCACAATTCCTGACTTCAAGCTGTATTACAAAGCTATGATCATCAAGACAGTATGGTACTGGCACAAAAACAGACAAATAGATCAATGGAACAGAATAGAGAACCCAGAAATGGACCCACAAACATATGACCAACTAATCTTTGACAAAGTAGGAAAGAATATCCAATGGAATACAGATAGTCTCTTCAGCAATGGTGTTGGGAAAACTGGACAGCATCATGCAGAAGAATGAACCTGGACTAATTTCTTATACCATACACAAAAATAAACTCAAAATGGATAAAAGACCTAAATGCAAGACAGGAAGCCATCACAATCCTGGGGGAGAAGGCAGGCAAAAACCTCTTTGACCTCAGCCTCAGCTGCTTCTTACTCGACAGATCTCTGGAGGCAAGGGAAACAAAAGCAAAAAGGAACAATTGGGACCTCATCAAGATAAAAAGCTTCTGTGCAGCAAAGGAAACAGTCAGCAAAACTAAAGGCAACCAACGGAATGGGAGAAGATATTTGCAAATAACATATCAGATAAAGGGTTAGTGTCCAGAATCTATAAAGAACTTACCAAAACACAACACTCAAAAACCAAATAATCCAGTGAAAAAATGGGTAAAAGACCTGACTTTTCCAAAGAAGACATCCTGATGGCTAACAGAGACATGAAAAAATGCTCAACATTACTCGTCATCAGGGAAATACAAATCAAAACCACAATGAAATACCACCTCACACCTGTCAGAATGGCTAAAATTAACAACTCAGGCAATGACAGATGTTAGTGAGGATGCAGAGAAAGAGGAACCCTTTTGCACTGCTGATGGGTATGCAAACTGATGCAGCCACTCTGTAAAACAGTATGGAGGTTCCTCAAAAAATTAAAAATAGAACTACCCTATGACCCAGCAATTATCCAAAGGTTTAGGTGTGCTGTTTCAAAAGGGGTACATGAACCCCAATGTCTGTATCATCACTATCGACAATAGCCAAAGTATGGAAAGAACCGAAATGTCCATTGACTGATGAATGAATAAAGATATGGTGTATATATATATCTCTCTCTATATATATGCATATATATATATATATATATATATGTATGCAAAGGAATATTACTCGACAATCAAAAAGAATGAAATATTGCCATTTGCAACAATGTGGATGAAACTAGAGTATATTATGCGAAGCGAAGTTAGAGAAAGACAAATATGACTTCACTCCTATGTGAATTTAAGATACAAAACAGATGAACATAAGGGAAGGGAAGCAAAAATAAAAAAAAAAAACAGAGTGGGACAACATAAGAGATTCTTAAATACAGAGAACAAACAGTTACTGGAGGGGTTTGGGTGGAAGGATGGGCTAAATGCACAAGGGGCATTATAGAGGACACTTGTTGGGATGAGGAGTGGTGTTATATGTAGGGGATGAATCGCTGAGTTCTACTCCTGAGGTCATTATTGCACTATACATTAACTAACTTGGACATAAATTAAAAAAAAAAAAAAAGCTGACAGAGCAGTAAGTGGTAAAATTAGTCACTGACCTAAAGCCAATACAACAAATCAGATGACCGTCAATGCCTTTTCATTACCATTTCTGAATTGCTTTCTGCTGCTAGAGAAAGAAAAACTTCAGGAAAATAAATTCAGTATTACTATACAAATATGAAAAAAAGTAAGTGAAAACCAAGGGGTTTTTTTTGTTGTTGTTTTCTATTCTGAGAATGAGCAAAAGTGAGTGGGGGAGGGGCAGAGAAAGAGGAAGAGAGAGAATCCCAAGCAGGCTCTGTGCTGAGCCAAAACCAGGAGTCTGATGCTTTAAGTGACTGAGCCACCCAGGTGCCCTGAAAGTTTGTTTTTGTTTTTGTTTTAAGTTGAGATTCTCTTGTATCTAAGCTATTAGAGAGGAGAATATCAAATAAAAACTAATGCATCAAAAAGCTGTATTTGACCATTTCTTTTACATTATAATCCTTTAGCAACCATTTACTGTGTTTTCCATTTTACACCTAAAAAATAATGTATTTTCCCAAATATATCATAGTATCTAAGGTACATTAGAGACAGCATTGGCAGTAGATTTCAGAGTTAGACCAACCTGTTGAATATGTCATTGTCTGTGGTTACAGGATTAGAACAAAATTCTTTTGATCTGCTTGATTTCATTGCAGACATAAGCCTGGAGCTTACAGGAAATGATAAAAGGCAAAATCAAGATATTTATGATCCACATTGTTTTAGAAACTCCTCAATTTTATTTATTTATTTATTTATTTATTTATTTTTAAAGTTTTATTTATTTCTAGGAGAGAGAGAGACTGTGAGCAGGGGAGGGTCAGAGAGAGAGGGAGTCACAGACCGAAACAGGCTCCAGGCTCTGAGCTGGCAGTCAGCACAGAGCCCGCCGCAGGGCTCGAACCCACGAACCGTGAGATCATGACCTAAGCGAAAGTTGGACGCTTAACCGACTAAGCCACCCAGGCGCCCCTCAATTTTAAAGTGAATTTACCATATTGGGTAGTTTTATATTCAGAAAGAAATACAGCTCAAGGGGTGCCTGGGTGGCTTAGTCGGTTAAACGTCCGACTTTTGCTTAGGTCATGATCTCGCGGTTCATGGGTTCGAGCCCCGCGTCGGGCTCTGTGCTGACTGCCGGCTCAGAGCCTGGAGCCTGTTTCGGTCTGTGACTTTCTCTCTCTGACCCTCCCCTGCTCATGCTGTCTCTCTCTCTCTCTCCTAGAAATAAATAAAAACAAACAAACAAAAAAAAAAGAAATGCAGCTCAGATTCTTTATTGATATTTGTAGGATGTGAGAAAAACTGACATAAATAATGGAAAATGGTACACTAAATAAAAATGATAATACATGAACAGTACTCCTCTTTCAAATAGGCCATGTCCTCGCAGTGCTTTTAAACTAATTGGTTGGTAGACTTTGGTTAAACATGGCATGTTGAACACATTCCTATGGTACTCCTAAAACTGTTGAAATAACAATAAAGAAATAAAAAAGACATAAATCCACAAGGGCAGAGGATGCATCTCATGTAAAAGATGGAATAAATAAGAAAGAGGAAGACATGCTATGATAGCTTTATTATTTACAGTTATTAACTTTGCTTCCCTGCAAAAGATTATGTATCTCTGCTCTGTTGGTGTCAGACTTGACTACATGATTTGGTCTCCCCCCCTATGACCCACCCTCCAGGAGGATATGTAATGACCCCATTGAACTCAAGTATGGCTATATGAATTGCTTTGGCCAGTAAAATCTGGGTAGAAGTGATTTGTGTCACGTCTGAGTAGGTACTTTAAGAACTAGTTCAAGATTCACCATGTCTCTTTTCCTTCTGATGACCAGCAATCTTCTAGGCAGAGGCTGCTTTGTCAGCCTGGGTCCTGGAGTGAGGATAATATGTCACAATGGTAAAAGTGACCCATAATGGACATGTAATGTGTACATGAAATAAATCTTTATCATTGTAAGCCATTGAGATTTGGGGGTCATTTGTTACTGAAGCATAATTTGTCCTGCTGTGACTGATACGTAAGCCATCCAGGAAAAAGGGGATCCAAACACTGGATGGAGGTAAAGGAATTCTAAGAACAGTGGTAAAGAGGAATCCCATAAGGACCCCTGTGCAACTAAAGGTCAGTCGGTCTAAATTAAAGTATAAGAATAAAGGGCTTCACGAAGGGTGTCCAGGAAAAACTTTACAACTAATACTTTGAATCTATTGATACATTTATAGTTTTATGTTAAGAAAGTTTGGCGATGCTGTAGAAACATTGAAAACTGAGAGGGGGAGGAAAAAGTACAACAAAAAGAGGTAATTCTTAATTCCTGGGAAAATATCGTAAAAGAAAGGAAATGTAATTATAGTACACCATATGGCTTTGCAAGTTATAATAATCATAAGCACAGACTATAGAATGGTTTTATATTCATATTCGAAAGATGGGGGGAAATGTGGGTGTTTACATGTAAGAGTGTGTGTATTATAAGAAAACTAATTCGTCAGTGAATTTTTAAAAATCAGGAAGTAGTGTATATACAACATATAGAAAAAGAAATTGAAATGCCACAAGAAAACTTAGATGAGAAATAAATGGAGAGCAGTAATAGTTGTCATGGATATACTTAAGGTTGCTTTGGAGGTGCAGTAATAAGGAATATCATGGCTAAAGAAGAGTTCTGCTATTATTATAAACCTTATAGTATATGACTTTAAGTTATGTACATGTATTATTTTGATAATGATTACTGTTTTTTAAAAAATGGGTATCAGGGGCTGCCTGGGTGGCTCAGTTGGTTAAGTATCCGACTCTTCATTTTGTCTCAGGTCATGATCTCATGGTTCATGGTTTTAAGCCCTACATTGGGCTCCACACTGACAGCGTGGAACATGCATGGGATTCTCTCTCTCCCTCTCTCTGCCCCTCCTGTGCTCATGCGTGCTCTCTCTCACTCTATCTCAAAATAAATAAATAAAAACTTAAATAAGTTGGATATCAGAATACATTCATAAAAACAATATTTTAGTTGGTTAGATTTCTAAGTCAACTCGCAACTGTCTTTTTAGCCCATTGTACACATACTGAAGAATAGCACACTAACATAAATGCACAAATGAAACACAGCACTAGCATGTATAGCATTATTTCTGTAGGAAAATTCACTCAAGAGCAAAACTTCTGTGTATCCCCACACATATAACTTCCTTAGCTACGGGGCAGAGGACTTCTAGTGTTCATTTGTATTAATGGATTATTTGTAAGGCTGTGTTCATATAAATTTTAGCATGTTTGGTAATAGTAAAGTAAATTCAAACTTTCTCAGACTCGCTAAGCCCTAGTTCAGTAGTAGTTCTCTGCTTTCTCTTCCTTTCCCTCCCCACATCCATTCTGGTTCAGGCACTACCTGTTACGTGGGGTTATGTCATAACTCCTTGTAACCAAAGCTTCCAGCACCAGACAAAATATAGCAAGTTCACTATAAGACATCTCTCTCACTATTTAGAACTAAAAGTTCTAAATACAAAAAGCAACTAAGTGAAGATTCTGAAAGTACACAACAGACATATTGGGAAGGGAAATCAAAACTTGAAGAACAACCAGTATGGTGGTGAACTTCTGGATTTTATTCATTCTTCGTCTCCTGATGGTGACTCAAGAGTGGGCCAAATTGCAGAACTATGGACAAGAACAACAAAAACTAGGAGAAACTCCTTTTTAGTTTGAGAACTGGAGAAGTGGACTCCTGTAAGCTACAAAGTGTGAAAAGAATCTCCCTCATTCCCATTTTTTCTCTCTAGCCCTACCCTGAAGCCAGTTGCCGTGCAAAGGTGAACTGCCACTGTGGCAGTGATGGTGGTGGCATGGTCACCCAAAGATCTCAAGAAACAGCCTGTCTCTGCCACAAGAACTGGAAATTAGGGCCCCTGTGCTCTAAAGACAGGGAGGAATTCCCACTATCTACTTTTATATTTCTTTTGCTTCGCCCTGTGAACATCCCAACCTATACAGACTACCTGTGATAAGCTGAAACTTTTGACAGACATCCTGACTTTATAGCCAGAGGACTGGAGAAAAGGGCCCCTGAGAGCAGGAGAGTTGGGGAGATTGTAGAGGGGAAAGCTGAATAAGGAGGTCTCCTAATACTGATTATGAACTGACACGTTTTGGTCTCACCTCTGTTGTTCAAGTACATGTAACAAACACAAACATAGCAAAGGCTTTGAGAATTCACCTGCAATATAAACCGTCATCCAACTTTTAGACTAATATCTAAGGAGTACACAGCTTTGAAATGGAACTGACGTAAGAGCCATGGTCCACAAAAGGTAAGACAGAACTTCCTATCTCAACCTAAATGAATTGATCACGTTCTCAAACAAATAAACATTCTCTGAGGGATATTAAGAGTATTTAGAGTCTCACAACATAACCATAATGTTGGACATTTGGTACAATCCAAAATTGCTAATCATGCAAAGAAACAGGAAAATCTGATCAACGCTCAAGGGAAAAGCCAATCAATAGATGCCCACCCTTTGGAATTATAAGACAGTGATTTTAAGATAGTTATTACTATGCTCCATGAGGTAAAACTGAATACTCTTTTTTTTAATGTTTGTTTATTTAGAGAGTAAGCAAGAACATGGTGGTGTGTGGGGCAGAGAGACAGTAGAGAGATAAAATGGGGTAGAGAGACAGTAGAGAGAGAAAATCCCAACCGGGCTCTGCACTGACAGCACAGAGCCTGAAGCTGGGCTTGACCCTGTGAACCATGAGATCATGACCTGAACCAAAATCAAGAGTTGGACACTTAACCTACTGAGCCACCCAGGGGCCCCAAAACTGAATACTCTTAAAAATAATGTAAAGAGAAATTATCAGCAGAGGTAATAGATATAAAAAAGAACCAAATGGGAAATGTGGAACTGAATAATACAGATTCACTGGATGGTCTTTATAGCAGAATAGAGATGACAGAGAAACAAAGAGTCAGTAAATTCAAAAATAGATCAGTAGAAATCAGCCAACCTGAAGAATATAGAGGAACAGATGGAAACAAAACTGGGCCTCAAACCTGTAGGACAATACCAGAAGGTCTGAACTTGTGTCATTGAAGTACCATGAAAGGAGAAAAAGGCTGCTCTAGAAAAGTTTTTGAAGAAATAATGGCTGAAAACTTTCCAAACTTGGTGAGACACAAATATATGGAGTCAAGAAACTCACTGAACCCCAAACAGGATAATCCCAAAAGAGACTGTGCCTCTTGAACATAACCAAACTGCTGGAAAGCAGACTTTAAAAAATCATGAAAGCAACCAAAGGAAAATGATACATATGGAGGGAATAATGTTTTGAATGACTACAGATTTCTCTTCTGAAATCACAGAGCCTGGAAGACAGTGGGACAACATTTCAAAGTGCTGAAATGAAAGAAATATCAACTTAAAATTCTAGCCCCAGTGAAAATATCCCCCGAGAATTAATGTGAAATTAAAGACATTCTCAGATAAAGAAAAATTAAAAGAACTTTTTTGTCAGCTAACCTGCTGTAAAATAAATGCTAAAAGAAGTTCTTCAGACTGAAGGGAAATGATACCACAGGGAAAGTTGGAACTGTAAGGTGCCTTAAGTGCCTTAGGAAGAGCAATATATGGAGTAAATATATGGATAAATGAAACTTACTTTACCTTCCTCAAGATCTTTAAAATGCACAGGATTATTGAAAGCAAAAGTTATAATGTTGTCAGGAAGGGCGCTAATGTATGTGGATGTAATATGTTTGACAGCTATAATATAAAGGAGGAGGACAAGGGGACCTATGTAGTTGCAAAGCCTTTCCATTTGCTTGAAGTGGTAAAATGAAAAATGCAGTAGATTGAAAAGTTAGGTGTGTGGATTGTGATTCATAGAGCAGCCACTAAAAAAATACGGTAGAAAGAGATATAGATACCAATAGATAAATTAAAATAGAATACTAAAAACATTTCAAATAATGCTTAAATAGGCAAGAATGGAGGTAACAGCAGAACCAAACAGGAAAGACAAACATGAAACAGAACAGTAATCTAAATCTAACTATATTAAACACATTAAATGTAAATGACCTAAACATATCAATTAAAAGAGATTGTTCAATTAGACGAAAAATCATGACCCAACACTATGCTGTTTATTAAAAAAACCCATTTTAAATGTAATAATATAGATAAGTTAAAGGTAAAAGGATAGAGAAAGATATACCAGGCAAATACTAATTAAAAGAAAGATAGAGTGACTGTTTTAATATCATACAAAGTAAACATCAGAACAAAGAAAATTACCAGGGTAAAGATGGACATGACATAATGATAAAACGGTCAGTTTATCCAAAACACATGATAATCGTTAATGTGCACCTAATAACAGAGCTTCCAAATATGTGAAGCAAAAGTAATAGAAATAAAAGGAGAAATAAAACCTGCAAATAGGGGCGCCTGGGTGGCTTAGTCAGTTAAGCTTCCGACTTTCACTTAGGTCATGATCTTGCGGTTCGTGGGTTCGAGCCCCGCGTGGGCTCTGTGCTGACTGCCGGCTCAGAACCTGGAGCCTGTTTCAGAGTTTGTTTCCCTCTCTCTCTGACCCTCCCCTGCTCACGCTGTCTCTCTCTCACTCTCTCTCTCTCTCCCCTAGAAATAAATAAAACGTTAAAAAAATTTTTTTAAAAACCCTGCAAATATACTTGGGAGACATCAGTACTCCACTTTCTATAATTGATAGAACAAATGGGTAGAAAACAGCAAGGATATAGAAACCTGAATAACACTATCAATCACTGTCAGAGAGACAGAGTGTGGGGGGCAGAGAGAGAGACACACACACAGAATCTAAAGCAGGCTCTAGGCTCTGAGCTTTCCGCACAGAACCTGAAGTGGGGCTCAAACTCACGAATGGTGAGATCATGATCTGAGCCAAGGTTGGACGCTTAACCCACAGAGCCACCCAGGTGCCCTGAAATTCCTTTTTTTTTTTTTTTTTTAGTATAAGTTGCCGAATTTTAATTTTTCAATTTTTTTGATGTTTATTTATTTTGGAGAGACAGAGAGAGACAGAACAGGAGCAGGAGAGGGGTAGAGAGAGAGGGGTACACAGAATCCAAAGCAGGCTCTAGGCTCTGAGCTATCAGCACAGAGCCCGGCGCAGGGCTCAGACCCATGAAACATGAGATCATGACCTGAGCTGAAGTAGGACGCTTAACTGAGTACCTAGGTGTCCCTAAAAGGAATGAAATTCTGATACATGCTACAACATGGTTGAACCTTTCAGACTTTATTCTAAGTGAAATAAGCCATACACAAAAGGACAAATATTTTATGATTCCACTTGTATGGAGTATCTAAAATAGTTAAATTCATAGTGACAGAAGGTAGAATAGTGATTACCAGGAGGCTGAAGAGAGGAGGGAATGGAGAGTTAGTGTTTAACAGGTATAGAGTTTCAGTTTGGATGATGAAAAAGTTCTGGAGGTAGATGGTACTGATGGTCGCACAACATCATGAATGTACATACTGCACTGAACTATGTACTTAAATATGGTTAAAATGGTAAGTTTCATGTTACTTATGTTTTACCACAATAAAAAAAAAATACTAACAAATTGAGCCCAGGAACATATAAAAAGGATGATATAACATTAGCCTCATAATTTGCATCTGGCTTATTCCCTCCATGCAAAACCACTGTTAGTAAGATTTATCTTCCTAAACCATAAGTCTGATCAAGTCATTTTCCTACTCAAAATCTTAAACGCCTACCAAGTAAACATTTTCACCAGGTGTTTAAACCTTACTGTAGTCAGGTCCCAGTTTACCTGTCTGGCCAAGTCTACCATTATTCTTCTACACTTGTTTTCTGTTCTAACTAAACACAACATATGTTTTCCCAGAAAATATTCTTTAATTTCTTATCTCCATGTTTTTAAACGTGTTTCTTATTTTTTCTCCTTGAATTCTCTCCCTCACCCTGACCAATCTCTATCATATAAATTCTACTCATATTTCAAAACCCAAGTGAAACTTGACCTTTCCCTACTGTTTTTATAATTCCTGTGTCTATCTGTGATTTCTTACTGCAACATATACTTTGATTTTTTTAAGTGCTTATTGAGCACTTGTCTATTGATACTGATTCTGTGCTGGTTTTCAAGAGTTCAATAATGAATAAGACACATCCCTTCCCTCTTAGAGTTTACTATCCTAGCACACAAGATGGACACCTAAATATAAATGTTCAAAATAATATGCTAAGTGCTGAGCTGGAAATATGAGCAGGTACTTACTAGTATCTATATTTTACCTTATAAATTTTTGTCTTAGTTTCTCCATTAGCAAGCTCCTACATGGCAAGGTATCTTTCCACTCCCCTTAATTCCTGGCATTATGTGTGTACAGTTAAATATTTGCAATGAGTTTTCTTTATCCAAGGCAACCAATAAAGCTTAACCAACAATTTCACAACTATTTCTTCAATCTTTTTTCTTTTGAGGCATTATCCAACAGCCAATAAACAGAAGTTAAAGCTCTTTGTGGTTCCTGGATAGAAACTCAAGATACTAAATAATTTCAGCAGCTTACGTAGGAATTCCTCTGCTCGTCAAGGTTGATTTTATATAGATAGTAGTAACATTTACCTAAAAGTCCCTAGAAATTATTGCAAGTTGTGAGAATTCATGCATTCTCATCTTGAGAAATTTAACAGTTCCAGAAAGAGATATATGATGTGGGAAAAATGTTAATTTAATCTTATGTGAGTGTTCTTTATGAAACTTGAACTTTTAAACTACATTTTATAGAATGTTTCCTTCAGGGGTGCCTGGTGGCTCAGTCAGTTGAGTATCCGACTTTGGCTCAGGTCATGATATCACGGTTTGTGAGTTTGAGCCCCGTGTCGGGCTCTGTGCTGACAGCTCAGAGCCTGGAGCCTGCTTCAGATTCTATGTCTCCTTCTCTCTGCCCCTCCCCTGCTCACACTCTGTTTCTCTCTTTCTCTTAAAAATAAATAATCATTATTTTAAAATTTAAAAAAAGTATTTCCTTTAAATTGTTTTATTGAGACATTCTGTTTTGATATTTAAGAAGTTTATTCATGGTAGCTTTTTCTGTCCATGGGTCCTATCCCTGTGCTTTAATAAAGTGCTTTTTTAAAATGTACCAAAAAAAAAAGTTTATTCATTACACCAAAGTTATGATATATGAAAATAGCTCATGTTCTATTTTCTAGTGGCCCTGTTAAATCACTATCATATGGTTTAAACAGTAATGCTTAATAGGGGAACATGTACCCCAGTGTTCATAGCAGCACTCTCAACAATAGCCAAAACATGGAAAGAGCCTAAGTGTCCATCAACTAACAAATGGATCAAGAGGATGTGGTTTATCTATACAATGGAATACTACATAGCAATGAGAAAGAATGAAATCTGGCCATGTGTAGCAACATGGATGGACCTTGAGGGTGTTATGCTGAACAAAATAAGTCAGGCAGAGAAGAACAGATACCATATGTTTGGACACATAGGAGGATTAGGAGGAACTTAACGGAGGACCATGGGGGAGAAGAAGGGGAAGAATAGTTGGGAAGAATGAGGGAGGCAAACCATGAGAGACTCTTGAATGCTGAGAACGAACTGAGGGCTGATGGGGGTGGGAGGGAGGGGAAGGGGGGTGATGGGCATGGAGGAGGGCACTTGTGGGGATGAGTACTGGCTGTTATATGGAAATCAACTTGACAATAAACTAAGAAAAAAAAATAAACAGTAATGCTTATGCTATAGACACTATCTGAGAATTAAATACAAAATCCTTTTTCCATGTTTGTAGAAGCAACCAAATCTATAATACTTTATCAACAACAGGTAATATTACCAAACACTAGATTTAAATTGAATCTTGTAAGCATTTACCATAAAAGAAAAAATAATAAGTTGTAACCCATCAAAAGGAAAAATTTTATCAAATAAAAAACTTCTGGGTTTTTTGTTTTGTTTGTTTTGCAGAGAGAGAGCTCATGCACACAAGCAAGCAGGCAAGGGGCCATTGAGAGTAGGGGGCAGCACTACTGTAAGATCATGACCTTAACTGACTGAGCCACCTGGCTACCTTCCCCTTTAAAAACAAAAAACAAAAAACAACCTTCTGTTCTAAAGATACCTTTTTTTTTTAAATTTTTTTTTAATGTTTTATTTATTTCTAGGGAGAGAGAGACAGCGTGAGCAGGGAGGGTCAGAGAGAGGGGAGACACAGACTCTGAAACAGGCTCCAGGCTCTGAGCTGGCAGTCAGCACAGAGCCCAACGCGGGGCTTGAACCCACGAACCGTGAGATCATGACCCAAGCGAAAGTCGGACGCTTAACCGACTAAGCCACCCAGACGCCCCTAAAGATACCTTTTTTAAAAAAATTTTTTCTTTATTTATTTTGAGAGACAGAGGGGGAAGAGAGAGAAAAAGAGAGAGAGAGAGAATGGGGGAGGGGCAGAGAGAGGGAGAGAGACAGAATCCCAAGCAGAGGCTAACAGCACAGTGCCCAGTGCGGGGTTCAGTCCCACAAACCAGGAGATCATGACCTGAGCCGAAATCAAGAGTCAGACACTTAGCCAACTGAGCCACCCAGGTGCTTCCTAAAGATACTTTTCAGAAAATGAAAAGGCCAGCCACAGACCGGGAAAAATATTCTCACTGCATATATCTGACATAGTACTTATATCCAGAATATGTAAATAACTCTGAGAATTCAGTGATAGGAAGAAAAGAACCCGATTTAAAAATTGGTAAAATATTTAACAGATATTTTGCCAAAGGAGATCTAGAAGTAGCCAATAAAGAGATGCTCAACAGTAATCATCAGAAACTTCTAAGTAATTATGTTGTAGCAATAGCTAATTGCTTTTTATTGCTGCGTAGTATTCCATAGCTTCAGAATATTGCAGTCTATTAATTCTTCTGTTGATGGGTATCTAAATTATTTCTAGTTTTAAACTGTTGTGAATAAAGTTGCCATGAACATTCTGGACCATGGTTTTCAAGCACTTAATTGTTTTGAGTTTTTACCAACCACTTACATACAGTATAGAGGTTTGTTTAGCTTTAATAGACACTGCTGAACAGTTTTCTAAAGTTGCATGCCTATTTATTCTCTTTCCAATAATTGCTTCATATCCTTGTCGGCACTTGATATTGTTCCTTTTAACTTGAGCTATTCTGGGAGTTCTGAAGTGATATCATTGTGGTTTTAATCTGCATTTTGCCATAACATTGTGTTGAGCACTTTTTCATATGTTTATCGCATTTTGGATGGATATACAAATTGAAACTAGCATGAGAATACCACATAACTTAGTAGAATGGCTAAAATTTTAAAAACTGATATTACCCAAGTGTTAATAAGAATGTGGAACAGTCAGGGGTGCTTGGGTGGTCCCTTCGGTTAAGAGTCTGATGTCAGCTCAGGTCATGATCTTGCAGTTTGTGAGTTCGAGCCCTGTGGCAGGCTCTGTGCTGACAGCTCAGAGCCTGGAGCCTGCTTCAGATTCTATCTCCCTCTCTCTCTCTCTCTGCCCCTCTCCTACTTGTGTTCTATCTCTCAAAACTAAATAAGCATTTAAAAAAAATTTTTTTTAAAGAATGTGGGAACACCGGAAGCTGTCATACATTGCTGGCGGGAGGGTAATATTGTCAACCATTGTGGAGAATGATTTGGCAATTTCTTATAAACTTTAACATAATTGTCATATGATCCAATAAGTTCCATTCATAAGTATTCACTTAAACGAAAACATATTGTTCACACAAAGACTTTTACACAAATGTTCATAGCAATTTTATTTATAATAGCCAAAAAAATAAATCTAGAAATAACCCAAATGTCCATTCATCAGTAAATAAGTGGACAAGTCAATTTGGTATATCCATATAAGGGAATTTACTTATCAATAAAAAGGAATGAACTACCGATTGGTTCAGTAACACAGATGAATTTCAAAAGCATCCTGAGGAAAAGAAGCCATCTACAAAATACAAAAGAGTATATTATATGCTGTATGATCCTATTCATATGAAGTCTAAGAACAGGCAAAACTTATCTATTGTGATAGAAGTTAGAAAATGATTTCATCTGCTGGGGTTGGTGGTAGAAATGCTATAGGTTTTGACTAAAAAGAATGATCACAGTGTTTTATATCTTATTTGGGGAGACTGATTAGCTGAGAGTGTATTATTGCCAAAACTCATCAAACAAAACACTTTAAGTTCTATGCCTTTTATCATATATAATGTAGGGGCACCTGGGTGGCTCAGTTGGTTAAATGTCCGACGTTGGCTCAAGTCATGATCTCACACGGTTCATAGGTTCAAGCACTCCCATCGGGCTCTGTGCTGACAGCTTGGAGGCTAGAGCCTGCTTTGGATTTTGTGTCTCCTTTTCTCTCTGCCCCTTCCCTGCTCTCTCTCCCTCAAAAATAAACATTTTTTAAAAAGTAGAAACAATTAAATCTTATAAAAGAAGCCTTTAAATAAATGAATACTTAAATATAATTGGTTACCTTTCTTTTTTATCCTGGCATTTATTAACCACCATTTCATCTAATCTTGATCTCTTCTTCTAAATTGATTAGAGTGCTAAACTAACTCTTCTCCAATTTGTATCTTGGCTTCATCAACCTGGTATAACTCTTTATTCTAAAACACATCTTCAGGATTTCAAAACAAAATGACACCAAAGCTTTCATGTAATTTGACCTCAACTGAAACTTTTAAGTAATTTGAGGTAATGGAAATAGTTTAATTTGCGTTTGTAGTTTCTAGGTTGTTAGGAAGGCTATGCCCCCTTTCCTCTGACTTGTTCCATCTACTTCCTTCACAGGGCCAAAGAAGAAAGGTTTCTTTTTGCTGAATATATGAAAACGTGCACAACTTGATCTTTTTTCCTGAGTGGAAGGAATTAGCTTTCCATTTCCCTTTTCAGTGTCAGTTTTTTAAAGTCACTTTTCTGGCAAAGAGAAGCTATAGCATCTGTTTTGCAGTCCTTTTCCTAGAAAAAATATATATAGTAAAAAAATATATATATAGTAAATAATTTCGTGTATAGTAAGCAATTAATACAGTTTTTCTTGATGGCCATTAGAGAACATATTATGAAATATAAGCTTTAATTTTTTCCAAAGCTCCAGTTGAAATATACCTGGGCATAGTCATAATAAGTAAGAGGAGTAAGAAAACAAAGATAGACCAGATTCATTTTGTGAAATGCTTTCTCTTCCACTATTCTACCATTAATTGGTTGATTATTGATTATCTAAGCCATTGAGAAAACAGTGGTAGGAGTAATAGATTACTGAGGACAGAGACTTCATCTTAATATTTTGTGTTCTGTGGTACCAAATAAACACAGGAAATGAACAGATTTAGATAAGCAATTGACACGTACAAGGCACTTAAAGTAATTCCCAAATCATTTATATCATTTCTAGAATTGTTATATATGGATATATGTCTGATGTTTTTATCCGGCTTTGAAGACGTTCTGCTTGGGGTGATTCAGAAAGGGCCACAATGTTGCCCACTTTTCCTGAATTCCTTGCTGTTGGCCATTTCATGGTAGAGACTGAAAATCCCACCTCTCAAGCTAATGTAGAGCAGTAACAGAAGCTGAACTGTGTGATTCAGGATCCTTGCTGTGGCTGAGGATGCAGAGTCTGGTTTTTGAAGCCCTCTCTTAGACTTCAGGCCACATGGAGGAGGAAAAGGTCTTACAACTTAACAAATTTTAAGACCTTCAGACTTTATCATCTGTGTTCTTAACCTTAGGATCAGTTCAGGCAATTACTACAACACCAATATGAAAGGTTAAAAGTGAACTCTGTGTAAATTTATTACTAAGAAAATGAAAGTCACATTATCTGCCCCAGATAATGGAGAGTTATTTTTCCATTCTAAGGTATTTACTGGTATATTGGTCCTCAAATAGTAGTTCTTAACCTTCTATGAGTCACAAATCCCTTTGAGAATCTGATGAATTTTCTTCCTCCCTGCCCTCACAACATATTTTTAATTGTCTGCCATGTACCAGGCATTGTTCTGGGAGTCTATGGTTTGTACTTCCCTACCTCCAAAAATGTCTTTTTTGCATATAAACACATCATTTTGCATACAACATTAGGGATTTTATTGAACCCCTAAAGCCTCCTACAGTCAAGAAACATCTTTAAAGTAATTATATGGCTAAAAATACTTGACATTCTAGTTAGGCAGAATCTTAGTATTTGCAGGAATAAGAAAAGAATGTACTATTAAGGATCTGTCCAGTGATACAAGATACTTAAAGTACACTCATTCAAATCATATGCAGTATGGAATGGGAGACAAGGAATTTGACATTTCATGTGCAATTAGAATAGGCAACTGATATAGTCTTGCTCTCTTACTGCACATGAGAAGGGTGGTTGGTTGCACTAGATAACCAAGAATTCCTCCTACCAGCTGGAAGTCTGGGCTTCTTAGTGAGAAAGAAAGAAGGCCACCAAAATGTAAAACTTACAATGTGGTCACTGAATCTTACTCTCTGTCTGTAAGCCTCCTTTACCATTCTAACTGAAAAATTGATTTATTTATTATGCACTGTTGCTCAGAAAGCTAATGTGTTTTAATATATGGTTAAGGGTTATACATCTACTGTGACTTGAGTGATGAAACTTGTCACTCTGACCTTAACCCAGAATCACTCTTTTGTTCTGTCAATACTTAGTTCATGGTGAAAGGAAAAGATCTAAACTCTAGAGGAGACTATTAATCTAAAGAACTGGCATCCTATCAGTTAAAGGAGGCTCTGAAAAGCCTCACATAAAGCAAAATTTCACCTTTGAGCCACGTAGTGTGTCTAGGTTTCATGTTTTTGTTTTTTACTGTGTTGAGTTGTGATACCTGGTAGCTCGTTGGAACACACACACAAGCTGGGGAAACAATACTTCTCTTCATCCTGACCACCCAATTTATGCAGCCTCCAGACTTCCATTATTATTACTTTATTTTCAGGAGACTCCCTGGATATAGGACAGTCACATGAATTTAATGGGAATCTATATGCATATCTAAAATCTGACTTAACAATCTGGCACACTTAGAGGAGGGATCCATGCGGCAAAGGTGATACACATATACTATGTGAGAATGAAATTAAAGTGAAGTCATTTTTATTTTACCCTGAACCAAAAACACTTTTAAGATTCTCAACTTTACCAACAAAACATCTGCATAGTGATGCTATTTGGATTCATGCACTACACTTGTGGCTTGGAGAGAGACTGTATTTTATATTTTGTTCTTGAGAGCCCAGTTTGGCATGAGAGAAGTCTAAATCTTGGCAGAAAAAAAACTGGATTCCAAAACATTTTCTGAAATGCTTAATGTGTGAAGCATCTTTTAGTTTCCCTACCCTAACACAGTGCTTTGCATGTAGTAGTGTTCATTATGGCTACACTGAGTGTTCATATCTATTCTTTTTTAGTCTATTTTTTCTGTTACTGACTTTTGTCCAAAAATCACTTAGAAAACAGTTTCAAATAATCAATTTGAAGCTATTAGATTAATTTACTTCTTAACCCACAGAAGGAAAAGTTAGATATTTTCATGTTCTTAGGGGTTTTGGAAAAAGAAAACAATTTTAGCTAAGAATTATCCTATATACAGCCTTAGAGACCTAATTTAATTTAAGTAGCACCAAAACATGATTCAATGTTTATAACATAAAGGGCTTTGGGAAAAGTGGTATCTCCTATATCCATAATCATAGATTGAGGTCAAATTGGAAAAAGAACAGAAACCTTGGCTCCCTTTCCTTCAGTCAAGAAGTATTTGGGGGCACCTGGATAGCACAGTCGATTAAACGTCTGACTTCAGCTCAGATCCAGATCTCACTGTTCGTGGGTTCAAGCCCCGCATTGGGCTCTGTGTTGACAGCTCAGAGCCTGGAGCCTGCTTCAGATTCTGTCTCTCTCTCTCTCAAAAATAAACATTAAAAATTAAAAAAAAATTTTTTTAAAGAAGTAGCTTTTGGCTCCTTGCTAGGCCATCGCTATATAAAATCGTAGAAATTTTTTATTGATGATATATTTAATAGGGTATTTTCAGCAAAGTTATTCCTATAATTATCAAACACTTGGTTAAATAAGTCAAATGTGAGGAAGTCTGCTTTTCTTTGGAACAAGCTTTGACCTGTAGACCTACTCTTTTATGTTTAGGTTAAACATGTATTTTTCACAAACTACAATTGTATGAGATAAGACTTATTTTGCTATGTTGAGATTCACTTAAGAGAGTGCATTTTCTGGGGTGCCTGGGTGGCTCAGTCGGGTGAGCGTCCGACTTCGGCTCAGTTCATGATCTTACGGTTAGTGGGTTCGAGCCCTGCGTTGGGCTCTGTGCTGATAGCTAGCTCAGAGCCTGGAGCCTGCTTCAGATTCTGTGTCTCCCTCTCTCTCTGACCCTCCCCTGCTCACACTGTCTCTCTCTCTCAGAAACAAATAAAAACATTAAAAATTAAAAAAAAAAAGAGAGTGCATTTTCAGTGTGTCGCTGGAATAATTGACATTGCATATAAATTTTAAGTTTTTAAGATAATTTAGATACTTGTATATATAAGCTTCATCAGATTACTATTGTCAGACATGACTGGAATTTGAATTCTTTTCTCTGCTAGATCGAAGTACTATTAGCTGTACTCTGAAGATAAATGTATGTGATTTTGCAAATTAATTGTATTCTTTGAGCTTCTAGTTGCCAGGGCCTGACACGTATTCAGTCAGGAAGACTGGTATATGGTAGAATTGTTGTAATAATAAATACACATGAAATGAATACATTAGTGCCTACAAAGTGCTGGGTCAATAGAAATACACAATCTGAGGGAGCTCATCCCCTAATGACAAAATCCCGTCAAGATTGCTAATGTCAAAGATTACCAAATGTGTGAAACTAAATAAAGTGTAGTTAGAAGAAGTAAAGGGGAAATCTTAGGAGAATTTCCATGCTCTGTAATCCCTGGTAGAAGTTGTGGTCATTGAATACAGAGGATCTAGTACATCTAGCCTTGATGTTAATTAGCCCAGAATAACGATATCTATTGGTAGTATAAGACCTTGAAGTCTGATGTCAGTTCAACTCAGCAAATATTTGTTGACTGTCTACCACATGCTAGTCTTATGCTGGGTGTATTAACAATGTCCTACCCTTCAGGAGTTCATAGTTTAGTGGAGGAAATAGTTGTGTAAATAATTATGACATGTGCTCTATTTTTTCTTTTTTTGGTACAAGGGTGTACAAAAAAACTATGGGAGCAACAGAAAAGTTGAGATTATTTATCTCCAAAGGAATGAGAAAAACTCATAGTTCTGAAGACAACTATAAGATCAGAGAGGGGGAAAGACACTTTAGGGAACCCATGTTTGTTATATGTGGTCTAGGAGATTTTGAAATTAATCAGCAGGATTATGAACAAAAAGAAAATATAGGGATGCCTGGGTGGTTCAGTTGGTTAAGTGTCCAACTCTTGATTTCAGCTCAGTTCATGATTTCGTAGTTGGTGAAATCGAATTTCATGTCAGCTGTGTGCTGTCAGTGTGGAGCCTGCTTAGGTTTTTCTCTCTCCCTCTCTCTCTGTCCCTCCCCTGCTTATGTGTGCACAAATGAGCTCTTTCTCTCTCAAAATAAATAAAATTTAATATATATATATAAATAATATATGTATAAATTTAAATGCCAAAAACCCCCAGAATAAGTAATTCCTATTTATATTTATTATTACCATTGACTTTTCCTGCTTCCTAATTTTTTGATGTTTATTTACTTTGTTAAATCTCTTAGATTGAAGGAATTTTACCCTGAAATAAATAAAATTAGGAAATTAGTATATCATGAAAAAGATTCCGTCTGGTCTTTCATGAACTTGAGGCTAGTAGCAGACCTCAAGATTTTTATTTGGGGAGGATAATGACCTCTGTGGAGATTAGGGAGGCCTAATAATATAATATGCATTTGTTATAAATAAAAACTTTTTAAAAGATAAATCCATCTTTTCTTTTGAAATAATAAATGCTAGTTTATAGTTGGAGATACATATTAACTTAATCCAAATTAGTATAATGCTTCAGTTGAGAGATTGTTTTTGTGGTTGTTGTTTGTGGCATTAACTTTATAATGAGGTTAACGTATTTAGAAAAAAGAAGGTTGTTTTTACTTCACAATATTTATGTTTTCTACTGTTTCTCTCAAAATGTTCATGAGTATTAGTCACCCATAAAATAGAAACTGCTTCTCATTTACTGTGAACCTTCCAGTATTTTGAGATCATGGGATCACTGATTTGTGAGGTGCAGTAAAACTATGTCATATGAAAAGAACCAGACCAGGGGCCAAAGATAACACCGCTATGTAGACTCTCTGTGGCCAGTGAAGATTCTGTTTTATAAGATTGTGTCCGTGTTTGGTCAGCAGAGCTGAAAGAGAAGGTGAATGAAAGAACACTACTTTAAAGGCATTAGAGAACATGATGAAGGAAAACATTTTTAGTACAGAGCATTCCAAGTGGGGTAGAAGTACAGAGTCAGCATAGAGCAGCCAAATGTAGCTTGCGTTTCCCATCTGTGGCTGCTAGTACACAGGCAGTATGATTGCTGCCCTAGCATTCATTGCCATAAAAATATGGCCAATACTAGAAATCTCAGATTCCTCTTTATTTTCTCCCTCGCCCTTCCTTTCTTCCTTCCTTCCACACTCATTTCCTCCCTCCCTTCCATTTTCCTTTTTTCCTTTTTGAGAGTCCATATCAAACTTGGTTTAAAAAAAGCCTAATTCTCATCTCTTAAAACCAAGCCGACACCTCAGTCAAACATAAAAATTGTTTCAATCTTTATTTACTTCATTTGTAAGGTGGGGGAGGAGCATATTTTAGAGAAAACAGATTGAACCGGTAAAAATGACTTTGGCCAAGTCATTTTGCCTTGTTAGACCACATATTTCTCATTAGTGAAATAGATTGTTGAACTGCATACTTGTTAGCTGTCTTCCAGCTCTAAAACTTCATGATTCTAACTTTCTAATTTTTCACTACTTTGTGATCTTTCAAGGGGTAGGAGCTATGCGTGCATGCTTAGCACCAAATACCAATAACAAGTCATTACTAATGCGGCCAATCTTACAGAAAGATTAAATAGGTACCATAAATCAAGAAATATGATATTTGAGCAAAGTCTCAAAAACAAGCGTTTACATTAAATGTATGATTAGATGTTGGTCCTTACATTGGGTTATTATTCCACTCATTTGGGAAAGACTTGGTAAAAGGAATAGGGTTTGAAAGAATTTTAAATTTTGGTTTATCCTTAACTGCACAGAAGAGATTTATGTAATTTACACTGCCACATTTCCATAGCTTTTCTAGTCAAAAAAGAGAATTTAAATGCCTTCTTTGGTGCATTCTAAGAGGTATATATCCCTATGCTTTTGAATGAAATTATTATTAAAGAGAGAGAGAAAGTGGGGCTCCTGGTGACTCAGTCGGTTATGCGTCCAACTTCGGCTTAAGTTATGATCTCACAATTTGTGGGTTTGAGCCCTGTATCGGGCTCTGTGCTGACAGGGAGCCTGGAGCCTGCTTCAGATTCTGTGTCTCCCTTTCTCTCTCATGCTCGTGCTCTGTCTCTCTGTCTCTCTCTCTCTCAAAAATAAATATTTTAAAAAAATTTAAAGAGAAAGAGAAGAGAGCATTACCAAATCAGCTATCCTTCTCATGCCTATTTAAACTTTACCTATGTAATTATAAATTATCTACTTCCTGACTGTATGGGAATATGCCTTATTTTTGAAGTTGCACAAATATTAGCATGAATCCTTGTTAAAAGATTGCACACTACCATTCATGATTCAGAGTTGAAAAACTCTGTTTTAGGGTAAAATATGCAACAAATAATAAATGGCTTAAAAGAACAGACTGTATAGAAATATTTATTAGGAACATAAAGCAGACAAGGTAAATCTCCAAAGAACATCCAGAATGAACTCATGCTCCATGCTAATATGAATCCCTGAGTTCTAAATGAATGTGCATTTAAGGACCTTTGATATTGCCTCTAATGACCTCTTAACTAGTCTCTTAAATTTTTATCAGCTTTCGATTTTTCTGCCCAAGAAATTTAAAAAGAAAAAAATACCATTATCAGATACAATCAGCTTGCTCTCTCTGTCATCTGTGTGTACTTACATATTCAGACATGAAATCTAATGGGGGAATTTTTGCTTTCCTTAATCTTGCATGTGGAATTAAAAGGAAAGCGGAAGATTGTTGCTTAGATAGAGAAGTGAAGGCAATATTACATTGCCTGTTTCTTCAAACACTGTTTTTTTTTTTTTCAATTGAGAATTTCCAAAGCATGAGATAGACCAGGACAGTACAGTTTTGGGCAAAATTTCACAACTGTGCTATTGAAAGTCCTGTATTAAATATGAGGAAGATTGCCAAAAAATGAGTCCTTACGTCACACATTCTAGATGTCATTAGAATATTTTAGAGCAAATTTCAACATGTTCTTTCTATCCTTTACTCCACTTGTGGGTTTCTTACCTCCAGGAGGGATGTAGAAACAGTTGAGTTGAGCTTCATGCACCAAAGTGCCCTTAAACTTCACCTCTGACTCGGCAGAAGGGTGCTTGGGAAGCGGCTGGTATGCAGGCGCAGCGGGCTGAACAAAGGCTCGAAACATGGTGGACGTCCAGATGTGGACTCATAGGTCAATTTTTTAAAACAAATTTCCTCCTCGTGAGTTTTTCTCCTTGGAATTTCTTAAATCCCAGAAGTCATTCCCACGGTGACATTTCAGTGTTCTACAAGTTTACATGGCTGTATCACCTCGCTGCAAATGTAGGTTCCGGTGATGACTTTATAAGTTTTAGAATTTGAGAAATCACACCTTCTTTTTTGGTTCTTTTCGACCTAGTGTTTTCTTTCTTGCCTGTTGTACTCACTGCCTACATCAGGATGTAGGCCTCTCCCCCAGTGGCTCTACAGGAAAACTGGGATTGAAATGTGAAGTTAATGGTTTCTGTCAGCCTGTCAGCTCATCACCTCCCCGAGGCATGATGATCTCTGGTTTTTATATATCAGCACGAGCTGCTTTGATATACCCTCTTGTGTGGAAGAACGATAGTTTTGTCCAGGGGCTGGGAGACCTTGGGCCTAAGAGGCAGAAAACTTCGGCTGGAATGTACGCATTCATGTAACCGCTGGCCCTTCCTGGTGGAATGCAACTCAAGTTGCAAAGCTATTTTAAGGAGAAAAAACTTAGGCCCAGTTCTACATTTTATCTCGTGCTGCCCTTCAGTAGCCAGGACTGTCGGTCAATCTGGCTTTTTCTCTACCGACGAGTTAAATTTTACATTCAAAGTAAGTATTAACTGGGATGAAGAGTGATATTTCAAATATGATTGATCCCATTTCAATTTTGAAGTACCATTGTTTTAGAGATAAACGGTCAGGTGAAGAAACCTTCACCATGTCTTAAATAGTCATTACAGACCTGGGCTTGCCTTCATTCTGCTTTGGCATCTGAAAGATGTTTTCATAACATTTTTCCTCCCTAAATCTACATTTCAGTTACCTCATAGTAATGACATTGTCAGACTGCTTTTCTGTTTGTATCAACAGTTTCCTTGGCATCTCACTCTTATGAAAACCTAATTCCTTATGTCAAATGCCACAAATGCCGTCAAACAAAAAAAATGACACTCAAAACATTTCTACTAATACATTCTACAGATGAGACACAAATGGCTGGTTTTTCTCTTTCACTGGTCCCGGAGCTTCTTAGTCATGCTGTGTTTTTTTTCTCCCCTGCTAACACCTTTCTCTTTTGATAGTTTTGGAAAACCCAGTCTCCAAGAAAAGGAAGGTTTCACTGTAATCAAAAAATAGAGCAGGCTCCTAGTTTTATAACTATGATTAAAACTGCCACAATACACAAATGTATCCAGATTTATTGTCATTGAATGTCAGTGACCCAATGCACTTTTGCTTAGAAGGACACAAGGTTCGATGAGTGAGTGTGTAGGAATCTGTGTAGGCGATCAGAATAGGCCATTAGTGTGGATGGACCTGCAAAGAACTTTGAGTGAAAGCTTTAAGATACACACACATTTAATGATCTTGAGATGAAAGAATTTCTTTTCAATATTAAGGCTCTCTCAGCACATAGGCTTCAGAATTCAGCTGTTCTTTTTTCAAAAGATTATCAATGTATTCAAGAGAAATATGTGTATATATTTCTAAGAGGATAAAATGGTCGTCTTCAGGAAAATGCTGGAGGGTTTTTTCCATTTTTTTTTTCCCTCTTCACATGTAGGTAAGATAAATATTCCTGGCACACTAATCATATAAAGAATTTAAAACCCCATTGCCACCTTTTGGCAAGTCAGTAATTCAGATTTATAGGGTCCCTTTTTAAAATACCTGCTTAAAATAGCACTGAAGAGACATTTCCTGAAGCTTTGTTATCTGAATCATTACTGACAAGAAGCAGGAATCCCACACTTAGGCATTGGTCAGGCGAGTGGAGAAAAGAAGTTGTTAAAATATCAACTGTTTAAATGACCAAATAATATTCATATAATTAAATGTTTTGAATTTTAAATTTTAAAAGATTTTCCTTTAAAAAATATATTTTGTTATTTTTCATTGCTGCTATTTTCAATGAAGTTTATTTAAATGTATCTGTATTTAATGCATCATTTATATGATTAATACCACCAGATCTTCAACTAGATCTTTATAAATGTACTTTGGAACTGTTTAGCCTTTGCTATAAAAATGATGTAGATAGACACATACTAAAGTATACAGTTTATTTAAAAATTGTTAGCACCTACGTTTTACTACATTTTTCTTTCATTACTAAATGATTAAGTCATACTCACATCTCATGTTTTAACAGTTGTTAAGTTTTCTCTACATACTGAAGTCAGAGATTTATTATTGAATTTTATTTTTTCCTGCACTCTTTCCTAACTTACAGCTTACAAAGCCAGTTTTTCGGTTAACATATTCCTGAGAGAAGGCATGAGAGAGGTTTCTAGGCCTAATTTGTGCATCAGGTTTTTGAATACTTAAAACTAAAGATGGAATACATATATAAATGTGCAGATGGAGTCTAGAGACAATGACGTTTCAAAGCCAGGAGTTTAGAAATTTTTACTTCATCTTCAGTCTGTATTCATTCATTTAAGAAACATTTGCCAAATGCCCATTATGGTCAGGTGCTATATTGCTAAGGACAACATACTTTAGGTGGGGTATATGTATATGTGTCTTTGTATGCATAGGACCACTACGGATTTCTCCATGGGCTTAGAAAATTCTAATAATAGGTTTTCAAGCTTAAACACCAGTGATTGGTTTCATTTATTCCTAAGTATGTATTTTCTTCAAGATGAAAAGGGAATTTCTTTCCCTTTTGTAGTTTTGAAAATGCTCATAATATGTTTGTGTTTTTTGCAGTGTCCATTTATGGGATTTGGTTTTATGATAAGGAAGAATGCCAAAGAATTGCAGAGCTTATGAAAAAGTAGGTGCTGAAAGCCTGAATATTTTTCAGTACTTGATGCTTTTGTTTGTGTTTCCCAGTGTGACTGCACTGTACTCTTAACAGAATATCTCTCTCACAGCAATCCTTTCCGCACGTTAGGAAAACATTTACTATTACTTAGGTGAAAAATAGACATGTTTTTACATTTTCACTAGGTAAGATTCCTCATGTAGAACAGTTCACCTCATTTTTTTCTGCGTGTGTGAAATGTAGATAATATGAATTGTTCCAGATGATAGTTTTCTTCAGTATTTTCCTCATTTGTAAATTAGCAGGTTTTTCTTTGAAAAGTTATCAGTATAGCTGTCAGTAAAAAAGAACATTCAGAGCCATTTTAAAGGCCACCACACGTCCTCTAAGACCTTCCACTTCCTTCCCACCCTAAAGGCTTTCCTTTAACTGTATACCCACAGTTATAGAAGCTCAGAATTTCCTCACATCTCAAATGCTGTGAGTACGTAGACTTTATTTTCAATCCTGTTGGAAATATCTAGGTAAATATTAGTTTAGTGATCAGTAGGCAGTCTCTCTTTCGTTGTTGCTAGTCTCTTTCTCTTTTAATCTCTTGATACGTTGTGGTTTGTCCCGGCTGCATTTTGGGAAACTTAAATTACTGTCTTGACTTTCCCACTCCTGGCTCTCCTGACTGCATTGAAAGGCAGGCCCAGGTAAGCACGCTGTCTGCTCTGTGATTGGTCCTGGAGCCCGAGGCTGCTCACTGTGAGGCAGTTCTTGCCCTGCTTTATGGGGATAGTTTAGAGCCTCCTAATGAACTAAGCTTCCCACACATGCCAGACTGCAGCCAGTGACCAGACTCCGCCGAGCACACAGTATGGCTGCTGCCCGTGTGGATCTGACAAAGCATCTCCATCTGTAAAAGAACCATTTTCCAATTTTAAACCTTGAGGCAAGGAAACGACTAAAAAGTGACCCCCAGAAATGAAATGTGGGGGACACTTTTTTATAAATAGATTTCTGAAACTCTAGCTTGTGATAGCTAATTGTAGGTAACCAGCTCAAGTTGCAGATGGTGATTAAGTGTGCTCAAACTGGTATTTACCACCATAACAACTAGTTCCTAACACATTCTTGTTATTGTAAACTGTGCAGTGGATAATAATAGCAGGATTTTATATAGATTAAAAAATACCCTGTGGCTCAGCCAAGAGGCCACGTTAAAATTGTTAGCATTCTGCAGTAATTACTTAACAGCTGGGGCAGGAAATTGATTGTTGACTAGCAATAAGCAGCTGATATGTGTGGCTTCCTAGCCCTTCCTCAGTTAGAATTAAATCTCCCAGTAAATTCTCAGATCTCTTTCACCATAAACGACAGGGCAATTATAAAAATTTGAGCTGAAAGTCAAAGCACACAAAAGGAAAAAGTATTTTTCTCAATGTCACCTAGCACCACATAGGAGCAATCTGGCCTCCCTTCTATATTGTTTTCGGGAAAACAGAAGACACTCTTCATTGCTTTGTTTGTTTGTTTGTTTGTTTGTTTTAATACCCCCTCTTCCAGAATGGAATCTTCACAGTTTATAAACTGCCAGAGGACTACAGGATTTGAGTTGCTGGAATCAATCAATTTTGCTTTGACTTCAAGGCATATTGAAACAAGGGGGAAAAAAATCTCGATTTGCCATCCATTTGCTCAGTGTTTGAGAACTCCGAATTGGGTTTCCTCAGCAATTAATGAGTCCTTTCAAATGCTCTAAATGAGGAGTTGGCAAACTTTTTCTGGAAAAAAAACCAGATAGTATTTTTGGCTTTGCAAGGCCATTGTTCTCTGTCACATCTACTCAACTCTGCACTTACCATGTAAAAGCAGCCGTAAATAAACAAGTGAGTGTGTCCATTTGTAACTTTCTTTATAAAAGCAGGTGGTGGGCTGGATTTGGCCTGCAGGACATAGTTTGCCCACCCGTACTCTGGATTCATTTATATACTCAGTGTACTCAGGACCTCCATTCTTATTTTTCTTCTTTCAATTCCTAAGCAGTCTTACTTCTCCTATGATTACAACAAGACAAAAACAACGGGGTGAGAATTGGATGGTTTTAAAAGCCATTTGTGTTGAATTTGTTTTTCGTGTGTGGATTCTCCCCTCTTATTTTTCTAGCCTAACTCAGTATGAGCAGTTGAAAGCCCATCAGGGAGCTGGAGCAGGAAACTCCCCAATGATCCTCAATTCAGGAGAGGGGAAGGAAGTAGATATCTTACGAATGCTCACCAAGGCCAAAGATGAATACACCAAGGTGAGTTTTGTCTTCCCTTGTGAAACATACGTAAATCCTACAGTGGTGATATGCTTGTTGAGAAAGGCTTAGTGCTATTCCTTCCACCAAACAAAACTGTATGATAAGTTAAGTCTTTATTTGCTTTCAGCAGGCTAAAGAAGACCATTTGTTTTAATTGGATTAAAAGGTAGCCTAAGAAATCAGCAGGCTTCATATATACAAATAGTACCCAATCAGAAGGTTTACTAGAAGGCTCCATTCACAGTAGCAACTATTAATATAACATTCTTGGGAATAAAGGTAACAAGGAATGGGAAAAACATGTAGGAAGCAAACTTTTAAACATTCCTAAAAGGCATAAAGATAGACTTGAAAAAATGGAAATACATGTCCTGGTCTTGGATCAGAAGATAAAATTTAAAGCTCTCACCTCTGTTTAATCTGTGAATTTAAGATGAGTCCTAAACAAAAAGTCCAGTTTATTTTCTCCTTTTCTGAAGCCAGACATGTTGACTATAAAGTTCATGGGGAGGAATATACAGGAAGAAGAGCAGGGAAAACCCTGACAAAGAGGAGCCCTGTTGGGAGAGAAGGGGCAGCAAGCTCTACGGTCTGACACCAAGGCATTAGCGCCTAAGCACATGAAACACTGTGGCCTTGATGGCAGCAACGCATAAACAGCCAGAAAGACCAATGGGACAGGTGAGAAAGTCCAAAATGACACCCCATTAGAATGTCATTTAAGATGAAGATAAAGATTAAAATCTCAAATAAACTGTTTGAGTGGATTTTAAATAAATGATATGGGAACAAATGGTAGCCATTTGGAAAAATACAAAATTGGATTTGTCCCTTATACCAGGATAAATTCCAAATTGTTAGAAATTTAAATAAAACCATTCAAGTACTAGAAGAAAATTTGTATAGATTTCTTTGTAATCTGGAAAGAGGAAATCTACCTAACTACATCTTAAAACCCAAACGCAATGAATTCAACTATATAAAAATAAAAAATATATGTTTTGTCTGGTTTAAAAAACGCAAAGTGAGAAGATATATAAAACTGAGAAATATTTATATTTAAGCAGGAGGAAGAGGGTTAATTTCCCTACTTTATTAACCACTACTATAAAAATTGAGAAGTAAAAGATTGACACTCTCTAGAAACAGGAAAAAAGAAAATTAAGGAAAAAAAGACAATTAAAACCTAGGATTTGGAAACTTGCTGAAAGAAATGTACATAACTGATTATCATATTATGATATAACTTTTGAAAAGAAATTAGAGTGACTTCAGAGACCCATATTTGGACCCTTAGTGCATTATATTTGAAGGACAGAAGGACCCTTAGCGCATTATATTTGAAGGACAAAAAGAATTGCAAAGAAATTATAAACTTCATTCAGTGGCTTTATTGTTAATAATAATATTGGCATTGTAATTTTTTAGTTGTGCTGGATATAATAAATGAATATGTTTATGTGGTCAGAACAAAACCTTTAGTGTAAGAGAAAAATATTAAGTTAAGCCATATAATGTTAAATTTTAAGTAGAAGTGTGAGAATTAGTTCATATTTAGTTTCTTAAATATGTAGTTACTAACTTTTTCCCTGAAGAGACCTCAAGATAAGTGACAACCCAGTAGCAATAAGCACCCCTGGTCCCCAGATTATTGTTTTCTAAATACTGTTTCTAAATACTGGCTCTTTAAGAAATTCCCAATTCCAATATCCCAGGTCTGGGATAGGAAAATCAAACAAATAGGGTCATGTGAAAGGGGCACAGAAGTCGGACTGCTGACCAAAACATCAAATTCTAACATCAACAAGAATGACTACAATGGATTGAAACACATTGTATATATATATAATCTGTGCGTTTGTGGTGATGAGTGAGCAAGCAGACCAAAAATAAAAAACAAAACAAAAAATAGTTATTGGCTCTTCTTGGAGGTACTAGTACACCAACTCCTTCCTCTGATAATTGGTAGTTTATGGGAAGGAATTAAGTATTTACCCTGCCTGCCCAACAGGGACCAATTTTCAGAGTAACTACACAATCCTGGTTTATGAGGGAAAGTTCTTCTTAACCAAGAACTTCAACTATTAAATGTAGATGAAGTGATAGAACTTAAAATCACCATAGTAAAATAAGTGATTCAACAATTGTCATTAGTAATGTTAATATTATGAAAAAGGTTGATGGAAACTTGACCATGGAAAGATCAATGTGCCACCATCTGAATCCACTGGATCAGCGCTGTTAAAAGTCAGATAACCAGACATCACGTGCCTCCTTATGTGATACAAGGTGAAACACATAGCACCACCTCGAAATGTTCTTACATTTCATTAGATCCTGAATCTAAGTCTTGAGCTTTCTTAACCTTTCTAGTTTACAGAAAATGAAAGGGAAGAGAGGGGGAGGGCAGGTAGAAAACAAATGACACTACAAGGAAACTCAGAAAAATCCTGAAGGAGGGGGAATAGTAAAGGACAATGGACTGAGTTTCTTCAGCATGACTTTGACTTGATGGTTGACCTAACCTTGATTGTTAGACTGTGAGCTACTTGAGTACAAAGAACATCCTTCATTTATCTTCATAACCACTGTCTCTTCAGAGCTCCCAGCTCATAGATGCTAAATAAATGATTATTGAAGGAATGAATGCATAGGAATATGAATCTGAATTAACCACGGTTTCTTTATCCTTTGATTGGAGGGCCTGGACAGAGGATCCTTTAAAATGCCAGATTCAGTCAGTAAAAACTATTTCTGTATTAGTTTTGTGTTTTGCTTAATTCTTTAACAGCCATTAAAAGATATCCTAATGCCTTGGCATCTGTCAATTCATTATACTTTACGAATTGCACTATGTTAGGCACAGCAAAGATTAGTCTTAAAGGGTGACATTTTTGCCCTCTGGGAACTTAGGTTCTGTGAGGACAGCTTAACAATGGCCAATAAATAATAAATGCAAATATTGAACAAAAATTATTTTCTTTCTTCTCCCTCCCTCCTCTCAACACACACACATACCCATACACACACACACACACACACACACACACACACACACACATTCACATACACAAACACATATATTGTGTTATTTTTCTTTAATGATTTTTTTTTAACTTTTTTTTTTTAATGTTTTATTTATTTCTAGGAAAGAGAGAGAGACAGCATGAGCAGGGGAGGGTCAGAGAGAGAGGGAGTCACAGACTGAAACAGGCTCCAGGCTCTGAGCTGGCAGCCAGCACAGAGCCCGACACGGGGCTCGAACCCACGAACTGTGAGATCATGACCTAAGCGAAAGTCGGACGCTTAACCGACTAAGCCACCCAGGCGCCCCTCTTTAATGATGTTTTGACATCTTAAGTCTTCTGGCTGGGGATACAGTCCTCCTCCCTGGGCTAGCCAATCCTTAAAACTAGCAAAAGGCCCAGCCAGAGGATGCCTTTGACATGAACACGAAACTAGTCCAGAGCCACCCCTCCTGGATCTGGCCCCAGCACCACAGGAAGCAATATTCCTCTGCCTTAATCATCTCAGGGCCAGGTCAGGCTAGTAGGGACCACCCTGTAGTTTAGAGCGTAGAGCAGTTATCCAAACCAGCCGGTCTTGAAGTGCAGAAACCCCAGCAGAGGCTCTAGTCCTGCCCCTTTGCTACTGCTTTCTGCTCCCTGCCCACCCTAAGCTGCCCCGCAGGGCCCTGCAAGGCGTTCTGTGCTTCCTGTTTCTAGGACCTTTGAGTGTAATTTTGTTTCCTGAGCCTCTCCAGCATCTCCTCTTGTAGCTGCACCGGACTGTCTCATAAAAGAATATAGAACACACCCAGAAACCCTCATACATGTTTTTGGAGATGTCATGTAGGCCATCTCTTTATACCACACCTTCAACCTGCAGTGTCTCCCCCTTTGCCCTTCAGAACTGACATATCCTTCAAGGCCCAGTTAAAATTTCACTTTTACGTGGAATTTTCCCAGATCTCCCAGATTAATTATTCTTTCCACTGAACTCAGCAGTCTGTTACTCTTTAGAACCTATTTTGTTCTTTCTTGTTACCTTTAAGTCCACTTCTTCCACTATAAACTTGTTGAGCTCAGGGGCACCTGGATGACTCAGTCTGACTTCAGCTCAGGTCATGATCTCACAGACTGTGAGTTCGAACCCTACATCGGGCTCTGTGCTTGATAGCTCAAAGCCTGGAGCCTGCTTCAGATTCTGTGTCCCTCACTTGCTCTTCTCTCCTGCTCATGCTCTCTCTCTCAAGAATTTTTAAAACATTAAAAAATAAATAAATAAATAAATAAATAAATAATAAACTTGTTGAGGTCAAAACAGTGTGCTATTCATCAATATGCCCCCCAGATTGGTTGTTATAATGTTGACATGAGGTGCAGATGTTTAATCAGCGTACAAACTTGCTTTTCTCTAAACTCAAATACGTGTTATATGCATAATGTTAGTTGATCCAACTGTGTGATAAACAGAAGAAATTATTCCTTCTGCCGTTAACAGCCAATGATGTAACCCAGGAGCACCTACATGATCACATTACTTCTCTGGTCTAAATTCTTCCTGGTTTCTTGGTGCCTAGTATATGAAACTTTGGGCTCTTCAGAGATTACATAACATAGCCCCAGTTTGTTCTTTTAACCTCGCTACCTTCTACTTCCAGTGCCCCTCATGAATATTTGAAACTCTTACCAAACAGAGTAACGGCGTCGCTTCCTGCAAGTGTCTTCATGCCTTCTTCCCATGCTGTCCTCTCTCCTTCTTTACCTGTCATCACATGATGAGCTCTTCACGGCCCATTTCAAATATATATTTTTTTAATGTTTTTTATTTATTTCTAGGAGAGAGAGAGAGAGAGAGACAGCGTGAACAGGGGAGGGTCAGAGAGAGAGGGAGTCACAGACTGAAACAGGCTCCAGGCTCTGAGCTGGCAGTCAGCACAGAGCCCGACGTGGGGCTCGAACCCACGAACCACGAGATCATGACCCAAGCGAAAGTCGGACGCTCAACCGACTAAGCCACCCAGGCGCCCCTCACAGCCCATTTCAAACGGTCTTTGTCTACCCTGTTATTTCTGATCTACATAACCAGATGTATATGCTGCTCTGTGAACTTCTGTTGCATTGTGTAAACCTGCTATGTATTTGCCTGTGTTTGTGTTACCTCCTGTCCCACACACAGACATTTCAGAACATGTGGAGATCATGAGTAAAATGGCTCTGAGGTACAGGAAAGGGGGAACACAGAAAGAGGCAAAAGAGAAAGAAAACAAGATTTCCCTCGGACTTCTTATGTGAGGAAGTGGCTCTCCCATCACCGGGAGTATTCAGGAAGAAACCGTGTGATTACATGCCAGGATACTGGAAAAGAATCTCACTTCTCTGGGTAGGGATTAAACTCAATGATTTCTGGGATGCGTCCCAACTTTAAAATTCTTCAGTTTATGAAAACCCCAAAAAGTAAGAGAAAGAAAACTTTTGAGCTAGAGGTACATGATGTTGGTAAAGTGAAGCCTACTGACATCAGATGCAACTGTTTACATGAAGTTAATAAAATAATTTAAAAACCTTATTTTGGCCAACATTTTATGTTTTATGCCCCTAAGCAACAACCTTCTGTGAATCTGCTGTAAAGTAGCAAGATGTTAATTTGAGTTTCATCTCCTTTTACCTCCTATTAGACCTCTAGTTGATATGCAAATGAGCAATACAGTAAAACCACCAATGCTCCATAAGATAAAAAAAACGGCCAGAAAGGATCCTTGTCTGGATAATTAAGTTCTGAGTGTGTAGAAATGGACTTTGTTGTGTTTTGTGGTTTAAGGCAAGAATTAATAGTCCTCTTTTAATATATTGTGACTTATTTATAAAATTAAAGAAATTACTAAGTGTCTTTTGATGTTCAATGAGGAAAGTCAAAAAAGTAGAAAAGGGAAATGAAATATATCCATAATCCTATAACCCCAAGATGTCTACTTTTAACGCTTTCAGTATATTTTCTTCCAGATTTCTCTTGGCATGGGTACATATGTTTGTGTGTTTATGTGTGAGAAAATGAGATCATGTGACATCGTTTTTAAAGCTTTAAAGAAGTGCCTCAGGATCTCTATGGAGAATCCATTATGCGCTTTTTCCAGCTCTGTGTTTTTTCAAAGTACCTTAGAGTTATTTGGGTCGAGAGAAGCATAGAAAATTAAACAGCTGGAAAATGAGCTACGAACTATTGAGGCAGATGATGTTTAATTCTGAGCAATTTGATAGAGAGCAATTTTTACATGAAGGCAAGGCTTCAGTGATAGATAGATAGTGACACAGAAGACAGCTTGTAGCAGTTTTACTGAGAAAGGCTATCCAGGGCTTATGCGTAGCAAGAAAGAGAGCAGCTTCTCGGCCCGTGCAGATATGTATATAGCAAAGGTGGGGGGGAAATCTGTTTTTCTTTCTTTGAAATTCAAGGTGCCTAAACAGAGAGAATGAAAAAGTACAGACAGGGTCATTCAGTGAAAGTAATCTGAGCATTCTCTTTCTTTTACATAGGAAGCAGAAGTTCTAGGCTTTCATGCTAACATTTTGTAAGTGACTCTATCTCAGGCTGTATTTTTGTCTTGTGTTGATTATTGCCTCGGAAAGCCAGGCCAGTTGGTCCATGCAGCCACCAGCATTCACCTAAGAATTAGAAATAACATTTTCTGACTCATAAAGGGATTTCACCTCCCAATTAATCTAGTGCCAAATATCCAAATTAGTGATAGGATTCTTGGAAGGAAATGATAAGGTCTTTGTACAATTAACTTTACAAACCCAAGTGAACATGGTGGTAATTGACCCCATACTTCTACATCCTTGAATTAGAAAATACAATCCAATAACTGTAAAACACCTGAAGTTCTTGAGGGATGAGATTGTGTTTATAGCTCCTTCCATGTCAGGGACAGTGTGAGATATTTTCTGGCCTGAGGCCTTGACAGTTGAAACTAGAAATGCTGTAGAGAGTATAGAATCGAAGGTAGTGGTTTTATATTCAGTTTTATTTGGTGTTTCAACAAGGAAGATACTGACATCATTGCTGTATTCTTGGTGTTATAAATCTTACTGTGTTAGCAATTGCATGGTTGGTTAGATTAATGTATGATAATGATTCAGTATTTGAAATGATGAGTCTCGTCTCTTGTCTCTTTCTGTGTGAAATTCTAATTTGTAGTGAGTGGCTCAGAACACTCAGATTTGAATTATTCTGTTTATGTAAAAAGTCATTTATTAAATAAAGATGATGTTAGTAATTTTTAAATCAATGGTTTGAATCAGCTTTATTTTTTGGTTTGTAGACCAAAAAGGTTAGTTGCTTTGATGATGCAACTCTCCCAATTTTAAGTCAACTGCTAACGGGTGAATAAACAATACAGTTATCCAGACATGGCATTTAAAGAATTGTTTCTGGGGCACCTGGGTGGCTCAGTTAAGCATCCAACTTCAGCTCAAGTCATGATCTCACGGTTCATGGGTTTGAGCCCCGCATTGAGCTCTGTGCTGACAGCTCAGAGCCTGGAGCCTGCTTCGGATTCTGTGTCTCCCTTTCTCTCTGCCCCTCTCTGGCTCACACTCTGTCTCTCTTCTCTCTCTCAAAAATAAACATTAAAAATTTAAAAAATAATAGTAAAGAATTGTTTCTCTCACTTTATTATTGAAAAGCATTAGACTTTCTCTCCATTTCTTTTGACAGAGAGTGAGTAAGAGTGTGCATACATGCACATAAATGGGGGAGGAACAGAGGGAGAGAGAGAGAGAGAAAGAGAGAGAGAAAATCTTAAGCAGGCTCCACGTTCAGTGCAGAACCTGACTTAGGGCTCAATCTCATAATGACCTGGGCTGAAATCAAGAGCCAAACGCTCAACCAACTGGGCCACCTAGGCTCTTCTAGACTCTGTATCTTTAAACTATTGCTTCTTAAGCGTATCCATAGCCTTTCAAATATCCAGTTATCTCAGAGTCTCCAGGTCTTGTGGGCTGATGCTGTTGGTAATATTTTTAGGGCATTGAAATTGTACAATGAAGAAAAATTAAATTGGAATTTGATTTATACTCAAAAATAGCTTATATCAGAGGAGATAAAGTAATTTTCCTTTTTGCACGAAAATTTATCAAAAAATAGTCAGCCACCAATTAGATAAAATAAAGAGCAAGACGTTATGTTCTTTTAAAAAGATTAAACCTTCTTTTACACCAAAAATAAGGTTCTTTTTTCCATTTCAGTGTAAAACCTGTTCTGAGCCAAAACAGATAACCAGTTCATCTGCTATCTATGACAACCCCAATCTCATCAAACCAATTCCAGTGAAGCCCAGTGAAAACCAGCAGCAGCGCATACCTCGGCCCAGCCAGGTACAAAGTCCTGTGCTTTTCGTTTGCCATGTCTCTCTAGAATTCTTTTTTTTTAATGTTATTTTTTTAATTTTTTTTATTTCTGAGAGAGAGAGGGATAGTGTGAGCAAGGGAGGGTCAGAGAGAGAGGGAGACAGAGAATCAGAAGCAGGCTCCAGGCTCTGAGCTAGCTGTCAGCACAGAGCCCAACGTGGGGCTCGAACCCATGAACCATGAGATCATGACCTGAGCCGAAGTCAGACACTTAACCAACTGAGCCACCCCGGCACCCCAGTGTCTCCCTAGAATTCTTAAAGAACTTTGACCCAGAGTATAGTCAAGGGAGAGCCCGGTACTGTTCAAAGGTGCTTGAAGGTAAACCCAAGAAAGAGAGAATTCAAATTCAAGATTTTAAAAAAATTATTATTAATGTATTCTTCCTAGAAGCAGGTTGAAATTTTTAATTTTGGCATTTACCATACTCTGTGCTCGTCTCTTATGGACTTGAACTCCTTAGATAATGTGTTTTTAAAAAAACAGCAAACTCATAATGTCAGAGCTGACAGGAATGCTACCTGGCAGGCCCTTGTTCTCCTGAGGTAGGTGCTTGGCTTCCCAGAGCTACGGAGGGAAGGACACTAAGGCAGCAAGTCAGTCAGACATTTCTGAGCGCTTCCACCATACTGGGTGTGGCGTGGCGCACTGAGCATGGAGCTGGATTCCTGTTATGAGGAAGGGTGTACAGTCCCCTGTAGACCTGATGACTTCTCATGGCATCTGCATCTAAATATATAAATACGATAGCATATTTTGTACATATATTTTTCAGAATAGTGCTGCATTAACAAAACTGCTAATCTGGAAGTCCCATTATTGATTATAAATGTAATGTGGCTATTTCTGTTTCCTCTGGAGATTCCTCATTAAAGGTTTGATTGTTTTTTTTTTTTTTTTAAGGAATTCTTTTAAATCAATGTTGAAAATGAAGATAGAGCCAAAAGACATAAAGACTGGCTAAATGAAAGGTTCATGTTGATTTTTTTTTTAAATAATTATCTTTTAGCTTTCTTTTATTTTTGTTTGCCTTCCATGGAAAAAAAATTTTAATAGAGAAACTGTAATATGTTGACTTTAGAATGAAGCTCATGTTTCCTTAGCCCAACAACACAGAAAACAGCAGAAGGAGCAGGAGGTGATACAGAGCAGGAAGGAGGTAGTTTTGTGACTGAACGGGCCAGGGCACGTCGTATGCATGCGCGTGATGATTGTTTTAATTTTTTTTTTTTTTTTTTAATTTCTAAGAGAGAGAGAGAGAGAGAGACAGCGTGAGCAGGGGAGGGTCAGAGAGAGAGGGAGTCACAGACTGAAACAGGCTCCAGGCTCTGAGCTGGCAGTCAGCACAGAGCCCGATGAGGGGCTCGAACCCACGAACCGCGAGATCATGACCTAAGCGAAAGTTGGCCGCTTAACCGACTAAGCCACCCAGGCGCCCCTCGTGATGATTGTTTTAAAAGCTACTGGTATATGGTTGAAAGGGTCAAGTTAGATTAGATGACTTACGTTTCTTTCCATTCCTAAATTTCTAATTCTACAAAAATCCTCACATTTCTATGCGTTCCTCAGCATCTTCTTGTACTCTGCAGGGTTAGGCGGACTTCCTGTTGAAGAGATTATTTCCCCTTTAGTATAAATAACTTTGTACCATAGTGGTCCCCAGTCTGTGAACCCCAGACCCATCAAGGGCCTATTTTATCAACAGATGCTAGAATATAACCGCTATCTCAGGTGTGGTAGAGAAGAATACTGTGAAAAATTTTGACCTTAAAAGGAAGTCTTAGATTTCTAAAATTAACTATAATTATAGTTTTTTCATCCTTTCTAATTGATCCTATGTAAATAGAAGAAATCATAAGTGAGGTTAGTTATGTTTCATATCCCCTCTATATAACCAAATTGTCTCTGGACCCATTTTCAGACATTTTTTTTTTTTTTTTACAGATCTTAGACCCCGAACCACAACACTTGTCCTTGACAGCTCTCTTTGGGAAGCAGGACAAATCTACATGTCAGGAAACTGTGGGGTCCCCACAGACCATCCATCAGCAGCAGCAGCAGCAGCAGGAGAAACTTCCGGTCAGGCAGGGGGTTGTACGCTCACTCTCCTATGAGGAGCCCAGAAGACACTCACCCCCCTTCGAGAAGCAGCTCTGTCCGGCCATTCAGAAACTCATGGTGAGGAGCGCAGACCTCCACCCACTGTCAGAACTGCCTGAGAGCCGGCCCTGCAAAAATGGCAACACCTGTTCTGCCGGTGAGGGTTTTCTGGGGCCTGTCCAGCCGGTGTCTCCCCACAGCACTGGGACTTCCTGTCGTGTACAAAGTGCTTCCAGAACTCAGAACCTGTTGGAGAAGCTTCAGAGCGCCCCAAAGCCAGTGAACAAGTATGAGCCTGGTGCAGCAGCACCTGCGGGCTCAGCTACCCCAAACCTCAGCACCGCTCTCCCCGCTGCCAGTGCCGGAGCTCCAGTAAGGGGGCTGGTGCAGCCACAGGTAGGGTACTTCAATGGCGCCCTTCCGCCTCAGACACCAGGACATCCGGCTCATGGAAAAGAGCAGTCCACACACCCAAGACCAATGCTCCCCCTCTCTGGCAATCAGGCGAGTGGCTCTGGAGTAATCTCCCCTCAGGAGTTACTGAAAAAGCTTCAGATTGTACAGCAAGAGCAGCAGCTGCACGCGTCCGGCCGGCCGGCCTTGGCAGCGAAGTTCCCCGTGGTGACCCAGAGCTCTAGGACAGGGAAGGCCTTGGAGTCCTGGATAGACAAGACCCCCAGCACGGAAAAGCAGCCCCCTCTCTTTCAGGTGCGTGTCTCGGGGGTGGGGGCGTGCGGGCGGTATTGCTGCACTGCGGTGAAACCTGGCATCAGCCTCTGTGCTCTCGGGGACATTTCTGTGCAGAGCAGGGCGCCCAGCACCACATCTGTGCACCTTATTATCACCATAACTTGCCGCCTGGAGAGAACATTCTTTCTTCACTTGGCCATCTGGGGGCTTCCCGCCTGTTAGAGACACTTTCTTTGTACAGTTAAATCTTCACAGCATCATAGGCCCAACACAAGCACATGAACACAGGAAACAGCACGGACGTGAAGAGAACCCCCTAATCTTTGACCATGGGCTCTTACTGCCTGCTCTGAAATCCTGTGAGACACCAGACATTCGACCTTTTCTGATTATTTTAACATCATTACTGTTTATTTGTGTATTCAGTAAATACCTCTGAGCACTTACTGCACGCCAGGCACCGTGCTCCCTGTGGGGATGTACCTGCTGGCGTGTGACAAGTGACAAGGCGCGCAGACTCACTGCCTCAGGGGTGCAGGCTGGTTTTATTTCTATCGTCAGTATAGCTTAAAGAAGACCAAGAGAGGAGTGAGTGTGCCATCTAACCCCCCCACCACACACACACACACACACACACACACACACGCAAAGTGCCAGACGGGAGGGGGGAGGGGGGAGGGGACACTTTAAGAAATACTCTGTCCTTCAAGGAAGGCAGTTCTCTAAGTTGATCAGTAACTTGGAGTGGTGAGAAAACCACAGCTGTTTCATCGCCTGTGAGTAACATCTGGAGACCTCTGATTTTTTTTTTTTTTTTTCCCATTTGGATTGGCACAAATTCACTGAGAAGACATGGGGTTTAAAAGTTAGGACATTCTCCCTATTCATTACAGATGTCAGCGCTGGTCTATTTGTCCTGCTTTGGCAAGTAGCTGACACGATTCCTCAAAGGTCCTTCACGTTTTTGAAAACAAAGATCATAGCACCTAAGTCTTTGTATATGTGAGAGCCTGAGCCAAAGTGTTGGTGATTATTTATGACAGTCTCACAGAAGCGATTGTTACCCACTGCCCGCCTCATTTCAGTGCCATAGTGTCCTGTCTCTTTCATACCTGCTTTTTTCTTTTGGTGGTTTAGATGGGACGCCAGAAAAGTTGGTGCTAATAGTGGGACATCAGCTTCGGTGGGCACAATTCTCAGTTCTCTTCAGCGCCCGCATGTGTGGAGAGCTGATCACGACAGTGTGCTTCTGTCAGCCCACACTGCATTCTCCCTGAGGGCACCGGGACCACACTGCGGGTGGTTTCTGTTCCAGCTCCTCGCCTCGCCATGGCAGATAGGGACAGTTAAAGGAAACAACCTGGCTTCCGCCAAGCTTCTTTCTGCCCAAAAAGATACTGAGGGAGTGATTATAAAAAATCACAGCAGCTTCTAGACTGCTGGCCTTAATGCCCCCTTCTCATGAAGGCTGACAGTAGCATTCTTTTTTCTCACCTGCCTTAGATATGAATGAGAGACAGCTGTAGGAGTCAGTCGGACAAGGAACCAAATGTCACTTGCATAACTGGAGAAGCTGTTGGAAAACTTGGTTTTAGGTGTTCAGCCAAGTGAGGTCTACCTACTCACTCAGACAGACAAGCCCCCAGCTGTGCAGAGCACCACCAGCCGCCTCCCCCACCGCCCCGAACTGAGCTGGATGCTCTCCGCAAGTGGGCAGATCCGATCAGAGAGGGACCTAGGAGGGCTGAACCTAATGAGCATGTCTCCTTCCTAGTGAGAAGTCAGCGAGCAGTGTCGAGAGAGGCCGGGAAGGTTCCTCCACGTGGAGAAATCAGGAGCAGAAATGTGTGTGTGCCCCTAGCAAGTGTAACAATTCGCGTGGGTTACTGGACCTTTAGGTCAGAGTGGTGGTCAGTTAGCCCCGAGGAAGAGGCCTGCAGTCCTCAGGGCAGGCTGCCACGTGATGGTGGTAAACTGCAAAAAATATTACACGGAGGATGAGCTTCGTATGCAGTGGGAACAACAGTCACAGCGGCAGCCTGCCAGCGCTGCCTAGTAATGACAAAGTAAAATACGTGGCGAGCTGAGCAGGAATCAGTCTCCTGAGGGCTCCTCCACCTAGTGGACTTGTGAGCAATTAATACTGAAACTCATGTATACCCACTCTTGCAAGCAAGGGGGCCTCCTTATCTACCTTCCTTTTCAACGGGTTGCTGCTTACTACTGCCCCCTCTGTGTATTTGCCATAAGCAGGCCATCTCACCTCCGCGCGTCCCTACTACAGTGGCTCCTTCTCTGCTCATGTCCCCCATGGTGTTCACACAACCCACCTGTGCCCCGCCAAAGGAGAGGGACGGTGGGCTCCTGCCCCTGGGAAGCCAAGAACCAGCTGCCACCTCCACCAGCCTCTTCCTGCCTCTGCAGACCCCGGAGCCCCCCGCCATCACCAGCAGCCCACTCACCAAGCTCCAGCTTCAGGAAGCACTGCTGTACCTCATTCAGGTAGGAGAGCCATGTCGTCTCTCTTCTTCCCTTTCCCAACACTGCCGACCTGTTGGTTACTGCTTTGAGATAAAGACTCAGCTAATGCCTACTTAGTACTCCTCAAGAAAAAAAGGACCATGTAACAATTCAACCTAAAGACCCCAATGGCCTCTGTGCTCGGTTAGCTGGATGAGGTTCCGAATACTGGCTGTGGCTTTGGGTGTCTCAGGCCATGAAGGATTTTGTAATATTGACTGAATCCTCCAAGCTGTCACCTGCCAGAAAAGAAAGAAACGTATACCGTGTAATTAAGCAGCCACTGGGAGGATCATAGGTGCTGGCCAGTGCCCAGACTGCTCACCGTGGGGAAATGGAGGTGAGAGCCATCTTGAGCAAGTTACAACATTTAGAGGAAGGTTCATGCAGACTGTTGAAGAAGGAGGAAACATGTAGGGAAGCAAGAAGTGGCTGTGACTACTAAGGGCATATTTTACAAATAATTCTGAAACCTGCTGATGGGTCAGGATGGAAGGGGAGGGGACTTCTTGGTCAGCCATGTGTCTTACTTGGCTTGTGAGGTAACAACATAACAGCTGCCATGTGTAGAGAGCTCTGCGTTGGGCACTGTCTTAAATGCTTCACTTATATTAATTCATTTAATCCTTCTGCAACAACCCTATTTTAGAGACAAGGAAACTGAGGCTAAGTGACAGGCCTGCGGCCACAGCTGGGAAATCGCGGAGCTAGGATTCAACCCCAGTCTGGCTGCAGAGTGCTCCTTCCCGCTGCGCTGGGCTGGGGCTGTGGTACTAACAGGACAGCAAGGGCTGGGCGTCCGGAGGCCGTTCAGCAGTCCGCCTGGTGACGCACACCAAAAATACATGCCAGGCCTTGAAAAGTGGAACACTTACCACACAGACTTCAGACACCTCAGTTATCGTAGTTAGGTGTCTTTTCGATACAGTCTTTAAGAAAACTTGTGTGGTACTTTGCCTAAGCTTTGGCAGACTTTCAGAGAGCCAGCCAGCACTCTGCAGTTGTCCCATCCTAGTTAAGAAGACTGTGGTCTCTATTATTAAAAATATTGTTGAAAAGTCACATATTTTGGAGGGAAGGGAAGGAGTGAGGGCTAGCAATCTGCATCCCGAGGGTGAAAGCAGGATAGCAGCCCACTAAAGATCAGCAACAAATGAGTGGGCCCCACTAATCTGTGAACGAGTATCAGGGTAAAAGTATTTCCCACCTTTTCAAGCCACTCATGATAAGTTCGTGAGGACTTAGGACATCTATAAACTTCTTTTTTTATGAGCCATGAAGAAAAAACATTTAAATTGATAAGTTTCACATTTTTTTCGGGTTCATTCCACTTAGGAAACACTGTTCCAAAGATCTTTGAACAGGAGCCAAGACTCCAAAAGTCTAGAGCAGGCCCGGTATGTTACTAGGTAGAAAATTATGTTCCGTCCACTCTCTGCATACACTTTACCGTTCCCCATATTGTAGACATATCTTCCTGATGGACTCTTGGAAGTCACTCACGCAGACTGTTTTTAGTCTTCACCCATTGGTAGGGACTTCGTGGCTACTTTGTAGGAAAAACAGGGAGAACGTCGCTCTTTCACTGCATGAGAATAACACTAACTCTGTGCGTGGGGTGCCAAGAGGGAATGAAGGGGGAATGTGAAATGTGGGTGAATTGCTAAAGCTTTAAAGGATTTGAGTGGGAGGGAGAAGTCTCTAGAATTAAAAACAAAGAGCACCACTGATTAGACCCATGATTTTCCTCCCTCAGCCCTTAGCCAGGCAGAGGAGCCCAGAGACTGCCAGTCTAACTGCTGCCCACTCACCCAGACCAAAACTTTCCATAACTAATGGGAGAATTATGCTAGTTTTGATGCTATAAATGAAACATGTTGCAAGTAAATCTTCCCTGATGCCGAAACAGAGTGTATACCTCGTGGGAGACTTGGAGAACCTTTAAGAAGCCCCAGAACTCTCCTTAACCAAACCTTGAGAACCACTGACCTGGATCATTGCCTCCCACTCCAGCCTTCTGTTAGGACCTGTATCTTTTCCCACAACAGGCCCAGGCTTTTCTTAGTGACCCTCATCCCATACCGCCACGTGGCTGGGCTGCCCATCTGTGCTGTGGGCAGTGAGCACTCGCTACTTCTCAGACCGACTGTTGGACACCAGCGACTGACTGTCAGGCCTTGCCTCCGGTCCCACTTAACGCTCACATGTATGGTGAAAAACCATCAGCCGTTGGAGCAGACAGGCAGAGAGGAGCGTCTTAGTGTCAGAATGCCAGTTCAACTCCGAGACAGAGAGAGGAAGCCTTTGGCTCCTGCCAGCCAAATCATATTCCCTTGGGTCTTTTGATTTTGTTTTCCAGAACGATGATAACTTCTTGAATATAATCTACGAAGCTTATCTCTTCAGCATGACACAAGCAGCCATGAAAAAGACGATGTGAAAGCAAAACATTCTCAGACTGATTTTCAAGGTCCTGTGGCTCAAGATTCTTTCACGTCAATGGTGTTACCCTAAATGTTTCCGCCTTTTTTTAAAGTATGTACGATATGAAGTAAAACGTTTCAGAATTTTTTTCAGTCAAGCTCTTTTTTTAATCACATCCTTCAGTACACCTGGTACTAAGAATTGAGTGGATAGAAGTCTTTTGCTCATATCACACAGTAAATTCCAAGCTTAAATTATTTTTTCCTTGCAGGTATGGGGCCACTTCTACAAGAATCAGTCTCTCAGTAGGAAGGGCTGTTCTGGAAACTTGGTTTCTTTGTTATTAATAGCTCTGGTTCTTTGATCGCAGGAGAGTGCTGAGCTCCTTGTGCCGGAGCGCATGCCAGCCACCAGGTGGCAGTGTCACCCCACAGACTAGCCTATGCGGACCAACCCTAGCCTTTGGAGGTAATGGTTTTCTTTTACCAGACAAAGTAAACCTTTCATTTGTAAAAATCCAGTTGGCATGTTTTCCCTGGGGCTTTTGAAGGGAAATTATTTCCAAGGGTATTTATAGCTATTTTCGTGAGGAGAGTTGTTCTAGGAGTCCACACATGGCCCAGATTTCCAGTAACACTTCGTTTATCCCAGCTCCTGTTTGTTATTTCTTTTGGACCCAATCAGCAGAATTATGCCTGCCTATGCTTCCAACTGAACATTTTGTCATTTTTAGCAAACCATTCTGAGAGGAAGGCTACAGAAGATTTTAAAGCTTTTTCTTGGCCTCTAAAGAGAGGTGGTAGGTTGTTTAGGGGCATTATGATAGGGATTCTTCAAGCTACATAGCAGATTGATTTTTATGTTCACAGAGATGAGGAGCTTAATCTTGGAAGGAGCCTGAAGAGCCCTTGCCAAGTTGTTAAGGCCCAAAAGTGTCCGTATGGGAATTAGTCTCTGCTGGGTATTAGTAATAAATAAAGCTTTGCATTCCTATAGCCCTTTTTATTCTTAGATCATAAAAAAATCTCTAGAATACTGTGTGGAAGACAGAGTTTATTCTCATTTTATAGGTCATATAGGAGGCACGGGAAAAAATAGGTTTCCTGAGAGCTTCTGGTGCCAAGACTTGGGCTTTAAGCTGGGGACCTTCACGCAGGCACACCACCAGTGGTGTTCTTGGGAATGCCACCTCCCTGCGCCTGCAGGAGGGAGCTTTTTCTTCTGAGGAGAAAAGGTGGGCAGGAAAGGAACTGACTCTTCTTACCCCTTGTGATGTGCCATTCACTGGGCTGAGGAGTCTGCTGTTACCCTCCTATGTTTAGGAAGGGATAATTTCTTTGGTGTTTTTTTTTTTTTTTTAACATCTCCTACAATATCTAACACGGATGTAAACCCATGTGGTGTTCTAACAAAATACTTGAAGTTAACAATTGCGTGCGTAATACCTCCATATTCTTATAAGGAGAATGGGGCAAGGGGAGAGACACACATGATCTGTTATCCCCAAATCGGCGATTGTGCTCACTTCTGCAACACACATACTAAAATTGGAACAAAATCAATGATACACTTGCCAAGCTTTTCTTGAAAAGTCTCTTCAATTTAATTACATGTTTCGAGTTGTTTCTCTAACTAGAGAGAAATGAATTCCGTCTTAAATGTTTTAATATATCTGGGGGTAGAAAATGGATAATTTCTGAAGTATTTATTTTTTAACCTCAGCATTGAATAAATAGAATAGAAATATCCATTGCAGCACCTAATGTGAAAAGATGCACACTGCTATGTGCCAGAAGAAAGGACCGGAGCCCAGCAGGGTCAGACCTGCGCTGTAGGCTTCACTCGGGACTTTTTAGGTCAACGCCACAGTGATCTGTTTTGAAAAGTAATAAATTCTCCATCCTTTACTGGAATGAATCACTTTAAAAGTGACAGGCCCAATTCATTTAGACCAAAGACTAAGTCACCCTTTTAAAGGACAATTGGTGATTGAGTGCTTATTTCTTCTATATGGCAAAACAGAGGAGACCTTCTTTGTACAGGGAGCTTTCTCTAGAGAGCCCAAGAAATAGCTAAAAAACGTTATCTAAGGTACCTCAGATTGGATTTCATATATAAATTAATGTTTCTTTTTCCCGCTCTCACCCTAAATCCTGAGACCATCACCAATGTCACTCCTAGGTGCCGCTGGCCCCCGGGCAGAGTTTTCAGCTAGTTGAATTCCAGATGCAGCCCTGAGATAATTATTCCTAAAGCCAGTGTTCTCCAACGCAATGGATTTCAAGCTTGCAGAAGTTTGGGAAGTCAGTTCTGCGTGGTGCAGACTTCGTCAGGCATTGCCTTCAGTGTCTGCACAAGTGAGCTTCTCAGAGATGCTGTCTTCGCTTGTAAGATGAACCCACCACACAGAGTGAACCATCACACAGAGTGGGATGTAAAACCCGCCACACAGAGTTCTTAGGTGGGGGCAGTTTGTGGAACATGATTCCTCTGTGCTGTGCACTCTATGAGTTCCTTCCTGCCCCCTCTGTACTGTTTGTTGTGTCCCAGTCTTCTGGCCACTGGATGAGGCCTGCAGCTGCTGGAGTGAACCTCACTTGCCATCATTTGTCATCCACTGTAACCTGAGTGTTAAGACTCAGGTTACACTTACTAACCACTGTAAGTCTTATACTGACGCCTTTCTGTGGTCACTTTACTATGCCCTCTTCTCCCCTTCATCTTTTTGTCAATAAAATGAAAAAGGTAACACTTACCCCTTCCTTCCAAAGGAGATCACATGAGCTCTTTAAGACAAAGAGACCACACACACAAGTGTGACCCGAGATCGTATTGTTACTGTCCCTGCATTTATGGGTAAAGCACCATTTCACTTGTAAAGCCAGAAAAGACAGTGCTGTTAATACAATTTATAGTCCCTGAACTTCTTCTGAAAAGACACATTGCTTAGTCTCCCCATTTAGAAGCCCAGGCATGGAGGTAATTGCAGAGTGAGAGAAACATTTGTCAGCATCTTTAAGAATTTTCTAGTATTCATACCCAGTTCTGCTGATACCGACAACTGGCTTCTTCCAGCCCTTTCCAGAGGAAAGTCCCAGGGCAAAAACTTCCCAGGCACTTTCCTAAAGGCACACATTGTTTGCATCTAGTAAGTTCATTCTTCTCTCAAACACTGTCAGGCAGCATACATTACTCATGTCCTGGCAGACAGGACTCATTGCTTCCTGTTGAACAAAGAGAGTGCAAATGAGAGAAGAAGGTGCCTGTCCTCCTGAAGACACCCCAGAGATTGGATAGCATTAGCCATCTTCCATTCTCTTGGGTGTTAAAGAGGAAAGCAAGAGTTGACACATGTTAGAGCCCATCTCCCCGAGTCCGTAACACTAAAAGTGGGAGGTGTCCCATCAAAGACCAAGACTCTAAATATGAGGCTTCACCTGGATTCAACCATATGTAAGTACAAAGGCAGGGATGGAGAGGAACTCAACTGAACCGTGAAGACAGTTCTTTGTTCTGCTGGGCAGGACAGGATGGGGCTGGGCTGGGGTGGAGGTAGATGGTGCGGTGTTAAGAGTGATGTCTCCGGAATCGATGGACAAATTGGCAGCTCCCTCCTTCTAGCCATAGAGGAGCCTTCCTCCCCTTGTCCCCCGCCCCAGCTCCTGCTCTATTCAGACATGTGGCTCCTTCTCCCTTTTCAAAGCAGTCAGCTTGCTTCCTAAGCTTTGGAACGTTGAGCCATCTTTAAGGCTAAATTTATCGTTTGCAGCCAGCAGGTTGTAGCAACACTTCAACATGTAAAGTTGCCTGGCTGCACAGATTGGTGGGTCTCCCCCAGAATTTTGCTGAATACTTGATTTCAGGTTTCAAGTGCTTGGCATCCCCCTCCCTCTTATAATTAGGATAGTGAGAGAGGCAGTTACAAATACTTGGTATATTTAACTCAACCTCGAGTATCTAGATAGATATTCACCAAATCGAGTTATGAGTAATGCCTTCCAGCAACTTCAAGCCTTGAGAAAAGTACACAAATAAAAACTGCGTGTGTCGACTGTGGTCTTAAAACACCAGCGGGGAGGTGGGAAGCATAGAGCCACAGTGCCTCTGAGCCAGCTAGCACAGCCCAAACCATGCAGCCGGGTTTCTTGGACGGGTTAACAAAGGGCACAACAGGAAGGAAGTAAAGATAGTGCTAAATAGGCAAGAGAAAGGGTGGGAGACCCAACGGTTCTAGGCCAAAACCTAAGACTTTCCCTACAAATCTAAAGACCAAGACGAAAAGGACAAACTACTTAGGTGAAAATCCAGGTAGGACATCCTGCCGCGGCTGGCAGGAGCTGAAACAGACACTCAAGAGAGGTGGTGGGTGTTCCCAGCATCACTAACAGCAACCATAAGGCCACTGGCCTGGAAGACTGCATATTGTCAGTGGCCCCATGACAGGTCCCATCCAGCTGTGTCCACACAGGATTCTGTGGAAGACTTAAGCAGTGAAAGAAGCTCCAGTTGCTCCAAGAGATTTGTTCTCGCTTCCTACCACCAGGCTGATGGGTAATGCCAACTATGTCCTTTCTCAGCACAGCTAGAGCCGACACAACCAACTTAAGGGCTCAAAAGACCAAGATGGCAGTCCCAACATGTAGGCTGCCATGAGCATCTTATCCCACATGCCAAAGTGCAAAGAACATATACTTAGAGCCAAACAGTTCTGGATTCGAATCCCACCACCTCCTGTCTCTTCTCCAACCAAGACGGTAACGGGGAATTATTTTCTGTGTGTTTATCATGGGAACATAGAAGTTGTCGCTTTGGGTCAGAGCCATGTATGCTCCACAGTGGTGTTTCGTTTTTGACAGCAGCCCCAGGGAATGCAGCAAGGGAGGACCTTGCTCTTCATTCCCATCAGCCTCAAAGGTTAGGTGTGTCTCAGCTTGTCTTTGTTGCCATTTATGGCTCCGTCATAGATCTGTCCAGAATTCTTTTTGATGCTTTCATATTTCCTGCCTATAGCACTTCCCCAGGATTACGATTCCTTAAGTTTTATTCCCTGCTGTGTGCATAGTAGCTCACCCAGCATGCCCAGAGGCTGAGAAACTGTGGCTTGACAAAATCCATAAATATCAGACCCTGATGGGATGAGGGGCTCTGTTCTGCAGTGAAATGCCCAACCTGTGTGTGAATGTCCATAACCCGTCAGATGCTTCTCTCATCCCCAGGCCAAACACAGTAACGTCGTCTAAAAAGACAGCTACTCTTAATTTTGGATTCCTGAAAAATGCTCATCCTCCCCAGTGCTTTCCCTTTCCTCTTAGAGGAATATGCCTCGTTCCAGTTCATATATCCAAAAAGCATGTCTACCTTTTCCCACCCTTTGGAAATGAGCTGCCCTTCCTTAAACTCTCTTCCACATGCCAAGTTTGGGCTACTTCATTCATGCAAGCTTGCATTCATTCCCTCACTTGATAAACATGTGCTGAGCTCTCTGTGTGGGGAGACATAAAGGCAAATAAGAACTAATCCTGCCCCAAGGATCTCACAGTCCAGGTTGGAGGGAGACTAACTGTAAGACGTGGTAAGGGCAGTAATTGACAGGCGTGGGATATTACAGCACACCTAAAACAGACAAGCGGTGGAAAGAAGGCTTCCAGGAAGAGGACGCCTGAGCCGATTCACAAAGGACAGGTTCGGGTGGACGAAATGGGGGGAGGCGGGTGTTCAAGGCAAACAAAGACGGCGTAAGATAGAAAGGCAAGAAGCAGCAATGGTGTGTGTAGCCGGATGGGAAGGAGGCCTCTAGAACACAAGCCACGTGGTGTTAATGAATTTAAATGAAGAGCTAGAGGGAAGCAGGAGACGTGGCAAAGAAGGGACAGTGACAAGAAATTTAGGAAGCAAAATCGGTTAAACCTTAGTAGTAACTAAGATGATTCATCCCTCATCTGTGGATAGTAGAGAAGAAATCAGGTTTGTGGCTTGGTTGACTAGATTGATAATAATGAGATTAGATGAGGAAATGCTGGCTAGAGATAATAATAATAATAACAGATCGCACCTATTAAGTTTTTCATATGTACCAGTCACTTTTCTCAGTAATTAGTACAGTATTTCATTTGTCCGTCACTGAAATCCTGCAAAGTGTCCCCCAAAATATGGCCGAGGAAACTAAAATTCAAAGTTCACTTCTTAATTGGACCATTTTACTAAATCATTCAGAGGCAGAGCCGTCCTTCCGCACGGGCCCAAGCTCAACGGGATGGGGAGCAGGAGGTGGGATGGCCATGTTGGCGGGCTAGCCGAGGCTTGGGGAAAGGAGAACACACAGCAAGTTCGTCCCCAAACCCAGACTCCCCCCTGCGGCTGATGACAGTGGGGCAGGGCCAGTCACAGGAATGAGGGAGTCTGGGCCCATGGAGCCCAGACTGATGACCTCCCACGGTCTGACCCCGAATTCTGTGAGTGTGTGGCTCTGTTGTGTCCCAGTGTGTCAGCAAAGGACCCCTCAGCCTCCTTACGGTCTGTGGCTCTCAGCAAAGTCTGTCCTCACAGCCTCCCCACCTCTCGTCAGTGTTTCCCAGGCGGCCCTTCAGGATCCCTGGGAGGCTCTCCACCCACTCCGGCTGTTGCTCCCTGGGGAGAACGTGAGAGAAGCAGCAGTGACTTTGAACTGGAACCCACAAATATCCACCTGGTTTAGTGTATTGAAGAGGGATGGTGAGGGGACCATTCCCCTCTTCTCCCCCACACCCAGGCCCAGCTGCCCCATGGGAACGCCAACAGCCAGGGCAACAGAGGAAAGAATGAGGCCCAAGAAACCTGGGTTCTAGTTCATGCTTTGCTGTTAACCTGCTAATGACTTTTCCCCTCTCTGCATGTCACTTTCTCTTCCTTATAAAATGAGATGATTCGACTTGATAGAAGATGATGCCTCACATGTTAGGAGCTCTCCGCAGTTCCAGACTCAGCAACCCTGTGAAGTAGATATTGGGACCATGCTAAGTAAGCGGGGACTGCCTCCCATCTGTGCACTTTGAGGGAACTTTCTCTAACTCGGGTGCTGTGGTACTCTCTTTGTTCCATCACACTCCACTCCAGTAGGAGGAAAGGAAAGAATGGTGTCTCCATAACAGCACCACTTCTGCTGAAGCCGACAGAACCCCAAGGAGGGATTCTGTGGTGAACAGAGGGCCTTTCAGGCCTAAAGGGCAAGAATTCTACAGCTTCAAGTTCTCTCTTTTCTTTTTCTTTTTTAATATTTTATTTTATTTTTGAGATAGAGAGTGGGAACAAGCTCCCAGACATGAGTGGGGAAGGGGCAGAGAGAGAGGGAGACAGGATCCGAAGCGAGCTCTGCACTCACAGCAGAGAATCTCATGTGGGGCTCAAACTCACGAACCAACTGTGAAATCATGACCTGAACTGAAGTGGGATGTTCCCTGGCTCCCCGCCTCTTTCTAGTGTTACCCAGCTGTCAGCAATAAGGTCAAACTGTGTCATCCAAACTAGGATATTTCTGGGCATAAACTGTTAATAATTACATCAAACTATGAGCATAAACTTGCACCATTCTGAGCAAATGGTCGCCACACATCCTCTCCCAGATATTGCCTGGTTCAGCCATCCAGTTAGCATGAGCCTTAGACCAAGCCTAAAAGAAGTCAGAGTGCACACAGCAGTCTTAAAGTCAGGGGGCCATGTTCCGGGCCTGGCTCCGTCACTAATCTGCCACGTGTAACTAAAGCCAGGTTATGTCAATACTCCAAGCCCCAGCTTCCTCTGACAAATGAAGGGTTTGAACTAAACGTGGTTTACTCCAGCCTCAGCATCCTTTTCGGTTAAGATGAAAGTTCAGAGGAGGTCACTGGTCCTGAGTATAAAGTGGGTCCCACTTTCCCTGCCTCCACTACCACCTGGAGACAGGTCCCCTCCATGCCCAGGATTAGGAGGCTCTGGGGTATGGAGGGATGGCTTTACAGTCCCATTTCAGCTCTGCCATTGATCAGATCTGAAGCATTGGGTAAATTATGTATCTTTTCTAAGCATCCCTTCAAGAAACCCGTGGCAGGTCCTGCTTGCTTCTCTCAAATGTACTCTGTGACCTTGACAAAAGACACTCACTGATTATAAAATGTGAGCATGAGAAAGGCTCTTGTGATCATAATCCGACCCTTTCATTTTACTGATGAAGACAGGGCCCAGAGACAAGTTTTGACCTGCCCAAGGATGTATGGCCAGTTAATGGCCAAACCAGGACCAAACCCTTGGCTTCTCCTCGGCAGCTGCCTCCTTTTCCTCTTCCCCCAGCACAGCACAGCTCTCTCCTCCCCCCTAAGGGACTCCAGCATTCGTCAACCTTTAGAAGTCTGTGTTTATTTATAAAGCTGCTGCTTTCCTTCCAGCATCTGAGAGCATTTTACAGGCATTAATTAAGGAAGGTTCACAGCAAGCCCAGGAGGGAAGGAAGGGTGGGGGTGGGGGAGATTCTTTAAAGGACCAGTTTCTACTGCTGGGCGCCTCTCCCTATTTTTCTTTAACTTCTCACTCTCCTCAGTACACACACGCACACACACATGTGTGTGTGCACCCATACATATGCATATACACGTGTGTGCACCCATGCATACATACACATGTATGTACACAGTCATGTATAAACACACGCAGGCATATATATGCGTGCGCACACACACACACCAGCCATTCCCAGCAGCCTCCTAGCATCCCCCATAGCAAACCTCTGCTGACTCCATCCTGACTGCATTTCTGATGACTCTCTGAGCCTCTTCCCTTGTGACTTCACCCTACCAGCAGTGCTCGGAGGATGCTCTACAGTCAGAGTCACTTCACCCCACACGACATTCACCCCTCACCCCTCCTTTTCCCCAAATCCACTCCTAAATGTTGCGCATACTTCAGCTCATCTCCCATGCTGTGCAGAAATAGTCCTTTCCCCCCTCCCATTATGGTGGGAGGGGTTCATAGGGGAAGGCCAAGACTCTTTGGTGTTGGTGGTAGGGCCACTGTACTTGGTTCCAAAGTATCACTGACTGTGGAGCTCCTACAGCAGAAGGGTGTTGTTTACGGTCTAGACGACAGAAGTCAGACCAAGGTGTCACCCCAGCTGATTCCTTACAACCTGAGGGCCATGAGAGGAAATCTGTTCCATGCCTTCAACTTATCTCCTGGGGGGTTGCTAGTGAGCGTTGGCATTCCTTGGCGTATAGAAGCATCACCCTGAACTCTGCCTTCATCTGTGGTGTTCTCCCTGTGTGCATGTCTGCCTCTGAGTTTTCACTTTCCATAAGGACATCAGTCACATTGAATTAGAGGCCCACCCTCATCCAGTATGACCCTGTCTTAACCAATCACATCTGCAATGACCCTATTTACAAATAAGGTCACGTTCTGAGGTACCAGGGGTTACGGCTTGAACATAGGAATTTGAGGAACACACAGTTCAACTCAAAACAACATCACTGAAAACACAGGTCCTCCTAGGCTAATCAGTGTCTGTCACTGGTGGCCTGAGTGATTCACATGAGAAATATTCCTATTCAGACACCAAGATTATAACCTACTGGCCAGTGGCTGAGCCTCCTTACCTGGAGGATGCAAACATTGCTCTACATGAGTTTCTTCAAACTCGCCTTGGTGAATATGTACTAATTGCTCAACACCCAGTTCAGGTTTAGTCTGATTTAACTGCCAGAGAGGACACTGAATGTGGGAAGCTTTAACCCTGAGTGACCAGAGTAGGGGACTCTGCCTTGCTTGCACCTGTCACTGTCTTGGGTTCCATTCTGGATGTTGATCAGACCAGGTGGCCTGCTCTTGGCAATGAGCCTGGAGAGAGATGGTGACTGCAGACTCCCACTGCCTGCTGACTGCAGAGACTCTTGGGGTCCATTTAAGTTCAAGTTGCTAAAGTCTATGCTTTCTGCCTCCATTCTGCCTCCACTACACTGCTGTTCTTACCCTTTGGTTTTCAATATTTCTGTCAAACTCTGTCTCTTTCTACCTTGGGCACAGAAAAAAAAAACTATATTAATCATCCTCCTTAATTTCTATAAACCTTCATTATTGGTTTGGACAAGAACCTTTTTTTAAAAAAAATTGTAGTCATTTCTTTCTTTCTATGTCCAAACCACACTCCATTCCCTTCCTTCCTAATAGCCTCCCCCCAAACATTCTATTGAGTCCATATATACTCAACACCCTAAATTATTGGGGAAATGAAGACTGAAGCCACAATGTGGCACCACACATAGCTACCAAAGTGGCTAAAAATAAAAGGCTGACAGTATCTTGAGTTGGTAAGGGTAGGTATCCATTAGAACTCCCATATGCTGCTGGAGGAAGTGTCAAATGACACAGCCTGTCAGAGAGGGGACAATGCCTACTATCCTATAACTTTTCTGTTATACACATTTATATGTGTATATATATGTGTTATATATTATACATGTATATATATGTTATATATGTGTTATATGTGTTATACACATTTAAAAAATGTGTACTGTTTTGTACAATAAAGTATGGATTTATTTTGTATTGAAATATAACAGATACACATAAGTAATGCAAACATTAAGAGTACAACTTGACAAATTTTATAAATAACTGTGTAAGTGTGTCTGAGTACACCCCAGATGAAGATATGAAAATATCTGCATGGGGGAAACATCTGAGTTTCTTTCTTTCAGGTGTACACCCATGAGTAGCACTGTGGGTCATAGGGTAGCAGGCTTTGTCCCTTGTCTGACATGCTACGTGCCATTTGACACTTCCTCCAGCAGCATGTGTGAGTTCTAATGGATACCCACCCTTGTCAACCCAAGATACTGTCAGCCTTTCACTTTTAGTCAGTTTGGTGGGTGTGTGTGGTGTCACATTGTGGCTTCAGTCTGAATTTCTCAATAATTAAGGGCGTTGGGTACATATGCTGTACACGTAGTTATTGGCTAGTCATTTATGAGCTGCGAAGTGCCTGATCAAGTTTCTTGCCCATTATTTAAGTGGCCTATTTACTTTTTTATATTGATTTGCCTTCATTCTTCAGATCTTTTTGCATAAGCTATTTATGTTCACATCTGCAGACTTTGTTCACATGACCCCCCATCACTTTGTGCACTTGCTTCTGTGTCATATGGTCACAGTGCTGAGGCAGGAAGGCACTCAATCCTGGACACTTTTGTCCTTAAACTTGATAACATGCAAATTGTCGTACAGAAGCTCCATCTCTCCACACTTCACTGACTCTAGGATATGTTAACCTTCTACTCCTTTGTACTTAAGTATTATGGTCCCAAAGCTGAACTCTTGTATCAATGAAGGTGAACCCAGAAGAATGGCTCCCAAACTCCAGACAGTGCACTGGGTTCCCCTAAGAAGACTTGGGCCTCACACCTCAGTAGGTCTGGGACAAACCCTAGGAGCCTGCATTTCCCACAGACTCTCTACGTTGTTTGATATGCAACCAAGTTTCATCTACTCAAGAAGTATTTATTGAGCATTTACTAATGCCAGGTACCAGGCGCCAGGAATAGAGCAATGAACAAACAAATATTTCTCCCTTGAGGAGAAGATGGATAACAAGCAAGAGAGACAAGTAAAATATATAGATATTAGAGAGAAATACCAAGGAGGGAAATTAAGCAGAAAAAGAGCATGGCAGATTCAGAATGAGGATTGCACTCTTTGACAGGGTCACAGACAGTCTCACTGAGAAGGAAGCATTCAATAAGGAGCATCAGGAGTGAGCCCCAGGGGACTCCGGGGGAGAGCAACTGAGCAAGGACACTCTGCTGCTCCTTCTTCACTCTTTGCTGTTTCTCACCTGTTGGCTACACCTGGGGAGCCACTTTCAGGGCCAAATATTCCTGAAACCTGTGAAGAGGCCATCTGCCAGCTGGAGGCAGGCCCCACTGCCCACCCTCCAGCACCCACACCTCACTGGCTGATCACACAATAGCTGTCCACCACTCCCTTCCTTCATCCTATCGGACCTCAGTGTTTTGAGTATCCTTTGTGTGGCCACATCCTTCTGGGGAGGTGGGCCCAGCCCCTACCAGGAAGGGAATTACCACCATTTCAAGCTAATTGTGGCTGTCCTTACCCCCTTGCACATTACTCCTTTAAGCATGAGCCTAGAATACAATCTGACTGTTGAAAACTCAAAGTCTGCTGGATTATTTCTGCAGCAAATGTTCCTCACAGATAAGAGATGCCAGGTAAAACCAGTCCTTCATCTCCTTCAAGATATTATGTCTAAGCATAATGCCTAGAACAATGGCAGCCATCTTGTGACCATGAAGGGAGCTAGGCTGAGGACAATCCAAAATACTGAGGATGACAGGGAAGAAAGATGGGAAGAACTTGACCTTTGGTTTATCATTGAGTTGCTGCATTAACCAACTCTCAGACTGTCTAGAGTTCTTATGTAAGATATTAAATTTTCATCGTTTAAGCCAGGTGAATAGGGGTTTTCTGTTATTTTCAGACAAAAGCACTAACTGATATCCACTCCATTTCCATACTTTGACTATATTTAGGACATCTGTCTAATAGTTGCCTGAAGATAGGAGCTAGTCAGAGTCTACTCTCTACTTTTAGGACCTAGTGGACCATCAGGTGTTTGGGATATACTTGGGCTTACTTTTGGACTTCATCTGCCATCACAACAACATAAAGGAAGTTGCATGGAACAAAGGGTAAAGATCCAGTGACAATTAGCTGCTCCAGCTCTGGGTCCCCACACTCCCCTATTGGCTTGGGATTTTTTTGTGTGTCTCCCTCCTCAGCAGCCTGTGAGCTTCCTCCAGAGCAAGAAATTACCATCACCCTACTGGTCCTGCAAGTCCTCAGGGTCTTGCACAGTGCCAGGTGCATACTAGGTGCTCAGCAAAATTCGCTGAGTGTTGGCAAGACATGAAGAACAATTGAGAAACAGGAAAAGAGGAGAAAAAAGAATGGGGAGGCAGAGAGGAGAAAGTTAAGAGGGTTAGGAGAGTAGAAGAAAGTGAGGAGAAAATAGGAGACAACTATTTGTAGAGAAAAATATGCGTAGCATGTCTTCTTCATGGGGACCATGAAGGAAGAAAGCAAAACTGAAACAGAAGGCTGGACACCCAAGGGACCCAGAGGCCAGCGGTCATGGACAAATGAGCCTGAGCACACACCTAATTATCAGCAAGCCCATCTGGTCCCCTTCCTCCCTCCCTCCCAGTACGCCTCCTCTCACTTCCCTGTTCTCTCTCTCTCCTCTCTCTCTTTCTCTTTCTCTCAGAAATGAGGACATGGCTTACACTTATAGGGATGAACCTCTAGCTGTGAGTAGCTCTAGCTATGGTTCCCAAAAATGCTTTGGGGTTTCATCGGAACCAATAACTGCCTTTTGTCTCCTCACCTCCACCACTCATTCTGCTGCTCCGGAATAGTTGCTGAAGCAGAGGAAAGGTTGCACAGATGTCACCCACCCCCACCTCCAGGGATGTGCTGCAGTCTTCCCATAAGGCCTCCTACCTGCATTGTGGGTGACTGATCCATGGACTGTGGCCAGGGGTATGAGGATTGTGGCAGTGACAAGGAGAGCCATGATGACCAGAGGATTTAGTGAGTGCTTGCCACATACCAGTGTGGAGGATGTGATATGCATCATCTCACAGCCCCCTGACACCACCCTTTGTTCTATTGAGCAGGAAGTTTAATCTCCCCCCCTCCCCCACATAATGAGAGTGGTTCCAATTCTCATTTGCCACTTGACCTTTTGTGACTTTGTCTGCCCAAGGTAGAGGCAGAAGTCCTTCCCCCAATCCTCTGAGATGAGGTATTCCCAAGGGTGCTGTGAATTAGAACATTAGCTCAACCAGGACAAGGCATGTGACCATCCCACTGGAGGATGGTTGGTGATGGAGTGAGACTTCATTAATGAGGGCAAGGTACTATTCACCAAGTGCTGGGGCCTCATTCAGGTTCACGACCAGAGTAAACTGACAAAGCTTTGCCTTACCCATGTGTTCTCCCTGCTCAGGATGAAGTAGGTAAGAACTTCCTAAGGTCAATGGGGTTCATTGTAATCACACACCAGTGCAATTGGTGGGCAATATTTTCCTTACAGATTGCATCACGAAAGCACTGGAGAGCAGACCTGGTGCCTACAGGATCTCCTTACTTTGTTTTCCCCTGGATAGTGATGACCCTAGGTGTTCACCGCAAGTGAGCACTTAACAGGCCCTTCCTGGCCTTTCTGGAATGCCGGTCCTGGGAAGCTTCAAGCTGCAATTTCTAAACAAACTTGCAGCCTGGACGAGGTAATTGTCTCAGAACCTGGCCCGGCTCTGTGAGGAAACACTCCACTCCCTGCCAGGACCAGGGCCTCACCACCCTCGTTGCTTTCGCCTCCACTCTCCCCACCTGCTGCGGCCCGTAGGGCTTAGCTCTGGTCTCCTATCTGCACATCGCTACGTTTCAGCACCTGCTTCCAGCACCTTGCTCCAGCTGGCCTGGGCCCCAGGATTTTTAACGACAAGGCCAGGTTTTGAGAACCACATTGCCAGGATATGGCTGAACAATTCTAAATTTAAGCTGGTACAATTTTTCAGACATAGGCAGTGGCACAGCCTGTGGGACTTATTTCCACTCCAATCTTGGCTGCCAGGCCGGGTGCTCATTCTGACCCTCCCAAGGGGGACGCTATACTGGCAGGCTGCGGGCGGCCCCCACCTGTTAAGGTGAAGTCCACAACTGATTTCGCAGGGACTCTCTCAGGATTCCTTCCTCCTCCCCCAAGACCTGTGGGGGCACCCAGAGGTCTCTCCCTGGGGTGCTGCCCAGGCCTCTCTGCTTCCCACCCAACTTTTTGGCTTCAGCCAGTCTCACTGCCCAGCTTCCTGCCTGCCCAGGAAGGAGTAGAAACACTACATATGGAAGTGATGGAAGTCACTCGGAGGCCTTCCTAGTGACACGATCCTCGGAGCAGTCTCCTCCAGAGGACCGTGGGGTAGTTTCCAAGGGGAAGGGGCATAGTTTCCACTTTCCCCGTGCAGAAATTCCCGGATGGACGCTGCCTGTCTCACATGATGAGAACCGCCAAACTCCCTTTACCGCGGCCAGCTGACCTCTGCCCCAGCCTGCCCTTCATTCTGCCCCCCTTACACAAGCCTTTTTACACCTTGTAGCCGCTGGCCCATCTTCCTCTTCTTTTTTGATATAATTGGCATATAGATAGCTGTCTCTCCTGTGAAATGACCTCCGCAGTAAGTCTGGTGAACAGTTTTTGTTTTTTTTTTTTTTGTGGTGGAAACTTTTAAAGTCTACTCTCTTAGCAACTTTCAAATATTATTATACAGTATTATTAACTATAGTCACCGTGCTGTATATGACATCCCCAGGGCTTATTTATTTTCTAGCTGAAAGTCTGTACCTTTTGACCCCTCTTCCACCATATCACCCAACCCTGACCCTTTGCCTCTGGCAGCCACCAATCTGTTTTCTGTATTATTGAGTTCAGGTTTTTAGATTCCACGTGTAAGTGAGATCCTACAGTATCTGTCTTTCTCTGTCTGACTGGTTTCGCTCAGCATAATACCCACAAGGTCCATCCGTGCTGTCAGAAATGGAAGGGTTTCCTTCTTTTCGTGGCTGAGTAATATTCCATTGCACATATAAAATATTCAGTTGAACCTTGAACAACATGAGTTTCAACTGTGCAAGACCACTTATATGTGGGCTTTTAAAAGAGTTGACAGCAAAGGCCACAAGGCTTTTGTTTAGGACTGCCCACCCCATTCTCCGCAGAACCAGACCAGAGGTGGTGGGTACAGAGGTTGTGCCTGCTGCTCTCTGAGTAGCCAGGAGGGCCACAGAGGCCACGGGCAGCCCGTGGGTAAGCCTGCAGGGCACCTCACATGCCCACAGGGCAGAGAGGTCGAGCACCCAGGGCTGGAGGTAGGAGGCTGAGCTGAAGCAGAGGAAGGTGCCCAGAGAGCAGGGATGTTTCTGGTCAGGGAGCCCTGCACCCTCAGCACCTTCATCGCTGGAGTCCTCCTCACAACAATGTCTGGGGCTGCTCAGGGGAGCCACTGGCCTCTGGCCACTTCCAGGCCAAGTGAGAACCCCTGTCCACAGTGGTGCCTTGGCCCCGTGGCTTCCCTGAGGCTGGTGTATTCATGTGTGGCCACAGCTGTCAATGGCCAGTGGCTGGTGGTGCCCCTCCAGGCCACCATTGCTGCCCACAGACTGCCCAGTGGCTGACACCACTGGGCCAAGGCAATCAGGCTGTGGAATATCACCATCCTGGGACCCAGCCTGGCTACATGCAGAGTGTTTTTCAAAAAACATATGTACTGTACTATAAATGTGTTTTCCTTATGATTATCTTAATAACATTGTCTTTTCTTTTCTTAACATTAATGGAATAATCCACTACCACATTTTCTTTATCCATTCATCCATCGATGGACACCTAGGTTGCTTCCATGTCTTGGCTACTGTAAAAAATGCTGCAATGAACATGAGGGTGCAGATATCTTTTTGAGATAGTGAGAAACCTCTGTACTGTTTTCCATAGTGGCTGCACCAATTTATATTCCCACCAACAGCATATGAAGGTTCTTTTCTCCATATCCTCACCAGCACTTATTACTTTTTGTCTTTAATACCAGCCATTCTAAGAGGTGTGAGGTGATACCTTATTATGATTTGATTTGATTTGATTTGATTTGCATTTTGCTGATGATGAGTGATGTTGAGCATCTTTTTGTGTATCTGTTGGCCATCCATATGTCTTCTTTGGAAAAATGTCTATTCAGATTCTCTGCACATTTTTCAATAGGATTGTGGTATGGTTTGGAGGGGTTGGGTTTGGGTTTTTTTTGTTTGTTTTGCTTTGTGTTATTGTTATTGAGTTGTATAAGTTCTTTATATATTTTGGATATTAACCGTTTATAAGATATATGATTTACAAATATTTTTCCCATTCTGTGGGTTGCTTTTTCATTTTGTTGATGGTTTCCTTTGCTGTGCAGAAGATTTTTAGTTTGAGGTAGTTCCACTTGTTAATTTTTGCCACATAGACCCATCTTGACAGACACTTTACATATGTTTTAATGTGTATGAAATTTCCCTTTATCTGTACATGCTGCATACATGTGCTTTGTCTCATGTTAAAAAAATGAAAAGAAGCAGCTGGCATGGTGCTTCACCTGCACCCTACCTTGAACTCAGGCATGATGTTTGGAAAAGCAGCAGCCCTCTTGTGACAATGAGATAACAAGCAGAAGAGGAGAGAAGGGTAGAAAGAGGGAGCTCTGGAGGACCTCTGAGGGCATCACGAAGCAATAAACCCAGACCAGCGAATGCTGATTGCAGATTCCTGGCTCTGGGTTAACAAATTTTTAGCTGTGTTTCCTATTACTTGCAGCTGAATGCATTCCTGTCTGACAGACAGGGAGTATCATACCTATTTCACAGATTTAAAAAAAATGAAGTCCCTTGGATGATGGAATAAGGAAGAAATAGTGCTAGAGCTCAAACTCAGTTCCCTGCACATCAGAGCCTGAGCTCTCTTATTGTCTAAAAAGAGTTTTGTTAAATGAATTCTTAATATAAATAAGATTGCAAGGAGCACATTTATCCTGTTTAAAAGGATAATTCCAGGTTAATTACAAATGAAATGTATCTTCATATTAAATCAGGTGCATTGACCCCTGTCCCCAGTGCTGTGTGTCCTCCCTTAGCCAAGCCCCATGACTGGTCCCCCACAAGGGATCTGGGATTCACTGGGGCTGAGCAAACACCATCTTTCTTCAGATACAGGTAGTGAGGCAGGAGGTCACGGAACCTGAGGAGGACTCCAGAACACCAACTTAGCCCAAGCCCCTCCACCTACAGTGAGGAAACCGAGGCCCAGAGAGGGGAGCACTTTGCCCAAAGTCACCTCCAGCTAAGGGCCGAGCTGAGGGACAACACCAGGCCTCCTTCCCTAGGTGGGTGATCTCGCGGCCCTCCGAGAAGCTTCCATAGCTCCTCTGTGTGCTGTGTCTCCAAGCCCACTTGGTCAACAGGTGGATCAGATTGGAGGACAGAGCCTTTGCTTCCCAGTCTGTGTCTCTACAGTGAAGCTGCTGTCCTGTGAATGCTCGTCAGTCTCTGGCATGGACAATGTCACACTGCCACGCTATCCACACGTGGGGGTCCTGAGTCCCCAATACCAGAACTGGGAGCACACAATCCTGGCTCATTGCTCATTGCAAGCTCTCTCTTATTGGTGTAATGAGGAAATTACTGGCTTGTGGATGGTACCTCTAGCACTACCTTTGGTCCTTACTCTCAAAGCCTCTTCCTTGAAGCCTGAATTTCCTCTTGAGATCTCCCCGCGCTCCTCCTGGGGCTGTGAGCAGGAGGTAGACGCAGAAAGCTGTGGCCTTGCACCATCTCCTTTATCATCAAGTGCCCACCTCCTCCTCTCAGAGACCTCCTCCTAGGGTTTCTTTTCGCCCCAGTCTCCCACCCCTTTTTCTTGTCCCCAAACATGCACGTGTGTCCACACATACACTGCACACCTTCCTCTATCAAGCCACCTGCCAGGTATTTACAGATGCCACAGGTTTCCCAGGGACGCTCTCCAGCTGCCTGTCTGGCCAGCCTCTAATGAGCCTTGCACCCTCTTTGCTGGGGCTTTGATGTGCCTCAGACTTTCCAGGCAGAAGTGACAAGTCAGGGGCCTGATGTCCCACAGGTAACTACACCAGCAAACCCACGTTGAAGCTAGGCTGGTGTTGGGTTGTCACCTGCATCCATGTGGTGTTTCTGTGTAGTTGGGGGGGAGGTTGTGTGTGCAGCTGGGCAGAAGGAGGTGTGTTCAGCTAGACCACAGCACTTTGTTCAGTGGCTGTATTCTTTCTCCCCTTTCCTTTGTTAAGAGTAAGAATTGGCCAAGCCATGATTAAAGGCACTGGGGAGCTGAACACTTACTCTCTCTCTCAAAGCTGTAGAATCCAGCCAGAACTAGTATTTTTTAGCAATGGACATTTTAAAAATGGAAAGCAGCCTCAGGGAGACAGAGCAGGGTGTCCAAACTCCTGGCTCTGCTCACAGCAGCTGTACATGCTTCCCTTTTTTTTCCCACTTAAAAAAATTGTGGTTAAAAAAAGCTCACAAAATTTACCATCTTAAGTGTTTGAGGGTAGAATTCAGTATTGTTAAGTACGTTCACATTGTTGTGTGACCAAGACCAACCGCCAGGATTCTTTTCGTCTTGCAAAACTGAACCTGTCTATCCATTAAACATTAACTCCCCAGCTCCTGGCAACCACCACTTTGCTTTCTGTCTGCATGAACTTGACTCCTCTAGAGACCTCATATAATTGGAATCAGGCTTCTTTTGTCCTTTTTTAAAAAAAATGTTTATTTATTTTTGAGAGAGAGAGAGAGAAAGAGAAAGAGAGAGAGAGCGTGAGCAGGAAGGGGCAGAGAGAGAGGAAGACAGAATCCAAAGCAAGCTCCAGACTCTGAACTGTCAGCACAGAATCTGACGCAGGGCTTGAACCGACAAACCACAAGATCATGACCTGAGCCAAAGTTGGACATTTAACCGACTTAGCCATCCAGGCCCCCCCTTCTTTTGTCCTTTTGTGACTGGCTTATTCCACTTAGCATAATGTCCTCAAGGTTCACTCAAGTTGTAGCCTGAGTCAAAATTTCCTTCCTTTATGCTCTATTGTATGAATTATTCTGTGGTATGGAAATAACACATTTTACTTATCCACTCATCCATCAGTGAACAGTTGAGTTACTTCTAGCTTTTGGTTATTGCAAGTAACATTGCTATGAACAAATATTATAATGTACAAATATTGTAGATGCCCTTTGTGATGTCCCCTGTATCATTTGAAGATGAAATGAACCACCCAAGACATGTTTGCAAAAGGAAGGAGCAGTGAGTGTCTTTGCATGGTTATGTGGTGGTTTCCAAGTTGAGTGCAGGGGCCTGGGAAGGGAGAGGGGAAAGAACAGGCAGGATCTGGCCTGACCCCCCTCAACACTGCCTCCTACCAGAGTATCTCTGCTTCCAACCATTCATCCATTCCTCACGTGTCCTTCTACTTGCACTGAGCACTGATTTAGGCGGTGGTGGGAATGCAGCAGAGAGAAAATCAGACCACAGTCCCTGTCCTCACAGAGGTTATGCTCTAGTGGAGTAGGCAGTGGGTGAGCACAAGCCATAAGGAAATTACGTGGTATGTTTGATGTCAACCCCTAAACAAACAAAAAAAAGAAAGTGCAAGGAAAGCCCAAAGGAAGAAGATGCTGGGAAGAGGGATACGAAATGTTGAAGGCCGGCAAAATTTTAGATCCTGTAGCCACAAAAGGATTTACTTACTGAAAAAAAAAATTTTTTTTAATTGAAATGTAATTCACTCACCACAAGAGTCACCATGTTAAAGTGGTTTTCAGCATATTTACAAAGTTGTATACTACCACTACTATCTAATTCCAGAACATTTTCATCATATAACGTGATTTTTGAGAAATATCTTATGCTGGGTATCTTCCATCTGCTCCTCCCTCCATGTTGTCTGCCCTTCTTGGCCCAGGACATGGGTGGGCTGTATCAATGGGCTCCTTCTCTGGGGCGTCAAGGCGGCTTTAACAGCTGGGAGTACCTGCAGGAGATGAGAAGAGGAGGACTTACTCTGCAAGTCCCCTCTGTTTGGGGTCCCCACAGGTGGCTGCATCCTGAGGCCACTGTCCCTGTGGGATAGTCATGTCTGCAGAGCTCACTCTCTCTCCAGGTTCCAGGGACTCCCCTCCCATCATCCCTTCAGGCTCAGGGATTCAGTGCCCACTGTTTCCAGCTTAGGATACAACAGTGTCCCTGTGGTTTCCCTACACACCCTGTTTATACCTCTGCAAACAGTCCCTTTATTACACTCTTCTCAAGCCACCTAATTCAAGTATGCCAGGGACCCTGACTGACAGAGGCCTGATGGAAATGAGGGAGCCGGACACCCGAGGGAAGCTGGGTGGGCAGAGCCACAGAGGGGACTGCAAGCTCAAAGCCCCTGAGGTGGGAGCAGGCCAAGTTTGCTCAAGCAGCAGCGAGATGCCACTGTGGGAGGGGCCCATGAGTAAGGGTAGACAGCACAGACAGGCCAGGGACAAAGCTAGGTCCAGCTCATATAGGGCCTTTTGGGCTATGGCAGAAAGTTTGGCTTTAAGATGGATAGTCCCTGAGGTTTCTGAGCAGAAGAGCGACATGGTCTGACTTAACTTTTAAAAGTAGCCCTCAGTTGCCGTTCTAAGAATAGAGTGAAAAAGGGCAAGAGCAGAGGCAGGGAGACCAGCTGTCAGACAGAGGCCCAGCAGGAAATATGTGGGACACTCATAATGGGAACATTGGAAGAAAGTTTCTTACAAAGGTGTGGATATAGAGGAAACATAAGGGTAACCCAGGGTTTAGGAGCCGCTGAGATGTTAACACTTTCCAAGTCATGGGAAGGAAGCAGTTACTTTTGGAGCCTAAAGTAAGAATGGTGGTCAGCTTTATACATCAGCTTCATTGGGTCACAGAGTGCCCACCCATTTGGTCAAACATTAATCTGGGTGTGTCTGTGATGGTGTTTCTAGATGCGATCAACTGTTTATTTATCTATTCATTCATTTATTTATGAGAGAAAGTGAGAGCAGGGGAGGGACAGAGAGAGATAGAGGATGAGAGGGTGTCCCAAGCAGGCCCAACATGGCTCCATCTCACAAACCATGAGATCATTACCTGAGCCAAAATCAAGAGTCCAACAGCTCAACAGACTGAGCCACCCAGGTGCCCCTATATGAGATTAACATCTGAATAGAGAGACTTAAGTAGATTGCCCTCCCTCCCTAATGTGGGTGGGTCTTATCCAATCAGTTGAGGGTCTGAATAGTTGACAGCCTTCAAGCCAGGGTATTGGGTTTTTTTTTTTTCCTTCCTTCAGACTCAAGAAACATCAAAGCTCCCCTTGGGTCTCAAGCTTGCTGGCCTTCGGGCTGAAACACCATCAGGTCTCCTGGTTTTTGGGCCTTTGGACTCAGACTCAAAATATGCCATCCATTCTCTTGGGTCTCCAGCCAACTTGAGGCTTGTCAACCTGCTTAATTGTGTGAATCAATTATTTATAATAAATCTGTATGTGTACACACACACACATACACACACATCCTATTGGTTTGATTTCCCTGGAGAAGCCTGGTTAATACAGAGAGATGGTTGTGCAGAGGTGCTCACATGAAGAGGCACAGCAGTTTTGGGTTGAAGATTGTGGCCAGCACAAGAAGACCTCACTTTCTTTCCAGGCATCTGCTGAGGCTCCCTGTTAACTGAGCTCACTGTTAGCTTCATCCAAAGTGGTCCATACAGATGAGACTCTAAGGGCACAAAGCAGGGTACACAGCATAGAACCTAAATCTAAAGGGACAAACAGAAGATATTCAGCACAAAAGTAGGAAGGAGGTCGCCAGAATCCAGGGAAGAGACAATGGTGGCTTGGGCCAGGGTGGTGGCTGTGGGTTGGAGCAATGGCTGGATTCTGGATATATTTGTAAGGCAGAGCTGACAGAATTTGCTAATGGCTTGGGTGGACCAGGAGTGAGAAGGGTCACAATGACTCCAAAGTTTCTGGCTTGACAACTAGAAGAATGGAGTTGCCATTAGCTGAAATAGTTTTCTTTGGCTTCTGCAAAAATTTATTTTGAAGAAAGGACTCAATTGCTAACAAAATGTTCTGAAGTCCTTTTTTTTTTTTTTAAATATTTTATTTATTTCTAGGAGAGAGAGAGAGACAGCGTGAACAGGGGAGGGTCATAGAGAGAGGGAGTCACAGACTGAAACAGGCTCCAGGCTCTGAGCTGGCAGTCAGCACAGAGCCCGACGCAGGGCTCGAACCCACGAACCGCGAGATCATGACCTAAGCGAAGGTCGGACGCTTAACCGACTAAGCCACCCAGGTGCCCCTGAAGTCCTGATAGTGTATTTTATATTTTGTCAACAAAATACGCTGTTCTTGCCACATTTGATCCTCGCTATCCTCGGAAGCAGGTAAGGGAGATATTTGATGACCAATGGGGAAATGGAACCTGGACACAGTGCCTCACCTGCGACTGTGCTCATTCCTATTCATGGAATGAATGAAGGGAAAATTGATGTAGAATGGTGAGAAATACTGATTTGTCATACTCAGTTATAGAATCGGGCGTAGAGACCTGATTTGTTCCATTGTATGCCCTTCCATTGCTCAGGCAGGGAAAGCCCAGAAATGAATGAGCTCCAACCTAAGCTAGCCCTTGAGGAGCTAGTGGGCTGAGTACACATGGACAGTCACCAATAAAATAAAGGAGAAGAGGGGAAGATTGGGAGTGGGGAGGAGGTGAAGGGGGACGAGAGACAAGGGAAGAAGAGGACAGGATGCACATACTTCTTACCAAGCTTTACCCTAAATGGAAGAACCTGTGTATTCTCACTGACCAGGGCTCACTGAGTGATGGACAAAGACGTACACTTGTAGCCTCTGTACAAAGGAGCTTAGTATAGCTACTAGGCTCTTTTATACCTTTTCCTTCCTTGTTTCTTTCCCTTCCCAACCCTCCTGTTCCCCTGTACTGCCACACCCATAAATCAATACTTTCCAATGGATGTGGACTTGCAGCAGGGGAAATTTGAGTTATAGTTTAGAAAGAACTAATATAACCCCTTCATAATTTAGGTGTAACCTGACTTTTCCTCGGCCTCATCTCCTGCACCTTTCTCGCCTCCCTTACCCCCAACCCAACCACCCTCACCATCCTCCCTTATCCCTCACCCTACTACCCTCACTGTGGTGGTTTTAAAACATGTCTGCAAAATTTTGACCCTCTTGCTACTGAGTGGCAGGGTCTGTGTTGCCTCACTTTGGAAATTAACAAACCAACAAATACAATTGAGATGATGCTCAGGAACTTCCACAGCAGACCATAAAAGGCAATACAATAACCACCCTACTCTCTTGGGACTCTAACTCTTGGATCCCAGCCACCATGCTGTGAGGAAACCCAAGCTGCCCATGAAGAAGTCCGAGCAACCATGTGGAGGAAAACTGAGTCTCCTAGCCCTCAGCCCCACCTGGGTTCTAGCCAACAGCCAGCACCAGCTTGCCACCCTGGAAGTGAATTCTCCAGCCCCATTAGGCTGTCCTGCTGACACAGCATGGAAGAGCCTTCCCTACTGGGCCATGCTCAAAATACACATTCAGTAATTAAATTTATTTTAAGCCATTAAGTATAACTTAGTATACAGTTACATCTAACTTATATTTTCAGTGTTTTCCAACAAGTGTATATACAACATAACATGCCCATGGTTTCCGACTTTTGTTCCTTCTGTTTCTTGTATGCTGTCTGTTCCTCATAACTATCCATTGAGGAGTCTCCAATCAGTGAACTCTTATTCATCTTTTTTTTTTTAATGTTTTATTTATTTCTCAGAGAGAGAGAGAGAGAGAGACAGCGTGAGCAGGGGAGGGCCAGAGAGAGAGGGAGTCACAGACTGCAACAGCCTCCAGGCTCTGAGCTGGCAGTCAGCACAGAGCCCGACGCGGGGCTCAAACCCACGAACCGCGAGATCATGACCCAAGCGAAAGTCGGACGCTTAACCGACTAAGCCACCCAGGCGCCCCAACATCTTTTAAAGCCACATTCAAGGGGCACCTGGCTGGTTCAATTGGAAGAACATGCGATTCTTAATCTCGGGGTCATGAGTTTGAGCTCACATTGAGTGTAAAGACTACTTAAAAAATAAAACTTCAAAAGATAAATAGCTAAAGCCCAATTCAAATGTCTCTTTCACTGTGAAGGCTTCCCTAAAACTTCTCTCCTCCTCTTTGCCACCATAAGGAGAAAATAACGTCCCCTCTACTACATTGCCAAATTCTTGGCTTACGCATCACAGCACTTAGCTCCCTTGAGCTGAGTGTTTGAGATGAGCCTTCTTGTAAAGACTCTGAGCCATATCTCAAGCACCATGTCCAATCTTCATGCCAGCTCTATGTATCATATCTCCAGTGCCTGATGCCAAGAAGATGCCCTAAGAAAGTGGGTTAGGATGGATTAAATTATGAGGAGTTTGAGATGAAAGACTGACCTAGAGAAAATTGGAATACTCTTTCCCTCATAGCCTTAAACATAAAACCACAGGGCACTTGGGTGGCTCAGTCAGTTAAGCACCTAACTCTTGATTTCAGTTCAGGACATGATCTCATGGTTGTGAGATCAAGCCCCATGTGGGGCTCCATGCTGAGCGTGGAGCCTGCTTGGGATTCCCTCACTCCCTCTCTCTCTGCCCCTCTCTGTCCCTCAAAATAAATAATTAAACTTAAAAAAATAATAAAGCCACAACATCAGTTCCATCCTAGCCTACAGCTGAGGGAGGAGTCCCTGAAGGTTCTGAGTTTTAAAAACCTGTCTTAAGCACTGATCATTCCCTTAGCTCTATGCTCTGCTCCCATGTTTCATTTTATTCCTGCTAAGACATCCTGTCTCTGAAGTTATTCGGCTCTCCAGTCCTCTACCCTCCCCTACTCCCCCCACTACCACCACAGTCTCTAGTATTTCCCAATTTCATGCAGTATACCTCTGGGCCACGGTCTTAATGAGCAAAATAGGCCAGAGTAAACAATGATACAAAGCAATTATTTCCGAGTTATTTAAAAGGCATTTTTCTCTAGACAACTGGTTAGGCACTTGCAGGGTGGAATACCTTAGTAGGTCATTCAAAAGATATCACGTTCCTTTACTCATCATTGTAGCATCAGTGTTTTTCTTTACAAGTACGTTAAGGTCTTCTCAAGCAAACCTAGAGGGTTAGGTAGAGCCTGGGTCACCGTTATGTCTGTGCAAGGAGAAAATGAGCATGGATAGAGCTTTCTAAGCAGCTCTATGCTTATCCCATTAGAGGAAGTCAGTGACATCAGTGAGCAGGTGCCAGGAAGGGGGTGAGGGGCCAGATGCTGTGGGGTCAGGAGCTTGCAAATTTTGGGAGTGGTTATCCATAGCAGAAAAGGAATGCAGATTATAAATACAAAAATAGATATGAAAGTGAACGTTTATTTAGAATGAAAAAAATCACTCAAAACTACACATTTTAAGAAGGTGGTAAATACCATAAATATCATAGTATGTAAAAAAAGTACACGTTCTTCTTATTTATTAATTGCCCCATAAGCCTGTGTAGAACTTTTTCTAAATTTGCTATGATTCGTAATCCGAAAACTGTGTAAACTTCATCTGAAATTAGGCATTCATAGGAACAATTCAAATGCGTTTAAAAACCGGCTGCCACATTATGTTGAACCAAATAATTGTGTAGCCAGATTACTCTGATGCTACAACATTGACTTATTGATGAATCTGTGTAGGAGTTCTGTCACCAGAACACTTGCTTCTTCAGGCATTTCTCTGCGTTGGTGGCACTTTTGTGTGCCACTTTGCTGGAACCAGCAGATTTTGTCAGGACAAGATGTATCAGATCCCCTAAGAAGCACTGATACATGTTCTGTGTAAACTGAGACTTTACATGCAGTGCCCATGTGGCACCAGTAGCAGATTGGGCCACAAACATGAGCGTTTTGGTCAAATTCTGTTTTGCGTAATCCCCTTCAGAAGAGAAGACAATATAAGGCATATTTAGAATGACATACATTCAACATCGACTACTTTCCTAACACAAGAGAACTATTTTGGCCAGGCCTTGATAAGAACCAAGTCATCTGCTGGCAATTTTACTTGTTTGATCATTGGAAGAATCCGCCAGACTAGCTTCTGGCTCAAAGTACTCCAAACCTTATTTTTCCCTCCCCTCCCACATACTTCCAACGGTGGGTGCTGTAGGACATTCACACCGTGATAAACTTAGGCTGCACCTGCACGTCCTGATGAGCAGTGTAGGCACTGGCAGTGATAAGAGTGTTCCTGGAAACCATTCCTATACCCGGATGGTTGCAGATAACTTGTCTATACATGGAAGTGACAGTGAGCTACAGAAATATATCTCTCTAAGCCCAAATTAAATGTTTCCCCAATTCAACTTCCTCTCAGCTGGATCCCCAAAATGTCCACAGGCATTCAAACATCACCCAACTAAAGGAAAATCAGACAGAGAAGTTGGAATGGAAAGAGACAGAGCTTATTAACCACTTGTAGTTGGACAATCTTACTTTTGCATATATTACCAAAACATTTGGGCATAGGAACATGTTGCCCCTTAGGGAGGGACTCTGAAGCCTCATTAGCTTCCCAACAAATATGTCCCTTAGCCTAGGACCAGGAGCACATGAGGGAGGTGAGGGCCATAGGACTGATGTTATCTATGACTTCATCAAAAGGTAGCAGGCCTGGAGACGTGAACCAGAGTTAGAGTTCCATCTCTGTCCCCGAGCCTCCCCATGCCTCAAGAGCCCCCTGAAAACAGGGATGATGAGAGTGACCTCCCAGGATAGCTCTAAGGTTTAAAACACCAATTTATTACACCTCTCTTTTTTTTTAAGTTTATTTATTAATTTTGAGAGAGAGAGAGAGACAGAGAAGGAGAGAGAGAGAGCAGGGGAGGGGTAGAGAGAGAAGGAGAGAGATAGAAGCCCAAGCAGGCTCCATGCTGTCAGCACAGAGCCCAACACTGGGCTCAGTCTCACAAACCTGAGATCATGACCTGAATTGAAATCAAGAGTCAGACACTTAACCGACTGAGTGCCTCAGGCGCCCAATTTGTTCCTTCTCTTGCTAAGTCAGAGGACTGGACAGATGCCCCTGTTGTTCTCAGGCCAGTGTCACAGTCTCTTCCTCCCCTTGGGTCCAGAAGGAACAAGTCTACAGGAACAGGGCTGCCTCTTTAAAGTATGAGGCTGTGCTCTGACCCCTAATGGAATGAACCAAGTCCTGTCTTCTGGAATCAGGGTAATCCTGCTGAGGTCATTTCTACCACCTCCTCCTCCCTGCTGTCAGGCAGGGGATTAGAGGAGAGGCCAATGGATTAACGGGTTCATTTTGTCACAATCCCCCCACTGCAGACCATCAGCCCCATCCTGGAGCCTGCCAGTCAGGTGGAGCGGCTCCTCTGTGTACTGTACTCTACAGGGCAGAGAGAAGCCCCCGCCCCTGCTAAGCATTGGAGCCAAGAGAAGACAAAGCTGGGGAACCCCAGGCTTGCCAGAAAGGCAGAAGGCCTAGGGATGTCCCAAAGATCTGGGTGAAAGGCAGACAGAGCTGGCGATTGGAGACTGCTCTCTTCTCTCCCCACCTTCACCGTGAGCCCAGCAGAGACATCATGCCAGGAGTCCCCAGGTTCCACCTAGACACCAGCGCCCCCCACACCAGGAGGTCCTGGTGCCAGTGGCCAGGGGCCTGGGCCTCCCTGCAGAAGATCATGGTCATCCTGTGCCTGCTGCTCTCCAGCACCTCCCTGTCCCCTACACACGCGCAGACCAAGATTCCTCTGGAGACGTAAGCATCAAGTTCACTCCGGCTCCCTAAATTCTTCTGGCCCTTTCCTCCCTTCCTTCCCCCTGTAAAGCTCAATCCTCTGCCCACCCTCCCACTGGGACCTCTGGCTTCCCTTGGGGCTCTCCCCTGGGACTTTCACTCTGCCTTTCCTTCCCTTCTTCCCACACGGCTCCCGTTCTGGGGCCGCACCTGCCACTCCTGACACCTGCTGCTTTCAGGCAGAACTGAAGTGAGGGTCCTCACTCCTCCGTCTGGCAAGCAGCAGCTCGAGCTCCTGCAGGCCCAATAGATGCTCCTTTGGGGATAATCACTGTCATTAGGCCTCTGGCAGTGGGAGATGTGCTAGCTCAAAATGATCATCGTGGTTCCCCAAGGATTTGTTGGGAAATTTGTCTTTCTGAAAGGGTAAAGCCGTTCCAAACAGACAAAATGGCTCATGCAACTGGGAGGTGGGTAAAATTGGACTTTGGTCATCTTAGTCATCCCTTTCTGCCTCCTTCCAGGACCGCTCCTACATTCTGTCAATCAGCCCAGCTCCAGGAAAGAATCTGCTATCAGTCATTTACACTTTATAAATAAAGTGTAATTGCTGTGCAATATCTCTGGGAGTATCTGACTTTCCATCCTTAGCTCAGGCGGTCCTATTAAGAAATTCCCAATGTATGTGGGGAGCAGAAAACTCTAGAGGGAAGGGGGCAGCTTGTTCAGTCCGTACGTGAGCCCAGCTACTCACGTCCAGCAAAATAGTTAGGCTACCAAGGCCAGCCGTCAACCTCACGTCTTAACACAAGTGGAGACAGGGAGACCAAACAACACGTTATGTCTAGCTTTGTTGAGCAATGGATTTGAGCAGCATTGTTTACATTGGGTTGTATAACCTCTACTTCTTCTATGCCTAGTACAGTGTTAGGTGCTTTATAAAGGATATCTTTACTCCACACAGCAAAGCAATGAGGTGGGTTATAGCTTCCTATTCTGTACTTGAGTAAACAAGCTCAGAAAGGTTGGGTGACCTCCCCAAGTTCATGTAGGCATTAAACAGAAGTACCAGAACCTAAACACAAGTCGGTTTGGCCTGTGCTTCACCCACTATCTGTTGCCGAGGGAGATGTTGAGAATAATTTTCCAGGCCCAGAATGCACACCAAAATTGTGGAAGGGGAACTCCAGGAATAGGCTGAGTGCTGAATAAAGATGGCTGGAATCCATGTCTTTGTTGAGAAGAATGGCACACTGGACATCTACGTAGAAACCTCCACAGTTGGCCTAGATTATTGGCCCTCAAACCTGCCTGTATCTGCACCCGCCCTCTCCCTAGAAGCCAGACTTCTGCCAGGCCCTTGACATCCCCCCTCTTCTCTCTCCTGCTGAATCGTCTTCCATCCCACTGACATTGCTTCTCCCTTGTATCCAGCGGTGTCCTTTTCTGCTCAGCCCTCAGCCTCCACCACCTGCCTGGGCTTCTACTGCCCTCCCAAAACTGTTCCCACCGAGATCTCCAAAGATCTCCTCCATACCCAATAAGTAGACATTCCTGGCCCCATCTCCCTGGACTCCCTTTTTCTTGAACCTCAATGCCTCAACTTCCATTAACAATGACTCTCCTGGGTCTCCTTGGGCACCTGAGCTGACCTTCTGTCCTTCTCAAGCAATTCTTTCCCTTTGCCTGCCCCCAAGATTGCTGGTGTCCCCCAGAGTTTGTCATCCACTCGCAGGTCTTCTCATGCTCCACATGCTCCTTGAAATAGCCCATATACCTTCAGAATTTCAACTCTACCTATGTACTAATGACTCTCAGCCCTGTCTCTACTTGTTAGACTCATATACCATTGCCTGTGGACAGTCCTTTCTGAACATCTTGTGAGGTTTTAAGTTCAAGTTTGTGTCTTTCAAAATATGATGCAATTGGTGCCTTCTGGAGTTGTGCAGTGCACAACCTATCCTATAGCACTTAGTAGCCTTGCAACAGGAACCTCATATTCTATATATCCCAAGAGATACTCATCACCTTCCACCCTCTCCATCTTGTTCCTCTCAATCTCCTTGATGATTCTTAACTTTATTCAATAACACCACTATCAGCTCAATCACCCAAGCTAGAAATCTGAAGTCATTTTTTACTCATCCAAGCTCTTCTATACTCTCTACTTAGAAATCTCTTCCAAATCTCTTTGGCAGGCTAAAGGTGTCCTAGAGCTCTGGGTCACCACGGGGAACTTTGCTCCCAAATTTATTTTTCTTTTCTTTTCTCTTTTCTTTTCTTTTTCTTTTCTTTATTCCCTCCTTTCTTTCTTTGACCGAGAGGGAGATCATGAGGGGCAGAAGGAGAGAGTGAGAATCCTAAGCAGTCTCTACACTCAGCACAAAGTCCGATGTGGAGCTTGAACCCTTGACTGTGAGAACATGACCTGAGCTGAAATCAAGAATTGAATGCCCAACTGACTGAGCCACCCAGGTGCCTAAACTCTCCCAAACTTCTAACACTGAACTCAGATCCCACTTGTCCCAACAACCCTCCTGGCACCCCCACCAACCTCCTTAAGGTTTGTTGGCACCTCTCCCCTTCAAACATGTATTGCGCTATCTGTATGTACAGAGATGTCCCTCTAACTGAGGGCTTTACAACAGTGAGGAAGGACCATGATATGGCTCTAGTGCTGTGCACAATGGCTGGCACATAGTAGAACCTTAATAATTATTGGTTGAGTGATTGAATAAATGTGGACTTTGACAGGATCATGTGGGCAAGCTCCTTTTGCTCCATCTGGAGAGGGTCAGATGCAGTCTTACATTTTCACCCCAGGTTGCCACCAGCCTGCTCATGTGGCAGGATCTTGGTGCACTTCTGGGGGTGGATCAGACATCAGGGCTTCTCCTCTAGGCTGTCTGCACCCAGGGTGAGGGGTTGCTTCCTCACGCCCTCCCCACTTGGCCTCCTCTCTGTTCCACAGTAGCGGCTCAGAGCCTCTTCCTCTGTCCCTGGCTCATGTCCCCTCTGAAGTTTCAACAGAGGATTTGGCAGCCAGTCATGACCTTGCACAGGGCACACTGGAGGGCAGGGCCCATTGAGAAGTTGCAGTGGTGCCAGGACACCAGCGTGGCTCAGTTGGCTCAGCGTCTGACTCTTGATTTCAGCTCAGGTCATGATCTCAAGGTTCCTGGAATCAGTCCCGCAACAGGCTCTGCGCTGACAGTGTGGAGCCTGCTTGCAACTGTCTCCCTCCCTCTCTGCTCCTCCCCTGCTCTCTCTCTCTCTCTCTCTCAAAATAAATAAACATTTAACAAAAGTTGCAGTACTGCCAAACAGTTCCTGTTTCCACCCTCAGGATCCTCCCCACCCTGGCCTGGGCCTGTCCACCACCTCTTCCCTTTCTCTCCTCTCTGTTCTCCACCCACAGACCAGAACCCTTGGGGGTCTGGGATCAGGCGTTGCTTCCCAATTCATCTGCCCTGCCCTGAGGGTAGCTGCTGGGCCCCCAATGTGTCCTGAACCACGAGGGATGGTAGCTCTTTGTGTATGTTTCTGGGTGTAGGTCGATGTGTATGTGATCCATGTATGTATGTGGGTATCTCTAGGTACTATGTGTGTGTCTCTGTGTGTATCAGCACTGTGTGTGTACACACTGGTGCTCTACGTGCATGTGTGTATGTGCATATGTCTGTGTGTGTCTCCATATTTGTGTGTCTGTGTGCGTGCCTGTGTATACAAATGTACTTTCATTACCCGGCAGAGTGAAGCTGTGGGCAGACACCTTCGGCAGGGACCTGTATAACACTGTGACCAAATACTCGGGCTCTCTCTTGCTGCAGAAGGTCAGTAACCCCCTTCCAGGGAGCTCACAGGGGGATGGCCAGCCCCTGGTGGAGGAGAAGCAGAGTCTCAAGTCCCCTGTACTGCAAGGGGTCTTAGAGATTATCTAATCCATTCTTCTCATTTGCAGATTGGGAAACTGAGGCCTAGGGAGGGCATGATTTGCCCAAGTCACAGAGCAAGTCAGTGGAGGCAGTGCGGTGGAGTGGCCAAGAGCACAGTGTAGTGTCAGCTCAGATTCCCCCAAAGGCTGATGCCAAGATGGAATTAGATGAGATGGGGCAGGGGGGAGGAGGGGGTTGCTGTGTTGTTGTGTTGCTATGAAGAAGAAAAGGGATAGGAAGCAGGTGTAGACAGAGTGGGATGCTCGCCTGACAACTGTGAAGGGGGATGCAGAGGAAGGAGAAAGCAGTAAGTGCCCTGCAGGTACTTGGGCAGTAGAAGTACATGAGAGCTTCCCTGCAGAGCTACAGTTCTCAGGACCTCCAGCCCTGCTGTGGCGCTGGAGAGTCCCCACACCTACAGACGGGTGCCTGGCTCCTGGGCAGAAGAAGCGCCTGATGGAGAGAACATTGCACCAGCTCCCCGCCGCCCCCCCTCCTGCCTGTATTTATTAATTGCTTTTTAAGCAGATTGACACCAAGCCTCTCCTCTCACTGGATTATAAACAACCTCATTTTCTCTAATATTTATAACTCCCAGACCGGTTTTAGTAATAGCCTGTCATTCTTCATTATTACCATTTGCTAAGAGCTCTATATTCACAATTTAATTCATGAGGTGAGTACGATCTTCGCCATTTTCTAAATGTTGCTAAGAGCAAATCCCAGGCTTTTATGCCTGGGCGAGGCCGCACTGCAGCCCTTTCCTCGCGCGGGCGGGTCCTTGGGCTGGTGGGAGTGGGCGGGGCCAGGAGTCCTGCGCCCCCTACAGGCCGCTGTAGCAATGACAACTCAGACCTTTCAAGCTCATGTGCAACTTCTACCTTGCAAAGCACCATGTTCTCATTTGTGCTCTCCAACCCCGGGTGAGGGAGATACAGCAATAATTAAGTTGTCGTTTTGGGTAAAAGCATTCTAGAGCATGCTCTAAAGCCATGCAAATGTGACATCTTGTAGATGAGTGGTCATATGGCAACTAGGTGGTCAAACTGGGTCATTAGATACATGCTAGGGGAGAGATGTAGGCCCAGAGAGTAGACTTGATCCCAGATCTCTTAACTCCTAGGGCTACTGGAAGTTTGTTGGGCAACCTGCAGCTGCTGCTGAGCTCTGCTCCGGCAGTGAGAATTTCGGGTCACATGGAGGTGAGAAGGGAGTATGCTGATACCACTAGGCATCAGGAAGAGATAAATTGATGTCTCATAGTCCCTGTGAGGAGGGAGGGAGCATGACTGCACAAAAAAAAAACATGGAAAGCTGGACACTCACCAGGTTCTTCACTCACTGGCTGTGTGATTTCAGTCAAGTTTGTTGACCTCTCTGAGCCTCAGTCTACTCCCTTTTTTAAATTGTTTTTTTAAAAAATTTATGTTTGTTTATTTTTGAGAGAAAGAGAGAGAGGCACCAGCTGGGGAGGGGCAGAGAGAGAGAGACACAGAATCCAAAGCAGGCTCCAGGCTCTGAGCTGTCAACACAGATCCCGATGCAGGACTCGAACTCATGAATTTCAACATCATGACCTGAGTCGCAGTCAGACGCTCGGACACTTAACCAACAGAGCCACCCAGGCACTCCAGTCTACTCCCTTTTAAGGATATTAACCACAACATCTCCAGAGTTCCTGGAACAGAGAGGACATGTGATATTATAGAAGAAGGGGAGGGCCTGTCCTTGCCTCTAGTCCAGTCAACAAGACTTCACAGGTTGGGAGGATGGAGGCTGCACGTACTCACGTACAAGACCACAGGTGCCCATCTCTCCCACTTTCCCTGCACAGAAATACAAGGATGTGGAGTCCAGTCTGAGGATCAAGGAGGTGGATGGCTTGGAGCTGGTGAGGAAGTTCTCAGAGGACATGGAAACCATGCTACGCAGGAAAGTGGAGGCTGTCAAGGTACTCCAGGTCCTATGATTTGTGGGGGTTCCGCCCTAGCACCCATGACAACAAAATGACACTTTGTGTTGTGGCCCTGCATCCTTTTTCCCACACCATCCTCTTCCTACCTTATGAGTGTCTGCTTTGTATCCCTATGAGCCAAAAGACCCTTGTAAAGGAGAAAATGATGGGAAGCACAGGGAGAGAGAAGGGACCTGAGATTTGAGCTCTGCCTTAGGAAACAATGTACAATACAATAGGATCAACCTACAGTGTTAAGAGGGACTCTGCCTCACAACCTCACATTCAGAAACTGGCACAGAGCAGGTACAGAGTGAGGGCTCAGGAGTCATCTGCTGAATGAACAGGTGGGTGGCTGGATGGCTGGTGGGTGGGAGGGAGGGAATATAGCTAAATGGAGAGCTCGAAAAGTGGAGCTCCCTCATCTCCTCTCCCTTCTGTCCTTTCCCCTTTTCTTCTCCCCCCACCTTCTCTTCTGTATGCCAACCCATCCATCATGGCTATCGAGTGCTCAGAGGGCCATCCAGGCAACAGAAGTACCTATAGTGCTGGGCTTCACACTCAGATGATTCCCTCACTGCACATCCACCAAGCCTGGCTTGGCCCTGCTAGTAACAGAATGTGTCCCTCCCCTGGCATGAAGGGCTTGCCCCAATATGTGTGAGGACTTGGCTGCTTGGAGATACACAGTTCTGGCTCCACCTAGCCAGAGATCTGGCCATCTGAAACCAGTGTTATCCCCAGAAGGACTCCCTTTGGGAGCCAGGAAGACAAGGAGAGAGGAGATGGAGCTGGGTGGTAGATTGTGCAGGGGAGGCTGAGGGCAGGTGTTAGGGAGAGAGCTGGCAGTGCTGACAAAGGAAGCTGCAGCCTGACCAGTGTCCTGCCTGGTCCCCACCTCCCTGTCAATATCCACCCACTGGGAAGCATCAGTGTCAAAGTTGCTGAGACCTTCTTTCCCACAAGTGACAATTTGTAGCCTCTTTTCTATAGCTTAGGGGCAAGGGATCTCAGCATCAGAGAAGATACTGGGGGACTGAAGAGCCCATCCTGGACTATAGCAAGGGGACAGTGACCTCACATACAACCAACATGAGCAGTAACGCTTGCCTCCTTCCATCTGCAGTGCTGTTTAAAAAGCCTCTCTGGGTGCAGACGTTGGGCCCTTCCATGGGGATGCCATGGGGAAATTTACTGCAAAGCAGCACTAAAATAATTTTTGTCCTGTGAAATTTCTTCATCACAGCCTAGGATTTGGGGCTTGGATTATTTGACCCAATATACACATGTATGAATAGAGAACCAGAGATGCTTAGTGACCTCTCCCCTGACAAAGCCAGAATAGGAGCTCAGGTCCTTTTTATTCCCTAGGTTTATTGAGATATAATTGACAATCAAAAATATATATATTTAAGGTGTGTAACCTGATGACCCAATAATACACATACACATTGTGAAATATTCACCTCAACCAAACTAACCAGCATCCATACCTCACACTTTTCCTTCCTCCCTCTCTTCCTTCTCTCCTTCCTTCCCTCCCCCTTCCATCTTTCCTTCCTACCTTCATTCATCCTTCCTTCCTCCCTCTCTCCCTTCCTTTATTAAATTTTTTTATGTGTGATAAAAACACCCAAAATCTACCCTCTCAGCAAACTTCAAGAATACAATTCAAAACTGCCAACTAAAGTCATATTGCTGTACATCAGTTCTCTACAACTTATTTATTTTGCATAACTAAAACTCTATACCCTTTGACCAACGTCTCCCCATTTTGCCCTTCCCCCACCAGCTCCTGGTAACTCTCTTGTTTCTATGAGTTTGACTAGTTTAGATTCCACATATAAGCGATATTATGCAATGTTCATCTTTCTGTATCTGGCTTATTTCACTTAGCATAATGTTTTTCAGGTTCATCCATGTTGTTACAAGTAGAAAGGTTTTCCTTTAAGACTGAATAGAGAGAGAGAGAGGAGAGAGAGAGAGAGAGCGATATATCATTTTGACTAACATTTAGGTTGTTTCCCTATTATTGGCATTATCTTCAGTGAATATGGAAGTACAGATATCTTTTTTTGAAATTCTGATTTCATTTCCTTTGATATGTATCATATGGTAGTTCTATTTTTAAGTTTTGGGGGAACCTCCAGGTTGTTTTCCATATGGCCGTACCAGTTTATATTCCCACCAACAATACAATGATTCCCTTTTCTCCACAGCCTCACCAACACTTTTTATCTTATGTCTTTCTAATGACAGCCTCCTAACAGGTGATATCTCATTTGTGGTTTTGACTTGCATTTCCCTGATGATTTGTGAGATTGTCTACCTTTTCACATATCTGTTGGTCATTTGTATGTCTTCTTTGAGGAATGTCTATTCAGGTCCTTTGACTTTTTTTTTTTTTTTAATATTCCTCAGTGCTCTTCAAGATAAGTATACTCTTTTTTTTAATAGTTTCTTGTCAAGTTGGTTTCCATATAACACCATGCTCATCCCAACAAGTGCCCTCCTCCATACCCATCACCCCTTCCCCCTCTCCCTCCTCCCCCATCAGCCCTCAGTTTGTTCTCAGCATTCAAGAGTCTCTCATGGTTTGCCTCCCTCCCTCTCCCCTACTATTTTTCCCCTTCTCGTCCCCCATGGTCCTCCGTTAAGTTGCTCTTAATCCATCTATATGTGCAAACATATGGTAACTGTCCTTCTCTGCCTGACTTATTTCGCTCAGCAGAACACCTTCAAGTTCCATCCATGTTGCTACACATGGCCAGATTTCATTCTTTCTCATTGCCATGTAGTATTCCATCGTATAGATAAACCACATCTTCTTGATCCATTCATCAGTTGATGGACACTTAGGTTCTTTCCATGTTTTGGCTATTGTTGAGAGTGAACATTGGGGTACATGTACTCCTATGCATCAGCACTCCTCTTAATCCCCTTCATCTATTTTACCCATCCCCCACTCACCTCCCCTCTGGTAACCATCAGTTTGTTCCCTAGAGTTAGTAGCCTTTTTTGTTAGTGGTGCTTTCTTTTTTCTTTGTTTGCTTTGTTTCTGAATGTCCACATATAAGTAAAATTATATAGCGTTTGTCTTTCTCTGACTTATATCACTTGGCATTACATCCTCTAAGTCCATCCATGTGGTTGCAAAGAGCAAGATTTCATCTTTTTATGACTAATATTCCACTGTATATACACCACATCTTCTTTATCCATTCATCTATCAATGGACACTTGGGTTGCTTCCGTATCTTGGCTATTATAAGTAATGCTGTAATAAACCTAGGAATGCATATGTCTTTTTGAATTAGTGTTTTTCTTTTCTTTTCTTTTTTAAGCTCTGGAGGTGGATCATGGTGATGAATTAATGTTTTTATTTTCTTTTGGTGAATACCAAGCAGTGGAATTACTAAATCTCTGGTAACTTTATTTTTAATTTTCTGAGGAAGCTCCATACTATTTTCCAAAGTGGCTGCACCAGTTTGCATTCCCACTATCAGTGCACAAGTGTTCCCTTCTCTCCACATCCTCATCAATATTTGTTATTTCTTGTGTTTTTGATTTTAGCTATTCTGACAGGTACAAAGAGATATCTCATTGTGGTTTTATTCTGTGTTTTCCTGATGATTAGTGATGTTGAGCATCTTTTCATGTGTCCGTTGACCATCTGTATGTCTTCTTTGGAAAAATGTCTATTCATATTCATATTCAGTTCTTCTGCCCATTTTTAATTGTATTATTTGGGGTTTTTTCCCCTGTTGCCTTGTATAGATTCTTTATATATTTTGGATTTTAATCCCTTATCAGATATCATCTGCAAATATCTTCTCCCATTCAGTAGGTTGCCTATTTGTTTTGTTGATGGTATCATTCACTGTGCAAAGCCTTTTATTTTGGTGTGGTCCCAATAGTTTAATTTTGCTTTTGTTTCACTTCCCAGAGGAGACTTACCTAGAAAAATGTTTTTATGGTGAATGTCAAAGAAATTATTCCCTGTGTTTTCTTCTAGGAATTTTATAGTTTTAGGCCTTACATTTGGGTCCTTAATCCATTTTGAGTTTATTTTTGTGTATAGTGTAAATGGTTCAGTTTCATTCTTTTGCACGTAGCTCTCCAGTTTTGCCAGCTGTAGGTTCACTCTGTTGATTGTTTCCTTTCCTGTGCAGAAGCTTTCTGGTTTGATGCAATCCCACTTCTATTTTTGCTTTTGTTGTCTGTGTTTTGGGTGTCACATGCTCCCCCAAAAGACCAGTGACAAGAAACTTCTTCTCTATGCTTTGTTCTAGTAATTTTATAATTTCAGGTCTTGCATTTAAGTCCTCATTTTGAGTTGATTTTTGTGTTTTTAAAAAAAATTTTTAAATGTTTTTATTTATTTCTGAGAGAGAGAGAGACAGCGTGAGCAGGGGAGGGTCAGAGAGAGAGGGAGACACAGATTTTGAAACAGGCTCCAGGCTCTGAGCTAGCTGTCAGCACAGAGCCCGACGCGGGGCTCAAACCCACAAACCATGAGATCACGACCTGAGTCGAAGTCAGACACTTAACCAACTGTGCCACCCTGGTGCCCCTGATTTTTGTATTTGGTATAAGGATCAAATTTAATTCTTCCGCATGCGAATATTCAGTTTTTCCAACACCATTTACTGAAGAGACTTTTTCACTATTGTATGTACTTAGCACCCTTCAAGATCAGTTGATTTTAAATGCTGGATTAGGGCTGCCTGGTTTTAAGCACCTGACTTCAGCTCAGATCATGATTTCACAGTTTGTGAGTTTGAGCTCTGTGTTAGGCTCTGCACTGACAGCTCAGAGCCTGGAGTCTCCTTTGGATTCTGTCTCTCTTTGTCTCTCTGCTCCTCTCCCCTGCTTATGCTCTCTCTCTCTCTTTCTCGAAAATAAATAAATAAAACATTAAAAAAATTTTAAATAAATGTACAGATTTATTTCTGGGCTCTCTATTTTGTTCCATTTGTCTTTATGTCTTTTTCTGCCAATACCAACTCTTTTGATTATTGTAGTTTTGTAATATATTTTGAAATCAGGAAGTATGATTCCTCTAGCTTTGTTCTACTTACCCGGCAATGTTTTGGGCTATTCACGGTCTTTTGTGGTTCCACATGAATTTTATGGTGGGTTTTTTTTTTTCTGTTTCCATAAAGACTGACATTGGCATTTTGATAGGGATTGCAGTGAATTTGTAGATCACTTTGGGTAGTAAGGACATTTTAACAACATTAATTCTTCCAATCCATTGAAAGGGATCTTTCCATTATCTGTGTCTCCTTTAATTCCCTTATTTCCCATGATGTCTGTAATGTTAACATCCCTTTTTTAAAAAAAAATTTTGGTAAATACACATAATATAGAAGTTACCATTTTTACCATTTTATCCATTTTAAAATGTACAATCTGGGGATGCCTGGGTGGCTCAGTTGGTTAAGCGTCCGACTTCGGCCCAGGTCATGATCTCACGGTTTGTGGGTTCGAGCCCCACATCTGGCTCTGTGGTGACAGCTAGCTCAGAGCCTGGAGACTGTTTCAGATTCTGTGTCTCCCTCTCTCTCTGTCCCTCCCTTGCTCACATTCTGTCTCTCTGTATCTCAAAAATAAACGTTAAAAAAAATAAATAAATAAATGTACAGTCCAGTGGCACTAGATACACTCTATGCATCTATGCAACTCCCATCACCATCTAGTTCCAGAACTTTTCATCACTCCCAGACAGAAACCCTGTACCCATTAAGCAGTCACTCTCATTCCCCCATCCCCATCCCCCCACTAATCTTCTTTCTGTCTGTAGATTTTTCATTTTGAATATTTCACAAAAGTGGAATCATATGGTACATAACCTTGTATATCTGGAGTCTTTCATTTAGCTTATAATCGGTCATACAGAATAGTTTCACTGCCCTAAAAATACCCCTCTGTTTTCTGCCTATTCCTCTCTCCCTCCCCACAAACCTCTGGCTACCACTGATCTTTTTACTGTTTCCATAGTTTTGCCTTTTCCATAACATCATAATGTCATGTAGTTGGAATGCAGTAGGTAGCCTTTTTAGATGGGCATCTTTCACTTAATAATGTGCATTTACCTTTTGGATGTTGTGAATAGTGCTTCTATAAACATTTGTGCACAAGTTAGTGTTTGAGTTCCTGTTTTCAGTTCTCTTGGGTATATTCTTAGAAGTAGAAAGTATTGAAAACCTACTAGTATTGTTTTGCCCATTCATTCTCCCCTTTGTGTTTCCATCCTTCAGAATCTGGTAGAGGCTGCCGAGGAGGCTGACCTGAACCATGAATTCAATGAATCTCTGGTGGTGAGTTAATGACTAATCACCAAACTCCCAACCAAGAGCCAAGGTGCCCTGAGTATAAGATACAGATGAGGGAGGAGAAGGTGGGAAGCCTAGCACCATCCTTTAATGTGCACAGAATTTGTATGAGCCTATAATAGTTTGATTCTGAAATGCTCTCCAGTCTTTTCAGAAGAAATTTATGGACCAGGTAGGAGAGATAATTTTCAAGACTTGGGATGGGGGCAGGGGACATAGAGCAGAAATCCACCCATTCCATAAACATTTTTTGTCCAACCACCATGTGGTAGATAAAAAGTCAAGAAGCTCACAGACCAAATACCTCCAGCATGAGGCATGTAACAAATCCATGAGAGTTGGTAAACAGAGTCACAAGAATGCAGAAGGGAAGGGTTAGAAGTTCAGAAAGTCCTGCAAACAAAGTAGCATTAGAACCAGCCTTGGGCTGAGAGGGATTTGAACAGGAAAGGCATAGAGAAGCTGAGGGAAAAGAAAAGACCCTGAAATAAGAAAACACAAGATTGAGGGAATTGCAAATGGTCCGCTCTGTATGTCCAGGGGATGGTGAAGTAAAAAGTGACGCGGACAGATAGGAATTTGGCCTCAGCTCAGCCTGGAATGACACAGACTGAAGGGTTTGAGCAGCGGAGGGTCACAGCTGGATTGGTGCTTTAGAAAGCTCTTGCAGTCAGCAGTATTGTGCCGAGGGGCAGGACATAGGGTGCCCTGAGGGGGTTGTTCAAGATGTAAACCAGGTGGTGTGAAGGGAGTGGGGAAGATGGTCTGATTATGGCTCTGATCATGGCTCTAAATGTGATATTTCAAGTAGACCCTCCAACACTGCATGTTAGAGGCAAAAAGCACACTGCTGGCTCCTCAGAGGGACACGGGGGCCACAGACCGTGCCTTGGGCCCAGGCTGCCGCAGGCTGTTTTCTAAAGAGAGAAGCCTCACCTCTCAGGACCTACTGAGAGTTCCTAGGAGCCCTCCCACAATGGAAGAAAATTGGTGGTACCCATGAGGCTGCCTCTGTCTCTTTACTTCCCCTTGAACCTCTACTTGCCCCTCTCTGGCTCTGATCTGGTCATGCCCACACATGCTAAACAAAGTGGAGAACTGAGGCAGTAATCTAGACAACTTACATCAAAATCCAAGTGAATCAACCATGCTCTCCAACTGTCTGGGATCTGTATGTGTCCATATGTGTAATACAGGTCACTGCCTCAGTTGTCCACGGATGCTGCTTGTATGGATGCTGTCAGTCTGTCTGACCCCACCTCTCACATCTGAGTGCTCTGATCTGTGCCATTTCTTTCTCTCTCTCACCCTGTACGTCTCTTGTGTCCACATTGTCTCTGTGCTGCTATTTCCCCTCCGCCCCTAGTTTAACTACTACAACTCTGTCCTGATCAACGAGAGAGATGAGAATGGCAATTACGTGGAGCTGGGGGCTGAGTTTGTCCTTGAGTCCAATGCGCACTTCAGCAACCTGATGGTGAATACCTCCATCAGCAGCGTGCAGCTGCCCACCAACGTATACAACAAAGGTAGTTCTCCTACCCCACCCTGTGACCTGGCACTCTCTCTAACAGTTTGTGGTTGTTAGCTGGTGCTGGTGAGTTTTAAAGATTTGCCTCCATTTTCCTGAGAAGCCAACCTCCTTGACTGGGGAGAGCAAGAAAAAGTATTCAACACCAATTTGGGCTGGGAGAAAACTCAATAGTCCTGTATTAGGGGGTGTGAGTGGGGCTCTCCAAGTGCAATGTGGCAGGAAGTTGTAAACAACAGCACTGCAGGCTGTGTGTGTGTTCAGCCGGTGAAGAGGTGGTCACGGTTGCTCCTGATTTAGTTTCTCTGCAGTTCTTTCTGTAATTTCACCTTTTAGACCCAGACATTTTAAATGGAGTCTACATGTCTGAAGCCTTGAACACTGTATTTGTGGAGAACTTCCAGCGAGACCCAACATTGACCTGGCAATATTTTGGCAGTTCCACTGGATTCTTCAGGATCTATCCAGGTAAGGATATCAAGAGGCATCTCCATGGTCTTCTGAGCTTCTCTGGGAATAAGGCAATGGAGACATTGAAGATGGGCCCTGGCATTCAGACTCCCAGTGAATGGACCCCCTCCTATCCAAAAGCATCTCCAACCCACATTTTGACACAATAACCACATTTACAATAAATAGTTGTTGAAAGAATGAATGAATGAACAAATGAAACTACCAAATACCATAGTAAGCAATCCCAAAATGCCCACATTAAACTCTTGTTTTATGAAAAGCACTGTGGAAAATGCGAAGGAAGATAAAACAATTCTTGATCTTAAGGAGTTTACATCCTAATTGGAGAAGTAGAGCATATGCACTTGAAGTGCACAACAGCAATGCACAAAGTGTCACCACTAGTTAGTATGTGATTAGTGGCCAACTTAATGGATGGCATGGGGAAAACTCCCTTGCCCATCAATAAAAGTAGAAAACAAACATCTACCACAAGGTTTGCATTTTACTTCAACCCATTTTTATATTTTAGCACACTCTCCTGAAAGTTTTCAATTTGCCCTGTTTTTCTGAGACCAGAAATAGAAAAAAATCCTAAAAGACCCTTCTGTGTCCCCAGCTGGAAAAGCCAGTTCTTCTGCAGGAAGACACCGGGATCTTAGAGCTCACAGGGTTTTAGCATGTCCCTGTTTCTCTGCCCAGATCTACAACCAGTCACTTTCTTTCTCTGCTCTCTGGTACCTCAACGAGCAAGGTCATCCCTTTTCCTTGGAACAGCCCTTAAAATGCTTGAAGACCACTCACACGTCCCTCCGATCTTCTCCAGCATCCAATTCCTGCAAATATTTCTGCCACATCCAGAGACATCAACTTGTGTGCAGACAAAACAGTCCAGATATGGCCTACCAGTCTAGGAAGAGGGGAGGGCAACTTCTCACATCCACATCCATTTATAATTATATATCAGCCCTCAGGTGCACAGTATTAGATTGACTGTTCACGATCATGGTGCACTGTTCTCATGGGTCCATGCAGGCCTATTTCTTTTTTTTTTTTTTACAAATAGTTTATTGTCAAATTAGTTTCCACATAACACTCAGTGCTTATCCCCATAAGTGTCCTCCTCTATGCCCATCCCCCTCTCCCCCCCAGATCCATCAGTCCTCAGTTTTTGTCAGCATTCAAGAGTCTCTCATGGTTTGCCTCTCTCCCTTTTCCCCACCATTTCCGCTCTTCTTCTCCCCCTTGGTCCTCTGTTAAGTTCCTCCTAGTCCTCCTATACGTGCACACATATGATATTTGTCCTTCTCTGCCTGACTTATTTCGCTCAGCATAACACCCTCAAGGTCCATCCATGTTGCTACACATGGCCAGATTTCATTGTTTCTCATTGCCATGTAGTATTCCATGGTATAGATAAACCACATCTTCTTGATCCATTCATCTGTTGATGGACACTTAGGCTCTTTCCATGTTTTAGCTATTGTGGAGAGTGCTGCTATGAACATTGGGGTACATGTGCTCCTATGACATCAGCATTTCTGTATCCCTTGGGTAAATTCCTAGCAGTGCTATTGCTGGGTCATAGGGGAGTTCTATTGTTAGTTTCCTGAGGAACCTCCACACTGTTTTCCAGAGGGGCTGTACCAGTTTACATTCCCACCAACAGTGTAGGAGGGTGCCCGTTTCTCCACATCCTCGCCAGCATCTAGAGTTCTCTGATTCATGCAGGCCTATTTCAATGTTTTTTTAAGCTTTTTATTTATAATGTAATTAATACTTATATTTACATCACAACACAAAAACTGGAATGTTACCAAACCTCTATTTACTTATGTGCTCCTCCTTGGACCTCTGCCCCTGCCCTGACTTCTCCCCAGTTTCACCCCCTTCAACTGACCAGGTAACAACAATCCTGCACTTTGAACTTATCCCTCTATTTGAAGTTTTTTGGCTCCCTGCTTAGTTATTTAGTTTTATCTCATTTTTACAAACACATTAACATCTGCCTAAACAATATATTGTTTTGTTTTGCTTAGTTTTAAAATTTATTAAACTGGTTTTGAGTATAGACTGTTAGAGCTTGCTTTTTCATTCAGTATTATACTAGCAAGATTCACCTGGGTTGTCACATATGTCTGTACTTTGTCATTTCTTTCTGCATCATATTCTTGGGGGCCAATATAGCGGTTTATTCATCTTCCTGATCCTGTCTGGGTTGTTTGCAGGGGGGAGTTGTTGTTGTGGTGGGTTTTGTTCTCTTTTTTTTTTTTTTCCTTTTAAGAACAGTGTTGATATGAATGTTCTTATACATGTCTCCTGAGACATATTCTGAGAGTTTCTCTTGGGCATGTACCTAGGAATGGAATTGCTATACAAAATTGTTTTCCAAAATACTTGCACTAATTATGTTCCCACCAGTCATGAATAACAGAATCTGTTGATCCATATTTTCTCAAACCCTGAGTATTATTAAACATTAAAAGTTTTTGTTAATAACATTTTAGTGTAAAATGGTATTTCACTGGTCTGGCATTGCCTTTAGTTGATCACTGGTGAAGCTGAGTATCTCTTTCTTCATATATCATGTGTTGTATGTATTTCTTCTTCTGTGGAATGCCTATTATGTCTTTTATCTAATTATCTATTGACTTTTCTAATGTTTACCCTTCCTTACATCAAGTTACATATGAAATGTAACTTGATCATAGTAAATTAGTCTTTTGTGCATTGCTGGATTTAGTTTATTAATGATCTTGTTTAGGATTTTTTGCACTCATGAGTGAAATGATCTTGTAAAATTTTTTTCTTGTACTGTCTTTGGTTTTCAAAATTACAGTAGCGTCATAGAATAAACTGGGAAGTATTCCCTCTTTTTCTGGTTTTTGGAAGCATTTAAATAAGTTAGACTGATCTTTTCCTTGAAAGTTTGTTAGAATTCATCTATAAAGCCATATACCTGATGTTTTCTTTATGAGACTATTTTAAATTACCACCTCAATATATTTAATACTTGCAAGACTAATAAGCCTTTCTCTTTCTTCTTAATTTGGTAAAATACTCTTTCTAAGAACCCATCCCTTTCATCTGAGTTTTCAAAACTATTTCCAAGAAGTTATCCTATCATCTTTTTAATCTCTGCTGTATCTATAATTATTTCTCCTTTTATTTATAGTATTACTCATTTTTTCTTTATTTTCCTACCACTGGTTTCTCTGTTTTGTTAGTCAGGAATCATCCTTGTCTTTGTGGATTGCTCTCTATTGCTTCTTTGCTCTCCATGTCATCTGTTTCAGCTCTACCTTATCTCCTCTTTTACCTTTCCTTGAATGTATTCTGCAGTGCTTCTTCCTAACCTATTAAATTAAACACTTAGCTTTAATTTTAAGCCTTTCTTTGTTTCTAAAATAAGCATTTATGGCAATACCTTGGCCCTAGAAGCTCTACTTTTCCTGCATCTCACAGGTGCTATTATGATGGTTTAAAAAATTTTTTTAATTATAGAAAAATACATATAACATAAAATTTACCACCCTAAATTACAAAATGGAATTACGATTGATATATATTATATTAGTTTCAGGTGTACAACATAATGATTCAATATTTTTATACATTATGAAATGATCATGTCAAAAGGTCTAGTTACCCTCTGTTATTATACAAAGTTATTACAATATTATTGACTATATTCCCTATGTTGTACATTACATCCTTTTGACTTATTTATTTATTTCTTTTATAATTGGAACTTTGTAACTCTTAATCTGCTTCACCTCTTTTGCCCATTTCTGAACCCCCTTCCCTCTGGCAAACACCAGTTCATTCTTTGTATCTATTAGTCTGTTTCTGGTTTGTTTAGTTTGTTCATTTGTTTTTTAGATTCCTCATATATGGTACTTGTTTTTCTCTGACTTATTTCACTTAGCATAATACTTTCTATCTCTATCCATGTCTTTGCAAATGGCAAGATTTCATTCTTTTAATGGCTGAATACTATTCTATTGAACATATATACCACATCTTCTTTATCCATTCATGTATTGATGGACACAAGTTGCTTCCATATCTTGGCTATTGTGAAGAGTGCTATAATGAAAATAGGGGTGCATATATCTTTTCAAATTAGTATTTTTATTTTCTTCAAATAAATATCCAGATATGGAATTGCTGGATTATATGGTAATCCTGTTTTTAATTTTTTGAAGGGCCTCCATACTGTTTTCCAGAGTAGCTGCACCTGTTTACATTCCCTTCTAAGAGTGCATGAGAGTTCCCTTATCTCCACATTCTTACCAGCACTTGTTATTTCTTGTCTTTTTGATAATGGCTATTCTGACAGGTGTGAGGTGGTATCTTGATTTGCATTTCCCTGATGATTAGTGATGTTGAGCATCTTTTCATGTGTCTATTGGGCATCTTGGAAAAGTGTCTGTTCATGTCCTCTGTGTATTTTTTAATCATGTTGGTTTTTTGTTGTTAAATTTTATGAGTTTTATATGTATATATTGGATATCAGTTCCTTATTGTGTATCATTTGCAAATATCTTCTCCCATTTAGTAGGTTGTCTTTTGTTTATGGATTCCTTCATTGCAATTTTTTTTTTTTTTTAGTTTGATGCAGTCCCATTTTTTAAAGCCTTTTATTTAAGGGAGAGAGGGGCAGAAGGAGAGGGTGAGAGAGAATCTCAAGTAGGCTCTATGCTCAGTGCTGAGCCCAATGTGGAGCTTGATCCCATGACCCTGGGATCATGACCTGAGCCAAAATCAAGAGTCAGACACTCAACCAACGGAGACACCCAGGCATCCCGATGTAGTCCCATTTTATTTTTATTTTGTTGCCTTGCTGAGAAAACCTATCCAAAAAAATATTGATAAGACTGAAACTTATTGCCTATGTTTTCTTCTAGGAATTTTATGGTTTCAGGTCTTACATATGGATATTGAATTTATTTTGAGTTTATTTTTTTATATGGTATAAGAAAGTGGTCTAGCTTTATTCTTTTGCATGTATCTATCCAGCTTTCCCAGCACCATTTATTGAAGAGATCATCTTTTCCCCATTGTATGCTCTTGCATTCTTTATTGTAGATTAATTAACTATATAATTGTGGATTTATTTCTGGGCTCTCTGTCCTGTTCCACTGATCTATTTTGTGTCTATTTTGTGTCAGTACCATACTGTTTTGGTTACTATAGCTTTGTAGTATAATTTGAAGTCAGAGCACATGATTTCATCAGCTTTGTTCTTTCTCAGGATTGCTTTGGCTATTTGGGGGTCTTTTGCAGTTCCATAAATTTTAGTATTATTTGTATGAGTCTATCCTACCTATCTTTAAGTGTATGATTCAGTGGCATTAAGTACATTCATAATGTTGTGCAACTATCACCACCATCCATCTCCAGAGCTCTTTTCATCTTACAAAATTGGAACTCTGTACCAATTTAAAAAAATAATTCACTGTCCCTTTTTCTTTTTAGGCTCTGGCAACCACCATTCTTCTTTCTGTCTCTCTGATTTTGACTACTCTAGGTACCTTGTATAAGTGGAATTCTACCATATTTGTCTTTTTATAACCTGACTTATTTAACTTAGTGTAATGTCCTCCAAATTCATCCATGTTGTAGCATATATCAGAATTTCCATCCTTTATAACACTGAATAATATTTTATTGTAGATCACATTTCATTTATTCATTTATCTGTAGATGGACACTTGAGCTGCTGCTTCTACATTTTAGCTATTGCAAATAATGCTACTATGAACAGGGATGTACCAATACCTACTTGAGACCCTGCTTTCACTTATTTTGGGATGTCTTGAGAGATGGAATTCTTGGGTCATATAGCAACCTTATTTTCAATTTTTGGAGGAACTTCCATACTGTTTTCCATAGTAACTACACCATTTTACATTTCTACCAAATTCACAAGGGCTCCAATTCCTCCTCATCTTCATCATGTAAACAAAACCAAATAAAACAAAATTGAATCACATCATGGTTTTGATTTGCATTTTCCTAATGATTAGGGATGTTGAGCATCTTCTCATGTGCTTATTGGCCATTGTGTGTCTTCTTTGGAGAAATGTCTATTCCAGTCCTTTACCTATTTTTGAATAGGATTGTTTGCTTTCATTGTTCTTGAGTTGCAGTTCTTTATATTTATCTGTTACCTCTTAGCAGATAAATAATTTGTAGATATCTCCCATTCTGTGGTTGTCTTTTCAATCTATTGATTGTGTCCTCTCATACACAGAAGTTATTGCCTGTGTTTTTGGTGTCATTGTGGTGTTTAAATTATCATTTTCTTCTAAATATTTTTAAATTTCCCTGTGATATCTTCTTTGATCTTTTAGTTATTTAAAAGTGTATTTTAGGGGCACCTAGATGGCTCAGTAGGTTGAACATTCTATTCTAAATTTGGGCTTAGATTATGGGATCAAGCTCTGTGTCAGGCTCCATACTGAGCACCTTACTTGGGAATCTCTCTTTATGTATATAAAATAAAAATTGTTTTAATTTATAAAATCTCTAAATATATAAAGATTTTATAGTTATCTTTTTATTATTAATTTCTAATTTAATTTATTTGCAATCAGAAAACATGGCATATGTGGTACTGATTTATGTGAAATTAGTTGAGATGCCACCAAGTGTGTCATCAAATTTTATAAATATTCCATGTGTGCTTGAAAAGAATATGTGTGCTCTAATTGTTGGATGAAAAATTCTGTTTAAATTTTTTATATCTTTGCTGATTTATATCTGCTTGATTCTCTTTAGCCCCTATGATGTATTTTGTTATAAGTCTATTTTGTCTCATATCCATAGAATGATACCAGTTTGTTCTTGGTTAGTATTTGGGTGATATATATTTTTTGCCTCCTTTTACTTCCAACCTTCTATGTCATTTTCCTTTAATCATATGTCTTGAAAATAGCTCATAGTTTTTCAGTTTTTATCCAGACTGACAATTCTTTTACTGGTTGGCAACTTAAACATGTTTACACATATTGTATTGATATTTTTAACATGCTATTATATGATTTTTAAAATTTTTATTTGTCCTTCTATTATTATGTTTCCTCTTTCCCCTTGTTTGTCTTTTACAGAGATTGGCATTTTTTATAAATATCTCCTTCCCTCATTTCTTCTCTATTTTTCAATAAGTTTGGAACTTATCCTTCTGTTTCTTTTAGTAATTACCCCTGCAATTTTACCAGGCATATTTAACCTATAAAGTTAAAATTAAATACCATGAGAGATTCTTGAATGCTGAGAACAAACTGAGGACTGATGGGGGGGTGGAAAGAAAGGGGGGAGATGGGCATGGGGGAGGGCACTGACGGGATGAGCATTGGGTCATCAAGTTGGAAACCAATTTGACAATAAACCATTAAAAATTGTTTTAATTAAATAATATTTTTATCTCCTTCCAGTCACAAAACAGCTTTAGGACTCTTGTGCTTACATCTACTTTTCCCACCTTGGCTATTCCACTGTCTATTCCACTGTCATGTAATATATCCCTTTTTTGATTCCCACAAATTAGATACTATTGCTCTTTCTTAAAACAAACATTGCCTATTTGGAGTGGAATCTTTGTTTACTATTTTATTTGCCCACCATTCCTTCATGCATCTCAAAATGTTTTTTCGGGGCGCCTGGGTGGCTTAGTCGGTTAAGCGTCCGACTTTCGCTTAGGTCATGATCTCATGCTTTGTGAGTTCGAGCCCCGTGTCGGGCTCTGTGCTGACTGCCAGCTCAGAGCCTGGAGCATGTTTCAGTCTGTGACTCCCTCTCTCTCTGACCCTCCCCTCCTCACGCTGTCTCTCTCTCTCTCCTAGAAATAAATAAAACATTAAAAAATTTTTTAAAAAGTGTTTTTTCAAGATCCTTTTCCTTCTTGAAGTAAATGTCAGGAGTTCCTTTCTGGTGGGTCTCTTGGTGGTAAAATGCTCCCGCTTTGTTTATTTATATCCATTTTATTTTATCTCCACTTTTTTGTTTTGCTTTTTAACTCATCCTTTTTTAATCTTTACAAGTTACACAAATCATTTCCTGTTATCCTCTCATTTAAACAGAAAAGGCCAAGTCCTTTTTCTTTCTTTCTTTTTTTTTTTTTTTTTGGACACAAGTGACTAAGCTTACATTTAATGACACACCCCTGAGAAATAGTTTGCAATAAATAACAGCACAGAGAAACTAGAAACTCCCAAGCAGAGTTCGAAAAACAACACTTCTGGTCTCTATCAAAATTGTTGTATTCTTTAATGATTGTTTGGCCAGGAATGAATGCATTTCTAAATTAGCAATCATTTTCTCTGAACACCTTAAAACTGTGTTTCTACTGTCTTCCGGCTTCCACTGATGTTATGAAAATCTGCTATCAGTTTAACTGCTCTTCCTTTGTAAGTATTCTAGCTTTTCTGGCTGTTTTCAAAGTATGTATGTATGTATGTATGTATTTGCCTTTGGAGTTCTGTGGTTTCACTACTACGTGTCTATATGTGGATATCTTATTTACCCGGCTTGGGATATACTGTGCTTTCTAGATCTGTGGATTCGGACTGTTTCTCAGTCCTAGAGCATTTGCCAATGTCAGCTCTGTGGCCATTGTCTTTCCTCGTGCTTTCCCTTTTCTCTTTCTATAGCCCAGCCAGACATATATTAGACCTTCTCATTCTAGCCTCTGGTGGAATCCTTCAAATGCATGGGTTGTCTCTTTACCTCTGCATAGCCCATTATGCATTTTTTTCAACATTTAGAAAAACGTTCCATATTCTTAAGGATGTTTCTTTGTTCCTAATCACTTCTTGTTATATATTCTTCCTGATGATTTCTTCAACATAGCCGTCTTCTACTCTGTATTTGGTAGTTCCAACATCTGTAATCCTTAGGAGGCTGTATCTGATGGTTCTTGCTTCTGCTGCCTCTCACCACACTGCCTGTTTCTCATGTTTTTGGTAATCTTTGCCCGTGAGGCCCTACCACTTCAAGAGGCACGCTTTCCTCTAAGAGGATCACTTCTATTTCTTCTTGGAGTTGAGAGTAACCCCACCAGGACCACTAAAACCCTCTTCTAAGGTTTTGGTTCAGAACCTAGAACCTTAGGTGCAGTTTCTCCTCCTCGTTACTATTCTAAGGATCAGATTCCTCACACCTGTGCTGCTGCTTTAGGAATGTGTCCTTTGTAGGATCCTACTTCTCACAGCTGTCTGCAGGTCTACATCAGAACCATTGTTACTAAAGCTCCCACCATCCTCTAGTCCTGTTTCTTCCTTCCAGGCCTTGGCTCCTGGCTTCCCAGACCCCTGCCCCTCACTCTTGGGACTCTGCTTTCATTTGTCTAGTTTTGGGGCATGATCTCTGAAAACCTCCTACCTTTGAGAGACCAGCAAAGGGTGTATCTCATCTGAAGTCTAACTGTTATGGAACAGGACGATCTCTTGGAGATTCTAAACATTCATGATACTGACACAACCTTTATTCTAGCCCAAACATAACCAACTAAAGTTTCACCTGTTATTTTTAATCTCCTTATTTTGAACCCTTTATTCCCAATCATTAAAATCTTTCAAAAGAGGGGTGCCTGGGTTAAGCGTCCGACTTTCACTTAGGTCGTGATCTCACGGTTCGTGGGTTCGAGCCCCGCGTCGGGCTCTGTGCTGACTGCCAGCTCAGAGCCTGGAGCCTGTTTCAGAGTCTGTAACTCCCTCTCTCTCTGACCCTCCCCTGCTCACGCTGTCTCTCTCTCTCGCTCTCTCCTAGAAATAAATAAAACATTAAAAAAAAAATCTTTCAAAAGAGATTCTATCATTGATCATGTCAGCGTTATCTGTGCTTTGTGTACGTTTACCCAAGTTTTTGATCAGATGAATAAGACAAAATCATTCTGCTAGTGCTCAAGGCAAGACCTTTCATACTCATTCATTCATTTTTCATTCATGTAACAAACATTTATTGAGCATCAACTCTGCTAGGTACTATGTTAGACACCGCACTAGACACTGGAAAACCCTGACTTCAAGGAGCTTGCAGTCTTATAGCCAAATCACTTCTCCCAGTGAGCTTAATTAAGCTGAGTAAAGCAGGTGGGCTAGAGAGCAGAGTACTGGCTGTTTACTGCTCTGTTCATGCTTTGCCGGTGGTAGTGGATGTTAACTGTCACATCTCCTTCAGGCTTCCCCTTGATGTGAGGTTCAGTCACAAATAAGTCCCAGATATCACATTTTGGGGGGCCGACCTGTGAAAGTAACCCCAACTCTGGGTCTGGGGAGTGTGGGTGGTAGGTATCCCTCTGTAAGTCGGCCTTCCTCCTTAGCTTACAGTGGCCCCACACCCTGCTGCCCAGGTCCACTGCTGTCCCTACCCTGGGGGTGACCAAACTGGACATCACCACCCAACCAGTGCTCTTTACTAAGCTGCTGAAAGAACCAGCCTTTATTTCCCCAGGCATCAAATGGACACCTGATAAGAATGGAGTCATTGCCTTCGACTGCAGAAATCGTGGTTGGTAAGAGCTCTAGGGGAAAAGTCTCTGGTGCTGGCATCTCTCTTATAACCTTTGGGTTCTGCCTAATTCTCCTCCAGTCTCTACCCTACCCCCACCACCAGCCAAGAGCCTCAGGTGTGTAGAACCTGAACCCAATGCAGAAGCAGGAAGAGTTGCCAGCTGTATTTCTCTTCTCTGCAGCTGCTCTTGCTCCAGGACTCATCACACTTGTCTTTCTCACCCCAAACCTCCTTTCAGCACATTGAGATGTCTCCAAATCAATCCTCTGCCAGACTCTCCTCTCCCTCCACACCCCTCCTCTGGCAGATTTGTAATGGAATCTGAGGGTGAAATCCAGCTCTCTCCCTTCCTGCTGCCTCTGCCCCTATAGGAGCTTGGCTGGTCCAAAACAAAGAGGACAAGGGTTACCACCAGGACTGAACCTTCCTCTCACCTGACAGGTCCATTAGATGAGCACATTCTCAATTGTTGACCCCAAAATGGCTTTAGAACTATACTGAGTAGTTGTCGGACATGATAAAAGCTGGCACTGATGGATTGTTGACCTGAATCTTGAGTACACTTGAGCCACAATCTGAATAGAAATAACTAGAGACTCAGTTGGGTGGCTGTTCTGGCTTTAGTTTTCCCATCATTGACCTGTGCTTTCTTTCTGTTAAAGGTACATACAAGCTGCTACTTCTCCCAAGGACATAGTGATTGTGGTGGATACGAGTGGCAGCATGAAGGGGCTGCGGATGACTATTGCCAAGCACACCATTGCCACCATCCTGGACACACTGGGGGAGAATGACTTTGTTAATATCATTGCGGTAAATGTAACTTCCTGTTCTAGAATAGCTCTCCTCAGGAAAAAAACCATTCTGCCTGCACTAGAATGACCTATACTTACAATCACTTGATGCCTCACACTATAGTATGATTTTCTTCTCTGAAGCTGAGACTTCTATCCTAAGGTTGGACCAAGGATGGGCTTCAAGAGGTCCAAAGAGTTACTGAAATTATGTGTAAAAATGTGTGCATCCACTTTTCTGATTCCACAGATTTCATCAATTTCTCAGATGAGTCTGGGAATAAAAATTAAGAGGCACTGGCCCTGAGAAAATACTTAACTCACCCCCATCCATGTGCTCTTGATTGGTACCCAACACTGGAACAGCCTCTCCTTTATGCTTAGGATGAGTGAGCCTTGGGCTCTTGCTTTTTAATTCCCAGTCCTCCCACCTCCTTCATCCCACCAAATCCAGACACATTAGAAGAGGAATGTGGGTAGTGGAGGCTAGAAAGAGACCAGCAAACCCTAGTCCTGCTTTCACAGCAACTCTTCCTGAGGATAACTCTGCCTGTCTTAGAAAAGTAATGAAGGAGAGGAGTGAAGCAGAAAGAAATGGGGAGATAGCAAGTCAGGAGAATGCCTTCAATGCAATGAAAGAGCTGACCAGTTCAGCCCTCCAAGGAGGCAGAGTTGACTGCCACCTTGAGGGCATCAATTTGAAGGCCACCTGATCCAAAGCTTTCCTGATCAGCTTGTCACATTGCTGAAAATGCTTGTCTTCAATGGAATTTGTGTACCTAGTAAAGAAATACCAAGGCAAAATGGTCTAACTTCAAGATGTTCATCCTGGGAGTAAGAAGGGCCCTCTCATCCCTGAACTGCTCCCCTGAGGCCTGCAACATTTACCCACCTGCACCACCCCTGGACCCCACCCTCCCCAGCTCCACCACCTTTGTCCCTAGACATGACCTGCAGCAGTGACAAGACAGCTACAAGAACAGGCCCCACTACACAGGAGTGGGAGTGTGCTCCTGCCCCTCCTCTCTCCCAATCTTTCTCCTGCTTTGGGGGAGGAGAGGCAGGAGAAACATGTGTTCCTGACCTTCCCCAGAACACCCTAGCACTTGCCCTAGAACCTGCGTGCATTCCTACCACCGTGTCACCATCATCTCCCTTTCTCCCTCTCATATTTAAACAGAAGTAGATTAAAGACAACTTGAAGATTTGAATTTTAACTATAGGGAAATGGAGAGATTAAGAAAAAGAGGGCAGTAGTCATTCATTTTCCCCCTTCCCATTCCCTGATGACAGCTAGAGGATCTTGATCGTAAATGCAAGGCAAAAGGTAAAGGAACACAGTTCCTAATCCCCAGACCCAGGCACTGGGGAGGGGTCTGAACACAGAAGGACTAGAAGGCTCTGGGATTCTTGTGAAAGGTACTTTGTCTGCTCCTAGGAGCGGAGACCAAAGGAATTTTCTCTGTACCTTCGGGTTCTCTGTGTGTTCAAGGAGATGGACATCATTGAGCCACCTGAGAAGACAAACACCGAGATTTGAGGGAGAATTTTTAGAGTTTAGGCCCCACTATTCTCTATACTCCTTTCTCTCTACTCAGGAAAAAACTGCCAGAAGCATGGGGTACCCCAAGATAATATTACACAGGTGCCTAGGTAGCCTGTGAATTGCCTGAGATTCCAAATTGACCCTATCTGTTCTCCTGTCCCCTCTGCCCTCTGCAACTGCAGTACAGTGACTACATCCATTACATCGAGCCTTGTTTTAAAGGGATCCTTGTCCAGGCAGATCGAGACAATCGTGAGGTGAGTGTCTACCATCAGGTGAGTGCCTGATGCTTCTGAGCTCCTGCTCAGTTAGGATGGTGGGCAGTCACCTGAATAGACTGCCTGATGGCCTCCTTTACTTATTCCCATGACACTAGGAAAGAGGGCAAGGCAGTTACCCATGTAAATACACCCAAGAAGTTGCCTCATAAATATGCTGCCTGCTTATCAGAACAAATCGTGAGCAAAGAGAGACACTATCTAAGGGAAATAACACTTACTCAGAACTGCTTTTTCACTCTGTGGATTATCCGAGACTCAGTTTTCCTCTTTGCCTCCTCTGTGGGCCTTTCTACTGTATCAGTCTTGATGAAGAACTTCCCCAATAGGGAGAGAAGTTCAAACCCATTGGATTGAGTCTTTCTCAAAGGACGAGGAGAGGATGTGGTAACTTTTTTAAAAGGAAAAGTTTGCATGTCACAGATCCTTCTTTCTGTGACTGGAGAGTTTGAGTTTGGCTTCTTCTTGAATCCCAGCCCCAGGTTGGTCACTGGAGCCCCTAGTGGCCTCCATGGTTTCTCCGGTGAAATGCTCACCATTGGATTATGTTGGGCTGGGTCTGAGGATGCTGGGGGTCTGAGGATGCTTGTTCCCAGCAGGTCTGTGTGGACTTTCCTCCCTGCACTGAATGGGCTCACACTTGGCATTTACTTCCAGTAGTGGGGATGTGTTTGCACTCAGCTACTTACACTCTCTGTTTATCTTGGGGGCACATCTTGAGAAACATCTGTTGTAGGGTCCAGCCATGAAATTAGCTGGATCATGAAGACATGGATCCTGCAGTCACATTCTGGGCAAATAGCTCTAAACAGCCTCTGAAATTAAGACCAAAGAGGAAGGTTCCTTGGCTGTCAATCCACTAACCATCCTCTAATTTCTTACCCATGACAGCATTTCAAACAACTGGTAGATGAGTTGATGGTCAAGGGTGTGGGTGTCGTGAATCAAGCCTTGACAGAAGCCTTCCAGATCCTGCAGCAGGTACCCACACCCGGCAAAGCTGGGGGAGAATGAAGGGCTAGGAGATGGGGTGAAGATATGGGGAGGGCAGTTGTTGGGCTGCAGTCATGTTGCCTGCTCTTTCCCCACACAGTTCCAAGAGGCCCGGCAAGGGAGCCTCTGCAACCAGGCCATCATGCTGATCACTGATGGCGCCGTGGAGGACTATGAGCCAGTATTTGAGAAGTACAACTGGCCTGACCGCAAGGTTACCCTTCTGGTGGAGGTCAAGGGGGCAGGGGAAGAGACCAAGGGAAGTGTTTTCCTACTGCCTACATGGGATAACCAGTGGTGCCCAGAGAAAACAGGCTTGCCCTGAGTCCAAATGCCCTGCCCCATTAGACACATTAGTAAATTCAGATAGTATGTCCCAGATTGGCATTCTGAAATTATGGTGATCCTAGGCACAGAGGACTCATGTGAGAGACAGTGCAGGGTGAGAGACCAGATGTGGTGTTCAGATGAAAACTGCCAGGCAATGACCCTCCACTTTATATCTAGCCCACATCACCACAGCCCTGGCAAGTCCCATTGCTGCCTGGGCCTCAGGGTTCTTTCTGGTCAAAAGGATGAGAGTGGAGAATCCAAAGTCAGCAAAGTGCTTGACCTGACATCTAAGACTCACATAAATAATATTAATACTACTTATGGCCATAACACTACTTATGGCTGCTGAGTGCATCTGTGTCTTGTGGATTAGGTTCGAGTTTTCACTTACCTGATTGGAAGAGAAGTGACTTTCGCTGACCGCATGAAATGGATAGCATGTAACAACAAAGGTAGGTGGTGTGTGAGCAGAGCTCCTTCCAGCCTGCACCAAGTCTGAGGTGGTTCTGAGCCATGGCTCCTGCATCGGGGCCTTACAGAGGTGCTGCATCAAGGGACAGTATCTGCCCCTCCTTCTAACAAAATGTACATTGCCCCGGGAAAACCGTAAGTAAATACCTGTTTACCCTTGCAAGACTCTAAGTCATAAAGTCACCTGAAATGAAACTGAGAGGTCATCTGTCCAGTGTTTGCAGAAGAGAAAACTCTCTTTTCAAATAAAGCCTGTATGAATCACAATACAGGCAGAGTGATGTAGGGATGAGACCCACAGTTTAAATGTCAGTTTTCTCATATCTAGCCTCCATTCCTCTTGTTGGAAATTAAGCCCATATACTCTGGTTCTGCTTCCAGACAAAAAGCAGAGGGTCATCATTTTCTTTAGAATAATGTTTTGGATGTAGTCTTCGTCTGTCTCTGGCCAGAGCCAAAGGCCTGGGCTGTGCAATGCCAACTTGGTCCCTCTTGATTCAACCAAAGTTTATTGAGCAGGTACTATGGTGCCTGGCAAAGCTTCCAAATTGTGGTCAGGACAGACTCAGTCTTTCTCTTGCTGCTTCCCAGTAGAAAAAACAGACAAGTCATCAGTGGTGATATAATCTGAAATGCACAGGGGCTGGGAGAGCGATGGGAGAGGCACTTCCCCCATTTGGAGGTGGCAGGGAGGGCTTCCTAAAGGAAGTAATGTCTATACTGAGACATAAAGAATGATAGGACTCAGCCAGACATACAGATCATTGAAGGATGTTCCAGACAAAGTGAAGAACATGTTTAAAGGATCTGAGATAAGATGCATGCTGGGAATGGAAAATGCTTTCACTTCCTAGAGGTTGGAATGAGTGTTTTGTGGGAGGTAATATGCAATGAGACCAGACAGGTAAACATGTACTAAGTCAGTGATAGCCTTATAAGCCATTTGCTCTTTAAAATATCACCATGGCTACAACCAAAATGCTATAGCACTCCTCCCTGTAACCAAAGAAGAACAGTGGTCAGAGATAATAGGTTTAAGGGACACCCAGCTACTGTCTTAAACTGGACTCCCTGAAAATGGACCCCAAGTCAGAGTTGCCTGCAGGAGAGGGTCCTTTTGGGAAATGACCCTGTAAGAAAGTGAAGAGGGCATCATTGTGAGAGGGAAACCAAGCCACTAAGCCCCTGCTGCTCCTGTGGTATTTCTGGACTGAGAGCCCCCCCCCTGCACCCCAGAGTTATCCTGGATTGAGGCAGCACCACTGGCCTCCTGATGCCCCTGGGGAAGGGCACAACTTTGGGAGAAGTAGTTCCCTGTGGCCCAGGGAAGCTCCTAGTGAAGGCCCAACTTACCTGTAAGCTGAGAACAGCTGGGGGAGCATATATGGGCCCTGCAGAGCGATTCCAAGTGGAACCCCCAGCTTTCCACAACCATATGACCTTTTTCTCTGCCAGGCTACTACACACAAATCTCCACACTGGCAGACGCACAGGAGAATGTGATGGAGTACCTGCATGTGCTCAGCCGCCCCATGGTCATCAACCATGACCATGACATCACCTGGACAGAAGCCTACATGGACAGCAAGGTGGGGGCTTGACCCTGCTCCAGAGTTAGGGGCTCCAGGGAATAAGAGGTAACTTCCTGGGTCAGGAGAGAGGGATAAGCAGAGTACCTCCTCGGGAGATGGCATGAAGGGGTGAATACCCTCAGCCCACTAGAAGACCAATTGCCTGTTTGCTACCCCCAGAGGTGCAGAAATACCGTGAGCAGACCTGCCCAAGGCTATTCTCCATGGACAGAGCACCTCTGCTCCAGACTCGTTCCTCCCTTCTTCCCATTGTCCTCACCTCCCTCATTGTCCTTCTCTCCTACTTGTTTCAGGAAGAAAGGTATCTAACCAGTAATTTGAGATACTATGGCTTCATCAGATGCTCTCCTTCCTGCACTTTCAGAGACTGCCCTTGGGTTGCAGTGACTTACACAAAGGCATAGATAACCAAAGTAGATGAGATGTGTGGGGGCAAGAGAGACCTTTCTGGCACTTCTCAAATCATATCACCTACATAGTCACCTGCTTCAGGGGTAATGTCTCAGCCTGGGATTGAGAGAGACCTGAACATAATGGCTTAAATAAGAGAAAAGCGCACTTCTCCATCATGTAAAAGAACTTTAGAGGTGGCCAGCCCAGAGCTGATGAGGAGCTTCCTGGTCATCAGGGACCCAGGCTACTTCTTGCATCCCCTTGGCCAACCTCCTGGTTCCAGTAGCTAGTAAAACATTGGTTAACTGAAACCACTCACTTTCAGAAAACCTTACTTCCAAACTCTAAAGTGAAAAATCAGATGAGGAAGGGGAAGAGACTTGATGGTTAGTGACTTGTGCACAGAATAATGAATATAGACAATATCCTAATATAGTTATGTAATGTAAATAACATCAGTACAATGGCAATATCTAAATGTATCAAAGCAACAACACCTTAAGTTTACACAATGTTATATGTCAAATATATTCAACTTTTAAAAATTTCTTCATTCTCCAAGAAAGTATACTATAGGCGTCCATGGCTCAGGACCCTCCTTTGGTTGATCCTGAAGATCACACATATTAAACATACCTGCACATGCCACCTGTAAGGACCTATCTTCATGATAAAGTGGGGTGCTTGTGCAGAGCCCCTTCCAAGAAGGCTGAAGGAACTTCACAGTGAGATGAGGCAGTCAGGAGGAAGGCCATTTTGGAAGTGGGGAATGATGTGGCTCTGGCATTCTGAGTGAGGAAAGGTTGTAGGTCTGTCCCATGTGTGTAAGGAGTGACCCTAAGGTCAGCTACAACTACACCATGGCCTGCCCCTGAGCTGTGCTTCCTCCTGCATGCACTTGTGTTTGCAGGTGGCTCTGTGTCAGTGTCCTTCTACTTCTTAACTGCCCTGGGCTGTCATTTGTGCCAACCTTGGGTCAGTAGCAGAGATTTTGGGCATGTGTGAGATGGGCCCATTCCATGGCTCATGCTCATCCTTGGCATGGCCAAGACAAGAGTACTTTGCAAGCATGTTTGGGAGCTGCGTTGTGGGTTCTGGGGTTTTGACACTTGCCCTGGCTTAGGACTGTCATTGCTAAGTGACACTGACCTGGTCCCCTCCCCAGCCCACCTCTCTCCACCAGCATTTCTGCCAGTTCTCCTTTTGTAGAGAAGGGGAACCTCACTTGTGGTTTCTTCCTCCTTTTGGAAGGTGACACTTCAGTGATAGTTGACATTGGTGACTGTGGGTCCTCCACCCTGTGGACTCTGAGCTCTCTGTCCTTTGCTCTCCTCCCTGACAGCTCTTCACTTCGCAAGCACAAAGCTTGATGCTTCTCACCACTGTGGCCATGCCAGTCTTCAGCAAAAAAAATGAAACGGTGAGTGGCCACTCTCTGAGAAGTTGCAACAGATTTTAGAAGTTGGGGCCCCTGGCTAGCATCTTTAGACCAAATGGTTCTTGATTGGCTGGGCATCAGAACCACCTCAAGAGGGTTTTATATTCAGATTCCAAGCCTTATGCCCAACCACCTATATCAGAATCTCTTGGTTGAGAGAGGGGTGAGAGTGAGAGGTGGAATGGGGTCCATACTTCCCAAACTCACTTTGTGATTCTGCTTTGTCATTTTGGGGTTGTCTTCTTTCTCTGCACTTGAGACCACTGTCCCGCTAGAAATGTCACCTGCCAACCTTCTGGCAGAACAACACTTAGCCTGCCAGTTTGGGCAGCCTCTAATTTGAGGATTCCTCTAGTGAAGGACTTTTAAGAGCCTCCCATCCTTCATCTGGTCAGAAAATGTTTCTTTATAGTCCTTGTATGTTCAGAGCATCCATAGATTATTGTCCCTCAGATTCTGACACTCAGCCTCTGCTATGAAAATTAATATTTTATTCAACTTTGTATTTCTTTTAAATATTACAATTTAAATATTAGTACTGTAAATTAATCTTCCTTACAACTGAGATTCCTCCTGGGGTCTCTTCTGGTATATTTATATTTTTATTCCAGAGAGCTCAGCCTAATATCCAACTGCAGAGGAAGAGTCATATAAGGAAGTGGCTTCCTCTTCCAGGTTCTGGGAAGGCCAAGGGTCCAGTCCAGCCCTGTGCACAGGGAAGCCAGGTCTCCCCCTAACCCAGGTGTTTTTCTTTCCAGCGATCCCATGGCATTCTTCTGGGTGTGGTGGGCTCTGACGTGGCCCTGAGAGAGCTGATGAAGCTGGCACCCCGGTACAAGGTGAGCCTGGATCAGATGCCTGAGTGGGGGTTACAGTCTCCCTAGGAGTTGCCCTACCAGGCTCAGGAGTCTCTCTGCAGGCAGCGCAGCCAACCTAGAGTTGGGATGGGGCCCCACCATCCCACTCCCCAGAGAAGTGCAGGCCCTGAGCCTGGCGGCAGTGGTTTGAATTTCTGGGACCCTGTGTCACCACCAGCTCTGACTTGCTCTGTGGCCTTCAGCAAGTTCTTTCCCTTCCTGGTGCCTCAGTTTTCAATGTGCTCCTCCATGCCCTGCAGTCTTGTTTGGGGAACAAATGAGATTACATCATCAAAGCATCTAGAGCATGTGGTGGGGAAGAGGCCGAGTAAGATATGTATTATTGTGGCTGCTACAAACAGTAAAACTTAGAAGAGAATTCAAAATTAATGGCTAAAAGCATGGTGCTGGCTCAGTCACATGCTTATTTGAAAAACTCACTGCTGTGAGCTGCCATCTTTAACAGTCCTATAGTCCAACCCCTGCCCAGCTCCAGTTCTCTAGCCCAAAAAACACGTCTAATGTCCCTCAATCCCTGTTGTTTTGGCAGCTTGGAGTGCATGGATATGCCTTTTTGAATACTAACAATGGCTACATTCTCTCTCATCCTGACCTCCGACCCTTGGTAGGTACAGATCTTATTTGTTTTGGGATCTTAACTATATGGGATTTGGGGAAGGTTCATAAAACCAGTTAAAACAATGAACACACATTGGGCTCCATTTAAGAACCCAATGGAGGGGCACCTGGGTGGCTCAGTCAGTTAAGCATCTGACTTCGGCGCAGGTCATGATCTCACGGTTCATGGGTTTGAACCCCCCCTGTGTGGGGCTCTGTGCTGAAAGCTCAGAGCCTGGAACCTGCTTCAGATTCTGTGTCCCTCTCTCTCTGCCTCCCCCACTCATGCTCTGTTTCTCTCTGTCTCAATAATAAAAAAAAAATTAAGTCATGGTCCCTGTCTTCAAATTGTTTATAATCTAGCAGGCAAAGCAAAGCAAAAATAGGTGGACTGATTGATGAACAGTCCAGAGAGCATGTAATGAAATGTGCAGCTTTCCCTGAAGGACAAGCCACTTACGTTTCCATCACTGCTTCAGTTGCTCCGCACCCCTTTTGGAGTTTGACAGTGGTATCAGCAGAACTCTAGGGACCCCCCAATCCCACTCAAGAGAGTGTGAACATTGAGTTAACAATAAAAATGGCAAGTGAAGAGTCTCATGAGAGGTGGGGGGCAGTAAAGCTGAGGCTCCCCTGAGTTTTTCTTGGGATGATATGTTCCTGAACACTCCTGCCTCCCTCTTTGCTCCCTCCATCCTGATACATGGGGGCATTTTCACTTGCATTCAACAGAACAACTGATGGCCAAAAATGTTGTATCATTTTATCTAAAAGTTCTGCCTCCAGGGCTAGGGGCTCCCTGCTGCCTCTGGCACTTGGCTGCTGTTGATGACAATGGCCATACCTTTCAGTGTGATTGTTCGGGGGAGTAAGAGAAGGGAGTTAAGTCTTACAGGAACCTTAGCCCTTTCCCCTTAGAGTCACACTGAATTGAGATGGCAGCTGAAGACAATACCTAGCAGAGTACCTTTGTGAGAACTTACTAGGGGGCTCATCCGCCCCAGGTACCACTTGGAGAAATCAGTCTAAGCTACATTTCATTCCATTCCAGTTCAGATAGATACCGAGTGTCCATAATGCAACTGACTGAGCTATTTAAGGCAAACTGTAGTTCATAATAGATATCAGGGCATACTGGAAGCCATGTTGTCTTCCCAATTCAGACTCTATTGGGAAAGCATCTGAACACATAATGAGTCACTGACTTCTCTACCAATGGGTTCTTGAGGGGGGGAAGTCCCAGTGGCAACAAGATGACTCACTGGGAAAAATAAATAAATATGTCAGTCATGGAGCTGACTTGTAAAATTGAGGGACACTAGTCCCAAACTCATCTGTCTCCATCTATATAATCTAGATGAAAATAAAACTTCAACCAGTCAGTTAATATTGTGGACCTACTGGGTGTCTGACCTTATAATGCTCTGAGAATACTATAAACAAAAGGTTATATCTAATTAAAGAAATAGAGTATACACAAATAGACTTACACAAATGAAATGATTAGAGAAAAATACCATGTAGAACACTATTACATAACAAACATTATGTAAAGCCACCATATTGAGATTCCTAAGGAAAGCATTATCAGTTTGTGGTAGGTATTAAGGAGAACAATAGTTAAGTTAAAAATAAAAATAATAGAGGATTTGCCTAGTAATAACTGAAAGAGGATCAAGAGCCATACTTTTGGCCTGAAATCTTTCTGTCCATGCTCCAAGTTATACTAAGTGGAACTATGGTTTTAATAAGAGGAGCTAAAGATGATCTTTCAGGTATCATTAGGAATTAGAAAATAAAAATGAATGAGTAGTATTGCATCTTACTCAAAAGAAACAGATCTGGTATAAAAGATGGCAGGGCAGTGCTGTTTGCCATGAGCACGAGCATCACCAAGGCCCAGAACAGGAGCACCATCCAAGCATAGGTGGGGAGAAAAGGACAAGAGTGAAGGATCGTGCAAATCTCCCAGAAAGGCCAGAAATAAGGCGACACTTCCTTGAAAAAAGAAAAAACTGATAGAAGCAAAATACACAGTGATAAGGGACTTCAACCTTTCAAACATCTTTAGGGGCCTCATTCTGCTAAAAGTAGACCCTCTGATTAATTCTTAATTTACTCTGATAATAAACCATCCCCTTTCGTTTTTTGATCTATTATTAAACTAAACCTGGGAAGTGCTGCCAACCTAGTAGCAGATACCTTGACAATATCTGTCTTGATAACAGAGAGAAAGGAAGGCAGGGAAGGAGGGAAGGCAGGGCCAAAAAAACAGCAGCATTCAAACACTTGATTAATGGCTCTGTGTCAAGCTGGAGGGAGATCTTTATTAGGCACTGCAGAATTTGTCTGTCCTTGGCTTTGTCCCATTGAAGAATTCTATCAATAAGATGAAAACATAGAAACCAGATGACACCAAGTCTGGAAGTTATGGATAATACATTAAGGGAAGAAATTAGTATTCAGGCAGTATTCTTCTAAACAATGGGCTGCAACTAACAAGATGAATGTATTAGGATGCATGGAAAGTTCTGCAAAATATTCAATGCTCAAACATAATACTGAAAAGATGTAGTTTAACAGTGCACCACGTGAGAAAGGCCAAGGGCACTTAACTGACTGAGAACTTGATTTGGGCGATTAGGGCAGTGCCGCTGTTGTGAAAATCCAGTAGAATCAGAGGCAGCAGTCAAAGCCATATGATATTTTGGTCCACACAGGTCACACCCACACTACACTGGTCAGAACCCCATCTGAAATATTGACTTTCATCTTGGGCATTTCATTTTAGGAATGACATGGACAAAGTAGAGCATATTCAGAGGGAGCTGAGGCATCTGCAACCTGGGAATGTTTAGCTTGTAGAAGTGAAGTCAAGAGTAACAAGCACCTTCGAAAATCTCAAGAATTGTCAGGTGAAAAACATTATGTGCAGCTCCAGGGAAAAAATAAGATCAATAGGTAAAAGTAACTGGGAGCTAGATTTCAGCTCTGTAAGGGGGAAGAGCTTTCTAATGATTAGAGCTGTCCAAACCTACAACAGACTGACTCAAAAAATAGGGAGCTCCTCATCATGGGAAATACTCACAGGCCATGAGACCATCTGTCACAAATGTTGGGAAGGGAAATGCTGCATCAGATGGAAGATTGACCCAAATAACCTTTAAAGAATCACTGAGATTATTTGATTTTATGAATATAACTTTAAGACTTTATAGCAGGGTCTTATGTTTTAACCTGATGTCTTTCTTCCTGACTTGCCCATTTCAGTACAGAGATGGGAAGAAACTGAAACCCAAACCTAACTACAACAGTGTGGATCTCTCTGAAGTGGAGTGGGAAGACCGAGCTGAAACCGTGAGTGGGGAAAGCAGGAGAAAGAGGAGCCGGTTGTAGCTCTATGACCAATACTCAGGCCAGCTACAGAGCTGTGAGCTCTGAGGCCACCCTGTTCCTCCCCATAGAGGTTTTCCAAGCCCAAACCAGAAGCAATTTCTGTAATGGGCAATTCTTCCAACTATAACAACATAGCATTATCTTACTGAATCTCAGGGAGTGCTGAAGCTGAATGAGCCATGTCTGTAAACCACAGAGGCTGAGCTCTAGTCATGTTTCATTCTGATTTTTGGGGTCAGAAGCTTATTCAGAAGAAATTATGTCTCAGTAATATGACACTATATTCTCTCATACATCAGTGTACTTGGAAGCTTTGTCTTGGTGAATGTCTGGAACTATAAGCTCAATGGAACCTAGAATCAGGTCTATGTTCCCTCCTATGTATTCTGCTTAAAAGAAAAAGGGAAGAACTGAAACTATTCTTAGGGATCACCTCCATTCTGGTCAATAAAGCTCAATCCTTCCACCCTCCATTGTGAGCCAGGGAACTAATACCATTATCTTTCCTCTTGAAGCTGAGAACAGCCATGATCAATGGGGAAACAGGTTCTCTCTCTATGGACGTGAAGGTTCCACTGGACAAAGGGGTAAGTGCTTGCAAGAAAGAACCAGGGTCTGGTCTCAGAGGGCAGCATCCCAGTTGACTGAGATTTGAGGAGGTGATAAGGGACTTTGACCTACCTTAATTAGAGCTTAAGTCTTGAGTGCTTGCTGTAGTCTACGGGACTTGACTAGAGAGCATAGCCAAATGTGCATCAACCCCAGAGAAAAATCAGGCCATGAAATTACCAGTTCTTCAGAGACTACCAAGAGAAGCAGTAGGTTTACCTCGAGGCATTTACAACTCTTTTTTCTTCATGATGCTGCCTGCTATTTGGCCCTTTTGTTGTTTGTAATGGAAAGGAGAAAAGCGACACTTAATTTTATAAATTGTTAGCAACTCTTGAAATCATGTTTTATGGGAAGAGGTTGAAAATAATTGTCACTCCATAGGACTGATTTTCATCCACTGTAACCACAGATAGTCAAGAATCAATACACTCACTGATGCCATTCCTGTCTCCCCAGTTCCACACATCATTTATAGAAGATCATTTCATCTTCTCATTTAAAAGGTTCCACTGCATTTTCACTGAATTTTCATTGTCCCTTGACATATTTACAAATGTCACCTCCTCCCTCACAACCACCCCCACCTCCTCCTCTTGTTGCCCATCTGCCTCAGCTAAAAGAACACAGGCATCTGTCTGCAACAATTAGACCCAAGTTCTTCCACAAACACAAACCTCCATGGAAGTCAAACAAGAAAGCATTGAAAGGAAAAGCAATTCATTGCATTCTCCTTAGACACATGGACTGAATTTCACTGGGACCAGTATCTGATTTCTGTGGCAGATGCCTGCTTTTTATAAGCTCTGGGCTGAGGAAAGTCTCCTTTAGGCAGACTGGACAATAGCAGCTCTTTCTGTTCATCCAAAAAAGTAAAGGTTTCTTCCATGAACCTCCACCTTTATCCCAACAGACTTCTGCTTACATGCACGAGGGAGCTCTTCCCAACCCAGCCCAACCAAAATGTTTCAGGTGGCTATAATGAAAATTTTAACATGCACTTGGCAGACAGCAACTCCCAGACAGATTGGAGTATGGCTATACTATATCTAATTCAGACTGACTTACAAAGTAGGTACAGTATGTCTTCCATCTTTTCCTCCCAGTGCCCAATGTTCTCATGCTGTCTTCCCACTTCTCAAAGCCACCAACTGAGAGTTCTAACCAGATCCAAAGAGTCTGAACTTCTCCTCAAATTTCTGCCCATCCCTTTGAAATGTGTTCATTGCTGCTAATAAACCACCCAGGTTAAATGTGCAATTTAACAAAAGCTTCCTGGCATGTGGGTGCTTTAACATGAAGTAGGGTGAGCTATCATTATCATGATCATGACATGATGTACGTTTAATAACACATAGGCATCCATGACTTACTACTACTACTACTACTTAGTAGTGGTGATGGTGGTGGTGGTGGTAGCTAACATTTATTAGAAACTGGACTAAGTACTTTTTAAGTATTCACTTAACATTCACAATCCTATGAAGTACATACTATCCTATCCTCATTTTATAGATAAGGAAATTCAAAGAAGCTAAAAACTTACCCACGTAGATGATTAATTGCAAACCCCACATACTTCTGATTCTAGACCACATAATACTCTTTTTTTTTGAGAGAGAGAGAGAGAGAGATTGAGAGAGAATCTTAGGCAGGCTCCTCACTCAGACTGGAGCCCGATATGGGGCTCAATTCCACGACCCTGAGATTGTGACTTGAGCTGACTTCAAGAGTCAGACACTTAACCTACTGAGCCACTTAGGCACCCCTAGACCCCACATTCTTAACCACTAATGTATAAGGCTTTTTTTTGGTAGGTGTGGCCCTGAATTCTCTACTCACTCTCCAATTTTAAAGATTCCCCAAGAGTCCCTTTAGAATTCTGTTTCCATCTTTAAAATTCATTGTCTTCTCCTTTCCCTCCACCTTATTATATCATAACTCAACTCTCTAATCTTTTATCTCTTTACTTCCATGCTGTCACACCTGTACTCTATGTGTAGGACATTTAGCTATGTGGCCGCTACTGTGCTATCCAGCCTCCTGCTGCTCTGATCTATTATGAAGCCGCTCTGCAATGTTGCTACATTTTGTTCCCTACCAATTGCTCTGTCTCCCCTATGTGTCTTCTCTTTTTAAGAGTCACAGACAGTCCTGTTGTTTTCTCACCTGCCAGTCTCTCCCAGCCCTTGTAGCTCAGTGGTGTGTCTCACCTCACAAACTTGTTCCTCAGTAGAAACACTTTTCAGATATAGGCCAAGGGAAGCTTTCTTAAAGCATTGTGGGAATATCTGCTTTCATTCAAGCCATGCTTCTGGCAGGTGGTAGCTTGTTTTGTTGTTTTATCTAGGAGATTTTACATGTTTTCTTACTTCTGATGGATCAATTTAGACCTTTTCCCTTAAATACCAGACAAGTAAGTATGGTTGTATTCACAAGACGGTAATGGCAACCCAGCAAAACTTAGAGGAGGGCTCACAAACTCCAAAACCTATGGGGTCAGATAGGCTGTGTTCAGGAATGTGAGTAAGAGAGATAAGCCTTTGTGGTGCTGGGAACTGAAGAGTTGCACATACCATCTAAAAGAGACAGCTAAGAATGTATATTTTTAAATGTGAATTTAATTCCAAAAATATTGAAAACACAATCTGGGCCAATATCTAAGATATCAAATTGTAAGGAGTCCAGCTTTGGCCTGCAGACCTTCTATTGGTCATTTTGATAGCTGGCTGTTTTCCCCAATGTAAACCAGTAATAAGTGTCATAATTTCAAAACCATCAGTAGTATCCCAGCTAGATATCCCAGGACACGTTTAAAAGAAAAACAGGGGCACCTGAGTGGCTTAGTCAGTTGAGCATCCAATTCTTGGTTTCGTTCGGCTCAGGTCATGATCCCAGGATCATGGGATCAAGCCCTGTGCCAGGCTTCTCACTGATCATGGAGTCTGCTTAAGAGTCTTTCTCTCCCTCTCCCTACCCCCACCCACTTGCACACTCTTTCTCTCTCTCTCTAAAAGAAAGAAAGGAGGGAAGGAAGGAAGTTCATTACTTCAATTTAAAACTTTATTTTAAAAAAGAAAAAAAAAAGAAAGTAAAAACAGATAAAGTATCCTGGAGCATCTTATCTGGGGCTCTTTTCATTATTTACATATTGTTTGACAGTTTAGAACAAATAATAGCAGCGGGGAAAGAAGACAGACAGACAGTGGTCTTTACTAGCCTTCAGGTTTTTCCAAGTTAGCCCTGCTGATGCGCACATCACACACACACACACACACATGCACACACACACACACACACATACACACACACACCAGCAACTGGCATAGGCAGTTAAGGCAGCTTTGCCCCATTTCCTCCAGTACCTTCTAATCCCTATGTACTGAATTCAGAGGCGGGGATGTGGGGGCAGCTCTGTGGCACTTTCTCATTCTCTCTCTCTCTGTTACACACACACTCACTCACTCACTCACTTACTTTTTTTTTTTCCAGCAAAGGGAGGCAATCTATTAAAGGGGGAGATTGTTCTGACACCTCTTTATTCTCATCTACCAAACCTCTCCAGTTCTCTTTCTGTTAACAGGATTCAGAGACAGCCCCACTCCTCTCTTCCTTTGCCTCAGCCTTAAAATATTACCAAAAAGTTGTATTTCTAGTTATGAGGGAGTAGCGTGCAATAGACTAATTATCCAGCATATAACAATTATAAATTTGGACAAAATATTTAAAAAAATATTTAAGGGCATTCAAAAGTGATTGAAGGCAGGCAGAAGCGAGGGTTGAAGAAGCTTCAACCCTTGAATCAAGGGAACTACACTGGGTAAAATACACATTTATGTGGGTTTTTTTTTCCTGAAGGGGATGCCCCAGTCTATATAAATGAAATAACTATAACTCAAGCAGAAAGCTATAATCACCATCTTGAAGTATCAGTGAACAGAGAATTTGGGCTCTCAGAGTGTCTGAAAATGAAGGAAGATACCCCAGAAATGAGGGATCCACAGGTGCACTGGCCCTAACATAGGTAGACAAACTCCTTTCAAATTCTTGACTGGCCTTAAAGTACATACACACAAGGGAAACTCTAAGTACCCAGGGGAAAGCAATAGTTGAAAAGCTAAAAATCAGAACAGGGGTTTCAACTGATGCCTATGGTAATGAAGATAGTTTGGAGTCTAAGTCACACCAAGGTGAAGAGGCTTGGTAAATACCTCAGGATTTTCTTTGAAAGCACAGAAGAGCTATATTCTAGGAGTAAAGACTATGTCTCAAGACAAGAGATTCACTCCAGACCTAAAGACAAAGTTGAAACAGACCCACCCTAACAAAAATGTAAATTCAAGCCTCTACATGCTCAAGGTGACCAGCTAATTATTTATCTGCTGATTAAAATAAAAATCAGCACTCTGAAGAGTAAGACAAAGTGTATCCAACCTATTCTTTACAATGGCCAGTAAAGCATAAAAATTATCAGGCACATGAAGAAAAAGGGAAATGTAACACATAGTTAAAAGAAAAAGCAGTCTTAGAAACTGACCCAGAGATGACCAGCTGTTGGATTAGAAGGACTTTATAGCAGATATAATATGTATGCACAAGGAATGAAAAGAAAAGATAGTCAGAATGAGTGAACAGATGGAGAGTCTCAGCAGAGAAACAGTTAGGGTTTGATCAAAGTTGGTCCATGACAAGTGATATGAATATAAGGTTTTATTCATGGGGTTAAACATTATGAAATTGTTGTTGCTGGCAAAGAAGTCTGTAAAGCTGGTGTCTCTACATCGAGTGGTGAAGCTTGAAGTCATCATAAGTCAGTAGGCCTAGCAATTTGGAAGGAAACTGGATGAAATGTGAGGGCAAATAAGAACAAATTGAAACCCAAGGTGAAAAATAGAAAGCATGAGCACAATTAAAACCCACATCTGTCTCTCCCTACCTCCAATCACAAGGATATGGCAATCTGCAAGAAAGAGCTAGTGCCCTTCAAGTGAACCTATACAGTCACCAGCCTCAGATCTCAAGGAAGCTGAAGGAGGAGATCCAGTGGCAGCTGGGGAAGTTTCTACTGGGGAAGACCACAGATAGGAGCAAGCTGCAAGGGCTCAATATGCCATACTTACCTTTAACATGTAAAATGGCTGCTACTTCCCTTCTGCCTTACAAATCAAGTCTCATGCAAACTTCTCTTTTGGCCAGCCCTAACTTGGAACTGTAATGCGAAGTAAACCTGGAAAAGTAGATCCAGCTTATTTAATTTGACACAGTATATAAAACCACCATAAGAACCAAGTGGAAGTTCTAAAACTGATGAGTAGAATACTTGAAATGAAATTTTTACTGGATGGGCTTATCAGCAGTTGGAAAAAAAAAAAAAGACAGTAAATTTGAAGACAGATAAATATAAATTATCCATTTTGAAGAACAAAGAAATTTTTGAAAAAATACTTGAAAAAAATTATCCCTCAGTTACCTATGGTCTGGCATTATGTCCTTAAGAGTCCCAGAAGAAAGGAAAAGGAATGGAACAAAAGTATTTGCAAAAAGAATGCCCCAAATATCTTAAATCTGGTGAAAAACATCACTGAACAGATATAAAAATTTCAGCAAACTCCAAGCAGATTGAAAGAAAAAGAAACCACATCTGGCTCACTATAATATACCTCCTGAAAATCAAAGATATGGGGAAATCTTAAAAGAAGCTAGAAGAAAGCAATAATAGAATTATGGCTGACCTCTCATCAAAAACAATAAAATGTTTTAAATGCCAAAAGGAAAAAAAACTCTCAACTCAAATTTTTATGTATGAAGAAAATATCCTTCCATAAAGATGTGTATTTAGACATTTTCTTATAAAAGAGAACAGAGTTTATCACCATCAGACCTGACCTATAAGAAGTGCTTAAGGAAGTTCTTTAGGCTGAAGAAAAATGACATAGATGGAAACTCAGATCTATATGAGGAAATGAATAGCACTGGAAATGGTAAATGTGTGCATTAATATGAGACTTTACTTTTTTAACTGCTCAAAAAAACAACTATTTAAAGCAAAAGTTTTGACATTGTATTGTAGGGCTTGTAATGTACCCAAGTGTAAAATAAATGGCAATGATAACACATAGTGGAATTATCCCTAGAATGTAAGGCTTTTTTGACATTCAAAAAAGTCAGTCAATTAATGTAATTCATTACATTAACAGAATAAGGGAAAAGTGCCATATGGTCATCTCAATAGATGCTGAAAAGGCATTTGACAAAACTTAACTGGAAACAAAAAGAAACTTCTTCAATCTGGTAAAAGGCATCTATGAAAAGGCAAACTTCAAATGGTGGAATATTAAACACTTTCTCCCTGAAAGTGTGAACAGAGGAAAGATGTCTGCTTTCACCACCTCTGTTCAACATTGCACTGGACCCTGCAAGTATATATCCTTACAACAAGGCAAGGAAACAAAATAGAAGGCACAAAAATTAGAAAGTAAGAGGTAAAACTGTCTTTATTCATAGACAAGATGATTGTTTACTAGAAAATTCCAAGACTCTGCAAAACAACTGCTAGAACTAACAGATAAAATTTAGCAAGTTAACGGAACATAAAGTCAATACTATAAAAATCAATTGCATTATGTATCAACAAACAATTGGAAATAAATTATTTTAAGTTCTAATTTCAGTAGCATCAAACAACATAAAATACTTAAGAATAAATTTAACAAAGTCATATATAACCTCTACACTGAAAACTACATAATTTTGCAGAAAGAATATCAAAAGATTAAATTAATAAAAATATATAATGATGTTTGCAGGTTATTAGTCAATATTGCTAAGCCATCCATTCTTCCCAAACTGATCAGTAACTCCAATACAATCCCAATAAAAATTTGAACAGACTTCTAGATATAGCATAGGAAGTGAACAGGAGAAGGTGATTCTAAAATTTATACAAAAATGTAAAGGATAAACAATGCCCAAAATGACCTTGAAAAGTAAGAACAAATTTATATGTTTCATACTATTTGATTTCAAAATTGGCTGTAAAGCTATAGTAGGCAAGCAGGGTGGTATTGACATAAAAATGGACAAAATAGGAGCACCTGGGTGACTCAGTCAGTTAAGCTCCTATGACTCTTGATCTTAGCTTAGGCCATGATCTCATGGTTTGTGAGATGGAGCCCCTCACTGGGCTCTGCACTGACAGCATAGAGCCTGCCTGGGATTCCCTTCCTCTCTCTGTTCCTCCCCTGCTTGTGCTCTCTAAACAAACAATCTTTAACAGCAACAACAACAATAAAAACCCGAAATAGACAAAGGGATAGAGAATCTGGAAATAAACTCACGTATTGTCAACTGATGTTCAACAAAGACGCCTTCTCAAATCAATGGAGAAAGGAAAGCTTTTTTAACAAATGGAGCTGGAACTACTGAATAAAGTATGAAGAAAATAAATAGTGAGCCATATCTCACACCATAAAAAAAAAATTAATTTGAGGAGTGTCTGTGAGGGCCGTGATTTCACAGTTGGTGGATTTGAACTCTGCGATGGGTTCCATCCCCTCTGGCAGTGCAGAGCCTGCTTAAGATTCTATCTCCCTCTCTGTGCTCCTTCCCTGCTCTCTCTCTCTCACACACACACATACACACAAAATAAATGAATAAACTTTTTAAAAAAATGTTTAAAGAAAAATTAATTTGAGATGAGTCATAGCCTCAATGTAAAAGCGAAAATTTAGTCTTCTATAAGAAAACATAGGAGAAAATCTTTACAACCTGAAGTTATCCAAAGATTTATTGTTGTAAGTTTATTTATTTACTTCAAGGGGGGTGGGGGCGCCTGGGTGGCTCAGTTGGTTAAGCGTCGACTTCAGCTCAGGTCATGATCTCACGTCTCAGGTCATGATTTGTGGGTTTGAGCCCCACATCGTCGGGCTCTGTGTTGACAGCTAGCTCAGAGCCTGGAGCCTGTCTTCAGATTCTGTATCTCCCTCTCTCTCCGACCCTCCCCTGCTCATGCTGTCTCTCTCTCTCTCTCAAAAATAAATAAAACATTAAAAAAAGAGAGAGTGTGGGAGGGGCAGAGAGAGAGGGAGAGAGAGAGAGAGAGAGAGAGAGAATCCCAAGCAGACTCCACACTGTCAGTGCAAAGCCCAGTGTAGGGCTCAGTCTCACAAAATGAGATCATGACCCACGCCAAAACCAAAAGTCATAGGCTTGACTGACTGAACAACCTAGGCACCCTTATGCAAAGATTTCTTAGATAAAACGTCAAGAACACTAAACATAAAATAAAATTTGATAAATTAGACTTCATCAAAAGCAACAAGTTCTGCTCATCAAAAGGCACCATTAACAAACTGAAAAAAGCAAGGCCCAGATTGTGTCCAGAATACATAAAGAACTTGTACAGATTGTTAACAAAAAGACTAACAACTCAATAAAAAATGGGCAAAATACTTGAGCAGACCCTATGTATCCTTAGTCATCAAGGAAATGCAAACTAAAGCTGCAATCAGATTCCATTCCATACCTTCTGCTAGAATTTAAAGGACTGATAACACCACATTCTGGCAAAGATGTAGAGAAATTGGAACTCATATATTGCTAGTGGAAGTATAATAAAAACAACTTTGGGATGTTGTTTGGCAGGTTTTTTTTCTTATGAAGGAAACACTTTTAGCATATCACCCAGAAATTCCCTTCCTCGGTATTTATCAAGCAAAATAAAAACATGTCCACAAAAAGACTTGGTCAGTAATATTTGGAGCAGCTAGAGCTGCTCATTATGGCCCCACACTGGAAACACCCTGGATGCCAATCAGTAGGTGAGTGTAAAGGCAAGCTGGCATACCCACACACGAGCGCTACTTGGCAACAGAAGGAAACACACTGCTGATACACGCAACAACACGGGTGGATCTTAAAGATGTTATGTTGTGCAAAATAAGCCAGGCACAAAAGGGTATGCACTGCAAGAACAGGCAAACCCAGTGTAAGGTGACAGAATTCAGAACAGAGTTCACCCTTAGAGAGGTGGTGTGGAGATGGGCTGGAATGAGGCAAAGAGATTTTAGAAGATGCAAACATTCTCTGTCTTGACTGGAGAGGCAACTACATGGATATATACATTTATCAAAACTAATGGAAGAATACACTTAAGATCTGTACATTTTGCCTTTTTCTTTAATAAGTCAAAAAAGGAGGGGCACCTAGGTGGCTCAGTCAGTTAAGGGTCCCACTCTTGGTTTCAGCCTAGGTCATGATCTTGTGGTTTCATGAGTTCAAGCCCTGCATTGGGCTTTGCACTGGCAGCATGGGGCATGCTTGGGATTCTATCACTCCCTCTGTCTCTGCCCCTCCACCACTTGCACTGTCTCTGTCTCTCTCAAAATAAATTAAAAAAAAAATAAATCAAAAAGCAAAAATATAAAAGGTAATTTCCAGTTCTGACACTCCAGCCAACCCCATCTTGGAACACTGGGCTCCCTAGGCCACCAGAGCCCTTGCTGGTCCCGACTGTCCCAGCACCGCTATGAGGGAGGCTCTGACTGAGGCACTGAAGGCAGAAGCATCATGGGGATGAGCCTGGTGCTGGAGAACTGTTAATTCTGGTTTAATCTAAAGCGGTTTCCTGCAGAAACAAGCCTTTTTTGCCACCCAACTTCCACTGCACCCCATTCAGACATCTTACTCTAAAAGCCAGAAAGACGAGAAGGGAATAAGAACATGTTACTTTCCCAACAGCATAAACTTGTCATGGACAGGACAATCCACAGAACTTCAGAGCCCAAAGAAAACTTGCTCTTCCCTGGACCCACCCCCGTCCATTAAAGACGCACTCACCACCTCATGGTAGCCTTCTACATGGGGCACTATTATTAATCCTGATTTACAAATGAGAATTCTGAAGCTTAGAATTGAAGTGAAGAGCTCACCCAAGAGCACATGGCTTGTAAGTGGCCAAGCTGGCCCTAAATCCAGATCTGTCTGATGCCCAGTCCTGGCCCTGAACCACCGTCTGCACTACCTGATGCCCTAACTTACACAATTCTGCTGAAACCGAAAAGATGGCAGCTTTGAAAGGAAAAAGAAGTTGTAAAAGGGTGACATGGCCCCTGGGGAGGGCTTAGTGGAGGGAATGGTACCCCCTCTCCCTCAGCTGTATTCCAGAAAGGGGAGGTTGTAGGTTGGTCATACACAAATGAGCTCCACAAGCTTTTAGCACCAGCTGGTCCCGTATGAACCCTAGCATCACTATTCACACCTGCACTGTCCAATACAGTAGCCGCTAGCCATGTTGGCTATCTAAATTTATATGAACTGAGCTAAAACTTAAAACTTCCATTCCTTGGTTGCACATTTCAAGCACACAATAGCCTCACATGGCTAGTAGTCACTTTATGGGACAGCAAGGGTGTAGACATTGGTCCCTTAATCAGTCAGCCCCAAAGCTGCAGCTTGCTGGGGCTAACGGTGGTCAACAAGGTGAGGCATGCCCATGGTGGTCAGGAAAATGTGTCAGAGGTAAAGGAAGTGGCACACAGACAATGAAAGCCAAGATGAGGAGGTAGGTGACATGGTCAGTCTCTCCAGCAAACATTCTTTTCTCTTTCAGAAGAGAGTTCTTTTCCTGACCAATGACTACTTTTTCACAGATATCAGTGACACACCTTTCAGGTGAGGGACCCATGTTTTTTTGAAAGGGGGAAGTGGGGTGGCTGGAACATAAATACCAACAACTCCGGGCAGGACTTCCAGGTCTGGGGAATTAATTTATTCATATTTAGTTGGCAATTTTATAATAACATAAAAAAACAAACAAACCCAGGCTTGCCTTCAGGAAACTTGAGGTCTAGACCTGCTTTGCCAGTGCATTCTACTTTGCAGGGTCTGGAGCCAGACTTCCTGGGTTTGGGTCCCAACTGCATCCCTAGCAGGCTGTGTGACCATAGTCAAGTTACTTAACTTCTCTTTGTCTTTGACTCTTGTTTGTAAAATGAAGGTAAAAATAGCTACTTCTTTGTGGTTTGTAGGACATAATCTACTTAAAGATCTTAAAGCAGTGTAAACACTGTAAAATGAAAGATCAAATCTGAAAATCTCTTTGGTTCCTTCCAACTGTTTTCAGCATGAGGCATTATATAGCTCAGGAAACAAATGGCCCTTATTTCTGAATTACCTCAATTCTCAGTAAAGTGTGGTGCCCAACCCAGACTGCTCATTAGAATATACTGAGGAATTTTGCAAAACTGTCAATGCCCCGACTCCATCCAAACCAATGAACTCAGAATTTCTGGAATGAGCCCCTGGCATTCGTATCTTTTAAAGCTCCCTATGTAATTCAGATATTCAGCAAACATTAACAACCATGTTCTACCAGGAGAAAGAGGGAAGCATGGTGAGGTTCACCAGGCAGGGAAGCACTCTCCTATTTGTAGGAACCGGTAAGACATAGAAACCTCTCCACATTTCAGGAGGTTTCTGAGAGGTTTGGGATGAATCTTGTCTAAAATGGTAGGTGACAGGGCTCTGGACCTACAGAACTGACAGGGTGCTTCTCAGGAAGAAAGGCCTATGGCAGCATAGAACTGCTGCTTTAGTTCTAGAGAAGACAACCTGTGAGGCCAAGGGCAACACTCATAGACTCCAAGTTGCTGAAGGCCAAGGAGGTGGACTGGACATTGCTTGGCCCTTGCTGCTGATGAGCACTTGGGTTCTCTGTTCTCCCCACAGTCTGGGAGTGGTGCTGTCCCGGGGCCACGGAGAATACATCCTCCTGGGGAACACAACTGTGGAAGAAGGTGGGTCTGTGCCCAATACTGGTGAGCAGTGTGGAAGGAAAATGGATTCTCCTGGGACATTGAGCAAGGCCAGCCTGGGGCAGAGCCAGAGTCTCCCAGGTCCTGGACTTGAGCAAAGTCTCAGAGCAAGGCTGCCTGGTAAGGAGGGGTCTGTGTGTCCCATGTGCCAGGGCTGCAGGATCTGCCAGTCAGTTGTGAAAGCCGGCAAAGCCTAGGACTTGCTATTGTGGAAAGCTTGTTGGACCAGAGGAGGATGTATTTCTTTCAAGGGGATGTATTTCTTTCAACAGAGCTGAACTTCACCTGTCAGAAGGCATGACAAAGGAGGCCGGGAAGAGTAAAGGAGCAAATCTGTAGCAGTTGATTAAGGCTGACACAACAAAGTACCACCAATTGGGTGGCGTAAACAACAGAAATGCATTTTCTTGCAGTTCTGGAGTCCATGCCCCCTCCAACACCTTCAGGGCAGGATCCTTCCTGGCCTCTAGCTCCTGATAGCCCCGGGCATTCCTTGACTTGAAGCTACAGTTCTTCAGTCTCTGTCCTCACCATCACGTGTAGCTTCTCCTCTGTGTCTCTCTATTTAACCTTGTACAAGGACACAGTCTTATTGGATTAGGGCCCACCCTAACGACTTCATCTTAACTCTTGATATCTGCCATGACACTATTTCCGAATAAGGTCACATTCACAAGTACTGGGGTTCATACTTCAACATATCTTTTGGGGGGACACAGCCCAACCCATAGTAGGGAACTTATGGGAAGTGAACTGAGAGGAATAGCAAGGAATGTGGGGAAAGATGGGAAGCAAGGGCCCCACCCTCCCTAACCTAACCTGTTCTTGACTTACAGCTGCCTGAGCACCTTGAGAGAACAAAACTAATATACGGGGTTCAGGGATATCTCAGGAAGTCCTGAGACGGTTTGGCCACAGTTCCATTTTATACCCACATTCTGCCCATTCTTCATAATCTCTTGAGTGCATCTCATGTCTCCATCTCTCTGCCACCACCGTAGTCATTGTTACCTGTCTCCTGGATAACCACAGCAGCCTCCAACTGTAAATCTCTGCCAGAGGGGTCTATCTAGAAATGCCAGATCATATTGTGTCACTGCTAAAGGGCCTTAAAATGGCCTTCTGGATTTGTTGGTTTTTTGTTTTGTTTTGTTTTTTGTCATTTCCCCATGCACTAAGCTTTAAGATCTTCCCATGTACTGTGCTCTCTCCTGAAATGCTCTTCTCTGCCGTGCCCACCGTCTTATCCCACTTAACTTGGACCCACTCTTCACCTCCAAGTGTAGATGTCACTTTTCCAGCAGTTGTCCTTGGAAGACCCCCCTGTGCCCATCCACATGCTTCCGTGTGACCCCTGCATTCACCCCTTCACACCACACATCCATGACATTGGACCATACTTCTTCCCTGTCTTCCATTGTCCCCAAACAATCAAACTCCCTGGGCCTCATGGTAGATTCCAGTGGTAGAGGAGATTCCAGTAATTCATCCCCTATGTATAATACTCAGTGCTCATCCCAACAAGTATCTTCCTTAAAGCCCCTTGCCCATTTAGCTTGTCCCCCCACCCAATTCTCTTCCTATACTTTTCTCTCTGTACCCAGATATTCTCAGGTTACATACCTGCAGGGGACAGAGTGTGATATCCCTCATCCACTTCCATGGGTGAGACCAACCAGTGATCCAGCGGCTTGGAATCATGAACTCAACCAGGCTTACTGTGGAGAAAAGAGCATCACCCTGTAGCTCTTTGCCTTATGTCTATGTCAGTCCAGCACCCCCTTTTAATGACTCCACAGACTCCCCCTTGGCATTTCCACCCTCCTTTCCTTCAATTTAACAAATCTCAGTTGAGCACCTATTTTTGAGAACTGAATAGGTGCTCAGTAAGGCATTTATTCATTTACTCATTCAATCAACAAACGTCCACTGAGCACATGGTTAGTGTAGGTATAGCATGAGGCTACAGAGATTACACAAAACAGACATGGCTCATCTTTGAGTTCCATTTTTGACTGGCTATTTAACTCATTTGGGTGCAATGCAGCCAATGAAGTGAAAATCACTGGTTTCAAAGTAGCAGCTCTTTGAGAGAGGTCTGAATAGGTAGCATTTGGACATGAGGCAATGGGAAGAAAAAGGATTTCAGGAAGCAGGAGCAACATGGACAAAGGCATGATCTGTACAAAACCAGCACCATCCTATTGGTTGAGTCCCTACTCTGAGCTGAGAACAAGGAAGAATAAAACCCAGCCCTTCCCTAGAGAAGCTTCCTGGTGCTTGTTTGCAAGCAATTCAGGTGCACACCCTCACAACAGTAGGTGAGCACCATGCTGAGTGTGAACTCTGGTTTCAGGCCTGCATGACTTGCTTCACCCAGATCTGACTCTGGCCGGTGACTGGTAAGTGGGAAAGTTGCTGTTAGCAAGGAATCGAGAATGGAGGGAGAAAGGGGGACTTTTCTTGAGGTAACATTGATTCTCCTGGGCTTCAGGATCTACTGCATCACAGATATTGACCCGGACCACCGGAAGCTCAGCCAGCTGCAGGCCATAGTCCGCTTCCTGGCAGGGGAGGACCCAGATCTGGAGTGTGAGTGCAGGTCCCACCCACAGAGGACTTTCTTTTTTCTTTACTTACTTATTTTTTTAAATTTACATCCAAATTAGTTAGCATATAGTGCAATAATGATTTCAGGAGTCGATTCCAGTGATTCATCCCCTATGTATAATACTCAGTGCTTATCCCAACACGTATCTTCCTTAATGCCCCTTGCCCATTTAGCCCATCCCCCCACCCAATAACCCCTCCAACAACCCTCAGTTCGTTCTCTGTATTTTAAGAGTCTCTTATGTTCTATCTGCTTTTTTCTTTTTTTTTAAAATTTGACTACATGTGAGTTTTACTATGCCATTTATCAAAAATTATATAAAAATTTTAAGTGAAATCAGGAAAAAATACACTAACCTTGACTGGTAAGGTCTCGATGTGTGGTTTTTTTAAGTGCTGAATTGTTGACATTTCATTTCATTATCATTATCAATTTTTTAAAAATTCAAGTATTAACATATGGTATTATATTCATGTCATGTGTAAAATATAGTGATTCAACAACTCTATATATTACTCAGTGATCATCGTGATAAGTGTACTCATTAATCCCCATTGCCTATTTCACCCAGTTCCTCCCCCCCTACCACCACCTCTGCTCTGATAACCATCAGTTCTCTGTATTTCAGAGTCTGTTTTTTATCTGCCTCTTTTTTCTTTATTTTGTTTTTTAAATTGCATATATGAGTGAAATCATATGGTATTTGTCTTTCTCTGACTTATTTCACTCAGCATTATACTCTCTAGGTCCATTCCTATTGTTGCAAATGGCAAGATTTCATTCTTTTTTTGGCTGAGCCACTGAAGACTTTACTTACTGTCAAGTAGCCTTATCCCTGGAACTCACTCATGGCTTAAGGAAAACAGGGAGATTTTCAGAGAAAAAGGCAGACCCAGACTCTCTATGGGGCCATGAATTTGGCTAAGTTCCTGGCACTGTGACAGCAGGAGTGTGTCCCAATGTCAGGGAATGAGATTGCTTTAAGCCTCTTACACCTGGGCACTGTTAAGGCTCCACAGAGACGTTCACACAGTGTAAGGGCATCATCAGCCTGCCCCTAGATCTGTCCCTACCACCACCTAGCTGATGTTGATGCTTTGTACCCTAATGTCCTCATCTCAGCAAAGGAGAACATTTGGCCAGATGGCATATTCCAGTGCCTGTTTCTCAGGCTAAATTTAAATTCCCCAACACAGATGCACTGGTGAAACCACAGGGCCACACCCTTGGCAGGGTCCCTCTTCTTCCTCTTTGGAAGAGGAAAAGGACATCCTGACCCACAAGTGTCACTCTTAAGACAGGACCTTGCCTCATGCTAGCCCAAAAATGCACTCATTTGCACATGCTTTCATTCCATCTGTACTAAGCGTGTACTCTATGCCAGGCCTGGGGTAGGCACTGAAGCTACAGAGATGACCCAAACAGATGAGACCCTTATTCTCATGGAGCTTATAATCTAGTGGAGAAACCACATAACAAAGAAGCAAGCATATGTCTGTAAATAAGATTATTCCAAATTCTGGTAAGTGCCATGAGTAGGATGCTGTATGGAAACTATAGAGCACCTAACTCTTTCAGGCAGTGTTACTGATGCTGAGGATAAAAAAGAGTGACCCAAGTGTCTTTACCGGTACAGGGTCTGCTTTGGGGGTGATGACAGAGGTGATGGCTACACATCATTGTGAATGTACTAAATGTCACTGAGTCATATACTTTAAACTGGCTAATTTTATGTTACATAGATTTCACCTCAATAAAAGTAGATCATTTTTTTAAAGAAAGAGGGAAAAGAGTTACACATGCAAAGAGTTGGAGGAAAGCATCCAGACCAGGGAACAGCATGCACAGAAGCTCTGGGGCAAATTCATATGCACAGAACTGGCTAAAGGCCAGCGTGTTGGGAGGGTGATGATCAGGCTGCAAACTGATGGCAGCAGAGAGAAGTAGCCTGGATTCAGGGCAAAGTCTATTGTCCCTGCAGGATTCTAATCTCACAGAATACCAGAGCTGGGAAGAGCCTTAGAAATCACTTAGTTCTGCTCACATGTTGTTTGGGATTGGGGATGTGATGACATGGCTTCCTCAAGCTCACATAGATGGCTTTATGTGTCCCACATATGTGTGTATGAGGCTCATCCCATTCCCTGAAGTCGAGATTCCTCACAAGGGTGGATGAGCTGTGTTCAACATCATGGAGGAAATAAGTGGTTTGGTCTCCTTTTATTTTGCCCCCAGGTGATGAGGAACTGGTGCGGGAGGTACTGCTTGATGCAGTGGTGACGGCCCCCATGGAAGCCTACTGGACAGCGCTGTCTCTCAACACCTCTGAGTATGTCAGTCCTGGGTGGGGCTGAGGGTTATGTGGAGGGAAGCAGCTCCAACCCCTAGGATTCCCTTGGCTGAGTCAGGGTCCCTCCCACTCCCTAGCTGGCAGCTCAGGAGACAGCCGGGTCCAAGATGAAGGTGATGACAGTGGGCAGATATGGGGGGAGTGAGAGCTTCCTTCACACAGGCCCCAGTAAAGCAGGAACTTGGCACAGCTTCCACACCCTGCATGTGCTGCTGCTCTCCCCTCTGGAAAAACACCAAGTGTGCCCCCCCACCCCCCACCTCCGGCATGGCTCCAGATCCCCCACCCACACTGCAGCAGCCTGTTCCAAGAATATCTCTCTCAGGGTTGGGCTGTAGCTGTATAACCCTATTTGCCAAATACCCTGGAAAGAGTGGTTCAAGCAGGACTCAATTTCCAGCACATAAGGTCAAGATATGATGAAGTACAAACTTGGCTTTTCCCAGCGCCTTAGATTTCCTCACTCCCTTTGCTGATATTTAACTTGTGCTATCATGTTTAGTGGACAGGTAGAAAGAAGAAATGAATGGTGTGTGTGTGTGTGTGTGTGTGTGCGCGTGCGCACGTGTGCACATGCATGTTGGGAGGGCACAAGATATTAATGAGGTTAAGAATACAGAGGACTACACCTTGTTCCTAAAAAGGAAGATTCAGCATTAACATCATGAAGATGTCAAACTCCTCTAGACACTCAAGTTAATTAATGCTCTCCTAATGAAAACAACAGAATTTTATATGAAACAATGACCTATTTTAAAAAGCAAGATGAAGAATACTGTGCACAGTATGAAACCTTTTCTATAAAAAGGAGGGAAAACAGTATATCTGTACGTGTGTATGTATGTGTGTGTGTGTGTGTGTGTGTGTGTATGTATGTAAAACATCTATGAAAATCCAAATAGGAAAGAGTTCTCATTAACTGCTGCTTATTAGAATAATGGATAACTGAAACAGGGATGGAAGAGACACTTTTGACTGTATAACATAACTTTTTAGTACAATTTTGAACCATGTAAATGTATTACCTATACAAAATTAAATGAAGCTAGAAAACAAATTTTAAAAAAAGAATATAGCAGACCAGGCACTGTCCTAAGTACTTCGGGTATATTAACCTCATAACTACCTTCCAATATAGATACTATCATTATCCCTATTTTACAGGTGAGGAAACCAAGGCAAGGTGGGATAAACAACTTGCCCAAGGTCATATGCCTCACAAGTGTGAAGTTGGAGTCAAACCAGGCAGCCTGGGTCTCGAGTCCAGGGGACTGGATCACTGGTTTGGAGAGAAGGGGCATGATCTTTATGTTTCCAAGTTCAGAGATTAGCCAGAGATGTTTTTAATGTTGAAAAACACTGAAGAACAAATATTCTTAACCAAAGTGTATATTAGAAAAGAAGACCTGGAGAATTAATATAAAATAGCATACTAATAAAGCTAAGGGGGAAAGTCACTTCCATAGATGCAGAAAAAAAATTGGAACAAATATTAATATCCACACATGTTTTTAAAAACTAATCAATAAAATTAAAATTGACCTACATATGAAAGCCAATATCTGAATGGGGCTAGAGGCTCTCTCAACTAAAGACAGGATTCAGACATGCATTTCCATATACCTATTACTATTTAACAAGGTCAGAAGGTATTAGTCAGTGTAACCATACAAGAGAATGCACCTAGAAGCAATGAGAAGGGAGAGGGAGAAGTAAATTATCTCTGTTTAAGAAAGTGATATGATTATATTTCTGGAAACCCCAGCAGAATTTATAGGAAAGCTAGTAAAACAATAATAGAATTTATAAAGTAGCAGTTTATAATATGAACATCCAAAAATTAATATCCTTTACCTATAAAAACAAAATTAAATAAAAAAATATCATGTGAGAATTCCTATTTAAGAGGGCAAAAAATAAAATGTAATCAAACACCTAGGTATAAACTATAAGAAATATCCCAAAACTTACATAAGGAAAATATTAAAACACTCCTGGAAGGCATAAACACAGTCTTGAATAAATGGGGAGGTATTCAGTGTTTTTGGATAGGAAGAATCAACATCACAAAGACAATAATCCTCTTTAAGCTAATTTGTAAGTTTAATGCAATCCCAATAAAAATGTAATCTGTATTTTTATGGATCCAGGTAAACTGATTATAAAGTTTATTTGGAAAAATAGTCAAGAAATTCCTGAAAAAGAAAAGCAACAAAGGAAGTTTTGCCCTGTCAGCATATTAAAACATATAATTTATGAAGTGTAGTACTGACATGTGAATAGAAAGGCAGACCAAGAGGAAAAAATAGAAAATCCAGAAATTCATCTAAATGCATGTAGAAATTTAGTTTATGACGAAGACATCATGGCAAACCAGTGAGGGGGGAAAATGGACCTTTTAATAACTGATTTGAGAGCCATACGGAGAATGATAAAATTGTATTATTTCCTCACACCATACATCTGGACAAAGTACAAATGACTCAGAGATTTAAATGTAAAAAATGAAACCATATAAATACTAAAAAACAAACAAACAAACAAACCATGAGCCACTTGCTCTAAAATCTAGGAATTAGGAAACCTTTCCCAATGATGACTCAAAATCCAGAAGCAATAAGAGAATGACTGATAAATTTAACAACATAAAAACATAAGCAAGGTGAAAACATAAATGAGAAACCAGAAAAATGTTTACAACTTAAAAAACAAATAAAAGATTACTATCTTTTATTCACAAAAAATGAAGAACTTCAAAAATAGAGAAGTAAAAGACCAACCACTTTATAGGAAAAATGAGCAAAGGATTATGGACAATTCAGAGAATATGTACAAATAGTCCTTAAATATATGAGAAAATGGTCAATCGAACTCATAATAAAAGGAATGCAAATTAAACTGTACCAAGATTATATTCATCACTCATCAGATTGATAATCATCTAAGTTTGTTGACATGCACCGCTGGCAATGCCATGGGGAATCAGGCTCTTGTATATTGTCAATGGGTATACACAATGTTTCAATGGCTATGGAGGAGAATTTGGCAATATCTAACAAATTACATATGCATTTATGCTTTGACTCAGCAATACCGCTTCTAGGAATGTGTTTATCCCAAAGATACACTAGTAAAAATAGGAAAAGATATATACATGATCTTTTTGTTACATCTCCATTTACAACAGTGAAAGATAGAAAATAACCTAAATCCATCAGTAGGAGCCTAGTTAAATAAACCGTGGAAGATCCACCTAATGGAATAGTATGTAACTATAAAAAATGAGAAATCTATAGACTGCTATGGAATGGTCTTGCCAATGGAGAAAAGTGTGTATAACATCTCCACTAATTATTTAAAAAGAGGAAATGCAAATATATTTTCATAGTTACTTACACATATATAAACAGAGACATGTGTATATGTACATATATATGTTTAATGGAACTATAGACAAGCAAACCAAAGTTACTTTAGGGGGTAAGAACAGGGTAGTAGAGACAGAGACATGCATAAATATGCTTCATTTTGCATATTTGACTCTGGAACCATGTAAATGTTTTATATCATTATAAAACAAAATTAAATTTTAGAAAATAAGCTCTAAAAATTTGAAAACAAATGAAACAAATAAACCTAGCTGTGTATCAAGTTCATGAACTAACTATACATAGATGGATTCTTTCAAGGGACTTAAAAACACAGAACCATAAACAATAAATAAATAAACAAACTCATAAACCATGTTCAATAACCACATTGCTAGAAATAATATTGGCACTGTATTTTCAAACTATATAGATGGGTAGAGCAAATAGTATTGTGTTAATGTCATTAGGAACCAAGGTTTTCAACAAATGAAAAAGAGATGGAAATTTTGTTAATCAAAGAAGTTAAGATGTATTCCAAATATGAATTGGAAATTTCAATGAACTCATGATTATTTTCTCTTAAAGAAACAAAAAGTATATCCTAGCCCTGTACACTGAAAAGACCAACCTCAGTGAGCATACCAGACCCAGACTGTGGACTTTCAATGTGCATAGTAAGAAGTTCTCGTTAAAATGAGTCAGCGATCCTTGGAGAAATGACTGATTTCAAGACAGGGGCAAGAAATGTACAAAAGGAGCCAGGAGCATCTTGTCATAAACAGATGTAGGAAGTTACTAAAGACTATAATGAGATTGTGCCAGTGGGGCCCCAGAGCCAACCAGAAGCAACTCTCACTGGTTAAAGTTGAACAATTAAAGCAGCAAAAGTAATGACAACTGCAAAGGATTAAAACATATTAAGTATGCTAAAATCCTGTGTTCATAAAGATACTAGGGAGAAAGAAAATATTTTTTGGTCATCTTCAGAAAATGTTAGGAAACCAACTCATTATTCTAAAAATTGACAAATAAACCGAGACTCAATTATTTATCCTGGCTCTTCTGAAGAAGTTGCATCTCAGGATAACCAAATATTGATGAGAAGTCTATCTTTGATCAAGTATTTCAGGTACAAATAAGATAAGGAAGAAACCGAGGAATATCCATATCTTGCAACCTCTAGTCAATGAGATAGTGTGTGCCTCTTGACAAAGAACACACCACTATAACTCAAACCTACATCAAACCCATAGCTCTACTGCTAGTTTATAAGAAATATAAGAGACAAGAGAGCATGCTAAATAACACCACAGCATCATAATCAGCTAAACCCAGAATGCAGAAACTCTACAGAACAAACAACCTACTCCAGCAAATAAATTGCAAGGAAGAAAGAAGGAAGGGCAAGAAGAGAAAGGAAGGTTGAAAGCCACTACAGACAACTGTTAACAGGTGTTTGGAGTTCCTTTGGGGGATGATGAAAATGTTCTATAATAGACTGGTCATGGCCACACAACTGTGAATACAATAAAAACCATTTAATTGTACACTTTAAATGGATGAACTGTGTGGCAAGTGGATTACAGTTCAATTAGTATATATAGCTAGATTGAGATTGAGAAATGAGAAAGAGAGAAAGAAAAGAGACATATGAACTGTAGACCCTAGTCTGATTCTGATACAAATAAGCTTTTAAAAAAAATATGAGGATTGTGGATTATTGGATTAGTTATGCTATTAAGGAATTGTGGAGTCTTTTTTTTTAGGTGTGATAATGTCATTAATGATTTTTTTCATTCCTTATATTTTAATGATAGAAATTAAAATATTTATCAATGAAATGGTATCTGAGATTTGCCTCAAAATAATCTAATTGAGGGCTGCAGGAGGCTGTAGATGAAACAAGATTGGCATAGACTGGTAATTGTTGAAGCTAATTTATGGGTGCAGGAGTCTCATTAGACTATTCTGTAGTATTTTTGAATAAAGAATTGCATCAGGAAGATTTTTAGAGAAAGAGTCCTTAGGCCCCACCCTTGGAAATTCTGGTTACTACAACATCAGAGGGGAGCAGGCAGTCCCCCATCTGTATCTTCAGACCTCAGTGATTTTCCAGAATGTAGACCAAGAGTTTTAATCCAGCTCTGGGTACTATCAGTTAACATTGCATAGTACAGCCTTCTTAACAAAATTCCATTAGGGATAACTCAATAGCCATACAGCTGAGCCTTGGTTAAAAGAAAAAATACTTCCCCAGGATGCCTGGCTGGCCCAGTCAGTAAAGCGTCTACTCTTTATTTTGGCTCAAGTCAAGATCTCAGCATTCAGGAGTTCAAACCCTGTGTCAGGCTTGCCTACCTTATACACTTACTAAAACCACTGATCTAGGTACTAAGAGAAATTAGGTAATTGCCTGCAGCAAATTGGGCTAGGCATATGAATATTAATAAAGTTAGAAGTAATTAAATAAAAACCATATATAACAAGCCCACTGCTAATAGTATATTCAGTGGTGAAAACAATGAAAAGCTGAAAGCTCTTGCTCTAAGATCAAGAACAAGGAACTCTTACCACTGTTATTCAGCATAGTAGGGGAAGTCCTAGCCAAAGCAAGTAAGGAAGAAAAAGAACGAAATAAAAAGGAAACCTATGCAGTGGGAAAAAATATTTGCAAATTATATCTGATAAGGGGTTAATATCCAAAATATTTTTTTAAAAACTCACACAACTCAATAGCAACAAAACAATCTGATTTTTTAAAAGGGTAGAGGAACTGAATAGACATTCTTCCAGAGAAAAACCTACAAATAGCCAACTGATGCATGAAAAAGTTCTCAATATCAATAATGATCAGGAAAATGCAAATCAAAAACACAGTGAGCTATCACCTCACTGTTAGAATGTTATCAGAAAGACAGGAGACAACAAGTGTTGGCAAGGATACGGAGAAAAGGGAACCCTGTGCACCACTGGTGGAAACGTGAATTGGTACAACCACTATAAACAACAGTTTAGAGGCTCTTCAAAAAATTAATAATAGTACTGCCCAGCAATCTCACTTCTGGTTATTTATCCAAAGGAAGTGAAACTATTATCTTGAAGACATATCTACACCCCCATGTTCATTGCAGCATTATTTATAATAGCCCAGATATGGGAACAACATGTCATCATTGGATGAATGAACAAAGAAGATGTGGTATGTGTGATGTGAAAGATACATTATTCAGTCATGAAGAAGGAAATCCTGCCATTTATGACAATGTAGATGAACCCTGAGGGCGTTATGCTAAGTGAAACAAGCCAGACAAAGAAAGACAAATACTACATCGTATCACTTATTTGGAAAATCTTTAAAAGAATAAAATAAAGTCAAATTCATAGAAACAGAGAGAAGAAAAGCGATTGCTGTGGGCTGGTTGGGTAAAGACAGGTCAGTACAAAGTTTAAGCTAGAAGCTGAATAAGGCCTGAGGATCTAAAATAAAACATGAAGACTGTAGTTGATAACACTGTATTGTATAATTGAAATTAGCTAAGAGAATAAAACTTAAATATTCTCACCCCAGCAAAAAAAGATAAAAATACCTAACATGATGGATGTGTTCATTAACTAGATGGGAAGAGTCCTTTCATAATGTATACATATATCAAATAACCATGATAAATACTTAAAAATTTTTATAATTGTGCTCAATTATACCTCAAAAAAGCTGAAATTAAAAAAAAAAAAAGGTGATGACTCCCACCACTGGTACCATCATCATAGAAGTTTGGCTTTGAGACCATGAGAAAAACTAGTTACACTCCAGCTAGCTAATGGATTTTCTTTCTCAAATCTTGCTGGCAAGGTTTTAAAGCCCACTGGGTTCACGTAGGTGGATGTAGACAGTGTCTTCTCTTCCTTTTACATTTCAATATTAAGGTAAACATGTGAAAAGGGCTTTAAAACTCTGAAGTGTCATGTATGTGCCGGTCATGAGAAGTTCCTATTCCTGAGGTCTGAGACAAAATATCTTTTCCTGAATTCCTTCTGTCTTCCAAAGCCAACTCCCCTAAAACCTGGATGGTCAAATTAGGAACAAAAAAAAGTAGAAAAGCAGAGGCTTAGGGGACCCCATTAACAAGGAAAGATGCTGCCCAGGGGATCCGGGTCAACCAGATGTAACAAGCATGATGCTCACAAAGGCTGGCCAGTGCATGTGTGTGCAACCCTCTGAGCAATCAACTTGCCTGTCCATCCCCTGTCGCCCACCCCAAAGAGCAGGCCAGAAACCAGGAGAGGCCGACAGGTTTCCCTGTGTCCCCTATGCCCTCTTCCTAGACCTATCATTTCACTGCATGGTAACGACACCTGCTCTGTCTGCTTCACAGTGACTCCGAACAGGTGGTGGACATGGCCTTCCTGGGCACCCGGGCCGGTCTCCTCAGAAGCAGCTTATTTGTGGGCTCTGAGAAGGTCTCCGACAAGTGAGTCCCGCTGGAGAGGGAGAGGAATCCCTGATGGGTGTTCCTGTGGCATGTGGACAGGCAGACTCTTGGAGCCCCACAGTGCAAGGAGGGTGGGAAGGTTGTGGTTTGCAGATTGGGAGGGTCAGAAAAATAACTCTTCCACCAGGCTTAGAATCATCCTGAAGGTGTCCCCCAAGAAAGGAGGGACAGTGGCCCAGTCAGTGAAGAGAGTGGCTGAGACACTAAAGTTGGAAGGGTTAATCACTTCCACAAAAGGAAACCTAGAAGCTGTTTTTCTCCCAGGGGACCAGTCTCTATGTGACAAGCTAAATTATTTGGCCATGTCCCCTCTTTTGTTAACAACTTACATATCCCCTAAGCCAGCAACTCTCAACTGGGGGTGTTTTTCCCCTATCCCCACCCCAAGGACATTTGGCAATGTCTGCAGACATGTTTGGTTGTCACAGCTAAGGGATGGGGGCTTGCTACCGGCATCTAGTGGGCAGAGGCCAGGGATGCTGTGAAATATCCTCACAACAATTATTTGGCCTAAAATGTCAATAGTGCTGAGGCTAAGAGACCATTCTCCCAGCAAAGCCTGCATTTTGGGAGACCAGCTTGCCAGGGTGTCCTCCCCACTGCAGTAAAGGGAGGATGGGAGCCAGAAAAGGGTGCTGGGTGCAGGTGGGAGAGCAGAACCACCTGCCGCTCTGCAAACCACCAGACTCAAATAGGCAGAGGCCACCAGGCACTTGGAGGAGAACAGTGAGGAGGCACCTCACAGTCTCCCACCCACTCACTGCTCCTCTCACTGAATCCAAACACACTCGGCCCCGGAGAGCCATCTTTGAGCTTCTTCCAGGACTCTGACAGATCCATGCTTGCTCATAAGCTGAGGCTTTCTCAGAAGACAAATCAAGTGGCTTTTCCTCGCCCCACTTGCCCTCACTCCCAGAGAGGTGAACAGAGGAGAGTGCTGTCTTGCTAACCTTTTCCACAGCCCTGTTAGAGACATAGCAAATGGCTCAATGGACCCAATCTGGTGGGTAAACTGTAGATTCACTCTAAGGCCTTGAGTAGTGTGGGGAACTAGCCTCCCCACACTCACTACCCCTCCTGTTCTCTACCACTGGTACTTCCATTCCCTTACACTTCCACCCCCACACAGAAAATGACACCCATGTCATTGTCTGGCCAAGGTTGGACAGGGTGAACCACACCTGGCAGTATGAAGGGGATAAAAGCATCCTTGGTATTTCCCTGCATCCTCTCTGAAAGGTTTCCATGAATGGAACAGAGAAATCTCAATACAGAGAGACCCTCCTGGCTTATAGTCACAGCCACCACAAATAGCCGCATGGACACCATGCAACTCTAGAGGGCTCCCTTCACCTAGACGATGACATGCCTGGCAGCTCAGGAATTGTACAGGTCAGCTTCTTTTGAATGTGTAAGCCAAGTGCTCTTAAAATCAAACTTCAATTATCCACCTTGTGGGTTATCCACAGTGTCTTTTTTAATCCACAAACCAGCTTCTCCCTGCCTCCCACTCTGCTTCTGGACCAGCACTCCCTTCTGCTGGCTGCTGTGTTCAGGGAATGCAAAACCATAATTAGCAAGGTAAAGCTGTTCAAAAAAAAAAGATAACTCATAATGTGTTCTAAAGCCTAGAGGCAATGACTTTTGAAGTAACCATTTGGGGAGAATTTGTGCAGAATTTGTGCAGTGATAGAATTGACTACAGGTTCCCCATTCAGACATGCCAATTAACCAGACAAAAAGAAATTACACTATATCCAAAAGAAATAAACCCCACAGGCAAAGGAGTTTTCTTTCTTTCTTTTTTTTTTTTTTTTTAATGTGTTCTTTCACAATACAGGCTCTATAGCTTCTTCTAGCTACTAATGTGTCATCATGTACAACAGTATTTGATTCTGGAAAGGGCAGGAATTGCTGAGGAACATTGTATGGGGTAAAACTAGTTTAGGGGCTAATATTTTCTGTCTGTCTGAAATTCTACCAAAGTAGAGATGAATCTCTCTTCTTGGCCCAGCCAAGAGGACCTCGTGTAAAAAGAGAGAAGGATGAACATGTTCTCGGATTTAAGGGGAGGTACCAAATCTTTCTCCTTACAGAAAGTTCCTAACTCCTGAGGATGAAGCCAGCATATTCACCATGGACCACTTCCCTCTGTGGTACCGCCAGGCTGCTGAGCATCCTGTGGGCAGCTTTGTCTTCAATCTGAGGTCAGCAGAAGCCCCAGGTAATCTGCACCTCTGTGTCCTGGGGCTGAGCTGGGACCAGAGCAAGCTTCCTATGGGTGCTTTCGGTGGGAAACAGGAGCATACATGGGACAGAATGTCCATACTTCAGGGTCCCCTTCCAACCCTCCCTCATGACATGTTAGCAACTTGGAAAAGCTCATTCATGCCTTATCACACAATTGGTCTCTACCCTGAATAAATGACAGATCATTTTATCCCCTAGCTAGCAGCCAAAGTTAGCCCTTAAAAATCCAGCATGGCACAAAGGAAGAGATTTGACCCAAAAGTCAAGAGGAGCTGGATTCTAGCCCAAAGTCCAAATAGGTAGATATTAGTAGAGTTGATCTTTAAGATCCTTCTATTTCTAAACATCTTTGAAAATTTCTTAAACCTCCCAGATGAAAGTAACAGGTCTTATTCCATTTATTCCATCAGAGAACTTCTGTTCTTACCAAGTTCACTGCCCCATCACACCTCTTCCCAGAGAAAGCAGCCTGGTCTCTACTCCCTTGGGGTCTCCACTCCCTTGGCATCTCCTAGGAAAAGCAACATTGGGCCCCCCATCTGCTCCTCAAGAACTCCCAGTAATAATTGGGCACCTCCTGGCTGGCAGGCCACTGGGGGCTCACGGAGTAGGAAGTAGGGCAGCCAAGATTGGTCCCATGGACGAATTTGGTATCCAAATCCCTATAAGTCCAAAGCCCAGGAAGGGTTTCACAGCTCCAGGCACTGGGCCAACTCTCAACCCCCAGAACCCATGCTGGAAAATAGCGCAAATAAAGAAAAGTTAAGTGACTTTAACAGAGCACCTATAAAATTGCAAAATGTTTAGAAGAGAGAAGGGATCTGGAGGATGCAAGGCTTCACCTTAATGTACACTCAAAGACTCTATGGCCCAGAGAGGTTGAGGTACTCATCCAGGAGTTCAAGGGTCTGCAGCAGAGCAAGCTCTCCACCAGATCACCTTGTGGGAAACTGACCCTAGCACAGCGGAGCAAGAGAGCCTATAAATATCCATGTCCAGGTCAGAGTGCAAAGAGATACAGAAAGAAAGGGGAGAGGAAGAGGAGAGGAAGGGAGAGAAGGAGGAGTGGGAAGAGGGAGGAAGAGAAAGAGATGGGGGAGGGGGAAGGGGAGGAGGTGCAGGAAAGGAGGAAAAGGAGGGGAAGACAGGAGAGGATGAGAAACAGAGGGAGGGGGAAGGAGAGAAGGAGGAGAAGGAAGGGAGGAGGGAGAAGGAGAGAACTCAGCTGGGAGTCCACCTGGAATGGAGATGCTCTTCCACCAAAATCCCCCAGCCATCACTTCCACCAAAACCATCCTCCATCTTCCTGACAGAGAAATGCCCTGAGCTAAGGGCTGGGGAGACCCAGGAGGTCCCCCTCTATGTCCTCATGACTCTTTCACTTTGTGCCTAAGCCCACCTCTCCATCCTATGCCTGTTCCCCCCCCCCCCCACTGAATGCAACACTAATAGGTTTTACAAAATGTTCTAGAGCATATAAACTTCTTTAATCTCAACAACACTGTAAGTGTTGTTATTCTCTTCTTCCACAAGAAAAATTTGAGGCTCAGAGAGGTTCTGTGACTTGCCCAGGATCACACAGCTAGGGAGCCACAGAGCCAGGCTTAACCCAAGTTCTGCCCACCTTAAGTGCAAGCCAGGAGCCGTTAGAGGAAGTGAGTGCTGTTATTCACAGTGAAAGCCTACAGAAGAGGCTCACAAAGCCAAAGTAATGGTCCCCTCCCCACATTGCTCCCCAGAGCCAGAAAGAGGCAGCTTTTTCTTCCTGTCACCTTCTATAGCAGGATCAAGGGCTGCCCAAGGAGGGGCTCCCGCAGGGTCCTGGAGAAGTTCTCTGGAGTGAAGCCCTGGCCCCCCCGCCCCCAGCCCATGATGATGGCTCCCTCCTACCTGCGTTGTCACTGGGCCCATGCCTGAAGGCTGCTGGGGTTGCTTTTTGTGGCGGAGAGGTAGGAGGGCGGTGGGTGGGGAACTAAGCCACAAGGAGAAGGGAGGGAAGCTGGCAGCCCAGAAGGGGGGACGGTTGAGTAGGGAGGCAGGAGCTTGCTCTCTTTTCACACCCTCACTTGCTGCTTTAGCTCCTGCCTATGCTTAGAGACACGTGGACACCTCTGCACACTCCCATTCTCCCCCAAGGAAGAAGACAACAACAGCTTCCTTGTAATGGGGGGTGGGTACCCCGAGGAGGCGGAGGAGTCACCTCCAGGGTGAGTGGAGGCTTCACTCTGCCTCTCCAGGCTGACTCTGCTGCCCTTTGCCTGGGGCCTGGTGGGCTGAGTTCTGCCCACACAGAGACGTCTTTTGCAACCAGTGCCTGAGAAATCTGCCAGCACAGAGCAGAGCCTCACTAATGCCCAGGTGCCTCAGGCCTATCACTCTTTTTTCTAGACATTTCTAGAGGCAAGATGAGGAAGCTGACTTCTGTGTTTATTGTCATTTTATCATGGCAAATTCCTCAAATCAAGGACAATGCTATATATTGTAAGTTTATAGTATCAAAGTAATTTTGGATTTCTGTGGGATATTTGATTATAGTGAGGTGTGACGGATGAGCTTAGCAAAAGAGATATGAGGAAACTGGCTAATTTAAGTTTCGCCACAGCAGACGATTTCCACACAAGCTTCTCATGACCTATTTGTTTCAAGCAACATTTGATATATAAAGACATTCTAACAAGATATCACCTGATAAAATTTTTCCCCTTTCTTGGAATTTTCAGTAATGGAACTTGGCTAGACAAAAATGCTTTGAAAAGCAAAGCCATATCCCTGGACTGATGAAAATTTAAAAGCCCAAGGTCATATAGTAGCTCATACCACCTTGGAGCCATAAAGCTCTGTTTTAATGTAGACCTGAATGTTGCACCTATGGTGGCCCGATTCTCTCAGAAAAAGTGTGGAGAGCAGCTCAAGGCAAGCCCCTTGCCCTTCGAGAGTCCAGCAGAGTGTCCCAGAAGCACACCAACAATCTGTAAAGCAAGTGAAAGACATGGTTTGATAATCACCACCAATGACCAGAATTTATGGAGTGTCTGAGAGGTGTCAGGCAGTAGTCTGTGTCTGGTGCACCCTACCATCTGGCCTCCAGAGGGGCGGCTGTCAGTGTCACCCTGACTCATGTGACTGATGAAGGACAACCCAGGATCGGCCACCACCGAGTCCTGGAACACAGCCTGTCCTGCTAGAAAGAATCATTTGACACAAAGCAAGTCTGGGTGGAGCATGTCCTGAGAGGGACACAGCAGTGTCTCTGAGCTCAAGTAAGGCAACAGCCAACAGACAGTTGCCGCCCTGAGGGAGAGCAAACTCATAGTGTCCTCATGATGAGGACAACACTGCATTGTCTGGGCGGCTAGGGGCCATGGTGTATTTTTCTGGCAGGTTCAGATCTGCACAGGAGGGTGGCAGTGCCCGACACTTGGCAGGCACTCCGCAAAGACCAGTGGTCGATGGTAACAGAGCCATCATGGCAACAGCTTCCCCAAACACTGCCCTCCTCGCCCTGACTTATTCAAGGAATGCCCTCACCTGGCATTTGTATTGTCTTCTCAGCCTACCCAACCACTACCCAACCACAGACTTTTCCCCAGGTACTGAGAACTTGACTTAGCAATTTTTGTTTCCCCAGAAAGTCCAGGCCAGACAATGGTAGTAACAGCAAGCACCGCTGTGGCCGTGACGGTGGACAAGAAGACAGCTATTGCTGCAGGTAGGAGCTGCCCTTTGCGCCACCATGGTTGGGGAGCTGTGAGTCAATGTCAAGAATAAGGCACACGGTAATAGCAGAACGACCCTGCCCGTAGTCTGCAAGGGACACAGCCCTCAGGCCATAAGTTTTCCTATGTGAAATGTGGGACTGGAGGAGAAAGGAGTCCTCCCAAGCCATTTTGTTATAAACCCATAAAACCTTAGATCCAAAAGAATTTAGTAAAGTAAAATGAAGCTCACATAGGTTGAGATCTGCTTCAATTTCCACAGGACAGAGACTGGAACCCAGACCTCCTCACCACCTCTCTGTGCGCCACTTCTCACTTCTACCACCTTGGGCCTAGCATCCTCCTGTGGGGAGAGCTGGGCTTGTGACTCAGACCCTAAAGTAAGAACCGGGAACTCATGCTTAATATGTGCCAGGCACCTGGGAAATTACTCCCCAGGTGCATCTCATTCAGCCCTCAGTGTGATCCTATCAAGCCAATACTTTTGGCTCTGTTTTATAGATTAAAAAAAAAAACTGAGACATAGAAAAATTATTTGTCCAAAGTCATACAGCTAATAATTAATGAAGCTTGGGGCGCCTGGGTGGCTCAGTCGGTTGAGTGTCCGACTTCGGCTCAGGTCATGATCTTACAGCTTTTGGGTTCGAGCCCCGCGTCGGGCTATGTGCTGACAGCTCAGAGCCTGGAGCCTGCTTCCGATTCTGTGTCTCCTTATCTCTCTGACCCTCCCCTGCTCACACTGTCTCTATCTCTCTCTCAGAAATAAATAAAACATTAAAAAAAAATTAATGAAGCTAGAATTTGAACTCAGGCTGCCTCTCTTTAAGCCCCAGCTTCCTACCCCATGTTGCCATTTGCCTCAAATGTGATGAGAGCACCCAATGAACCTCCCACACTGCCCTGACTTGGTAGTTTCTTAGTATCTAAAAGAGTCCTTTGCATGGGTGCCTCCTTACCTGAGTGCCATCAGGCCTGTGTGGTGAAGCCCTCAACCCTCAATATAAATCCTTGCTTCAGTTTCCGTCTCAGAGCCAGCTGTGTTCTGCAAGGGTGTGCAATCCAGTGGGCACTCAAACATCAGCCATCATGGGTCCTGTCCTGCCTCTCCAGGGGTCTGGAGTCATGTGAAAGGGCTCCAGCAGCTAGATCAGACAGGGGCAGGCAGGGGTGGGTGCACCTTGTCCCTCAAGACTGGATTCAGGGCACAGGAGGTGGGAGGAGCCAGCCGGGGTCTGGCAGAGATTGCCCAAGGCTATCTTCCTGCCTGAAGAAACATTGGCACCGCTGGTGGTCTTCCCACTACAGCATTTGGAAGGGACCATCTCAGTCACCTTTTTAAACTCAGGCCACATTTATAGGCCAAAATTGGACGTGAACTTGCTTCCCTAAAGACTGTTCTGTAGTCCCAGCTGAAATCTGTGCCTGTCCTCCTCCCTCTGTGATGTGGGCCTTCTAGTTCCTGCTAGACCTGAGAGTCTAGGAACCAGAGGGGACAGGGGTCAGGCTGCTGGCTGCGTTCTCCTGTACTCTCCAATCATTTGATATCATTTTTAACTCTGAGCTGAATCAGAGCCTCCAGGGGTTGCCATAGAAACCGTGTCCTGGTGCCTCCGGTTTAACTCACTGCAGACAATGGCTCTGACACTCTGGGGTGCATGGACGTGATAGGAAAAGAATGAAGTGCTAGAGACCTTATACTTCAACTTTTTGGGAAGGGTTTTCTTTTACAATTTTCCCTCCCTGGCAAATGGCTCATCCTCCCTGATATTGGGGCCAGAGGAGGCTGAGAGTTGAAAGCAGGGTCGGCAGCTTGTTTTCAGTCCTGACAGTTTCATCCCTTGGAAACCAGTGACACCGTGTGCTTGTGAGCTCCAGGACTGAGTGGGCATGGTGGCTGCCAGGTGGGCTGCATGTGTGATTTTGTGCACTGAGCAAAGGGAGAAGGTAGGGGACAGGTACTTGGATCAGCTACAGGGACCAGCTACATGCCAGATGTATGCATAATGCCATGGGTTCACACAGAAGGGCAGATGAATGAAGAGGGATCATTTTGATCTCTAAGCAGGTGACTTATCAACTATTTATGCAGAAGTTCTAGGGAATCTTTTTGACCAGGATCCAGTTTCAATTTCCCAGGCCCTCCAGACCTACTTGAAGAATATTGCCTAGCATAACGATGGTGGCACCATAAACTGCAAGTGTGTTTCTCTAGCACGTGTCCTGTAGTACACACGTGTCCCTGTCCAGAGGCCTTTAGCAGCAAGCCTGCTTTCTGGAGCTGCATGAGGGCTCCTCCCCTCCCTCTGCCTATGTGCAAATGGGCCTAGCCGTCAGACCCGTGTGTGCACACGCACAGCGGTGATGTGCATGACACACCTGTGCATTCCCCAGACCTGTGCCAGGCTAGTGAGGGACCTTGGCCTCTGCTTCTGCATCAGGGCTTGGGGAAGACTGTCTCTCAGGTCTGCTATTCCTGTTAGGGCTTCAGGAGGGCAGCACCCCACAGTTGTCACCACCTCTGAAAGGCAAACAGCCCAGCTCTGTGGGAGTCCAGCTGAGTGCCAGGAAGGGGACCTGGATAGCTCACTTCTTCCTAGGGCTTGCTCCTGGCTTGCTGGGATATCATCCAAAGAAAAGCTCCTAGAAAGGAGAAAATTCTTTCTTGGTCTCCGATGACTAATGAACCATATAACCCAGACTCAATCAGCCAGAGGCCAGTCCAGGCCTGGAGGTGAGTCACTCCAGCTTAGGATGAATGAACAACCCCAGAGATCTGGCCCTCTGACTTATCTCCTCTCCTGGTCTCCCCAGCCCCAGCCCTCCAGTTCATAATTCTGAGTACCCCCCACCCACCGCCACTGCTGCACCTGCTGAATCCTATGGAGGATCATATTTGAAAGCTCAGAGTGTCATCTGCCTGTCCCTAAAGTCAGTCTTGAAGGTGTAAGAGGATAATAGCTTAAAAGGGATTCCTCCTTCATGTTAGCAACCCCCTGCCCCCCAATCTCACCAAAGCTGATAAAACCTAACCAGCAGCTCTTGGAGAAAGCTCCCCCCCACCTCCCATCACACAGTGGTGTCCTCTGGGCAAATGCATACTTTCCTACCTCATCCACTCATCTGTCCTTGACTGCCACGGTGGATGAGCACACAAAGGGCTTCGAGCAGTGACAGGTCTCCAGCTGACCTTCACTCTCCAGTGCCACATGGAGCACCAACCTGAGGCTCACATATCCATACTGTCAGGCCAGCACATGGGTGACATGCTGCACTCAGCTACAGAACCCGTTCTAACCCAGGGCTCAGCCCTCCACATCTCTCCTAACAGTGCTCCAAGGCAAGGCCTCGGGCAGGAGTTTCCTGTGTGTCTTATGGAGGTCTGGACATCGGGGTGACATCCTGCAGCAATTTTTGCAGCTTCCTGGGGAGGTCAGGGGGCAGGAAGCCACTCTCCCAGCACCCACATGCCCTCCCCACCCAAGGAAACCAGGAGGTACATAGGAAAATACAGTCTTTATTGTTCTTCTGAAACAACAAACCAGAAATATAATTTTGCCTTTAAAAATCTTCTGTCTCTGGCTGAAGATACCACCATTGACAACGCCCACCCCTCCCCTCTTTTTCCCTTAGAAAATGCCTAGATCTGGTATCAGCTGGAAAGAAGGAAGACTATGAACCCAGCCTCAGGAGACATGTTTAGCAGCCTGCTAAGCAGCCTGTGCTGGAGAAAGGCCTAATCGAAGGCATTCCCTGCCTTCCCCCACCACCCCCTTCCCCCACCACAGTCCCCTATGAGGTGGAAGAATCGAGGGGTGCAAGGCAAGGTGGGCCTTCCATGCCCTGCCCTGTTCCTCGTCAGACCCTTGACCTCAGTGTTCCAGCGGCCTCTTCCCAGGCCACCACCAAGACTACCGTCTTGGAGCCAGAAACCAGCCTGATGCCTCCTGACCCTCCGGAAGCCTTGGGAAAACTTGTGTCCAGCAGAGGGAGACCGAGTACTCATCTGAGATCAGACTCATGGGAAGGGACAGACCTACAAGAGAGGACTAATGACCTCCCAAGCCCCAAACAGCCATCTTCTCACCTGCGGCCCCTTTGGTGTAGGCTGCAAGTCACAAACAGGCCCACTGGCCCATGCTCTGGTTTGGAACCCAGTTCGGGTGCAATTAAAACCTCCAGAAAGCCTTTCTGAGCACATAAAACCCTGGGAAAGGAGCCCCACAACTGAGGCCTCTGAGCAGAATGTGACAACCTTCTCTCTGCCCCTGGGGTCTGCTTGGAATATGCTGGCAGGCAGTGAGCTTTGGCGAGGACCGCCTGCTTTCCCAAGATGCCACCAATCATGACCCAATCCCCGCCCCAAGGTCCCAGGGCTGGAGCTGCTGAAGATGGAGGGGTGAGGGGTACAGGGCAATGGTTCTTGGGCTGCAGGCTATAGGAGTGGAACTGGTGGGTGTCCCCACGGGGCCTGGCAGTGATGATGTCCTTAGCGCTGAAGAAACACCCAGTGGTGTATGTGCCTGGGCTCCCAGGAGGCTGCCATCCACACATGCTGTAGCTTCAAGGCCTCTGGGCTGGTGTCCCTGGAAAACCCAGCAGGAGAGGTGTGAGAGGGTTACCATGGTGACAGGCAGTCTCATCCAGCAGCACCACTTTGGCCCACTTCAGAGGATCTCAAAGGAAGCCTTGTGTTGTCGGTGTATGCTTCTCCCCCCTGTTGACTTGAGAAGATTGTGGTGAGCAAGCACAAGGTTCTGTAGCCTGAGGGCTAGAGACGCAAGGGGGAAGCATGTCTCTACCCCCCAAGTTCTCATGACCTCTGTGTCCATGTGATTCTGTGTGTGTGAGATAGAGACAGAAAGAGAGACAGGTAGACAGACAAGCAGACAAGACAGAGACCGAGAAAGAGAGAGAAATTTCCAGTTGATGTAATTGCGCTGGTGATGCGGAGTGTGTGTGAGAGCGGATAAGTGAATTCCAGGAGCAGTGCAGTTGGTGTGGCCTGTAGCAGATAGAGGAACATGATGGCTCCAGCAGAGGGGGTGTGTTATAATCATGTTTCTTAGTGCTGGGTCCAGATGCCATGGCTGGTGTGATTGTACATTCGTACTAGCAGTTGAAAGCTGGACCCAACTCTGACACTAAGGGCAGCTGAGAATATATTCCTGGCTTAGAAGAGGGTCACAGAAGTTGACCCTTGGCCCCCATATCACTTCCAACCCACCCTTAAATACAGACGAGGTGCTATGAGCAGGAGGTAGGGAGAGTCACCCAACTGTGACTACAGCCAGGGCAGGAAGGGCAACAGGAGAACAGAGTCCAGAAGCCTCCACTTGTACACATATCCTTTCTTCCCTATTGGCCAAAAGCTTAGGGAGATCTCTCACGTGTTACAGAGACTTGATGGCTCAGAATGGAGCATGAGCAGGAGCCTTTAGCACAAGGGTGGCTTCTGCAGAGACTTGGAAGTTCGTGGAGACAACCGCACTGTAGCTTGTTTGCTGGAGGGCAGGGGAGGAGAATGGAGGAGGGGACTGTGGTAGAGGGAAGGGCCAGCCCTTACTGAAGCAATCCCCAGCATGCTCTCCCTGCCTTTCCTACCTAGGCCAAGTGGGGCTGGGCTCTCACGCCACAGAAGAGATCTGCTTCTGGTCTTCATGCTCACCCTCCGGGTCCCCCATTAGGGGCTGCCTCTTCTTGAGCTCCCGGTGGTACTTGGCCATAAGGGAGGCATAGATGCAGCCATAGGCAGCAGCCACCACCATCATGATGCAGACAATGCCACAGACAACCCCCGCGATGATCACTGTGCCGATGGCCCGCCTCACGCTCACCGGCCGATACCTCTGCTTCTGAGGGCAGGCTGTGCTGGGCTCTGGCTCAGGCTCGGCCCCTGGCTTAGGTTTAGCAGGTTCGGGGCTGGCCTTGGTGCAGGGTGGCCCAGGAATATCCAGCCCGGCTGAGCTATTCTCATCCTCCAGCTGGGAGCAGTAGTTGAACATCTCCATAGGGACCACACGCATGTCCTTCCCCCTCAGCTCCTTGGGTAGGGTGCAGGAAAGCTGGTCCAGGCGCCCCCCTGCATCCAGGGAGAAAACAAGGAGGGGCTGAGCAGACACTCAGAACCTGGACTCCCTCTCCCCATCCCCAAGTCCCCCAAACAGAAGGCCTGGGAGGTCTAGTTTCTATCAGGAATGCAGTCAGTCCTGGAATCACATCAATGGCAAAGGAAGGGAGAAGAAAAACTAGCATTTATTAAGCCAAGGACCATGACAGGCAAGGTACATATATCATGTCATTTCATCTGCACAGAAGCTGTATGAGATGGATATTGCCATTATTCCCATTTTAGAGCAGCACACAACCATTTCAGTCAAGCTTGTCCCTCCAGTGTCAGACTGACCCACAAGAGTAAGGCAATGCTAATACATGGAGGTGCTCAGGGAAGAGTTGGCAATGCAAAGATAGAGTCAAAAGGCCTGCCCAGGCGACAATTCTTCTCTTCTCCTTGCCCCTGAATCTGCCTGTTCACTGCCTATCTGTAAACCAAGAGCACTGTTCTCCACAGTATCTTATTACTCCAGAGCTCCTCCCTCTCACAAAAGGACAAGTCAAAGCCACTGTCACAGCCACCCTGCTTCCACGCAGAAACTTTTGGTTGCCCAAGACCATTTCTTTGGAGGAAAAAGGTCCGGTGATAATGTTTTCCTTTTCCTCTTTAAGAGCAACACAGGAGCCCATCAGCACCCCAACCACAACATCTCTGAGTGAAGCAGCATCTTGGAAGGAAATCCTGAAGACTCATGGGCAAAGGAGAGGGAGCAGTGCTGATGAGGGGGTGTGGGCAGCAATATGTGCATGGGCTCATCATGACAATGGTGATAGCCACATGACAGTGAAGTCATGAAGGCATATAGATGAAGAACATGGGTGGGGTAAGAAGCTGAGGAGAATCCCCTAGGATGCCAAAGTCAGATTTTGGCCCTCTATCCACTTCCAGTGAAATCTAGATGCAGGCAAGAGACACCCCCTTCCAAATAACTCCTGATGAGTGTGCTCCTGCTAGTCCATCACTCCCAGTTCCATCTCCCAACACAGCTGCTGCAAGCCTCTTCATACAACAGATATGCTTTTCCTGGGATGCTGATGAAAACACCCCAGGATTTTTTTTAAAGAAATGCAAAGTTGAAAACAACTGTACTATTGAAAATTTCCAAAAATATACATTCCCATTCCATGCCATTTTGTGCTGAGAATTCAGTTCCTGTTGACTATATGAAAGGACAAGGATGTTCCCTCGGGATAACACATGGGTCTAAAGACACCTGGTCTCTAGTTCTCCTATGCCACTGACTGCCTGGGTGACCTATGGCAGGGCTTACATCCAGCAAAATGTGTCCAAGGGCCTTTGTATAGGCAGGAGCTGGGTGCTGAGATGGGGACAACCTCACCTTCTTGCTCCAAGACCTGAGGTTGAATCCTGGCTATGTCATCTTGCACAAATTATTTATTTAATTGTATTTGATTTTTGGTTTTCTTGGCCATAAAATAAGAATGGCTAACTCAGTTAACTGCTATAGGGATTAAAATAGATAACGTACATGCAAAGATACTTATAAAGTGGAAACTACATTAATTATTATTTCTCAACTCACAAAAATGGGAGAAATTGTCATAGTGACTAACATTTTATGGCACTTTACAGTTTGTAAAAATTTTTGAATAACTAACACATGACAATACCACCCAAATAATTGAAATGGTGGCTGGATATGGAACAAAAGGAGTGAGACTGAGGAAAAGCATTAACACTCTTCACATTGATTCACTCATTCAGCAAATATTCATGGAGCATCTACTTTGTGCTGGGCACCAAATTGTGTCTTATTAAGTCCATTTAATATTATGACTACTACTAACAAATGAACAAATAAATGAAGAAGTTTTGTGGAGGACTTACTTTAGGCTAAGTACTTTTCAAGACACTTTTTGTGCATTATTATTTAATCCTCATAATGAGTCTATGAGATAGTTGTTATTTGCCCCATTTTACAGATGTGAACACTACCACAGAGACATTTCTTAGGATCACACAGCTAGTAAGTGACAGGGCCACATATCACACCCAGATCTGGCACTTTTAACCATTATGCTCACTTCTTTGCCCTCCTTTTCCATTCCATTTTATAGTCATTCTAGAACTTGCCCAGGTTAACAAAAGGGGGAAGGAAAAGAGTAAAACTAAAGACAGCTGGGGGCACCTGGGTGGCTCAGTCAGCTGAGTCTGACTTTGGCTCAGGTCATGATCTCACAGTTGAGTTGAGACTCACATTGGGTTCTTTGCTAACAGCTCAGAGCCTGGAGCCTGCTTCAGAGTCTGTGTCTCCTTCTGCCTCTGCCCCTCCCCGACTCACACTTTGTGTGTGTGTGTCTCTCTCTCAAAAATAAATAAACATTAAACAAAAAACTAAAGACAGTTAGCTTATTAAAAGCTTTGAATATAAAATTTCTTGAGAGAGTTGAGGTCATCATCAAAATGAAAATTTGGTTTTATCTGTGGATTTAAATTATATTCCACCCTCCTGAAACTGTGGACATTTAAGAAATTATTGTATTATTCAGAAGAGCAAGCATGGTTTTTCTTCCTCCTACCATGCCAGGGAAGCCCAAAGGCATACCTGGTGGGTTGCAGAGAAAAATTATACTGAGTCTTTAAGTTGCCTCATGAAACCTACAGAAGTGAGATCAAGTTACAATGAGTCAGTCTGAAAGAAAAAGAACAGGAAGGAGGCTGGGAGCTGGGAGGCGCACACAGGGAAGAAAGCACAGCAGTAGAACAGGAGGGAAAGAAAGCAGTACTGGCCTCTTTGCCCTGCTGAGGCTGAGACTCTTCCAGCCCCGCTGGTGGAGAGATAGGGCCACCCCCTTCTCCCTAGACCCCAGCCCTGAGTCAGCACCCAGCCTCCAGGAAGTGTGTTGGGCCAGGGGCTGGCGCTGGCAGGACTAGCTATGCTCACCTCGGTAGGAGAACCACTCCATCCAGTGCTTGAAATCACGAAGATTACAGTCGCATTCCCAGGGGTTGTCCCCAACCTGCAGCAGCTGCAGGCTTGCAAGGGGTTCGAACGTCAGCCGGTCCAGGTTCTGCAGACGGTTGGAGCGAAGTGATAGGGAGCGCAGAGCTGGGAGTCCATCAAAAAGGCCAGGGGGCAGCTGGGCCAGTCCGTTGATGGACAGGTCCAGGTGGCGGAGCAGAGGCGAGTGCTGCAGCAGGTCCCTGTCCAGGGTCCTGATGCTGTTATTGCGCAGCTGCAGCTCTGTAAGATTGGTCAGGTCCCCGAAAATGGAACGGGGCAGCTGGTCCAGGAAGTTATTGGACAGGTCCAGCCGCTGTAGGCTGGACAGATTGGCGAATGCCCAGCTAGGCAGGGCACTCAGCTTATTGTTCAAGAGTAAGAGGGTTCGAGTGGCAGCGGGCAAGTCCGGGGGCACCATGGTGAGGCCTAAGCCACTACAGTCCACCTCCAGGCTGCGGCTGTCACACTTACAGGAGTAGGGGCAGGAGGGGAGGGCCTCCACCGCATACAGGGTGATCCAGCAGGTGATCCCTGGAGGGGAGGGGAACAGAGAAGTGGAAAGAAAGCAACAGGCTGGGGGGTTACCACCTCCTGCTTCTATGCCCTCCTTTCTAATTTGTATCATAATGGCCTCTTGACTTTATCTGCTTTGGCCCAAGCTACAGTCAATGCACAAACCTTTACTGACCACATAAAAAGATAATCAACAAGCCTGAAGCAGGTCTATATTATTGGACATCACACAATGTCAACAGGGCTCCTTGCCTCCCTGCATAACTGGCAAAGGAATTCCTTTAGTGGAGTACAATCCTGCAGACTAGCAGACTTGAGTCCAGCAGACAAACAATGCTGTTCCACAAAGATGTCCCAGCTTGCAGGTTCTCCCATGGTTGATCTTCTTGGGAACTTGGGCCCCACTGACACCACAGATGTTGACAAAATAAAGGATCTAGTAGTCAAAGAAGCCTACTCCCTTGCTCCTCTCTCAATATCACAGAGAAGGATTCTCTTTCCAAAAGAAAATGCCCACACTACTGCTTCCTTCTCTTCTGCATCCCCACTCCCAACTTGGAACTGCACTAGGCTAAGAGTACCATGCACAGAAGCATGAAGACCAGGAGCCCAAGCCCATCTAGGGTCCCACTAGAGAACACTGTGGAAATTATAAGGATAAGATGCACAATTCCACCTCCATGCTGAAGAAGACTTGGGCACAAACCACTGCACACCATAGGTCCAGAATTTTCCCATTTATTCTCATTCTAAAACCAGCCATGCACTTAGGCTGGGTTCCTGTTCCTAAAGACTGCAGCATGGACCCATTAACAGCATTCCATTTGTGGTCCCATGTTTTTCCCAGGACTCCTCTGAGTAAGCAAGCTCAGAGCCTACTCTGGGGAAGGGCTGGGGGGCCCTCAAAAAACAATCACAACAGAGCAGTTCATTCTATTGTCCATCAGCCCTTTCTCAGAGTAATTGCAAAACTCTCCTTCCTCTGTCTTCCTGAGTATCAGAGAAGTTTGCTCACTGTGAAAGAGAAAAGGGATGAGCTCAAAATAGTTCAACTTTACCAAGGCAGCACCCGGTCTGGCAAATTACTGGCCCCATCTTGGATGTGGGATTCATCCAGATCTGACAGCACGTGGGAGGTTGTAGGGGGACAGGGGTGGGAAGTGCCCTTTTGTGCTCTTTCTCTCCCATGCATGGCATGTCTTAGCCTAGTGCAGCTCCAAGTTGGGGGTGAGAGTGCAGAAGGGAAGGAAGCAGTAGTGTGGCCATTTTCTTTTGGAAAGAGAAGCCCAGAGGAAAGACCTTAGCCAGGGAAGTGATACAGAAGTTCAGAACTTCACGGCCCAGGTGGCCCTACCCAGACAGGCAGCAGCCACCCCAACTTGAGTGTCTGAATGAGTTTGTGTATGGTAGATGTTTGTTGTCCCCAAGAGCAGAGCTTGAAGAAACAGTAGGGGACTGTCCCCCCTACATACACCTGCCTGCTGGGTCACTGACAGCTGAGAAGCAGACTGCAAGGCTGACACCTGAGCCTCCTCATTCTCAAGGGGAAATGAGCACAGTCGTGGCCATGGGAGCCAACTGGTGACCCTTCCTGGCCACATGGGGTCACCTGCTGCTACCTTTCATCCTCTGACCCCACGGAGCCCATCTGCTGCCAGGTCAGCCTGCCCCACACGACCTCCACCATGCCATTTGAAAATCAACATTCTTCAGACTTCACTTTCCACAGGAAAAAATTCAATCCATTGAGCTTCCTTCTCTAAAGGATCAACATAATCAGAAGCCATTATTCTCCCCACCCCTGAGAAATTCAGGGTGACATGAAAGCTCTGGTGACCAGAAAACATAATCCTTTATTGCAAGGTGTTGAATGATTCCAGAATGAGGTTGAAAGGGGATCTGAGTGGCTCAGGGATCAGTGACTCTCACATGGTGAATAATTCAGGCTGTTTATGTCGTGGGGCAGCTGCATCACAGGGCTGAACTGACAAGGGGGGAAGTCGGGCAGAATAATGTCCTTTAGGACCATGTCTTACCTCTTAGCCATGCAGCCTTGGGCAAACTGGTCCTCACGGACCTCGGCCCTCTCCCTCATATGAAGAGAATTCTCAGGGCTTTCAACCTGACAACTTCAAGGCTTTCTTATAAGAAACGGAGGCCTCAGTCTTCTCAGATGCAGAAGGAGGGGGTGGGACCCACCCCCTAAGGTCCTTCCAACCCCACAACCTAAGAGTTCTCTAGGTCCCTCCATTTCAGAGCTGGGAAGTTTGAAGCAGAAGAGAAGTCTCCAGGTTCACCCAGCCAATGGAAGACAAGAGCGAGACTCGCCATTAGAACAACAGGACTATCCCAAACCAGACTGCTGGGGGCAGGGGTGGACTTCTGGGCACAGGAACAGACCCACCTGGGGAGACAGATCCACCTGACATGGCCTCCAGCTCCCAGGTTAACCACTAAAGCTCTCAGCAGTGACTCTTCCTTTGGCTGCCGCAGATGCCAGTAGCATGGGCAAGATTGTAGAAGGCAACCTCTGGACTCCCAGAGCCCCCCGCAGCCTGGCATGCATCCTTGCGGCCTGCCCACCCCACTGTACTCACAGGAAATCTGCCTCCACGGCAGGGCAAGCCTGGTCCTTTGCTTGGGGCCACTGCCCCGGGCCAGCATGGTGAATGCCACAGCTCTCAAGTCCCTGCACCCCTGGGGAGAGAGGAGCCCTTCAGTGCGTGCTACCTGTCAGTCCTGAGAGAGAGAGAGAGAGAGAGAGAAAGAAAGTGCTGAGCAGGCACTTGAGGCCCCGTTCCAGCCCAGAGGTTAGGAAGAGGGCCCGGTGTCTCTTTACACTCCTTGCCATTCCCTCTCCTGTTCTTCTCAGCTCAGCTGTTTCCCTGCGGTGGGGGGAGGTGTGGGGAGAGGAACGAAGGGCAGAGAAGCCAGGAATCCTTCTACCTCCCTGGGCTACTGGGGAGGCAAGGCGGGCAGGCTCTGGCCTGTGGCACAGCGTTGGGCTCTGTGTGTGGGACTCAGGAATCGCCAGCAGTGGCCTCTCCAGTGTCCCCCCACCCCCACCCCACTCCGTCTCTCTTCTTGTCTCTCTGGTCTGTTGATCTCGAAAATGTTTCTGGAATGATATGGCCTCCTTTGTGGGCTTTCCCTCATGTCACATGCGTGGAAACTGAGGCGTCTGTCTACCAGGTAACCAGGGTGAGGCCATACTGACACCATGGCCCGTCCCAGAGCTGCTCTTACCATGGCCCCTGAAGAGGCAGAGTCCGCTGCTGGGTCAGGTGTGAGGCCCAGGTCCCGCTCTTGCCGCCCGATGGCCTCCTGCTTCCCTTCCACCTTCGCCTGGGAGGTGAGGTGCGGTGCTCTGTCTTCCGCCCGCTGGGCTATAATAAGACTCATCAGCTCAGGGAGTTCATGCTGCAGCAGCTGTCTATGCAGGAGACAGAGGCAGGAAGGAGAGGAGGAGATTTCGGAGCAGAGGGAGGGCTGGAGCCGCCCTGGGGCTGCAGGAAGGCAGGTTTCTCTTCAGATGACGAAAGAGGGGTACTCACATTGTCTAGGGTCTCAGGACCCACCCTGCCCCAACCCTATGACTAGTTAAGAGGGACACGGGCCCTCCTCTGGTCCTCATTTCCTTCCAGATACGGCTAAGGCCCTCACATGGAGGCCAGAGCCTCCACTCTCCCAGCCCCAGCAGAGGGATGGGAGAGGGGGCTGTGGTGGCTGCCCCCACAGCAGGCTGGGACAAAGTGGGGAAGGGGACAAGGAGGACAGGGAAGACCCCGCCCACAGCCCAGCACCTCCTGCTCCCAAAGGGCAGCGTTCTCTCAGCCCACTGCTTCTGGCTGGCTCCTCTGGTTGCCTGCTGCAACCTCCCGTCTCTTCACCCCCCTCTTCTGCCTCCCTCCCCCGGAGCCAGGGGCAAAGTTAAGCAGGCAGCCGAGGAGGTGGAAGGGGCTGCTGGGAAGCTAACCCGTTCAGCTCTGAGGTCTCTGCATCCAGTGAAGCGGGTTTCCCTCAGGCATTTTGGGTCCTGCTGCAGCTCCTAGTGTCTCTCACTGCCTCCCCAGCCCCCACTCTTGAATCCAGCTTCCTCTGGTGGCAAAATCCACATACAACACAGCACCCCCCGCGGAACCTTCAGCCGTGCTCCCAGCAAGGGCAGCCTGGTGTGTGGGGGTCTTGGCTTTGCCTTCCCCTCACTCCTCCACCGGGGAGTGCTCCAGGTTGTACAGGCCTCCCAGAGGCTGGCAGAGACCATCACAACAACTGGCCTCCAACATGGAGTGTGGGGAACAGCCAGAGTCCCCACACTGACTCTTGGATGGATACCCAGGCCCTGGGCTGAAATGTGAAAAAGCTTATAGCAGCTAAGGTGTCTTCTCCAGATGTTTTCTCAGGGCCAGGCCCCCACAGGCTCCTGGTTCAGAAGCTCAGGCAGGCAAGGCTCCAAGTTTCCTTGTGGTCCATCACTCCTTAGCTGTGCAACCTTAAACAAACCCGTACACTCTCTGAGCTCCAGTTATCTTATCTCTAAAAGTGATGACTGTAATACTTCATGGGTGGAATCTCTGTGTGGATCCATTTAATTAACAGAGGAAAGTTAACATTTACTATATTTAACATACATTACCTTAGGAGAGAATTCAGGCGAATGCGCCCAGCTTGGACTTGAGCCCATGATAGATGTGAGGAAACACCAGTTCCGTTCCTCTGTGGGGAGGGGACAGCAACTTGCAGCAGCTCTAGGTAACTCCTCCTTCCTGGTCCCGTCAACCTCACGCATGGGTCTACTTCTCTATTCCTGAGCAGATGGCCCATCACATGATGCTCATGGCTAGACACCCCCCACACACAGCCTTCACAGACCTCCACTGCAGACACCAGTGTCCATCCTCTCTGTGTCCCTCAGGCCCTGACCCTAGAATGATCTCTTACTCCAGCAAGTGCCCTTACATCCAGGGCTCACAGCACCCATACAATAGTAGGCAGCTTGGTGGCCATCCGAGGCACAGAGATGAGGACCAACTTGCTCTGACCCTAGGTCAGAGATAGGTCATGGGCTTCTGACCCTGGCTGCTCATCCACTCCCTGGCGACTGTCACCCAGCAACAGTCCTTATGGGAAGACACGTATGTGTGCACAGGGCAAGGTGCACATAGGCTCCCAGACACGTGCATGGAGCTTCCAGCATAGCACATGGTGCAAATACACACACACAGAGAGCTGTGCAGGTAGGCACATGCTCACACACACGCACACACGCACGCGTGCACACACACAGGCCCTGCGGGAGCCCTCCAGCACTCCTCTTCAGATGCCAACACTCAGCACAGTGAGATGCCTGGTGGGTCCCAGAAGCCCCTAGCAGACAGATGTACAGAGGCACCTCCAGCCTAGAAGTGCGGTCTAAGGAAAGCCCTGAAGGGCAATCTTTGTCTTGGGAATTTTTCTATACCCAGACCCACAAGGGTGCTGGAGACCCAATCCAGGCCTCTGCTCTGCTCTTTCCAGCTTCCGGCAAGGAGATAGGTGGCAGAGAATCCCTCTCTCCCAAGCCCAGGAGCTATGTCCACCTGAATCTCTTCCCCTCTTTCAAGCAGGCTCTCCTTTTCCACCCTACTCACCCCTCCCTGACCTCAGTGTCACCCCTGTGGTGAGCCTAGGGGTTGACCAGCAAGCACCCATCAGTGGAGACAGTAGCCTTGAGCAGGTCCTGATGCCCCTTCCCCAGACTTGGATGATGTCACCCGTACGAAGCAAGTCAGGCAAGTTGCCACAAGGCAGATGCACAGGCGTCATATTCCAAGGTAGCAGGGCACTGTTGACCCCGGTATCTCTGGAGAAATGTGATGAAAACAAAGTCCCCCAGGCCTGTGGGTGGGGGATGGGGGCTGTACCCGTGCTCCCTAGGGAGTTGGCCCTGCCCCTGTGGGCATCATAGAAGTGACCTTTAGGGAGATTTGGGGCTAGAACCCAGCCCTTCCTGGCTCCTTGGCCCTTTGCCCACAAGCACACCTCCAACCAAAGGACCCCTTCGCACCCCCAGAAGTATCTAGCCTCATCAGGAAAGGGGTGACCTACATTAGGAGAGCAGCTGCTGTAGCAGGCGCTGGCCAGCTGCTGGAATAAATTTGCACTGTCTGAGAGGGAAGTCCCACTCAGGATGGAGAATGGGGGACAGACAAGAGCAGGGAGGTCCTGCCAGAAAGATCTTCTATCTCCAAGTCCCACAGCCTCCTGGCTCTGGATGCTGGACCTGCTCCTAATTGTCCCAGGACTCACTGTCCCAGTCCCAGAGACAGAGACACCAGAGAGAAGGGCTGGGCCCCAGCAGGGAACCCTGGCCTCCTCTGCCAGGCTTTGCTGAGACAACCAGGATTGGAGGATGGGGCCGAGGAGCCACAAGCAGTCAGATGGAGAAGCCCTGAGAACCTTTGCTACTCGGCATGGCCCATGGGACTTACCTGGGCATTTCTTAGATGTGGAGTCTCAGGCCTCACCCTGGTCCACGCTGGTGCAATTTGAATCTGAATTTTAACAAGATCCTACATTCAAGTTTGAGAAGCACAAGACCAGATTGCCTCTCCCCCGGCAGGCCCCAGCACCTCCCAGGGGGCCATGCCTGTCAGTCTCTGAAAGCCAGGCTCCATCTCAGGAGTGGCAGTGACCTGGGCTGAGTGGGGAGGATATGGACATCAGCACCCCCTTCAAAAAGCCTCTGTATGGAGAGAAGAAATGGTCATAGCCACAAACATCTGTGTATAGTGTCCTTAGTCCTCATAACAACTCTTTGAGGATATATTATTATTAACACCATTTTGCAGATGGGGGAAACTGAAGCAAAGGAAATTAAGTACCTTGCTTCTGGTTAGGCCGCAGAAGAACGAATACGGCTTTGGGCCCAAGCAGTCTGGTGACAAAGCTACTAACTCAGCTGCCTTTACAGGCTTCTCGGGATGTTCTCTTCCTAGTTTGCTTACACACAGAGGTTTGGGATAAGAAGGAAAAGGCAGAAAAAGGAGACGTATTGCTGTGTTGCTGTACTGTGCACAGTACTTCACAGTTTACACCGCATTCCCTCCCCCATCGTCTCGCTGGCTCTGAGGAGGCAGGCATTCTGATGCCCCTCCTACTGGTGAAGAAACAGGCTCTGTGCGGTCCTGGACTCAGCCATAAGCCTGGTCTCCCCCTCCCAGCCCCTCCTTCCAGTAACATCATAGATGCAGTGGAGAGAAGCCCCACGTGGCCAAGATCTTGGGAAAGGAAGGGGAGAGGGCTTTCTAGAAACCCTTCTGGCAGAAGGTTGGTGCTGAGGGGAGAAGGGTAGTCTGGGAGCCCCAGGGAAGCCAGGGGGTGGAGGGTAGTGATAGAACAGGAGGCAGCAATAAGACCAGAAGTTTCCACGTGCTCCCGCCGAGCTGAGTGGGTGCAGCCTCCCTTGGAGACTGGGAGTGGGAGCCGCCTCCCCAGTGGGGCACCTCGCCTCAGCCCCCTGGGCGCGAGCAGCCAGCCAGAACCCCCAAACCCGAATGCTCATGTTAGGATGGTACAGAGCTATGGCTTCTCTGTGCTTCTGTCCCTTCAGTTCCTCGTAAGACAGAGATAATCCTCCACGTGGAACTGCCTCAAACCCCAGCTAGAAACCTCCAACACACCTACCAGCAGCTTGGTGGCCACACCCATCTGTCATGTGCATCTCCCCAGTTCAAGTGTCCAAACCACACAACCGCTTAATGCCTGTTATACCTCAACCCAGGGTTCCTGACCCCTAGGACATCGTGCGGGCCCTGCCATTCACCTCCACTGGTATCTCTCCCTTTGGTCAAGTGTTCCTAGTTGAGGACAAGGCTTCTGCACACCCTCAGCATCCCAGACTCACAGAACTCACAGAAGCAGAGAGGGCCTTCATGGTTGCCTATGCACCCACTTCACTCTGCAGAAAGGTGAAGGTCACAGGCAGGTGAGAAGCACCAAGATGGTGAGTGGTACCTGGACCGCAGGGCGGCCTGAGCTGAGCCCCATTTGGTGGGGACTGTGCAGGGCTGGGCTCTGCATCTGGTGCCTCCAGTCTGGCCATCTGGGCCCTTCCAGGAAACACTCTCAGTCTCTTCCTGCCTGTCACCCCCATAACATACACTGCCCAGGCAGCACGGAAGCAGATTTTTTTAAATCTCTCTATCTGTACTTGGAACAGGCAAATCTTTCTGGTTCATTTCAAAACCCATACCCCATTCTCACCCTCAGGCTTCCTACATCCTGGTTTCCTTGTTGAATATTCCTGATCCCAAAAAGATTCTCTGCTAATCAGAACAGAAAAGCCCCCTGAGGCATTCCTCACCTGAGCCAGTCTCCATTGTGAACAAACTAAGCAAGTTCATCGAGGTCATGGATCTGGCCTTGGGGGGAAGGGAGGAGGCAGTTGGGGTTGGGAGGGGGACAGAAGAAGCTTGATCTGGATAGGAGGGAGAACCCAAGAAGAGAGACTGCCTCTGCTCCAACTCCTTCCTCCCCAGACACCCCAACATTACATAAAGGCTCTCCCCTGCCTCCTCCCCATGATACCCATTCTTCCAAAAGCAGCCCTCTAGGGCCCCTGGGCTTTGGTGCCTGGGAAATGGGAATAAGGTTTGCTCATCCGGGCCCCAGACACAGCTTCCAGCCAGACCCCAAAGAAACCAGATCGGTTGCTTAAGAAACCTCCCTCCTTCTGCCACCCCCAGGCTGGCTTTCCTGGGCTCCCTCTTTTGGCAGTGCTGGAGACTGTGGCAGCAGGGAGGTGGGGTGGGAAGAGCAGGAAGCTGCTTCGGGTTTCCCTCCTGCTGGACTTCCCCCGCCCCCTCCACGTGCTCAGCCCCCCCACAGCCTATGTAGTTATCTAAGCTGCCGGTGTCAATCTGAGTCATGCCAAGGCAATGCCCAATACGCCCTGACAGCCAGGTGCCACCCTCACCATCAACCCCAGCAACTCTGAAAAGCTTAGCTCAGGAAAAAGACAAAGCAGCCACTGGAACTGAGCTGAGCAGTAGGGACTCCTGGTCAGACCACCCTCTCTGCATTGTCAACACGGCCCCGGAGCTGCTAAGAGCCGCTTTCTTGCTGCAACTCAGGGTGTTCAATGCCCTACTGGGTTGGGAAACCAGGTAGACAGGGCTTGGCTGTATACCACCTGCTCCCCCTAAGCTGAGTCCACAACTCCCACCATGGCATAAGGCTTCCAGACCCATTTAAAGACAGAGGACCAAGTGTGCAGTTGGGGGACACTCTAGGGGACGTGCTTGTAGCTTTTCACAAGCCTGGATCCACCCCCTGCCCCTAGGCCCCTGCCCGGTTGGGAGCAGGGCCTCAGGCTCACCAAGGAAGAGCTGCAGGGCTTTTCTCTGTGGTCCACTCCCAGCCACGCCCCCACCAGGGAGGCTTCCCCCACAGCGCTGTGGACCTGTGTCCAGCTAGGGAAGGGCTCCTCCGCACCTTGTCCAAGGACAGCTGCCTGAAGACCGATAATCCCGTGCTGAGGGCATCCTGCGGAGAGGCCGCCCCTGGTCTATTCCCAGAGCTCAAACAGCACAGTCCTTCAGTCTGCCATCCCCCCACCAACCTGTCCTCTGTACCAGCCCGGTCACCAGGAGCATCCCTTTCCCATAGCACCCAAGCTCCTCAGGCTGTATGCATGGAGCTGGGCAGGCAGACGGCACAGGGCTCTTGGCTGGCACTCCCCGCGCTGCAGGGACTGGTTTCTATGCCGCCCCTGGCCTGTCATCTGGCACTGGCACTGCCCTCCTCTCCTCTCTCCTTCCCCAGCAGAATCCCAGCTTACCTCCCCAACGCTGTGAGGTCAGAGGACCCCTGGGTCCTGTATCTTTGGGCCCCCAGATGTCCGGTCCTGAGGACTTCCCCAACCCCAGCCATCCCTCCCCAGCCGAGGCAACAGCCGCTGTCCGTACAGCGCCAGGAGACCCGGCAAAGATGGGCCCCGCTCCCTGTGTCCCAGCCCGTTCCCTGAACCCCCACCAGTCCTTCATTCCTTCCCTCCAGCGGACAGCACTCACCTTTCTTCACCCTGACCGCAAGCTCCTTAAATCAAGTAGCTCTAAGCCGTCCAGTGAGCCCCTCCTGGGATTCCTGGAGAAATCCAGACAGCACTGCCAAGCGGAGCGTGGTGGGCACTGAGTGCCCAGTCCGCCGGGCGCAGGGACCTGGCACGCAGCGCACAGCACGGGGGAGAAGGAATGCCTGCCGCTGCTGCCAGGGGGAAGGGGCTGCGGGGTCAATAGCAAACTGAGAAGGAAAGAGGGAGGGACAGAGGGAGACAGATAGGAAAGGGGAAGAAAGGGAGAGGAGGAGAGCGCGCGCGTGTGTGTGCGCGCGAGCGAAGAGACGGAGCAATGGAGTGACAGCTGGGGGTACATCTGTGATGACAGCGACAGTAGCACACACAAGCGCGCGCGCACAGGCGCACACACACACTCCGGCGCTTGCGGCCAGAGGGCAGCGCTCACCCTTGAAATGCTCACATTTCGGTGGAAAAAGCACCCATGGATTAACCGCTTCCAACTCGAGAGGAGGAAAGCTGTTGAAGGCTCTCTCCATCTTCCTTCCCCATGCTCCTTCCTCCAAGCTCTCCCTGTCCCCGACCGCCGCCCTCCTCTCCCCTCTCTCTCCTTCCCTTTGGAGAAAAAGGGGCAGGACCCAGACAGCAGAGAGGCCCTTAAGGAATCTGGGTCTGTCTCCTACTCAGAGATCTGCAGGGCAATATCTTCCATCCTGCCTGTGGAGAAGGAAAAACCGGACCCTTTTCTGGCTCAAAGTCTGATTTATTCCAGAGAAGGTCATTGGAGGAGTGCACAGGGCAGCCCATCTACCCCACAGTCCTCCAGAATAGGGGCCCTGAGCCACACAGAGCTAGTGTCACATGGTCATACATAGGTCACTGAGGCTCAAAGACCCCAGACCAGGGCTATCTAGGGAAGTAAAATGCGGGGGCTGGCACGCTGGGAGCTAAGGGGCCTGGAGCTGGTTGACAGGTGGTCTGAAGTGAGCCCTGGAGTGCCTGGGGCAAATGCAGCCCCGCCCCACCTGGCTTACATTCTCTCTAGGCTCCCAGCTCTTATCTAGATGGGATAGGGATAGGCTTGCGGAAGGGAAGAGACTGGTATTCAAGAACTCAGAGGCCTCGTTACTAACCAATCAGGACAAAGAAGTTGGGGAAATTGATATTCCAAGAGATGGCAATTGTTTGATCCAAAGGCAAAGGACGCCAGAGACTAAGCCAAAGGAGGAGTCCCAGCCTGGAGCACAGACCCCCTAAGTGACCTCTCCTTGCATCTCTTAAAATCGGTCTGACATGCAGATGGCATGGCTTGTTGGCAATATATGTCAGGGGTATCCTGGTGTCTCTCTTCCACTTTACTTATGTTCCTTGGGAAATGCACCATCGGACTGGAGCAGGGGTGGGGGTCAGGTTGAGAAACCCCCAGGATGCCTCTGACAGACCCTCCCACACTGTCCTTTCTGTCTGATCGGCTGCTTTACATGGAAGCAGGGGCTCAGACTGCTGTCCCAGGAGGAGAGAGGGCATCTTCTACCTGGGAATTCACCTACACAGAGGTCAAGCACATCCTACCCTCCAGGCTAACCGTACCCACCTACCTCTAAACAGACCTCCACTCCTCCAGCTCCTTCCCCAAGTCGGAAACACCTTCCTTCCCCATGGGTAGGCTCACTCTTCTTAAAAGCTGAGCCAGCAAGTCACCTCCTTTACCAGGTTTTCCTGGCTGGTCCACAGACTTAACCTTCTCCAATCTATGGCCTTTCTTTGGGGCACCTTTACGGTTCATATCACAGAATGCATACACCAGCTTTCTGTGGGCTGGTTTCTCTTCTTTAGTATACTGTGAACTGTTCCAGAAAACGGACTCTGCCTCTCCCACACCCCAGTGCCTTCTTGTCAGCTGAATGAGGAAAAGAAGGGAAGAAGGAGCCCAAGTCTAGGCATCAGGGGACCTGGAGTCTAGACTCTGCTGCTAGCTATTAACTGCTAATAGCTAGTTAATGAACCTGACAGCCCTGGGCCTTGATTTTCTGCTCTGTACAATGAGGCGGGAGAATGATTGAGATCTTGGGTCTCCTTCTGTTTGTTACTGGCACTCTATGACCTTGAGCATCTGCTGGCAAACCAGCCTGTAGGGTAAAAGATGGCCCCCTCCTCATCTCACAGCTCTTGATCAGTTCAACAATCTCCAGGCCGAGTTATCAGGGCAGAGAAGGGGAAAGGACAAAGTAACTAGGAGAGCTACAGGGTAAAGTGTGGAGGTGCCGACTCGCTGGGAGAATGGCTCTCTGCATTTCTCTCTGTGTGTGCATGTGTATGTGTGCGCACAGCTGTGTTGTTTTGCCATCTGTAATGACAAAGCAGCATCGAGGTGACAGCCAGGACCCGGAACAGAGAGGTACATCTTGATAAGCCTTCTGCTGCCTGTGGCCTTATTGAGGCTCTTTGTTAGATTGTCTGACAGTCAAGGGGATCTTAAAGAAAAGCTGCCTTGGAGGAAGGCACAAGATCGTACTGGAGAAGCAGAGATCTTTGTGTAGAGGCGGGGAGAGAGGAAAGGCAGGAGGAAAGGGCATCATTTCTCTGCCTCTGTCAGGTTGTAGTGGGACCTGCGCTCCAACGGCTGCCTCTGAAACAAGGACCAATCATGCACAAGCAAGAGGGGGAGGTCTCTTAATAACCCACTGGGGGAAGCAGCCCAGAGAAGCTGGTGCCGCAGATTCCCTAGATCCCTTTGCTTGGATTTCTCTTCACCACGAGTTCTGTGCCCGTCTGCCAACATAATACCATGAGATATTATCTCCTGCACACAGCAGGCTTAGAGGAGGCACTGGGGGTGGGGGTGGGGGGGTGGCCAGCCTGGTGCTCCCCTGAGACGGGGGTCCAGTGAGGTTCTGATAAGAGCCGACCACCTGAGCAAGCAGAACAGGGACCCAAGGGCCACCCTGGCAGGTCTCCCAGGAAGAGAAGGCTGGGCTCTCACAGTGTCTGGGGTGGAAAAGTACAGTTTGGGTTGTAAGGCAAGAGTTGAACCGAATTTGAAATGAGAATGACAGAACAGACGATTTGTTGTTGAAGATGCCCCCATGCTCTTCACTACCTCCCCCATTCTCTACCAGCCCTGCTGTCAGGATCTAGCAGTTCCTACCATGAGGAAGCTCTTTTTGTCTCACCCGAAGTCCCCATTTCTTAGGGGGCTCCCTCCTAAGCCTTCAGGGGAATCAGCACAGCTAAGCCTCTAGGGTCTCAAGTCCAGATCCATAAGAGGGCCAGGCTTCATATGGGAGGAAGGAGCTCAGCTCAGTCCTAAGCCCTAGAGGTAAGGGACGAGATGGCAAGATCTTGTAGAATTTGCTTCCCAGTCAAGTGGCTGACTCAATGGAATTCACAAATATTTACTTAGTTAGGTCACAAAATAGTTGTGGTAGGGAGCCTGGGTGGCTCAGTCAGTTAAGCGTCTGACTCGTGGTTTCAAGACAGGTCATGATTTCACAGTGCAGAGCCTGCTTGGGATTCTCTCTCTGTCCCTCTCTCTGCCCCTCCCCTGCTCTCTCTCTTTCTCTCTCTCTCAAGAGTAAATAAATTTTTAAAAAACTTAAAAAAAAATGTTTATGGAGAGGCACCTGGATGGCTCTGTCAGTTAGGCTTCTGACTTTGGCTCAGGTCATGATCTTGAGGTTCTGTGAGTTCGAGCCCCGTGTCGGGCTCTGTGCTGACCACTCAGAGCCTAGAGCTGTTTGGATTCTGTGTCTCCCTCTTTCTGTCTCTCCCCAGCTGTTGTGTGCTCTCTCTCCCTCTCTCAAAAGTAAAATAAAAAATATTTATGAAGCTCCACAGTACTATAGTAGGTGCTAGGGATCAGAACTCACTCCCCCTTGCCTGCTATTAGCCCCCATGCTAATAAGATGAGACAGGCAATAAATGAGAATAAAATAAATAAATCCTGTTGCTGAGAAACTAAAAGTGATGAAATAGAGTGGATGATGAAGGAATGGGCTGCTCTGTCTGGAGAGGTCAGAGAAAACCTCTCTAGGAGGTGATGTTTGGGCTAAGATCGGATGATGAGAAGGAGCCAGCCATGTAAAGTTCTAGGAGAAGAGCATTCCAGGAAGGAAACATAGCTGATGCACAGCCGTTTGAGGGAGAAGATGATTCATATTGAAATCGGAGAGAGTGGCAGGGCAGGCTCCTATGGGGCTTTGAAGCCATATTACAGATGAGTTTAGATTTTGTTTCAAAACCAGTGGAAAGGCATTGGAAGATTTTAAGCAAGGGAGTGATATGATTTGATATTCAGAAAGATCACTGTCATGGCTAATGGGGAACGGACGGCAGAGAGGCAGGGAGACTGCTTAGGGGTCTAGCACATTAATCCAAGTGAGGGATGTTGGTTTGGCCCAGGATAGTAGCAGCAGAGGGTGGTGTAGACAGACTTACAGTGTTTTGGAATAAGGGCTGAAGAACTTGGATTGAAGAAGGGAACATGAGAACAATTAAGTGGAATATGCCCCAAATGGAGAAGTCTCAAGGAGGATCACATTTTGGAGAGGAAAAGCCAGAGTTCAGTTTTGAATATGGGATGTTCGAAATGCCTTTTAGTGACCCAAGTGGAGATGTAGGCAGTTGGAATGTCTTCAGTTCTGCAAAGGACACCCAGATACAAAGGACCTGGAGCTTGCCCTAGAGTGGCTTCTGGTCCATTTGTGAGATGGAACGTAGGGACACAGAATCTGCTTTGTTCCCCACTCCTCCCATTTCTAGCCAAGAGCCTCAAAACGAGTTTCATTAGGGAAAAACTAACCCCCCCCTCTCAAGACTCTGTGTTAGAGTCACCGAGTTTCTTTTGGCTCAGGAATGTCATGATTCTATGAGCAGGCAGAGTCTCCCTTAAGGAATCATCTGAAAGCTCTTTGACTATGGAAGCCAAGGACAGCGGTCAGTAGCCCACAGTTCTGATCATTCTAAGCATTGGTGTGACTCCTCTCTGGCAATTTTTAGAAGGTTCCTCTTCTTGTACTCAGCTTTCTTCTACAGATGAAACAAATGGTCTAAAATGAATATCATTTAAAAGGAGGAATGGGAGAGAGAGTGAGGAGTCACCTGCAAGTTTAGGGAGAAGCATAGAAGGGAGGATAGGGTATGGTCACCAGCGCTGGACCCTTCAGCACAAGCCTCACGTACTTGATCACGTGCTGTGTCTGTGTGTCTCGTGTCTCTGTCATGACCAAGAAGTGGGTGTGCCTGTGCCTTTCCCACCCTTCCTCTCGGCCATTGAACCTTGCAGCCTAAAGAAGTGTACAGAGAGCTCAAATGTTCCCGTATCATAGAACCCGTTCCAGAAGGCTAGCCAAAGTTCCAGGCACAGAAGCGTCATGAGACTCCAAAGGAGGGAAGGGGCCTCTCAGGGCCTTGGTTTTGTCTGTGTGCTCTAGAATCGCATCGTCCAATATGGTGACCACCAGCCACATGTAGCTATTTAGATTTAAACTAATTAAAATTAAATTAAAAATCTAAAATTCAGGCTCTCGGTCATACCAGCCGCATTTCAAAGGCTCAATAGCCACATGTGTCTAGTGGCTACTGTATGAGACAGTGTCTAGAACAGAAAGTTCAATCAAACAGCATTGCTTTACAATTTTTACATTTTTAGTTCCCAAAATATGGTCTCTGGACCAGTAGCATCAACATCATCTGGAAACACTTTAGAAATGCAAATTCTTAGGGCACTTGGGTGACTCAGTCTGTTGGGCAGCCACCTTCAGCTTAGGTTATGATCTCACAGTTTGGGGGTTCGAACCCCACACTGGGCTCTGTGCTGACAGCTTAGAACCTGGAGCCTGCTTCGGATTCTGCGTCTCCCTCTCTCTCCGACCCTCCCCCGCTCACACTCCATGTGTCTCTCTCTCAGAAATAAATAAACATTAAAAAAATTTTTTTAAAGAAATGCAAATTCTCAGGCCTCACCGCAGACATACTAAATGAGAGACTGGGGACAGGGACAAATCTTCCAGATGATTCTAATACATGCCAAAGTTTGAGAACCAAGGCTCTAGTATAGAATAATAGTCTCCTTCTTTATCTATTTGAGCCTCAACAATCTTATACTCGTTCTGCCTTCCTAGGGCAAGTATAATCATGGCTCATTTTGTAACTGAAGAAACAAATCCAAAGATCACAGCTTTGGCAACCCCAGGGACAGGACTCTGGCCCCTTGACCCTTCCTTTGTCTCATTTATTTTTTTCATAATATTTGTTTAGGATCATTCCATATTGAAAAACCAAAAGGATACAATTCTGTATCTCTGTACCATTCCAGAACTCCAGCCCATTTAGAAGAGCCCATTGCTGAGTTTTGGCAAGTCAGAATGGTCATGATGGAGGATCTCTCCAATGAGTGGTCACTGGAGTGCCTACAATGTCTCATGAATATGGCATAACAGCCAGGAGCCCAGATCCGTGCACAGTGTGCGGATGAGGGGACCACAGCCCCAGGTGGGAGAGTGCTTGCCTGGAGAACAGACAGTTAAGAGCCCTAGGGCCAGACCCAGCTGAGCCCTGGTTCTGCCTTTCAGGGCTGGGTGACTTAGGCAAAGCACATCACCTCTGCAAGCCTCCATTTCCTCAGCTGTGAAGTCTGAATAAGAATAGAAGTGGTCCGCTGTGTGGATGAAATAAGCTCATGGATGTGAAGGTGACGGGCACTCAGAATTTTCAATATTATTATTCCAGACAGTAGGAAGTCGACCTAGTTTTTTTTATTCCTTTTCTTTTCAATATAACCTGCCTTTTTGTTATGTTCTCTGACCTCAGATTTCTCTTAGCATGTGAGCTCCAGCTCTCATCCTCCGAGACTATTTGGGAACCAAAAAGGCACGGGTGGCCCTTGGACGTGGCATCATCAACAGTAGCTTTTGCCAGTTGTTAGCATCTCTAGCTTTCTGGAACCTACCTGCAAACCTGGGTAAACCGGATCATACCTTTCAGCAAGGAAAGAGCCTTACAGAGTGGGGGAGACCTTGAGCAGGAATGGGCCTGAAATCTAGAAAGCCCCATGAGGGGCCCTGAATTCCACTCTCAGCGTACCACTTTTGGTCCGATGACCTTGAGCAAATGGCTCAGTCTCTCTGCCTGTTTTTCCATCTGTGGGAAAAGGGAGAATGAAGTGCCCAGTGCACCTGCCTTGATTTCCCCAAGATGAGAGGAGAGTGTTGTCCTCATTGTTCTGTAGAACCTGGGCCTCATCTTTCTCTTGAGAATTTTCTGGTGTTGCCTGCTATGGAGAGACAGAAGCCACCGGCCCGTCTGCTTTTCTCCCCACTCCCACTCCCCAGGAGCCTCGGCTCTCGAGCACGCTGCCATCTGACTCAGCTCAGTGCTACCTCTCCCCTCAGTTCCTGCGGATGCACCTCCTCTCTCTGACTTGGATCTATTTTTTTCTCTCACTGTCTCTTCCCTCCTACCACCCCACTCCCCAAACACACGGCCATGGTCTTGCCCTCCCTCTCCCCACTTCCTTGCAGCTGTGGGAGTCCAAATGAGGCTGGAGTTCCTGCAACGCACATTCTGGGCAGCGACCCGGCAGGTGGGTGTGAAGGTGCCAGGCCAAGGCCAAAGGAATGGCTGCCACCTTGGGGTGAGGAGGGCCACTCCCTCGGGCTGCCCCCACTGCCTCTCGACCCACCTCCTGGGCCCTCAATCTGCTGTCCCAGATCCCTTCCTTCTTTGCCTGGCTCAGTTCCCCATGCCTCAGCCTGTGGACTCCTGGCCTTCCTCACCAGGGGCTCTGTCTCAGCTCAGACCCAGGGAAAAGGCAGGCCCCACCAGGCAGAAGGCAGCGCACCCCTCAGTCCCTCCAGCCAAGACCTGGGGCCTTGACTGCCGTCCATCCTGTGCTTCTCACTCCACCCCTTCCTTTCCCGCTGCCCCTCCCCAGAGCCTGGAGCCCTTGTACCTGCTCTTCCCCACTTCCTGGGTCTCCTTGCTGCCCTCCTCAAGCTCCTCCGGCCAGAATCGGTCCCTCTGGGCAATGGCCCTGTCTGTGTGCTGCTGTGTCCTCACTTTGAGAGGGTTTAGGAAACCACAGAATGAAGACGGAAGGGGTGGGAGGGAAAGGGACACCAGCTCCATAACCGAGCAGCACCCTCCACATCCGGTGGGGTCACAAAGACCAGGAGTCTCCAGAGCCACCCTGGGAGGCTTCCAGTGCCGTGGGGCTGACCTCCCTCCTCACACATGGGCCGCAGCAGCCGTGGCTCCCTCAGACGAGGCTGAACCCGCCAGCGAGGGCCTGCTTCTCCTTGCCCTGACCCCACTAACACAGCTTCACATGTGCCTCACACCACACGTATACACCATACATGCACACTGCACACATACACTCTACACATACCACACACACACCACATACCACATATACCCCCCCACACACACACCACATACCACATGTACCACACACACACACCAAGCACATACAGTGTAAACCCCACATTTGTATGCGAATATAACACACACACAACACCGTACAGATGCACATACGTAGGTATACACAATTTACAATTTCTCCTCTTCTTTGCAGTGTGGCACTGCAGAGGGGCCATGCCCAGAGAGCTGCCAGGACAGTGTAAGTTCTTCCACAGGCCCCCCAACCACATCCTTCCCTGCAGTGTGGGCCACATCAGGTGTCTCTGCACTGGACACACAGGACTGCCCTCCCGAACGCCAGGACGGGCAGGCCACACAGGCGTCAGGGCCCAGCCATGACCTCCTCCTGGGTTTCTCCCCAGAACCTGGACTGCTTCGTCATCGACAACAATGGCTTCATCCTGATCTCAGAGAGGTCCCAGGAGGTAAGGAATTGGGGAAGTAAAATTAGGGGGCAGTCAAGTCACCCCACAGCCAGGCTAGTCAGGGAGAGGGCTGATGGCCCCAGGAAGTAATCCTGACATAGAGCAGATGAGAGTAAATGGTCTGAAGAAAACGGGGTCTCTTCTTAAAATGAAGTCCGTATAGCAAGATCACAAAATTCAGACACTTCTCCACTCAGATGGTCAGAGAAAACATTACCTCTTTATTTTGTCTGTACCTTATCTGGCCTCATCCCATGGTGGGTAGGGAATCTGCTCACATGATGAGGAGCATCGGCAAGGCCAAGCTCCACCTCAGGCCGCATGTGTCCTGTGCCGAGGCGTGCCGCTGGCTCCCAGAGTCCACACTCCCTTATACTGCCCGTCACCCCACTGCCCTCCATCACGTCCCCTCCCCACTTAGTCCATTCAGGCCGCTGCAACATGAACAGACTGCGTGGTTCACACAGGAATTTATGTCTCATGGTTCTGGAGGCCAGAAGTCAGAAGCCAGGGTGCTGGTGTGCTCGGGTGAGGGCCCTCTTCCGGGTCACAGACCTCTCGTGGTATCCTCACGTGGCGCCGAGGGCAAGGGAGCTCTCGGGTCTCTTTGATAAAGGCACTGATCCTATTCCTAGGGGCTCTGCCCTCATGGTCTAATCACACCCCCAAAGCCCCACCTTCTACCATCACCTTGGGGGTTAGGTTTCAACATGTGGATTTGGGGGACACATTCAGACTATAGCATCCTTCCCTTCTATCTTCATTGGTCCCAGAATGGCCAAGCCTGTCCCACTTTGAACTCTCTTCTGTCTAGACCTCCCTTGAGGAAAATTCTATTCTAACCCACCAAGACTGACCCTCAGCTTGCTAGAGAGGAAATAAATGAATGGAGGCAATCCTCTTTCATCTAGCAGCCTGGCTGCACACCTAGCCTTCCCTCGGGCACACGGATGTCACCCCAGACCCAGCATGTACTCAGAAAGGCAGAAAAGAAAGTATAATCATAATTTTGTATTTGCTGAGCCCCCAAATTAGTGGCTTATTTAGCCAGAAATCAAACTAAAAAAGAAGGCTGTTCAAACCTGAACCAAACCCAAATATATTCACCTAAAGTATTTCTTAACAAACCAAAAGCATTGAAAGGGCCTCCAGCCTGATGCTCAAGGGAAGGGATATGGAATCTGATCCAGTGTGATCCTGGCCACTAACTGGATATGTAGTTTGTCTAAGCAGCTTCCATTATCTGTGCCTCAGTTCCCCCCTCTCTGATGTAAGGAGGCTGGACTACATGATTTCTAAGTTCCTCCTCGCCCCGAGATTCTGAGTCCTGGGGTAGAGCCACAGGGCAAGGTCCTGGCCATGGTTGTCTCCACATGGGCCACAGCTGGTGCTCTGGCCTCTCCCAAGCAGGGCTCAGGGTCCAAAGGAACCATCAGAACATGGAGGACCCATAGCATAGAAAAGAGACGTGGGAAAGAGGGAAACTGAGGAAGAAGCACCAATGGGTCATGGAAACTGATTCCTCGAGGAGAGATTTCCTCAGCAGCTGTGGTGAAGAGAAAGATGGTTTCCCCCATTTTCCTCTGGAGCTGCAGATGATCCTGTCTGGGAACTGCCAATCATTCCCCGCAGTCCCCGGGGCAGTCCGACAGAGCACCAGTCCATTTTAGCATCTGTCTGTAGCTCTGGGAGAAAATGGGTGATGACAGGGGTTGAAACCAGTGGATGGGATGAGGCTGCAGGAGGCTCTGATGCTCTCAGTCATTCATGTGCTGATCCCTGCTGCCCTGGGGACCTGGGACCACCCTGTCTCCAGGTGCCTGTGGTGCTGGCTCTCAGGAGCCAGAGTTTCAGAGTAAGAGTAGAAGGCTGACGGTGAGGAGAGCAGCAAGATGTAGGGGGAGGGCGGGCAAGCCTGGAGACCGTGCTCCAGGACAGCCTTAGCCAGTGTCTCCTGGAAAGGGGCCAGATAGTGTGTCATTAGGCGTTTCAGGCCCGACAGCTCCCGGCTCTGATGCCACAGTGCAGAAGCAGCTATAGACCGTATGGAAACCATGAGCGGGGCTTTGTTCCAATACAACTGAATTATGGACACTGAAATTGGAACTTTATACCATTTTTATGTGTCATGAAACATTATGAATTAAAAAAAAAATTTTTCCAACCGTTTGCAAATAGAAAAACATTCTTAGCTCAGGGGCTGACATAAAAAGGTGGCGACCCAGATTTGGATTGTCATTGGCTGACTGCTCCAGAAGCAGAGGGATGACCTTGCAGAGAAGGAAACCAAGCCAGCGTGGGGCCCCCACATCTGGAGAGGTGGGCTCTTTGCATCACCCATTGGGCCCATTTGGTCCTACGCAGATCATATTTGCTCACCAGTCGGCACAACTTTGGATAATATTTGTAAAAACGGTTATTTAGAGACTTATATTTTATAAAGGATGTGTTTATTTAGCTTATTTATCCCTGTTTTCTCAACTATTATAACATTGTATGTAGTTTTAAAAGCCATCCCAAATCCTTTACAGGATGAAGCAGGGTGTAAACGAAATGGAATTTAATCTTCATCATAGGGTTGGGAACTTCCAGAAGCTCCTCCAGAGCCCCAAGCCCCCACTGTGCTCGGTTACCCTGGCCTCTGACACTCCATTGCTTCCACTCCCTCCCTTCCCCCACTTTGGGGCCTCAGCGGGGGCACCACACCACCACCACCACCATCATCTCTGGTAATGGTATTAGTCTCATTTTATCCTGGAGTTAAAACTGAGGCTGCAACGTGAGGTTAGCAACCTGAAAACCAACAGCTATAGAAAAGCCAGGCTTTGAGCCTAGAAATACCAGTAAAGGGCAGTGACGGTGACCACAGGGAGATCGGCCTTCTCTAGGGGGCGTGGCAGGCCACAAGCCCCAGCCTCCCGGGTGGTCAGTCTTCCTGTGGCCTGGGCACCCACCCCAGGCCACTCTGTTACTGCTTGGAGCAGAGTTCATTCCCTCTGCTGCACTTTGCCGAGTCTAATGGAATTAGGACCAATGCCTCTAGGACCCTGAACGCCAAGGCCAGGCATCCCAAGCCCCGTATTAAACTCCAAGGCTGGTGCCAGGACTCTGGGAGCAGTCTCTTGATGGCGTTCCTCTTTCCTCATCCTGGACAACTCTGACCCCGTGATTCTGAAAGTAAGGTGTCAGCCAGGGTTGTGTACTCATGTCGAGGCTTGACTAGAGGATGGTCAGCTTCCAAGTTCACTCACGTGGTGAGTGACCACATGGGCCCCTCCACAGGACAGCTCACAACATGGTGACTTGCTTCATCAGAGTGAGCAAGCCAAGAAGAGCCAGAGACAGAGAGAGTGAGAACAAAGTAGAAGTCACAGTCTCTTGGGACCTAGTTTCAGATGTGACATCCCATCACTTTATTTTATTCACTGGAAGCAAGTTACTAGGTCCAACCTCCCAAGAGGCTGGAATCATTGGGAGTCATTTCAGAATTGTTCTACCATAAAATCCTTCCGCCTCCTCAAACACACCCAAATGTTGTCAAGAACCACATGGCCTGGCCAACTCATTCATTCCTCCCCCCTTTTACCTCTAAGCCTCACAGTGTTGGGGAACAGGGGTACTGGAAGCGGCGGCAGCATCTGGGAGCTTGACAGAAATGCAAGTTCTCAGGCCCTACCCAGACTAAGGAATCAGAAAGTCCAGGGTGGGGCCCACCAACTGTGCTGTGACAAGATCTCTGATGATTCTGATGTGCGATGAAGTCTGACAGCCACTTTCTAGGCTTGAATGCCAGCTACTGTTGACCTGGATGCACTTTCCCAGCTGGGCTAATGTGCCAGAAGGCCCAGACTATTCTTTGTCCCTGCTGAGGTCCATCCAGGGACCTTGTCACTGCTCCGGATGCAAAGATTCTTCCCAAAGTCCCTCCCAGCCCTTCCTCACTGTGGCCCTCCTGCCCAGCGAATAGTGTGAGTGCAATGTCCGAGGGCACATCTGTGGTCTGCCCCAGGGAGGGGTGGCCTGGGTCCCTCCTGGACCTGGTGGTGTTCTAGGCCTGCTGATTAGACATTTGGTCCCATTGGAACTCTCTTCCAGCTCAGGGCTCATTCTTTTATTTATTTATTTATTTATTTATTTATTTATTTATTTATTTATTTAAGTGTTTTATTTAGTTTTGAGAGAGAAATACAGACAACATGATCAGGGGAGAGTCAGAGAGAGAGGGAGACACAGAATCCAAAGACAGGCTCCATGCTCTGAGCTAGCTGTCAGCCCAGAGCCCAATGCGGGGCTCAAACCTGTGAACTGGGAGATCATGACCTGAGCTGAAGTCAGATGCTTAACTGACTGAGTCACCCAGGTGCCCCAGGGCTCATTCTTTTAATAAAGAACTATGGATGACAGGGTTACAGCCCTCTGTTGGGGCCTAGAAAGAGAACAGACAGCTGGGGCCAAGAGAGTGACAACAGCTCTATAGATCTTTGTAATGCTTACAGTGCATCTGTCACCCTGCATTTGGGGACTCCAAGTCCTGTCATTTGCCCGTAGAGAGCTTCAAACTGGACCTCAAAGGGGCAGCAAAGGTAAAAAATCAGATGCCCCATCATGATGTCTTTCCCTGAGGACTTGAATCTCTCAGAGGGAATGGCACCCTCTCCCTATCCATCCCCAGCCCAAAATGCTGACCTCATCCTCAGACCAGGGCCTCTGATGTGCCTGTCTTAAGCCCCAGCTCCTGGTTTCCTGGGCTCTCCCTTCTCCTTCCCTGCCTCCCGACACACCTACCAACCATGCGCCCCCCCTGTCTTCTAGTCACACTCCCAGAGCAGTGGGCATGATGGACACAGTGCAGGAGAAGCCCCCAGCCTCTCTGCCTGGCTCATGCTGGTGACCACGCCCTCCAGCCACCAGCCCTCACCATTGGTCTTAGCACATCCCCATGCTCCCCCATGCTCTGGCAGCAGAGCCTTTCTGGGATCAGGGCAGCCTCACTTGGACAGCTCAGGCTCGGTGTTTCCAGAGAAAAATGCAGTTGGCCACCTGCCCCAGAGGTGGCCCATCACGGCACAGGCCCTCTGGGCGGCTCTCTCCAGAGTGTGGTGCCAATGGCCACTCCCCGACATGCTTCCCTGGCCCCACTGTGGGGCCACACACACTTGTCAAGAGACTGAATGGCTCAGGGGAGCCAGGTGGGGCTGTACACTAGAAAGGAACAAGAAGAAACTGGTCCTGATGAAGTCACACACAGTGACTGCACCTAATCCTCACACCCCTTAACTTTGTAGAGAACACACTGAGGCTGTCCCTGGGTAAGAGGCTGTGAGACATTTGCCCCATTCCAGAGTCGAGGGCTCCCCCCCACCCTCTGGTCTCCCTTCCCTCTGGGGATAGTAGCTTCACAGAGGCATGCAAATTAGCCTATACGCAGGGCTGCTGCTCAGCCAGCAGGAATACTCATCATTTCTGAGTCCTCTGTCAGCACCTGCCCCATCTGCTTCTCACCTGAGGCCCTGGGTGGCACCTCACAGGACCCCATTTCAAGCCCACCTCATAACAGACTGAAAACACTGAAAGCCCCAAGTCCTTTGGATGCAGCCCCAGAGCTCGGGCAGTCCATTGCTTGCTTATCTGTGGACTGGCCCCTGTACAAGTGGAGCCCTGCCTTGCTCTGAGCAAACCTAGCTGGCATGGGGACCTGGAGCTTCCAGAGCCCTTGTACTGTGCTGTGGGTGGACAGAGGCAAGACCCTGTGCTGTGCTGTGCTTTGGGTGCTATGCCACAGTCAATCCAGGGGAACTAAACTGACAAGGGTACTCAAGTTTGAGTGTTTCGACTTTGGCTTTGCAGGGTCAGGAACTAATCAGTTTACCTATTTGAGGCATTAATTCACTCTGATTAAGTTCAAATGAAACTATCAGCACAGAATTATGTTCTGCTGTCAGGAATAGAGCCCCCACTACAGTGTTTTCTTAATGGTTTTGTTTTGTTGTTTTGTTTTTAATTTATTTTTGAGAACAGAGGAGGGAGAGAGAGAGAAAGGGAGAGAAAGACAGAAAACAGGTTCCAGGCTCTGGAGCTGTCAGCACAGAGCCCAATGTGGGGCTTGAACCCACGAAACACAAGATCATGCCCTGAGCCAAAGTTGGCCACTTAACCAACTGAGCCACGCAGGAGCCCCTACAAAATTTTTAACAAATTAAAAGTTTATCCTCTCGTGTGAAAGAATAAAGAAAAGTAGCCCAGGCCTAGAATGGTGTGGTCACCAGGTGTCCCCATTCTCAAGATCACAACATGGCCATGGGAGTTCCTGCCTTCATGTCCACTTTCCATACAAGAAGAAAAGGGAAGGCAACAGCCATGAATGAGGTGCTTCTCCTGTAGGTCTCCCTTTAAACAGATTCCCGGATGTCTCACCCAGGAGCTTTGCTTACATTTCATTGGCCAGCTCCAGCCGCAGGGGAGTCTGGGAAATGTAGTCTTTTAGCCGAACACATTGCTACCATAATTCAAGTCAGGATTGCCTTACCAAAAGAAGAAAGGAGGGATGGATATGCTCTGCTAGAGTGACATATCCGAGAAAGTCACGTTGTGAATGTGTATGTACAGAGGAGGATACATTTTTCCCAGTGTCCAGGAGCCTGTCTTCTCAGAATCAAGTATCTGAACAACAAGGTTGTTGGTGAATATGCCCACAGTCAGGAGAGATGAGGGGACAGCCTTGTGGGAATCTGGGCGACCAGCCTCATCAGGAGCCTCTTTTCCACCCTGCTCCATTTTCCCAGTAAGAGTACTCAGGTCACTCATTCATTTTCCTGTCCATTCACTCGCACATTCCTTCAGCAAATACACACTGAATAGTGACCACGAACAAGACACTGTGTGGTCTATGGGAAGGCAGGAGGTGGGTGTCTGCCATGGAGGATCTCACTGTCTGGTAATTCAGGAGTGCACAGACACCTGATCAATGGAACAGCAAAATGTATCAATCCGCAGCTGATAGAGAGGGATCGCTTGAGCTGAAGGGACTCCAGGTGGGCTCAGGGCCGCACTGTGAAGAGCAGCGGGACTGGACGCCTCTCACATTTTCATTTGCTCTCCTCTCCCTTCAATGCTCTCAGCCCCTTCCCTGTTGTCCCCTAGTCTGTCCGCTGCCCTCTTCCAAGAAGCCTCACAGGCCTCAGAACAGATGAGCACAGAGCTCAGATGAGTCTCATCGTATCCAGCTGTCTCATGGCTACTTCCTTGTGCCTTAGTCATTAGCCTCTTGGTTTCCAGGGGCAGAGGAGGGAGGCCGTAACTCCAGCTGGAAAGGGGAGAAAAGAAAGACTTCTAGAGGAGGACAAGTAAAGCTCCTTGGAGTGGGATTGAGGAAGGGTCATTGAGGCAGAGAGAAGAGCCAAGGCCTGGAGCCTCTCCTGTCACACGGCCACCACATACAGAGCCCTCACTGTGTGTGATGAGTGGTACATGCTAGCCCCTAACCTACGCATGGCTACACAGTGGACAGTGCCAGAGCCAGGATCTGAGTCAAAATCCAGATCCTAAGTCCAGGCTCTTTCACTCTGCCATGCTGAGAAACCACAGAAGCAAGAGGCCAAGGCAGGTGAGGTGGTTGGTGTAGGGGTGCAGCTAGAGGGCAGTCTGAAGCCAGAGCACAGCAGGCTTGAGTGTCAACCAATGTGGAGGGTCTTTGTGCGGCTGGAGGTATTGCCTGGTCTTGCACCCAGTGGTGGGTGCTCACCAGTACTGGCTGGTTGGGTAATAGAGGGATGGAGCAGGAAGGAGGGTCCTGTTTTGTTCTTTAGGAAATGAAGAAGAGAGAGACCAAATCCCAGCGTGTTTGAGGAAGGTTATTGGGCAGCAGGGCTGGGGACTAGGAGAGAGTCCAGTCAGGAGGGTGGAGTGAACTGCCATTGACAAAGGTCTGGGTTAAGTCACCGTCCAGGAGTCAGGTGAACGGATGAACCCACAGGGCACACTGATCAATTGGAAAGGTGGAGGGAGCAGGGAGGGAAGGAGATCAAAGGCAGCTCCAGAGTTCTGCAAACAGGATTCAGCTGGGTGATGTGGATGCCAGTGTGAGAGACAGAACTCTGTTTGTGGACCTTTTTAGACCATGATTCACAGAAAGAAATACATGTTACATCCGATCTAGGACATACACATGCATCGTATACAACAAACCAAATTTTGTAAAGCCTGTTTAACCTAACAGCATGCAAGTCACCCAAAATTGTTCAAAGGAATTCTGTGCCTTAAAAAAAACAAAATCTGATTGCAACCCCTAGATTGATTTTATGGCCAACTAATGGGTTACAACTTAGAGTTTAAAAAGGACTGAGATGGAGAATATGGCAGAAGAGGTTAAAGAGGGAAGGACCTGGTGGAATGGATATGGTTCTGATTATATTGAAAGGAATCTGAGGGGAAACCCAACTGGCAACTAATCTGGAGCTCAGAAATGAGCCCTGGCCTAATGTGGAGGACCTAGAAGTCCTCATCAAGTTCCATCTCCCTCCCTCCCCCTTCTGCCCGTCTCTTACCCCCTCCCCTCCCCCTTCTTCTCTTCCTCCATCTGTTCCCTCCCCTTCTTCTCCCCCTGTGTCCCCCCACCCCCTCTCTCCCTCCCTCCCTCTCCATCCCTCCTTTCCTTCTCCCCTCCCTCTCCCCCTCTCTCTCCCTCACAGATGGGAAGATTCCTGGGGGAGGTGGATGGCGCTCTCATGACCCAGCTGCTCAGCATGGGGGTGTTCAGCCAGTAAGTGGGACATGCTTCTCCCCAGACTGAATACACATAGAAAAGGCAGGAGTTGATGCTAAATGGTCCCGACAGATATCAGGATCCTGACCTCAAAAACCCATAGCGAAAGCCCCAAAGAGCTCCCACAGCAACCTTTCTGAAACCAGGGACTTGACATGAGGTAGAGAGAGGTATAAGGTCATATGGGCCCTTAGAGGGAAAACCGAATTTGCCGTTCAGCTTCTTTAAAGCAGTCAAAGTGTGAGATGTACTTTTCTGATCTGCCCATCCTAACTCATGCACCCTCACGAATTCTGGTGAGTGAAAACCCTGCAGCAAACTTCTCCCTGGGAGGGGGCAGGGGGTAAGGGAGGGTCTGGACTCCCCAGATCCTGTTTCTGATTTTCAGAGTGACTATGTATGACTACCAGGCCATGTGCAAACCCCCAAATCACCACCACAGTGCGGCCCGGCCCCTGGTCAGCGTGAGTGTCACCCCAGACTCCCATCTGCTAGCCCCAAGACCCCACTCTTGACTCTGATCAGAAAGTCCTGTCCAACCTCTTCCTGCACCCCTGCTCCTTGTTCTCAGCCGATCTCCTCCCCAGGCCAGTAGGTCTTCTCTCTGGGGCTTCAGGGAATTGTTCTGGCAGCTCATGAGATAACGGAGACCTCTGGCAGAGAAAGCAGACCATAACTCCTCTCTTGCTTTGTTCCTAACCCCAGTTGCTAATGCTTTCACCAGCACCAGAAATGTCACCAAGTGGCTCATCAGGAAGAGAACTTGACTAGTCCTCTAAATGGGCATTGTTTAACCCTAAGTGTCTGCCTTACAATAGGAATTTATCAGATAACTGTTATAAATGCTCCCTCTGCTTCGAAGGGGTGGGGGATGGGGGCAGCAGAAGGGGGAACTCCCCCAGCTTCCCCGTGGTCTTTAATGGTGATGCCAAGGGAAGCCCTCGCCAGGGTCCTGGTGTCCTGGGCTTAACTGTGTGTCCCCTCTCCCTCCCAGCCAATCTCCACCCTCCTGACTGCTACCAGGTGGCTAGTGAATGAGCTCTTGCTGTGAGTGGGGTCTGCATCTGGGACAGGGGGTGGGGCAGGGTGGGGTGGGGCATTTCATGCAGGTATGGCTTATGAGGGAGCCCTTTGAGCAGGAGCTGCCTGGGATCCCCACAACCCCAGAGGAGGCAGGCAGGATTCCTGGGTGGAACTGGCCAGGCACATATGGATCTTGCCCCCTACACTCTGCTGCCAGAGGTTGGGAGGCCCTCTGCTCACCTACAAGCCTCAGGCAGGGAGAGGGTGTCCTGGAGGAGAGGGGCTGACCCAGGGGCCATCAGGGAGCTCTGGTGCTCCAGCCCTGAGGGCCCAGATGGGGAGGACGTGCAGCTCTCCGGACTCTGCTCTGCATCTGACAGGCTCCTGCTTGATTGGAGTGCCTGGGGCTCCCAGCATGTACACAGTGGGGCCGAGGGTGAGTATACGGGACCACAAAAGGGAGCGCTTACTATCGAAGCCGTTTCAGTAGAACCTGTCACTTCTGGGCAGAGGACAGAGGGGACAGGGACTCTGGAAAGTCCATCGCTCACCTCTCACCCTGCTGGGCCATCTCTCACTCATTGCCTCCCCATCACTCCTGGCTCCCCTCACCTCTCTGGGCAACATTACACCATCTTGGGGACACCACTGCTGCATGTGACATCATTCATCCCATGTGACATCACCACCCGTGCCATCCTGTCCTCGTGGGACATCATGCCCACCCTGTGCTGGGCCTCATGTCTTGGACAGCCAAAGTGGTCTTCCATCAGTGTAAGTAGCATTCACTGGGGAGCCCGGCGGGGGGTGGGGGGGGTGTGTGTGGGAGGGACTGCGAAGGGCCTGTCCTCAGCTCTGCATCTCAGGCGTGCATCCAAGGAAAGCTGAGCTCTCTTCATCGGGGACTGCCTAACTCAGAGAGCTTCTCCCAGCTTAAAGCCCCACTCCTCACAGGGTGGGGGGATGGCCCAGATCTCATCCCACGCAAGTCCAGTCCTACCCCAGGAGAAGCAAAACACTCCAGCCACCTCCTTGGGTGAGAACATTTATGAGTCCAAGAGGCAAAGGGTGAGCAGCCACCAAGTCTCCTCACGCAGAGGAGAAAACAGTGATGCCTCCAGTTCAGGTGTCCACCGCGCCCCCAGCAGCGCTCGGGGTTGAAGGCATGGCAGGTGGAGGCCTTGGTCTGGTCACGGGGACACTCAGGGGATAATACATCTCCTGTGACCTTGTATCTGAGGACACTGTCCTCCAAAGGTCTGACCACAAATCAAAGATCAACTGTGACTCTGGACTGCCCCTCCCAGGAGAGTGTGGCCACTTGATCTTTAAATGCAAAAAAGGAAGCTAGTGGCTTCCATGTCCCTGGCTGGCACAGGGTTCCCCCAGCACACAGGACTGTCTTGCTTTAACCACTTTTGCTCAATTCTCCACTTTAACAAAGCCTTTTCTGTGGGGTTCTGGAACATCATCACTGCCTGGGCTGCACTCCCCACCCCATTTTTGTTAAGAGTTTGGCTTCCTGATGGTGTCTGTGACAGGAACCAGGAATCATGTGTCACAACCCATTTAGAAACAGGTCCCTCCTCCCTTCTGCATGGGAACACAGGGTGGGGGGGACACAGCTCCCCTCATCTTTCTCTCTTTGCCAGCAGCTGCATCTTGCATAAACTGGGAATGCTCTCCCTCAATCTGCTTGTTCAGAATTTTTCATCTTCAGGGCAGCTGTCCCTGGAGCATCTCCCTCCTGCCTAGGGGGCCTGGTCTGGCCACTCATCCATGTCCTCAGTGAACAGTGCTGACTTGGAGTCCAAGGACACGGATGAGTGAGGCCCTGATGCCCTTTCCCAGCTGCACGGAAGCCACTTTTCCCTATCATGGTTGGCATTGTTACTATCACTGTCACTGAGATAACCTACCCACACAAAGGGGCTCAGGGGACAGGCTCAGGGGCCAAAGCCAGTGTAACTGGGCCCTGGAAGGAGTGGAGTCAGCCCTGAGTCTTCTGCAGGCTTTAGCCAGAGCGCCCACTCTCAGATTCCGAGAGGGCCCAGACAGCCATGCTGCCCAGGAGGAGCCCTTGAAGGTCTGGTGGAACCTGACCGAGTATGCAGACGCCCGGCTTCTCTGGCTGCAGCCTCCTCTCCCCTCCCCTTCAAGGTCTAGTGGGAAGTTTCTAGGTCTGGGAGTCTGGGAGACCTATAGCTCACCTACTACCTCTGAGACCTCCTAACCTAGGTGACTCTGACATCGGGATCTGTGAAATGGGAGTGATACTCGCCCACCTCCCTCCCCCTCTTTCACAGATGGGCCCTCAGAGCAAAGGGAAAGGCATGAGAAGTGCCTGGAAGACAGAGAAGTGCTGTTAACAAAACAGTGCTATTTTGAACAAAAATAATGTCACTCAGCCTGTGAACCAGCCTTGTTTTTTTGCTTTTTGCTCACCTTAGGAGCAAATGTGGGTCCTTCAGCACTGGGCTTCCAGGGCCTCAACTTTTCCTTTAGCAGAGTTCACTCCATCCTTTGCCCCCTTCTGCGTGGACTCAAGCGCACCGCACAGACACCAGGGAGCCCCAAAGCCTGGGAGCTGTGTCTCCGGGGCTCAGGCGGCTCTGGGCACTGGCACCTCCCCTGCCTGGCCTCCCCCAGCCCCGTGCAGCTCTTGCTGCTCTGCCCATCACTGGCCCGGGGGTAAGGAAGCAAGCCTAGGGCTTGTCCGGGAGCTGCGTTTACAGAGCACTGTAGTAGACTTGAGAAATGTCGCGTGTACTCAGTGGGAATGGGAGGGGTCTCCCGCAGCCACCCCTTGGCACTCCTACTGCCTCTGCTCTCCTCTCGGACCTGGAATGTCAGTGCTCATGGGCGCCTTCAAGAGGTCTGCTTCCACCCTTCCTCCCAACCACCCAGCTTACACTGAGGATCAGACTTCCAGAGAGGAGGTGCTTTCCCCAAGATCACAGGGCTGGTGTGCTAATCACACACAACTGAGAGCCCAAGGCCCCCCACGCCCCCTCTGCTGCCCTTCCCACTGTGATATCATTTGCTGCGTTTATTCCGTTCCTTTTACGTCCCTGTCTTTCTCTCACCCAGCCCCCTCTCTGTAACTTCTGACAAGAGGCCCATCTGCACGCACATGGACAAAGGGGCATTTCATTGCCTAGTGGCTGCCCCTGCCCTGGCAGTGCTGGCACAGAGACCCCCCCGAGGCAATGGATTCTTGAGGCCCTCCCAATTCAGCAATGCCCCGTTCCCCACGTGTGACTCTGTCTCCCTGCAGCTCACAAGCACAAGAAACAGGACATGCTGCAGCCCTGCGACACACAGTACCCCGTGTTTGTGCACCAGACGGCCATCCGGGAGACCAACGGGGTCATCGAGTGTGGGGCCTGCCTGAAGTAAGACCCAAGGGCAGCTCCCAGCATCCCCAGCCATGCTCCCAGGGTCTTGGCTTCTCACTTTCCTTAGTGAAGGAAATGTGGGCTGTCGTGGAGGGCAGGCCAACTGGGGGCGCTGAAAGGTTCAGTGCGCTGTCTTAGGGGACCTGGGAGGGAGGGCTGGTCCAGGGACCAGATCCAGGCCCACCTGCCCTACTTCAGCCTCCAAAGTCTCCACAGCCTCTCTCGGTGACCCCCTCAGTGTGGGTCTCACTCACACCTGCATAGCCCACAGCAGCTCAGTGTCAGGGCCAGGCAAGCTCGGCTGCATCTGTGAGCCCTCGAAGTCAAGGACAGCTTTGAGGAAAGAAACTAGTCAGCTCTCCTTCAGAGATCTCTGTGCAGAGAAACTGACGAGTTTAAAGGTGTTCTCAGGGGTGGGTGGGCTGGAAGAGGACTTGTAGCGTTGTCACCTGGCCTCTCCACTCCCGGGGCTGGAGCTGTGAGTGGCCCTGCCCAGACTAGGGCCTTCTTCCCTAAATAGGCTGCTAGATCTGACCGGCTCTGCCGAGCCCTGGCCCAGGAGGACAGGGAAGCCTTAGAGAAAGTTCTCTCCTGGTGACTCACACCCTGACCTCTGGGACCTCCCAACCTGGGAAATTCTGTCCTGGGTCTCTCTCAGTTGTCCCCTCAGCCAGCCTTGCCATGACCAGGGGCTTCCCAGGATGTACCTCAGAGCCCTAGACCTCAAGCAAATTATTTTATAGTGTAGCACCTCAGATGGTGGCATGAGATAGTCAGATTTCCGTCTCATACTAGTGTGCAATGCCTGGGATTTTAACCTCACCATAACAGCTTTCTTGGAACTATTGTTATTTGTTTATCTCAAAGGTTTGTTATGAGGATAAAGTAATGGAATGGTATAAGGCCAAGACTATAGAGTAGACAGATTTGAGTTAAAAAAAACTAGCTCTGCTATTTTCTAGTTGTGTAACTTTGGGCAAGTTATTTAACCACTTCTAGACTGTTCCTCTCAGCTATGAAACAGGAATAATACCAACCTCATACTGAGCGGTGAAGGCTAAATACACTCACGTGTGTGTGTGTGTGTGTGTGTGTGTGTGTGTGTGTGTGTGTGTGTGTGTGTGTAAAATCATCCACTCCATAGGAAATGCTCAGGAAGTGGCAGCTACTGTTATATAATGCACCAGGCCTAGTGCATAACAGGCCTTCCCTAACCCTTCACACCCTCCCTCTGGCGGGCTCCGGGGCTGTGTGTGGGTGTGCTCTGCCACCTTGTGGCCAAGACTGAGCACTGCATCTTTCCAACGAGGTCTGCCTCCACCATCATCATCACCCAAAGCAAGGACAGCCACAGGAGCAAGGACTGCTTGGGACAGTCTTGATGTATGCCTGTTGTCCCTGCATATATTTACAACAACTCCTTTCACTCTCAGAAATGTCCCAGTTTGGATTTCTTCACCTGTAATTTGCTAGAACGGAGCAGTATGACAGCAAAGGCTTGTGGGTAAAATAAGCCAAGAGGACTGAGATCTTTGCCTAGGACTGTCCCTGCGGTTGCCCCTGATTTGACCTGCCTCATCTTTCTGTTGCTTCCTCAGCCAGCCCAACTCCACACTAAGTGTCCGCAAATTCTCTCCCTAGAAGCTCAACGTCAAGCTTGCCATAGACAAGTTTCATGACACACCTGTCTCTTTGCTGCAGGATATTTGTGATGCAACAGATTCCCAGTAGTAACCTTCTCCTCCTGGTGACAGACCCCACCTGTGACTGTAGCATCTTCCCACTAGTGCTGCAGGAGGCCACAGAAGTAAAATATATCCTTCTAATCCTTCCAATCCTCCAGGATATGCGGGGAGAGGGAAGGGTGGAGGTGAAAGAGACGTCATTGAGGGGCTCAAATTTTGAGAAGCCGAGGCCAGCCTTTCTCACCACCAGCATCCCATCCTCCCCCACAGAGCGTCATGATTTGTTCTCCAGCCCTCCACCCCATCCCCCCACCATTGAGTGCTGCCTTCTGACCTTGGAAGCTGCTTGCAAGGCAGCTGGTCCCACCAAGGATAGGTTTTTCCTGAACTTGGTCTCTAGAATCTCCAGAATCCATTCCTGTTGTGAGGTGTTCACCTTAACAGTGAATTCTGCACATAATGCCTCTGTCAAGTGTGAGAGGATGCGCTCCCAGAAGCTTCGCAGGAGACCAGATTCCTGTCATGCCTTCCATCCAGAGGTGAGGGCTGGAGGGGCGACAAGGGGCAGGACTTGGTCTTCATCCCCAAATCCTCAGTTCTGGTACTGTGCCAATACACCTGCGGATAGGAGTGCTTCTGGACACTTACGAACACAACCATACACATGCACCTCTGTGGAATACATTCGTGTGTTCGCATTTACGTTTGGGCCCCTGTGTCATTCAAATACTAAGTCAACCAGGAGCCAAGGGTGCTCTTACAAGGAGGGCCAAATTTCCCAGGGTTTGGGCCCTCAGTGATTTAAAACACAGCTTCCCCATATTGCTCTTCTTACTACTGCACTTAGCTCCAAGTGATCTGAGCAAACAGGAAGAAACCATTATATGCGTAATACTAATGGTGAGCGACATTAATTGAACACCCACTATGTAAGGTGTTTTTAGCTTACGACCTTAACCCGGGTGCTTTACACATGGTATTGTCTTTGCTGACCATGACTGCCACAAATGATCCACATCGGAGAAGTTTCCAGAGTTGATGGCTTCCCCGAAGTCATTCTTAAGAGGATGGCCCCACAGCTGCTCCAAGACTGGAGACAAGCAGAGGCTTGAGCCCAGCTTTGGGCTGAGTGTACAGCTTCTACTTTTCCTTAAAAGGCAAGCAGTCTAAAGGTGACTGCTTCCTCTGGTTTCTGAAGCTTCCCTCTTTCTCCAGGTTTTTGGTTTCTATTCACCCCAGGGACCCTCCTCCCTACTCCTTGCCTCCTCTAGCTGGGATGGTTGCCTCATCTTGAACGCTCCCCTTCCATCTCTGCTCTGGGTTCACAGGAAAATGCCCAGGACTGTGGCGGCACCTCGGACCTCTCAGCCTCGCTCCCCATGCTCCTGCTGCCTCTGTGTGCCTGGGTGCTGCCACCCCAGCTGCTGCGGTGACACCTGCCCAATCTGACCTCTGTTTTGATGAGATGGTCCTTGCAGAGAGATTCTAAAGAGTCAGCAACTGATGTGGGATCCACCTCACTGTACCTGGGTTATCACCCAGGTCACTGTTCATCCCAATCTTGGGCTAATGGTCATTGCCTCCTGAGATTGCTGGACAGACCCAGAAACCACGTCTCAAAGACCTTCCAGGGCGTCGATGGGCATCTCCCATCCTTCCTACGTCCTTGTCAGGAGCCCAGCATGAGCTCAACTTGGACCAAGACAAAAGAATTCAATTCCATACACTTTCCGGAAGTCCAGACCCAGCCAAGGGTCAGCTGTTTCTAATGAACCTGGTTGGACTTCAGTAGAATCCAAGAACTTAAAGGTACTGAGATAGAGGGGGCGGAAGGAGGCCAACAGCAGAAAGTGAGATGAAGAACGTGCTTCACCAACCTGAAATACAGCTTTCTCAAAATGAGATGCATGGTAGAGGGTAGCTCAATTTCCTAGCTGCTACTCAAACAAGTTGTGTGTGTGCATGTGAGAGAGAGAGACAGAGAGAGAGAAACAGAGACAGGCAGAAAGAAGGCAGGAAAGTAAACAGTAATGGGAAAAACTCTTTTCCTACAGGTATTAAATCCTTTTATATTATTGTGGCATATATGCAAACTATTGCTATTAAAACTTCTAAAAATGTCTTCACAAAGCCCTAACATACAGGAACTTTTGCATCTAAGAAAAAGCCAATAGGGTGAAATATACAGCTGCTGCACTAAGAAGGTGATGTAAGTGACATAAGTATAGATGTAGCTGCAGCCAAGCAGAGAGGCCCCAGGAAAAAGAACAGTCCTTCACAGTGGACTGGTGAGGGGTCTCCTGAGGGGTAGCTCCAGACTCCCCAGGAGGTCCGGGTCCCATGGTGGTCTTTTTCTAGCCACTAATCTGTACAAGACACTACCAGACTCGATTGCTGGGGCTGGAATTTCAGGGAACATTCCAATATGCAGAGTCCACTGGGAGGGGTGCTCTAGCTAGGAACTCCCTCTCCACATCCACACCTCCCCCCAGGGGTCTCAAGGCCCTGCAGCTTCCTCCTCCTTCTCCCTCAGACCTGGCTCCTAAGAGACAGCGGTCTCCACTGTGAGAGCAATATTAAAGATAGAACCATGTAGAAATCCTTAGGTGGCCTCAGATCTTTAAATTTAACCAACCCCCAGTGAGGAGGTCCAGCCAAGACCCACAATGAGCACGGACAGCGTGCTGGGCCTGCGTCAGGGAGCCCCTCCTCTCAGCCCTCCACAATTCAGAGCACAAGCTGCCCAGCAGCAAATGGTGCCATTTCCCTAGAGTAGGCCCTCTGTACGGTGCATTCACTGCAGTGTTTGTAACATGCCTTATATTATTGACTATATGACATTACGTTCACCATTTAGTCTCACAACAAGCCTGCGAGGTAGGCATTAACAGCCCCATTTATAGTTAAAGAAATCGAGCCTCAGAGACGAGAGTGACTCAAGCTCACCTGCTCAGCCAGTTTGAGGCAAAATAATGCTAGAAATGGCTAAGGCTTACAGGTACCTAGTAAGTAACCGGTATTGACTCAGTTAATCCTCACAATAACCATCCGAATAATGTAGTGTTATTAGCCCCATATTATAGAAGCACAGAGTTGAAAATTGGGTGCAAATTACTAGAACTCTATGAAGTTTGAGTGTGATATTCATGCAATTTGCTGGGCATACAGTAAGCATGAATTACATGTTAACCGCTATTATTCTATTCTCTTGTTTCATGGAGGTAAGGGCAAGAAGGGACAGTTTGGATGCCGAGAATGATAGACAAAGATCACAGGTGTCCACCTGGCACAGGTGGTTGAGAAAGCATCAGGGAAACCTTTCTCCAGCCCCCTCGGTTACCATAGCTCGTTTCGCCACCATCATGACAAGAAGACCTTATGGCAGCATAAACACTTCGTAACTGTTGCTCCAGCACCCCCCGCCCCTGCCCACCACCACCAGCAACCAGGACCCACGGCCACCCCCCTGCCTTTCCATGTTCCTGGCTTCCAACAGGATCCGACCTCTACTACCAACTCCCAGACACAGGCTGCTGGTCTTTCTCCCCTAAAACAGCAATCCTGTCTTTTGAAAGGCCTGTCTTCCCTGCCCAACCAGGGAGGGCATTTTCAGGCAGACTTAACCACCGCCATGGCTATATAGAACTTAAAAATCAAGGTTAGAAGTGCTGGGGCAGCTCCTGGCCTTGTTTTGTCTGCTTTATCCCCATGCTTCTGCGTGGCCAAGAGGAGACTGTAAAACTGGGAAATCACTTCTAGAACCAATGGAAGGAATGAACCACTTCTGACAAACTAACCTTGTTCCTTGCCTGGCTGAATAAAATGTTCTCTTGAGCTCCTGAGGTGAGAACTATTCCTTTCTTCTTTTAACAGAACCACTAAAGGACAGCAGGTGGCAGCCTAGTTCAAGCTAAAGAGCCATCACTTTGATTTCAGAGAAACAAAGTTAAAAACAAAGTCATTTAATAAAGAACAAGATTCTGGAAGACAGAATCTTGACATTTCTTTTCTTTACAATGTTGCATACCTTTGGATGACCAATAACTCAGAGCTGCTGTCACATCCTGTGTTCTCAGTACCAGTGATACTACAAGCTCCACCTAATAATCCTGTACATTTTAAGAGAAGTGCTTTCAGGTAAGAGTTCACTATTTCATAATGATAAGTGAAGTTTTAGCAAATGGACAGATCTTAAAACTAGAAAAGTAAATATATGGAAGGTGGTCACAAAAAGGAGGAATCAGAGCAAGAGTTTGGCAGAAATGCCAGCCACTATGTAACATTTGAGAAATGTTAATCTCAGTGAAAGATGCAGATTATTTTATAAGCCCGTTTTAACAGCTAAGAAAAGGCATATTAGGGACATAGAACAACCTCTTCCTAGGTCACTGGCAAATGGCAGAACCTGACTCTGAACCTACCTCTTTTTTCGTGTAGGTATAGCCAAGGCAGGGATGACTGTGGGCCATAATGAGAGGCTTTCATGTTTGTGCAGCTAGATTCCCTGCTTCCTCAGTTTCCCGACTCCCTGCTCGAGGCCATCACAAATAAAAGTTACCAGAGGCAGACTGGCCTTGTTTCCACCAAGTCAAAAAGTTGAAGGCAGTAAAACTTCATACATTTGGACACAGGGAGCAGTGGTCAATAGTTCATGACCAGTGAGGGGAGGAAAATACAGAATGTGCTGTAACTGAAGCCAAATATTCTAGAGACAAGGATATTATTTCTAGGATAACTTTAAAGCAACATTGCCAGGAGCTTCTTTAAAAGGAAATCAGAGTCCTGGCAGTCTATAAAGTCGAAATTCAAACTTGTCCTTTATTTCCTTTGCGATATCCACAGGAATCACCTGAGAAAGGGAGCATATTGAGTTTTTAGAACAAGACTAGGAGGGGCACCTGAGTGGCTCAGTCGGTTGAGCATCCAACTTTGGCTCAGGTCATCTCACGGTTCATGGGTTTGAGCCCCGCGTTGGTCTCTGTGCTGACAGCTAGCTCAGAGCCTGGAGTCTGCTTCAGATTGTGTCTCCTCTCTCTGACCCTCCCTGCTCATGCTATCTCTCTCAGAAAAATAAAACATCAAAATTTTTAAGACTAGTTTTTTTAAAAGGGTCTCAAAAGAGGAGAATGCAATCCAGTGTTCTATACACAGATAATATATAGGGAAACTCTAAAATTAGATCTATACTTAAAAATGAGAATTCAAATACTGGAAATTCCCCTTGCAAAAACAATTTATTCAAGGCACAGGGGCAGGCATTCCTCTCCTTCCGTAAAATTACACAAAGGGTTAACAAATCCCCAAACCTTTAAGTCAACATACATGAGACTATTTAACCCAAACTTTCTTATTGTAACAAGTGCTGGCACAAGAGTCGGACTTGGCCTTTTTGAGCTTCCGTCTCCTCATCCAGGAAATGCGTGAATACTAATCTGTTCACAGGGAGGTGGTTAAGGAGTATCTGAGATGTCAAGAGTCCTTCCACAGAAACCTTCACGAAGTGTCCATTATGTTAGGTATTATTCTTATAAACTTTAACCATAAATTAAAAACTGTCCTTGGAGTTAGCTCCCCATTCATTCTAAAACTGCTCCCAGTTGCCATGAAAGTTCAAGAAAGGTCAGGAAAACTGAGTTGGGCATCCTTCGACTTGTACATTGAGAATGGGAAGTCTCTGGAAATTTCTTAAGCTTCAGTGTCTAAATTAAGGCTTTAAGGAAAGTAAGATGAATCAGTAAAAAAGTACACAACAAAAGTTCATATTCCATTTGGTTCTTTTTATTAGAAGTTGAGAATACAGCAAGTAAGGGAAATCCCATGAAGAATGGAACCATCACACAGAGGCCTTTCTGGAACCCTAACCTATGATCCCCAAAAATGTGCTTTGTGGCTTCAGCAATTTATAAAGGGGAAGGGGGAAAATACTGAAAAAGGCCACTATTTAATGGTGAAAGAATGAAGCTGTAGAGGTCCTAATCAGCCTAGGGCCAACAAAGAAAATTAAAAATCTGCACAGAGCAAGCAAGCCTCTGATGCTGAGAGTAAGGCATTCAGGCGCCAACCTGGTGAGAGTTCTCAGCAAGCACTGTGAAGACCAAGTGCACAGTGAGGCTGTTGGTAGTGAGTTGCACATAAACGTACACATATAAATGGGTGCACACACACGCGCGCACACACACACACACACACCCTAAAGAGGGAGAGTTTTACTGGATTACACATCATTGATGTTAATTTCATTTTTCCTAACAGTTTGTGCTATATTGAACCAGATTCAGCTCCTCCTTTGGGGTGTGGGGTGACTGCGCCCGGAAACCGCTACTTCTGTTGGTGCTGTTAACGGGGCTGCATCTTACACCCTATATCCCAAAGTGCATGACCAAAGAGCAAGTCTGGCTTCTGATATGTGCTGTTGCTTCCATGAGACTAAGTGAGCTTTCTTCCTGATGGCCACTGACCTGCTGGACTGTTCCCTCAAAGGGAGTAATACTGTTCTTTATTCTGTCAGGCACTGCACCAGTTCACCCACTCAGTCTTTTGCTGGGTCCCCTAGCACCCAGGGCAGTTTACCTTATCCAGAACCAAAATACTCTTAAGTTCCTTCTAAGTTCTACAGTGGAGTCCTTCTTTCTGGTTCCCAGCTTTTGCTGGAGACTGGAAGGGGAGAAAAAGGAGAATAATGACCAAGAAAACTCATTACTGAACAGAAGGCCCTCCCCATATTCCCAGGAACCTATTTGGGGGAGCTGGTGCCTGTGCTCAGGGCCTCAATGTTTCCCTCTAAAGCCCACAATCCCCAGGGTGTAACTCAATCACCTAGAGTCTTGGATGACAGCAAGTAACCTAAGACGAGTGCTATTTCAGTGGTTCGCCTATGAGCCAAGCTCAGGATTCTATGAACCAAACCCTTCCCCTACCACTCTCCCTGATACCATAACAGGGTACCTCTGGGGCATGAGAAACCTTTTTCTATTCCTGGCAACTCTTTAAAGACACAGCTGAAGGACTGTACCAGATTCCCTGGCAGTAATATACAATTTTCTTTTAAAACTTCCCATCATGCTACCCCCCAAAACTGGGGTTCAGAGAACACTGAAAACTCCATGGTGGGTACTAGACCTTGCTTTACAAGAGCTCCACTGGGCTTCTTGTTCGAAGGACAGCTGATGTGTGTTTCACAAACTAGGCTAAGTGATGACAGAGGTGAAATTCATCTTTCCTGATTCAAAGGAAGCATTCTCCTAACCTGTGTAAATGAGCTCAGGAGGCACCTGGACAAGTCAGAATCTCTTTTGTAGCTGGCTCCTGTGCCAGGAACTATGATGCCAGGGAAAGGTCCATTTGTATTCCCAGAAGGAAGAAAGGGAGTTAGGACAGTGACTTTAACAGAAGAAAATTTCTAGGGCATTCCAGAGCTCTACAGCAAGGATATGGAAAACTCACATCCCTGCAATCAGATAAAAATCACCACAAAATTGAATATGACGCCAGGAAGTAATCAGATCAGGACATTTCCAGAGCTCCTTCTACTGTCTCCACTACCTCTTTGCTGGCATAATTGACTTTCCCAAGTAGACGGCTCTACTTTTTAGAAGGGGTCACTATCAGCACAGAAAACTGGTCAGTCTCTCAAATGATACCTTAACTAGAGCCTTTGTCTAACACATCCTGTTAGCCATTCACGTGCTGCTTCCACTGAGAAAACACATACAGCTTCCCTCTACCTCAGGACTCCCAAAGGCTCTCAGATATGAGAGTGGTCATGTGATCACTGGGCTAGGGCTATACTTTCTACCCTCCCCACCCGGGTCCAAGGTTATGTCGGCCTTTAGAAGGCACCTTGGTGCACCAAGGCATTATACATTCTGGGGCCATCACCTGATCCTCCTACAGTCACTTTGTGCAAAATTGAAACAGTGTGTGGTACTTGCATGTTTCATTCTATACAAAAATCCCCTTCCCTCCCCTACCCCTATGTTTTAAACATTTATATAAATTCTTATTTAAACAGTAAGTTAGAAATCTTATTTACATGAACTTCTTTGTTCTCCCAAAAGAGCATCTAAAATCACATTCCCACCCTTTTAATAGGATACAAATGTTCACCTAAGTTGGTTTGTATTACTGATTTAAGGAGAGAGAAAGGGAGAAGAACAACCACCAGCTAAACTGTTTTCCCATCTTCTACAAATAAATATGACACGGATCAGAAGCCAGTTTGGCAAGGGTCTTGCAGAACCCTCAACTGACAGATCCCAAGTATAAGTCAAGGTCTGGGCCATTTCTCCTTTTCTCCAAATTGATGCACTCCATCCTTTGAGGTATGATTTATTTTTGTTTTCTCTTCTCAGCCGTGTACCAGGTGGAACCCCATGGGCATCACAAAGCCCATGAGGCTGTCAAAGTTTTGGGGCTCCTCTGGCACTGGCATCGATGGCCAGTAAGAGAGGCCTGCAGGCGCCGCAGGCCTTGGTTCAGGGTCACAGTCCCTGGCTTCTGGAAGGTGTCACAGTGCATCTTCTTCACTGCAGCCTCCGCCGATCATGAAACGGAACTCCTGGAGATTTGAGACACCGTGGAAGTGAACGAAAGCGCCAGCAACCACAAAGATGTGAAACAGCTGATGAGAGTGAAACTGGAAGCAAGGGGGAGTGGGGAGAAGAGAGAAATCCATTCATTATTAAAGTCTGCTAAAGAGTCTTCAGCTCATTTGTGCTGAGCAGGGCAGCGAAAGGAGGTGACAGAGCTCAAATTCGAGGTGTCCACAGATCTTGGAACATTCATTAGGCATATCACATTCTACTGAAATGAAGGCCAGCCGTCCAAGAAATCAAGGTGCTGCCACTAAGTTCTCATCATGAAGATATGCGCAGGTAACACTGCAGTATCTGGTGAACTCAGGGGCAAATGACATATACACACTCTTGCCAACAGACACCAAAGGCCCAAGGATCCCTCCATGCCCAGCAATGGACAGAGCTATGGCCATGTAAATGTTGCTCTCTCTCAGAAAAATTACAGGGATTTCCAGGATTACATAGAAGGTCAAAACATGTATCCGTTCAGCTCTAAAAGTCTGGAATTACATGGACAACATACTATATCAAAAGTCAGGACCTTTTAATTCCTTCTCAAATAAGAAACTGGTCTACAAGCATGTGACATTTTTTTCTGACTGAACTTGTTCTTCTGAATGCTAGTTCATTTCAATTGCTCAGTGCACCAAATATCACTTTAAAAAAATTACACTATTCTCATTATACTCTCAAAATGAAAAAGTACAGTTGCAAAAACAGTATTCATCAAGGGAAAGACACTGATTTTAGAGGTGTAAACTAGAAGTACCCACAAGTCACATCTCAAGAAAGGCTTCCTAGGAAACCAATGGGGATTTTCTCCCCCAAAAAGTGGGGGGAGAATTACCTCCATAATCAATGTCAAAATGATGATGAGGCAATCAAAGATAAATTAACTAATTAGAATCTGATAAGACTGCCTAAATTAGTATTATCTTCATTTTAAGGAGGGCTACATTAAACTTAGAAGACTAGGTGATCAGCTTAGCCTGTAATAATCAGCAACAAGTTTGAGGAACAGAATGCCATAGGTCAGACTTCATATCCAACAACACTCTAATTCTATACCTATTGAAAATGTTTCAGGCCAATTTCAGTTATAAAATTTTCCAGTCTGTTGGCCCCTTCTATTTCTTTTCCACCCCTCTCCTTCTCTCTTAACCACAATTTAGTTAGCTCTACCTCCTCTTGTAACCTAACACACATATACACATTCAATCTCTCATTAAAATTCACTGAATTTTAGTATCAAAAAGAACTTTGGTAAAAATTCTAGTCCAGCACCCTTATTTTATAAATGAGGAAACCAAAACAAACTAAACGCACGGCCAATACAGTGTAGTATACGGAGTGCAGACTCTGATATTAGTAGCCTGATTCAAATTCTACTCCTACCACCCAGGAGTAACTTGTCCTAATGCTGCTAGTCTCCCTAAACCACATTTCCTAATCTGCAAAATGAAAACATCAATAATAGTTGCCATACCTTATAGGGCCAAGGTATTAAATGAGGTTATCTGTATAAAGTGCTCACTCAGTACCATGCCAGCCACCAAGTTAGTGCTCAGTAAATGTTAGCCATCACTGTACTTATCCAGAGAAATACAACTACTGAGGGAGAGTTACAGCCAGAATACAGGTCTCTCAATTTAAAAAAAAAAAAATTTTTTTTTTAATGTTTTATTTATTTCTGAGAGAGACAGTCAGCATGAGCAGGGGAGGGTCAGAGAGAGAGGGAGACACAGAATGTGAAGCAGGCTCCAGGCTCTGAGCTAGTTGTCAGCACAGAGCCCGATGCAGGGTTTGAACCCAAGAACCATGAGATCATGACCTGAGCGAAGTCGGACACTTAACTGACTGAGCCACCCAGGCGCCCCTCTCGATTTTGAGTCTACAACTTTTTCAATTACTTTACTCCCCCGTCTGCCAGTAACCAACTAACAGATATGTATGTATATACACTAACTGCCCCTGGTCATACGTACCCAGATATCACACTTGCCGGGAAAGAAGCGTTCAGGGATGCGGGCAGCATATAGGGCAGCGCCTGTGATATAGAGGCTGGCCATCAACATCAGCCAGCCAATCTGCCCAATGGTGGCAGCCTTCAGGAATCCCTCCGAGATGACATAGTGCAATGTAGGAATGATTCCGCTCAGGCCAAGGCCTAAAAACACTCCTAGCAATTGTAAAAACAGAATAAAGCAAAAATGCAGAAGAGAAATAAGGAAGAAGTCATCAATATTACAACACAGTACTAGTAATTCTATAAACTGAATATTTCAAGCGTGATGCAACACTAGCTTCTTGTTTGAAAGGAAAAACGTTCTTCAAACTCTGGGACATTGCCACACCAGACAGCACAGCTAAGTTCTAAAAGGTATATCTATTTACCAATGCAAGGAGCCTCCTGCTGAGAGATGCTTAGCTTAACAAGTCAGCAGTCCTCCAAGGGTGCAGAATTATGTCGCTAAGTGTTTCAGGAACAGGCAGCTCAAGGAGATTGTTTAAACTTCCCTAAATGTTGCCTCTTTAGAGACACAGATTGCAAAACAGCAGTTTTACATATTTTATGTTCCCTTTGAAGCACCAGACATTCCTGGGGTTGGAGCAGAGTGAAAGGGTGGAGGGGGGAAGGCAGGACTGCTGTGGAAAGCTCCCAGCGCCAGAAAGTACCAATCCGGTACAGACATCTATCAGAATCACTCCACCACAGCCCTACTGCCTTCCAGATCATCTACAGCAGTGTTTTTCAAACTTCTGGATTAAAACTAGATTAGTAAAATCAACTGAGTGATCTCAATCAGCAAATTTTTTTAAATGAACTTAAAACAAAGTAAAAATTACCAGACTGACAAATGGAACGTTAAGTAAAATTTTGTAAAAAGCAGAGTAATTTATATATGTGTGAGTTTATGAATATATACACAAATCTGTGTCCATCAAAACACTACAGGAACATCTTGTAGCACCCAGTAACTGCTCCTTCATTTTGACACACTTAAAAATGATGGTTAACTCAACGTACATGACAAGGAGCATACTACTTGCTCTGGACATTACCAAATACATTGCTGGTATGCAGCAATAAATGTATACACATACATCTATAAGAGAAGAGGAAAATGGCAATGCTCATCTCACAAAAGAAAGGAATCAAGCAGGCCTAAATAAAAACCTTTTCCTCCCTCTACCCCTCACTAAAGAAAAATCATCATGATCCTGTTTCACTTATTTCCCTTTAAGTGGTTAATAAAGGCTCTAGTGGTCTTGACTATCATTCTTGGAAGTCAGAGCCTCAGGAACTTGGTTCTTCTGATGCGTATCACAGCAGAATGTTTGGCTGTACTCTTATCTCATGTGCTGAAGGAAGCTTAGTACCACAGTTAAGTTACTATTGGAAGCCAATCCTGATCACTGGTTATCTGCTCATATAATCACTTAAAAAGGGAAGTAGGTAGACTGTTGCTAACAATGGTCATTAACAAAAAGTTAAATTCTAACTTCTAACCTTCTAGGTAACTATAAATGAACCACAGCTTGGATTTTAATACTCAATGTTTTGTTTTTGTTTTCTTAAAGGTCAAAAGGAAACATAATCCATAACATGTCTCTCTGAACTCCATACTTCTATAGGAAAGCTCAGCCAGAGCCTTTTGGCTTTCCATATGATCTCTAGCTAAACAGGCCATTATTCTAACTATGAAAAGCTTCTTTATCTCTACATCAGAAGAAATGTATGGTGCCTACTTTAGTAGAATGCAATCAGTATGAAGTTTTTATTTACCTAAAGCAGTACACATTTTTTAATAAAAATATAAAACAAAATGATAATAACAACAAAAGAACCAATCACTAAGAAAAAAATACACTCCAAGCTGAGAGAGTAAGAATCACTGTTTTTGAAAGGTTACAGAGCCACTCACTGCCTAATGGAGAGCATACAGCCGTTAACTCAAATGAATTACAAAATATATGCATTAGTTCATAAAGCTCACAGTACTCTAAACTCTAGCACTTTAAGATAACTAAGGAACACTACTACATTAAAAGCCCCTGAAGAATAGAAACTATGACTTATTTAAATATCTTTGCATCACAAGTACACAGCATAAGACTTGTCAAGTAGACCTTTAATAAATGACTGGAAAATAAATCAATGTCCAGTGTAAAACCCCCACATCTCTTACCTGCTCTTACTCCTCGATACTGAGGGGTAGCAAACATGTCCCACTGGGAAACTATAATGGCCGCAATGCCCAGCACACAGATGACAATCAAGTAGATGAAGCAAGGTTGTGGATTACAGTAGAAAGAATAATAAAGCCACGGAACAAAACTTCCCATAATCAGAAGAGCAATACCAGAGTAATCCAGTCTAAATTAGGGGGGGAAAAAATCCATTTGATGTTAAAATGTACTGCCCACTACCGGTTCCAATTAATCCCCTATGACATGAGCTAGCAGTAACAACTAAGAAGCAAACTAGGATGCTTGCTTTAAATAAAAACAACAACAACAACGACAACATTTTTTTACGTTCCCTTCAGATGGTATCAAGAATTCTGCCAACTCTACTGGATGTTTTCCCCTAACCACTGACTCTAATATTTGACTACGATGTAGACTTTCAGATACTTACTTAGAGAAGAGCCGGGAGACCCCTTCTGAGTGGCAGTAGACTGTGTGGAAGAGCCATGAAAAAGAAAGGCAGAGAATGGCCCCCAAGAAGAATAATCCAAAGACCACCTTCTCTTGCAGAGGGGCCACAAAGGAGATGTTAGGGCGAAACATATAAAAGATCCCCAGGCACAGGAAGAATACACAACCTACGAAAAGAATATAGGAAGAGAAAAGATTATCCTTGTGAAGAATCAGTGCTCTGTGTTCATTAGGCTTTTAGTCCTTCACAATCACAATGATATATAAATCAAACATTCCATAAGAAAAATTTTCCAAATAACTGAAGCTTATCCAAAATTTTGGTCTACTTCATACATGGTTGGTACCCTATACTCCTCAGCCTCAAAAAATGAGTTTATACACACTGAGATACCACCTCACGCCAGTCAGAGTGGCTAAAATGAGCAAATCAGAGGACTCTAGATGCTGGCGAGGATGTGGAGAAACAGGCACTGTCCTACACTGTTGGTGGGAATGTAAACTGGTGCAACCCTTCTGGAAAACAGTGTGGAGGTTCCTCAGGAAACTAACAATAGAACTCCCCTATGACCCAGCAATAGCACTGCTAGGAATTTACCCAAGGGATACAGGAGTGCTGATACATAGGGGCATATGTACCCCCAATGTTCATAGCAGCACTCTCAACAATAGCCAAATCATGGAAAGAGCCCAAGTGTCCATCAACTGACAAACAGATCAAGAAGATGTAGTTTATCTATACGATAGAATACTACATGGCAATAAGAATGAAATCTGGCCATGTGTAGCAACATGGATGGAACCTGAGGGTGTTACGCTGAGCAAAATAAGTCAGGCAGAGAAGGACAGATACTATATGTTTGCATGTTTAAGTGGATTAGGAGGAACTTAACGGAGGACCATGGAGGAGAAGAAGGGGAAAAATAGTGGGGGAGAGGAAGAGAGGCAAACCATGAGACTCTTGAATGCTGAGAACAAACTGAGGACTGATGGGTATAGGGGAGAGGGGACCGGGGGGTAATGGGCATGGAAGAGGGCACTTGTGGGGATGAGCACTGGGTGTTATATGGAAACCAACCTGACAATAAACTATTTAAAAAATGAGTTTATAGAATATAGTAACTTCTTTCTCTAACAGCATAATCCAAAAAAACAAAAAAAAAAAAAACACCATAGATCTTCTACCTCTATACTAGATCTTCTACCTCTAGATCTAGTATAAAATTTCATTTAGAAAGTTTTTGGTGGGGCACCTGGATGGCTCAGTCAGTTAAGCACCTGATTACGGCTCAAGTCATGATCTCATTTTGAGTTTGAGCCCCATGTTGGGCTCCACGTTGACAGCAGAGCCTGCTTGGGATTCTGTCTGTCTGTCTGTCTCTCTCTCTTTGCCCCTCCCCTATTTGTACTACTTCTCAAAATAAACAAACTTAAAAAAGAAAACATGAAAGAAAAGTTTTTGGCACATATACTGGAGCCCAGCTTTCAAAAAGTCCATTTTGTGTTTGTTTTGCAACAAATTCTAATACCTCCAAACCCTGGCAAGAAATACAGCTTTCCTCCATCAATAGATGTCACGGAATATTATGCTTCTCTGGTCTTATCCACTGACTCAACAGATTCAAAAGTTAAGGACAATAAATTGTGCCTATTTATGTTATTTCATAACCAGTTCTTAAACTGCTCTTCTTCTTATTGCTTAGGAAAAGGCCATTTAATAGAAGGACAGCACAGAAATTAAGAAGTTAAATGTGCTCCCTCTTTTGCTGTCTCTCCCTCACACGTGCTCTCTCAAAAATAAACATTAAAAACTTTAAAAAAAAAAAAAAAGGGGGGGGGTGTACCAGGGTGGCTCAATCAGTGGAGTGACTGACTTCAGCTCAGATCCTGACCTCACAGTTTGTGGGTTTGAGCCCCCATCAGGGTCAGTGCTGACAGCACAGGGCCTGGAGCCTGCTTCAGATCCTGTGTCTCCCTCTCTGACCCCTGCTTGCTCTCTGCCTCTCAAAATAAAGACATAAAAAAAATTTTTTATAAAGTAATGACTGAAAAATCAGCTTCTTTCTTTTTTTAATGTTTATTTTTGTTTGAGAGAGAGAGAGAGGAAGGGAGACACAGAATCCAAAGCAGGCTCCAGGCTCTGAGCTGTCAGCACAGAGCAACATGGGACTCAAACTCACGAACCATGAGATCAAGACCTGAGGCGAAGTCAGATGCTCAACTGACTGACCCACCGGGGTGCCCCCAAAATCAGCTTATTTCTATTAAATAATCACCTTCCTCACACTGTTCATTAAAATACTATACACATTTTGTAGAGCAAAATGGCGTTGGCCTGGTTCAAGGACAAGGTTAAAAGTCTAGTAGAAAAAAATATGACTTCGGTATAATAAAATCAAAATGCAAAGTAGGATAACCACAGAGTAAACCAATAAGAAATTATCATCAGAAATCCAGAAAACAAAAGGGCAAGTCCCAAATACCTTTTTAAAGTTTTATCCTTAACCGTCAAATACATGGGTGGGGAAAAAAAAAGAAAATAGTGAATCACTAGTTCCTGACACCACTGATATTACATACCTAAGAGATGGGTCCAGATGTTGCCTGTCTCTGTGTGTATTCTGAAAATGCTCTTAAAACAGGCCCGGAAAGAAGGCATTGGGGGCCGATGTCCATGTAAAAGGAAATCGTTATCCTTGAGCCAGTCTGGTAGTACATCATGAGGGATTACTCGCCATCGACCTTCCCATACCTGGAAGAAGAATATCAAATACTTTTGTGGTTGTGTCAAAGAAGCAACACTGGTTGCCCTAAGGCAGTGGTTTCAAGCTTTGTTTCAGTTTGGCTAAAGGCAGAGTGAAGGGTCAACCTATACAAACTCTCCTTCCTTCATTATCCACAAGACTTTACTTCTGAAAATTCCCTGTGATATTAAATATTACCATTCTTATACTTAATATTTCTGTTGGTGGAAAAAGAACTGATGACCCCTGACTGTGGGGTTGAAATGCGTGGGTCAACTTATATGCAGATTTTTTACAGTATAGCCCTGTAAATGAATTTTCTCTTCCTTATGTTCTTAAAAACATTTTCTTTCTCTAGCTTACTTTATTAAAGAATACAGTATAGAATACATATAACACACAAAATATGTGTTGAGTTCATGTTATTGATAAGGCTTCGAGTGAACAGTAGTCTATTAATAGTTAAGTTTTGGAGGAGTCAAAAATTATACATGGATTTTCTATTGTGATGGGGAGTCAGTACCTCTAATCCCTGTATCATTCAAGGGCCAATAAGGGCAGTGGTATACAAAATTGATGTGAAAAACAAAGCCAAAGAAAAAAATTAAATTTCCTTATAACTTACAGCCCACTGACAAGTACTTGGAACAGGCAGAATGACCTCCCTCCAGGAACTCACTGGACTCAATGTTAATACTGTGCTGGAGGCAAAAAGCAACCTTAACTTGACATTAGCCTGAACTCCAGGATCCTATGACCACCCCCAGTCCCCAAGGTAACTATTAGCAATCATTCTCCAAGCATACGACCCACTGACATACATCTGAAGGGTCTCATGACAAGTGGCCTTTTCCTATTAACAGCTAGCCCCTCAAGGTCTTGGAAATCTTGCTCCCAAACTCCTTAGAGACTTATACTATCCCTAACCCCCTTCCAACTTGAAAGTATTATACTTAGTCCCTCCTCACAACCCTAGTGCAGTTCTTTCTGCCCACAGGTCCTATCCCTTGTGCTTTAATAAAACCACCTTTTTTGCACCAAAGATGTCTCAAGATTTCTTTCTTGAACATTTGCTCCTGGACCCCAACAACATTTCACATCGGAATCACTTCTGTGCCTTCTGCTAAAATCTCTCCCTCTCCCTTCTCTTCCTACCACAACAAACATGATGAAGAAAGTGCACAGCAGTCAAAATCTTGGATCTCTGCCATTAACTAGTTGAAAGAGCTTTAATCAGAAAATCACCAAGCTTCAGTTTCCTCATTTATAAAATGAAGGCAACAATACTTTGATTCCTTCATAAGGATCAACTGAAATAACTCAAAGCAAGCCCCAGCATCCACCCAGCCCACAGGTGGTATGTCACCAGGACCATCCCCAGAGCCTATCACTAGGAGTCAGTGACTAATCTACCCTCAATTGTGCTGAAGAGATGGCAAAGCAACTCAAACCTTCACTGCCCTTCGAGCCCTGTCACCACCTCCCCTTTTCTTCACTATCCCTCCCCCAAAGACTCTAACAAAAAAGGGATCAGGAATTTGGTACTCATTCTTAAAATAAGTTTGTCAATCCCTGCACTCTGTTTCTTTTAATGTCTCTCAGCCCAGAGAGCACACATCACAATGCTCACTTAATCCTGAACTAACTTACTCCTACGAACCATAAAGATACAAGGAAAAATGCCAGGTACGTGGTCTACCTACAGGCTTCAAGCTCAGACAATGTCTTCCCACCTTTATCCCCCAGGATTCTTATGACAAATAACACGGCTAGGCTATACAAACTTGGTGCGCTCTCTCTACAGTGCAAAAAGACTTGTAGCACATTTTCTAGTTCTCTGCTATCCTTGATCCTTCCTACTGAAATACATTTGTAAAAGAACTGATCCTCTGTGTAACTCCAAAGGAAATGAGAATTCAACAGTAGGAGTGGCCCTCTTTTTTTTTTTTTTTTTTTAATTTTTTTAATGTTTTATTTATTTCTAGAGAGAGAGACAGCATGAGCAGGGGAGGGTCAGAGAGAGAGGGAGTCACAGACTGAAACAGGCTCCAGGCTCTGAGCTGGCAGTCAGCACAGAGCCCGACGCGGCTCGAACCCACGAACCGCGAGATCATGACCTAAGCGAAAGTCGGACGCTTAACCGACTAAGCCACCCAGGCGCCCCGAAGTGGCCCTCTTAACACTACTAAAACTCATTCACTCTGTAGCCTCCCCACTTCCTCTCTCACCTTCTAACTCAAATCTGGCCATTCTATACTTGTTTATAACATACAGTTAAAAATAATAATAACGCCAAAAGACTAATCTAGATTTTTAATGTCTACTGGTATAAGGACTTTCTGGAGAAAGAGAGAACACTCCAAGATACTGAAATTTCCTTTATCTAATTTTTACTTGAAAAAAGACAGCTACTGTTAATGTTAACTTTACAAGATGCTACTGTTTCACTTTGGGAGAATTTTATAATCTAACAGGGAGAGGAAAAGAGAAATCAATTCTCACAATTGCTATGTAGTTTACAATATGCAAACAGCTCTGCTGTGACCATATGAAAAGTGCTATTGTTTTATCCCACACAGCCTAAATGCTCCCTTTTTGCAGTCAGAAAGAATATGTTGAGTTTCTTACTAGTTATATTTGCATATAACAGAGTGATTTTTCTCCATTTCTAAACAAACATTCTAATGGTCTAAGCTGAACTAAGGAGATACACTTTCATAATTATAATGAAATTAGTGTCTTATTCAACTGACATTGCACCCTCAATTCTCAACTTGGGAGTCAATCCAAATGCCAACCCAAACAGGCATCCTCTTCTACCCCCCAGTGTAAAAAAAAATACAAATACAAATGTATTTAAAAGCATAACAAAGGTACTGCATATATCTGATGTAAAAAATCCCTAATGGTCCACTGGATTTGTATTAGACCACTAACACAAAAAACATTTATTCTTAATTTTAGAAGCTGGAGAAAAAGAGACCATGCTCAAACTTGGATACTCAATAAAGACTAAATGATTTTATTTCCCCTATTCCTGTAAGAAAAGCTTTTTTTTTTTTAAATGGTAAAGACTGCTTTATTGGTGGCAGTTAGTATAAGTCAATAAATATTGATCCTCAAAGAAGAACTCAGTTATTTATCAATTATTGGTCCAGAGAGAGCTGAATGAAACTGAACCAACTGCCTGTTGAGATGATAAACTGAAGTCAGTCTTGCTTCTTGGGAAATGAAGCCATAGCTAGCTGATATATGGCATACGCTGTTCCACCAACTGTAAGTATCATGGTGGCTCTATGCAGGAGGGCATCAGCTTCTCCACCCTTTAGATGCACTGGGATTCCATTATCCTCCTGAAATAGCTTTTGCTTCTCTGGAACTTTATTTTCAAGCTGCCTGCGTGAAGCAGTACTTATGGTTCTCTGGGCAATCTGACGAAGAGCCAGCAGATTCCACAGCATGTTGGCTCGGTTACTACCCACCAACCGCGAAAACCGAACACCAGAAAAGCTTTTTTAAAAGGGAAAGTAAGTATACGAACAAGGCCACAGGACACTTCATTTTAAATTCTGTTTACTTGCTTTCAATCCAAGAAAAAAATTTTTTTTCTTGTCACTAGACCCAGTTAGTTGTCAAGTACACTCGGGTGCACCCCAGCAGCAGGTAGAGCAAGCTTAGAGAACGCCACGTCACAAGAAGCCCCTTCAGGCTGCTCTCATAGACAAACTGCTAGAGGATGATAAGAGAATGGTAATAATTTTTGTGCTCCATTCAGTTTTCTTCAGTAAATCATAGTTTGGAGCAAACAAATGCCCTATTTATTCTTCCATTAGCTGTTACATTGAAAGTTTTATCTGCTTTATTCTTTACTCTCAGTTCAGAAAAAGAGAAAAAGGGAGTCAAGTTAACTATAGCACCCCACTAATCTATAAATATTAAAAATCCCTAATGGCCCAGACACTAAATATTCAACTTTGAGAGATTTACCACCAAATTTGCTTTTTGAAAAACAAAATATATCTTCTATATCCTTTTATGTTAATTCCTAAGACAGCAATCACTAGAAAGAATCTCTTGTTTTGCTTGGCTTCCTTCACCAACTTTCAAACACTGATTAAAATTTCCTGGGCTGTAAGTAGACCCATAAATGTTTATATCCTTCCCTCACCACTCTCCATCCATCCCTTTATCTTAGAAGGGATGTCTATATTTGGATTATAATGTTCTCTTCTCATCCTCTTGTCCAAAGTATAGTATTCTAGAGTCAACTGACCCCAATTATTTCTACCACCACTGTGAACGCAGGAAAACCTAACTTAGTTTTCAGGGTCCATATGCATAAAAAGTCTTGATTTCATGAAACTCCTGAGAAAGATAAGAGTCACAAAAATTTCTCTCTAAATGACCAAGAGTTCTCCAGAAATGTTTAACAAATTAATTTATTTACACATACAAACACAGGCAGACTGACTTATGACTTTAGATCTCTCAGAGCCCTATCTAATAATCAGATTATCAAGAAGCTGTAAATTTACCAGTGTTCCTATTTTTTCTAAGAAAGCACCCCCAATTTCAGTTACCATTTAGAAGGAAAAAAGTCCCCATAATAGGTCCTAAAGAATCACATAATGCATTAGAAGAAAAAATTCAGAGACAGAAAACATGCCAGCTAAATTGGAAATACTGGATGTGCATGAAAAACGGGAAATTTCTATCTAAAGAGTAGTCTGACTAGCCAAGGAATCTTTAGAAAGATTAGCACATTTGCCTTTACAGTCAAATAACAAGAGATTCAAGGGACTTGGAGATGGCTTCAGTATATCTAAGCATCACCCCCTCGCCCCCCCCCAACAACTTTCATCCTCTAAACTATCAACAAGACATCTACTCTGTTAACTTACATCAGGAAACACTTGTTCATAGATGTGATATTCTAGTTTTATCACAACTTTATCATGGCTGTGGCAGGCAAATGTATTTTGTCTTAAACAGGGTTAAAGTCATGAGATTGCTTCTGTCTCCATTTTGCCACAGATTATCCCCAAAGTAAACCATAGGCTGGTACTGCAACTCTCCTTAAAAGTTGCTGTTTGGAAAGGGTTAAGTATATAGCACAGGAATAACAAGAAACTGCCATCTTACCTTACAAACAAATTCTTCCATTCTTTCCATAGCATGATGTGCTTGTAAAAGGGGGGACATGCCCATAAACCCCTCATCTTCCTGAGAAACTTCATCATTGCATTCATGTTCCTCAGAGATCTGTAAGGCAATCGTAGAAGCAGTCAGGGACAGAGACCAGGGCCAAATAAAACAATCAATACACTTTATTTGAAAAATTATAATGAAACAATTCTCTCTTAAGGTCAAAGCAAGGCCTCAAACAAGTAACAATATGGGAAGTAAAGTCAGTTTATTATAGAATTATGACTATTAAAAATGAATAACAGTTACTCAGTTCTTCTCTAACAGGCAAATGAAATACAAGAGCGTTCCTATGTTTCAGTACCAAATACCTGGGGTAGCTTGAATGGTTCATATTTTGTTTTAAGAATATATTCACAGATTACATATTATTACTAAACATTTAAAGTTGAGAAATTACTGAGGGGAACATCTCCAGGAACCCCACCTGGTGAATATAAAATAAATAATTGTAATGCAATGTGATAAGTGCTCTAGGGGGGAAAAAGGGAAAAAAAGAAAAACACATTTACTCAATTCTTAAAATATGCCAACCAAAAGAAAGGACTTTATAAAGGCCATCTAACTTAATCCTGACAGCCACTTATTATTAGATAAGTATTCTTATCCCCACTTAACACATAAAAAGCATTAGGCAAAGAGGTAATAAGTTGCCTAAGGTTAAGACTATTAAAGTGAAAAAGTAAAAACTCCCCCGCCCAATGTCTTTCCACACTATTGACAAAATGAAGAAAGAAATGACAATCTGGTTAGACCTTAAGAGATAAATCATTAAAATTAAGACTTCTTTTTCCAGATGAAGCTTCATACTAGACAGAAGGGTACTGTGAGAAGGACAACTGACCAGAAGTCAGGAGACCTAAGCAGTAGTAAGTCTGGTTTTGTCACTAGTATCCATGGAACTTTATACAGGTCTCTCAACCTTTCTGAGCCTCAATTTTCTCATTTCTAATCTAAAAGAGGTGTTTAAAACTAATCTACAGTCCTCCCTATTCCCTAGGGAGACTGACATTCTGCAACTCAGTGAATAATGAAACCACAAGAGAACAGTAACTCCATATCTAATAAGTCTGCTAGATAAATAGTACTGCTAACATGACTGCATGAAGAAATGAAAATACCTTCTACCTCCAGTCAGAAAACTGTTAAGGCTGAACATGCAGGCACAATAGGTAATCTACCACAACACTTTGATTTCTTTACTTTTCAAGATAACTAGGTGCTTAGTATTAAGAGGCATGTGAAACACGTTACATACCCACTCTCAACTGTTAAAAAATTGTGTTCTCCAAGAAGGCTATCTTGACTCTGCTTCTCTACAATTCTTACTTATATGACACCCTCCCTTTGTTACTTACCTAAAACTTATTGTCTGCCCTTCGGTGCCCAGTTTCTCAACCTTAATTTCATGATTGCTACCTTCCCCCACCCAGGCATTTTTAGATTGTTTCTCCCATTCCCAGAAAATTTTATTAACCCAGGTATACTGTATTATATGTTTATGTGCTATGGCCCTTTGGAGGGCTACAAACCACTGTAATATTTAAGAGTTTTTCAATTCCCCCTCAATCAAGAAGCAGTTTTCACCAGAGAATGTATATGCCCTACCTAACCCATAGCAACTGGCTCCACTTCTGAACTTCTCTAACACTTGAAGTCTGCAACTCTCATTTGACAATGAATATAACATCTGATTTACAACTCCATTTCATTGATTTACATGGTTTTATTTCATGTTTGACTGGATTTTACTTTTGTAATGGATCATTTCCTAAACATGATTTTAAGGGTCTTTGTGGTCTTCTTCCCCACAGCCCTGAGAACAGCTCTGTGTAATATGTTACATACTTCACTGTGGACTCAATTAATTAATGCTTTAAAACTTTTTCAACAAAAAATTTTAAAGGATTGTGCCTAATAAAACATAAGATTAAAATGATAAACTTCAGGGGCGCCTGGGTGGCTTAGTTGGTTAAGCGTCCGACTTTCGCTTAGGTCATGATCTTGCGGTTCGTGGGTTCGGGCCCCGCGTCGGGCTCTGTGCTGACTGCCAGCTCAGAGCCTGGAGCCTGTTTCAGTCTGTGACTGCCTCTCTCTCTGACCTTCCCCTGCTCGCGCTGTCTCTCTCTCTCTTTCTCTCTCTCTCTCCTCCCTAGAAATAAATTAAAAAAAAAAAAAAAAACCTTTAAAATGATAAACTTCATTAAAACATCAAATACGGGGTGCCTGGGAGGCTTCTGTTGCTTAAGCATCTGATTTCAGCTCAGGTCATGATCTCACAGTTCTTGAGTTCATACCCGGAGTCAGGTTCTGTGCTGATGCTCAGAGCCTAGAGTCTGGAGCCTGCTTCGGATTCTGTGTCTCCGCCTCTCTCTGACCCTCCCCCACTCACATTTTCTTTCTCTCTCATAAACAAACAAAAAAACAAACAAACATGGGGTGCTGGGGTGTATCCAACTTCAGCTCAGGACATGATCTCACAGTTCATGGGTTCGAGACCATGTGCTGACAGCTCAGAGCCTGGACCCTGCTTCAGATTCTGTGTCTCCCTCCTTCTGTGCCCTTTCCTCGCTCTCTTTCTCTCTCAAAAATAAATATATAATTTAAAAAATTTTAAATCAATTATATGAAAACTCAAAAAAAATAGCTTAAAATGATTAGCCGACTGATTTTAAAGTACAAAATATCAATTTACATATAAAATGTAAAACAACTCAAATATTTATGCATGTTCAACATGTATTTAACTCTACACAAAGTAACAGAAGCAAAGATTCAGTCTGGACTTTCTTACAAATAAATTATGCCAGCAGTTTCTAATAAAACTACAAATGAAGACATAAAGTAGAACTATAGTTAAATGCTTCCTGTACTATCATAAGTAAAATCCGATTAAGTTGTAGACCTATCTGACATATCAATGGGATTACTTACAATCAGTCAGTTTTGAGTATCAGGTTAATAATGCATTTGGATCCATAGAAGACTACTGATAGGAAAAGGTAAACCAGCCTCCCTGGCAAAAGAAAAGGCATTTTACACACTTAATCTTAAATTACAGACTTAGATAAGAAAGAAATGAGGGTAGGGTGACATTTCTCCATAGGTACTCAATATACCCATCTACAAAGAGATGAATAGTTCATGACACTGTTGCTGGGGAAGAAACAGCTCTACATCCTCAGCAATGCTAATAGATGTTTACTGAAAGAAAACAAGTACATTCAGAATGTGGGGTGTATGGTCTAAGTCAAATACCAACGTGTCAAAAACAGTGTTTATACATTTAGTCAAACATTTTTTTTTAGGAAAGGGTGGCTTTCCATAATGGATTAAGAGTTTGAAGTCAGTGGGGCGCCTGGGTGGCTTAGTCGGTTAAGCGTCCGACTTTCACTTAGGTCATGATCTCGCGGTTCGTGGGTTCAAGCCCCGCGTCGGGCTCTGTGCTGACTGCCAGCTCAGAGCCTGGAGCCTGTTTCAGTCTGTGACTCCGTCTCCCTCTGACCCTCCCCTGCTCACACTGTCTCTCTCTCTCTCCTAGAAATAAATAAAAAATATTAAAAAAAAAAAAAAAAAAAAAAAAGAGTTTGAAGTCAGATAAAGTGAGCACTGATAAATTCTATCATCTTTGACAAGATTATATTTAACTAATGCAACAGTTTCCTTATCTGTGAGATAATTTTACCTACAAACAGATAGATGTTTTCAGGATCAAAGATAATAACTAAAAAGAAACTAGCACAGGGCCCAGGACTCAGAAGGCAATAAATAAGTGATGGTCCTTATTATTATGAGGATGGGCTAGGTACTGAGAACATTAAAGTTAGTATCACAACCTAGTGGGGAAGACATGCATGAAAGTAAATACAGCAAGGAACTAGTGAACAGTATGAACTGTATGAAAAAGGTCTGATACAAATAGAAAAAAAAACATTTAACTTTGGCACTGCTGGGAAGTTTTCTAGAAAGGTAACATCTGAAGCAAGCCCTGAAAAATGTGTAAGAATCTGGAGCAGAGGAAAAGTAGGACAACCATAAAGGCTGTTCTCTTTATCTGACTTAATACCCTGAAAACTCAGAGACCTGGGGGGGGGCGGGGGGGGAGGGACCATAAAACTAAAGATCAGGGCAACCTGGTTTGAAATGCCTTTTTTGTCTAAGGAAGCTTACAAAATGCTTAACTATATATTTGAGCAAATATAGTTAGAAGAGTTCAGGTTTTAGAGTCAGAGGCCTGGAAGAAATGGCCTATTCATTTCAACCAATACATCCACATTATACATTTCAAAAAGAATTTTGGATGACAAAAAATAATGCACCAGGATTCAAGAGATCTGGATTTTAGGCCTCAATTGTCTAGGCTTACTTGCTTCCAAACTCTCCACTCCCTTATACTTTTGATCCTTCATTCTAGCTATGCTGAACATTTTATAGGTTTAGACACCAGCACATACCAATACACACTGGTATGTACATACCAGTACATACTCAATACATGCTAGCTATTATTGATCCTATTCCCTAAAAGGATCATGCTATTTACTTCTGTGTCTATTTACATCTGCTATTCCTTCTGTCTAGAATGCCCTTAATCTTTTCTCTTAGTTAACTCTGAAACTCAAGTTTTACCTCCCTAGATGCCCAGTTGAAAGTAGAGTTGCTCGGGGCACCTGGGTGGCTCAGTTGGTTAAGTGTCCAACTTCGACTCAGGTCATGATCTCATGGTTCGTGGGTTCAAGCCCCATGTCGGGTTCTGTTCTGACAGCTAGCTCAGAGCCTGGAGGCTGTTTCGGATTCTGTATCTCCCTCTCTCTCTGACCCTCCCCTCCTCAAGCTGTCGCTCTCTCTCAGAAATAAATAAAACATTTTTAAAAATTTTTTTTAAAAAGTAGAGTTGCTCCCATAGTACCCTGCACAATCACACAGCATTTAGCATAAATGTATTGATATATTTGTCTGCTCCTCCAACTAGAGTGTCAGCTGCTTAAGGGCAGAAACTATGTCTTATCTTTGTATTCCAAGAGTGCTAACACATACTTTAAAAAAAAATAACAACACCCAAAAACATCTGCAGAAAATTAATGAATGCATCTTTTTTTTTATAAAATGTTTATTTAATTTTGAGAGAGACAGAGCACAAGCAGAAGGGCAGAAAGAGAAGGAGACATGAAATCTAAAGCAGGCTCCAGGCTCTGAGCTGTCAGCAGAGCCCACCCATGAGACTCAAATCCACAAACTGTGAGATCATGACATGAGCGGAAGTCAGACGCTTAATTGACTGAGTCACCCAGGCACCCCAAGTAATCCCAATTAATGCATGCATCTTTACTAAACTAAATGACTCTTGGTATTCCCTCCATTCTGACATTCTAGGAACCAAGTTTAGGTACTTGGAAGAAAGCTGGGACTTTTTTTTTTTTTTTTTTTGAGAGAAAGAGGGGCTTGTCGGGTGGAGGACGGGGTGCGGGGGGAGAGGGAGAGAGAGAATCTGAGCTTGATGCAGGGCTCAATCTCACCAACCATAAGATCATGATCTGAGCTGAAATCAACAATCAGATGCTTAACTGACTGAGCCACCCAGGTGCCCCAGGTGGGACTATTTAATAGAAAACAGTATGTCAGAAGGAAAGGCTTATGGGGTTGAGGGGAAGGAGGTGGGGTAGTGGGAGATCAGGCTAGTTAGTTCATTTTGAAACAGTTAAAGGTCCAATAAAGAGGTCAGTACTAAGATGACAGAAATCACTTTTGTGAAAAGACTACTGAAGTTGAGGATGGCTGAGATAGAAGAGTAAGTTCAGGATGTGTTTACCACGATCTATTGCAATTACTTGAGTATTAATAACAAAGGAAGCACAGAGAAACAGAATTCTTGTTTATTGTGTACTAACCACATCCCAGACGCTGTACTAAGTGCTTTTACAAATTAATCAAACCCTCAACAACCTTCTGAGATGAGTATTTCTATCCTCATTTTATGATATGGAAATCCAGACCAAGCGTGGTACATAAAGAAATGGAATCTAAGGGAAATTACACAGCCCTAAGTGCTAACTGGAATCCCAACCTAATGATGTTATCTTACATAGATGAACTAAATTCCTTGTCAATATCTATCATGCATTTTTTTCAAACTAATATTACAAATATGACTATCATGTTGGGATCTGTTAATGGTTTTAATGTTTAAAGAAGGGAAGGGGTTATTCTTGAACCAGCAATTCCATTTGTAAGTATATAGCTAATAGACATGCTTCTATACATTCACCAGCAGACAAATACTAGAATATTCATAGAAATACTATTTGTAATAGCCTGAAACTTGAAACAACCCAACTAGCCTTCAATAATAGAATAAATGTGTTATCGTCACACAAAGAAAACTACAGATAGGAAAGTAAAAATGAACTACAGCTACACAAAGTATGAATGAATTTCATGAACATGATACTAAGTAAAAAAAGCCAGACACAAGCAAGAGTACATACTGAATGGTTCGGATGACATAAAGTATTAAACAGGCAAAACTAATCTATACATTAGAAGTCAGGATAATGGTTACCTCTGGGAAAGAGACAGGCAGGTGTCATTATGGAGGAGGGAAGGTATTAAAGGGGCCTCGAGGGATACTGGTTACACAGGTAGTGTCCAGTTTATAAAAATTGATTGCACCATCCACTTATGCTATAGCCATGTTTCTGTATGCATATTATATACTTCAATAAGTTTTTTTGTTTTTTTCTCTCTCAAAAAAGTTGGGAAGTAATGATGCAGAAGGGACTAGAGAATAAAATCCAGGTCTCTCTGAACCCAAAACTGCCCTTTCCCTTTTACTGAACTGCTTTCTTTAAGATTATCTACTGAAACACAGAAATGGCTCCACTAAATAAAACCAAATTTGGTAAAAGTGATAAAAGCAGCTATTAAGTAGGGCTATTTAAGCAAAGACACCTAATTAGGACGGGGGGGGGGGGAGGACACAACAAATGTGGAGGTTGGAGGTTGAGGAAACTTTAGGTGTCACCTAGTTCCAACAACTTCATTTCAATATTAAGAAAATGAGGCCCAAGGAAATAAAGAAAATTGGCCAAAAGCACACAACTAGCTGGCAGTATACCAGGACTAAAAATGCAGGTTCAATCATTCATTCATTGTTTCCCTTATTAATTGAGCAAATACAATATTCCCAGACTATTTTAGGTGCTGAACAGACATTGTTTAGGTTAGTGAAAACAGATAACAAAGCCAATCTTTTTTTTTTTTTAAGATGATTACAAAGTCTAATAAGAACAATATCCAATAGATTAACTATGTCTTGTCCTTTGGATTGGGCAGTCTTCCTTTCTAAGGTGAAATTTAAGCAAATCTTTTCTTTCTGACACAAATACAGGCCTCCAATGACGTGCTGTATCCAGCGTTTGTGAGTACTTTCCATGTACCAGGCATTGTTCTCACTGCTTTACAGGTCCTATACTCACTACAACACTGAGAAACAAAGTACATATTATCAGACACTCCATTTACAGATAAGGACATACTCAGTTACTCTGGGCCTAGGTTTACTCTGCTGAAGTTCCATCTGTCTAGAGTCTACACATATGTATCATGAAAAGGAAAAGGCTATAATCGCTTGTTCTCAAATTTTAAGTGTGCCCCAGAACCGTGGGAGGGTGTGTGTGTGAAAAATTGATTCCTATTGAAGAGATTTTAATTTTAAAGTAAGTTAACCCCTGAACAGCCAAGGATGGGGCACTGACCTCCCATGTAGTCAAAAATCCATGCATAACTTCTGACTCCTCAAAAACTTAACTATGAATGGTCCACTATGGATCAGAAGCCTTAACAATAACATAAACAGTTGACTAACACGTATTTGTATGTTATATACTGTATTCTTACAATGAAGCAGGCTAAAGAAAATGTTATTTAAAAAGAGAATATACATTTATATTACTGGTACTGCATATATCAAAAAAAATCTCTATAGAAGTGGATCCACACAGTTTAAATCTATATTGGGATTTTTTTCTTTCTTTTCTTTTCTTTTTTTTTTTTTTTTTTTTAACATTTACTTACTTATTTTGAGGGAGGGAGAGTGCACGCACAGGGGAGGGGCAGAGCAAGAGGGAGAGAGAATCCCAAACAGGCTCCGAGCTATGAATGCAGTGCCTGGTGTGGGGATTGATCTCACAAAAGGGGAGATCACGACCTGAACCAAAAACATTAACAATCGTATGCTTAACCAATTGAGCCACTCGGGCATCCCTAAAACTGTATTGTTTAAGGGTCAACTGTTTGATTTCCAGCAGAGTCCTTTCTTTAAAAAAAAAAAAATAAACAAACCAAAAAAAACACACATTTTGCTTCCTAAGGAATCAAGCAGATTAACCTCTCTGTTCCCTCAAATAAAGGACTTCCCACACACAGGGAAATGAATGTAACTGTGCACACAGATAATTCATTTGATGCTAACAGTCAATTCTACAATTACAATGGATCACTATCACCTATCAGTCTCTTTTTCCACAATTTTGACCATCTATGAAAACAGTATCCTTGAAAATGTATTAAAGGCAAGTAAGCACTCAAACTGCCAAATCATACTTTTAACAATAAACCAATGAACTGAAAAACTCTAGCCCCCGTGAAGAGAAGTATATGATCCTACAATAAGAGTCCCTGTGTATAACTCATATAAATTCAATGAAACCTCAGTTCCATCATCGGTAACAGATACTACTAATAGCTACTCTATAAGGCTACTCTAGGAATGAATGAGATGATATGTGCAAAAGAGCTCAGAAAGTTGTCTCATACATTGTATAGACTCAATAAATACGAGCTATCATTCTTCTGATAAATAGTAAGAATGCACTCATTTTATGAAAGATTAAATAAGTATGTTAACTAATTTTCCCTGAACATCAAAATAGCATACCCCAATATTCTCTTTCTGTACATCTCTTTATGAAAAAGACTTGAGACAATTTAGACCTAGAACACTATATTGGCTACTGATAAACTCATTCACCTATATGTTATACGCCCACCACGGATCAAAAAGACTGGGCTAGAATCCGAGGATGGGGTGAGCAAAAGGCAAGATTCTTTCCACCATGGAACACTGTCTATAAGCAAAAATAGTTATTATACATCTATCTAATGATACAAATACATAATTACAAGTTACGGCATGTATTGTGATGAAATATAAGAGTTATGATTAAAGATAAGAATGAGAAAGATGAAACAGAATTAACTAGGGAATAGAGAATTTGTGAAAGGTTTCTCTAAGGAAGTGATACTTAACCTGAATACTAAAGAATAAGGAGCAGTTAGTCAGAGGTGTGGATCTACAAACACCCCAGGCAAAGAAAATAGCCATGTTTAAAGACTCTCCAAGCTGGAAAGAGCCTAGCCTGTTTAAGAACTGAAACAAGGCCAGTATGGTTGAGGTTCACTGACCAAGGAGGAGAACACTGTGCAATAAACTTAGAAAGGTGAGATCATCAGAGTCCTGTAGATTATGGAAAAGAGTGGAGTTTTTGTCCTAAGTGCAATGGGAAGAGATGAATTTTTAAAAATGGAAATGGCTAATAAACTCTGCATTTTTAAGAGTTTTCTTAGAGAGGCTTTGGTGATTCAGTCAGATGAGAGTGCAACTCTTGATTTCGGTTCAGGTCATAATCTCAGGGTCGTGGAATCGAGCCCCACATCAGGTTCTGCACTGGGCATGGAACCTGCTTAAGATTCTCTCTCTCTCTCTCTCTCTCTCTCTCTCTCTCTCTCTCTCTCTCCTCCCTCCTTCCCTCCCTCTGCCTCTCTCCCCTGCTCTCATTCTCTCAAACACATAAATAAAAGCATTCTCTTTAGCAACTGTGTGAAGAATACACTGGACAAGAACAAACGAAAAAGAAAGCCCTATTAGGAGATCTAGCCCAATATTCTAATATTCCAGATGGGAGATGACAGTAGCTTAAAGTAGTGACAGTATAGATAAAGAAATGGACTATTAAAAGTTGAACAGACACGACTTCAGTTTTGTAGTAGGTGTGAATTTGGTTTCTATTTCCAAAGTCTTCAAAGAGGTTAAGTAATTAAAATCTTCAGCCACAGATAAAAAGTCAACAGTCAACTGTGACCACAGTGAGATACCACTTCACACCCATGAGGATGGCTACATTCAAAAAGACAGATAAAAAAGTGTTGGCCAGGACATGGAAAAAATGGAACCCTCAAACATTGCTAGTAGGGATATAAAATGGTATGATTGCTATAGAAAACAGTCTGGCAGTTCCTCAAAATGTTAAACATAGTTAACACATGGTCCAGTGAAAAGTCATTCCTGTATCTATACCTAAGAGAAATTAAATCATATGTGCACACAAAAACTTGTACATGAATGTTCCTATCAATATTATTCAATCAAGTATAATATATCCATACAATGGAATATTACTCAATCATGAAAGGGAATGAAGTTCTAATATGTGATACAACATAAATGAACCTTGTAAACATTATTCTAAGTAAAAGAGCTGGTCATAAAACACCACATATTGTGTAATTCCATTATATAAAAAGTCCAGAATAGGAAAATCCACAGAGACAGAAAGTAGACTGGAAATTAGGTGCCTAGCATTGGAGAGTGGGGATAGGGAAGGTTTCTTTTAGAGATGATAAAAATGTTCTAAATTAGATTGTTGTGATGGCTGCACAATTCTGTGAATATACTAAAAATTTTTTTTTTAATGTTTTATTTATTTCTAGGAGAGAGAGAGAGAGACAGCATGAGCAGGGGAGGGTCAGAGAGAGAGGGAGTCACAGACTGAAACAGGCTCCAGGCTCTGAGCTGGCAGTCAGCAAGAGCCCGACGCGGGGCTCGAACCCACGAACCACGAGATCATGACCTAAGCGAAAGTCGGATGCTTAACCGACTAAGCCACCCAGGGGCCCCTAAAACTTTTGAATTGTACACTTTAGGATGTAATTTTATATATGAATTATCTCAATATTTTTTAAAGAGTCAACTGTGAGTAAATGTGACATTTTCCTTTAACAGCAAATAAATTCAACTTGATTTCCCAAATATTTCTCAGAGAACATATATAGATTTGTCTTTTTGCAAATCATGTTTCTGAGAAGTTTTTAGTACATTTTAAATAAAACAGAACTATAACTTTAGGCACTAGTTTTTAAACAGAAGTGAGCATCTTAATCACTTGTGAAGCTTTTAAAAACTACATTTATCCAGGACCCAAAGATTCTGATTTAGTAGGTTAAAATTAAATCCTGGCATTTGTGTTTATTCTCCTTGAAGAGCCATAGACAATCTGATAACCATTCCTAACAGATTCACTGATTTAAAGGAACCAGCTGATATACACTTGCACATAAAGACTTATCACTCTGTAACGGATAAAACTACCTATAACCCTTATTTTTATAAATTCAGAATTCCCCTTAACTTTTTATTTAAAAAAAAAGACTCTTGTTATCTTTTCTATTACATTTTTATCCTTATGCACAACTGGCATTTAATGTAGCTAGAGTCTCTAAGGGGAAACTGTCATGTTTTTTAAAAGCCTATACAATCTCCTTAAGTTGTACATCTTAAAAAGAGACAACAAATACTCAAAGAAAATGATGTAAATTATCAGAAATGTGAAAGACCGCACCATGGTAACGTTAGGTTTATTTACTTTCAAAGTAGGCAAAAAATCCATTGAAAGGTTAGAATGTGGGGCACCTGGGTGGCTCAGTCGGTTGAGTGTATAACTTCAGCTCAGGTCATGATCTCACGGCTCCTGGGTTTGAGCCCTGCATCGGGCTGTGCACTGATAGCTCAGAGCCCGGAGCCTGCTTTGGATTCTGTGTCTCCCCCTCTCTCTGACCCTCCCAGGCTCGTGCTCTGTCTCCAAAAATAAATAAATGGTTAAAAAAATAATAATAAAAGTTAGAATGCATCTGAGAAAAAAATTATCCTGGCCTAACAAAAAATGAGATGTGCGCAACAATTCTGTCAAAAAAACAAGTACCAATAGTTGACTCTAACCTCTGGGCTCAACATAAATACTCAGAGTTTGGAACTGAGAAACATGAAGTCAACCTGCTGCCAATTTTCATAAAGGCAGCTTTGCTCAGCCAAAAGTGCAGTCAGAAGACTTAATGAGCACATGTTCTCATATACATGTGACCTTAGACAAATTACTCTTAAACTTTTAAAATCTTACTTTTATCCACTTTTTAAAAGAGATCATATCTGTTCTTCCTATTTCAGAGGGCAATCTTGAGAAGCAAATTAGATGTTTGTGGCAGTGATACATACAAATTGAAGGCACTATTATAATTTAGAAGGATACTCTCTGCTAACAGTTTGTACACTTCCACTTCAAAACTGGAAATTTCAAGACATGAGTCGCTCCTTCAAAAACAAACAAAACAAATTAGTGTAGGGAAATCATGAAGTCCCTTGAAGATATTAAGTTAATATTTTGTCTTTAATTCAGTCTCAAAATTACAGTTTTCTGTAACTCTATATAGCTTCCTTCTTTTCTAATTCCCATGACTATTCTATACTAACAACCTGGAAATTACCAGCAAGGAACAGTGCCCTATATACAGCAATGAATGGCCAAGGGAGAACTAGGGCAGTAGAAAACTGTTCATTGCTTAAGTGATCCAGTAAGTTTTCTATCAAAACTACCTCCCAAGTACATAGTACCTACAGATGCGCTGGCTTCTTCATAAACCATGTTCTTTTTTTTTTTTTTCATCAAAGGGAAACACAAAGGATAAATTTTCATAAGGAACAAAACCACAATTTCCTCATTAGTAAACTGAGGAAGGTAAACAAGATGGTTTCAGAAGAGTGTTTCCAATGAAGATCTGATTCTCCACAATTCCTCCCCCCTGAGCCCCAAATTAAAGTTCTAGGGGCTCCTGGGTGGCTCAGTCAGTTGAGCATCCGGCTCAGGTCATGATCTCACGGTTCGTGGGTTTGAGCCCGGTGTCAGGCTCTGTGCTGACTGCCAGCTCAGAGCCTGGAGCCTATTTCAGAGTCTGTGACTCCCTCTCTCTCTGACTCTCCCCTATTCACGCTGTCTCTCTCTCTCTCAGAAATAAAACATTAAAAAATTTTTTTAAGTTCTATTTATTTATTTTTTATGTAATCTCCACACTCAGCATGGGGTTAAAATTCATGACCTCTTCCTACTGAGCTAACCAGGGCGTCCCTTGATTTCCCTTTTTAAACCTGCTCACTTTACCAATCAGTTTTTGCTCAGTTAAAATACCCAGTAATATCTTTGATTCCCTCTTTTCCTCACTGTCCACATCAAAACCATCAGGAGGTCCTGCTGACTTGACCTCCAAAATATACTCAGAATCCATCCACTTCCACTTCTGCTGCTACTACTACCCTGTTTCAAGCTAACATGGAATACTGGAATATATTCTCACCTGGAAGGTTCTACAAGCTCCTGTCCTTCCATTCCGTCTTCTCACAATTCATTCTCCACACTGAGTGATCTTTTTAAAATCACCAGTCCCTTCTCCCTGTTTAAACACCCCAAAAGCTGCACTTTCTAGTGGACTTTATTAAAATAAAATCTAAGTTCTTTCTATACACCTACAGAATCCTGGTCCATCTCTTGTCTACTGACCTCATTTCACTCTTCCTTCTTGTTCCTCGCGCTCTAATTGTACTAGCCTTTCAGTTCTCGGGGGGTGGGGGGGATGAAAGGAGGAGATAGGAGGAAACAGCAGAAGCAGAGGGGGAAAGGGCTCTATCTTTGGACCTCTTTACTAGCTTGTTTCTTCTACCTGGAAATACTCTCCCCCAAGGCCTTTGCTGGTTCCTTATCACTCAGGCCTCATTTCAAACATGCCTGCCTTAACTATATCTAAAGCATTGCTAGGGGTGAGAGGAGTAGGTGGAGCACAAAGGATTTTAGGGCACTGAAACTATTCTGTATAATAGCATAATGATGGATATCCATAATGATGGATATATGGATCCATATGGATATACATATCCATATGATGGATATATAGATCATTATACATTTGTCCAAATCCATAGTATATACAATGTCAAGAGTAAACCTTGGGTAATTACAATGCTGTCAATATAGGCTCATCAACTGTAACAAAGGTTAACACTCTGGTGGGGGATCGTGGAGGCTATGTGCGTGTGCAGGCAGGGAAAATGCAGGAAATCTCTGTATTTTCCCCTCAATCTTTCTGTGAACCTAAAAACTACTCTAAAAAAATAAAATCCTAATAAAAAGTAATTCCTTTAAATCATCTCACCTCATTACCTTGACATACTTTTGTCCTTGTAACAATTATTACTGTTTGTAATTATCTTACTCATTTACGTGTTTCAGGGATTTATTGCCTGTCTTCCCTACCTCTGCACCTGTACCATGCAGGGAAAAATCGTGGCTCTTACCCATCACCATATTCCTAGCACTTAGAAAGGCACCTGGTCCAGAGCACGCAAACAGAGCCACTATGTTCTACCCTGTAGGCGTACACAGCACAACTTTAGATGGATCATTTACATGGACTATGATTTGATGAAAATCTCTTGGAGATTTGCAAAAACAGACCTGGATCTGAAAAAAATATATTCCTACAATATTTCCATTAACAAAAAGTATAATATTTCCAGATATGCTATTGTGATGATGTGCTACTAAGGGAGTCAGAACATATGTTAGGTTTCTCAACCTTGGCACTTACTGACATACTTGGCTAGGTTATTCTTTGCTGTGGGGGCGGTCTGTGAATTGTAGGATGTTTAGTAGCATCCCTGGCTTCTACCCACAAGATGCTAATAGCACAAATTTCCCAATATTAACACCAAAAATGACTCCAGATACTGCAATATATTTCCTGAGAGTCACAATTGTTCCAAATTGTACACCACTAGTATAGTCAATTGGGCTTACACCATCTCAGTTTTCTCATCTATAACACACAGAGGCTCAACCTATCACAGAGGTTCAACTGTACCACTAGTTTACATCATCTGAGGAAACCTCTGGATATTTACACTACTAAGTTTTTTTTTTTTTTTTTTTAACCCAATGCTCATTATTTGAATTTAGAGCAACAGAGAGGTATAGAAAACCAAGTATCAAATCTAAAAGCTACAAGAATTTTTACAAATCCTCACATTATCCATATAATATGCATATAGAAGATACTGATGCACTGAAAAGTTCTGCAAAGTCATAATCAGGAGTTAGATAAATAGAAGAACCTAGATCTTCCAACTGTCATTCCAACATTCTGTGGTACAAGAAAATTCTCTCCAGCATCTGGTGCAGCACTGAAAATTTTTTTTTTGATGGACAAATAATCTATATAAAGATACCCGAATAGGGAATGCCTTTTTCCTTTAGAAACTGTGGCAGACCATATATTAATGTTGTCAGTTACTCACTTACTCCTTCCCCTCAGAGGAATATAACCCCATCCCACTGTCTTCGGACCCAGCTACATGACTGCTTTGGCCAACGGAACATAAGCAAATGTAACACACATCATATACTTTGAATGCAAACGTGATTTGACTTGTTCTCTGGGACTTTTGCAATCTGCCATAAGAACCTGTCCCAGCCAGCCTCCTTCAGCCTGGGTCCCAGAATGGATTCATGGAGCTGACCTGCAACAGACTGGCAACCTAGACTAGTAACATTTGACCTAGTGCCCTCATGTAAGTTTGTAAGTCACTGAACTTCTGGAGTATTTAGTTCCTGCAGCAAAAGCGGACTAACATAGAAATGTACTTTTTGGTACACTAACATCAAAATACTTACATAACTCTGAATTTCAGTGTATAGGACTTTATAAGCTGTTCCCTCTCCCTCCTTCTCTCTTTCTCTAAGCATACACACACACACACACACACACACACACACACTGTCTTATCTTTTTGCTTTTCTTTCTTTAACATTATTCAATATGCATATTATGAACACTTTCAGAGACGAAAATTATCAGAACATCTGTCTGCACTGAAGACAGTTGTTTTACAATTCTCAAGTCACATTTCAATAACACAATAACACAAAGAGGAGCACCTGGGTGGCTCAGCTCATTGAGAGGCCAACTTCAGCTCAGGTCGTGATCTCACAGTTCATGAGTTTGAACCCCACATAAAGCTTGCTGCCCTCAGCCTATCCACACAGAGCCTGCTTTGGATCTTCTGCTCCCTCTCTCTCCCCCTCCCAGGCTTGTGCTCTCCCCAAAATAAATATTTAAAAAATAAAAACATAGGGGCGCCTGGGTGGCTTAGTCGGTTAAGCGTCCGACTTTCACTTAGGTCATGATCTCGCGGTTCGTGGGTTCGAGCCCCGCGTCAGGCTCTGTGCTGACTGCCAGCTCAGAGCCTGGAGCCTGTTTCAGTCTGTGACTCCCTCTCTCTCTGACCCTCTCCTGCTCATGCTGTCTCTCTCTCTCTCCTGGAAATAAATAAAACATTAAAAAAATAATAATAAAATTAAGTCAAAAAAATAAATAAAAACATAAATACCACAAAGATAAGCACAGTATAACTTCCAAGTACACAGAATCCAGGAAAAGTGTCCACAAATTTAGAGAGTCAGAATGTAATAGGCCTGTGTCCTCCAATATAGTCTTAGTATTCCTTTTATAGTAAAAAAAACACCTAAGAAATAAATACTTATATCTACATGTTTGCCATTAGTAGACTGCAAAATGCACTCATTTATAAAAGGAATAAGCAAAAAATTAAAGGCTTTATGTAATTCTAATTGTATTATTATTTTGTATGGGAAACCAGAAAGTTTAAAGTAATTTCAGGACACAGGAAACACACTTGGAAAAAGGCTCACATGTCTTTTTACATGACAGAGAAAGGACTGCTTAGTACACATGTCACTGAATACTTACACCTGCTATTCACAGTTTGACCTACTCCAAGGTCTGGCTTCTGTTCCCACTCCTCCACCAATATAGCTTTTAAGTTTGCCAATGAACACCATATTGCTGGAACCAATGGTCACCAGTCTATCCTTTTTGTCCATGATTTCTTTAGCAGCAGTAGAAACAAACTAATCACTGCTCCCTCCCCTCCTTCTTGAAACACTTTCTTAATTTTTGTGATATTACACTTTCCTGAGTTTCCTACCTTACAGGCTTGCTGTCTTTAGCTTCCTTCCTCTCCTTCCTTTCTCTCCTCGAAATGCCCTGTGAATGCTGATGTTCTTCAAGCTAGATCCTAGGACTCTGAAGTAACCTTAACCATTTCAACAGTTTTAAGTACCATCTACATTGCAGCTACTTCCTAAATAATTACTTCAAGCCCAGGCCGCTCTTAGGAATGACACACTCCTATTCAATTATCTTCTAGACTCATTCAAGTAAGATGTCTCACATACATTTCATATTTTTTTACAAGTTTATTTTGAGAAAGAACATGCAAGCAGAGGAGGGGCAGAGAGAGAGGGAGAAAGAGAATCCCAAGCAGTCTCTGCACCATCAGCAATGAGCCCAAAGCAGGTGAGATCATGACCTGAACCGAAATCAAGAGTCAGACCTCAACTGAATGAGCCCCTGAATTTCATATTTAACAGCCAAAAGCAAACTTGATCCTCCCATTTAAACCTACTTCACCTCCAAACTTATCCTCTAGTTTTTCCCATCTCAAAATACAGAATCTTACCCCAGCAATCCAATTATTCACATCATACCCCAGACTCATTCTTGTCATTTCCTTCTCTCCTCCCTTAACCCATCACATCCAATCTACCAGCAAATTGTCAACTCTATCCCCAAGGAATAGCTCAAATGTATCCACTTCTTGCCAACCAACCATCACCATCAACCCAGAATAAGCTATTCTCATGAATTTCTGTAGCAGCCTTCTGACTCATCTCCAAGTCTCTCTCCCTGCCAACAGCCCCCAAAATCTACTGTCTTCACATGAGAGCCAAAAAGTGATCTTTTCAGAATGTAAGTAAGATTCTGTCACTCCCTTGCTTAAAATTTTCCAATAGCCTCCAATGTACTTTCTCCATATCATGGTTTACAAAAGTCCTTAACTACATTTCTTTCCCTCATCTCTTACTATCCTCCCCACTATCTACACTGACCACAATTCTTAAATATGCCAAGTTTTTTCAGATTCATAGACTTGTGCATACTACTCCTATTATTCAAAATGCACTATACATACTTCCTCCTTTCCTCTTCCCCCACTTTCAGTCAGCCTTTACTAAACATTAAATTACAGAATCACTTTTACAAACTGCCAGAGGTACTACTTATCACCATCAGTTCTTTAAATTAGTTATCGGTATATATCACAATAGTTCAATGTAAGGCACCTGGCTAGTTCAGTTGGTAGAGCACGTTAACTCTTGATCTTGGAGCTGTAAGGCGGAGTCCCACCCACATTGGGTGTACAGATTCTTAAACACAAAATCTTGAAGAAAAAAAAAAAAAAGGAATAGTTCAATGTACACACTGAACTTGAGAATATTTCTTACTATCAAAAATTGATAAAATGCAGACTCCTGTCACAACTGGAAATGAACACAGATATCAACTACTATCCTATCACATATGACAAAAAATAAATCCAAGGAAATTAAATAACTTGTGTATTTTACAAGGCTAAATGATAGGTCTTCTGACCCTGTGTTCAGTAAACTGGTCAACCCTCTTCCAATTCTAACTGTTTACATTTCCACTTTAAGATAACCTCAATCATTAAAAAAAAAAAATCCTGAAATTCAAATGGAATGACAAATGGCCTCAAAAGTCAAAAGTCTTGAGAAAGAAAAAAGCTGGAAATACCCCACTTCCTTCAAAACATATTACAAAAGTACAGTAATCAAACTAGTATGGTACTGGCATAAAGACCTATATATAAACCAACAGAACAGAATCAAGAGCCTAGAAATAAACTCATGCATATGTAGTCAAATGATCTTCAACAAGAACAGCAAAACCATATAATTGGAAAGAGACTATACAATCTCTTCAAGAAATGGTGCTGGAAAACAGGATACCTACATGCAAAAGAGTAAAACTGGACCCTTACCTTACATAATACACAAAAATCAATTCAAAATGACTTAACTCAAAAAAAACCTTAAATGTAAGTCCTGAAACTACAAATCTCCTTGAAGAAAATATAGAGAAATAGTTTCATTACATTGGTCTTGGCAATGATAATAACACAAATAATAATAAAAGCAAAATTAGCCAGGTGGGAAAATGTCACACTAAAAAGTTGCTGCACAGCAACAACAAAATCAACAGACTGAAAAGAAACCTATAGAATAGTAGGAGAAAAATATCTGCAAACCATGTATCTGATAAGGAGTTAACATCCAAAATATATGTAACTCTACAGGAGGGTGGGGGGCCCCAATCACTTTATACTAGCTTAAAAAATGGGCAAAGGATGTGAACAGACATTTCTTCAAAGACACATACAGGTATATGAAAAGGACGCTCAGCATCACTAATTATCAAAGAAACACAACACAAAACTACAATGATGCTCCACATCATATCTGTTACAATAGCCTTTATCAAAAAAGAAAACAGAAGGTGTTGGGCGAGGATGTGGAGAAATTAGACACCTTGTGCACTAGTGACGGGAATGTAAAATAATACAGCTCTTATGGAAAACAGTATGAAAGTTCCTTAAAAAAAAACAAAAACACTAAAAATAGAACTATCATATTACTTCTGGGTATTTATGCAAAAGAACTGAAAACCATATTGGTGGCATTATTCACAACAGCCAAGATGTGAAACAAAATCTAAATGTCAATCAGTGAATGGATGGATAAAAGCAATGTGTTATATACTTACAACAGATATTATTTAGCCTTAAGAAGAAAGTCTCATCACATGCTACAACATGCACAAACTTTAAAGATACTATCTTAACTGAAATAGGCCAATAATAGAAGGTGAGATACTGCATGATTTCACTTTCATGAGGAGTCTAAAGTGGTCAAACTCATAAAAGCAGAAAGCAGAATGGTGGTTGCCAAGGGCTAGCAGGGGCAGAGAAAATGGGAGAGTTGCTATTCAATGGCTAAAGAGTTTGAGTTATGTAAGATGAAAAAGTTCTAGAGACCTAATGTGCATATAGTTAGCAATAATGTACTATACACTTAAAAACTGTGTTAAGAGGACAGACTTCATGTTGTCCTTACTATCATAAAAAGAAAAAAAAGAAAAGATAACCCCAGTCACTCACCCAAGCTTAGTAACATTGCTTAGGTCTTAGTAGCAAATGAGGAAAACAGCTGGCTCAGCTTGGATAGGGAAGTCTTAGTTACTAGTATAGATACTGTATAGTATCTATATAGTTACTAGTATAGATACTGTAAAAAGGCAGCAAGAAAACAAGGTCTTAAGTGTGGATAGAAGTTCTTGACCCAGGGGCGCCCGGGTGACTTAGTCGGTTAAGCGTCCGACTTTCGCTCAGGTCATGATCTCGCGGTTCGTGGCTTCAAGCCCCACGTCGGGCTCTGTGCTGACTGCCAGCTCAGAGCCTGGAGCCTGTTTCAGTCTGTGATTCCCTCTCTCTCTGGCCCTCCCCTGCTCACGCTGTCTCTCTCTCTTTCCTAGAAATAAATAAAAATATTAAAAAAAAAAAAAAAGTTCTTGACCCAGTTACCTGGCAAACTTTTTTGTTGTTGTTGTTAACGATAATAATGCTGGTTTAAAAGCCAAATTATATTATACATACTGTAGGCAAACAGGTGATTTTTTTTTAATCCTATTAATTTGTCTTGTGTATGTATGTATACATACACACACATGCATGCAAATAATCCTTCACTATAGCATAACCTAACCAAGAAGATAAAGTTGACTTATAAAGAAAATGTTTCCAAGAAGAGAAGAAATACCTTAAATTTCCGATATTGTACCTATACTGCTACAACGCTCTGATGAAATTCTTATAAAAGACCTGAAAGGACAAGACAACCCTCTGGAGTTCAAACGAACACCATTATTACCACACAAACAGTATATCTCTTAGGATGGTAAAGATGCAGTTCAGAGTAAAGGGTTTTCAAAATGTTTTTAGCTACAACTCACATGTTGTATTCATGAATAATACAGATGTATTCTTCCTATCTGTACACGTATCCATATAAACCTAAACAATTTCATCAAATAACAGTTTAAATGTACATTACTACATACATGCACCTCTTCTATTTTGCTGTTTAATATTTTAAACACAGCTCACAGTGTCAAAGTTAATTTCACAAACTACTAATGGACACAACCTAGTTTTAGAAACACTGTATTAGAGCTATAACACTGAACACATGCTACATGATTTCAAAGTTACAAAGCATACATATACATAATGACTATATTAAGGATTTTTTTAATAGTATATACATATTTTGTTTTTTTAACGGTTATTCATTTTTGAGAGAGAGAGTATAAGCAAGGGAAGGACAGAGAGAAAGGGAGACAGAAGATTGGAAGCAGGTCTACACTCAGAACAGAGAGCCAAATGCAGGGCTCAAACTCACAAACTGTGAGATCATGATCCAAGCTGAAATCAGATACTCAACCAATTGAGCCAGCCAGGTGCCCCTATAATAAGGACTTTCTGATGCTATTCACAAATACTTATGCCTTTGCTCTCTAGGTAGAGGTGCTTAAATAATTTGAAAGCTACTCTTTTCTTTGGGAAGTGAAAGGAAAGATTAAAACCTGCCTTCTGTTCCCAGAATTCTAATGACTCCCAACGTATGCACTAGAGGTAAACCATATTTAGAGAAGCAGTACCAGCAGGGAGTTGGAATTTCTCCAGAAATATAAATGTCATAACTAAAGTACAGCTGAGGGGCGCCTGGGTGGCTCAGTTGGTTAAGCAACCAACTTCAGATAAGGTCATGATCTCACAGTTCGTAGGTTTGAGCCCCACGTTGGGTTCTGTGCTGACAACTCAGGGCCTGGAGCTGGTTTCCGATTCTGTGTCTCCCTCTCTCTCTCTGCCCCTTTCCTGCTTGCTGTCTCTCTCTCTCTCTCAAAAATAAATAAAAATTATTTTAAAAATTAAAAAAAATAAAACAGTTGAATTACAGAGACTAAATAATAACTACAAAAACCCATTTCCCATCTCAAACAAAATAAAGCAAATTAAGTATGATTTTAAGTGTCAGCAGAAAGGGATAATAAAATCAAATAATAACTAGCCAATTTAAAAATGGGACTTCAAATTATCTTAAATGAAAACAAAAGCAAATGTGCTCAAGATTCCTTTTCAAACTCCCATCCTCTATCTAGCAATGGTCCATACTTTTTTTTTTTTTAACATCTTCCTTCCAACCACATTCCCATAAACTTTTACATACCATCCTTCCCCCATTAACTTACTTTTTTATGACATGAAGAAAGAACAGATGCCTCTAAAATAGGTTCCAAATTTCCTTGGTGGTTGTCATTATCACCTCTCCTTGTACCATCAAGTTGGTGCCCTTTTCTGAGCCTTACATCTGGCTCTGGAGTCCTGCTGCGCCCCAATCGGTTTTCTGCTGTCTGGTTCATGGGACAATCAAGCCTTTCTTACAAAGAGGTGTTTCTTTCTGTCCCTTCTTCTTGGGAGGATGGACTTTCTTGATAGTGAGTTGACTCTAAGGAGAGGAAAGTTATGAATTAACATATTTTAAATAAACACATTAAATGAATGCTAGAGGAAGACACAGGTTATATTATTATACACTTAAACAAAGGAATACTAAACAATCATTAAGAAAAAACAATGGGGCCCCTGGCTGGCTCAGGCGGTTGGGCGTCCAACTTCAGCTCGGGTCATGACCTCACGGTTTGAGGGTTTGAGCCCCACATCAGGCTCTGTGCTGACAGCTCAGAGCCTGTTTTGGATTCTGTGTCTCCCTCTCTCTCTGCCTCTCCCCCCGCCCCCCCGTTCATTCTGTCTCTCTCTGTCTCAGAAATAAACATTTAAAAAAAAAAAGAAAAGAAAAATAAAACAATGTATATAATATCTAAGAAAGATTGCCAAAATAATTTTTTAAATGAAAAAAGCAGTACACAAGACAATGTGTATAATAGTTTCAGAAGTTATAAAAGTATAATTGTATATGTACACAGAGTAATTATTAGAAAATATTCAAAATTGTGCTTGGTACATAAGTACACAGAGAAGAACCTATGGCCTCAAGTGAGGAAAACTTTTCATTTGTTCTGCCTGTATTTTGTTTTTTTACAATATGCCATTACTGTTTCAAATATACCATTTTACAATAAATCATTATGTTTTCAATGAAAAACATACCTAACTGCACAAAGAATATGTAAGCTGGGTCTTACATATCCAATCTCATTTAAACATCACAATGACCCGATAGGGTATATTTGTGATTCTACTTTTCAGGTAAGGAAACCAAAATTCACCATACTTTGTATGAAATAAACAGGACAAAGTCTGTGACTTTTATAGCACATATGATTGGTAATATTTTACATAGAAATTGTTTAAATGTCTGACATTTCAATATCTTAGTTGTTTTGAATTCTAACTAGACTTCTCTGGAAGTTTCTAACAAGAAACTCAGGACCAGAGCATATATACTCCTTTTACATTCCTTGAGTTCCCAGAAAGTGCTACGCACATGAATGTTTAATGAATATTTGGTAAATAATATTTAAATGTTCTTGATGTAAAAACACTTCCAGAAACCACTATCTTTAAACTAGACTGTAGTAAGTTTCCTAGGAATTCAGTTATTTCGAGTCCTTGGCCCTCTTAACTCACAGTGCAAAACTTAATTTAGACATGTAGTTATATATACTAATAAGGCCATTATCACAGCCAATCCAACTAGAAACACCAAAGCCAGGGAATGTGTCATGCTATAAATCCCCTGAGATTCAAAGTTCTTACTGGGGGAAAGAAGGAGTAGGGCAAAGTGGGAGGGCCTGGATATCTTAAAAAGTCTTAGTCTTAGTAATAAGAATCAGTCCTAGAATTCAAATTCAACTAAAAATTAACAACTGTTTGTTTAACAAACCATGTGAGTTTACTTCAGGATTTCTCTAACGGCTTTCAAAGTTTCTGGAGCAAGAACAAACACAAACCTTTAAAGATCACCAAAACTTAGCATGTGTCTATCACATAAGGGCCTGAGCAAGCATATTAATAATATTGAGATTATAAACTATGCTATTCATGCCCAATTCTGAAAAAAGAAAACAATGTTAATGATTTACATTTATTTATGTACAGTTCATAAAAATATTTCACGTCCATTTCATTTGCTTCAGGGAAGAGAAAGCTAACATTTATTGCAGATCAACAATTCAACAAAGTTAAATTCCATACCAGAATTTATGTGGTATCTCACATAATCCTAATATATAGCCCCCTGAGGTATTTTATCTCCCATTTTATAGATGTGGACACTGAAACTTGGAGATTAATTTATTCAAGATCATTAGTCAAGAGGAGAAGCTGGAATTTATACCCAGGTCTTTCTTGCCCTCAGAATGCTCATGTTCTTTCTATACCCAAAAGATTAAGATGGCGGGGGATAAAAACTTGAACCCTAAAGTCATTTGGCTTACATGGCAAGTAAACTACAGAATCAGAATCTTTATTCTCAAATTGTAGCAAATAAAAAAAAGTTTACTGCAAAGTATCCTTGAAATATGACCACACTAGGGGCGCCTGGGTGGCTTAGTCGGTTGAGCGTCTGACTTTCGCTTAGGTCATGATCTCGCGGTTCGTGGGTTCGAGCCCCGCGTCGGGCTCTGTGCTGACTGCCAGCTCAGAGCCTGGAGCCTGTTTCAGTCTGTGACTCCCTCTCTCTCTGACCCTCCCCTGCTCACGCTGTCTCTCTCTCTCTCTCCTAGAAATAAATAAAAATATTAAAAAAAAAAAAAAGAAATATGACCACACTAAACTTTTCATAAGTGGGAGCTATATATGGAGGAGTGTTGCTCATTTATGAGAATATAAATGGAATGTTCTATTAAGTTAGAATTGTTTGGTAATCCACAACTCAGAAAAAATAGCAAATAATAAGAAGTAAGTTTTCCAGGGGAACCTGGGTGGCTCAGTAGGTTAAGCTCTTTGATTTCAGCTCAGATCATGATCTCGCGGTTTTTGAGTTTAAGCCCTGTGTCTGGCTCTGCAATGATGATACGGAGCCTGCTTGGGATTCTCTTCTGTCTCCCTTTCTGCCCGTCTCTTTGCTCACCCTCACTCTCTGGCAAAATAAATAAATAAATAAACTTAAAAAAAAAAAAAAGATAGAGTTTCCCCAAAGAATCTGTAAAGGATTTGTCTTAAAATAAAAAGAAAATCCATTTCCAGAAAGGCATGGGATCAGTATGCATTCTTACGAATGCAATATTGTTGTTTTCTAAATTTACACAAAAAATAAAAGAAAAATAAACAAAATAAGGCACGGTAAAAATCTTCAATCAAAAAAATTTAATTCTGGGGCACCTGGGTGGCTCAGTTGGTTAAGCATCAACTTTGGCTCAGGTCATGATTTCACAATTCATAGTTCAAGCCCCACATCAGGCTCTGTGCTGACTGCTCAGTACCTGGAGTCTGCTTCAGATTCTGTGTCTCCCTCTCTCTGCCCCTCCCCGCTCACACTCTGTGCCTCTCTCTCTCTCAAAAATAAATAAACGTTAAAAATTTTTTTATTCCTGGGCAGCTCAGTCGGTTAACAGTCCGACTTCGGCTCAGGTCATGATCTCATGGTTTGTGAGTCTGAGCCCCACATCAAGCTCTGTGCTGACAGCTCACAGCCAAATTCTGTGTCTTCCACTCTCTCTCTCTGCACCTCCCCTACTTGTGCTCTGTCTCTGTCTCTCAAAAATAAATAAATGTAAAAAAATGTTTTTTTAATTTATTTCTATTCACATTACATATACACAAAGGAAAAAGGACTGCTAAGGTATTATAGAGTTTCTTTTTTTAATTTTTTTTAATGCTTTATTTATTTCTAGGGGAGAGAGAGAGAGAGAGACAGCGTGAGCAGGGGAGGGTCAGAGAGAGAGGGAGTCAGACTCTGAAATAGACTCCAGGCTCTGAGCAGGCAGTCAGCACAGAGCCCGACGTGGGGCTCGAACCCACGAACCACGAGATCATGACCTAAGTGAAAGTCGGATGCTTAACCGACTAAGCCACCCAGGCACCCCGATATTTTAGAGTTTCAACAATAAAATTATTGAAGGAAAAAGCACTTATGTCAGCCCTTAGGTTCCTAAAGATTTAACAAAACATCATAATCCTAAAACACTCAAGAACTGTAATTTACTATACATTTTAGTTTACTTGCATTCTACCTAATGATAAAATGAATTGTTACTGGATATAATGCTTTGAAACCAAAAGCACTGATAGTAGGAGTCTAAGGTAAAGTAACAGGCAAGGTAAAGGTGTCCTTTAAAAACAAAAACAAAAGGCAAAGGTATCCTTTAACACCACCATTATTTAACTCTGTCCCAGAGGCTTAGACAATTAAATGAGAGGTGAAAATGAGGGTTATAAAACTATATATGATTTACAGGTTATATGCTTCAGCTAAAAAGCCAACAGAATCAAATAGAAAAAATTATAATAAAAAAAGTTAGCAAAATGATTGGGTATAAAATTAATATATGGGTATCAACTAATAGTAACCAAAAGAAAGCAGGAATGGCTATACCGATATTAGAACAAACTTTACATCAAAAAAAAAAGATTTTGAGACAAAAAATGACATTATATACTAATAAAGGGTTCAAAAAAGAAGATACAACAATTAGAAACAGGCACTTAATAACAGATTATCAAACTATATAAAGCAAAAGGTGATATAAAATTAAAAGGAAAAACAGACACTTCTACAATAATAGTTGAAGTCTTCAATACACAGCTCACAATAATAGAACGAGAAGAAGTAAGGCAATAGAGGACTTAACAAAATAAACCAACTAGATCTAACAGACATATATAGAACCACTTTACTCAACAACACACATTCTTCTCAGGTGCATATGGGACATCTTCCAGACAGACCGCATGTTAGGCTACAAATTAAATCTAATACATTAAAAACCTCACCACAATGGAATAAACTTACAAATCAATAACTTACAGAAAACTGGAAAACTGATAAAATTATACAAATTAAACAACATATTTTTAAGCAACCAGTGGATCAAAGATGAAATCACAAAAGAAATTATTTAATACTTAGAGATAAATGAAATTGGCAACATATCAAAATTTACGAGAAAGTGCAAATGGTGGTAAGGGGGAAATTTATAGCTATAAATGATTTAAAAAGCAGAGTGCTTGAGTTGGTTAAGCATCTAACTTCAGCTCAGGACGTGAAATCACAGTGTGAATTCAAGCCCTAAATTGGGCTCTCTGCTGTCAAGCACAGAGCCTGCTTCAGATCCTCTCTCTCTCTCTCTCTCTGCCCCTCCCCTGCTCACATGCTCTTGTGCTTTCTCTCTCAAAAGTAATCATTAAAACAAACAAACAAACAAACAAACAGAAAGCAAGATAGGGGTACCAGGGTGTCTCAGTTGTTGAGCAACTGGCTCTTGATTTTCGTTCAGGTCACAATCTCGAGGTTCATGGGATCCTTGCACTGGGCTCTGCACAGAACCTTAGGATTCTCTCTCTCCCTCTCTCCCTTCGCCTCCACTGGCTCGTGCTCACATGCACTCTCTCGCTCTCAAAATAAACTTTAAGGGAAAAAAAGGCAAGGCAAATCTCAAGCCAACAGCCTAACTTACAACTTAAAAGACCTAGAAAAAAAGAACTAATCCTAAAGCTGGAAGGAGGGAAATTAATAAGAATTAGAACAGGAAAAAAGGAAAACCAAAAAAGAAAAATCAATGAAATAAAAAAATGGTTCTCCAAATAGATCAACAAAATTGACAAACTTTTAGCTAGGTGTATTAAGAAAAAGTAAAGACTCAACTTACTAACATCAGAAAGGAACATGGGAATATTACTACCAATTCTACAGAAATAAAAAGGATTATAAGAGAGCGCCATGAACAACTATACACCAAAAAGACATAAACTAGATAAAATGGACAAACTCTTAAAAAGCAAAACCTACCGGGGTGCCTGAGAGGCTCAGTCAGCTAAGCTTCCAACTTCAGCTCAGGTCAGGATTTCAGTTAGTGAGTTGGAGCCCCACAGTGGGTTCTGTGATGACAGCTCAGAATCTGGAGCCTGCTCTGGATTCTGTCTCCCTCTCTCTCTGTCCCTCCCCTGCTCATGCTCTGTCTCTCTCTTGCAAGAATAAAGCATTAAAAATAAATTAATTAATTAAAAAAAACAAAACTTACCAAGACTAAAATCTTGGGAAAAAAAATAGAAAATCTGACCTTTTAAACTTATTACAGACTTATGTACAGAAATTGAAATTATAATAAAAAATTTCCCAACAAAGAAAAGCCCCAGACCTAATGGCTTCATTCTTGAATTCTATGAACATTTAAAGAATAATACCAATTCTCAAACTTTTCCAAAACACTGAACACTTCCTAACTCATTCTATGAGGCCAGCATAACCTTGATTACAAAGCGAGACATAAACATCACAAGAAAACTACAGACCAATCACCCTTGTGACACTGATGCAAAAATCCTCAACAAAATATTAGCAAAAATTCAGCAGCATATTAAAGATTATCCACCATGACAACTGGACTTATTCCTGAAATGGCAAGGCTAGTTCAAACCAGAAAAATCCATTAATGTAATACACCACATCAATAAAATGAAGGAAAAACATAAGCATCACAACTGATGCAGGAAATGCATATGACAAAATTCAACACCTTTTCATGATAAAAACACTCAGTAAAACAGGAATAGAAGGAAATCTTCACAAAAGTCATATATGAAAAAACCACAGCAAATGACATACTCAATAGTGAAAGACTTAAAACTTTTCCTCTAAGATCAGAATTTTGTACTTTGTGTATCTATCCCAACATAAACTTAATAATTCTAAAAATTAACAAAAAATGAAAATAGTCCCAAGCACTAAATAAAGTGTTTTTACTACCACAATCATTAAATATAAGCATCTATAAAATTTTCCAAGTATTCAGGGGTTCCTGGGTAGCTCAGTCGGTTAGATATCCGACTTCAGCTCAGATCAAGATCTCATGGTTCATGGGACTGGGCCGCGCATCAGGCTCTGTGCTAACAGCTCAGAGCCTGAAGCCTGCTTTGGATCTGTGTCTCCCTCTCTCTCTGCCCCTCCTCTGCTCATGCTCTGTCTCTCTCTCTCTCTCTCTCTCTAAAATAAACATTAAAAAAATTAAAATTTTCCAAGTATTCAGAACATGAAAGAAAATTAAGCATTTCTTTCTGCATTTTTTTTTCTTTTTTAGAGAGAAGCGCATGCACACAAGCAGGAGACAGGGGCAGGAGAGAGAATCTCAAGCAGGCTCAACACACAGTGTAAAACCTGAAATGGGGCTCAATCCCATGACCCTGGATCACAACCTGAGCCAAAGTCAAGAGTTTGACACTCAACTGAGCCACCCAGGCCCTCCTCCTTTCCACATTTTATATAAACTGTGCTATCTGAGTCTGAAACAATTAAAAGACTGCTCATGAAATGACAACTCCAGAGGTCAAATTTTTAATGTAATAAAGAAAAGTTAAATTATATATATATATATATATATATATATATATATAACTCTTGTACATAGCATAGCCTATTCATCACATACAGCTCTCTTAAGCCAGACCTTTATACAGATAGAAATCACCAAAAATGATCAATTTTTAGTTTTAACAATTCAAAATAACACCTATCAGTAACAGTATGTGGATATCTGAGTTTCATGTTTCATAGAATTTGAGCTATTGTCTGCCAATGCCACTTGACCAATTTTGGGCTGTCATAAAATCTATTTCCACAAGCAGCATTTTTTTAATGATTCTCAAAGAGCTGTACTTTGTAAATGCCTTTACAAAATGGGCGGCACAGCACAGAGTGGAGGGATGGCCCTTGGTGGAGAGACAAAAGGAAGAGAAAGAGAGGCTATGGAAGTGTAGGACTTTATTTGGACAAGACAAAAACCACGGACCAGGGAAGGAAAAAACAGGAAGAACCAATTTCTACCTCATTCTAGTGTGGCAGGGCTTTCTCTGGACACGGGCCACCCTGTGCACATGTCTGGGGAGGAGGGGAGTCAGCCCCAGGCTCAGGAGCCAGCTCAGAGGTGCAGTCAGAGACCACAATCCTCTCCTTTGAGTGCTGTGGGAAAAAAGGCAAATAGCCATTCCAAGGACAAAAGACTCTGCAGGCTCCTGCCAGCCAGAGGCCCTTCATCAGCTGGGCAGAGTGGTGCTACCCCAGAATCCGGGTGCAGAGCAGGATCCTTTAAGACATCCAACAAACCAGCCCTGCTCATGCCTGCCCAGCACTGTGAGGAGCCAGAGGCCCTTGGTTGGCTGGCAGGGTGGAGCAGCACTTCCCCAGAACTGCAGCATGTGGAATGGGATCCTTTAAGACATTGGGGTTTGAATCTCAGCTGACTGCCTGGGAGGTGCGGGAGTCTGTGGAGACTGTGGAGCAAGCTTGCCCTGCAAAGCGAGGATGACCTGAACAGACTAGTTTGGGACACCTGGTCCAGGGGGAGACGGGTGTCGCCATTTTTCTCCCCATCACCAACAACGTGGGGCTTCAGGGAATGGACAAGGGGCCCACAGTGGAGGTGGGACCACCTACACCAAACCACACCCCTCCAGACCTGGTAACTGCATGTCTACCTGAGCAAGTTTGACGCTGACCAGACCAAAAAGACTCTCCTCGAGACCAGCACAGCCACTGGTTCCAAGGCACCATCAGATATCAGTCCAGTGTTTTTGCATGTTCTGATTTGATTCTTGGTCAATTCTTACTTTATATTTATGTGTATGTTCTTTCTTTCTTCCTTTCTTTTTCTTTCCTTTCCTTTCTTCTTTTTTCCTTCCCCCCTTTTTTTTTTTTAAATTTTTCCAGGGTTACTTCCACAAACAAATCAAAGCTCAACAGGTAGAAGGCCCAAACCACCACATGTAGGAAGATAAAGCAACCAGAGTCACAACAAAAGACAACATGCAACACACTCCAAAAACACCTCCTGAAGGGCCAGGCCCTGGACAGTGTATGACCCAATTTTAATATAATAGTGCTCACAGGTGCAGGACACATAATAAGCTATTAAAAATACATAAGGGACAGAAAACTATCCAAAATGATGAAACGGAAGAATTCGCCTCAAAAGAAATTCCAGGAAGAAATGACAGCTAGAGAATTTAAGATAATAGTCATAAGATTAATAGCTGGGCTTGAAAAAAAGCAAGACAGCAGAGAATCTATTGCTGTAGAGATCAAGGAACTAAGGAATAGTCACAAGGAATTAAGAAATGCTGGAAATGAGGTGCAAAATAAGCTAGATGCAGTGATATCAAGTATGGAGGAAGCAGAGAGTGAAACAGAAGCTAAAATTATGGAAAATGATAAAGCCAAGAAAAAGAGAGATAAGAAAATACTAGACCACAAGGGGAGAATTAGAGAACTAAATGACTCAATGAAATGTAATAATATCCATATCATAGGAATTCCAGAAGAAGAGAGAAAGGGACAGAAGGTTTACTTGAACAAATTATAGCTGAGAACTTCCCTAATTTGAAAAAGGAGGCAGACATCCACATCCAGGAGGTACAGAGAACTCCCTTCACATTTAACAAGAATAGGTCTTCTCTAAGGCATTTCATAATGAAACCAGCAAAATACAAAGACAAAGAGAGAATTCTGAAAACAGCCAGAGACAAAAGGGTCTTAACCTACAAGGGCAGACACATAAGGGTAATAGCAGACCTGTCCACTGAAACTTGGCAGGCCAGAAGGGAGTGGCAGGAAATATTCAATGTGATGAACAGGAAAACTATGCAGCCAAGAATCCTTTATCCAGCAAAGCTGTCACTCAGAATAGATGGGAGAGATAAAGGCTTTCTCAGACAAAAACTGAAGGATTTCATGACAACTAAACCAACCCTACAGGGGACTCTGTGAGTGGAGTGCTGCAAAGACCACAAAGGATAAGACACATCACCAAAAGCATGAAACCTACAGATAACACAATGACACTAAATCCTTAACTTTCAATAACTCTGAATGTAAATGAACTAAATACTCCAATCAAAAGATATAGGGTATCAGAATGGTTAAAAAAAAACAAAACAAAAACAAGATCCATCTATATGCTGTCTATGAGAGACTCATTTTAGACTTGAGGACAGCTTCAGATTGACAGTGAGGGGATAGAGAATCATCTATCATGCTACTAGAAGTCAAAAGAAAGCTGGAATTGCCATATATTATCAGACAAAAAAGATTTTAAACCAAAGGCTATACCAAGAGATGAAGAAGGGCATTATATCATAATTATGGGGTCTATCCATCAAGATGAGCTAACAATTATAGACGTTTATACCCCCAACTTGAAGGGGGTATAAATCAATTAATATATAACAATTAATCATAAACATAAGCAACCAACACCACAGAAATACAATTTAGTAGAGAATACTATGAAAAATTACATGACAACAAACTGGACAACCAGGAAGAAATGGACAAATTCCTAGACACTCAACACACTACCAAAACTCAAACAGAAATAGAAAGTTTGAACAGACCCATAACCAGCGAAGAAATTGAATCAGTTATCAAAAATCTCCCAACAAATGAAAGTCCTGGGATGGCTTCCCAGGGGAATTCTACCAGACATTTAAATCAGAGTTAATATCTATCTTCTCAAGCTGTTCCAAAAAACAGAAATGGATAAGGACTGAAAGGAGTGGGGGTGAGGGGAAGAGGGATGATGGTCATGGAGAAGGGCACTTGTGGGGATGAGCGCTGGGTGTTATATGGAAACCAACTTGACAATAAAAAATTTTTATTTAAAAAAAAAAATAGAAAATGAAGGAACGCTTCCAGACTCATTCTATGAAGTCAGCATTACCTTGATTCCCAAACCAGACATAGACTCCACTAAAAAAGAGAATTACAGGCCAATATCACTAATGAACATGGAGAAAAAAATTCTGAACAAGATACTACCAAATTGAATTCAACAGTATATTAAAAGAAGTTATTCACCATGATCAAGTGGGATTCATTCCTGGGCTGCAGGGCAGATTCTATACTTGCAAATCAATCAAAGTGATACATCACATTAATAGAAGAAAGGATAAGAACCATATGATCCTGTCAACAGATGCAGAAAAAGCATTTGAAAACAGCATCCCTTCTTAATAAAGGCTCTAGAGAAAGTTGAGATAGAAGGAACCTACTTAAACATCATCAAAGCCATCTATGAGAAGCCTTCAGCTAACATCATCCTCAACAGGGAAAAACTGAGAGCTTTCCCCCTGAGATCAGGAACACGGCAGGGATGTCCACTCTCACCACTGTTGTTTAACATAGTGCTGGAAGTCCTAGCATCAGCCATCAGACAACAAAAGGAAATCAACGGCATCAGAACTGGCAAAGAGGAAGTCAAACATTCACTCTTCGCAGATGACATGATACTCTACATCGAAAACCCGACAGACTCCACCAGAAGCCTACTAAAACTGATCCAAGAATTTAGCCAAGTTGCAGGGTACAAAATCAACGTACAGAAATCGGTTGCATTTATATACACCAATGATGAAGCAACAGAGAAATCAAGAAACTGATCCCATTCACAATTGCACAAAAAACCATAAAATACCTCGGAATAAACCTAACCAAGGATACAAGAGATCTGTATGATGAAAACTATAGAAAACTTATGAAGGAAATTGAAGAAGACACAAAGAAATGGAAAAACATTCCATGCTCATGGATAGGAAGAATAAATACAGCTAAGATGTCATTACTACCCAAAGCACTCTACACATTCAATGCAATTCCAATCAAAATTGCACCAGCATACTTCTCAAAACTAGAACAAACTATCCAAAAATTTGTATGGAATCACAAAAGACCCTGAATAGCCAAAGTAATACTGAAAAATAAAACCAAAACGGGAGGGATCACCATCCCAGACTTTAGCCTCTACTACAAAGCTGTCATCATCAAGACAGTATGGTACTGGGGCGCCCGGGTGGCTTAGTCGGTTAAGCGTCCGACTTTCGCTTAGGTCATGATCTCGCGGTTCGTGGGTTCGAGCCCCGCATCGGGCTCTGTGCTGACTGCCAGCTCGGAGCCTGGAGCCTGTTTCAGTCTGTGACTCCCTCTCTCTCTGACCCTCCTCTGCTCACACTGTCTCTCTCTCTCTCCTAGAAATAAATAAAAACGTTAAAAAAAAAATTAAAAAAAAAAAAAAGACAGTATGGTATTGGCACAAAAACAGACACATAGACCAATGGAACAGAATTGAGAACTCAGAAGTGGACCCAGAAGTATACAGCCAACTGATCTTTGACAAAGCAGGAAAGAATATCCAATGGAAAAAAGACAGCCTTTTTAACAGATGGTGTTGGGAGAACTGGACAGCAACATGCAGAAGAATGAAACTAGATTATTTTCTCACACCATGCACAAAAATAAACTCAAAATGGATAAAGGACCTGAACGTGAGACAGGAAACTATCAACACCCTAGAGAAGAAAGCAGGAAACAACCTCCTTGACCTCCACCGCAGCAATTTCTTACTTGACACATCCCCAAAAGCAAGGGAATCAAGAGCAAAAATAAACGATTGGGACCTCATCAAGATTAAAAGCTTCTGCACAGCCAAGGAAACAACCCAGAAAACTAATAGGCAACCAACGGAATGGGATAAGATAGTTGCAAATGACATATTGGATAAAGGGTTAATATCCAGAATCTATAAGGAAGTCACCAAACTACACGCCTGAAAAACAAACAACCTAGTGAAGAAATGGGTAGAAATTATGAACAGACACTTCTCCAAAGAGGACATCCAGATGCCCAACAGACACATGAAACGATGCTCCGCATCTCTCCTCATCAGGGAAATACAAATCAAAGCCACACTGAGATACCACCTCACGCCAGTCAGAGTGGCTAAAATGAGCAAATCAGAGGACTCTAGATGCTGGCGAGGATGTGGAGAAACGGGCACCCTCCTACACTGTGGGTGGGAATGTAAACTGCTACAGCCCCTCTGGAAAACAGTGTGGAGGTTCCTAAGGAAACTAACAATAGAACTCCCCTATGACCCAGCAATAGCACTGCTAAGAATTTACCCAAGGGATACAGAAATGCTGATGCATAGGAGCACAGGTACCCCAATGTTCATAGCAGCACTCTCCACAATAGCTAAAACATGGAAAGAGCCTAAGTGTCCATCAACAGATGAATGGATCAAGAAGATGTGGTTTATCTATACCATGGAATACTACATGGCAATGAGAAACAATGAAATCTGGCCATGTGTAGCAACATGGGTGGACCTTGAGGGTGTTATGCTGAGCGAAATAAGTCAGGCAGAGAAGGACAAATATCATATGTGTGCACGTATAGGAGGATTAGGAGGAACTTGATGGAGGACCAAGGGGGAGAAGAAGGGCGGAAATGGTGGGGGAAAGGGAGAGAGGCAAACCATGAGAGACTCCTGAATGCTGACAAAAACTGAGGACTGATGGATGAGGGGGGGGAAGGATGGGCACGGAGGAGGGCACTTGTGGGGATGAGCACTGAGTGTTATGTGGAAACTAATTTGACAATAAACTGTAAAAAAAAAAAAATCTAACAACGGAAGTATGTAGCAAAAATCAGATCACAACTCTGACCCTCCACTAAGTTCAAATTCTTGGTATTAGAATGTTTAAATTCTCAAAAAGACCATTTTAGGGGCACCTGGGTGGCTTAGTCGGTTGAGCGTCCGACTTTCGCTTAGGTCGTGATCTCACAGTTTGTGGGTTCGAGCCCCGCGTCGGGCTCTGTGCTGACTGCCAGCTCAGAGCCTGGAGCCTGTTTCGGAGTCTGTGACTCTCTCTCTCTCTGACCCTCCCCTGCTTGTGCTGTCTCTCTCTCTCTCTCCTAGAAATAAATAAAAACATTAAAAAAAAAAAAGACCATTTTAATCTATTAAAGTTCTTCTTTACCAATCATTATGTTATATATCACACCTACCTTCACCTAAGGGCTGCTCCACTTTAAAAACATTTACCTTGGAATAAAGAACTCTATCTCTAAAGAAAATCACTTAATGGCATTCATAGTCATTCCATCAAAACTGACATTTATTATTTTATAAGACTCTCCACGGTTTCTTGTTCCAGACAGGTTATTTGTCCCAAAGGCACACTTTCTGGCAAAGTATGAATGCCCTACGAGTTTTCTAGTGCTTCTAAGCCCATCAGTTGGACACTGAATTAAACCAAGCTTATGTTTTCCCGCTTAATGATTTAAGGCTTTTATCTTTCCAAGTTATACTCTGCAACTTGCTGATGTAACAATCAATTTGCTAATACTAGAGGTTTACTTGCCTTATAGTATTACACATTATTGTTAAAGATATTCCTCCCTCATCCCAAATCCCCGTATCTAATCCATTAGCAAATGCCACAGATTTTACCTTCAAAATACCTATCAAATTCTTTCCACTTCTTTTCCTTTTTTCTGTCACACTTCTTAGGCCAGGATATCAATACCTCTGACCAAGAATACTTTTGATAGGGTACTTGGATGGCTCAGTTCGTTAAGCATCCAACTCTTGATCTAGACTCAGGTTAGGATCTCAGGGTTCATGAGTTTGAGTCCCACTTTGGTCTCTGTGCTGACAGCACAGAGCCTGCTTCAGATTCTCTCTCTTCTTTTCTCTCTACCCCTTCCCCACTCATGCTCACTTTCTCTCAAAATAAATAATCTTAAAAAAGTAAAATTTAATTTAAAAAATACTTCTGATAATCCCCTAATGGGTCTCCCTGTCGCTACTCTTTTTTTTTTTTTAATGTTTTATTTATTTCTAGGAGAGAGAGAGAGAGAGAGCGTGAACAGGGGAGGGTCAGAGAGAGAGAGGGCGTCACAGACTGAAACAGGCTCCAGGCTCCGAGCTGGCAGTCAGCACAGAGCCCGACGCGGGGCTCGAACCCATGAACCACAAGATCATGACCTAACCGAAAGTCGGACGCTTAACTGACTAAGCCACCCAGGCGCCCCTCCTGTCTCTACTCTTATACCTACAGTTCTCTATGAAATGGCATAGAGAGTTTAACTCATAAAGCTCGCTCATTGGTTCACTTATTCTTTTAACCCTTGTCTATACCAATCTTGATCATCATCAGGACCTGGAAAAAGACCTGATCCCTAAAGTCATCATATCTAAAAGCTCTTACATGACCATTTTTACCTAACACAGCTTTATCCCATCCTCCATACCAGTCACAGATAGCACTTTACACTGTTTAATTTCCTTCATAGCACTTCCCACTCTCTGAAATCATATTTTTACTTGTTTCCTTTTTTATTATCTAACTTTCCCCACTAAACCATCAGTTCCAAAAGTGTCAAACCTGGTCTGTCCTGTTCACCATATCTGTAACAGTGTCTGTCATAAAGTACACCCTCAAAATTTACCTAATGATTACATGAAGTTCTAATGATTACATTAGAAATTCCTAGGCCTTTTGGACCAAAATTCATGTTAAACCCCTAATCTCAAGTACTTTAGAATGTGACTATATTTGATGATAGGGCCAGTAAAGCGGTAATTAAATTCATTAACGGTGGGTCCCTCAACCAGTATCACTGGTATTCTTATAAAAAGAGGGAGGCACCAGGGATGCAGATGCATAGAGGAAAGGCCATATGAGGACACAACAAGATACAATGGTCTGCGGGCCAAAAGACCTCAGGAGAAACAAAACCTGCAAACACTTTGATGTTGGACCTGTAGCCTCCGTAATTGTGGGAAAATAAATTTCTGTTGTTTAAGCCCCCCAGTCTGTAGTATTTTATGGAAGCCCTAGCAAACAAATACATTTATTTGCCTTTCAATAGTAGCACTTTTCTTCAGAAACAAAATTAATTACATCTCAATGTTTACCTCTAGTACTAGACATCATCATGGCCCTTAATACAGTCATTTGCCATTAATTTTTAACAATGTAATAAGCGATTTGGGGAAACAGCTTTAAGAGCATATATGATTTACTAGCTAGTCAGTACTTGATGGTGGGAATGCAAAGTAGTGCAGCCACTCTGGAAAACAGTATGGAGGTTCCTCAAAAAACTAAAAGCAGAACTATCCTACAACCCAGCAATTGCACTACTATTTATCTAAGGGATACAGGAGTGCTGATTCGAAGGGGCACATGCACCCCAATGTTTATAGCAATCCTACTGACAATAGCCAAAGTAAGGAAAGAGACCAAATACCCACTAACTGATGAACAGATAAAGATGTGTATTATATACGTGTGTGTGTGTATGCGCACATGCATGCACACACACTAGAATATTACTCAGCCATCAAAAATAATGAAATCTTGCCATTTGCAACAACATGGATGGAACTAGAGTGTATTGTGCTAAGTGAAAAAAAGAGGAAGGAAAAAATACCATATGATTTCATTCATATATGTAATTTAAGATACAAAACAGCCACTAGCAGTTACTTTATCACTATGAAATCTCCAGGCTCCCCTACAGAGCAATGATTAACACAGCATCTAAATGCCTGGACTGCAAGCATGTTCATCTATTACTGTCCACAAAATTATACAAACAGCAGAACAAAAAGCTGCTACAATCTGAGTTTATTCTATCCTGAAGAACTGTGTCTTCACTAAACCTAAAAAAACATCATTCTTCCATAAACAGTATTTCTTCTCACACCGTGAAGAAGTTGAAAAAAATTATATAAATTGACAGATTAAATGACATGTCCTAACTATTAATCTGCTAGTAAGCACCAGAAACCAGTTATAGAAAAACATAAGACCACCAGATTCTGGTTTAATAAAGGTTTTCTAAAATACAGCAAGTGTGGGGTGCCTGGGTGGCTCAGACAGTTAAAGCATTTGACTTTGGCTCAGGTCAAGATCTCATAGTCTGGGAGTTCAAGCCCCACATCAGGTTCTGTGCTAACAGCTTGGAGCCTGGAGCCCACTTCAGATTCTGTGTCTCCCTCTCTCTCTACTCCTCCCCCACTCACACTCTGTTTCTCTCTGTCCCAAAAACAAGTAAACATTAAAAAATTTTTTTAATAAAATACAGCAAGTGACCCATAACGAAGTTTCTAAAACCACTTGAGACCATAATTCCATTAACTGTTTCCAGGTGCCTTCTTTCTTGGCAGTATATAACAATGACTGCAACAATTTAACTCTTAAAAAAATATTTTTTAAAAAATATATTATATTTATTTATATTATTTATAAATATATTTATTTTTATAATATATTTATTTTTCAATATATATTTACTTTTATAATATATTTGTATTTATTTATACAGCTCGGAGCATGGAGCCTGCTTTGGATTCTGTGTCTCCCCTCTCTCTGCCCCTCCCTCACTCATGCGGTTTCTCTGTCTCAATAATAAACAAACACTAAAATAAATTTTTTAATAAAATAAAAATAAAAAATAAAAAGTTAAACATAAGAGGGGGAGCTTCGGTGGCTCAGTCCGTTAAGCGTTCGACTTTGGCTCAGGTCACGATCTCATGGTTTATGGGTTCATGCCCTGCGCCGGGCTCTGCTGACAGCTGGCTCAGGGCCTGGAGCCTGTTTCAGATTCTGTATCTCCCTCTCTCTCTCTGACCCTCCCCTGCTCATGCTGCCTCTAAGAAATAAATAAAATACTAAAAAAATAAAAAAAGGAATCGACAGAGTGGTATCAACAAGAAGGAACAGGAGTTTTCAGCACCCATTTCCCACAGAAACAGCGATTTTGATCATTGCCCATGAACTAGATTAGCTTTGTGGAAACCCTTGAGTCCCAGAGAGGTTCCATCAGCTCTTTGGGGGAAAAATCTGCGAATAAATACACTGAAGAAATTAGGAACAGTTACAACTTCACCAATGGCATACTTTCCCTAAAGCAGCACAGATCAGTGCCAGGAAAGAATCCCTTCATCTGTGATCTCTCCCACAGGTGAAAGTGAGAATAGAGGGGCGCCTGGGTGGCTTAGTCGGTTGAGCATCTATGTATTGGAATACAATAAATAAAATGAAAAGTGCAATACAAAGCTTCAAAAGTATATTCAATCAAGCATATCAAAAAATCTCTGAGCTCGGGGCGCCTGGGTGGCTTGGTTAAGCGTCCGACTTTCGCTTGGGTCATGATCTCGCGGTTCGTGGGTTCGAGCCCCGCGTCAGGCTCTGTGCTGACTGCCAGCTCAGAGCCTGGAGCCTGTTTCAGCCTGTGACTCCCGCTCTCTCTGACCCTCCCCTGCTCACACTGTCTCTCTCTCTCCTAGAAATAAATAAAACTTCAAAAAAAAGATTAAAAAAAAAATCTGAGCTCAAACATGTCATTTCAAATTACTGAGTCAGAGAAGAAAAAAGGAAAACAAGTAAAAAACAATGAAGGAAACCTATAGGAATTATGGTCCACCATCAAATGACCCAAATTATCCATAGTGGGAGTCCCACAAAGAAAAGAGGGAGAGAAAAGGCAGAAGCATATTTAAAGAAGCAATAGCAGAGAGGTACCTACATGGGTAAGTTGGTTAAGCGTGTGTCTCTTGAATTCAGCTCAGGTCATGATCTCACAGTTTGTGGTTCAAGCCCCTGAGTTGGGCTCTGTATGGACAGTGCAGAGGCAGCTTGGGATTCTCCCTCTCCTCACTCTCTGTCCTCTCCCCACTTGTGCGCATGCTTGCACTCTCTCTCAAAATAAATAAACTTTTAAAAAATTAACGGAACAATGTCTGAAACTTCCCAAATTATGGGAAGGAAATAGACCTCTAGATGCTTGAGGCTCAGAGATCCCAAAACAAGACCAATCCTAAAATGATTACACAACAACACATTACAACCAAATCTCAAAAGTTAAAGACAAAATGAGAAGTTTGAAGTCAGAAAGAGAAAAGCAACTCATGACATACAAAGAAATCTCCAGAAGGCAATAAGCAGATTTCTCAGCAGAAACTCTGCAGGCCGAGAGAAAATGGGATGATACATTAAAAATGCGAAAAAAGGGGCACCTGGGTGGCTTAGTCGGTTAAGCGTCCGACTTTCGCTTAGGTCGTGATCTCGCGGTTCATGGGTTCGAGCCCTGCGTCGGGCTCTGTGCTGACTGCCAGCTCAGAGCCTGGAGCCTGTTTCAGAGTCTGTGACTCCCTCTCTCTCTGACCCTCCCCTGCTCACGCTGTCTCTCTCTCTCTCTCTCTCTCTCCTAGAAATAAATAAAACATTAAAAAAATTTTTTAAAAAAATGCAAAAAGAAAACAAAAACAAAAAACCATATACACCAAGAATACCCAGCAAAATCGTCCTTCAGAAACAAGAGATAAGAGTTTCCTAAACAAAGGCTGAAGGAGTTCCTCACAAATACACCTGCCTTACAAGAAATGCTAAAAAGAGTTCTTCAAACTGAAATGAAAGGATACTAATAACAAAAAAAAGTATATGAAATTATAACGTTCATTGGCAAAGGAAAGTATAGACTCAAATACAGAACACTCTAATACTGTAATGATACTGTGGGCATCACTTTTAACTCTAATATAAAAGTTAAAAAACAAAACTATTAAAAATAACTCTAGATGCTCCTGGATGGCTCAGTTGGTTAAGTGTCCAACTCTTGATTTTGCCACAGGTCACGATCTCAGTCATGCAATTAAGCCCCAAGTCTGGCTCAAGCTCCACCATGAGCACGGAGCCTGCTTGGGATTCTCTCTCCCTCTGCATCCTCCCACCCCTGGCCCCTGCTCACACACACACTCTCTCCTGTTCTCTCTCAAATATTAAAATAATAATATAATAACAACTCTAGAAGCACCTCAGTGGTTCAGTTGGTTAAGCATCTGGCTCTTGGTTTTGGCTCGGGTCATGGTCTCAGTTCAGGGGTTCGAGCCCCACATTCAGCTTCAAGCTAGTGGCACAGAATCTGCTTGCGATTCTCTCTCTCCCTCTCTACTCTCTCCTCTCTCTAAAACTAAATCAATTTAAAAAAAAAAAACAACTATAGCTATAATATTTTACTAATGAATACATAATATAAAAATATGTAAATTGTGACATCAACAATATAAAGTATGCCAAGGGGGGGTAAAAGTACAGAATATGTTAAATTGGGGCACCTGGGTGGCTCAAGTCAGTTAAGTGTCTGACTGGCTCAGGTCATGATCTTATAGTCCATGAGTTTGAGCCCCAAGTCAGGCTCTGTGCTCAGAGCCTGGAACCTGCTTCCGTTTCTGTGTTTCCCTCTCTCTCTGCCCCTTCCCCACTCACAATCTGTCTCTCAAAAATGAATAAATGTCAAAAATAATTTTTTTAGAGAATATGTTAAATTGTTATCAGCTTTAAATAAACTGCTATGTTTTTAGGTAAGTTTCATGGCAAATACAAAGAAAACTCTAGTAGATTCACAAAAGATAGAAAAGATTCAGGGGTGGTTTAGTAGGTTAGGCATCTGACTCTTGATCTCAGCTCAGGTCTTGATCTCAGGGTTGTGAGTTCAAGACCCATACTGGGCTTTGCAGTGGGTGTGAAACCTACAAAAGGGAGGGAGGGAGGAATCAAGAAGAAAGATTTAAAGCATATCACTATTTTAAAAAATCATTAAATCAAGGGGCGCCTGGGTGGCTTAGTCGGTTAAGCGTCCGACTTTCACTTAGGTCATGATCTCGTGGTTCGTGGGTTCGAGCCCCGCGTCAGGCTCTGTGCTGCCAGCTCAGAGCCTGGAGCCTGTTTCAGAGACTGTGACTCCCTCTCTCTCTGACCCTCCCCTGCTCACGCTGTCTCTCTCTCTCTGTCTCCTAGAAATAAAAAAAATTAAAAATTAAAAAATTAAAAAATCATTAAATCAAGAAAGGAAGATTGGAACAAAGAAAATAAAGTCAGAAAACAATTAACAAAATGACAAGAGTAAGTCCTTACCTATCAATAATTGTTTAAATCTTAATGGATTCAATTCTGCAATGAAAGACCTAAGAGTATGTGAGTGAACTGAAACACAAGATCCAACAATATGTTCACTACAAGAGATTCACTTAAGCTATAAACAAGGACACATATAGGCTGAAAACAAAGACATGAAAAAAAGAGTATGTAAACAGTAAATGAAAGACAGCAGTACTTATTATATAAGACAAAAATAGACTTTCCAGTTAAAAACTATGACAAATGACAAAGAAGAGGGACGCCTGAGTGGCGCAGTCAGTTACACTTCTGACTTTGGCTCAGGTTATGATTTCACAGTTCGTGGGTCCCTGCCCCATGTTGCTGACAGCTCAGAGCCTGGAGGCTGCTTCAGATTCTGTGTCTCCCTCACTCCCTGCCCCTCCTCAACCATGTGCACACTCTCGAAAATACATTAAAAAAGAAAGACAAAGAAGATCATTATGCAAATAATAAAGGGGTCAACTCATCAAAAGGATAATAATTGTAAATACACATGCAACCAACATCAAAGAACCTAAAAACATAAATATGAATCAAACTGTATATACAAAACATTCTCGAGGATGGATCACATGTTAGGCCTCAATATAAGTCTTAAATAATTTAAGACTAAAAATATATCTAGTAACTTTTCTAACCATAATGGTATGAAACTAGCAATCAAAATGAGGGAAATGGGAACATGTGCAAAAATATGGACACTGAATGACACATTCCTCAACAGCCAATGGGTCAAAGCAAAAATCAAAAGATATATCAAAACAATGCATTGAGACAAAGATGGAAAAAATATATCAAAAACTTCTGGGAGGCAGCAAAAGAGGTTAGTTCTAAAACAGAAGGTTAAGCCAATAAATGCACACATTGAGAAAAAAGAAAAATCTCAATCTGACTTTATACCTCAAGAAACCAGGAAAACAACTAACTAGGCCAAAAGTTAGAAGGATGGAAATAAGATTAGAACAAAAATAAAATAGAGACAAGAAAAACAATTTTAAAAAAACAATGACACCAGAGGGACAACTGGGTGGCTCAGTCAGTTGGGCGTCTGACTCTTGATTTCTGCTGAAGTCATGATCCCAGGGTCAAGAGATCAAGCTCCACATCAGGCTCCACACTCAGTGTGGGGAATCTCAGCTTGAGATTCTCTTTCTCCCTCTGCCCCGCCACCCATTAGCATGTTCACATTCCCTCTCTCTCTCTTAAAAAAAAAAAAAATGACACTACGACTTGGGTTGTAGTTTTTTTTTTTTTTAAGGTAAAAAAAGTGACAAATCTTTCACTAGACTAACGAAGCAAAAAAAAAATTATAAACGACAGGAAATACTACAACTGATAGTGAAAAAATGGAAAAGGTCAGAAAGGACTACTATAAACAATTTCACTCCAACAAACTGGATAACCTGAAAGAAATGGGTAAATTCCTAGTATCGTACAACCTACCAAGACTTAATCATGAAGAAACAAAAAATCTGAACAAACCAAAAACAAAGTAAGGAGACTGAAACAGTAATCAAACATCTTTTTTTTTATTTGAGAGAGAGAGAGAGAGAGAGAGCGTATGGGTGGGGGAGAGGCGCAAAGGGAGAAAGAGAATCTTAAGCAAGTCCCAAGCTCAGCACCCCTAAACATCTTTGAACAAAAACCCACCAGAACGCCTGAGTGGCTCAGCTGGCTAAGGGTCCAACTCTTGACTTTTACTCAGGTCATGACCTCACAGTTCAGTTTGTGAGATCAAGCCCTGTGTCAGGGTCTGTTCTGACAGCATGGAGCCTCCCTAGGGTTCTCTCTTTTTCTGTCCCTCCCCTGCTTACTCTCTCTTCAAAATAAATAAACTTAAAAATGGAAGGGGGAGAGAGAGAGAGAGAGGGAGGAAGGAGGTAAGTCCACCAATTTTTCTGTCCCTCCCCTGCTTACTCTCTCTTCAAAATAAATAAACCTAAAAATGGAAGGGGGAGAGGGAGAGAGAGAGGGAGGAAGGAGGCAAGTCCACCACCAGAGGACTTCACTGGTAAATCCTAATCAATCATAAATAAGAATTAATGCCAATTCTTTTCAAATTCTTCCCAAAGCCGGACAAAGACACTACAAGAAAAAAGAATTACAAGTCAATATCCCTGATGCAAAAATCCTCAACAAAACACTAGCAAACCTAATTCAACAGCATATTTAAACAATCATTTATTATGATCAAGTCAAATTTATCCCTGGAATTCAAGAATGGTTCAACATATGCAAATCAACAAATGTAGTATACCACATTAAGAGTCATTGTGATCATCATTCATATGATCATCTCAACAGCTACCATCTCAAAAGCTAATGACAAACATCATATGCAATGGTAAAAAGCTGAGTGCTTTACCTCTAAGATCAGAACAAGACAAAGATGCCCATTCTCACCCATCCTATTCAATATGGCATTAGAAGTCCTAGCCAGAGCAACAAAAAGAAATAAAAGGCATCCAAATTCTTCACTGAGATGAAGGAATGTTCAAGGGGACAGTAATGAATTTGTTTTTGGAAATGAACTTTGAAGTAACAAATATTCCGTTGATATCAGGAAGCATAAATTAAGAAAACAGAATAGGGGCACCTGGGTGGCTCAGTCGGTTAAGTGTCCGACTTTGGCTCAGGTCATGATCTCACGGTTGTGCTGGCAGCTAGCTCAGAGCCTGGAGCCTGCTTCAGATTCTATGTCTCCCCTCTCTCTCGACCCTCCCCTGATCATGATGCCTCTCTCTCTCTCAGAAATAAATAAAACTTTAAAAAAAGAAAAAGAAAACAGAATAAGCTTGAAAATAGTACTGGGTACTACCAGTAATAAAACGATACTAACATAGTTTCTAGCCTAACAACAGTGGTCAAAACCTTTTAAAAATAAAGAAAAGTTATGTAGAGAAGTGAGACGGGACAAAAATGAAAGTGAAGAATCCAGGAGAATACCAAATATTACATGATGGACTGGAACCTAGATCAAGATCTCTTGACTCCCAGGCAAATGTTACTAATACCAGGTTGCCTTCCTAATGGAAAAGCAATAGAAAATGTTAAATTCTCACTTATTAGACTTCACTTTCCCTTCAATAATACTGCATAAAGTTATTACACTGCTTAAAAGAACCAAGGTTACTTAAATGTACCTCAAAAGCAATTTTTTTCTACCTGAAGAAATGGATAACTTAAACTGTTTGACACTTCAGGTCTAGAAACATAACTCTATTCTAGGAAACGTATTTTTAAAAAAACAATAGTTGGCATGTTGCATGAAAGTAAGGATTTCTGTTTTGTTCACTACTGAAACACAAACTGCAAGATATATAGGAGACATTCAATACAGGTTTCTTGAATGAATGAATGTCCCATTCTGGAGGGGGACAAATGGAAAAAAGGATTTAAAATTATTTATATTTAATCATAAGTTGGGCTTGTCAAGACAGATTATATAAGTATGATGTATTACTTCACCTATTTTGTGATTTTGGTTTTTATGTTGCCCTCAATTTTAAAAGAATAGGCAAGATGTGGAAAACAGTTCAGTAGTTTCTCAAAAAAATTAAAAATAGAATCACTATATGATCTAGCAATTCTACATCTGAGTATACACTCAGAAAGAATTCAAAGCAGGGTCCAGAAGACATATTTATACACTCATGTTCATAACAGCATTACTTATTACAGCTAATACATTGAAACAACCCGTGTCTTATCAATGGATGAATCAATAATATAGTCTATACATACAATAAAATACTACTTAGCCTCAAAAAGGAAAGAAATTCTGACTCATGCTACAACCTGGATGAGCCGTGGCACTTTGCTAAATGAAATAAGCCAATCACAAAAAAACAAATACTATATGATTCTACTCATATGAGAGAACTTAAAGGAGTCAAAATCATAGAGAGAGAAAGTAGAATAGTAATAGCCAGAATCTGTGGTGGGGGGTGAGGGGAGACAGGGAGTTACTGTTTACAGTTTCCGTTTAGCAAGATGAAAAGAGTTCTATAGATAAATGGTTATGATGGCTGCACAAAATGTACAACGTGACTGTACATTTTAAAAATGGGTAGCAGGGCACCTGGGTGGCTTAGTCGGTTAAGCATCCAACTTTCGCTTGGGTCATGATCTCGCGGTTCGTGGGTTTGAGCCCCATGTCGGGCTCTGTGCTGACTGCCAGCTCAGAGCCTGGAGCCTATTTCAGAGTCTGTATCTCCCTCTCTCTCTGACCCTCCCCTGCTCACGCTGTCTCTCTCTCTCCTAGAAATAAAAATATAAATTAAAAAATAAATAAATAATAAAAAAATAAAAATGGGTAGTAAAAAAGACAGTAAATTTTATTTACATTTTACAGTATTTTTAATTGGGGGGGAACGATCCCAAAAAGTATGTTCCATTTTTAGAATATCCTTGCTTGAATGAACAAAAATACAGAAATGGAGAACAGACTAATGGTTGTTAGGAATTAAGAAAGGCAAAGGCGTAAGAAGTGGATATGGCCATGAAAAGGTACCATGAAGGATCCTTGGAATAACAGAATTGTTCTGTATCTTGGGGCGCCTGGGTGGCTCAGACAGTGAAGCGTCAGACTCTTGACTTTGGCTCAGGTTATGATCTCAGAGTCAAGAGACCAAGCCCCATGTGGGGCTCTGTGTTCAGCATGGAGCCTGCTTAAGATTCTTTCTCTGCCCCCTTCCCTTCTCTAAAGATTTAAAAAAAAAATTGTCTTGTATCTTAATGTCAGTATAATGATTATAATATTGCACTAAATATAATTTTATAAGATTTTAGCATTGGGAGAAACTAGGCAAAGCGTATGGGGGAATCTCTGTATCATTTCTTTTTTTTTTCTTTAATTTATTTCTGAGAGAGAGAGAGAGAGAGAGAGCGTGAGCAGGGGAGGGTCAGAGAGAGAGAGAGAGAGAGAGAGAGAGAGAGAGAGTCTGAAACAGGCTTCAGGCTCTGAGCTGGCTGTCAGCACAGAGCCCGGTGTGGGGCTCGAACTCACAAACTGTGAGATCATGACCTGAGTGGAAGTGGGATGCTTAACCGACTAAGCCACCCAAGCGCCCCTGTGTCATTTCTTACAACTGCACATGAACCTACAATTATCTCCAACAGAAAAGTTTAATTCAAAAATTAAGGAGGCAAGTCCAGCTCCACAGTTTTACACATAATACTCCACATCAGAAATTTCAATGCAAGGAGTGGAAAATCATGCACATAGTTTCTGATAAAACATACATACCACAATGCTAATAACACTTGGATAATAATTTCTAAAAAAACTCATCAAAACACTTCTCCAAACAATGATGATGATGATTATAATAAAAATGACAGTAACAGGTTCCTCAAAAGTTCCTCAAAAAGTTAAACAAAAATTACTGTGATTCAGGGGCACCTGGGTGGCTTAGTCGGTTAAGCGTCCGACTTTCGCTTAGGTCATGATCTCGCGGTTCGTGGGTTCGAGCCCCGCATCGGGCTCTGTGCTGACTGCCAGCTCAAAGCCTGGAGCCTGTTTCAGTCTGTGACTCCCTCTCTCTCTGACCCTCCCCTGCTCACACTCTCTCTCTCTCCTACAAATAAATATTAAAAAAAAAAAAATTACTGTGATTCAGCAATTCCACTCCTAGAAATATACTAAAAATTGAAAGCAAGGATTCAAATAGATGCTTGCACACCAATACTCCCAATAGCCAAAACATGGAAACTCTACTAGCATCCATGTACAGATGAGTGGATAAACAAAATGTAGTACAAACATATAATGAAATGGTGCACCTGGGTGGCTCAGTCAGTTAAGCGTCTGACTTCCTTTCAGGTCATGATCTAAGGGTTCCTGAGTTCAAGCCCTGTGTCAGGATCTGTGCTGACAGCTCGGAGCAAGGAGCCTGCTTTGGATTCTGTGTCTCCCTCTTTCTCTTTGTCCCTCCCCCACACATACTCTGGCTCTATCTCAAAAATAAATAAAACATTAAAAAGTTTTAAAAAATATACAATGAAATATTGAACGATTAATAAACAACAAAAGAGGATTAAGTTTGGATTCATGCTACAACAGATAAAACACAGGTTATTACGGGGGAGTAATGTAGAGTTATTACTAATGGTTAGTTTTTGTTTTAGGGGGATTAAAAGTTTTGGAATAGATACTGGTAAAGGTTATGCAACATTGTGAATGTATTAAACCCTAGCGAAATATAAACTTAAAAATGGACGAAATAGTAAACTTCATATGTGTATTTTATCACAGTAAGAAAAATGGTAATAGCAACTATAACGTATTTAGTGCTTACAATATGTCAGGCACTGTGACTTTTAAATAACATACAAGAATTAACTCAGTTAAATCTCTATGAGATATGAGATAAGTACTATCAATCCCCACTTTATAGACCAGGACATAAAGCAAGACTGTCTGAATAACTAACACACAACTAGTAATTAGTGAGCTAGAATTTGAATCTAGTCAGTCTCATTCCTGATGCTCTTATTAATCTATGTTGTTTCTATAACTTTATTAATAAACGATGACTATTAGCAAAGAAAAGGCTCAATTCAATGATCCCTACTTGGGGAATAAATGAAAAGAAATAAAACATTGTTAAGTCAAATTAACATTAAGAATTGGATGAATAAAGAGGAGCGCCTGGGTGGCTTAGTCGGTTAAGCGTCCGACTTTCGCTTAGGTCATGATCTCGCAGTTCGTGGGTTCGAGCCCCGCGTCGGGCTCTGTGCTGACTGCCAGCTCAGAGCCTGGAGCCTGTTTCAACCTGTGACTCCCTCTCTCTCTGACCCTCCCCTGCTCACACTGTCTCTCTCTCTCTCTCTCCTAAAAATAAATAAAACATTAAAAAAAAATTTTTTTTTAAATAATAAAGTAAAAAAAAAAATTGGATAAATAAAGAAAATAGAAATATATTTCAAAAAAACATGTTCGGGGGGCGCCTGGGTGGCTTAGTCGGTTGGTTAAGCGTCCGACTTTCGCTTAGGTCATGATCTCGCGGTTCGTGGGTTCGAGCCCCGCGTCGGGCTCTGTGCTGACTGCCAGCTCAGAGCCTGGAGCCTCTTTCGGTCTGTGACTCCCTCTCTCTCTCTGACCCTCCTCTGCTCACGCTGTCTCTCTCTCTCCTAGAAATAAATAAAAATATTTAAAAACAAAAAAACAAAAAAACATGTTCAGGGGCATGTGGGTGGCTCAGTCGGGGCATCTGACTTCGGCTCAGGTCATGATCTCATGTTTCATGGGTTCGGGCCCTGCGTCAGGCTCTGTGCTGACTGCCAGCTCAAAGCCTGGAGCCTGTTTCAGATTCTGGAGGCTGGTTGAGATTCTGTATCTCCCTCTCTGACCCTCCCCTCCTCACGCTGTCTCTGTCTCTCTCTCTCAGAAATAAATAAATACACATTAAAAAAAACACCAAAAAAACCATGTTCAGCTTACAGCCCATAAAGTCCATGGCCTATAAAATAAAGAAAAAGGTACCAAATTGAAGTTTTAAGAACTGTGAAAATATCAAGGCTGCAATTCAGAAAAATATACTATAGTACTGCACTGCCTCCTTATCTAATAAACTTTTTTGATGTAAAACATACATTCAAGAAAGCACACAGAGTTCACAAAGATCACAAAACATAAATGTTGTGTAACCAGCAAAAAACAACATCCTAATATCCAGGGGGCCCTTTCCCCCATCACTGTACCATTCTTGTATTAATTTTTAAGAGATCAACCACTTTTTTCCTTGCAGTTAATGTGACAGAAATCTTCCATCCAAAGTCTATAACGATTTAAGCAGTCAAGTAACACATCTACTACTTCATTTGATAGTGGTTAAAAAGGAAAAACCTAGTATTCAAAAAAATATCTAGTACCTTTAATATCCTTACTGTTACCATTGATGAAATAAACTATTCCATCCTAAAAAATAATCCCATTCCATTAGTTAGTTGTTCAGATTTGTATCCACTATATTTTACTTCACAAAGAAGTCTGAAAGAGGAAGTAATGAGGGATGCAACATACCAATACTTCCATGTAGAACATTTTGTACCACTCAGGCTTCTACTAAAGGAACAGCATGAACTTGATATCAGAAATCTCATTAACCATGCAAAAACTTCAAAGGAATACCTTAGTGCGGAATGACAGACCACAGTAGAACAGTTTCAGTATACAACTTTCAAGTCACTTTGAAATTGGCTACTTTCACCTTAGAGGAAGCCAACAAAAGCCCCAGGACATATTTGGCAGCCTGTCCTCTACTACTGAATAATCTAATTATAGAACTAGATACTGATGCCACTAGAGTTCAACTATTACACCCTACTCACTATGTCCTAATACAGAGACACTGCACTACTGGCCCTCAGAATCTGAAGACTTAATATACTAACTTTTAACAACTTCAAAGGTCCATGGCAGATGGCAAATTAATCTGTAAAAGAGTCAACAATCTCTATGTCATCCATAGTTGTGAGAACTGAATAAGCTAACCAGAGGCAAAGCACCAAGAATTAACTTAAAACATGCCCTGTGAGGCTGGTGATAGAATGGGATCACTAGTGAGAAAGCCTAGCCAAATACCACACACCAAGTAGTAACAGTCACATTTGAAGATTGTGTAGTTTCTGATCACAACAAACACTAATGACAAACAAGTATTAAAAAGAAACCTTAGGGGTGCCTGAGTGACTCAGTCAGTTAAGCACCCAACTTGGGCTCAGGTCCTGATCTCATGGTTCAGGAATTTGAGCCCCATGATGGGCTCTGTGCTGACCACTCAGAGCCTGGAGCCTGCTTGATTCTGTGTCTCCCTCTCTCTCTGCCCCTCCCTTCCCTCTCTCTCTTTCAAAAATAAACATTAAATTTTCTTTTCATTTAAAAAGCCACCTTAATGCCATTTCATTAAATTTCTGCATTTCTCTCTACCATTTTTTTATTTGGAAGATGAGGTACCCACAGTATACAAAATAATTACCTAAGTATAAATTTAGTGTTTAAACTAAATGGCTGAAGCTCTAGCTTATAATCACATAAACTGCAAAAGTATGAACATAATGATAATTAATATCTACTCTTCTCTCATTAAGCAATATAAAGAATCAAACCCAACACATGATTTCAAAATATGGGATGGGTTCAATTCTTTATATAACCAAGTGCAAACCATTCAATAGATTCTTAAAGGTCTCCAAAGATGAGGCTCTCCTACAAGCATTTCTTCAAATATTTAATAGTCCCTAAGGTCTAGAAATCAATTGTATTCAGAGTGAATATCAAAAGACATCATCTATTTTAGTTTTCCTCAATGGTAATATCCACTAGTTTGCTGCAAATCATTATTATTTTTTCGACTTTGACCAATCCAGGTTAAATGATTCTTATTCATTAAGCTTTTCCATAAAGGACCCATTTTTAAATTTCTGATCATTTCCTGGAGACTTTACTAAAGTCTTCCCAATTTTTTTAATATCCTATCTAGCATAAGAAGCTCAAAATTAAATACAATGTTACTAAAATGTTTACATAATAATTACTCTTCACAATTATTACCATGTGATATGTGATGCAACATATACCTATAAAACATTATTTAGGCACCAAAGAACATAATAAGAGCTGTCATAATACAATCAGCAAGTCCTACTAATTCAGTCTTCAAAACACAGCCAAAATCTACCCATTTCTATTACTTTCTGTTTTCAGCCAGAAGATAAAATCTCTCTCACCTGTCCTAATACAACTGCCTATAAAGGTCTCCTTGGTTCCATCTTTGTTACCCAACTATCCCCATTCCTTATCCTTAGAATCCAGAATCCACTCCCCACAGAGCAGTCACAGTGATCTTTATCAAAAGGCACTCCCTTGTTTTGAGCCCTCGAGTAACTTTCCTTTGTAACTAGTAAACCCTTATCCTGGCTTACAAAACCTTAAATGACTCTGCCCCTACCTTTGGCCTCTTGTACCACTCTCCACCTTGCATGCTACATTCCAGTCACACTGACCTGTCTGTTCCTCTAAAACTCTAAAAGCTCAAAGGGTTTTATGTCACCAGGATTCCCAAAGCCTGGAATGCTCATCGCTCTGATCATCCCCATTGTAGGCTCCTTCTTTACATGCTGGTCTCAACTTAAAAGTCATCTACTCAAAGAATCCTTCTGTCCACACTATCTAAAACACCTTGTAACTCAACTTACTCCTTACCACATGACCTTTTAATCTCTTTCACAGCACTTGTCTGTGAGATTTATTTTTTACTACAGGTCTTTTCCCACTAAAATGAAAGCCCCTGAGAGAACATTGTCTTCTTTACTCCTAAAATAGCAACGAGTACACAGTAACTGTATTCAAGAAAGTATCTGCCAAATCAATGAACAGGGAATTGCTACTCAAACTTCATAAGAAGTTCAGGAGCAGAAATTAATTTCCCTGATCTCCCCAGAGTCCTGACACTAACTCTTTTATTCTTATTAATGTTTTCATTATAGCACCTGTCACGATTTACTGCATTTATCTGTTTACACATTTGTCTTCCCCTACTAACAGTGAAACTTCTTAGGGTCAGAAAGCCTTTAGAATCCATTTTTGATTCACAACACCAAGCATGGTATGGATGCAAAGTAGGAGCTCAAAAACCTTTGTTGGATGTGGAGGAGGAAGAAGAGGAGGAGGAAAAAGAGAACAGCTAATATGCACTGAGTACTTACTACATGCAAAGAACATTCCCCATACTCAACATCTGAAACATGTTCAATCTCATAATTAATCAAGAAAAATAAAGACGATATATCTTTTCTGTAAAAATCTCATCTGATTTATAAACACAAAAAAATCTGGGCATGCCATGGATCCTAAGGATTTGGAAAGAGCAAATTCTCATACTCTCGTGCTATAAAAAAGTGGCACAATTTGAGGATCATTTGGCAATATATGACACAGTTAAAAGTTCCCATAACCTCCAACCCAATAACTTCATTTCTGGGTAATTTTCACTTCATTTAAAACTTAGTAACCACAGGGGCACACAGGGGTACCACAGGTGGCTCAGTCGGTTAAACATCCAACTTCGGCTGAAGTTCCTGAAGCCTACTTTGGAATTCTGTCTCCCTCTTTCTCTGTCCCTCGCCAGCTCACACTCTCTCTCTCAAAAATAAACAAACATTAAAAAAATTTTTTTAATAAACTTAAAAAAAACACTTAGTAACCACATAGATACACATACACAAAAACAAAATTTTCACAAAGCATTTTATCCATACTGCCTGTAATACAACCTAATACTTTTCTATCCTATTTTAATTCCTAAACTGATTTCAGAACCCATTAATAGCTTCCAATATGCAGTTTGGAAAACCTGCCAAAGATCTGAAATACAAGCACAAGGATTCCTAATCAGGAATGTTCAATGTAGCATTGTTTTTAAAAGAGAAAAAACTGGAAACAACCTAAATACCTATCAACATGATAAATTAAAAATGATGTATTCATATAATAATGTAACTGTACCCCCAGATAAAAGTGATAATTATAATTAGGTTGAACCACAGGAAACTGTCATTCTTGTAGGTCAAAAAAGGTAATGTATCAACAGTTTCATATGAATATAAAAGGCATGCTTCATGAGGTGCTTGGCTGGCTCAGTTGGTTAAGCCCCCAACTTCAGCTCAAGTCATGATCTCAAGTTCATGAGTTCAAGCACTACATCAGGCTCTCCACATTGGGCTCTATGCTGTAAGCATCAGCATAAGAGCCCACTTTGGATCCTCTGTCTCCCTCTCTCTGCCCCTCCCACACTGTCATGCAGGCTTGCAATCTCTCTCTCAAGAATAAACATTTTAAAAAATTAAAAATAAAAGATATTTCAGGAAAAACAAGTTACAGAACTGGTAGAACACTGTTTAAGTCAAGTTTGAAAATATGCAAAACAATATTATGATTTGTATATAAATGTATTTCTATGTAGTAGTTTCATAAAAACAGGCATTAGGAATGATCAACACCAAATTCACAGTAATCATTACCTCTATAAAGAAACTGAAATGTAATCCAAGAAGGTGCTTCAACTGTATGTGCAATTTTTTCTTAAAAAATGGAAAAATATGAGAAAATGTTAAGATTTAATACAGCTGTATGACAGACTTATGAATGTTAATTATATTGGCCTCTGTATTCTCCTGAATGTTTGAAATATTTTTAAGAAAAAAAATCTGTTAGTCAAATAAAAAACACATCTATAGCCCAAATTCAAACAAAATCCCATAAAAGATTTCTTTCATTGGCTTGAGATGCTAAAGCTTAGTCCTAGCCCTTTAACTAGGGCCCCTAGCAAAAAACAAAAACAAAAAAAAGAAACACCTTTTTATGTAATTCTCAATTTAAATAGTTCTTTAAAATATGTCAAGAAAAGCTTTACCCCTGGAAAATTGGTCTTATTCCTCCTTCCAGTTTAGTGCTATGTATTTTACCATATTTCCATTTTTACCTTTGCTGCCAAGAAAACTCAAATCCAAATTTTATTCTTAGTCATTGAATTATGCTTCCTCCTTTTCCTCCTTATATTTTATTACATTTCTGGATGAAATAGGATAGAAATAAATTCCAAGAAAATAAAAGTTACCCTCTTGTTCCAACATGCTAAAGTTTTTACTACCACCACTTTCTTCCCTGACCCAAGGAATGTACAGATACAATTATGTATACATGTTCACTAAAATAAGACTTCAGGGCATATAGGATTAAAGTGAATATGCTGCCAGTGAAAAATAATTAGCAATATACTAAACAAAAAATGCATAGAAAAGGCCTAGATGGCTAAAATTTAATAAGGTAATTAAGTTTGGTCTCTTCAAAACCATATGCTTTATATGCTTTGTTTTCTAGTACACACTGTGGAAAATACAGAAGTCCAAAAAAAATATGTAATACTGTAATTCAACTATTAAAAAAATTCATCTTTTTTTAAATTCTTACATCAAAAAACTTCAAGTGTCCTTTCCCACAGGTATTTTCCCCATGCCTGAAGACATTCTGGCGGTTTCCAGAATTTAGCTTTACTTTTCCTTCTGTCTGGACACTTAAAATGTCTGATTAAGCCAGGGTATATAATCATTTAACCACCATACATCCCCCCTAACACACAGTATACTACAAAACAGAAAAATCAAAACCATGGGTCACATGAAACAAATCCTCTATTTAATCCATTTCTTAACTTCTAAAACTTAAATGCCAAATGTACTTATTAAATAGATTAGGTTAATTATTCTTAACAAACTAGGTCCTAGGATATCAATCAGCCTTATTTCATTTCAGAATTAAAAGAGGAAATAAAGCACATATCCCAAGTAACAAATTTTATGCTGCAATTTTCAAGTTTGTATTTCACAAAGACTTTGAAAAGGTTATTTTTAACAGAATTGAAGCACTTCACTCAGCAAAAGAATTACAATCCAATTTAGGTTTTAAAAAGACCATTTACTGCCTACTTGCTATTACAGCAGGATTGCTCTGATATAAAGAAAACTATACTCTCTTTACCCTCAAGAAATAATACACAGTCTACTGGCCATCACTCAGGTTCTTCTAAGAGGGGTGGTAAAATCGCACTGCTTTCGAGGGCTAGGAAGGAAATCTAAATAGATGAACAGATCTGAGAAAGTACTAGGAAGAATAACTAGACTGTAAGCTCCACCTAAAATAATTTTAAATCAACTTCAAAAGAATGCTAAAACAAAACATATCTCAGCGAGACGGACAGAATACACTGCAAGAAATGTTTGACTGCCAATCAGATAACAGTTAAAAAAAAAAGTTGGCAATGGCACAGAGAAGTCAGACCTCACCCACATTTGTGGTGAGTGTTTACATTGCTGTTACCTTTCTGGATGGCATTCTAGTAACACACATCAAAATGAAAACCATGTATTTCCTTCAACCCTGTAACTAGACTCTTAAGTTATCCTACAGAATCATCAGAATCAACAACTGTACACATAATGCACATGTACAATATACAATAAATTTAAACAATTTAAATATCCAGTAATAAGAACACTATTAAATTAAGGCTCACCCATTCAATAAAATACTAAAGAACTCCTTAAAAGAACAGAGGAGAGGTGTGCCTTGGGTGGCTCAGTCAGTTAAGCATCCAACTCATGGTTTGGGCTCAGGTCACGATCTCACAACTCATGAATTCGAGCCCCACATTGGGCTCCACGCTGACAGTGCAGAACCTGCTTGGGATTTTGTCTGCCCCTCCCGTGCTTGTGTGTATGCGCTCTCTCTCAAAATAAATAAACTGAAAAAAAAAAAAAACAAAACAGGGGCACCTGGGTGGCTCAGCTGGCTAAGCATTCAACTTTTGCTCAGGGCAAGTTGAAGCCCTGCATCAGGTTCTGTGCTGACAGTCAGAACCTGAAGCCTGCTTTAGATTCTGTTTTCATCTCTCTCTTGTCCTCCTCCGCTCATTCTCGCCTTCCCCTTCTCAAAAATAAATAAAGATTTTAAAAATAATAAAAGCTAAAATTTTTTTAAAAAGAACAGAGTAGATGCAGATATACCTATGCGGAAAGCTATAGTGAACATTAAGTTTTAAAGCAGAGTACTATGAGACAAGATGCCGCCACCTGCCGAGCTCCAAGTCTGTTTCTAGTCACACCCAGAAGCATGATTGCAAGCCACAGCTGAACAGGGTTGGCTGGTGTCAGATGTGGGTTTTCTTTTTCTTTCTTTTTTTTTAATATTTTTATTTATTTCTAGGAGAGAGAGAGAGAGAGAGAGTGTGACCAGGGGAGGGTCAGAGAGAGAGGGGGAGACACAGACTCTGAAACAGGCTCCAGGCTCTGAGCTGGCAGTCAGCACAGAGCCCGACGCAGGGCTCGAACCCACGAACCGCGAGATCATGACCTAAGCAAAAGTCGGACGCTTAACCGACTAAGCCACTCAGGTGCCCCAGATGTGGGTTTTCTAAGAGCTGCTTATCACCAGCCAATCTGCACCCAACAGGTCCAGCAGAAACAAACACTAGCTGCCCAACAACCTGGAGCAGTTACAGAATTAAAAAGTGGACCCCCTGTCCTATACTGAGGAGTTTCTACAGCATTAGAATATTCACTACAAATCCAAGTAAAAATTTTCAAACTGCAACCAAATAAACCCAGCAAAGACCTGGCAAAGTTGATGATGTTTATGGCACCAATTGGTCACTGCTACCCAGAACATCTTGACAACTTTCCTTAAGGGCTGAAATATCTGCTTTCCTACAATTACACTATCCTGAACATAGATTTCCAAAAACATTTTGCAAAGCTTTGATCTATGGGAGAAGAATATGATCAACTCATCAAGTTTGCTCTTTTTTTTTTGAGAGAGAGAGAAAGAGAGCACTTAAGAGAGAGAGCACATGAGAGGGAGCAGGGGAGGGGCAGAGGAAAAAGGGGGGGAGAGGAAGAGAGGGAGTGGGAGAGGGGGAGGGGGCAGGGGGAGGGAGAGAGGGAGAGAATGAATCTTAAGAAGTCTACAAGCCCAGCACAGAGAAAATGTGGGGCTCAATCTCATGACCTGAGCTGATATCAAGAGCTGGACACTTAACTGACTGAGCCACCCAGGCACCCAGTACTGCTCTTCTTTTAACTTCTACACTGCCATATAAGCATCTAAGACTTTATATACTCATTTGTGACAGATTAAAAGTGTGAAATACTGAGGCACCTGGATGGCTCAGTTAGTTAAGCATCCAACTCTTGATCTCAAGGTTGTGAGTTCATGCCCTGCATTGGACTCTGCACTGGTCATGAAGCCAACTTAAAAAATATAAAAGACGAATGCCTTGGTAGCTCAGTCAGTTAAGAGTCAGGACTTGGCTCAGGTCATGATCTCACAGTTCATGGGTTCCATCCCTGTACCCAGCTGTGTGCTAACAACTCAAAGCCTGGAGCCTGCTTCTTATTCTCTGTCTCTGTCTCTGTGTGTGTGTGTGTCTCTCTCTCTCTCTGCCCCTCCCCCACACATGCTCTTTCTCTCACTCTAAAAAATAAATAAACGTTAAAAAAAAATTTTTTTAAGCTCTCTGTGGGGCACCTGTGTGGCTCAGTTGGTTAAGAGTCTGACTTCAGGGACACTTGAGTGGCTCAGCTGGATAAGCATCTGACTTCAGCTCAGGTCATGATCACATAGTTTGTGGGTTCGAGCCCCACATCAGGTCTGTGCTGATAGCTCAGAGCCTGGATCCTGCTTCAGATTTTGTATATCCCTCTCCCTCTCTGTCCCTCTCCCAAACATACTCTCCCTCTCTCTCAAAAATAAACAAACATTAAAAAATTTTTTTTTAAAAAGAGTCCAACTTCAGCCTCAGGTAGCGATCTCACAGTTCATGAGTTCAAGCCCCATGTCGAGCTCTGTGCTGACAGCTCAGAGCCTGGAGCCTGCTTCGGATTCTATGTCTTTCTCTCTGTGTCTCTCTCTCTCTCTCTGCCCCTCTCCCTTTCATGCTTAGTCTCTCAAAAATAAATAAGCTTTAAAAAAATTTTACAAAAAAAAAGACTATAGGGTGAAATACTAGAATGGTGGGCACCTGGGTGGCTCAGTTGGTTAAGAGTCCAACTTCAGCTTAGGTCATGATCTCACAGATCGTGAACTCCAGCTCTACATCAGCCTCTCTGCTGTCAGTGCAGAGCCTGCTTCAAATCCCGTCTCCCTCTCTCTCTGCCCCTCCTCAATGCTTTCTCTCTCTCTCAAAAATAAACAAACACTTAAAAAGAATAAAGTGAATATAGTATTGCAGAATTCCAGGGGTACATTTTAAGGAACAGCAATGCAACTGCAGCCAAGGTATCTTTGAAAGTGATGACTGAACTCTTCAGAAGAAACCTCTGAAATAATGCCAAGACTGCCAGTGTTATCACAATTCATGCTTCTCTAAAGTCACCAAAGTATTAGTTGCTGCCTTGACCTTCCTCCTAGGAAAAGAACAATAGAAACAGGACAGTGACTAAGAATCTTAGTGCAGTATGCCATAAGAAAAACAGGTTCCAAACACAAGGAAAAGTTGAAAAGGTTATGAAACTGCTTAGGAACAAAAGAAGAGAAAAACTCAGAGGTGTTTAACTTCTCAGCTATCCATCTGAGTCATGATTCCCCAAGATTTTGCAGAAATACTATTGCCACTGAAGAGCTCTAAAGAGATGTTTGAAGTGAAGATGATGCTCTAGAAACTTATCTCCAGATTGGTGGGAATTTATGAGCTTTTTCTAATGTCTATCCCTTTGTGCAAAGGTTTCTACAGCAGCACCAAAGAGAAGCAGTAAGATACTTCTGTTTGTGCACAAACATCTCCTAACCTGGTAGTCCCAGAGATCAATCAGTCATTGCTCATAATTGACGCCACCCATTTTGTTAATGGACAAGAACTCTGAGGAAATAATGACAGCAGGAAATCAATGAAAGAGATTCTAAGAAAGAGATAACAGCTCAAGGACCTCAAGTCCTGGCCCAGTATAAAAACACTCTAAGAATCTGATGATGTCTGCTGCAACTCTGACTCAGTTCTTCTGAACAAATAATCTCTCAGATGCAGAAGAAATTCCAGGGTTAAGACTAGGTAAAATCAAGAGTACAAGAATATCGGGGCGCCTGGGTGGCTTAGTCGATTAAGCGTCCGACTTTCGCTTATGTCATGATCTCGCGGTTCGTGGGTTCGAGCCCCGCGTTGGGCTCTGTGCTGACTGCCAGCTCAGAGCCTGGAGCCTGTTTCAGAGTCTGTGTCTCCCTCTCTCTCTGACCCTCCCCTGCTCATGCTTTCTCTCTATCCTAGAAATAAATAAAACATTAAAAAAAATTTTTTTTAATAAAAGAGTACAAGAATATGGAGAATTAGATGCTAAAGCTTTTATTCTAGGAACAGAAATGCTGGAAATTGAGAAAGAGGAAGAGTATGCTGAGAACAGAAAAGATGCATAGGGAAGTATCTGCCTCAGTGAGGTAGAAGATGCTAATGGTAAATAGGTTGATGTGATATCACTCTTCCAAGGAAGAACAGCAAGAAAATCTCCAAGAAGCTGAACAGCTTCAAGGAGGAGCCAGAATGTCCAATCAAAAAATAAGCATTCCTTCAGAGAAAAGCAACTGGCACTATAACATAAACTTCTGAAAAAGAAAAAAACAGAATGAAATAACTTCCAAGCAACTTTTCCATTCCAAAAAGACTGTTAAATTTGTGTCATTAATCTGAAAATTAGCGAATCAATGATGTTCATTTGCAGTAAAAAGTCCAGAAGGGTATTTTGAAAACCACCAAGAAAAGCACTCTGTAGAACAATGATTGGTTGGATCTCTTTTTAAAAAACAACTCTGCAACATAAAAAGGAGCCCCATTATAATCAGATTTTAATTAATGACAGTGTAACAATACTGGTTCATCAATCGTAACAATTATGCCACATTAATACATGTTATTAATATGGGGAAATAGAGAATAGGTGATGTGGGAACTTTCTATACTATCCATAGAAATTTCTGTAAACCTAAAACTGCTCTAAAACAATGAAGTCTATTAATTTTTTAAAAGCCTGCACATGTAAACAGATTTGTGAATAAACATTTGTATAAGCAAAGAGGTGGCAATTGCTATATCAAACTATTAACAGTGGGTTTCTACAGAGAGTGAAACTGGAATAAAGCATGTAACAAATTTCTACATCATATACACCTGGACTGTCTAAACTTTCTACACTGAGCGGAGAGGCTCTGTACATCTTGGGAGCCTGGGTCCTCAAACCAGACTGCATGGATTCAAATCCCAACTCCACCATTAATTAGCTGATAAACTTAGGCAGTTAATTTCTCTGTACCTCAGTTTCTTCATCTTTAAATATGGATACTAGTACATGCCTCTACAGAGCTGCTGCAGTAAGCAACTTGATACATGAAAAGTACTGCAAAGCACAGTTAAGTGCTCCCCACCACCATCAAGCATCTATTATTCCTGATTTTATCTTTATCTTAACCGGTAAACAAATCAGGAAAACCTGGTTCATCCAGCACCTTTCCAGTGAGCTCTTTTGATGTAGAAATACAAATATATTCAATAGCAATGTAACAATAATCTGAGTGTTGGGGCACCTGGCTGGCTTAATCGGTAGAGCATATGACCCTTAATCTCAGGGTCTTGAGTTGTGCTCCACAATGGGCATGGAGCCTACTTAAAATAAAATAAACAAATACATAAATATAAATAGACAATGAGGTTTTTTTAACCAGATTACAAACCAACACTTAACAATATGAGCCCATTTATACAAAAACATTTAACAGATTCTATAAGAATAATACAAAAAAAAAAAAAAAACCTTCTGAGTGGTGTGAGTCTAGACAATTTTTACTTTCTTCTTTATACTTTTCTGATTCATTTTTAACTTTTTTAATGTTTATTTCTGAGACACAGACAGAGCGTGGTGAGCAGGGGAAGGGCCGAGAGAGGAGACACAGAATCTAAAGCAGGCTCCAGGCTCTGAGCTGTCAGCACAGAGCCCAACGTGGGGCTCGAACTCACAGACCGTGAGATCATGACCTGAGCCGAAGTCAGCCACTTAACCAACTGAGCCACCAGGTGCCCCCTTTTCTGATTCATTTTTAACTTTGTACATTACATACACATGATTTTCAATAACATAAGAGTCAGCAAGCTTTTTCTATTAAGGGCCAGACAGTACGTATTTTAGGCTCTGCAGACCATATGAGTCTCTGTCCCACTAACTCACTCAATTCTACCTTGCACTGCAAAAGCAACCACAAACATCAAAATGAATACATATAGCTATATCCCAAAAAAACTTAATTTACAAAAGCAGCTAGCAAAACTTGCCCTACAAGTCACAAAGTCTACTGGTCCTTGAGATAAAGAATAAAATTATTTTGGGGCGCCTGGGTGGCTTAGTCGGTTGGGCGTCCAACCTTCGCTTAGGTCATGATCTCGCGGTTCGTGGGTTCGAGCCCCCCGCTGGGCTCTGTGCTGACTGCCAGCTCGGAGCCTGGAGCCTATTTCAGAGTCTGTGTCTCCCTCTCTCTCTGACCCTCCCCTGCTCACGCTCTCTCTCTCTCTTCTAGAAATAAATAAAAATATTAGAAAAAAAAGAGAATAAAATTATTTTCACTTTGGAAAACATGATGCAATTTACACCAAAGAAAGTACATCAGCTAAACTGATACCATTGGTGGAAAAAAAAAATCCATTTACTTATTCATAGTCTAGGAATAGAAAAAAGACAAACTCTTTTAAACTCTGGAAATCCTTTTCTCATCCCTCAGATTCAGGTAAGAAGAGAAAATTTGCTACTAAATAGCCTATAAAGTGTAGATATAAACATATACTGGTGGGTATGCAGTTACAAATAGACGCTAAAAGAAATGTCCTTCATATTTAAATCAATCTAAAATGTTTTCAAAGTTGTAGTAATTCACAACCAAGCAGCTGCCAACGCATGTGCAGAAGTCCCAACTACTGATGAAATTATTTTAGTTACAGATCATCACAGTCGGCACTCTGACAGATTTATGAGAAAGCATGAAAACGTCTATGAACAGCAGAAATGAAATTTTTATAAAATAAAAATTATGAAAATTTTCATTTCTATGAAATGAAAAAGTAGAAAAAATCTATCAAATTCTAACAATAAGAATCAGAGGGTGGTTAAAAGGAGACGCACAGGGGCCTTAGGATAAGAGAACATTTCAAACTTCAGAAATAACAGCTCAAGATCTCCCCTCCAAAATTAAAGCTTCCCGTTGAAAGAAATTATTAACATCTCACTGAAAAGTTTTGTGATCAAATGATTTTAAATGTTGCAATAGATTTCTTCAAATTTTAGACGGTTTCTTGGGAATGGAGGCACTCTTTTTGGAAGAGATCTAATGGGGTTAACATAAGGCTGAAAAACCCAGAATCTAAAAATAAGAATATTAAAAGGCCAGTGTACTAAAAAAAATGCCAACAACCTGCACTGAAGTCATGATACCCAGTAAAATTCCAATCTGACATTTGAATCCTTCTACCAAAAGTCACAGTCGAGCTGTCTCATAAAGTCAAATTCCAGAGACAAACGTACTTGTATTTAATGTCAAAACCCAGGAAGGGGGGGGGGGTGTTACCTATCAGTTTCCAATCCAAACTCTCTCGTGGACCCTTAGAAGAACTGATTTAAACCCTGTCAGCATCAGTTTTAAATTTAAAAAGAAGCAAGCAATGACAGACGAAAAGCCAAACCCGGCTTGGGAAAACAGGGCCCAAGATACTAACTATCCCAAGTAGGTTGCCTGAAGCGCCACCAAAGAAAACGTAAGGAAAATCTTCCTACCCCAGGAACTAGAAAAGTAGCACTAAGCAGATCCCATTCGAAGCCTACCACCAAAGAAATTCCTAGAACTAATAAGAGAGACAGAAATGAAGAAACGGAGGGCAGATTCTCTCGGTGGGCAGTAAGGAAGGGCAACTGCACACGAAGGGGAGAAGACAGTGCTCCGGACGCTGTGCCTGGAGGGGCGAGGCGGGTGGTGGTCGCCAGGCGCCAGAGACAGCGGTGGAAAGGAGGGCGGCTCCAGGCCCCTCTCAGTCGGTCCCCCGGACCACAGCCCAGCACGCCGTGCAGAGAGGCGGGTCAGGTAAGGAGGCCGAGCTGAAGGCTGCGACGGAGCGCGCGCCCCCCTGCCCGCGCCGGGGACACTCTCCCCCTCCGAGCCCTCACCTCCTTCTCGACCCCGGGCTCTCCCTCTTCGCCCCTGAAACGGCGCTCACACTCCAGAGACCCTCACCCAGAGCTTGTCGCCGCCTTGCCGCACGTCTCGGACTCCTCGGGAACCACAGATGAGGGGAGGGGGAGGAGGGGGAGAGCGGAGGAGGGAGGGGACGGAACCCGGGTTAGCCGCGCCGCTGCCGCCGCTGCGATACCGCGTCTAAGATCCTGCTCGAGCCGCCGCGACCGCCGCCGCCGCGTCTTCCCGCCCCCACGACTGCACGTCGCCGTGACGCGCATCGCACGAGGCAGTTGGAACCAATAAGGCCACAGCTGGTGCGCAGGCGCGCTGGCCCAAACCGGAAACTGCTCTTCTGACCGCTCTAAACGTGGTTGCATCTTGGGAGTTGTGGTTCGGCTAGGAACTCAATGAAAACAGTACTGAGCGTGAAGGGACCAAGAGAAAGTGCTCCACGGGCGCTCATACAAATCTCCTTCGTTTTTTTTCTCCCATCGAAAGCGGAAGCAGTTTAGATTAGAAGAGGCAGGGGCCCGCCCCAGCTAGGGGACGCTTTTTCCGGTCTCTATGGATACGGGTTACACACCTTGGGCAGAAGCCAAAATTTGGGGATTTAGGCTGTTTCGTGTTTCTGCCAACGGCCAATATATTGCTAGGCGTCGTCTGTGAAAGCTTCCGAAATAAATCCGAGAGCATTAGCCAAGTCTTGTGCAAAACAATAGTGTTTATTACCTTGTTAAGGTATTATTATTTATGCCCTCCTTCTAAACAAATGTGAACCCACTGACTTTTAAAATACATGTAATTCAGACTAATTTGTAAAATGTTTTTAATGTTATGGCAGATCAGAAACTAATTTGGCATTAAATACAGTGTCAATTTCCCAGAGTGGGTGAGTTTCTATTGAGCTCTAACTTCTAAGAAACCAAGAATGGTTTGGTTACGTATTTATTCTGTAAGAAAAGACAGTACAAGTTCTCACCCACCCCACCCCACCCCGAGCCAAAAGTTCGCTTTTTCACTAACCGAAAGAATTTTTTAAAAAATAAAAAAAGGTTTTCGCTTTTCCGAATTGGTCATGTTTCTTTGCTTCTCTCCTTGGCTTTGGAAAGGCTTCAATGAGAACATTGTACTTTCGGACAGCCGGGTCAAATTGGTCCGCATAGAAAAATGTTTTTCTCATCTTTAGTTCTAAGATGAATTTATTACACTCTGAAGAGGTAATTGCCTTAACTGTCAAAACTCTTGTTATTGATTTGAGGAAATCCATAAGCTTTCAAGAACACTTAATGCCCATACCTTGCTTGACCTTCCCTGAACCACAGCAGGAGAAAACAAAGAATTCTGGAAAAACCTGCACAGATCTCATATCAAAAGACCTAGAATCTAATGTATGAGGAACCTGCCCCCTAAAAAAAAATAGGGAACTTTTCAAGCCTGGAAATGTAAATTCTAAGAAATGATTAAAATAACTAAAATCACAAGGAGCATGAATAAAATGCTCTTAATACTGATATATTAGGCCACGCAGTTAAGGTTACAAGAGATAAAATTAATGCAAATAAGTTTATAGAAATTAAAGGAATAAACTCCCTTCAAGGAGTAGTTCACACTGAAAACATAAATTCCCTTTTTTTAAGTTTACGTAATTTGTAAAAGATGTAACAATAATGACTTCTGTTTTTCCAGGTAAAGACATAAAACCTTTGAGATTGAAATCAAGGAAGGTATTCATATACTTCCACAGCATATTAGAAGCAAAATACAGACACCTTTGGATGGCAAATTTGACCCAGTATACCAAATCATATAGGGAAAAGGTGAGAAGAACAAGAGCCTAAGGCTTAGTAAAAGCTAAAGGGGACAGAGCTGTATAAAAAAGACCATTAGAAAAGAGATTGTTCCAAGACCTCAAATCTTTTCTCAAAGCATTCTTCTCTCTTAACGATTTGCTTTAACAAAATGATTTACTCGAAGAAACTTCCTCTGGAACAGCCCATTGTGTTCTGTGAGAAAGAGTGTTATTTTCCCAACCAAGATTTTACCTCTCATTCTGTCACCTTGATCCCATTCCCAGATCACTGCTGCCACTTCCTAATGCTCACAATGATAAACCACATCATTCCCTCAGAAGGCTCACACCTTCTCAGCTAATGAGAGTGTTGCCCACATACTTACTTCACTTGAGGGACTTTCCCCTGAGGCCCATGTCTATCCTGGCTTCACCCATATCTCTTACCTAAATGTCACCATTAAATGTTCCAAAGCAGATTTCTCAGGCCTCTCTCCCGGGCTGTGCTTCAGTTATTAATCTTTATATATTATGACTCGCTGTTCAGGAACCAAGGCGAATTCAATACAATTCTGTATCTTTTGGTGTCAGCTGTGGATCTTTAGAATCTCTGCTCTCTCCATTCTTAGAGTGTCACACTTTCCCACCACAGGAGAGTGGAGTTCTTCATCTTCTGCAGCACCAAGAAGAGAGTCTCTTCCACCCCTAATCCCCATACCAGTCACCAATGACACAACAGTGCCCTATGGCACAGCTAGTCTGATGTAGGCATCTCTACAATTATCAGATGTTGTTGACAAGGAGAATGCATCACTGGTGAGTAACATCCATGCTCTAGTTGTAGCCATCCCAGAATGAGGCTTCAGTGACATTACAATATGTTGCCGGAATGATGATATTGGACTTGATGGAGGAGCAGGCTTAGGTTCCATTGTGATATGCGAGTCAATAGCCAATGGGAACTGAAATTGTACCTCAAATCACAAGCAAATGAAGGTGCAGCTTTCAAATTCTAAAGGGTAAAAAAAAAGTACACTCCATTGTGAACTTAAACTTGAGTTCACAACTGGTTTTTGTTACTTCTATAAAGAAAAGAAGAATTATTTCATTCATTGTCTTCCTAATCAGAGCAATTGCTATTTTCAAGAAGAAAAAAAAGGCCAAATTATCTGCTAAAGCCAAAATTAGTAGTCTTCTTTGAGAAAACCGTTTCTATGAATTTCCCAAAAGATTACAAAGGAAATCAGCTTCATTATTACAAAATACCTAGAACCAGATAAACTCTTCTTTTCTCCCGCAAGATCCATAAGCTTTTGAAATATGAACATTAGAACTGAAGGGAAAAAATCTGGACAATATAGAAGAATAAAAAAAGATAAACCAAAAGAAAAAGCAAGGAATGTCAAATCAGTCCCTATGCCTGTGTCATATATATGTTGTAGGAGAGGAGAGATTGTGTGTCCTCTTAAGTTCCTTGGCTGGCGTATGAATTAAACTAACATAAAATAGATTAGGAGAAAAGCATGCAAATGTATTTAATATTTTTATGTATACACAATAATCTTCAGAAAGAAAATGAAGACCTGAAGATGATTTTGGACACAAAAGTTTATATACTTTTTACACAAAACATGAAGAACTCTAGGTATATGGCAAGACCAAGGGACTTGCACTAAGAACAACAAACTATAGGACAATGACTAGGAACTATGGTGGGGAAGCTAAGAGTTACTTTAGTAGGTTGCTTTTGTATATGTCCACTTGGGCATCAAATCCCAATCTCTGATGATATGAATGTTCTTCTCAAGTAAAGGATATCAACTAAACCTATCGTGGTGATCATTTAGCAATATATACATATATCCAATCATTATGTTGTGCACCTTAAACTTATACAATGTTAGGGGCGCCTGGGTGGCTTAGTCGGTTAAGCGTCCGACTTCCGCTCAGGTCATGATCTCACGGTTCGTGGGTTCGAGCCCCGCGTCGGGCTCTGTGCTGACTGCCAGCTCAGAGCCTGGAGCCTATTTCAGAGTCTGTATCTCCCTCTCTCTCTGACCCTCCCCTGCTCATGCTGTCTCTCTCTCTCTCTCCTAGAAATAAAAAATAAAAATATTTTTAAAAAATTTAAAAAAATAAAAAAATAAACTTATACAATGTTAAAGTGTCAATTAGATGTCAATAAAACTGGGAGAAAAAAGAGAATGTTTTCTTCCTGGTACAGAAAGGCTACCTTTCTCATAGGAAATTTATGGCCTGTTTTTAGATAGAAAGTGGTAGGATAGCCCTTCGTGTGGTTGCATTGGGATTCAATGGAGTTAGTTGATTTAAAAATAATCTAGTAATCTTGGAATGCCTGCATGGCTCAGTTAGTTAAGTGTCTAACTCTTGATTTTGACTAAGGTCGGGATCTCACAGTTCATGAGTTTGAGCCCCACATCAGGCTCTGGGATGATAGCAGAGAGACTTCTTTGTATTCTCTCTCTCTCTCTTTTTCTCTCTCTGCTCCTCTTCCACTCATGCATTCTCAATCTTTCTCTTTCAAAATAAATAAACATTAAAAAAATAAAAATAGGGGCGCCTCGGTGGCTCAGTTGGTTGGACGTCCAACTTCGCATGGTTCATGGGTTCAACCCCTGTATGGGGCTCTGTGCTGACAGCTCAGAGCCTGGAGCACACTTCCTATTCTGGGTCTCCCTCTCTCTCTGCCCCTCCCCCACTCACACTCTGTCTCTCTCTCAAAAATAAATAAACCTAAAAAAACTTTAAATAAAAAATAACAATAAATAAAAATAATCTAATAATCTATATGGCAAAGTTAGAATGAAAAACATAAATATCTGTATTCTTGCTTATTGAAATTAAAATGATATCAAATATATATTGATAAATATCACATTAGTCTTGGATTTGGAAGTTTTCGAGGAGTCCATTTTAAACACTTAGAGAAACATCACAACACACTAAATTCCCATTTAGGCCACGTTTTTGTAAAGTTCAAAACTGAAGATAAAGAGCAGTATAAACATCCTCATAGCTACATAAATTACATTGGCAGCTCCACAAACACAGGTTAGGTAATGTAGTCCTGGAGAATGAGCATATGACTGAGAACTTCATTACCAGCTATTCTGCTAACTGACTTCCTGTTTCAAGCTTTAATATCTTCATCAGTGAAATGAAGATGTCTATTAATACATTTTTTTAATGGACAGAGAAAAGAAACACACAACTTTAAGAATGTGCATGCTGGTGAGAAGGAGTGGAAAATAGGTCTGAGAACTAAGAACTTACTAAGAACTATTGGTAATAGTTCATATCTCCTCTATGGACAAAGATAAAGCAAAGTTTAATATTTATTAACCTTGGGTGATGTGCACATGGATGTGGATGAGAGTCTTCTTTAAACATTTTTTATAGTTTATAAAAATCAACTTTATTGAAGTACACCTTACATACAATAAAATGCACCAATTTTTTGTGCACAGTCCAAATAACAGGGTTTTTTCCAGTTTTATTGAAGTATATTGAACAAATAAAATTGTAAGATATTTAAAGTTTACAACATGATTGATTTGATATACATGCACATTGTGAAAGGATTCCCCCCTCTGTGAGTTAATTAACACATACATCACCTCACATAATTACTTTGTGTGTGTGTGTGTGTGTGTGTGTGTGTGTGTGTGTGTATACCTCACATTTCCTTGATCCATTTATCCATTGATGAACACTTAAGTTGTTTCCACACGTTGGCTATTGTTAATAATTCTGCAATGAACACAGGAGTGCAAATATCTTTTTAAGATAATGGTTTTGTTTCCTTTGGATATATAACCAGAAGTGAGATAGCTGGATCATATGGTAGTTTTACTTTTAATTTCCTGTAGAACAACTATACTGATTTATATTATTACCAGAGTATACAAGAGTTCCCTTTTCTCTACATTCTTCATAGCAATTGTTAGCTCCTATATTTTTGAGAATAACCATCCTAATAGGTGTGATGTTATATCTTGTAGTTTTTATTTATATTTCTCTGAAGATTAGTGATATTGAGCTTTTTATGTATTTGTCATCGATTTGTATGTCTTCTTTGGAAAAATATGTATTCAGGTCCTTTGCCCGTTTTGATACTGGGTTACTTATTTTTTTACTATTGATTTGTAGGAGTCCCTTCTATACATATATTTTTTAAGTTTATTTTTTTTTTTGAGAAAGGGAGAGAAAGTGCACACAAGTCAGGGAAGGGCAAAAAGAGGAGAGAGAATCCCAAGCATGCACTGTTAGGGCTGAGCCCAACTCAGGGCCTGAACCCACAAACCATGAGATCACAACCTGAGCCAAAATCAAGAGTTGGACACTTAAGTGACTGAGCCACTCAGGCTCTATATTTTAGATATTGACCGCTTATCAGATATGTGGTTTCCAATATTTCATACCCTTACATAGGTTGCCTTTTTGTTTTGTTGGTGGTTTCATATGCAGGGCAGAAACTTCATAATTTGATGTAATCCAACTTGCTGATTTTTTGCTTTTGTCCCTTTGCTTTCGGTGTCAAATCCAAAAAAATCACTGCAAAGACCAATGTCAAGGAGCTTATCCTCTATGTTTTCTTCTAGGAGTTCTATGATTTCAGGTCTATGGTAAAGTCTTTAATACATTTGGAGTTGATTTTTCTATATGGTGTGAGATAATGTTCCAATTTTATTCTTTTGCATGTAGATATCCAATTTTTCCAACATTGCTTATTTTTTATAATTAAAAATTTTTTTTTCATTTTATGGAGGGAGAGAGAGCACATGCAAACAGGAGAAAAGGGCAGAGGGAGACAGAAAGTCTCAAGCAGGCTCCACACTCAACATGGAGCCCGATGCGGAGCTCCATCCCATAGCCCTGGGATCATGACCTGAGTCACAATTAAGAGTCAGTTGCTCAAGTAACTGAGTCACCCAGGCACCCTTCCAACACTGTTTATTAAAGAGACTATCCTTTTCTCATTGTATATTCTTGGTTTTTTTGTTAAAAATTAATTTACAGTGTATGCATGGGTTTTTTTCTGGGCTCCCTATTCTGTTCTATTGATCTATGTACCTCTTTTTATTCCAATCTTATACGATAACATATAGCTTTATAATATATTATATGTTATATATACATATGTAGATATTTGTTCTTCTTGCTCAAGATTGTTTGGCTATTCAGTATCTTTTGTGATTGCATACAAATTTTAGGATTGTTTTCCTATTTCTATGAAAAATGCCATTGGAAATTTGATAGAGATTATATTAAGTCTGTGGATCACTTTGGATACTATGCACATTTTAACAATATTGATTCTTCCAATCCATAAGCATGAAATATCTTTCCACTTATTTGTGTCTTCTTCAGTTTTTTTCATCAATGCCTTATAGTTTTCAGCATAAAGAATTTTTACCTCCTTGATTAAATTTACTCCTAAGTATTTTATTATTTTGGATGCTATGATACATGAGACCATTTTCTTAATTTCTCTTAGTCTATTAATAAATAGAAATGCAATTGATTTTTGTATACTGATTTTTTTTATCCTGTAAATTTGTTGAATTCATTGATTAGTTCTAGCAGATTTTGGAAGGAATCATTTGGATTTTCTACATATAAGGCCATGTCATCTACTCATAGAGACAATTTCACTTCTTCTGGATGCCTTTTATTTATTTTTCTTGCTTAATTGCTCTAAGACTTCCAGTACATGTTGTATAAAAATGGCAAGAGCGAGCATGTTTGTCTTTATTCCTGATCTTAGAGGAAAAGCTTTCAGCTTTTCACAATTATGATGTTAGTTGTGGGCTTGATATAACAGCCTTTATTGTGATGAAGTACATACCTTCTATACCAAGTTTGTTGAGAGTTTTGTGAAACGTTTTTTTCTGCATCTATTGACATGTCATATGATTTTTATCTTTCATTTTGTTAATGTAGTGTATCACATTGACTGATTTCTGGATGTTGAATCATTCTTGCATCACTGGAATAAATACCACTTGATCATGGAGTTTGATCCTTTTAAGGCACAGTCAAATTCGGTTAGCTAGTATTTGTTCAGCACTTATGTTCTTTGTGAAATTGGCCTCTATTTTCTTTACATGCAGTATCCTTGTCTAGCTTTGGTTTCAAAGTTATGCTGGCCTCATAAAATTAAGGAACTGTTTCCCCCTCTAACTTTTGGAAAACTTCAAGAAGGATTAATATTAATTCTTCTTTAAACATTTGGTAGAATTCACTAGTGACACGATCTCATCCTGGATTTTTGTTTACTGGGAAGTATTTGATTACCAATTCGATCTCTTTACTAGTAATTGGTCCTCCAGATTTTCTATTTCTTTATGATTCAATCTGAAGAATATATCCATTTCTTCTAGGTTGTCCAATTCATTGGCATATAATTGTTCATAGGAATTTCTAGGAATTTATCAATTTCTCCCACTTCTTCTAGATTATCAATTCATTGTCATATAATTGTTCATAGTAGTCTCCTTTTTTATTTTAAAATTCATTTTTTTAGTTTGAGAGTGGGGGAGGAGAGAGGATCCCAAGCAGGCCCACATTTGGTGGTCTTGTTCATAGTAGTCTTATGATCTTTTGTATTTGTGTGGTATCAGTTGTAATTCCACTTGTATTTATAATTTTATTTGTTTGCATTCTCTATCCTTATTTTGATAAATCTAGATAAAAGTTTGTGTATTTTATTTATCTTTTTTTTTAATGTTTTTTATTTATTTCTAGGAGAGAGAGAGAGACAGCGTGAACAGGGGAGGGTCAGAGAGAGAGGGAGTCACAGACTCTGAAACAGGCTCCAGGCTCTGAGCTGGCAGTCAGCACAGAGCCCGACGCGGGGCTCGAACCCACGGACCGTGAGATCACGACCTAAGCGAAAGTCGGACGCTTAACTGACTAAGCCACCCAGCACCCCTATTTTATTTATCTTTAAAATAAACCACTCTCAGTTTCATTTATTTTTTCTATTATCTTTTTAGACTCTTATTTTCCCCATGATTTTTATTGTTTTCATCCTTCTACAAAGATTGTTTAATGGAGATCTTTTTCCTTTTCTAAATTGTTTATTTATTTTTAAGAGAGTGTGTGTGTGTGTGCACAAGCAGGGGAGGGAGAGAGAGAAGGAGAAACAGAATCCCATACAGGCTGTGCACAATCAGTGCAGAACCTATGCAGGGCTCGAACCCACAAACTTTGAGATCATGACCTGAGCTGAGATCAGGAGTTGGATGCTTAACTGACTGTGCCACCCAGGAGCCTCCTTTCTTTTTTATCATAGGCATTTATCACTATGAATTTCCTTCTTAGAACTGCTTTTGCTGCATCACAAAAGTTTTAGTGTGTTTATTTCCATTTTCATTTGTCTCAAGATATTTTTTTAATCTTTATTTATTTTTGAGAGAGAAAGAGAGAGAAAGTGTGAGTGGTTAGGAGCAGAAAGAGGGAGACACAGAATTCAAAGCAGGCTCCAGGCTCTGAGCCATCAGCACAGAGCCCAACACAGGGCTCAAACTGTGAGATCATGACCTGATCCAAAGTCAGTCACTTAACCAGCTGAGCCACCCAGGCACCTCTCATTTGTCTCAAGATATTTTTTGATTTCTCTCTTGATTTATTGACCCATTGGTTGGTTGTTCAGTAGCATGTTGTTTAATCTCCACATTTTGGATAAGTTATTCAGTTTTCTTCTTGCAATTGATTTCTAGTTTTACATCATTATGATCAGAAAAGATGCTTGATATGATTTAAATCTTCGTAAAGTTTTTAAGACTTGTTTTATGGCTTAGGGGCACCTGGGTGTCTCAGTCGGTTAAGTGTCCAACTTCAGCTCAGGTCATGATCTTGCGGTTCATGTGTTTGAGCCCCTTGTCGAGCTCTGTACTGATGGCTAGCTCAGAGCCTGGAGCCTGCTTTGGATTCTGTATCTCCCTCTCTCTCTGACTCTCCCCTGCTCAAGCTGTCTCCCTCTCTCTCTCTGTCTCAGAAATAAATAAAAAACATTAAAACAATTTTAAAGAATTGTTTTGTGGCTTAAAATAAAATCCATCCTGGAGAAGTTCCATGTGCATTGTGTATTCTGCTGCTATTCAATGGAATGTTATGTAAAATGCCTATTAGATCTATCAGATCAAATATGTAGTTTAAGTCCAATGTTTCTGTATTGATTTTCTGTCTGGATGTTCCATCCATTGTTGGAGGTGGAGTATTGAAGTCTCCTACTATTATTGTATTGCTGTCTATTTTTCCCTACTAATATATTAATATTTGCTTTATATATTTAAGTTCTCCTATGTTGAGAGCATAAATATTTACTAATGTTATATCATCTTGATGAATTGACCCCTTTATATAATGGCTTTTGTCTCTTGTTACTGTCTTTGGCTTAAAGTCTAATTTCTCATATAAGTATAGTTTAGCTGTATTTTCTTTTGGTTTCCATTTGCATGCAATATCTTTTTCCATCTTTTCACTTTCAAGCTATCTGTGTCTTTAAATTTAAAATGAGTCTCTTGTAGGCAGCATAGAGCTGGGTCTTGTTTTTATGCATTCAACCACTCTGTATCTTTTGATTGGAGAATCTAGTCTATTTACATTTAAAGTAATTATTGAAAGATAAGAATTTACTATTGCTATTTTGTTCACTGTTTTCTGGTTGTTTTATAATTTTTTTGTTTCTGTTGTCCCTTCCTTTGTGTTTTAATGATTTTCTTTTTTATTAAAGTATATGACATACAATGTTACATGAGTTTTCAGGTGTACATGTGATATGATTATTTTCTTTCAGCACCATGAATCTATCATGACACTCCCTTCTGACTTGCAAGGTTTCTGCTGAAAAATCTGCTAAAACTACCATGGGGGCTCCTTTGTTCATAACAAGTTGCTTTTCTCTTGCTGCTTTTAAGATTCTCTCCTGTCTTTAACTTTTGACAGTTTAATTACAGTGTCAGTTGGTGTGGGTCTCTTTGGTTTATCTTTTTGGAATGCTCTTTGTTTCCTGGATCTAGATATCTGTGTCTTTCTCCAGGTTTGAGAAGTTTTTAGCCATTATTTCTCTGAAGAAGCTTTCTTCCTTTTTCTATCTCTCATCTCCTTCTGGGGCCGCTATGATGTTTATATTTGTATGCATGATGATATAAGTCCTTTAAAGAATCTTTACTTTTTTTCATTCTTTTTCCTTTTGCTCCTCTGATTGGATGAATTCCATTGCCTTGACTTCTAGTTTTGCTGATCCTTTTTTTCTATTTGATGTAGCCTTTTGTCAAACCCCTCTATTGAAATTTTCAGTTCCATTAGAATATTCTTCAGCTCTATATTTTTTGTTTGGTACATTTTTAAAAATTTGATTTATTTTTTTAGTAATCTCTGCACCCATTATGGGGCTAGAACTCACAACCTGTGATCAAGAGTCTCCTCTTCCAACTGAGCCAGCCAGGTGCCCTGTTTGGTACTTTTTAATATTTTCAAAATCTTTGTTAAAATTCTCACTTTGTTCATACATCAGTCTCCTGACTTTGGCGAGCATCCTTGTACCCTTATTTTGAACTCGATCAGATTAATTATTTATGTCTGTGTCATTTAAATCTGTTTCTGGAAATTTGTCTCTTTTTTATTTTTCTTTTATTTTTTTATTTTTAAATTTTTTTTTTAATTTATTTCTAGGAGAGAGAGAGAGACAGCGTGAGCAGGGGAGGGCCAGAGAGAGAGGGTGTCACAGACTATGAAACAGGCTCCAGGCTCTGAGCTGGCAGTCAGCACAGAGCCCGATGCGGGGCTTGAACCCACAAACCGCGAGATCATGACCTAAGCAAAAGTCGGACGCTTAACTGACTAAGCCACCCAGGCGCCCCTGTCTCTTTTTTAAAACATATCTCTATTTCTTCATTTTCCTTGATTCTTTGTATTGGTTTCTGTATACTAGATAAAACAACCACCTATTCCAGTTTTTGAGAGTTGTCCCATATAGGAGACCAGTCTTGTCAACCAGCGCAACCTGAGCTCCTGGTTGTCTCCCAAACCTTTGTGATTATCCAAGCCACCTTCTTTGTTCTTAGTGGCTCCTAGCTCAGAGCCTGGAGCCTGCTTCAGATTCTGTGTCTCCCTCTCTCTGCCCCTCTCTTGCTCATGCTCTGTCTTTCTCTGTCTCTCAAAAATAAATAAACATTTAAAAAATTAGAAAAAAAAAATAATAAAGTATGTAACTAATCCCCTTCCAGGGAGAAACTAGGAGATGGGCATTTTTGTTTGCTCCTTCTGCACTGGGCCTAGGTCTAAAATTACAAGGAGATACTCTTGCACCTGTTAAGAGCTGTTTCTTGTTTGCTATAGTCCTACGAATGCAAGCCCCATTGGCTATGAGAGCCAGGTAATCCAGACACCTGTGCCTTGGGCAGCAGCTGCAAAAGCTGGGGCAGAGTGTATACACACTCACTGGAGGGGAATACTGGTGACTTGGAGGGGGATGGAAGGAGATAGTGGGGGAGATGTCCACCAGTTTCCTTGGTCTCTGGGGAGGTCACAGCCAGCCCCTAGATGTGTGCTAAAGCTGCTCAGGAAGCAGCTTTCAAAGTATACAGATGGACCCCTTTTGGGGAAAAGCTGATATATAAACATTTTTGCCTACTACTTCTGCTCTGAGCCTGTGGGGATAGCTGTTGAGTGCTAACTGCCAGTTAACAACTGCTTCTTTGTTTGCTATATTCTTGTGGGTCTTATGGATGCAAGCCTCATTGGCTTTCAGAGCTAGGCATTTTGGGACCCCATCCTTCAGGTGGAAATTTTAAAAGCTAGGACACTAACTGTGAAGCCCAAATCCTTTGTTCCTCAGGGAGAAGCTGGAAGCTGGGAGTTCCCTTCCAATGGCATGATACTATGCTGGGGGTGGGATTTATGGTAAGAGTGTGTTTCGCCCTTACCTACACATTCTGATATGAGTATTTTCTCATTCACCCAATGTATAGGTAGTTTCTGGATTTCTTTCAGAGGCATTGCTCTGTGTGTAGCTATGCACTTGGTGTATCCATGAGAGGAGGGGAGATCAGGAGCCATCCAGTTCAAATGAGTTTTGACAAAGGTATACACTTATGGAAGCATCACTTCAATCAAAATATAGAATATTCCAACACCCCCTGACCACAAATTCCCTTATGCCCCTTTAGAGTCAATAGCTCCCTCTCAAATCAGGCAAGCATTGATCCTTCTGTGAGATTAGTTTTGCCTCTTCTAGAATTCCAAATTAATGGAATTGTGCAGTATATATTCTTTTGTGTCTGGCTTCTTTCACTCAACATAATGTTTTGGAGATTCATTCATGTTTTTGCACATATTAGTACTTTATTCCTTTCTAGTGCTAAGTAGTATACATATATCACAGTTTCACACCTATTCACCCATTGATGAATGTTTGGGTAATTTTCAGTTGTTGACTGCTAAAATTAAAAGCTGCTATGAACATTTATATACAAATCTTTGAGAAGACATATGTTTTCACATCTTTTGGGTAAATACCTAGGAGTGAAATAGTTGAATTATATGATAAGTTTGTGTTTCTTGCATAGAAGTTCTTTGCCCAAATAAAAAGCAAGCAGGATATATATTTTTTAAAAGAATTTCAGGGTTACATAATATTTCAAAGTTACAAAGACTTGTTTTCATTTAGTCTCTCATTTACTGTGAGAATGGAAATAGAAACACAAAAGTTTACATTACTTTAAAAACATAGAGTAATATGGGGCACCTGGGTGGCTCAGCCAGTTGGGCATTCAGCTCTTAATTTCTGCTCAGGTCACAATCTCATGTTTTGAGTTTGAGTCCCTCATCGGACTCTGCACTAACAGTATGGAGCCTTTTTGGAATTCTCTCTCTTCCTCTATCTCTGCCCCTCTCCTGCTCAAGTTTTCTCCCTCTCGAAATAAATAAATAAACTTTAAAAATAGACAAATAGAAACAATAAAATAGAAAATAGAAATAGAAAAAAACACAGAGTAATAAAGCTCTGTGTTAAAAAGCTACAGATACTGGGGGAAAACAGGAAATAGAGGTGAAAAATCAATGAAGAAAAAATTAATTTCATAAGTAATTTAGAAACACCTGCTAGTAAAAATCTGTCAGCTTTTTATTAAGGAAAAATTCAAGATAATATCTGTTCTGCTTACTAACTATTTAAGCAACCACCCACATAGAGAAAACAGTGAGCCAGTAATAAGAAGAAAAAAGAGCATTTGCTGTGCTAAACGAGTTTTCTTAACCTTGAAAATCTTGATGATGTATGGTTAAACTCAGAACTTACAACCAAGTGTTTAGGGTAAGTTGATAAGAATTCTCTCATCAGGTTACCCAGTATGAATTCTGGAGCCCTTGAGGTTGCGATTTAGTGAAGAGACAATTTGCAGAAATAAGTGCCAAGAACTGACAGGCATTCACTGTGGAAGAAACAGGACTGATTTGGAATTAAATTCCAATAAATGTGACCAAATAGTCAGAGGGTGAGGCTGGAAATTGGGGGTTGTTCTCACAGCACTGTTTCTCTAACTCTCTTCCTTTTCCTTTATTTATTTTTTAAGTGAAAGCAAACTCAGTAAAAAAAGGGGACTCTGGCAAAAACAAATCAAAACAAACCCGACAATCCTTACAGAAAAAGTGCCTAAACCATTGAAAGTCTTACTCTTCTCAAAGTTTCTCTTGGTTTAATAGTTTCATATGCCTTGGGTGTCATCAGCCACGTTTAGCCAGGCCTGGTGTACTACTGACAGGCCACAAAAAAATGTAGAACAGAAGAGGAAAGGGAAGAAAGAGAGGAAAGAGAGAAAGAGAAGAGAGAACAAAAAAAACAAAAAAGCTGAAGGTGTTGTAAGGTAGTCACCTTAGGTAGCTATCAAGGCAAGCAAGCCATACATTTTTAAAAGATAGAATTGCTTTTTTCTTTCCAAGCAAATGAAAGAAATAGGTGAGAGATTCTCAATTTTTTGTGTGTGTACAAAATTAACATTGGAGAGCTTGTTAAGAGTGTTGATTTACAAACACTATCTCCAGAGAGTCTAATTCATTAACTCTCTGGAAGATCCTAGAAATCAGATTTATCAGTCAGATTCCATAGCTTCTGATGCCACAGGCTCCACACAGGTTTAGTCTCATGGATGTATACCCTGTGCCATTGCACAGGGCTCTGTGCTCAAAACGACTCTTCACTTATGTTTAATGCTCTCTTACAGCTGTTGGAATTCTTAACTTTTGCACAAGAGACCCTTCCTGTTCATTTTACACGGGGTCCTGAAAATTATGTAGCTGGTCCTGTCCCCATGGACCACACTTTGAAAAACATGCAATAGAGGTTAGGCCTTGGGCTTCAATCTTTCACTACTGAAAATATTTGGGCAATTATCTATAGGTCTATGGGATTTTAAGTCTGTTAGATACCCAGCATCTGAATAAAATCATTTTACACAATTTCTTCTTGGCACTCTTGGGTCAGGGGTTTCTAAGTGAGTTTGTTTCCAGAGGGAGAGCCCAGGGAGAGGAGTAGCCATTATAACAGGAAGCAAATTCCTGGGGAAAGTTGTTACAGGAATTGGAAATTATTTGTGTAAGGAAGAGATTTTTTTTTTTTTCAAAAAAGTAGAGCCCTTAAAAATAATACAAGGAGAACAATTTGAGGGGAGGCAAAATTGACCCAACAAAGGTGAACAGAAAACCCTGGAATTCAATTATCGAAAGAAAACTTTGGTCATTAAAAGCTAGAAAAAGTTAAAGACCTTTTGAATACATTTTCACCTAACCTAATTCAACTAACCCTTTCAGTAGTAGAGGTGAGTGGGTAGAGATGGCGACTTAAAGAAAATATTGGTCAGATTGTCACAGTATTTTATGGGAGCACTGGGACCAAAAAGCTTTGACTACTAATCAAAAGTTCCCATTTCCCCAATCACTGTTTACCATTGGTAAAGCATCAACAATGCACATTCCATGGGGTAACAAAAACAACTAAGGCAATGAGTCAGATCCCTCCCAGGCCAAAAAATAGAATCAGTACACATGTTAGTTAAATCTAAGAGTCTGTAATGCAACTTGAATACACTCATCTCAGCAGTCAAATCAGATTACCCAGGCTTAGGAGTCTGGCTATCCTTAATGTAGAACAAGAAGAGAAAAGCTGTATTAGCTTTACCCAGAATGGTCAGCTGGTTATTCAACATTTTGTATGGTTGCTCATTTTTATTCATTCTTAACTGGCTTTGGGAAGGTGTAAATCATCATAATTTTCACCATCATTATCATCAATGCCACCTGTATGTAATAATTATAAAAATAATAGCTAATATATATAGCTATGTACAATGTTCTAAGCATTTTCTGAGCTATTTATACACATATATATATTAAGTCATGTAATCCTCACTACAATCCTATGACATAGTACCATTGTTATCTCCATTTTACAGATAAGGAAACTGATGCACAGACAGGTTAAGTGACTTGTTTAAGGTCACACAGTTATTACATAGCAGAGCTAAGAGTCAAACACAGGGACCATGACTATATTACCCAGGCACTTAACTACTAGACAATGTAGTAAAGAGGACTATTCAGGGAGCTTAACGAAGCAAAGCAAACAGAATTGTTTGGAACATTTTTGGGGTTATGGACTCCTTTGAGAATCTATATCTCTCAGAAAAATAAATATATACAGCACATTTTTACAAACTCTCAGAGGACTGCCTTTGTTCCTCCAAGACCATACATTTACCTTGATGACTCATCTCAGGCTAAAAATGTCTACTCCAGACACTAATTATTTAAAATTGTAAAATAGCTATCACTACCAAAGACAAAAGTATTTTTAAATTCTAATGGTGAGGCACATGGGTGGCTCAGTCAGCTTTTCAATAGACGCTTGATTTTGGTGCAGGTCATGATCCCAGGGTTATGGTCAAATCCCACATAGGGCTCTGCACCGAGCATGGAAACTGCTTAAGATTCTCTCTCTCTCTCTCTCTCTCTCTCTTTCTCTCTCAGTCTCTCCCACAACCCCTCTCCTCCACTCATGCCCTCTCTCTGTAAATAAATAAGTAAATAAATAAATAAATAAATGAAATGAAATGAAATGAAAAACCTAATGGTTCTGTGAAGTATAGGCTCAGACCAATAATAAAACTATAAGCCTTATACCTGTACCATGTCATCAAACCCAAGAACCAGCTATTTTTAAATAACAAATTTTTTAATGTTTATTTATTTTGAGAGAGAAAGTACACACATGCATGCAAACATGGTAAGGGCAGAGAAAGAGGGAGAGCGAGACTCCTAAGCAAGCTCCACACCATCAGCTCAGAGCCCAACACAGGGCTCAATCTCACCAACTGTGAGCCTGAGTCAAAATCAAGAGTTGGACACTTAACCAACTAAGCCACCCAGGTGCCCTAAACAACAAATTTTAAAGCTTTTTTATTAACTGCCAAATTATTTCAAGATGAAAGAGCAAATCACTGTAATTTCTAGCACGTAACACGGTGGTTACATATACTGAGTACTCAATAAATGTCGACAGAGAAGAAAAGAGAGAAAATGAAGGTAAAGGTATCTTAATGTTACTTAGTAGTGGTAGTAAATGTGATTGCAAAATATCCTTCAACTTCTTTTTTTTTCTTAAGTTTCTTTTTAAGTAATCTCTATTCCCAATGTGGGGCTCGAACTTACAACCCCAACCAAGATCAAGAGTCATATGTTCCACCAACTAAACCATCCAGGCATCTCTTAACTCCTTTTTAATAGCATTCAGCCATTCAATCATTTATTTAACAAGATTTGTTGAATATTTATTATGTAATAGAAGCCATGTTAGGCATCAAGGGTAAATTTTTAAGGCACTGTGGAACAAACACACCAAAAATGTGAAATCTGTGAAATGCAAGCTGTCATGTGATGAACAAAACTAGCAATTAGAAAAACACATAAAAGAGTATATAAAGGTTGAAAGCAAAATCCATATGGGTGTTGCAAATCTGGTGAGAGAACATCAATATTTGCCTTTAATTTCAGGTTCTTTCTTCCTTCTGTACATACCCACACCTTGACAACTCATTCTCAAAATTAAATTATTTGAGTTTTGCTTCAACAAACTTCTTGGCTTGATAGTTCTTTTGCTTTTCAAGGGTTCACTCATTAATTAAATACTAAATGTGGCATTTCTGAATACTAGGTGTCCATTTAAATTTAGCCAATTGAGGGGCACCTGGGTGGCTCAGTCAGTTAAGCATCTGACTTTGGCTCAGTTCATGATCTTGTGGTTTGTGAGTTTGAGCCCTGTGTTGGGTTCTCTGCTGTCAGGATAGAGCCTGATTCAGATCCTCTGTCTCCCTCTCTCTCTGCCTCTCCCCTGCCTCTCACTCTGTCTCTCTGTCTCTCTCAAAATAAATAAACATAATTAATTAATTAATTAAGCCAATTAAGAAACAAGTTAGGAAACAACCCACAACAATTTGGGGAAGGGAGACTCACACTCAGGACACATGTATGACAATAACCTTAGAATATACTAGAGTATTGAGAAAACAAGTGCAAACCAAGACAGTTTGGGTTTTCACCATGCCAGCTGGACGTATGACTCAGTAGAAACAGGTGATTAAATTGGCCTAAGAAATTTGGTGATAGAAAGTCCAGATCAATGATTTCAGAAGATCTTGTTAATGATAGGAGCAAACAGTAGGGGACCACTTAATTTTTTTTTTTTAAATTTCTAGGAGAGAGAGAGACAGTGTGAGCAGGGGAGGGTCAGAGAGAGAGGGAGTCACAGACTGAAACAGGCTCCAGGCTCTGAGCTGGCAGTCAGCACAGAGCCCGACGCGGGGCTCGAACCCACAAACCGCGAGATCATGACCTAAGCGAAAGTCGGATGCTTAACCGACTAAGCCACCCAGGCGCCCCAATAGGGGACCACTTAAAACTTACTGCTGATGCTAAGGACACTTGTTTAATACTCTGTAGAGCAGTGGGTCTGTTTTACTCTACTTTCCCTGTTTTTTTGTTTTTTGTTTTTAATTTTTTAAGTATTTATTTTTGAGAGAGATACAGGGAAAGAGACAGAGACAGAGTGCAAGCAGGGGAGAGGCAGAGAGAGAGGGAAACACAGAATCTGAAGAAGGCTCCAGACTCTGAGCTGTCAGAACAGAGCCAAACGTGGGAGGCTCAAACTCACAAACTGTGAGGTCGTGACCTAAGCCGAAGTCAGACAACCAATTGAGTCACCCAGGTGCCCCTCTACATTCCCCGGTTTAAAACCATTTTTCAAACTATACTGATGCATGCTGTTCAAGCCTGGGTTCAGTCACAGGAAATCTCTAACTAACTCAACAGTAGGGGACCACTTTTATATGGTCCCCTATTGAGCAAACATTTTATAAATAGCATGTCTCAGAGTTCATAATGCTAGTCCATTGGGAAGCAACTTAGCTCTAGAGAATGCTGTCATTTGTCTGTAACAGTATCTTTTGTCAGCCCCAATTTGGTTAATAACTACAGTTATGCTTTGGTCATTTCAGCAGCTCTGAGTCTTTGTCAGGCCTTACCCGTATTATGTGCCTTCATACCTTCTTCTTGGACTACTGCAATAAGTTCCTAATCGGTCTCTCTCCCATCAATCTCATCACCCTCTAAACCATTCTATATATTACTGCCAAGACTAACCTTCAAAATGAACCAAGTTTGAAAACTTTCAAAGACTTTCAAAGTCCAAATTCCCTTAAGCTGATAGCCAAGGCCCTCTACCTTCCGTCACTAATTTGCTATTCCAGAAATTTGCTCACATCATTTCCTGTACCATGTACCATGTATTTCCAGAATATGTCCTCCAGTCTCTACTTGTCTGTCTTTCCTTCTTGTGGAAAAACTTAGCTTCCAACTAACTTATTAAGAAGTCCTTTCTAATACTACAGCTAAAAATGGACATCCTTTTTGCAGTTTTACTCATCATTAAAAGTTAATTCATAAATTTTATGGTATGCATTATAGCACAATTCAAAAATTGTTTAAATTAACATACATATCCACAGTTAATTAATAACCTTCAAGTTTGGCAAGTTGGCAGACCAGATAACCTGAAAATTCTCCAGTGAGAAATACCTAAAACTGCTGAATAAGTTCAAAAGCTTTCTTTTAAATGCAACACTGAATACTTAAGAAATAAATTTAATTTCCATTTTTCAGAAACACAAAGGGAATGAAAACCACTGTAGTAAATGTGAATTAAAGCTTCATTTTCTCCTGAAGATAGATAGGAAACAGGAAAAGAAAAAAGTTTTCCCTGAGAAGTTAATAACCTTATAATAACCATGCAAGCCTAAGATTTAAATGTAGAATATTATTGATGCTAAAAAATAAGCATTTTAAAGTTATAAGCCCTCTAAAAAAAATGTAAGAATAAGAATAAATGAAACAAGAACAAGTAGAAATGCAAAATGATCAAATTTCTAAAAATAATAAATAATAATTTAGTGAATAAGTTGAACAGCAGATTAGATATAGCTAAAGGGAAAATCAAGGGACTGGCTGGATTAACCCAGAAGACAGCATAGATGAGAGAGAAAAATAGAGTTTTAGAGAAAAGAGAATAATATGTCCACTATAACTCTAATAATAGGTGATCTAGAAGGAGAAAAGGGAGAAGAGAAGATGGTGGCAGAGTAGGAGGACCCTAGGCTCACCTTGTCCCATGAATACAACTAGATAACTACCAAATCATCCTAAATACTCCAGAAATTGATCTGAAGACTGGCAGAACACACTCTACAACTAAAGGTAGGGAAGAGGTCACACTGAAGAAGGTAGGAAGTCAGGGACATGGTTTGGGAAAGAAATGATTTGTGGCTGCTGCAATGGGGAGGGAGCTGTGGTCTCAGAGAAGGATGAGAGACAAACTGACACACAAGGGAACACACAAGGAAAACAAATTCCCACAGCAACTGACCTGGAAAGCAAGAGGACCCAAATTTTGCAAATTCTTGCAACCAGTGGGGCTTGGAGCCTGGAGTTTTAAAGGTCAGTGTGATTGGCTCTAGAAGAGCTCAGAGACCACCAGAGCTGCTCTTGGAGAGAAGACAAGCAAACAACCCACGGACATACAACATGGAAACAGCAATCTGAAGAGCGCAGTAGTGAGGTCAGTTTCTCATCCTGGTACATATCCCAGAGAGGCAGCATACATAGGAGCTAGCTGCTGCCACTTCCCTCCCCCACCACTCACCATAAACACAGAGCCACCTGCACAGCACCCACAGCACAGCACCCACACTTCCTTCCTAAGTTGCTTACACCAAGCCTCACCCCCCAGGCTCCAGAATAACCACTCTTCCCGGTCACACTTGCCTCAGTTCCAGTACGGTGGGGCCCTTCCTGAGAAGACCAGCCCACACCCTTCCCAACACAATGTCTCCTGACTCAAGAGTTTTGCAAGCCTTTTGTTGTGGTGGTGGTAGCAATGGGTCTCATTTCACAAGCTGACCAGAACCCACATAGTTAAAACTCACCATATGCAGGCAAGGGACCACACACTGCCCATAACAGGCACAGAGATCCTCTGCAGATGACTGACCAAAAGGACAAAGTGGCCAGGACACAACAGCAGAGAGCATGCAGCACACATTGGAGACACTTTCAGAAGTGTCAGGCCCTGGGGAAAAGAAGACATTACACTGCAGGGCACTACAGGACCTTCTTCATAAAGCTATTAAACTCAAGAAAAGGAGATGTAGCTGACTTTCCTAATACAGAGAAACAGGCACAGAGACTTAGACAAAAATGAGAAGACAGAGTAATTTGTCCCAGACAAAAAATAGGACAAGGCCATGGCCAGAGAACAAAGCAAAACAGATATAAGTAACATGACTGATGGAGGATTTAAAGCAATCATCATAAGGATACTCGCTTGACATGAGAAAAGAGTGGAGGGTATGAGTGAGACCCTTAACACAGAAATGTACAATAACAGGGGTGCCTGGGTGGCTTAGTTGGTAAGCAACCGACTTCAACTCAGGTCATGATCTCACCATTCATGGGTTCATGCCCTACATAAGGCTCTGTGCTGACAGCTTGGAGCCTGGAGTCTGCTTTGATTCTCTATCTCCCTCTCCTTCTGCCCCTCCCCTATTCATGGTCTCTCTCTTTCTCAAACTAAATAAATTAATAAATAACATTTTAAAAGTTAAAAAAAAGAAATATGGAATAATATAGTACAGAAAAAAGGACTCAATAAATGAATAGGGAAATATACTTGATGGAATGAATGGCAGGCTGAAAGAAGGAAAGAAAAAAATTAATGACCTAGAAGACAAAGTGATGGAAAGTAATCAAGCTGAACAAAAGAGAAAAAGGAATTAACACAAAATAAGATTAGACTTAGCGAAATCTGGGACTCCATCAAATGTAATACCATTCATATTATAGGAGTCCCAGAAGAAGAAGAGAGAGGAAAAAGCAGGCAGAGAATTTATTTGAAGAAATAATAGCAGGAAACTTTTCCTAATCTGGGGAAGGAAACAGATATTCAGATCCAGGACTCACAGAGAACCTCCAGTAAAATCAGAGCCACACCAACACATATTGTAATTCAAATTACAAATGGCAAAATATCATGATAAAGAAAAAATATTAAAACAAAAACTGTGACTCAGTTGGGCAAGTGTCGGACTTCATCTCAGGTCATGATGTGGTTCATAAGTTTGAGCTGTCAGCTCAGAGACTGCTTGGGATCCTCTGTCTCCCTCTCTCTATGCCCCTTCCCCACTCATGCTCTCTTCTGTTTCGTTCTCAAAAATAAATAAACATTAAAAAATAAAACTTTGGACACAGCACAAGCAGTTCTAAGAGTGAAGTGTATAGCAATATAGGCTTCCTTCAAGAAGCAAAAAAAATCTCTTGGGGCGCCTGGGTGGCTTAGTCGATTAAGCGTCCGACTTTCGCTTGGGTCATGATCTCGTTGCTCAGGGTTCGAGCCCGCGTCGGGCTCTGTGCTGACTGCCAGCTCAGAGCCTGGAGCCTGTTTCAGTCTGTGACTCCTCTCTCTGACCCTCCCCTGCTCACGCTGTCTCTCTCTCTCTCCTAGAAATAAATAAAACATTAAAAAAAAATTTAAAAAAAAAAGAAGCAAAAAAATCTCAAACAAATAATCTAAACTTACACCTAAAGGAGCTAGAAGAACAACAACAACAACAACAACAACAATGATGACAACGACAACAACAAACTAAAACTAGCAGAAGGAAGTAAATGATAAAGATTAGAGCAGAAATAAATGACCTAGAAACTAAAAGATACAATAGAACAGATCAATGAAACCAAGAGCTGGTTCTTTGGAAAAAAAAAATCAATGAATTTGATAAACCACGACCCAGACTTATCAAGAAAAAAAAAGAAACACCTAAGGAAATAAAATCATAAATTAGAGAGGAAAAATAACAACTGACATTGCAGAAATATAAATAATTATAATAGAATATTATGGGGTTGTCCAAGTGACTCAGCAGATTAAGCGTCCAACTCTTGATTTCAACTCAGGTGATAATCTCACAGTTCGTGGATTCAGGACCAATGTTGGGCTCTGTGCTGAAAGCGTGGAACCTACTTGGGATTCTGTCTCTCCCTCACTCTCTCTGCCTCTCCTCTACCCTCAAAAATAAATAAACTTTTCAAAAAGAGAATATTATGAAAAACTGTATGGCAATAAATTGGACAACCTAGAAGAAATTAAAAACTACCAAAACTGAAACAGGAATAAATAGAAAATATGAAGAGATCCATAACCAGCAAAGAAATTGAATCAGTAATCAAAACTTTTGAAACAAAGAAAGGCCCATTACTAGGTGGCTTCCCAGAGAAATTCTACCAGACATTTAAAAAAGAGTTAATACCCATTCTTCTCAAACTTTTCCAAAAAATAGAAATAGAATGAAAACTTCCAAATTCATTCTGTGAGGTCAGCATTACCTCGATTCCAAAAACCAGACAAAGATTCCACTAAAAAGTAGAATTATAGGCCAATATCCCTGATGAACATGGACACAAAAATTCTCAACAAGATACTAGCAAATTAAATTCAACAATACATTAAAAGAATTATTCACCATGATCAAGTAGGATTTATTCCCAGGATGCTGGGGTGGTTTAATATTCTCAAATCAATCTACATGATATACCACATTAAGAAAAGAAAAGATAAGAGTCACATGATCCTCTTAATAGATGCAGAAAAGGTATTTGTCAAAATATAGCATGAATTCTTTTTTTTTTAATTTTTTTAAATGTTTTATTTATTTCTAGGAGAGAGAGAGAGACAGCGTGAGCAGGGGAGGGTCAGAGAGAGAGGGAGACACAGACTGAAACAGGCTCCAGGCTTTGAGCTGGCAGTCAGCACAGAGCCCGACGCGGGGCTCGAACCCACGAACCGCGAGATCATGACCTAAGCGAAAGTCGGATGCTTAACTGACTAAGCCACCCAGGCGCCCCAAAATATAGCATGAATTCTTGATAAAAGCCATCAACAAAATAGGAATAGAGGGAACAAATCTCAAAATCATAAAGGCCATATATGAAAGACCCACAGCTAATATCATCCTCAATGGGGAAAAACTGAGAGCTTTTCTCTATGGTCAGGAACAAGAAAGGAATGTCCACTGTCACCACTGTTATAGTACTGGAAGTCCCTAGCCTCAGCAATTAGACAACAGAAAAAAATAAAAGGTGTCCAAATTGGCATGGAAAAAATCAAACTTTTACTATTCACAGGCAACATGATATTCAGTGTAGAAAATCTGGAAGACTACACCAAAAAACTACTAGAACTAGAATACATAAATTCAGCAAAGTTCCAGAATATAAAATCAACATACAGAAATCTGTTGCATTTCTATACATCACCAACAAAGCAGCAGAAAAAGAAATTAAAAAACAATCCTCATTTAAAATTACACCAAAACCCACAAGATACCTAGGAATAAACCTAACCAAAGAGGTAGAGAGATCTGTATTCTGAAAACTACAGAACACCTATGAAAGAAATTGAACAGGATGCAAAAAAGTGGAAAAACATTCCATACTTATGAACTGAAAGAACAAATATTGTTAAAATGTCTATACTACCCAAAGCAATCTACACTTAATGCAATCCTGATAAAAATACCACCAGCATTTTCCCCTGAGCTAGAACAAACAATACTGAAATTTGTATGAAACCACAAAAGACACCAAATAACGAAAACAATCTTGAAAAAGAAAAGCAGGGGTGCCTGGGTGGATCAGTTGGTTAAACTCAGGTTATTATTTCACAGTATGTGGGTTTGAGCCCCAGGTCAGGCTCTGCACTGACAGTTCAGAGCCTGGAGCCTGCTTTGGATTCTCCCTCTCTCTGCCCCTCCTCCCCTTGCACTCTGTCTTTCTCTAAAAATAAATAAACATTTAAAAATTATAAAGAAAAATTATTTTAAAAAGAAAAACTGGAGGCATCACAATTTCGGACCTCAAACTATATTACAAAGCTGTAGTCATTAGGATAGTATGGTACTGGCACAAAACCAGACACATGGATCTGTGGAACAGAATAGAAAACTCAGAAATAGACCCACAACTATATGGTCAACTAATCTTCAACAAAACAGGAAAGAATATCCAATGGAAAAAAGACTGTTTCTTCAACAAATGGTGTTGGGAAAACAAACTGGACAGTGACATGCAGAAGCATGAAAATGGACAGCTTTCTTACACCACACAGAAAAATAAATTCAAAATGGATGAAAGATCTAAATGTGAAATAGGAAACCATCAAAATCCTAGAGGAGAACAAAGAGAGCAACTTCTTTGACCTCAGCCATAGCAACCTCTTACTAAACACACCTCCAGAGACTAGAGAAACAAAAACAAAAATGAACTATTGGGACTTCATCAAGATGAAAAGCTTCTGCACAGTGAAGGAAACAATCAACAAAACTAAAACAACCTATGGAATGGGAGAAGATATTTGCAACTGACATATCTGATAAAGGATTAGTATCCAAAGTATATAAAGAACTTCTCAAACTCAACACCCGAAAAATAAATGATGCAGTAATAAATAGGCAGAAGTGGGACACCTGGGTGCCTCAGTTAAGCATCTGACTCTTGGTTTTGGCTCAGGTTGTGATCTCAAGGTTCATGGGTTCAAGCTCCACATCAGGCTTTGCATTGGCAGCGTGGAGCCTGATTGGGATTCTCTCTCCCTCTCTCTTCCCCTTCCCTGCTTGTACACATGCACATGTTCTCTCTCTCTCTCTCTCTCTCAATAAATAAATAAATAAATAAATAAATAAGCTTTAAAAAAAAAAAAAAAGAAAAGAAATAGGCAGAACACATGAACAGATATTTTTCCAAAAAAGACATCCAGATGGCTAACAGACACATGAAAAGATGCTCAACATTATTCATCATCAGGGAAATACAAATCAAAACCACGATGAAATATCACCTTACACCTGTCAGAATGGCTAAAATTCACAACACAGGAAACCACAGATGTTGGCAAGGATGTGGACAAAGGGGAACCCTCCTACACTGTTGGTGAGAATGCAAAACTGGTACAGCCACTCTGGAAAACAGTATCAAGTTTCCTCAAAAAGTTAAAAATATGGGGCACCTAAGTGGCTCAGTTGATTAAACGTCTGATTTCATGATTTCAACTCAGGTCATGATCTCACAGTTCATGGGTTCAAGCCCTATGTCAGGCTCTGTGCTGAAATCTCGGAACCAGGAGCCTGCTTCAGATTCTGTCTGCCTCTCTCTCTGCCCCTCCACCACTCATGCTTTATCTCTCTGAAAAAGAAAATAAACATCAAAAAATTTTAAATAAAACTACCCTATAACCCAGTAATTGAATTACTATGTATTTATCCAAAGGATACAAAATACTGAGGCACAAGGGGTACATGCACTCTGATGTTTATAGCACCACTATCAATAATAGCCAAATTATGGAAGAGCCCAAATGTCCATCAACTGATGAATGGATAAAGAAGTGGTATGTGTGTGTGTGTGTGTGTGTGTGTGTGTGTGTGTGTGTGTGTATACATATATAAAATGAATATATATATATATAATGAATGAAATATTTATATTTATATATATATATGAAGTGAAGGTCAAATGTGTGTATTATATATATATATGTATTATATATATATATATATAAAATGAAGGCCGTATAGGAAAAACCCATAGCTAACATTATCCTCAATGGGGAAGAACTGAGAGCCTTTCCCTAAAATCAGGAACAAGATTAGGATGTCCACTGTCACCATATTTATTTAACATAGTACTGGAAGTCCCAGCCACAACAATCAGACAACAAAATCAACAAAGACAACAAAAAAGTCAAACTTTCACTATTTGCAGATAACATGATAGAAAACCTCATACTTCACCAGAAATATGCTAGAACTGAAAGACAAATTCAGTTAAGTCACAGGATACAAAATCATTTGACAGAAATCCATTGCTTTTCTGTACATCAATAATGAAGCAGCAGAAAGAGAAATTAACAAAACAATCCCCATTTACAGTTGCACCAAAAATAAAAAGATAACCAGAAATAAACCTAAACAAAGAGATGAAAGACCTGTACTCTGAAAACTGTAAAGCACTGATGAGAGAAATTGAAAATAACAAAAAGAAATGGAAAAATAACCCATGTTCATGGATGGGAAGAACAATTGTCTCTATAACCCAAAGCAATCTACACATTCAATGCAATTCCTATCAAAATATCAACAAGACTTTTCACAGAACTAGAAAAAATAATCCTAAACTTTGTAGGAAAGCACAAAAGACCCTGAATAGCCAAAGAAATTTTGAATAGGCAAAGCTGAAGCCATCACAATTCCAGACTTCAAGTTATATTATAAAGCTTAAGTAATAAAAACAGACATATAGATCACAAAAGCAGACATACAGATCAACAGGACAGAATAGAATAGAAAGCACAAAAATAAACCCATGATTATATGGTCAATTAATCTTTGACAAAGCAGGAAAGAATATTCAATGAGAAAAAGACGGTCTTCAACAAACGGTGTTAGGAAAACTGGACGGCAACATGTAAAAGAATGAAACTGAACCACTGTCTTACACTAGACACAAAAATCTATTCAAAATGGATTAAAGACCTCAATGCAAGACCTGAAACCAGGGGTGCCTGGGTGGCTCAGTTGGTTAAGCATCTGACTTTGACTCAGATCATAATCTTACAGCTAATGATTTTGATGACTGAATTGGGCTCTGTGCTAACATCTCAGAGCCTGCTTTGGGATCATTTGCCTCCTTCTCGCCGCTCTGCTCATGTTCTCTCTCTCTCTCTCTCTCTCTCTCAAAAATAAATAAACATTTAAAAAAAAAAGACCTGAAACCATAAAAATCCTCAAAGAGAGCACAGATTATAATTTCTCTGACACTAGCCTTAGCAACTCTTTTCTAGAAAAGGTCCCCAGAGCCAAGGGAAATAAAAGCAATAATAAACTATTTGGACTACAGAAAACAAAAACAAAAACTTCTGCACAATGAAGGAAATAATCAACAAAACTAAAAGGCAACCTTTGGAATGGGAGAAGATATTTACAAATGACATATCGGATAAAGGGTTGGTATCCAAAATATATAAAGAACTTGTAAAACTCAACACCCAAAAAACAAATAATCCAGTTAAAAAAAGGGCAGAAGACATGAATAGAGGGACAAATTTCAGGTTGCCACACATCCAGAAGCTACAGAAATGCTCTCAGGGAATGTAGCCTGGGGATGCCATCTTTGCACTCTCCCTTGGCTTTGCTAGTTTTCTGGTACCTCCCATAAAGGACTCATCTGGAACCCCAATTTTTGCAACTATCTCCAATGAGACACTTCCAGATTTCCTGGTCTGGAGGCCATCAAGGTTAACCATTATGGTACCACAGGACTGTATATATTTGCATACCTTAAAAATTGCTGCCTGAGGGTCTACTTTCCAATTAGCCTGAAACTAAGGGCTAACTGAGACTCTCCCTCTGGAACTGGAAGTCTCTCAATAAGTGGGATCTATCAGGAATAAATCAGGTTGGGGTACCTGGGTGGCTCAGGTGGTTGAGCAACCGACTTTAGCTCAGGTCATGATCTCATGGTCTGTGGGTTCAAAGCCCCGTGTCGGGCTCTGTGCTGATATCTCAGAGCCTGAAGCCTTCTTTGAATTCTGTGTCTCCTTCTCTCTCGGCCCCTCCTCTACTCTCATTCTGTCTCTATCTCTCTCTTCCTCTCTCAAAAATAAACATTAAAAAAATTTTTTTAAGGAAAAAATCAGGTTGCTTAGACAATCATTAAAGTTTGAGAAACAACCAAGAACTAAGACAAGGTTAAATGGTAGGTTTTCTTTCCTACAAAAGGCCACTCCTTTAAGACTGGAAAAGAGAGCTGTTTCACCTAATACATAGAAACAAACAGAGTCAAGCAAAATACGGAGACTGGGGCATGTTCCAATAAAAAAGAACAAGATAAAACCCCAGAGGGGAAAAACCTTAGTGAAACAAAGATAAGTAATTTACCTGATGAAGAGTTCAGGATAATAATCATAAGGATGTTCATTGAACTCAAGAGAAGAATGGATGAACAGTGAGAACTTCAACAAAGAGACAGAAAATATAAGAAAGTACCAAACAGAAGTTACAGAACTGAAGAATACAATAACTGCACTGAAAAAACACATTGGAGGGGGTACAACAGCAGACTCGATGAAGCAGAAGAAAGAATCAGTAAGCTGGAAAAGAGGGAAGTAGAACTCACCCAATCAGAGCAGCAAAAAGAAAAATTAATGTTAAAAAGTGAGACAACATCATGCAGGATAACATCTGCATTATATGGGTCCCAAAAGGTGAAGAGAGAGAAGAAAGGAGCAGAAAATTTCTTTGAAAAAATAATGGCTGAAGTCCTCCCTAACCTGGGGAAAGAAACAGATATCCAGATCCAGGAAAGCCAAAGAGTTCCAAAAAAGATAAACGCAGAGAGATCCACCAATACACATTATAATTAAAATGTCAAGTGTTAAAGATGAAGAGAAAATCTTAAAAGCAGCAAGAGAAAAACAAAGCACAATGTGAAAAACAAATGCTTTGGGTCAGAAGGAAGTGTTGTGATATATTCAAAGTGCTGAAGGGGAAAAAGTTCCAACTAGGAGCACTCTATTTGGCAAGGTTATCATTCAGAATCAAAGACGAGATAAAGACGGGCACCTGGCTGGCCCAGTCAGTAGAACATGTGACTCTCAGTCTCAGGGGGGTGGTAAGTTCAAGCCTCATGTTAAGAATGGAACCTATTTAAAAAAAAAAAAAAAAGAGTAAAGGAGAGATAAAGAGCTTTACAGACAAACAAAAGCTAAAGGATTTATTCATTACTACTAAATTGACCCTACAAGAAATGTTAAAGGAATTTCTTTAAGCTAATTTCTTAAGCATCTTTAAGATGGGGGGGGGGGGGCAAAAATTTATAAGAAAAAAACATGCGAGAGTAAAAATCCAGTGGTAAATATATAATAAAGGTAGTGAGTTAATCATTTACAAAGCTAGCATGAAGGTTAAAAGGCAAAAGTAGCAAAAATAACTATAACCACAATAATTAGTTAAGAGATATACAAAATAAAAAGATGTAAATTGTGATATCAAAAAGCAATTTATTTTAAGTTGATAGCAAGTTTGAATACATTCTGAAACTCTGCATTTTTACTCCTTCCTCCATAACTTTTTGTTTTTGATGTCGCATTTTGCATCTGACAGCAAAGAAATACAAGACATCATAAGAGACTACTGCAAACAATTATATGCCAACACATTTGACAACCTGGCAAAAAAAATAGAAAAATGACTAGAAATATATAGTCTTCTAATACTGATTCATAAAGAACTAGAAAATCTGAATAGGTCAATTACTGCAAAAGGATTTTTTTGCAATGGTAACTAGACATTGTGGTGATCATTTTGCAACACATACAAATGTCAAATCATGTTGTACACCTGAAAACTATACTTCAATTAAAATTTTTTTTTAAATGTTTATTTATTCTTGAGAGACAGAGAGTGTGCAGGGGAGGGGCAGAGCATGAGGGAGTCACAGAATTTAAAGCAGGCTCCAGGCTCTGAGCTGTCGTCATCACAGAGCGTTTGGGGCTTGAACCCACAAACCCATGAGATCATGACCTGAGCCAAAGTCAAATGCTTACCTGACTGAGATACCCAGGTGACCCTGTTACACTTCAATTTTAAGAAGTTTCATGTATTAGCATGAATGAATTGCAAAACTAATGTGTTTTGAAGTAAGCAAATCACAGTAGAATACATAACATTATCTCACTTACACGAAAGTTAAAAAAAATAGGCAAAACTAACCAGTGTATTGACTAAAAAATTAGGCAAAACTAACCAGAGATAGATACACAGTTAGCTTTAAAAAAAAAAAAAAAAAGACAAAGAAATGAGGAAATTTGATCAAGGAGTGGCATACAAGTGGCTTTTGAGGTATAATAATGTTCCATGTCATGGCTTAGGTACATTTTATTGCTATTTTTTAAACTGTATTTTTCCCCCTCTCATTCACTCATAAGATATTGAGAAACTACTCTAGATCAGACCCTGAGCTGGATGTTGGAGATATAATGATGACCAAGCTAGACAAGCCCTCATTGAGGAATTTGATATAAATTACATTTATGAATTCCAGTTACCTTTTTTGCAGAAATAGAAAACTGATCCTAAAGCTAATGTGAAAAAGCAAGGGACATAGAATTGCCAAAATAATCTTGAAAAAGAATAGTCAAAGGGCTCACACTTCTCAACTATAAAACTTACTTCAAACCTAATCAAGATGATATGATATTGCCATAAGATTAGACATACATATCAATGGAATAGAATGAATAGTTTAGAAATAAGCCCATACATCTATGGTCAGTTGATTTCTGACAAGGAAGCCAAGACCATCCACTGGAAAAAGAATAGTCTTTTCACAAATGGTGCAACAGATATCCCTGTTCAAATTCATGAATTTAGACCTCTACCTCACACCATATAAAAAGTTTAACTTAAAATGGATCAAAGACTTAAATGTCATAGCTAAGAAGATAAAGTTCTAAGAAGAAAACATAAGTATTAATCTTCACAGTCTCAGATTAAGCAACAATGTCTTAGATATGGTACCTAAAACACAAGCAACCAAAGATAAATTGGATTTTATAAAAATGAAGATTTTGTGTAACAGAAAAGTGAAAAGACAATCCACAACATGGAGGAAGATATTTGAAATCATATATTTGATAAATGTCTAGAACATATTAAGAACTCATACAACTCAATAAAAAAGAAAAATAGCTCAATTAAAAAATGGGGTGGGGCGCCTGTGTGGCTCAGTTGGTTAAGGATCTGACTTCCTCTCAGGTCATAATTTTGCTGTTTGTGGGTGTGAGTCCTGCATCTTTGTGCTGACAGCTCAGAGCCTGGAGCCTGATTCAGATTCTGCATCTCCGTCTCTCTCTGCCCCTAGCCCACTCACATGCTGTCTCTCTCTCAAAAATAAACACACAGAAAATTTTTTTTTAATAGGCAGGAGTGCCTGACTGGCTCAGTCAGTAGAGTATAAGACTCTCAAGCTCAGTCAGGGTCATGAGTTCAAGTCCCAAGTTGGGGTTGGGCATGGAGCCTACTTTTAAAAAGGGGTGATGGTGAAGGGGAGGCAAAGATTGAAAAGACATTTCTCCAAAAAAGATCTATAAATGGCCAGTAAGCACATGAAAAGAAGTTCAGTATCATTAGTATTTAGGGAAATGCAAGTTAAAACCATAATGAAAAACCACTTTATACCTACTAGAATGGCTACAATTAAAAAGAAAACACACACACACAGACAATAAAAAGTGCTGGTGAGGATGTGGAAAAATTGGAACCCTCATGCAGCCACTGTGGAAAACAGTGGAAGTTTCTCAAAAATTTAGATACAGTTAACCATATAACTCAGCATTATCTCCAGGTTTATACCAAGGAGAATTGATAAGACATGTTCATACAAATACATGCACATGTATGTTCATTGCAGCATTCATTATGAGAGCCAAAGAAGATAAATAACCCAAATATCCATCAACAGATAAGTGAGTAAACAAAATGTGATATTATCCATACAATGGAATATTATTTGGCCATAGAAAGGAATGAAGTACCTTGAAAACATGCTAAGTGAAAGAATGATTTTTTTTTAAAAAAAGAATGATCTAATTCCATTTATATGAAATGTCCAAAACAGGTAAATCTTTAGAACCAGAAAGTAGATTAGTGATTACTAAGGAATAGGGTAAGAGAATTGAGAGTGAATACTAATGGGTATGGGATTCCTTCTGGGGGAGATAAATATGTTCTAGAATTAGATGGTGGTGATGATTGCAGAGCCTTGTGAATATACTAAGAACCACTGAATTGTGCACATTAAAATGGTGAATTATTGGTATGTGAATTATGTCTCAATAAAAATAAAAAACCATAGGGGTGCCTGGGTGGCTTAGTTGGTTAAGTGTCCAACTTTTGCTTGGGTCATGATCTTGCCGCTCATGGGTTCGAGCCCCACATCGGGCTCTGTGCTGACTGCCAGCTCAGAGCCTGGAGCCTATTTCGGAGACTGTGTCTCCCTCTCTCTCTGACCCTCCCCTGCTCACACTCTCTCTCTCTCTCCTAGAAATAAATTTAAAAAATACATTTAAAAAAATGAATTAATTAAAAAAATAAAAAAACAATAGCAAAATGAAAAAGATCTATAATGTCTCTTACCATATCCAAACAGGACAGGATTTTAAATATCAACTACTTCAATTCTCATTTTAGAGAGGTGACACTTGAGGCCCAGAGGAAGAAAGTGACTTGTAAAAAGTGGCACAGCTAGTCAGCTACAGAGTGAGTACGGGAGTTCAGGACCTCTACTATCAGTAGAGTGCTTTTTATTTTTTCTAAATTCTTTAACATGTATGAAATTTTTCAGTTAAACAAAGAAATAGAGCAAATAGTATAAGCTCCCTGTATCCACAACCCAATTTTAATAGTCTTCAATACACAACACAAAGTGAGATTACTCACTTTATCTATGCCATCACCAACTTTCTCCCCTCCCTGGTTATTTTGAAGTGTATCTCAGATATCATATTATTCATACATATATGCTGTAGTACTAGCACATATTCATATAGTTTTATCTGTAGGGTCTATTTCTCACACACATACATATGCATACAAAAGAAAAAATAAATGATCCCTCCCCCTCCCCCAAAAAAAGATTGGTGAGCAAAGAAACTGATAAAGCTTTATTATTTATTTATTTATTTAAAGAGACATTTTATTTATTTATTAAAAAATTTTTTTTAATGTTTATTATTTTTGAGCGAGAGAGAGAGACAGAGCATGAGTGGGGCAGAGAGAGAGGGAGACACAGAATCCGAAGCAGGCTCCAGGCTCTGAGCTGTCAGCACAGGACTTGGGACTCAAACTCATAAACTTCGAGATCATGACCTGAGCCGAAGTCGGCACTTAACCGGCAGAGCCACCCAGGCACCCCAAAACTTTATTTAAAAATTTTTTAAATTTATTTTTGAGAGAGAAAGCACGAGAGGGAATGGGGGAGAGACACAGTGAGGGGAACAGAAGATCTGAGGTGGGCTCTGCGCTGACAGCTGGGAGCCTGATGAGGGGCTCGAAGTCACAAACCATGAGATGATCTGAGCTGAAGTCCAACGCTTAACCGATTGAGCCATCCAGGTGCCCTGAAACTGATAAAGCTTTAAATAAATCTAAATATGCTGTCACTGTCTAACTGTATATTATATTGATGATGAATATATAAAGAGAGTGGAACTCAAGTGCTCAGAAAATAGCATGTAAGATAGACTGCTGCTGTATAGAATTAAAGGTGCTAGGGTTCTTGTATTTTTCGGAAGGTGGTGAGACATTCTGAATAACAGGGTCAGCTCCTGCACAATGTATGGGAGAAGATGTACAGGGGCACCTGGGCAGCTAAGTTGGTTACATGTCTGACTTCAGCTCAGGTTATGATTTCATGGTTCGTGGGTTTGAGCCTTGCATTGGGCTCTGCTATCAGTGCAGAAAACACTTCAGATCCTCTGTCCCCCTCTCTCTCTGCCCCTCCCCCCACTCTAGAAATAAACATTGGGGCCCCTGGGTGGCTCAGTCAGTTGAGCATCGGACTTCAGCTCAAATCATGATCTCACAGTGCCTGAGTTCTAGCTGGCCTTAGACTCTCTGCTGACAGCTCAGAGCCTGGAACCTGCTTCAGATCCTGTGTCTCTCTCTCGTTGCCCCTCCCTTGCTTGCGTTCTCTCTCTCTCAAAAATAAACATTTTAAACAATTTAAATAAATAAATACACATTTAAAAAAAGAAATGTACAACATTTGTTCTTAGAACATTCTCTGAAATAGCAAGAGAACTGAAAACAACCAAAATACATCAGTAGAGAAATGGATATAAAAATATAAAATGTGGTATATGCATGCATTGTAATACTATATCACTAAAAGGAATAAATTAGATCCATGCAGTTCAGTGTGCACATATCTCAAAAGTACATGGACTAGGCAAACCATAAGAGACTCTTAAACACAGAGAACAAACAGAAAGTTGTTGGAAGGGTATTAGGTTGGGGATGGGCTAAACGGGTAATGTGCATTAAGGAGGACACTTGTTGGGATGAGCACTGGGTGTTCTATGTAAGTGATGAATCACAGAATTCTACTCCTGAAACCATAATTACACTATATATTAACCAACTTGGATTTAAATACAATTAAAAAGAAAATAAACATAAACTATCAAAAAAAGCACGCCTGTATGGCTCATAGGTTAAAAGTGTACAACTTCGGGGGCGCCTGGGTGGCTTAGTCGGTTAAGCGTCCGACTTTCGCTTAGGTCATGATCTCGCGGTTCGTGGGTTCAAGCCCCGCGTCGGGCTCTGTGCTGACTGCCAGCTCAGAGCCTGGAGCCTGTTTCAGTCTGTGACTCCCTCTCTCTCTGACCCTCCCCTGCTCATGCTCTCTCTCTCTCTCCTAGAAATAAATAAAAATATTAAAAAAAAAAAGTGTACAACTTCGGCTCAGGTCATAATCTCACAGTTTTTGAGTTCCAGCCCCACAACAGGCTTTCTGCTAACAGCACAGGTCAGCACAGCTGTCTCACAGCATCTGATCCTCTGTCCCTCTCTCTGCCTCTACCCTGCTCATGCATATGCTCTCTCTCTCTTTCTCTCTCTCTCCCTCTCAAAAAAAAAAAAACAAAAACAAAAACAAAAAAAAATACCAAAAAACCACACACACATGGACTACAAATAAGAGGCAAAACAACTTGAACAGTAAAATGGCATTGATTTGAATTAAAAAGAACTTTTCTGCTCATGGGATGGAAAGATAAAGAGAAAAAACTAAGAGTAGTGGTTAAAGGGACTTTTCACTACACTTATAATGTTTTATTTCTCTGAAGGAAAAAAGATAAAACACATAAGAGAAAAGTATAAAAGTTACAAATCTTGTATTGTGAGAGTAGAGGTGTTTGTTATATTATTTGTGTTTTCTATATTATTATCTGTGCTTGAATTTTAAAAATATCTTATAAAAGTCTGAAAATGACATACATTTTTTAAAAGAATTAGGGAGTCTAAAGAGCAATCTAGGGGCGCCTGGGTGGCTTAGTCGGTTAAGCGTCTGACTTTTGCTTAGGTCATGATCTCGCGGTTCGTGGGTTCGAGCCCCGCGTCGGGCTCTGTGCTGACTGCCATCTCAGACCCTGGAGCCTGTTTCAGTCTGTGACTCCCTCTCTCTCTGACCCTCCCCTGCTCACGCTGTCTCTCTCTCTCTGCTAGAAATAAATAAAACATTAAAAAAAATCTTTAAAAAAAAATAAAGAGCAATCTAAAGTTAATGTCGTCTATGCTCTACAAATGATCCTTGCTAATGTGGATTTTCTTGGAGCTATGCACCCGCTCTATGAAGGGACATCCACCAATTTTGATCCCCATCTTCCCATTTCCAGGTTCTGACAAAGTTGATCCACATTTTCAGATTTCCTCTCCGCACGAATTTCACTCCAGAATAGAATTCAGGGTAAATTAGAAAAAAAAAAAATCCTATCTGCAGTAAAGTCAAAGATGACATGAATTAAGGCGAAATGTTTATCTTGCACTTATTTTTTATACTTACTATATCTACATTGTCATAGTAAAAGTGTATTCTGTTTCAGATATGTAGGTTTGAAGGCAAGAATAGAGCCAAATGGTGAGTAGACCAAAGGAACTGAAGAAACAGACCCAGCGGCAGAGGCTAGATCTAAAAAGGGCAGCATTCAAGGCTTAGGGCAAGTTAAACTGTTAGTTAGGGCAGATATCAGCCCTGAGGACAAAGGACAGATGATTATTTGGCAGTTGGGATACATCAGCTCTGTTAAAAGTGTTGGATGTTGGGTGAGATTAAAGGTCAGGCTGTGGCAATCATGTAATTGCTTGTGATCTGACCACTTAAGTCAGGATGCCAGCAGATAAACAGAACCAATATTCCGGGGGAGGAAGTTGTAATGACTAGTGAAGATTATTAGACTACATCCTGGGAGTTTAGGAAGGATTTTTGCATTGGTCCAGACCTGTTTGTTTCCTAAATATATATTTTTTAATGTTTTATTTATTTCTGAGAGAAAGAGAGACAGCATGAGCAGGGGCGGGTCAAAGAGAGAGGGAGACACAGAATCCGAAACAAGTTCCAGGCTCTGAGCTGGCTGTCAGCACAGAGCCCGACATGGGGCTCGAACCCACGAACTGTGAGATCATGACCTGAGCTGAAGTCAGACGCTTAACCAACTGGGCCACCCAGGTACCCCTATTTCCTAATAATAGAAACTCAACTCACATAATTGGGAGGTGTTTACTTCATATGTAGTGTGGTCAAAGGTTTAAATGATACACTCAGAACTCTTTTCAATGGCCATCTATGTTAGTTACTTTTGCTATAAACATGCTTTGTATAAGTAGCCTCCAAACCTCAATGCTATATAGCAAGAAACCTCAAAATCTCAAAGGCCTACAACAATGAATATTTATTTCATGCGGACGAGTCTGCAGATTGGCTATGTCTAAGCTAATATTGGCTGGGCATGGATGGGCTCAGCTGAACTATAGGCTTCAGGTTGGCTACGATCTGCTCCATGTCTTCATTCTGAGACCAAAGCAGAGGGATGAACAGCTATCTGTTCTTTCCATTGAGAGAGAGCAGAAGATTGAAAATTGTTGGTGGAAACTCATAAGACCTCAGTTTAGAATGGGCACAATGGTCATTTCATTCTTTTTCTTTAATGTTTATTTATTTTTGAGAGACAAAGAGACAGAGACAGAGTGTGAGGAGTGAAGGGACAGAAAGAGAGGGAGACACAGAACTTGAAGCAGGCTCCAGGCTCTTAACTGTCAGCACAGAGCCTGATGTGGGGCTGGAACTCATGAACCGTGAGATCATGACCTGAGTTGAAGATGCTTAACTGACTAAGCCACCCAGGCGCCCCCACCCTAGTCATTTTCATCCCTAGTCTACTGGTCAAAATAAGTCATATGGTCAAGTCCAAAATCAATGGGCACAGATGTAAATTCCATTTACTCTAGTGGGAGGCAATGCAAGTCAAATGGCAAAAGATTAGAGAGAAAGAGATGGATAGATAGATAGGTAGATAGATACAGATGATAGATGGATAGATAGATAAATCTATCTCTTTCTATATATAATTTCAAATGAAGCATGAAGACTTGGAAGTTACAACCCAATCCACCACTCTATCTCTGAACTCCTTGCCTCTCTTTGGCTTCCCTTACCTGTAGGCTCTGTTGCCAAAGGCAAGACGGCAGTTAGCTGTTCCTGTCTCACTTTCCCCAAGCTAATGGATAAAGAACACCTTTCCAGGCAACTTTAGTTTAAAAAAAAAAAAGTCTGAGAAGAGTTCTGAGTTGGCTGGCATGGGTTTTCCCTATTCCTTTTTTTTTTTTTAATGCTTATTTATTATTGAGAGACAGAGAGAGACAGAGTATGAATGGGGGAGGGGCAGAGAGAGAGGGAGACACAGAATCTGAAGCAGGCTCCAATCTGTCAGCACAGAGCACAAAGTGGGGCTCAAACTCACGAACTGTGAGATCATGACCGAGTTGCAGGTGGACACTTAACTGACGGAGCCACCCAGGTGCCCCGGGTTTTCCCTATTCCTGAACCAACCACCACCTCCAAGGAAGATTAGGGTTCTCTGATTGGCCAGCATAGGCCACATACCCACACTGTTATCCAGGGATTAGGAGAAGGCCTTCATAGCCTCACCAGGATCACATAAAACTTTAGAATGGTCCTTAAAGGAACCAGTACTGAGAAGACATACATTGCGATCTTTAATCTCAACAGGAAACTAGAAGCCTAGATAGGGAAACCAGGTAAAACCTCAGCCCTATGGCATCAATGTGAAGAAATTGGGAAGGGAACAGTAGACCCATAAGCACTAGAGTTACAGTAATGGGACTAAGGCTGAAGCTTCTGTGTACTTCTTATTCCTACTGTGGACCTGGGGTAGGCCTGGTAGAGACATAGAGCTCCAGGAATATCCAGCCTTAGGAGTAACTGGGAGGAAAAACAATGCGTGTTTTTCACCTTTTTTAAAGGTGAAAAAAGGTGAAAAAGTACATCTGAATCTTAAGGAAAGGTTATGCTGTTCCAGCTTCAAGATTCAGACACTGGTGCCGGAGAGAACCACAGGGTAAAATGAACACTGCAGTGTAAACACACTGGGGCCAACGTGACAGACCTTTTGCCAGATGTCAGGAGTAGACTCATGACTCACAACGCATCCTGGACACTGTCTGATAACACACCAACAACTTCATATTGAAAAAAATATATATATATATAATTTAGTTGAAGTGAGAAACTTAACAAGTGAAGTCTTTCCAAATGAGTTGTAAACTATTAATTTCTTAAATTAATGGAATGAAGCCTAAACGTCCAGTGGTTTGTAAATTATATGCTCAGCAAACATAAGGTGAATAAATGAACAAATCGTCAGGCTTCCCTCTGTTAACCGGTTTTGTGGAAGACCTGTAGCAGCAATGAGAAAAATGTAGGGATAAAATAGAGAATAAGGAGGAGAGAGTGCCTGTCTGAGGGACGTCATAGAGAATTGCTTGCAGTGGAAACAAAGTCTGGCACAGTTAGAGTTGCAAGTGAAGAGGAGCTGACAACTTTGTGGTTGCTCCAAGCTAAAGAAGCTTTTGCCTCCAGGCAAGGTCTTCAAGGAAAGCTATAAAGGGCCCAAGCAGGCCCATGCATTCCTGGTTTAGTTCTTTCTCCTTCCTTAAGGAGCAGATTCTCCTCCACCCTCAAATCCTCAGCCCTCAGGAAGAGATGTGATATTAACACTTGCCTCTCCCTGTTCTTCCAGAAAGAGAGTCAGATGGGAGTGTTGAGGAAGCCAAGTATTGCCTGTGGCCTAAGTGTTTGGAGATAGTAAAGGTAAAGAATGAGCCCTGTATTTTCTAACCCCAGAAAAAAATAAGATGTGTTGAGGGGTTCTTTGGTCTGTGAAAGCAAAAGCTTGTGATGTTTCTGACAATTGATTAGAGATTATTTGAAGGTAATACCAAACACAACAAAAAACAAGAACAAAAGAACAAAACACCAAAAACCTAATGTGTCAAGGATTCAAATTGTACGCAATTGCTGTAACAGTCTCTTTCTCCAATCCTGCTCCCTGAGCCAGAGCTCCTATTTGCCAGACAAATAAACTCCAACTGAAATAAAAGTTCTTTTTAGACAAGGGTCAAGGCAGATTAGGAATATTCTAGCTAGGTTTCCCAATCCAAGATGGGTATTTCAATTTCTCCCCAGTCTGAGTCCGATGGTGGTGATATCTCCATGCCATTAGGTCATGTACGGATCCCGTGGTGCTGAATGGGAGGCTCTGGGACCAGAGCACTGGCCTGGACTGGGCACACCAGATGGGCCCTGTCATTGGTAGAGACGGTATAGGGTGACATGCCACAGGACACCTTGGCTCTCACTCAAGATGGTTATTTTGAAAAACAAGAGCACAATAAAGTAGGCTAATCAGTGTTGGGGCAACCAGGGCTTGGGTCATTGCTACACAAAGTTACAAAAGCAGCGTTTGGCTGGCATAAGCAGACAGCAATATCTGTTTCAGATACCAGGCTCCCTCTGCCCTAGTTCTGTTCAAAGTCCAGAAACCAGGACTCTCCCTAAAGCCCAGAGCTTGAGACAGGCTCGCTCACACATATTATGACACTGTCTTTGGAAAGAAATTCGCTTAGGACACTGGTGGAAAGGTCAGAAAGCAGTGAGATGTCATCCACCTGAACGTTAGCAACGGGTAGTTGCTGTGTGAAGGAGTGAGGGGTGGAGGGTATTCCCACCGTTCCAATGCTTCTCCCCTCTTGGCCATTACAGAAAACAGAAATGGGTTCATTGGATGTTTCCACTGTGTGAAGGAAATCTGAGTAAGGCTCACTGCCTTCATCACTTTAAGAGCAGTTTGTTTAGTTTTGTTGTCATTAGTTATGTGTATATATATATATACATATATAGTTATGTTAATAACACATACGTGCATGCCTGTTTACGTCTAAATCTCAAAGTGGTATCTCACGCTCAAATCAGAAAATTCATAAGGAAAAAAATAAAGGAAGGTTTGGTTAAAGACCATGAGTCTATAGTAAGACTGGTTAAGCATCACACCTTTTTTTTTTTAAGTTTATTCATTTATTATTTGAGAGAGAGGGAGAGAAAGGAGGGCACAGCGGGGGAGGAGCAGAGACAGAGACAGAGACAGACTCCGAAGCAGGCTCCAGGCTCTGAGCTGTCAGCACAGAGCCCAATGTGGGTCTCGAACTCAGGAACTTTGAGATCATGACCTGAGCTGAAGTCGAATGCTTAACCACCAATGGAGCCGCCCAGGTACCCCACATTGTACCCTTAAATGACTAAAGGTTTTAGGCTTGTCGGGACTGTCAGCTTGGTAGGCAACCTTTTTTTAATTGTGATAAAATGTACATCGTGTAAGATTTATCATTTTAATTCTTTTTAAGCATACAGTTCAGTGCAGTAAGTACATTCACTGCACAGTGACTCCATCACCACCATGCATTTCCAGAACGTTTTCATCTCCAACTGAATCTCTGTTCCCATTAAACACAAATTCCCTATCCCCAACCCCCATCCCATCCCTGGAAGCTCGCAGTCTACTCTCTGTCTGTCTTAATCATGTAGCTCCACTCCGACATGTAGGACTACTTCTACGTGGGTCCCTCATAGAAGTGGAACCACACTGTATCTGTCCCTTCCGTGACTGGTCTGTTTCACTTAGCATATGTCTTCAAGGTTCATCCATGTTTGTCCTTAGAGTTTTATAGTTTGTTTTCCATTAATTGGACTGTTTGTTTTTGTCTTCTTGCTGAGGACTCTGATTTGAAAACAGAATAACCATCTGAAAGTTTGCTTGGCCACCCAGCTTCCTTCTCACCTCCTAAAATATACTTGTCATTGCCATACTGGACGTTTCTCAGTGTTTTTTCCTGCCTGTACACTACATAACTGGTGTGGTAATAGCTGCTCCACAGTTGCGGCAGGGCTCATGCAGCGGGTTGAGATTGTGCACCCCTCTCTCTCCCCTTCTCTCTCCCTTCAGGCAAAAAGAAGCCCTTTCTTTTGGTAAAGTTGAGGTAGCTCCAGATCTAGAGGGCAGGCAATGCTTATCTCAGCTCTAAGCACAGCTGGCTCTTAACATGTGCTTTTTTTGTTTGCTCTTTATAATCATTAAGTAATACATTCACATGGTTAAATATACACAGCGTCGGAATGTGCATTGAAAAATAAATCTCCCTCCCACCCCTTGCCAGCGATCAGCCATTGTCACCTTGTCTGTCTTTCCAGAGACAGTTCCATGTAACCAAGCACACAGGTGCCTTTTTTCACACAAAAGATATCACCTTATACCCACTGATCTGTATCATGCCTTCTGGAAAAATACAGAAAAGTAAGAGTGCAATACACAAAGTTTCAGAGCTGATGAGAATGCTTAGTCATAGCTGTTATTTTTTTTCTTACATAAATGAGGTAAAATGTTACAGAGTTGAAATAGTCTGAGACCAAAAAAAAAAAAAAAAAAAATTCTATAATCTTCACAGTCAGTGAAGGAGAGTCAGACCTGTCCCTCCTCCTCCCATCCAGTACTATCATGAATCAGTAAGCTTGTATAGTTTCACATGCCTGCCTATATACGTCTATGAACCATTTTGTGTATTTTTCAATTTACATAATAGCCATGTTTAATATTCATTCCCTCTATTGATAGGCATTTAAGTTCTTTCAGACTTTTCCTCCCCAAATAATAATGTAAGAAGTTTTTTGTGCATATATCTGTGTATACACATATGTTTAGGATAATTCTGTAGAGATGGGTTCAATGGATCAAAGGATATGTGCATTTTTATTTTGATAGATTGTTCCAAAGTAGTGGTACCAATTTTTTACTCCAACTAACAATGCATAGAGTACCTGTTCCTTCACACCCTCTCCCACACAGTGATTTATCAAAAAATTGTTCATCTTTACTCTTCTATTACGTGAAAAATTACATCTCTTGTAATTTGAATTTACATTTCTTTTGTTAAAAACGAGGTTGACCGGGGAGTAAAAATTGGTACCACTACTTTGGAAAGTGCCTGGGTGGCTCAGTCAGTTAAGTGTCCAACTCTTGACTTCAGCACAGGTCACGATCTCACAGTTCCTAAGGGTTCAAGCCCCCTGCTTCAGGCTCTACACTGGTGCTGATGGCACGGAGCCTGCTTGGGATTCTCTGTCTCCCTCTCTCTCTGCCTCTCTCCAACTCGTGCTCTGGGTGTCTCTCTCTCTTAAAAATAAGTAATAAATAAACATTTTTAAAAATGAGGTTGACCAATCATTCATGGTTTGAAAGCCATGTGTATTTCTTTTTATGATTTTTTTTAAAGGTCCTTTGTCCATTTTTCTTTTGAGTTGATGGTCTTACTGACTTTCAAATGTACTTTCCACAAACAAATGAAAATTAGCTCTTCTTCATGATATACACTACACATATTTTCCAAGTTTATTGTTTTTGTTTTGATTTGCCTTTGCTATTTTTGCCATATGGAAATTTTAATATGTATGCAGTAAACCTTATCAATCTTTATGACTGCTTTAAAGTGATGATACACCTATTGCTTTTTCTTTTTAAGCTGTCTCTCCTACCTTCCCATTTTTTCTAAATACCAAAATTAATCTGATACCAGTCTAACCAAAAGCTCACCTCATAATCCCGGGCCTAAGGTTAGATCAACAGCAGGAAGTCCCCCAGAGTTAAGCTAAGTAAACCCTGGAGGTTTGACATAATCACAGAGGCCCCAGTTGGCTTTGGCTCAACTTTGCCCTGGTGTGCATTTATAGAGTGTCATAAATCAGTCTGAAGCACTGACACTTCTGGGACTTCTTGCAATCCAGGGGTGTACCCACAGCCAAGCTGGTCTCTTAAAGGGCCTCTGCCCTAGTCTGACCTACACCCTTGCGGGCATTAGAAGGAGGCTGACATGGGAGCTAGGATCATGGTGACCTCTTGCTTTTTTATTCTTTTCAGCTCCTTAAAATACTCCTCATTGGAGCCAGTTTCTCACTACCAGAGAAAATGACAATGAACTTTATGGTGTTGACTGGAATTGTAATATGGTTATCAATGCAAACGTACACTTCCAATTCCTAGAGAAAGCTATACAGATAAACACAGACGTCCAAGTGAGCGCACAACTGCGAGTTTACTTTTGTGTATTCTTTGGAGGTTTCACACACACACACACACACACACACACACACTCTTTTCATTTTTTTCATTAAATCTTTCTTTCCTAGTTTGTAGTTTTTACAGCTATTTCCTTGGCTCTTTCCATATCTCTTCTACCCCAAATACGAAGGGCTGCACAAAATACCATTATTGAAGCATTGAATATTAAAAATAAAACTGAAAAAAAAAGATAATTAGTTGTTCTGAACTGAGTGGTGTATTCCCTCATCCTTCTTGCTTTCTACAGTGCTTCTCAGAAGTTTGAACCTTCTACTGGCCCTTAGCATGGCTGCATCCTACCCAGAAATAGTTACCCCTAAGCAACTTCCTCCTCCTTTCTTTCCTTCCTTCCTCGCTTTCTTCCACAAAGGTTTACTGAGCTTTTTAAAAAAATATATTTTTTTTAATGTTTACTTATTGAGACAGAGAGAAACAGAGCTTGAGTAGGGGAGGGGCAGAGAGAGAGAGAGAGAGACAGACAGACAGACAGCCAGACCAAGAATCAGAAGCAGGCTCCAGGCTCCGAGCTGCCAGCACAGAGCTCGACAAGACGCAGGGCTCGAACCCGCGAACCTCGAGATCATGACCTGAGCAGAAGTCGGACGCTTAACCAACCGAGCCACCCAATGCGCCCCTGCTTACTGAACTTTTAACACGTGTCAGTCACGTGTGCGGGGTACTGGCAATCCGGCGGCGAACAGGTGCTGGATCCGATAGATCCAGGTACTGTCTTCAGCAAGCATACAATCTAACAGATATGTAACATAACGAATCACTAAATAAACCTCCTTCCAGTAGCTGATCCCTCACTGGAACATGGGCTGTTAGCAGGTCCCAACTGTAGCCTCAAGCTATGCAGACTCCACTGCGCATGACGGGGGAGGTGTGTGTGGGGGGGGTGTCTCGTGGAGGTGTGAACAAAACCCCACTGGGAACTTCGTCGAATTCTCTCTTCTCCACAGGCAAGAATGCCAGGGAGGAAGAGTGAAGTTAACGGACAATTCTGGATGGGGGGGTGGGGGGGGAGGGGAGAAATGGCAGGAATTCGTGACGCCCCCAGTCTCAGAGCCAGGGCGGAGCAGCTTCGGCGGAAAGGACTAGAACAGCGGTGGGGGTGGGGGGCGGGGGGTGAAAGACCCAAGAGGGGAGAGGGGACAGCGCTAAGGAGCAAAGAGGTGGCGCCGCAGGGGTCTGTCTGAGGCCGAGTGGCCGGGCTCTCCGGTTTCTCTTCGGCAAACCGCAGCGGGAGAACCGAACCGAGAGAAATCAGACAGCGGGGTGGCCAAGGTGAGGAGGGAACCACCTTAAATACTTGAAAGCTGTTTGTATACAGATGCAAAAGACCCTTCTTACCCCGCGGGGGTCAGGAATCGGATCTGAGAAGGCTCTTCCCCCGGTGTGAGGGAAAGTGAAGTGTATTTCCTCGGAGGCCGGAGGCCGCCGGCTCATCCCCGTCACTCGCCCGCCCGCCGCCGAGGGCCGCTTCCAAACCAGGGGGGAGACAGGCCGTGAGGGCGCGGGTGGGGCGGGGCGCGCATGTGCGAGGCCGCGGCCTGAGAGGAGCCCCTGAGCGCCGGAGAGGGCAGACACCCGCGAAGTGCAGTTACGAGAACACAGGGCACGTTTGGAAGCCCTGAGGGCGAGACAGGGGAGAGGCTGGGGCTCCGGGACTGGAAAGGGGATCTAGGCTTTGAAGCTGCCAGATGATCCAAAAATGAGGGGACACGTTCCACAGCTGTGGCCAGCTTGTGAGCTGCCGACGTGGCCCAGCTTGCTGTCAGGAGACTGGCTGGGAGGAAGAGGAGGTAGCCATGTGCCTCAATCCCACTGCCTTCGTAGAGGAACCCCCGGGGGCGCGGAGAGGGGAAGGTCTGACTGGAGGTTTTGCTGGCAAGCTCTGTAATTGTGGGGTGTGCAGCACCTCTCCCTCCACAGGCCCCACAGCTTGGAGGCATGAGAGAAGAAAGAGCCTTTACCCTAGAGAGTTTTTCTTTCTTTCATTCTTTGTTTTGTGTGTGTGTGTTGGGGGGAAGGGGTGGGGAGATTGAGTGAGGGGCAAAGAGTAAGAGAGAATCCCAGGAAGGGTAGAGAGAGAGAGACCGAGAGAGAAGTGGGGCTCCTCCAAAGCTGGGCTGGAGTTCACCCCATGTGGGACTGTAACTCCCGAACTATGAGGTCACAACCTGAGCTGAAGTCAGATGCATAACGCCTGAGCCAGCCAGGCACCACCCTGGTGAGTTTTTCAACTAGAAGACATTGTCAGGGAAAATCCAGAATTCAGTTAAGGCATGAAGGAGTGCGAATGTTTTACAAAAAATAATTTAAGGCTCTGTAAGATTTCCACGGAATCTTCTCGATGCTTTCCCTAGAACCAGAGTTGGATTTTCCATAAAGTGAAGTTTAAGTTTCAGGATGTCTCTCTTGCTATTCATAATTTGGTATTCATAATTTTTATTGTCTCCCCCCACCTCCATTGTATAGCCTTTAAACCCAACAAAATCTTAATCTATGTCTGCCTAGAACTCTACAAATTGGGGTTTGGAAGAAGCCCGGGTTCTATAAATGAGCCCTGGGGACGTAATGACAGCTGATGACTGTGATTAACACTGCTCTATGTGGTACCTCTGAAAGTTGCTATGAGGGTAGATCCTAAATGTTCTCATTATGAGGAAAAAAGCATTTTCTTTTTTTTTTTTTTTTTGGTATCTATCTGAGATTATGAATGTTAACTAAACTTACTGTGGCAATTATTCTACAATATAGATAAGTCAGGCCATTATGCTATACACCTTAAACTTGTATAGTACTTATGTCAATGGTATTTTTTTTAAAGCTGAAACAAATAAATAAAACTGTCTACATGAAATGCAAGAAAGAAAGAAAGAAAGAAACCCCCAAAACAAAGACAGCCTCAGTGTTCTGATTTCCAGACATTTTCTCTACTCCTGTATTGTCAAAAGACAGACAGGCAAGGGGTGTCTGGTTGCCTTAGTTGGTAGAACATGCTACTCTCGATCTTGGGATTGTGGGTTTGAGCCCCACACTGGGTCTAGAGATTACTTAAAAATAAAATTGTACGAAAAACAAAAGATAAGCAAGAAAAATGATTAAGTGTGCTACTTGGGAGTTAATTTTTTCTTAACATTGTTGCCCTGGAAAATATCTCAAAGTGTGTTACTATGACCTCAGTGGAGGTCACGGTTACCCAATATTCTCCAGCTCAGAGTAAAGGTTAGGTGACATACTGTTAGGACCTGTGATTTACATGTGCACAGGGCATGTTCCTCTGGACGGGTTTGGACCTGTCACCTCTTGTATGCTTATGCATCCCTAACAAGCACTGGGAGTTTCTAAGCATACCCCACTCTGTAGGGGTGACACCCTGCCCTCTGTCCTGAGAATTGTGACAGCTGACCAGCCATTGTTTGTACAGACCGTCCCCAACTCATGAAAGGGCATTGTTCTCAGAAAGGGAATTTGTAAGTCAAATGTTTGGAATCGGGAGGCATTTCCCTTAGATAAACAAGGGAATGTGTAATCTCTATTATTCAGAAAAGCCGAAGAGAATTTCTGGTGTCCTTGAAATCATCGCTTGTACAAGGCTAACACAAACCCCACCCTGGGTAAACATGTATCCCTCAGAAAATGCCTTCCAATGTCCAACCTGAAATCCTGGGAATCTTCTCCCTCATCAGGGGAGAAGATTCTTCCCCGATTCTCAGCCCTCTGTGACTGCCACGGCTAGGGTGGAAGCCACAGAAGAGAAAGAGAGCCATGAGCTGCCTGGCCAGACCCTGAGGACAGCAGAGTAAATTCCAGAAGTCTTTTGAGCATCTGGCTCCCCATCCACAGCTTCTGAGGGCCCCCAGGATAACCCTACTTTCCTTCTGTTTCTAGTCCAGGTTTCTTGGTCCTTTTGAAGTTTCCTAAGGTCTTTGTACCCCAGAAACACAATGATAAACAGACTGGAGATTTAACAAATGGCTCCCTTTTGAAGAAGAATAGAATTTCTACTTAATTTTTAATTTTCACTGTTTTGAAATTCTGTTTTATAAACGTTCACTTATTTTTCAGTTAATGACCCTCTCAAGAAAGACCCAGGTTGACAGAGGGATGAATAGTGGATTTCTGGGTATACAAAAGACCAAAAAAATCCAGGTGAGATTCCTTACAGTTGCAGTTGGCCTCAATCAAGAGAGTCCCAAGATCTTACGTGTCATAATCCTATACTTTTTAAAAATCATGGTTTCTTTGCTTTTGCTTTTTGTACTTTTTAAAAATCATGCTTTTTCTTTCCTTTTGCGATACAATCTCATTGTATCTATACCAATATCTCAGTCTTTCAAAGGATTGTATTTCACAAAAGGTTTTCACATCCATTATCTTATCTGAGGTAAAGATATTATTCTCCCTGTTTTATTGCCAGGGAAACTGCATGAGATCACTTAGCTAGTTGCTTGGGAAGCCAACTATCTGCACCAGATCTGTGCCCTTGCTAATGTTTTTTTTAGAGGTTGGTTAATTCCCTCAGGGAGGCAGGACTCACAGAGTTGAGTAGCTGAACTGAGTCTCCAGAGTGTGTCTGGTTTTCTCCCTGTCCCCAGACTCTCCTCAATTCTCCCAAACATCTAAATGTACCTTATTTTCTTAACGTTCTCTAGGGAATGAAATCTATTTCTCAGTTACCTGTCCTGGTAACAAATAGCCTCTGTCTGGTTAGAAAGATACCCTTTATATCCAGCTTGGTCCTTTTTGTTACCAAAAAAAAAAAAAAAAAAGTTTGTTTGGCAGAAAAAGTGTTTTTTACTACTTGTTGGGAAAACGCAAAAGAAGGCATAGAAAAGACTAGCCTGTGGGGATTGGGTCAGTTCACAACTGTCCACAGCACAACTGAAATAACTAACACAAGAATGGATTGTGTACATTTTCAATATTACTTCCTCATCTCCTGTGGCAGCTAAGCCTTACAAAACCCCTGCGTGGTGGGCAGAGCTGGCCAGGAGCTGATAAGCAAGCTAATGCCTGGAAGTCTTATGTTTTGTCCAAAGTTCTTACACAAATCCACAACAGAGCTGATGAAAATTCTGGTCTCTGACCCTGGGACTAAAAGCCCATGTCTCCATGCTTATCAAAAGTTCATATTGACTTTACAGGTTAACCAAATTTTTACTGGGGTGAGTTCTTAATTTGGTGCCAAACCCAAATTCAGGACTACTGAAGCAGAAACAGAGATGCTCCATGGGGACTTTGCTTAGAGAACACGAAGCCCCAGTTGGCTTCTTCCAGTCGGTTCTGGGGCAGAGCCAGCCAGTGTGTGCCACTGTTCAATTGCTGGCTTTGCTCTGCTCTGGCTGGCGTGGGAACCCGCACTGTTCAGAGCCTCCTCTTGAGCTCTTATCACTCAGGTCTGCCCAGATCTGCACACAAGCCGCGTAGCCTTGTACAATCTGAGTGCAGTACTGCTTGGTGCATGCTGGGTCTTGTGTACCTCTCCAAAGCTAGAGGAGCCAAGTAACCACAGGAGAGATTAGAATCAGGTTCAGGAGGTTACATTCACACATGCCTTATGTAGGAGGATCTGGGGACAGACTGTACTGTTCTTAGTCTCTTGGGAGATTCTATTCCAGGACAGTTTACCAGTATTCCTCCCAGTTCATCTTTTTTTTTCTTTTCCTTTTTTTTAAATTATAGTTTATTTGTTTTTGAGACAGAGAGAGACAGAGCCTGAGTGGCGGAGGGGCAGAGAGAGAGGGTAACACAGAATCTGAAACAGGCTCCAGGCTCTGAGCTGTCAGCACAGAACCCGACATGGGGCTCGAACCCACTAACCGTGAGATCATGACCTGAGCCGAAGTTGAACACTCAACCGACTGAGCCACCCCGGCGCCCCGAATTCTTCTTTTTTAAGAAGTTTATTTAATTTTTTGAGAGGGAAAGAGTGGCACATGTGCTGGAGGGGCAGAGAAAGGGAGAGGCAGAGAATCCCAAGCGGGCTTGGTACTGTTAAGTGTGGAGCCCGAAGCAGGGCTCAAACTCAGGAACCATGAGATCATGACCTGAGCCAAATTCAAGAGTCTGATGCTTAACTGCTTGAGCCACCCAGGCGCCCCTCCCAGTTCACTCTTGAGTGTATAGATATTGATGATTGACTCTGGACTCCCATCCTCAGATCTCTAACACCCTGGGGCTTGGGTCACACTTCTAAGCTCACCTGTTCCTGCCAATAACCAATCTTACCGCATGGAACACTTGAGGTAGTCAGACCTGGTAACTGATCAGCAATTCCCAATCCTTGCTGCTGAGCAAAATCACCCAACATGTCTTTTTAGCACACAGGTGCCAAGGCTCCACCCCAGATTCACTCAGCAACATGTCTACATCTGGATCTTGAGAGTCCCGTGTTTTTCGTTCAGCCAGATTGAGGGTGAATAATGAGGAACCAGTGCCTAGCAAGCAATGAACTCCCTCCTTACCAACACCAGTGAAAGGGGAACATAACTGCTTATCTCACTGTTTCCACACACCAGATAGAGAGATCATTGCTTCAGACTGAACTCAAAATAACGAGCTGCAATCCGTCCTCTGCTCAATGTCCATTTCAAGCTTCCTCTCCCGTGACACTAACCCCCATCTTGTTTTGACCAGGGCCCCTTTCTCTCTAAGCAGCTGGAAGACGGGGAGCCCCAAGAGCTGATCACTCCACAGCACTCCCCCATTCTTGCTCTGAGCCCCAAAGCCCTGGTGAGCCACTCCCTTGGGCACACCTGGCAAGTGTGAGCGAGAAGAGCTCCACGTTCTCACTTGGCGTCAAAACACCTGCCTCTGTGTCCAGCCCTTTGTCCCCACAGTGCCTCTGACCCCGTTATGTGGCACACAGACTCCACACCTTGACTGGTCTGGTCAAGGACCAAGGCTATACTGGGTTTGGAGATGGGACCTTTCAAATGGCTGAATATGTCACATGACTCAAAAGAATTTCAGGTTGTCTCCTTTTCTTGCAATAGAAATTACTTCTCTGTGATGAAGAGTTAAGTGCTGGTGTGGAGACAGGACAGCTGGAGGTGCACATGGGGAACGGAAGTTCAGAAGCTCAGTTCCTGGTTTTGTCTGTTTGCCATCAGACATTTTCAGAGCACTCGTGAATTGTAAAGACCACTATTATTCAAAACCTCAGACTCCTAATACCTGGGAGAGGCAATGGAAAGAGAGTTTTCCTTTGAGTAAATTCAGGAAAGCAGCACAGTAGAGAATGGCCTCCAGGGCACTTTCCTGAGGGCTGGCCAGATTTCTACCCTGCTGGCAGGGAAAGGACAATTCTACCAGACACTTGGCTGCTTATTGACTGGAAAGGAAATTCCTGGAGAGAGACTTTACTGTTCCAAGGCTTTTGAGACACAAGGGAATCCCAGTGACCGAGGATCCTGGGAAAGGCTGGAAAGCTTGTGTGCCCAGTCCTGCGAACTCAGGCCATCTCCTCAGAAGGAAGTGCTGCTGCTCTGGCCTAGGGAGATAAAGGCCAAGTCCAGGAACTGACTCATCAACCAGGGATCTGTGTGACTCCCCTTCTCACTCCTGCTTTCTCATCAGTCCATCCCCATTCTTTCTTCTGTTCGCAGACCCTGTAGGTCCATAGAAGGCAAGCAATGAGCAACTTGACTTGCCCCCTTCCCCTCAGATCTCTCCTTAATAATTGAAAGGAAGGATATTTTTTCTTTTAAAGCTCCATATTAAGGCTGAGACAGTTCATCCTCTCTCTCTTAGCGCTTGGACTTGACACCTGAAACCTACCCATCCTTCATCTATGCAGCTCATACCTTTTCCATCAAGAGTCCATCTCCCTGCCTCCTGCCATCTTGGAGCTTTCTCAAGGGCCACAATACCTCACCTAGCCTGAGGGCCTAAGTCCTAATGCTGTGTTAGTTACATTGCCAGAACAAATTAAGATTTGCAAAGAAAAAAAAAAAAAAAAAGCCAGGGCTCCTGGCTGGCTCAGTCTGTACAACACATGACTCTGGATCTCGGTTGTGAGTTGAAGTCCCACGTCAGACATGGAGCTTACTTAAAAAAAAGAAAAAGAAAGCTGGTTCTCTCGTGTACATGACCCCACCACAAAGCAGCTCTGTAATTCATACTGTGAGTTGCCTAGTTGGTTGCACCATCCTAGACCTGTAACTACCCAAGTTCAACAATATACAGCTCTCTCTTTACTTCAACATGTACATCAATATACTCTGGTCATGTTGTGCCTGATTTTCTGTCATTGGCTCTGTGTGCCTTTTTTTACTTTATCTTTTCAATTAAAAAATTTTTTTTAATGTTTTATTTATTTCTGAGAGAGAGAGACAGTATGAGCAGGGAAGGGTCAGAGAGAGAGGGAGACAGAATCTGAAACAGGCTCCAGGCTCTGAGCTCGCTGTCAGCATAGAGCCCGACACAGGGTTCAAACCCACAAACCGTGAGATCATGACTTGAACCAAAGTCAGAAGCTTAACTGACTAAGCCCCCCAAGTACCCCATCTTTTCAATTTTTAAAAAGATTTTATTTATTTTATTTTTTTAATGTTTTTTATTTATTTTTGAGAGAGAGAGAGGCAGCGTGAGCAGGCGAGGGTCAGAGAGAGAGGGAGACACAGAATCTGAAACAGGCTCCAGGCTCTGAGCTGGCTGTCAACATATGGGGCCTGCACCGATGAACTGTGAGATCCCACGACCGGAGCCAAAGTCGGAAGCTCAACCAACTGAGCCACCCAGGAGCCCCTAAAGATTATACTTTTAAATAACCTCTGCACCCAACATGGGGCTCAAACTCACAACCCTGAGATCAAAAAAGATCAAGAGTTGCATGGTCTACCCACTGAGCCAGCCAGGTGCCCCCGTCCTTTGGCTTTGGATTTGAGATCACCAAGTTCCCTCCACTGTGTGTCCCATCAAAAGAAATTTCCTCAGTCACTCTTCTCATTAAAAATTTATGCTAGCTAGATGGGGAAGATTACTGTACACACCTTGAGACTTAGAAGGAAATAGGCACCTCTTATTTCAGGTGAGTAGATGCTGTAATTACCCAGAAATTCACTGAGGAACTAGAGCGAGCTCTGGTTTCAGCATCAATTATTAGCTGTGTGAGTCAAATGATATTACTTAGCCTCTCTGAGTCTTAGTTTTGCCACCTGTCACATGTGGATAATAATGCCTAGCTTACAGAGGTACTGAGAGAATTAGGTGTAATATATGTAAAGCAGCTGGTATACAGTAAGCACTAGATAATTGGTAGCTATATTATTCCCCACGTCTATAATGATACCCTTCAAGCAAAGCATGCAAAGTATTTTGCAGCATGGAAACTACTTAGAAGCAAGAAATAAGCCTTGGCTAAACACATGCCCAGTATGCAGCCACTTCCCTAATCCGCACTCCATTGTCATCACTCAAGGTCAGTGGCCCAGCTGAGCAAGACTAGGCATTGTCCCCATGGTTTCCTTCCCCTTCCCCCAATGTTTGCTTGATTTTTTATTTTTCTATGAATGGGAAAGAAGGGCAGAGGGAGGGAGGGAGAGAGAGAGAGAGAAAGAGAATCCCAAGCAGCTACAGGCTCAGCTCAGAGCCCAGCATGGGCTCAATCTCATGACCCTGCGATCATTATCTGAGCCAAAACCAAGAGGTGGACATTCAACCAACTGAGCCACCCAGGCACCCCGGTTGCTTGATTTTTTAATCTCATGGTTTCCTTAACTGTACTACTTTCCACACTCACTCTTTAAAAGTAAGTAGAATAAGACCTCAGACTTCCCCAACTGGTCCAAAGAAACAAACAAAAGTCTAAAACTCAGATTTCGCTTGATGTTCAAATTCTGTTTCTGCCATCAGTTCACCAGGACCCCACTGTCGCACTGTTGAACTAAGGTGTGAGCCGCACAGACGTCTGGCTAGAACTGATAAAACAGCGACCCCGTGTGGCCAGACAGAAGCACAGCCCAGCACACCCCGGGAGCTGCCTGAGCCCAGTCTCGCACCGGGCCTGGCACTGGTGGAGGAGCCGTTAGATCTGTCAGTCAAAACGTAAAATGAGGAAGGAAACATAGCACCTCGCAAGTGTGAGAGGAATTGCTTCCTACCTTACAAATGGGTCCTCCCTGCCCACAGCTTAAGATCTGAAGGCTGGATGGCTCATGCTCTCAAAGCAAAAAGGCTAGGCACAGGGCACGTGTAAAGTTTCAGATGCTTGCTGTGTCGCTTCTTGGAAGGTATGGAAGATTTACAGAGAAATCTTGTAATCTTTATCTCTCATACTTTTTTTTTTTTTTTTTTTTTATCTCTTACGTATTATTTTCGGCGTACTTAGACTTCAAAGAACCGGAGAAAGTATGAAGGAAGCATTTCACATTGTAGTTACACCATCAAAAGGAAGATATCTTTAAATCATTAACAGGAATGACTGGCTCTTCAAATAGAGCTCAGTATAAAAAAAAATTGCTACATCTGTGGGATGGAATGTCCGCCAAGGGGTTGTCATTGAGTCTCGTCTAGTCATCTGCTCCTTAGAGTCTTCAGTCCCTCAACTCTGTCAGACACATCCTTGGGTATCCGTCTCATCCCTGCAGTGATTTAGGGAACAGGAGCCTTTCTCTTCACACTGTTGGTCTCAGGGCTCAGGTTTTTACCTCTTTGAGAAGAGTCTCAGGACTTGTCCTGTAATTATGCATTTCCACAGATAAAAGACTCTTCATGAGCACTTACAGAGCAAATTGCTTAGGTTATTTCAGAAAAACAAAGAAACAAACAAATACCTAGGTATTTCCGTGCACAACAACAAGCTAGATTATACATGTTGTCTGATCATCATCATCATCATCAGGGAAATTGATGGAGGAATGACTTCTCCTGCTTGGATGAATTCCTTTTTTTTTTTCTTAAATTAAAAAAAATATTTATTTTGAGAGAGAGAGAGAGCAGGAGAGGTGCAGAGAGAGAGAGAGAGAGAGAGAGAGAGAGAGAGAATCCCAAGCACAAGAGAATCTGCACTAGTAGTGCAGAGCCTGATATGAGGTTCAAACCCACGAACTGTGAGATCATGACCCAAGCTGAAATCAAGAGTCTGATGCTTAACTGACCCAGACACCCCTGGGATGAATTCATAAACCTCATCCACTTCATTGACCTGAACCACTGTAAGGTCACGGGATGGTGAAGAGAGTTCTGCCCCAGGAATTTGGCACAAGGTTCAGGAGAGATTCAGAGTCGCTTCCCATGGCTGGAACTGGAGCTTGTTAACAAATGTTGGCTGCCACATTTCCCCGTGAGGAGCAGAGGAAGCTGGTTTGCAGAGGCACTGAGGAGAGCAGAGTGGACCACAGAGAGGAAGGAAGAGGAGGGAGAGAGAGACAGAGGTGTCTGCCTTGAGCCCCCCAAAGACCCTGGAGTAGATGAGACTCTCCTAACCCTTCTACTACCTCCTTCCCTTTAAGCTGATTCAAGTTGATTTCTCCTGCTTACAACTTTGAGAGCACAAACTACACAGTGGCCTGGGCAGTTCATCTCCTCATCTGTTCAGTAAGAATTATCTTTCATTCATTCAGTCAGCAAATATTTACTGAATATTTCTCTGTGCTAGGTACTTTTTAGAGTTCTGGGAGACATAGCTGAAAGCAAGAGAGATTTTTAAAAATCCTTCTTTCATGAAACTTCCCTTCCACTAAAACAGTCTCTGGAAATGGCATAAGTATATGAGAGAAGATATAGACTTCAAATCCAGTCCCAGCCAAACGACTGATTGACCCAACAGACAGAGCACATGCTCGGAGTCTTTAAAAATGTACTGGAGACCTGGGGCGCCTGGGTGGCTTAGTCGGTTAAGCGTCCGACTTTCGCTTAGGTCATGATCTTGCGGTTCGTGGGTTTGAGCCCCGCATCGGGCTCTGTGCTGACTGCCAGCTCAGAGCCTGGAAACTGTTTCAGAGTCTGAGGCTCCCTCTCTCTCTGACCCTCCCCTGTTCACGCGCTCTCTCTCTCTCCTAGAAATTAAAAAAAAAAAAATTTTTTTTTAAATAATAAAAATGTACTGGAGAGCCAGAACACTTAAAACGATATTCATTCTTTTCAGCTTTACAATAAAATTGGATTAAAAAGGTTCACCCTTTCTATAGTGTCTTTTCTTTTATATCTTAGGCCCTTTGCGATGCTTCTCTGATAGGCCCCACACCTATGCAAACTCTCTTGATAGTGATACTGTGATTTCCTACCTGCTTTCCAACTTCAGGCTATTTTCAGTTATCATGGGGAGCAGCAGATAATACACATAAGTGACACATTAAATTCACAGATAATATTAAAATGTAATTGTAGCCACTCCTTTTCCCACTCGGTTATTTATCAAAACTACTTAGGAGGCCCAAGTGAACTGATTTGGTTCTATCTTCTGTTGCTGTAGAGTTGCAAATGAACAGATTGAAGACCAAAAGGCAGGCAGCAGGAGGGAGAAAGCAAAGAATGTGGATAACCTACAGGATGAATGCCCAAACTCTCAAACAATCTGGAAAATTAACTGTGGGGGAGCTCAGTCTTCCCTGTTGCCTCTCTGACCCTCATATCTCCCTACTTATGGGAGAATTACCCTTAGTTCTCATGTAAAACCAGATATGAAAGCCCCTTTTACTGATTGTTTTGGTATAAATGCGGTGCAGGAATTCCTTCATTATAAAGGACTAAGGAGAATATTTAGCAAGCATGTCTCCGGTGGGCCTTCTTGGCTTCCCAGTCCCTTCTAGAGATAGGAAGTTTGTCATCACTAACCAACCAGAGTGCAAGGATTTCCAATAAAGGACAATCCACATCCTGAAGCATCTCAGCCAGAAGAAGTGACGGTTATTTTTACTTTTTTTTTTTACAGCTTCCTTGCCTCAAGTGCCTCCCCATCTCTCCTCCCAAATTAATGAAAAACATTCATTCCTGCATGCATGGGTGTGCATGAGCATGCATGCACATGCCCACACACCCACCCACAGACACACATACACATACTGAAGTTCTTCCAAAATACGTGTGACCAATGTCAGTGGGGTCTGGCTATGCGTCAGAGCCTGTTTTAAGATGGAAATGACTATTTTCTTCCACCTTCTCTGGATCGTGTGGCTCTCTGCCCAAAAAATGATTTCTTTTTTGATAAGCTCCTGCAGCTGTGAGATCTGTATCTTGTGGAGCAATCTCAACCACAGATGTCTTGCTAGCTTCTAGAACTCCAGCGGATGACAAAGCTTAAGTAAGACAGTGAGCAGGGCAGAATTTCAGAAGCAATAACCAACTTGGGGTTTTGATACAAGTAGCAAGTTTTGTTTCTGACCTCAAAGGATAGAGAGCGGATGACCACTAACTGAGTTCTCCAAATTAGGGTTTTGAATCCAAGTTCTTGAGAAACGTTCATCAGAATGCTTTTCTGAATGGAGGCCCACCCTCATCTTAACCCTGGTTGTAACTGCCTTCCTATTCTATTTACTTTTAAGTGGAGGCAGTCAGACATACCTTTCTTCTAATTTTATCTTGAAGACAAGGTGAATACTTGCAAACAAACAGGTAAGCAACTTATGACTGTACTATATTTGTAATAGATCTGTAGGCTTCTTCCCCCGACCAGTCCTACACAGAAGAGAGAGGTAGAACATCCCAGGGCAAATCGGTTCTGCTCTGTGGCAGAGTGCCCCTTCCCCTCTCAATAAAAATGATCCTTGAGATGGTTAAGACTGCTTGGTCCAGGCATTACATCCAATGCAGTGCTCTTTCAGTTAGATTCTAGGTTAACAATAATCAATTTCAGGTACTAGGAAATAATCCTGCTCAGGTTGCTGAGTGGACCCAGACATCTGTCTCCCTGTCGATGTTGGGCTCGCTTTTACTGACCATAGGTCCAGTGTAGTGTCTGGACCACCAGCAGAGGATCCCTTCGGGGTCTTGTTAAAGGCTCAGACAATTGTCCTGGCTGCACTCTAGACCAACTGAATACAAATCTCTGATGCTGGAGGCCCAGAACTCTGCATTTTTACAGCACACTAGACTACAGGGCCTACTTGGGATTTGGAAGTCCTGATCTGGAAACCCAGGAGCTGGAAATCTGACCACCTTCTGTTCCTGCTCTAACATTGTGTGGTTCTGAGCAGAATCTCATTTTCTTAGGTTGGTATTTTTGAGCCACATTCCTATAGCATTACTGGTCACAACACAGACAACTGCCAATTCACCAGGATTTAATGAGCATGTAACTATAACTTCATTCCAATCTATTTTGAAGGTTAAATCTTTCCTAACCTTGGTGGTCATCGGCTGCAACAATCACATTGCTATCGGAACATATGACTTGCTTTCTAAAGAAAACATTTAATGTTTACTCACTCCCCTCGCCATGACTCTGCAGGAAGACCTCAACATAACAGGGATGATCCATCTCCTTTTCATGAATGTGAAAGTCACCTTTTGTGGACTAGTCCCTCTCAACTAATTTCCTGAAGTTTCTAAAGATGGACTGGATTTCAGCTCTTAAACACTTTGAGCACCTGACATGAGGGAACTCTCCAGAAGTTACAGCAATGATGTAGGAAATAATGCCAGCCAGTGTTTCAAAACCCTGTTTATGATGACTGGTCTGTGTGACCACGTTAGTTTGGCTAAATGCCGACTAATGAAGACAAGGATATGATTTTGATCCTGTATAGGCCAGTGAAGTTCAATTACTTTCTCATCTTGAAAATGTCAACCAAAGGAGTCTGAGTAGCAGTATGAGGAATAGTTACGAGTGAAATAACCCTAGGTCTGGTATTCTCTGATGTCAAGTCAGAAAGTTCTTCTTTAGGCACTAAAGATACAAGTAGTATACATGGCCATAAATACTCTCAGACAGACTTTCTTTTACACTGTTTCGCAATATAATTTTTCATTATAACTCAGGTTAACTCCTTAATTCCCCAGATGCAAACTTTTCTAGAATAAAACTGGTGTCATTATGTGGTTACTTACTGGGTCACCTGTAGGCTGGCCACTCCGGTGCACCTGGATTAACATGTCTCCCCATAAACTACCTCTTCTCGTTCTATAACATCTCCCTTTGTGGATCATCCCTGAACTCTGTCTCCCTCTCTCTCCTGGCTCCACATCCTGGAGTCCAAGACAGGAGATCGCAACATAGAGAAGGCTGCAGAGAATGTCCCCATCACCTGTGCTTTACCAAAAACCCAGTGAACAAACCAGGGAGAACTGGGTGGGCTGTAAAATGGAAGAAGAAGGAAGGTATACATGAGGTTTAAACGTAAATCTCTGAATTCTTTTGTTCATAATAGTGATATTTTTTCATAATAGTATTTTTAATAGCTATCATTTATGAGTACTTAACTACTTAACTTTGGGGTAGCCCTTGGGGAGAGTGCTTAAATGCATAACCTTCCTTAATTTTCATACTATTCTGTCCCCAACCAGCAGGCTAGAGCTCTAAAACGTTTCCATGTCCTTACCCTCTTCCATACATGCACTCTGGAGCAGGGTTCTAAGGATCAGCTCAAACATAAAAGGAGACTCATCAAACATAAGCACATGTCCAAATAAGGAAAGGGAGAGAAACTCCAGTGAAGGATATTTAATATCAGAGAGAAACTGTACATCTGGGACAGAGATGAAAAGACGGTGCCAGGCCAGCTGAGCCTGACCTGGCTGCACGTCTTGTCATTGGTGGGGGCCCCCGTGATGGAGGAAGTGACAGCAGCACCCCAGCTGCCCCTCCCTGTGGGAGCACAGTGCAATGTTCACTTGGTCCAGTTACACTCCTGGCTCTCTGCAGCTCAAACACAAATACTCCGTTCACATCTCTCCTAACAAGTCAGGCCAAGGGACCCCCTTTCCTCTTGGCACAGGGAATGGGTGGAGGAGCTAATGAACTGTGGAGGGAGAATAATTCTCACTGGAAAGACAGGCCCGGGAGTCTGAGGAGGTGTGGGTCTACTTTGTGGTCGCCGGTCAGAGATGACATGGGACCTGTCCTTGTTCCTGTAACTGTGGATTTTGCAAGGGTGCACATAAATGAAAGGGTAAGCAAGCACCGGGCCTCTTACAGAAACAATTGGTTTTTTGGACAAGACTGTGAGGATGTGATGGTTTGAGCTGAGTTCTGCCACCTTGGACAGGGACTCCTGGCTAATGACAGGGGTCACAGAGTGGCCGTCCACTCAGTGAAGGCTCCAGTCTTCCAGACAAAAGCATCTTCTCCACATAACCACCATGAGTCTCCTCAAGGCCGTGGTGGCCTGACAGTGAATATCCCCTACCCACTGCGAGTCCCCACCAGAGGGAGGGGGAGAAGCCTCTTTCCCCACCCACCCAGAATAGAGAACCAGCCCAGTTCAATCCTCAAAGGTCTCCAGTGTCTCTTAAATAAGCTTTTCCTTTCCATTTTCTTCTTTTAATTATTTATCATCCATCCATTTATTTATACAAATATAAAATAGATTTATATAGATTTCTATAATATAAACTTTGTGAGGCAGAGCAGAGGCGAGGCCAGAGGAGCGGGCCCTCGCTGGCTATTTGCACACGTACTGGTCGACGATCTCGGTGCATTTCCTGCACTTGACGAAGCAGCACCAGTGGAACTTGCAGTGACAGCGCTCCACCTGGACACTCTTGAACTGGTCGTAGCCGCGGCCACAGCACATGAGCTCGCAGCCGTCCATGCCCTCCGAGGTCTTGTTGCAGAGGCGGCCCTGAGTGCCCAGGGAACCCGTGGTCTCGTTGCGCAGGCAGTAGTCAGGGCTGGGGTCCACGTAGACCAGGTCCTCCGGGGTGGGCTGGTTGAAGCGGCTGTTGACCAGCTCCAACTTGCCTTTGCGGGTGATGCGCATGGCGGCCGCGCTGTCGTACTTCTCCTTCAGCTGGTCCCCAACCTTGCGGAACTCGGCCAGCTGCAGCCAGCACGTCTTGAGGCTGCAGGACCCCGAGACGCCGTGGCATTTGCAGGCCACGTCTGCCATCTTATACACAGCCTGAGGGGAGGAGAAAGAAGCAATGAGAAGGAGCATCCTGCTGGGAGATGTCAAGAGGGTGGCTGGGGGCGCCATGGGCAAATATCAAAGATGGCTAATGGTTGGGGAGGTGGGTAGTAGTTTTTCAAACATATAGAAAGGTCTTTCTGGAATCCTCAGTCACCCAGATCGAAAGCAGATACGAGGAGCATTACACAGAAAAGCACTGGAGGAGCACTGTCTGTGTCTGATCAGCTATACGGATGGCATTTGGTGCATCTGCCCTTTCTACTTTGTCCATTTCTTTTTCGTCTGTGTGGGTGTTTTTGAGACAGATAGAAAGGGGTCAAAAGTAAGCGAGGGGCAGAGAGAGAAGCAGGGCTCACCCGAAGCAGGTGACAAACCGTGAGATCATGACCTGAGCCAGAGTCAGATGCTTAACCCAACCTAGCCACCCAGGTGCTCTCTCTATCCATTTCTTATTCCTTGAAACTAGTTATGATCAATGTGTCATCTTTACCATCAGGGAACAAAGGATATTTCTATCTTGACCAAAGTCTCAAACAAACAAATACAAACCAGCAAACAGTGTCCAGCTTTTGCATCACATGGAGTACAATTGGAGAAAATAAAATCCAGTTGTGTTTCCAGCCTGTCACAGAAACTGCTGGCGTGGCCCTGGTTAGCCAAAAGCTCTCTCTGACTCTGCCAAATCCCCTAAGAACTAAACAGTTCCTTTTTCTGTGTTAACATTTGGTCCTCAACTCCTCAGTCCCAGGGGCCTCGCTACACACTACCCAGTATTTGTGAACAAGTCTGCTTCCTTGCACCACAGCGCCCGCAGACACTCCCTGGAGGCGCTGAAGGTGGAGGCAGAGAGGCGAGAGATGGTCCGTGGGCCCACCAATAGGGGTGATTTATTTGAAAACAAATCCACCCTGAAGCCACTGAACCACAACAATGTGGAGTGGATTTGAACTTGGGCTATCCCAAATCAAAATTTTCAAAGCACGAGTAGACCAAAAAGCTGCTAACAAAGTGCTTTTCAATGAAAGCACACTGATGCGTTGTGTCCAATAGCCCTGGAGGCACGCCCGGGTGTACAGATGGCAAGATAAAAATGCAAGCCTGCTGCGAAACAGTTTCTTATGCCACAGCTATTGTCACGGACCGAGTCTGGGCTCATTTTTCAAGGGTTTCTCTTGGATTTCTTTTCAAGAGTCCCCAGATTGTGTCTTTATTCAGCACTGTGTGGAGACCACTGCAGGTGCAAGAAATAAATAGCTTAACCATCATCAGCTCATCTTACCATTGTCAAAACTTCCTGATTTTTTTTTTTCTGCTGTAGAATTATTCCCACTATTTTGTGGTGGAGGAACTGAAGCTCTAGAGAGGCTCAATAATCTGGTCAGGGCCACCCAGAAGGGAGTCAGGATGACTTTTGCACTCCAATCTTGGGGCTTAAAAATGGCTTAGGTTGGGGCAGGAAGGAGCCTCCCCTCCAAGGTTAAAGGACCAGCACTTGGCTGGCAGCTCCAGGCCCAGGGCATAAAGGAACCAACACCCCATTCCAACAGGCACTTCAAAGACAGGGTTGGCAATTACCCTCTTCTGGAACAAATCCCCCAGTCTGAGCTGGGGCCTGACATTCCTCTGGAAATGGTCCTTGGTTTGGAGAGGGGGGTCAGGCATCTGGTGCTGCTGGATGGAGGCAACATTAAGGGCCTAAAACTGTGTACCCTGTCACTAAATGACCAACGGAACAGGATAAGCATCTCTACAGGGAGCAAACACTTAGGGAGATTTGGGGAAAGGAGAGCCAGAGAAAACTCTGCAGAGTAAGAGCAGAAGCTTTTGTAAAACAAATCCAAGAGGAAGGGTGTCACTGATCTTTGCTATGCAGACATTCATTCCACCCTTTGTCTATGAAGAAAGACACTGTAATATTTGTATTTTTCAATAGTTTACTATTGATAATATATATAAGCTCCTCTTACAGGAAAAGGGGGGGAAATCCCAATGTTTGGCCTTTCCTGCTAACTGAAAAAGACAACAAATGTTTTAAAACATTTTCTCGGCTCTGCATCTTGCCCCCTGGCAAAGGCCTAAGTCCCTCTTCTGCACTAATGGTGTGAGTGAGCTCGGTAACTGATAGGAATGTCACAAGGATTAGGCAGCTTTTATCTGGAAAATGCTTAAGCCCTTGAGTGACAAGCCAGCATCAACCCACTGCTCTTGCCATCAATGTCTAAAACGGGGTTACTAGAGACTCTGAAAGGCCAAGAGAAATTTCTTGCGAAGTATGCCCAAGATTTACTCTGTGGCCAACATGTCAGATCCTAGATATTCTGTTAAGAAAAAAACATTGGTTGGGGAATCCTGGCTGGCTCAGCTGGTGGAGCGTGCAACTCTTGATCTTGGGGTTGTGGTGAGTTTGAGCCTATGTTAGGTGTAGACATTACTTAAAAGTAAAATCTTTTAATTGATCGTAGAATACTAGTGCGGGGAGTTTTCGATCCCTGCCACCATTTTAGTCTTCCCTAAGGAAGTTTTTGTGTAGGTGTGAGGAGGTGGGAGGTGAATACCTTTGGCCTCAGATGGTGATTGATGGCGGAGGCCTGTTCCTCAGAGAGGGGAGAAAACATAGAGAGGGACAGGAATTCCCAACCTGGAGCAGACAGAAGCAAAGGGAGAGATAAAGGCTGTGGAAGAGGTGTGGAGACTGGAGGAAGGGGGCCCAAAGGCAGGGAGACAGACAGAGGAAGATGGGGAAGGTGTGTAAGTGAGAAACAAGGCAGATGGAAGGAAGGGTTGCCAAGATAAGGGCCAGAACAAACAAACAAACAATTAAGGGCCATAAAATGAGGAGCCAGCAGAAGTGGGGTCAAGACTGTGACTAAAATGGAGCCCAGATTAGGATGAATGCCTAGTCACCTCGCCTCAGAGCAGAGACAGGAAACAGCCCTCCGTGAATTTGACCTCTTCCTAGAGGCAATATGGAAGTTGTAACAGCGACACCGACACCGTGAGCGAGCATTCTTTCAAAGAGCTGTAGGTGGAATCCTGTCCTCAGGAAGCCACAACCTTTGAGATGAGGCAGAGTAAGGAATACCTCAAGAAAGGTAGCAAATGCTCTACTGCGTTTCAGTGGCAGAGAAACTACTAATTATGGGGGGTGGGGAAGATTTTAAGGAGCAAGTGCTGTTTGACCTGGGATCTTTTTTTTTAATGTTTTTTTAAAAATTTATTTTCTGAGGGAGAGAGAGACAGCGTGAGCAGGGGAGAGTCAGAGAGAGAGGGAGACACAGAATCTGAAGCAGGCTCCAGGCTCTGAGCTAGCTGTCAGCACAGAACCCGATGAGGGGCTTGAACCCACAAACCGTGAGATCATGACCTGAGCTGAAGTCAGACTGAGCCACCCAGGCACCCCTGGGATTTTGAAAAATGGATAGAATTTGGGCATTCAGGAGATAAATGAAGACCTCAACCTTTTTTACCAATCTTTCACGGTAGATACCCTAAGACTGGCAAGCAGACTGCCAAACAGAGACAAAGTCCTGGGGGATGGGGGAGGGAGGTGGCCCCAGAGACAACCTCAGAATGGAAGGTCATCTAAGACAATGCTGCTCTCTCTGCCCTGGTCTGTACCGTAGCAACAACCTGAATTCCTAACATCACCACAGATTAAGACCACCCCACACACCCAGACCCAGCCTCTGGACATGGGCTTTGTAAGAAAGACACTGGCCAAATAACCAATTCTAATTTCAACTGGACATCACACTATTGATGATACTCAGTTTACACAAGCGTACCACGTTCTACCAAGCCAACATCACAGATCCCAATTCATATAAAAGACATTTCAATTCCATTTATTTGATATGTATTCCTATGAAACATGAGTTGATTTTTTTAAATTGATAAGCTTTTTTAGAAATATATCCATATCCTATTGCTAAATCACCAATGAACCAACATTAAATTGCTCAATTTATTTCTTTTCAAGAAGCTGCTGGCCCCATTGTTTAATGAGTTCACCTCTGGTCTCACTACAGTATCTTCGCGGCTGGCTTGATGCAGACCTGTGTGGACAGCACTCTCAGAAAGAAGCCTGTGTGGTTTCCTGAGAAGTCTGCAGTCCCATGACCCTGGGCCAGGAGGGACTCCCACCACCCAGTGTTCAGACCTCCAGCCTCTCTAGGAGGAGACCTGGATGCACATCCACACTCCCCTGCACATGGGATGTACCGAACCAGCAGACAGAGAGCTTCTGGCTGAGCGAGCCCTCTGGTTTCCTGCAGCAGAGACAGACCATGTCAGGAGCAGCAAAGGGAAGGGAAGGCAGAGCCTGTGCTTAGAGGTGAGGTCTTTATGAGCGAGGGATAGGCAGAGGAGGCCTGTGGTCCCCCGCACACCACAAAGGAAAGCTAGAGCCATCGCCCAGGTATGCTCTGCAGGTGCAATGAAGCACGCTCACCTCAAAACCCACATTTCAGTTTCCACCAAAATGGAGACTCACCAACAGTCACGTCTCACATCAGACTGGTGAGACCGCCTTGAGAAGGTGGTTATCTGTCTTGTTTCCACTCATGCATGGCACCCTTTGCACAGATGTTATGTGTGACGTTAGCAATCGCATGTGTTTTTGGAATGGGCTTCTGGATACACATGGCAGCAGCTCTTAAAAGTCAGCTCTGCTTTTACCTGAGCCTTCAGCAAATCATAAACCCTAGGCTATGTCTAATGGCCTCAACTTCCCACCATCCTGTCTGCTCATGTTACAAAGGAAGGGCATTCAAGACAAGAACTCTGCTTCGTGTGCCTGGAATCCTGATGACAAGGCGCCTCCTAAGTCGCACAGGGACAGATGTTCTGTGAAAAATAAACAAGGTTTATAAAAACTACAATGGCATGTGTCCACTGGGAAACAGAGCCTTGTGAAATGGTCACTAATGTAGGCATCCAGGCCAGCCACGGTAGGTAAGTCATCATGGTCACACCTACCCCCTTCTTCATGGCCAGACCACTGCTGGGGCTCAGCCCAGGAACAGTCAGGGACCCCACGGTGTGTGCAGAGGAGGTAGAGTGCCAGCTTACCCTCCGACCTGCCTCGTTGTTCTGCAGGTTCATGAGCACTCGGCCCTGCTCCTCCGATCCCTTGGCGAAGTTCTTCTCCCGCTCGCGGGCATCCACGAACTCCTTAGCAAAGCGGTAGCCATACTCCACATTGTCCCCGCAGCCACCCCACAGCCAGTCCCGGGGAAGGTCCTTGGGCCGCGCTGTCCGGCTGCAGCCGCATGTGGAGAGCTCACCCTCACGGCAAGCCCGGCTGATGGCGTTCACCACGCCTGCCGCGCTCACCGCGTAGGTGAAGGCCGTCTCCCGGCTCCCTGTAAGAGAAGGCAAGAGAGGTGGTGAAGGATGCCAGCCCTCTGGGCGGCCCCTCCCTTCCTTCCGTCTCTCCTGGACCCAACACCATCGCCTGGGCCGTATTGCTCCCAGGGGAAACAATGTCAGGAGAAGTACTTTCACTTCCCATGGCTCTGATGGTCAGAAATGTCTCTTGATAATGAGCATAGATTTGCCTCCCCTGCCCTGTGAACACACACAGTAGAATGAATCCCTCCAGCTTTGGCCCACACTAACATCCATTCCAGGGAAGGGTGCATGGCCAGCAGATTCCCAGGAGGCAGACTTAAGTCGGGGGGAGAGTGGGCATTAAGGAGTTTGTAGAACGTGTGGGACGAAGAGGACAAGACAGAGTAGAAATCGTGGGACCAATAGTAAGACTCTATCTTAGCAAAAACCTCTCTCTCACAGACACCAAGTTCTCACCACTCGACGGGCCATGCATTTGTCTTTTTTATTGCTGCCATTATCTAGCTAGATAGTAGCTAGAAGTGAACCTGAATTACAATGTCCGGGATCATCCAAGCTGTTTCTCTCTGTCTTCCATGGGGTCCACACTGCCTCCCAAGTCATGAGCACCAGGAAACCACATCTAGAGGACCCTCAACACGGTCCCTCCAAATATCCAGATCACTCCCAGTAGAAAATTTGAACTATATTCCTCTATATTGTTGTAGTGAACCACTTAAGAACTCACATGAGGTAGGAGAGCCTGGGTGGCTCAGTTGGTGGAGCATCCGACTTGATTTCCGCTCAGGTCATGATCCTAGGGTCATGGGATCAATCCCTACATCAGGCTCAGCATGGGCTCTGCACTGAGCATGGGGCCTACTTGGGATTTGCTCTCTCCTCTCCCTGCCCTTCCCTCACTTGAATGCACGCTACCCTGCCTCCAAAATAAATAAATAAAACTTTTTTAAAAAGCCACAATAAACTTCTGTTATGTTCCACTTCAATAAAAATGTTTATAAAAAAATAATATTCAGCCAAAAGGGAAATGCAAATCAAAATCACCATGAGATTCAGTACACTCACAAGGATGACTATAATCAAAAAAGCAATAGTAAGGTGCCTGGCTGGCTCAGTGAGTACAGCATGTGGCTCCTGATCTCAGGTTTGTAAGTTCAAGCCCCACAATGGGGGTAGAGATGACTTAAAAAATAAAAGCTTAAAAAAAAGGTACTAGTAACATGTTGGTGAGGATATGAGGAAGCTGGAATGCTCGCTTCATCTTAGTGGGAACCTTAAGCTTTGGACAACAGTTTGGCAGCTCATCAAAAGGTTAACCACAGAATTACCATATGACCTAGCAATTTCACTCTTTTTAAAAAAATTTTTAACACTTATTTATTTTTGAGAGACAGAGCCTGAGTGGGAGAGGGGCAGAGAAAGAGAGAGACACAGAATCCGAAGCAGGCTCCAGGCTCTGAGCTGTCAGCACAGAGCCTGACATGGGGCTCAAACTCATGAACCATGAGACCATGACCTGAGCCAAAGACAGATGCTTAACTGACTGAGCCACCCAGGCACCCCCTAGCAATTCCACTCTTAAGATATATCCAGGATAAATAAAAACATACTCACACAAAAACTTATACATGCATGCTCACTGAGGCATTATTCCTCATAGCCAAAATATGAAAGAGCTCGTATTGTCCATCAACGGATGAGTGAGCAAACTAGATGGCATCACCCACGCAGGGGAATATTATTCAGCCATACAAAGTCATCCAGTGCTCGTACAAGCTACAATGTGGATGAACCTTGAATCATTATACAAAGTGAATCACTTAACATTTTTAAAAAGGTTTTATTTTTCAGTAACCTCTGCACCCAACATAGGGTTGGAATCTACAACCCCGAGATCAAGAGGCGCATGCTCCACCAACTGAGCCAGCCAGGTGCCCCTAGCATTTGGTACCCATTTATATGAAATGTCCATAATAAGAAAGTTCATAAAGGCAGAAGATTAGTGATGGCCTAGGGTTTCAGAAGAAGGAGGGGGGAATGAGAGGGACTCCTAATGGATATGCAGGTTTTTTCATAGGGTTACAAAAATGTTCTGGAACTAGACAGGGCGATGGTTGCACAACCCTCTGAATATACACTGAACTGTACTCTTTAAAATGGTGGATTGCACAGCATGTGAATTCTGTTTTGGTGAGGCTGTCTTAATAAAAACTACTCATAAAAACTCAGGTATGGAAGGAGTACCTGGGGGGCTCAGTTGGTTAAGCATCTGACTCAGTTCAGGTCATGATCTCGTGGTTCCTGAGTTCTAGCCCCGCATCAGGCTCTGTGCTGACAGCTCAGAGCCTGGAGCCTGCTTCGGTTCTGTGTCTCCCTCTCTCTCTGTTCCTCCCCTGCTTATGCTCTCTCTCTCTCTCTCTCTCTCTCTCTCTCAAAGATAAATAAACATTAAAAAAAAATTTAAAAACCTCGGGTATGGAAGAGAAGGGAGAGGTTCTTAGCAAGAATCTGAGATTCAGTCTTGACCTCAGGGACTACTCAGGCAGAATCTTCTGTTCTCCATTTCCTCCTCTCCTGAGTCTTGTGGTCAGAAGCAGACATGCCGTAATCCTGTGTTGGTAGGTGGAGAGGGAAGCAGTCTGCATTCATCGATAGGTCTAGAGTGATCTCTCACTTTGCCCTACTTCTCGACTGTCTGGGCGGGACACGGTGAAGTTTGCAACCAGACTGGACTGGGCAAGTCAGTTTTTCTCAAGTAACCAGGGCTCAGCTTCTAGTCAGATGTGGACCAGGAGCCATGCAAGAAAACCCAGGTGATGCAGGAAGTCACACTCATCATTCAGCCATCAAATTTGACATGTGAGTCAGTGCGGAAACTGCTTCCAGAGACCAGGAACTTTGTCTAGTCTAGGGTAGTCAGAGTAGGAGAATGAGCAGCCAGCATGCTAGGGTGACCAAAGGGCTGCTAGCAAGGAGGGCCTAGGCCTTTCTTTGAGGGAGCCATCCCTGAGAAATCTTGCTAAAATGGAGCCTCAAGCCCTTGACCGGGCATTCTGGGACAGGAAGGAGCCTCTGCTCTGCAGCCTAATGACATCCCACCCACTGTGAGTCTTCCTTTCACACATTCTTCAGGGAAGCAGGCTGGGTTTTCAAGGCAACCCATCCCACCATCTATTGATGACTCTACTCACCAGAATGTTCTTTCTTACAGTAAGTTGAAAAATGCTTCCCTGGAACTTCACCCGCTGGAGCTACGCTGTCTAATCCTTTTCCATTTGACAGCCCTTCAGCATTCGAAAACAATTGATACGCTTTTTGTGTTTCTTCCAGGCTACACATGTCTGATTCCTTCCTCGATTTTTTTGAAAACATGCTTTTCAGAGCTGAATCGCTCCCCCCAGAACTGCCTTTCAAAATACCATACATGCAACTGAGTGTAAAACTGTAGCCCAGCCACTACGTGCTCTGCCATGATGGTTTCAGATCCCGGTGTGTCTGCAGGTGGATTAGCTGTCCTTGCAATTACTCTGCCTCTTTTGGTTGGGGGCATCACTAGGCACTGAGTGTGGGTAGCTCTGCATTCACGGGGAGCATTTAAGTCCCCTGCCAAGCCTTCTTAGTACCGACTATAGTGCTATTCTCAGCAAACAAGACATAATGCAGGGCTTCAGAATGGAGAAGCAAAGGGGGGAGCTTCTCTATATGTGAAACAACTCCGCGTGGAAACTCAAACCATCTCAAGGATAAAGACTAAGAAACCAGCAGCCGTGGAGCTGCTAAAGAGACCTGGCATCTATCCTCTAGAAGGAGATAACATTCCAATACCACGCTCTCTGTCTCTGTTCCATACCCACTGCCAGGAAGGTGCCTCATGTTCCCCTGACCTAGGCTGGGTGCAGTGCCGGTGGCTCCCTCCAAGCTACTCTGCTGCCCTCTGCTGGTGGACTCTTGCAGCAGCTTCAAGGAAGGCAGGACTTTCTTGGAAGTCATCCACTTGATAGCAGGGAGAAGACTCCTGGTGAGTCTGGGCCCCAGGGGATGAATGGAAGATAGCTTCCTGGGGAGCATAAGTCTGCAGGGAAGCTACAAAAAGAAATTGTGGAAAGGTGGCAACGGAGGGTTCCATTTGTGACAGAACAGGGTACCGAGAGGAAGGTAGGGTCTGCTTTCACAGGTCATTCCCCCAAGTGAATCCACACCCAGTGATCTGCTGACTCCTTTCTCTCAAGCAAGGCTCACTTTTTGGCCTTCACTCACACAAAATGACACACAAAAAGGATCTATCCCATGTCAGGCACACATTAGGTTCCAAAGAAACAGGAGTGTCCTTACAGTGATTAGTGGGTGCCTCTCTCTACACCTGGGTGTCCTACTTTCCTCTCCCAGAACCCAGAGCAGGCAGTGCTGCTAAGATTTTATCAAATACTAAGTGTGTTTGAGAAGAATCAATAAATTAAGAACAATTCCCACTTAACCCAAGTCCATTTTTTTTTAGAAAGTTGTCAGACGAGACCGTTGCAGAAACACATGAGCATTCCTTGTATGGACCCTGAGTGAATTCTGAAGGAAGGAAGAGAACAGAAAGGTTCCAGGCATACCTTCCCCTGGTCCTCACTTGTCAATATGGGGCAAGGGGCATCAGGGAAAGAGGTCAGGAGGGAGGGACCTTCCAAACACCCTGCTTGCTGCTAAAAGCATTCTTTGGGGGAAAACTCAGCTTCAGGTAATTCCTTGGAGGAGAAACTTCTTTGGGAGAAGGGCAGACAGGAGAATACAGTGCTCCGACACCTTCCTTTTATGGCCCTGGGGAGCAGACCCAGTAGAATAGGGCCGGATTTCTCAATTTCTTGCCAGGGAGGGGAGGATTGCATTTCAAAAGGACCTAAAACGATTAGACCACAGATCACACCTCCATCCAAGCAATAGGGCAGCCGAGAGAGAGTCCGAGTGGGAGAGGGGAAGGGACAGGAATCCGGGAAGAGGTGGCCTCTCTTCTTTCTTCTGGGTCTGTCCCCTTCCCCCACTTTCACACATATCTCCTTTGGAATGAAAAAGCCAGGACTGGATCTGCGTCAGGTTAATGACAGCTATCAGCAATTTGGCTCAAAGTTTCCATCTCTCTCAGGGTCCAAGTAGAAAAGGCAAAAGCCAGACAGACTTTTTTGGTTTTCTACCTAATGCTGCCGGTGGGAGCAGGACCACGGAGCTGCCCTGTGCTGAGGCAAAGGGCAGTGGCGGCGGGCAGGCTCGCCAGTCCACTGTCACTCAGCGTGGCTGCCCTGTCACCTTCCTGGAGTGAGGCACACGCCGGCTGCCCCAAACAGGGCGAGGCTGGCAGGACAGCACTGGCTGAGCCGGGTGCTGTGTGGCCCACACATCATCTGAGACTCTGCTTCCCAAGGGCTCTCCTGTCTCCTTGCGCGTGGCTTCCACGCCTTGAGAGAACTGGCACTTGTGCGGGCTCTCGTGCGAGTCCTGAGAGAGCATCGTTGCGGCCAGGCCGGGTGAGCCCAGTTCCTTTAGCCAAGCAGTGCCTCTTACCTATCTGCATGACTCGCCCAAAGACGGACGTGTTGTCCACGATGCTGCAGTTCCACCTCCTCTGCCGGAACTGGTACTGGCACTCCTTGATGCCCGTCTTGGCCCCCTCCCCTATGTAGGCCATGTGCTCTTGGTACAGTTGGCAGAGCTTCCTCTGGCCGGGGGAGAGCCCGGGAAGCTGGCTGCACACGGGCTGGGCGCCGATGATAAACACCTCGGGTCTCTGCACCGGGTTCATAGCTAATGACCTACAGTGGAGATCCAGAAAGGGGAAAGAAGGCCCAGGAGTGAGCACATGCTGTGTGCAGCATTAAGTCATTCACTCAACACATTTATCCAGTGCTTTCTTTCTGTGGATGAGACCCTGTACTAAGGGCTTAGAAAGGAAAATTGATGAAACGGAGCGCCTGCCTTCACCTGAGGCGCGACCACAGATGACACGTGAGATGTCAAAGGCGGACTTGAACTTCCGTATCGACAGTGAGCAGATAGAGAAAGAGTTCTTACAGCTGGGGAGAAGCTTTTACAAGGCGATGGTGTGAAACCAGGTCTTAAAGGGGGAGAAGGGCGAGGGCAGGCAGAGGTGACAGAGAGGGCAGAGAACAGAAACAGCCAAACCTCAACAGGAGAGCACATGACTTGGTTGAGGGGTAGGGGTGATTCGTTCACTTTAGCCCAAGTGCAGGGTATGTGATGGAAAGCCAGAAATTCCTTGAACTAGAACTTGCCTTATGCCTTGAAAACAGAAGCCGATTTTCATACATCACAATGGAGTCTAAATGTTTTGGCTTCCATATCCCACCCACAAATCCCCTACCCCACTCTCTCAGTCCTTGGGTTCTCCCTTTGGCTCGTCCTCTACCAGAGACAGTAAAGTGTTCAGTTAAATTTGCCATCAGAATAAAAATGTGAGCAGGGCACAGATCACGCAAAATGGGGGCGGGGGGGAGCTGCCATTTCCATGTTGACTTGCCAATGACATTAGTCTTAAAAACACAAAAGAAAGCCACACATAGTCCTGCATATGTCTTAATTTCTCATCTGGTCATCAGACTTCTAAAATAAGAATTCTATTCTCCTTGCCCCCATCAGAAAAAAAAAATCAATATCCTTATTGATCCAAGAGCAACACAAGAGCTACTTCTAACAACCCACGGTGATGGAGGAAGGCTCAGGAAAAAGGGATGCGGACAGGATCAGAGGAAAAACCAAACCAACTAATCCTTTATTCTCGGTGAACCTTTACCTCTGGGGGCGTGTGAGAGAAAAAGCTGTCCTAGTTTTTCTGGGATAAAAGCAGAGTCCTTGGGATTCCTAAGAATAAAGGAATGATCACAACACACGGTGACCCTTCTCCACATTTAATTACCAAAGGAGGCGTAGGTTGTAGAGAAGGACTTCAGCCCCTCTCACTCACCACCAGGAGCTGGCTTCGGCCGGAAGCTGAGCCCAGCTGGACAGCAGCGCGGCGGCGAGCAGCAGCAGACTGGGCATGGTCGGCCTCGGCCTCGGCCCTCCCCAGTGCCCTGGGAAGACCCCGGGGGCAGTCGGCTTCCGAAATGGGGCTCCCTGGAGAAAGCAGAATGGAGAGAGAATCAATGTGAAAATGGAGCAGATGAGGCAGGACCAGGGGAAAGGAGGAGGGAAGCACAAACGACGAGCCCTGGGGTGGGTCTAATGTCAGGTTCTGCTCCCCCCTCCCCACCCCGTCCCCATCCAAAGAAATTCAGCCTCTTTTCAACCTCCATCTCTTACTGCTACTCTGCTCACCATAGGAGCCTCCAACGTCTCTTACCCCAAACCTGTGGGAACCCTACTCAGGACCTGAATCCAAAGGAAACAATGGGCTGAGAAACTAGGAAAGAGAAGTGAAAACAAGTCATTCTAAGAATGGTGCTCCGTGCACCATGAAGGAGGATGCTTTGGCTGCCACAGCGGACACCTGCCCTTCCACAACATCCAAAGAAACCCGGGCACCCTTCACCTCCTCTCTCTATGTCTCGCTGCAGCCAGGGGCTCACCTTCGTGGGCTAACAACGATCAGTGAGTTGGATTTACCTACAGCCAAATAGGCGTCTTCCCTCCCAATCTGTACTCTTCTCACTCCAAGAAAGTTTCCACATCCCAGCATTCCCACATTCCCATTACCAGGAATGTAGCAGACAGAAGGGCGAAGAGTTTGCACTTTCTCGAGGCAACTTCTCAAAAATGTAAAAGCCACAGCCGGAGTGGCCCTAAAGCTCCTGCGGATGAGGCAGTGTCTTCCTAGGTGGCCTCCTTCCCCTCCTGCGCGCTGTGGCCCTGGAGGGGGTAACCGGACAGCAACAGTGTGGCACCGCCAGCTTTGGGCTGCAGCCTTTGCCTCAAACATCTATGCCCAGGACGCATCTTCCAGAAGCCATGACCCCTTCCCTTGTAGCTCAAGAGCTTCCCACATCTTTGCCTCTGTTTTTTTTGTAACTAACGCCTGTGCCTGGAGCCGCGAAAGAACACCCTTCCTGCAGCCCTTGGAAACATACGAAAAATCCTTGCTTCTGGATCCTGGAGCAAGTCTATAAAAACCCGCCCCCTCCCACTCACCCCCCACCTCGTTTCTCCCTTAGTTTCCATCCAGGGCGTGACCCCACATCTGCAATGAGTCTTCTTCCCAGGACCCCTTAACACCTCCAGCTCTACGCGCGCAAACACACACTGGCGCGCGCGCTACACGCCTCACCCCCCTCATCTCACCGCACTGCTCCCGCAGCCCTGGGTCTCCAGGCTCTCCGGGAGGGGGCGGCAGGTGCTTCGGGTCATCAGCCTAGGAGATATTTTTGTCCTGAGGCCACCAAGAGAGGAAGGTGGCCTGAGCAGGATCCTCGGAAGCTGGGCCACAACCTGGTCCCCACCCCCTTTTGGTTTTCCTTCTGGAGATCTCAGCTGGGGCGGGAGCACCAACAGGCAGGTGTGTGGGCCGGCGGGGGGCAGATCAAAGAAGAAACTTGCTCCTTCCCCTTTGTCATGCAGAGCCCGCTCGGAAATGATCCGGCCCCTGGCTCGGCCGACTAACAGCTCCCCACACCCTACTTTCCTAACAGACCTCTCCTCCTCTAAAGGATGCCCCCTCCTCCTCCCCTCTACCCCCATAAATCCTCCCCCTCCCTCAGGGCAGGAGTCTGTGAATGCACCGACTGGAACCGAGAGAGATGGAGCAGAGATAGCGCCGGCACCAGAAGCTAATGGCTTTATGGAAGGGAGGGAACCAGGTCCAGAGTGGGGAGGACCAGAGAAGAGCTTCAAAGAGTTTCCTTGTGCAAACATCCTCAACTCCACCTACCAGTCCTTCTCGGGGACTGAGGAGTCAGAGCCGCCCCCATTCCCTGGGGTCCTCCGCCCTCCCACCACCCTGCCCCCTGCAAAGCCCCTGCTCTTACCTGGCCCACATATACCCTTACACGCTTCCACTGCCGCAGATCTCAATTGTGTCTCCCCACGGGCGACACTTCCTATCCCCAGGGACGCCCCTCCCCCCCCCCACACCAGCGTCTCTCACTTCTGTCACACCTTTTCTTCAAGCTCCTGCGAAATCTTTCTGGTTCTGCAACTCCTAGGTTCACCCGAGGCCACGGCAGAGTTGGGGTGGGGGTGGGGGTACCGTTTCTGAGCCAAAGACAAGAGTCAGGGCCTGGTAACGGTCCCTGTGGCTTTGACTCCCCAGTGACAGGCCAGCTAAGGCCACATTTCCCAAGAGCTGCTAATCCCGCCCCTCGCAAACAAGAGCTGACCTGGACTGAGGTAGGACTCACTGCCCAGGGCTCTCCCCCTGTGCTCTCCAGCAAACTCTCAGCTTATTAAAAAAAAAATATATATATATATATATACATACGTTAAAATCTTGAAAAAGAAAAAAAAAGACTGTAGCATGTGTGGGGACTTCTTACTCTGTCTACCAGATATGTGACACCAGATAGCTGAACCTCAACGCCCTCCCCCCAGGATGCTCTCCCTCGGGATGCAGGCAGATGTGAGCCACCCTCTGCATGGCCACAGACGCCCAGGACTACTTCGCCCTCACTTATATTCTTTGCCCTCCTCGTGCGGAGCCAGGAGGAGGAAAGAGAAGATTGGGGATTGCTTTCGTCAGCATGGGCAGCATAGAAACTTCTTGCCTCAATCCCACTGGTGTGGAAGGAAGCTGAGTGGGGACTGATGGTTTGGTCTTCATAAGTGAGATCGACTTGTGGGTCACTGGTGAGTTTTACAGCAGGACTTAACCAGGGGACGCTGTCCTCTGTGTAGGAAGAAAGATCTAGTAAACATGGAAAAGACAGGGAAGGGAATTCCTTATGCTGCCTTTTGTCAGAACTACAGATTTCCTCAGAGAACTAAAGCGTCTCCCCTTGCCAGGAGAGGTGAATGTCATGTCAAACAACAAAGTTAAGCATGAGGGCACCCAGGGTCTCTGTCCTTTGGGTGGTAGAGGTTCGGGGAAGGGAAAGATGCCTCCACAGGGCCAGAATGAGCTGGTCAGACATCTGCTCTGCTCTACTTCTTCAGTCAGTTATTCATTCATTCATTCAAGTCATTAATCAGATGTGCACAGGGGGCATAGTATGTTCCAGCTACTGCTCTAAGTGCCAGGGATACGGCAGGAAACAAGCACCCCATGTGTTAGGTCTGGTGAATATAGGAAGAGCAAAGTGGGGACAAGGATCAAGAATAATAAGAGGTGATAGCTTATGTTATTTAGGGTCCTTTAGGGAAAGACTTACTCTGCAATATCCACCCAGCCCACCTCTCTGCAAACTGCTGTGGCGACAGACAAGTGGCAGGGTGAGACGCACATCCTGGACCCCACTGTGCTATGTCCGAGTTCCCTTACTGAGATGTGATGCCCGCGCATTTAAATACAGGGCTCCAGTCCTCTTCCTTTTGCTGGTTGGACTCACCAAATTGGTCACCAAGTTTCATTCTTTTAAGTGGCCACATGCAGTTAGTCCAGAGATAGGAGACCAAGGAGAGAGACGTGGGCAAGTGGGACTGACCGCAGCCAGTCTGTCCTCAAAAGGACACCTCTATGCTTCCACATACACCTCAGAGCAAGGGCTCAGAGCAAGGGCTGACACGGTGAAAACCCCACCCAGTTGGCAAGGGCTTGACAAGGTCATGAACTGTTCACAAAAGCCCTTACAAGGATGTTCACGACTGATCTGCCCCAGAGCCTGAGGACTCCAGTGACGTCGGGGTCACACATGAAATGGTGTCACATCCCACACCTGCTCTCTTGCCCCAGACAGGCACCCTCACACCTAGAAACCCACCCAGAAATAACTGGCAGCTTCCATGGGAGCCTTTTCCTGGTTGCCATGGGCTAATTCTTTTGTGTGACCCAAGGAGGAGCCATGGAATGCATAATTACAAAATACATTTGCAGGGTGTCTGGGTGGGGTCAGTAGGTAGAAGTTGGGACTCTGGATCGCAGGGCTGTGAGTTGAGGCTGCGGTGTGGACTCTACTTAAAAAAAATACATTTATGGGGCTCCTGGGTGGCTCAGTTGGTTAAGCGTCTGACTTCGGCTCAGGTCATGATCTCACAGTTCGTGGGTTCGAGCCCCGTGTTGGGCTCTGTGCTGACAGCTAGCTCAGAGCCTGGAGCCTGTTTCAGATTCTGTGTCTCCCTCCCTCTCTCTCTGACCCTCCCCTGCTCATGCTCTCTCTCTCTCTCTTTTTCTCAGAAATAAATAAAACATTAAAAAATTTAAAAAAAAATTACAGGGCGACTGGGTGGCTCAGTCGGTTAAGTGTCTGATGTCAGCTCAGGTCATGATCTCACGGTTCATGAGTTCGAGCCCCTTGTGAGGCTCTGTGCTGACAGCCAGGAGCCTGGAGTCTGCTTCGGATTTTGTGTCCCCCTCTCTTTCTGGCCCTCCACCGCTCGCACTCTGTCTCTCTCTGTCTTATCTCTCTAAAAAAATAAATAATAAACATTAAAAAATGTATTTCCAGTATTGTTAACTTTCCTGACATAACAAGATAAAAACTCTTAGCAGCAGTCTTTGGGAGTGCCCCCCTTTGTGACTTTCTAGTTGCACTGATGTACAAGTGTCTGCCTATTATTGGATGATCTCCATGGGGGTGAGAGACGGGAGGAAGGGACAGGAATGATAGAGCCTTCTCCTCTCCTCTTGGCTGCTTTTACCACTGTAGAGAAAGATTCTTTTTTTTTTTTTTTTAATGTTTATTCATTTATTTTGAGAGAGAGGAAGAGAGGGGATCCCAAGCAGGCTCTGTGCTGACAAGCAGCTGATGCAGGGCTCTATCCCACACACTGTGAGATCATGACCTGAGCTGAAATCAAGAGTCAGACCATTAACCAACTGAGCCACCTAGGTACCCTTTAGAGAAAGATTCTTTCTGGATCTCAAAAACACTTGATAAGCACCTCCTAAAAGGCACCCAAGTTCACTTATTTCCTTTCCCTCTTTCCAGGTAAGTGCTCACCCTCCTGACACAGAGTAGTTCTCTGTGGTCTAACTCATGGCTCCCACACCAGTTTTCCGAAAACACTAATCATGCATCTCAGTATCCCCATTTGAAGACCTACAGAGGTTCCCAGCTTTTTAATCATTCTAAACTTCCCAGCCTGGTGCCATTATATGCTTTGTTCTTCTCCTGAAATTCCCACTATGGGATCTCTTTTCCAGTCTCCCTTTGCTTCTAGAACAAGCCCTCTTTTCCCTCAAGCCCTCCTTCTGATCCTCTTCCCAGGGATGCTTTCTCATCTCCAGCAATGCTTCGAAGTCTGTGCTCAAGATTCACTTCCTCCATAAAGCTGTCTTTGATTAATCCCACGCCGTGAAAATCTTTCAATTGACCTGGGATTTCCTTGGCACCTGTGAAGACAGGGAACTGCTCTGCAGCCCCCCAGCCCCCACGGGCTGTCTTAGAACTGTGCATATATCTTCCAGTAGAGCCAAAGCTTCCCAAAGGTCCAAACTTACCTCCCCTACTTCCCTGTATGCCCCACTGTGCCTGGTACAGTTTTACTAGACAATAAAAAAATGGCTCTTGGTTGACAATCGGTGACAATACTAAATAGGAGCGAACACTTACTGGCACCTCCTACATGCACTGAGCCAAACATTTTACATCCCATTCTCCCATTTACTCTTCAGTAAAACTCTATGTGGTATATGCCATTATTATCCTCACTTTGAATGTAGGGAAACTAAGGTATAAAGAGGTTGAGAGACTTGTTCGTACAGCAAGTGAAGGCTAGACTCTGGCTTGGAATCCAGATCTTTCTACACCTCCCCAAACACAAGTAAATATATCCCATGCTTGGTAGCTCCCCTATCACTGGAACATAACGCCTTCTCCATTTTGATTTTGATCTTTCCACCATTGTCCTGTTACTAGGGCTGTGAACAGTATGACTATCAGATCATGACATCCTGATTTATAGGAAGTAGCACAAAAAACAATGTTTATCAAAAAAGGCTGATTACAAAGTTACTAGTATAAACACACACACACACACACACACACACACACACACACAGCCTTGACGGGGGAGGGGGAGAGTCAGACTTCTCCTCATCCAAAATGATATCTGGATTGCAAATAGGTCTTGCTGTTTAAAGTTGGAGACATTAACACAGAAAAATAGTTTTTAGAGAGTTGGTGTCTACATTTATGTCAGATGGAAAAGACAAACCAAGAGATAAACGTCAGGGAAGATGGCATGATGTGTACTCGTGGGAAACCCTGGCAGACATGAGGAGCAGAGTGGTTATGAGAAGACATGTAAAGTTTGGAGAGAACATGGAAAGAAGTTTTAGGTGCCTCATAGTGGAGAAGCCAACTAAGGGACTATGTCTTTAGCAAGAGAAGACTCTATCTGAGAGCCTAACATTGCATTATCTTTCAATGACTAGAGCTACTGAGAAGCTCCTTTCAAAACTCATATCTGACCATGCGACTCCCCTGCTTACAACCCTTCAAAGGTTCGCCACCTCCTAAAGGATGAAATCAAAACTCCTCACCACATTACGCAAAGCTTTTCAAAAATCTGACCCCTGTCAACCTTTCCATCCTATTTTTGTTTTTACTTTGTTGCTCCAGAAACCACAAACTGCTATATATACTTCCTTACCCACCCCTCACACTATTTCTCCCCTCTGTGCCTTGCTGACTTCTGGGAATGGTTCCCTTCTCTCTATGCAGATCAGGTTCCTTTGTCCTGAGGTCACAAGAAACTTTCCCTGTCCATTCTACCCAGAGAATGGCTCCACTTCCATCATCCTCTCCTGAGCTTCTTATTTAAAAAAATTTTTTTTTAATTTTTTAACACTTATTTATCTCTTTGAGAGACAGAGAGACAGAGCATGATTGGGGGAGGGACAGAGAGAGAGGGAGACACAGAATCTGAAGCACGCTCCAGGCTCTGAGCTGTCAGCACAGAGCCCGATGCGGGGCTCGAACCCACAAACTGTGAGATTATGACCTGAGCCGAAGTTGGACGCTCAACAGACTGAGCCACCCAGGTGCCCCAACTCTCGGGCTTCTTACATACTTTGGTCACAGCATTTAATATAATGTGGCATAATTTGGCATGCTTTTTATTTGTATTTTGCTTCTTTCCTAATACACCCTGCAAACGGTTTTGTTCACCATTTTCTCCACAGTGGTTAGGGGAGTACCCAAGGGTACCTGGCAAGTGCTCAGTAAGTCTTTGCCGACTGAAAGACAAGAAAAGCCCTCTTTGGCTCTCAAGAAAATAGAAGGCAGGCCACGAAGGCCAGCCTCTCGTGGAGACAAAGGAACCCTTTCGGTTTCCATATGGCCCAGCCCACAAAAAGCCGTTTCTACTGATGTACCTATCCCCTTATTTGGGAGTCTGCATTGTCGCTAATTGAGATTTTGGACATTCCAGGTCTCAGCTTCATTTCTACTTTTCCTCAAAGACATGAGTAGCATTCAGCTTCTAAAGCTGCTTGGTATAAGGTAATATGAAAATGTCTGAGACGTTGCTCCTCGAGGTGCTTTGATCTAGCTATGGAAACACGAAGAATCTACTCTGAAAGGCAGGACATACTAAGTGCCTGAGGAGTTCAAGGAACCCTTCACAGTCAGGATGTGGGATTGGAGTAGGAACTTAAGGAATGTGTAGGCTTTAAGTAGGAGAAGAGGGAAGAAGGATTTCACATAAAGATGTGGTTTGGTCAAAGAGAAAATGTCAAGGTGCTTTGAGAAAGGTTGGAGAGATACTGCAATAAATAAGAACTTCAGGAACTCTCCTGTGGTGCAGCTGGTTAAGCATCTGACTTTGATCTACGTTCAAATCATGATCTCATGCTTCATGGGGTTTGATCTAGGCTCAGATCATGATCTCATGCTTCATGGGTTCGAGCCCTGTGTCGGGTTCTGTGCTGACAGCATGGAGCCTGCTTGGGATTCTCTCTCTTTTTCTCTCTGCCCCTCCCCTGCTAGTGCTCTCTCTCTCTCTCTCTCAAGTTAAACAAACATTTAAAAAAAAAGAAAGAAAAAAGGGCTTCAATATTTTCCAGTGTTCTCAGAATCATTCTTGTTTGTTAAATTTATGTAGTCCCTCTGAAGCCTGATACTGAATTCCCACTGAGCATTCATTATCAATCGCCCAGGAAAACTCTCCTGATCTTAGGCTTCTGGTTTCCCCCTGAAGGAATGGAACCTGAAGGCAATAATCAGTCACTTTTTAACAGTGAATTGATAGTTGGGTAAATCCTCCCAGGGAGTTAAGAAGTACCGAAGTTAAGATACTGATTGACCACACTCTTCTTTCATGATCTTGCTCCATCTTGCTGGATCTTGCTAGTTCTCCGTCTACCAATTCTCTTCCTGGATCCAGGCCTAGAATCTTGCTGCCTGTTTTGACTCCTCCCTTTCCTTTCCCCTCCAGGCCAAACCAACTGTCCAGTTCTCCTGACTGTGTCTCCATAGTATTTACAGCATGTATTCCCTCCTCTTCTTCCTGCTTGCAGGCTCTGAGCTACACAAGAATTGGTGAATTGCTTCCTTTCCCTTCAACAATTTATAAGTGGGTTTTTTTCCTAATTCTTATCTATTCAATGATGGAATGAATTCTTTCTGCCCCCAGTCCTCTAATTTCCAAGGTAATAACCAGCTACCAGGTAGTTCGAAGTATGGTCCCCAGACTAACAGTATCAGTATCACGTGGCAACTGATTAGATATACAAATTCTCAAGCCCCACCCAGACCTACTGAATCTGAAACTCTGAGGGTGGTGCCTAGCACTCTGTTTAAACAGGCTTTTCAAGCAATTCTTTTTTTTTTTTTTTTTTAGTAGGCTTCACAATCAACATGGAGTCCGATGCAACACAGGGCTTGAACTCTCCATCCTGAGATCAAGAGTCCTAACTGACTGAGCCACCCAGGTACCTCCAGGCATTCTGATGGACACCGAAATGTGCAAACCGCTGCCCAAAAGCAGTTTGTGGTACTATGTAATGAATTAACACAACAAATCTTTCAAGGAACATGTATCTATTTTAACAACAAATTTCTACCTGTCAGTTCCTTAAAGCAGTGGATCCTTATGGGGGTGGGGTACAGAACCACAGAACATATGCAAACTAAGCATTATCTCTGGAATGAATAAATATGTCCACCTACTTCTACTGTGATGGTTTATACATATGTAGATCCTTGTAATTAATCAAATACTAATTCATTTAAAAGCGTTACTGATGGAGTAACGCTCTACTGGGTGGCTCAGTCTGTTGAGTGTCCAACTCTTGATTTTGGCTCAGGTCATGATCTCATAGTTTCATAAGTTTTAGCCCCATGTCAGGTTCTGCACTGACCACATAGAGCCTCTCTCTCCCTCCCTCTCTGCCCCTACCCTGCTCGTGCTCTCTCTTGCTCTCTCAAAATAAATGAATAAACAAAAAAAAAATTGTTTTAAGTGTTACTGATGATTGTGGTAATGGCTGCACAACTCCAGGAATATATTATAAAACACTCAATTGTACACTTTATATGCATGTGAACTGTATGGTATATGAGTTATATCTCAATAAAGCTGCTACATTTAAAAAAAAATGTTTATTTGTGAGAGAGAGAGAGAGAGAAGGGGAAGGAGGGCCAGAGAGAGAAGGGGACAGAGGATCCAAAGTGCCTCTGTATTGACAGCAGAGAGAGCCCCGTGTAAGGCTGGAACTCACAAACCCTGGGATCATGACCTGAGCCGAAATCAAGAGTTGGACACTTAACTAACTGAGCCACCCCAGCTCCCCAGTTACATTTTTTAAAAAGTATTCCTGGGGCTCCTGGGTGGCTCAGTCGGTTAAGCGTCCGATGTCAGCTCAGGTCATGATCTCATGGTTCGTGGGTTCGAGCCCTGCGTCGGGCTCTGTGCTGACAGTTCAGAGCCTGGAGCCTGCTTTGGATTCTGTGTCTCCCCCTCTCTCTGCCCCTCCCCTACTTACACTCTTTCTCTCTCTCAAAGATAAACTTAAAAAAAAAGTGATGAGGTTTTTTTTTTTTTTTTAAAGAGTGTCCTCATATTCAAAAAGAAACCTCTAAATGCATGTTGAGCAATTTAGGCACAGAGAAAAGCACCTGGGAAAAGTGACTGAGGGCAGAGGGGGCTGCTGGGGAGGGAGGGGGTCCGATGCAAACCACGCAAGTACTGTACACAGAGTCCAAGGTCTGGATTAACTGAACGTGTGACAGCAGCTGCCGTCACCATGCCAGGGGCTGGCTCAGCATTTCGTTTCTTCTCTTCTCACTCCAGGAAATGCAGACCTGGCAAAATCACCTTCTGGCAAAACCAGCACTGTCTCCCCACCTTTTATTTTTTCTTCCAATTTTCACCATTTAGTCCTATAGCTTGCTGTTTCTCTTACATGACTTTTTTTAAGTTTATTTATTTATTTTGGGAGAGACAGAGCACAAGCGAGCGGGGAAGGGGCAGAGAAAAAGATAGTCTCAAGCAGGCACCACACTAGCAGCACAGAGCCTGATGTGCGAGCTCGAACCCACAAACTGTGAGATCTTGACGTGAGCCGAAGTCGGATACTTAACCGACTGAGCCATCAAGGTGCCCTCCAAAAAAATATTTTTAAAGTAGTGACCAAAGATGAATGCAATTATGTGCCCAAGACTTGATCAGACAATCCTGCAACCTGTGGAAAAAATCCCCAGGTGCTCATTTTTCTTTCTGTTTTTTAATTTAATTTAATTTAATTTTTTTTTAATTTTTTTTAATGTTTTTTATTTATTTCTAGGAGAGAGAGAGAGAGAGAGACAGCGTGAGCAGGGGAGGGTCAGAGAGAGAGGGAGTGACAGACTCCGAAACAGGCTCCAGCTGGCAGTCAGCACAGAGCCCGACGCTGGGCTCGAACCCACGAACCGCGAGATCATGACCTGAGCGAAAGCCGGACGCTCAACCGACTAAGCCACCCGGGCGCCCCAACTCATTTTTCTACTCAGCTCAATTAACATAGCCTTTCCCCGCCAGGTTTAATTATTTCTCCCAAGGGTCTCTCTCTCTCTCTCTCTCTCTCTCTCTGTCTCTAGTTCTTCCTTCCAGGCTTTTCTCAATGAATCCCCTCAGCCCCAAGTCAGAGAATTCTTTTGTGTGATCTGTTTCCTGAGGCTTGGTAGAGATGAAAATTAAAAATACGTTTTTGGAACAGGTTTCCCAGCTATTGCTCACCTCCTAAATACCGTGTGTCTTTTCTCCTTGTTTCTCTCATTTGCAGGAGAAATAATGCCTTGGAGACAGGGGATGAAGGATATTAGAAGGGGGTAGGAGCTCAAAGACCTTTTATTTCTAACTCTCAAGAAAAATGATGCCTAGGGGCACATGTACCCCAATGTTCATAGCAGCACTCTCCACAATAGCCAAAACATGGACAGAGCCTAAGTGTCCATCAATGGACGAATGGATCAAGAAGATGTGGTTTATCTATACGATGGAATACTACATGGCAATGAGAAAGATGAAATCTGGCCATGTGTGGCAACATGGATGGAACTAGAGGGTGTTATGCTGAGCGAAGTAAGTCAGGCAGAGAAGGACAGATACCATGTGTTTACACGTATAGGAGGATTAGGAGCAACCTAACGGAGGACCATGGGGGAGGAGAAGGGGAAAAATAGTGGGGGAGATGGAGGGAGGCAAACCATGAGAGACTCTTGAATGCTGAGAACAAACTAAGGACTGATGGGTGTGGAGGGGAGGGGGGTGATGGGCATGGAGGAGGGCACTTGTTGGGATGAGCACTGGGTGTTATATGGAAACCAACTTGACAATAAACTATTAAAAAAAAAGAAAAGTGCAAGACTGCCCTTCCTCAAAACTGTATTTGCTATTCCCGATGAGAAATTCCCCACGATGTGGGAAATATGGAGCAAAACGGACCCAATCACAGCACAGGATGACAAGGACACAGAAACAGATCCTGAGGCCTCCACACTAAAATCTAGTTCTTGATGTTTCTGAGAAAACTGATTCCCGAGTCTCCAGCTCCTCGTGCCCGGAGAAGTGTGAAAGTGGCCTCTCGTACCAGGCGAGAAAGGCCCCACACCCCAGGCAGGGCAAAGCCCAAGACCCCAGGGCCTGTATGGTTCCCAGAAGTGGCCCATCCCAGCTGACTTGTTCTTGTTAGTTACAGTTGGAGGGGGGGGGGATGGGGAGGGATGGGGGGGAAAATCAGTGATTTCCCTGGGGACCAAGCAAAACTTCATCGGAAGTCTTATTCTGTGGAGAAGATAAGGAAGGAATTTTTCGGGGCGCCTGGGTGGCTTAGTCGGTTAAGCGTCCGACTTTCGCTTAGGTCATGATCTCGCGGTTCGTGGGTTCGAGCCCCGCGTCGGGCTCTGTGCTGACTGCCAGCTCAGAGCCTGGAGCCTGTTTCAGTCTCTGACTCCCTCTCTCTCTGACCCTCCCCTGCTCATGCTGTCTCTCTCTCTCTCTCTCTCCTAGAAATAAATAAAAACATTTAAAAAATAAATAAATAAAAAAAATGAGATGGTAAGGAGTAAGAGTTTAAAAAAAAAAAAAAAAAAGAAAGGAATTTTTCCTTCTCCTAAATCCTGAATAATTTCAAAAGATGCTCTAGCAAAGAAGGCAGAAAGGGATAGCCACAGATCGGTGTGGTACAGGAGATTTTTCAAGAAGCATGGCAGCCATGGGTGTGGACTTTGCTTCAAGAGCTGTAGGGAACTGAGGCAAAAGCCATCTGGATGCATTCATCTTTCTTCAAAGTAACCTATTTTCACTGGGTCTGGTCCTATGGGGAAAAAAAAATTTCCTGGGAAATTGCCACCCACTTCTGCAAATTTCCTGGCTTGGATAAAGTGAAAGAAGTTAAGAAATAGAATTCTGGATCCCCATCCTGGGCGGGGTGATGACCTCTCCATGCCACGGACTAATGAGAATAAAACTGTATCTTGTGTTGTTTAAATGTGTTCCTGTTTTTGCAAACTGAAGCATATTGTAAAAAGACCTGGGGCAATATGACTGTTAAAAAAAGCAGGATCACCAACTGGCAGACAACAAAATCTCTTTGGCCAACACAATGTTTTTAAATTTGGGGAATATGAATGCTTCAGTGAGTGGGAGAGAGGTGCACAGACTTCCTCATCTCCCTAAATCCCCACTCTTCTCTATTGCCTTTCTCTTGGCTGCTTCACAAATTCAGCCTGCTTGTCAGGTGCCCAAAGGCTTTTAACCATGCCATTGCTATTTAAAAGAACTGTAATATGTGTATTATATATTATAATTCTATATATTACATATACAACAGTCATTTTACTATGTGAATAATCCTTCCAAACTATTTATAAAGCTGGATTTGCACATATGGAGTTTTCGGAACACAGTTATGCTAATTCTTCTTTTTTCTAAACAGTTCTGTAATTTCATCCCAGGAACTAAGTTTGGATGAGAGTTTATTGCCTCACCTTATTGTAGTCTTCTTGCTGTCTTGGAATTTTACTGAAGCTGCCAAGCTTGGGCTTCAAAAATTGGCAATTTCTGTTTGGAAAAATAGCATAGTTACTTCGTTTTTTATAAACAAGTGGGAGGTGACTATTGCAGTGGAAAGAACAGCAGAAGCAGCTGCCCTGGATCCAGAGGCCTTGAGTGGCGAGTGCCAAGGCCTGTCTTCTAGCTGTCCCCGGTCAGGTATGCCCAGAAGGAGGAACGACTGGCTGGTGGGGCTCCGATGGCAGTGTGGGAATGGACTGCAGGCTAATTCCTCCCCCCCACCCCCCCACAGAGCTTATTGCTCATGCAGAAAGGACACTTCTGCATGGGTTGTTTTTTTTTTTTTAATTTTTTTTAATGTCTTATTTATTTCTAGGAGAGAGATAGAGAGACAGCGTGAGCAGGGGAGGGTCATAGAGAGAGGGAGTCACAGAATCCGAAACAGGCTCCAGGCTCTGAGCTGGCAGTCAGCACAGAGCCCGACGCAGGGCTTGAACCCACAAACCACAAGATCATGACCTAAGCGAAAGTCGGATGCTTAACCAACTAAGCCGCCCAGGCGCCCCTGCATGGTTTTTTTTTTTTTTTTAAGTTTATTTGTTTATTTACTTTGAGAGAGACTGAGCAGGAAAGGAGCAGAGAGAGAGAGAGAAAGAGAATCCCCACGCAGGCTCCCCACTGTCAGGGGAGGAGCCTGACATGGGGCTCGAAATCATGAACCATGAGATCATGACCTGATCGTGACTCCAGCAGAAATCAAGAAGCCGAGGCTCCACCGACTGAGCCACGCAGTGTAGGCGCCCCTACACTTCGTTTTTATACCGGGGAGAAACCAATAAGTATGCGGGTCTGCCTATGACTCACCCTAGTTTCTGCTCCCACATTTCAAACTGACCCTTAGGTGGCAATGTGGAAGAGCTCCTAAATCCTCAAAGGGGCGCGTGCCAGGTAGCTTTTTTTTTTCCTGGTTTTTGTTTTGTTTTGTTTTGTTTTTTAAATAGTTTATTGTCAAGTTGGTTTCCATATAACACCCAGTGCTCATCCCCACAAGTGCCCTCTTCCATGCCCATCACCCCCATTCCGCTCCCCCCACCCCCATCAGCCCTCAGTTTGTTCTCAGCGTTCAAGAGTCTCTCATGGTTTGCCTCTCTCCCTCTCCCCAACTATTTTTCCCCTTCTTCTCCCCCAGGCAGCTTTCTAATGAAAACCACAGACAGAAATCCTTCAGTCCCTCTCAGGTGCAACCTCACTTCCTTCCTCACCAGGTGCGAAGCCAAGCCGGCCACCTTTCTCACCTTCCCCTGGGCTGAAGACATGCACATCTCCTTCGCCATCGCTAGGGTCCCTGCCTGCCATCTTCGGCCCAGGTTTGTGGGCCTCACAGGTTCTGATTGGGGAAATTCAATGAAATCTAATTCTGAGGCTTCTTCAGGAAAAAGCATGATCATCAAATTCAGGCTGGGGCATGTTAAAGAGGCTTTTGGTTCACCGCTGAGATTCTTTCGTTTCTTTTATGGCTCTGCCAGGCCTCTTTCACAGCGCTCCCACCCTCTTGCTAAGTGGCTCCCAGTTGCTGTCTGCTTCCCTGGTGAAGGTTGCAGTGATGGGGGCCAAGCCTCACGGTCTGGGCCACCTCAGCCAGGGGCTCTGCGGAAAATGGAGGCAATGCACAAAGGGCCGCCGGCAAGCACCATGCAGTCAGCAGCCATTCGATGAATGTTAAATGTTCATCATTTCACACGTACTTATTGTGGGCTTGCTGAGGACCTAGCAATCTATAAGAGATTATAATAAATGATTAAGGCGTTACACTCCCAGGAGCTTGGTATCACTGCCTTGTCCTGTATGGTAGCCCCTGGCCACAGGTGGCTTTTCAATAGAACGTTTCCATCATCACAGAGAGTTTATGGATGGTGCTGGTCTAGGGTGGAAGCTAGGCAAGAAAACAAATCATTACTCACACGAAAGCAAAAGCTCCATTGGAAGTCTACTATTTGGGGCACCTGGGTGGCTCAGTCGGTTGAGCCGCTGACTTCGGCTCAGGTCATGATCTCATGGTTCGTGGGTTCAAGCCCCGCGTCGGGCTCTGTGGTGACAGCTCAGAGCCTGGAGCCTGTTTCCGATTCTGTGTCTCCCTCTCTCTCTGACCCTCCCCTGCTCACTTTCCTTCTCTCTCAGAAATAAATAAAACACACACACACACAAAAAACAAAAAACAAAAAGGAAGTCTACTATTTAAGGTTGGCGCAACAAGGACTGTAATAGAGGAGACGCATAAACTATTGTGGGCACTTGAGGCAGGATAACTAGCTCTGGAACCCATGGTCCAGGACCAACATCCCACCCACCAGCTAGGGATATAAACCTTTTCTACGTCAATGACAACCTCCACTCATCATCTTTAGAGCTGTCATTAGGAAAAGGAGACAATGTAATTTTGCTCCGGGGAGCAGTTTTTCATGATCAGAACTAAATAGGTAGCTATTTTGCATCCGCTGCTCAAGAAAAAAGGAAAAAGTTCAGACCCAGTGAAATACCAGAAAGTAATGGAAATGGAATCCTTTCTGTGACGTCAATTCAATCCAATATTATTATTTTTTTAAATGTTTATTTATTTTCAAGAGAAAGAGTGTGAGCAGGGGAAGGGTAGAGAGAGGGAGACACAGAAGTAGGCTCCATGTTGTCAGCACAGAGCCTGATACGGGGCTCAAAGCCATGAACCGTGAGATCACTACCTAAGCTGAAGTCAGATGCTTAACCTGATCAATCAATAAACATTATTGAGCACTTACCAGGTCTTACTCAAAGAGTAAGAGGAAACTCTTACACTCTTGTAGAGGTGAGACAAGACATGTACAAGTTACAATATTTAGCTGAGTGATATGTTATAATGGAGATACCAACCACTATCCAATTGTTATGCTAATATTTGTATCCAAGTATTAATTCTACAATAGCCTTATTAATCCGAAAGAGGGCATGCTTCATGGTAAAAGTGATATTTGAACTTGTCCCTAAGAGGAGATGAAAGAGGGAGACCCTCCCATTGGGCAAAGGTGCAGAGGTGTGAAAACACATGACACATTCTAAGAATGAGAACATCACACAACAATTTCATGTCCAAAGAGGGAGGGAAAGGAGAGGGAGGGAGGGAGGGAGAGAGAAAGAGAGAGAGAGAGAGAGAGAGAGAGAGAGAGAGACAACCAAAGCCAAAATGCAGAGAAAAATGAGTCATTAATTCTTGGAGAAGCAGGACCTTCATACTGGGACTTGCCCCGGGAAGACTGAGGCCCCACCTGGGAGTTTACGCTGTAATCTTAGAAACCATCCAAGGCATTGAAACAGAAGAGAGGCAACATCAGATCTGTATTTAGGAAAACTGCTAATAATTTGCCAGCAATAATGATTGATGGAGTATAGAGAATGAGAGTCTAAGGTTGGGAGCCCAGCTGGGAAGCTAATCCAGCAGAAACATGATTAGGGGCAGAAGGAGAACATTGTCAGCCTGAATGAAAGAGGAGAGGATGTGTGGTCTGTGCATTAAGCAGCCATGAGAGCAACAAATGTTAGTGGCAAAGTCTACCACCAGTACAGGCCCTCAGACCACTTGCCTCTGGTCACTACTGAATTGAAATAAAGAATACTGATGATAGCAATATGTGCATGTGGATTTGGTGAGACCCCACTATTAAAAAATTACTTTTTTCAATGTTTATTTATTTTTAGATACAGAGAGAGACAGAGCATGAATGGAGGGGAGGGGGAGAGAAAGACAGAGATAGAGAGACAGAATCTGAAGCAGGCTCCAGGCTCTGAGCTGTCAGCACAGAGCCTGACGCAGGGCTTGAATTATGAACCGTGAGATCATGATCAAAGCCAAAGTCAGACACTTAACCGACTGAGTCACCCAGGTGCCCCGAGAACCCACCATTTTTATGCTCATCTCCAAAGTGCTATTAGGTGTTTGGAACAGGTGTGACATCCATGAGATCTAGCCATCTTGCAAATACAGGTCATTGATCAAAAAGAGTCACCACTACTAAAGAAACAAACAGCTTGAGGTACATATAACACCTTGAATGAGTCAGCAGAAAACCTGTATTAAAATTAACAAAGGGGTGCCTGGGTGGCTTAGTCCGTTAAGCATCTGCCTCTTGGTTTCAGCTCAGGTCATGATCTAGCTGTTTGTGGGTATGAGCCCTGTGTTGCCTTGTGTTGCTGTCACCATGGAGCCTGCCTGGGATTCTCTCTCTCCCTCCTCTGCTTTCTCTGTGTCTCAAAATAAATGTACTTAAAAAAATTTCTTTTAATTAACAAAAAAATTATAGTTGATAGTAGAAATAGGGGGTGCCTAGCTGGCTCAGTCAGTGGGGCATGTGACTCTTCATCTCGGAGTTATAAGTTTGAGCCCCACATTGGATGAAGAGATTACTTAAAAGCAGATTTGTTTTTTAAAGTTCATTTATTTTTGAGAGAGAGGGAAGGCAAGAGAGCAGGGGAGGGGCAGAGAGAGAGGGAGAGAGAGAATCCCAAGGAGGCTCCATGTGTCAGTGCACTGTGAGATCAGGACCTGAGCCAAAACCAAGAGTCAGACACTTAACTGACTGAGCCACCCAGGCGCTCCTTAAACACAATCTTTAAAAAATAGTAGAAGTAATTATCAATAACTTCTATATTCCCTGGTTTGTATGTATATATACATATATGAATGTTTGCCTAAGAAGATACTGGGCCCCTTTATGCTGTCTTCCTACCTTGGACCCTCAAAGCTATTCGTGGTGGAGCTCACTTGACAGTCACTCAAACTGCACACGGCTTGATTCCATCCCTCAGCCTCCAATGCACTAAGATGTCATTATGTCATTGGATTCTTTCTAATGGAATGTTAGAAGAAATGATGCATACCACTTCCATGCCTGGCCCATAAATCCACGAACAAATAGTCGTCCATCCTCACTTTCCTTCTTTCACCTTGATGCAGATAAGCATAGTGGCTTTCATAGTGAGAACTAAGGACAGAGTCATATGACAGAAGTAGCCCAGGTCCCAAAATTACCCCTTGAAGAACTGCCTGCCAGTAAGGAACATGCATTTTGCCTTTTACTTGGGCTAGCAACAAATTTGGATGGTTTTAGAGCCAACTTACATTTGGGTGTTTGTTCATTATAGAAGCTAACGTTACCTTAACTAACACAAAGTCTTACAACCGTCATTCAACCATGTGTTGGACTCATCTATATAATTTAAAATAACTCCCTTTTGGACTGTAAACATCCTATTTTTATTTATAATTGCTCATATGGTTTCTAACTAAGACTATCAAAAGGACTTCAATTTTAGATAGATTGCTATCCTCATTAAAAATATATAGAAGAAGGGGCGCCTGGGTGGCTCAGTCGGTTAAGCATCCAACTTCAGCTCAGGTCATGATCTCGTGGTTCATGAGTTTGAGCTCCACATCGGGCTCTGTGCTGACAGCTCAGAGCCTGGAGCCTGCTTTAAGTTCTGTGACTCCCTCTCTCTGCCCCTCCCCTGCTCACACTCTGTCTCTATCTCTCAAAAATAAATAAACTTAAAAAAATTTTTTTAAATATAGAGAGAGGTATTCAGTCACTCAGTCACATAAAGGACAGATTGACTGAGGGTAATAAGGCCTGAATTCCTGTTCTTTGGGGTCTATGACATTTTGTCTGCCTCGAAAGATAGTAAAGCACGACATCCTTCAGGTATTCAAAAAGACAAAAAAGTTTAATCCTGTATTAAGCCTTTATCTCCAACAAGGTCTAAATAACAGCCCAAGATATTTTATGAATGCAGTCCCTGCTCTTCACAATTGTGTGACCCTAGACAAGGGTGCTCACACCCAGGGTGCTCTAGGTCCTTGATTTCTCAATTCCAGAAGGAAAAGTTGAGCTGTACAATTCCCACGGCTTTTGCAGCCCCAACATCTCTGGCATCTATTGACCAGTCAACCAGCCCAGTTAAATGGGCTCATTAAGTACACTGGGCGATTTATTGCTCTTTCGAGTTAAATTATTTTTAAGATTTCCAACCTTTAATGAAAGTAAAGCCTAACAAAACACTCAACTAGGTTTTAGTTTTAAATGACCACAGGTAATTAAGATATTTGGATAGTGTCATTTAAAAAAAAATCTTTTCTCATAATAGGTAAAAATGTCTACCTGATTTTAAACTGCATTTCTTTGATTATCAGTGAGGGTGTATATACACTGTTAGACGGTTATTAGCCATTTGTATTTGCTCTTTCATAGGTCATTTGATTTTAAGACTCCAGGGGCGCCTGGGTGGCTCAGTCGGTTAAGCATCCAACTTCGGCTCAGGTCATGATAACACGGTTTGTGGGTTCGAGCCCCGCATCGGGCTCTGTGCTGACAGCTGGCTTGGAGCCTGCAGCCTGCTTCAGATTCTGTGTCTCCCTCTCTTTCTGACCCTCCCCTGTTCACTCTGTTTCTCTCTCCCTCTCTCTCTCAGAAATAAATTAAAAATATTAAAAAAAAAAAAAAAAGACTCCAACACTGGCAGAAAGATCACAGAAGGGGATATTAGTGCTGGCACCTTTCAGCCAGTGGCCAACTAAAGGGGCCTAGGGTGTCTTGCCCACAACCATCACCAGCTCAACCAATAGAACTGTAAGACTCCTTGCATTGGTTCGGCTCTGTGCCTCCCAGAGTACGCCTGCCTTTCATTATGTGTTCAATTCAATGGAATAAAAGTGGCTGATAGCATAGCATTGTGGGGTTCCATATTTATTCTCTCTCTGTGACAGCCGCATCCAATTTCCTCAGTTGAGAAGTCAAAGAGGTTACAAATACACTCAGGACCGGGAAATCCAGCTAGGCTATTAGAGTTTCTTTCTCCTTCTCCATGAATAAAGATTCTACGGAGAGGCCCTAAACCAACAATGCTGCGAATGATGTATTAGGCAGATGGGTCCTCAAACTCAACTGGCCAAGGAGACACTGGCTTTGCCTGGCTAACTCTCGCACAAAAATTTGTTTTTGCCTAAAGAAACCCTGTAACTAGATATGTGCTGAAGTCACACAGAGAACGGAAGTGTTGAATCAGAAGGCATTTTCTGGCCCGGCTGCTTTCCCGCACGAAACCATGCTCTGTGGCCACAGCACTGTCCTGACATCACCCTTTTGCATCTAGGTGATACAGTACATGTGCAGGGATTCAAATGATGGAAAAAACCAACTCTCCCCTGCCATCTGGGTTCTATCAGCAAAATAAAACAACACTGTTGGTTTCAAAAGCATTTAGAGATTTCGTTGAAAAACAGATTTAAAAAACTGACACAGAGGGAATTCAAATGACTGTCCTGTGCAAAAAATGCCCAGGAGCCAGCGCCACCAAGTTCAAATCAAGAAAACATTAGCAGGAGTGCTGTCGGATCTCAGACACTGAAGCACGAATAAGGGAGGAGTGTCCTTGATCTTCGGCAAAAGGGCCTTGTCCTTGTTGATGTCACTGTCTGAGATGGCAGTAATAGGCAAAGACAGCTGGATCTGAAGCTCTGATAGACCACAACAAACAAACGTGCATTAATGGCCCACAGCATTACCGTGGCTTCCTTGTCTTCCTCGCTGCGTCAGAGAAGCTTATTTTTCTGCTCCTATGTAGCACATCCACTACACCACAGGAAGCCTAATGCCATGGGTGGCACACAGATGAAAGCAAGGACAGGAATGTGAAAACGCATCCCGAAGACAATTTCCAGCTTCAAATGACCAGACCCCTAGGAAAATTTCAGTGGTAAATGTGTTCATGTTTGTGTCAAGAGAAACCACACACCCAACCCTAAGAGCCAATATCAACAACCAGAAAGTCAATGGAAAACAGCACAGCATAACATAGCAAGTATAATGTGACCTGATTTGGTTCATAGGGAACAGCATGGAATGGTGTGCAGCAAATGATAAAACTATTGCATTTTTCTGACATTAAGAAAACATTCTCGAAGACTGAGGCAAAACCAGAAATGTCTGTGTGTTCTCTGTTCCAGCTCCTCTCCCCACCCCAGACTGCTTCCCACAATACAGATTCATTCACTGATCTATTCTTTAAAAAAACAGCTTGGGGCGCCTGGGTGGCTCGGTCGGTTAAGCGTCCGACTTCGGCTCAGGTCATGATCTCACAGACAATTTGTGGGCGCGTCAGCCTCTGTGCTGACAGCTGGGAGCCTGGAGCCTGCTTCGGATTCTGTGTCTCCTGCTCTCTCTGCCCCTCCCCAGCTCGTGCTCTCCCTCCTTCTTTCAAAACTAAATAAACTTTGAAAATTACAAAACTTAAAACTTTAAAAAAACGGCTTCCTCTTCCCCTTTCTCTCCCACTCTGGTCCCCACCCCCAGCACATAATTAACCAAAGAAAATGATCAGAATTAGAGGCAGTATTTGTTGAGTGTGGACTGCATACACTGTATCAGGGGCTGAAGGATGCGGATGAGGCTTGCAGGTGAAGAGTTGCAAAAAAGACACAACTCTCGCCCTAGTTCTGGAGTGAGAGAAGCCAGGCCAGGAAGGTCCTGGGTGCGAGTGACTGTCACAAGCAAGACAGGGGGGTGGGGTTGAGGGGTAGGGCCAAGTTCCCATCATGGTTAAATTCTATGCAGCAGCTGCTGCAGAATCTCTACCTGTTTGGTTAGCCTGTTGAACAAACAGAACTTGTGATAATTTGTATGCATAGAAGTAAACTTTCCTTGACCCGTTAAACCCCCTTCTGACTTAAACAAACAAACAGCATTTTTTTTATTGAAACAAAACAGTGAAATATTCACAAATCTTAAATATACAGCCTGATGAATTTTTACATTTGTATACACCCACGAAACCATCCCTCAGATCAAGAACCGTTTAACCATGAAGCAAATCAAATTGATAAGCTACAGAAAAATGCAGGAAGCGAATCCAGTTGGATACTTAACATGCCTTTCAAAAACTCTTTTATTGTTGTGGATTTTATTACGATGTTAGGAGATAGTTTACTCTTTTTCTGTGAGCAGGACGGACATAAAAGGAGGTCCACTCAGCAGGATCTAGGTCCACAGACACTCATTCAAAGTAGAATTTTCTACTCGTTTGGGAGTCTTTCAGGATCCTTAACATTTAAGAAATGTTTAAGAAAACATTCAAGCTTCAACCTACTGCTGCCACATATTTGCATATCCCTTATGTTTAGGAACAGGGTGTGAAACAGTTTAACTTTTATGTGTAATCTGGATGCCTTCTCTTGCATAACACCACAAATTTAATTCCTGCCAACCATTTTTTTGTGTGTGTGCATGTGTGGTTTTTATGTGCGCCATTTCTTTTCCACTGCAGAACAGCAGGGGCAGACAGTGCTGCTTTCAGGTCTTCGATCCTCCAGTTTCCAGCATTGTCTTAGAATTTAAACCAACAGAATTTTAAAGCTTGATAGTTTTATTTTATTTTATTTTTAATTTTATCTAAATCCAAGTAGTTAACATATCCTGAAGAGCAATGGTTTCAGGGGTAGAATTTAAACTTGATTTTTAAAACAAAACAAAACAAAACAAACAAATCCCTCAGTTTGGAATATGATCCATACATCAGGTTGAACCGCTAGCTCTCTCCCAGAGCCATGGAGAATTTAAGAGCCTCTAATGTTAATCATGTGATTCTTTTTTTTTTTAATGTTTTATTTATTTCTGAGAGAGAGAGAGAGAGAGAGACAGCGTGAGAAGGGGAAGGTCAGAGAGAGAGGGAGACACAGAATCTGAAGCAGGCTCCAGGCTCTGAGCTAGCTGTCAGCACAGAGCCCGACGCGGGGCTTGAACCCATTAACCATGAACCGTGAGATCATGACCTGAGCTGAAGTCGGCAGCCCAACCGACGGAGCCATCCAGGCACCCCAATCATGTGATTCTTTATGTTGGTCAAGGATTTAAAAATGCTCAAATTTTAAGCACTTACTCTCTTAACACTATAGAACACAGAAAAACTTTAGTTCATGTATTTATGTAGTAGTTACAACTATCTACCAGGTTAGGTCACCTTCCAGAAGATTTTTTTAAGTTTATTTATTTATTTTAATAATCTCTATACCTATTGCAGGGCTCAAACTCATGACCCCAAGATCAAGAGTCACATGCTCTTCCAATGGAGCCAGGTAGGCGCCCCCAGAAAGTTTTTAATAAATGCAATGTTTATATTGAAAATTATGATAATTAGGATATTAAGGGTGGCATATGACAGCAGATGTGCCCTATCTGTAGTGAAGCATGACAGACTAAGGTATGTTGCTGTGAAAATATAATGTAGGCTAATTCAGTTGCAAGCAAATTTCTGTCTTCATATTATTTTTCAAACTATGCCAAACTTTTAAGAAGGATAGGGTTAAAACCAGAAAAATGGAGAACTAGGCTGAGAAAGGATTTCAAAGAGTGTTTTCCATTTTCCCAAAGCACTTGTCACTAACATGCATGGGTGACATGCACAATCACTCTCCCTAAAATAAGATGTTCACTTGTCCTCCCCTACTGTAGTGAAATCAACTGGTAATTCTAATCACCTAGTAGCCTATCTGATCAAATTTAATTCTATGTACTTCTGCCCCGGTAACTGATCATGCTTCCCACTGCATGTAAGTTTTCTTGAAACATCGTGTTACAGAGGTGATCCTGAGTGTGGACTTGAGTGAAGAATTCAAAGATGTTCTGCAGGTCAGAGGAATGATGCACTCCACCTCAACTCTTCCCAGGACTCAGAGAAAATCCCTTCTTTATTCTGCGCCTTATTTTCTCTATTTTCAAAACAAACAAATAAGCGTTGTCATCAAATATCTACACGGTGTTCTCAAAGCTTTAAAGGGAAGGTGTCACCTAATTACTAAGGTATGTTATTATGCCGAAATGTTGACAAGTCCAATTTTGGGTCATGCCCTCACCCAGCTAAATCAAAGAATTCTTGATGGTTACAACCGTAGCCACTGGTCATTTGAGTAAGTTACTTGAACACTTTGGCCTTAAATGGTAAGCGAAGTTTAAAAATAAAAAGTAAACAAATTAAAAAAAAAAACAACCTCACTGAATTCTAGGGTCTCAAAACTAAAAGAAGCTGTTTTAACTTTAGAAAAAATTTGAACAGCGTTTTTGTACTGTTTTCATATCCTTCTTTGAAGAGGGGAAAGCCAGTGCTTGGTGTTATTGACAGCTTTGGGAATGAATGGTATCCAGGAAAACAACAGTATCACATTATGTGAAGATTTGATTTTTATCTCTGAACCATCTCTTTTTTTCTTTTATCTCTCTCTCTTTTAAAAAAAAATGTTTTTATAACTATCTTTTTTCTGGGGTGTGAAGAGTTAATTCTGGCTATTTCCTAAACCTTTAACCCTACCCTCTTGGCAGAAAAGGGAAGCTGGCTGTGAGCTCTGCAACAGAGCCTATGCCTCAGACTCCTCTGGGTCTGGCATTATGTAAGAAATGTAAATGCTCTGGTTCATCCACATAGAACTTTCCAGAAAAGCCTGGCTCAGCCCCAGTACCTTTTCAAAAGAGGAATAACCTTCAAACTCTGGCTCAGTAAGGCTTCAGACAGCAGAGTCCCAGGCCCGATGTGGAGTTACAAACCAGGTCTGAGTAAGACGGATCTTGATTCCTCCTTGCCTTTTGAAATATTTATCAAGATACGACAAATCTATGAGGATGACCTTCACTGGCAGAGAGAATACAGCCTGAGGCTGTGACGAAGGAGGAACGTTAGCTGTCCATTCCAGGGTGGTGAAAGCCTGGAATGTAGCCAGTCTTTGTTAGCCCCACAGTCTGTGCTTACTTCCCTTGGAAAAGAGAATCGAAACTGGCTAAGAATATTCCTTGTGTACTCCCCCTTCAGCCCTCAGTACTGAAGCTCTGGAAAGAGCTCTAGATGCACTAACTGTCAAGTCGCACAAATACGAATGGTACTGGATGAAAAGTGATAAGCAGGAGCCTTACTTGAGTCCATCTTCCTTCCTTCTAGCCCTCTCTCCAAAATGTTCTGCCTTTCTTGCCTCCCCTTCCCCCCCCCCCCCAGGAGTGGACTAGTGGTTACTCCCAGTGGTGCGTTCCCTTCCTCCATACCCTCCTGCTTTCTTCTTGCCCTGGGCCTTGGTCCACTTCTCTGAGCCTGGCCCCTCTTGCTAAAGTCTCCCTCAGGTTCTGCTCACTGAGTCTCATTTGGAAGAAGCACTGACTCAGAGTGAGCAGTTTCATGGAGAAAGGGCTAATGGGGAAGTAACCACTAGAGGGTGACATAATTACACACAAGGGCATTCCTTGGGGACGCGACAAGGCCAGAGTCAGCCAGGCATCTACCTGTGGGTCTGGAGGTGTAAAATTGATTATCAGCATATCTACCCACAGCGTTCACATCACATAGGCCTGCACTCTCTCTCTCTCTCTCTCTCTCTCACACACACACATATGCACACAAATACCAACCTACCTTGGCTAGCAAATCAACCAGGACCTTCAAGCGTTTTGCGTGAAAGCCACACCTCGCCCTGGCCCACTATTACTTACGGTACAGTCACTACCTCATCCACTGTTAACAAATGTTTTCCTGGACCCCTTCTTCTTCAGTGTCATGCAGAAACCGCATCCTAGCAGGGTAGACTGTGAAGGCAGCAAAGCACAGTGACTTAGAATGTGGTCTCCAGCTAGACTAAGTTCAGATTCCAGTTCCGCTACCTGTTTGGTCTTGAGCAAGTTACTTCTCTGTGCCATAGTTTCCTCATCTGTAAAATGGCCCTTTCATCTTAGTTTACATTCCACTGGTTAGCTGATTAGCTGTTACTAACCTGTACTGGTTAGCTGTTGTGAAGAATAATAAGTCCATATATGTAAAGACCTTAAAAGAATGTCTAAATCACAGTAAGTGCTCAATAAATATTAGCTATTTTCATTATGGTCAGGAACTGCACTCTCACAAAACTCCCAAGATATAAAAATCACTAGACCCATTTCACAGACAAGAAAACCAAGGCTCCAACTGATTAAATAACGTGTCCAACGTCACAGAGCTAATAGGTGATAGAATCAAGATTTTAAACCAGAATCTGACCACAAAATCTATGTTCTTTTCACTCTATCACTGGAGGGAAAAATTCAGTCATCATGAGCTTATGATCTAAAAGACAAAAGATGAGGGGGGAATCACTGTTTTTCTTCTGTGAATTATTTTTATTTTGCCTCTAAAGGAGAGCCTTTAGAAAGTGTCACATAATAAAAGTCTTTACATTTTTAAAAATGTTTATTTTTTCCTTGATAGAGAGAGAAACAGTGAGAGTAGGGGAGGGGTGGAAAGAAAGGGAGGCTAAGAAATGCAAAGCAGGCTCCAGGCTCTGAGCTGTCAGCATAGAGCCTGACACGCGGCTCAAACCCACAAACAGCGAGATCATGACCTGAGCCGAAGTCGGATGCTTAACCACCCAGGTGCTCCTTAATAGAAGTCTTAAAGCAGGAGAAAGCAAGCCTGGAGGTAGGAAGTTCACCAGGGTTGTTGGTGCTGGGATACCAGTCAGCAGCATCGACATCACGGGGGAGGGTGTTAGCAATGCCAATTCTCGGCCCCACCCCAGACCTTCTGACTCAGAAGTGTTCAAAGTCATTTTGATGAATGCTCGAGTTTGAGAACCGTGGCTCCGAGCAAGAGTGCGAGGGTTGATAGTGAGATCATACGTTGAAGGAAACAGGATGGATGCTGCCCTGGACAAAGAGGAGTCTGGGACCCTTTCTTGGTGACTGAATGGAATCTGCTGCTCTTCCCGACTTTCAGAGGAGACAATGAGGTGGAGAGAGATAGATGGCTTGCTCTAACTGAAACATCATTTTATTATGTTCTTGCACCTTTGCTGTGTTTCCGCCCTTTTAACCTGCACATTTCTTAAAAACAGGAAATAACATTTTAAAAAAATGTTCAACTGTCAGCAAATGTATATCTGTACAATTTGGGGGCACACCTGTGTGGGTCCCCGCCCACGCCGCACAGTGCATTTATTAAAGAAAATCCATAACACAGCATTTATTCTGTCTCTACTATGTGCCCTTCGTTCTACACTAGGCCCTTCCTATCCTGTGGATTGTTTTTTCCTTGGGGAATTTGCACAATCATTTTGTGAACAGGAATCACTTTCACTTTATAGATGAGGAGACTGAAGCTCAAAGAATTTCAGTCACTTTGCCAGAGGCCACATGTCTATTATAATGGGAGAGCTAGGATTCCAATGCACAACCTCAGACTCCAAATCTGGTGTAGATTTACCTCAGGATGCTGCGTTGGGAACAGAGGTGACTTCAGGGCCTCCCACGTCACAAGCACTCATGGGAGACATATGTGGGAACTACCCTTGCACCTGGGCCTTTTTTTTTAAAATTTTTTAAATGTTTTTATTTATTTTTGAGAGAGAGACAGCATGAGCAGGGGAGGGTCAGAGAAAAAGGGAGACACAGAATCTGAAGACAGGCTCCAGGCTCTGAGGTGTCAGCATAGAGCCCGACGCGGGGCTCAAACCCACGAACTGTGTGGTCATGACCTGAGCCAAAGTCGGATGCTCAACTGACTGAGCCACCCAGGTGCCCCGCACCTGGGCCTTTTAAAGAGCCAGGCAGAACACTGAATGACTCCTCTTTGCCATCCCTGCCTGGATGTGTACTTTCAAGCTCTGCTGCCAGAGAGCAGTGAATTCGGCAAATGAGGAGGAAGACTGCCAATCAGGGCAATCTGGTTGGTAAAAGCAGTAGCAAAATCCAAACCATGAACTAAAATTTTCTGACTCCAGATACTGGATTCTAATTCCAGATAAGTAAGAGTTAAGGTTTCCTTATTCACGAAGGAAAAAAAAAACCCAAAAATTCTTTGAAAAGATGACTTTTAAAATTAACCCTGGTGCCTCAATAGGGAAGGACAGTAACAAAAATATGACAATATATGTCCATTATTGAATTGTTCTTATGTTTTTCTAAACAAGTAAGGAAAAACCTCTGCCGGTTCTCTAAATAACTTTCTACCCTATGTAATGACCTTCTGTCAAGGCCAATTCATAAATCATAGCCTCCCTCCGGTGACCCTCTCAAGGGAAACATTTGATTTCTATCACTCTGTTGGCACTGGAACACCAACAAACACATCACTATGAGCAGGCGTTTTCTAGCTCACTGCTTGGTCCTAAGTCCTCAAAGACAGAAACGCCACTTCAACATCTTTGTCTGCTTCAAAGCACAGAGCGGTGCACAAAAATCGTTTTGTTAACATTTCTTGAACTACTAAATGTCTGAAAATCCACCTTTTTAGGTGTTCATTGCCCTGGAAATAGCTATATTTACAACACAAGTTTGGTTTTTTTCAGAGTTGCTACCTGCTTTGTAACAAGTACCTAAAGTTTTTGTTAATATTAACAAACAATAGCTGGTATTGGAGATTATTCTATCAAAGTGTTTATTTTATTTTTAAGCTTATTTATTCATTTCAAGAGAGACAGAATGCGTGAGCAGGGGAGGGGCAGATAGAGCAGGACACAGAGAATCCCAGTGGGCTTCACACTGTCAGCACAGGGCCCGTCTCAGGGCTCCATCCCATGAACCCATGAGATCATGACCTCAGTGGAAAGCAAGAGTGGGACGCTTAACTGACTGAGCCACCCAGATGCCCCACTATCAAAATATTTCTAACCCTTTGGTTAGGTGCCTGAAAATATGGAAACATACATTAAAGTTAATACTGAAAAGTTGCATATTACAAATTATAACTTACAAATGGCAATCCTACTTCCAGGGTAGAAGGAGGGAATGATCATTCATCTGGAGGCGATCATTATTGGCAACCCCTTTCACTCTCATGAGTTTTTCTAGTTCACACAATAAAGTGCACAGCTGCCTTTCGTGGGTGGCACCAAGGGCGAGAGTGCCCCCACGACAGCCTCAGGCACACTGTGAGAGTCCAAGGTCGTGCCTGGTGCTGCCTGCGCACCCCCAAGGCAGCGCTCCGCCCCTGTATGGCCAGTGAATCTTTAGACCTAATCATGTTGTGACCAAGTCTCCCTTCTGGTACTTTGTGTCTCAGCTGAAAAAGATAATGAAATCTTCAGGCGCAATTGTCTGCTGCAGACAGGTGTGCAAGAATGCGCTTTGACTCTGGCAGTGCCACCCACAGTATGTACCCAGAGTACAGGACCGAGCACTGCAGGCTCTGGCACCCAGTGCTGCCCAGCCATGGATGCTGGCACCACGCCCACTCAATCCAGACCATGAAGGAGGAGGCTGCAGCCAGCAAGGGCCGCCCACTGGCAGCCAAGCAGTTCCATGACTCCAAGTTCAAGTTCCCACAGTCTCACCTGGTCCTGTGGCCCATACTTCACAACCAAGAGGCCCAACGTTTTCTTTCAGATGCAAAGCTTCCCTGTCCCCAAGTCTGCCCAAATAGCTTCCTTGGGAAACCCCCCTCTGCTCTCCTCAAAGAATTAATAATAAGAATAATAAGAATAAATAAAGCGCACAGTTATCCTAATGAGAGGGCCCTAGCTACCCTGACCCCAAGCCCTTATTTTTATTGTGGTGGATAAAGCCCATGTTTACAGGATATAGGAAACTAATAACCTGGGAAGAGTAAACAAATATGTTCAGGTACTCCTGGTAATCTGTTGATATGAGAACAATTTTCACCGATTTTTTTCCTTGTATTACATCTTTATTTCAAAATATTTGTTTTGTTTAAATTTTTCTTTTCTTTTCTTTTCTTTTCTTTTAAGTAGGCTTCAAACTCAGTGTGGAGCCTGGTGATGGGCTTGAACTCACCACCCTGAGATAAAGACCTTAGCTGAGAGTATGAGTCAGACCCTTAACCAACTGAGCTACCCAGGAGCCCCTATGGTAATTCTATTTTTAAGTTTTTGAAGACCTACCATACTAGTTTCTACAGGGGCTGAACCATCTACAGCCCCACTAACAGTACGCCAGCGTTAAAATTTTTCTACATTTTACCAACTCTTGTTATTTTCTATTTTATTAACAGTAGTCATCCTAATAGATGTGATATATTATTCTTTTGATTTCTATTTCCCTAACAATTACTGATGTTTAACATCTTTTCATATGCTCGTTACACATTTGTATATCTGCTTTGGAGAAATGTCTGAGAATTATCCCCAAGAAACTCTCTTGTTTAGTAATACAGTGAGACCTTGGTTTGCAAGCATAATTCACTTCCGAAATATGCTTGTAATCCAAAGTGCTTATGTATCAGAGCAAACTTCAAGAACCATTGGCTCAGTTGTGATCATGTGACATTCGACCTCACATACTACTTGTATTGCAAGACATCCCTCATTTATCAAGTTAAAATTTTGGAAATGTTTGCTCATCTTGCAGAACACTTGCAGAACAAGTTACTCACAATCCAAGGTTTTATTGGACTAGGAGTAGAAAGAATATTTTGTCAAGAAATCTTGAAGTTGGAAAGTAGTTGGAAAGGTACCAATTTATAAACCTCACATATCCATTGGTATTGGTTGTCCAGACTCTCAGAGAGAGAAGTCTTTCATAAAGATATTATGTTATTACTGTTCTCATTCATTTCAGTTCAAAAACATTTGCAGAGTGTCTACTACATAGTAGACATTGTTCCATGTTTAGAGTTAATATAAAACACATACAACATATTCCTTTGATCCAACACCTATACCAGCTGGACTCTGGGTCACTAGTTTGGGTCTATATTTTATTGAATGACTTTAAAAAGCTGCAGATCTCTTCTGATCTTTCCTGCCAGATCTTCCTTCTCTGAACAAGGAAGTATACACACCCTTAAGTAAGCTTGATATTTGGGTTGGGCCTCTCAATTTTCCCAGGCCTCACCCAGATGAAAAACACTCCCTATCTGAAAATCTAGTTCCTTTAAAATTCTTGATAAAGTTTTGGAGAGACTTCTCATACAAGGCTCTCATTTTTGTTTCTATACAGAAATTCAGGAAAAAGATTCCTTTCTGGTTGCAACTTCTTGAACCATATACGAAAATCGGAACAAATCCTTAGAATATGAACAGTGCCTGTGCTGCCTGCCCCTCTTGACCTCCCCTCTCCCAACCCACACCCAGGAAACCAGAGCATGAAGCAGGGCCATGTTCCAAAGCAAGCTGATGGCTTTCACCTACCACGAACCTGCCGGCTTCAACCGCAAAAATGAAACTGAATTTAGAAACTGTCCTGTTTGACTTGAAGACCAGAAAATCAGACACCACTAGATTGAAGACAGAGGTAGTTTTTGAAATATCCATAGCAGTGACTGGCCCAAGTTCTCTGAAAAGTATCTCAGACATGTTAACTGTCCTTTCAAGATTCAAGACCTACAAGAAGCAATTGACTGGCTTGGTTTAGCTGTTAGACCAGGATATGGAGATGATGCTGAAAACACAAGGACTTGCTACCTGATAATACAAAAAAATGCTGACAATGTAGAGGCACTGATCAATTTGGATGCAAATAATCCTGATCTTAAGGCTGGTGTCATGGCTTTGGCTAACTTTCTTCAGATTCCACATCATAATAGTCACCTGGTAATGCTTCAGGCAACTCGCATTTTGGTCCAGGAGCACCTGATGCGGGATGCAGTTGCTAAAGCAAATCAAACAAAAGAGGGCTCGCTGGTTGCTTTAGACACACAGGTTTTGACACAGGAGATGCAGTTCTTAATGAAGCTGCTCAAAATCTACAATTGCTGCACATAGAAGAGCTCAGACAGCTATAGACAAAAATTAATGAAGCCATAGTAGCTGTTCAGGCCATTACTGCTGATCCAAAGACAGACCACAGAAAGTTGGATGATGAACTTGTTAGGATTTCAGCTTCTCACAGACTTAAGTACAGTTGGGAACCATGTACGCCCTGGCATGTGTTTGGAACTCAGTTGTCACATTTTTGAGGGAAGAATCCCAGAAAATTGACTATGTTCCAGAGATTTACCATCACTGCTTTTTCTTCAATAAATTTCAAAATGTAGGGGAAAAAATGAACAGCTATCCACAGGATTTTCCATATTGGGATCCATATTTTTCAGATAATCAAGGTCTCTGCTCTCTAATATCCTCCATCCATTTCTGAGCCTAAACCAAAATCCCCAAGGAGTCACTGCATGTGAAAATATTTTAAACTCTGGCCTGTCTTAAGAACAATGCGTAAGTTCCAGGGTTGAGAATACGGACTGATCTAGGCTCATGGCTCTGGGGTGTTAACACTGGAGAAGCCCCTGAAGATTATCCAGTCAAATCACCCTACTGTTACATAAGTAAACCGACACCCAGAAAGGGAGACATTTTCTTAATGCCATAAAAAGTTGCCATAGTTCCAGACAGCACAGGGCTCATTTGATGCTACACTTCCTTTTCTCCACTAATGTGCATTTTCTGAGATGCCTCTTGATGCTTATTTTCCTATCTGTTGAATGTGAAAATAATCACATTACTATAAATCCATGAAATATGTTTGAGCGTCTTCAACAAAAGACTCCGTATTAATAAAACGCAGGAAAAAGTTTTGCTAGAACTAGGATCAAGTGGCCAACTTCTAGAGAAAGTGTTTCTGGCACCACTGAATTGAATGACTCTTCAGAATTGAGAACAATACCCTGTCTAGAGGAGGAAAACCAGTAAGCTCCTTTTCTTCAGGTCATGCTCCCATTTACAAAGCCGCTCCCCCCACCCCATGTGTGGTCTAGCACTTGGTTTTGTGTTAAGGAGGATTAAGTTGTTTTGGATTAATGCTTTGACATCGATACAAACACATCTACATCCACAGAACAACAACAACAACAACAAAGGACTTTCATGTAGAGTTTAAGGTAAAAGTTTGGGCATAAGTGACTGAGACAAACCTAAGGCCAGATACAGTCTAGGAGAAGAGTATTAGCTCAGGTATGGCCCCAAATTATTGCTACAGCCCATCTGGATCACCTAGGTGACTAACAGTACAGTCCATTATTTCAGAAGGGTTATAGAAATCTATGGGCCTCACACCATGTGTAATGTGGGTAAGGTAGCAAACTTGTAAGAGCTTTCGCTTCTGCATTTCCTGATTTATAAACAGCAGAGGTAAAGGCACCTGGCTGGCTTATTCGGTTGAGTGTCTGACTTTGGCTCAGGTCATGATCTCAGAGTTTGTGAGTTAGGGCTCTGTGCTGACCTGCTGAGCCTGCTTGGGCTTCTCTCTCTCTCCCTCTCTCTGCCCCTCCCCCACTTGCGTGCACATGGTCACTGGGTCTCAAAGTAAATAAAACTTAAAAAAAAAAAAAGATTTAAGAAAAGGGGGGGTGCGCCTGGGTGGCTCAGTCAGTTGGGCGTCCGACTTCAGCTCAGGTCATGATCTCACAGTTTGTGGGTTCAAGCCCCGCGTTAGGCTCTGTGCTGACAGCTCAGAGCCTGAAGCCTCCTTCAGATTCTATGTCTCCCTCTCTCTCTGATCCTACCCTGCTCACTCTCACTCTCTCTCTCTTTCTCGGAAATAAATAAAAAAACATTAAAAAAATTAAAGCAACAAAACCTTGACCTACAACTTAAAAAAAAAAAAAAAGAAACAGGAGAGAGGGGTGTAATATATATTATGCCTATTAGTGAATCTGAATGCACTTGGTCTAACATTGGTCTCTTGGGCAAAGAGAAGTGGCCAAAAGTTAATCTCACATACTGAACATGGAGCCCATTCAAAATTTTGTTTAGGTCCTCAAACAATTAATGAAACCATTTTCCCTTTCTGATGAACAGATCAGGTTGTCCTGTAGCAAGTTGTATGAACCCATAAGTTCATTAACAATAGGGTCATTTTCTCTGATCCAAAGATTCAAGGTTTGGGAATAGTTAAAAGGAAACTCTGAAATCCTATGTTCACTGTGGGCATTTATCGGTACAACTCTCTGTAAAATTTATATGTAGTCTAAGAAGCTGGTGAGAAAGAAAAATATCATAAAACAAGGCTTTAGGGACGGCTGATCCCTTCTAAGTGCAAAGCAGGCTGAGGTGGGAAGGGGATCTGTGGCGCTCCCGACAGTTCACGGTTCAGCAGCCAAGTGCGGAAGTGGAGGGAAGTTTCGATGTATAAAGCACTCACAGCGGTGTTCGGACACAACCAGAAGAGCTAGAAGGAAGCAGCAACGGATGCTTCTAGAATGAGGGCTGGAGAGGGTCAGCGACAAGCTAAGGCAGAGATGAATAAAACCGAGTTGCTCCATAACTTGAGGCACAAGACTGGAGAGAAAGGAATCGTAGGAAACAGCCCCGTTGGAAGAACTGGGGGCGTGATAGCAGAGACTTGTTAAGGGGCATTAGGGACAGTAAAAGAAGGAAGGAGAGTTGGGAGCGATGATTATTGAGTACCACCACTAGAAGAGCGTCTTGCAAGGATAATAAAGGGAGAAGGGTGTAAAGTAGGGGTCGGGAATTGTAAGGGTAAACTATGGGAAAAGACTGCGCAGACGTCAGCAGCAAGGAAAAAAGAGAAGGAATGGGGTCGGGGCGTGGCCCAGAAAGGGAATGGCTCAACAGCGGGCTACGGGGTGAAAAGGAGAAGGGTGGGGAAGAGCCCGGCTGACAGCTGCTCTCAAATGGCGCCGACAGGGTTAAAAATCGGGGCGACCAGACTAGGAAGAACTCGGTTTCCAGGGTAACGGCTCCGACAGTTCCGGCAGCGCAGGCTCGTACCATTGCACGGGCGCGCGCGGGGGGAGCGCGGCGGGCGGGCGGGAGGGGACGCGCGAAGGAGCAGTCGGGCAGAGGGGTCCGGCCCGGACGCTACCAAACGCGCGGCCCGCCTGCTCGCTCCCGGCCCGGCGCCGAGCCGCGCTCCGGCCGCGCCGGCCGCGGCGTCCTCCTTGCCCGGGCCGGCAGCTCCCAACTGGCCGCGGACGGCGGGGGGGAGAAGGAACGTGCGCCCGGTGGCCCGGATTGGCCTCCAGGTCCCCCCGCTTGGGCGGCGGAGTGCGGGCGGCCCGGGCTGGGAGGTTTGAAAAGCGGGCGAGAGACAAAGGCAGCAGGAAGCCTGCTCGGCGCCCGGAGCCCGTGCTCGCAGCCCCCCAGGGCCCCCCGGCCGGCCCGCCGGCCCGGAGCAGCGGCGGCGGCGGCGGCGGCGGCCGGCGGCGGCAGTGGCAAGAGGCAGAGGATGCGGCAGGGGGCGTGGGAGCGGCGGCCGAGCGGGCGGAGCGGCGCGGCCCGAGCGCGGAGTGGTTAGACCCGAGGCGGCGGAGGCGGCGGCCCGGCCGGGCTCGGGAGTGAGTGAGAGGGCGCCTTCCCCGCCCGGGATGTGAGGACCGAGCGGAGCCCGGGGCGGGGGGAGGGAAGGGAAGGGAGGCGAAGCCGGCAGGAAGGAAGGAAGGACGGACGGACCAGGAGGAGGAGCGGCGGCGGCGGCCGGAGCCGGAAGGCGGGGAAGGGCCGTCCGTTGGGCCCGAGGCGGCGGCGGCGGCGGCGGCAGCGGCCGGGGCGAACCGCTCTTGTCGCCTCTCGGGGCAGGAGCGGCGGGGCCCGCGCCTCCTCCCCCCGGCGCCGCGGAGGGGGGAGGAGGAAGATGGAGACCCACATCTCGTGCTTGTTCCCCGAGCTGCTGGCCATGATCTTCGGCTACCTGGACGTCCGGGATAAGGGGCGCGCGGCGCAGGTGTGCACGGCCTGGCGGGACGCCGCCTACCACAAGTCGGTGTGGCGGGGGGTGGAGGCCAAGCTGCACCTGCGCCGGGCCAACCCGTCGCTGTTCCCCAGCCTGCAGGCCCGGGGCATCCGCCGCGTGCAGATCCTGAGCCTCCGCCGCAGCCTCAGCTACGTGATCCAGGGCATGGCCAACATCGAGAGCCTCAACCTAAGCGGCTGCTACAACCTCACTGACAACGGGCTGGGCCACGCGTTTGTGCAGGAGATCGGCTCCCTGCGTGCCCTGAACCTGAGCCTCTGCAAGCAGATCACCGACAGCAGCCTGGGCCGCATAGCCCAGTACCTCAAGGGCCTGGAGGTGCTGGAGCTGGGGGGTTGCAGCAACATCACCAATACCGGCCTCCTGCTCATCGCCTGGGGCCTGCAGCGCCTCAAGAGCCTTAATCTCCGCAGCTGCCGCCACCTCTCGGACGTGGGCATAGGGCACCTGGCCGGCATGACGCGCAGCGCCGCCGAGGGCTGCCTGGGCCTGGAGCAGCTCACGCTGCAGGACTGCCAGAAGCTCACCGACCTTTCTCTAAAGCACATCTCCCGGGGTCTGACGGGCCTGAGGCTCCTCAACCTCAGCTTCTGCGGAGGCATCTCGGACGCGGGCCTCCTGCACCTGTCGCACATGGGCAGCCTACGCAGCCTTAACCTGCGCTCCTGCGATAACATCAGTGACACTGGCATCATGCATCTGGCCATGGGCAGCCTTCGCCTCTCAGGGCTGGATGTGTCGTTCTGTGACAAGGTGGGGGACCAGAGCCTGGCTTACATAGCCCAGGGCCTGGACGGCCTCAAGTCCCTGTCCCTCTGCTCTTGCCACATCAGCGACGATGGCATCAACCGCATGGTGCGGCAGATGCATGGGCTGCGCACGCTCAACATCGGACAGTGTGTGCGCATCACAGACAAGGGCCTGGAGCTGATCGCTGAGCACCTGAGCCAGCTCACTGGCATAGACCTGTATGGCTGCACCCGAATCACCAAGCGCGGCCTGGAGCGCATCACGCAGCTGCCCTGCCTCAAGGTACTCAACCTGGGACTCTGGCAGATGACGGACAGTGAGAAGGTCAGGTGAGGGCAGCAGTACCTGCTCCCCTTGTCCCATCCTGTTCATCCTCCAGTCACCACCACGCCCGCCCCCCACCCCCACTTGACATGCCCACTTACACACAGATCATTGTAGTGGATGAGATGGGGGCAGTGACACCAAGCGTCAGGCTCATTTTCTCCCTCCTCCAGCACCTCCGCCCACCAAGCACCCATTCTCATTGCGTCTGGGGTTCCTACCTTACTCCCTTCTCTTTTTCCCTGAGGATAGAGATGGAAACAGTTACTTATCCACCCACTCCTCTCGGCAGGGGGTTGGAGGACTGTTTGAGCTACTGTATCCCCCACTGCTTTGCATTTGGAATTGGGGGAGGGGTGGGGAGTGACTAGTCCTTAAAACCCTGGGGAGTTGAGGAAAATGTCTGCCTTCACTTAAGCTTTCATTTGAATACTGCGATCTGGTTTTTATTTCCAAATGTAAAAAGAGCAAACCCAGCTACCACGGCCTTTTCACCCTTTTTCCTTCCACTTTGTAACTAATCTCTTCTCCTCACTTCTCCTACAGTGCTCTGCTGTTCACCTTCATTTCCTTTTTTTTTGTCTTTCTTGTTTTCAGTTTTTGGAGAAATTCGAAATCATGGTCCTTTTTTTTTTCTCTGCTGAATATAGTCTATATATTATATATATATAAATTATATATATATACATATATATATGTCTGGCTACCTCGTTTTAGTTTACTTTTTTCTCTGAAGCCCTGGAATTCTACAAGAGAGATATTTTGAGACTGAAACGTTTTTGTGCCTAGACTGGAAAGATGCCCATTGGGTTTGTACGTCCATTTTGTTTTGGCTTCTTCCCAAACCCCATCCATCCAGTGTGTCCACTTCCACATTCTGGCTAGAATTTTTTTCTCCCCGTCCATTGGGATTTGAGGGCCCAATGGTGTCCATAAATCTTGACTTAATTTATAGCACAAATGTGTGGAAGAAATGAGAGTTGAACTTTTGTTTGCTTGAGATGCAGATTGTGTCTTGAAAATGATGATTATATATGCAAATTCTGCCCTACCCTCACCCTCTTCCAAGTTTCCCCACAAAAAGGTCACACGGTGAGGCTTCCTGTTGGAAGCTTGGGGAGCAGAGGTGGCCCGCAGAGCCCCTGGGGCTGTACCGCGAAGGGGAGGAGACTGAAACTCCTGTTTCATCTCTGTTCTGTTCATAAAATGGGAGTTTGTGGGTTTTACAAAAATCTGTTTCTAAATGGAGGCATAGATGGCTTTCTTTATTTTGGTGGGGGTTGGGACTTGTGGCTTTAAAACACAATTGCTTTTGAGTAGGATGTATATTTCTGTTGGAGTTTTGTTTGTTTATTTTTTTTTAGAATCCTCCACAGCAACCTGCGAGACCATGGAGTTAAAGAAACCCAGAGACCTTTATCAATTAATTGTACTGTTTGTGAATTTGTATAAATAATAACAAAGATCCTCTTAAAACGTTTATATTCTTACAGTAAAAGGTTAAACTGATATTTATATAATAAAAGAGGAAATATGAAGTATGTTTTTGAAAAAAAAAACCAAAAAACCTTGTATCTGTGAATTATTTTGAAGGCAGGGTGTGTTTGGGCCCACGCCAAAGTAGGAGGTGCTGTTGTGTACTCTTAAGAGGAAATAAGGTATAGGGTTCGGGGCATCCTATGTGGTGTGTGAGTTAAGCTCACCGTTAAACATTTATTCTGTATAAGGTTTACCACTGACATCTAAATGTTTTGTTTCTAGCAATGTGACTGGACTGGAGATTGATCTAATTCATGGTTTTAAACTGTCAACAACATGGACATTTAAAAAAAAAAAAAACTGAGCAAAATGGAACTTTTTGAAAACGAGAACTGTAAGAGTTCACGGTTTCCCCAGGGTGGAAAGGAGGTCAAGGGGTCCTGTTGAAAAATGGGTCATGAGATGTGGAGGTGGGGGAGAAAGAGGGGTTTCTTTCCACTCTAAGTGGATGTGGGGAGGATGTGAAATGGTGAAGGGTGGAGGGAACCGAAGCCATTGTTCAGAAAGTTAAAAGAGCGCTGTCCTTGCTCGCCAGCTCGCTTGCTCGCTCATGCATGCTGAATCTCACAGTGTGAGTGAGGGTCCTAGTGGAGAGGAGGAAGGCAGTTCAGCCCCTCTTTTTAACATTCTCCTCCAGGCCCGGCTGTATTTAAGCACTTTCCTGGGGGAGGGGGAGGTTGGCCAGGAGTTGTTGCACATTTGCATTTTAAGCACTTCCAGCGCTGAGGCGCGCTGATGCTGGCCACTCGATCCACTGTGGTGAGGGTTCTTAGACAATTCTTTGGGGCAGATAAATGAATACCAGCAATTCTAGCAAAGAGTTCCCTTTGATAGACAATAACTAGATAATCGACACCCCGTGGTTGGGCTGTGGAGGTGGAAGGGTCTGAGCGCTCAGACAGTGGAGCAGGGCATATTCTTGGTTTCACACAGGTCTTTCTTCGTTGTGGCTGAGATTTTTTTTTTTTAAACCAAAAATACAGATCCCAACAAGAGCTGATGATGGTGGTATAAAACTTTCCTGCAATGACACCTCTTTCCAGGAAGAGAGCTAGAACCCAAGTTTCTCTTGGGATAAGGTTGTTTTGTAAAATTTCCAAGCTTCTGCTTGAGCCTGTCACAAAAGCTGCATTGTTCCTTTTTGGAGAGAGCCATCACAATTGGGTCTAATTGAGCCTGACACTAGATCCATCTTCCTTTTCTTTGGGGAAGGTGTGGAGCTCTTTCTTCCCTCTTAGGTTGCAAGCGCTTATGGCCTGGGGGGAAAAAAGTGTGAACCCTAGTAAGAAGCTGGGACTTGGAGTTAGGGTCAGCATTCTGATGTGGCACTGTAACGCATGAAGTTTCCATAAGCTGTAAGTTCTTGGAGGATTTTTCTTCCTCCCAGACTGTATGACTACAGACTCAGTCCATCACAACTTGAGCACCTCCTAAGTGCTCCTAGACTCTGCGCCCACATTCTTCATTTTAATACACAGTCCTACCAACTAATGGGGAGATTTTTCCACTTTTCTGTTTGGTTTTGTTTTTTACTTGCAAGGCTAAATAAATATAAGCTTGACTAAAGGTCGGTGAGTGAATGTTTGAAAGTTAAGATCATGGGCCTACTGTCCTCATGCTGAAGTGGGTATACTTAATATATCTGGAGTGTCTCTGGAAATGATGAATAAACCATTTACTTTTATCAGTCAAGGTTAACTGTTTATATCTCTCAACCTTCATGGGTAGAAAGAAACAAATATGTATTGAGAACTATGGTATGCTTTGCATGGTACCTGAATACTTCTCCTTTTAGTCCTCAAAGCAGCCTGTTGAAATAGGTATCCTTATTTCCAGATAAGGCATACTACTTGTCTTAAGTCACCCAGCCACTAATTGATGGGGACCAGGGCTCAAACCAGGTCCAGTTCCAAAGTCCACCTCCCTTCCGTATGCTGAGAAGGTTCAGCTACTGATGGTACCTTGGTTTCCAGTAAGGTGACCTCACAGAAATGAGTGGCACAGTATGGACAAGCTCATGCCACAGGGCACTATTTAAAGGGAATACGGGTGGGGAGCCGATCTCCACCATACCTACAGGAATCAGAAGCACTAAAGAAAATGATTTGATATTTTGTGGGCGCTACAAAAGTTAAAAAGCACTTCGGGGCAATTTTTAGGAAAATCGGAAAGCCTGGTTCAGGTATTTGCTGAAACTTCAGAAGTGAAAAATCAGAATAGGAACTTAGTGTAAACTTTATCATCCAGAAGTAATAAGCCTCATAGAAACTAGTTAGTGGTGAGGACAGGGCTCCACGCACCTTTCTTTTCTGAGCCTCATTGGGCAGTAGCCCTTAAAGTCTGTCTGGAAAAGATAAATGCAACCTCACTGGGGTGCAGACAATTTCTGCAGCCTGTAAGGACCATGCTAGGCCTCTAGCTAGCGAGAAATGCTGGGCGCTGTTGCATGATGCTCCCTGCTGTGGACTCCCTTCTGTGGGATTCCTCAATCCTAAAGTGCTGGAGGGCCCCCGCCTGGTTTACCCCATATTGGGTAACAGGGACAGGGATGCCTGCCTCACTTATAGCCTGTCTTTAAATAGTTAAGAAAATTCAAGCTCATCAAATTCTTTCATGATTCAAATCAACAAAGATCTGAAAAGGCAAGTCTCTTTTTATTGGAGTTTCCTTTTAAAGGTAAAGACTTTTCTCTTGAAGACACATGCTCTGGAAACTGAAGTATGGCCTGTGCCCTAAATCCTGGTGCTTTCCTGCAGCAGTTACTAGATAGACACTGGTCTTGGAATTAGTAAAACCTTTTTTACTTTTGACTTAGAAAATGTGAACTCAAGTTTTCAAAGGGGAAATGTATGGCCCCCAGCGACCACTGTGTTTCCAAATAAGAACCTCTTTATTAAAAGATCAGATTTGTAAAACGAAACCAAGACCTCATGCAGCCTCTGACAACTGCCTCTTGCCAGTCCCGAGAAAGGGGGAGCCCCTCGCCCCTGCTCTCAGCTACCCTGCTGGAGAAAGGGAAGCTACAGTAAGTCATGGAGTGGTGGCCTTCTCTGTCGCCCTTCTCTCCCCTGCATCTCACATCACTCCCTTTTAGGTTATTTCTATCCACTTAGTAAAGGGCAAGACCTAAACTCTGTGGGCCTCCAAACTCCTACGGAGGCAGGGGTGAGGCTTTCTGATGAGATACTGTGGAGCACAGGATCAGAAACTGGAAAGCTATGGTCAAATGCAGGCCTGTGCTTGGGTCACATATCTCATTTTTGTTCCAATATGATGTGGCAAGTTAAAATATTTTGAAGCTTGAATGGTATCAAACGGATAAGACATTCATATTTGGGTCATTGCCAACTACTAATAATTTAGAACTTAGCAAAGGTAAGTGCACAGCTGGAAGGAGCATGTACTTTTGGGGCTTGCATAGAAAACAAGTATTTCTAGACAATGAATACATTTAAATGTCCACAAATGATCAGTTTCAGTCTTTTCCTCTTTTCCAGGGATTGCTCTGATTTTGCCTGGTGGAGTTGCCTGTACCAACCCAGAACATTTGGTACTATGTAAAGTCGAGTCTTCCGGTTAAGGTGGAAGAGAAAGTAAGCTTGAGATCTTAACTGTGCAGCACTAGCGTGGGGGTATGTTGAACATCCCCGCCAATAAAATAGAAGTGCAGTTCCTCTGCTTGCTGTTCGTTAACCCAGAAAAGTGCACGTTCTTTTCTTTAAAAAAGACTTCTGTTTTTATTACCTCATTATGCTTAGACTATGATTGTGTAAAACACAAATGCCACATATCCTTGTAAGTTCGCTTTTATTTGTGATGGTGGAAAATAGCGTCAGTTACAAAGGAAAGAATGAGTTCTGCAGCAACAAAGAAACCCAAGGTGAGACACTGTTAGGGATGCGAATGCAACCCACTGGAAGAATTTAGTCACGACAGGGTGTTCACTTTCTGTCTCAAAATGTTTGTTTTCACAAATCTGGTTGACACTGCACACTTAATTTTATAAATGGGGAGAGAGGCTCGACAAAGCTGAGACGGTTTTGCCTCCGTGACAGGAGTATTTATCAGAACCACGACTGCTTCAGACTTGACTGAAGTCAACCACCTCAGAGGTTGATAAGCATGCAGGTAGCTCTTTGATCTTTCCCGGAGATACCGCAAAGTGCCACCCTGACCCCTGGCTTCAGAAAGGTGCTAAACCACAGCCTGTTTTCATTGGGAGTAGGAAAAACAAAACAAAACAAAACAAAACCAAGTGCTGAAAGTCACTACCATTTAATATGTATTACTACATTGTGCCAGCTTAGAGATGTCTGGCAAGCATTGTATATAGAGTTATTTGAGAAGCTGAAAAACTAGTGCAAGTTGGTAAATGGGCTGTAGGGTATTGAAGTAGCTAGTCGTGTCAGATCTGTCCCCTGTTGTCCTCAGAGGACTTGAGCCAATTCCCAGAACACTGCTTTGTCACAAATAGTGATGAGAAGTACGAATGCTCTAAGTCTGTGCTGGTGTTAAGAATTCGCACATGTTCTGCACACTACAAATGCCTGTCACACAATCCTTATAAAGTAGAATCAAGTTTCAGGATCACCAGCTATTTCCTCTTCATTCAAAGGTAAAAAGGCTTGACTTACCAGATGTTTTAGTTACAAATCCCTCTTGTCCAGAAAGAGTACAAGGGTCTAATTTGTTAATATCAGGCACTCGGTTATGTTTATTGCTCCTCGGTTTATGTAATCCACACTCCAGAAGGAGGGCCTCGCACACAGCTGTCTGTCAGTAATTACTACTCATAGCATGGATTCAAGTCACTAGACCTGGACTGTGGGAAAATCATTCTTGGAGACCAGATTAACTTTTTATAAATAGCATGGGATAGCTCAACGTGGTTTGGAAAGTACAGTTTTCCTCATCTGAAGAGAATATGACAATATTTACAAATACCCATAATAATATTTCTCTTTAGGAAACCCTTACCCTAAACTGGCATTTTAACGCACAGATCTGTGTAGGAATAGCTACCTGCTACCATTTTGCTTTTTGAGAAATGGTCTTTAAATAGGGAGGAACCAGAAGAGTTAGTCATAATATTCCTAGAATCTTCAGTAAAATCACTGAGGCTAAAAGTGGACAGATGGATAAACTAAGGGAGGAATTAACAACAGTTTTGTCCCTCAAATTCTTAATGTTCTCACATGGGAGACAACTAATCTGCACCTTCCATTTTACTTCAGTGTTTTAAGCCTTAGCTTCATAGCTCAAAAGCTCAGTACTGTGAACCAAAATACAGTAACCAGAAAGGACCAGCAGGTGTGTCCAAAGGAAACAACATGGAAGTGACAAAATTAAAGTGACAATTCCTAGCTCTTCTAGTTCATTCCCGTGCACACAATTTAGAGGGTTTCTGTAAAAATGGTATGACCAAGTTCTCCAAAGTAAGTTTTATCAGGCTCACGGCTGCTGCCGCAGGAAGCAGTCAAGGTCTCCACGTTCTGTGAAACTGGACTAGATGACAGGCTCTTCCGACCTGAGCTGACGCCTGTGCACTTTAGCCAGATGCCCTGCCATTGTGCTCAGAGTCAACTGGCGACAATCAGAGCAGCATGGCCCAGAGGAAGACAGCTGCCCTATCTTCTTCCACACATGAAGTTCTAAATTTCAGTGGACTCACAAGAGGAACTGCAGAAATTCACTTGAGTATGCATAACACAGGATTTAGCAGCAAACAGCCTCATTACTGCTTGCTTTAGATACAAAAATGTAGGGGTGTCTGGCTAGTTCAGTGGGTAGAGTATGCAACCCTTGATCTTGGGGATATAAGTTCGAGCCCCACGTTTGGTGTAGAGATTACTTAAAATCTTTTCTAAAAATTGAAAAAAAAATGCAGATATGTGAGTTAGGAGACAGAAGGCTACACTTTTTCAAAAGGCAGGAGTGGAAAATAAAATTTGACTTCTTGTACACTGCTTCTTGAGCTTCCTCCCTCCCTGCAAAGAAAACAAAAGCAAGAAACCTTTCTCTCTCACCCAAAATTGACCTCCCCCACTGTGATGCAGCTATGAATCAGGTCTACACCAGTATCAGAAGTACCTGGGAGTTCAACCATGTGTTTTCTTTCCCCCTAGTCTACTAAGATGATTTTAAGATCCACAATAAGGCAGAAAAATGCATCATGGTTACTGCAAATGAATGGAAATTTGTTTTCCAGCGTGGAAGACATGAAATGTATTTATCCACAAAGTGTGCAAGCCCTATGTCTTGTCAGCAGGCGGCAGCATTGTCTGCAAATTGGAGATTATTTCCAGTGGGGCGCCTAAACCTTCCCCTTCAGACAGATGCCCTCCAGTCACCTCCGGCTCTATCTTCCCCCCAAGTCAAAGACCTTTCCCTAGAGTCTAAGAGTTGACAAGGGAGGGATCTCGTATTGCCAAAAAGATGAAATTCAATTTTAAAACATCAGTGAAGCTCCTCAAAGGAGGCCAGATGTCCAGCACTTTGTTCTCCGAGCAAGGTAACAGATGTGGCCCCATAAAGGTTCCCTGAGTTTGCTCACAGTGCTTTGCTGTGAGAAGCAAACATCGATTTCTAATTTTTCTTAAAGACCATCTTGTACAAATCATGTTAGATTGTCATATTTGGGAAGTTTGGGAGAACAAAATGGGGTGAAGTTTTACAGTCATAGATGGAGAGAGTTTTAACAGCAAACGTACTGGCTTTTTTTTTTATTATTATTATTACAAAAGAATAGAAAGCATATAATCTGTAATGAAAAATTCTAGAGAGCCTTTGAGAAAAAACAAAAGTATTCTCACAATTTTAGGAGTGTCTATTTTTATGACAAAAGGAGCATCTTTATTACTGATGAAGACACCTTCATAAAATCTAAAGGAGTCTATGAAATTGAAAATGTTTAAGAGCCTGATAAAGGAGTGTGGTTGCTCACATATCTAAAGTCCTCCTATGGAAAACAGACCATAGGAAAAGGCAGGAGAAATTAAAACAAAGAGAAAAGAACTTCTAAACCAAGTTGGCCAGATTCCCTAAACTGCCACAATGGGGGACAGACCGAAGGCTGGAGAGGCCTTGGGGGCGCTTGCTCTCCCGGCTCCCCATAGTCTGGCCTCGGGGGAATCAAAACCCGGATCTGAAGAGCCATTGGTGCAAATACAGAATGAAAAGGTGGAAGGTGGATGTCTCCTGTGGCTACTCCTCCCAAGCTGCATTCACCGTGGAGGGCAGCGCTTTATTAGCTCAGTAATACAGAGGTCAGTTTGGGTTGGAGAGGGAGAGAAAAGAAAGGAAAAAACTTCTGGAACTCAGGCCCCAGCCACGAAGCAAATTAGTGATCTGGGCACCATCCGTGAATGCCTAATAAAAGCCAAAAATCTCCCCAGGCAGCCCTATGGACATTGCGGCCGAAACATCCCACTGTTAGTGACCATGCCAAGCACAGGCTGAGGGACAGCAGCCCAAGTAAAGAAAAGAAGTGGTAGCGGAAGGCGGGGGAGTACGTATCCCTCCACAGGAGGCCGAGGACGCGACAACACAGGGTGGGCTTGAGGAGCCAGAATAATCCAGAGAGACTTCATGAAACTAAGTGAGGGAAAGCACAGACTATTTGATGACTAGCAGCTCCTCAAGACGGGCGTTAGAAGGAACCAGCACGTTGCTCCTTGATGCGCAGCCTCCAAGAACCACTCTCCTGGGCTAGCACACATCTTCAAGAAGACAGGCCCTCTTGCACTGGTTGTTGGAATCTGACTTGAGATAAAAATTCTGACTACGAGTCCACCGGGCTGGCCAAAGGTGAGCCTGCGGCTGGGGACAGCTGGGGACATGAAGGGAAGGTGGCAGCTAGGATCAGCGTCTTGCTCAGACTTGGAGGCTTGCACCCCTCCTGTCCCCCACAGCGGTCAGCATCTGCAGTCAGGAGGGTGCCGTGTTCTATCCCGCACCCTGGGTGTACAGGGAAAACAAGCCAGGGCGACGGTGTACACAGGGAGAAACAGAAAACGGGCATCTCCAGGGCCACTGGCGAGGGACATCCGTCACATGGGCCCTGTGGCCAGCGGCTGGCTCCAGTGGCCTGCATGCTGCCCACCAGCTCGATGCGGCTCAGCCTTCCATGCTCCGTTCCGGCAAAGAAGGCATCGCTGACAGCTCTGGTAACCCCATGAAGACAATTTCAGGTAACTCCACAAGCCCTCACCCAAGAGGGCTGCCAGTCCACACAGCCTGACTACTATTTTGCACACAGGGCAGCCACTGCCGCTGTTCTCCTAACCTTCTTCTGTCCCTTCTGTCCCTGCCACACAGAAATAAAGGTGTCTACACACACATCCATGTCCTTAATTTAAAGTGATCCAGCACAGCTCCTTCCCGGCTCCTTGAGTTCTGGTTGGCCTATCTACGGAGAGTGTGAAGAGGGGCCCAGAGAGTGGTGTGTGGGGTGGGGGTGGGGGGCGTTCCAGGTGACATAGAGGCACATAACCTACAATGAAGCATGTCTGGGGCCTCTCATACCACTGAGCAGGTACCCTGCATTTTCTTGCAATCCTCCCTGATTTGGGTCACTTCGCACCCGACGCCCCAGAGGTAAATCCCCATGGACCATTCCCGAGCCTGGCGGCTCCCACTCCTGTGCCCACTCCTCCCTCTGCACCTGCCGGGGACTTGCAAAGAAATCCCAGCGCTTGTGCGCAGGGCTGCAGACACCTTCCCACCCTTCCACCAGTGCCCAGAACAAGCCTGCTAATGCTAATCTACCCCCTCACTTGCAGCTCAACAGCTTTTCTCCTTTAAGCCCCTGATAATGGTTTTACTAAAATCCCCTTTTGATGGAAAAAAATCCCAGCTGGACATTTCAGGCCTCAGCACAATGTACAAGGCCGCGGGTCCCTTTCCCGACCTCACAAAGGCCTCTAATCAGGTGGAAAATGTGCTAGAGGCCAGAGGTTTGGGTCTGCAATTATTTTTTAAGGGATTACTAGAGAAGAATAGGGGGCAGCAAGGACCCCCCCCCACCCCGCTTTGTTTTCCATTTGGTCCTGCTTTTAGACATATTGAACCAGTACAGCCATCCAGTTCCCCAAGCCCAGAGCCCCAGGCCTCCCTTCGCTGGTGGAAGGGTGTCATCTCTGAACACCATCACTTCAAACAGATTTAGAAAGTTTGGAAGCAATATGCAGGTCCTATTCTGACCCCATTTAAGCGCTTATTTATAAAACCACCATGGTTTTATAAATGGGTGGGTGAGGAGAGCACTCATTCATTAACCTCTAACCTCCACTCTGTATGCAGAGGGGAGAGTTCACACCGTGTCCATACACTGCTAAGATCGAGACCATTCAGCAGGGCTTCCCAAGGCTTTGGAGGGCAAGAGGTCATGTTCCCAATCTTGCCAGATATCCTTCTTCTTATTTATATACATTGACCCTTCCCCTCGACACAGAGCAAATACCCACGAAAGTCCTAATGTAAAACGTAGATGAAAATATAAAACACTAACCATTCTTATTAGCCTATTTAAAAAAGTACACTATGGAAGACAGTTTGTCTTCTCTGTATATTGCCATGCTACATAAGTGGTCATTAAGGGCTAATTGATAAATGAACACTTCACGTTGGCCCTAAATTCACATCATTCTGTCTTAGCACAGAGAGCCTGCTCATCCTTCTAAACCTAGCTGGTGAGTGATGTATGCAAATACCCAGTTAAAAGGAAATGATCACAAATTCCTAAACTCATTCTGGGATGATCAAGGATTAGGCTTTTCAGCTCTCAAAGTTAGAGGTCAGCATATGTTGCAGAATAAATACCAGGCTGAGTAATAATTTTTAGGTCCTTTTTTCAAAGTCCCTAAAATATCCCTAGTCAAAAGCAAAAAAACCCCAAAAACCCCAAACCAAACCAATAAAAAAAAAACCCAAAAAACAAAAAAAAAACCCAACTCGGTCTATTTTCATCAGTATAAATGCCTTATGGATGATATATTTTGTCTTATTGATTTTTCAGTTTTCCCCCAAACCCTAAGCAATTGAGAAACAGATGGATAAAAGCACAATGATTATATTTAATATATTTAATACTTAATGCTAACACCATAGCAGTATTTTATGTTGGCCTTCATACTTCTTTTGGTGGGTATTGCAGGAGGAGGGGGCCATAAACTTTCCCTAAAGAAACGCCACCCTCTGGGGTCCTCTCGCCAGATAACGACAGATGGGCCTGCTGAATCACTTCTGCTGGTTATCAAAATGTTGTGACAGCTTTCTCCAGGAGTGAATAATCTTCACCCTGCTTCACATGAAGATGAACTTGTTCAGCAAGGTGAAGTGCATCAGAGAGGACAGTGGACTCTATCTCTAAAGAAGAGTCTAAGTGGGCCTGGCTCCCTGAAGAAGGAGCAACTCATGAATGAGATAAGTCTGCCTTATGGGGAGAGTTGTTCCAAATCTTCCTCTCCAGATATGCTCCCCAAATCATTACTCAGAATGTCTGTTTGCTTCTTTCCTGGGCTTATCAGTATTGTCTTATAGTCCTCACTACCCCTATGCTTCTCCACTCTCTTAACATACTATATGGAACAAAAGTATCTGTTGTTTCAGAAGTCACTCTTCCTACCAAAACTAGTTTGGGAAGAGTAAAACAGCGATTTGATAAAAACAGTGACAATTCATCTCAGATCTTTCAAAGCAGTTGAATATTGGGGGCACCTTGGTGGCTCAGTTGGTTGGGCATCCGACTTCGGCTCAGGTCATGATCTCACTAGTTCGTGGGTTTGAGCCCCACGTTGGGCTTGTGCTGACGGCTCGGAGCCTGGAGCCTGCTTCAGATTCTGTGTCTCCCCCTCTCTCTGCCCCTCCCCTGCTCGCAATCTGTCTCTCGAAAATAAATAAACATTAAAAAACAAACAAACAACAGAGCGGTTGAATATTGGGATGTAAACATCTTTCAGACTCTTATTAGATCACAAAAGTATGTAAAAACCAACCTAAGTCCAACTTTCTTAATTTTCCATTCAAAAAAGAAGATGGCCATAATTAGAACTAAGAAGTACAAAGAATGGGCTTTCAAATTAACTAACAGAAAATTTTGTTCAAGGCCTCCAGAGAGAAGGAAATTATATCTTGAGGCTGAAAGGTTATCGGTCCAAAGGTCACTGTGTCTAGCTGGCGTACCTAAAATAGTCGGGAAGTACCCTTGAATCCATGGAGAAAATATGAAGTATTTTCCAGACTGCACCAGGCAGTGTAGCCAACAGGGAGAAATGGAGCCTCGTTTCTCTGCACTGTTTTTCTCTAGCTCCTTTTCTCATGCTCTTAATAGCCGAGGTCTGTACCTAACTCCTATGCAGATCACCTGTGCTATTGCTTCATGTTTCTGAAATTCTCCCTGTGCACTCATTTTCCATTATTATGGGCAGGCTTATCATCTGGCTCACCTAACTCCCTAGACCGCCACTTCCATGCCTAACAGTCTCTATTCAGCAACCACAGACCCTGCTTAGGGTCACTGTGCACCTGACTCTATTTCCCGGCTTCCCCTGCTCTGCCCCAGCACCTTCCGACAGCTATGGAACTTTCCAGAACCATCTAAATGACTGGTGGCCTGATGAGTGACAACTGCCATGACTATATCTGATTGGCAATCTCGACACCACACTGTATTATATTATTTTTACTAAAATATGCTTACTTAAAATATGCCTGCTGTTCTTAAAAGTACATAAAAGGATACATAAATCCTCATTTTAAAAAATCAGCCAGAAGAGAAAAATCTGGATGACAAGGCAAAGTTGCCCTTCAGTCCCCATCTATTACCATTTCTCTGCCCCGAGACGCCCTAGGAGACAGAGTGGTCTGTGTCTTCGGACCCGATTCCAACTTTCAGAGTGGACAACAGCAGTAAAGTGACAAAATGCCCCAAGTTTGGATCCTGATGTAGACTCTTATCCTTGATTTGTATAAGATCTTGAAATTAACCTTTTGTCAGCACACGTTAAGCCCCAAGCGGGTCTATGGTAATCAGGCAACATTAAGAATCTCTTTCTTCTGGTCTCCTGGTTAAGCATCTCTTAAAAAGTTCCTCTCTGGGAACTATTATGAGTTTATCTACATAGTGCTGACAGTCAAGAGGCAGGGATGATAAAGCTTGTACTTGGCTTTATCAGTCATAGAGCTAAAACTACTTTAAGACCCTATAAAAATGGTAACAAATATTCCTTCTGACCAACCCATGTAATGGCAATCACAAGATCATGCTGGCTTATTGTGATTAATTGCCAACTAATAGTTAAAATGCCAAAATTTATGAATGACTCCTCAAAAATACAAATTAGTGTGGATTCAAGGCTATCTTTCACTTAGTAAATATTTATTTGGCAGCCATTATTGGCCAGAATCCTGCACCCAGGGCTCAGGATAGAGTAACGTGTTACACTTACTTGTATGGAGGTCTGAGTGGGAGAGAAAGAAGTGGAGTTTCACTGGGAACCGCTCCCAACCCACAGACTGATTTATCTGTGCCGCAGCCTGTAATCTGGATATGCCCATGGGACTGTGCCTCATGTGTGTTTTAGGGGGGAAAAAAGAAAGTTGGGGGTTGCTGCTTTCCAGAGTTCTCTGCGCAGGAGGAACCAGCCAGTGACAGATAAGGAGGCAGAACTGAGGTTTGTGGACGTATGAAATGAAATTCTTTCCAGCTTCCCCAGAGAGTGACAGCCTGGTCCCACTCCACACGGGAACTGCTCTCTTCCTCATCTCTCCCGACCTCCTGGTCTCTCCCCCACCTCCTGGAGGCTGCCCTCGCCCTCCATGTCAGCTTCAACTTGATTTCAATGGAACAACAATATTGAGTGAGGGGCTAAATGAGCCGCAGTGGCCTACACGGTCCCCTCCCCTCCAGCCTCTGGAACTGTCACCCTGCCTTTCGCTCGGGTCAGCTTAACCTGCCTGGCCTTTATTAGCACAGCACAAGCTAAAAGGTCTCCAAGGGAGGCCAAGCCAAGCCAGGTCCTTGATTTAAATGGCCATTTTAATTATTCCCTGCTTTATCTCCAGAAATTTTATTAGAGAAAGGGATTGCAAGAAGAAAGGAGATATTTAAGGTTTCTTCCTGCTGTTCAAAGCTAGTAAAATGTAAACAGAATGAATCTGTTGGGCTGTGTTGAGGCACAATTTGTCATATGCATCTTTGTGGGCACAAACATGCATGCCCACAGCTGAAAAAGCAAGGGGACGTTTCCCTGAGCTGCTTTCTTAGGACGGGACCTTCTCTACCTAAGACCTCGAGAAGGAAGGAAGTTCAGAGTTTGTGCCCAACCTGCAAACCACTTTGTTTATTTATATTATTTTTTACTAAAACAAAAAAGATTTTAAGTAATCTCCTTGCCCAACCTGGGGCTCGAACTCACAACCCCAAGATCAAGGCTTGCTGCCAGCCAGGCTCGTGCCACTTTGTAATAATTCCCCAGGATCCAAGCACAGACAGTTTCCCAGAGTCACTCCCACAGAGATGGTCACCCTCTGTGTTCTTCCTTCAATGTGCATGTGAAACTGAACGCACACTCTCCACTTACTCTTTTCCTCCCGACCAACCACCAGGTGCTTCCATAAGCTCCCACGATTGTCAGCTCTAGATGCTGACACAGAGGGTGGACAGGAGCCAAAAGCAAGTCCAGGGGCAAGGATCACAAGGCAGTGGGGTGGTGGTGCGAAGGGTGTGATTTGGATCCCAGAGAGCCCTCCGCGAGCTTTAGCTGTGGACTCTTGGTTAGGGGTAGGAGCCGTGAGCACAGTATTCTCACTGACCAATGAGGAGGACGGCTTTTCCCCCAGGGGATCCCGAGTAGCACTTAGTATTTACTCAGGGTGCCATTACCCCAGCTGTGCATGAAGGACTACACTTATGGCTGGAAGATTCAGGGCCAGAGACAGGTAGGCAGGAAGGTACGTAGAAAATACTTTCTTTTTGTTCAACTTTTAATCAGCATCTTCTGAGAAACTGAAGTACTTTTATCTCAAAATGGAATAAAGGGACCCCAGTGAGCAAAGGATAAAGCTGTGGGGGATCTTTATTTTTATTTTAATAGAAGGGTTTTTTTTCCTCTTGGGGTTTTGCTTAGCTGTCTATATATGTCCACAGAAAATATTATTCTAAGAGTCCAGAGTCTGTTCATGTTTGTTTGTACAGATTTTTAAGGGCAAATAAAGACAAGAAAGTGTTGTGCTTAGACGATGTGCTTAGATCTTTCCCATCTAGTTCAGGAGCAATTTGTTTGTCACTGCTGGCCAAAAAGTACCTTTGAAATACAAGCTCATCAAAGATGACTTGTAAAGAAGGCACCTGGCTTTTCCAAAGAACTCCTACCAAAACCTTTCTGACAGGCATAATCATGCTCATGTTAGACTAAAATAGTCATCAGAACACCAGGGCCTGTGACCAGATTTCGTCTGAAGTAAGGTAGGATCCTGCTGGCCATGTTGCCAAGGTTTTCTGCCCACATCCGACCATTAACACATGCACGCAGCAGGACCCCAAAGCGTCATGTGGTTTATTGTCACTGATGCTCTAGGACCTAGGAGGCCCTGAATTTTAGATTCCTCGGAAGAAGGTTCTAGAGACTCTTTTGGCTGACTCGTTGGGCTCATCAGCTCCAAGCAGACTCCTGCCTGCCTCCTAAGTCATCTCTTCCCCCCCACCCTCTACCCCTGCATCTCATTCATACCACTGTTTCTCCAGGTGTGGTCTTCTGTTGACCCGGGTGCTTGGTGCTTGCCCAAAGTGCGTTCTGCAGGGGGAGTGGGTCTCCACCTCTTTATTCTATCACAGAGATTTCTTTCCCAAACCGTAACCTGATCACATTGTTATCCTGCTTAGAAACCTCCACTAGCTTCCTGTTGCACAGTCAAGTTCCAACTCTTCGCTCTAAGTTGTCATAAGCCTGTAGGTCCCCAGTTACTCAAGTTTCATCTCCTGCCGGTCCTCATCCTCCCAAATTCCAGCCTCTTAGGCTGATCACATGCAACCTTTTCACGCTTTTGTGCCCTTGTGTATTTTGTATCCCCAGGCCTAGAATGTTATTCCCTCCCAGCTTGGAGACCTTTTCCTCACCCTCAAGACCTTGCTCAAATGAACTTTGTAGAGCCTTCCATTACTTTCTCCTGTGCGTCCCTACACCACCTTGAATGAGGCTCTGGTCTTAGCGCTTCTGGCCTGTCTGGTAGTATCTTCTCTGCATCACTCCCTCTCCCTAGAAGGATCTCCTATAGTCATGGTGGTTGGGGAGGCATTCAACTGACAGGCATGAAAGTATGTGTTGAGTTTCTATTAGGTGCCTGGCTCTGTGAGAGGGGCTGAGGCTACAGCAGTGAACCAACCTTAGTGCCAGTCTCACAAGCTTATAGCCTTGTGGGGAAAAGAAACAATTAGTAGGCAATTACCAAAAATGGGGAGTGAATGGTTTTTTAAATACATTTTATTTTTTATTTGAGACAGAGAGAGACAGAGAGAGAGAGAGACAGAGAGAGAACATGAGCAGGGGAGAGGGGCAGAGGGAGAGAGAAAGAGAATCTCAAGTAGTCTCTATGCTCAGCATCAAGCCTGATGTGGGGCTCGATCTCACAACTGTGGGATCATGACTTGAGCTGAAATCAAGAGCAGGACACTCAACCAATGGAACCACACAGACATCCCAGGATGAATGCTTTGATAGGAGAACTACCTAGTATAGGTTGGAGGTGAGAGACCCAAATCAAAAGGACCTAAACCTGACCTGGGAATCAGAGAATGCCTCCCAGACAATGCCAGGACTTACCTTTGCTTTGCTTTTCTAGCTGTTGCTTACATATTGGGAGTTTCTGAACACATTTTCTTAAATGTTTATTTATTTATTTTGAGAGAGAGAGAGCATGTATGCCTGCATGCAGGGGTGTGGGAGAGAGAAGGCACGATAGAGGGGGAGACAGAATCCCAAGCAGGCTCTGAACTGACAGCACGGAGCCTAATGCAGGGCTCAAACTCACGAATTGTAAGATCATGACCTGAGCCAAAATCAAGAGTTGGACACTTGACCAACCGAGCCATCCAGGCACCACTCTGAACATGTTTTCTAAAGTAAAGTGTCACTCCGATGAGGATGATCCTCAAATATTCAGTCTGGGCCTGTACCCACAGACCCCTCTCTCAGACATCTATATTCATGTATCTCACAGACATCTCAACCCGGCACATCTAAAACTAACATCTTCCTTTACCAACCTATCTACCTGCCCAAATCACCTACAGCCTCTATAAAAGCCACCCCTGTTGGTCAAACAATAATCCTGGGGGTTGTGTATGATTCCTCCCTCTCTTATAAAACCCTATGCCAACCGGAGCATCCCTGCCTGTCAATTCTGCTTTCTAGTTTCCACATGCTTCACCCCTCTCCACCCCTACCATCTCCGCCCTAAATCAGTCCTTACCATTTGTAACTTGGACCCAGTTCCTGAGAGTGATTTTTCTCATGTGCAAATCTGATTCTATCACTTCCTCAGTCACAATTCTCCAATGACTCTTTCTTGCCTAAAGGTTAAAATCTAAACTCTTATACACCATCCATGACCCTTGGTCTGGCCCCCACCTTTCCTCTCCATGCCCCTAGACTGGATATGCCAGCAGCACTCTGCCCCTGAGGTAGCTGTGTGCTACACCTCGCTCTCAAGCCCTGGCACCCTCCTCTGGGAATGGGGGAGGGCCCCTGGATTTGGTGGTCCAGTGCAAGGGACTTGTTGAAGTAGCAGATGGGCTGCGGCCTAAGGACAATTCACTGTGCCTGGTGCTCTTACTTGGTAACCAAAAAAGCCAAAAGTGTAACAAATACTGTTTTGATCAGATCAAAATGTTCCTGAATTTTATTTAAAAAATTTCTAAAGTTCATTTATTTATTTTGAGAGAGAGTGAGAGAGCACGCGCTCATGTGAGCACACAAGCAGGGAAGGGGCAGAGAGAAAGAATACCAAGCAGGCTCTGTGCTGTCTGCGTAGAGCCTGATGGAGGGCTCAGTCTAACAAACCATGAGATCATGACCTAAGCAGAAATCAAGAGTCAGATGTTTACCCTGCTGAGCCACGCAGGTGCCCTGAATTTTAAAAGGCTCATTATTTGCATTAAAATGTTTGCAAAGGTGCAGGAGGAAACTTCAGGATGAAGAAAAGTTCTGTGTGTTGACTGTGGTGGTGATTTCATGGAGTATACACCTGTCAAAACTCACCATATTGTATACTTTAAGTGAGTGCATTTTGTTGTACATTAATTACATCTCAGTAGAGTTGTTATAAAAAAATGTTCCCTCCAGGGATACCTGAGTGGTTCAGTGAGTCCAACTTCGGCTCACGTCATGATCTCACGGTTCGTGGGTTTGAGCCCCAAATCGGGCTTTGCCCTAATACTGCAGAGCCTTCTTTGGATCCTCTGGCCCCCTCTCTCTCTGCCCCTCTCCTGCTCATTATCTCTCTCTCTCAAGAATAAACATTAAAAAAAAGTTCCCTCCATCAAAACTGTTGTATGCATAGTCACTCCATCACCTACACTGCTCCATCCCTGCCAACCTGCCTGTAAATCTTCCTCTCCTCCTCACTACCTCCAGTCTCTTTCCTGACTCCCCCAGGCAAGTCATTCCTCGAGCTCCCTACAGTTTGGGTCATCCCTTCCCATCCTTGATGGTGAGGTCTCTGAAACCCCCTTGGTAGAAGAATTTCCAGTTACGGAGCTTAAGACTTCAGAGAACCACCAGACTCAGGGCAGTGATGTCTCATGGGACCAAAGCGAAGGAACTGTCTTCACCCTGGGGACCCCTATACTTGGGGAAGTGGCCGGTATGTAGCAGGTGTTCAGTAAATATCTGAGGAGCAAATGGAGTAGAAGACACATACTTAGCACACTAGGCTCAAAGATTTGACTTGAAGGAGGCAGATGAAGCCTTCAGTAATGACTATAAACTTGCCCTAACCTTGCTAGTGAGAAATCTATTAAAAGTCAAGATTTATTAATAAGTCACTCTTTGATAACTGCTGTGTTCCTATTCCAAGGTGACCACTTCAAAGCCAAAGCAACAACATAAGATGGTTAGAATGTTTCAAGTATCTTTTTTAAGTTTATTTATTTTGAGAGACAGAGAGAGAGAGAGCGAGCAAGCGAGCATAAGCAGGGGAGGGGTAGAGAGAGAGAGAAAGAGAGAATCCCAAGCAGGCTCTGCTCTGTCAGTGCAGAGCCCTATGTGGGGCTCGAATTCATGAAATGTGAGATCATAACCTGAGCTGAAATCAAGAGGCAGACGCTTAACTGACTGAGCCACCCATGTGCCCCAAGCATCTGGCTCTTGATTTTGGCTCAGGCCATGATCCCAGGGTTGTAGGATTGAACTGGGCCTGCATTGGGCTCTTTGCTGGGCATGGGGCCTGCTTAAGATCCTCTCTCTTCCTTTCCTTCTGCCCCTCTCTCCTGCTCAGGCTCTTGATTGCTTTCAAAAGAAAAGAAAGAAGGGAAGGAAAGGAAGGAAGGAAGGAAGGAAGGAAGGAAGGAAGGAAGGAAGGGTGAAAGAAAGAAAGAAGAAAGAAAGAAAGAAAGAAAGAAAGAAAGAAAGAAGAGAAGAAAGGAAAGTAAGAAAGAAAGAAAGAAAGAAAGAAAGAAAGAAAGAAGAAAGAAAGAAAGAAGAAAGAAGAAAGAAAGAAAGAAAGTAAGAAAGAAAGAAAGAAAGAAAGAAAGAAAGAAAGAAAGAAAAAGGAAGGAAGGAAGGAAGAAAGAGAAAGAAGGAAAGAAGGAAAGAAGGAAAGAAGGAAAGAAAGAAGGGAGGGAGGGAAGGAAGGAAGGAAGGAAAGAAGGGAGGGAGGGAAGGCAAGTGTTCACAACTACTGCTATACAAAATATGCTCTGGGAGATATACGCAAGTATATCTAAAATCTAAGATATATACAAGATTCAAAGATCGACTGAAGGACTGTCCAGTCGAATGGTCATGGCAACGACTGATTATTAGTAATAAATGCCACACGGTATGAGGACTGTTGACAATATTTAGTGAGCCGCTGTCGTGCAGGGATCTCTCACTCAATACAGCAGACATGGGCAGAGCAGCTGAGCTGTGACAGGTTGGCATCTGTCCTTGCCCCTGGCGCCACGACTCCCCCCAGCATTACCACAACCACTCGGGAGACCACCGAAGGGGTAAACATCAAGAGACGCAGAGGAGAATTAATACCATTTGGTCTCCATGATCCTATCGTCAAAGATTCATTGACTATTTAGTGTATGCTCAGACTAAAATAGGCGAAATTGCCAAGAAACTTGGGTTCTCTTCTGCTTTGCTCACTTAGTCCTTGGCTGAGCTTGACTGACCTTCCCTTGCCTCATTTTTTTTCGCTTGTAAAACCACACAAAGTACTATACATAATCCTTGCCATTAGATCCAGGAAAGACTGTAGAGAATCACAAAGAGAAATACAGAACAATTCAGCAAATACATGCTGCTGGGGTAGAGCACACAGCCAGTCTCACCCAGGCCTCTCCCCTCCACACTTCAGGACACAGGAGCCCACCTTTTAACTGCTAGATCCTGCATTTCTTTAAAAAAATTTTTTTAAAAACATTTATTCATTTTTGAGAGACAGAGAGACAGAGGAGGGGCAGAGAGAGAGGGAGACACAGTATCCAAAACTGGCTCCAGGCTCTGAGCTGTCAGCACAGAGCCCATTGTGGGGCTTGAACTGATGGACAGTGAGATCATGACCTGAGCTGAAGTCAGACACTTAACGAACTGAGCCATCTAGGTGCCCCCAGATCCTGCATTTCTTAGCAAAGCCCTCTTTGCCCATGCTGGTAGGAAGTAGGCATGGGGAATGAAGGGTTCCCTGGGACGGCCCTCAGCCACTGACTAACAGGAGTTGGTGTATAACCACTGCAGTCCCTGGGCCATGTGTTGCATTCTGGCGACGTTCTCCAGAGGGCCCAACCTCAAAGGCCCCCAGCAGTAACCAGCTCAGCAGCCCACCGGCTCCTGGCCACCTTCCTTCCGCTGCTCACTCTTCCACATCCTGACCAGTGGCTCCCTCACCACACAAACGATCTACACAAACTGCCACTGCCTTTCCTCAACTTAGAAAAGGAAAAGGAAAAGGAAAATGATAAGCCAAGACAGAGATAGGATAAGCTCAGGCTATTGCATTCCTCTGCCTTACACACAGTCTCCATAAATACATGTACATTTATACATAAAGGTAACACTGACTATATTAGCACACATAGAGATAAAGATACATCCATCTTTTCCTTTTCTGTTCTGTGGTTCTTTACACTTCATCCTCACGGAGATGTTTTTAAGATTATTATGATTATACTGTTAAAGGTAATTCTTCCAGGTTATTCTTTTAAAAATTTTTTAAAGTTTATTTATTTTGAGAGAGTCAGAGACATCACTAGTGGGGAGGGGCAGAAAGAGAGGGAGACAGAGAATCTCAAGCAAGCTTTGCCCTGCCAGTGCAGAACCCGACACGGGGCTTGAACCCATGAAACTGTGAGATCACGACCTGAGCCGAAACCAAGAGTCAACACTCAACCAACTGAGCCACCCAGGTGTCCCTATTCTAGGTTATTCTTAATGTCTCAGAACTACACTTTGGACTCCCCAGCCCAAAGTGACCTCAAAGAAGCACACTTTAATTATATACATATGTATGTGTTTTATATATGTACCTATGTATATGTGTGTATGTATATACGTATATATATATACATAAAATGATATATACAATGATGATATATACTTCTGAGAGAGAAAACTGAGATTACACTGTGATAGCCAGACACACAAGGAATTCACAACCCCCAACGGCATCTGGATGGTCTGTCTAGCAATTCCCCGTGGAGATATAAGAACGTCTCCATTTTTCTATCCCTGTTCCTTCCCTGAAACACTTTCAGTCACGTGACAAATCATTACCATTCATTAGTAATGTTTCCTGAGTGTCCACATGTGAAAGAAATTCACTGTACATGTCACAGTTGCAATTCCCTTCCCCATGGAGCTTTCGTTTTCAATGGAAACTATAGAAAATGTACATCTTCCTTTCATGTATTCTGTTTGGGTTTGTTGTTTCTTGTTTTTCCCTCTTCTCTCTCCCTGGTCCAGAGGGATAATTTCCCGGTTTACAATCTAAACTGGATGATTTCACTTCCATGAGTCAGGGGGTGCTTCATGAAAGAATAAACATTCAAGAGGACTGGGGACAAGGGGTGGAAGGAAGTGAAGTAGAGGCAAATGAGCCGGCTCAGCAGTGATGGCTGCACCTTCTCAGTATGGAAGAAGGTTCCTGGTGGTGGGTCATTGTAAGCAGGGATCAAGGAAGAATCACTGGGGACAGAATAAGCATACACCAAAGGGAGGCCAAGCTGATAACAAGAAAGAATGGTCCCATCGTCACACCTCACATTGCCTTTTCTCAAATTACCTTGCCAATCTGATGGGACCAAATTCTCCTGGTCCCCATCTCAGAGCCACAGAGACCGACTTAACATACCACACAGCTTACGAAGTCCGGAGAGGTGGAATCTCAATTTCTCTTCCAAATCTCTCCACTAGTTCTGCTTTAGTGGAGTCAGGATGGCTGAGGTGTTGGAGAACTTTATCTCTTCTGATTGTTCTAGAAACTGCTGCCTATGCTCAGTCTAAAGACACTGATAAGAATACTCTCCCTGCTGCTCAAAAGGACCTTCTGGCTTGGATTCTAGTATAAGGACCCCAAGTCATGAGTTTGAACACATGCTGAACCTGGCTGACTTATGCTTTTGGTACAGAGACCCTTCCTAAAAATATGAAAGCAAGGGCACCTGAGTGGCTCAGTTGGTTAAGTGTCTGACTCTTGATTTCAGCTCAGGTCATGATCTCACTCTTTGTTGAGTTTGAGCCCCACATTGGGCTCTGACAGCACAGAGCCTGTTTGGGATTTTCTCTCTCTCTTTCTCTGACCCTCCTCTGCTTGTTCTCTCTCTCAAAATAAATAAATAAATAAACAAACTTAAAAAAAAAAGCCACAGGAGGGGCACCTGGGTGGCTCAGTTGGTTAAATGTCCAACTTCAGCTCAGGTCACGATCTTACAGCTTGTGAGTTCAACCTTCGCATCGGGCTCTGTGCTGATAGCTCAGAGCCTGGAGCCTGCTTCAGATTCTGTGTCTTCCTCTCTCTCTGCCCCTCCCCCACTTGCACTCTGTCTCTCTCAAATATAAATAAACATTAAAAAATATATTTAAAAAACCATGAGAGCAGAGTACCATCCAGCGGTGTAGAAAATTTTAAGGTTAGACCTTATAGTACATCACAAAGAGATAGGGTGATTATTTGTTCTAGGGGCTTTAAGCTTTTTTTCCCCCTAAGAAATAGAACTCTGCTTTTCCACTAAAATTGTATACTGTAGCAAAAGAAATAAAAGCAGGGGTGCCTGGGTGGCTCAGTCAGTTAACCATCCAACTGCGGCTCAGGTCATGAGCTCATGGTTCATGGGTTTGAGCCCTCTGTCAGGCTCTCTATTGTCAGTGCAGAGCCTGCTTTGGATTCTCGGTCCCCCCCTCTCTCAGCCTCTCCCCTGGTCACACTCTCTCTCTCAAAAATAAACAAACATTAAAAAAGAAAGAAAGAAAGAAAAGCATCTGTGCAGTTGAACCTTGGAGTTTCTTAGTAAGAACTGTCTTCAAAACCTCTTGTGCAGCCCATTCATATTATAGGTGATGAAATGGGAACACAGAGAAGTTGGGTAGACTGCAGAGCTAGGGACCAATTTGCTTTCTGGATGCCTCATCTCTTGCTCTTTCTACTATAGCATCCTGTCTTGGAGAATCTACTCTGAGCCTACAAATCTACATGTGGCAATAGTAAACCACAAAAATTACTGACTCAATGCTTTCATTAAAGACTCCCGCCTGTTCATATCCTGAGAATGAGAAGTTTGGGGTTCTTTGTACCACATTAACTTCAGTTGGTAATTCTGAATTCCCTTGTGGCAGAAGTAATATAGGTCAGATTCCACTAAATACGCATCACTACAATAAAAAAAGTTAGAACCTAGCTCATGGTCTACAAACCCTAGTAAGATTGAATGAGCAAGAGCTTAGTACCATTCCGCAAAGGAATGTGGTTAGTGTTTTGGATTTTACTGTAAAGACTTTGCCTATAGTGTATATATTGGCCTCGTGATGGTAGATTTGATCATTCAGATAGCAGATGGCTTGCAAGTCCCTCACCATAAATGTATTCCACAACCCAACACTGAAACACCACTTCCTGGGACCCCTCACTTCATTCAGCTTCCCCAGGTGTCAGATATGATATGCAACTTGCTATCCTGGCACAGAGAAGAGGAAAGGAACCATCAGCACTGCCAAGGCCCACCCATGGCTCAGTGGGGCCCCTCCAGGAGTGGGCTCTTGATCCCAGCTTCCCAGTCAGTAAGGAGACTTAGGTTATTTACAAGACCAGAGTCCTTAAAGTAATTATGTTCAAGTCCATTAAAAAGAAAAGAGGATAAGTAAGAATTTGAAAGAAATGTATGTACGTATTTGAAGAATTCAGGGACAGAGAGGAAGTGGGCTTAGAAGTAAGAGGAGGTAAGGTATCAGAGTGGGAGTCTGTCCCCTCCAGGAAAGAACTTGCAAGCGGGTGTCCTCATTCCTATGCCTCTAAGGTTCAGTCGGGGGAAAGGAGACGTTATAGCCTCAGAAAGGATAGTCACGGAAGCAACAAAGAGGAGGCCACAAGGAACGAGGAAACTGTCGACATGGAGAATAGATTCAAGGCCAAGATCCAAGTAAAACATCAAATTGGAAAGAAAAAGAATAACAGAAACATTTCAGATGACAGAGCTGAAACTGTCTCTGGGATGTGGCTACTTAGGTTTCCCTCTCATGCCTGACAGCTAGGATCAGGCGCTGCCACTTCCAGCACCGAGTCCCTGACACGCGATGCCTCTGGTACAGATGAAACCCACTTACCGCGCAAGTGATCTGGGCAGGGGACGGGGTGTGTGGGGCTACCCTGCACCCCTGACTCAGGTTTCCCAACCATTAGCTCGTATCTGAAACCTGGCATTAGAATAGTTCATGCTGGGACACTCTCTGAACTCTGCTTGCCCTGGTCCTGGGAGTTCAGTCCTACAAAGGGAGGGGGGTTTTAAAAGCATTTTTTTAAAAAGCAAGGAAGAGGATGAAACACTCATAAAAAACTTTTGATAGTCCTGAGTCACACACACAGAAGCAATCAAGTGGTCAGGGTACTGTATGTTCTGTAACAGACACAGTAAAACTCTCAGTGCATCAACCTTTCATGTGACCTCATGGGGCAGCAAGTCTGAGCTACAGCTGAGCGCTAACTGGGGTTTCTAAACATCTGGGGCTTTTAAACACCTTTGCACTAGATGTTGTTTTGGGGTGACGTACAGCTTCTGCAGAGAGCTGAGCCCTGAGCGCGTGTATATTCTGCAGCACTGAAGACAGAGCTGTGGTATGAAACTCAGTTATGTCGATTATTGGCTGCATGACCCTAAACAAGTTACCTGATCTCTGGTCTTGAGTTTCCTTATCTGTAAAATGGGAGTATTAAAACCTACTTCAGAGGGTCATAGTTGAGATCAGTGAGATGATGTATGAAATGATCTACTATGTGGCAGGCACTATAGTAGATGCTTCATTCATTCAACCAGTATTAACTGAGCACCTGATTATTTGCCAGGCACTATGCTAGGTGCTGCGAATACAAGGTAGCAAAGATAGAATTGGTACCTGTCCTCTGGTTGCTGTTGGTATGACCACTGGTCTAGTCACCCAATAGTAGCAGTTACTGTGAATTGCTTGTCTTGACTGATGTACGTGAATGGTAGTACATAGGTTACAAAGATAAGTGAGGTCCAGATTCTGTTTCTCAGTTGCTTCCATCTGGCTGACAAGGTAGGAGAACCATATAACCATATGGCTCTGCTACTAATTATGCAGCCTCGGGGAAGTCATATAAGAGTTTTGGAGTGGGGCGCCTGGGTGGCTCAGTCGGCTAGGCGTCCGACTCCAGATTTCTGCTCAGGTCATGCTCCCACAAATTCAGGCTTCATGTTGGGCTCTGTGCTGGCAGTGCAGAGCCTGCTTGGGATTCTCTCTTCCTCTCTCTCTACCCCTCTTCCATCCGTGCTTTCCCTCTCTCTCTCTAAAATAAATAAATAAACTTTATCTTTTTTATTTTTATTTATTTTTAATATTTTTATTTATTTCTAGGAGAGAGAGAGAGAGAGAGCATGAGCAGGGGAGGGTCAGAGAGAGAGAGCATGAGCAGGGGAGGGTCAGAGAGAGAGGGAGTCACAGACTGAAACAGGCTCCAGGCTCTGAGCTGGCAGTCAGCACAGAGCCCAACGCGGGGCTCGAACCCATGAACCGCGAGATCATGACCTAAGTGAAAGTCGGACGCTTAACTGACTAAGCCACCCAGGCGCCCCAAATAAATAAACTTTAAAAAAAATCTTAAAAAAAATTTTTTTTGGATTTCAGTTTCCCTGTAAGTAAAATAAGGAGCTTGGATTGGATTAGTGGTTCTCAAACTTGACTGGGTATCAGAATCTCCTGGAAGAACAGATCCCATGTCCCCCACCCACACCTGCTGGTCAGAATCTCAAAGTGTGGGGCTCAGGGATCTGTCATGATTTTTTAAATGTCTCCAAGTGGTCAAATGCAGACATTTTGGTTTTGGTCCATTTGTAAGATCCCTTTTAATGGGGTTAAAGTTCTGTGCTACCTCACTGTCACATGAAGCTGAAGCTAACAGGGCCACAGGAGAGGCACCAGCACAGCACTATGAGTGAGGGTGAGGAGAAGGCAGACCACAGCTGGGGCAATGGCGGCACAGAGTGAACTTGAGATGGGCTTTGGCTGAGGGCTAGAATCTGAACTTGGGAAGGGAATAATAGCATGGAGAACAGAAGCCAAAAATTGGGCCAGAGGATAAAGTGGGAATGATGGGACAGAGGTTGCCTAGGTGGATTAAGACCAACTTCATTCATTCATTCATTCATTCACTCATTCATTCATTCATTCATTCATAATGTGACCTCATTTGGAAATAGGATCTTTAAAGGTAATCAAAATAAAAGTGAGGTCATTAAGGTGGGCCCTAATCCAATATGACTGGTATGCTTATAAAACGGGGAAATTCAGACAGAGAGACATTCATGGAGAGACTATGTGCAGAGACATAGGGAGATTGCCATGTGAAGGCAGGGGACTGGAACAAGTGTGTACAGGCCAAGGGATGCCAAAGATTGCTGCTACCCCACCAGCAGCTGGAAAAGAGGCAGAGAATATTCTCCCTCCCAGGCCTCAGAAGGCACCAACACTGCTGATGCCTTGATTTCAGACTTGTGGCCTCCAGAACTGTGAGACAATATGTTTCTGCTGTTTCAAGCCATCTAGTTTGTGGGATTTTGTTACTGCAGCCCTAGGAAACTGACACATGATGTAACAGAAATAGAGGCAAAAAAGCTGTGAGAGACTGGATCAGAGGCTTGACCATTCATTTCCCAGAATGGTTGGATTAACCTGCTACTTAAATACGGAGAACTTTGGCGCTCGCCATTTAATATCACCCAGTATCAATAGGTATTTACCGTGTAATTAATGAGATGTTGGGAGTCAAGGAAAAGAAAAGATAGATTCTTGGGGAAGATGGGAAGATGCGGGTGTCGTGTCAGATGTGACTTTTCCAGATAGAAATATCTAGAGGCTGGAATGCAGAAGTGAAGCTAGGGAGAGAAATCTGGGCAGAGATTAAGTTTTGGGAATCATCCATATAGAGACAATAGGTTAGATGCAGTGAGAAAAAATTACCTAGGGAAAGAAACGAGGGCTAAAGGCAAACTTGCTGTAAGTTAGGGTCCCCCAAAAGGACCGAAAAAGAAGGGAAGAAATGGGCAAGTCTGGTGGCTCAGCAGCCGGTAGAGGGGATGTCATGGAGGAGGCCCTGGCTACAGCACAAACAGAAAGACATGGGCTTTGGCATATTTCCAGCCATTTTTTACCCATATTACATCAGGTCCTTTTTTTTTTAAACGTAAATCCATGACAAGTCTTGAATGGTTTTAAATGGAGCATCTTTCAAATTTCTTAAATTCAAGAAGAGATTCTGGGGAGAAATGTTAGTGTTAATCTCTTGAGAGTTTTCAAGAGGAACTTTAACCTGAAAAGCTCAACGAGCATTGGATCAGGCAAATGATCTAATAGCAAGTACAATGTCCTAATGTCACAAATATGAAGGCTCAGAGAAGTAAAGATTTGTAGCTCCATTTACCCAAAACATCAGGTCCAAGTGAAAGAGCAGGTTCTGATTCATGGGCAAATGTTCAAATCCAAGCACCAGCCAGTTCATCCATTTATCCATTCATTCACCACATTATTGACCACTGCACTGCACTAGAGGCACAAAGATGAATAAGATCATTAAGGAACTTACAGTCCAATGGGGGAGAGAAACATTAAAAAACAATAGTGTTCAATTATGGATGACTGGATAAACAAAATGTGGTCCTGGGGTGCCTGGGTGGCTCCATTGTTGAGCATCTGACTTCAGCTCACATCATGATGTCACAGTTCGTCAGTTTGAGCCCCACATCAGGCTCGCTGCTGTCAGCACAGGGTCTGCTTCTGATCCTCTGACCAACCTCCCACTCTTTGCCTCTCCCCTGCTCATTCTCTTTCTCTCAAAAATAAAATAAACATTTAAAAAATGTGGCCTATGCATACAATGACACATAGATGAACTTTGACGATATTATGCTAAGTGAAATAAGCCAGACACTAAAGGACAATTATTGTATAATTCCACTTACATGAAGTGCCCAGAGTAGTCAAATTCATAGAGGCAGAAAGTAGAATGGTGGTTTCCAGGGGCTGGAGGGAGGGGAGAAGATTGGAGAGTTAGTGTTTAATGGGTAGAATTTCAGTTGGGGATGACAAAAAAGTTCTGGGGGTGGATGGTGGTGATGTCTGCAAAGCAACATGAATGTACTTAAAGCCACAGAAGTTTATACTTAAAAAAATGTTTTTTAATCTTTACTTATTTTTGAGAGAGACACAGAGAGCGAGAACAAGTGAGGGGCATAGAGAGAGGGAGAGACAGAATCCCAAGCAGGCTCTGCACTGTCAGCACAGAACCTGACACGGGGCTCAAACTCATGAACCGTAAGATAATGACCTGAGCCAAAGCTGGACCCTCAGGCACCCCCACAGAAGTATATAGTTAACGGTGGTCAACTTTATGTTGTATATATTAAAAATGTCGTTACTGTGTTTAAAACGACAACAACAACAACAACACAGTAATGTTTGTGACCCTGTCAGGTAATTGAAGAAATTAAAGGTCTTTTTTCATGATTCTGATCGAAACATACATCGTCTTCAGCTCAGTGAATGGTTAAGTCTGTATGCCATCAGATACAAAGCTGTGTTGAAAGGAGAATGTCCCACTTCTATTGCCCTACTTGATAAGTGGCAGCAGCCCATGGATCAAAAAACACATGGAGGCCTTCTTGACTGTGACCTCATGGGTAACCCATTCTTACCCTCACAATCAGAGATCCAATAGAACTGATATAATGTTCTAAGGATTCAGAAATTATTGCCCATCATCAGGGAGAAATAAGGACTCTCTCAAGTGGTCTCCTCTCTCCCACTGCCCCAGAAGTGAGACTTCCACCACAGCCCTCTTAGAAAGAGACCAAACTCAGACTGCAACCAGGGGTACTGTTGTTTAATTTCAGTGACATATTACCACTGGCATTAACTATTAATATTTGTCTTAATAGCTGGCATTCTAAATTTCTCTTTTTATGTTTATTTATTTATTTGGGGAGGGGAAGGGTAGAGAGAGGAGAGAGAAAATCCCAAGCAGGCTTCACAACGTCAGCGCAGAGCCTGACACAGGGCTCGATCCCACGAACCATGAGATCATGACCTGAGCCAAAATCAAGAGTTGGCCACTAAACTGACTGAGCCACCCAGGCTTCTCCTAAATTTCTTTTTAATACACGGTAAAGGTATGGAGAAGTTGACTGCTGAACATTAAGTCAATGTCAAAGTCAAGTAAAGAGCAGGTCTAATCTGTTATTCTAATACATACTACATGTTTTAAAGTTTTTTATATTATATTTAGCATTTGCCTATTTAAAAGTAACTTATTATCTCTTTACTTTTAGAAATGTTAGAAAATGAGAAATAGGAAGAAATAACACTTAAAACTCTACCACCTAGAGAGAACTTTTAAAAAAATTGATCTTTTTTAAAAGGGGTATTTATCTATTTTGAGGGAGAAAGCACAAGTGCACAAGTGGAAGTTGGGGAGGGGCAGAGAGAGAGAGAATCCCAGGCAGACTCTGCAATGTCCGTGCAGAGCCCAACGTGGGGCTCGAACTCATGAACTATGAGACCATGATCTGAGCCAAAATCAGATGCTTAACCAACTGAGCCACCCAGGTGCCCCTAGAGAGAGCTATTATTAACGCTCTGGTGTTGCATCTTTTAGCTGAAAAATGTCCTATATTCATTTTTTTTAAGTTCAATCCTTTGTATGGGGGTTTGTGATTCTCCCTATGTATGAATGGCAGTGATCTAGAAGAAAGGGTCAGGTGGCTTTCCCAGCATCTCCCAGCAACTGTCAGGAGGAAGGTCAGAATTAGAATTCAATTCTAACTTGGCCATCCAAGGCTCTCTCTGCCACTCCAGTGACTATCAGGATTGTTAGAGTCATCGCTCACCACAGCCAGAACTCCTGGCTAAAAATACACCCTCCTCTGAGATGGTTTCCGTTATTTAAATGTTTGAGAGCCAGCCAGAGCCCGGCCTGGGCACTGAGCGAACATCTGGGTGAGGGATTGGCCAGAGAACCACCCGGCAGCTGGAGGCCATATGGGTCCAGAGCCTCCCCAGCGGTCAAGGCCTCCCTCCACCTCCTTTCACCTCCCTGCACCGCACATTGGCCCTTCAAAGCTGTCTACCCTCTCTTTTGCCAGATCACAGCTCTCCCTTGCTCCTCTGCCCTGCCTCACTTCCCCACTCAGTCCAGGAGAATACTTTCTTCTGCCTTCTTTGTTCCCTTTTCCCTTGCCATGCCTCCATTGTCTTCCTTTTCCGCTCTACCCTGCACCTGGAAGAGTTTTTCCCTCTCCTGCTTGTCAGTCTGACGGTTTCCTCCAAGTGCTTCCTCATAAGCCATTTGTCTCTGAAAGGCCTCGGTGGATTTCACACACTGGTGGCTTTTCTGCCACTTCCCCTGACTGGTTAGCCTCCCCAGAGAGGGATCATGCATTTAACCAAATGCACCAAGATCTGTTCTGGGGCAAGCACGGTGCACTGCTTTGGGTGCAGCAATGAATGGAAAGAGGTCTCTGCCCTCAAGGGCCCAAGTCTGGTGAAGGGAAAAATGAAAACAAATAGTTAAAGGGATGTGTTAGTTTGTGTGTTAGAGTTCGGGGGGAACAATTTTGTTAGAATTTTGGGAGCTTTGAAAAGAAAGCAACCTTGCCCACGGAGGTCAGGAAGGCATGAAAAGTGCACCCCTCTGAGTGAATCTAGTGGTAAATGTCATCAATTCATGGGCTTGCGAGGTGCAAAGGGGCATTGCCAACAGAGGGGAGGGCATGTGCCAAGGCCATGGGCAGGCTAACTCAGGCAGGAAGGGCTTGGAACTCCACACTCAGGAGGGTCCAGCTTCTCCTGGGGCCATACTGTTACTCCTGGATCCCTAATAAAAGGGCTTAAACTGGCTATGAGCTCTTCAGATTCTGTGGCTAATAGTTTTCCCCAGACATCACAGCAGAGTTAAAACCATTGCCACATGTGTTGTTAGAGTTTCATAAACATCGGGAGTGGCCACGATGCCGTCACTGGGTACCAAAGGTGAAGAACCTCACTGATGTCAGATTTGCAGCACTTGTGAGTTTGCTAATCCACTAAACATGGCAATGGACGAGGGCAGTGGCTTGCGCAGACAAAAGCGGGTTTCACAGTCAAGTAAGCGTGGGAAACACTCCCCCTCCTCAGGGATTCACATTGCATATGAACACAGTAAAGTTCTGTGGTAGCAGGGAAACAAAAGTGTTTAATTTGGTTGAAACCAGCATTTCTCAAACTTATGTAATCACGCAGTTCTCCCCACCCCCTCCCCGACCAAATATCTATTAACCTCTAGGGAGAAACACATGTGGGAAAGTGCTGGATGAGAGGGTTTCCAGCCTTCCTCTCAGCCATTAAATCCCATGGCTGAATGTATTGAGAATAAGTCATGGGCTGGAACTGGAGTAATCGAAATACAATTGGGTTTTCTATACACTAACACTTATTCTGAGAAGATAATGGAATTGGAAGTGGGTGTGGCTCTGGGAAAGGGTGTGATGCTAAGATGAAGGGTCATGCGGAGGCCCAGAGTGAGCAGAGAAATGATACAGAAAGCCTAAAAGAGTCCCAGAGGGAAGACAAACTGGTTGAACGCTGAAGCCAGAAAAACTTCGATCAGAAGGAATAAGTTAAGGAAAGTTTGGAAAGTATGAAAGTCTCACAGAGATTCTTTGGGCACCAAGAAAGGCTGAGCTAGGGATCCGGAGAAGGCGGCGGTGGGGGATGGGCTAAATGGGGGATGGGCATGAAGGAAAGCACTTGTTATGATGAGCACCAGGTGTTGTATGTCAGTGATGAATCACTAAATTCTATTTCTGAAACCAATATTATATTTTTATGTTACCTAACTAGAAGTTAAATAAAAATTTGAGAATAAATTTAAATAAAAATTTCCTGTAAGAGGGAACCTCAGAAGCCCAGTAGGGATAGGGAGAGTCATGTAAGAAAGCACAGCATGATCACAGGAAGGAGGGGAAGAATCAGATAACCTTGGGCTGAAAGAGCTGATGAATCCCTGGGGCTGAAGGAACAGCAGGCTGCTGGTTACCTGGAATCTACACTGTGTGAACAGTTAACAGGTTAGCCCTGCCCCTCCCGAGAGGGCACCTTGGTCCACCACCCACACTGGTCTCTCGAGCATCTTATGTCCCTTTCTGACCCACCTCCAAGTTTTCCTTACCTCTGCTGATGCCTCACGTTACCCTCACGTCACCCACAGCTCAACTTCTTGAAAGGGGTTCCAGTGCCGTATTTACGACTTCCTGAATAGACTAGCCACCTCCAAATCAACATGCCCAGAAGGAATCCGCCCACTTCCCCTCAGGCCAGCCCCTAACATAATCATTCAGGCGAGTGACACCACCATGTTCCAGTCAGCCAGACTTCAAGCCAACCAAGTCACTGCCCACCGCTATGTAGGTGACCAGTCATTAAATCTACCTTTGTGCTACTCTCTAGAGTCTCACTGTGTCAACTGACCCCTATTATAGTGGCCTTCTAAGTGTTCTCCCTGGGAGATGGCAAACCGTCACACACAGGCCCCACTCCCTCTGACCTTACCCAGACGCCAATCACAAGACATCAGGAATGGGTCACGGCACTCTTTCCCACTGAACCCACACCTGGCCTCACAATCCTTCCTAACAAAGTATACAAATCCAAGGAAGCCAGTGTCAGTCAATGAAAGTTGACACTTAGGATGACACTCAAGCACACAGTTTACCACAGTTGAACAACACTGAAATCTGCACGCAAATGTCAACACCCCCAACAATCTCAGTGCTGCAAATTAGGCCGTTGCGACACAACTGTTTTGCCCCTGAATGGCAGAATCGGTCACAGTTCTTCATATTGTTGTCACTTCATGTGAGTAATGTGTATTGTTGGTACTACCCACACTGGGTTTGTCATTTTATTTATTTATTTATTTATTTATTTATTTATTTATTTATTATTTTTTACTGTTTATTTACTTTAAGAGAGAGAGAGAGAGCACACTCATGCAAGTGGGGGGTGGGGGGAAGGATTCCAAGCAGGCTCTGCGCTGTCACCACAGGGCAAAGGGTGGAGTGCCAGAGTCAGGTGTGGGGGTCCTGGGATGGCAGTGGCTCTCTGTCACGGCAGCACAGCTGATGTCTGATGCCAGACCCTCCGCGGTGGCAGGGCAGCGCCTCTGCACAGGTGACTGGTGAACTGACCTCAGTCTGTGGAACCCAGAGCTGCCTCCACTACTCTAAGCACATCGCACCTTCCCCGTAGGAGCTCTTCCACGGCCGGCCACGCACTGAGGGGCTCCACAGGGTACTTCAGGACGCCCGGTCCTTCTGCTGAACAACCAAACACAGTAAAATCCCAACCGTCTACGCTCAGCTTAACGCATGGGTGTGAGCCACAGGGCCCAGGTACCTGTCCTAACAAGGGTTTTAATTTCTCCTCTACAGAAAGATCCTCTCTGAAGAAAGCACAAGGTATGAGGAAAGGAAAAGGCCGTCCACAGGAATTCATTTACTTCACCTCACCTCACGCACCCTCCTAAATCCTGAACTGAGGCACGGATGCATGCTTAATATGGGGTGGCTGACAGAAAACGCATCCCCAGGGAAAGACCGAGGAGGAACCCCACGAGGATTAAACGGATCTGCCAAGCCGAAATGCTGACAAGCCCCTGCAGCTCTGAAATGACAGCAAGTTCAGAACACAGGATTCACAGATCGCCTGAGACCACAGAAATCACCCGGGGAAGTGACACCTGAGACAGAAAGCCTAGTAAACAGGACTGTGCAGAAACAATCCGGGCCCATGTCATCCATCAGTTTGGAGAACTCACAAGAGCCCCAAAGTGGGAAGTTCCTGCATTCCTCTTCCCGGGCCTCTCTCACTGCCCATTCCGACGCGGGCAATCTGTGCAACAAGATGGCCACTGACAAAAAGCCCTTACAGTACCTCCCATGATCCTTCACATCTGAGGAAGCGAGGGCCATTTTTTTTTTCTTTAGATGTTTGTTTATTTTTGAGAGAGATATAGGATGAATAGGGGAGGGCAAAGAGACAGAGAGACAGAAAGAGTTGAGACACAGAACCCAAAGCAGCCTCCAGGCTCTGAATTGTCAGCAGGAAGCCCGATGTGGGGCTCAAATTCACAGCTAGGAGATCAAGACCTAAGCTGAAGTTGGACACCCAACTGACTGAGCCACTCAGGCACCCCTGACAAGAATTTTCTTAGTTGCAACGATGTTCCCCCATCACACAGTCAAGATCATTTAGTATCTATTTTTGTTGTTATTTCACAGTGTGCGGTGTTTCCTCCCACTACTGCATTTCTAAAATCTTCCCATTGACTTGACATTGTCTTATTTTCCTTCACTACTAGATGGAAAGCTCTTTGAAGAGAAGCTGGACCTTTTTTGCTTCCATTCTGCAACACCTTGCAAAGCATATAGCTCACAAGTAATGAGGACCATTTTTTTTTTTTTAATTTATTATTTCTAGGAGAGAGAAAGAGTGAGCAGGGGAGGGTCAGAGAGAGAGGGAGTCACAGACTGAAACAGGCTCCAGGCTCTGAGCTGGCAGTCAGCACAGAGCCCGACGCGGGGCTCGAACCCACGAACCGCAAGATCATGACCCAAGCGAAAGTCGGACGCTTAACCGACTAAGCCACCCAGGCGCCCCAATGAGGACCATTTTTAAGGTCCCCTTGCACATCCCTCCACTGATCCTCACAACACCCTGGGGAAGTGATGGCGCACACATGAGCTCCTGGAGAAACTGTTCCCCAGGAAAGGCAAGTATCGGCCTGAGGGCAGAAGGTGAGTTCTCCAATCCAGACCTCTCCAAGTCAGGACCCGGCTACCTCATCTTTAATCCAAACACCTCAAAGCATTCTTACTACCATACAAATGGGCAAATGCCAGAGTGAAATGATTTGCCTGAGGTCACACACACACATGTAAAGCATTATCGTATTATCACCTGCTCTGGGAAAATGACTCCCATGAACTACAAGCTTGCTAGTGGATGGGAAGAACAGGCTGGCGTGGGAGACTTGACTCACCCCCAGTGATGGAGATGCCATTGAAATATGACTCCTAGAAATACTTTCCAGAATATTTTACAAGATGATAATGTTCAGTTAGAACCTTGTATTGTCTCTAATTAGTTCCAATTATCTTGAGAGGTGTCATGAAATACAGAACTAAATTAATTTCAATTCACATTTAAAACACACACGCCATGGAATAGTTTGTGGGAAGGGAGGGAAGAGTTCTTGCAACACATAATGATACATGCTTCCGTTACAAAAATTCTACTTTTATTTTCAGGGGACTTTGATTCACCTATAAGTTTCTAAAATTATGAAAAGACACTATGGATATAAAGCTCAAGTTACTGTGGAACGTGGACATTCCTAAGATCCCTGAGCTCTAACCACCAGGTGCCTCACTCAGCCAACACTCTCATTAACAAGCCAGCTGTCACATGGGGCTTTGATGCCCAAGTCATCTGTTCCTAGGGAAAGTCCCTAGGCTTCTGAGCTCCTGGAACCCTAACAATGATAGTGACAATTATAGGATTTTCTACTTATTATACAAGAAAACAACATTAAATGCTGTGTCTATATAAGCAATTTGTATTTTGGCAATTTATCACAGCTTGATCGGCTTCTCTAAGTTGCTTCCTCAACTGATAACAATGCAGGAGGCCTCAGAGACCTGTATTAGCCACTCAATATGTTTCAAACTTTCGTCTTTAGTGGTGCAAACAATGAATGCACCCAACAGTAAGCAACCCACAAAACAGGAGAAAATGTGTGCCAATATGAGATCTGAAAAGCCATGACATACTAAGAACATTCACAACTCGGGATGCCTGGGTGGCTTAGTCGGTTAAGCGTCTGACTCTTGATTTTGGCTCAAGTCATGATCTCACTGTTCGTTGAGTTTGAGCCCCACTGGGCCCTGTGTTGACAGAGGGGAACTGCTTGGGATTCCTCTTTCTCTGCGCCTCCCCCAAATGCAAGTGTACATGTTCTCTCAAAAATAAATAAACGTTAAAAAAAAAGGACACTCACATCTCAATAATTAAAAGACAATCCATTTTTTCAAATGAGCAAAGGATCAGAACAGACATTTCCCCAAAGAAGATATACAAATGGCCAATAATGCAAATCAAATCCATAATGAAATGTCACTTCAAATGTGTCTATCTGCTCAGGCTGTCATAACAAAATATCATAGACTGGGTGGCTTAAACAACAAGACTTTGTTTTTTCACAGTTCTGGACACTGGTAGTTCAAGATCAAGGTGCAAGCATGGTCAAGTTCCAGTGAAGGTTTCTTTCCTATTTTGTAGACAGCCACCCTTCTCACTGTGTCCTCAACAAGGCAAAGACAGAGTATGTGCACTCTGGTGTCTCTTCTTATAAGGACACTAATCCCATCATGAGAGCTCAACCCTTATGACCTTCCAAACAGCCCCAAATCCAAATCTCATCATATTGGGAGTTATGACTTCAACATGTGAATTTGAGGGGAACATAATTCAGTCCATACCAACACCTACTAGGATGGCTACAATAAGAAAGTCAGATAATAACAAGTGCTGACAAGGAGGTGGAGAAATGGGAACCCCCATACACCACTGGTGGCCCTGTAAAATGGTAGAGATACTCTGAAAAGCAGTCTGCCAATTCCTCAAAAGGTTAAACACAGAGTTACCAAATGGCCCAGCAATTCAACTCCTAGGTGTCTGTCCAAGGGACTAAAAAACTTGTATACAAATATTGGTACCAACATTGTTCATAATAACCAAAAAGTAAAAACAACCCTAATGTCCATCAACTGATAAAAGAAGAAAATGTGGTATATCCATACAATGGAATATTATTCAGCCAGAAAAAGAAATGAGGTACTGACACATGCTATAACATTGATTACCCTTTGAAAACGTTATGTTAAACAAAAGAATCCAGTACAAAACACCACATATTACATGATTCACTTTTTTGAAATGTCCTGAATAGACAAATATGTAGACAGAAAGCAGATTGGCAATGGCCTGGGACTGGTAGGGGGAATGGAGAGAAATAGAGTGACTGCTATTGGGGGTGGGGTTTCTTTGAGGGGAAGAGGATGAAAATATTCTAAAATTGATTGTGGTAATAATGGTTGCCCAACTCTGTGAATATAATAAAAAAAACACTGAATGGTGCACTTTAAATAATTGTATGGAATGTGAATCACACCTCAATAAAACTTTATATATATGTATATTATATATGTAGTAGTACATATACTACTATAAGTAGTACTATAGTACTTAACTAGTGGTAGTTAACACCCCTGGAATCCAGCTGACACCTGCCATATGAGTAAGGGCCATGTCCCACAGGAAGACTTCTTCTAGACCCAATCTAATAAAGTCTAAAACTGAACCCTGGGGCACCTGGGTGGCTCAGTCAGTTAAGCATCTGACTTCAGCTCAGGTCATGATCTCACTGTTTGTGGGTTCAAGCCCCGCATCGGGCTCTGCACTGACAGTGTGAAGATTGGAGTCTGTTCAGATTCTGTCTCCCTCTCTTCCCCTCTCCCACTTGTGCACATGCATGTATGGGCTCACACTCTCTCTCAAAAATAAAATAAATAAACATTAAGAAAAGAAAAAAATGTTGAGCCCTAACAAGACCTGCAGGAAAGATGAAGTTACAGATTGAGTCTTGCCATCTTAAAATTTGTGCTTTCCACAGATCCTCACTAACAAAGTGTTAAACCAAACCTACATTGGCATAAAGTGATGAGCCAGCAATTTAACCATCTGCCAAAACAAGAGTCAACACACTTCAGAGAATGATAACAAAATCCAGAGTCTTTAAAACCCATTATCATCCAATATTCAATTAAAAAAAAATCACCAGAGCAAAATAAATAAATAAATAAATAGGAAAAATTTGAGGCAAACAGTCAAAATATCAAATTTGAGAGGCCTGGGTATTGAACTTAGCTGACAAAAACTTTGATGTAGCTATTATAACTACATTTAAATAAGCAAAGGAAAATATGTTCAAAGAACTTAATAAAAATATCATCTTCATATGGAAATAAGGGAATCTCAGCAAAGAAATAGAAGTTATATATATAAAGAACCAAAGGACAATTTAAGGACTAAGGAGTACAGTATCTACAATGAAAAATTCCCTGGAAAATCTTTACATCACATTGGAGATGGCAGAAGAGTCAGTGAACATTAAGACACAGCAATAGAAACTAGTTCAATGTAATTAAAATATCACAATAAAAGGATGATAATGGGGCTTTTGATTAATGATTTAAAAATCAGAAGAAATAATGACCTAATATTTCCCCAAATTGATGAATCCTGCTATAACTGATGGAACTAAGAACTTCAGCAGAGTCCAAGAAGGATAAATGTAAAAAGAACCATGCCTCAGCACATCATGGTCAAAATCTACAAGATAAAGATAAAATCTTGAAAGCAGTGGGGATTGGGGGTGGCAGAGACACATTGTGCCCAGGGACAAAAGGTTTTAAAAAGATAGCCAACTTTTCATCAAAAACTCCAGAAGACAGAACACAATGAAACAACAGCTTCAAGGTGCAGAAAGAAAAAATATTATATCCAGCAAAACTAGCCTTCAAAAAGATGGATGGATAAAATAAAGGCATATTTAGATAAATGAAAGCTGAGAGAATTCACTTTGAGCAGACCTGCGCTACAAAACAATGCTAAGGCATGTCTGTCAGGCTGGAAACGTGGGTCTGCAGGAAAGAATGAAGAACACCCGAAATGATAAATAAAACTGTAAGTAGAAAACACTGTTTTCCTTCTTCCCATAATTTACCTAAAAGATAACTGACTGTTTAAAGCAGAAGCAATAACTTTAAGTAGGGGTTTATAACATATATTTAGGTAAAAGCTATGACCGTATACTAAGGGATGGGAGCAGGCAAATGGAATTACACTGTGGTCACTTTATTTAAAAAAAATTTTTTTTAATGTTTTATTTATTTCTAGGAGAGAGAGAAAGAGACAGCGTGAGCAGGGGAGGGTCAGAGAGAGAGGGAGTCACAGACTGAAACAGGCTCCAGGCTCTGAGCTGGCAGTCAGCACAGAGCCCGACGCGGGGCTCGAACCCACGAACCACGAGATCATGACCTGAGATGAAGTCAGATGCTTAACTGACTAAGCCACCCAGGTGCCCCACACTGTGGTCACTTTAGCACCTCTGTAAAGCGTGGACTGTGAAGACGTGTGATGTTGATTCTAAATAGACCCTGATACGCAAAGGATGCTTGCAGCCTTAAGAGGAGACCAAAAACAAACGAACAACAATAACAACCACAAAAATGGGAGGAGATCAGTGAAAAACAAATAGCAACATGGTAGACTTTAGTCAAACCATATAAAAAATTAAATGATCAGGGGTGCTTGGGTGACTCGTCCAATTAAGCCTTGACTCTTGATTTCACCTTAGATCATGATCTCACGATCTGTGGGGTCAAGCCCCATATCCAGCTCTGTGCTGACAGCATGGAGCCTGCTTGGGATTCTCTCTCTCTCCCCTCTCTCTCTGACCCTCCCCTGCTTGCTCTCTCTCTCTCTCTCAAAATAAATGAACTTAAAAAAAAATTGAATGAGGGGCACCAGGGTGGCTCAGTTGGTTGAACGTCCAGCTTCAGCTCAGGTCATGATCTCATGGTTTGTGGGTTCGAGCCCCATGTCAGGCTCTGTGCTGACAGTTTAACATTTAGTTCAGAGCCTAGAGCCTGCTTCTGATTCTGTGTCTCCCTCTCTCTCTGACCCTCCCCTGCTCACGTTCTCTCTCTTTCTGTCTCTCAGAAATAAATAAAAAAACATTTAAAAAAACCCTGAATGATCAAAAGTTAACATCACAAGTAGTAAGAAAGACTAACTTTATGTATCTTGTGATATGATTCATTGAGAAGGACACAGCATCACGTCTGTAGTATTCCTGCCAGAAATGCATAACCACTATCTAATCCTGAGAAAACATCAGACAAGCCCAAACCAGAGCATTTTTTAAACGTGCACATCAAAAATGTGAAGGTCATGAAAAACAAAAGAAACATTGAGAAAGTTTTACTGACTAGAAGTGAGATACTGGGTTGAATCCAGGGGCAGAGAAAGACAATAGGGGAAAAAAATTGGTGAAATTGGAAGAAGATCTGTGAATTACTTACTAATACTGCAACGGTATTAATTTCTTATTGTGGACCATTGTTCTATGATTTTGTAAACTTTTTGTTTTTAAGAGAGAGCACAAGAATGGGGGAGGGGGCAGAGGGGCAGAGAGCGAGAATATCCTAAGCAGGCTTCACACTCAGCATGGAGCCCAACAGAGGCTTGATTCCATGAGCCTGGGGTCATGACCTGAGTCGAAATCAAGAGTTGGACCACTCAGGGACCCCAGTTGTGTAAAATGTTTATACAAGGGGAAATTAAGGAAAGTGTATACAGGAATTCTCAAAACTATTTTTGCAGCATTTTTGTAAGTCTACATTGATTTCAAAATAAAAAGTTAAAAGATGATACTAAATATAAATAGACTAAATATCTCAATTAAAAGCCAGATTATTGGGAGCCTCGGTGGCTCAGTCGGTTGAACATCTGACTTTGGCCAGGACATGATCTCATAGTTGTGAGTTCGAGTCCTACATTGGGCTCTCTGCTGTCAACACAGAGCCAGCTTCAGATCTTCTGTCTTCTTCTCTCTCTGCCCCTCCCCTATTCTCTCTCTCAAAAATAAATCAACATTAAAAAAAAGACAGGTTGTTATATTAACCAAATCTCTAGAATGATCCCAATATCCACCAAAAGGAGATACACTGTCTCATATTCTTTCAATAAAATAAAATACTACTTAGCAATAAAAAGAAAGGAACTGCTAATACCTCAACAACATGGGCACATTTCACAGATACTGTGTCAAGCAAAAGAAGCCAGACACCAAGAAAAAACCCTGAGAATTCTGGTATAATTCTATCTGTGTAAAATTCTAGAACAGGTTAAGAGTAGTTTATTGACATAAATCAGATCAGTGTTTGCCTGATGTGGGGACTACAAGTTGCCAATGGACTTTCTCAAGAAGTCAGTGGGGCGCCTGTGTGGCTCAGTAGGTTAAGCGTCCGACTTCGGCTCAAGTCATGATCTCACGGTTTGTGGGTTCAAGCTCCATGTCAGGCTCTGTGCTGACAGCTCGGAGCCTGCAGCTGCTTCAGATTCTGTGTCCCTCTCTCGCTCTGCTCCTTCCCTGCTCATTCTCTATCTCTGTCAGTCTCTCAAGGATAAACATTAAAAAATTAAAAAAAAAAAAAGAAGTCAAAATATGATTGGGGTGGTGGTTGCGTGGGCATATATATCTGTCCAAATTTATTGAAGGGTGTGCAGTTATATCCTGTGAGTTTTACTGTGTGCAAGTTATATCTCAATAAAGTTGATTAAAAAGGAAAAGTAACTGGTGCAAAGGAACAGGACAGAATGTATGAACACTGAACTGGGGCGCTAAGACTTTCCCTAACCCGCAGCTATAAACAGACTGTGGAAGTAAGTTAACAGTATTTTCTCAGAAGCCTGTGTGCCCTACTGAGCCAGAGAGATCAGCCGACACCATCTCTCCACAGCTCATTCCTTGAAGGAAAGCATCGCAGGTTTTTAAGGATAAAAGATGTTACTTACGGCTACTCTTCAGCACATGGATGGTTAACAGGATGCTTCAAGAATTTCATTTGAGGGGTGCCTGGGTGGCTCAGTCGGTTGAGCATCAGACTTCGGCTCAGGTCATGATCTCACGGTTCGTGGGTTCAAGCCCCGTGTCGGGCTCTGTGCTGACAGCTAGAGCCTGGAGCTTGTTTCTGATTCTGTATCTCCCTCTCTCTCTGACCCTCCCCTGCTCATGCTGTCTCTCTCTCTCTCTCTCTCTCTCTCAAAAATAGATAAAACTTAAAAAAAAAAAAAAAGAATCTCATTTGAAAGAAAAATATTTAAAAGCTGCCTGGTAAGCTTTTGACTAGGATTCTCTTGATTTGGCTACAGTATAACACACTGCGCGTATCTGAAAATGCAATGTTACTGAGGTCAGATGATTGCTGAATTGACATGCTTGTGTAGCTTATTAAAGCCCGTGCTTAACTATGAAAATAACACCAACTTCATCCCTTCTTTCCAGACACAACCAAGCTTCTCACTGTGTCAGCAGAACTAGTTACTGGTGACTGCACAATAGCATTTTTTGTGGTTGTTGAAGAGCACAATTAGAGCAAACATCTACTGAGTGATTTCTACATGCAAGGCCCTGCTAAGTGCTTTCCAAGCATTCTGTGTAATCCTCACAATGGCTTTTTCGGGTTTCAGCAGAGGAGAAAACTGAGGTCACGTTTGAGGGTAACTTGCTCAAGGTCACCTCTGTGCGATATTCCCACTGTTGGTGAGTTTTGGGGCCAGGATCGGGCCAGCGCCTACTGGGCTCAGAACTCGATTGATCTCTTAAGCGCTGTACATAAGAGATTAGACTTACTCTTTCATTAGAAAGAGATTTGTGTTAATGTTAATGATACTTTATCTGGCAAAATTTCCAGTGCCAAGGCAGTGAAACAGGAAAATACTAAATAAAAAAAAAAAAAGCAAAAAAGTGCGCACTCTAGTTGTAGGATGTAACTTCTCCTTGATCCTTCGGGATACTATTTCACCTCACCAGACAAGCTTCTGCAAAGTTTCAAAGACTCTTTCCTAGAAATAAAGAAATAAGACAAGTGCCAGGTCTGAATCACTGCTGAGTCACCTGGGGCTGTGTTTTGTCAGTGGATTTAAAAAGTCTCCATCTGGGGCACCTGGGTGGCTTAGTCGGTTAAGCGTCCGACTTTCGCTTGGGTCATGATCTCGCGGTTCATGGGTTCGAGCCCCGCGTCGGGCTCTGTACTGACTGCCAGCTCAGAGCCTGGAGCCTGTTTCATTCTGTGACTCCCTCTCTCTCTAATCCTCCCCTGCTCACACTGTCTCTCTCTCTCTCTCTTAGAAATAAATAAAAAACATTAAAAAAAAAAGTCTCCATCTGGGTCATATTTCCACTCCACACATCCTTCTACAGGTAGGCACAATGCCTTATATTGGTTAGAAACCACTTTCACACTCACCGTCTCAGTCCTAACAACTACTCTATGAGTTAGGCAAGGCAGGGCTGCGTTGTAAACCCATTTATGGATGGGGACTGGGAGACCCGTCCAAGGTATCTTCTGCCTAAGATACCTGGTAAACAGGGGCAGAAATCACAGCCTTCTGATTCCCAAGTGACTGCCTGGAAGACTGAGAGTCCTCAAACACCAAGGTCCAGGGCCCATGGGACATCTGATCTTTGCCTAACATTTCCCATCTCAGTTTTAACTCTTAGTTGGTGACTCTCTAACTCACCACTTGGCAAAACAGCAGTAGCACATTTCCAAGGAGGCAGTAAGGTGGGCACCAGGAAATGACAACAGGCCATCTTAGTAAATAGTGACCAATGACATTACCTTGTTTATTAGATGATACAGCTTCTAAAATGCACCATTACTTTGTATCACTAAGAAAGAAAAGTTCTCCCAATTAAACTGCAACACATATTGATTTTAAGTTGCATCCTATGGGGCGCCTGGGTGGCTCTGTCAGTTAAACGTCTGACTTCAGCTCAGGTTGTGATCTTGCGGTTCATGGGTTGGAGACCTTTGTCAGGCTCTGTGCTGACAGCTCAGAGCCTGGAGCCTGCTTCAGATTCTGTGTCTCCCTCTCCCTCTGTGCCTCCCCTGATCACGCTCTCTCTCTCTCTCTCTTTCTCAAAACTAAACATTAAAAAACTTTTTAAGATGCATTATAATCTCAGATATGTGAAAATGTATCTTAGCATTGATGATATAAGACAACTCAAGACCAGCTTTCTCAAACAGGGAATTATAACCTCTTTAGAAGCCACCAGCTTGGGGTGCCTGGGTGGCTTAGTCAGTTAAGTGTCAGACTTTGGCTTGGGTCGTGATCTCACCGTTCATGGGTTCAAGCCCCGCATTGGGCTCTGTGCTGACAGTGTGGAGCCTGCTTGGGATTCTGTCTCCCTCTCTCTCTGCCCCTCCTCTGCTTGTGCTTTCTCTCTCTAAATAAATACATACATTTTTTAAATGTTTTTAAAAAAATAGAAGCTACCAGCTCATTAATTTACCAATATTACTGAGCACTAACAATGTCCCACTGTCACTGGGAAGAGAGAAGCAAAGATGAGTAAGGCATCATTTCTGCCATTCAGAACCCATCTCGCAGATTGGGTGCTTGTGGAAAATTCCAAAAGCCAGGAGCTGCAGAGCTTTGAAAGCTCTTTGGTAAAAAGTAGCTGGCATATAAGTGGATTTTCAAGTCTCCTTTGCCTCCTCAGTGTCAAAACAAATCAAATTATATAACACTCAATTCTTCTAGTTGTTTTTAATGTTTATTTTTGAGAGAGAGAGATAGAGAGAACACATACACACGAGCAAGACAGGCACAGAGAGAGAGAGGGAGATAGATACAGAATCAGAAGCAGGCTCCAGGCTCTGGCTGTGGGCTTGGACTCACAAACCATGAGATCATGACCTGAGCTAAAGTCGGATGCTTAACCAACTGAGCCACCCAGAGGCCTCAACACTCAATTCTTCTGGACCAAACTCTGAGCAGTTATTTGGAGCATCTCAGTGACAATTTCATGACACCCAATTTTTTTCAGTGATGAATTAAAGCAAGGCTCTAACACTCAGTACATACTGTCAGAAATTGTCCTGATTCACATACATTACTACACTGAATTCTCAGCATAACCTTATGAGTTGGGCATTATTAACCCTTTAATAAGATTTAAAGGATGAAGAACTGGGAACTCAGAAAAGCTAAATTTCCATTGTAAGGTTGATCAGGACTCAAACCTGAGTCCATTTTACCGCTTTTCCCTCCCCAAGGCCACCTGCTTTCTACTGGACAGGGGTCAGAAAGCAAGGAAGACAAAGCCTTTTAAAAGTTCGAAAATCACTGCTAAACTAACCTGAAGTTTAGAAGGCTGATATTCTGGGGTTTAAAAAAAAAATTTTTTTTTCTTTTACATTTATTTAGTTTTGAGAGGCAGAGAGAGACAGAGCACAAGTGGGGAGGGTGGGGGCAGAGAGAGTATGAGACACAGAATCTGAAGCAGACTCCAGACTCTGAGCTGTCAGCACAGAGCACGATGTGGGGCTTGAACTCACAAACCTTGAGATCATGACCTGAGTCAAAGTCAGACGCTTATCCAATTGAGCCACCCAGGTGCCCTGGCTGATATTCTGTTTAAACAAGTACATAGTAAGTAACAAAACCTCTTCTGCTGGGGACCCATTTAATCAGTAGGATGGCTGTTCACCTCTCTGAGGTGATTTGGGTACATATTGTCCTAGCTGTACATGGGGACTCACCGAAGTTGTACCTGAGAAGACAGCTGAGTCAACCATATAACTAGTGCTGAAAATAAGACCTGAACACAAGTAATTACAATATAGGGTAAAGTGTGAAAAAGGCCATTATAATGAATGCCCCTGATATAACAGCTCTTTGGGGAGCCAACTCCAAGTCACAGAGAGATCATTTCTGACAGAGGTGACCAGGGAGGTAGCATCTGAGCTGTACCTTGAAGAACAGGTAGGTGTGAATGGGAAGAGACAGAAGGGGAAGGGGTGTGAGAGGAGCAAGAAGCATGAGCAGACACTGAGAAGCAGGGCATCTAGTTTGGCTGCAATACAGGAAAGCAGCAGGAGAGAACTCGGAAAGGTGGGTCAGGCTAAGATTTTGAAAGGGCACTGAACAGCCGAGTAAAGATGTCCACTCCGTAGAGAAAGAAGGAGTCATCCAATTGTGAGCAGAAGAGGGACCTAGAGCGAGCAGGGTGAGGGGTGTCCTCACGCAGGCAGACCAGGGACAGACGACAGGTGAGAAGCCTGAGGCCATAATTCACATCTGATGCCTAGAAACTCACACTTGGGCGGTGGCACAGAAACGGTAGGCAAGACGAGTGAAAATTCCAAAGGATTTAGGGGACATGAAGACAAGGGAGACAACAGAGACACTTTAGGACAGTGGTGCTTAACCAGGGGGAGATTTTGCCACAATGGGACCGATGGCAATGTCTAGTGACACTCTTGACTTACCACTACTGGCAGCTAGCCGGCGGGTGGCGGGGATGCGGCTAAACATTCTGCAATGGACAGGACATCCCTCTTCAACCAAGAATTATCATGTCGAGGGGCGCCTGGGTGGCTTAGTTGGTTAAGCGTCTGACTTTCGCTTAGGTCATGATCTCGCGGTTCGTGGGTTCGAGCCCCGCGTCGGGCTCTGTGCTGACTGCCAGCTCAGAGCCTGGAGCCTCTTTCAGTCTGTGACTCCCTCTCTCTCTGACCCTCCCCTGCTCACGCTGTCTCTCTCTCTCTCTCTCTCTCCTAGAAATAAATTAAAAAAAAAAAAAAAAAAAAGAATTATCATGTCGAAAACAATCAACGGGGGTGAGATTTAGAAACTTGGTTTTAGAACCATAAGGAAATACATGTGGTGAAGATGTTATGCTGGCCTCGCAGCTCATGAGATGAAAAGGCAAAGAACCCCAGGGGGTGGCTGCACACAGACCACAACTGCTCACTAGGCGACAAACCACACACCTGTCCCTCGTCCCTCTATGCACCTGCTACGGGCCAGGCCCTGTGAGGCACTGAAGGTGAGGGACACTGGTACCGTTCTCATCCTCAAGGCGTCACCATCAGGAAGGGAGCAGGCATGTACGAAACACACACGTCTACAAACACATATGTGCCTGTACAGGCATGTGCAGAGAGGCCTGAAAAGGAATGCTCCAAAATAGTATCTGTGATTGCCTTTAACTTGGAATTAATGTTTTTATTTTTCCCTGAAAATATGAATGGGTTGAAAAAATGAAAAAAAAAATCTGTTTTTCAGTGAACCTCTCTTAATTTCGTCAGTTAGAACAAAGAGAGGTAAGCGACGGAGTGTCACCAGCTGCCCTGCATCTGTGATCAGGTGAGCAAGGGGGAGGAGAATGGGGAGCCACAGAGCCGAGGAAGGACCACCTCTTCTACTCATAGACTCTTCCGTGTGATGTGAGAGACCCCCACCGTTCGTTCAATTCCTCCACCCGCTGTGTGTCAGGCATCGTTGAACATAACAAAATAGACAAAATCCCTGCCCTTGTGGAGCGTATATTCTAGAAAGAGGAAGCAGATGAGAGAACAAATACTTAAAATGTATATAAATATGCATGTCCAACGGGTATAAGTGCTATGGAGAAAATAAAGCAGAAGAGAGGGTGGGAATATGTAGGAGGGTTGTGGTTTACAGGAAGGTCAAGGAAGACCTCAAGGAGGTGACATTGACTGACAGAAAGCCAGACGAAGGAGCAGGAGAAGGGGGTGCAGATGGTCACCCAGATGCAGAGGAAACGCAAAGCGCAGAGCCCCAAGGCAGTCATGTGCCTCCTGGGCGGACAGACCAGCAAGAAGGCTGCTGTGCTGGAGCCACCGGAGAGAAGATACGTCCCGCAGAGAAGCAAGGGTCAGATGGCCCAGGCCAGGGAGCGACTGTAAGAACTCTGACTTTTCCCTGCACCGGGGATGGAAGGCCAGCGGAGGGCTCAGTGGCAGGATCTGACATGGTTCAATAGGGAGACCAGGGAGGAGTCCATCCATCACTGTGATCCCACAGAGAGCTGCCGGTGGAATGAGCCAGGAGAGGGGTGGGGGACGTGAGAAGCAATCAGGGATCTGGGCATCCGCTGAAAGTAGACTTAGCAAGGTTCCCTGGTGGGCCGGATGTGGGCAGTGAGAGAGAGAGAAATCAAGAACGACTATGGGGTTTATGGTGGAGCAAATGGAAGGGGGATGCAGAGGAGCCGGTGCGAGGAGCAGGTTTAAGGGACGAGGTCAGAAGGAAGGCTGGGATGGATGCCTCTTCGGTTTCCAAGATGAGAGGCTGCTTACGCCATTGGGCACACCAGTCTGCAGGTTGGGGGAGACCAGCAGGCAGGAGATGAAAAGATAAGATGGAAGAACGGGGATGCACATACAGCCATCAGAGTGGATGCAGAGGGAAGAAGGGGTCTGAGAAGAGGAGAGTCGCTGCAGTGACAGAGAAGGGAAACCAGAAGATGACGCATCACAGGGGGCAATGGTACAGCTGCTCGTGGCAAACTGCAGAGACTTTCCTACCAGTTCTTTTCAAATGATACTCCACGTGTCTCCTGAATGCTTGTGCTAGGTGGCCTGGGACCAAAGAGATGAGATCTAGTAATTTCTGGATGGTGCCTGTCGTCTGGAATGACAGCCTAGCAGGGGAGATCACTGAGTGCCTGGGATGTAAGGTACCCAGGGGACTCCTAAATCAGTCCTTTCACCGGCTCTCATTCTGTTCACACACACGGGTGAATAATATTCTAGCAGTAATGGCAGCATGGAGGAATGTTCCAGATCCCCTTGAGAGCAACTGAGGATCCAGCTGGAACAACAGGTCAGGTCAGTACTGCTCTACCACTGGGCTCTACCACTGGGCTTCGGCGGCTTCCTCTGGCTTCCTGTTCTTTCTACATTTCTGTGCTATGCTGCATTCCCAAACTGCATGTGATCAAAGATGGGTCCGTCCAACGCACAGGCTACGGGAGAATAAAAGACTTGAGAGCCTCTGGAGTACAGCACACTTGCTCTCTGCATGTAGTAGAAGTTACTAGAACAAAAGCTACTGAAGTTCAGCAACTATGCCTTCTATCTCTAGCACCCGGGACATGCCTAGATCAATATCTGTTATATGAATAATTCGACCGTCATCAGAAAATCAGTAAAGGATGTCATACTTACTAGGGAAAATGGGCCTATTTTTAGCAATGAACATGCTACACTATTCATTGCCCTTAGATCAACAGTAACAAATACAGACAGACTATCTTTTAAGCTCAGACACTGTTCAGACACTGTTTTCACTCTGAGGATGCAGTGCAGAACAAGACAAACACGAGGCAGGGGCAGACTTTTATTTAAAAAAATTTTTTTTAACGTTTTATTTCTTTCTTTCTTTTTTTTTTTTAATATTTTTTTTAATGTTTTATTTATTTCTAGGAGAGAGAGAGGCAGCGCGAGCAGGGGAGGGTCAGAGAGAGAGGGAGACACAGAATCTGAAGCAGGGCCCAGGCTCTGAGCTGGCAGTCAGCACAGAGCCCGACGCGGGGCTCGAACCCACGAACCTCGAGATCATGACCTAAGCGAAAGTCGGACGCTTAGCCGACTAAGCCACCCAGGCACCCCACGTTTTATTTATTTCTAGGAGAGAGAGAGAGAGAGAGACAGCGTGAGCAGGGGAGGGTCAGAGAGAGAGGGAGTCACAGACTCTGAAACAGGCTCAGGCTCTGAGCTGGCAGTCAGCACAGAGCCCGACGCTGGGCTCGAACCCACGAACCGCGAGATCATGACCTAAGCGAAAGTCAGATGCTTAACCAACTAAGCCACCCGGGCGAGGGGCAGACTTTTAACAAGAACTAATAGGGGCACCTGGGTGGTCAGTTGGTTAAGCGTCTGACTTCAGCTTGGGTCGTGATCTTGAGGTTCGTGAGTTCGAGCCCCGCGTTGGGCTCTCTGTTGTCAGCACAGAGTCTGCCTCAGATCCTCTGGCTCCCTGTCTCTGCCCCTCCCCTGTGTGAGCTATCTCTCTCTCTCAGAAATAAATCAACATTAAAAAGAAAAAGAGAACTAATAGATAAACAGGAGAGTTACAGATGGCGGTAAGTGCTCCAGAGGAAACAGGGAGTGTCTGAGGGCAGGTGGCAGTTCTACTTTGCAGGCTCTGTCTCAGAGGAGCTGAGACTTGAATGGGTGGGGAGGAGCCATCTGGCACTGGGAGGGGCAGGGGCAGTCCAGGCAGAAGGAGCAGCAGGTGCAAAGGCCCTGAGTGAGCATGGGGTGTTTGAGTGGCATCATGCACACCCAAGTGTGGCAGCAAGTAGATGGGGGAGGGAAGTGCTGGAGAGGGAAGTGCTTGGGAGACCTTCGTGCAGGGCTGGGTTGGATTTTAAGGAGGGTATTCTCTGGGAGGTGTGAGAGCTCCCTGTGAATAGCCGGAATGATACACAAAGTCTGTAGGAAATTACACCTGTAATGGCTCTGTTTCTGACACCTCTGAAAGAGGCAGCATTCTCTTAACTGGGAGAGTAGGTTAGGAGATTAGAACTAGGGAGGGGGAATCCCTGGGTTTTGGCAAATTAAAGGACCCAATCCAATCCTCTAGAGGCAGCCTCACCTCCATTCTGGAGAAGGGATTTTAGCTGGGAGAGCAAGTGGGTCCCTGCTTATCAGCCTGAGGCTTCCTAAGGCAGAGGTGTTTGGGAGGGTTGATGATTTAAAAAAAAATTTTTTTTTTTAGTTTACTTATTTTGAGAGAGTGGGTGTATCCACAGGGACGGGGCAGAGGGAGAGAGAATCCTAAGCAGGCTCTGCACTATCAACACAGAGTCCAATGTGGGGCTCAGTCCCATGAACCAGATCTGGGCCTAAGGCTAGATCAGATCAAGAGTTGATGCTTAACCAACTGAGCCACCCAGCCCCCTCCCCAACACAATGAGTTTTAAAAGTCTCAAATGGAATGCCTCTAAATGGGAATACACTCTCAAATTTACCACAGGGACCTCTCCTTCACTCACTATTGTATTATAAACTCTCAGCTCCTTCCTCACACATTCTGGCTACCTATTGGAGTGCCCTTGGGGACACAGGAGAATGAGACCCTGAAGGTGTCTCTTTTGTAAGTAACTGTACTACTTCGTCTCACAGTGGTAGACAGATCCAGCCCAGGTGAGAAAGAAAAAGTCTCAAATTTGATCTTCCCCTTTATATTTAAAGCTTTTTTGAGATTTGATATCACAGTGGTTACCTTTTTAAGAATAAGAAAATACAACGGGTCAAGAATTTGACTGGTCTCCAAATACAGGGAATGTTTCAGCATCTGCTTTGTAAAAACAACAGACTTGTCTGAGATGGGGTCAGCAAGACCCCTCGCCTCTCAACCAGGGGCTTGCTCAGTCCTCAACTCTACAGGACCACCTCAGAATCCACTCTCCTCCTAAGAGTGCCCCACTTTCCCTTCCCTTCACGACAGCCAACCCTGGACATCTGTGCTGTGCTGTCCTGTCACGAGTCATTCCACAAACAGGGACCCTCAACTCCCACCTATGCGATGATCAAAACATCTATGCTTGATTGGACAGGGTCCATGTTCTTCATGAGGCTCCTTCGAGAACTGGCGAGCCCATGTTGACTTAAGCAATGGGTATGATGCTAATGTCCCATACACAACAGCCTCCATCTTCAAATGGAGGGCAAGTAGGGGCCAGGGGCCAAGTTGTTCTCCCTGCCTTGCCAAAGGGCCTGCATCAATAGCACCGTAACGATGCACTCCTACGGTCCTACAAAGTCCTGGGCATCGTTTTAGTGCTTTATATACACTAATTCTTACTACACCCTTCATCACAGCAACCACATAAGGTAACTATCAAGTTACTGTTTCTACTTTACAAACTCGGACACACAGAAGTCGATAACCTACCTGAAGGTTACACAGCTAGCTTCTAAGTGCTGGGATGCACACCCAGGCAGCCTGACTCCAAAGCCCTGGCCTCCATTGTCTTACCTTTCTACAGGCTAGGGTCTCAGGGCATAATCAGATAGTGCAATCTAGATCTCCTCCCCATTCTCTTCTCCCCTCCCCCCAGCCGGAGTCCCTTTCACTAACTTCTGCTCCTGAGTGTGACCTGGAATTTCCTAGTTCTAACCTTACATACAAAGTCTCTCTAAAGGTTTAATTGCCTTGATTGCAACTCTTGCACTGCAAACAAGATTTGGGTGAAATATTTAGTAATTCATGACTCAATTTTTCCCAGGAGAAATTTCTCAACAAGTATAGGTGAAACACATACTCTTAGAGATGATCTGTGAGGAGACTCCTCTGAACTTCAGCCCTTACAGAATGGAACACTCCGATGTCGTGGGGGATTTGCTGGGAAGAGAAACCAGGAGTCCTGGGTCAGACCCAGGAGATGCCCCAAGTGCAGGGATCGGAGCTCGGCCTCCATGGCAGGAGGGCAGAGGGGACTCAGTGGCACACCTGATCACCTCCAGCTAGCGTCACCTATCTTTTCACTCCCCCAGCAGGAATCAGAGCAAATCCACCCACTGAACATTCTAGATAACTCCACAGTGACCTTTGGGGGCTAAAGTTTGCAAACCCCAAACCTCTAATCCACTGCCTTTTCTAACTAAGCCCAGCTAGCGTTTCCCAGGCCGGGGGAGGTGGGGGGGAGAGGGCAGGGAGTTGGGGGGGAATCCTCTCTTGACCCTTTTATCAATCAGACAAGAGTTACCTTAGAGGAGTTAGCATTTCTGGGGCTCAAGGGGGCTGTAGAGGAGAGAGGGCTGGAAACCCAGCCCCAAGTCACCCGAAGCTGGAGACAGGGCCTCGCGGTAATCCTCCTCAGGAGGCCGACTAACCACAGGGGCCCCCGCCAGGCCGGAGCCCAAAGCCAGGAGCACCACCAGAGCCTGGGGCGCGACCGCAAGCCCTGCCGGCGCGACCACGGTTTGTGAAACAGTAACTGTGTGCAAGCGGCCGCCGGCCCGCCCTCCGCGGGAACGCAGCTCCTCTGATTGGCGGCTTCCCCTCCCCAGGCCCGGCCACCGCACAGGGATTTCCGAGGCCGAATCAGCCAAAGCTGCTGAAAACGACGGACCGCCAGCTCGGGAGGGGCCTCCAGTGCCCTCGTTTTATGGAAGAGACAACTGACACCTCAAAGGGAGAAGCTGCAATGCACCCCCCTCCTGCCCCCCTCCCCTCTCCTGCTTCCTCTCCCCGGCGAAATAATCTTCCCGGCAACACCTCAGGAAAAGACTCTGATGCCAAGAACCAGACATACAGACAGGTTGGGATCGGGGGGTGGGGTGGGCGGGAGGAGTTGGAGGTTTGGGGGTGCAAAAAGAAATTGAGAAAACACTCCTGTGCCTTTAAGGACAACACTGCCGCCAGCCCTGTACTGGCTTTTGGGGGGGTCCCAGACCAGGAGGGCGGGGCTGGGTAGTGATCAGTCAGCACGGGCAGCCCTGGGGAACTTCGGTGACAACATGTGTCTAGGTGTCCTGAAACCTCCGTGCATGGCACCTGGAGGGTCTCCCTCGAGTACCAAACCAGTGTCAAGTCACCCAGGAGGAAAGGAGTTGGGAAGAAGGCCACATGGGTGGGGAAGTAGGGAGGAGGGAGACCAACTTTAGAAAGTCTGAAAGAGGATTCATGCAGCACAAAAAGACCCAACTGCAACCGCAGGCGCAAAGAAGTCAGGAAATGCTGCCGGATCCAGATCCGCCAGCCCAGTGGCCAGACCGCCAGCCAGTGGGTCAAACTGGGATGCAGGGGGCGGAGGTTTAAATTTAGCCAGGTAAACAGAGCCTGGGGGGGTTGGGGGGGGTGGAGGGCCTGGTAGGAGCCAGCAGTCACCTGCTCTGTGCAGTTGGGGGCCCTCTCCCTGAAGGAAAGGCGACAGGAACTGTCCCCAACAGCAGCTGGACTCCCAGGTCCACTCTGGGCCCCATCAACAAGCTGGCCAGATGCTCCTCAGAGTTGGATAGAAGCTTGTTTTAACTTTAAAAGGTGGCTCCGTTCGTAAACTACCAGGTCTTCTCATCTCTATCACGGTATCTATTCCCAACCCGTTTGCTGGATTTTTTCTGGACTCCTACATACAGTTTAAAGATAGATGCTCAGTAGAAACCAGCCAGGGATGCCCAGATGAGGCTGGGGAACTCCCACAATCTCCCCTCCCTACAGGATCTTTATGGCTCGTGTTGTTGTGAGTCTGAAAGAGTCCCGAAGGAGTTAGAAAAACTCAGGATTGTGTTCAGGTGTTCAGGGGCGGAACAAGGTGGCGTCTGAAGGAAGACCTGTTTAGAAGACTATGGAGATAAATGACAGGTGGTGTGAAAAGGAGCTAGGGAGGACAGAGCCAGAAGAGTGAACAGGAAAGCTTTTTTTTTTTTTTTAATTTTTTTTAATGTTTTATTTATTTCTAGAGAGAGAGAGACAGCGTGAGCAGGGGAGGGTCAGAGGGAGAGGGAGTCACAGACTGAAACAGGCTCCAGGCTCCGAGCTGGCAGTCAGCACAGAGCCCGATGCGGGGCTCGAACCCACGAACCACGAGATCGTGACCTGAGCGAAAGTCGGACGCTTAACCGACTAAGCCACCCAGGCGCCCCTGAACAGGAAAGCTTTTGTGGACACGTTGGTTTTTATTTCAGAGAAGGCAAGGACTATCACCTCATATAAAAATTTCCTCCCCTGCTGGAGATGCCAGATGTGGCAATCCAGAAACCAGCAGAACTATCTTAGAAGTAAAAATTAGAACAGACTAGCCTAGTCCTCTGCCCTTCTTGAAGAAGAGCAAACAAACAAAAAAAAAATCTTTCAGCTGCCACTAGAGTTAAAAGTGGGGGGGGAGTGTGTGGAGTGAATATTCAGGTGAATAACAATCCCAGATTTTTGCTTTTCACAGCATATGGCGCCCAGCAATTTGGCAATATCCCTTTCACTTACGCTTTGGAGCTAGAAAAAAAATGTTAGAAAATGTATTTTTTTTCAAGTCAGTGAGACACCCTTCGAGATATTACAACCACCAAATGAACCGAAGAGGAGATGGGTTTCCGACATCCTGAGCAAACACCCAACACACACACACACCCTCACTCATATAGTCATACTCAGATACGTAAGAAGCCAGAGGCTGGGAAAGTAGGAAATCCACGGATGGAAGAGGGCCAGCAAGCTTTCCAAGGTTGGCTTCTGCACCCCCTGGCAGTCAGACATCACCCCCCCCCCCTTCTAACGCCCTCAGCGTGCCACACGCCTTCTGTCTGATTTTCTTCAGGAAAGGAAGGGGCGCAATCTCTCACAGCTGCCCTTAGGTATTTATCAACCAGCTGTCTCTTTAGGTCCTTGTATTCCATTCAGAGCCTACACTGGTGTCTTCCAGATGCATGTTTTAGTGTGGCCACCCCCCCCCACCCCACCCCACCCCCGTTAAGTCTGATTTTCCTCTTGGGCTCATGAACTTGGCATAACGATGAAGGGCCCAGCGACATCGCTCCTCACTCACAACTGTGCAAAAGAGGTCTCTCAGCATTGCCTTTCCTTCCCAGGAGACACACCTCCCTCTTGCTATTTATAATCACAAATCTTCTGTGTCAAAGAGAGAACAGACACTATTTTGAAATGGAGGAAAACCACCACTCATAGGTTGGCGTGTTTGCCAGGACTTGTGTGCGTGAGCCTGGACAGGCATGTGGGCACAAGCTTGGGGCCTGGCATCCACTCATCCCTGGCTGAGATTGGGAGTCTTGCCTTTGATAAGTAAAGCCCACAGCTGAATCAGACAGCAGCAGGAGTGGCTGGGTCCAGGGAAGGTCCCCGGGCTTTCTGAGGGTGTGCCCGCTGCTCCCAGGGCCCCATGTTGCCTTAGGAGCCAGCCACAGAGGGAGTCACCCTAAGGGTCCACCCACACGTGTGCATTAAGAGCTGGTATTTGGCCCTGCCCCGCTGGCCTAAGGTTTTCTGCACCCACAGGGATGGCATGCCAGAGATGCCCCGCACAGCTCTCTGTCAAGTGGGCACATTCCTGAACCACGGTAGCAGTTCAGGGGACTGGTAACATGATCCTAAGCCTTTCTCTCCAGGTACCAGGTTGAAACTCTGCCCAGGGTGGTAGTAGCTGAAAGCTGTTGCCAATGTGGTCAGGTGGCGAAGCGGTGAAGGGGGTGGGCAGAGACAGGGTGGAGAGCAAATGCCTCTGTTCACAGCTGGGTAACCAACACACGTCGTGACCCCCCTCAGTTTCCCTCTTGCAAAACAGAAGCAATCATGCTCCAAGCAAATTGAATCATCTCTCACAGTGATTTGCAGGGTGGAAATATCTAGGAAATTTGGCTCTGACTAGAATGCAGGGCCAAACATCCACCGAGGCTCCATGAGAAGATGGAGAAAGAGATTAACTCTCCCCCCCTCCCCCCTCCCCCTTCGCCCAGGGCTGGGATGGATGAGGCACAGGAGCGGAGGGGCAATGAAAGAAAACAGAAAGCTTCCAATTCCATTCAGCGCTTTACCTACTCTGAGGCTTAGGCAGGAATTCGGGCACCAAAGTAACCCTGCCCTTGAGGGTTAAAAAAATCCAGATGTAGTCCTCGCTCCAGTCTGCTGATGCGGGACGCAGACCTCAAGCACAGAAGTCCAGCTGGGCCGACCCAGCCGGGAAAAGTGAGCGAGAAGCTTCGAGGGGCTCGCACTCAGCAGGGACCAGAGACGGTCCTTGCGCGCCCGGAGGCGACAGCTGCCCCGGCCCCCTCCTCGGTCGCCCTGCCCTAGGGACGGACTTGCCGCGGGCGCCGGGGCTGCAGGGGGAGGGCGGGCAAGCCCTAGCCTACCTGTCCGCGGCTGCGAGCGCGCCCCCGGCGCCCAGCCCCGCACGCTCGCCGGAGGCAGTCGCGCGCCGAGAGCCCGCCGCCCCAGCTTTGTTCGCGGCCGCGGCCGGGGCGCTGCGCTCCCCTCGGCGCTCCCTGCCCCCCACCTGACCCGGGGCCTCCGGCCCGAGCCGAGCACCGCGAGGTCCCCCGCCGAGCGCAGGGCCCCGCTCCCCGGAGCCGCCGCGCCGCCCCTCGGCCCTCCCCGCTGCCGGGAGCCGAGCGCTGGCGGGCGCCCGGGGGACCGCTAAGTCGGGGCGCTCCGGGAAGTTTCGGCCGCCGAAGCCAGGACGAGGACGCCTCTCGGGCAGCGGAGGCCCGCCGGCTCCCTTTCCCACAGCTGGCAGCTGGTCGCTTACCTGCATGTCCCGCCGCCTGGCAGGCCCGTGGGCTCCGGCTGGCCGCTTCGTTCGGCCCGGCTCTTCGAGCGCCCGGCTGCGCTGGGTCGGCCGGGCGCGGCGGCGCGCGGTCTGGGGGGCCCCTGCCACGCCGGGGGCGCCCGCGGCAGACCCTGCCGGCTCCTCTCAGCTAGCTGGCCGCTCCGGCCCCCGCACCGGACTCCTCATCCGCCGCCGGGCGCGGGGCTGGCGGCGCGGACCGGCAACGCTCCGCTCCGGGGGACCCGCCGGCCTGCTCGACCCCGCAAGATGCGGGGGCCGCCTCCGCGGGGCCCTGCGGACTCTCACCCCGACCCGGGAGATCCCGGGTCTCGGAGTCCGCGCACCCGGCTGCCGCCGGGGCGACTCCTTGCTCGGCGCCCGGGATCCCCCGGGCTCAGCGTTCGGGGTGGTCGGGGAGCGGAGCCCGCGGCCGAGCCGGAGGGAGGCCCTGGGCCCGGGGTGCCTGGCTCGGGCCGCCGCCGTCGGTCGTCGCAGGGCTGCGCGCTCTCCTCCGGAGCGCGGGACCCCAAGAAGTTTCGGCCCCAAGTTGGCTGCGGGGCGGGTGGCGGCCGCGGCTCGGAGTGCAGAGGCCGGCGCTGGGCGAGTGGATCCCGGGGGCTCCGCCGCCTCCGCCCCGCCTCCCGCGCCTCCTCCCCGCCCCCCGGCAGCCGTGCCGGCCCCCGGCTCGCTCCTTCCCACCCGCGGAGCCCGCGACACCCCCTCCGCAGGGCTCCTCCCAGGCGCGGGGACCGTGACCTCCGCACCTGCCTCCCGCCGCCCAGGCGCAGTCGCCCTGCCCCTCGGCCTCGCGGCCCCCTCGGGCCTGGACGCGGGGGTGCCGGTGGGGCGCGCCCCCCCGCCCCAGAGAGAGGCCCGCCGCCCGCCCCCTTTCTCCCGGCCCAGCACACCCGCCGCCTCCTTCACCCGAAACTCGACCCGGTCTTCCGCGAGGACCTGCGGGACTCACCGTGTCCAGCACCCCCTGGGGCGTCCCGCGCTCCCGGCTGGCGCTGCGGAGCTGGAGGTTCTGAGAGCAGGGGAGGTTACGGCAATAGCTCTTGCATTTACATCAGCCACTCGCACGCGTTCGTCCTCCTTTGAATACCCCCAAAGAAGATCTATTATTTCCACTTTACTAACCCAAGTTATCCCTTCTTGATCTTGGACACACCCCTCCCTTCCCCCTCCCCCCTCCCCCTCCCGCCTCTTCTCCAACGGCACCCAGCAGAAATCCCTGGGACTGGAAACTCTGGTAGAGGAGGGGGACACCAAGTAAAATGTTTCCAAATGGTAAATGCATTCTCTGATGGCTTCTGCGACAGCTCTGGGGCTGAAATACTCGCCTGCCTTTTTATGAGGAAACTGAGGCACAGAACATTGGCACGACCAGTCCGCAGTCGCTCAAGGGAGTTAGTAGCCTGAAAAGTCTCTAGAGCCCAGTTTTTAGCCTGAGCTCAGACCGATATTTAAATACTTTCATTGAGGGTCCCCAAGTCCTGTTGGTAGATTAGCTCATAGCACCTCTGAGTGAGCTGTCCAGGGAGGTAGCCAAGGCTTCCCAGAGGGTGGGAGCTCCAGCTCGGGCTGCGGGACCCTGTTCCAGATCCTAGTAACAGGGCGCCAACCAAGAGCAGCCAGCAAGGTTTGAGATGTGCTCTCCATATGCCTTTTCTTTTACATTCTGAAACCCCTCTCTTCCCTGAGTGAGTAGGAGGTCACCCTGCTAAAGAGATTGCCTTTGAATGCAGTACAGTGAGGAAACAAAACAAAACAATAGTAATAATCGAAGGCTTTGCCTTTTCTTAATTAGTAACCAAACAAGGTGACAGCCTCCCCTTTCAGTGGGGGAAGGGGCCACAGGGAGTGTGAGGGAGTGAGGGACCAGGAACCCACCACGTTAGCTTGGCTGTAAGGACCTATTGTCCTCTGGCTTTTACAATAAGGAAAGTAAGAGCTGTTTTAGCAAATACCTGACTAATTAGAGGGAAAGGCTTCCTTGGAATTGTGCTGCCTTGGGCCGGAGGTTCTCTACGACTTTTCTCACCTCACAGTGAATGGGGTTTATGAGACCAGGTCTAGCAACTTTAAATGAATAGCCTATAATTGCCATGGGGGGTGGGGAGGGTCCTGCATTCACCGAGGGGAGCTAGTTCAAGGCTTTATCTTTGGGGACAGATGGAACCGGGAGCAGAGCTGGTCAAAAGCAGCCATAAAAGCTTTGAATCCACTTTGCCAAATGACAAATAGGCTCAGTTCCTCTCCTCCGCGGAAGAAAGCATCAGTTCTGGGGGTAGGGTCTTTGCGGGAGGTCAAGGGAAAGTCTTGTCCAGGAGGCCTCTATCACTGTGTACTGCCAATTGGGGGGAGGGGGGTTGGGGATCCCCTCATGACACACATTTATTGAGCCCTAAACACACAAAGATGACTCAGACCGGTTTCCAGCCTAGGGAAGTTTCAATCTAAAGGACTGGGTGGAGTTAGGGGCCAAACTTCTCATTTGGGGCCTAGAATGAGTATAAGAAAGGACACCTTTGCTTGGTCCCCAGCTGATGACCCAGGAGAAGAGCAGGTGACAGATGACAGCACACCCACCCGAATGCCCGCACGTAGTCCCTTTCCTCCTGCTGCGGTCTCTGTCTGGGATGAGTCAAAACTTGTGGCCCACGGAGGAAAGCAGCAGTGCCCCCAGGAAAGGGGCTTGGGGCCCAGTAACTGGGAAAACATTCAAAGGAGAGGCGGCGGAGTCCTGGGCCAGATTCCCAAGGGAAGTGGTGAGCGCCCATCGCTTGAGTCACTGAGCTGCTGGGGAGTGGAGAGCCAGCCCCGGAGGCAAGCCCTGATGGGAATGCGGACACATCTCACCCATGTTTTGTCTGTGATTGTCGGGTGGGGTCTCTCACTTTCTCCCCCAAATAAAACATATCCTGACTTGGCATTTGTGGTTTGAACAAAGAAAGAAAAAGCAAATATTTGGGCCTATGAAAACGTGTACTGATTCCTGCTACGTTCGTTGGAGACAGTGTTCCCCCCCCACTTCCCCCGCTCCTGGCCATGACCTTATAGGCCACCAACCACCCCCAGAGGTCTCTTCCAAGACAGATGGGCTAACAAACCCCCATGGGAAAGAGTCGGAAAGGAGCCAGCCTCCATCTCCTTAGCTCTCTGTGGCTTTCCTATGGGGGTACCTCTAGGGCTGACCTCTGGCCCTCGGACGGTGCATTCTTAAGGCAATTACCCCCTGACCCACCTCCGCCTTAGCAGGAAGGACTTTGGATGGCACTGCCGCTCCCGCTGCTGGTGGTCGCTATTGCTGGAAAGTTCTCCATCACGCCCCAGTCTGTTCTCTGGCCTGTTTCAAAGGATTTATTTGGGATGCACAGAAAATTTCTTCGGGAACCAGCCTGAGGAACCTCTGCAGCCCCAAACAATCATAGAGACAAAAGTAGTGACCTTTTATCCAGACAGCTGGCTCAAGGTGCTACCTCTGCTGTCTAGGCGACTCTGGGGTCCTTTTGTGCTTGATATCTGGATGTTTTTCTAGGAACAAGGGCTTTAAAAAGTAGTAGATTCTTTTTATTTTTTTAATGTTTATTGGGGCACCTCAGTTGGTTGAGTCTCTGACTTTGGCTCAGGTCATGAGCTCATGATTTGTGAGTTCGAACCCCAAGTTGTGCTTGGTGCTGACAGCATGGAGCCTGTTTAGGATTCTCTCTCTCTCTTTTTTCTTTCTGCCCCTCCCCCATTCTCTCTCTCCCTGCCTCTCTCTCTCTCTCAAAAATAAATAAATAAATAAACTTTTGAAGAAACAACACATGGGGCATCTGGATGGCTCAGTTGGTTAATCTGATTCTTGGTTTTGGCTCAGGTCATGATCTTGTGTGTTGTTGAGTTTCAGCTCCATGCTGGACTCTGTGCTGACAGCATGGAGCTGCTTGAGATTTTCTCTTCTTCTCTCTCTGCCCCTTCCCGGCTTGCTCTCTTCTCTCTCAAAAAATGAAATGAAATAAACTAAAATAAACATAAGACAAAACAAGTCTCCCCCCCAAAGAACAATGTCTTATATGGTACACACTCAATAAATATTAATAATAGTCTTTTTACTGTTAAACAGACATGACCCGATTTTCCATTTAGATAGTCTACTGTTGCTCTTAGTTCTTGAACTCTTGGATTTTAATCCCCATCTTTTTCACCCAAGAGAAGATAGAGTCCTAAATTGTCCCTTGAATGAATTCCTGCTTTACAAATACCAAGAATGAAGCACTTGAAGGTGTCACTAAAAATCAGCAAAACTCAGAGACCCCCACTGACTGGGAAAGCAAGAATTTCAAGTCAGTATCACCTGTCAAGGTCCAATTAAGAAACAACCGGAAGGGCTAACGAATGTGGTCCTGCTAATAAGCTGCTCCAGGGGCACCTGGGTGGCTCAGTCGGTTAAGTGTCCAACTTCTGCTCGGGTTATGATTTTGCAGTTTGTGGGTTCGAGCCCCGGCGTCAGGCTCTGTGCTGACAGTTCAGAGCCTAGAGTTGCTTCAGATTCTGTGTCTCCCTCTCCTTCTGTCCCTCCCCCGCTCACATTGTCTCCCTCTCTCTCTCTCTCTCTCAAAAATAAACATTAAAAACAATTTAAGAAAATAAGCTGCTCCCATGCTTGACCAAAAATGAGGCACTATTGGAATTGTAATCAGCAGGAAATGTTATTTTTCCTCGTGAGAGTCTAATAGCACCACGTTCCTCCTGTGTTTCCCCTTCTCAGCTTTGACCGAAGTCCTCTCATGTTCTATACTGAGACACCACTGAGGAAAGAGTATTGCACCCAAGGAGCTTTGCTGTCATGCTGGGGCCAGGGTACAAGAGAACAGAAACAAAGGACAGATGCCCATGCCGTACACCCCCAGGTGCTGAAGCCCCCCTCCCCCCAGCTTAGGGCTACCAGACTAAGGGTAAGGATCTGGGCTGTCCGCCCCTTCCTTCCTTGAGGGGCTCCTTCACCCTGGACCCTTCACCTCCTCTCTCTGGACCTCAGTGTCCTCACTGCTCAAGACCATGGATCTCACTACCTAATCCCTGAGATTTCTTCCAGAACTAAATGAATCCATGAGTCAAAGGAGAAATGGAGAAAGATGGAAGTGTATGTGGAAGATCATGAATCTGACTGGGACATTTTGTGTTGCAAAATGTGTGTGTCGTAGGGCCATCAAGTGTTGACAGCAAGAAATAAAGAACGGGAAGGAGGGTTAAAGGTCGGGGTGGTGGGAGATGCCGTCCCAGCGAAGGGAGCTGGGAAACGGAAGAGGGGCTGTGAGGGTCCAGGCTGGAGGAGCTGGCGGAGCATTTGCGCAGTAGGTGTAGACAATCCCTGCACGTTAGCTCAGCAGGGCGTGGGAGGGACCGGACCGTGTGGCGGGGGACGTGGGGTCAAGTGATGTGATTTTCATGGTAAGGGAGCCCTAGACACGCTTGAAAGCAGCGGAGAGAAGAGAAGGGGGAGGGCGGGATATCCCTGTCCTTAGAAAGAGAGGGGGCAGGGCTAGAGCAAGATCTCACTCCCCAGGAGGAGGGAGGCCAGGAGCTCAGCTGGGGTGGGGGGGGGCGGGTAGCATTCCAGAGCGTGAGGGGCCCCTTCTTCCTTCCTCTCCAGAGACGGTTAGGTTAGGACGTCAGGAAAGGCAGATACCCCGAGAACCAGGGGGGAAGAAAGGAGCCTGTTTGCAATGAGGAACCCTCACGGGGCCCCGAGCAGGAGACACACCTATGCCAGTGTCAAGGTCACTAGCTCTGAACTAGCTCCTTGGGAGGCTTCCTAGGACCCTGACGGGTTGAACTGCTGGTTTATCAGACTTTCCCAGGAAAGGATGTATGTTAAAAACAGATTCCCAGGCTGCACCTCCAGCCTTCTGAGGATATGTGGTTGCAGACTGTAACCGTTAAGGCTCCACAGATGATTCTGATCCTGAGACTCGGTCCCAGGTCCCAGAGGTCCGGCCTCCAGCCTAGGAGGTAGAGAGGCACTTGCTGAAATGTGGCGGTGTAAACCCTGGGGAAGGCTGTGGCCATGCCTGAGCCCCCGGGAATTACCAGTTAGTTCTCTCAGGCTACACTGCAGCGGAGGTAGAAGGAAAGGGGGTGAGGTAGAGCTCAGCTTTCCACCAGCCTGGTTTCTTCCTGCAATGGCCTCGGCAAGGTCGAGGAGGGGTGCACTCAGCCCCAGTGAGACTGGATTCCGGGTTCCACCATTACCAGCATGTTTGAGTTAATTTTTCTAAATGGTACTAATAAGGACGATAAAGGAAATCCACAGGTAATCCAAACATCTCAAGGTAAGTAACCGTTTGTCTCCTGACCTGTAATTAATATCAAAAGCATTTATAAACTCCCGAATTCCAAATTCCGCTCTATGGGCTGGGATGCTTCGCTAGGCAGTTTCCTATCTGAAGTATTTGTTGGGCTTGAGGGAAGTGGTTGTACCACAAGAGGCAAACAGTGACAAGTGAAAAGGTATTATTGTAATGGACAGTTGTTACCCTTTCAGAATGTTAAACTTAAGGCGTGTAGTTCAACATCCTCTCATGTTCTGTTTTTCACAATGTATTTATACAGACACCTGGGTCCTTACACAGAACTAACTTGGGCATCCTGCATTAATCCTTGAGGTTCTTACATATTTTGATCAATGGGGCGCCCGGGTGGCTCAGTTGGCTAAGCATTTGACTTCGGCTCAGGTCACGATCTCTCTGCCGTTTGTGAGTTTCAGCCCCGCATCGAGCTCTGTGCTGACAGCTCAGAGCCTGGAGCCTGCTTCCGCTTGTGTCTCCCTTTCTCTCTCTGCCCCTCCCACACTCACACTCTGTCTCTCTAAAAAATAAATAAACATTAAAAAAATTAATATTTAAAAAATTGTTTTAATTTTTTTTTTAATTTATTTGTAGGAGAGAGAGAGAGAGACAGCGTGAGCAGGGGAGGGTCAGAGAGAGAGGGAGTCACAGACTGAAACAGGCTCCAGGCTCTGAGCTGGCAGTCAGCACAGAGCCCGACGCGGGGCTCGAACCCACGAACCGCGAGATCATGACCTAAGCGAAAGTCGGACGCTCAACCGACTAAGCCACCCAGGCGCCCCCAAAATTAATATTTTTTGGTTAAAAAATGACTTCTAAAAAATAGCAACCAGCTCCATTGTGAATTAGATTTGAACACCTCTGCCATCCTGAAAGTTCTTGAGACTTCACGTGTCTCCATAAAGACATGGAGATCGAGGGACGCCTGGCTGGCTCAGTTGGTGGAACATGTGACTCTCGATCTTGTGGTTGTGAGTTTGAGCCCCACATTGGGTGTAGAGATTACTTAAAAATAAAGTCTTTAGAAAAAAAAAGACACCAAGATTGAGAAGGACAATCAACAGAGAAAAAGTATGATATTTCCTTTCCTGCCAAATTTCAAATATGGACCTTGAACATCTTCAAATCTAAGAGGAGAATGGACAGATAAATGCCAGCAGTTTTTTTTTAAAATTTTTTAAATGTTTCATTTATTTCTGAGAGAGAGAGAGAGCAGGGGAAGGTCAGAGAGAGAGGGAGACACAGAACCTGAAGCAGGCGCCCAGAGCCCGACGCGGGGCTGGAACCCACAAACCGTGAGATCATGACCTGAGCCAAAGTCGGATACCTAAGCAACTGAGCCACCCAGGCGCCCCAGATGCCAGTGGTTCTTACCGGTTTAGTATTGTGTGGGAGGTGCTGACTTGCTTTTCCCAAGCCTGAGTAGGGAGGAGGGAAACAGATATGGAGAGAAAAGGCAAGGGGCAGCTGGTCCTGAGAGGAGAGGGGCTGGTAGTGACCTCACCCTCACGCTGAGTGCTGAGGTCCTTGGTGCCTGGCCTCCCCCCTCCCTCTTTAATTTCCTGTTTGCCTTTCTTGTAGCCTGGTAACCGTACCTGTATCCCCACCTGCCTACTCATCCTTGGGCCACCGTCTCTGGTGTGCTTTTACAGGAGATGCTGGAGTGAGAAGAGCTACCAGATCCAAAGCAGATGATTCTCTGGTGGTGGAATTTTAGGCTCTGAGCGCGGGAGATATTTCAGGGCCCCAGGGATAGGTGGGGGAACCCATGGGAGCCTCCCCAGAGCCTCTAAGTCTTACCACCCAGGCAGCTCCCCACCCCAGCCAGTGGCAGGCAGCCAGGAGCCGCTTGCTCGTGTGGCTTCCTTAACTTAAATGTCCATCTGGCTTGCAGGAAGTTCAGGGTCTCCCTCCAGAAGCTAACAGTAAAGGCCCAGGCAATCGAAAGGGATGCCAGCCATCCCAGTCCTCAGGATATTCCCTCCCGGGGAGGGACTTTGCAGGCGGGTTTCCAAAGATTCCTTCCTTCTACCAGTTAAAAGGATCAGACTGAATCTGGTCACAATCGGTATTTTAAAACCTTCTCCCTTTGCACTTAGAGAATCCTTGGCCTGGCCCTGCTTGCCAGTGATGGCTGCTGACAGTGACCCAGACAGAAAGAGTTCACTCATTTGCTCCAAATACCAAGCACATAAATATTTACTTCGGTCTAAGCCAGATCGGTGTGTATCTTTTATGTGGTGGGAAAGAGGCACGAACCAGGTAGACTGGCAGTCGGGCCAGGAAGGGGAGAGGGAGGAGAGCTTCTTCTCTGGGGAGCAGCCATCTAAGAGCTGGCGGAAGTAGGAGAGGGAGGTGTGCAGTGGGGGTACTTGGGCGTTGGGTGGCCCGAGCCGGGCGCGCAAGGGGGGGGCCTGTGGACGCTGCAAGGACTGAGACCCTCGGGCCACTCGCACCAGTGGCTGCCAGGGCCGGAGGGCCCCCTGCGGCATCCTCTCTGCTGTTTGAAGCGGTGTGATCCCACCTTGTCCGAGGGAAGGAGTCCCACCTAGTGAAGGAGGGTACTGACCACAGCCCTTGCCTCCTGCCCCAGGCCGGCAGTGCCACCTCCCGAGGACTGGGTTCCAGAGTCCATGCTGCCAAGGAAGCAGACCTGATGTAGGTTGTGCGGGAGACAAGTGTCTTCTACACGAGTAGCACTCACACCCCACTCACACCCCAGGCCCCCAGCCGAGACCCTCTGCAATCTTATTTCCAGTCCCATTGGGGTCAGGAAGGGGCTGGCCTGGAGCAGGGAAGGATGTTCTGAGCAGCTGACCCCGCAGGTATAAACTCGGATCCCGGAGCCCCAGGGTGCCTTCCATTCTGTCCCCTAACCCCTCACCACTCAGGCTGTTCCAAGAAGGGGACCCACCTAACCCAGGGCTGTTTCTGGGACTTCCCACTTGACCTCTGCTCTGCTCCAAAGGGCGCCTGCAGGAGACAGAAGGAAAGAGATGGAAGGAACTTATTTGGCCCTTATTTCTAACTAAGGGAGGTGTTCCTCTTCTCCTGAACCAAGCCCAGCAGCCCCCTCCTCCCTGGTGTCGCTCCAGAGGCGCAGGCATGGAGGTTGGGGTGGAGTTGAGGTCTCCTGTGGGTGGGGAGGGAACGCCTTCTCCAGCAGAACCCAGCTTTAGGAGCACAGTTCTGGTAGCATAGATTCCTGAGTTCAGTCCTCGGGAAAAGCTTTGGGATCAGGGGAGTTTCCATAGCTACTAACGAGGCGTGTGGTCAATTGCACTGTACTGTATATACAGGTGTTCATTTTTATTTTTTTTATTTTTATTATTTTTTAAATGTTTTACTTATTTCTAGGAGAGAGAGAGAGAGAGAGAGAGAGAGAGCAGGGGAGGATCAGAGTGAGAGGGAGTCACAGACTGAAACAGGCTCCAGGCTCCGAGCTGGCAGTCAGCACAGAGCCCGACGCGGGGCTCGAACCCACGAACCGCGAGATCATGACCTAAGTGAAAGTCGGACGCTTAACCGACTAAGCCACCCAGGTGCCCCCAGGTGTTCATTTTTATAAATATTCTATTGGCATTTGGTGTGAGAAAGTATGTGGAGGATTACCTGCCTTAGTCCAGGACTGACTTCTGTCAGTCTGTCAGGGAATTATAATAATATCAGGACAATAGTAATAACCACTTCTAATACCACGTCTACAGTGTGCTAAGGGATTTAATCCTCACAACAACGCTCTGAGGTTGGCGCTCTTATTATCCCATTTCACAGATGAGAAAACTGAGGTCAAGTTACCTCCACACAACTCCGCAGCCAGCAGGGGTCCAGGTCATCTGTGTGCTGGCCGTGGAAGAGCCTGTCAGGAGAGAGAACGAGGAGGTTGGGTCAAACTGGTTGGGTCAAACTCTCTGCCCCAGACCACCACAGACCAATAGGAAGGTAGTCTCCTTTCCTACCTCTTATAGTCATTCAGCGACAGGAAATCTACTCTGGCCCCAATTCTATAAATCATGGGAGAAGAAAGAGGGGGGCTGTAGACAACTTGAGAAAAATGCGGAAGATAAAATGCTTTTTATATATAATCTGTTGAAGTTCACAATGAGGTGGGAAACCAATTTTCCCCAAACTAAGGATTGAGGAAAGGGTAGCTCTTTGATCTTACCTCAATCTCTCATCCCGGGGGCTCAGACGTGCTCCTTTTAATAAAGCAATATTGAGGGTGTGTTTGGAATGCCAGGGAACAAATTCCCCGAAGTCTGACCAGGCTGTGAATGAGCCAAATCCATGAGAATTGGCCTCTGAGAGCGTGGGAGGCAGCCATGTCCTTCACTGTAGTCTTACTGTGTCCTTGCTCGCCTCCACCACCAAGATACAAAGGAAGACCCCACCAAATCCCAGGGTGGGGAGCTCCCCCTAGTGGCCCAATGGACCCACTTGCTGATGGCCCCTGGGTCTTGCCACAGGAGACAGAAGGAAGCAGATGTTTGAACAAGTCCGGAGTCTGGCCTGAGAGAGAACGGCCCACTTGTAGGTATTACGCCCAAAAGAATTGGAAGCGGGGACTGAAAGGCACATGTGGACACCACGGTTTATAGCAGCAGTATTCGCAATAGCCACACGGTGGAAACGACCATTGATGAATGAGTAAAAAGGAACATTATTCGCTCTTAAAAAGGAAGGAAATTTGACGCAGGTTACAACATGGATGACCCTTGAAGACGTTATACCGAGTGAAAGGAGCCAGACACGAGAGGACAGGTTCTGTATAATTCCACTTACAGGAAGTACCGACTTAAACTCTTAAACACAAAACTAGACTTGTGGTTCCCAGAGGTTTGAGGGAAGAGAGAGTGGGTTTTTAATTATTTGATGGGCACAGACTTTCAGTTGGGGATGATGAAAAAGCTCTGGAGATGGATGGTTGCATAACCATGTGAATAGACTTAATGGCACTGAATTGTTCACTCAAGAATGGTTAAAATTGTAGGGGCACCGGGGTGGCTCAGTCAGTTGTGTCTGACTCTTGATTCCAGCTCAGATCATGGCCTCATGGTTCCGGAGTTTGAGCCTCACATCAGGCTCTGTGCTGACAGCACGGACCCTGCTTGGAATTCTCTGTCTCCCTCTCTGCTCTGTTCCTGCCTGCTCGCTCTCTCCTTCTCTCAAAAATAAAGAAATAAACATTAAAATAAAATAACTAAAAAATGGCTAACATGGTACATTTTATTTTGTGTGTGTTTTACCATAAGAAAAACAAGCGATAAAAAAAAGAGAAAGTGGGTGCACTCGTTTTCATGGAAAAAACACCACGCCTTTTTACAGGTTCCTGAAAAAAATTTCAAATCGCCCCATTTATGTGTAAATTTCCTGTGCCTGGTCTCAGCCTAATATGAAATCTAAGATGAGTATTGTCTTAAAATCCACTCCGTTTGGAAGAATAAAATGGGATTCACTTGACGTGAAAACTTACTATATAGTTAGAGTGATCGAGACGATACCCTCTTAGGGGAAGGACAGAGTAGAGAACCCAGCAACAGATCCCCAAAAGTGTGTCCAACTGACTTTTTGGTAAAGATACAAAAAGCAATTAATTTGCTGGAGGAAGACTAGCCTTTTCAACAAAGGGTCAGTGCTGGAGCTGCTGGACATCTGTAGATTAAAAATGTGAACCTCAACCTAAATCTCACACTTTATACAAAACGAATGCGTTTGTCATTAACTACTAGGGGAATGCCAATTAAAAGCACCATGAGCTATCCCTGCTCACATATGAATGAGTAGCGCAAGTACAAATAAGTGAAAACAGCAAATGCTGGCAGAATGTGGAGGAACTGGCTTTCTCATACATTGCCCGGGAATATATAAAGTGGTACAGCCCCTCTGGAAAATAGTTTGGCAGTTTCTTAAAAACCTCAACATACACTGACCACGCAATGCACAATTGCACACCTGGCCATTTATCCCAGAGAAATGAAAACTTCTGCTTACCCAGAAACCTGTATGTGAGAGTTCACAGCGGCTCTATTTGTAAGAGCCCCAAATGGGGAACAGTCCAGATATCCTTCAGTAGGTGACTATTGACACAAACTGTGGTATATCCACACCACAGAATACTACTCAGCAATTAACAAGGAACCGACTATTGCAATGTGCCACAATTTGGATGGATCTCAGAGGCATTATGCAGAGAAAAGCCAAACTCAAAAGGTTACCTGCTGCATGATTGCATTCATATAAAAGTCTCAAACGGATAAATTTATAAAAATGAGACTGGATTAGTGGGTCAGGGGTTAAGGATAAGGTGGGCAGGAGGGGGATATGTGTGGCTAGTAAGGGAAACGTAAGGCGGCAGCAATGAAGCAATTCTCTATCTTGACTGACAGCAATTTACACGTGACAACGTTGTGTGGAAACACACATGCGTGCAAATGAGCACACTGGTGAAATCTGGGTAAGGCCCATAGGTTGCACCATCTTAGTTTCCTGGTTTCACTATTGTGCTATAGTTATGTAAGATGTGGCCACTGGCAGAAACCAGGTGAAGGGTACAGGGGACCTCTCTGTACTATTTTTGTAACTTCCTGTGAGTCTTATAATCATTAAATAAATTAAAAACAAAAAAAGACTGGAAAAAATGCACTTAGCTCTTCGAGAGATGAGGAAGAAAATGGAAGTAAGTGTGATGGAAACGTTTAACCCTTTGCGCGGACCTGAGCCAGGCTCTCTCCAAGGATCCTCCCTTGACCTCCTCATGGCCCTGCAAAGTGTGTATTATTATCCCATTTTACAGAGAGGGAGACCAAAGCCCAAAATGGCAGAATTGTGTTTCAGACCAAGTGTGTCTGACTTTATTTTTATTTATTTAAAAAAAATTTTTTTTACTCTTTATTTTTGAGAGGGAGAGAGACAGAATGCAAGCAGGGGAGGGGCAGAGAGAGACACACACACAGAATCCAAAGCAGACGCCGGGCTCTGAGCTGTCAGCACAGAGCCTGACATGGGGCTCGAACTCACAAACTGCGAGATCATGACCTGAGCCAAAGTCAGATGCTTAACTGACTGAGCCACTCAGGTGCCCCCAAGTGTGTCTGACTTTAAAGCCTGTCCTTTTTTAGGGAGCCAAAATGCACCTGAGCTTTTGAGGTTGAGTGTGTGAGGAGGAATAAATGGTCATCTTTGCTTTGCCTGCCAAACTTCCCACCACTCAGAAATGAGCCTTATGCACGTATTTCAGGCATCATAAGTTGCATGGCTCACTCCTCAGGCTATCCTGTTTGATGGCATCCATGTAAGCTAATCAGAACAAATCCTTGCCTCTGAAAGCTTAGGAACGTTCTTCGATACCACTTTTGCATGTTACTCTCCTACCCAGAAGTCTCGGTGGCCGCTGAGAATGAATCTGAATCACTGGGCTGAATCGTTGACTTGGTGCTTGGGCACTGGAGGCCCTGACCAACTGTCTCCTTCAGAATGCCCAGGGGGCGCCCGGGTGGCTCCCCTAGTTGAGCTTTCAACTCTTAATTTCGGCTCAGGTCATGATCTCGTGGGGTTCATGGGATCAAGCCCCAAGTCGGGCTCTGTGCTGACATCACAGAGTCTCCTTGGGATTCTTTCTCTCTCTTTCTCTCTGCCCCTCTCCTGCTCACATGTACATGCATGCACACACACACTCTCTCTCAAAATTAATAGAAAGCTTAAAAAAAAAAAATGTCTGGTGCTTCCTCCCGCTGCTGTCCATATGAACTGCCTCCTCTAGCTGAAATATTTGTTTTTTAATATTTTTATTTTTATTTCAAGGAGAGAGAGAGACAGCGTGAGCAGGGGAGGGTCAGAGAGAGAGGGAGTCACAGACTGAAACAGGCTCCAGGCTCTGAGCTGGCAGCACAGAGCCCGACACGGGGCTCGAACCCACGAACCGCAAGATCATGACCTAAGCAAAAGTCGGACGCTTAACCGACTAAGCCACCCATGTGTCCCATAGCTGAAATATTTTATGGTCCCAGACTGACTTACACACAGCATTGCTCCCAGAGATACTTACACTGCTTCTTAGCCTGTCTAGCCTCAATTCATCTTCACAGTCCTCACTGTTGGCGAAGCCCACTCTGCCTACCCCAACACTCAAGAAATTTTGTCTCAGCACATAGTAGACGCTCAGCACAGGCATGTTGAAAAAGTGAATTATGACCTTTTTACATATGGGCCTCTGTTGACACTGAATGTCTATTTGTATTTCGTTTTATAGAAATGGTAAGTTCCTTAGCGTATTGGCTTGCTTTGTATTCTCAACAACCCTTAACCCAATTTGTTAACTGATTTTAAAACAGCCACTAGGGGCACCTGGGTGGCTGGCAGTTAAACTTCCGACTTTTGATTTCAGCTCAGGTCAGGATCTCATGGGTTCCTGACTTGGAGCCCTACATCGGGCTCCATCAGGCTCTATGCTGACAGCACGGAGTCTGCTTGGGGTTCTCTCTCTGTCTCCACCCCTCCCCTCTCTCTCAAAATAAATAAACATTAAAAAAATAAGTAGAACAGTCACTAAGAATGAGAGCTTATTTTCACACCCACGACTGGATACCCATCTTTACCCCTGGTCACCTATTTGGATGAAACTGCCTCAGACACAGTCACTGCTGAGGGTATTGGTGGCTTGAGGTCCAGCCACCAATGATGTTCTAATTCTTCTTTAATGGAGAATTCCGAGTTGCAAAGGTCCCAGATGTGCAATATCTTCACTGAAAGCCAACTCCTACCCCTCTCTTCATGATTATTTCCTTCAGCAATTATAACCTTCCTTGGGGGGCTGACTTGGCTCCTTCAGTTTCAAGACATGAGTCTGGAACGAACTCAGACACCAGCACTTAGCCGCGGTCATCCATCTCTCGGGATGAGCACATTAGGAGGGGGCTATAGAACGTGTAACCGAAGAAGAATTAGTGGCTGGGGAAAGGGCTGGGCTGTTGCTGAGTGGGCCTGATCTCATTGCCTTTCATAACATAAGTCAGGGCTGAGGCTCAGAGGGAGACAGGCCAGCAGGAAGAGGGTGTTTGTGAAACTCAGATGCTTGGAGTAGCAGCTTGTGTCAAAGGCAGTGAGTGGGAAAGGCCGCCTCTCCTTTCTATCTGCATGTTCTCTTGGAGGATTCTTGAGCCAATAAGCTGTAGTGGGCATCTGCTCAGGGGTGCCGTTGAGATGGAAGTTCTGGGTGTTCCTGAGCCTTAATCCTCTGGGCTCAGCTTGGGGTTCTGCAATCGACATCGCTCCCCAGAGAAACACATGTGAGAGGCTTTCAGGAAGGATTCAGCACATGTGTCAACACCAAGGTCTCTAGTGTCCCGCCCGTTCTCTGATCAGGCAGAAGAAGCAGACCCAACATCACAACTTAGAGATTAAAGTGGCTTTGTAGGGTGAGGGAGGGAGAGGGGTGGCTGACTCTCTACCTCTACCCTCATCAGTTGGGTCAGATCCAGGGTGTCCGAAGGAATAGGCGAATTCCCTGGAAAGGTGTTGCCAGAAGGTACGTTTCCCTCCTCTCCAGTGTGATGCAGACTCACGCAGCTCGTAACTGATAACATGCCGCCTGACCTGCGTGTGAGCCCAGTAACTTCTCAGGAATCCTAGCCAACGTCCAGAATTTCAACAAGAGGAAAATGATGGTCTCCCTCAGATTTTTCTCTAGACTAAGGGTCAACTATACCTCAGGGGTGGAATCCAGACGACTACCTATTTTTGCGTGGCCTGCAAGCGAAAAATGGCTTTTACAGTTTTCAATGGTTGGAAAAAATTTTTTTGAAGACAGATATTTCATGACATGTGAAAATTATATGAAATTCCAATTTCAGTGTCTACAAATAAAGTTTTATTGAAACACGTGCATTTGTTTATACATTGCTTATGGCTGCTGTAGTGCTGTAGCAGCATGGCTAAGCCGTTGTATTAGAGACTGTCTGGACCTGAGAGCCAGCCTGGCTACCAAATTTGCAGTGCAAAGTGAAAACGTGGGGCGCTTGGTTAAAAATTATTAAGAATTCCATCATGGCAACAATAGAGCATTAAACCAGGTGTGATAGTCTGTCCAAAGCCAGGGTCCTGTGGCTGCCCAGGAAGCCAGCATTGCCTAAAATAGTTACTCTCTGGCTGCTTACAGAAAAAGTTTGCTACCCTCTGCTCTAGGGATTCAAACACCAACTTAAAAAAAAAATGAGGTCGCCTGAGTGGCTCGGTTGGTTAAATGTCCGACTTCAGCTCAGGTCATGATCTCACAGTTTGTGAGTTTCAGCCCTGCACTGGGCTCTGGGCTGATGGCTCAGAGCCTGGGGCCTGTTTCAGATTCTCTCTCTCTCTCTCTCTCTGCTTTTCCATCACTCGTGCTCTGTTTTTCTCTCTCTCTCTCAAAAATATACATTAAAGAAAATTTTTAAAAAAGGTTAATGTTAGTCTCCAGCAAAAAGCTTTGAAAAGTTACTAAATTGTTTCTGGACACTTTGAAAATAAATTATTACATACTAGAACTCAGTTTGGAGTAACTAAAAATCAATCCAAATTAGACTCATTTTCTTTTTTTTAATGTTTATTTATTAAAAGTTTTAAAATGTTTTATTTATTTCTGAGAGAGAGAGGGAGAGGGAGAGAGTGTGTGTGTGTGAGCAGGGGAGGGGCAGAGGGAGAGGGAGACATAGAATCTGAAGCAGGCTGCAGGCTCTGAGCTGGCTGTCAGCACAGAGCTTGATGTGGGGCTCGAACCCACGAACCGTGAGATCATGACCTGAGCCAAAGTCGGATGCTTAACCGACTAAGCCACCCAGGTGCCCCTTATTTATTTTTGAGAGAGAGAGAGAAGGAGAGAGAGAGTTGCAAGTGGGGGAGGGGCAGAGAGAGAGGGAGACACAGATCTGAAGCAGGCTCCAGGATCAGATTTAGAATCTGAAGCAGGCTCCATCACAGAGCCCAATGTGGGGCTTGAACTCCTGAACTGTGAGATCATGACCTGAACAGAAATCAAGAGTTGGACCCTTAATCAACTGAGCCACTCCAGTGCCCCAAAAGCAGAAATATTTTTCAGTCTTCTTATTTCTCAGATACCATGATAATTCATTTGAAAGACTATTCCATATAATTTTATAAGGTTAGAAAGTTATTTTTGAAAGTTATTTCAAAGTTATTTGGGCTTTTTTTCCCCCCTCAAGCCATTTCAGGGGGTCTCTGTGAAGCTGAATACATATTAACATTTTTGTCAGATACAGTAATTGAATTTGGTGCAAACCTAGGTAGCAGATATAGTTTATGGTTTCAAAACGGGGAAGGGGTAAATCCCTATCTGATCCCCAAAGGTTCATAGCTACACATTGTAGTCACTGACAATTGTAGAATCTAAGTGAACATTATAGTTTGGAAGCTGCACACAGTGTTTTGCCTTTTCCATGAGATATCATCAGCTTATTAAATAAACGTGAGATGCAGCTTGCATAGGAGGCCCTGATGGGGTATCCGTTTCTAGGTGCAGTAAGTAATATTGATCTTTGCTATTTCTGGTAGAACAGATTTATTCTTGCTGAGGTAGAAAGAAAGGGCTGGGGGATGGGTATCCAGGCTCAGCCCATGTCTCGCCTCTAACTGACTGGCTCTCCGGGTGACTTTAGAGAAGATGTGCTCTTCTTTGCCTGCGGACGGGGAGGTTCCCTGAGCAGCGAGGCCCGATGTGGGGCTCCGGCAGGGGGAAGAACCGGCTGTAGCGGGGAGACTCTAGCCCGTGTCCAGGTTGGCTGGAGCCGGGCCACCCAGCTCGGGGGTCTCCCGTGCCACGCTGGAGGAAGCCCGTGGCTGAAGAGCCGAGGCCTGGGTGCTGCCAAAGTGGGATCTTGACCACATTGCCGATTATTTCTAGACCCTCTTCTGTTTATCTTTTGCTTTTTTAACGTTTATTTATTATTATTTTTTTGAGAGAGAGACAGAGACAGTGTGAGTGGGGGAGGGGCGGAGAGAGGAGAGAGGAGACAGAGAATCCCAAGCAGGCTTCGCACTGTCAGCAGAGTCCCATGTGGGGCTCGAACCCACGAAACCATGAGATCGTGACCTGGACTGAAACCAAGAGTCGAACGCTTAACCGACTGAGCCACCCAAATAACTCCTCTTCTGTTTAAAACGAAAAGAGTGGACAGGATTATTTCCAAGGTCCTTTCCAGCTCTCATTATCTATGAACCTGTAAGGAAGAGTTTTCTAATGTAAAAATCTGTTCAAAAATAGGACTGGCTGATTTAGAGAGTAAGAGGGGAAGTTAGGGCGACCCCCACTGTTCTCTGACGATGCCCTTAATCTAAAGCAGCCTTTCTTTAATAGAAAGTGAATTCCTCAGGAGCGTGCTGCTCTAAACCAAACAAATCTAATAAAAGGTAGTTGATTCAACCTCGTTGTGCCCCGTTTCCCATTTAGAAAAATAGAAGAAGCCCTCAGGTATATTTTTAGAGTAGACAGGAGGGAGCAAGAGTGGCCAGACAGCCTGGGCGTCCGGGATGGAAGTCCCTGGGCTGCTTGGGGAAACGGCCAGGGGCTGGCATGGTGCGGCCTGAGCTTTTCAGTGTTCCAGAGACACCAGCTTTAAAGGGACCAGTGCTGAGCGAAGGAGGCAGGAGGCCCGAAGAGCAGTGACCAGATCAGTGGAGAGGCCTTGGTGCCAGGCTGATGAGTTCAGGCTTTATCCTTGGCTGAAAGGAGCCTTTAGAAGATTCTAGACCGGGGAGTGACAAGGACCAAAGCAGTGTCCAAGACTAAGAATTTGGTATGGGGGTAGCTTTTAAAATTAAAAAAAATTGTGGTAAAAGATACATAACATAGAATTTATAATTTTAACCATTCGTAGTTATACGGTGCAGTGGTACTATCACAATGCTGTATAAATGTGCAGGACAGTCTACACCTAAAACTCTTTCAGTATTCCCAAGAAAAACGCTAAGAAAAACTCTTCTATTTTCTGTTTGTATTCATTACTATTATTATTATTATTACTACTATTTAAGATTTTATTTTTTAAAGTTTATTTAGTTTGAGGAGGGGTTGCAGAGAGAGAGGGTGAGAGAGACAATCCCAAGCACCGTCGTCTCAGAGAAGGAGGGAAGGCTCGAACTCAAAAATCATGAGAGCGTGAACTAAGCCGAAATCAAGGGTCCGAAGCTTAACTGACTGAGCCACCCAGGTGCCCCTAAGATTTTACTTTTAAGTAAATCTTAGAGGCTCAGGCTCTAAGATTTTAGAGTCACAGGCTCAGGGCACCTGGGTGGCTCAGTCCGTTGAATGCTCGATTCTTGAACAACCAACTCTTGATTTTGGCTCAGATCGTGATCCCAGCATCGTGGGATGGAGCTGAGCATCGAGTCTGCTTAAGATTCTCCCTCCCTTTCTAGCTCCCTCTGCCCCTCTCCCACCCTAAAGAAAAGTCACACGCTCCACTGACTGATCTAGCCAGGTGCCCCCATATTTATTATTTTTAATTAACTTTTTATTGTGATAACAGTTTCTTAACACAAAAATGACCATTCTAACCCTGTTTAAGCGTGCAGTTCAGTGGCATTAAGCACATCCACATTGTGGTCCCACCACGGCTACCATTCATCTTCCCAAATTGTAACTCTGTGCCCATTAAACACTAACTCCCCTTCTGCCCTTCCTCCAGGCCCTGGTGACCTTTTATGTACTTTCCGTCTCCGTGAAGTTCCCTGTTCTAGGTCCCCCATAAACGAGGAATCACACAGACTTTGTCCTTTTGTGTCCCCCCTAATCACTCAGCATAATGTCTTCAAGGTTCAGCCACATTGTAGCCTGAGTCAGAACTGTCTGCCTTTTTAAGGCTGAATCATATTCCACTGAGAGGTATTTTGTTGATGCATTCATCCATTGCTGAGTGCTGGGCTTGTTCCCACCTTCTGGCTATTGTGAACAATGCTGCACAAGTGTACAAATACCTCTTTGACACTCTGCCTTCAGTTCTCTGGGGGGTAAATACCCAGAAGTGGGACTGCTGGATCCTATGGTAATTGTATGTTTACTTTTTTTTAGGTAGGCTCCATGCCCAGCGTGGGGTCCAACATGGGGCTTGAACTCACGATCCTGAAATCAAGAGCTGGACTGAGATCAAGAGTCGGACGCTTCACTGAGCCACACAGGTGCCACTGTGTTTAATTTTTTGAGGAATCACCATACTGTCTGAGGGGAGCCTTTGAAAGTGCACCATGGGCTGCATCCAGAGAAGATGAGGAAGACCCGTGGAAGGTGGAAAGGAAGGAGCCTGGGCTGAGGGCCAGGCAGGTGTAGACCCCCATCCATCAGGCCATGGCCAGGATGCGGGACGCCACGTAAGCAGCATCCCGCTCTGAGCCCCCATTTCCTTTCCATTCATTTATGGAACACATTTTTATTGAACACCTAGAATGCTCCAGCCACTCTTCTAAGCACTTTTGATAAAACAGATGTGGGCCGTATTCTTGTTCAGCATCTGTATGAAACGTGGACAGTGATCTCAGGAACATATGAAGGGGCTCGCTCAGTGTCTGACTCATCGTAAGCACATAATAAAGGCTTCTTTCCTTCCCTTTAATTCGGCAGCTGGATGATCAAGGATGCTGTCTGTTCTCATAGAAGTAACCTCCTGTTGAGGTATTCGTGTAAATAACTCTCTTCTAATTCTCATTTTGAAAATTCACAGAGGGCCACTGTGAAAAACAACAACCCCAAGGGGTGCTTTGTGTCTGTGGTGAAGGGGAGGAGGAGGCAGGCGCTGGCGGCCACACTGGTTCGCTGGTTCGGGTCAGCTTGCCGCCTCTGGGCTGGGAGGCGTCGGGAGGCGCAGCGGGGAGCTGGCCGGGCCCAGGTTTGCCCTGGTAACTAAAGTAACCCACGGTCAACAGCGGCTGACGCAAACCTGGAAACAGACACATATCACCAAACCTCAAAAAGCAGCCCAAGAAAAGCTGGTGAGAGGCACGGCACGCAAATGATGGAGTTTCTCCACCAACCCGGCCCAGCTGCCAACAGCTGGGATTGTGCATTCTGGAGACTCAGGACACATTCCTTCCCAGGCCTGCTGGGAACACATCAGACCTTGAAGCCATCCCCGGTCCTCACCTGCATATAGCGACCTCCAGCCTGCAGACCAGTGCAATCCCCAGCCCCTGGGGTTCCCGGATCCTACCTATGGAGGAAGAGAAGAAAACTTTTTTTTTTTTTTTGGTGGTGGGATCTTTTCAGGCAAAGGGAGAAACTGGAAGAGAAAGAAAATAAGGGCAGCTTCTGGGAAAGGCTAGGCAGGTTTGGGGAGGAGAAGCTGTCCCCATGGGGCAGATTAGTGGCAGGTATGGGTTAGGAGGGCTTAGGTAGAGCAGCCCAGCCTTCCTTTGCTCACAGACTATCTCCCAGCTGTCAAGAGCAAGTGTGACCCATCACTACAGCCTGTGTGCGCCACCTCCGGGCCCCCACTTACCATGTGGGGCTCAGGGCACACACCTCTCCTCTCTTCCTCTCTCTCTCAGGGAGGAGAATTCAAAGAAACTCCAGGAGGGAGTAATTACATTTAATAGAAGCCCTGCTTTGCAGACACAGATATCCAGGCAAGAATATTTAATCGCTATTTACAGAGACACCCACAAACACACGTCCATGGGAAATTGTTCCGAGGGGATTAGATGGAGACCCGCCAGACCCGCCCCCGCGTTTCAGATCTTTGAAGGTTGCAGAGATTCTGGGCAAAGTCCCTTGGTGCTCCCAGGAGATTATATGAAGGAGATTTAGAAGAATGCTATGGCCAGTCCCAAGCTGTGCTGATGATTTTTTTAAAAATACATTTTATTTTATTATTATAGTAATCTCTACACCCCAACGTGTGGCTCAAACTCACGACGCTGAGATCAAGAGTCTCTGCTCTATTAACGGAGCCACCAGGTGCCCCTGTGCTGATGATTTTAACATGTCATAATAAAGCCAATATTTTCATTACGGTAGGAAAGATGGGTGAAGTCTAACTGGCCAGGAGAAGCCTGGAGTAGTCCGGTGTCTACTGACCGAGGCTCCTTCCCTTCTTCCCCCAACCAGTATTGGCTGTGGGTCCTCACCGGCCCCCTCAGGTCAGAGAGCCCACAGGGGCCATATGTCATATGGAACTGGATGGCTTTCCCCAAGCACCACAGGGCTCTGCAGAGGCGGGCTCCTGTCCTTGGCCAGCCTGTGTCAGAGACCGGAGATGAATGAGACTCTTCAAGTTCAATGACAGAAAGTCACAAGAGACTCTAGTGGTACAGAAATATCCTCAGGAGCTGAGATGGATGGAGGACAGGAGCTGGGCTAAGTGTTAGTGACGTGTCCGAGTCTGGCAGAGCCTTTGTGGGAAGACATCTTGGAGCTGAGCTGGGCTGGAGCTAAGGGTGGTTCCTCTGCGCTATACAGTCTCTGCCTCTCCGTCCCCTGCACGCTGATCCCGTCCTCAGTTACGCTGCTCACTGCTGATCCATGTCTTTGTTCTGACCCCTCCGCTGGGTTCAGAACTCCACGCACACAGAAATTTTGTTCCTATTTCTGTGTCTTGTGGGCATAGTCCCTGCCCCCGGCAGAGGGGCAGCTGATCTTGGGAGGAGGGAGGCTGCCTCAGGTTGGGTGGCCGAGCAGCTGGGGCTTCCCTCTCCTGCTTGTCTGTCAAATGCTACTCGGTGGGTGATTTGGGCCAGTTCTGAGACTGGCTGCACCACACGTTCTGTGCTCTTCCGGGAGTCTTTCAGGTATAAAGGAGGCTCCATTTGGAAAATGGAAATAGGAGGAGAAAAGGTAGAAAGAAAATCAATACCTTGAAGGCCTTACCTGGGCTCCTGCCCCATCTCAGCCCAGCCTGGGTGGGTGGCAGCCTCAGCGCTCGGCGGCCCCCCTTCCGCCTCCACAGGTTGGATGGCTTGGCTCACTCCCACTCACTGTCTTCCTCTACTTGATTCCTTCTGGATTAGCTCAGTGTAGCTTTACCCCAAAGACTCTGTCCGGCTTGGCAAGAGTCACATATCGGGCTGTTTGGCTTTTAATAAAGTTTATGATTTAAATCTTGTGCTCTTAACACCTTCTTTGCAAGCCTCTGAGGGAAACAGAAATGTTGAGGTTGTTTACTTATTTCCTTCATAACATGGAGATCCTCACCCTTGGCCAGAGCCTGCGTATACATGTGTGTATGTGTGTGTGGATTAACACAGGGTCAGGGTGTATGGCTGTATGTATACACATACTCGGCGGGACAGGAGGAACCTTTAGAAAGACTGGCTGCATTTCAGTCCCTGGCAAGTTCCCAAGACTTTAAATGAGCTCTTCAGGAGGAAGATTTTCCTCTGAAGAACTAAAACCTGCACTAGATTCTGAGCCGTTGCTTCTTCACCGAGGTCACTGAGGTACAGAGGGAGCCCTTATCAGACTTCTTGAAGCCAGTAGAAGGAAATTAAAGCTCAAAGACACCAGACGACGTAAGCAAACAGTTCAGCAGAGGGGAGAATAGAGAGGCCCTGGTAAAACCCTCAGATGGGGTCTCGAGGCTCCAAGGTCCAACCGTAGCTGCTTTTCTCCTGGCCGTTGGCACTGACAGGGAGCCCGCTGCTCCGCCGCCTGGCCTGGAAGCAAGAAATCTGACGGGGGAGGCGGCCGGCGGGACTCCCCGTGACATCAAGTAGCTCTGGCACAGGCTCGTGCTGACCTGTCCTGCCCACAGGGGAAGTTGGGCTCACGACAGATGTCTGTGTGAATATTTCAGGGATTGACACATTTCCAGTGACATGGGCTAGGAGCCGGCCAGCTGTGGAAAAGCGTGTCCCAGAATACAAGCCTCGAGGGAGCCGGCAAGGGAGCGAACCAGCTCAAAAGGCTTTGTAAGCTCTGGAGTCTGTGCGGTGGGCCCGCAGGGGACCCAGCAGGGAGGCAGACACATTTCCTGCCCTCAGGGGCCTTCCAGGCAGAGGCGACGGGCGAAGAGCAGGCCATAGGTCAGCACGAAAGGAAACGGGGGTCAAAGTGTCCTGTCACCTCTGGGGTTGAATGGGGACAACCAGAGCGCCTTTTGCAAGTTTTAGTCCACGTGGGAGAGCTCAGGGGTACTGGGCCCCGGGTTTGTTTGCACGCTGCGGCCTGGACTCCATGACGTGACGTCCTGGCCAAAGAATCCAACGTCGGGCTCCAGTCTCCCTGGGTCTCTTTTGTCACAGTGACTAACAGGCAGGGCAGACAAAGCTCGCATTCAGGAGCCCATCCCCGCAGGAGGATAACACGGCCCCAGCTGATGAGGCAGGCACATTGGCATCTGGGGTTTTTTCCTCCTCAAGCAGAAGCAATATGATTGTTGGCATCCGGCTCCCCTGGGGGAGGGCGCTGCCGCCCGAGTGGGGCGGGGGGCAGACTCCCAGAAGGCAGGCCCAGAGCTGTCTGATGTGCTTTCCTGAGTTCGGAACAGGGGCAGGGTGAGGAGGTGGGTGGAGATTCTCCCGCTTGAGACTCAGTTTTCCCATCTGTAGGATTCCACACAGTGGGAAATAGCACTTGTAGGCTCTGGTCAGAGTGAGAAGAGCCTTCAAGCAGACAATGGTCCTGTCTTCAGGTCATGAGGCAAAACAGTATGTAGATTTACTCACAGGCCACAGGGATAATTCTACCCTACTGGTGGTGGGTGCTGCCCAGCAAGGGGTCCCCAAGCAAGGGATGGCTCCCCTGAGCTGATAAATGCAACAAACAGCAGCTGGGTGCCCCTCATGCGCTTTCCCCTGTGCTATCTTGCCTCACTTCGCCACACACCTGTGAAGTGGACACTGCTATTTCTATTTAAAAAACAAGGAACTGAGGGGCACCTGGGTGGCTTAGTCGGTTGAGCGTCCGACTTTCGCTTAGGTCGTGATCTCGCGGTTTGTGGGTTCAAGCCCCGCGTCGGGCTCTTTGCTGACTGCCAGCTCGGAGCCTGGAGCCTGTTTCAGTCTGTGACTCCCTCTCTCTCTGACCCTCCCCTGCTCACGCTGTCTCTCTCTCTCCTGGGAATAAATAAAACATTAAAAAAAAAATTTTAAAAAACAAGGGGATGAGGCATCTGGGTGGCTCAGTCGGTTAAGCGTCCGACTTCGGCTCAGATCACAATCTCACGGTTCGTAGGTTCGAGCCCCGCATCGGGCTCTGTGCTGACAGCTAGCTCAGAGCCCGGAGCCCGTTTCAGATTCTTTGTCTTCCTCTCTCTCTGACCCTCCCCTGCCCACACTGCCTCTCTCTCTCTCTCAGAAATAAATAAAACATTAAAAAAAAAACAAAAAAACGAGGGGCTCCTGGGTGGCTCTGTTGGTTACATGTCTGACTCTTGATTTTAGCTCGGATCATGGTCTCATGGTTTGTGAATTCAAGCCCAGGGGTCTGGGCTTGCAGTGTGGAGCCTGATTGGGATTCTCCTCTCTCTCTCTTCCCTTCTGATGCTCTCTCTCGAAATAAGTAAATAAACTTAAAGAAATTAAAAAATGAGAAAACTGAAGGTCAGAGAGGTCTAGTGAATTATCCAATGCCACACACCTAATAGGCAGTGCAGACAAGATGAGAACTTAGGTCTTCCTTCATTTTCAAGGCCAAGGTTTCCACACGCCAATCCCTACATCGCCCTTGTTCTCTACCCATTCAGAGGGATGAGCACCATGCTCCCCACGACCCTTTCAGCCCCCACCCCCACTCCCCCGCAGAGGCTGTACTTGGGCAAGGAGCTGGTGTGGCCCAGGACAGCCTCCCTGAGATGGCACAGCCTTTCCTCTCGACAGCTTAGTGTGGTGGGGAGGTCCAGGAAGGTGACTGGCTTCTTGAGTTTTCTTTTTTCCTAGAGTCAGATGACTCCTAAAAGCTGTCAGATCTTCCTGACGTCAATACTTATGATAATGATCAAAGAAAAACTGCAGTCACCCATTCACCCTGGAGGCTCCAGCAAGGTCACTGCCCGTGTCCACCTGGTTCACCCAGCCCGTGGGACACCCAGCCCGTGGGACACCCAGCCCGTGGGACAGCAGCGGCCGCGGCATGTCACGTGGGTTCTCAGCACTAGGCTTTGTTCCCAGCACGTCTATGCCACACAAACACACAGTGAGGAGTCCAGGGACGCCACCCCATTAATTTGTGCACGTAACTCCAAGTTAATATTGCAAACAGACTCCCAACCAAGCCTCATTCCTAACAATGTATATGAATAAAATCATAATTTAAAAAACCAGGCTCAAGACAAACCAAACAGGAACCATCTCGGGTGTGAATTCCACCAGGGGCCACAAGGCTGCTTTGGGGCATGGAAACTCTTTGGACATTTGATGGACTGCTTTTCCTCACGTTGCCAAACGCTCCCTCTGAAATGAACATGGTTCAAGTTCTTCACCCTCACAAACAAGGTTGAAGGGCCCGGGGGGCACCGAGATCGAGAGACGGGAAGGGAAAGATGAATATCTTCCACGTGCTGTTGTGGAGCAGCTGGAAGCAAGACCGAGGACCAGTGCGAGGCCGTGCGGGTCCCTCAGTCACCCCGTGAGCGCTGCTTCTGGTGGAGTAATTTCTTCTTCCCCTGGACATGGCAAGGAAATGGTCTCTGTGGACGGGGAGGGCTGACGTGGCATTACCAATGCTTCAAACCTCATTCCTTTCCCATCAAGGGCCTGAAGGAGAGAGCATTCATCGTGCTTCATTGCCTGATCCTTGGGGAAGAATGGCGCCCAGAGCCTAAAAGCACAGACTCCTGTGTGACTCATCCATCCTGCTGGTGAACGAGCAAGGCATATATTTCCCTCTTCCTTTGAACGCCCCCTTCCCCCCTGCCCCAGGGATGGCCTGGATGCCTCACCCTGCAAGGCAGGCAGGGAGTCTCCTCAGAGTCCTGGATCTCACAGAGCCTTCTGGTGAAGGGAACTGAGGAGGAAGGTTGGCAAACAAACCGACCCAGGTTTGACCCCAAGCCTTGTAACATTGGGTTACTTCCCTCCAAAGACTCTGGCCACAGCCTGCTCCTCACTATCTCTAGCGGCCCCCATGGTCACTAGGACTGGAGACTTCCCAGAGTTGACACACCCAGGTGCTTTTCTTTTCTCTTTTTTTTGGGTGAGGGGGGGTCAGCCTCTGGTGGTGGCTGTAGTTATGGTCACTGGTGGTGTAGGGAACACTCTCTCCAGCTGGCCTTCCTTTCCAGGGCATTAGAGCTCTCTCACGGTATGGGCCCATCCAGCCTCCTTTGAAGCTATGTTGCAGTCTCCCTGTCTTCTCCATGGTCTTAAGCCAAGAGGTATTTGATGCATTGACATTAAACTGCTCGCTCTCCCCAAATACACTGTGTCCGTTCCCGCCTCCATTTTTGCTCAGCTATCTTTTCTGCCTCTTCCATCCTTGAACTCCTTTGCTGGCAAAAGTCAGTCTGCCTTTCAAGGTCAAACTTGAAATTCTGTGAAGAGCATTGCTTGCTCTTCTGTGCTCCCACAATTTATTGAGATTTGTTTCCTCCACTGGACTGTGAGCTCCCTAAGAAAAATGGCCACAGGTGTGGGCTGAAGGGTACAAGCTCTGGAGACAGGGTCGGGTTTAAACTCCAGTCCTCCTGCTTTTGGGCTGCAAGACCTCGGGAAAGTTGTTTACTTGCCCCCTGCCTCATCTGTAAAATGGGGGTAATGGCACCTACCTCATAGGATTGCTATGAAGATGAGGTAAAACGTGCCGTGCTGAGGCCTGAGCCTGGCAGATGGGAGATGTGCCCTAAGCTGGTGTTACTTGCATGGCTGGTGCCCAGAACACAGCAGAGGGTGAACATGAACCGAGTTTTCTGCTGGCAATTTGTGAAGGCGGGTTACTTGGACCCTGGGAGAAAAGGTGCATGTGTGATCACTGGACAAGTCTAACTGGAGGATGTGAATCTCTAACTCAGGAAAATGCCCAGCACGCAAAACCGCAGGGGGGGGGGGGTACAGTGAAGCCCGAGCACCCAGTGCCCACTTCAATGGTTAGTGATTCACAGCCAATCTTTCTGTACTTACAACCTTCTCCTCACCACCTCCCAACACACATACTGGATTATCTTAAAGCAAATTGCAGACATGAAAAAAGCAATTTTATGCTTTACACTCTTAAAGGAGCTTTCAAGAGGGAAACACATAATCATATATTATCCTCATTATGGCTGTGGCTTGTGACCTTGATGCAGGCGGCCTTATTTTCAAGGGGAAGGTTGAAAAGTAAGGGGCAGCCAAGGGCTTTGGGCTGGAGAGCAGGGCTTTCTCCAGGGCATCTGGGAAAGCTCGTGGATCTCAAACCAGCTCAGAACACTCCCTCACCCCAGAGTCTAGCTGGTTCTTAATCATCTTTGAGCCAGCCTGGGACATTCCACCTCAAAAATCAAATAATAGCAGTCTTTTCCCAATTCACAGGGAAAAAAAAAAAGTTAATGGATGGAATTCTCGATTGCAAGTTCTCTTCTCACATATTTTCCTTAAACCTTGTGGACTCTGCATCCATTTGTCTGCAACTGAGTGCTGGTAGACCGCAGAGTGAATAAACAAACAGTGAAATAAGATTAATGGAAAACCCTGGAAACAGCTGACCAGTGTAATCTGACAGCTTCCTGTGGACACATCTGCTGGTGGTTGGGGTTTCATATTCTGCAGTAGGATACACGTTCTGCAAGTGGGATCGCTCCTGCTTCGTGATGAAATGATGAGCGACATCAGGTTTCCAGTCCTGTAAATAGCATGGCTTCCCAGGTGCTCCTCCACCTGGTGGGACTTCTCGGCAGCTGTGCCAGCTGGAGGCAGCCAGGGCCAGGGCCCAGGTGCTGGGAGAACCTGCCAGGAGACGCGATGCCGAGTCTCACGTCCAATTCCCAAGAGCCAGAGCACAGTGGGCAGGAGTTTCCACGGGAGAGGGAGTGTGCGCAGCAGGCAGGCTGATTCCCTTCTGGAGTTGATGCAGAAATGAGGCTAAGTAGAAAGCCAATTCTCATAAAAGAAGTCACCCGGAATAACTTCTTACTGAGCGGATGGCCCAAGACAAATACCAAAGCTGGGGAACTTTCAAGTGCAGGTTCTCTGGCTCCTTTACTCTCGGTATTGGCACTTTCTTTTGGTTCCTACAAATCCCACATCCATGAGCTAATACGTCAGATGCACCCCTGTGAAGTCCAAGACTCAGTTAAAAAAACATGTTTATTTAAAAAAAGTTTATATTTAGAGAGGGCAAGCGAGCATGAGCAGGGGAGGGGAAGGGAGAGAGAGGAGACAGAAGCCTAAATAGGCTCCACCCCTGTCAGTGCAGAGCCCGAAACGCGAGATCATGACCTGAACTAAAATCAAGAGTCAGCTGCTCAAGGGACAGAGCTGCCCAGACACCCCGCGTCCCAGTCCCAACTGGAACCACCTCAGCTATGCTGTGAATGCTCCTTCACCTGAGTAAGGGCTCTGGAAACACAGTTAGATTTGAAACGGGGAAACTGGCTCAGGGCCAAGCATGGAAGGGAGAAAGGGAGGTGGAAATGGACTCTGAAAAGCAATTCAGGGGGCGCCTGGATGGCTCAGTCAGTAAGTGTCTGACTTCGGTTCAGGTCATGATCTTGTGGTTCATGATTTCAAACCCCACATCAGGCTCTGTGCTGACAGCTTGGAGCCTGGAACCTGCTTCGGATTCTGTGTCTCCCTGTCTCTCTGCCCCTCCCCCACTCACTCTCTCTCTCAATAACAAACAGTAAAACAAGTTTTTTAAAATAAAAACAAAAAGCAATTCAGGGGGCTGCCAGTCCCGAGTTCAGATGGGGGCCTGAAGGAGACCTACTCATTTGAGGACATCACCTCACCAGGTGTCAGGACCATGCCAGCCTTGGGCTCCTCCAGCCCCACCTTAACCCCAGGCCCCACTGGTTCTTGGCTCACTGACCATGGTGTTAATCTCTGGGAGACCCCTGGCTTCTCCCTGCTTTTCCAGCATTTGAGGACTCATCTCACTTGAATTATCAGACTGAATGAGACTCAAAGAAAGACACAGCACAGAATTTTTAAATAACTTTATAATTTCCCGATGGATTTAGTTTGTGAATAAAAAAGAAAAAAATGGACAAAGTGTTTACAATAATTATCAAGGCAAAGTTGACTATAACACAATTTCTTTGTAATGTCATTATCCTGTCAGTAACATGACTCTGGCCATCTCTCTCTCTCAATCTCTCTCTCTCTCTCTCACACACTCACTCACACACACACACACACACACACACACACACACACACACACACACACAGTTGAAGGCAGCGGGTGCATCTGCGTTACAGTCACCATCATTGCGGCTGCTATTGTCACCAAAAGGAACTCAAGCTAGGAGTCAGTGCCCAGCGCTCCTCAGCTCCTCACTAAAGTGCAGCACCCCTCTTCCAAAGCAGAGGGGGCGAGTCCCCAGCCTGGACGTTCCGGTGTGCTCAGCAGGCTCCTGGGCTAGTCGGCCAGTCCTGTGAGTGCAGGCAGGCCAGAAAAGGTGGCGTGTCGCCCTCAGGTAGGTCTAGCTGCACTGGAGCGTGAATGCAATACTGGTGCGGTGTGGAGAGAAGGGCTGGGCTCAGAGAGCCTGTTCTGGCCTGGGGGGGGAGGGGGAGGGGGAGGCGGGGGGCAGGGATTCTCTGGCTTCAGCAGGGTTCCCGTCCTTTCCTGATGAGGGCATCTCTAGGGCCAAGAGAGACAGCCTGGGAGATGGGCCTGGGAGATGGGGGGGGGTGGGGTCTAAAAAGCTTAAAAGGGAAGGAATCTAGGGACTGAAGCCAGAAGGAACTGAGATCTGAGTATGATTCATTCACCTGGATCGCAGGCTCCAGGCTGGCCACCGCTGGCCCATGGTGGATGGGTCACTGGATGATATAGCACCAAGTGGGCAGGAAAGAGCTTCTGCGGCCTGTACAGGGCTGCTGGGCGTGGGGCTTCCGAGGCAGGCCCGGGTTACCACGCAGTATTAGGCACACTGAGCTGGGGCCAATGTGGGCTTGAGGGTGGTTATGGGGTCACAAAATTTGAAACCTCTACCCAGAGGTCCTGAGGAAGGGACAGGAAATCTCCGGCACAGGGGGGACTCTCAGAGCCCCGGATTCCAATTCCTGTTACTCAGCAGTTGTCTCTTTCGCTCAGGCAGTCCCCTACCTAGAGGGTGGTCATTGTGTTTCCCAAGTGGCTAGCCCGGGTGCCACCTAAGCCAACTTGGGAGGAGGGGGAGGAGTGTGGCTGCCCCATAGCTTGAATTCCTTTATTAACATGATATCGCTTGCATTTTTAAAAACACAGCTCTTTAACTTTTCAGTTCTACAAACTACTTTTTAATATCTTAATAATCTCAACAATGGACACAATGTAACTGCCCCAATGCTCTGAACCACACAGACAATATCGACAAGCAGAGAAACAAAGAGGAGGTGGGATGGGACAAAAATCCGCTCCCCCCAAATCAATCCCTAAAACCACCTTTCCCCCAAAAGAGTCAGAAGAAATACCTACAACAGGGTCACAGCACGCACCAAACACGTTGGAAGAAATCAGGAGACGCTTGGTTACAGTTTTGACACTAAAAAGTTTGGAAACAGTTTTTGCTTAAAAAGAGTAAATAAAGACAGCCATTTTGTTCAGAAGGATTTCCCTGTAATGCGTGTGTGTTCTTTTTGCCCAAACATTCCCCTAGTCCGCATGGGGAAAACGCCAGATTCTTTTTAAAACATTTCTTTGACCAGTTCAAGGCGCTGTCCTGAGAAGCCCAGGGACTGGCAGTGATGGAGGGGTCGGCCTTGCAGGCTTGCGAAGATTAGCGTCCACACCGCATCTACCGTCTCCTTACCTGCTTCTCCAGCTCTGAACTGCTGCGAGCAGGAGATGAGGCTGGGGGAGGCAGACGGGGGAGTTACTGATATTGCTGACACAGGGTCCACTGTAACTTAGGAAATGCCACATGAGGGTCACATTTTATGAGGCAACAGATTCCTCGATTTGCTCTTTCCTCAAAACCCCCGAGGGTAGCCAGCAGGCCTGTGCTTCACTGCTGGGGTCAAAGGGGAGGGCAGGATGGTTCTGGGATCAGCAGAACTCTCTAGCAGCAGATCCAAATGCCAATCCTGAATGTCACAGGGGAGGGATGACTAAGACTTTGTGATGACTTCCTCTTCTCTCTGGGGAGTGGGTGAGCCAATGAGCTCCCGTGGAGAACCAAAGAGACTTTTATTGACAAAAGGTGCCAAGTCCCACTGCCACTACTGCCACCGAAGGCAGGCTTGTGTCCAGTTTGCTTCACTAGTATTTCTAAAGACCAAGTGTAAGGAAGAGAGAGAAGCACTTTGACCTTTGATAGATTATAAGGTACTAGGTGAAAGGTTAGAGCTGAGATGGATTTAGGGATTCCCATTCATATTTCTTAATATATTAAAGCCTATTTAAAATCTTTTCCATTTCAAATAGTTTCCAAGTCCTTGTAAATCTCAATTCAGATACTTCATTAAGAACTCAATGAGCACCTGGGACAGAGGTATATGAACAGATGAGAAAATCACATTGTATTTCAGCCCCACATTAGATTCCACCCACTCTTCTTCTTCCTGTCCCCTTTCGTGATGACCTTGATTTGGGGTACAGATCTTTAGGTGCTAAGGGGCAACTAGACTTGCCAATGGAATGGATGAGTTTGCTGAACACAGGAGGCAACCTGGAGTCAGTTTTCAAGGCTAGAGACCTTCAGGAGCAATTGAGGGACCTAGAGAAACCATGAACGCCAGAAGGGTATCAGGCAATGATAAGTCTTTGTGTGATGGGAATAGTGCACTGAGTAAAAGTTGGCTCGATGAATGATCTCAACTCAATAAGATATTCTCAGTGCTGGACACTGTATTCATTTTGTCCCCCTAACCTAATGTCTGGTCATGTTCACTACTAAGGTTTCGCCAGAACCTACTTTCTTCTACAACCAAGCAGTCCCCAGAACCATCTGAGATGCTAGGATGACCACACAACTGAAACCAAGGAGCTCCCTGCTTTGGTTCACAGAACCCACACAGACAATGTTTGCCCCAGATGTTTTTCTTATCAGAAGCGTTTGTCCACAGGACTTCAATGAAGTTCTGGAGGAGAAGCAACAGGAAGGGCTGAAATGAAAAGGGAAAGAAAGGAGGTGCAGGGAGAGTCATTCACCAAGTGGGCAAAGCTGTATTCGAAAGCAAAGACACAATGAGCAGGACCCAGGGAGACCTGCTTGATGCCTTCCCTTGCCGAAGCTGCTGGAGAACAGCCCACTAGGACCAGGCCACTTCTTGGGGGATGGCCTCTTCTCCTGCCCTCTCTGTTCTGCTGTAATCCTGTGAAGGGTGTTATCATACCTCAGTTCTCTGCATTATGGTAGATAAAGTGAGATTCTAATACCCCAGGCCTAAAATACTGGGGGCTATCTACATGATTTATGGGCAGTGCAATAAATACATGGAATTGAGGTGACTGACCACAAACACCCACCACTTACTATCTAACTCCTACATCTCCCACTTCCCCTGCTTCTGGCCAGCCTGGCTATCAGGAAGCATCTCAGTAAGAAGTTTATGAGCAGAGTCCACTTAACCCTTTGATAAGAAACATTCTACAGCTTCTCACAGGAGAGACTGTTTTACAGCAGGGAACCAGGACAGCTGGAGATATGACCATATAAGTTAATGGGACAGTCAAGGGCTGCCGGTGGGAAGATACTGGACTGAAGGGCTGTGATGACTTTACAGGCAGCATCATTCTTTGGGTGAGTGACTGGGGAGGGGGAAAGGAGAAAACGCAAGACAAAAGCATTTAGCCCGGCAACTCTTATCAGAAGATGTGAGTAGCTGGTGGGCGTCTGGCTGGAGAGGTGGTTAAAGGCTACATTTGGGTTAAGTGGTCTCTTTCTTGGTGCCTGATTATTTATGACTGCCATTGTCTAAGCTTGGGGAAAAGTGCCCTTCAAAATGCCAATATCTTCAACTGGATTTGCAACGTTAGGCCCAATTTTCTGATCTGCAACATGGAGCTGGCCAAGTTCCACATGGCGTGTACAGATGTGTTAAGAAAACACTATCCATTACCGCAGCCCTCTAAACACTACACTCTAGCAGGGTAACAACAGCAAACAAAAATCCTGAGCCACCAAATAAGATCCTGCAGGCAAGTAAGTCACTCAGCCCTCTGAGCCTGAACTCATCAGTTACGTTATAGTCAGAGATGCTCATCTGTGAAAGACTTTTTCTGAAAAAGATAACTTCTACTAAGAAGAAGTAGGGAGAGGAAAGGTATGCCTTTTACTGCTTTGACTCAACCAAGGCGTGTCTCAGAGAGTCCTTTACATTTCTCCCTCACTGAAAGGAGACCATTTTTCAAGGATGGGTACCTAACCGTGACTTGCACATAGTAGGCATTTCATACATATTATTTGAATGAAAGAACGAAGGAAGGAATGTATGTGGGATGAGAAACATTCATTTGTGCCAGAAGGGAGGTTCCAGACAACGCACGAGGCTATGGTTCTGGGAGTGCACATCAAGAGTGAAACTAAAAGGGTAGAAGGTGGGGTCATAAACTTCAGCAACCACTGGGCTGCAAGAGCATGGAACATGGGTGGTGGGAAGGCAGAAGCATTCTTTTGGGGCTCGGGGGCCTAGAATGCCGATGAGGGAGATGTTTAGGAGAAATCAGCCTGGGCCCAAGGAGCGGTCATCTTCTAAAGAAGCAGAGCGGCAGGTGGTTGACGGCAAGGCCTCGCATCCAATCCCTCTCCCCTTTCAGGCTGAGACATATGGTCTGACAGACTAATAAGGTCAAAGGTCTTAAACAAGAGGGATGGGGGGAGAACCATTCACACCACCCTCTTGTTAACTGGTTGAGAAGAGCAAGGATGAGTGAGACAGGACTGGGTGAAGACTCCAAATCTGTGGTATTAGCGTTCACTAAGCCCTCAGGAGGCCTGCTTGCAGCTCCCCTGCGTAACATATTACATGTGAAAGTGAGCGAAAGAAAAAGTAAGAAGAGTCAGTTTCTCTTTGTCCCTGTTCTCTCTTTTCCCCTCTCTTTTTAAGATTTTTTTTTTAACTCTTTTAGGAGAAAGCACCTGTTGTGATATTGGAACACTCAGCTCTCTGGTCCATTGGGAAGTTTCTTTCAATAGTTGAACTCCGAGGAGATTCCAGATTCAGGTCTTGTGTTAAGGACAGAGGTAAAACGGGCTCTCTACTCCATGTCCCGCTGGAAGGGCAGAGCCACCAGCTTCCACAGTCCTCCACCGCTGATGGCCAGATGGCAGCTCTTCACAGAAACTTGGTCACTTACCCACCCTGGACATCAAGAAAATCAGTGTAGAGACAATATCCAAAGCAGAAAGGCAGAGTTAAGATGACAATTGCAGAGGGTGCGGGAGTCACACCTGAAGGACCAACCAAGATAGGATACAGTTTGTAGTGTTTGTTGGGTGCTGAGAAGCTCCTGGGTGCCTGGTCCTCCCTTACAGCTCTTCTTTCTTGGTTCCCGGATTTACTATAGGAGGCTGCTGGGCTGGCTGCTCCCCCTGAGGCAGGGTCAGGATGACTCTTCCAGCGCGTTGACCACTTGCTCCAGGATGTCGGGGCAATGATCTGCTATCTGCTGGAGAATGGCATTGGCAAACTCCTGCAGTTCTGCATTGTCCCGTTCACCTTTTTCTAGCTCATTCTGAAGCTGAAAAGGAAAGAAAAGATGGATTTCAGATAAAAATAAAATGATCCTGTTTGCAATGGGTTAAGAATTATTGTCCATGAATAAAGAAATTGCATTTCCAACAACATGGATGAACCTGGAGGGCCTTATGCAAAGTGAAAGAAACCAGACAGAAAGACAGACACTGCATGGTACCACTTATAAGTCGGATCTGGGGGGGAAATGTCAAACTCACAGATTGCCATCAAGGGCTGGGGCGTGGGGGAAATGGAGGAGGTTGGTAAAAGGGTACAAACTTTCAGTTATAACACGAATAAGGTCTGACGATTTAATGTATAATACGATTACAATTGATAACATCGTGTTCTAGATTTAAATTTGCTAAAAGAGTAGAACTTAAGTGTTCTCATAAGGGAAAAAAAGGAAGTATGTGAGATGACAGATGTATTACCTCGAGTGTGGGAACCTTCACAATGTCTATCAAATCATCGTGTTGTGCACTTAATACATCACAGTTTTGTCAATTAAACCTTAATAGAGCTGAAAATTATAAAAAAAAGAGAGGCGCTTTCTATGTGAAGTCATCCTACATCAACGTTAACAACCAGGAACGTGTAAATGTTAACATCAAGTGTCTGTTCATGAAGCTGTGACTAGCCCACGAGAAATCTGCAGAGCTGGAGCCCCAGCTCCCGTTCCTCGTTCCAGGTGGGACGTTCTCCCCACTGGGTCCCAATATCACACGCCTGCCCAGGACAGGGAAAGGGGTACATGCATGACTTCCGGTAGGATATTAATCTTGTGTAATGGACTTTGTCCTAGGGAAACTTATAATTTAAAAGACTTTCCCCATTTGCTATAGACCACTTTTGCTCAGTACATTACCCTACCTGCTCATTTAGCTCAAGAGATTATTTTGAGAAACGTTAAGATGCTTACAAGTATAATTCTCACTTCCTATTGTTTCAAACACTCTCCTGGACATTCCTTCAAGCATTCAACCAACATTTATTGAGGGCCTACTACTTGCGAGGTGCTGAAAGACGGAATGGGTCTGGTCTTTCCCCTGAAGATCCATTTAGGTTAATGGAAGAAAACACACAAACAGACAATTACGACACAGTATGGGAGGGGCCACGCACGAGGCTTGGCGATGCACTACAGTGGAAGACATAATAGGGTTGTTTGCATCCTGGAGGAGTGTGAGAAGATGCTACCAAAGGCAATATGTGGTGTGAATCTTGAAGGCTGAGTGGGAGTTTGTGGGCAGGTCAAAGGCAGAAGAGACTTTCAAGCACATGAAACAAGTGCAGGTATGTAGGGCTAAGAAAGGACTCGGGGCCTTGGGGAAGAGGGAGCTTCTCAGCATGGCTGGAGTATAAGGTAAGAGGACTGAGTAGAGAGTGACAGACAATGAGGCTGACGATGCAGACCAGGGCCAGGCTGTTTGTAAAGCTAAGGAGTTCAGATTGAACCTGGTTAAAAAGCAAAGAAAGAAACACACAGAGACAGGAAGTCCAAGAATTTTTAAACAGTGTGTTAATGTGGTCAGCTTCATTTTTTAAGAAGAGACCTATGAAGATAAACACACGTGAAGCTGAATGGAGGGAACACTAAGCCCAGGGAAGTTCTGTGGAAAGCCCAGGTGAGAGTTAAGGAGGGCACCTGTGCGGCTTAGTCGGTTAAGCATCCGACTTAAGTTCAGGTCATGACCTCACAGTTTGTGGGTTTGAGTTCTGCCGTGGCAGTCTCCGTGCTGACAGCTCAGAGCCTGGAGCCTGCTTTTTTTTTTTTTAGTATTTTTATTTATTTCTAGGAGAGAGAGGAGACACAGCGTGAGCAGGGGAGGGTCAGAGAGAGAGGGAGTCACAGACTGAAACAGGCTCCAGGCTCTGAGCTGGCAGTCAGCACAGAGCCCGACGCGGGGCTTGAACCCACGAACCGCGAGATCATGACCTAAGCGAAAGTCGGACGCTTAACCGACTAAGCCACCCAGGCGCCCCAGCCTGGAGCCTGCTTTGGATTCTGTGTCTCCCTCCCTCTCTGCCCCTCCCCTGCTCATGCTCTCTCTCTCTCTCAAAAATGAATAAACATTAAAAAAATAATAATAAAAGAAGGGCTAACACTGAGATAGGACCAGAGGACATGGAGGATAACAGATGAGTGTGAGGCTTCCCAAGGTGAAGTTAAATAAGAGGGAATGGGGGTGTCTGGATGGCTCAGTCGGTTGAGCATCTGACTCTTGAATTTGGCTCAGGTCATGATCCCAGGGTTGTGGGATCGAGCCCTGCTTTGAGTTCTGTGCTGAGTGTAGAGCCTGCTTAAGATTTTCTGTCTCTCCCTCTGCCCCTCCCTCTCTCAAATTAAAAAAATAAATAAATGTGAGGGAATGGAGAATCATTTTGACAGTTGTAGCTCAGGAAATTAGACAAATAAAATTGAAAATACAGGAGGTAGAGCACATTTTAGGAAAGGAGAGAAATTAAAAACTGAGTTTACAGTGCACGAAGGACTCAGGTTCTAGACTTAGGCTGCCTGGGTTTCAAGATAGTTGGCACTTACTAGTTTGTGTGACCTGGACCTTTCTGAGCCTCAGTTGTTTCATTTATAAAATGAGGCAATATCACTTATAGGGTTGTTTTAAGGATTTATTATTTTTATGTTTATTTTTGAGAATGAGCACGAGTGGGGGGGGTGGGGGGGACAGATCTGAGTGGGCTCTAAGGGGACAGCAGTGAGCCCGATGAGGGGTTCGAACTCATGGACCATGAGATCATGACCTGGGCCAAAGTCAGCCACTTAAGGGACTGAGCCCCTGTTTTTAAGGACTGAATGAGGTATTTATATAAACTGCAGTACATTTATATAAAATGCCTGAAACACAGAAAATGATAACTGTTAGATGTTGTTATAATTATTGTTAAATAGGTAAGATTACCTAGACAGGGCATGTAGATTAAAAAGCAAATAGAACCAAGTGTTTTTTTTTTTTTAAGAACAAAGTTTTAATTACACTACTGACAGAATCCACATGCTATGAGCCAAGAATGAGCATGCTGTGTCTTCAAATATAGCAAAGAGTTGGGAACAGATTTTGCAATCCTCATTCTGTTAAATGTTGACTGAAACACCAGGAAATGCAAGGACCAGATTTAGACTGCTCTGAGTCTTGACGCATCTCAAGGTCCGACTGTGTCATATGAATATGAATCTGAAATGGGAAATCAAAGCAGCAAAGTGCCTTTTAAATACAGTTGCACAGAACATAGCCCAGAAATACTACGAGAGGAAAAAGCCACTATTCCCAAGTCTCTTGAACAGAACTGAAGTCAACCACACAAAGTAACAGAGGAGGTTGTGAGGTTGTATTGCTTTAGTTTCCCATCTCAGTCCTTCCCAGGAATATTCTGGACACCTTGGTTTATATTGTGAGCCAGGTATCTGCACTTCATTCTCTATAAGTCACATGTATATTTCCTGTGAAATATTTCTTATTCCAATTTGGCTTCTGTTAAGTAAATAATCACAAAGTTACTAATGGATACATTTTAGTTTAATATTTTTCAGTTTTTTTACCTAACCCAGAAAGTATTACATATGCATTGTAGAAAATTATGAAAACAAAAGCACCAAGAAAAAAAACCTCAACTGTAATATTAATATCAGGAGATAACCACTGCTACATATTTTGTTGTATATTCTTTGAGTATACACACATACATGTGCACACACATTTTAGAAACAAAATGGCAATGAGAATATATAGGTTATTTGTGAGCTGATTTTGTTTTCACCTAAAAATATACCACAAATATGTTTCAGACCAAATCCCGAAGGCTCTTTCAAAGCTTGATAATTCTAAAATTTATCCCTATGTATAAATATTTTTTACAGGAACCAAGAAAATACTTTAAAGGAAGAGAAATAATGTATGGTTTGGCTTAACAGATTACAAAACATACTATAAAAAGACACTAATTAAAAGAGTATTGTACTGATACAATTAGATCAATGGGATTTAGAATATGATCAAGAGGCATTTGAAATCAATTAATTGTATTAGGTCAACTGGGCCCGATTGTAGTTGGATTCCTGCTCATACCATATATAAATATAAATTTGAAGTTACCTAAAGGGATCTAAATTTAAAAATGATACTGCTAATTCATATTCTTCTCATGCACACACAAAACATTCTCCAGGATAGATCATATGTAAGGCCACAAAACAAATCTTAATAAATTTAAGACTGAACTCACATCAAGGATGCTTTCCAACCACAATGGTATGAAACTAGAAATCAGTTACAAAACAAAAACAGAAAAATTCACAAATGTTTGGAGATTAAACAACATGTGACTGAAAAACCAATGGGCCAAGAAAGACATCAAAAGAGAGATTAAAACATTACTTGAAGATCATCTGGGTGGATTAGCTGATTAAGCATCTGACTCTTGGTTTTGGCTCGGGTCATGATTTCATGGTTTGTGGGCTCAAGCCCCACATCAGGCTCTGTGCTGACAGAGCAGAGCCTGCTTGGGATTCTCTCTCTCCCCCTCTCTTTCTGCTCTCCCTTACTTGTACTTTCTCTCTCAAAATAAATAAATAAAACTTGAGACAAAGAAAAATGGAAATACAATGTACCAAAGGTATGGCCTACAGTAAAAACAGCTCTTAAGAGGGAAGCTCATAGTAATAATACCTACAGTAAGAAGCAAGAAAGATCTCAAACAACCTAACTTTATACCTCAAGGAACTAGAGAAAAGAACTAAGACCAAAGTTAGTAGAAGGAACAAAATAACAAAGAGACTAAAAAGACAATAGAAATGAAACAGAGACTGAAAAGACAATAGAAAAGATCAATGAAACTAAAAGCTGATTTTTTGAAAAGATAAACAAAATAGACAAACCCTTAGCTAAACTTACCAAGAAAAAAGAGAACTCAAATAAAATTGGAAATGAAAGAGGAGAGGTTATTACCTGTACCAGAGAAAGACAATGAATCAAAAAAGATCACTATAAAAAATTATACGCCAACAAACTGGACAACCTAGAACAAACGGATACATTCCTAGAAACATACAACCTCCAAAACTGCATCATGAAGAAATAAAAAATTGGAACAAACAGATTCTTAGCAAGGGAACTGAATCAGTAATCAAAAACCTTCCAACAAACAAAAGCCCAGGACCAAATGACTTCACTGGTGAATTCTACCAAACATTTAAAGAAGAATTAATACCAGTCCTTCTCAAACTCTTCCAAAGAGCAGAAGAGGAGGGACAGTTCCAGACTCATTTTACAAGGCCAGCGTTACTCTGATACCAAAATCAGAAAGGAAAGAAAGCAAAGAAAGAAAATTGCGGCCAATATTGCTGATGAACATAGATGCAAAGATCCTCAATGAAATATTAGCAAACTGCATTTAATACTGTATTAAAAGGATGTATACCATGATCAAGAGGGATTTATTCCAAGGATGCAAAGATGCCTCAACATTTGCAAATCAGTAAAATGTGATACACTACAGTAACAACATGAAGGCTAAAAGTCATATGATCATCCCAACAGATGTAGAAAAAAGATTAGATAAAATCCAACATTCATTTATAACAACTCTCAACAAAGAGGGTACAGAGAGAATATACCTCAACATAAATTAAAATAAGTAAAGGAAAAAAAGACAAAGGATTGGGATCAATGTATTATGAAAGTGGTAGAAGCCTAATAATAGAAAAATGGGCAGAGAATATGAACAAAAAAAAACTCACTAAAGAAATACAAATGGCTAATAAGCACATAAAAAAATACTGAACCTTATTAGTAATTAAAGAAGACACAAATTAAACAAGATAGAGTTTTGTTCACCCTATCATGCTGGCAAAAGTTTTTGAAAGGCTGTTAACAATCCATGTTGGTATAGATTTGGGGAAGTGGGTACTTTGATACTGCTAGTATATATATATAGTGTGTGTGTGTGTGTGTGTGTATTTAGTGTATTTAGTATATCTATCTATCTATCTATCTATAGTAAATAAATGGATGGAAGGACTTTCAATTTTATCCTCTATACTTCTTAAAAAAAATAGTTGACACACAATATTATATTAGTTTCAGGTGTTCAACAGAGTGATTTAACATACCTATATGTCATGCTTTGCTTCCCACAAGTGGAGGTACCATCTGTCACCATTACAACACTATTACTATACCACTGACTGTATTCTCTATGCTGTACCTTTTATCCTCATGACTTATTCATTCCATAACTGGAAGCTGTATCTCACACTCCTCTTCATTTTGCTCAGCCGCCCATCTCTATCCCCTCTGACAACCACCAGTTTGTTGTCTGTATTTATGGGTCTCTTTATGCTTTTTGTTTATTTGTTTTTTTTAAGATTCCACATATAAGTGAAATTATATTGTATTTGTCTTTCTCTGTCTGACTTATTTCATTTAGCATAATGCCCTCTAGGTCCATCCATACTGTTGCAAATGCTAAGATTTCATTCCTTTTTTAATGGTTGAGTAATAGTCTATTGTGTATATAGATGTATGTGTAGATACATCTCTTCCTCCCTCCCTCTCTCTCTCTCTCTCACATGTCACATCTTCTTTATCCATTCATCTATTGACAGATACTTGGATTGCTTCCATAATTTGGCTAAGGTAAATAAAGCTGGAATAAACATAGGGAGGAATGTATCTTTTCAAATTAGTATTTTCATTTTCTTTGGGTAAAGAGTCAGTAGCAGAATTACTGATTCATATGGTAGTTCTATTTTTAATTTTTTTGAGGAGTCTCCACACTGGTTTCCACAGTGGTTGTACCAATTACATTACCACGAAGAGTGCACAAGGGTCTCCTTTCCCCCACATCCTTATCAACATTTGTTATTTCTTGTGTTTTTGATTCTAACCATACTGACAGGTGTGAGGTGATATCTCATGGTTTTGATTTGCGTTTCCCTAATGATCAGTGATGCTGAGCACCTTTGCACATGCCTGTTGGCCATCTGTATGTCTTCTTTGGAAAAATGTCTACTCAAGTAGACAAATGCCCATTTTCAATCAGATTATTTTATTCACTCACTCATTCATTTTGGTGTTGAGTTGTACAAGTCCTTTATCTATTTTGTATATTAACCTCTTACTGGATGTATCCTTTGCAAATATCTTCTCCTATTCAGTAGGTTACCTTTTTGTTTTGTTGATGGTTTCCTTCACTGTGCAAAAGCTTTTTATTTTGGTGTAGTCTGAATAGTTAATTTTTGCTGTTATTTCCCTTGCCGGAGGAAATAAATCCAGAAAAATGTTGCTAAGGCAAATGTCTAAAGAAATTAATGCCTGTGTTTTTCCTAGCGCTTTTATAGTTTTAGTCTCAAATTTATGTCTTCAGTTAATTTTGTTTACTCTATATACTTCTATATTGTTTAATACCACAAGCAGCATCAATTTAATAAGAAACATGGATAAAAATATATAATATAAATGTTCACAGCTGCAGGTTCTGATATTCCAAGACTGAAAAGGGACAAAGAGAAATGGATAAAGCATTCATTCAAAAAGCACTGATTGTTTTGCCAGTGAAAAGGAATTTAGTTCTGATACATGGTATAAGAAGAACCATGAAAACCCTACGTTAAGTGAAGTAAGCCAGTCAACAAAAGACCACACACTGTATGATTCCATTTTTAGGAAATGTCCAGAATAGGCAAATCCAGGGTCAGAAAGCAGATTAGTGGCTGCCTAAAGCTGGGATGTGATGGGGTTGTGATTGCTAATAAGTATGGGTTTCTTTTTAGAATGATGAAAATGTCTGAGAATTGATGTGGTGATGGTTGTCTAATTCCGACAACATACTAAACCTGCTGAACAGTACACTTTAAATAGGTGAATAGCATGGTGTGTGAATTACAGCTCAATAAAGCTGCAATGACAGAAAAAAGGAGAGAAGGAAGAGAAAGTTTCTTGAAGAATGTGGCTGTTGATATGAGAGAACAGGGAAAGAGGGTCCTTCTAAATGGAGAAACAGTAGGAACTAGTAAGGCACAGAGGAGGAAACGCACTTGGCTGTTCACTGAAGTTCAGGAATACAGGAATTACTGGATCTTGACAGCAGCAGCCCCGGATCTTCGAAGCTGACAAAAGGTCCTTGGCTAGGCTTGGGCACTGTCCCTCAGAGGACCTTCACTCTACGACATGGTTTCAGTGAAGCCACACCTAGGGCACTGCGTTCCATTTCAGGCACCTCATTACCAGAAAAATGGAGACAAACTGGAATGAGTTCAAAGGAAAATGGCAGGCATGACTAAGAAGCCAAAAGGATCATTTTATGGGGCAGGATTAAAAGAGCTAAGTAGCAGACCTGAACTAACTGAAGACTAGGGGGAGGGAATGTGATTATTACCTACAAATGTCAGGAGGGTGTACACAAGAAGCAGAAGGAGTGGGTTAGCACTGGAGGAGGAAGTGTGACTAGAAGTGATAGCAAAAGATTAGGGGAAAAAAAACCCAGAGGCAGACTATAAGCCTATGCTTTTTCCAAGGGCTAATGAATGGTTTGCCTGGGAAAAGGTGTTTAAAGAGAGGATCAGAAGAATCAAAAAGTTCAGAGAAGGAAAAAAAAAGGTTTAGAGAAGGAAGTGTTCCTTCATTAGCTGGAGTTGCCTTCCATCTGGTGGGGCTTTCTCTATTCTCCAGGGATTATGCATGACTTGTGGTTTATCTGACAGCAGTATTAGATGCCAGCATGGCTGAGCAAGGAGAGAGTTTATTGGCCCTTGATCCATTGTATGCTAAAATTTCCTGCCTTGAAAAAAATCTCAAAGATCAATGTTTCATGTGAAACCGGAATTACATTTAAAAGGAGGATTTTTATTTTGACTTTGAAATGCAAAGCTTTGGTCATTCTGGCGTCAAAGGAGTACAGGAATGTGTGAGAAAAAAAAAAAGACCACTTAGGAAAGAAAGGTAATGTGAAGCCATCAAACTAAAACTGTAGACAGATGTGCTATACAGCACAGGTGTGAAAACAAATCTTGAAATGTATTAGTACCTCGTTATTTTAAAATATTTCTTTAGCATACGCATCACATGTTTTAAAAAGGAAGTTTTTTATACGGTATCAGTACGCAGTGGGTCCTATGGATAAACTGGGAAAAAGGGTGTTCTAGCTTCTAAAGTATAATTTACCAGAAATCTCACTCTTGTTCCCTCTGCCCCTGCCCACACCCTGCCCCTATGCCTGCCTATTCAACTCTCACTTCCTCAGCAAAGAAGTTCCCTTTAGACTTAACATCAGAAAAGAATTTCCCAAAGAGTACAAACATGCAATATTTAGGGTTTAATGGAAATGCTTATTACATCCTAGCTGCTAGGAATTAAATCCTTTCCCCTCCTTCTTAAGGCTACATATCCAAATTTAGTGGATATTAAGACTGAGTAATCCAACAAGATTTTCTATTTCCTATTCTCTACTTTCTAATATTGGCAGGCTAATTCCACCACTGCCAGTACTGTAGTAAAAAATACTGTCTACTTGATTTACTTTCTTAAAACACCATAATTATATGCAGCACTTAAGTTTGCGTGATGCCTTCTTTAGATAGAAAGATGCAATTTTCTGTGTACTTATTGAAAGCTTTGCATCTAAAGCAAACAACAAACCTAAAAACACGTTCAAAGTAAAATAATTTCCACTAAACTGCAAAAACAGATTTGTTCCCATGAATCCTGCAAGCTCCTGCTATAACTTAAGCATTAAATCCCTTATCTCAGCACCCTCGTTTCCTCCATATATAAAATATCTACTACAAAATCTTCCTCAAGTCTCTGGGGCACCTCAAGATTTAGTGGAAAAGTCCTCTTCTACTAAACCTTAATTTGATGAAGATTCTCTGGAGGATTATTGCAATAATAGATTAATAGGTATGTACAGTAGAGAAAATATAAAATAATATGCTTTGCTCAATGAAACAGGGATTTAAAGTGTTGATTACGGATGACTATGAGGGCAGCAAGTCTTGCTGATCCAAACATTCTGGATGTGGGGTCTGGTGCCATTAGTGACAAAGGAGACAGCACTCATGATGGGTTAGTACTATTCACTGTATAAGCAACCAAGGAGTCTAAAGAAATTGTTACTAAGGTAATGCAGACATGAAACATACTACACCTCAAAACAACCTCAACACTCCTTGTTCCTAATTTCTTCTCCAGGCTACCTGAAGCCACCTTTCTGTGACCCTGTCCCTTCAGTTAACTCTGTGTTTCCAATCTCTCTTCTCCCCAGGTCTTTCACCATGGCTTCAGAGGGTGCTCTCATCCTGAAACAACCTGTTGAATCTGTTTCCCTCACAAGCTAGTTCCAATTTTTTTTCTTTCACTACCAAACATCTCAAACTATTTGCTACCTCTGTTTCCCATTCTCCTCCTTAGCATCTAAGGATTTAGTTTTTGCTAATGACTGAAACTGCTCTCTCAAAACACTATAAGCTAAGACCCCCACATTGAAAACTGTAAAACATTCTTTAGGGAAATAAAAGATATCTTAAATGGAGAAATACAATATGATCATGGATCAGAAGACTCAATAGTATAAAGAATTACTTCTGCCCAAGCTAACCTACAGATTCAATTCAATCCAAATAAAAACTCTGGCATGTGTGGGTGTAAACTGACAAGCTAATTCAAGGTGTAAGTGGAAATGCAAAGAATCAAAAATAGCCAAAGCAATCTCAAACAACAAAGTTCTAAGAACATGAAGAACTAGCATGCTACAGTCATTAGCATAGCTTGCTCCTGGCACAAGAACAGGGAAATAGACCAATGGTACAGACAAGGGAATCCAGAAAAACAGCCCAAACGTGGGAATAACCCCAATGTCCATCAACAACTAGGATAAATTGTGGTATATTCATTTACACAATGGAATATCATACAGCAATGAGCATAAGTGTATATGTATATCGTAATAGACACATTTCATAAACATGACGTTCAATGAAAAAGGTAGACACATTCTATGATTCCAGGTATATAAAATTAAAAAACAGGCAAAATGAATCTCCAGTGTTAGGTTACTCATGGAGGGTGTTGTAGTGGCATGACAAGAGATTTCTGAGGTGCTGGTAACTTCTGCTTCTTCAGGTGTTCATTACAGGGGCATGCAAAAACTCATGGAGAGGCATACTTAGGATTTGTGTAGTTTTTGTGTGCATGTTATAAAAAATAAAAAAAAACCAAAACCACACCTCAAGGATTACCTAGCAGCACAATCCAATGGGCTTAACTTGTCTTCATCCTGCTTGAACTCCTCTGTGATACTTGTTCTGAGATACCTCCTTCTAAAATCTCTGCCCCTCCTCGGCTCTCTGGCTCTTCTCTGCCTGTCCCTATATTTCTTCTCTGTCCTGCTGCTGCTCCTCTTCTTCCTGCTTCCTCCCACACATGCAGAACCCGAGTTCTAGGGCACACTCCTCTGTTTGTTGTCTTTTGTCCTCTGCTTAGACGGCTTTAGCTTTATAAAGTGGTAATGAGAGCAGCAACTCACTTACTGGACATTTATTGTGGACCAGGTATCATTCTAAGTGCTTTAGTGCACTAACACAATCTACTTTCTTTGCCCGCTAAAATATTTCTTTTGAAGTAGGTTTTTGTGGGTTTTGAATAATTTTCAGCATAGAAAATTTCACACATAAATAGTAAACTGACCCTCACATGACCTAATCTGGGGATTATCAGGGTATGTCAACATAACTCTAACTCCTTCCTCTCTCCTAAATTTGACTCCTATTTTTCAAATGCTTAATCAACACTTTGTGGATGTTCCACTTATACATCAACTTATACTGTTCATACTGTTTAATAAACTGTTGTTTTCACTTAATGATTACCACAAGGAGTTTTTCATGTGATTAAATATTCTTCTAAAACACAATTTTTAAATGGGTCATATTGTAATCGATTTTATGGGTGGATTATAATTTAAATAATTCCATTATTAGAAATTTAGTTTGTTTTCAATTTTTCATTATTATAAATAGTAACATGTTGAGTTTGGTAGTACATAAGTCTTTTCATATTTATGATCGTTTTCTTTAAATTCCTGGGTCAAAGGGTATACACCTCTTTAAAGCTTTTGACATGTTAACAAACTGTTCCAGAAGAGCTGTACTAATTTTCAGCCCACAGACAACAAATAAGGGTGTTCATTGCCCCACCCACTCAATATACTGGGGCAAAACACACACACACACACACACACACACACACACACACACACACACACACCAACCTTGCAGATGTGACAGGGCTACTTTTGTTTGTAGTTCTTTGTAATTCTTCTCATTTGTAGTGAAGCCAAAAAAGAGGCAAAACATTCATAAATATATTTATTGGCTATTTCTTCTTCTGGGAAATTCCTGTTAACACCCTTTCCAGGCTATGTTTCTTTTGGTTTAGTTTCTTCCTTGCTGATCTCATGGTCACTACCCTAACACAAGCTATCTTATCCTTGATCTTTTGCTTATTGTAATAGCGTCACATGCATGTCAACCCTGGTTTGTAATAGCACTCTTTCTAAAAACAGGTTGGATTAGTTCCCTCCTCTTCCAGTGTCTTAAATGATTTCCCACCTACAAAATGGAGACCAATCTCTGGCATGGCAGTCACAATCTGGCTCCTTCCTACTCTCTCAATTTCATCTTCTGCTATAGCCTGGCCATGTGCAAATAGCCTCCTGGTATATGCCCTTGTCTTGGCTTTTACTTTGATGTGGTTCCCTCATCCTAGAATGTGGATAATCTTCCCTCCTACACACCTCTCTTCCCTGTCTTACTCATTCTTTATGACTGAGCTCAACTGGCTCTTCTATGAAGCCTTCTTCAGAGAGTAAATACTTCTTCAGAGAGTAAAGCCTTATTCAGAGGTAAATACTGCGGAAGTAGTAATTTTGTCTTGAGTTTCGAGAGTTGGTTATTTGTTTAATTCCCCAACTCTTCTTCAAATTCCTTGATGGATTCTTTTTTACATACCAGATGCTGCCTAGCAAAATACCCTGCACATACCTGACAATTGAGAAGTGACTGGTGTATACGTTGAAGGAACGCATGCTAATCTTGGGGCAAGGGGAGTTTTTGTTAACTTTCCAAAGACTTTTTGTTTTTTAAGTTCATTTATTTTTTTGGGGGGGGAAAGAATTCCAAGCAGGCTCTGCATCAGCAGTGGGCCTGAGGTGGGGCTTGAACCCGCAAACCATGAGATCATGACCTGAGCTGAAGCCAAGAGTCGGAGGTTTAACCAACTGAGCTATCCAGATGTCCCTCAAAGAGCTTTTTGAGATAAAATGTGAAGCATCTCAAAATCAAGACTGTGATGATGATGTAGACCTTATAGCAGGGCACAGAAACCATATATATATATATGTATATATGGTATATGTGTGTGTGTGTGTGTATACATATATATATATGTATGTATATATGTATGTATATATATACACACACTGTGGCATCTCACTTTGCTTAAAGTTCTCAAAAAATGAAATATGGGCCAAGTAAAGGATACTAAGGTGGTCTCTGGAAGGAATTTTCTGGCTTTGTCTGCTGAATGTTATTATAATGTATTCTGCTCTTAGTAGCTATTCAGGCCCTTCCTGAACTCAGAGTAGTAATATGATTTCTAGAGTGACTCGAGCCAAGAATCACAAATGCAAAAGCAACTCAATCTGAATGCTTGAAGCAACACATGCTCTAAGTCTGTGAACACAAGGGAAGGAGACAGTGCTTCAGCCTCTACCACCTTTCAGGGGACAAGCGAGGAGGGGAAGCTTAGAATGAGGTTTTTCAGGGATGATGTTCTACAACCTCATGTCCACCAAAAATACTGTTCTGAAAGGCTAGCTGCAAGGGAAACCAATGGAGTTCCCTTTCTGCTTTCAATGTTAGGACTGTTCTCTGTCAGAGAACACAGCTGATGGTGTGAGGAGTAATAAGGAACATAGCTGGACTGGATGGAGGAACAGAAGTGCAGCTGAGGGATGGGCTGATGGGTTCAGGGAAATTGCCCCTGCTCAGCACAGGTCATGATTACAGAATAGCGACCATATCTCTCCATAACCAAGTAAAGGCATAGGGAGAGCTAACAGAAATTCACTGTCTAATTCTTAAAGACTGTCTAATGTCTTAAAGGAGAGAAAACAGCCTCATTTCAAGGTAAACAGCTCTATTCACAGTCATAGTGGATGAAGTAAGTAGAAGAGGATGTATGGATGGATAGAAGGGATGGTTATAGAGAGGTAACTGAATAGATTCAGTTGTGGTTGGCAGTGACTCAGATTAATTCCCTTCCAGAGATAGTTTTATGGTGGGCAGGGAATTAAATAGAGATGCTTAGTTTGGTTTAAGTAGACAAGAATCTGAACTTGAGGTTTTTAACCAGCTAGGTTTCAGGATGCATAGGCCATGAGGTCTGAGCTGGTCACTGGCGTGATAATTGGAGCCTTTCAGCGGTGAAGGATCCAGCTGAAATGGTCCTCTACCCTAGCAAGATCTGCGCTAGAGTCCCTAGCCCAAATCAGCAGGATGTTCAACCACATCTGCTTAGGAGATATGAAGACATAAAATAACTTCTGAGTTTGGATTTTCGATAAATGATAATGAAATGAAATGTATTTTTTTTTTTTTTGGTTTACATTGCTTTTTATTATTATTATTTTTTTTTTACAAATAGCTTATTGTCAAATTAGTTTCCACATAACACTCAGTGCTTAAAATGAAATGTATTTTTAAAAAGAGTCCTTCACTGTTTTGGCATCCTTTTTTTTTTTTTCCCAAGTTTATTCATTTTGACAGAGCGGGGAGGAGCATGCATGAACAAGTGCATACAAGTCGGGCAGGGGGAGACAATCGCAAGCAGACTCTGTGCTGCCAGTGCAAAGCCTGATGCGGGGCTCAAACTCACAAACCAGGAGATCATGACCTGGGCTGAACTCAAGAATCAAATGCTTAACCAACTGAGCCACCCAGGTGCCCTTAAAATGAAATGCATTTTGCCATATCTGTTCATAAAACAAAATGTATGTGGCCAGAGGGATCTGAGCACACAGTGGGTATTTCTTGCCTAGTCATTTACTTTTCTTGAGGTATCTGGCCACTTTTTCACTCTGTAGAATCCCTCTAGCATTTAGTAACAGGGAAAACTAAAGGTTGCTTTTGAAGTATCTGTCCTATGATTATTTCCCACAGATTAAGACCAACTCCAAAATCTTCTCCTCCTTGGTATTTCAAGTCTGAGTTGGCAGCCCGACTCTCCCAGACTTCTTCCTAAAGTCTCCCCCTGCCCCAGCTGCTTGTCACGTGAAGCCTAAAGCAACCCGCACGACCCCAGCCACTGGGTGATGCTGAGTGGAAGTGGTAAATGATCATGAGGTTGCTACTGGACCTTCTTCTCCCTAACTTGTAATGAACTCCATGTTAGGCAATATCTGATTTTGTTCTCATAAGAAGAAAAGGCTTTTGTTGCTAGGACCCAAAGTAAACAGACGTTGCTGCTCTTCCATGACTAATCTTAAACAAAATGGCATAATAAAAATAAGAGTTCAGCTCCCTTCCAGCAAGGGGACCTGTATATGTACATCATCCACACTCAAAATTCCACTCCTGAACAGCATGATGTTCCAAAGCGATATCCCCAGGGGCGCCTGGATGGCTCAGTCGGTTGGGGGTCCAACTTCAGCTCACATCATGATCTTGTGGTTTGTGGGTTCGGGCCCCATGTCGGGGCTCTGTGCTGACAGCTAGCTCAGAGCCTAGAGCCTGTTTCAGATTCTGTCTCCCCCTCTCTCTGACCCTCCCCTGCTCACACTGTTTCAGAAATAAATAAAACATTAAAAAATTAAAAACAAAAAAAAAAATAAAGTGATCTCCCCAAGATTCATTTGGTTTTATATCACTAAAGGAACTTCCTCCTTTCATTCCCTTATGACAGAAGCATCAAGGTAGGAGGGAACTCCAGGTACTTAAGCATCTCAGAGCAAGAAAATCATAAATTATGTCCTACTATTTTCTAGTACTTTCAAGAGCACGTCATGCCTGGCACATATTAGGCCCTCCCTAAATATTTATTGAACGAATGCATGCGAAATGCCTTGGGGTAACTAGATTTTTCAATATAATATCATCATGTATTTTTACCTTTAGTTTTCAAAGGTTAAAAAGAAAACAAAAACAAAGCAACTCAAGAGTTGCTCTCTATCTTAGCTATGGCTCTGCAAATTCTGCAATTCTACACTGGCAGCTCCTTATCTCTGAAGGAAATAATGAATTAAGATGTTTAAGGAGTCTTTCTTCATACAAAGCATAAAACTTAGTTTTCTACACTAACCCCCTCCCCAACAAAGTATCAACCAGTAGAACTACTGATTCAGAAATTCAGAATCATCAACCTGGAAGGTAGCTAAGAACTACTAGTTCAATTCTCTAACCTTGTAAGTAAGACAAGCATTACCTAAGGGGATAAAGTGGCCAGTATAATTTAGACTGACAGCAGCACACTGCCTTAGGAACACTGCTGTATCATCCTTCAAGCCCAACCACTGAATAGCCAGGGGAGCAAACTTTACTGTCTCCATATGTACAAGGTCTCCACAGAAAAGAGGAAGTCTCCCCTGCCTCCGAGGAAAGTTCTAGGAGAAATCTGGTCTTGCTAGCTAACTATCAGACCTCTTAAGAGTGGTCTTATTGCTCACTGTTGCTTATTATTCTTTTCAAAGTTAGAAACAGTCATGATTTTGTGAAAGGCAACAACTGAGAGGTCAAGTAACTCAAGTAAAATGAATTGGGGTCAGTGACAATCTATGGGACCAAAACACAGGTTGCTAACACCTGCCACACTAAATTAATCTCCTTACATAGAGCAGGAGCTGGAACCAGGCAAGTACAATGGATGTAACAATCCAGACTGAGAAAGTTATCTGTACATAAACCAGAATGAACTTTTGCTTTCTGATAACTCGATTTTGTTTTTGCAGATGTCATTAACATTTTAATTTCTAAGCTACTTATGTCTAGACATCTCAACAATGCTGGCTGCTGCTTTCCTGCCTAAAGCATTCTTCCATGGCTGAGATAATTTGCGTTTTTTCTATGTGGTATTCTGTGCCTGTAAGAACCTCTCAGGTTACCATCTCTCCTGAAAGACTGTATCTTGATACAGGTGTTATATCTTCTCCGTGCAAGTGAAAGGAGTGAACGGAGAAAGAGCATGACAAGAAAAAAGAAGACATGACTGCAAAAGGTAGGAGTGGAAATAGAAAGCCTCCCATAAAACTCAATAGGAGATTTACATTGGTCTGACTGGTCCCTGATACAAGAGAATGGGATATCATCTTTAGTGGAAAAATATTCTTGGAATATCAAAGGAACTGAGATCTATCATCCCTGCAAAGAACAAGCCTATAGTTGGTAACACTGTATTGTATAATTGAAATTTGCTAAGAGAGTAGGACCTAAAAAAAAGGTAAATATGTGAGGTGATGGACTGTTAATTAGCTCAAAGGGGTTAATCCTTTCACAATGTATATCAAGTCATCGCACTGTACACTTTAACCATCTTACAACTTTTTCAGTTATAGCTCAGTAAAGCTGAAAAGAAAAAGAATAAGCCCATCTGGGTGGAGGGCTCACACAAAGCACATTCCTGAGGCAAAGAGATGGATGGGATGGTCTTCACAAGGCTTCACCAGTCCGAAGACCTGTTGAGGTAATACTTGAGGCTTGAGAAAGTGTAGCGTGTTATCAACAAAAAACGTATTTTCCACCAACGCAGAATTTTAATACAGTTGGTTGCCCAAGTTGATTTGGTAGTTATCTCACACGATCTCTCACAAATCTGTTAAGTGATGTAAATAGAGACATTAAAATAAAAGGCCTGTCATTATCAAAATGGAGAAAAATTTCCCTCTTTGCCAAAGGGATCCATCAGAACAGCAGCAGAGTTCTGGGAATCACAGACACAGACAGGCTAGCTAGCCAACCCAGCGTGTTTGGTTTGGCTCTCAGGAAAGAAAAGTGTCAAAAGGGAGAGAGTAAAAAAAACAAAACACAACAAAACCCAAACAACTAATAAGAAATCTAATGCTGAAACTGTCAGGGTAGTTAAGAGCAAGGCTTTGTTGCAGCTGAGATTTTAGTGCTAAACCAGCAAAAAGCCTAATCCAGTTCCAGGGAATCTCTGGCCAAGAGGGAAAGGAGAAGGAAATTTCTTCCACCGCAGTGGCACATGCTCAGTGCACACTCTATGCACAGGTCTGCTGTGTGCTGTTTCTAGCACATGGATCTGATTCTGGGGGGAGCATGGCAGGAAGGGACTGGAAAGCCTCCCACAGGGAACTGTGGGTCTTGCTTGAGTTTTTCGTTTTAATTTTTTAAACATTTTATTTTTGAGAGACAGAGAGACACAATGTGAGCAGGGGAGGGGCAGAGAGGTAGACACAGAATCCGAAGCAGACCCCAGGCTCTGAGCTGTCAGCACAGAGCCTGACGTGGGGCTTGAACCTGAACTGAAGTCGGATACTCAACTGACTGTGCCACCCAGGTGCCCCAAGTTTTTCTTTTTTTACTGCCAACCTGATACATTCCGTGGGTGGTGTCTCCTGACTCCTTGGTGAGATGACAAAACGACCCTCTGTGTGGCACAAGGTCCTGGCCCAGTAATTCAGAAGGGCCTTGGAAGGGGTGCCATTACTGATCACGGCTCTGGAGTCATGTGAGCTGTTCTGAGCGACTTCCCTGGGTGCACATGGCCATCTTATGCAGGATCATGAGCAGTGGTGAGGGGCAAGCGTAATACAGTGATATGGTAACCTGGGTCTCATGCGACATGGACAAGGCTGAAGATGGGGTAGGAGTCTGGAGTTGTATCTTACTAATTTTGGACTGCTAAAGGGAAGAAAGGAAGTGATGGGATTTGAAAGCTCTTGGGGAAGGTTGAGGTTGAAAGATAAATATTCCCACAGCTCCCTAATGTTCAGAGAATTTTGCAGTCAATATTTACTTAGGTCAAGAAGGGTGAGAATAGAGACTCCAGGGACATCTCCAGGCCAGCCTGGTCCAATGAATGCGGAGGCTCCCCATGCTCACGAGCACAGTTCCCCCAGAAAGTGCGGGCAGAGCCATGGCGGTCTAGAGCTCAAATGGCCTCACCCAGCTTTAGTTCCACGTGGAAGGAATGACCAAGTTTGAGAAGGAAAGGCCACACCAAAGCAAGTACCTGTAGGAAGGTTCACCTAGCTTAGTGAAGAGAAGAAGGATCAGCAGAGCTTTTCTCTCTACTTCTCTTCCTGAGAAAACAGCTGGAAGGAGGTGAGCTTAACCTTCAGAAGCAGCCAAGTGAGAATGTGAGCTCTTCAAGAGAAGATGAAGTCATAGGATCATCTCACCGCACACGACCCAAGGAGGCCAAATAAATAGCCCCAGTACGTCTTATATGTGGCTCTTTCCAGTTGTCCCCAGTGCCTGCAGGACTGCCTATGGGCCGTAGTGTCCTAGACGGTATTTAAGAGCTAAACATGAGGGTTTAACTGAGCATGCAGGGGGCAAGAGAAGTGGTGGCAAAGCTAGAGCCCTCAAGGAGGCTAAAGAAACTTCTTAATAGATACTTTAAACTATCTAATATTTACTTTTCTCCTCCAAAGAAAGTCACAGTGCTTAGTCTGTGCACAATGCAGGAACAGACATGTTATCTATGTGCTGGTATCCATTGTTGACACACACACTGCAGATGATTTAATATCACTATAGGAGAATACCATTGTTACTCGAGTTTCCTCTGAGGGGCTTCTTAAGAAGATTTTCTTCCACAGGGGGCTATAAGGTACAATAGTGGGAAAATGTATGAAATCAAAGGGGATGTCCAGTCCCAAATGTACCACTAAGCTTTATCATCTTGGGCAGGTCACTTCACCTCTCTGGCTTCAGCTTCTTCATGTGAAAAAAAAAAAAGTGTGTCTGTGTGTGGGGGAAGAAACTCAAAGATCGCTAAGTTCTCTCTAGCTTTAATAATCAATCTATGAATAAATATAGGTCACTCCTGATAAAATAACATTAGAAGAGTGATCCCCAACTGAGACCCTGCAGTCTATTTCTAGTTAGAGTTTTTCAGCTCTCATGAGGACTTCTTATTGCACCTTCTCTGTGTCTCATCACAGGATGTTTGAGAGAGCCCAGCACCTCATCTTTCTGATGATTCCCTACCTTCCTGCTAGGTGCATCCTCACATCCAGCTGTGGTGAACTTTCTTCTTCTTCTTCTTCTTTTTTTTTAGTAATATTTATTAATTTAGAGGGAGAGCGAGCGAGCACACAAGTAGGAGAGAGGCAGAGAGAGAGGGAGACAGAGAGAATCCCAAGCAGGCTCCATACTGTCAACATGGAGCCTGATACCAGGCTTGAACCCACCAACCATGAGATCACGACCTGAGCCCAAACCAAGAGTTGGAGGTTTAACCGACTGAGCCAGCCAGGCATCCTGGTGAACTTTTTTTTTTTTTTTTTTTAAAGGAATAGTTATCTATTGGCTCAAATTTAGGCTAAAAACTCCTAAGAGGTTGGTGTGATTTCCCACATACTCTAGATGTATCAAACAGCTGAAAATCAGAGAATTCAGAGTATAATGATGCTTTATCACCAGGCCTGGGTTATACTGAGGAGATTAATCTGGTTTTTAATCTGGCAATTTGGTCCTTTTTGTGAACTCTTCCCAGTTACTCACCATTCTAATCATTCTGGTATTCAGATACCCCAGGCATGCTAGGTGGTTAATGTCAGTGTGCCTAGAAATACCTGCATTTAAAAAGGCAGTACCTTGGAGGAATACTTGATTCAAAGAAATAATCTGAACAGTGAAATTTATCAACAGATGAAATCAGGCAGGAGCTTTATCAAACATCCCATGATACTACTTTTAAGCCACTACCATATCATGCTTTTCTGTTACGTTAGCCATAGGACGTTAGCGTCTGATTTTTGGCTTAGGGTTTATATTAGAAAAGGGTAAGATTTGTTTTAGCTTGACAGCATTAAAACCTAATCTATCAATCAAAACCTAATGTTTAGGGCTTCTAAGCATCACTACAATTTACAGCAATGTGTTCAGTGTTAAAATTAAAGGCTTGCTTTCAGCAGGATAGCATATGCTAGATAGGGAGATTTTCTTTTGTGCCTAGGTGGTCTTTTGTATAAAAATTAGTAGACAAAGCAATAAGAGTATTCATACAGTATAGGAGAACACCTCCAGAAAATTCCTGATTTTATTCATTCACTGAACAAGTGTCTGCTTCATGTTTGGTGCCTTTATGTCTATTACACAGCTTTTAAAGAAAGATCCAGTTTGCTAAGTTCTTTTCACGTAATATTCTGGATTGAAGTCACCAGCACACCCTGCAACTCCCCTAAGGGAGTATTCTGTAATTAGTGGATGTGAGTAACAGATTGTGCTGTACCCCCCTACCTTTTAACAGGCAGGGCCCCAGGATTTGTTTGGAATGCTGTTTCCAGAGTTTGTCTGAAAATCAGTTGTTTGAAACCCAGAAACAATTACTGAAGTGTAGTTAGGTTCCCAAGTAGTCCCCATGAGACTACTGACCCATGTTTGTTATAGGCTGAATCATGCTCCCTCCCCCAACTCGCATGTTGAAGCTCTAACTGCATATCCTCAGAATGTGACTGTAGGTGGAGATATGACTTAAAGAGGTGTATTTAGAGAGATAACTAAGTTAAGATGAAGCTGTTTGGGTGCGTCTTATTCCAATGACTGGTGTCTTTGTGAAGAAGAAGAGGAAATCTGGACACAGAGACATCAGGGATGCATGTACATGCAGGAAAGGCCACGTAAGGGTACGGTGAGGAGGTAGCCATCTGCAAGCCAAGGACAGAAGCCTCAGGGGGAAGCAAGCCTGCCAACACCTTGATCTTGGACTTCCAGAACGGGGAGAACTAAATTACTGCTGTTCAAGCCAACCAGTCTGTGGTGTTTTGTTATGGCAGCCTTGCAAACTAAAACAATATTGTTGGTGTCTGGAGTCACAGAGCTTAACCACCATTCATAACGTTTTACATACTGGAAGATGTCTTTTGGGTTCTAACTCCAGACATCAGAAATACAACTTTGCTGGCCTCAGGTGCGAGTGAGTGTGGCCCAGTCCCATCTTTCCGACTTGGCAGAAAACCTATGGCAGTGGCTCCAGCAGCAGGATGTTCTTATAAGGGGTGCAGGGGGTTCTCTTAAAGGCTCGGGGAGTAACAGCAATAAGAGCGAGTGGGTGTTGTGAAGGGCTAGGTTGTTCGAGTAGCAGGGACTCTTCAGACTGGTGAATAACAGAGGAAAGGAGGTTGTGGCAGCATTTCCCCTGTACTCTCTGGGGGAAGCAGGGCCTGACGTTATGGGGCACAGGAGAGCCAAGTCCGGAATGGCAGTACTGTCTGTGTGGAAACTGAAGACTGCTTACAGCTCATGGTACCCTTCTGATTTTACACCTAAGAGGTCATGCTCCACGGGGAGAGGGGTTTGGTCCCACCCCTTTTGTCTTTTCTTAAGTTTAAATAGGTCTCCCTTAGAGAATTACTGTTGTATCTAGCCACCATTATTATAGGAGCTCTGAATCTTTCTGGTATGCTGGGCCAGAAACATGACTATGAGCCCCTGGCATACACCAGAGGAGATACTTTGCCCACAAAAAAATTTAAGTTACTTCTATTTCTGGACTGTCCCACCAAACCTTTGGTAAAGCATTAAATGGTTTGGAAGAAAGCTTAGGACCATTTATTTCAAATGCTCTGACTAGACCAAAAAACTGTCATTTCCAAAGTTCCCAAGTTCCATTGGCTTTAAGTTTGCAGTGCCTGAGCTGGTCATGTTTCTTTGATATCCACAGCATTAATTTTCTTCTTTGCTTCGTTGGGGGAGCATTATCTCTGCAAGATGACATTGGGGACGAGAGACCAGTGTTTAATGTACTGGACTGTAGTAATTATCAAGACTTATTAAAATTCCAAGATGGTAAATAATTACTCCTACAGGAGCTCTAGGGAATCAGGAGTGTTAACCCCTTCTCCCATGGGAACACTTTAAACACAAAGGAAAAAATGCAATTAGGGCAGCTAGAAAACAGTAAGATCTCTATAAATACAGAGCTTTGTAATTAAAAAATATAGTCCATATTCATATTTTGGAACTCTAAAGAGTTTAGTGCAAGACCAAACTAATAAAAACAAAACAAAAAAAGAGTCTTGCATTTTTTTGCTGCAAAGCCAAGGACACGTGAGACCTGAATTCAGAGTAGGTGTTTTATGTTCACTTTTATTTAGTCCAGGCTAGTTGGGGGTAGGCACTAGTAATGGGGAGCAAGAACTATCCTAGGCAAGAAGCGGAGGCCAAGACCTGCAGACAAAACAGAAACAGGCGAATTCCCCTTCTCTGAGGCAAGTTAAAAAACAAAATGGTTGGAGGGATCCTTTCTATCAAAAAAAGTTTTGGTCTAACAAGGTCTCCTTAACTTTTTCTCTCTCCACAAGCAAGATTATTCTCATCCTGCCCCAGACCTGCAGTTCTGTCCCTAGTAAAGTGAAGCCTTTCGTGTGCACACCATGTGCTACTCTCACAGTGGGGATGAGCTGCCGGTAATGGTTCATATCTGTGTAATTTCAACTACGTAACAGAGGTCCTTATCACTTTTATATTCAAATCCTCATTTCCTCTTCCTTTCCCCAACTCAGCTTTTGGGGACTTTATCAGCACTTAAGGCAGCAGTTTTGCGTCCTATGGCCCAGCTTAGCACCCAGTCAGCCCCTGTCCTCTCTCACGGTGTCTGCCCAGCTCTTCACTATCATCCTCTCCTTTTTTTTTTTGAACAAGTTTTCTCTGCCAAATTGTCAACATATTTGAAAGATACTCTGCTTTTTGCAGAAAAAGGTTAATGGCAGCTGTCAGAAGGAGGAGAAAGTGCCAGACTGTGTGAGAGCAGAGAGGAGAGAAACAGTGAGGCTACTCCACAGGATTTTTCTCATAAATTTGTTCACACACATACACACACACACACACGCACGCACTTCTCAAGCCCAGTCTTGATACAGACACACATTTATCTTCACAGCTCTGCAGTTATTTTTGCTGGATGGCTGGTCTTGCCTCTCTCAGCCTCTCACACTCTGCTGCTCTTAGTTTTTTGGACAAGAGTTCAACATCGGAGCTAAGGAAACAAGTTCAAACATCACAAAAAGAAGAAAACCAGATCAGAAACATTCAGGCTGGGAACCAGAACAAAGTTAGTTGCCCCACAAAGAACCATTCTGTTTCTTTCTTTCTTTCTTTTTCTTTCCTTCTTTCTTTCCTTTCTTTCTTTCTTTCTTTCTTTCTTTCTTTCTTTCTTTCTTTCTTTCTTTCTTTTTCTTTCTTTCTTTCCTTTCTTTCTTTCTTTTCTTTCCTTTCTTTCTTTCTTTCTTTCTTTCTTTCCTTCCTTCCTTCCTTCCTTCCTTCCTTCCTTCCTTCCTTCCTTCTTTCTTTCTTTCTTTCTTTCTTATTTTCTCTTGCTGCTGCCCCCCGTCCCTTGCCCCCCAACAGCTCATCAGTCCATGTGGCTCACTTGTGTGGTACAGCACTCTGCAGAGGCATTCAAGACAGGAGGATGAAATGTCACGTCGTCACTGATGACTAGGGCACTCCCTGAGTGAGGGAGAGGACTTTTAGGTCCTGTGCCCAATACTGGCCCCAGCATTTAACACCCCCTGATTCACCACCTTGAAAAGAGAGGGATACATGCCAAGGAATGATTGATCAAAATCAAGAAAACAAATGGAAGAAGGAATCCAGGGAGAGGACAAGGTCTGAGCCAAGTTTTGGAACAATACTTCCCTGGAAATTAAAAAATGGGACAGAGTGCTGGGAAAGGGAGCTGGAATCCAAAGCTCCATGACCCACAGAGCAGGCTGGCTGATACAAGTTCATTCCAGTGTGGTCGGGCCCCTGATGGGAGGCTGGCACTCACGGTAGAGAAAAGGAATTTGTACTCTAGGGAGAAATTCCATCTTAAGTTTTAGCAGGATCTGCTTATCAGTCCAACTGTTTTAAAAAGTTAAAAAGTAGACTGGTAGTGGGGAATGATTTTCCTGTTTTCATTTTCTTATTCAAGTTCTTTTTAGTTTATTTATTTACTTTTAAATAATCTCTACACCCAATGTGGGGCTCAAACTCAAGACCCTAAGACCAAGAGTCACATGCTTTTTCGACTGAGCCAGCCAAGTGCCCTTCTGTTTTCATTTTAACTATCATGGACATATTATGAAATGCACAGATCTTTAAGTGTACAATTTGACGAGTTTTGATAAATACATATACCCATATAACCATCATCCCAACAAAAACAGAACATTTTCAACATCCCAGGAAGTTTCTTGTACTATCTTTGAGTCAGTTCCTAAAGGAAATCAGTGTTCTAATTTTTACCACCATAGATTAGTTTATCCTGATCATAAATGTCATAATGAAATCACACATTAATTACATTTTATTTTGTATCTGGTTTCTTTTGTTTGATATTGTGTTTTTGAGATTCATTCATAAAGTTGCTTTTATTTAGTTCATTGTTGTTTACTGCTTAGTATCCCATTTCATGATATAAAATAATTAAAAATATCTGTTAATGAACACGTGGACTGTTTCTAGTTTTGGGCCTTTACAAATAAAGTTGTTATGAACACTCTTGTACACATCTTTTTGTGGACACATCTCTTGAGTTAGTAAGAAGGGAACTTCTGGATTATAGACAGGAGTATATCTAATTTAATAAGAAACTGCTAATGGCTTCCTAAAGTCTTGTACTACTTTAAATTCTCACCAGCAATGTATCCGAGTTCCAGTTGTTCGGCTCCTAATAAGTGGTATTACCAGTTTTTCAATTTTAGCCATTTTTGTGGGACTGTAGCACAATCCCATTGTGGCTTTAATTTGTGTGAACATTTTTTCATATGCTTAATTTGTGTATCTTCTTTTGTGATTTATTCAAGTCTTCTGCCCATTTAAAATTACACCATTTTGTCTCTTTGTTACCGACTTTTAAAATATCTTTGCGATAGAAGTCCTTTGCTCAATACACACGCACGTGTGCACGCACACATATAAAGTGAATGTTTTGATGAACGTTAAGTTTAAAGTTTTGCTAAGTCCAATTATTTTCATTTTTGGCTTATGTTTAGTGCTTCCTGTCCCCTATGTCTGCCAAATTGGGGGTAATTTTAGTTATTGATAGGCCATTTGACTAACATCTGAAATTTAAACACATTTCTTTACTAAGGCCTAAAAACAACTACCCATTGCTAACCCTTGTTTACAAAGGCTCAATTTTGGAACCAAAAACACTGGCTTTATCTAAAATTCCAGGGCGACTAAAGTTTTAAAAATGAAAGTTGTACTTTCAAAAATATTCACATTCAACATATAGGTCATATATATTTACTGCTGGCCTGAGATGATCTGTATCAAACGGGCACAATACTGACAAGTGTGTTGGGGTTAGGGAGGGGGCACTAAGTGTCTGGGACTCAACTTTAGTTTTTAAATCTCTCTGAAAGGCAATTCTACCACATCCCTTTGAAATTTATTCCATGTCCACAGATTTTTCCCTATGTTTAACTGAAATATTTCTTTCTGTTATTTAATATACTCTCTCATTCTGCCCTTAGATGAATGGAAAAAAGGGGAAACCTTTGGGCCCTCATCATTTAGACAAAAGCCTTCACCCTATAATTATGTTTAATTATACATTTAATTTCTCTGTGTAAGCTGCCCTTTTGAAACAATTGTTTATTTTTAAAAGAGTCCTACCTTCAACTTTTCAAGTCTTCTACCTAATTTATTTTTTGAGTTTGAGCTACAATGTCACATTCAAATACAGCTCTAAAATTCTGGGGGCTAGGGCTGTTAACATTCCCTTTACACTAGAATGACCTACAACCAGGACTGGAGGGGGAAAAAATCTGACTCAAATAATCTCCAAATGCTGATTCCTTCTACAACCCAAGAGAGCAGCTTCTCCTCCAATAAGAACTGATTTCATATATGGCTATCCATTTTCTTTTTGCTGACAGATCCAGTAAGTTTTTCTTTCTCCTAAACTAAAATCTACCTTATAATGTCTACCCACTGGTTGTGGGGTTACCCAATTAGTCTATATATAAAACATTCATTCTTTCTTTTTTCACAATTTTGTTTATTTAAGTGATCTCTACAGCCAATATGGGGCTTGAACTCACAACTCTGAGATCAAGAGTTGCATGCTCTTCCCATTGAGACGGCCAGGTACCATGCCCTCAGTCCCCACATTCATTCTGTAACTGATTGCATCATCTTGTTGCTGTCTATAGATAATATTTTGGAGTCGTCTAGACTAATACACTTCTTAATATTTTCAATAAAGTACTCCATTTTCACAAGATGATGAAAATCTGAACCCCATATTTACTGACTTAAAATTTTAAACCTTTGTTATTTTGAAATAATTTCAAACTTATATAAAAGTTGCAAGAATACAAAGAACTCTCCAACCCTTCATCCAGATTCCTTAACTGCTAACATTTTGCTATCTTTGTCTTTATCATTCATTTATTGTATCTCTATATAACTTTATGTTTCCTAATTATTAAGTTTAGATTACATATCGTTTGGCAGAAAAACACCTGTGCTCTTCTCAGTGCATAAAATCAGAAAGCATATAATGTTGATTTGTCCAATAATGGTGATGTTAAACTTTAGTCACTTGGTTTAAATTGTACCTATTAGGTTTTTCCAATGTAAATTAACTAAAATAATTTTGTGCTAATTAAGTGAAATTTTTTGTGAAGAGATACTTTCAGACTATGTAAATACAAACTTTTACCTACTGTTCTGCACATTTATTGATGATCCTTGCCCAAAGCAGTTACTGCCATTATAGTTGCTAAATAGTGATTCTCTAATTACACCATTCATTCCACCTTTACTAGTTCACATTCTACTGTAGAATACAGCTTTCCTTTCTCTCCCATTTGTTTATTCATTCATTTCTTCATACCAGTATAGATTCATAGATTTCTATTTTATCCAATGGGTTATAATCTGTTACTATCAATATTTATTTTGCTGCTCAAATTCTTCAAAAATTTGCCATTGAGAGCCCTATGTCCTTCTGAAATACATCACTGCTCTTAGAATACTTTCTGGCATAATTATAAGATGTTCTGGATTTATGCTGTACTATGCCACACATAGCCTTAGACTCTGTCAGGTCTCCAAGGAGTCTTGAATGCCTGAGTACTTGGGCAGCAATACTTAGGGTGTCCTTAAAATAATTTCTATTGAAATGAACTCTGGTGTTATGATATTGTTGAGATGTTAAAAAAAAAAAAAGGCTATGAAACTCATAGTTGTATATACTAGAAGGACGGTGAAGATGTTGCTTATAATTTGATTCTATATGAGGGCCCTGGGGTCTCTGGGTAGGTTTTAATCTTGCAGGATACTACAAACTGTGTAACTAATTAATTTTCTCTCTTGACAGTGCCTGAGAGAGCTCACTCCTGGATTCACCTCATTTGCCTTGATTAGCAGAATCACAAAGGTGGGGATGCAGAGTAGAGAACAGTTCTTTAGGAGATTCTGATATCCTCTATCATTTCAGAGAAGCACTGCTCCAGAACTATTCATTCAAATTGGAGTACAGTAAAGTGTAGAACTGAATTTCTGGTTATTCATTCCATCCTTTTGGAACATGCTTCTCTTTAACCTCAATGCTGAGTGAATACAATACTGTGACTCTAACTTCTGATTTTATAGAAGTAAAAATGTATAATGTGAGCTAAAAAAAGTTACCTGAAAGATAAAGTAATGATTGTTCTTTAAATAAAGATATTTAAAAACAAGCCTTTTTTGGCCACAAACTCTCAAATGTGACCTGTACCAAATTTACTTGGTTGTTGGAACTTGACAAGATCACAGCTACAGACAAAATAGCCTTAATTTCACTATTTGAACACTATATGCCTGGTAAAGTGTAGAGATAAAAAACCAAAAGAATAACACCCAAGTACTAAGTCTTCAAAATATAATTTGCATGTATCCATTCACCTGCAAACCAAAATACTGAAAGTATATACAATTAACTATAGGTATTCCCAAATGAATCAATTTATTCCTCAATGATTATATTGACTCTGGCCAGTAAAATCACAATACACACAACTTTTTCAAACCAGGATACTTTGACCCATGAACAATATTATGCTCCAACCTGGTTACCACATTCACTTTATATGAGCCATTGTGCTGGTGACAAGTTGAAAAGTTGTTCATTGTTGCAAGGAAATTATATTATACAAAACAGAAGTGTATGAATAAGAGAGCCATAGGAGACTTACAAATGTTTCCTGACCTCACTGTAAAGTTGAACACAATCACTTGAACCTATGAGAACGGTTATACATAGGAGTGTGGTCTTTCTAATATCTGTACCTACAAATATTTGGAGTGTCCCACTTTGTTACATCCTTCTGAAAACAAGGAACTGCTAAGTAATAATATAACCTTTTAAAAACATATATAATACTTACGTTAAACTCTTAATTATCCCTCCCAAATACACCAAGACCCAAATCCTCAAGCTCTAAGAAAGTAAGTCTGAATATTTAAAGCTTTGAATTGCCTGCATATACTGAAAAGTTTTAGTTGAAAAGTTTCCACAATTTTCACACAGTTCTACAATACTTGCCCCAAAAACCAATAATCTAACTCCTTGAGTAGATACTAGTTGTATGTTAGCTAGTATCAATGTTGGATTCATGGAGACACTAACAAGAGTTCCTACCTAATAGTTAGCAAGAAGGCTTGGCAAAGAAATGAAGGCACCTAGGGCGCCTGGGTGGCTGTCAGTTAAGTGTCCGACTTCAGCTCAGGTCATGATCTCATGGTTCATGAGTTCAAGCCATGTGTCGGGCTCTGTGCTGACAGCTCACAGCCTGGAGCCTGCCTCAAATTCTGTGTCTTCCTCTCTCTCTGCCCCTTCCCTGCTCACGCTCTGTTGCTCTCTCTCTCAAAAAGAAACATTAAAAAAAAAGAAAAACAAAAAAAGAATTCACCTTATGTAGGAGAAGAAGGTAGAAGTGTAGTGTGGGAAATAGAGACCTGTAATTTCCACTGTGAGCTGTGATTCTGGAAGATAACAGACAGTGGTCAAATATGGGACTAAAATAAAGAGAGATGATGTTCAAATATAAAATTGATCTTAATAAAACTTTTTCTTAATACTAGGCACTTTGTATCATAATTGCATTCTACTTTGAGACTATCTCAATCTATTTTTTCAAAGACAGCTTCTTTAGGGCTCCAGAACCATATGTAAAATGGTAGAAGACTCGTATTTATTTGAAAAAATTTCAACGTCTCTTTTTCCTCAATACTAAGTGACTAAAGCCTGGGATTAGTAAACAAACAGAAAGGTGGTTTAAGAAAAGCAGTTGCCACTACAGATGAACAGGAAAAACACAAGACTTTAGCTATATTAAAAAAATCTCCAAAGGGGTGCCTGAGTGACTCAGTTGGTTAAACATCAGACTCTTGATTTTAGCTCAGGTAATGATCTTATATTTTGTGAGATCAAGCCGCATATCAGGCTCTGTGCTGACCGTATGGAGCCTGCTTGGGATTCTCTCTTTCCCTCTCTCTCTGCCCCTCCCCTATGCTCCTCTCCCCTTCTTTCTCAAAATAAGTAAACAAATAAATATTTTTTTAAAAAATTAAAGAAGCCCTGAAGAACCCTCTTACGTGTTGGTGGAAATACAAACTGGTGAAAGACACTCTGGAAAACAGTATGGAGATTCCTCAAAAAGTTAAAAATAGGACTAGCCTACAATTCATCAATGGTGCTACTAGGTATTTACCCAAAGGATACAAGAATACAGATTCAAAGGGGGTATATGCACCCCAATATTTATAGCAGCATTGTCAACAATATCCAAACTATGGAAAGAGGCCATATGTCCATCAACTGATGAATGGATAAAGATGTCATATATATGTACAATAGAGTATTACTCAGCCCTCAAAAAGAATGAAATCTTGCCATTTGCAACAATGTGAACTGTGCCAGTGTGTATTATGCTAAGTGAAATAAGCCAGTCAGAGAAAGACACATACCATATGAGCATGCCCATATGTGGAATTTAAGAAACAAAATAGATGAATATAGGGGAAAAAAAAAAAAAGAGGGAAGCAAACCGTAAGAGGGAGACTCTTAACTATAGAGAACAAAGGGCTGATGGAGGGAGGGGGAATGGGCTAAACGGGTGATGGGTATTAAGGAGGGCACCTGTTGTGATGAGCACGGGGTATTACACATAAGGGATGAATCACTAAATTCTACACCTGAAGCCAGTATTACACTACATGTTAACTAACTAGAATTTAAATAAAAACCTGAAACAAAACCAGACAAACTAAAGCAGATATAACAAAGTAGTATTTGTTAATTCTGAGTCTAAAGCTGATATTATAGTAATCTCTATGCTTTTTCTGAAAGCTTAAAATGTTTCATTAAAAATAATTTGGTACAACCATATACAAAGAAGATCATACAGACCAAAGCTACAATTATATATATATATGTAATATAAAAAATGGCAACTGTAGGTTTTCTCAATTTCTGCAAAACATTTTTGTGATTCTTAAAATATGTATACTTAAGACTGTTTTCTTAGATCACAACATGGCTACAAATGATAGGAAGCTTGAAATGAAGAAAGCACAGGTGTGACTAGAGATTTAGGGTCAGACTTTTTCATGTTCAAGATTCTAGAACATGGGAAAATTCCAAGGTTGATGTGGAACTCAACAGGCAGAGTCTTAGTAAAATATTAACTGAAAATAATGAGCCTGTAAATAGTAATAACTATCACCTACCGTCTATGATCTCCCATGAAGCTGACACCAGTAGCACATGACAGGATGTATATATGCTTGCCTGTCACTCATGTAGCCACCTACCAAGTTCAATCCAATGAAAACAAATATATCACACCAAAGACAACTCCAAAGAGTATAAAATTTGGGGGCAGACTTACAAAACCTCAAAAATTAAAAGTCATTGCTATGAACAATTTCAAGGCAGAGCCTAGAAAGGGTATTTCACATTCTTCCATCTAGCTCTTCTATAATTATCATTAAACTATCAACCTATTGATAGGTTGAAAAAAAACTTTAATAGTTCTATGTGTATACATAATCTTCTGCCTTTCAAAAAAGGGATACTTTTATTGGAGTAAGTCCATGCCAGTATTATGAACATAGCACGAGAAGTAAAAACGACATCAATCTTCATACTTCTAAACAGACCATCAGATAATTCTGTACAATGATAAGACTTTACTTTCTATTCTATTGGCTGTTACATGTGTTAGTTAGAAAGATTAGGGGCAGAGGGGGAATCCCGAGATAGGCCTACCTCTGTGATACAGAAGTGGGGCCTGGCAAGGTTTGAAGGTAGAGCAGTAGCACTACAGAAATCTATCCACAGTCTAGACCCTGTTTGAGCACAAGTGGCAATGGCTGCCATGAGAGGACAGGCACACAAGACCCACTTGCACCCTGGACTCTTCTGGGATATAAAGCAAGAATAGTGTGCTAGGGAAGGGAAGAAACCCTTCAATGTATAGAGGCTGATCCTGCTTTGACAAGAAAAGCAGTGTGTGCTGAGGGCAGGGCAGGATAACTCATGGCCCCTGTTCCTAGGCAAAGACTGACTGACACTACAATAGTAAAAAATGTAACCTATCTTTTGTACTGACACTAGGCAAAGGAATCTATCACCAGAGAAGAGATAGGAAGTCCACTATACCCCCAAATTCTGAACTGATTCAAAGCAGAAGTCTGCTGCTCCTGGAGAGAGCAGGAAATCTGTCTGTAGTCTAGATCTTGCACTGAAGAGTAAGGAGAACTGTCTGTCATTGAGGTGGGGCAGGAACATTTGAAACGAGGCTGCCTAAGGCTGTGTCTGGAGCAGAAAAATGAAGAAACCTCCCCTGACCCAACCATGAATACTGGACTGAGTAACAAGAGCAGTCTGCTACTTGGAGAAGGGCAAGAGCATAAAGAGAGAGCCCTCTGTGACACAAGCATGAGAACAAAGTAGGAAAATAAAAAAATCAATACTATAGAACTTACATTAAAGATATGATAGTGGCAATTCACTGGAAAATTTAAAGCCGGTGGTGCAACGAAGTAACAACCACACACAACACACACACACACACACACACACACACACACACACAAAACACTCAAATCCAGCTCAATTACTGACTTACTTGACTCAGTTCCCAACGCTAATGGCCTGATGGAAGAGGAATGCCTATTTCCAGACACAAATATTACTGACTTCAGTTTCAACTGTGTTTTTACATATAGCATTTATCATTTAATAAAAAAACTATGAAACACAAAAAACGCAAGTGAACCTGAAGACAGATCAACAGAAATTATCCAAATTGATAGTAGGAACTTCTAAATACAACATGAAAGACAAAACAAAACAGATATCCAAGAAATGTGGGACATGACAAAATGACCTCACAAATATACAACAGTTACAGAAGGAGAAAAGAGAAAGGGGCAAAGACATATTTGAAGAAATAATGGCCACGAATTTTCTAAAATTAATGAAAGACAACAAAATGCAGGTCCAAGAAACTCAGAGATCCAAAACAGGATTTTAGTCCAAACAGGAAATACAAAGAAAAGGACAAGTAGGCACACTACTTTCAAATGGTTGAAAACAAAAGATAAAAAGAAAATCTTGAAAGCAGAGGAAAAAAAAGAAATATGACAAAGAAAAAGTATATATTTGAATATAAAAGACTTTTCATCTGAAACTATGTAAGCCAGAAAAAAAAAATGTAACAGCATCATTATTCAAAAACAGAACAGGCAACCTAGAATTCCATATCCTGAGAAGAGTATCTTTCAAAAAGAAGGCATATTAGTTTGCAAGGCTGACATAACAATACCACAGACTGGGCAGTTTAACAAAAGAAATGTATTTTCTCATAGGTCTCGAAGTTAGAAGTCTAAGATCAAGGTGTTGGCTGGGTTGGTTTCTTCTGAGGCCTCTCTCCTTGGCTTGCAGATGACTGCCTTCTTTCTGTGTCTTCACATGTTTTTTTTTTCCTCTGTGATCACATACCCCTAGTGTCTCTCCATATGTCCTAATCTCCTCTTCTTATATGGAACCAGTCAGACTGGATTAGGGCCCACACTATCAGTCTCATTTTAACTTAATTACTTCATTGATGGCTCTATCTCTAAATACAGTCACATTCTGGGAGGTAGGGCTTCAATATAAAAATTTAGGGGTACACCAATGTTCATAGCAGCACTATCCACAATAGCTAAAACCTGGAAAGAGCCTAAGTGTCCATCAACAGATGAATGGATCAAGAAGATGTGGTTTATCTATACCATGGAATACTACATGGCAATGAGAAACAATGAAATCTGGCCATGTGTAGCAACATGGATGGACCTTGAGGGTGTTATGCTGAGCGAAATAAGTCAGGCAGAGAAGGACAAATATCATATGTTTGCACGTATAGGAGGATTAGGAGGAACTTAACGGAGGACCAAGGGGGAGAAGAAGAGCGGAAATGGTGGGGGAAAGGGAGAGAGGCAAACCATGAGAGACTCTTGAATGCTGACAAAAACTGAGGACTGATGGATCTGGGGGGGAGGGGGGATGGGCATAGAGGAGGACACTTATGGGGATAAGCACTGAGTGTTATGTGGAAACTAATTTGACAATAAACTATTTGTAAAAAAAAAAAAAAGAAATAGGCCTGCATGGACCCATGAGAACAGTGCACCATGATCGTGAACAGTCAATCTAATACTGTGCACCTGAGGGCTGATATATAATTATAAATGGATGTGGATGTGAGAAGTTGCCCTCCCCTCTTCCTAGACTGGTAGGCCATATCTGGACTGTTTTGTCTGCACACAAGTTGATGTCTCTGGATGTGGCAGAAATATTTGCAGGAATTGGATGCTGGAGAAGATCGGAGGGACGTGTGAGTGGTCTTCAAGCATCTTAAGGGCTGTTCCAAGGAAAAGGGATGACCTTGCTCGTTGAGGTACCAGAGAGCAGAGAAAGAAAGTGACTGGTTGTAGATCTGGGCAGAGAAACAGGGGCATGCTAAAACCCTGTGAGCTCTAAGATCCCGGTGTCTTCCTGCAGAAGAACTGGCTTTTCCAGCTGGGGACACAGAAGGGTCTTTTAGGATTTTTTTCTATTTCTGGTCTCAGAAAAACAGGGCAAATTGAAAACTTTCAGGAGAGTGTGCTAAAATATAAAAATGGGTTGAAGTAAAATGCAAACCTTGTGGTAGATGTTTGTTTTCTACTTTTATTGATGGGCAAGGGAGTTTTCCCCATGCCATCCATTAAGTTGGCCACTAATCACATACTAACTAGTGGTGACACTTTGTGCATTGCTGTTGTGCACTTCAAGTGCATATGCTCTACTTCTCCAATTAGGATGTAAACTCCTTAAGATCAAGAATTGTTTTATCTTCCTTCGCATTTTCCACAGTGCTTTTCATAAAACAAGAGTTTAATGTGGGCATTTTGGGATTGCTTACTATGGTATTTGGTAGTTTCATTTGTTCATTCATTCATTCATTCAACAACTATTTATTGTAAATGTGGTTATTGTGTCAAAATGTGGGTTGGAGATGCTTTTGGATAGGAGGGGGTCCATTCACTGGGAGTCTGAATGCCAGGGCCCATCTTCAGTGTCTCCATTGCCTTATTCCCAGAGAAGCTCAAAAATGTGGATGTGGGGGGGAGGAGGGGTGGGCATGGAGGAGGACACTTGTGGGGATGAGCACTAGGTGTTATGTGGAAACTAATTTGACAATAAACTATTTGTAAAAAAAAAAAAAAAAAATTTAGGGGTACATAATTCAGCCCATAATACCCTACCTCCATGTGTTTCTCACATGTAAAACTCATTTACCCTCATTACAATAGCCCAAAAGTCTCTTTATTTTTTTTTAAGATTTATTTTTAAGTAATCTCTATACCCAACTGGGGGCTCAAATCTATAACCTCAAGATCAAGAGTCCTAGGCTCCTCTGATTGAGCCAACTGGGCATTCCCCAACAGCCCAAAAGTCTTAACTTATTTCAGCCTCAACTCTAAATTGCCAATCTTATCTAAATATCATCTAAGTCAAATGTGGACAAGACTCCAGGTATGATTCACCCCAAGGAAAAATTCCTCTCTAGATGTGAACCTGTTGAAACCAGACAAGTTATCTACTTCTAAAATACAATGGTGGGACAGGCACAGGGTATTCCAGAAGGGATCATAGGTCCCAAGCAAGTTCATAACTTTGCAGGGAAAATTCTATTATATTTTAAGGCTTGAGATTAATCCTCTCTGGCTGGATGCTCTGTCCTCCAGGCCCAGGGGGGTGACAACTCCACCCTTCTGGCCCTAGGTGACAGCCTAGCCTATTGAAACCTAGGAGGTAGCCTTGCCCTCTGGAACAAAGGAGGGAGAGATAGCCTTTCCTCCTAGACCTGTGCCCTCTGGGTTGGTGGGATATATACTGTCTATAAGAAACTCATTATACATATAAAGACATAGATAGCTTAAAAGCAAATATATGGAAAAAGATATACCATACACTCACTAACCTAAAAAAAGCTAGAAGAGTTATGTTAATATCAGACAGAGCACATTTCAACGCATGGAATACCACCAGATTTCAAGAGAGACATTATGTAATGATAAAAGAATCAATTCATCAAGAAGATATGATAATCATTAATATATATGCACTCAATAACAGAGCTTCTGAATATATAAAGCAAAACCAGTAAATAAGACTTATAAATAAGCAAATCCAAATATTTAGTTGATATGGTAGCCAGTCTCTAAGAGGGGAAATGAAACAAAACAATTGCAGGAAATCTTCAGATAAAAGGTTAATTTCTATATGCCAGGTGGTTGCGGATTATAGGATTATGACTCAGGATGACTCTGAAGAGTTCCTGACATCAATAGTCAGATTATTCAAAGCTACTGAATGGCACTGAGGAAACTGTCTTGGGTTGACAAATAAATAATCAGCTAAGTATATAGTAAACATTCTCCATACATGTAGTATTCTGCTAGGCACTTTAGAAATAGAAGACATGATTGTGGCAGTGAAGGAACTTTCCTAGTTGGAGAAATAAGAATCTCAAATAAGAAATACAAACTAGTAAATTATGCAGAACTCACTAGGATTCACTCACTCATTTAAGTTACAGAGGAAATGGTATTTGTTGATGTGGGGCTAATGTTAAGATGAAAATTATATAGTTCATGTCTTCAATAGACAGAAAGCCTAGAATGGGAAGATAGATATGAAAACAAGTAAGTGTATCATAGGTACCACAAAAACTCTGAAGAGGGAGCAGCACATTCTGCCTGGGGTTTCAAGAAAGGATGCATAGAAGAAATGATGTCTGAGCTAAGGTTAAAAATGCAGATTCCTGGAGCACGTGGCATGGGTCAGTTGGTGAAATGTCTGACGTCAACTCAGATCATGATCTCATGGTTCGGGAGCTTGAGCCCTGCACAGAGCTCTCTGCTGTCAGTGCAGAGCTGGCTTCAGATCCTCTGTCCCCCCTTCTCTCTGTCCCTCCCCTGCCCCCCCCCCTCCAAAAAATGAATAAACATAAAAAACCCCTCAGATTTCTATTTAGGTGCTGCCTAGGGAGACAAAGTGGGGAAAGGCACATTAGGCACAAGGATCAATATGAGCAAAAGGGCAGAAGTATATAAACCGTAAATAGTTTAAAATTAAGTGGCTGGTTATGCCTCAGAGCTAGGATGAGAAGAGGTGTGCATTTAATAAATAAGCCAAATGAAAGAAAGTCTTGTAGGACATGATAAGGAGTATGGAATTTACCCTGTCTTCTTCTGTCTCTTATTCATTCAACAAATATTTACTGAGCAGCTACTATTTGCTAGGTATCTTTCTTGCTATAGAAAAGTCTCCTGTCTTGTCCCCATGAGGGTGTTGCTGGGGGGAACATGGTACAGTGCAATACACTGGACACATAGAGTTGGATAACAAATGTCAGTTGCAGAAGACTCTACATCCCCCAAACAAAAATGTAAACAGAAGATATACATGTAAAATAAACCAATGGGCGTATCTGGCAGTGATTAGTGTCATATGTTTCTCGGGCTTCAAACACTAAAGTCAAACCTTGATCATAGTATTTTCAGAGACAAATCATTTTGTAGTATTAGGGGTCATCTTTTTCAATAGCCTGCATTTTCCCCTTAAATTCTTACTTGCAGTGAGGTAGAAGAAAATTGGTTGGTTTCTCCACTAATCTTTTTTTTTTTTGTTAATGTTTTACTTATTTCTGAGAGAGAGAGAGAGAGAGATAGCGTGAGCAGGGGAGGGTCAGAGAGAGAGGGAGACACAGAATCTGAAAAAGGCTCCAGGCTTTGAGTTAGCTGTCAGCACAGAGTCTGACGCGGGGCTCGAACCCACAACCTGTGAGATCATGACCTGAGCTGAAGTCAGATGCTTAACTGACTAAGCCACCCAGGCGCCCCTCCACCAATCTTACAGATGGTAGTGGTGGTTGCTGTATTCCTTTACAGACAACCTAAGTTCCCTGTTTCCCAGGTTTTCCAGGGAAGCCTGCTAAAGATAAAACTTCACACTCCTCAAGCAATAACTTCAGTGACTGGAGCACTTTCTCAGTCAAGAAGAAACATATTGACACAATTCATGAATGTGAGCAAAACTGTTTTGGTGATGACAGTAGCTTGATTATAACACTATGTGTAATGGCAAGTCTGTTAGTAAATTCCTGGTTTCATTCATTCAAAACTTTTTGAAAAATTCTTAGTTCAAAATTTTTGATTTTGGAGATATTTTTTCCCCTTTAGGAAGACTGATTTAAGTCCGTTCAAGCATATTTGAAAAATGGAACTAAGTTAAAATAGTTTTTTCATTTCAAAGACAAACTGTTATACAAAGAAATAATTTAATGCCAATTAAACTTTGATACATCATTATGTCAGTGCTTTAAGAAGCATTGTTCTGTAAAATTTTGAAGTAAAAGTTTTTAAAATAAAAAAAATTTAATGTTTGAGAGATACACACACAATGTGAGTGGAGGAGGGGAAGAGAGAGAGAGGGAGACATAGAATCTGAAGCAGGCTCCAGGCTGAGAGCTGTTAGCACAGAGCCCGACGCAGGGCTCGAACTCACAAACTGTGCGATCATGACCTGAGCTGAAGTCAGATGCTTAACTGACTGAGCCACACAGGTGCCCCTAAAGTAAAAGTTCTGAAAATTAACTAGCCACGCATTCTGCTTCCAGTGGGCTTTCAGCTCCATCTTCACTACATGGTTATTAATATCCACAGGAGCTGTTAGGAATCCAATTTCATTCTGTCCTTTGGATTTTTTTCTCTTTCAAGATAGAAATTAAAATTTCTATGGTAATGTGCTACACTTGAGAGGTAGGCCTTGCCTTTTTATACTCATTAAATACGTTAGGTAGGTAACTAATTAGGCTGTTAAATATGTGTACTATGAGGCAATATCCATATTGGGAAAACTAAGTACAGCTGTAAGACTCCAGTCTGCATTTCTTGATTTGTGGGTTGATATTGCTGTCTTTAACATTATACCACGGAAGGATCTGTATTTAACACAATTTTCCTTCATACATTATGAGTAAACAAATAGTGCTTAACAAATAGCAAGGATTTAGCTGGACAACAGCAGATAGCTTTGAAATTCTGGAGAATTTTAGTAAATTGACACCACCAATGCACTTAAGTCTCACTGCTGGTATGATCATAGCCTAGTTAGGGATATTGTAAACCCCATCTGTAAACTAGGAATAAAAGGAGCTTAGAGTTAATGTTTTATAAACTGTTCTCTTTCTATGTGTTTATTCAATTTTACTTTCCTTCACTTTCTAGTGATGTCTGATCTCCATAGCTATCTTCATTCATTTTTATGTTTCTTTTATTCAGTTTCTGGGTCCAGGCTAGCCTTTCTTTATTGAACAAAAAAATAAAATAAAAAATAAATAAATAAAATCACAATATGAATATAAGAGAATTACTGGATGTTTACAGGCAACAGCAGGCAGAAAATGTAGCATGGGAAGCAACATAAACTAATTCATCTAATGGTTCTTTTACTTAAAAACTTAGTGTGTTGTAACCCACTGTTCCCTAGACAACTGAAGATAAATACTACTGACTTGTCAAGAATCCTTTACCCAAGTATCCTTAACTCAGATTTTCCTTCAGCGGCCATAATTATCAGCAGTCATCACTTCTATGAATTAACATATGGCAAGTTAGCAGACTGTCCTTAACCCTCTCCTTTCTAAGCAGCCCATTTTTGATACTTGAGCAAGTCACACTGAGGGAAGAATAAAGTGGTACTTCTTGCAAATGGTAACTCCTATTATCGTTGAAGAACAGATAATAAAATAATAAAGATAAATATAGATAAATATATAAAGATAAGTAAGTAATAAAGTTAAATAAAGATAATAAAAATTCTTTGCTAAGAATCATGAATCTGGACACTGAATTTCCTAAGGTAGCTCCTATTACATCAATCTAAATAGCAGCTGAATTTTAACAGGGTCTTGTCAAAGTTCAAGTAGGAGACTTACCTGTTCCTGGGTCATCCTCTGCAGCTCATTCTCCCAAGCTGCCTGGTCATCGTCCAAGTTATAGGAAGCTGGTGGAGTGAGTCCACGAAGGATCAGGGGGTCTCGGTCATGGCAGAGGGCTGTCAGGTGTCCAATATACAACTTTAATTTGCTTCTATTTTGGTCAAGTTCTAAGAGGGGCTGGATGATCTGAAGCAAAAAAATTGAGGAAAGTCAAGATCAATCTGAAACCAGAAGTTCAAATCCGAAACCAGAAGTTCAAATATTTTTGTCTCCCAAGTCAAAGAAAACTGACCGAAGATTCAAGCTCCTCTAATCAGCACTGAAATCTTCAGGATTATACAAAGATACAGTTCCACACACTTGCACATTTACACTGTTGCACCCAACCAACCCCCCCACCCCCCGCCCTCCTTATGGGAGACAGGTAGAGAATGCTGGCTTACTCTACCAACAGAGAGAGTTCCGTATTTAGGCAGCGGATTAAACATAGGACTAACTTGTTTTTACACAGATGACATTCCTGATACAGAAAGACTCCAGTTACCTCATGATTTCTCTTCCCATTTATTTATGAGTGGTTACAAAAAAACATGCTAGTGAAATTTTCTCACTGAAAGCCTGGACAACATACACCTCATGTGTTCCTTCACCTCCTGGAATGGAAGAAAAATTCTGTCTCTGGAGAAGGTGCAAGTTTTTCTTGGCCATGAGATGTGATGAGTGAACTCATTACTAAATCTGCCTCATCCTGGCTTAAGTTCCCCTCATTCATTTCACAGAGGTATCCAATATTCTTTTTAAACAGTGATTGATAAATCCTTATATAACACCAAACACCTGACTCACAGCCAAGGACTCTCAGAAATTCTCTCAGTTGTAACACCAGTTTGATGTTTTCCTTGAAAAACAGTCCTGCACTTTTTTTCCCCTTTTCTCTGTCTTTTTTTAAAGCATTCCCTTTACCCTGGATGAGTAACTATCCTCTTGGCTCCATTTGGAGGCACATGACAGATGACTTCTGCCCCAGAGCTTCATTTGACAGCTCTCAAGACAATACTCTGGTTGGGTATCTGGTAGTTGGTCAAAGCCTGGTGCACTTAGGAAGAGTTGGGTCAGATCTCACATCTCAGAACAATGAAATGTTAGAGCAGCACCTGCTTGATACACAGCAGCTGTGAGAGCTGCGAAGCTCCACCAAAATGCTGGCCATTCTCAAAATGTTCCCAGGGCTTACAAGGCAGAGGTCCGCACCTGCTGCATGTCACTAGGCTGGCATTTTTCATGCACAGGACACCTCTGACCCACCTAATGAATAAAGGAGCTCAATAATCTTCATTTACAGAAACAAGGACTGGGATTACTTTCCTCAGAGGCCTGCTCCTGCTGCTTTCCTCTATTTCTCTTTAAGAGTTTAAATGAATAGGGGCGCCTGGGTGGCTTAGTCGGTTAAGCGTCCGACTTTCGCTTAGGTCATGATCTCGCGGTTCGTGGGTTCCAGCCCCGCGTGGGGCTCAGTGCTGACTGCCAGCTCAGAGCCTGGAGCCTGTTTCAGTCTGTGACTCCCTCTCTCTCTGACCCTCCCCTGCTCATGCTGTCTCTCTCTCTCTCCTAGAAATAAATAAAACATTAAAAAAAAAAGAGTTTAAATGAATAAAGTTTTAATATTTTTAATGAAACCAATAATTATTTTATTCTGAAAAGTATGGGGAAAAGTATAAAAGAAATAACAAAATAGGCTATAGGTATTCCCATTTGCAACGGTGGTGATTTTTTTCTCAGTCTTCTAATAAACGTATATAAATCGACTTTAACTGTATCACACTTCGTATTTTGCTTGATACACTGTTTATTTAATGTTATAAACATTATGAGTACTATTCAAACATTACCTTTTCCTGGAAAAACGTGGTTTTTAACGGTGGCTTTATAAATATATCACATTTCCTCTGTTTCTAATATTACTCCCATGAAATAATTAAGAGAGGGAAGAGCCAGGGGCAACCAGATGGCTCAGTCCATTAAGCATCCAACTTTGGCTCAGGTCATGATTTCATGTTCGTAAGTTTGAACCCAGCACTGGGCTCTGCACTGACAGTGTGGAGCCTGCTTGGGATTCTCTCTCTCTCCCTCTCTCTCTGCCCCTCCCCAACTTGTGCTCTCTTTTTCTCTCAAAATAAATAAATAAAAACTAAAAAAAAAAAATAAAAAGAGAGAGAGAGAGGGAAGAGTCAGGGTATAGTGGCTAAAACAATCTTTAGCTTACTAAAGAGATCAGAGTTCAGAGTTTAAGCCTATCTAGTATTACATATTATAGAAGTTGAAGCCTGGCTAAACAAGTCAGAGAAAGTAAATTAGCATTATTTTATTTTTTAAACTCATACACACAATCCTATAAGGATAAAGGTTAAAGACTTAGGTGTTGGTGTGGAAGACTCTTGGGTTCCATAAGAGACTGCTAATGAGCAGGGTCATGGTACCAGTTTGTGCTGGCATTTCCTACCTATGATAAACATAGTAACACTGTCAATCACAGAAAGAAGGGGCTGTTTCAATGAAGCAGAGGATTTAGAAAGTGGGGAAGTTGGATAATTTTTCACTAACACCACCAATCTCTCAAAAAGAATTATATTTTATTTCTGGCCATAAATGTATACTCACTGCAGAAAATTTTATAAAGAATTCTAAAGCATAATCTTTAAAAGCAATTTAAAAGCAGTATTCCCTTAAATGCACGCACACTTTGCATTTCAATAACTGTCTAATCATGGTAAAAGAACCATAACACACCACATTCCTACGGCCTCCATGCAATGTAGCCCTATTTCATTTGTTGTTGTTTGTTGTTTTAGCTTGGCCTTGTCTTTCATTGATAAAAAATTTTGGCGGGAGGGGAGGGGGAATTCACTTATGGGGATTTCCACTTATTCCCATTCTGTGTGTGTGAGTGTGTGAGACTATAGATGTTATCACATATGGGCTGCAAGGCTGAAAAAGCTGATATCTTAGGTAATTAATGTTTGAATAAGCAAACTGACATGAAAGAATATGACCACAGAGGAAGGAGACAAAGTGATAAATGGTAGTAATGGAAAAGTCAAATTTCTGATAGTAAATGGCATTTAGAAAAATACTGTTTCACTACTAAATGACTTGATACGAAAAAATTTATTCTTCAGGCCTTGTTCTTAAAGATAAATTTTAAATGATTTAAATGCATTTCATGTTGAAGTGCTAACTGATTAAAAAACATGATAGTTTTTTGCACTCCATAATTCTTCAAAGTCCAAATTGAAAGTTAAAAAATGATGGAATCTGAAATTCTTTCCAGGATAAAAATTCATTCCATGCAATAGCCCACTTGTCTGTCCTTTCTTCCCATGGCAAAGGGAATTGCTTTAAAAAGACAAAACAAAACAAACCCACAGAGCTTACTATGTGAAAGCCTAGGAAACAGCCCAACTAGCACAGTTCTCAAATCTACCCTCTAAAAAAAATCACTTTGGCCTCTCTGGGACACATTTAACCACGTCAATCATGTGGGAAATGCCCTTATCTCTTCCTTTCCCCTCTATCTGACTTGGGCAGGCCACTTAGAAATTGCATTTCCCACAAGGTAGAACTGCCACTGCCTAATCTCAAGAGGGAAGAGGGACACTTATCAAGTAGAATGAGGATGCCTTACAGGATCTGTAAGTTATGTCTTCTGTCCACATACAACCTCAGTACACTGGTGAGAAGTCCTACTAAAAATTATCAGAAATGTAGTCAGGCCTAAAGCTTAGTCCCATAGCTATGCAGAAAAACAGTTATATACCTTTTCTGCCAAAAAGAAGTTAAAAAATGAACTTATCTAGATAATTTCTGCTTATATCAGATGTAATGCCAAAAGGCAATGTTCCCCTAATCCTTATTTACCAAAAATTGTTAAGGAAAAGAATTTAACTTACAAAAAGGGATAAGATATTTTTGGTTTACCTACTGATAGCTTTGTTTCTTCTCAAAAGGATTTATTTGCTTATGTACCAGATTCTCAAACTGACTTCAGAGGCCAGCATTCGATGACATAAGGTGACAGAGGACAGTGATCTTCTAAGGTATTTATTTTAACCTCCTTTCCACTTAAGTGAGATTAGATGGGTGAAGGTCTTTTGGAAGACAGACGAATTGCTCCTCTATTGTTCAATGTAGATTATAACTGAAAATTCCAGTTTTCCATTTCTGCAACCCATTTATCTATGCTATCTGAACACATTTTCTTAGACCATTTGACTCTTCAATATCAGAATGGAATGTGCAGAGTGAAAGACTTTTAATCAGTACATTATTTAGCCTGCTTTTCTCTTCCTCCTTTACTGTCTGTCAGACACTTACTCTAAGTATGGGTTAGTTCGTTGTAACACATTCTAGGCTGGTTTTATTTAAAATTTTTTTATTTACTTATTTATTTTGAGAGAGGGTATGAGAACATGAGCTGGAGAGGAACAAAAGGAGAGAAGAGAGAGAATCTCAAGCAGGCTCTGCACTGCCAGCGTGGAGCTCGATGGCAGGGCTTAAACCCACAAATTGTGAGATCATGACCTGAGCTGAAATCAAGAGTCAGAGCTTAACCAACTGAGCCACCCAGACACCCACCCTAGGTACTCAGTTTAAAAAGGAATAGTGTACCTTCATCATAAAGGCTGAATGAATAGGTACTGAATATTATTTAGAACCTAAATTTTGGGGTAACTAATATTTTGTTGTTGGGAAGATACCATTATTTATTATTTATTTACATTATAGTAGTCTTCATACCCAGTTTGGAGCCCAACGCGGGACTGAACTCATGACTCTGCGGATCAGTACCTGAGCCGAGATCAAGAGCTGGATGGTTAACCAACTGAGCCACCTAGGCACCCTAAGAAGATGCCATTTAAAAAAAATATTTTATTTTATTTTTGAGAGAGAGAGAGTGAGCATGGGTTGGGAAGGGACAGAAGGAAAATGAGAGAGAGAGAATCTCAAGCAGGCTCCATGCCCAGTACAAGCCCAATGTGGGGCTTTGATATCATGACCATAAGATCATGACCTGAGCCAAAATCACGAATTGGACACTTAATGGACTGAGCCACGCAGACATCCCAAGAAGATGCCATTTAAAAAAAATGTTGTTTATTTTTGAGAGAGAGCAAGCAAGTAGGGGGGAGGGGCAGAGAGAAAGGGAGACAGAAAATCTGAAGCGGGCTCTGCACTGACAGCAGAGAGCCTGATGTGGGGCTTGAACTCAAGAACCATGAGATTATGACCTATCTAAGCTGAAGTCAGATGCTTAACTGACCGAGCCACCCAGATGCTCTGAAGATGCCATTTTTAAAAAAGCTAACATTTATTGATCATTTACTGTGTTCCTGGAAAACTATTTTTATATTCAGTGTGATTCTTCTGTGGCTAACTGACTATCCTTAATTGGCTACAAACTCTTCTTGTTCTTTGTATCTGCTGCTGAAGTCTTCAGAGACAGGTTCACCTGTCCATACGTTAATGGCAAAAATGCCAGATAGTTGTGATTTCTCATTGGGTTACCATTACACTTCTGTCCCCCAATGTAGGCGTATCAAGAAAGTCTCAGAACAGCTAACATATTAACTTCTTAGAGACATTAGTCTCTTAATTGTATTTTTGTCTAGAGATTGCAGCAGAGCTAACTCTGAAAAGTAAAAAAAGAAGCAAGAAAATAAAATTCATCAATCTAGTCTCAAAGTCTCCCCCCGCCCCCCATAACTAAGTTTATCTTCTTGGCCAATTATATACTTCAGGATAAGAAAGATGAAGGCTACTGTTAAGTCTCTTTACAAAAGTTTGGAGTTTTGTGTTATATTTTCACTTAAATGCAGTTATTTTGTGAAAGAATAGAGTTCTTTGAAAAAATATAGTATATCAAATGACAAATATTGAAACTAAAAAGCTATATAATTCACTTAACAAACATTTAGTGAATGCCTTCATGCCATGCCATATCCAATTTTAGCTGGTAGGAATATTAAGAATAAGGTGTGGTTCTATTCTACATTAGTTCCATGAAATAATGGAACTAATGTGTTGAGTGTATATAAGAATTGAAATGCATAAATTCATGATTTATCTGTAAGTTTACTTTTGAACTTTACTTCGGGCAAACAAATTGCTACATAAACCTCTCTGCCATGATTTGAAGCTTAGTTTAACTTCGTCTTCGTATATAAGGGTATAAAAATCTTTTTTATTCTTAATGGTCTCTGAGATCCAACTTTTTTTTGTTTTAAAAAAGTTTTTTTAATGTTTATTTATTTTTTAGAGAGAGAATGCAAGCAGGGGAGGGTCAGAGAGAGAGGGAGACACAGAATCTGAAACAGGCTTTAGGCTCTGAGCTGTCAGCACAGAGCCCGATATGGGGCTCAAACTCACAAATCATGAGATTGTGACCTGAGCCGAAGCTGAATGTTCAACTGACTGAGCCACCCAGGGACTCCTAGATCCAACCTCTTAATTAACCTTCTCATCTGAAGCCCAAACGGAAGGACAGTTAATGATTCCCTAAATGTTTTTGGTGGTACAGTACTTACCCATTTTCAACCCTATCAAATAGAAAAAATATATACTCTTGGGAATGGCCCTCATTCAACACTTTTCCTGCAAGAGATAGAATAGCTTTAGACTTACTTTGTGCTTAGAAGGCTAGTAGCTGAAAAACAATTCTAGCATGGCATAGCTGCCTTTCTTTTGGGGGTAAGTCAGTAAACTTCTAAAATTTCAGGAAAAATTAACAGATAACCTAAAGTTAAAGGCAAGAAACTTAACCCTTACCCTACTTATCCTTAACCCTTAACTCACTGAACAAGCTCCAAATCCTAAACCTTATTTCATAACTATTTTTCATGTTTAACTATTTGACTCCCCAAATTTTATAGAATGTGACTTTCCTGCATTTATCTCCTAAACCAAAAATAAAAATCATGACAACAGCAAAACAATCCAGAATACTGTTTATATCATAAATATTTTTTATGTACCTAAAAGAGGAGTTCTATAGTAAGCAGAGTTCCTTCTTCGGCCTACCGTACAGATGACCTACTATTACTACTACAGTTAATGAAATATTCGGACTGGGGAATCACTTAGGCTCACTCAACCCTTCCACTGTGTTATCTATATACTGGTGACAAAGATTCTCTCTAACCAAACTTTAGTTAGCTTCTCCCTGAACTCTCTTCTCAAATGGCCCTTATTTGTGTTCATCTCTACACTGTCTACCTCTATTGAGAATTCTACTAAACTGGTTTATTATTAAGAATCTCTCATCCTTGATATCTGATCACCCTCAATATATATTTAGGTTCCTCATCCTCCACCATTCTCCAGGTGATGTCTGATTATGCTGCCGTTAGTAAGGATCCTGTTAGGTCAGTTTAGCTAGACTGCATCCTTATCCCTCATGTTTTGTCTTGTTAAGTGTCTGTACACTGACCCCAACTTCTTGGCCATGAATCTCCAGTTTTCCCTATTGTATTCAATACTGAGTAAAGGAAAGGAATAGTAAATACTCAGTTATCACTAGGTGTTCAGGCTCAGGGACTACTGGGTCACTGAGATGAATACATGTTAATCAGAAATCTTACTACAAACAGAAGTATCTAGTTCTTAAAGTAAAAACTCTCTCCAAAGTTTTTAGATTTTAAAAGCTTTATATGCCTATGAAACTGCAAAAGACTACAGGTTTTGAAGTACAAATAAAAGTAATATAATAAAAAAATGCTATAATCATTTTTTAAAATAACTGGGTGGCTGAGTTGGTTAAGTGTCTGACTTGGGCTCAAGTCATGGTCTCACAGTTTATGGGTTCAAGCCCTGCATCCGGCTCTGTGCTGACAGCTCAGAGCCTGGAGCCTGCTTCGGATTCTGTGTCTCCTTCTCACTCTGCCCGTCCCCCTTTCACATTCTGTTTCTCTCTCAAAAATAAACATTAAAAGAATTTTAATAACATGATCATTTCCTCTTAGTTTTATAGTTCAGAAAACTGTTGTTGACTTTTTTAAAGCACATATTACCACTTCAGCAAAACAAAACAAAACATCTTCTACTTCTTGATCCAGATACAGAGAGGGAAAAAAATCTATACTCAAAGCTGTAAAGAGATAGGAAACAGGGTACAGAATAAAATGGATCTTGAAATCTAAACTCTAGAGCTGATAACTGTATAATGCCTAGTTACTCTTGATTTAGTTAAAACTTGTGCTTTTTTATGTGGTATAATAAATGCGACTAAAATACATCAAAGTGTTAGGGGCCTAGCCACTAGTAAGAGCAGGAAATCTCCCACTGGGCCCCTTTATTCATATGCTTGTGGAGGATGTTAAAGGCTATAGGTATATCAAGTACCTGCTTTAATACTTGGAAACTTGGAAGACACATTTAAATACGATCATTTACCAATAAGGGGGCAGACAAGTATGTATAAAAGAAGTGCAGATAAATGGACATTAGGTGGAGAGAATGCTATTATGAGGCACAGAAGCTACTACAAACTAACCAAACAGGAGGACACATAGTAGGTACCCTGAAGATATGGTCAGATGAGGGAAAGAGAACTAGAATCCAAAAAACCACCCACTCTGCTGATTAAGAAATGCTAAGAATAGGTGTGTGTTCCAAGATTCTTCCTTGCTCTTGAGCTAATAAAGATGGGAAAGCATCTTCAATTCACTTCTTGGCTAAAGGCTTGCCTCTCCACAATAAATCATTTATTGGATTTTAGTGAACAATGTAGGGGTTAGATATTTGTGTGCTTGCGTACACTTAAAAGAGTATACAATAAAACAGATGAATGAGTACTCCGTTCTTTAGTAAAGTTCCATGGCTATTCAATCATGAATAGGAAATTACAAAGAAAAACTCTAGGCATGGGGGAGAAAAATGAGGCGGAAGAGGAAGAAGAGAGGTTCAGATTTTCTGGGCAGGCAAGCCAAATGAATAGTGACGCCACATTTAAAAGGAAAAACTAGTCTGGCAGTTGGCCACAAGCAAAAATGGTGATCTCAACTCCTTGCATGCCTGTGCACCTATCTGAGTGCTGAAATTGATAACTCACACTCCATTCTGATCCTTTGAGGTCTGGGGCCTAAAGTACCCCTGCTATAATTGTTTGCTGCAGTCAAGCACAACAACCCTTCTTGGTGTTATGACATGTCTGCTAGACAGAGGGATCTGAAAAACAGCAACATGCTTGTTGCCTGCTGGGCAAACCACAATAACAGTCTTATCACAACATTTCATTTTCTTCTCTTTCTAATGTAATGTACCAATTGCATGGGAAGTAGAAGAGAAGGCCAAGTGGAGGTGCCCAGGGTAAACAAAAGGAACCTCCTGGCCTTGACAGTCTGTCAATAAATAGGGAATGATCTAACAAAGAATCTACATTATAGGGAACACATCCACTAGCTCCTTCTCATAGTCTAGTCTACAGGAATACAGAGAAGAAAAGAGTCAAGTATGATTATCTAGTAACTATGAGATTTGATAACTTATCTATATAAGGGCTCCCAGAGGCCAGTCTCTGGAGGAGACTGTTTTGTGATTAGCTTATTTTAAGGTCAGGTTAAAGCTCTGTGTGTGTGTGTGTGTGTGTGTGTGTGTGTGTGTGTGCTTGCCAATAGTCACATTATTATTTCAACTCTAGTGTCAAACCAAACACAGCAGGACCACGCAGATATTTAGAAGTCTACTGTGGAATGGTCACCGATAGGCTGTGGCCACTGAGGGGCTCATTGTGTCTGAAGACAGACACGGTAGACAAGGCTTCTCATTAACAAGAGTGGCCTAGGAGGGTACAGGTGGGAGAGGAGAGATTCCCCATCACTTGGAATGCAGGGGAAAATATAAATGTAGCTGCAGCTGTGGAGAAATATTAGAAATGGGTATCTCTGCTATTTAGAGAAGGACTAATTTACATGCAGGAATTTGATCTCTTAATGCTAAAGTTAGAAATAACCAGAAAACAAACTGACAGGTTGGAGACATGGGGTTTGGTGTGTACAAGAAGGCACACGGATATCCTTGCAGTGGGAAGAGGGTGGCAAGGGTAAGACAGAAAGATCTGAGCAAAATGGCCCTTTGCCATTATGTTCAGGTTTAGCACAGCTTAGAAATCTGCAAACTGAGAGGACGGAAGTTTTTCTGAATATTATAAAAGAGCACTTCAGGAACTGAAGCCAGTACCAAGACAGGAGGCACAAAGGTGTCTGTCTCCTTAACTTCTTCCTCTCATTCCTATACAGTAAATAAAACCGGTCACCAGTGAGTTAACAGCTAATTCCAGGAAAGGTCCCCTGCTTTAACCTCAGTAGCACCAACATTCTCCTCCTTTCCTCTTCCACCTCTCTCCTCCTGCCCTACCCACATGAAGAATCTGTACTCCACACACGCACACCAAAAAATGTCAGATATCTGAGAACTGGAGAGGGATCTTGGCTGCTCTGACAGAGCAGTCCTTCCTGGATTTATGTCTGCCGTAGTCAATGAGGAAATCATATTTAAAAAGCAAATTCCTTCTGAAAATTTTATGCACCGTGAACAAATCCCATGGATTAACAATTTCCAGACATTACCTCTTTTACCTCGGGAGTAACCCAGGCTTTGGGTGGAAAAAAAAGGATTTGGGAAGAACAAAAATTAGGAAGATGGTTTCTCTACCCATTTTATTTCAGAATAAAACCTCCCAAATAGTCACTGAATTAATCTCCCCTCCTCCTCCTCTCTGAAAGTTAAAATTGCTTAGCCAAACACAAACTCAGATAACACCATTACATTATGACTAGTAGTTGATGCTTAAGCAAAGCTTTTATTATTTGAGGATAGAAAAGCTACTATGACAAAGTAGGCTTGGCACAGAAATACCAGAAACTCTGTTATAAGTTAATAACCAGAGGAACTCAGCATTAAGTAACCTGGGGCAAACCAAGCCTTTTTGTGTATATACAACCCAAGTTTTGGGAGAAGGATCCATGTGCCAATTTCCTCTGATCCAACACAGAGCTCATTAAGTGCTGAATGAAGATCAACTCTGAAGTACAGCGGCAGAGTGTGGCAGTCTCACTGGAATGTGAGGGACAGAGTGGTCAGAAAGAGCAATGCATGTGCTGTGACAGAGCTGACAAATCCTGAGAGAAGAGAAGCAGAGACTCGCATAGCAAAAAAATGGAGTGCCAGCAGACCAAGGGAGAAAGTTCCAAGGAATCAGAAACTGGGGTACATCTTATACTGCAAGAAGGTGAAGCTATATGATCTAAGAGTAAGAAGGCTCTTAGCATAAAGTGACTTGATAGTGAGGGGAGAAGTTATGTTTGTACAGAATCTTCATGCATGTTTTATCTATAAGGCTCTAGCCCCAGCTTTTGGTACTCATGAAAAAGCTACCATGCATATGGACCCACATCCAATTCTGTAGCAGTTTTAGTGGAAAATACAAAGGACAGAGACCATATTTCTGATATAATCAGAATACCTAATTTATTTGGTTTAGAAAACAGAAAACAGAATGAAAAAGTGCAGTGGAAACCCCATCCCTAAACATCAAGCAAAAAGGAAAAGCAAATGCAGAACACACCTTTTCTTTACCATGTTAATCTGTTTATGTCATTACTGCTTTTTCTTTGGTCTCTTTCCAGGGAGTATACTTTCAGTGTCATAGACTTTCAGAGCAACTAACAGGAGGAACAGCTCTCTCCATGCTTCAAGCAATCTGCCTAAATACATGCATCCCACAATTCTGGGGGATTCTTTACATTCAGTTGCTTTGTAGGAGCCGTAGTCTTATATATGAAAGGCTACTGCTGACAAGAAGTAGAAAGCCCTAGATCATCCGCAAGAAGCAAACTCTCTGCTATCTTCACCTAGGCAATAAGGTCTCATGCCATTGGTCTGGCATACATCTGTATTCACCTAAGACACCATCCGTATACCATTTCCCAGATGTACCGTTAACAAAGAATACCGTTTCAAAGCCATCCTAAGGCTGACATTTGTGTCCCAGGCTATCTTACCAGTTCAGTACTGTACATTCTATGTACCTGAAGGTTTTCAACTTTCACTAATTTTATTTATGTGCCCATCTAAACAACTATACTTTTCTGTGCACAACAATAAAGCATCAGGTTCACCTGTTACACACACACACACACACACACACACACACACACACACACACACACACACACACACACACAATGTGGTTTGATTACAGGGGCCAGGCTCCTCTGAAGTGGAACTCTTGCATCCTAGTGTCTCCTGATGCAATGACAACTTGTACTTTCTAGGAAAGCACCATTGTTTGCCTGCTTGCCTTATCTGCTCTCATGTTAGTTGCTTCACTCATGAAATTTTTTGCTAGTTGGCCATGAAATTAAAGTAACTAGATGGTCTTCTGTATCTTATGATCTTACTAAGAATCTTACTGACTTGAATATTTCTCTAGAAAAAGCTGCTATGGCATCTCACACCTTAGAGCACTACATTCCAAGCAGACACAGTAGTCTCCATTCTTTAGTGCCAGGAAAGACAAGGTGGCCCTAAGCATGACTCATTCAAACACTGTAGCCATAAGCATGTAGGCCCTGGCAGGTAATGTTAATTACTGGGCATCCAGTTTCAAAGACTGGTTAAAAAAAAAAAAAAAAAAGGCTTTTTCACCCAGAGGCTGCCCTCACCAGAGAGACAGATTTGTATTGCTCAAATTAATGCTATAAAGTGTCTGCACTGTGTCGATAACTCTGTGAGGAAGTGCAGAATATGGAGCACTACTGTGCAGTAGTTAAAAGCATGGACTCTGGAGACAGACTGGTTTAACTTCAGGCTCTGCAACATTTTAGCTATGAGACCCACGAAAAGCTACTTTGGAGACGGTACATTTTATGTGATTGTAATAACCCATGTGTCTACCACATTGGAAACTTCTTCAATAATCACTATTATTTTCAAGACTCTGTTCCATCATCTATAAAAATAGCTTTGAATAGATGTAAAATACAAGTTATTCTTGATAACTTGAGCTGACATTCTGTGACCCTGAAGACATTTTAAACCTATCACCGTGCTTCGCTCCAGCAACAACTGTGGATGGTGAGACAACTACTGGATGGGGAGTGATGAGAAACAAAGAGGAACTGGATCAGCAGAAGACCAGAGGTTGGTAAATTACAGTCCATGGACCACATTTAACAACACTACTTGTTCTTCTGTAATCCATCCTCTAAGAATGGGTTTTACATTTTCAAATGGTTGAAAAAAGTGAGAGGAAGAATATTTGGGTAACACAAGGAAATTATTTAAAACTCAAATTTTAACATTCATAAATAAAGTTATATTAGATTGTAGTCATGCTCATTTATTTACATATCACCTATGGTTGCTTTCATACTGCAGGAGTAGAGCTGAATAGCTGAATATATAAAATTTTACCAAAAAAAATTGCCAATCCCTACAACAGATCAATTCCAGATAGTGGGGTAACTATTATATTAGGAAATTCTTATAATTGTCTCACAGATTAGTTAAGAAATTAATAATAATTACCATTAAAAAATTCAATTAACAACTACAATGAGCCATCACCTCACTCCTGTTAGAATGGCTAAAATCAAGAACACAAGAGACAACAAGTAATGATGAGGATGTGGAGAAAAAGGAACCTTCATGCACTGCTGGTGAGAATGCAACTTGGTGCAAAACAGATGGAGGTTCCTCAAAAAACTGAAAACAGAACTTCCCTACAATCGAGTAATTATATTACTGAGCATCCAAAGAATACAAAAACACGAATTCAAAGGGATACATCTGCTCCTATGTTTATTGTAGCATTATTTAAAATAGCCAAATTGTAGAAGCAGCCCAACTGTCCACCGACAGATGACTGGATAAAAAAGATGTGGTGTATATATACATACAAGGGACTATTACTCAGCCATAAAACAGAATTAAATCTTGCCATTTGCAGTGACCTAGATGGAGCTAGAGAGTATTATGTTAAGTGAAATAAGTCAGTCAGAGAGAGGCAAACACCATATGATTTCACTCATATATGGAATTTAAGAAACAAAACAAATGAGCAAAGGAAAAGAAAAGCGAGAGAGACAAGCCAAAACAAAGACTCTCAACTACAGAGAACATATTGATGGTTATCAGAGGGGAGAGGATAGGGAGATGGGAGAAATAGGGGATGGGGATTTAAGAGAGTACGCTTATCATGATGCAAAAAAAAAAAATCATAAAAAAGAATCAATTCATACTATTATTTGCATCCATAGCAATATTAACATAAAACAAACATTGATGAAATATAAAAGTGAATTTTGGCAATAGGCACAGAAAGAAAATTCACAGTTGCAGAAAGTTGTAATTTGTAAAATTTGATATGGGCAAAAGTCTGAATTATAAATAAAATCTAAAATTTAAATATGGAAGAGAAATGATACTAAAATGATTCAGCAAAATACTAGAATAAGAATACTGAAAACATTAGACATTTTCAATTACATGTATGGAAAATTGATAAGGAAATTAAACAGAATTAACTTAGTTTCACTTCCTGCGAAAATTCAGTGAAAATTCCTTGACCTGATTTAAATGTTTCTGAATAGGTCAAATATTTCTACAGAGTCAAACATTCTCAAGGTTAAACAAGTGTTAAACACTAATTGGACCAAAAGAGCATCCTGTACTTATTTTCAGTACAGAGTATAAAAGACGGGAGGATAGAGATCATGTAGGTCATCTATTCCCCTTCTCCTTGCCCTCCTTTCTAAATGAAAAATTCAAGACCTGGAGAGGTAACCTGACTTGTAAACATGGTTAGGAGCTATGCTACTCAGCTAGTGGCTGTGGATCACAGCTTGATGCTTCTCACCTTGTCTTTATTCACTGCTTTTTATTTGAAAAGTTCCTGTAGGCAAGTTAGCTTCCTAAACCGTAACTGGGCTTTTATACTATGTTCTCTATTTTCTAACCCACAGAAGACTGGAAACAGTGGGAGACATTTCTTAGAAGGACCGAAGTTTCTTGATAATGAATATATTCCCACTTCACTAACTCTTCCATCACTGCATCTATTCAGGCCTTTAGCATCATTCTCCAGGACAAAATAAGCTAATCTTAACTGCCCTTCTTGTTTCAGTATTCTCCCCTTTCTGTCCATCCTGTACAGATTATATGGCATACTAAGGTTTTCATGATCTACCTGCTGACTGATCTACCAGCTTCTTGGTTTGTCCTCCTCCTACACTGATACTCTCTGATGTTTTAAAATAAGTCCACAAATTCTTTTGACACGCCTCTCTTCAAACAGTAGAGCCTGAGATACTCTGTTCCATTAAACATGGGATGGTCTTAGTGACTTGCTTCCAAGAAAGAGAATATGGTAAGAGTACTCAGATGTACCTTCTGATTCTAGGTCATAGAAGGCATTTGTGGCTTCTTCTTTATTCTCTTCTCTGGAATCATTCATTTGGGTGAAGTTGGCCACCATGTCATGACGATATTCCAGCAGCCTTATGGAGAGATCCATACAGGGAGGAACTGAAGGCTCTTGCCAACAGCCAACATGAACTGTGGCCATCTTGAAACTGAATGCTCCATTCCCAGTCAAGCTTTTGGATAACTACAGTCCCAACTGACATCTTGACTGTAACCTCATGAGAGAGTCTAAGTAAGGACTACCCAGCTAAGTGGCTCCTGAATTCATTACCCACAGACACCACTGATATAACAAAGGCTTATCGTTTTCTATCTTGCCAAGTGGGGGTAATATGTTATGTAGAATTAATTAATTATACCTTAAGCAGTATCCATAGTGAACTACTAAGAGTATACCAAATTTGTTATGCTGTTTATGCTTCCTTGTCTAAAATTATAACTGCTTGGCAAATGCCAACTGTTCCTTGAAGAGGCATCTTCTCTGTGAAACCTTGAGTCTCTTGGGGATGCCTGGGTTTTCCTACTATACCTTGTATAATTTTTTCTGTTGCCAAAAATGTGGTTTAGTATTTGGTTTTACAATCTTGAAACATATATTTTAATCTGTATACCTAGTGCAGTATTTGGAGTAGACTCCCCCCCTAAATATTTTTGACTTAATTTTCTCATTTCAGTCAGTTTTAAACCAAACAATAAAAACCTCAAACCACACTTATGGAATTATTCTATGTGAACTTAGGACCCAGATGTCAATGATAAAGGAGTGTGGAGAATGTGCTTTTCAGTTTATTAAAACATGAAGTGAGGGATAAACATTCTGATTCAATTTCTGGAAGATATAACAATATGAATGCTAGATTGTAAATAGTGACCCACCAACAAAATGACTATGAAAATTTAAACATTTAAGATGTTTTCATTTAATGCCCAAAATGACAAAAGCAAAATTTGAATAACTTATTTTATATTCACAAGAAAAGGAACCCAAACAGTCGAAGTGCTTTCTAGGTTTGCCAAATCGCTCCTCATACAAAAAGTTTGTGATTCTAGTCCTAAAACTGAGGAAGAAAGAGTGGTATATGTTCAGTGTATACTATCTTTCAATGAAAAGAAATGAAGTCCTTCTAACAAGTGGTTTGCCTTAAAACCTGAGTTTTCACCAAAAAGACCCAGCCATATGTTTCAAATATTTTAAAGACTAAGCCCCATTTTGTGCTCTGCTTTGATCTCCCAGGATAATAGGAAGACAGTGATACAGTCCAGCTACACCTCAATCAAATGTGCTCATTTAATTTATCCCAGAAATGCTAACTGCCAGATCCAGCTGGATACTTTAGCCTCGTCATCCTCGGATCAGGAAGAAGGAGGAAGACACATCAATGGGGAATAACTCTTTTGTTTTGGTTGTGCTGCATTTTTGTATTCAAGAAAATATTCTTTTAACCCCAAACAGATAGTAATCCTAAAGACAGAGAGAATGTATAGAAAATAACAAATCAGTGAGAAGCTGAGGACAAGTTAATGACAGGAATATTGTAGAACCCTACTTAACAAGACTGTTGCTTTAATAGTTCAGATAAAATGTTATTCAAAGTATGTCCTCCAAAACATAACTCTACAAAATAAAAATGTGATATAATAGGTAACTGCTAGGCCTCTCTTCCAAAACTATTAAAAGGGGGTCCTATCATATGGTAACTGGTGGGTATGCATGGTGAACCTAATGACATATTCTAGAATGTGCACTAGATATTGACTGGAGCTAAGATGAGTCTGGGAAACTGCTACACATGAATAGGGTCAGATTATACAATAAATAACCTGTCAAGGTACAGAAGAAATTAGAAGATTAAAAATACCTGGTACTAATGCATAAAAACTTAAATTATATGCAACTCCCCCTTATGGTAAAAACTCACCAGCTTTTTCATTCAATAAATATATACTGAGCTCTGCAGGGTCCCCACATTTTCAGATGACTATGAAAGTCAACTGAGATGTGAAAAATTTTATTTTGCACAAAGTGTAAGGTTATTTTTTATCATCCAGGAAGAATGTCTCAATCACAAAATACACCCCAAACAGGAGAAAGACAGCTCTTCCTCATTAGTCAAATGGTTATAATCATTAAGATAAGGACCAATGGTAGGGCACCTGTGTGGCTCAGCTGGTTAAGTGTCTGACTTCAGCTTGGGTCATGATCCTGCAGTTTGTGGGTTTGAGCCCCACATCAGGCTCTGTGCTGACAGCTTGGAGCCTGAAGCCTGCTTTGGGTTCTGTGTCTCCCTCTCACTCTGTCCCTCCCTGACTTGTGTTCTGTCTTTCTCAAAAAAACAAATAAAACAAGCAAATAGTTTTTAAAAAAGGATCTGGGAGTCTATTTTCCAGAAACACTTAAAATATCATAGTTCTGAGTCTAAGAAATAAATCACCTGAGTCACAGGACAATGTCACCTTATTCAGTAGAAACTATAAAAATGTAGGAAGTACCTGTGGAACAGTATAAACAATATCTTACGAATACATTAAGAGAAAGGCCTCTCCCCCAAATTACTTACAACTTTCTCATGTAGTCTAAGAGGTCTCTGCCTCTGTGGAGCTTATGTAATCATCAAGCGTGTCCAGAATTATTTTAGAGTCACAGTATAGAGGTGCTGGCTTCTACTTCTTACTATTTCCTGAAAATCACCTTCAGGTTAGAAAACTCCAGAAGAAAAAGTCACCTGCCACCACGGGGTGCTTCTTAAAGGTAATAAGGTCTGACCTAATACATGTGGCTAACATCCCATGCCTTGAGGCCTTGGAGAGGCACCTATACTGTTGCTTAGGCACTAATGGTAAATTTTAACGATTCAATTAGAGATTCAGGAAAGATTAAATTCTTTTGCTGAAGGAAAAAATAATTACTAGGATTGTGGGTTACCTGTACAACTAAAGTAATGTTACTACTCTATTAGGAGACAGGAAAAGTCTATAAAATAAATAGTAGCATCAATGGATCTCATAAATATTCTAGGGTTGTATCACAGCCAGTAAGAATGTCTTTGGCATTATCATTTATTGCGTACTTCCTATGTGCCAGGCAAAGGGTTTAGTGCACTAAATACCTTATTATATTTAATCTGCACAATAGCCTTTGCTGCAGGTTTTATTACTGCCATTTAACAAATGAGGAACCTGACACTTAGAGAAGAGGTTAAGTGATTTGTGAGAAATTACATAGCTACTGAGCAGCATTCAAATTAGGTCTAAAGGCAAACAAACTTTACTACCAAGCTAAAAGGCCATAAAAATAATATAATTGCCTTATAGGGGACACAAAAGAAAAAATATTTTGTCAGTTTCATAGGTGGGATATAATAGTACATTTTTAAGAAAGTAGAAATTTTTAAGTGCACTAATGTGCATGTATCACAGTTATGACAACACAAGAAAATACCTAAGAAAAACAGTAACACTGGACTATGGGACAACAAAATGTTAACTCATACTGCATCAGGGTGGTGGGGTTATGGGTAATTCTTTCCTTTTCCAAGTTAAATGATTAGTGCTGACTACAAATCCCCCCTTTCTCAATCTGTCTTCCTTAAGATACCTAGGTCTCACACAAAGAAGTCCCCACATAGTCATTTGTGCACTATGTGTGCATTCTGACAAGTAGAGAGAAGATAGTATATATAAATCTAGGAGATACAGTGAGGCCTACTGCTTTCCTGTCTGCTGCTTCCACTGCTGAGATGGGGAAATGGGACTAGGCATGCCTCTTTCTTGGTCATTCAGTTCTGGAAGACTCTGTCTAGGCTTTAAGGAAAACAAAACAAAACAAAACAAAACAAAACAAGAGTAGTGAAGGGGAGGGGGGGTCTGACCTAGTTCTAGGCTGGTGACCAGTTATCAGAGAAATCCTAATTGGGAAGAAGATATGTAAATCCACCTGGAGTATCAGTGTTTTGTGGCTCCTGGGGGCCTAATGGGCTTTTAGGAGGGCAGAAGCAGCCATCCTAAAGGAATCCCGATAGCTATAATATCTCTACAGCAGAAAAATGTTTTCATAAGAAGAAGTGGAGCTCTTGGGTGCTTGCTTCCAAGATGACCAAGGAAAGAAGAAATAATTATCATGAAGAAAAGGGCCGCCAACCTTATGTGCAACTTATTCATTGCACCCACTGCGTCTGATGTGTGTCCAAGGACTAGGCCATTAAGACGTTCATGGTTTGAAACACAGCAGAGGCTAAGGCCATCAGGACATTTATGAAGCAAGGGTCTTTGACACCTTTATGCTTCTCAACCTGTAAGTGAAGCTACATTACTGCAGGAGCTATGCCATTCATAGCAAGATAGTAGGGAATGACTTTCGTGAAGCTCAGAAAGACCAAAAAACACCCCCAAGGGGGTTTAGATCTGCAGGTGCTGCCCTATCACCTCTGCCAGAGCCAATGTAAGGAGCTGATTTTTTAAGTTTGAAGAAAAGCTATCCTCTGGAAGACAAATAAAATGGAAATCATACTGTAAAAAAAAGGAAAGAAAAAGAAAAAATTGAAGATAAAATCTGGTTTAGTCACAAATCATTCTAAATCATGAAGGAAAAAAGAATGGTAAGTTGAATTTAGAAGTACAAAGGTAGACAAAACATAGTGAAAAAACTGGGGAGTTTAAATTAGGAAATAAAAGCAGTATTCTATTTCTCTGATAATGTTGATAGAGCTTTCATATTGTAGCGTATACATTACTTTTTCTTACTATATCAACTACTATAGACTACAAAGTGTGTAACAAAGTTATAGATTGAATCTGGCAAAAACTGTAGTCTAGAGCAAAGGTTCTAGAATTCTGAGAGTATCTGCAGGCTATACAAAGCTTAGGGACTTCAGAAGCTGTTTACTAACCCTAAAAATACAGAAAGTTGGTGTTTAAAATACAGTGATTTGGTGTCAAACAACTATACCCTTTTCCCATCAGCATTCCTTTGATATATCTGTAAAAAATGTTCTAAAAACAAAGACTGCCTGTGCTACACTTCAAATACCACGCAAAAACTATGTGAAGTGAATGCTGGCTGTGCGCAGGTTACCCAATGACACCTACTGTTTGCATAGCAGATTATGGATTTACAAACAACTTTCACATTTACTACACTGCCTTAAGAGAAATAGGACAGTTATCATCACACTCATTTTAGAGATGAATAAACTAAGGATCTAAGAGGTTAATGAATTACTTGAAGTCTCTGATTTTAATTTAATGTTTTTTAAAATTATATCAAACAGCTGTCTACATTTTTCTTGGATAATTCATGTGAGACAGAAAAACAGACATATTCTGAATTTTGAGGAATTTAATATCTCAGTGCATTAGGGCCAGAAAAATGATAGTTGATCCTAACAGTAAGTTTGTCAGAGAAAAACAACTTTGGCATTTGAAAGGTTGTGCTAAAAAGCTAAAAGCTCTGTCCAAGTCATGTAAACAGATCAACACTATCCCACAGTTATTCTGGAAAGGCTAAAACCCATCAAGAAGGAATGATGTGTGTGAGACCTTTATTCACAGAGGAATGATTACTTTTGTAACCAATTCCTTTTCTATTTTACTCTTTGCTGTGAGGTAAGGCTGGACAGGTATAGATGACTGGCACCTCTCTTAGTTGAATAGAAGAGGATCTGGTGAGGCTGGTGAGAACGCTGGTATATAATGCTTGCTTCTCTGCTCTGTTTATCAAGGACTCTTACAAGTTTGAGGAAAAGAGGAAGGGAGGAAGTAGAAGTGGATAGCATCTACTCTTGCAGGAAAATATTACTATTCCCACAGGGGAAGTGGCAAAATCACATACCAAAAAGTATTCTCACTCCCAACTATTAAACACAATCCAGTACAAGTGCCTTAACAAAATTATATACATGTGCCCTTTATAGAAGAGAAATATAAACTTGAAAGAAATAATTCCTGGCAGCAAAAAATCCCAATTTTCTTCTAGTCTAAACAGAAAAGTACTATTTTAAAGCTAGAAAGAGATTAACAACCAATTCAACAACAACAACAACAAAAAAAAAAAAAAAAAGGAAAGAAGTTTCTTAGGTCTTAAAATTCAGAGGTACCTGGGTGGCTCAGCCAGTTAAGCATTTGACTTCACCTCAGGTCATGATCTCACAGTTTGTGGGTTTAAGCCCCACATTGGGCTCTGTGCTGACAGCTAGCTCAGAGCCTGGAGCCTATTTCAGATTCTGTGTCTCCCTCTCTCTCTGACCCTCCCCTGCTCACACTGTCTCTCTCTCTCTCTCAGAAAAACAAACAAACAGAAAACATTAAAAAAATGAAATATATAAATAAAATGAAATTCAAATAAAAGCTTCTTGTGGTCCCAACCCATTCTGGTACTTTCCCTGGCTAAGGGTTAGTGAGTTACTGTTGACCTGTGAAGTATATATATCATCAGCTCTTCTCAAGACATAATGTTTCAGCAGATGGCTGGTAAAGAAAATCACAGGGGACTACTTCAGTGTTTACTTTATTTCTCTTTATAATGTTAAACCCAATCTAAAAGGGAAGTTCACAGTGATAAATGCCTACCTTAGAAAACAAGAAAAGTCTCAAATAAACAATCTAACTTTATACTTCAAGGAGCTAGAAAAAGGACAAATAAAAGTCAAAGTTAATAGAAGTAGGAAAAACTGAAGACTAGAGTAGAGATAAAGGAAATTGAAACTAATAAGACAGTAGAAAAAAATCAATGAAACTAAGAGCTAGTGTTGTGAATTGATAAATAATAGCTAGATTCTTCAAGGACGAGATGAGATTTAAATAAATAAAATCAGAAATAAAGGAGGAGATGTTACAACTGATACCACAGAAATACAAAGGCTCATAAGAGACTACTAGGAACAATTAAATGCCAACAAATTGGATAGCCTAGAAGAAAAGGACACATTTCTATAAACATACAACCTATCAAGTTTGAATAATGAAGAAATAGAAAATCTAAACAGACCGATATTGAGTAAGGAGATTGAATCAGTAATCACAAATCTCCCCCAGAAAAGCCCAGGACCAGATGGTTTCACTGGTGAATTCTACCAAACATTTAAAGAATTAACAGCAATTCTTCTCAAACTCTTCCAATAAACAGAAGAAGAGAAGCTCTTGAAAACTCATTTTATGAGGGCAGTATTACCCTGATATCAAAACTAGGAAAAAAATGCCACAAGAAAGAAAATAATTATAAGCCAATATCTCTGATGAATATAGACACAAAAAAACCTCAAGAAAATATTAGCAGACTGAATTTAACAATACATTAGAAGGATCACACCCATGAGTCAGGTGGGATTTATTCCAGGGATATAGGATGCTTCAACACCTCTAAGTCAGTCAAAGCAATACACCACATTAATAAAATGAAGAATGAAATGATGTTATGGTCATCTCAATAGAGGCAGAAAAAGCATTTGACCATATTAAACATCATTTGTGATTAAAACTCTCAAATAAGTGGGTACAGAGGGAACATACCTCAACATAATAAAGGCCATATATGACAAGTCCACAGTTAACATATTCAATGACAAAAAAGTGAGAGTGCTTCCTGTAAGATCAGGACAAAACAAGAATGTCTGTCTATTTTTACCAGGGTGCCTGGGTAGCTCCGCCAGTTAAGAATCTGCTTCAGCTCCAGTCATGAATTTGAGCAACTGTGTTGGGTTCTGCGTTGTCAGCACAAAGCCTGCTTTGGATCCTCTGTCTCCTTCTCTCTCTGCCCCTTCCCCACTTGCAAATTCTCTTTCTCTCTCAAAAATAAACACTAAAAAAAAGAATGTCTATTTTTACCACATTTTTTCAGCATAGTATTGGAAGTCCTAGCCAAAGCAATTAGGCAAGAAAAAGATATAAAAGCCATCCAAATCAAAAAGGAAGATGTAAAACTGTTACTATTTGCAGATAATATACTGTATATAGAACACGCCAAAGACTGTGCTAAAAAGTTGTTAGAATATATGAATTCTGTAAAGTCACAGGATACATCAATACAAAAAAACCTGTTGTGTTTCTATACACTAATAATAAACTATCAGAGAGAGAATCTTGTCTACAATTACATCAAAAAGAATAACATACCTAGGAATAAATTTAATCACGAAGTTAAGAGATCTATATACTGAATATAGACATTAATGAAAGAAGCCAAAGAAGACACAAATAAATGGAAAGATATTCCATGCTCATGGATTGGAAGAACAATAATATTGTTAAAATGTCCACACTACACAAAGCAATCTAATCTATGGATTCAATGCAATCCTTATTTAAATTCCAATGACATTTTTCACAAAAAGAGAATAAATAATCTTAAAATTTATATGGACCCATTAAAGGCCATGGATAGTCTAAAAGTAATCTTGAGAGGGGTACCGAAGTGGCTCAGTCAGTTAAGTGTCTGACTCTTGATTTTGGCTCAGGTCATGATCTCATGGTTCAGTTCATAAATCCCAGCCCCATGTTGGGCTCTGTGCCAAGAGAGCAGAGCCTGCTTGGGATTCTCTATCTCCCTCTGTCTCTGGTCCCCCCTTCTCAAAAATAAATAAATATTAAAGAAAAGAAGAAAAGCAATCTTGAGAAAAACTAAAGCTGGGAAAAGTCAATATTCAAGAAGTATTCACTGAATCCCTGTTAATTTCCCAGACAACACTTAAGTAACCTCTACTGTCACTTTACATTGCTTCCTGTTGATTTAAGAATAATAATTTAAAGACAAAGGGTATTACTAGACATAAAGATATTTCATAATGACAAGAACAATTTAATATGAGTGCAATCATAAATTGGTATGCAAATAATAACAAAGTCAAAATATATGAAGCAAAAATTAAAGAATTCAAAGGACAAATATAAAAATTCTAATTATACTCAAATATTTTAATATTTCTTTATCAGCAACCAATAGACAGGACTCCTCCACTTCATAAGTTTTTAGTAAAGTCATGGAATATGTGAACAATTTTATCAACCACCTGGACCTAACTGGTATTTATAGAACACTATATGCAATACCTATAGAATACCATTTCTTTCAGGGGCACATGTATATTCACCAACATGGACTGTATTCTGAGACACAAAATAAAAGCCTCAGAAAATGTAAAATATTAAAATAACACAAAATATATTCTCTGATCACAATGGGATTCACCTAGAAACCAATAACAATGTGACCCAATTTGCAATTAGACACTTTTGCAAATCTATAGGAAAAAGAGAAAAAATTTTAAACTAAATAATTCTAAAACCGCCAGGATAAGTGAAGTAAGCAGAACTATAAGGTATTTCAATATAAAAAAATCAACTGTACTTTTATATATTTGCAGCAAACAACTGAAATAAAACATTGTAGATACTAGTTACAGAAGATCGAGTTAAACGGAGAACTAAACTATGTTCATGATTTGAAAGACTTAATAGTGTTAAGATCTCAACTATCCCCAAACTGGTTTACAGAATCAATGCAATCTCAATACCCCTCCTTGCATGATTCGTTGTAGAAACTGACAAACTGAAATTTATATGAAAATGCAAACAACCTGAAATAACTAAAACAACTTTAAGAAGATTAACATTTTGATGTGGCATCTGGGTGGCTCAGTCGGTTAAGTGTCCAACTCTTGATTTTGGCTCAGGTCGTGACCTCACAGTTTGTGAGTTCAAGCCCCGCATCGGGGGCTTGACAGTGTGGAGCCTGCTTGGGATTCTCTCTCTTCCTCTCTCTCTCTGCCCCTTCCCCACTTGTGCTCTCTCTCTCAAAATACATACATAAACTTAAAAAAGAAAAAAGATTAACAATTTGAAAGACTTACACTATCTGACTTTAATGTGTTGTAAAACTATAACAAGCAATTAAGGCAAGGTGGTAATGTAAAACAGAAGAGGCACACACATATATGCATATTTTCATCTTTGATTTTTTACAAAGGTTCACAGGAATTCAATGGAGAAAGAAGAGTATTTAAGAAGAACTGGATATTCATTTGGGGAATAAAAATAGCTTGACCTACCAATATATACCAAAATTAGAGGTGGATTACAGAACTAAATGTAGAAGCAAAATGATAAAGTGTCTGAAAAAAGGAAAAAAAAAACAGAGTATTTTAGCTCTTATGTGTTAGGCAAAAGTTTCTTTGAACCTAGAAAGCAATAACCATTAAAAACTGATAAAGTAGACTTTAGTAAATTAAAGACTGTTGGTAATGAAAAAATACATTAAAAAATGAATACACATTCCATAGATAGGTGAAAGTATTTGAAAAATACATATCTCAAAAAGGACTGGTATCTAAGCCATATAAAGAATGCCTACAACTTAATAAGACAAAAATCCAATTAAAAGTTAAAATTTGAACAGATGCTTCAGAAAGAAAGACATACAAATAGCCAGTTAGCACATGACAAAGTGCTCATCACTAATCAGTGACAGAATTAAAATGAAAACCACAATGAAATACCCATATACAGCCATTAAAATGGTCAAAATTTAAAAAATGTAAAGTACACCTGGGCAGCTTTCATAATTGTAAATGCTGCAATAAACACAGGGGTGCATATATCCCTTTGAATTAGTGTTTTATATTCTTTTGCTAAATACCCAGTAGTGTGAATACTGGATTGTAGGGTAGTTCTATTTTTAATTTTTGAGAAACCTCTGTACTGTCCTCCACTGTGGGTACACCAGTTTGTATTCAGACCAACAGTGCATGAGGGTTCCTTTTTTTCCCATGTCCTTGCTAACACTTGTTATTTCTTGAGATTTTGGTTTTAGCTATTCTAACAGGTGTGAGGTGATATCTCATTATAGTTTTGATTTGCATTTTCCTGACGAGTGATCTTGAGCATCTTTTCATGTGTCTATGGGCCATCTGCATGTCTGTTCATGTCTTCTGCCCATTTTTTAATTGAATTATTACTATTATTTTTTGGTGTTGAGTTATGTGTAAGTTCTTTATATCTTTTGGATACTAACCCTTTATCAGCTATGTCATTTGCAAACATCTCCAGTCCAGTAAGATGTTTTTTAGTTTTGTTGGTTGTTTCTTTTGCTGTGAAGAAGCTCTTAATTTTGATGTAGTCCCAATAGTTTATTTTTGTTTTTGTTTCCCTTATGTAAGGAGACACATTAAGAAAGATGTTGGTACATTCAATGTCAAAGACATTACTGCCTGTGTTCTTCAAGGACTTTTATGATTTCAGGTCTAATATACAGGTACAAAAAAATGAATGAAATTTAAATGTATTATGCTGAATAAAATACATCTTACACAAGAGTACAGACTGTATGAGTCCATTTATATGTGGTTCTAGAATAGGCAAACTAATTTATGTCAAACAAACACACAAACATTAACTGTGTTTGCCTCTAAGTGTAAGTAGGTAGGTACTGACTGGGAAGAGGCAAGAGAAAGCTTTCTTGGAAGATGTTAATATTCTGTATCAGGGCTTGGCAAACTGCAATGACTAAATGGTCTAAATCTAGACAGTTGTCATTTTTGTATGTCTGTTGACTGAGAATAGTTTTTGCATTTATTAATGGTTGGAGAAAACTGTTTCATGATACATGAAAATTCTATGAAATTCAAATCTCAGTGACCATAAACAAAGTTTCATTGGAACAGAACCATTCTTAATTACTTATTGTCCACTAATGCTTTCTCACAACAGTGGCAGACTTAAGTAGCTGCTACAGGAACTTAAATATTTACTATGTGACTCTTAAAAAAAAAGTTTGTTGGGGCGCCTGGGTGGCTCAGTCAGTTAAGCGTCCTACTTTGGCTCAGATCATGATTTCACGGTTCGTGGGTTTGAGCCCTGTGTCGGGCTCTGTGCTGACACCTAGCTCAGAGCCTGGAGCCTGTTTCAGATTCTGTATCTCCTTCTCTCTCTGACCCTCCCCTGCTCATACTGTCTCTTTCCCTCTCTCTTTCTCTCTCTCTCCCCCACCCCTCAGAAATAAACTTAAAAAAAATTTTAAAAAAAGTTTGTTAACCCCTTTCTCTATCTTAATAGGAGTTTAGGCCACATAAAACTCATAGAATGGTATAGCCTAAGATTTGTGCATTTCATTAATAAAAAAAACCCCATAAGCTAATTATGAATTTTAATTAACAGGCATGGGGTGATGGATAGAAGTGTCTCTAACTTACTTTGAAAAGCATGAAATAATGAGATCAGTTGACGTACAGATGGAAAGATGTGATAAAGTAAACATAAAATCTTAATTAGAGACTCCAGGTTTAAGATATATATTATTTTTAACTTTCCTGTATGTTGGAAACGTTTCATAATAAAATTTTGAGGGAAAAAAAGCAAAGTAAAGATCCCATTTAATTGAAGTTGGTAAAATTACTTTGTGTTTCAATTCACTTAAAAACTTAGCTTGTAGCTGCTAGGTTGGTTACATAAAGTCTTAGTAATAAGCATGTGTTGTGTACCTTTATTAAAGTAAGCCCCAGTGTGAACATATTTAAAAATAATAAATTATGTAAATGATCCTTTTAAAGGAGCTTCCTATCTTAAGTAGTTCAACTCAAGAAGTCCGGCAAACAGCACGAATTCTTTAATATGCTAAGAGATCAACTACTAATATCAACAGCCCTGTTCCCAAGTAAAGAACAAAAAGCTAAACAAAATCTCAAAGGCAGTCCTTTTCCATTTCAAACTTTGAGATATTTATCTGGGAAAGAAGGGTGCCTCTCTTTCTTACTTCACTAAATTATATAATGTTTCAAATAATTGTGCATATTTTAAATATATTTTGCCAGAAGATTATGGTTAGTTGTTTTTTACTAAAAACTGATTAAATTGTGGTTAAAAAACTGTAGTAAAACACACAAAAATTTCCATTTAACCATTTTGAAGTGTACAGTTGACTGGTGTTAAGTATATTCATATTGGTGTGCAACCAACCTCTATATTTTTCACCTTCCAAAACTGAAACTCTATACCTATTAAACAGTTCCCCACTTCCTTCAATGCTTCTGTTTAAAAAAAATTTTTTTTTACCTTGAATAAAATCTGATTAAGAACATAGCTTCCATTTTGATATGGAAAATTGAAAAAAGTGAATTTCAACGCAGAAATTTATTTTACAGAAATCAAAGTTTCCCCCCAAGGATAGGCCTCTTTAAACATGGAGATGATTTACTAAATATAATAACAGGATGTGAGTGCCTGGTTTAAAAAGACCTTATAATCTTGGAGTCTTTCTGTAATACATGTTAGCAATATTTAAAGCAAGCAAGAGATATCATTTCTACATAAAGAAATTTATTTAGGATTTATAATTTTTTAAGGAAAATGCATTTGTAGTATATAACTGTAAGATATATTATCAGAAAGATTAAGGTAAACATCTAAGAAAGTAGTTACATCAGAAGGTTAACTGATAAATTTTACCCATTTTCCTTTAATGGAAGAAATTATATCAATTCTATACAATCTCTTTCAGAGGACAGAAGTGGAGGGAATACTTCCTAACACAGTCTATGAAGCCAGTATTACCCTAATCCAAAACCAGGCAAAGACTTCAGAAGAACAGAAAACCAGAGACGAGTATCTCTCATTCACATAGATGCAAAAGCCCTCAACAAAATATTTGCAAACTGAATCCAACAATGCATTAAAAAAAAAGTATACACCAAGACCAAGTAGAATTTATCCCAGGTATGCAAGGCTGGTTCAACATTTGAAAATCAATTAGTGGGAGCTATTATGATCATCAATAGGCAAAAAAAGGAAAATCACATGATTATATTAATAGATGTGGGCAAAACACTTGACAAAATCCAACACCAACTCATGATAATAGCTCTCAGTAAACTGGGAATAGAGGGAGAACTTCCTCAATTGATAAAGAATGTTTACAGAAGATATATAAAGCTAACATTGTACATAATGGGAAACTTGAGGCTTTCCCACTAAGATCGGGAATATTCAAGGATGGTCCCTGCACCATTTCTTTTCAATATTGTACTGGAAGTTCTAGTTAGTGCAATAAGACCAAAAAAAAAAAAAAAAGAAAAAAGAAAAAAAAGGAAATAAAAGAACACAGATTGGGAAGGAAGAAATAAAACTGTCTCTATTCAGAGATGACATTATTGTCTAGGAAAAAATCCAAATGAATGAAGAACGACAACGACAAAAACTCCTAGAACTAATAAGCAATTACAATAACAAGACTGTAGGGTATAAGGTTAATATAAAAATGTCAATTGGTTTCTGATATACCAACAGTGAACAAATGGAATTTGAAATAAAAAACACAACACCACTTACATAGCATCCTCCCAAATGAAATACTTAGGTATAAATCTAACAAAATATGTACAAGATCTGTATGAAGAAAATTACAAAATTCTGATGAATGAAATCAATGATAAAACTAAACACATGGAGAGATAGTCCATGTTCATGAATAGGAAGACTCAATATTATCAAGATGTCAGTTCTTCCCAACTTGATCTCTAGATTCAATGCAATCCCAATCAAAATCCCAGCAAGTTACCTTGTGGATACCAGAAAACTAATTCTGAAGTTCATATGGAATACCAAAAGACACAGACTAGTCAATAAAATTTTGAAGGAGAAAACAAAGTTGGAGGACTGATACTACCTGACTTCAAGCCTCTCTATAAAGCTACAATAACAAAGATAGTGTGGTATTGACAAAAGAACAGAAATAAATCAGTGGGAAAGAACAGAGAGACCAGAAACAGACCCAGATACCTAGAATCAACTGATCTTTGGCAAAGCAGCAGAGGCAATAAAATTGAACGACGACAGTCTTTTCAAAAAATGATGCTAGAACTGGACATCCACATGCAAAAAGATTAGTCTAGGCACAAACCTTACATTTAAAAAAAAATCAGCTCAAAATGGATTATAGACCTAAATGTAAAATGCAAAGCTATAACATTCCTAGAAGATAATGTAGGATAAAACCTAGGTGATCTTGGGTACGGCAATGATTTTTTAGACACAAAAGGCACGATGCATAAAATAAATAATAGATAAGCTAAACGTCATTAAAATAAGAAACTTCTGGGGGCACCTCAGTGGCTCAGACAAGTGTCCAATTTGGCTTAGGTCATGATCCCATGGTTTGTGAGTTCAAGGCCCACATCGAACTTTGTGCTGACAGCTCAGAGACTGAATGCTGTTTCAGATTCTGTGTCTCCCTCTCTCTGCCCCTCCCCACCAAAAATAAAAAATAAACATTACAAGAAATTAAAAAAAATATGGGGTGCCTGGGTGGCTCAGTCTGTTGAGCATTCAACTTCAGCTTAGGTCACGATCTCCCAGTTCGTGGGTTCAAGCCCTGTGTCAGGCTCTATGCTGATAGCTGGAGCCTGCCTTGGATTCTGTGTCTCCCTCTATGTCCCCCTGTCTCACTCCTGTCACTCTTTCTCTCTCAAAAATAAATAAACATTAAAAAAATTAAACATTTGTCTTAAAAATTTGTTTTAACAGTAATATCTCTAATTAAGAAAAGTTTCATAACATACTGGTCCAAATCATGTTTTGAGATGCTATAGTGATGATCTTATAGTCATGCAACTCATTTCCGGATTTTAGTCAGTGGAATGGTCTTATTCCAAGACCAATTGCTAAGTCTCTTGACAAATACATCCTTTATTTGAGGGGGTCTGCTGCTAGTTTACACAAAGCTTTCACAGAATGAAGTATACAAAGAGCACATGGCCATGGTACCTAATGGCTATGAGTCACAGGTTCTAAGAGAAAAGTTTCTACCTGAAGGACGTTCAGTTTTCAACAGAAAATATTCCTCAATTATAGTCAACTCTTTTTTATTTAGAATGAAATTATAGGAGCCAGATTCTAGGGCTTTATTATAGCTTTCCTTTAAATTCTTAACAGTTCTCTCTACAGGCCTTTTGTTTCTAGACATTTTTCCTATCTTCCTTTTCAAAACTTCCCTTTCTTGTGCTAGTAATGCTGACATTAAAGCTAACGGCTAGTTCTACGCTATGGTTTCAATGTAAACTTTACTGTTTCTTCTCTGGATTTCATGAATTCAGAAGTTAATTAATTCAACATAAACTTACTGAGGGCCTACTGTATACTAGGTATTGTTCTAGATGATAGAAATATAAAGTTAAATATATTTAAGTCCCTGTCCCCATGGGGACTGCTTTCTACTCTAAGGGAAAAACAAGAAGAAAACACAAATTAAAGGGACAGAAAGTAGTGGGAACGCATTTCACATGGATTTTCTACAGGCCAAGGGGAGAGAGAAGGGACTCTCATGTTTTCTTTTTAAATGTATTTTTAAAAATGTTTATTTACTTTTGAAGAAGAGGGAGACAGAGCATGAGTGGGGTAGGGGCAGAGAGAGAGGGAGACAGAATCCAAAATAGGCTCCAGGCTCTGAGCTGTCAGCACTGAGCCTGATGCAGGGCTCAAGCTCACGAACAGTGAGATCATGACCTGAGCCAAAGTCAGACACTTAACCAACTGAGCCACCCAGGTGCGCCGGGACTCTCATGCTTTCTAACTGGTGGTAACACTTGCTTTATTCTGTGTGGGTTTCTTGACAGCAAATTCTTTCAAAGAAAGTTTCAATGAATAAATTTCTTTTATTGAAAAATTCAAGGTGTTTTCTCAAGGGAGAAAATTTCCTTAGAATATAAGAGATTAAACTTTTGGCAACAGAAAGGGAGTTATAATCATCAATATGTCTTTGATTATCAACTGCTAGTTCCTCTTTCCATACCACAGAAATGCTTGGGGGCCTTAATGTCACATCTAAATCTTTTTTTCTTTTTTTTGCATCCTTACCTATAAAATGAGGGCACCGGAATAGATATTAATAAAAATAGTAACTAAGACATATGGAATGCTGACTCCTTCCTGGAGATGGATTCAAGTTAATGATGACAGCAGTAACAACAAATATAATAATATAAGCAGAGTACATAGTGGAAGACACTGTTCAATTCATTTTACATACATTAACTTACTAATCTGCCAACAACCCCACAAGGTAGTCCATAATAAACCCACTTTTACAAAAAACTGGGGTTCAGAAACAGTTAATTTCCCCAGGCCACGAAGAAGGTGGAGGAGTCTAGATGCAAAGCTGTGCTGTATGGCTCCAAAGTTTATGCCTCTCAGAACTCATCTCCTTCTCAAAACAACACCCATTGAAAGATGAGGACATTGAAGTATGAGGAGATTAAATATCTTGTCCAAAGTCACAGTTAATACATGGTGGTGTTATGATTTCACCAGAGGCATTCTGCTCCAAAACCTAGGAGTCTTAACCATCATGTTCTGCCACTTCTGATGAAACTGCGTAGACCCCTCTCAGCTCCATACTTCTATGATTCTTTTTCTGAGTACTGATTATATCTAGTAAGACCTGGGCTTTGCTATTGATATATACTGTGTTTTACAAAATGTTTGAGATGTAAAGTGTTATTTACATTCTTAAGATAAGATAAATCACCAAATTCAAAAGTTTAAGATTTTGTTAGGAAAATCTTTTCTCTGTAGAATTAGCAAGAAAACAAGTGAAGGAAACTGGAGATCAATCCATTACTTCTGCAGTGTTTTAGGGGTTCATGCATTCTTATGAAACCCTTATGATATTATGATATTTATAGCACATTTTAGAAAATTTGAAGTATTGTCTCATAGGAACCCCACTTAAGACCGCTAATTGCAACTCGACTGTTTTAAACCAACGGCAGTTAATATTTTAGTGCAAGAAGCTCAGTAGTGCAATAACTGGGGGAAAAAACCAAAATCAATAGTATTTCAGCTCTCTCTGGGAGTTAATCTATTAGGGAAGAAGAGAAAAATGCAATGGAGATTTCAGGAACAAGGGTATGTGAAGGTTTGTTCATTTTTCAGTCTCCTGGCAAAGTTACCTATACACGTTCTTTCCTCTAACACTAACTTGTATCTTCTGATTGGCTAGAAAAAGGGTATACAACCAACACACTCTTATTCACGTATGTCAGGGCTGTACTTCCTGCTAAGGCGTGCCATAAGGCTCCTATGTTCTGCCAAAATAGACATGGCAGGTGCACTTATTTAAAAAATATTTTTTAAATGTTTTTTATTTATTTCTGAGAGAGAGAGAGAGAGAGAGAGAGAAAGATAGAGAGAGGGAGAGAGCGTGAGCAGGAGAGGGTCAGAGAGAGGAAGATACAGAACCCATAAAGAGATCATGACCTGAGCCTAAGTTGGATGCTCAACCGACTGAGCCACCCAGGTGCCCCATGGCAGGTTCATTTAGAAGGAAAGGATTGGTAAACTGTATTCAACTACTGCATGGCCCCCACATCCTTCATGATGACAAATAGCTACCCTTGTAGGGGGTAGTGTAGATAAAGAGAATTAGCACACTAATTTTCTCAGCCTTAGCTCTGTCTGGCATCCAACACTCTTAACTCAAAGAGGTTTTTGGCTGGTACACATTTTGCCTTTTACACTCTCAGGATAAAGTCATTTGGAAAGCTTCCCATCTTCACAGTATATGCCCTTTTCCACAACTTACCTCATCATCCTTCTTGGCTGTGTTTGCTAGTGAAAGGTCTACACATGTCCTCATCATTTTAAGAAGTATAAAACCAAGACACAGATTTTTCAGGGAGAACTGACTCCAAAAGAGTGAGATCACCAATAATAAGCAAGGGCAGTGAATCCAGGGAGTGCAAGGCCACCAATATGTGTGAACTTATTAATTGTAATTATTTTTTTTCTAAGAAAAGGATTTCCTTAGTCAAACCTCCAGGGCATCAGATCAAAGGGAGATACTGCCACAGCTGGACTATATTTTCCAGCCAATTGGCCTGGAAAGGAGAATCTAGACAGTGTCCTGGCAACTGTTTAACACAGCAGCAATCCATAAAAGAGAGGGAAAGAATTCTTTAGACCAGCTTTTTAAAAAGGTCTTTCTTTACTTCTTTACTTAAAGGACAGTTAGAGAGTAATGTCAAAGCCCTAGGGGATGTAGGCACTCTATAAGAACCACTGACTCTGGGAATTCAGAGTATCCTTCTACAGATAGAAACAAAAAGTTTTAGTTCACAGTACAAGTTTTTTAGAGACATATATTTATAATTAATTATCATAAAAAGGATATCCAAACCTACTGGCAGAATATTTGATCAATTTTCTATTTTTAGTTTGATGTAAGTTACTATGAACCTTACCAGGACACTGTTAAATCACACTAGATAAGGTAGTTTATTAATAAAATCACAAAAGGAGAAATTTATTTGTATGCCCTGGAAGTTCTCCCAAAAATGTACAAAAAGAAATTATAAAGGTGACTATTAACACACAAGAAAAAAAAGCCACAAAACCCAACCCCACTATGTCAGAAGCAGAGCAATACACACAGGAGTCATGTGAAAATGAGAACACAGAAAGCACACCAAACAATTTCATGAATTACAAAGAAACAAGATGTGAGAATGATTGTGTAAAAAAAAAAAATGAAAGCAAACAAACAAAACATTTCTATAGTTAAGGAAAGGTGTTTCTCACCGTTCTGAACAAAATGGCTGAACTAAGAGCATCTGATTGGCTATGCCCATATACCCTCCTCCTCATCCTAGGGGAGAGAGTTGACAAAGGGAACAATGCCCCAGAGCAGCATGGGAATGAAAAAGAGTTGGTTAGTATTTAAAACAAAGACATAAGCATAATGTAGTAGAAGAAAATGGTCTCTAATTTCTTGACTCTTTTTATATTAGATTCTAATTCCCTAATTCCGTAACCTATCCAAATTAGTAATTAGTTTGTCATTATACTTCTACTCTTCCTACCTTTCCAGGATACTGTCTCTATTCCAGATCTAGATCTGACCAAAATTATCAGGTTGAAGGCTTTTCTTTATTTTTGCCTTTTCTTCAAACTTACCCCATTTCTGTTTGCCTCTCACTACTCCCAGGCATCCAATTCCTTGTATTTACACATTATCAAAACCTGTTTCAAAGAAAGGATCTAATACTCATCTTATATGCACTGGCATAAATTTAATTCTGGGTATCAAGCACAGGCAGAGATAGCAAGAGGATTTCTTGGCAAAGAAAGACTGCTGACCTCAGGCAGACAGTTCTTCATTCTGCCTACATTAAGAGTGGTATTGCTTTCCCTTTAAAATATAAGGCTTGCCTCAACTGGTTTAGTAAATGTCATCAAACTATGACTATACCTTCTGAATCTTAGAAAAAAATTGCAGTTTGGATATTATTGCTGCTTTCATCTGCAATATTTCTTGTTCTAAGACAATGCCATGGCTATCATTCAGTGGAGATGTTTAGTGGGGGAGTTTCCCTTGACTCTTTAGTCATATGGATGTAATTACTTAACTATAATTTTTTTTTCCCTTCAGCTATACATTTTAAGATTGAGTGTGATGGAGATGTTGAAATCTGATTTTTGGCAATGGGATATGAGGTAATCTGTTCACCAGTCTCCCCCATCCATCATTTTCAGGATCTTGGGAGAGTTTAGTTCTTCCAAAAGACTGGAGTTGAATATGGTTCCCTTCAGACTCATCAATGCCTCTTTTGCATTGATGCGAAGGTTGAAGGCAATGATTTTCCTTAAGAATGACAAATACTGGAGGGATCAACCAAGGATATGGGAGAGAAGAAATTTTTACTCCTTATAATAGGTGATAATCAGAGATTTTAAAATGTGCAATTAAACAATAGTTATCTCTAAACAGTTGTGCCTTATTGAACTCACAAGAGTCTTGTTTTTTTTTTATAAGGCATTGTTTTAATAAGAAAATTAGGACATTTACAAATTAGTATATTATCTCCAAAATTAATTTTTTTCTCAACCCAATTCAAGGATTTTTTTTAATAGTCCTTAAATCTTCTGAGTATCTCTTCTTAAAATATTCAGAATCAACCACCACTGCCTTCCTATACAAAAACTGAATCTGTGTTTAAAAACATGAGGGAAGGAGATATCAGAAACTGATGATTTATCTTTATTTTTCTAACTTACACTCCATAATTTGTAACATGCTGGTATAAAATACAAGAAAATAAAAGCACATTTGTTTTTATAAAACATTCAAGAGCAATCTTACCTGGTCTGGGGAGGGTTTGTGATTGGTTTGATTGGAACGGGAGGACATGAAGCGGTCATCCTCATAGTTGTCTGCCATTAGCTTCATTCGATTTTGTGTCTAAGAGGAAATGATTCATGAAGTTGAAATGAGATAAAAATTTCTATTATACACTGAAAAGTAACAAGTGCCTTAAGAATGTCATAAGAAACAGGGGCGCCTGGGTGGCTTAGTCGGTTAAGTGTCTGACTTTGGCTCAGGTCATCATCTCGCAGTTTGTGACTTTGAGTCCTGCCATCAGGCTCTGTGCTGACAGCTCAGAGCCCTGGGCCTGCTTTGGATTCTGTGTGAGTGTGTCTCTCTGCTTCTCCCCTGATCATGCTCTCTCTCTCTCTAAGGTAAGTAAACACTAAAAAAAAAAAAAAAAAAAAAGAATGTCATAAGCAACAATAAAACTAATTTTGTCTGAAATAAAATTAACATCAGATTTCTGAAGATATCAGGGAATGAAAATTTAGGCACTGGACTGAACTGAATTGTGCACTGCTCCTCTGTCCCCATTCATGTTGAACTCCTAACCCTTCATGTAACTATATCTGGCTAGAGTCTTTAGGAGGTACTTAAGGTTAAATGAGACTATAAGAGTGGGGCCCTAATCTGATAGGACTGTGGCCTTTTAAGAAGAGGAAGAGATCTTTCTCATTGTCATTTTCATTCATCCCCAAGCCCCCTCTCTCTCTACCATGGGAGAAGACAATATGAAGTTGGGTTCTGCAAGCCTGGAAGAGAGCTCTTACCAGGAAATGAATTACCTGGCACCTTGATCTTGGATTTCCCAGCCTCCAAAATTGTGAGAAAATAAATTTCTGTAGTTTAAGCCATCTAGTCTATGGTATTTTGTTATGGCAGCCCAAGCAAACTACGACAGGCACCAAAATTAGTACAGAGATTTCAGAGGGAAAGAATAATCCCTCCAAATTAAGCCTTCTATTCAGTGCTTGCTTTAATTTTTAAAATAAAGACTGTAATGGTGTGCCAGCCTGGCTCGGTCAGTGAAGCATAGAACTCTTGACCTCAGATTCTTGAATTCATGCCCCACATGGGAGCAGAGCAAACTTAAAAAAAGGTTTTAAAAAAATAAAATAAAATAAAGATTGGATTATATGCTATATCTAGAATAGGAGTCTGTTAACTCTATTTTTTCACTTCATGATCGATATTTCCATGTTACTACAAAAACTACTCATTTTTTAAGCAACTTTTCAATTTGGGGGAATAAGTAAGTGAACTGATGATATATCTAGAAAATCTAAGAGGATCAAGTGAAAAACTATTAAAACATATGATAAAGTTCAGTGAGATGATCACACAGAAGCTATATACATAAAATTCAATAGCTTTTCTTTACACCATCAATAAACATTCAGGTTTTCAAAATAAATCACATCTCTTGACCAGACAGTTCTATAGGGCCTCAGCTCTGGTGGAGTTGGTATCAGGCTTTAGTTCATAAGCAGACCAGAGTATACTTGGCTAAAACTTGCCACATTCAGGCCAGGGACCAAACACTGCTCACAGCAGGCAAGGAGAACCTCTGCAGAAGACTGCCCTGAAGACAGATCGGTCAAAACACAAGAACAGAGTGCATGTAGCACATATCAGAAACATTCCTTGAAATGCTAGACCTGGGGCACTATATGATCCCTTCTTCATAAGGACAACAGTTTCAGAAGCAGGAGAGACAACTGGATTTTCTAACACAGAGAAGGCAGAGACTCAGACGAAAATGCCATGATGGAGAAATTTATCCCAAATGAAAGAACAAGATATGGTCACAGCAAGAGATCTAAGCAAAAACAGATGTAAGTAACAGTCCTGATGGAGAATTTAAAGCAACAATCATAAGGGTACCCACGGGGCTTGAGAATAGAATCGAAGACATCAGTGAGACCCTTATTACAGAGATAAAAGAGTTAAGAAAGAATCAATCAGAGATGAAGAATGCCATAAATGAGATTGGAAATAGGCTTGATTCAAGCAGGCTGGAAGAAGCAGAGGAATGAATTAGTGACCTAGAAAAAATAATGGAAAATAAGGAAGCTGAACAAAAGAGAAAATAATTATAAAACATGAGAACATACATAGGGAACCAGTGACTCCATCAAACATAGTAACATTCATATTATAAGAGTCCCAGAAGAAGAAGAAAAGGGGGTCAGAAATGATAGCAGGAAACTTCCCTCATCTGGGGGAAGAAAACAGATATCCATATCAAGGAGCAACAGAGAACTCACATCAAAATCAACAAAACAGGGCAATACCAAGACATATTGTAGTTAAATTTGTAAAATATAGTGGTAAAGAAAAAAAATCTTAAAAGCAGCAAGACAAAAGAAGTCCCTAACTTACAAAGGAACACTCAAAGGTTAGCTGGACATTTCTCCACAGAAACTTGGCAAGGGACTAACATGATTTATTCAAAGTGCTGGATGGGAAAAATCTTCAGTCAGGAACCCTATATCCAGCAAAGCTATCACTTAGAAAAGGAGAGAGAAAGAGTTTTCCAGACAAACAAAAACTAAAGTTGAGGGGTGCCTGGGTGGCTCAGTCATTTGGGCATCTGACTTTGGCTCAGGTTATGATCTCATGGTTTGTGGGTTTGAGCTCCATGTCGGGCTCTGTGCTGACAGCTAGCTCAGAGCTTGGAGCCTGCTTCATATTCTGTGTCTCCCTCTCTCTCTTACCCTCCCCTGCTCACATTGTCTCTCTCTCTCAGAAATAAATAAAAACATTAAAAATATTAAAAACAACAACAAAAAAATTAAAGTTGAGTGCAAAGGAGAGACCAGAAGTGACAAAGACAAGGAAAGATCCGAGAAAATCTCCAGAAATAATGACAGAGGAGTTAATAAAATGTCAATAAATACATATCTATCGATAATTACCTTGAATGTAAACGGACTAAACACTCCAATCAAAAGAGTGTCAGAACGGTTAAAAAAACAAGACCCATCTGTATGCTGCCTACAAGAGACTCATTTTAGACCTAAAGGCACCTGCAGATTGAAAGTGATGGGGTACAGAAACATGTATCATGCAAAAGGATATCAAAAGAAAGCTGGTGTAGCAAATCTTATATTGAATATAGTAGATGTTTTTATTCTTGTACTGCTTTTATCCTCCTTTGGTATCAGGGTGATGCTGGCCTCATAGAGTGATTTTGAATGTGTTTCCCCCTTTTTTTGTAAGATTTTGATAAAGATTGTCCTTATTTTATTATTTTTTTGTGATACAGTGTGTGTGTGTGTGTGTGTGTGTGTGTGTGAGAGAGAGAGAGAGAGAGGGAGAGAGAGAGAGAGAGAGACCTGAGCTGAAATCAAGAGTTGAACACTTGACTGAGCCACCCAGATTGTGATTATTTTTTATTTTTTACTTACTCATTTTTTATAGTTTATTCATTTTTTTTGAGACAGAGACAGAGAAAGAGAGAGAGGCAGAGAGAAAAGGAGGGTGTCAGCACAGAGCCAAACTCGGGGCTCAAACTCATGAACTGTGAGATCATGATCTGAGCCGAAACCATGAGTCGGATGCCTACCCATGTGAGTCTCCCAGGCACCTCTGTCATTATTTTTTTAAGTTTATTTATTTTGAGGGGGGGGGGCGGAGATAGAGAGAGAGAGAGAGAGAGAGAGAGAGAGAGAGAGAGAGAGAATCTCAAGCAGGCTCCACACTGTCAGTGACGAGACCCATGTGGAGCTTGAACTTTGCGATCTATGAGATCATGACTGGAGCTGAAATCGAGTCAGATGCTTAACTGACTGAGCCACCCAGTGGCCCCAGTTTCTAAAAAATTTTTAAATGTTTGGTAGAATTCATCAATGAAGCCATGTATGCTTGGGCTTTTTTTTGCTGGGAGATTTTTGATTTCCTAATTCAACTTTCATTCTTTCATGTTATTGGTCTAAGAAGATTTCCTATTTCTTGGAGTCAAGATTCATGATTCATTCTTAGTATCTTGTGTGTTTTTAGGAATTATGTTTTTCTTAAGCTATCTGATTTGTTAGTATATAACTGTTTACAGTAATCTATTTTCACACTATGTATTTCTGTAGTTAGCTGTTGTATTATTTTGTCTTCCATTTCTCTCTCTCTCTCTTTTTTTTTTTTTACAAATAGTTTATTGTCAACTTGGTTTCCATTTAACACCCAGTGCTCATCCCCACGAGTGCCCTCCTCCATTCCCATCTCCCCCCGCCCCCCAACACCCATCAGTCCTCAGTTTGTTCTCAGCATCATTTTGGTTTTTGAGTCTTCTCTTTTTTCCCCTTAACTAATGAAGTTAAAGCATTGCCAATTTTGTTTATTTTTTTTTTAAAAAAACTGGTCATTACTTTCAATGTTATGTTATTATTTATTCTGGTCTCATTTGATCTATTTCTGATTTTTTCTTTGTTATTTCTTCCCTTTCTAAATTTCAGCTCAGTTTCTTCCTTTTCTAGTTCCTTGTGGTGTAATGTTAGTTGTTTATTTGAACTTAAGAAAAATATTAAAAAAATTTTTTTAACGTTTTATTTTTTGAGAGACAGAGCATGAGCAGGGGAGGGGCAGAGAGAGACACACACAGAATACGAAGCAGGCTCCAGGTTCTAAACTGTCAGCACAGAGCCCAACATGGGGCTCAAACCCACAAATGTGAGATCATGACCTGAGCCAAAGTTGGATGCTTATCTAACTGAGCCACCAGGTGTCCCACTGAACTTTTAAAAACAGAAATAACAACATAAAAATCAGGTTCTTTGAAATTAATAATAGATAAGTGTTCAGCAAAACATGTCAAGAATGAAAGACATAAACCTATAATAGAAGGAACCCAAATAGGAGGACATTACTATAGACAAAGGTTTTAAAAATCATCAAATACTATATGTATGCCAATACATTTGAATAAAAGGAATACTTTTCTTAAAATGGTGAAAGTTTTGAAGTGAAAGTATTAAACTGAAGTACACAAAAGGGCCATCTTTTACCACTGCTCCTATTCAACATTATTTTTTTTAATAAAATTAAAAAAAAATGTTTGTTGAGAGAGAGAGAGAGAGAGAGAGAGAGCGCATGCACATGCACAAGCAGGGGAGGGGCAGAGAGAGAGATGGTGACAGAATCCGAAGCAGGCTCCAGGCTCTGAGCTGTCAGTACAGAACCTGATGCGGGGCTCAAACTCACAAGCCATGGGATCATGACCTGAGCTGAAGCTGGAGGCTTAACCAACTGAGCCACCCAGGTGCCCCATCCTGTTCAACATTATAATGAAAGTCCTAGCCCAGGCAATAAGGAAATCAAATGAAATCAAAGATACAGAAACTGAAAAGGAAAAGATACAGAAATTGAAAAGGAAAAGATAAAACTTTCCATATTTGCATTATTTCACTGCCTAAAATATCCATGAGATCTATAAACTATGAGACGGATGAAGTATTAACCAAGTAAAAATGTAATATGAAAAAGGAAAACATAGTAATAGCTAGTAAAATATGAAGAACTTAGGAAAGTATATATTTTTCTAAACAAAAATGATCTGTGAATGAAATCACAAAATAGTACTAAAGAGCACCAAAGAATAACTTCAAAATGGAAGGATATAACATGTTTTAGAAGTCATGATACCATTCACAGAAAACTTTAAAGCATCGGGTTTCAGCTACTTTGGAATATGTACATATATAGTACAAGTGTCCAGAAAAGGAGATGTTAGTGGTGTGGAAGGTGGGAAAGGGTAAAAGATTGATGTATGTGATCAGGAATGGGTGACACAGTTATCTCTAGTCGTTTCACATTTCTTAAGCTGTTTGGTGAGTATATGGATGGATATTACTATTCTCTGCACTGTCACAGTCCTATTTACTTTATGTATCTTATTGTTCTCTAAGCTATTATTTTTATTATATATATCTTAAAATTTAACATTATTCATGGAACTATGTGTTCCTTCTATACGGTTTAAAATTACAAGAAAAAATGTGAGTTATAAAATTTTTGAAAGTCAAAGGCTGACATGTTCATTATGTTAAATTGATTCTTGTAATGAAAAGGGAAAAAAGAGAGAGAGACAAACCAAGAAACAGACTCTAAACTAGAGAACAAACTGATAGTTACCAAAGGGGAGATGGGTGTGTGTGTGTGTGTGTGTGTGTGTGTGTGTGTGTGTGTGTGTGTGTGTGTGTGTGTGTGTGTAATAGGTGATACGGATTAAAAAGTCACTTATAATGAAAACAAAAAAATTGAGCAAAAAAATATTCTAAAATCTAATTTTAACTGACTGTATAGTATTCAGTTTAATGGATACTGAGTCTCACATTGTTGGGCATTTAGGTTCTCTACATTTTTACCTAATAATATATGCACATTAGTAAGTCGTTTTCTCCCTCCAGTATATAACGACGGCAAAGAAAATACTTAACCAAATTTTTCTGAGATGACTTAGGGTGACCTTGAAATATCTAGGGTAATTTTTCTTATGTCATGTGGTATTGCATGACAAATGGAAAGTTTTCTAAAAAGCAGCTCTTGGGAAAGGGGACAAGAGACAGGCAAAGGGCAAAGAGGTGTACCCAGAAAGTGAGCAAAGCATGACATCATTCATTTGGTTAAGAAACTTTTTCATGATGATTTTAGTGGTAATGTGCACTGAAAATAAACTTGGCTAGTTATTTTCTCAGAATGTGACACACTTAACCTTTAATAAATGATACCTAGTTTAGCTTTAAAAACTCAAAAGAAATGCTAATAAAGAACATACAAATCCACTTTGAAGGCAGAATGTATTTCATAGATTTCTTAGGAATGAATATGAAATCCTCCCAAAGGAACTGATCACCAAAGATTACTTAATACATGTTAAGTGAATGAAGATATGTGACTGTGTCATAAGAACTGAGTTTTCCATTTCTGTAAGACATGAAGATGATCAAAGTTTAGTGTTTCTATGTCTTGTGTTCAGAAATTTGGTTTTAAGTTTGCTTCCTGCATAGTCAATAAGGTTGAGCTCTAAAATACTGACAGCTCACAGAACACAAGAAACTATACAGACTGTATAAATGACTCTGTGCTCCTACGGAGCTTTTGTACTATACTCTTCTACAGATAAGACCAACAAGCAAAAGGAGTAAGTCTTTCATGTTTTACTGACATGAAAGTATTCTATATCCAGATATTTTCCCTCTTAAACCATGCCATGTGCATGTACAGACAGTTAAATTCCTCTGGTCCCAATGACATAAAGAATAAGATTGTCTGAAGAAAAGAAGTGAGAGAAAAAGAAAGGAAGAAACTTAATAAAATAAACTTCTGTAGTTGTAAATGCATATCTATGTATACAGGTATACATACTCAGACGAAAAGGAGCTCATTATTTATTCTGTAATATTTTCTTCTAAGACTAAGATGTCAGTGCTCAAACAAGGTATTAGAGAAACTGTATTTCACAGAAAAATACTTAGTTAAGGTAAGAAATGGTGTACGTTAGTTATTTGAACCGAGGTAGTAAAAGAAAAGGCTTAAATTCCAATCAGAGTTATCTAGTTCACTAATCTTTGCTTTTCAGTTTGTGATAATGTTATTAACCTACCTAAATAAGTTTTAGAAATAATAATAGTTGGAAATATTTTGAGATACTTTAGAAAATATACTTTGAATAAATTTTACCCTAATTTGGCTTATTTCCAATTATAATTATCTTTAAGAAAATATTAAAATTACTTCTACATATATTTGTTAAACCTTGGAAATAATTTTATCATAGTGACCTATAATTAAACTTTAATTAGTTATACTGATATCTGATATACAAAATGAGAAAAGCATAAACCCTAACAATTTCAGTTAGGTGTGCCAAATTCAGTGCTGGTTATACACTTAACAAAATCTCAACAGATTACATTTGGGCTTTATTTTAAACTTCATATCACAAAAAAAATAGATTAGTCACTAATTATTTTTTTAAAGATTTTATTATTTTTTTAGTAATCTCTTCACCCAATGTGGGGCTCAAATTTAAAGCCCTAAGATCAAGAGTTGCATGCTCTAGTGATTCACTAGAGCCAGCCAGGCACCCCAGTTATTAAGTATTCTTGAGTTGTGTTATATATTTGTCTTTTTATATACAAATGACTGAAAATGATCTTTGTAGCTGGGAAAGTTTGTTTTCCACTGGTTGAACTGCTTTTGAAAGAACAATGTGAGGCAGTGCAATAGGAAGGGGATGGCAACAAGTCAGAAGAAATATCTGTGCTGAATTTAGCCCAACAGCTGTGACAGTCAGATTACCTTTACATCCTATTTTATTTTCTCAACTGACAATGAAGTTCTATAACAGTGAGGTGTATTTTACACTGATTTTGTTTTGATTCTTAAATATATTGGTTTGATAGTTTAATTTTGGTCCTGATTAGTATTTCTAGTTTACTGATGAAATCTTGATTCTTATTATCCCACAAACACTTTCTAATATGTACCAAGAAAAATGAAACCATAAAGAATCTCTGCTACAGCAACCCAAACTGATCAATTCTCCCCATCACTGCCCTATTTAAAAGATTTTTTTAACGTTTTATTCATTTTTGAGAGACAGAGTGTGAGTGGGGGAGGGGCAGAGAGAGAGGAAGACACAGAATCTGAAGCAAGCTTCAGGCTCTGAGCTGTCAGCAAAGAGCCTGACACGGGGCTCAAACTCATGAACCGTGAGATCATGATCTGTGCCGAAGTTGGATGTCCAACCGACGGAGCCATCCACCCTTTTGAATATTTTTGTACATTTATGAAGTATAAGAATTTATAACCATAAAATTATGTCTACCTCCTACTCCTGACAGTTCCTCTTTGACGGGCTACCACAGTTAACCAGCTCTTTGTGTGTACTGCAAAGATTTCCCGACATTCCATGGCTATGTAACTACACAGCCATAGGCAAACACACACACTTGCCTATAATGACTGAAACAAATGTCTAAAATGAAGCTGTTCAAAAACAAGGTACAACTGAAATTTTATTCCCAATCACTACCTTACTTTCTAGCACATACTTCCCTATCATTGTAGGAAGCCTAAAGTAAACCTATTCCAGTTCTGATATTATCATGATCATTTCTGCCAGCTGTATTTATTGTCAAAAAAAAAAATGGCCACTTTACATACTGGAAAGCAATCAGAATATTTAAGGGATATTAGCTGGATCCAGTGAGAATCATCAATATATCTAAGAAAAGAAGAACATGTAGGCATTTTGTAGAATAACATAATCTTCTGTTATTCTAGGAATCAACAAAGGCCAGGATTTGGGAACATTTACCACAGAGTTTTATCTGAGACTAAGACCATCTGGGTGGCTGAGTATACCATTAAAATTTTACAGATATAGAAGGCCAGGAAAAAAGAGAAGTGACACTAAATTTCTTCACATGTAATTGAAAAGACTTTAAAAAAAAAAAAGCACTTTAACACCTAAAGAAACCAGAAGCAGAATAGCAAAGAAACCCCAAAGCCAGCAGAAGAAGAGAAATAATAAAGATTAGAGATGAAATAAACAATATAGAATTAAAAAAACCCAGTAGAACAGATCAATGAAACTAAGAGCTGCTTTTCTGAAAGAATAAAAATTGCTAAACTCATATGTGTAATTTGAGAAACTTAGCAGAAGACCATGGGGGAAGGGAAGGGGAAAAATAGTTTCAAACAACAAAGACGGAGGAAAACCATAAGAGACTCTTAAATATAGAGAACAAACTGAGGGTTGATGGTGGGGGGCAAAGAAGAGGGGAAATGGAAAAAAAAAATTCGAAGGAAAACTTCCAGACTCATTTTGAAGCCAGCATCACTTTGATTCCCAAGCCAGACAGAGACCCAACAAAAAAAGAGAGCTACAGGCCAATAATTCTTGATGAATACAGATGCAAAAATCCTCAACAAGATACTTGCAAATCGAATTCAACAGCACATAAAAAGAATTATCCACCAAGATGAAGTGGGATTCATTCCTGGGTTACAGGGCTGGTTCAATATTAGCAAATCAATCAATGTGAAACATCACATCAACAAAAGAAAAGATAAAAACCATATGATCCTGTCAATAGATACAGAAAAAGCATTTGACAAAATACAGCATCCCTTCTTAATAAAGACCCTCAAGAAAGTCGGGATAGAAGAAACTTACTTAAACATCATAAAAGCCACCTATGAGAAGCCCTCAGCAAACATCATTCTCAATGCGAAAACACAGAGAGCTTTCCCCCTGAGATCAGGAACACGACAGGAATGTCCACTCTCACCACTGTTGTTTAACATAGTGCTGGAGGTCCTAGCATCATCCATCAGCCAACAAAAGGAAATCAAAGGCATCAAAATTGGCAAAGAAGATGTCAAACTTTCACTTTTCGCAGACGACATGATACTCTACATGGAAAGCCCGAAAGACTCCACCAGAAGCCTACTAGAACTGATCCAAGAATTCAGCCAAGTTGCAGGGTACAAAATCAACATACAGAAATCGGCTCCATTTTTATACACCAATAATGAAGCAATAGAAAGAGAAATCGAGAAACTGATCCCATTCACAATTGCACAAAAAAACATAAAATACCCAGGAATAAACCTAACCAAGGATACAAGAGATCTGTATGATGAAAACTATAGAAAACTTATGAAGGAAATTGAAGAAGACACAAAGAAATGGAAAAACATTCCATGCTCATGGATTGCAAGAATAAATACAGCTAAAATGTCATTACTACCCAAAGCAATCTACACATTCAATGCAATCCCAATCAAAATTGCACCAGCATACTTCTCAAAGCTAGAACAAACTATCCTAAAATTTGTATGGAACCACAAAAGACCCCAAACAGCCAAAGTAATATTGAAGAAGAAAATCAAAATGGGAGGCATCACCATCCCAGACTTTAGCCTCTACTACAAAGCTGTCATCATCAAGACAGTATGGTATTGGCACAAAAACAGACACATAGACCAATGGAATAGAATTGAGAACTCAGAATTGGACCCAAAAGTGTACAGTCAACTAATCTTTGACAAAGCAGGAAAGAGTATCCAATGGAAAAAAGACAGCCTCTTTAACAGATGGTGTTGGGAGAACTGTACAGCAACATGCAGAAGAATGAAACTAGATCATTTTCTCACACCATACACAAAAATAAACTCAAAATGGATAAAGGACCTGAATGTGAGACAGGAAATCATCGAAACCCTAGAGGAGAAAGCAGGAAACAACCTCCTTGACCTCAAACACAGCAATTTCTTACTTGACATATCCCCAAAGGCAAGGGAATCAAGAGCAACAATGAAATACTGGGACCTCATCAAGATTAAAAACTTTTGAACAAAGTTCAAAGGAAACAATCCATAAAACTAATAGGCAATGATGGAATGGGAAAAGAGTTGCAAATGACATATCTGATAAAGGGCTAGTTTCCAAAATCTATAAGAAACTCACCAAATTCCACACCCAAAAAACAAACAATCCAGTGAAGAAATGGGCAGAAGATATGAATAGACACTTCTCCAAAGAGGACATCCAGATGGCCAACAGACACATGAAATGATGCTCAGCATCCTCCTCATCAGGGAAATACAAATCAAAACCACACTGAGATACCACCTCACGCCAGTCAGAGTGGCTAAAATGAGCCAATCAGAGAACTCTAGATGCTGGCGAGGATGTGGAGAAACGGGCACCCTCCTACACTGTTGGTGGGAATGCAAACTGGTACAGCCCCTCTGGAAAACAGTGTGGAGGTTCCTCAGGAAGCTAACAATAGAACTCCCCTATGACCCAGCAATAGCACTGCTAGGAATTTACCCAAGCGATATAGGAGTACTGATGCATAGCACTTTATCAACTTAAAAATTACTTTGTTAATTTTTAAAGTTGACTTATTAATCAATGTTAATGGACATTTGGTATTGATTGTATAACTGATTTTTAAAAAACTCTTAATTTATGTTACTGGGGATCACACTATTCTAGAAATATGCAGAAATTTACAGGCTAAGGATCAGATCATATTATACCAAGAGACAGGTTCATCACCAAACATGCTAACTTATTCCTGCCAACATGTTTTTTTATAAGTGATTTACTATTCATAATATAGAAGTTTTGTTAGGATTAGAAATATTTTACCAAAAAATAAAAAAAAAATAAAACTTCTGCTATTTTGAAGTTCAATTGACTAAATACATCGAAGAATTAAATGGCACTTAAAATGAAGAGGGTAACTTAGCGAAGAGTATAAACAAAAACAAAAGGACATTACATAGTTTTGCTAAGGAATCAAATGCAGCAATACTGAAAACTTCAGATGCTTTAAGAAGAGAGAAAATAACCTACAACTGATAGGATCTGGACTGAATTATTTTCTTTAAGGAATTTTTTGGGCCTACATTTATTTTACCTCTTTGAAATATTAAGTGTAGCATTTATACCACTATCTTCCTTGGAACATATTAAATTTATACTGTCAAAACAGTGAAATGGCTAAGGGGTACATAATATCACAACTGCCTATGATATAATATGCCATAAATGTTTAAGGCATTTTTAAGACATGCAACATGGAAAAAGGGTCTTAAAAGCCCTGAAATCTCATTAAAAAACTGTAGCAGTTCATATCCAATAAATTCTGAAATTAGTTAATAATAAGTTGCATAGAGGGCATATGTTCATTGAGTTATATTATGTAAGGATGAAAAGAACGGCATGTGTTAATTAACATTTTTAGTCTCAGGAAACAGTAAAATGTGAACCAATTTGCCTGTATTTTCTCGAGTAATGTAATCTACTTTTGTGGTTTTAACTATAGGCACTTCTGTTTTGATGACTCCAAAATTTCTAGCTCTCACCTTTATCCAAAACATCGTACTTATCAGCCTAATAGTCTTCTTGATATCTCTGAGTATATCCCACAGATACCTTACATTCAACTGTACTAACAAGGAACGTACCATGTTCTCCTCCATACATGGTCTTTCTTCTGGAATAATTGTCTCAACTAGTGGAACTACCACTTACTCACCCAAAACAGACATTTTGACTGGCGGATGTTGTGTGGGTAGAAGTGACCTCAGGGCTTAAGCAGAGAGGAAACAGCACTCAATCTTCCAGCGGTCTCTCTGCTGCAATGACTAAGGAGACTTTATAGTGACAGAGTTAAGCTATAAAACCTTAAGTAGGTTGAGATCACTGAACTGCTGCATGGAGAGCAACACCTCAGAGTCAGCAAGAAATGCAGTAGATTCTACATAACTGAGAAATTAACTTTTACAGTCTTAAACCACTGAGATTATGTGGTGTTTACTATCATGTGATGGCCTATGTTATATACTATCTCTTCATCTCAACCACCCTGTATTTAAAAAAAATTTAACTTAAGACCTTTTTCTTTTTTTATTGTGTTAAAAGATACATAAAATTTGCCATTTTAACCATTTTTACACTTACAGTTCAGTGTTATTAAATACAGTCACACTACCATCTAATTTCATCACTCCCTTTATCTTGTAAATCTGAAACTCTACATACCTATTAAACAGTAAGTCCCCAGTCTCTCCTCTCTCTCTGTGCCTGATAATTATCATTATACTTTTGTCTTTATCGTTTTGATTACCCTAAGCACCTCATGTAAGTACAATCATACAGTATTTGATTTTTTGTGACTGGTTATTTTTATTTAGCATAATGCCCTCAAGTTTCATCCACATTGCAGCATATTGCAGAATTCCTTCCATTTACAGGGCAAATAATATTTCATTGTATACACAGTTGACCCTTGAACAACATGGAGGTTGTAGGCACTAACCTACCACAAGCTCAAAATCTGCATACAGCTTCTGACTCCCCCAAAACTTTACTAGTAGCCTACTGGTGACCTAAAGCCTTATTGATAACATAAAGAGAAGATTAACAAATATTTTATATTTTGTATGTATCATATATTGTAGTCTTACAATAAAAGAAGCTAGAAAAATTAAGAAAATCATAAAGAAAATACATTGATAGTACCATATTTATTGAAAAAAAAAATCTATGTAGGGGCGTCTGGGTGGCTCAGTCAGTTAAGCGTCCAACCTTGGCTCAAGTCAGGATCTCACAGTTCATGGATTTGAGCCCTACATTAGGTTCTGTGCTGGAAGCTCAGAGCCTGGAGCCTGCTTCAGATTCTGTATCTCCCTCTCTGCCCCTCCCCAACTCATGCTCTGTTTCTGTCTCAAAAATAAACTATAAAAAAAAATTAAAAGAAAAAAAGAAGAAAAAAAAGTCCATGTATAAGGGAACCCATGCAGTTCACATCTTATGTTGTTGAAGAGTCAACAAATACCACATTTTACTTATGCATTCATACCCTGACAGACACTATGGTTGCTTCCACATTTTAGCTATTATGCACAATGCTGTTTTGAACAGAGGTATACAAATATCTCTTTGAGATCCTACCTTCAATTCTTTTGGGTATATACCCAAAGGCAGAACTTCTGGATCATATGTAATTGTATTTTTAGGTTTATGAGGGACTGCCATATTGTGTCCCACAGCAGCTATACCATTTTACATTCTTACCACCATGGCACAAATGTTCCAATTTATCCACATCCTTGGGAATACTTGTTTTCTATTTTTTTGATGGTGGTCATCCTAATTGGTGTAACATGCTATCTCACTGTACTTTTTAAAAAAAATTTTAAATTTTTCATGTTTTTATTATGTTTAGTAGTTTATTGTCAATATCTCACTGTACTTTTAATCTGCATTTCTTTAATAATTTAGTGATGTTGACATCTTTTCATGTTTTCCTTTTGTCTTTGTTTTTTGGCCATATGGATATCTCAGCAGAAATTTTTATTTAAGTCTGTAGTCCATTTTTGAATTGAGTTGTTTGCTTATTGTTGTTGAATTTTAGGAGTTCTCTATATATTCTGGATATTAATTCCTTATCAGACATATGATTTGCAAATACTTTCATTTTGTTAACTGCCATTTTATTAATTAGATCATATCTTTTGGAGTACAAATTAAAAATCTTCATTAAGTCCAATTTGTCTATTTTTTTGTTATCTGTGCTTCTGGTGTCATATCCAGGAAATCATTGCCAAATCCAATTTCATAAAGCTTTCATAAGAGTTTTATTGTTTTATGTCTTATACTTAGGTCCTTGATCTAATTTAAATTTTGTATATAAGGGTCCAACTTTACTCTTTTGCATGTAGATATCTACTATTCCAGTACCATTTGCTGAAAAGACAGTTCTTTGCCCATTGAATGGTCTTAGTACCCTTGACAAAAATCATTTGATTATACATGCAAAAGTTTATTTCTAGGCTCAATATCCTATTGGTCTATATATCTGTCTTTCTGCCAATTAGCACACTGTTTTGATGATTTTAGTTTTGTAATAAGTTTTGAAATCAGGAAGAGTGAGTTTTCCAGTTCTGTTCTTTTCTAAGATTTTTTTTGGTTATTTGAGGTCCTCTGAGATTCCAGATGAATTTTAGAATGGATTTTTCTATTTCAGCAAAGGCATCACTGGAATTTATATGACATTGCATTGAATCTGTAGATTGCTTCAGGTATTGCTGACATTTTAACAATATTAAGTCTTTGAATCCATGCATACGGGATGTGTTACCATTTATTTATGTCTTCTTTAATTTCTTTCAGCAATGTTTTTTTGTGGTTTTCATTGTATAAGTCTTTCTCCTTGGTTAATTGCTAGTATCTTATTCTATTAAAGAATTATATTCATTTTTTACTTTGTTTAAAATTGAAGTCTAATTAACATACAATTTTATACTATTTTCAGGTGTACCACATAATTCATTCAACAATTCTATACATTACTCAGTGCTCACCATGATAAGTACAGTCACCATCCATCAGCAAATAACATTATTACTATATTACTGACTATTATTCCCTATGTTGTACTCTTCATCTCCATGAGTTATTTATTTTACAACTGGAAGTTTGTACGCTTTATCCCCTTTATCTATTTTATCAATACCCCCACCTACTTCCCCTCTGGCAACCATCAGTTTGCTCTCTGTATATAAGAGTATGCTCATTTATTGTTTTTTAGATTCCACTAAGTAAAATCATATGGTATTTGTCTTTATCTATCTGACTTATTTTACTTAGTATAATACCCTCCCCTCCATCCAAGTTGTCACAAATGGCAAGATCTCATTTTTTATAGCTGAGTAATATTCTACTGTATATGTATACCACCTCTTCTGTATCCATTCATCTACTGACGGACACTTGAGTTGCTTACATAATTAGGCTACTGTAAATAATGCTGCAATAAACATAAGGGTGCATATATCTTTTCTTAATTAGCATTTTTTCCCTTTGGATAAATATTCTTTTTGATGCTACAGTAAATGAAGTTGTTTTTGTAATTTCCTTTTCAGATTGTTTATTGTCAGTAAGTAAAAATACAAGTGATTTTTCTATGTTGACTTTGTATCCTGATATTTTGCTGAATACATTTATTAGTTTCTCTTAAGTGGTATCTTTAGAGTTTTCTACAAAGAAGATCATATAATCTGCACACAGACATAATCTTCCTTTCCAATTTGGATATCTTTTACTTTTTTCTTTTTTGCCTAATTGCTCTGTCTAGAACTCCCAGTACTATATTGAATAGAAATAGTGAAGGCGGGCATTCTTTCCTTATTCCTTATCTGAGAGGAAAAGCTTTCATTTCAGGCTTTCACCACTGAGTATAATGTTTACTGTGAGTTTCTCATAAATGGCTTTCATTATGAGAAGGTAGCTTCCTACTATTACTATTTTGTTAAGTGTTTTAGTGTTTTTATCACGAAAATGTGTTGAATTTTGCCAAATATTTGTTTTTCATTAATTGAGATGATCATGTGGTTTTTGGCCTTTCATTCTGTTGATGTGATGCATTACATTGATAGATTTTTGTATGGTGAACCATTCTTGCATTCCAGGAATACATGTCTCTTGGATATGATGCATAATCCTTTCAGTGTACTGCTGAATTTTGTGTCCCAGTATTTTGCTGAGGATTTCTGCATCATTGTTCATAAGGGATGGTGGTCTATAGTTTTCTTGTAGTCTCTGTCTGGCTTTGGTACCAGGGTAATCCTGGCCTCACAGTGAGTTAGAAAGCATTTCCTCAACTTCACTTTTTTGGGAGTTTGAAAAGCATAGTCATTAGTTATTTAAATGTGTGACAGAATTCAAGAAAGAAGTCATCAAGACCAGGGCTTGTTGGGAGATTTTTGATTATTGATTCAATCTTCTTACTAGTTATAGGTCTGCTCAGATTTTCTACTTCTTTGTAATTTAGTCTTGGTAGGTGTTGTGTTTTTAGGAATTTGTCCATTTCATGCATGTTATCCAATTTTTTGGCATATGATTTCTCACAGTACTCTCTTATACATTTTATTTCTGTAGAATCAGTAGTAATGTCTGTACTTATATTTCTGCTTTTATCAAGTTGAGATTTCTCTCTTTTGTCTCAGTCCCTCTAGTTAAAGGTTTATCAATTTTGTTGACTTTTTCAAAGAACCAACTTTTGGTTTCGTTTTTTTTTTCTATTGTTTTTTCTATTCCCTATTTCCTTTATCTCTGCTCTTATCTTTATTATTTCCTTTCTTCTTTCTTCTTCTTGCTTTCAATTAGTTTGTTCTACTTATGTAAGTTGTGAAGTTAGGCTGATGACTTGAGATCTTCCTTTTTTGTTTGTTTGCTTGTTTTTAATAGGAAGAGAATGAGAGCAGAGGAGGAGACAGAGGGAGACGAGAGAGAGGGAAAGAGAGAATCTCAAGCAGCCTCCACACTCAGCGTGGAGCCTGATGCAGAGCTTGATCCCATGACCCTAGGATCATGACCTGAGCTGAAATCAAAAGTCAGACACTCAACTGACTGAACAACCCTTGCACCCTGAGATCTTTCTTGTTTTATAACATAAGCATTTACAGTTACAAATTTCCCTCTTAGCACTGCTTTCAATTTAACCTATAAGTTTTGGTATGTTGTGTCTACATTTCTAAGCATTTTCTAACTCCACCTGTGATTTCCTATATGATCTATTGATTAAATGTATATTATTTGATTTTTACAATTTTGTAAATTTTTCAGTTTTACTTTGTTATTGATTTCCATCTTCTTCTGTGGTCAAAAAAGATACTCTGCATGGTATCCTTTAATATCTACTGAGACTTAATTTGTGATCTAACTTATAATCTGTCTTGGAAAACCCATGTTTACATGTTTATACGAGAAAAACACATATGTTGTTGTTGCTGGATAGAGTGCTCTTTATGTTTGTTTGGTCTTGTTTAAATACTCTATCTCTTTACTTATATTCTGTCTAGTTGTTGTATCCATCATTGAAGTCACCAACTATTATTGTAGAACTGCCTATTTCTCCCATAACTTGTCGGGTTTTGCTTCATATATTTTGATATCAATAGGTGTGAAAATGTTTATATTTGTTATATATTTTCTTGCTGTATTGAACCTTTCGTCCTTTGCTGTCTTCTGTAAATTTTTTATTTAAAGTCTATGTGTCTCGGGATGCCTGGGTGGCTCAGTCAGTTAAGCAGCTGACTTGAGCTCAGGTCATGACCTCGTGGTTCCTGAGTTTGAGTCTGAGTTTGTCTCTGTGCTGACAGCTTGAATCCTGAGCCTGCTTTGGATTCTGTGTGTGTGTCTCTCTCTGTCCCTCCTCCATTCACGCTCTGTCTCTCTTCTTTTTGACTTTTTTATGTATATTTATTTTCTATTATTCATCTTCTCTCCACTCTCTTTTCTCTTTACTTTTTCATTTTCCCTTTTGGTTTGTGTGTTTGTTGGATTTGTCTGTGCGTTTGTGTGCCTTTGTTCCCTGTGTGTTTGTCTGTCTGTTTTCTTCTCCAGGGCTGCCTCAAGAAACAAGTGAAAGTACACATGGTGGAGAGTCCCAAATACCACTATGAGTAGGAAAATAAAATAACGAAGGTATCAACAAGAGAGACCAAGAGATACCATTCAAAGAACACTTTCAGAAAGAATAGGCCCTGGACAGTCAAAGAGCCTTCTTGGGTAGAGCAGCGCTCACAGGTGCAGAGTGCATAACAAGTTTTTAAAACTAACAAGAGATAGAAAGCTAACCAAAATGATGAAACAAGAGAGTTCTCCTCCAAAGAAATTCCAGGAAGAATTGACAGCTAAAGAACTGCTCAAAACAGATAAAAGCAGCATAACTGAACCAGATTTTAGAACAATAATCATAAAATTAATCACTGGGCTTGAAAAAAGCATGGAGGACATCAAAGAAACTATGGCTACAAACAACATGGAGCTTAAAAATAGGTATGATGAATTAAAAAATGCGATAAATGAGATACATAATAAACTGGAGGCGTCCAATACACGGATTGAAGAGGCCGAAAGAATAAGTGATTTAGAAGACACAGTTATAAAAAAGAAGAAACTGAGAAAAAAAAGAGACAAACTGATCCTGAAAAATGAAAGAAGAGTTCGAGAGCTCAGTGATACAATCAAACGGAACAATATCCATATCGCAGGAATCTCAGAAGAGGAAGAGAGAGGGAGAGGTGCTGAAAGAGTCCCGGAACAAAATATAGCAGAAAACTTCCCCAACCTAGGGAGGGAGTAGACGTTGAAATTCAAGAGGCACAGAGAACTCCCCTCAGATGTAATTTGATTCGATCTTCTGTACGACATATCATAGTAAAAATGGCAAAATATAAGGACAAAGAGAATTTCGAAAGCAGCTAGGGAGAAAAGGGCCCTACCATACAAAGGGAAACCTATCAGAGTGGTGACAGACCTATCTACTGAAACCTAGTAGGCCAGAAAGGAATGGCAGGAGATCTTCAATGTGATGAACAGAAAAAAAATGCAGCCAAGAATCCTCTATCCAGCAAGCCTGTCATTCAGAAATGAAGGAGAGATAAAAGTCTTTTGAAATAAATAAAAATTGAAAGAATTTGTCACCACTAAGACAGCCCTACAAGAAATCCTGAGGGGGACTCCATGAGGGAAGTGTTGCAAGGAACACAAAATACCAGAGACACCAACTCAAGCATGAATCCCACAAAGGACACAATGACTCTAAACCCACATATTTCAATAATAACACTGAATGTAAATGGGCTGAATGCTCCAATCAAAAGACAGAGGGTAGCAGAATGGATAAAAAAACAAAATCCATCTATTTGCTGTCTACAAGAAATGCATTTGAGACCGGACGATACCTTTAGATTAAAAGTAAGGGGATGGAGAAATATCTATCATGCTATTGGAAGTCAAAAGAAAGCTGGAGTAGCTATACCTATACCAGACAAACTGGACTTTAAATTAAAGACAATAATAAGGGATTAAGAAGGGCATTATATAATAATTACAGGGTCTTTCCATCAGGAAGAAATAACCATTATAAATGTCTACGCACTGAATATGGGAGCACCTAAATATTTAAAACAATCACAAACAGAAACAATCTTATGGATAAGAATGTGCTAGTAGCAGGGGACTTTAATACTCCACTTACAGCAATGGATAGTTCAACCATACAGAAAATCACTAAAGAAACAATGGACTTGAATGACACATTGGACGAGATGATCTGACAGATATATTTGGAACTTTACATCCTGAGGCCAAGGAATTCACTTTCTTCTCAAGTGAGCATGGCACATTCTCCAAGATAGATCACATACTGAGACATAAAGCAGCCCTCAATAAATATAAAAGAATTGAGATCATACCATGCACACTTTCAGATCTTAATGCTTTGAACCTTGAAATCAATCACAGGAAGAAGTCTGGAAAACCTCCAAAAACATGGAGGTTAAAGAACACCCTATTTTTTTGTTTTTGTTTTTGTTTTATTTATTTCTAGGAGAGAGATAGAGACAGCATGAGCAGGGGAGGGTCAGAGAGAGAGGGAATCACAGACTCGGAAACAGGCTCCAGGCTCTGAGCTGGCAGTCAGCACAGAGCCCGACGCGGGGATCGAACCCATGAACCGCGAGATCATGACCCAAGCGAAAGTCAGACGCTTAAACGACTAAGCCACCCAGGTGCCCCAAGAACACCCTATTAAAGAATGAATGGGCCAATAAGGCAATTAGAGAAGAAATTTAAAAAAATATGGAAACAAATGTTTTGAAACTTTAAATCAATCACAGGAAGAAGTTTGGAAAACCTCCAAAAACATGGAGGTTAGAGAACACTCTACTAAAGACTGAATGGGCCAATCAGGCAATTAGAGAAGAAATTAAAAAATATATGGAAACAAATGAAAATGAAAATACAAAATCCAAACTCTACGGGATGCAGCAAAGGCAGTCCTAAGAGGAAAGTACATTGCTCTCCAGGCCTATTTCAAGAAATTAGAGAGAGTACAAGTGCAAAATCTAACAGCTCACTTAAAGGAACTAGAGGCACAGCAACAAGAGCACCCCAAACCCAGTAGAAGAAGAGAAATAGTAAAAATCAGAGCTGAAATAAACAGCACAGAGACCAAAGAAACAACTGAACAGATCAATGAAACCAAGAATTGGTTTTTTGAAAAAATAAACAAAATTGACAAACCTCTAGCCAGGCTTCTTAAAAAGAAAAGAGAGAGCACCCAAACAGACAAAATCTTGAATGAAAATGGATGTATTACAACCAACCCCTCAGAAATACAAGCAATTATCAGGGAATACTATGAAAAATTATATGCCAACAAATTGGACAACTTAGAAAAAATGGACAAATTCCTAAACACACACTCACTACTAAAATTCACACAGGAAGAGATAGAAAATCTGAACAGACCCATAACAAGTGAAGAAATGGAATCAGTGATCAAAAATCTCCCAACAAATAAGAGCCCTGGACCTGATGGCTTCCCTGGGGAATTCTACCAGACATTGAAAACAGAATTAATCCCAATTTTCTCAAGCTATTCCAAAAAATAGAAATCGAAGGAAAACTCCCGGACTCATTTTATGAAGCCAGCATCACTCTGATTCCCAAGCCAGACAGAGACCCAACAAAAAAAGAGAACTACAGGCCAATATCCTTGATGAATACAGATGCAAAAATCCTCAACAAGATCCTTGCAAATCAAATCCAACAGCACATAAAAAGAATTATCCACCAAGATCAAGTGGGATTCATTCCTGGGTTACAGGGCTGGTTCAATATTCGCAAATCAACCAATGTGATACATCATATCAATAAAAGAAAAGATAAAAACCATATGATCCTGTCAATAGATGCAGAAAAAGCATTTGACAAAATACAGCATCCTTCTTAATAAAGACTCTCGAGAAAGTCGGGATAGAAGGAACCTACTTAAACATCATCAAAGCCATCTATGAGAAGCCTTCAGCTAACATCATCCTCAACGGGGAAAAACTGAGAGCTTTCCCCCTGAGATCAGGAACATGACAGGGATGTCCATTCTCACCACTGTTGTTTAACATAGTGCTGGAAGTCCTAGCATCAGCCATCAGACAACAAAAGGAAACCAAAGGCATCAGAATTGGCAAAGAGGAAGTCAAACTTTCACTCTTCGCAGACAACATGATACTCTACATAGAAAACCCGACAGACTCCACCAGAAGCCTACTAGAACTGATCCAAGAATTCAGCCAAGTTGCAGGGTACAAAATCAACATACAGAAATCAGTTGCATTTTTATACACCAACAATGAAGCAACAGAAAGAGAAATCAAGAAACTGATCCCATTCACAATTGCACAAAAAACCATAAAATACCTCGGAATAAACCTAACCAAGGATACAAGAGATCTGTATGATGAAAACTATAGAAAACTTATGAAGGAAATTGAAGAAGACACAAAGAAATGGAAAAACATCCCATGCTCATGGATTGGAAGAATATTGTTAAAATGTCATTACTACCCAAAGCAAACTACACATTCAATGCAATTCCAATCAAAATTGCACCAGCATACTTCTCAAAGCTAGAACAAACTATCCTAAAATTTGTATGGAACCACAAAAGACCCCGAAAAGCCAAAGTAATATTGAAGAAGAAAATCAAAATGGGAGGCATCACCATCCCAGACTTTAGCCTCTACTACAAAGCTGTCATCATCAAGACAGTATGGTATTGGCACAAAAACAGACACATAGACCAATGGAACAGAATTGAGAACTCAGAACTGGACCCAAAAGTGTACAGCCAACTAATCTTTGACAAAGCAGGAAAAAGTATCCCATGGAGAAAAGACACCCTCTTAACAAATGGTCCTGGGAGAACGGGACAGCAACATGCAGAAGAATGAAATTAGATCATTTTCTCACACCATACACAAAAATAAACTCAAAATGGATAAAGGACCTAAATGTGAGACAGGAAACCATTGAAATCCTAGAGGAGAAAGCAGGAAACAACCTGCTTGACCTCAATCACAGCAATTTCTTACTTGACACATCCCCAAAATCAAAAGAATTGAGAGCAAAAATTAACTATTGGGACCTCATCAAGATTAAAAGCTTCTGCATGGGAAAGGAAACAATCTATAAAACTAATAGGCAACTGATGGAATGGGAAAAGATAGTTGTAAATGACATATCTGATAAAGGGTTAATATCCAAAATCTATAAGGAACTCACCAACTCCACACCTGAAACACAAACAACCCAGTAAAAAAATGGGCAGAATATATGGACAGACACTTCTCCAAAGAGGACATCCAGATGGCCAACAGACACATGAAATGATGCTCAGCATCCCTCCTCATCAGGCAAATACAAATCAAAACCACAGAGATACCATCTCATGCCAGTCAGAGTGGCTAAAATGAGCAAATCAGAGGATTCTAGATGCTGGCGAGGATGTGGAGAAACAGGCACTCTCCTACACTGTTGGTGGAATGTAAACTGGTGCAGCCCCCCTGGAAAACAGTGTGGCAGTTCCTCAAAAAATGAACAACAGAACTCCCCTATGACCCAGCAATAGCACTGCTAGGAATTTACCCAAGGGATATAGGAGTGCTGATGCTTAGGAGCACAGGTACCCCAATGTTTACAGCAGCACTCAACAATAGCCAAAACATGGAAAGAGCCTGAGGGTCCATCAATGGACGAATGGATCAAGAAGATGTGGTTGATCTATACGATGGAATACTACATGGCAACGAGAAAGAATGAAATCTGGCCATGTGTAGCAACATGGATGGACCTTGAGGGTGTTATGCTGAGTGAAATAAGTCAGGCAGAGAAGGACAAATACCATATGTTTGCACGTATAAGAGGATTAGGAGGAACTTAACGGAGGACCATGGGGAGGAGAAGGGGGGAAATAGTTGGGGAGAGGGAGAGAGGCAAACCATGGGAGATCCTTGAATGTGGAGAACAAACTGAGGACTGATGCGTGTGGGGGGGAGGGGGGAGAAGGGCATGGAGGAGGGCACTTGCGGAGATGAGCACTGGGTGTTATATGGAAGCCATCTTGACAATAAACTATTTGTAAAAAGAAAAAATTAAAAAAGAAAAAATTTATATAAAATTAAAAAATAAACTGTTCTTTTTAGATCTCAAGTGAATCTCTTGTAGACAGCTGGACCATGTGTTTTTCATACATACTGGCAATCTGTCTTTTGGGGGAGCTTAATCCATTTACATTTAAAGTAATTACTGATAAAGAGGCACTTACTTTTGTCATTGTGCCATTTGTTTTTCATATGCTTTACAGCTTTATCCTTCAAGTCTTGCATTACTGTTTTATTTTGTGTTTAGCTTATTTTTTGTTCTGTAGTGAAATGTTTAAATTCCTTCATCATTTTCTTTTGTGTATATTCTATAGCTGTTTTCTTCATGGCTACCATGGGGATTACAATTTAACATCCTAAAGTTGGAACATTCTAATTTGAACATATACCAACTTAACTGCAATAATATAAGAAAACTGTTCCTTTTGAGCTGTGTCCCCAAACTTTTCCATTTTTTATGTACAAATTACATCTTTATATATTATGTAACTTTGAAAATATAAACTAGTAATTATTTTAAATATCTTTTTGTTTAAATGGTTATTTATTTTTGAGAGAGAGATGGGGGAGAGACAGAATACGAAGCAGGCTCCAGGCTCTGAGCTGTCAGCACTGCGAGATCATGACCTGAGCCAAAGTCAGCCACTCAACTGACTGAGCCACCCAGGCGCCCCTAAACTAGTAATTTTTTAAAATTACTAATTTCCTTGGGGCGCCTGGGTATTTCAGTCAGTTAATCATCTGACTCTTGATTTCAGCTCAGGTCATGATCTCACAATTCAGGAGTTTGAGCCCTGCATTGGGTTCAAACTGTGCAGACAGTGTGGAGCCTGCTTGGGATTCTCTCTCTCCCTCTTTCTCTCTGCCCCTGCTCTGCTCTCTCTCTCAAAAAATAAATAAACTAATAAAAAATTTTAAACTCATCTCCTAAATTACAAGATGTGGAGTTACAAACCAAAGTTACAGTAATATGAGCTTTTACATTAATAATTGGGTTTTAAAAGTGTATTAGCCTCTTAAATCATACAGAAAACAAAAGTATAGTCACAAACTATTGTTACAATAATACTAGATGTTAAAAGTCCCCTTTTATTTACCTATATTAAAATCTTTATTTCTCTGCAGGGTTTCAAGTTACTGTCTAGTGTCCATGAACTCCTGCAGCTTTTGTTTAATTGGGAATGTCTTAATTTCTCCTTCATTTTTGAAGGCCAGTTTTACCAAATAGAGGATTGTTTTTTTTCCCTCTCTCTTTTCCTTTTATCTCTTTAAACATATTGGACCACTGTCTTCTGGCTCCAAAGTTTCTGATGAGAAATCTGCTAAAAATCATACTGAAAACCCCTTGTATGTGATGATTCACTTCTCTCTTGCTGCTTTCCAAGTTCTCTCTTTATCTTTTGAAATTCTAATATGGCTAGGTATGGATCTCTTTGAAGTCATCCTTTTTGGAGTTTTTTGAGATTCTTGCATGCTTAAGTTCATGTCTTTTCATCACATTTGGGAAGTTTTAAGCCATTGATTCTCTTGGGTTATGCTCACGTTTTTTTTAATGTTTAATAAATAAAATTTATTTTTCCTTTAATAGTTTATTGTCAAGTTGGTTTCCATATAACAAATACCCAGTGCTCATCCCAACAAGTGCCCTCCTCCATGCCCATTACCCCCTCTTCCCCTCACCCCCAATCCCGTCAGCCCTCAGTTTGTTCTCAGCATTCAAGAATCTCTCATGGTTTGCCTCTCCCTCTCCCCAACTATTTTTCCCCTTCTCCTCCCCCATGGTCCTCTGTTAAGTTCCTCCTAATCCACCTATATGTGCAAACATATGGTAGCTGTCCTTCTCCGCCTGATTTATTTCACTCAGCGTTAACACCCTCAAATTCTATCCATGTTGCTACACATGGCCAGATTTCATTCTTTCTCGTTGCCATGTAGTATTCCATTGTATAGATAAAACACATCTTCTTGATTCATTCATCAGGTGATGGACACTTAGGCTCTTTCCATGATTTGGCTATTGTTGAAAGTATGCTCACTTTTTTTCAATCTTTTTTCCTTCTGTTCCTCAGCCTTGACAATTTCCATTGTTCTATTCTCAAGTGCATGGATTCTTCTGTCTTATTGTACTTATTATGCTACAAAAGTTATTGTACTTTTGAGCTCTAGAATTTCTTTGGTTTCTTATTACATTTTCTATGTATTGACAATTTCTAATATTTCCATTTTAATCATACTTTTCTGGACATTTCTCATATCTTCTTTCAGTTCTTTGAGCATGTTTAAGACTACTGGTTTAATGTCTTTGTCTAATATAGATGCCATTAAATCCTTTTCAGGGACAGTTTCTGCTGATTTATTTTTTTCCTTTGGCATATACTTTGCCTATTTCTTTGTATAATGAACATCTGAATCTGCTAATGTAGTAACTCTGGAAATTAAATTCTCTGACTTCTTTAAGGTTTATTGTTTTTTAAAATTATTTTTTAAGTTTTCCATTTTTAAAATATTTTTATTGATTCATTGTTACAGACACTTTCTGTTGTGTATGAGCCTGAGGTGTAAACTTAAGGTCTTTTCAGGTCTTTTCTGAGCTTTTCCCTGCACATGCATGATCATTTTTAAATTTTCCCTATACATTCAATTGTTTTTGATGTACGGATCTTTAAAGTCTGGCTCCCAATAGGCAAAAATGCAAAGAATGAAAGGGGGGAGAAGGGTGCTAGCTGGTTAAATCCCCTAGAGGACATTTCAGCCAGAGTAGGAGGGCCTTACAACAATGGCGGGAAGGAAGAAACAACAACAGCTACCTGCTTCACTGTCTGCACCTCCGTGATCAGAAGCAGCAACCAGTGTTCGGAGCACAGATCCCAAGAATTTGGAGGCCAGGACCCATTTTGCCAAGCCTGCCTCCAGCAAACTGTGCACAAGTTGTTCCAGGAAATCATGCACAGCTGCTTGCCACATGGTTGATTAGTGGAGGATGGGTAGCTGTTAGTCTGTTAAGAGCTGAAATTGACTGTAATTAACCATAATTTATCAAGTCTTCCCCTGGAAACTGCAGGCCTTCAACAGGCTCCAGAGTTTCAAATAAGTTATATCCCCAGATTCTGCCAGTGCGACTGTTTTGGTGGGGATTCCTGGTGCTTCCTACTATTCCATCTTACCAGAATCCTCTTGATTCTGCCTTGTATTTTCGGTTTCACCATCATATCTGGGTAACTGTAAAAGACTTAATCTTCCTGTTTTTATTTTTTATTTATTTATTAAAAAAATTTTTTTTTAACATTTTATTTATTTTTAGGAGAGAGAGAGAGAGAGAGAGACAGCGTGAGCAGGGGAGGGCCAGAGAGAGAAGGAGTCACAGACTGAAACAGGCTCCAGGCTCTGAGCTGGCAGTCAGCACAGAGCCCGACGCGGGGCCTGAACCCACGAACCGCGAGATCATGACCTAAGCGAAAGTCGGACGCTTAACCGACTAAGCCACCCAGGCGCCCCTTAATCTTCCTGTTTTTAATCTTACTATCTTCTTATCATTCCAGGCTCCCTCAAACTTCTATTAACTGCCACAGTGATTTACCTCCATACTCTGAAAATATCAGGGAGACTAAAAACCTCTCCACACCTTGGCATTACCTACACGATCAATTCCAAACCAACCTCAAGCATTGTCAATACAAGGCTTTCCATGATATTCTTTTCTAGCCCTAGAGTCTCATCTTATGTCACTCCCATTAGCAGTATATACTTGGTAATAACGAATCTCTTATAGTTCTCTGATCTCGTGATGCTTCATGCTTTTAGCACTCCTGTTTATGTTGATGCCTCTGCCTAAAAAGGATTCTTTTCCAGTTTTTTTTCCCTTCCCATGAAGCTAACTTTTGTTAGTCTTTTAGGATTCTCCTTTCTCAGAAAATATTGTTTGAGCTGGGCTGCCTCTTAGTTGTCTCAACAGTGCCTACTGATAGAATGCATACCTCTATCAATGAACGCTAATCATTACACAGAAATAATATTTCTCTTTCAAATAAAGAGCAAACCCAACACTTTCAAAGGCAACAATTTTGTCCCATTCATCTTTGTATCCCTACACCTAGAAAAATGCCGGGCACAAAATAAAAGGTTAAACTGAATTCCTACTCCACATCCTGCAGTAAATGAGACAAAATAAAATTCAAAATATAAGTGTTAGAAGTTCTATATTTTGAGGGCACCTCACTCAGTCAGATGAGTATCCAAGTCTTGATTTTGGCTCAGGTCATGGATCTCATGGTTTATGGGATTACGACCCACATCACGAGCCCACAGACTCGTGTTAGAAGTTCTATATTTTGAGGGCACCTCACTCAGTCAGATGAGTATCCAAGTCTTGATTTTGGCTCAGGTCATGGATCTCATGGCTTATGGGATTAAGACCCACATCACGAGCCCACAGACTCATGTTAGAAGTTCTATATTTTGAGGGCACCTCACTCAGTCAGATGAGTATCCAAGTCTTGATTTTGGCTCAGGTCATGGATCTCATGGTTTATGGGATTAAGACCCACAGAGCCACGTTGGGCTCTGTGCTGGCAGTGTGGAGCCTGCTTGGAATTCTCTCTCTGCCCCTCTTCCACGTGCGTGTGGTCTCTCTCCTTTCTCTCAAAATAAATAAACATTTAAAAAAGTTATATATTTAGGGGCGTCTGGGTGGCTCAGTTGGTTAAGCGTCTGACTTCGGTTTAGGTCATGATCTCACCATTCCTGAGGTTTAAAAAAAATTTTTTTTTCAATGTTTTATTTATTTCTGAGAGAGAGAGAGAGGCAGCGTGAGCACGGGAGGGTCAGAGAGAGAGGGAGATACAGAATCTGAAACAGGCTCCAGGCTCTGAGCTAGCTGTCAGCACAGAGCCCAATGCGGGGTTTGAACCCACGAACCATGAGATCATGACCTGAGCCGAAGTCAGATGCTTAATCGACTGAGCCACCCAGGCGCCCCACACCATTCCCGAGTTTGAGCCCTGTGTCAGGTTCTCTACTGACAGCTCAGAGTTTGGAGCCTGTTTCAAATTCTATGTCTCTCTCTTTCCACCCCTCCCCAACTTGTGCTGTCTCTCTCTCAAAAATAAACATTCAATGTGAAGGACCCAAGAAGCTGTATCATGTACACCCATGTATTAGTTTCCTAAAGCTACCATAACAAATTACCACAAACTTAGTGGCTTAAAACAACATAAATCTATTTTCTCATAGTTCTAAAAGGCAAGAAGTCCAAAAGCTAGCAGGGCCATAATCCCTCAGAAGGCTCTAGGGGAGAATTTTTCCTCATCTCTTTCAGCTTCTGATGGGTGCTCGTTTTCCTTGGCTCATGTCCACATCACTCCAGTCTCTGCCTCTGCCTTAACATCACTTTCTCCTGTGTGTGTGTCTTCTCTTCTGAGTCTTATAAGGGCTTATTATTGGATTTGGGATCAATCTAGGTAATCCAGAATGATATCATCTTGAGATCTTTAACTTAATTCCATCTGCAAAGACCATTTTTCCAATTATTTGGAAATTATATGGACCTTATGGTCATTTACAGGTTCTAGAGATTTGGACATGGATATATGCTTTTAGAGAGAATCATTCATCCTATTACAGCATGTTCTCTAGCCCCCCAAATTCATATCCTTCTCATATGCAAAATATATTCACTTTAACCCAACATCCCCCAAAGTCTTAACCTATTACAGTATCAGCTCTACCTTTAAAATCTCAGGTAAATTCCATCAGCTCAGGTCTCAAATCTCATCATCAAAACTGGGTCAAAAATACACTAGGTATGATCCAACTTAGGGAAAATTATTTTCTATCTATAGACTTGTAAAACTAAAAAACAAATGATCAGTTTATAAACTACAATGCCAGGACAGGTATAGACAGGATAGGTATTTCCACTCCAAAAGAGAAAAACTGGAAGTAATAAAGGGGTCATCAGTCTCATGCAAGTTTGAAATCAAGCAGAACAAATTCCATTAAGTATCTATCAAGACCTATGAATAAGCCCGTGTGGCTCAAAGCTCTGAACTCTGAGCATGAACTGGCTCCTCTGGGTCCCCTACCTGGAACAGCTCCACTGACAAAATATCTTAAATTTAAAGCCTTGATTTGAAGGTAGAAACCAATACTGTTAGAATTCAGGAGAGCAATTACTCTTGCAGGTCTAGGCAGAGGACAGTGCCTGGAAGGGAGATTGAGGGTTAGTCTTTGGGGTGTTGGTAGCTAATAGTCTGCTTTTTAGATGTGCATGTTGGTTACATGAATATGTTCCTTTGTAAAAATTCACTGAAAAAGACTCTTATGATGTGACTTTTCTATGCAGTAAGTTATATTTTAATAAAAAATTTTTTCAAAAGGTTGTATCACAAGAAGCTTTAAGCAAGAGAGGAAATAATCTCTGATGGAGAGTCATTTCCTTCAATTATAACTCATGTTTTCTCTTTTCTATAATTATTTTATGGTAATGAAAAGATGCTAATGATTGCTCTCACCAACTGACATAAAAGTGAGAAACTCATCTTAGTCTCAGATTAAAAGATATAATTTAGCTTTCTCTCCTATTATATATTAAGAGAAGGAAGTTATTTCAGTGCACAGCCATAGGAGCAGCTGCAGGGTGGTAGCTAGTAATATCATTACCATTCAAGATGATAATCCAGGATTAGGAAATACTGCTATGACCATTGTTGTTTCAATGTCTAAATACAGAGTCAATGATGGCAATCCGCTGAAGTGCAACCAGCAGTGTAAACTGGTTTCCTGTACAGTATAATTCTGCTTGGCTACTTTTTCTAAATAATAAGGCAGATAGAGAGGCAAGTATGGGAAAACCATTACATAAGATAACTTGATTTTAAGAATCACCTATTTAGCAATGATTGCTGTTAACAAATGTTGAACACAGACTAGAGGAATATAGTACAACAGTGTGCTTTCACTGGATTCAGGCCAGTGAGTGAGAGCCAATGAAGAGTCAACTAGACTCCTAAATATGTTCATTGTGAGCCTTAATAGATAGTTTGGTACTGGTTTCAGGTATGCAGTTCGGGTAAACTTGTTAAGAGAATATATATACACATTATATATATATTTAAATAGAGTACTATCAATTCAATTTCTCTGTGTATTTCTGATGAATCAGCTAGTTAAAAGCTAGGGAGGCCTAGAAGGTTCATGTTCAAAATTGTTTTCAGAGATCCCAGAATTTTCGATTTGGCCATTAGTAGGTTGTAATTTCATACAAATCCAGGAAAACCGTCATATCCAATTCAGAATGCCCTATTCAGAAATATGACTGGTAATACCGTAAACTTTAAGCACTGAAAAACAACTATCATAATACTGTTTTTGTACTAAGGCTCAGCAACTTATTACTTAAACTCTTATATTTTATAAAACTTTTGAAATACGAGGGGGAAACTTGAGCTCAGGTATATTCAACTGCTCAGTTTTTGACAGTCATGAATTTGGGGGGGGGGTTCAATAACAACTTTTTAATCTCTCATTTCTATGAGCTCTTCCTGAGAATGCAAACTTACTGTTAAAACTAAAAAATTTTGGTGGACAAAAGCTATTTTAATAAGTGCTGTGTCATATTTTGAGGCCAGATTTCCATATATATGTACATATGGTAGTAATAGGATTTTAATACCTGAATTATTTGTGATGGTAATTTAGGGTTACTAGCACACAGTTTTTCAAACGTGGCTATCTGATTTCAAATACTCTCTGAATCAGAACTCTCCGACCTCTAGCTTTCATAATCTAGTCAACAATTTCTAAGATTATTGCTGAAATGAGAAGATACCTTTTAAGATAAGATGGGGAAGAGATCTTGACCTGTCAAGATTCTGAATAATTTTTCAAAGTTGAGAGTAGTCCTTTATGGTAATTTATATATTTTTACTGTAATTTAAAATAAGAGATTATTACTCCAAAGAAACAGACAAAAGTCCAGGACCAGAGGGCTCCATGAGTGAATTCTACCAGACATTTAAAGAAGAGGTGGTGCCTATTCTTCTCAAACTATTCCAAAAAACAGAAAAGGAAGGAAAGCTTTCAAATTTATTCTATGAGGCTAGCATTACCCTGATCCCCAAACCAGATAAAGACACAACCACCCCACCCAAAAAAGAGTACAGGCTACTATCTCTGATGAACACAGATGCAAAAATCCTCAACAAAACATAAGCAAACCGAATCCAACAACATTAAAACAATCATTGCCACAATCAAGTGGGATTTATTCCTGGGATGCAAGGGTGGTTCAGTATTTGCAAATCCATCAACATGATACATCACATCAATAAGTGAAAGGATAAAAACCATATGATCATTTCAACAGATGCAGAAAAAGCATGTGACAAAGCACAACATCCATTCATGATAAAAACCCTCAACAAGGTAGCTTTAGAGGGAACAAAGCTCAACATAATAAAGTCCATATAGGAAAAACCTGCAGCTAACATCATACTCAATGCTGGTAAAAAACTGGTTTCGGTAAAAAACTGAGAGCTTTTCTCTAGGTCAGGAACAAGATAGGGATATCCACTCTCACTACTTTTATTCAACATAGTACTGCAAGTCCTAGCCATAGCAATCAGACAACAAAAAGAAACAAAAGGCATCCAAATTGGTAAGGAAGACGTAAAACCTTCATTATTTGCAAATGACATGATACTATACATAGAAAACCTTAGAGATACCACCAAAAAACTACTAGAACTGATAAATTCAGTAAAGTCATGAGATACAAAAGCAATCTACAGAAATCTGTTGCAGTTCTATATACTAATAATGAAGTAACAGAAAAAGAAATTGAGAAAACAATCCAGAGCACCTGGGTGGCTCAGTCAGTTAAATGTCTGACTTCAACACTGGTCATGATCTCACATTTCATGGGTTTGAGCTCCATGTTGGGCTCTCTGCTGTCAGTGTGGAGCCCACTTGGGAAAGTCTGTCTCTCGCCCTCTGCCCCTTCCCTGCTCCTGTTTGTGTCCACCCCCCTCCCCTCAAAACTAAATAAACATTAAAGAAAACAATCATATTTTAATTGCACCAAAAATAATAAAATACCTAGGAATAAACTTAACCAAGGAGGTGAAAGACATGCACTCTGAGGGATACCTGGGTGGCTCAGTTGGTCAGACAACTCTTGATCTCCGCTCAAGTCATGATCTCATGGTTTGTGGGTTCAAGCCCTGCGTGGGGCTTTGCTCTCCTGTGGTGGAACTGCTTGGGATTCTGTCTCTCCCCTTCTGTCTCTACCCCTCCCCTGGCTCGCATGTGAGTGTCCATGCACTCTCTTTCTCAAAATTAATAAATAAACTAAAAAAAAGACATTACTCTGAAAACTACAAAATACTGATGAAAGAAATTGAAAATGCCACAAACAAATGGAAAAATATTCCACGATAATGGATTGGAAGAATAAACATTGCTAAAATGTCTGTATTACCCAAAGCAATCTATAAACTGAATGCAACCCCATCAAAATACCAACAGCATTTTTCACAGAACTGGAAGAAACAATCCTAAAATTTGTATGGAATCACACAGACCATGAATAGCCAAAGAAATCTTGAAAAAGAACAAAACTGGAGGTATCACAATCCCAGATGTCAAGTTATACTATAAAACTACAGTAAACAAAATAGTGCGGTACTGGCACAAAAAAAGATGCCTAGATCAATGGAACAAAATTGAGAGCCCAGACATAAACCCATGATTACATGGTCAATTACTCTTTGACAAAGGAGTAAGAATATGCAATGTGAAAAAGACAGTCTCTTCAACAAATGGTGTTGGGAAAACTGGAGAGCTACATGCAAAAGAATGAAACTGGACTACTTTCTTACACTGTACCCAAATTTAAATTCAAAATGGATTAAAAACCTCAGTGTGAGACTTGAAAACATAAAAATCCTAGAAAAGAATACAGACAGTAACTTCTCTGATGTTGGTTATGGCAACTTCTTTCTACATGTTTCCAGAGGGAAGGGAAACAAAAGCAAAAATAGACTATTAGGACTATATCAAAATAAAAAGCCTATGTACAGCAAAGGAAATAATCAACAAAACTAAAAGACAACCGATGGAATGGGAGAGATATTTGCAAGTGACATATCAGATAAAGGGTTAGAATCCAAAAAATGAATAATCCAATTAAAAAATGGGCAGAAGACATGAACAGACATTTTTTACAAGGAGACATACAGATGGCCAACAGACACATGAAAAGCTGTTGATCATCACTCATCATGAGGGAAATGCAAATCAAAACCACAATGAGATATCACATCACACTTGTCAGAATGGCTAAAATCAGCAACACAAGAAACAAAAGGTGTTGGGGAGGATGTGAAGAAAAAGAAACCTTTGTGCACTTTTGGTGGGAATGCAACTGGTACAGCCACTGCGGAAAATAGTATAGAGGTTCCTGAAGAAGTAAAAACAGAATCACCATATGATCCAGTAATCACACTTCTGGGTATTTACATAAAGATTACAAAAACACTAATTCAAAGAGATATATACACTCCTAGGTTTACTATAGTGTTACTTACAATAGCTAAATTATGGAAGCAATCCAAGTGTCCATCAACAGATGAAGTAATAAAGAAGACATGGTATGTATATATACAACGGAATATAACTCAGCCATAATAAAGAATAAAATCTTGTCATTTGTAACAACATGGATGGATCTAGAGGGTATAATGAGTTGCTAAGTGAAATAAGTCAATCAGAGAAAGACAAACACCGTATTATTTCACTCACATATGGAATTTAAGAAACAAAAAAATGAAAACAAGATAAAAAAGAGACAAGCAAAAACCAGACTTTTAAGTACAGAGAATAAACAGGTTGTTGCCAGAGGGGTGGAGTGGGGGATGGGTGAAATAGGTGAAGGGGATTAAGAGTATATTTAACATGATGAGCACTGAGAAATGTGTAGAATTGTTCAATCACTATACTGTACAACTGAAACTAATAAAACACTGTACGTTAATTATACTGGAAGTAATATTTATCATGAGAGACTTATGGGGTCATTAATAATGGCTGAAGGCTACTGAAATCTCTAACCAAAAGCACACAGTGATGGCAACATATTTGGTGGCGTGATTAGCATTGTCAGCACTGGAGTAATAGGATCTGTTATGATTCCTAATTCAGTCACTCACTAGCCATGTAAACTGGGGGAAATTATGTAGCATTTTTCTCTCAGCATCTCCTCAGTAAAATGAGGATTTCTACTTAATAGGGTTGTAAAGATTAGTTAATTCATGTGAAGCACTCAAAACAAAGCTTAGCTCAATAAATGTTAGATATTATTATCTGTGAGATGGCTAATGGCACAAGTACCTTTTTTCTGTTTTTAAAAGTTTATTCATTTTTGAGAAAGACCAAGCATGACTGGGGGAGGGGCAGGGAGACACAGAATCTGAAGCAGGGTCCAGGCTCTGAGCTGTCAGCACAGAGCCCGACACGGGGCTTGAACTACTGGACTGCGAGATCATGACCTGAACTGAAGCTGGCCCTGAACTGACTGAGCCATCCAGGTGCCCCCATTAGTACTGTCTTCTAGAGAGCCATGAGCAGTACAGATGATTTAATTTGGTTGTGTAAGCTGCCCATGTAAAGGGCACTCTGTGATAGCTAATAGTGTAGTTTATTTAATATCATTCTTCCTGTTCTTGAATATAAGTATCATTTAATTCCATATTCACTTTTAATAAGTATTCACATTAATTCAAAAGAGACCAAAAGAGGTAGTAGGAATATGATCTGTGGGAATGAATATACTGGTCTGACTGATTCCTACCAAGAAAAGTTCAGTAGAGGAAAGGGGAAATGTCCTCAAACCAATCTTTCTAAGTTCTACTTCTGCTTAATGAGATCCTCAGACCAAGGTCAATGAGCACAAGAAACAGTTATACATCATGCCACCTGACAGACATAGACCAAGAAGCAGGAATAGGAGGGGTACAAGCATGGGGGCAGGAAACCTAGGCTGATTTATTTGCATTGAGACAATTCAAGAGGGATCAGGAAACTCAGAAGATTTATAAATTCCCTGTTGCATCATAAAAGGCAGCAGTCTGACAATAGGAAGGGCAAGTTAGATTTGACGCTAGAAAAAAAGGGAAGAGTCTTATCAAATTTTTGTGAAGAATTTTCCTACATCTGGAATTGATGACAAAAAAGATGGAACAGATGGATGAAAGGAGACTGGGAGGAATCCAGATTTCCCCATATCTCCAAACCTCTGGACTTCACTTAGCTCCAAACAAGCAAAACTCATCAAAAGATGATCTATTTCTTTGTAGAATACAAAAAAGAATTTAAAGGGATACTAAGTAACCAATATTTTTTAAAAAAAATTCAAAATGCAATACTTACTACTTTCATAAAATAAGCAAATCTCTATAGACAGATTTAAACACTCTTTTATAACTGCTTCTTTTTTTTAAATTTATATTTTTTATTTATTTCTGAGAGACACAGAGAGTACATGAGCAAGCAGGGGAGGGTCAGAGAGAGAGGGAGACACAGAATCTGAAACAGGCTCCAGGTTCTGAGCTGGCTGTCAGCACAGAGCCCAACGAGGGGCTCGAATCCACAAACTGTGAGATCATGACCTGAGCCGAAGTCGGATGCTTATCTGACTGAGCCACCCAGGTGCCCCTATAATTGCTTCTTTTAAAAATATTCCTAACATCAGCAATTAACAGATAATATTGCTCTAATGAGTTTGTGAAAATAAAGAGCTTTAGACTCTAAAATTGATTTTATCTAACCATACAGTATTATAAATGAGGAAGATATAACACAGAGAGGTACATTAGGCAGCTTACGGCCTGGCTTATATAAAAAACAAATGAACAAATTAATTAAATGCTAACATTCAGGTATTGAGAGATTTATAGGTGAAGAGGGTCAAAAAAATACAAACTTCTAGTTACAGTATAAATAAATCCTGGTGATGCACAGCATAGTGACCACAGTTAACAATACTATACTGTATATCTGGACGTTGCTGATAGTTGATCACAAGAAAAAAATGTGTAACTATATGCGTGATGGATGTTAACTAAACTTATCATGGTAATCATTTCACAGTATACACATGTAATCAAATTGTGCTCATACCTAAAACTAATATAATGTTATATGTCAATTATATTTCAATTAAGAAAACAGATTTATATAAATTTGTGGCCTCTGAAGAAAAGAATGGATGCCTGGGTAACATGAAGCTCATATCATGCATGGCCAAAAGTTGGAATTAAAACGTGGCTGCTTTTTCTACTACAAATTTACCCAAAGGTTATAGGAGTGCTGATTTATAGGAGCACATGTACTCCAATGTTTATAGCAGCACTTTCAACAATAGCCAAATTACGGAAAGAACCCAAATGTCCATCAGCAGATGAACGGATAAAGAAGATGTGGTTTATACATACAATGGAATACTACTTGGCAATGAGAAAGAATGAAATCTGCCATTTGCAGTAACGTGGATGGAACTGGAGGGTATTATGCTAAGTGAAATAAGTCAGTCAGAGAAAGACAGTTATCATATGTTTTCACTCATATGTGGAACTTGAGAAACTTAACAGAAGGCCATGGGAGAAGGGAAGTGGAAAAAATAGTTTCAAACAGAGAGGGAAGCAAATCATAAGAGACTCTTAAATACAGAGAACAAACTGAGGGTTGCTGGGGGGTGGGAAGATGGAAGAGGGGGAAAAGGGTGATGGGCCTTGAGGAGGGTAAGTTTTAGGATGAGCACTGGGTGTTGTATATAATCAATGAACTACGGGAATATATCCCCAAAACCAAGAGCACACTATACACATTGTATGTTAGCTAACTTGACAATAAATTATATTAAAAAAATAAAACGTACTGCTTTTACAGAAAAAGCACATGGCCCTAGTTAATCACAGTCTCTTTCTTATTGTCTTACACACTTCACTCATTTCTTTAACTTATGATATTTACCTGTCCCATTTAGCCACAGGGTTAGGTGTTATAAGGTATTTGAATAATACTTTGTAAATTGTAAACTGTGCATGTCAGATGGTATTATTACTTTTAAGATTGCATGCTTAGTTATCAATAGAGTTGGAGCTGGAGCTCAGGTCTCTTTGACACTCAGTTTGGTACTATTTCTACTGTACCACATAGCTTCATACAAATAAGAAAAACAGCAACAGTTATAGGATGGGAATTCCTATAGTTGAAGAAACAGCCACACCAATAAGAATAATTTGTCTTAGAATATATAACATTAACAACTGTATTAATGTAATGCATTGTGAAGAATTGCATTGTAATGCAAGTGAAGAATTTTTCTTTTTTCCTCCCCTCTCATGTTTCAACTCATACCCAAAGGAGGAAGAATGAGTGAATGAAAAAAGTCAAAGAATAACTTTGCTAACGGTAAAAAAAAAAACGGATTTCAAGGCTAGGAAATTCCAAACTACAAAGATGAGTCTTGAAGTGAAGATTAAAGTAGAGATTAAGATGAGGAAATAGAAGGCAATTCCAGAGGTGAGGACAGTGAATGGAAAATGCTTTGCATCCAGTTCCTTTCAAATAAATCTGGATACCATCAGTAGGAAAAATCTAGCTGATCTTAATGTTTGTAGTGGTTTAGAGAAAGAAGTATGTATACTGAATACCTAGTACAAAAAAACCTAGAATTGAAGGGAGATAATTAAAAAGAGACAAACATTTTTATCTGACCAAATCAGAAAGGGCCATTGAATCATTAAATATTGTCTGAACTGCAATCTTCTAATTCTGGCAATGTCTGAATACTGTGTATTTTAATTAGACAGAAGGGTTTTACTTTCTCTGATCACAAAATAATAGTCACTATCAGGAGGTGATGTCATACAGGACAGCTGAAAGGTAGACATGTGTATATGGCAAATACAGGAGAAAGCAGGCAGTCAAGTGCAGCATCAAGGGGTTTTTCAGCAGTGCCTAACATATATGTCTTCTCAAAGAATGCCTGCCTGGTCAAGCACAAGATACCTGGCACTATCTATATACGTCTGGTGGACAAATGGATACATAAATGCTCTTCTGGGCTGGTAGCCAATCTTCAAGACAACCTCCAAAGATCCCTGTTTACAAGTAGTCACACCACTGTGTTGTTCCCACTCACACTGTAGACAGTTGGTTTATGTGACCAGTAGAATAAGGTTGAAGTGATGGTATGTCACTCCTGAGATTAGACTACAAAAGACATTGTGGCTTCCATCTTTGTTGCTCTCTTCCTCTCTCCTGGATCACATGCTCAGGGGAAGCCAGCCACCAGGTACCTTCTAGAAAAGCTTTAAATGGTGTAGAGCCAAGAGTCATATAGGCGACTCTGGAAGTGAATCTTGTAGTTCCAGTCAAGCAGTCAGGTAGCTATAGACCTGGTCAATAGCCTGACTGCAAATTCATAAGGGATCCTGAGTCAGAACAAGCAGCTAAACTGCTCCTAGATTCCTAACACTAAGATACAATGCGAGATAATAAATATTTGTGTGTGTGTTTTAAGATTTTATTTAAACCTACAACTGGAGATCAAGAGTCACATGCTCTACTGACTGAGCCAGCCAGGAACCACTAAGTGTTTGCTGTTTTTAAGACACTACACTTAAGGTACTTTTTTTTTTTTTTTTAATGCAGTAACAGATAATAGATTTTGGTAACTGCCATGACAAAAACCTAAAATGTGGGAATGGCTTTGGAACTGGGCAGTAGGGAAGAAGCTGGAAGATCTGGAAAGATTTTGAGGAGAGTGTTAGTGAAAATGTAAGGTGCCTTGAATAGGCTATTAGTGGAGATACAGGTTTTGAGGAGGCTATCAATGGGGTCCTCAAGAGAAGTGAGCAACATGTTATGGGGATCCTTGTTAAGTAGGAGCAGGAAGTTCAGCAACAACATTATCAGCTAGAATGTGGAAAGTAAAATACTGCACTTAATGAACTAAGTGATTTAGTTAAGGAGACTTCCAACTAGAGGCCTGAAGGTGTATCCTTGTTCCTTCTTGCTTTTTATATAAGAGGAAAGAAAAGCACTAATGTATCCACCCCAAAGACAGCCTGGTCCTTTTATGTGTTTACTGGGAACTTAACAAATAATAAACTCACTGGCAACACACTTCCATGACAAATTTCATTCCTAAGGAAAAGTCTTTACATGAGTAAATACTCTATTGAAATGTCTATTTTATTGGCTAGTTAAAAGGATTTTTCACAATTTTTTTCTCTTAGGAAAAGAAAATGATAAATCCAAAGTCATGGCTTTCACTAAACTGGGTTCATATTAGTAGATTATCAGTATGTCCTTACATTATTTTAGCTCTGTTCAGAAAAACCTATGCATACTATGGAGAACCAACAATAAATCTGACAAGTAAGAATCCAATTATTTGTTATCATGCTCCAACTCAGTGGTTATGTTACTTCAGTAAGTGGACTGGGCCTGGGGCTAAGTATAAGAAAACCAAATTTGAGTTGTTATGTTTTTTTTCTTTCAAATGTACCTGACCCATAGTTTCATTTTTTAGAACAAAGTTGAGCCAGTCCTCCCCAAAACTTAGCAAATAAGAACCAAAATCACATTTTAACATATAAAACAATAGATTCACATTCTTACTCAAAACTATGAGATAGGTAGAGGGAGACACTTCAGACAAAATTATTTAAGCTTGGCTTACATAGAATCAACATTGAAAGAGCATTTTCTTTCATTGAAACTGTGATAAAGAAAAACAAAACAAAACAAAACATGTGCGTCAAAGTTGGAGTTAGAACAAATGATTTTTTTTTTTTGTGCCCTAACCCTCAGTACCAAACAAAAGGAATTTACTGAACTTTCAAAAATGTATTCTCCTTTGCACCATGAATAAGCATGAGAAATTTAATCCAAAGGATAGTTTATTTGGAAAGTTCCAAATGCCTGGAGTGGTTATGATAAAAGTGCCTTTTCAGCTATAAATTCAGTTAGCATATCATGCTACTATAACAGTAGCCTTCAATGTTTATGAGGAGGAAGAGATGATATATTTTTCTTTGTCATCTGCGCCAATGGTCAGCCCTGTAACACATGAGTAAAGGGGTATAGAGTCAAAATAAGAAAGGTGTTAACCTATATACACATTCTGTTTACTATTAACAAAGACAATGAAATAACCCAAATAAAGGAAGCAAAAGAGAACAACTCTATGTTATAGAATAAGAGGTTTCTGAGACACGTGGATAGAACATTGAATACTATCATTACCAGTAACCAGCATTCTAACAAGGATGAGGAAGGCTGAAGAATGTATAGATGTGAGTTTACGAATGCATGAAAGTATAATGCTAGATGCAGTAAGTGCCAATTCAAAGCATAGGTCAGTCTCCTGGGCTTAATTAGTGGCTGTCAAAGTCCTTAGCACTATCCGATAAAGCAATAAATAAAAGTTTCATGCAAAGTATCACGTATGTTGTATATAGCTCCTTGGAAGAGACTAAAAATCTTATCTAGAGAGTAGGCAGAACTTTTAAAAAAAACCAATTAAAGTATAACTCACTTCAGATATTTTCCATACTGTACTACTTGAAAATACTTGGAATGACACCTAAGCAACCCTTTTCCATTAATAACTTAGAGATTAGAGAAATAAAGTGGTCTTGTCAGGGTTAAACAAATAAATACACACAAAACAGAAAAGAGAGTATATGGAAACACTTGACTGAAGAGTATAGGATCACCTTCAATACCAATTGGGATCACCTGGGTGTAACTGCAAGACAGAACTGGGACAACTGGGAAAGGATTGTGTGAACAAAAAGGTGACGTTCAGACTGAAGAAGAGATCAAGAGATCAGGAGCAGGCTCTGGTCAGCTGAGCACCGGGCAGATGAACCTTGGCATAGTATCTGTCTGACAGTCAACCCATTTTCCAGAGTGACAGGCATCTTTCTGTAGGTATATATACATATCACACAGCTCTGTACGTATATACTACTGTTCTCCAGAAGATCTTGGTTCTAACTGATCTCCAAACTTTTGAACAGAAACAGGAGAAAAATAATATTCACTTTACTTGGGGGAAATGAAGCAACATAGCAACTTATCCAAGGTTTCTCTGTATCCACTAAACTATATTTATGCATTATTTATGATTCTTCAGGCCTATTCAGCTAGTGAACTTACCTATCCTTAATCTATTTGCAATTCTTCTATTTGAGCATTTTGGAAACTGACAATTTGTTCAGAACATATAAAATAAGGACAAATTAATATTAGTTTAGAGTTCTTAAAATGAGACAGATTGAACAATCTGAAATTGTGGGATGAATCACCGATACATGTTTTTGCTCAATTTTCTTGTGTAGTATGAATGAAGAACCTCTTTTTTTTTTTTTTTTGCCATACTAGGTGACCTAAAAATTCTTATGTGACAAAATACCTAGAAATGCTAAAGTGGTTGAACATGCAATAAAGAGAAGTCTCCAAAAGCCATGTTTTTTTGCTTAACCTTCTATCACCAGCACCTAGAAGAGGGCTTGGTACATAGTAAGCACTAAATAATAATTGGTGAATGTTGCTAAATTAATTTAGGTGAGTGTCTAGAAGTATCTGTTAACAGGAAAGGGTGTGGATCAAGGAAGAAGAGAGTCCTGGACAACACGGAAAATGCTAAGGTTGCCTTGAATTATAGCCACAGAGTTCCAATTAGGAACACTGATATGATGGAGGATGCTATCTGTGCTAAAGTACAGATCTATTCTTCTTATATAAGCCTTTGATACCTATAGCGGATTTATGCTGTTAGCTGATCAGTGGCCTTGACTTTACCTTCTGTGAAATGGAACAACATTATTATTTATTTTTTAAATGTTTATTTTTGAAAGAGACTGAGCACGAGTGGGAGAGGGGCAGAGAGAGAGGGAGACACAGAATTCCAAGCAGGCTCCAGGCTCTCAGGTGTCAGCATAGAGCCCAACATGGGGCTCAAACCTATGAGCTATGAAATCATGACCTGAAGTTAGACACTTATACAACTGAGTCACCCAGGTGCCCCTGGAACTACATTATTAATAACCTCTTTTCTTCACGGGAGATGTTGTTAGAAAATGATGACAATACTTTGCAAACACACCAAAGGGGAGCAAGATGAATGTTCCACATCACATATAGCCAAATGTGAGGGTGTAATAAAAGATGGAGGCCATTCTGACTTTATAAAAATCTTTTTAAAGCTCAACTGATTTTTGATGTCAGTACACCACAGAGGAGATTTCCTGATAGTTGTCTGAATACATCATCAATGAGAATAGTTCAGGTCCTGCAGGAGAATGGGAATATAGAAGGTATAAAGAGTCACAGGTTTAATGCTGACAATAATTTTCATAATAAATTATGAATATGAGAAATTAATATTTAGAAGAAAAGGTTAAAGCGTAAAACATTTTATGTGATATAACTCAAAAGCAGTGATTAAAAAAAAAGCAACCAATCAAAATTATGGGCTTCCCATTATGAGTGAACTGACTTAACTACTTTTCTTACTTAGACCTAATTTAGCATTATCCTATTACAGAAAGTAGAGCATTTATTTGTCTATGGAACTCAAGAGTTGAAAAGTTCATAGTGAATAACAACATCAAGGTTCCAAGGTAATCTGTGATTATGAAAAATTAATATTTTAGAGGTAGTTACTACAGATTATTTTTCTCATTTTTGTTTTCTTCAAAAAGAAACTCAACCTGAAAAGCAACTAAATTAATTTGATCTAAATCTCAAATGGATGGTCAGCTAAATATTCTTTAAGAACAATAGTTTTAAACCCATAGGACCCTGAAATGACTACTCTGACTGCCTGCTCTTAGAAGGAGATTGTAATTGCTCTTTATTTCATGTTATGTCATGTTCACACGTGATAAAGGTTCAGGGATATCGGAGCTTATGTGGGTAGTTTTCTTAAGCCCATGTAAAGGCCAAACAGACTGGCCATACAGGCTACCTGCTGGATAGCTACAGGATTAGAATATCTCTTGACTACCTGTACACGGGTCAGAGATCCAGGACCAAACACTCCTTTATAATCACTCTGAAGTTGAAAAGTCTCCATATACTCAGGGAGGTCAAAGTCTCTGGGAGGCTGGCACCCAGCTGATGCTTTTAGGAGCTGTTTGCAGACGGTTCAAAGAAGGCAGGACGTGATGGCACACTGTTAGAACAGCAGCATGTTTAGTCCTGATAAGAGTACTGCCATCTCCAAAGAAAGAAAAGAAGCTAAATTATACCTCACTGTACTTTTGTAGCTTCAAGTCATATCATTTCTCTTAGTAACTTGGAGAACAGAGTCAAATCACACCATTTCTTCTTTGTTTCAGGTTCTTCAGAGGAAGAGAGAGGAAGGATTGGAATATAAAAAATACCCTTTCCCATATCTCAGGGGAACTAACAAGTGTCATAAAAACTTAAAATAGCATTGTTTTGTATTACTCTAATTCCAATACAACTTTTTAAATTACCAACTGTCTGGAATTTCCATGTAAGATGGTAAGAATAAGAAGAGATTCAGCTATGGTCCCTCCACTTAGTCCTTGTAGAAATTTACCCAAGAAATTTAATCTTTTGGGGTCTGAGGTGCTTCATCCACATAATGGAGATAATACCATACAGAAGTGTGGTGAGGATTAGATATGATGTATATAAATCAACTGTGTCCAGCATATTACAGTCGTAAATCAACTGTGCCCAGCATACTATCGTCATTTGATTAGTGGTAGCTACTTTTGTAGTTATCCGATTTTCACATATATCTGAGCAGTCGTATGAATGAGGGCTATAAGAGGCATGTGTGCGAGCAGAAAGTCACAGGACTAGAGAGTGAGAATACATGTTTGGGAGTGATAATGTTCCTAGCCCTGACAACTTCTGGCAGGTGGGCATTTAAACAATGCTTTTCGATGATGAAACTGTAAGACTTAAAAAAGACATATTAGAATTACTTTTGAAAGATGCTGTATTATAATTCTATCACTGAAAAAGTAGGTTAAAATAAAAAGGAAGGATAAAAAGTACCACTTATTCTCCTAACTGCTCTGAGAAATAGGTTCTTCCTCACACGAGTAGAGCACAATGTGCTGGCTATTTAACTCTAAATACAATAGTCATATTGAAAAGTACATAGTTATTAGAGAAGACTGAGAAGGAGAGCCAGCTACTGAAGCTCTCCCTCCCTCAGTGTGGCACGTATCACTCATAGATAGCACAGTTCTCACTGTGAAACAGGGATCTCTGAAAGGGAATAGCAGTGGAAATCTAAGTGCTTTGGGTCTGCTGTGTTACTTAATTTCACACCAGCCTTGTGAGGCAGGTAACATTATCCAAATTTTATAGATGAATCTCAGAGAAATAATGTCTCCTTGGTAAGAGACAGCTAGAGAGAGGTTCAATCTAGGTCTGATTAGCTTTCTGCCAGGTTGTTAACTAGGAAGAAAGACATTCATTTTCCACTAATATAATATTTGACACATAGTAGATACTCAAAGAATTTGAAATGAATGGGCAAATAAATCATGTAATGCAGGGATGATTTGCTGAGGCTGTCAGCAGGAAATGATGGTAAGACTACTTTCTACAGAATGGTTTTGCCAAATGTTTAGAACGAGTATTTTAAGCACTACACTGTGAGCTTCTTTAAGGCAAGTACTGTCTTTATATCCCTCAGGCCTAGATGATGCTGGAATAAAAGAATATACTATTTGACATTTCATCCTAATGCAGAGGATTCTGAAATTATAGTTGTAAATGAGACTGCCTAGATTCAAACCACATCAGTTTAAGTTTGTAGCATTTACTCTTATAATGTTAGAGTTGACCTCTAAAAACAAAACAAAACAAAACAAACTCAACCATGTAGCTTGTCTTGAAAGCCCAATCTCCCCACGGCACATCTGTACAGAGCACATAGGGGCAGAGCCAGACTCTGCACTAACAGCAAATACAATATGGAGGCTATAAAATTCTTGAGGTGAAAAGAAGAAAATAATGCTGAGAGAAAGGCCATCTTGTGACAGCTGCTGTGGCTAAACAGCTTGTGTTAATGCTTTCCAGGGTTCCATGTGAGTTTACATTAAATTCAGCGTGGGTGCCTGACAATCACAGCAGGGGCTTCTTCATGACTTATAATCCGAACACACTGGTTGGCACCCACAACAGCACATCTGGAGTTTGTTAGACAACCTTTAAGTTTTAGTTTTTTTGTTGGCTCTGGCCCCTTCCTCTGATGCAGCCTCTCCAAACTCTGCTTTGCCATGAATGAGTCACGGAAATAAGTTACCCTGGGGTGAGTATGTAAATTGGGACCATCTTAGAGGGTGACCCCCAAATCTGTAAATCCCTTGTTGCCTCATCTCCTTCTGACAACAGGAACTGCACGTGAATGCCAAGAGCCCATCAGGCAGTGGCAGTTCCATTTACTGGGAAGCCTGGTCAATGCTGACTGCTTCCTTGTTAGGAAATGGCCTTTAGATTGAGGCACATTCCAGCAACTCAAGGACTAGAAGCTTTAAATTAAAACAATATTGATGCCATATCCTCTTTCCAAACGGCCTCTCCCCTGTCTAAAAGTTAGTATACACACTTAGAAAAATTAAAGAATCAAATATCTTTGGCAAGACTGGTTCCTTCTTGCTCATAGTATCCTAGACACTCTTTTAGACGGCAGGAATGTGAAACTTTACATGGAAAGGAGACAGGAAAACACTGTTAGGAAGGACTCCCAAAAACTACATTTATCTTTCTCCTTACATAGATCACAAAACTATGAATATTCAGGGCATATAGTTACATGTAAAGACATAAGCCATTATGTTTAAAGATTGTAAGTTCAAGGATTAATTAATATCCTGAACTTTCACCTACTGAAAACATATAGTCTTGAGAACCAAGTAATCAAAAGCTACTATGAATGAGATGAAGTACGCTAGTCTGCTAGACATTTTATTATATTTGGTATCTTATGATTTTTTAAAATGTTTTATTTATTTCTGAGAGAGAGAGAGAGAGAGAGAGAGAGAGACAGTGTGAGCAGGAGAGGGTCAGAGAGAGAGGGAGACACAGAATCTGAAGCAGGCTCCATGCTGAGCTGTTAGCACAGAGCCCAATGTGGGGCTCGAACCCACAAACCGTGAGATCATGACCTGAGCTAAAGTTGGACACTTAACCGACAAAGCCACCCAGCCGCCCTTATATTTGGTATCTTAGAGTAGAGAGACCACTAACTATTTAAATCTTATGTCTATATATTTAGGCCTAATTACTGGGAGAACTGATATTGCTACATGTACATATTCACAAACTAGTGAACGTCTTTCTTCAATAATACCCTCCTTTTTCACATATCTGCAGACCTCCCACTGAAGTATAACTGACAAATATAAATTGTATGTATTTAAGGTATACAACGTGATGTTTTAATATATGTATAAATTGTGAAATCATTATTACAATAAAACTAATAAAAACTAATTGCCATTTCTATCACCTCACAGTTACCTTTTTTTTTCTTTTAGGTTTATTTACTTTGAGAGAGAGAGCAAGCAGAAGTGTGTGGGGAAGAGGCAGAGAGAGATGGAGAGAGAGAATCCCAAGCAGGCTCCATGTGGGGCTCTATCACACAAAGCATGAGATCATGACCTGAGCTGAAATCAAGAGTCAGATGCTTAACTGACTGAACCACTCTAACTATACACCCCATGATATATATTAGATGCCAAGAAAGTATTCATCTTGCATAAGTGAAACTTCATACCCCTTACGAACATCTCCACATTTCCCCTACCTTCTTAGGCCACTGCAACCAGCATTCAACTCATATCAGCTTTGATAAGCCGAATTTCAGTTTTGAACTACTGGACAGATATCTTTAAAAATTTTTTTAATTAAAAAAACCTTTTTAATGTTTATTTATTTTTGAGAGAGAGTGTGTGTGTGAGCAGGGGAGGAGCGGAGAGAGAGGGAGACAGAATCTGAAGCAGGCACCAGGCTCTGAGCTGTCCGCACAGAGCTTGATATGGGGCTTGAACTCATGAACAATGAGAACATGACTTGAGCCAAAGTCAAATGCTCAACTAAGCCACCTCGGAGTCCCCATGTCGTTAAAATTAAACACATTCTTCCTGCTTGACTTAACAGGGATCCAAATACTGGCTGATGTCCTCTTCTTATGACAAATTATTTTAGGACACTGGAAAAGTGTCTTTTGCTTATAAATGAGCAATGAGTTGGGTTTTTTGGCTGGTCATCTATCTATCCTGTAGAAAAGGGACATCTTTTGGTATTTTCTCAGCAAAGTCAGCCACATAAACATAAAATTTATTTCTACACAGCTTTAATAATGATCTACAAACAGAAATATTTTTATTGTGAAAATACTGATTCTTGTTAATGTAAACATTAAATATTATGTAAAAAATGCTATCAATTGATGACTGATCAACTAGAGTAGAAAAGAAGTAATTCCTTCACTTGAAAAACTCTTTCCCAGTCCTATTACTTCAGGTAGAAGAGCAAATGAAGGCAGACACAATGCAGACAAAATGTGCTGAGAATGAAGATGATACTAGAAGAAAGGGTTTGTGGACACAGCAAATAGTACAGGAATGGCCAGTGAAGAGCATTAAAGATAAAGCAGGGGACTTAGACTCAGTTTTCTCTTTATTTTCTAAGATTTTCCTCCCAGTTTTAAAATTGTGGTAAAATATATATAACATAAAATTTATCATTTCAGCCATTTTTAAGTGCACATTTCTGTCCACTAAGTACAGTTACATTGTTGTCCAAGCATCAACAAAGGGGAAGTGTTTAGTTTGTATTTCCATAGGTCTTACATAAATATTAAGCATTACATTTGGGGAGGGTTTAGGCTTGGAAAAGACATTGGCAAAACTTTGCCCTTACCTTTGAAGCATACTTAGCTCTGAATAGATAGAAATTGTTTAAGTAAAAATATACCTTCTGTAGTGGGGCTTCGATTAGATGTAAGAAATGAGCCTTTTTCATTTTAAGTGAATACATCTAGCCAATGCACAAGCTAAAAAATGCTCTCAGGAATGCCTGGGTAGCTCAGTTGTTGAGCAACCAACTCTTGATCTGGGCTCAGGTCATGAGCTCACAGTGGTGAGACTGAAGCCCAGATAGGGTTCTGCGCTGGGTGTGGGGCCTGCATAAGATTTGCTTTCTCTCCCTCTGTTCCTCCCCAGCTTGAGCACGGGCACCTTTTCTTTCTCTCAAAAACAAAGAAAACACTGTCATTAGAGATTTGTGACATCTTCTAAACCAGTGCTCTTACCAAGAACATTCTCCAATTCCTAAATATAGCCAGAGATGTGTGAAGATTAAAGTCTCTGCTTATGAAAACTAACTAGATGCAAAGATCAGATGTCTAATATGAGACATGAGACCTTAAAGTACAAATTGGCAAAGATAAAGGTAGGGAACGGTGTGAAAGCTGGTCCTACTGACCCTCCACAGTGGGGCCCTCTCTGGCATTTAGTTATACCTGCTGTTTGAGCTGCTGTACCAGACGATCCTTTTCCCGTTTCAAGGCAGCTACTTCCTCTTGGGTTTTTTTCTTAGAGGATGAAAGCTCCAAAAGAGCTATGTTGGCATCTTTTTCACTAATGGCAGCCAGAAGAGCTTCTTGCCTACAAAATAAGGAAAATTCCAGAACTTTCATTTATCCTGAAAACAATCCCTTGAAGTTACTATTATTATCACCCCCATTATGGGTAATGAACCCAAGACTCAGAGAGCTTATATAGCTTGTCCGAGTTCACACCAAGTAATGGTACAGCCAGGAATTCCGCTCAGGTTTCTCTGACTCTAATGTCTTTATCACCTGTTATACCGACATCTTAATAAAGAGCTCCTATAGTTATAGTTAAATTCAAAAAGTAAACAAAACTAATGACTTTTTAAAACTAAGCATAATACTGTCACCCATGCATTTTACTCATTTAACTTATTCTTTTGATAAGCATTTGGTACCTTCCTGGCAAACTGAGGCATTACTGAAACTGAAAACATTTTTATGTACAGAGTATATAACCATTTGTAAACATTAGTAAATAGGATTTAGAGAATCAGCCATCTGTTCTTGGGGCATTCTAAACATCTATAATTCTTTCTCTCATCAATGCAAATAAGTTTCCAGTCATGGCTTTATTTGGCAATGATCTGTGCACTTTGAAACAATAACTTAAATCCTACAGATTCCTTGTGGTTTGGCTAACTACTTTTTGGTTCACATCCAGAGGAAAAGAAGGTAGGATTTTAAAGAGGGGTGAACATGAGAAATTTACAAAATAATCAGAACAAAGCTGGTGAACAATTAGTGTCCTAGTCAAAATTGCATTCCTCAATAGCTCATCTTTTATTTAAGTCATCTCTAAGAAGGCAGATTTGATTTACAGGAACTATTTAAGTGGCCTGAGCTTTTGACCTGAGGAAATGCTGAATCTGAGAATGAACTGCCCAAGTTTAACCTTGCTTCTGTCTTTTGTTAAGATAATTATGCTTCAATAGCAGTCATCTGGAAGAGTTTTAGTTTAGCCACAAACTGGAAGACTATCTTTTGCATATTCTGACAAGGATTTTCTGTTTTCTGGATGGGTAGGTCTGGAGAACTCTGAACAAGCAGTACTAACAAATGGAGGATATAGATCAGCTTACATCAGGGAAATGAAGATTTGTTTCACCAGTCTTCGCTGTTGGAAGGGAAGAAGATTCTCAGTGACCCCAGTCTAAGTTTCCACTGTCCCCACACTCTATATAATTCTAAAAAATGGCAGATGGCTTATCTTGTGAAGTTCTAATCAACACCAAAGGGATAACAATAGCCTAAATATATCCACTGACCACTTGAAAAAAACGTTAAGTGGTGAAATGAGCTTAAAGGTGGAGAAGTTCAAGTTGGTCTCTCTATGCACAACTTCCTGCTGATTGCTGTCATCTGCTCCCTTTGGGGAAGCTCAAAGACTGACAAACGCTGGAACGGGAAATGTGTTTTCTCAGTAAGGGTGCTGCAGCATTTCTGTGTACCAATAGTCAGAATTACACATTTAGCAGTGGGCGAATAACAGAAGATGAATGAAAGATAAATGACTATGCAATTAGATCGAGTAATGAGCATCTTTGCAAAATGCAAGATACAAAGGTGATGGGGTCTGAGTTCCATTCTGTGCTCAAGGAAAGCTTCATAATGTGAAATAGTAAAAATTATTCTATGTTGGTGAGGCATCTTGACTGAATTCCAAATTCTTTTATAAATGATATGCTTGGCCAGCTAGTGTGGTACAGTTAATCTCTGGGGTAAAATGTCACATTCCCAAACTGCAATATGATATAACAGGTGACAATTCAGATTCTAAATTTTAAAATAAAGGGTGTGGCACTAGAGTCTGAGCCACTACAATAATGCCTTTTTACTAAGATAAAATATTTTAAGTCTTTTTTTCTTTTTATATAAAATTCAAATTGAAATTGTATTATGTCATTTGTTATTTTTTATTGAGCATTGATAATATACTACAAACTGCACAGAATAAAACTTCCTTTCCCATACCCATTGCTCACAACCACTAAAAATTCCCTAACAGTTTAACATACCACTGTCCCTTCCATTTTAAAAGTGTACTCTTTACCGATTTCTACATGTGCATGTGCCTAAAATGGACAATTGATAGTCAAGAGAATAAAATGTTTTTGTTATCTGTTGCACATATAAACATATAAACTTTGGGTAATGTCAGTATCTTTAATGGGTATATTAGCTTTTAGGTTTTTCTTTTGTTTTTGGAAAGAAAGATAGTATTGTTTTCTTGTCTATAATTCTGGTAAATGTGAAATGGACAACTATAGGGGAGAACCTTATTAAAAATTTGGAAAAAAAAGATAGGCAAGAATATTAAAGGTAATAAATAGTATCAGCCACTAATTCTTGCGAATAGGAAAAACTGTTGTTCCTTCAATACATCTGATAGAAAAGACCATATGGTATAGGTGAACTTCTGTGGCTAAGTTTTACAGACAGCATTTGAAAGTGCTAAAACAAAAAAATTTTAGGCAATATTCTGCTTTTCAGAGGGAACAGAATACAGTGCAAAAAAAAGCAAATTACAAAAAGAATCTTATTTCAGCAGCCACTTAACTCTTAAATATAACTGATTCTTTGAAAAGAAAGGGTAACTTCTGGTAAAAGTGATTTGCATTCATGGAAGAAAAAACTGAAAGATACAGAAAACTACAAAGAAAATAAAAATGATCAGAAATAGCTCCTTTTTAATCAGAGTCTACTTGAGATGTGGAAGTCACCTATTCAAATTCAAATATGAGTATTTTAAAGAAAATGAACCTTGATGGGGATTAATAACTGGCTTTAAGAGCCTTACTGACTAACTCAAGTCTATCTACAGAAGAGGAAGACTTGCTCCTGAAGCACATTCTGACTTCATTTCCCATGAGCCCCGAGGGAGTAATACAAGCACATATAATATGAAAGGTAATATATGTATGCCACAAGCCCAGAGCAAAATAAGAACTGCAATGCTCTTCCTGCTAAATTACTCTCCTTGTTCTGTTAATGTCTTTCCCTCAGTTCAAAAAAAAAAAAAAAGAAAGAAAGAAAATGTATACACAGAACCTTTCAAAGTGATTAGTGACCCCCTACTGCTTGACTAACATGCCATATTACTTGCATAATGAGTGGGTAGTAGCAGAAACCCAACTTTAAGTCATTAAAGAGGTCTTTTCACTCCATCCCTGGTGCTTTAAACTGCATAACAGTTGAACCTGCCCTTTGACCTGAAAATTCTAATAGAATCAAGATGTCTCTAAAAGTACTCTTCTGTGTCATTTGAGCTTCAAGAAATGGTAAGACCACCTCCTTCGTCCCCTTCTCCCTTCTGAGAAACTTTGGAAACAGGAGGCAGATACTCAAGGCAAATGGAGCTCAAAATCTTTTTGAATATGCCTGAATCCTTGAGAACTACAAAACATTAGGCAGCGATCACTAGTAAATAAGAAATATAATCAGTGTTGGAATGATGGTGGTTGACAATTTAAGAGTGAGTCCCAAATATGTGTTTTTAGTAGAAATGCCAGACAGAAAAGGAGTGTGGATGAAGGGATGCCATCTAGGTTTATTTTTCCCTCTTCCTCCAACTGGGTTTTTCAAATTGAATGATTACACAATCAAGTTTTATAAACTCCTGAAAACACTGAGAGATGAGATGAAAGCAAGAATAAGTCAGTTGCTTTGGATGTATTAGTGTCATGGACATGTAAGCATTGTTTAAGATAAATCTGAAATCTAGATTCTCTTATTGATGCCTCCTTGATTCTAATGCCTCCTTTACTTGTTACTTAACCATTTAAATATCCAGAGTGAGTAGTAAATTACTTGGATATCTCTTCTACTCTTCCATCAATGAGATGAAAGAAAAAAATCCTTTTGATTATTTTTTCCAATTTCACTTACAGAGGTCTCAGAGTATGGCACACACACTACCTTAATGAGGCTCAAGTGAAAACCAGTCTCAGGTGAGGCTACTTTGGCAAGTCCGACTGAAATGCCTTTGGTCAATGTCTTATTATCTCTGTTGTTGGTACTCAGAAATGTCTTTAATGTAGAATGTCAACGCTAAAGAAAATTTTCCAACTACCATAACAAATTTCTCTTTCAATGTTAATTATATCACCATATTCCTAGATCCATAGGCTGACAACATCTAAATAATTTGAGTTCATTCCTCTCCATAACCAATATTCACATTTCACTGATTCTTCCTTTCTAGTAGTTTTTAATGACACCATGGCTTTGTATCCACAGGTTCACTATCATAGTTACTATCCTTTTATCATGGGTCAGTATCATTCCTGAACCCATTCTTATTTCCCTGTCCTTGTATAATGTCCAAGTTTCCCGATTCACTTTCATCTGGTTTCTTACCACATCAAGTGTTTGGGCTTAATATTTAACCAGCTACAATTTTCAACCCTTTTCTTCTTCATCGTCCTTCAAGGACCCTATATTACTGAGTTACTACTTGTTTTCAGTCAGGTTTATGCTATGTTTTCTACCTGAAGTGCCTGTAGCTTTCCTTTAAAATCTGATTCCTCACCTGACTGCTAACTTTTCTCTATTCAGCATTTCCTTTCAGCACGTTCATAGTTTAAATGATATTAACAAGTATGTGCTCTATAAATATCCATCAACTCTTCTATATGTGCAGGGTCTGCTTCCACAACAATGATTATGGCTTATACCTTTATAAATTTTTCTTTTAATGTTTCTATGGATTTGTTGATCTTTCAATTTATTAGCTAACTTAAAATATTTAACTTTTTATTTTTAATTGTGGTAAAATACACAGAACATAAAGTTTACCATTTTAACCATTTTTAAGTGTACATTAGGTAGTGTTAAGTACATTTACACTATTGTGCAACCAATCTCCAGAACTCTTTATCTCATAAAACTCACACTGTACCTATTAAACAATTCCCCATTCTCCCTCTCCCACTCAGCCCCTGGCATTAACGAGTTGATTTCTGTCTCCATGAAATTTGACCTCTCCAGGAATTTCACATAAAGGGAATCCCACAGTATTTATCTTATTATGTTGGGCTCATGTCACTTAATATGTTAAGTGTCAAGGCTGATCCATGGGTAGCATGTGTCAGAATTTCCTTCTTTTTTGAGGCTGAATAATATTCTACTGTATGTATACACCACACTGTTTATCCATTCATCAGCTGATGGACTTCTGGCTACTGTAAATAATACCCCTATCTTTAATTTTTAAAATAAAATAGTTTCTCCTTTTACAGTCTTAATTCATGGCTTTTAACACCAGAAGCTTCCAAGTATAATTAATTTTCTCTATACTATGTGCCTAAAACATGTACAAATTTTTCTTTTATTTGGTATAAGTTACTCTCTATACTCTGTTATTATTTTCCAGTCTTCCTTTTGCCTAAAAGCCTTTGTTTTGAAATAGCTGGAATACAAGCTTCATAAAGGCAAGATCTTCATCATGTCTTGTTCACTAATGTACATCAAGTGCCAAGAATAGTTGCTGGCATGGAGTAGATACTTCACAAATGTATTCTGAACTAATACATCTTCCAACTCTGACTCCATTTCTATTCAATGTGGTGGTTTGTCTTCCCAATTGTTCCAATGTATTCCCTTATTTTGAAGCTGTTTCACTGTATCTTTAAAGAGTTTTATTTTTTTGGGGGGAGGAGGGGGTTCCAGTAGCATGGGAGGCAAGTGAGGAGATAGTGAAAAATTTGAAAACATGAAAGAAACCAAGACTGGAAAGAGACACTAACTTTGGCTAATTTACATTCCATTTAAAGGGAAATTTGTTTTACTCTAAGTAGATGACAACTAGAGTTGTAGGCGCAATTCTGGATAACATATTTAAAACACAGTGTCGAAGCAGAGGGTATCCAAAGGAAGGTGACAGGATAGGGTAATAAAAGGGCATCTTAATCCAAAAAGATTTATCCATATAACATGATAATGGGCCGAATAGCAAGAACAGGAATAGCCTAAGACATTTAATCTGTATTCCTCTAGAGGGCACAAATGGCACTTAAGGGGGGAAAGTCACAGAGATTTCTGTTTATATAAAATGAATATCTGATGTGTTAACTCTTGTTAATAAGTAGAACTGGGAGGCCTAAAAATTAGTAGAGCTTCCCATGATTGGGTGTTTAAAGAGCTTATCAGAGATACTGTAGAAATGGTTTTGTTTTTGAGTGGTATGTCTATCCTCTTTATCTGTGAGATTTTGATATAACTAATGAGATGAGACAATAAATGGTTAAGTGCCAATAAATCATATGGGCAGCGGGTGCTCAGGTAACAAAGTAGACACAGAAATCAGCTTAGGCTGAAGACCGGGGAATTGAGAGGGACCTTATTTTGACAGAGATAATGAAAAAGCCAGAAAAAGTGGCAAGTTTAAGACACAGGCATATGTGAGGACACACGGCATAACTGGATTAGAGGGTTTCTATGGGGAAAGGAAACAATGAGAGAAGCTGAAAAGTGGCTTTGAATCAGAGTAGAGATGGTCTGGAATAGCAGGAAGGAATAAACATAGATTATGAAATCCTTGAGGGTTCAGACCGAAACTTGACAAACAGGTTACTCAAAATGCTGAATAAAGACTAACTTGATTTTGATATTATGGAAGCATCAAAAGTACCAGAAAAGTAAAGTAGAGATTTAGAATGATTGATTTAGAGGCAAAGAGGGGAGACTGAAATGGATGATATTTAAAGCAGAAAGGTCAGGATGTTACTGCTGGAGATGTATTATGAATAGAATTCTCCTATTACAAAAATTATTCTTCAGGAACAAAGAATAAAATGATCATGTCTAAATTTTGGATTCAAGAATCACATGTGGGACTATGGTAAATTGATATATTATTCAATGGATCTGAATTATAAAATAAATATCACATTTATATTTTAATGCTGCAAAGTAACTTTCAAATGTCGCCAAACAGAGACTATCTTAGGTCATTTGATCCAGTAGAGCATGCTGGGGTCCTGCCCTGTAACCTTCCTGCAGTAGGGTAGTCAGGCCTTTGCCCAGAACAATGTGGAATCTTTTCAATCTTCTCTTGCTCTATGTTTGCCTCCTGAAATAAGGGAAGAAAATTGATTTATATTAAGGAATACACTGGCATAAGAATGGGTAGAGAAGCTATCCTAATATGGACTGCCTTATTTTTCAGAAGTCCTTGAAAAGAATCAAAGTTAAAAGAAATTGCTGGTAGTTATAGCTTAGTAAGTAAGGTTGATTAAACAAAATTTTGCATGGAAAATCTGTATTCAGTTTTTCAGAAAATCTGTACTCACTTTTAATCTGAAATATGAGTGTTTTGATATCTCCACACACTACAGATTATGACAAGTTTGGAAAACTTAGTTCTACTGTGATATTGACACTTCTGTTATGAAGCTTTGCCTGCTTCTCAGACTGGAAAAAAACTTTGTCTCTACATTTGTTCGAAAAACAAAAGCTTGTATCTTTTCCATTTGTGAAAAAAAAGTAAAGTTAATTGTAATCTAATTCACAAAGAGACAGAAAGCAAATCAAGGCTGCCAGAGGTTGGAGCTGGGGACTGTAGAATTACTGGATAGGGAAGCAAGAGAACTTTCTGGAAATGTATTATAGCTTGACTATGGTGGCTGTTACACAGTATATACATTTGTCAAAACTCACCATACTGTACCTTTTTTTTTAAGAAAGTTTTTTTTTAAAGTGTTTTTTATTTATTTCTGAGAGAGAAAGAGACAGCGTGAGCAGGGGAGGGTCAGAGAGAGAGGGAGACACAGAATCTGAAACAGGCTCCAGGCTCTGAGCTGGCTGTCAGCACAGAGCCTGACACGGGGCTCGAACCCATGAACCGCAAGATCATGACCTGAGCCAAAGTTGGACGCTTAACTGACTGAGCCACCCAGGCGCCCCCATCACACTGTTCCCTTAACATGTATACATTTTATTGTATCAGTATTGTAACTCAATAAAGTTATCTTTAGTCATTATGATTTTCTGAATGAGGAATGTTACACAGCAAACATGACAACAATAAGCACAATGTATTTTTTCATTATGGTAAAATATACATATCAAATTTACCTTAATCCTTTTTTAGCGTGTGATCTGTGGCACTGTATATTCGCAAAGTCGTGCAACCATTAAAATAATGATCCTTCTCCAGAATTTGTTTTTTCCAACTGACACTCTGTACCCACTAAACACTAACTCCCCATTCCCTCCTCCTCCAGCCCAGGGCAACCACCACTCTCCTTTCTTCTCTATGAATTTACCTACCCTAGTTACTTGATAAGTAGGACCAGACAGTATTTGTCCTCTGGTATTGGGTTTATTTCATTTAGCATAATGTCTTCAAATACAATGTTATTTTTATTCCCTCCAATTTAAGTGACCTTTAAGATAAAATATACACTGTTACGTATTTTCCCCAAATCTTTCAAACTGCTTTTCTTTACTAATGTTTTCAAAACAAGGAAATCAGATCTCTAAGAATCTTTTATTCAGTCATTGTTGGACTAGGAAGTGGTGGCGGCAACAGCCAAAATCAGATGGAGTGAACAGATGGGGAAGGCCTGGTGGAAGCACTGACAGGACTTAGTGAATGAGACTGGCCTTCTGCTCTACCGTAGTAAGTCTAGTTTAAAAGTATAATATAGAAACATGGCTTCAGTACTACATCTACAGTCTGGACATAACTTAGAATTTCTGTGAACAAATTGTTTTCTATCAATGTGAAATGTCATTTACAAAACAAAAATGTCATTTGCAGTAATACTGAAAATCTGTACCAAGAAATAGAAGGTGCTATTTACAGAAGTTCTAATATTTGGTTAAACTTGAAATAAATATTCAATTATACAAAGACTTCTCTGGAGCTATATAAGACAACAACACCTGAAAAAGTACTAGCAACAGAATAAAGGAATCTGATAAAAGGTCTAATAAAGAACCTCATGCAAAAATAGAATGGCTTTCTTTTAAGAAACATCGGAATCCAGCTCCTCTTCCATGAATATTTTAAATAAAATGCAGCTTCCCTAACTGTAAATAAGGTCTCAATAAACTCTCAACATTCTTTCTACTCTTTCTCCCCATGTTTCATAATGAAGAGTCAGCTATTTGTTTCATCCTTAATGGGGGCTGATTAGCTGACAAGAAGTAAAAGGCTTTCAAAAACTACACCTTCTACTAAATAAATAACCACAGTTGTAGAAATGATGCATTTGTGGCCCAATGTTCCAGAGTTTTGCTTTCCTGGGGACAGTTTTATAAAACCAATTTCATGAAAAGTCTATAAATAGTAAAACAGACCATATACCTGGAATCTAAAACTCAGAAGAGAAATTAAGAGATCAAAATTAGTCTCAAAATACATTTTTTAAAAATGTTTATTTATATTTGAGAGAGACACACACACAGAGTGTGAGTGGAAAAGGAGTAGAGAGAGAGGGAGACAAAGAATCCGAAGAGGGCTCCAGGCTCTGAGTTGTCAACACAAAGCCTGATGCGGAGACTGAACTCATAAACCATGAGATCATGACCTGAGCCAAAGTCAGCACTTAACCGACTGAGCCACCCAGGCACCCCACTCAGAATACATTCTTTAAAAAAAAAAATGCTAGGAAAAAAAATGGATTACTTTGGTAAGGAAATATCCACTCATTTAATGTGTCATTTTATTTTTAATTAGAATACAATCCACTAAAAATGTATAGAATTCACACTCATTTGTAAAATAATGGTACACAGTACCTATCTTTAAAAGAAATCTAGAGCTATAAATTAGTCAACTACCAAACTGTATATAAAATGCATCTATATATTATCCATATTAAAGGATTCTAATGAATGATGATATCAAAATATGGAGAAATCAAAACTCCCTTCAAGTTTTAGGCAGTTGGTTGAACATCCAACTCTTGATTTTGGCTCAGGTCATGATCCCAGTGTCATGGGATCAAGCCCCACATCAGGCTCTGTGCTGAACGTGGAGCCTGCTTAAGAATCATTCTCTCTGCTCCTCTCCCCTGCTCAAGCTCCCTTTCTAAAAAAAAAAAAAAAAAAAGTGTACTTACCACAACAAAGTTAAAATGAACTGCAACTTATAATGTAACAGCAGAAAGGAAAACAGTATCATTTAGGTAAGGGCCTTAGACTTTGTTCTCTATATAGTCATAGTTCATTAGAGTAAGTTGTCTCTATCTCTGGTTCTGTATAGAAGTGATTCCTGATTCTACCTAATGCCCAGCTATTTCCAGAGAGAATGCATATAAATAAAAACATATGTTTTATTTGATCTAAAATGACTATTTTTTAGCCCTCCTCATGCTACAATTACTGATGCTCATCTTTAAAAGGAAAAAAAGCCTCCACTGACCCCACTTTCCCCTAAACTTCTATTTCTCTTTTTCCCTCTTGTTCAAAATTTTAAAAACTCTTAATAGAGTTCTAATTAGAATTTTGGATTCCTTATTTCAAGATGGCAGAACAAAAACCTCTCAGCTTCCTTCTTTAGAAAAATCTCTCTTAAATATCAGGATAACAAAAAACAGAAACAAATCCTATCCTTGAAAATACAAGTTATGTTATGGCAAAGTATAATATAAAGAGAAAATGGATAAGCAAATCTTTAGCACATGAAAACTAATCCAAAGTGTCTACTGAGGGAAACAACTATGAGAGGGAAGTAGATTTATCTGCAGAACTCAAGAAAAGTTCAAGAATGATTAGGTCAATAGCTATGGAAAGTTGTATAACTTTAAAAATGTTTCGGACTCACATTACTAATAATGGTTCTACAACATAAAATAAATTATTAAAAATGGAAGTCTGTGCTCTATTGCTGACCTACTACATCTAAACTTCAGAGGATAGGCATCTATAACTTTTAAGCAGTCCAGGCAATTCTGAGACCCACTATTTTACAGAAAGATGAACTCATTTAAAAGACCAACAGTAAGGTATTATAGGTATCCCTGAATCCTCATATCCTTGCCAAGGCTGAATTTTTATTTAGGATTTGCATTTACTGTTCCTGATTCAGTAAATACATAAAAATATCTTCTAATTCTATAGTGAAAATAACCAGTTATTTTAAACTCTTAAATTCTGGTGATACTGCAGACATTAATAATATTGACCATCACTGGACTCAGAAATATCACACGAAGATGACTTCTGCCGGGTAGTTCTACCCAACAGATTGTTTAAAAAAGGTTTAGTCAAATGAATTCATAATGAATTCATAGGCAAATTTCCTCCCTTATGGCAAGAGCCATCACAAGACAGACAGGTGAACTTAGAATCTTCTGCTTTCTAAATCTCTGCCTTTAAAAAATAGCTGGCAGTCAAGGGAGTTTTTGTTGGGGATTATTCAAATCCTAACAAAATCCCTGGTGAATTATGTTCTTAAACCCACTGATTTCTGTTGGAAGTATTGGGGGTGTGTGTGGAGAACAGCTTGGCATTAATCTCAAGAAATGAAGCTAAATGGTGGGTTCACAGTAACATCTGGGGATGATGTACAGAAAAAGATTCATAGTGGCCTTTTCTTTCATTTTGTCTTCACTATTTCATAGTAGTATGTCTGTTCTGCCTCAAGTTTAATGGTTAATATGAACAGAAAATTTCAGAATACGAACCTCTTTATAAAGAGGTAGTTCCTTCAAAATAAGGCACACCTGCTATTGTTTTACTCACACTTTCCGGCTGAACCATTTATTCTGTCTTCTTAAGGATGTCTGTTTCCAAAGGAAAATAAACCCTTTCATTGTTTCTCAGAATTCAAACTCCAAAATACCTCCATTTATTTAGATGTCTGTTTTAAGAATTATTGAATGCTTTAAGCAATTAATCCCTGCACTTTGTCACTGTCCCACTGTTTAGTTAACCTTTTCCAGGCATAGATGGATAACATGTCCATACCAGCTGTCCACACTGTGCTACCGTGGAAGCTTGCCTTTTTTTTTTTTTAGCTTCCATTGCATTCCAAATCAGTTTGCTATGACATTTGCTAGAAGAATGTGAGTGGTATCAGGGCACTCATTTCTCTACCTTGCAGAATAATCAAGAGCTAAGTGTGTCTTGATCTCAGAAAATATCCAGCATTATATATAACATGTAATGTTTGAATTGATAGCGTACTATATGAAAAAAAGTGGGTACTCTTCCAATGGTTAAATACCCACAAGAAGCCTCTGAATATATATAAAATTCCTCTGAAATATATAAAATCTTCAGGCATATAGATGAATACTGTGAGGTGTGCTGAGAGGGAACCGGAGACACTAGGGTTGCTGAGATTTTGAAGGTGACCAAAAGAATTTACTGGCCAAAATAGGTGAAAACAAATTCAGTTATTTATTATCTTCCTCTATTAATTATTGCACAATTCTATCATCCATCTGCTATTAAATTGTTAGCAAAAATTATAAGACCAACTCCTCTCCTACACAGCTTTTCAGTGAAACGTCTGGTGGAGAAATTCTATGGGAATCAACAAGGAGTTATGCTTACATTTGGCAGATGAATTATTATTGTTGCCAGCTTGGATGATCCCACCTTCTCTGTATCTCTTCTTAGGTTCTAGCTACTTGTAAAATGCCAAACAGTGGGAGGCAAGATGGTGGAGAAGTAGGGAGCTCCGTACAATTTGCTCCCTCCCATCTCTCAGGCAGAGAAGGCCTGAAGCCATAGGACACTGAACCATGGGAGTTTGGGAGGAAAAGAGAGTGTCCACTGAGAGGATAACCTCACAGGTGCGTGAGTGTGGACTGGGGAAGATAAGGACGGGCCGGGACCCGGAGACACAGAGGGAGGGGAGGGAACCCCCTTTGGGGGGAGTCACGGAGAGCTGAGGGGAAGAGAAAGAGCGGCTAAAGCTGCTCATAGATCTGTCCCCGGAGAAGAGAAAAACCTTGGCTCTGGACAGAGAGTGATCCTATTTCTAGCTGTGATGCTGACTTTGGGCTGGGTGCCCTGGTGTCCCAGGCGGCACTGGGAGAACTACTCCACTGCTCTCCTGGCTTGATCCCTGCCTGGGAAGTGGCCAGGCCTGCGGGATTATATTTCGGTGGTATCAATAAAGCCTGCAGACTAAGATCTGGAAATGAGGGAGGGCTTGGGACACAGAACACGGCCCACCTTGGCTACACTTGTCCGTGGCACAGGGGGATTGGCCCCAAAAGAGTGATTTGCAATGCTCGGTTCAGGAAAGGACTGGGTGCTGCCAGTTTTCTCCCCACACCCACCAAGGCAGGACCTCAGGGAGCGGTCAGTGGGACCACAGTGAAGGCTAAGACTTGCCTACACCAATTCACACCCATCCCTGCTGGGATGCATTGCTGTGATTAATTCTAGATCAATTCCTTCTATTCAGATATACTTTCCTTGGTCTCATTCATATCCCCCCCACCCCCCCTGCTGCCCGGGGCACTCTGGTTATTGTTTTCCTGAAATAGTCTCATTTACTCCATTCTCTAGATGTATATGCTACATCTCTACTGCTACCTTTCTATCTCTCCCTCTCTCTGAAGTAATCAGACTATATAATTTCTCTGAGTAACATTATCTTCGTTTCTTTCTTCTTGCCTCCTACCATATTCTCCTCTTTCTCTCTCTGAATTAAGCCTCTTAGTCTCTCTGCCTTGTCATTGTCCAATTTAACTTTCTCCCCGCCCCTATTTCTTCTCTCTTAGTATATGCTCTTTCATCAGCACTGTATACACCTTGCTCTTTATCTGTAGCTGGGAATTCTGGTTTTATGCTTTTAGACTGTCCTTTGTCTTTTGAATTTTTTTCTTTTCTTTCTTTTTCTTTTTTGCTTTCAGTTTGCTTGTTTGTTGGATTTGTCTGTGTGTTTGTGTGCCTTTGTTCCTTGTGTGTTTGTTTGTCTCTTTTCCTTTCCAGGGCTACCTACCTCAAGAAGCAAGCCAAAGTACACATGGAGAGTCCCAAATACCACTACGAGTAGAGAAATAAAATAACCAAAGTCTCAACAAGAGGGACCAAGAGATACCATTAAAAGAACACTTCCTAAATGCACAGGCCCTGACCGTCAATGAGCCTTCTTTCATACAGCAGTACTTGCAGGTGCAGAGCACATAATAAGCTTTTAAAACTAACAAGAGACAGAAAGCTAGCCAAAATGACGAAATGGATGAACTCTCCTCTAAAGAAATTCCAGGAAGAAATGACAGCTAAAGAGCTGCTCAAAACAGATATAAGCAACATAACTGAAAAAGAATTTAGAACACTAGTCATAAAATTAATCACTGGGCTTGAAAAAGGCATGGAAGACATCAGAGAAACTATTGCTACAAAGACTATGGAGCTTAAAAATAGTTGTAATGAATTAAAAAAATGCTATAAATGAGGTACATAATAAAATGGAGGCATCCAATGCACAGACTGAAGACTCAGAGAGAACAGGTGAATTAGAAGACACAATTATATTAAAAAAGGAAGCCAAGAAAAAGAGAGATAAACTGATTCAGGAGCACAAAAGGAGAGTTCAAGAACTGAGTGATACAATCAAATGGAACAATAGTCATATCATAGAAATTCCAGAGGAAGAAGAGAGAGGGAAAGGCACTGAAGGAGTCCTTGAACAAATGATTGCTGAGAACTTCCCCAATCTGGGGAGGAAACAACATTGAAATCCAAGAGGCACAGAGAACTCCCCTCAGATGTAACTTGAATCGATCTTCTGCACAACATATCATAGTGAAACTGGCAAAATACAAGGACAAAGAGAGAATTCTGAAAGTAGCTAGGGATAAAAGGGCCCTAACATACAAAGGGAGACCTATCAGAGTAATTACAGACCTATCTACTGAAACTTGGCAGGCCAGAAAGGAATGGCAGGAAATTTTCAATGTGATGAACAGAAAAAATATGCAGACAAGAATCCTCTATCCAGCAAACCTGTCATTCAGAATAGAAGGAGAGATAAAGGTCTTTCCAAATAAACAAAAATGGAAAAATTCAACTCCACTAAACCAGGCCTACAAGAAATCCTGAGGGGGATTCTATGAGGGAAATGTTGCAACAAACACAAGGTACCAGAGACACTACCACAAGCGTGAATCCTACAAAGAACACAATGACTCTAAACCCATATTTTTCAATAATAACACTGAATGTAAATGGGCTGAATGTTCCAATCAAAAGACATAAGGTAGCAGAATGGATTAAAAAAACCCAAAATCTATCTATTTGCTGTCTACAAGAGACTCATTTTAGACCTAAGGACACCCTCAGATTGAAAGTAAAGGGATGGAGAAATATCTATCATGCTACTGGAAGTCAAAAGAAAGCTGGAGTAGCCATACTTATATAAGACAAATTGGACTTTAAAGTAAAGGCAGTAACAAGGGATGAAGAAGGGCATGATATAATAATTACAGGGTTTATCCACTAGGAAAAGCTAACAATTATAAATGTCTATGCACCGAATATGGGAGCACCCAAATACTTAAAACAATCACAAACAGAAACAATCTTATGGATAAGAATGTGCTAATAGCAGGGGACATTAATACTCTGCTTACAGCAATGGATAGATCAATCAGACAGAAAATCACTAAAGAAACAATGGACTTGAATGACACACTGGACCAGATGGATCTGACAGATATGTTTGGAACTCTACATCCTGAGGCCATGGAATTCTTCTCAAGTACGCATGGCACATTCTCCAAGACAGATCACATACTGGATCATAAAGCAGCCCTCAAAAAATATAAAAGAATTGAGATCATACCATGTAAACTTTCATATCACAATGCTATGAAACTTGAAATCAATCACAGGAAAAAGTCTAGAAAGCCTCCAAAAACATGGAGGTTAAAGAACACACTACTAAAGAATGAATGGGCCGATCAGGCAATTAGAGAAGAAATTAAAAAATATATGGAAACAAATGAAAATGAAAATACAACAATCCAAACTCCATGGGATGTGGCAAAGGCAGTCCTAAGAGGAAAGTACATTGCACTCCAGGCCTATTTCAAGAAATTAGAAAAAGTGCAAATACAAAATCTAAGAGTGCACCTAAAGGAACTAGAGGGAGAGCAACAAGAGCACCCCAAACCTAGTAGAAGAGAAATAATAAAAATCAATAAACAATATAGATCCAAAAAAACGGTTGAACAGATCAATGAAACCGAGCTGGTTTTCTAAAAAAAAAAAAAATTGATAAACCTCTAGCCAGCCTTCTCAAAAAGAAAAGAGAGAGCACCCAAATAGGCAAAATCATGAAATAAAATGGATTTATTACAACCAATCCCTCAGAAATACAAGCATTTATAAGGGAATACTATGAAAAATTATATGCCAACAAACTGGACAACTTAGAAGAAATGGACAAATTCCTAAACACATACTCACTACTAAAATTCACATGGGAAGAGATAGAAAATCTGAACAGACCCATACCTAGTGAAGAAATGGAATCAGTTATCAAAAATCTCCCAACAAATAAGAGCCCTGAGCCAGATGGCTTCCTTGGAGAATTCTACCAGACATTTAAATGAAAATTAATACCCATTCTTCTCAAGCTATTCCAAAAAATAGAAATGGAAGGAAAACTTCTGGACTCATTCTACAAAGCCAGCATCATTCTGATTCCCCAGCCAGACAGAGACCCAGCAAAAAATGAGAACTACAGGCCAATATCCTTGATGAATACAGATGCAAAAATCCTCAACAAGATACTTGCAAATCGAATTCAATACTACATAAAAGAAATTATCCACCATGATCAAGTAGGATTCATTCCTGGGTTACAGGGCTGGTTCAATATTCGCAAATCAAACAATGTGATACATCACATTAACAAAAGAAAAGATAAAAACCATATGATCCTGTAGATAGATACAGAAAAAGCATTTGACAAAATTAGCATCCCTTCTCAATAAAGACCCTCAAGAAAGTTGGGATAGAAGGAACTTACTTAAACATCATAAAAGCCACTTATGAGAAGCCCTCAGCTAACATCACCCTCAATGGCGAAAAACTGAGAGCTTTCCCCCCAAGATCAGGAACACGACAGAGATGTCCACTCTCACCACTGTTGTTTAACATACTGCTGGAAGTCCTAGCATCAGCCATCAGACAAGAAAAGGAAATAAAAGGCATCAGAATAGTCAAAGAAGAAGTCAAACTTTCACTTTTTGCAGGAGACATGATAGAACACCTGAAAGATTCCACCAAAAAGCTGCTAGAACTAATATATAAATTCAGCAGAGTCCCACAGGATACAAAATTAACGTACAGAAATCAGTTGCATTTCTATACACCAATAATGAAGCAATAGAAAGAGAAATCAAGAAACTGATCCCATTCACAATTGCACAAAAAAACCCCACAAAATACCTAGGAATAAACCTAACCAAAGATATAAGACATCTGTATGATGAAAACTATAGAAAACTTATGAAGGAAATTGAAGAAGACATAAAGAAGTGGAAAAACATTCCATGCTCATAGATTGGAAGAATAAATATTGTTAAACTGTCATTACTACCCAAAGCAATCTACATATTCAATGCAATCCCAATCAAAATTGCATCAGCGTTCTTCTCAAAGCTAGAACAAATTATCCTAAAATTTGTATGGAACCACAAAAGACCCCAAATAGCCAAAGTAATATTGAAGAAGAAAACCAAAATGGGAAGCATCACAACCCCAGACTTTAGCCTCTACTACAAAGCTGTCATCATCAAGACAGTATGGTATTGGCACAAAAACAGACACATAGACCAATGGAATAGAATCGACAACTCAGAATTGGACCCACAAATGTATGGGACCAAGTAATCTTTGACAAAGCAGGAAAGAGTATCCAATGGAAAAAAGACAGCTTCTTTAACAGATGGTGCTGGGAGAACTGGACAGCAACATGTAGAAGAATGAAACTAGATCACTTTCTCACACCATATACAAAAATAAACTCAAAATGGATAAAGGACCTGAATGTGAGACAGGAAACCATTGAAACCCTAGAGGAGAAAGCAGGAAACAACCTCCTTGACCTCCACTGCATCAATTTCTTACTTGAGACATCCCCAAAGGCAAGGCAATCAAGAGCAAAAATGAACTACCGGGACCTCATCAAGATAAAAAACTTCTGCATGGCAAAGGAAACAATCAAATAAACTAATAAGCAACCAACAGAATGGGAAAAGGTAGCTGCAAATGACACATCAGATCAAGGGCTAGTACCAAAATCTATAAGGAACTCACCAAACTCCACACCCGAAAAACAAATAATCCAGGGAAGAAATGGGCAGAACACATGAACAGACACTTCTCCAAAGAGGCCAAGAGACACGTGGAACGATGCTCAGCATCCCTCATCACTGGGGAAATGCAGATCAAAACCACACTGAGGGGCTCCTGGGTGGCTCAGTCGGTTGAGCGTCCCACTTCGGCTCAGGTCATGATCTCACAGTTTGTAGTTCGAGCCCCGCATCGGGATGTGTGCTGACAGCTAGCTCAGAGCTTGGAGGCTGCTTCAGATTCTGTGTCTCCCTCTCTCTCTGACCCTCCCCTGCTCATGCTGTCTCTGTCTCTCTCAGTAATAAATAAAAAACATTAAAAAAAACCCCACACACTGAGATACCACCTCATGCTGGTCAGAGTGGCTACAATGAACAAATCAGGAGACTCTAGATGCTGGCGAGGATGTGGAGAAACAGGCACCCTCGTACATTGTTGGTGGGAATGTAAACTGGTACAGCTCCTCTGGAAAACAGTATGGAGGTTCCTCAAAAAAAAATTAACAACAGAACTCCCCTATGACCCAGCAATAGCACTGCTAGAAATTCACCCAAGCGATACAGGAGTGCTGATGCATAGTGGCACATGTACCCCAGTGTTCACAGCAGCACTCTCAACAACAGCCAAATGTGGAAAGAGCCTAAGTGTCCATCAACTGATGAATGGATCAAGAAAATATGGTTCATCTATACAATGGGATACTACATGGCAATGAGAAAGAATGAAATCTGGCCATTTGTAGCAACGTGAATGGAACTTGAGGGTGTTATGCGGAGTGAAATAAGTCAGGCAGAGAAGGACAGACACCATATGTTTGCACGTATAGGTGGATTAGGAAAAACTTAATGGAGGACCATGGGGGAGGAGAAGGGGAAAAATAGTTGGGGAGAAGGAGGAAGGAAAACCATGAGAGAGATTCTTGAATACTGAGAACTAAGAGCTGAGGAGGATGGAGGAGAGGGGAAGGGGGGGGTGAAGGGCATGGAGGAGGGCACTTGTTGGGATGAGCACTGGGTGTTATATGGAAACCAACTTGACAATAAACTATGAAAGAAAAATATTTTTTAAAAATGTCAAACATAATTTGGAAAGCATGGTTATTACACCTATTTTTCCTTCATATGCTTACATTAGGGACACATGCTTACATTAGGCATAAAACAATGGGAAATAGGGGCGCCTGGGTGGCTTAGTCGGTTAAGCGTCCGACTTTCGCTTAGGTCATGATCTCGCAGTTAGTGGGTTTGAGCCCCGCGTCGGGCTCTGTGCTGACTGCCAGCTCAGAGCCTGGAGCCTGTTTCCGTCTGTGATTCCCTCTCTCTCTGACCCTCCCCTGCTCACGCTGTCTCTCTCTCTCTCTCTCCCAATAAATAAAAAAAACATTAAAAAAAAACAATGGGAAATGCAGAATCTTCTGATAAGTGGGGTTTTTTTTTTAGTTTTTCAGCATAGCAATGGTATTATTTTTGATTGGAAAAATATTACTCAAAAGTAGTAAAGTAATAAGCATCACTGCCTAATAAGTCACACATTTATTTCTCAAAGATGTAGGAAAATGACCACCGAATATGATTTTAAAACAAGTTTTGAGATTTCACTACATGTAAATTTAAACTAAAAAATTTTGTGGGGCTCCTGGCTGGCTCAGTCTGTAGAATGTAAAGATTCTTGATCTCAGAGTTGTAAGTTTGAGACCCAAACTGGGTGTAGAGATTACTTAAAAATAAAATCTTAAAAAAAAACTTTCAAACTTTGCTCACTACTTTAAAAGAATAGTAAAGATTTTAAAACTAGAGAAAATGATAACTATTGCTAATTACATTTTGTTTAAGGTCTCTGGGCCTCTTTCTCCTCAAGTGAATATTCTCTCTCTCTTAGAGCACCTCTATTCTGTCTTATGTTATAGCAATGTATGTGTTTTCCCTATTTCTGAAAGTTGATTGATGGCATAAATGTTATCAAGTCTACCTTCAAGTCAGCCAATCTGACTCAGCTACAGCACCTAACTGGTGCCTTCCTTTCCTTCCTACACTTTCTCAAAAGTGTATTCCACAGAAGTTTGGAAAGAGATATTAAGAAATGTCCCACGAAAAAAAGATTTCCATGGTCAAATAAATAGGAGGAACATTGGGCCTAATAGCACCCTGGTGCAGAACTCACAAGAGCTTTTAATGGTATAGGTTACACATCTTTAATAGGAGGCTACATTTTAAAGCAGAGGTAACCAAACTACTGCCCACAGGCCAAATGTGACTAACCACTTGCTGACATACAGCCTGTGAGCAAAGAATGGCTTCTATATTTTTAAGCTGCTGAGAACACAAAAAGAAAATTATATTTTTTTAAATGGTTACTTTTAAGTTATGTGAACTTTACCTTGTTTAATTTTAAATGTTTATTTATTTTTGAGAGAGTAAGAGCAAGCAGGGGAGGGGCAAAGAGAGAAGGAGACAGAAGATCCAGAGCAGGATCTGCGCTGAGAGCAGAGAGCCCGATGTAGGGGGCTCAAACTCACAAACCTGAGCTGAAGTCGGATGCTTAACAGACTGACCACCCAGGTGCCCCAAGAAAAGTATTTTTTATGACATAATGTAATTTGTAATATATTTTATGAAAATGACTTGAAATGCAAACTTCAGTGTCTATAAACAAATTATAAATGGGAAAAAGCATAACCATTTGTTGATGTATTTTCTATGACTGCTTTAGCAAGGCAACAGAAAATCTGAGTGGTTATGACAGATACCATATTGTCCCCAAAGCTCAGCATATTTAGTATCTGGTTTTTCACAGAAAAAAGGTTGCCAATAGTTTTATAAGCCATTTTCCAAACTTAGGTGACCATGGATTCATCACCATTCTAAGTAAAAGTAAGTACAGAAATTTACAAAATACGTGGCATTCAAACCATCCACAATTTGGCTGCAACCCAAATGATCTAGCCAGATGCTTTACCATTTGAAAATTGTCATGTTTCCCAAATATATACTTTCCTTTCTTAGTGCCTTTTTCATCTTTTCACTTAAAATTCAGTCTTTTAATACCTCTTGTCCTTGCTGGTTCAGCTCAGTTCAATACACATTCATTAAATGTTATATATGTGACAAAGGTCACATTAAGCACTGAGCCAAGGTAAGGCCTCAATCTTAAAATTTGCCCTGAGAAATCCAGATAACTAGAACACCAGTACATGTAAAGTCTGTTGGTAGACTGAGCCTGGAGTGCCTTAAGAACCTTGTGAAACAGTAAGGTAGGGGGAAGCCTTAGGCCTTTTGAAACTCTGGGGAGAACAGGGAATTTCAATATGTTGTGTTGGGTTGAAATTGGTGGCCTAATGGATTTTGAGGCCTTTTGAGGAAGTGTATATTAAGTAGTAATTTATTTATCGGTTCTTCAATTATATTTTAGAAAAGAATTGCTTGTTTCCTTCTAAAAAGTTTTTTGTAAATGACACTTACAAAACTGGAAAATAAATTCCCCAATTTGATTAATATGTGTATCTAAAAATTATTTCTTCTACATTTCATTAATAATGTCTCTCCATTAAAACAAAAGAATCTTAATTTAAGCATATAAGTCTTTGTATTCTGGATACTTCCTTTGAAAAATAAGCATATACCATTATCATAAAATACATGTGTTTAAAAATTGCAAATATCAAGAGATTGAGAAGACAAGCCAAAGACTGGGAGAAAATATATGCAAAACAAAGAAGATATACATATGAAAAAATGTTCAACATATGTCATTAGAGAACTACAAATTAAAACACTAATAGGTATAACTACACACCTATTAAAATGGCCCAAATCCCAAACATGGCGAAAATCAAATGCTGATGAAAATAAAAGGGACTCTCATCGTTACTGGCGGGAATGCACCACCACTTCTGAAGGCAGTTTGGCAGTTTCTTGCTCAATGAACTAACTCTTAATCTTACCATACATTCTAGAAATCACGCTCCTCAGTATTTATCCAGGTGAACTGAAAACTTATGCTCACATGAAACTTACATCCAAAAACCTGGACAGGGATGTTTATAGCACCCTTATTCATAATCATCACAATTTGGAAACAAGTAAGATGTCCTTCAGTAGGTAAATGGATAAATGGCAGTAGATCAAGACAATGGAGTATTATTTGGCACTAAAAAGAAATGAGCTATAAAAGCCATAAAAAGATGTGAAACTCAAATACATGTTACTAAATGAAAGAGCCATTTTGAAAAGAGTACATGCTATAAAATTCCAACTATACAACATTTTTGAAAAGGCAAAATTAAAGAGACAATAAAAAAAAGATAAGTGGTTTTCAGGAGCTAGGGAAAGGGAGAGATAAATGAGAGCATGGGGATTTTTAGGTCAGTGAAACTATGAAACTATTCTATATGATACTACAATGGGTAATACATGACATTGTACATTTTCCAAAACCTACAGAATGTATGTAACTATGAGCGAATTCTAATATAAATTATGAACTTTGGGTAACAATGATGTATTAATGAAGTTTCATTGACTGTAATAAATATACCACCCTGGTACTCACGATTGATTGGGGAGATTGTGTATACATGCGGATGGCAGTGATGGGGATTCTTTGTACTTTCCACCCAATTTTGCTATTAACCTAAATCTGCCCTAAAAGGAAAATTAATACAACAAATATATTCAGTAACTAAAGTCACAGTTAAGAGTCTCTGTTTAGAGGATGACACAGACTGGGAGAAAATATTTGCAAACCACATACCCAACAAAAGACTAAAAAACTCTCAAAGCTCAACAATAAACAAACTCTCTAATTAGAAAATGGAAAGAAGACATTAAAAACTATTTCACTGAAAAGAATATACAGGTGATAAATAACCACATGAAAAGATAGTCAACATCATTCTCTCTTAGAGAAATGTAAAGTAAAAACCACAACGAGGTAGCATTATACAATTATCAGAACTGCTAAAATAAAAATAGAGACAACACCAAATGCTAGCAAGGATGTGGAAAAACAGGATCACTTACACACTGTTGCTGGGAATGTAATATGGTGCTACCAGACTGGAAAACAGTTTGGCAGTTTCTTAAAATATTAAATATGCAACGACCATATGCTATAGCAACTGTACACCTGGGCATTTATTCTAGAAAAACAGGCTTAAGTTATACAAAAACCTATACACAAATATTTATAGCAAAAATATTTATATATTTAGACAAAAACAGGAAACAACTCAGATGTCCTTCTACAGGAACTACAGCACATCCATACCATGGAATATCACTCAGTAATAAAAAGAAATGAACTACTGATAGATGCAACAATTTGGATTAATCTTCAGATAACTATGCAGAGTAAAAAACAATCTAAAAAGATTATATACTGTGTTATTCCATTTATATGACATTCTTGAAATGATAAAATTGTAAAAATGAAGAACAGATTAGTGGCTGCCAAGAACAAGGAAGGTGCGAGTGAGAAGGACGTGGGTGTGACTATAAAAGGGGATCTCTGTAATGATAGAAATGTTCTGTATCTTGACTATATCAAAGACTATATTGTGTGATATTGTACACAATACCACATCCTGGTTTTGTAAGATGTTACTGCTGGGGAAACTGAGGATCTCTCGGTATTATTTTTTACAACTATATGTGAATCTACAAATCTACAATCATCTCAAAATAAAAAGAATAATTAAAATAACAGATGATTTCATTCAGATTAAGGTGAAAACTTAATTATTATCTTGTCCATTTTGGCTCAATATTTGACTAGCCATAGAAATCCTAAGTGCAATTCTAAGAGCATCTCTTTATTAGTGCTGGGAATCAAATGAAGTTCAAACGCTAGGTAAGACTCCAATCTTGCTGCAATACTGGCAATCATAAGCTTAGATGCAGAAGATGATGTAAGTAATGAATCCAAGACTGGGTGGACTAAAACACAGCACACAAAAAGCCCAAGCCCACATTCCAAGCAGAATGCTAAACTTACCCATTTCTAGAACTATACATCCCTATAAAATAGGAAGAGATCTCTTGGACATGACATGAGCTGTGGCTGGCTCTGCCCTATCTCACTTTATGGATTTATGACAGTTTTCCTGTTAAAGAACCATCCCAGAAACCATGTATGCCTTACATATTTGCCATTCCTACTCTGGTATGACATAAATAAATCATGGGGCTTGGGTCAGTACAGCCAGCCTGTAAAGTGATTCATGAGGCCAGCAGTACCATCCCCTAGGACTGTGTACTTTATTACAGTAAACCTCAGAACAAGATACAATTTCCTGACTCAAGAAGCAGCCTTTAAATCAGGACACCTGGACAGCACTGGAATCACTTAAAAAATACAATAGATCTCAATCCACCATTGTTACTTAGTGCTGGCCTGCACTTGCCCCAGCTCTGTTCCTTTTAACACTAAATACTAAATTCAAAATGAATCTCCTCTAAGTGAATTATTATGGTAACAGAACTAGAGAATATATTTAAATGCATCCCATCCTTTTATCTCCTTTGTTCCCTGATTTTCCCTAACTTTATTTACCCATTCAAAAAATAATATTCCCCATGTCAAATTTCCCAGGCTTTAAAACTCATAAAGCAAGAAGAGTACCTTTTGGTAGCTTAAAAAAAAAAGCGAATGACTGAACCCGGTTTTCCTCTAGATAAGTCAATAAGGAGCACCAGTGAGAGCAATCCTAGAGACAAAGTTGCCAGGGCATTCTTTGGGCTTGGAGACCTATTCTGCAATCAGTATGATTTATGTAGGTATCATATATACTCTTATTTGGGAAAACTGGAAATATAACCAATTGTAAAAAGTATGTTTGTTGAACTCCTAAGGGCTTTTTACATTAGGATCTAAATATAATCATCAAGCTATCTTTTTATGTCCTCAACTCTTTGAATAAAATGCTTAAAGCCAACTAAAACAAACAGCCACATTCCTAGTTATCAAAAAGAACTACTTTAGAGTAAGATGCCAAACAGTTTATAGCTAGACAATCAGTATCAGTTTGTGAATGTACTGAAGCTTCCAAACCAAAGGCCCATCACATACTAATATTATTTTATACTTCTTGAAGAAACCCTGGAGAAAAAGTGTTGGAACTCCCTATTATGACCACAGAACTGATCTCAATCCCCTGATCTTCTGTGATACAACTGAGGCAAATTTATTTTTATTCAATAAAGACCTACTTGACTGTTCATGTTTTGGGCATATGCAGCCAATAGATACAAAAAGCTGCAGTGCTTTACTACATTCCTTTGCAATAAGAAACAGACCAAGAGAAAATATGGAGTCTTGCTCTGTAGCCTCGTCATTCCTTCTCAAGTCATTAAAATGACGACTACACACAGGTATAAGGTGTTCAAAAATTTGCACATGGCAATTGGAGATCAAGGCAAACTACAATAACAGATTCATAGACCTATTGTGGTAAAAGCTTTCCAGTGGATCAAAAAGAGAAAGGAAAGGACTATGGGAATTCTCAGCAACTACAAACAAACTACATGTTGATGACAATGTGATTGCTCATAAATCTCAAGGGACACAGGTCTTTGTAAATCTTGTCAAATTATGTTTTAAGACATTACACATTTTTTCTCCTTAAGCTGATACTTTACCACTGACCATATAGTTGAACAAGTTTCCTAGAAAGAATTCAGTAATAAAAGTTTTTTAATCAATAGTAAAGCTTCAGTAAACAAGAGGGGCAGATATGTTGCTTCTTAATGACCTTAGGCTCACTTCTTGCATCTGTGTCCTGCTAGAAAAGACACTCAAATCAGGAAGAGGCCGTTGGCAGATCATTTACATCAGTCATGGAGTTGTTTCTCACCAGGAAATGCCACAAGCCTTCAGGGCCTGCCAGACAGTGTAAATAAACACTGCAGATAAGCTTTAAAATGGTTCACCCATAAGACTCTTTAAACACAGAGGACAAACTGAGGGTTGATGGGGGTGATGGGCATTAAGAAGGGCACTTGTTGGGATGAGCGCTGAGTATTATATGTAAGTGATGAATCTCTGGGTTCTACCCCTGAAGCCAAGACTACACTCTAAGTTAAATAAGTTCAGAATAAAAATAAAATAGGGGCGCCTGGGTGGCTTAGTCGGTTAAACGTCCGACTTTCGCTTAGGTCACGATCTCGCGGTTCGTGGGTTTGAGCCCCGTGTCGGGCTCTGTGCTGACTGCCAGCTCAGAGCCTGGAGCCTGTTTCAGTCTGTGACTCCCTCTCTCTCTGACCCTCCCCTGCTCACGCTGTCTCTCTCTCTCTCTCCTAGAAATAAATAAAAAAAAATATATTAAAAAAAAAAAGAATAAAAATAAAATAGTAAATAAATAAAATGGATTATCTCTAGAGAATCAACAAATTGGAGAAATAAATGAAAAACTGTCAAAAAAAAAAGCTCTTTCTAGAGAAGCCTTGAATTCTTAACCTCACAGCAAATGAATACTTTCTGGGGGTAATGTGAAACTTGATAACAATCACAAAATTTATTTAGTATTTTGTAGGAAATACTTCCAAAGGATCATCAAAACAGACGTGTTTGTTTTACAGAATTTCTCTACATAGAAATTACTATATTATTTTAATTTCTCTCTTCAAGGTAGTTAATTTTGATTTGGGTGCACTTAAAAAATTTTTTTGGGTGGAGAGGGGTGCGCCTGGGTGGCTCAGTTAGTTAAGCATCGGACTTTGGCTCAGGTCATGATCTCATGGTCTGTGACTTGGAATCTCATGTCGGTGCAGTGCTGACACAGCTCAGAGCCTGGAGCCTGCTTCAGATTCTGTGTTTCCCTCTCTCTCTGCCCTTCCCTTACTCACAATCTGTCTCTCTCTCAAAAATGAATAATAATGTTAAAATTTATTTTTGGGAGAGAGACAGAGTGAAAACAGGGGAAGGGCAGAGAGAGGAGGAAACACAGATCTGAAGCAGGCTAGAGATGTCAGCACAGAGCCCAAGCTGTCAGCATAGAGCCCGACGCAGGGCTCAAACTCACAAACCATGAGATTATGACCTTAGTGGAAGTCAGATGCTCAATGGAACTAAGCCACCCAGGCGCCCCTTGATTTGGGTGCATTTTAAGTTGACTAATAAGTTAAGCACGGTTTGAAAAAGTAAACTGTGGCACTAGGACACTAGTCCTGGCACTAAAATACAACCTAGTATTTCAATGACGTATTTTAAGAAAATACATTTGAAAACTGCCAAGAGTCTACTCAAAGATGAGCAATTTTGTTTGTCTCAATTCTACCTATCCAATGAACTATAAAATACCATCCTCAGTTGATTCTGGCTCCGAGTCTAGAAAAAAAAAAACCCCACAAAACAAAAAAACAAAAGGCAAAAACTTCAGAATTATCTATCTATTAAAAAAACAAATGTCAGGGGCATTCACTTTCAAATGTCCCTGTAAAGAGAGCTTTCATTGTATTCTTACTTTCTAATCTTATACTCTAATAAACTTTTTTGCCTACTTCTCAAAAAACAAGAACAAAACACAAATGTCACAACATACTCTGTTCCCTGAGCATCAGCTGATTGATAATATCTACTTACTCTCTGAGGGTCAATCAATCAGTGATTCTCCTAGAAATGAAAGGAGGAATGTCAATTTTTTACTTGGGCCATAGCTGACTAAGGTTTTTAACTGAAACATGAAGAGTCTCCCTGTCATTAAGGATTATGATCCCCTTTAAAGTTTACCAAGTTTTACCCTCTCAGTTTCCTCCTTTGTAAAGAGGGACCTATATTAAAAAAATATGAACATTAATAAATATTTGTAAATAGCACTGAAGAAATGTAAAGGATATAATGTAATGTGAAAAAAGTACAGGTTTTCATCTAGGAAAAACTCTTTGGATACTCTCTCCAGTATTAGTGACTTCTACAGATAGACACGCAGCTACACAAGAAGACAAACCTATTCTTGTCAGTCAGGTCTACTTTTCACCAAGACTTACTTACTTACTTACTTACTTACTTACTTACTTACTGTCATTAATTCTACCAGGAAGATAAGCCAGATGTGGTGCCTGGGCAGCTCAGTCGGTTGAGTGTCCGACTTTGGCTCGAGTCATGATCTTATAGTTCATGGGTTCGAGCCCGGAGTCAGGCTCTGAGCTGACAGCTTGGAGCTTGGAGCCTGCTTCAAATTCTGTCTCCCTATCTCTCTGTTCCTACCCCACTTGTGTGCATGTGCACATGTCCCCTCTCACTCTCTCAAAAATAAGCAAATATTAAAAAAAATAAGCCAGTTTCTGTGCAAAATATAAGGCTTTTATTTATATGTGTAAAGAGAAAACATAAATATTTTATGTATAATATGAGTTTATCAAAAATGACATTTTTCACAATTGTATGGAGAGATGAGTCTAATTTTTTTTTTTTATGTTTTTATTTATTTCTAGGAGATAGAGAAACAGCGTGAGCAGGGGAGGGCCAGAGAGAGAGGGAGTCACAGACTGAAGCAGGCTCCAGGCTCTGAGTTGGCAGTCAGCACAGAGCCCGACGTGGGGCTCGAACCCACAAACCGCAAGATCATGACCTAAGCGAAAGTCGGACGCTTAACCGACTAAGCCACCCACGCGCCCCGAGATGAGTCTAATGTTTAATGACAAAAAGATGTATTTTTCCCCTGTGATCTCTAGACATCATAAATATGTTCAAACTGCAATAAAAAATTAAGGAAGTATTAAATACACAATAAACAGACTATGAAAATAAATACACAAGTGAAAAAGAAGACTCAAATTCTTAATTTCATTTGGCTATGTTGAACTTCTGTACATCTTCAATAAAACAGTTGTAGGTGTTGGACACTATGGATGTAAGTTGAAAGAAACATAATCTCTGCACTCAAGAATTTACAGTCCAGGGACTGGTAAACTATAAACCAGGAGGCAAATTTACCCTGCTGCCTATTTTAGTAGTAGTAGTAGTAGTAGTAGTAGTAGTAGTAGTAGTAATAGCAGTAGCAGTAGCAGCAGTAGTAGTGGTAAAATGTATGTAATACTTACCATTGTGACCATCAAGTGTATATTCAGTGGCATTAAGTACATCACAATGTTGTACCACCACCACTATCCATTTCTGGAATGTGTTCAAATTTTTAAAGAGAAACTCTGCACGCATGAGACAACAATTCCCTATTCCCTACTTGCTCAGCTCTTGGTCACTTCTACTCTATATTCTGTCTGTATGAATCTGCCTCTTCTAAGTATCTCAGGTAAGTGGAACTATGAAGTATTTGTCCTTCTGTGTCCAGCTTCTTTCACTTAAAATAATGATTTCTGTTCCTAAAATTTTTTAAAACATGTTTATTTATTTTTGAGAGAGAGAGAGAGCATGCACAAATGGGAGAGGAGCAGAGAAAGAGGGGGACAGAGAATCTAAAGCATCCTCCACAATGTCAGCACAAAGCCCCACAAGGGGCTCAAACCCATGAACTGCAAGACTGTGAGCTGAATTGAAGTCGGATGTTCAACCAACTGAGCCACCCAGGCAGAGCCCTCACTTAGCATAATAATTTCAAGGTTCACCCATGTGGTAGCAGATGCCAGAATTTCCTTTCTTCTAAAGGCTGAGTAATATTCCATTGCGTATACACACACAGACACACACATACACACATTTTGTTTATCCACTTATTTGCTGATAAGTAATTTGTTTCCATCTCTGGCTATTGTAAATAATGCTGCAATGAACAATGGTGTACAAATATGTGTTTGAATTCCTGCTTTCAATTATTTTGGGTATATACCTAGCAGTAAAACTGCTATGCCACTTGTTTTTGTAAATAAAGCTGTCCTATTACACAGCCACATGTATTTATTTACATATTGTTTATGCTTGCTTTTATACAACAACACAGTTGGATAGTTATAAAAGAGACCATATGACCTACAAAGCCTAACAATATTTTCTATCAGGCCCTTTATAGAAAAAAATTTGCTGACTCCTTTTATTGTCCATTGTCTTATGATGTGGAAAAGAAGCTAATTTTGCCTTGTGAAGTCATGTGGACTCCGTATGCATGGGAGGGTGGATGTACGTGTGTGTGTGTGTGTGTGTGTGTGTGTGTGTGTGTATGTGTATTTTGGAGGGGGTAATGGAAATGGTATCATATAAGATCCTAACAATACCTTGGAAAAAATTATTTAGATTTTATTTTCACACTGAGGTTAGGGTTACCATACTAACTCACTAAAATAAAGCATTTAGTTTAAGCTTTCCAAAGTATACTTCAGAGTTTCACTGAGCTTCTCATTTTAATGATTATAGGTTAAGTATACTTTCTTATTTTCTCAACACTATATTCTCCCTGGCTTCTTTAAAATCAGACTTCACTGGTTTATTATTTAGCTCATAACATTTCTTCTTCATTTTGCTGGATCATTTCCCTCTCATCCACATGTTGAATTACCTAGTGATCTTAGGTCCTGTTCTCATTTAATACTCTTATTCATTCCCTTCTGTTTGAGCTCCAGACTTATGATATCTAAATGTCTACTGGCTAAATCTATCTTACTGTCCTGCATGTCAGTGGACCACATCAATATCCACTTAGTTTGTCAAGCCAGACACCTAACAGTCATCCTTAACTCCTCTACTTCTAAACTCACCACATCCAATCAAAACCCAATCAGTTATTATGTCTTTTCTGTCTTTTAAATATTTCTCAATCTCTTGGATCTTATAAGCATTGCTTTATTTCAGGATCTCAAAAACTCAAGATTACTACAGTATTTTCATGACTCTAATTTTATCCTTATTCTTCACAGCAGAATCATATATGTGAAATGCAAATATAAATGTCACTTCTATGCTCAAAACATTTAATAGTTCTTTAAAGCTCTAGGGATGGGATAACCAGCCTATCTGTATGACCCCCACTAACTCCCACAATCTGGTAATCATACCCTTTTATAGCTTCTTTCTACATGAAACCAATGGTGATCTGTGTGACCAATATAAAATGGTAGAAGTGATGTAAATCCTTCCAAGATCATGTTATAAAAAATACCGTGGCTTCTGTCTTCAGTGTCCACTCACTTGGGGTTCACTCACTCTCTGGGAAGCCAGCTGCCATGCTATGAGTAGCCCTACAGAGAGGCCCATTCTGTGAGGAAATAAAGTCTCCTGCAAATAGCCAATGAAAAAATGAGGACTCTTCTCAACAGCTATGTGAGTTTGCCATCCTGGCTAAAGTTCTTGAAACCACAATCGAACTTCAGATGACTGCAGCCTGAGCTGACATCTGAACTGCAGTCTCATGAGAGCTCTGGGATCTCTGATCCACATAACTAAGAGGTTCCTAAATTCCTGACCATCAGAAGCAGAGAAAATAATTTTTCTTTTAGGTAACTAAATTTCGGATAACATGTTATGTGGAAATATATAACTAATATAGGATAAAGGCCGGATTCCTTAGTTATGGTATGTAAAGCCTTTCATGAGCTGTGATTATGGCTCTGTCTCCCTCCTTATCCATTTTAATTTATGCTTCAATATTACTCAGTTACTTGTAATTCTCCATATCTTATCAACTGTTATCCAGCTTTCAAAGTCCTTTTCTGACATCACAACCTCCTAAGGCTGTCCCTGCCCATCAATTCCTATGTCCCTTCTCATATAATTTGACAACTGCCAGAATTCTGTACTACTTTTATACATGGCCAACTGCACAGTATAATTTGAGTTGTAGTCAGTATGTGAATGGTACAATGTGGCCACACACAAGCATGTATATGCTTCTATTTTTTTATCTTGATCATGCTTTAATATATTTGCTTATATATCCATCCTTAGCATCTAAAACAGATATTTGATAAACCTTTATTGAACGAACAGACTTGTGTTAAATTTTTAATAATAACCAGATTACACAGACACTTAAAATATGCAGCATTAGGGATGTCTGGGTGGCTCAGTTGGGTAAATGATCAACTCTTGATTTTGGCTCAGGTCATAATCTCACACTTTGTTAGCTTAAGACCCACACTGGGCTCTCTGCTGTCAGCACAGAGCCAGCCAGATCCTCTATCTCCAGCGCTCTCTGCCCTGTCCCCTCTCTGAAATAAATTAAAAAGAAAGAAAAAAGAAAAAAGAAGTGAGGTAACAAAATGCTGAGGATTCTGAGTAATAACTCCAAATTTGGAGAAAATAAGATTGAAGGGTGACTTGTCAGCTCAAGAAATAAAAATCGAGAGAAAACTTATCTACAGAAGCTTCAGTACAGGCAAAAAATCTACCAGGATAGGTTGTTGTCTGGGAATCACTAAAGATTTTCGCAAATGATTTGAATCTTCCTCATTCCTACCAAAATGAATATGTGACATTTTATCAAATTTCAGAAGACAAAAGAACTGAGAGACTTTGTCTGACAGACTATGCAGGCCCCTAGCTGAGGGCTTTCCCTTCTCCTTACATCCCTGGGGCTATAGAAAAGCAGACTGCCAGTCATTTGGAGCCCTTAGGCTATTGTCTAGAAGGAGGAGGCAACCAGGTTTCAGATGAGGTGGGGGTAGGAAAGGTATTAGCAAACATTCACTAGCTCCACATTAGAAAAAACAAATCCAAGAATTTCATAACCAGCTAAATAATTCTTCAAGTAAATGGCAAAATTAATATCATCAGGCATGCAAAAACAATAAAACAAAAAGAAGAATTCAGTACCCATAAATCATTCCTGAAAAAGCCAATTAAAGATAAAATACAATAAACAAACAAAAGAAACAAAGCAAAGAATTTAGGAAAGTAATGACAAAATGTGATAAAGGACAGTGGTAAGCACTGAATTTAACTGTAGAACCTAGACTTAAGTAAATTTGGGAATTATAGTTATAAAACCAAATGTAAATGTTACAAACCTTGGTGAAGCTGAAATGAAAAAAATCTTTAAATACTGGTCAGAAGAAGTACTAATTTCTTAATTTTTTAGACCACAGGGTAAATTAACACTTTGATTAAATGTTGAAAAATATGACCCTAATCACTTAATCTTTTGTCATACTCTTGAGAGGGTATCTTGGAAATTCTTTTCCTACATGGTAAAGAAATATTCCGGTGAAATTCCATTTGTTCACTCTGTTAAAATTAAATTCAATTTATATTCAACCTGGTATGTGATTATGATTCCATTATGTTCTCCCTATTTTCTCTTTTGTATATGTGCATAGAAATATGACAAGAATCAGTACTCACCTAGTATAAATAATGATTATTTCCTAAGCACTTGACTTTTGATCTGTTTTTTTTTTTTTGCCTTACTCTTTCTACTTTTGCTATTGCTTAAATTTTTAAAAAAGAACAGTAACAAATAGATAATTAAAAAACTCTGATTTGAGGTGCACTACCAGACACAAGAGGATGTGATTTGGACTTCAATGTTGCCATATACTACTTGTGTGACTTGAGACAAGTGACTTCTTGAACTTCATTTTTCTTATCTATAAAATAGAAATACAAATTCTTAAACTTCCCAGAGTAGTTAAGACTCAGGCAGTTACAAATAATATGCCTCATTATGACTATGAATCTAGCACATGGTAGGAACTTAACAACTATTAATATTCCTTAGAGAGTTCCGGCTGTGCGAACAAACATAGAAAGAAGAAACCCAATTTACCCTGGGTTTTATATTTCTCTCCAATAATATCTTTTAACCTATAGTCAAGAGTCTAACCTTGAGTCATGAGTCTTATTTCCCCTAGATTTGTGTGGCAAAGGACTGTTTGCTTTATTATAACATGATGACCAAAATGCACTGTAGAGGGGTTTCAAAATATAAACTACTATGTGGTTCCAGTTTTTCCTCCTGCTGAGAAATCCGTATCTTCTTGACTGAAAGCAAAGAAAATATTATATTTAAAGTGTATTAAAAATCTCTTTTCCGGGGCGCCTGGGTGGCTTAGTTGGTTAAGCGTCCGACTTTCGCTTAGGTCATGATCTCGCGGTTCATGGGTCCGAGCCCCGCGTCGGGCTCTGTGCTGACTGACAGCTCAGAGCCTGGAGCCTGTTTCAGTCTGTGACTCCCTCTCTCTCTGACCCTCCCCTGCTCACGCTGTCTCTCTCTCTCCTAGAAATAAATAAAAATATTGAAAAAAAATAAAAAATAAAAAATAAAAAAAATAAAAATCTCTTTTCCCCATTGAGATGCCAACAGGATCTACTGCATCCTGAAAATACGGTCATGATTAGCAATAAAACAAACCACACACACACACACACACACACACACACACACACACACACACACACACCCTACAGGAGAGGATCAGTGATCTTAAAAAAAATAACCAAAAAGACAATGAAAAAAAGACCTTCCCCCAAAAGTGGACACTCCCCTGCCTTCAGTTCTATGAAACTATAGTTACACATTTTATTTATGAACAAATATTAAAATATTTTTACATATGAAATCCAAAATTAAAAGATAAGCTTCAGAATATAGGTTATTTAAGCATATTAGCATGTAGTTTAGAAGCACTATTAAAGGGAAGCCCAGCACTATCAGGAATTCTATATGAGCTGATATTTCCCACTGCAAAGAATGAAATAAAAGCATTTGAGACTTGAGTTGGGAGACAGTGAAGAAATGCAAGACACAGATGTTCAGAAACGGTAGAAAGTAAGTGATGGAAAAAAAAAAGGGCGATGAAAGTGATGAGTTGATAGTAACTACATAACTTCCTAAAAAAACAACTCAATATCAATACCAACAGAAATAAACTCTAAAGTTACAATCTGCTGCAAGGAGGAATAGGCATGTAGTTTCTATGCTAGATACAACAATTCTGACGTAGCTTACAGGAACCTTTTAAATTAAAAGCAGTAGGGATGGGAACCATCAGAGACTCTTGAATGCTGAGAACAAACTGAGGGCTGATGGGGGTGTGGGAGAGGGGAAGGGGGTGACGGGCATGGAGGAGGGCACTGGTTGGGATGAGCACTGGGTGTTATATGGAAACCAACTTGACAATAAACTATTTAAGGAAAAAAAAAGCAGCATGATGACTGAATGGGATATTTTCATGCCAAAATGATGAGAAGCAGAGTTCTAAAATTGTAAAATACAAAGAGTGATATCAAAGCTGCTATAATTTATTAATGTCCATGAAATATTTTAAAATCAGTGATACAGGTAAAAGGGGAAATACTAGTTGTAACAAACGGTACTTTCTTTAGAGCGATGGAATCTATAATGGAAAAAAATGGTCATTTGCTTATAAAGCTTATTGGCACAGAGCTCTGTTGAAATAGTGTTGCCTCACGAGAAACCCCCAGAGGAGCTGTAAAGTCCACATTAAGCCCAGGTGCTCCCACTCTTGTCTGTCAGAACAGGGGCATTTTCTCAACAAACATTTCAAAGCAGTCTAATGGCAGGACTGGCTAGTTTAGGGGCTGGAAGGAGTTATAGACAGCATGAGTGATGATCAAAAAAAGACTACATATATATTGATTATTTACTCCATTCAAACTCTAAAAGTGTGCCTAATTCCTAAATTTCGAGAGTGTTCTCTTCTAGACCCATCTAATGGATTCCTTATTGGCCTTTCTCCATTGTTAACAGAGCCAGCATTACCTTCCTGAAATATGGATGGGATCATGTCACTTTCCTGCTCCCTAAGTCTACAGAATAAAATTTTTAATTCATGGTATAGTACTCAAGGCCTTTCCAGCTGTATCCTTCAGAACTCATCTTGAATATTATTTGCTCCACCTTGAACATATCTTAATATTTCACACTTTGTGACCTTTCATCTTCTATTTTCTCTAGTAAGAATATAGGACCTCCAAATGCTTTCTTCTCTTAGTTCTCCTTAAATAACAAAAGGGTCTATGAAGCCTACCTTAATTCCAGGTAGACTTGGGGGCCTCCCACTCTTCAAGCTTCCCCCTGTTCATATCTCCATTATATCTATCATCACAATATATTATGATTTCCTATTTTCCATGGCTTTCATCTATGAATTCTCCCAAAAGACAAGTAACTGGCAAACTGTTCAACATTCTGTGAAATATAAGAAGTTCTTATAAACATTTTTCTAAAGTTCAAAGTTTGGAATATCTATTCTGTGATTCAGAAAGAAACATGTCAATAGAAATACCTACAGTATGCCAAGCTAATCTCAAAGCCTCAAATTCCTAGCCTATTAAAAAAATATATAAACCCTACCACATGCTTACAACATAGATGAATCTTGAGGACATAATGCTAAGAAATATAAACCAGTCGCAAAAAGACAATACTGTATGACTCTACTTACAGTAGTCAAAATCAAAGAAACAGAAAGCAGAATGGTGGTTACCAGAGGCAGAGAGGAAGGGGAAAAGAAGTGCTTAATGCAAAATAAAAACACATCAGGAGATCAGTTTTACAGCAGTGTAAATATACATAACACTAGAGAACTGTACATTTAAAAATCAATGAAATGGTGAATTTTATATTATGTTTTTTATCTCAATAAAAACCTCTTGAATTAAAAAGACAACTGCAACATGCCTGATGGCTCAGTTGGTTAATTATCTGACTCCTGATTTTGCCTTAGGTCATGGGATTGAGCCGCATGCTAAGCACAGGGCCGGCTCAAGATTCTCTCTCCCCCTCTCTTTCTGCCCTTTCCCCACTTATGCATACTCCCTCTCTTTCACTCCCACCCTCTCTCTCAAAATAAATGAATAAACTTTATTAAAAAGACAACTGCAAGCCAAAAAATATATATATAATGTCTATGAGAGTCTGCTTTAGAGTAACTCCTGATACATAGTAGACACTCAACAGTTTTAAGAACTGAGTATGTTAAATAACTAAATTTCTCTGGCAGATAATGTATATTTCTGGGAGACAGTTTATGATTCTGTGAATCTTCATCCAATCTACAAATTCTGTCACATATTTAATATAGTATAGAATGAACAGAATTTCAAGGGAAAATTATCTAGCTTATTGATACATTACATATTTAGCTTATAGATACATTAGTATCTAATGTTTTAATCCAATATGTATTTGTTCCTCTGGAAGAACAGTAAAGACAGATGTAGAATAAACTGTCAACACATCACTTAGAGTTAAAATAACAGGAAATAGAAAACACCATATCCTTAACACAAAGACACCAAAAAAATAATTCATGGCATACCATTCAAAGAAATATTGTTATCATTGAAACTAATGATATAACATTAGTTGATTTTAAAAGGTTTTCTTTTTTAAGATTGAATTTTTTAAAGTAATCTCTGCACTCAACACAGGGCTCAAACTTACAACCCCCCAAGATCTAGAGTCATCAGCTCCACCAACTGAGCTAGCCAGGCATCCCTGAAAGATTTTCACGTTGATTGCTAAATTGGAAAATTCTTTTCCTGAAGACACAGAATGAAGTCAGACCAGTTATACAACAAATAATTAGCTCTAAGTAGGATTATAAGTGATTTTCATTTCCTCTTAAAGCATTTATCTTGGACTTTAAATATATCAGCACTCTTTTATAAAGAGAAAAAATTAACAGCATTATACTCATCATGCTGTACATTACATTCTATCTCCCGTACTTATTAATATTATAACTATAAGTTTGTATGTTTTGAACATCTTATTCCAACCCAATTTCCCCATTCCTCACCTTTGGCAACCACATATTTTCTCTCTTTTCTATGAGTTTGGTTTTTGTAGATTCTACATATAAGTGAGATCATAGAGTATTTGTGTCTCTCTGACTTAGCATGATGCCCTCAGGGTCCATTTATGCTGTTGCACATGGCAGAATTTCTTTTTTTTTTTTTTATCGCTGAATAATATTCAATTGTATTTTTATCTACCACATTTTCTTCATTTACTCATCTGTTGATGAGTATTTGGTTGTTTCCATGTCCTAGCTATTGTAAATAATGCTACAATGAACATGACGGTACAGATATCTTTTAGAGACAGTGATTTTGGGTTTTTTTGATATATATCCAGATATCAAGTTGCTAGATCAAATGGTAGGCTCTATTTTTAAGCTTTTGAAGAACTCCATCCTATTTTTCATAGTGACTGCACCAATTTACATTCCTACCAACAGTGCACAAGACTTCCCTTTTCTTCACATCCTCCCCAACACTTTCTATTTCTTGTCCTTTTGATGGAAGCCATTCTAACAGGCATGAGGTGATATCTTCTTGTGGTCTTGATGTGCATTTGTCTGATGATTAGTGATATTGACCATCTTTTCATGTATGTGTTGGCCATTTGAATATCTTCTTTGGAACAAGTTTATTCAGGTCCTGTGCCTATTTTTAATTGGATTAGATAGGGGTTCCTCCCCCCATTTTGTTTTGTTTTTGTTTTTCAATTGAATTGTATGAGTACTTTACATATTTTGCAAATTAATCACTTATCAGATATATGATTTGCAAATATTTTCTCCCATTTCATGGGTTGCTCTTCATTTTATTGATGGTTTCCTTTGTTCTATAGGTTTTAACCCAATGTAGTCTTATTTACTGAGTTTTGCTTTTGTTTCCCTTGCTTTTGGTATCAAATACAAAAAAATCATTATTAAGACCCATGCCAATGCATTTATCCCTATGTTTTCTTCTAGGAGTTTTATGGTTTCAGGTCTCATGTTTAAGTCTTTAATCTATTTTGAGTGGATTCTTATGTACAGTATGATAGTGGTTCAGTTTTCCTGATACCATTAATTAAGAGACTGTGCTTTACTCAGTGAATATTCTGGGCTCTTTTGTCATAAATTAATTGACTATATATGTGTAGGCTTATACATGGCTCTCAATTCTGTGCCAATATTTTTGTACACCTACATTATAATGTTTTGATTACTATAGCTTTGTATATATTGAAATCAGGGAGTGTGAGACTTCCTATCAGCTTTGTATATCATTTGAAATAAGGGAGTGTGAGACTTCCAGCTTTGTTCATTCTCATGATTGCTTTGGCTATTCACAGTCTTTTGTGGTTCCATACAAATTTTAGTGCTATTTTTTCTACTTCTATAAAAAATGCCATTGGAATACTGGTGGGGATTACACTGCATGTATAGATGGCTTTGGCCAGAATGGGCATTTAACAATAGTAATTCTTCCAACCCACGAACACAGGATATCTTTTCATTTATTTGTGTCTTCAATTTCTTCCACCAATGTCTGGTAGTCTCTACACTGCAGAGATCTTTCACTTCCTTGGTTGAATTTATTCTTAACTATTTTATTGTTTTGATGCTATTGTAAATGGGACTGTTTGATTTCTCTTTCAGATAATTCACTGTCAGTGACAGAAACAGAACTAGTTTTTATATGTTGATTTTGTATCCTATACCTTACTGAATTCGTTGATTATATCTAACTGCTTTTTGGTGGTATTTTTAGGATTTCCTACATATAAAAGTATCTTACCTACAAATAAAGACAATTTTACTTCATTCTTTCCAATTCTGATGCCTTTAATTTCTACTCCTTGTCTAATTGTTTGGGTTAGAACTTCCAGTTCTATTGCATAGGAAGAAGATTTCTTTAAGTTGATTTTGTTTGGTGACTTACAAGCTTCATGAACTTGCATATCTAAATCTCTCCTATTTCAGGAGTTCTGTTTTTATTTCATTAAATAAGCTTTCTGTCCCCTTCTCATTCTCTTCTCTTTATGGAACTACAATTCATAAATTGGTCCTTTCGATGGTATCATATAGAACATGTACACTTTTTTCATTCTTTTTTCCTGTGTTCTCCTCTGACTGGATAATTTCAAAGCTCCTGTCTTCATTTTCACTGATTACTTCTTCTGCTTGATCAAGTCTGCCACTGATGCATTTTTCAATTCATTCACTAAATTCTTCAGCATCAAAGTTTCTGGTTGGTTCCATTTCATGTTTCTATCTCATTGTTAAACTTCTTGTTTTGTTTGTGCATTGTTTTCATGATTTTGTTGAATTGTCTTTCTGTGTTTTCTTGAAAATTTCTTCTAGTTCACTGAATTTCCTTCTAACAGTTATTCTGAACTCTTTATAGAATAAGTTGTAAATCTCCATGTTTTTGGGTTTGATAACTGAATGATTATCATGATCCAATGGTGGTGTCATGGTTACTTGGTTGTTGATGTTCCTTTGAATTTTATGTTGTCTTCACATTTGAAGTAGGAGTCACATCCGTCACCAATATGTACAAATTCATATCTTGTTTGTTCCAACGGAGTACTGAATTCTCTGTGCATCTAGACTTCCACAAAGACTTTCTTATCTATTGGTGACTAAGTTTGTGTTCTCTAAGGGCTCCCAGACCTCTGTTAAGAGAGACAAACTGATTCATGGATCACGTCAGGGTCCACAGACAGGAACAAGGTCTGTCTACCTATTATATGATACATGGGTGGGCAAGATTCTTTTCAGGGCTCTTGGTGTACAGTAGGAAATTCCATAGCTCCCACAAAGGCATTTTTGTTTGTGTATGGATGCTAAGTGTTTATTTTGGGGGTGTGTGGGAAGGACTAAAATGAGAAACATCTTACACAGCCACAAAGCTGATATTACTTCTCTGTCTTTCCACTCTGCCCCCCCACCCAACCTCAAGAGCTAAAAAAATAAATAAATAAATTGTAGAGAGATATCAGATACTGTATCCTGTGGTATAAATATAGTTTCTGATATTTTTATTTGCATGACATTTGTTTTGTTTTTCAATGAACTTGAATGCCTTAGACTGTCCCACTTCAATTATTACATTATGTCTCATTTCAGTAATTTATATGATGTTTGGTCCTTGAATACATATGAATTTGCTTCTATAGGCTTACAAGATTGAAAAACTGGAAGAAACAGCCAAGGCAGTTGGCTTCTTACTTATGTGGACTTAGCAGTGTACTCCTTACATTCACAAAGCTTCTTAAAAATTCAGATGCAGGGGTACCTGGGTGGCTCAGTCACTTAAGCATCTGACTTCAGATCAGGTCATGATTTTACAATTTGCGGGTTTGATACTCTGGTTTCTCTTCAGATCGTATAAATCTTTTGCCTTTCACAATTTGTGGGTTTGAGCCCCATGTCAGGCTCTGTGCTGACAGCTCAGAACCTGGAGCCTGCTTCAGATTCCATCTCTCCCTCTTTCTCTTCCCCTCCCCCGACTCATGCTCTGTTTCTCTCTCTCAAAAATAAATAAATGTTAAAAAAAAAAAAAAACCTAAAAAAATCTTAATAAAAAATTTAAATTAAAAAACATGACAACTTGGTGGGAAAAGACTAGTTCCAGTACAGCATACCACTAAGCACATAAGTCCTTCTGGTTTCACCCACCCTGGATATGCCAAATAAATGTCTGAGAATTTGGGTATAAACTAGAAATCTTGGAAGTAGGGGTCACACTGTGGCCAGAGCAGAAATCTGAGCCACCCAGGCCGCAGCACCACAGGAAAATAAAGAGTATCCCTAGAACTAAGCAGGATCAATTATTCAAACCAAAACCAAATGAGCCATTCTCGATTCCTTTGTTTCCTTAATCCCCAATATTCAATCTATGAGAATGCCAGAGTCTCAACCTAGAAAATATATTCTAGATCTATAAGCTTTAAAAACATAAAATGGACCATGCCAAGCCCCATTTAAAGTACTTTAATGGCTTCCTACTCCATTTAGAACAAAATTCAAACTCCTTTAAAGCTTTAAATGACCTGGGTCTTTCCAACCTCTTTGGATACAGTTCCTATGTACTATTTCCTCTTTGGGCACATTTCTTTTATTATACTCAATGGTCTTTTTTCTATTTTTCAAATAGTCTTAAATCTGCCTCACAGATTTTTGTATTTGCACAATCTTCTACTGGAAATAGAATATCTTACCCCAGATATTCTACGTAGTAAATTTCTTTTCAATATTAAGGAGATAAAATTTAAGAAAGACCTACCTAAAGAGGGTTCAAGAGTCACAAATCAATCAATTTGACACATCACATTAATAAAAGAAAGGATAAGAACCATATAATCATTTCAATAGATTTAAAGAAAGCATCTGACAAAGTATAACATCCATTCATGATAAAAAAAAAACCTCTCAAAGTAGGTTTATAAAGAACATACCTCAACATAATAGAGGCCATACGTGAAAAACCCATAACTAATATCATTGTCAATGGGGAAAAACTGAGAGCTTTTCCTCTATGATCAGGAACAAGACAGAGATGTCCACTCTCACCACTTTTATTCAACACAGTACTGGAAGTCCTAGCCACAGCAATCAAAAACAAAAAGAAAGGGCATCTAAGATAGCAAATAAGAAGTAAAACTTTGACTATTTACAGATGACATGATCCTGTATACAGTAAACCTGGAAGAAGCCACCAAAAACCTGCTAGAACTAATAAACAAATTCAGTAAAGTTGTAGGATACAAAATCAATGTACCGAAATCTGCTGCATTTCTGTACACCAACAATGATATTCCATGCTCATGGATTGGAAAAACAAATATTGTTAAAATGTCTATACTACCCAAAGCAATCTACACATTTGATACAATCTCTATCAAAACACCAAGAGTATTTTTCACAGAGCTAGAACAAATAATCCTAAAATTTGTATGGAACCACAAAAGACTGTGAATACTCAAAGCAACCTTAAAAAAGAACTACAAAAGTGAAGGCATCACAAATAGAATTCAAGCTATATTACAAAGCTGTAGTAATCAAAACAGTATTGTACAGGAACAAAAACAGATACATAGATCAATGGAACAAAAGAGAAAATCGAGACATAAACAATTATATGGTCGATTTATCTTTGACAAGGCAGGAAAGAATATGTAATGGGAAAGAAAGTCTCTACAACAGTGCTGGGAAAACCGGACAGCCATAGGCAAAAGAATGAAACTGGACCACTTTCTTACAGCATACACAAAAACAATTTCAAAATGGATTAAAGACCTCAAGGTGAGAAAAGAAACCATAATAATCCTAGAAGAGAAACTGGCAGTAACTTCTTTGACATTGGCCATAGCAACTTCTTTCTAGATATGTCTCCTGAAGCAAGAGAAACAAAATAAAAAAATAAACTATTGGGACTATATCAAAATAAAAAGCTTCTGCACAGTGAAGGAAACAATCAACAAAACTAAAAGGCAAACTACAACATCAGAGAATGTATTTGCAAATGACATATCTAATAAAGGGTTAGTATACAAAATATATGAAGAACTTCTAAAACTCAACATGCAAAAAAATGAATAATCTAATTAAAAATGGGCAGAAGAACCGAATAGACCTTTTTCCAAAGAAGACATACAGACTGCCAACAGATACATGTAAAGATGCTCAATAACTCTCTCTTTTCATCAAGGAAACGTAAATCGAAACTACAGTGAGAAATCACCTCACATGTCTTAGAATGGTTAAAGTCAACAACGCAAAAAACAACAGATGTTGATGAGAATGTGTAGCAAATGGAATCCTCTTATACGTTTGGTGGGAATGCAATCTGGTGCAGCCACTGGGGAAAACATTATGCAGGTTCCTCAAAAAGTTAAAAATAGAACCACAATCCAGCAATGGAACTACTAGGTATTTACCAAAAGAATAAAAAAACATGAATTCAAAGGGATGCATGCACCCTGAAGATTATAGCAGCATTATCTGAAATGGCAAAATTCATTTACAAGAACATGGATGGATCTAAGGGGTATAATGCTAAGTAAAATCAGTCAGAGAAAGACAAATACCATATGATTTCACTCATATGTAGAATTTAAAAAACAAAACAAATTAGTAAAGGGGGAAAAAAAAAAAGAGAGAGGGAGACAAACCAAGAGACTCTTAACTATGGAGAACAAATTGATGGTTACCAGAGGAGAGAAGGGTGGAGAGATGGGTTAAATAGGTGATGGGGGATTAAGGAGGACACTTGATGTGATGAGCACCGGGTGATGAATCACTATACTGTACACCTGAAACTAATATCACACTGTATGTTTACTAACTGGAATTCAAATTAAATTTTTTTAAAAACATGACATAAAAGCTCTCCTTGACCTTCTCATCCAAAATTTTTCCCAGTACACTATCAAATTGCTCTAGTAGTCTATCTTTATGGAAGAACTCTTATAGTTTCTCCCTGTTACTTAACCATTGTCTAAAACTATTTACTTATTTTATTTCCATTCTCCCCACTAAAATGTAAACTCCATAAAGGCAGGATCCTTGTGTGTGTTAATCACTTGTATATTGCCTGATATTAGAACAGTTATTAGCACATAAATTTATTCACCATTTAATAAGTGGTGAATGAATCAACGGATGTTAAATAACTGCATCATTTGTCAACAGTGATATGAACTTTCCAAATATCCCTTTTGGCTTGGTGAGTGAAAGCCTTTTCTTGTCCAATGGAGACCTCAGGGAAATGATACTAAAGAAATAGAAAAGGTAATAGCTTTTCTTTTAGGGGTTTCTTTTGTATTTGTATTTCTTTAGTATTAATATCAGACGGGGGAGTTTAACACATTTCTGGAAGAAATAACAAGGAAGCAAGCAGGCTGACAGAGGAACAAAATGGAGGGAACTACAGTCCAGGATTCCGGCAGTAGAGGACTAATGTTGAGATGTGAGCAGATCTTCCCCTGCAAAACTCCAAGAAATTCAGGATTCAAAATCCACATATGTAAGGGATAGAAATGAGAAGCCAAAAATAAAGGATTCCATTCAAAGTCTATCTACTGAAGAGCTGTAATGCTGCTCTTCACTTTCCTATCCACTTTTTTGGACAAGCAGCTTATTATTTTGCCCAACGATGACAAGCAGGCCAAGAAATCTGAAGAGATCTTCTCTACGATACTAAATAAACTAGTTGGGAAGATACAAGCTGCATATGGGTTGGTGGCCTTGAGAAAATTTTTCATTCTTGGATTTGGGGATAGCCTCCAACTTAACAGCTGGATCCATGCCCATCTATCCTAAATAGATCTCTGCCAGTTGATAAGTTCTGCTTAAATATATGCAACTACCTGTCAGCTAAGTCATCCAGAGGAGAAACCTAGCAGAGAAATAAACCTACAAACACCAACAAAGGAACCTCAATTCATCCACCTACCACAATCAACTCAGTTCTTACATATAAATGACAAGGATCATCAGATACATGTGATAAACCTCTAAAATGGGAGAGAAATTTTTAAAACTTAATAATTGAAGTAGGAGGAAAAACAATCCAGAAAGCAAAACAGTTTTTAAAAAGATCTAATTCCTTTTCTCAGAAAAATTCAAAAAGTATTAAGCTATAAAACAAGATTTCAGAGGCCGTAAAAAAGAATATTCAGATTAGAAGAAAGTATCTCATTACTAAAATAAAAAGATTCAAAAGGAGTGAAGATAAAGTCAAGAAAATAAAACCAGAACTGAAGGAAGAAGAAAACAGAGAGTTAAAAATGTAAGAGCAATAGAGGATTAATCTCATGAGATCCCAAATCCAACTACTCGAGGGATTAAATGGTAAGAATAGTGAAAATAAAGGAAAAGAAGTGGACAAAGAACGAATACTAGAACTTTTCCAAGCTTAAACAAAGGGGGAAAAACAGACATGGATACACTCCAAAACCCAAGAATCTTCAAAGAAAGACTTCTCGTCAAGATGTTTTAGTAAATTCATGCTTTCAGGTAGAAAATATAGCAGTGACACAGATAAAATAGAGCGCACTCTAAAAAGCTATAGCTGAGATCAAATATAATTTAAACATATGTGTGGGTCAGAAATGGATCAGAAGTATAAACTGATATGCAGGGGCTGGATACACAGCCTGTCGGGAATCTGGATCAGCAAGTAGGCTGGGGTGGTTAGAATTTGGGTCCCATAGGATGATGGGTCTAAAAGCAGTTTATGGAAGAAGTTTATTTAAGTTTAAGTTCATTACTTAAAGCTAGAAGCCAAACTTCCCCATCCCTCACCCTTTCCAATAATTAACTGCTCTCTAGGATTAGGGCATGGAGAATCAAGAAGACAGACTCAAGATCAGAAACAGAACCAAGGCATTTACTGGCTCTGTGACTTGATCTTTGTAAAAGCTTCAATATCATGCTGGGTCAGGAACCACCATTATACTGAAAATATTCATGGTACCACTGCTTTTAAGTGCCCTTAACTAAATAATCTATGTCTCTATCAACACTACAGGAATTATTAGACAGGTAAGTGCTAGATAAATAAGTGATACAGTCATATAAAATGGAATTATAAAGTAAATACTGTGTCTGGATTCTTTCATTTTATATTTTTATTTAACTTGTTCCACATAGTTAATAGTTATTCCAGTTTCATGCTATTTTATTACATTATACGACAATGTAATACAAAACAGGTAAAATCAATATATATTTTCAGAAGTCAGAATGCTGGTTACTGAGGGGATATGTTACTGATTGGAGGAGAACACAGAGACGGCTTCTTAAGTACAGGTAATACTGTATTCCTTCAACTGGGACCAATTTATGTAAGTTTTCAACTTGTGAAAATGTAGTGAATTGAACAAAATATATTCCGTAAGTATAATGTACTTCAATAAAGAATTTAACAAATAAGTTACTGAAATTAAAAACAAAATCTAAATAAATGTAAGACTTACCACTGAACATAGTTGAAGGATAAATGGATTGGAAGATAGTATTAGGAATTCACTCAGAACACAGAAAGGAGACATAAAGGAGATAAACACAGGAAGAGAAATTAAGGGACATGAAGAAAGATTGAGAGGCTCTAATATAAGTCTACCAGGAGTTGCAGAAGAAAAGAACTCAAGAGAGACTGGGGGAACAATATCTGAACAAGTCACTGTTGCCACTTTCCCCAAAGAGAAAACAAAAATGAGTTTTCAATTTTACAATTTTATTTTTTTAAACCCAACATATTTTTAATTAATTATTTTTCTATTTTTAGATATTTTTAGAATTTAAATCTTGAGAGAGAGAGAGTACGCATAAACAGAGGAGAGCGGTGAGGGGCGGAGAGAATCTTAAGCAGGCACCACATTCAGTGCAGAGCCCGACATGGGCTCCATCCTGTGACCCTGGAATCATACCTTTGCCAAACCAAGAGTCAGACACTCAAGTGACTGAGCCACCCGGGCACCACAAGTTTTCAACTTTAAAGCACTGCTGTAAGTTTCATATAATGAATAAATATAAAAGTTCTACTGTCAAAATTTAGGAGCTGAAAGCTAGATGGCTAAAGTCGTCGAGAGAAGAGTAGATGTACTGTTGAACTTATTTTGCATAGTAGCTCATTAGAGAACCTAGGAACGTTGACAGAACATAAATTAGAGTTTTAAGTGCATAATTCAAAGTTACACAGGCAACAAATAGCAGCACTAAAACAATTATTATGCTAGTGTAAACACTGCGAGAGTGGGAGAAGGCAGGCAGCAGTTTGAGCTAAATCTTGACCTTTGTAGCAAGGAGTAAGAAAAAATGGCACCAAATGGTAGAGTGATGAAGAGACTTCAAAATGAAAACATAATGCACTCCAGGAAGTGGGACTAGGAGCAGAAAAGGCAGTACTGTTGCTTTTCCTAAGTCCTTTTGTACTCTTTGATTTTGTACCATGGTCATATACCATGTTAATTATACATCTCACAAAAGAAGATAATAGAAAATGGCAATGGTTTTAAATTTCCTATAAAAAGTGAAGTTGCTGTTCCTAGCTACATTATAGAGAATATTGATTTTCAGCCATAAAACAAAAGATACTACTTAAAAATTTCAGCACTGAGTCCACTACCCCTGGCTCTAGGATGTAAATATTTCCATCTCCCATACATGCACTCCTATGTTTGTAGCAGCATTATTTACAATACCCAAGATATGGAAGAAGCCCAGATGTCCGATGATAGATAAATGGATAAAGAAGATGTAATGCAATGGAGTATTACTCAGCCATAAAAAAGAATGGTGTTGTTATCATTCTTTTATCATCAAAAGAATGTTGTTGCCATTTGCAACAACATGGACAGAGCTAGAGAGTACAATGCTAAGTGAAACAAGTCAGAGAAAAGAAAAATACCATATGCTCATGTGTGGAATTTAAGAAACAAAACAAATGAGCAAAGGGAAAAAAAGAGAGAGAGAGAGACAAACCAAGAAACAGACTCTTTAAACTATAGAGAACAAACAGATGGCTACCAGAGGGGAGGTGGGCCAGGGGAGGGGTGAAATAGGTGATGGGGATTAAGGAGTTATATGAGTGCCAGATGATTAAAACTTAAAAAATGTATATATAGAACAAAACTATAGTCTACACAAAATTTCTGTAATTTGTATCTGCTAGAATCTTACTACTGAACACTGACTACTGAATTTAAATGTAAGAGATATTGAGGCAAAAAAGACAAGAATTAGGACTTCAGGGTTACAGGAGACAGAAAAAGATGTCAGATATGGTTTTCTAGAAATGGGTGATACCCCTCCTGAGTCTTAATGGAAAACGAAGGTTAGCTAGGCCAAACAAGGAAGAGCACATTACACATTTAGAAAAGGAGAGCAGCATACATAAAGACATAGGGGAAAGAGTGCTTTTCTTTTCACTCTGAGAGAGAAAGTGTGTGCGTGTGTGTGTGTGTGTGTGTGTGTGTGTAAGGGAGAGGGGCAGAAGGTGAGAGAGTGAATCTTCTCTCAGCAAGGAGCTCGATCCACAGCCTTGGGATCATAACCTGAGCTGAAATCTAGAGACTGACACTCAACTGACTGAGCCACCAGAGTGTCCCAGGAACTGAGAGCTTAATATACTTAAGAAGATCAATATCCACTAGAACTTTTACATTATAATAGTAAGGTTCTTTATCTGTGCTGTCTAATACAGGAGTTGAGGAAGAGATTTTACAGTTTTATTTAGTTTTAATTAATTTAAATTAAAACAGCCAAGTCTCAGGGTGTCTGGCTAACTCAGCTAGTAGAGCATGCCACTTTTGGTCATGAGTTCAAAGCCCCACATTGGGCACAGAGATTACTTAAAAATAAGTAAATAAGCAAGTAAATAAATAAAATGTGAGGATATTAAAAAAAATAACAGCCATGTCTAGGAATTGAGAAAATATGGCAATAATAATGTGATGTGAAGAAAGGGCAATGTAAAAGGGCTGCAGAGATGAGCACAATGCAGACACTGAAGAGCATAGCACATATTACCAAGTAGTTAATTTTTTTTTAATGTTTATTTATTTTTGATAGAGAGAGAACGTGACCAGGGGAGGCGCAGAGAAGGTGGGGGAGGGGGAGGGAGAGGGAGGGAGGGAGGGAGGGAGGGAGGGAGAGAGGGAGAGAGAGAGAGAGAGAGAGAGAGAGAGAGAATCCCAAGCAGGCTCTGTGCTCTCAACCCAGAGCCCAGGATGGGGGCTCGAACCCACGAACCATGAGATTGTAATCTGAGCGGAAGTCGGTTGCTCAACCCACTGAGCCACTCAGGTGCCCCCAAGTAGTTAATTGTTATCTTGAAAGTCAGAATGAGCCCTGCTAAGCCTTTAAGCTGTCAAGAGACAGGATCAGCTTTACATTGAGAGAAGATCACCCAAGCAGCAAGTGGCAGACCAAACTACCCATTTAGTTTAATGGGAAAAGAATAAAGATAGATGACTAGAAAATTTACAGAAATAGAGCAGAGAGAAAACAAGAATAAAAGTTTAGGCAAAAGTTTAGCTAAGAGAAAGAGGATGGCTTTGAGTGACAGAATATGATTAAGTGTAAATAATGATTAAATGGTGACATAGCTTCATTATTTTAAGATGTGGTTGAGAAGAGTACTGATCTCTGGCTTAAGAAATTGAGAGACTAAACATTCATGAGACAGGTTAAATAAATAAATAAACAAATAAATAAATATCTTCACAAGAAATTGAAAGACTAAACATTATGAGACAGGCTAAATAAATAAATACCTTCAACTTGGGTTTTATTATTTAAACTTTTCTCCAGTCTCTTTAAAGGAGAAAGCAGAACACTGAGGTCAAAAGTCTTGGGAGCTTTTAGCTTAAATCATCTTTGACTCCTCCTTTTCTCTCAGAGTCCACACATCCATTTGTCATTAAATCTTCTGTTCATTCTGCCTCCTCAAATTCTCTTTATTGTCTCCCTCTAACACAAATCTAATTCATTATTTCTTCCTTGGATTACTTTAACATCTCCTTTTTCAGTATCTACATTATTCACATTTCCCCCACTCCTCAATAAGGTAAGATTCATAAGAACAGCACTGTGTAGTAAAAGAGAACCAAAGTTTTAGCTCCGTTCCTTTCGATTTCTGAGTACAACTGGCAAAATTTTTCTCACTTGATTATACCCTCAGTTTCCTCAGTTAGAGGAGTATACTGAAGCCAGCTTTCTCACAGGCTGCTGAGAAGCTTCCATAAATTAACAAAGTATATATTCAAAAAATGTGAAATAATCTAATACTATCACTGTTGTTGTTGCATTTATTGCATCTTTCTGCATACCAAACAGGATTTCATTCATAAAAGGCTATCACTAAATATTTGGCTTAGGCTGTTATAAAATTATTTTTGAAATATTAGATGTATATAGAGAAATTAACAAAAAATAAAACTTTTTCTAAGATTTAAAAAGAGCTACCTTTTAAATAGACACTTATTATTTTATCAAATGAACTCTTGAGTTCCAAGAATGAAAAAGAACCCTTCCTTCCTCCTTTAAAGCAGAGACTGTGTCTTACTCACAGTTATACTGCCAGGATAGAAAACAGCTCCTAACACTGCTTCAAGATGCTTATAATTTAATAGAAAAGAAAACATGCACACAGATAATTTCAACTGGTGGTAGAAAATGATAAAACTGTAAGAGAGGTTCAGATCAAACTCAGAAAATGGTGACTACTTCCTGCTGTGGTACCTAAATGAAAGAGAAGAGTGGGTGAAAGGAAAGAGAAAGAAGAAAAAAGGAGGGAGGAGTTGGGGAGGAAGACACAGAATGAAAAGTAAGGTATGAAGGGCCCTGGAATGGTGAGCACAAGAAAAGGGTCAAATTAAGAACCTTGAATAACATACTAAGGAGCCTAAATTTTATCATGAAAGCAATAAATAGCCTTTAGAAAATTTTAAGGAGAAATAACATGACTACATACGTGTTTTAAAAAGTATTAATTTGGAAGATGAGGCGCCTGGGTGGCTTAGTCGGTTAAGCGTCCGACTTTCGCTTAGGTCATGATCTCGCGATTCGTGGGTTCAAGCCCCGCGTCGGGCTCTGTGCTGATTGCCAGCTCAGAGCCTGGAGCCTGTTTCAGAGTCTGTGACTCCCTCTCTCTCTGACCCTCCCCTGCTCACTCTCTCTCTCTCTCCTAGAAATAAATAAAACATTAAAAAAATTTTTTAAAAAGTATTAATTTGGAAGAAACAGAACTAGCAAAGGAAAAACTAGTTAGAGGGTCAATTAATTAAGATGGTGTTGTAAAAACAAAAGCAATAAAATATGAGAAAAATTGCTACAGGAGAGAAGCAATATGATGTCGAGATATAATTCAAAGGATCAATAAGACATAGGATTGAAAAAGCTGTGGGGGGACATTAGAAAGTAAGTCCTTAGTACTTACTTACTAGTTTCTGCCTTGAACAACTGAGTGAATGGATACATTTATTACTACTGGACACACTGGAGTAAGAGTGGTTTTTGGTTGTTGCTGTTTTGTTTTTTTTAATGTTTACTTTTGAGAGAGAAAGACAGAGCGAGAAAGAGAGAGTGAGAGAGAGAACAGTAGGAGAGGGGCAGAGAAAGACAGAGACATAGACTGCAAAGCAGGCTCCAGGCTCTGAGTTGTCAGCACAGAGCCCAAAGTGGGGCTCGAACTCATGAACTGTGAGATCATGACCTGAGTCAAGGTGTGACGTTTACCCAACTGACACACCCAACTACCCCTGTTGTTGTTTTATATTAAAGTAATCTCTACACTCAGTGTGGGACTCAAACTCCCAACCTTGATCTCAGGAGTTGCGTGCTCCACGGACCGAGCCAGCCAGGTACCCCAAGAGTATTTTTGTAAAAGAAAATGATGAGCATAATTTTAGCCATACTGAGACTGCTGGCTGTTGATACAAATGTCCAAAGCCTGGAAGAGAGACATAGGCTAGAGGAAACAATGTGTATGCATCTATTGTACTTGGAAGTCATCAGTACATATAGATGGTAGAAGCCTTTAACTAGTTAAAAATTACTTGGGGAGAAAATATAAGGGAGGAAGTAGAAGAGAACTAACAATGGACTCACAGGGAGCATGAAGAATTTATTCAGGCTAGATATCATTTAATGCTTTATATTCATGAGGGTAAAAGGCCTCTAAATGCTACTCTAAGTAACTAAAATACTTGTGGTATATACATTTATTGTGCTAAAAATAATCTCTAAGAAGTTCACTGTTATAAAGACATGAGAAATGATTAAAGGGATAGGTCCACAAATCATGTAAAAATCATTATTGTTACTTTAATAGAAACATCTCATGGCTTCCTCTCCAGAGTACTGGCCCTTAAAAAAAATGGGAGGCTATAAATTTGAAGGAATATGGCAACTAGAAGACTTAGGACACAAGATTTAGAACTAAAACCAGGCCATGAAATAATTTTAAATTGGGTTGATTTTCAACATTAGATATAAAAAGAGTACACAAAAATCCAAGAATTTATGGACGGCTATAAATGAGTTAACATGATGGGTGCTGTGCATTTGTTACCAATGGAAATAATTTAGTTTTAGTAGAATGTAGGTAATCTTATTACATGTCATCCACAGGCTTTTGAAATTAACTTAAAAAAATAGTACAGTAAAAGATTATAGAAAAATTGAGCCTGGAGTAATGTGACTATGCCATATTTTTCATTTTGGAAAAGGACATGTACAAACAGGAAGTTTTACTTTCTGTTGGCAATCCCTAACCTTTTCAAGAGAAATGATTTTAAATGACTGAAGATATTACCCTATGAATTATTCATTAACAGGAAACAAAACAAATAATACCTGGATTCTTACCCAAAAACATTTGCCCGTATAAGTAGTTCCTATTAAAATGCATCAGAGAATTTTTGCTCTATATCTAAAATCTCACATTTCAAACACGGAGAATTATGGCACCTAGTCTATCCCAAGTTCTTTTTGCATATAATCTTTCTGGCTTTGATACAGAATGATTAAAAAAAAAAGTTTACTGTCAAGTTGGTTTCCATATAACATCCAGTGCTCATCCCAACAAGTGCCCTCCTCCATGCCCATCACCCCCTTCCCCTCTCCCCCACCCTCCTTAGCCCTCAGTTTTTTCTCAGCATTCAAGAGTCTCTCATGATTTGCCTCCTTCCTTCTCCCCCACTATTTTTCGCCTTCTCCTTCCCCATGGTCCTCCATTAAGTTCCTCCTAACCCACCTATATGTGCAAACATATGGTATATGTCTTTCTCTGCCTGACTTATTTCGCTCAGCATAACACCCTCAAGCTCCATTCATGTTGCTACAAATGGCCAAATTTCATTCTTTCTCATTGCCATGTAGTATTCCATTGTAGAGATAAACCACATCATCTTGATCCATTCATCAGTTGATGGACACTTAGACTCTTTCCACCATTTGGCTACTGTTGAGAGTGCTGCTATGAACATTGGGGTACATGTTCCCATATGCATCAGCACTCCTGTATCCCTTGGGTAAATTCCTAGCAGTGCTATTGTTGGGTCATAGGGGAGTTCTACTGTTAATTTTTGAGGAACCTCCACACTGTTTTCCAGAGAGGCTGTACCAGTTTACACTCCCACCAACAGTGTAGGGGGGGTGCCTGTTTCTCCACATCCTCACCCGCATCTAAAGTCTCCTGATTTGTTCATTTTAGTCACTCTGACTGCCGTGAGGTGGTATCTCAGTGTGGTTTTGATCTGCATTTCCCTGATGATGAGGGCCGCTAAGCATAATTTCATGTGTCTGTTGGCCATCTGGATGTCCTCTTTGGAGAAGTGTCTGTTCATGTCTTCTGCCCATTTCTTCACTGGATTATTTGTTTTTTGGGTATGGAGTTTGGTGAGTTCCTTATAGATTTTGGATACTAGCCCTTTATCTGATATGTCATTTGCAACTATCTTTTCCCATTCCATAGGTTGCCTGTTTTATGGATTGTTTCCTTTGCCATGCGGAAGCTTTTTAACTTGATGAGGTCCCAATATTTCACTGTTGCTCTTGATTCCCTTGCCTTTGGGAATATGTCAAGTAGGAAATTGCTGCGGTTGAGGTCAAGGAGGTTGTTTCCTGCTTTCTCCTCTAGGGTTTCAATGGTTTCCTGTCTCACATTCAGGTCCTTTATCCATTTTGAGTTTATTTTTGTGTATGATGTGAGAAAGTGATTTAGTTTCATTCTTCTACATGTTGCTCCCAGCACCATCTGTTAAAGAGGCTTTTTTCCACTGGATACTCTTTCCCACTCTGTCAAAGATTAGTTGGCCCCATACATTTGTGGGTCCAATTCTGAGTTCTCTATTCTATTCCATTGGTCTATATGTCTGTTTTTGTGCCAATACCATACTGTCTTGATGATGACAGCTTTGTAGTAGAGGCTAAAGTCTGGGATGGTGATACCTCCTGTTTTCATTTTCTTCTTCAATATTACTTTGGCTATTTGGGGTCTTTTGTAGTTCCATATAAATTTTAGGATAGTTCTAGCTTTGAGAAGAATGCTGATGCAATTTTGACTGCGACTGCATTGAAGGTGTAGATTGATTGATAAAAAATGTTTTAACAGAGTTAAATTTGGAAACAGTACTATCATGCAGGATCAAAACTTAGTTTTCCTCCTTTCTGGATTAACTGCTTTTCTGCTTCAAAGTCAGTATGCTAAAGTGACTTTTTATTATGAATACTTTCAGCTTTATAGATTCAGGATTATCCCAAGGCTGTCTAGAAGTTATCACCTGATGGTGGAATAATGGGATTTAATGATGTTAGTTCTTCAATCTAATTTGTCAGGTCAAGGACTTGTTAGACCAAACACTGACTTAACTCCTTTATAACTAACAGGCTTTGAGTAAAAGGTCTTGCCACTAACCTAATTCTATTTTACCACAGGTTACAGGTTAATATAGTGAGTCTTCTTCTACCTTACTTTCATAAAATAAGAAGTCACACCAAATATGTAAAAAATTCATAATTTAAGGAAATTTAAGAAAGTAATTTAAAGGAAAAGAAATAAAAATGTAGGTTTAGGACTACTGATACCATATTAACTTTGGCTCATTTTCTCAAAACAAAAACAAAAACAAAAAAAAAGAGAGAGAGAGAGAGAAGCCTTTGGATCATGAATATCAAAGTAGATGGTTGATTGTTTCATATTACAAGCAGGCCCCTGAAACTGAGGTGGTTTATGTCACTTCAGTATGATTTTACATATTACAAAATTAAGCAATTATCACATTGAAATAACTGTATCATGTAGTAATAATAACCGAAAGAAAGAAGAAAGAAAAAAAAAGAAAGAGAGAAAGAAAGAAAGAAAGAAAGAAAGCCAGCCAGTAAGCCCCAAAGAAGCAGGCAGGCAAGGGGAACTAAAGAGGAATCAGTAGACAAATTGTGCCATATCTTTTATTATGAAAAAGGTAAGGAATAAGCTATATTCATGAAAGGAGAAATGCTAAGTCAAAACTATTATCCTTATTCTTTAATATCTACATATTTTAGGATAGTTTGTTCTAGCTTTGAGAACAATTTTTTTTCCCAAGAAGGAGGAACAGGTCAATTTTAAGAATTGTAATCTTTAAAAATCAAATTGAGTGTCCAACTTAAGCTCAGGTCATGATCTTGCAGTCTATGAATTCAAGCACTGGGTCGGGCTCTGTGCTGACAGATCAGAGCCTAGAGCTTGCTTGGGATTCTGTCTCTCTCCCTCTGCCTCTTCCCTGCTCATGCTCGGTCTCTCTCAGTCTCTCAAAAAAAAAAAAAAATGAATAAACTTTAAAAAAATAAAAATAAAATAAAAAGGAAATTTGAAAAGCAAACTGAATTCATGGAATTGAAGAGGTTAGAATTATAATATTCTTTTTACTGAACTGGCTTTTCCAATCTCTGTTCTTCTACTGTTAAATTTACAAAGTTCTATGAAACATGACCTCATTTATATGCTTGACAATAAAATTAGTTGTCTTGGCTTCTGAGGATTTCCTATGGCAGAAAATGCTAATTAAATAGAACGAGACACAAAACCAAACTGAGGGGTTACTGGACAAGATCAGCAACTTTGACCAAACCTCCAGACACAATCAGTTGGCATTTTTTTCAACCTCTAATTTAGTTTAAAACAGTACAAGTCCCTTGAAATTTATCAATGGAAGCTAAACAAGAAAGACCCTGACATTTTGGAAATGTGCATCAGTATAGACTCCAAAAACACTGATGCAAACTCCTTCTATCAGAATATTTTCTTTTTAAAAATGTGTTTTCTGTTTCTTCCTTATCAATCTCCTAAACTGCTGGACCACTACTGCAGATTAAAGACAAAAGGAAAACTGGATGAGTATTAGTAAAATAATTTTCTAAAACTTTCCAAATTTCATGTTCTGCTTAAAATTGAAAAAGGGAAGCCAAAGAGCTTCTTTATGAACACCAAAAACACAGATTTTTCATTATCTGATAGGACATTGTTCTATCACATATGTCTTGAAATCTGTGGGCCAATTTCAAGCCATTAATGAATCTTTTGATTACTGTGATGATGAATGCCACAACCATGGACAATAATGATAATAATTGAATTTTCACAACCCAAAAAGGTAGGTGTAATTATCTTCATGTGAGAGATAGGAAAGACATAGATAAGTCAATTAACTTGTTCATATTTATACAGCCAAAAATATGGCAGAGATTTTATCTCTAATTTTGACCTATGTCTCTAAATACTAGTACTACTAGCAAGAATATGATTACTGAAAACAATTGAATGTGACAAGCCTGTAAATCTAAGGATCAATGTACAGAAAATTCAATGGAAGGATATGTTAAATGTCTTCACAGTGATGCAATTAACAAATTTGAGAATGCAGAGCTAAGAACGTGGTTTTTTTTTTTCAGCAAATATATTGAAAGAGTTAAAAAGATGAAAGGATAACTTAAAATACAGTTAAGAGACCCATGAACTAACTGAAATATGTAGACTGATTTTGATGCCGAGTTCATTAATTATAAATAATGAAAAGGACAAACCATTTAAAGAAGAACCTGGGAAATACTAACACTAAATTTAGTGAGAATAAAGAATTACTGTTAATAATTTTTAGTTGTAATAATGATATTATTGCTATGTGTTTTTTTTTTAAAAATATTTTTATTTATTTGTAGGAGAGAGAGAGAGAGACAGCGTGGGCAGGGGAGGGTCAGAGAGAGAGGGGGATACAGAATCTGAAACAGGCTCCAGGCTCCGAGATGGCAGTCAGCACAGAGCTGACGCGGGGCTCGAACCCACGAACCGCGAGATCATGACCTAAGCGAAAGTCGGACGCTTAACTGACGAAGCCACCCAGGCGTCCCATGTGTTTTTTTTTTGTTTTAATTCTCATCTTTTAGAAATAGAAACTGGAAGATTTAGGATAAAAATAATATGATGTCTATAATTTGCTTCAAAATAAAATAGAATGGGAGAAGTGAAAATATAGATAGAATAAAATAAGCCACAAGTTGATAACTGTTGAAGATGAATGACAGGTAAATACAGAGATTCACTGTTTCATTTGTTCAACTTTTGAATATGTGTAAAAGTTTCTGTAGTGTAAAAAAAAAAAAAAAAAAAGCCCATATCTTAAACACTGGAATCACATAAAATGTTATTATTTGAATTATACACTAAGTATCAGAGATTTAAAAACCATCTTATACTTCATTTGAGTGGCTTAGTTAAAAAATCACAGTTGCCAAAGCAAAGGAAGAAACATACAGCTCTTCTTGTCTAGTAGAAGGTAACATTTCAACTCATCAGAGAACACTTTCCAATCTAAAGTAAGATATTTTATTACAAGAGTATTTATAAAAGAAACATTTATAAACACAGAATACACATTACAAAAAATATTTACATTGGTACTACACATAATTGATATTTTTAAATTTTCAACTTTCAAACCCTATCAATATTCTATGTTTAGTATATATCCAGTAATTAACTTAAAAAATTCTTGTACATTCACAACAAGTTGCCTACTCCATGAGCTACAAAGCATATGTGTATGAGGGGCTTCCCAGTGGAGGCATATGTAAAGGGAGATAGATGTATAAGGTATTAAATACTTCACTACTGTGAAACCTGAAAAAAAAAGGGGTGGGGGTCAATGGAAGTATAAACTGAATTTGGGATTATAAGAGATTCACCAGCAGCCATAATGAAAACAAAACTAGAAGACTTACTTTAAATACTGACACTATTCTGAACTGATTTTGAGACTGTTAGAAAACATTTTCAGATATCAAATAGGAGTAGCTAATAATTCTGATGTCTAATTTAGCATATAATATGTTATCATATAATTTTTTAATGGAAGGAAAAGATATTCAGATTTATAAATGTGATAATATCTTATAAAGGTATGCATGAGATACTGTATGGAAGCTCAAAGGAAGGGAATCTGAAGAGGGGGAGATCCGCAAGGAAAGGATACACATATTTATCTCAACAACCTTGTAAAATGTGGCTATCATTAATTCTTTGCAACCAATTCTCTCTTTCATACGTGTGTACGTGTGTGCGTGTGTGCGTGCGCGCGCGCACACACACACACACACACACACACACACACACACGGACTTATTCAAACCCTACTTCCAATGCTTTCTCTACAACTGGATTACCCTCAGTGACTGTGACTAAGACCTCTGACTTGCTATGTCCAGAGTAAGATAACGTATCTTTGGGATCCATGAATGACAAGTTACATTTCTGACAAGTATCCAGGAAAGTCTACCTGTTAACCTTGAAATGCATTCTATTAAAAAGTAAAAATCTTGGCAGGCTCCAGAATGAGGTATGCCTACTGTATGGGTTCTTTTCCCACTAAGGCGCTGGTCAGACTTTTGAGTTCATCATCACTTCATCAGTATGTCTGTCAGTTGCCAATGGTGAGAGAAGACTAAGCCACTCACCAACAGCTGGACTTTCTGACGTCTCTAAAGCAAAAGCAAATCCATAAAGTTTTAAGCTTACTATATCTTATTTATTCATTTAAATTTATTGAAATCAATTAACTCAACTCAGAGTAGGAAATGACTAACACTAAATATGGGATTAAACAGGCACCAAATACTCTATTATCAGAACTAAGAGGAAGAAAGTCAAGATGTAAGCTGGGGAAGATAAAAGCACTAACCTATCTTTGATATAATGCTAATACTTGGGTTCGAGTCTAACAGAGATTCAGAGAAGAGATTCAGAAGGTAAAATAGCAGAAGTGAAAGCCCAGTAAAGGCAATGAAGTATCTTAGGAAGCAGAAAAGCTAACAATATAGGCCTCAAGAAAAGTAGTGGTTACATATTGCACATTTAAAATGAGGAGTATGTGTGGTTTTCTGGTTTGTTTGTTTTCAGAGAAGACAACAAAAGCAATCATTCCCTCTAAGCAAAATATTTTCCCAATGCCTTTTCTATCTTGGAATGTAGGTTCAAGTTTTCAATTTTTCTCTGGGTAAAATGTAGCCACAGTTAGTAACTAATCTAATCTCTAATTAATTTGCTACATTTTTTGCCCATACTCAGAGAGAAAACTTATTTTAAAAATACTGAAAAAACAGATCCTAAAAGTGTGCTTTTCTTATATAAATATAACATATGATTCCCAGTGTTTACAATATGCATGGAACAATAAGCTCTGAAGTCTTTTTCAAATGGTGTGGCAGTAAGAGTCAAAAACACTGACCATTTTTTACACTGAAATATAATTTATTTACATATGTACACCATTAGCATATAAAAGTGCTTTGAAAAGTTACAATATATAAATGGAAGAAGTTAACAGCTTACCTTGGCAGGAAGGAAAGCTAATCCTCAAAATGAAGGCAGAACACCTTGTCAGTAACTATAAATGTGCTATCTTTGCTTGTAAGCTTTCATTTTTCTATCACCAGCCTCATAATTCAAGTCATCAGACAGAATTATTCTATACTTCACACATGTCCAAAATTATTTGTCAAAAAATATTGGTATTACTCATTAAATATATATTATATATCAACATAGGTCCTCTTTTTTAAGATACAAAATTACTTGCAAATGTAATTTTTCTTCTTGTGACGCTCAAGAAACCTAGCAATAAGACAGATGCAAGAAAGAGTAGGTTTCTTAATTCCTTGAGGTTTCTTTTTATCAATCTACTATTAAGGCATACAAATTCACATTAAAATTTAATCAGCAAGACTAAGGAAAACCAGATGTGAAAAATGAAGTCAGATATAATTGAATTAATCTAGCAAAATCAGGGATAGTTTGGCTGTTCTAAAATGGGCAAACTGAGTTCAGCAAACCGGAAAACCAAGTTAGAAGTGAAAGTTTAGAAAATATAAATATGCCCAAAATGGAAAAATAACTACTGATAAAGTTATAGCATCTTTTACTAAGGATAAAAATTCAGATATGGACAATCTCATCAGTTGAGAAGAAGTGAACCTAAAAAAAAAAAACTGCTGAGAACTGTGAAATTATCATTAGTGAAGAGGATTATGGTGAACTCAACACCCACCTTTCTGAAATGGGGTTAGTATAATGAATGCTTAATCTTAGCAATTTCTACAAGTACTACTAGATCTTATAAAGAGGGAAAAAAGATAAAACAGCAGTTTGTGTTATTTCTTACAGAAAAATTACACACATGAGAATAAATGAATATGGGTGTTGCTTGATTTAGTGGAAAGCATCTATGGGCAATCAAAGTTGCAGATCTGGTCCCAGTTCAGTCACTAAACTGACCTTTTGATTGTGCATAAATTACTTAGCCATTGTGAATGCCTGTTTCCTTAAATGTAAACCAAAAGAATAGAAAAGAAGAAAGGAAACCAAGATGCAGAAAGCCTACTATGTACACCCTGCATTATTAATTATTTTCACATGCTGATAATACTCATTTTATGCTTACAACATCTTTGTGAATTCGTTAGTATTCTCATTTTCGTAAGAAATGAAAACTGACTCAAAGTGATGAATTTGCCCAAAGTCACACCTATAGAATTGTGTGTCCAGCTCTATTTGACTCTGAAGTCTGTGATTAAAAAAATATATGTGTTGTAATGCTTCTAAGCAGCCTCAAAAGGTATCAGTAACCATAATTCCCTATGCTTTGCTGATCAGAAACATGTCATCTCTTTTGCCGTTTTCTTACTGAAGACCTTTTTTTCTGGCATATTGTACTGGTTCCCTAACAGGTTCTTCCTGCCCCAATCTCTACTCTGCTTCTTCTACTTCCCATTTTGTGACCAGAGTGATCTGCCAAAGAGATACAAACTTGTTCTGACATCCTTGTGTAAAAGCTCAAAAACAGAGAATATGCCAAAAATCTCTGGAAACACATATTAATGTTTTTATAGCATGACTTTAACTTTCCTCCTAACCTTATAGTCCCAGTCATAATAAGCTACTTACTATTGCTCATTATCAAAAGATTAAAAGAAACAGAAGACAAACAAGAAGTTTGTACCTCACAAAAGTGAGGTATCATACAGTCGAAGGGAGGAAATGGCTTCAAGGAAAAAAAGGGGGTGGTAGGAATTAGGAGGGTAACAAATACCCTAAGGTAATAGTAGGGTAACAAATAAACAAATAGAGCAACCACACAGAATGAGGACCAAAAAGATAAGAGTTTGTTCCCTAACTGCTGTAAATAAACAAATTCTGCAATTTCATATTGAAAAAGGTATGAAATACCTCGTTAGAGATTTCTCCCAAGTGTAGATTAGGAATTCTCATAATTCTAAACACTGGATATGACTAATTCAAATGTCAAATACTTTCATAGAGGGAGATTAGATAACTTAATTGATAAGTAGATATCAATTCAAGTATATACAATACTATATGAGCACAGGGACATGTATTCATTCTCCTGTAATAAACTTGGAAGAATATGACTACTTCTCAAAGCATTAAAACACAGAAATTGCTCTGATCATTGGTTCTGAAAGGATTAGCACAGGTGAACATAATATGGAAAGAAATAATCTCTTATTTCTAGGAATACGTTATTAATGTGGGAGTGAATCTTCATCTTTAATTTTTTTAGCTAAATAGGAGAGAAATGCTTAATACCAAGCAGTTGGGGACACTGTATTCAATAAATTTATGGAAGAGTTGTAGGAAATGTTAAAGGAAGAAAATATTTATTATACAAATACTCGTGTTATTTATAAAGGCTTCTGAGGCAACTGCATGCTTACCGAATGTATCACTTAAAACTATAGGTAAAAATATTCTGATTTGAAGGTCCACAGAGAACATTCATCAGGACTACAACATGCTTTAGAGGTCTCAAGTTTCTAGGAATGAAGCTACTTTGCCTTGAAATTATACTCTGCAGTAGCAGCATTTTCAATGCTAACAATTCAATACATAATTGATTCAAACCATCATTGACAATCAGGCTCCAGTGGGTATATGTACAGCAAGCACTGCTACTTTTACAAGAGATACCTGTCCCATATGAGAATACGTAGCAAAAGAAATTTAAGCTTGAGATAAAGTTACATATGTTAAGAGCAAATTGTTTTATAGTAAGTGCTGGAGGAAAAAAGACGGAAAAAATAGGAACAAATTTAGCTTGATGACAGTATAAATAAAAGACAATCAAGTATAGTCAATACTCCTTATTTGTGGTAGTTATATTGTATAAAGCATCTGCAAACACTGAAATAGCTAATACTGAAACCGTGTTAAGTGAAATACAGACTTAGGATTGGTTAAGACTCTGGTTACAACATTTTCATCATACAACTGTATTTTATGTGTGTTCTTGTTTAAAGGTATCTTACTGACTGTGAACACACACACACACACACACACACACACACACACACACACACACAGAGACAATTAAATGTATAAGTGATAACAAAGTCATCATTGACCATCGGGCTCTACTGGGTACATGTGCAACAAGCTACTTGTGGAAGAGATGCCTGTCTCATTTGAGAATATGTAGCAAAATAAATTTAAATATATATATATGAACATGTATGAAATATATGTAACTTTATCTCAAGCTTAAATTTCTTTTGTTACGTATTCTCCCAGATATATTCATTAACACTGAATAACACTGAATTCACCACCAACAACACTGTATCTCATGCCTAAATGGAGGTTCACGAACACACGTACTTTCTCTGTAACGTACATCACAGACTTTGTGTTTTAGGAACACTAAATAGCACTTTGTACAAAAATGTGAAACATGTGGCCTAAACAGAATGTGAAAAACGACACTTGCTTACAGCTTGGGAGCTAAAACAAGACGACAAAACATCACTTGTTCAACTTTAGCTGGTGCGTGATGGGCATGTAGGGTGGTTCATAAAGTTTTGCCACTCTCTCCATGTCCACAAACGACTGTGAAAGTGTCAATGAGCACTGATTTGGGACTTACAAATAAATTTTAGCAAGCAGGTGAATTTGCAGAATCCACAAATAATGAGGGTTGATTGTATTGCTTCTTAAATGTATTAAAGGAAAACAAGCTTATTTTCTACTAACTCAATCCTGATTCCTATTAGAGTGACTATGATCTGAAAGGTACTACCTTTTTTGCCTGTTTTCAGTTTTAGTTTGGAAAATAAACAATGTAGCAGCATATCAAGAAACGAACTTTGCTTCGATCACATCATCATAACTTACTGAATAAGAACATGCAAATAAAATTATGGATAAAGTCAGTAAAGGTTGAGTTTATGAATGGATCTGAACAAGAAGCTGAAATTTGTAATTCTTTGTGTCCTCAGATTATAATCCATGATAAAGATCCTCTTTTGCCAACTGTAAGGTTAATTCATTCATTCCTAGTAGATTCTTAGGATGTAAATGTTCAGAAAGGTGTAGATTTGATTCCATGTCATCAGCATTCTTCCAGCAAATGTAACAACTTGACTGTATAGATGAATATTCTACCAGATTTCATGTAGACAACTTTGTCTCTAAGAGAAGTGAAAATGTGCTCAATAGTCATAGAAGGAGTGGAAACCTTTACTAAGTATAGACATAGAGATGCCACTCTTTAGGGTGCCACTTTAATGCCTGAACTTTTCAAAAGAGATACTCAAGAGTTTGCTTCTCCGTTATATAGGCCTATGAGGGAACACAGCTACAGTATGGAGTCTGAGAAATGCAGGGCAGATTTTTATTTATTTATTTTATTTTATTTTTTTAAAGGATTTTTTTTTTTTTTTTTTTAATTTCTAGGAGAGAGAGAGAGACAGCGTGAGCAGGGCAGGGTCAGAGAGAGAGGGAGTCACAGACTGAAACAGGCTCCAGGCTCTGAGCTGGCAGTCAGCACAGAGCCCGACGTGGGGCTCAAACCCACAAACCGCGAGATCATGACTTAAGCGAAATTCGGCCGCTTAACCGACTAAGCCACCCAGGCGCCCCAGATTTTTTTTTTTTTAATTACCATTCTAAGAAGAGCGATGGTATTGTCTGATTTGTGTTAGAACAGTAGAGTAACCTTCCCCCTCCCTTTCTCTCCATTCTTTCAAAAACACTTATGTCATGTAATGTGCTAGAAATGTGCTGGAAATTAGATAAAAACAATATATGGCTTTAATAAATTCAAGATCTATATGGAAGAGACTATAGGTAAAGAGGGAAATAAAACATGTGTTCTATCTGTATTATCTCCAAGCTAGAAACAACCCAAATTTCTATCTATGGTCGAATGGATAAGTTGTGGTATAGTCATGGATGGGAATACTACAAAGCAATGAGTAAATGAACTTGAACTATATGTAGGTATAACAGAAAGCAAGAAAGAGATCATGAAGGTCTAAAAATATCATACTAAGAAAAATATTTTTGTGTGTGAGAGATAAACGGAGAGGAGATCAAGACACTGAAGAATTTTAAGTAGAAGATTCAGCATAACTGAATTATATCAGGCAATCTGAAGCATGTATTACAATAAGACAAGAAGATCTTGAAGGAGGCAATTAAGGAAATTCAATAAAAAATCATCCCGAGGTACAAATTATAGTAGTGGCAGTTATGCTAGAAAGAAGAGGACAAGAGAAAGCAAGAATATTAGTGTCAACAGGACTCAGAATTAAAATGGTTGTGAGCACGGGAAAGAGTCAAAGGTGAATCCCAGAATCATTCTGGAAAGGACACGAGGCATTTTATTCTTCACAGTATTTTTTGTCCTATTAAAAGACTTAAAAAAAAAAAAAGCAGCAAGCCAACTCTTTATTGTTAGCCAAGCTTTGCAGCCACACACAAAAATTCTGAAAAAGGGGTAGCTGGGTGGTTCATTTGGGTGGGCATCCGACTCTTGATTTCGACTTGTGTCATGATCCAAGGTTCATGGGATCCAGCCCTGCCTAAGGTTCTAATACCGAAAGCACAGAGCCTGCTTGGGACTCTTTCTCTCCTTGCTCTCTGCCCATCCCCTGCTCATGATCTCTCTCTCAAAATAAACTTAAAAAAAATTCTGAAACAGAAATTGTGAAAGTTACCCAAAAGTGTTTTCAAATGTTCTATAAATTGGATGGATCTTCCGTATGATACAGGTAGAATGTACATAGAAAACTATAGGGCTGCTGCATAATTATGTGTGTTGTAGTCTACATGTAGAAACTATGTTTATAAATAAGGCAGCTTATGCCCAGGCTAATCTTATAAGAAAAATACTTAAAAGCCACTGAGGTGTTACAGTACATTCAAAGAATTAGAAATACTGGCCACCAGAACTCGTGATAAACGAAATAAAGAATACAGTAATATATCCATTAATTTAGTGCTGCTCTAACTATATTAAAACAAGTGAAACAATATAAAATATCAGAATGTTCTGCATTTGAAAATGAAAGTATTATTAAATGAAATTATTTTCAGTAAGACAGAATGTAATGTGTGTGTGTATTACATGTTTAGATATTTTACTAAATTGAGCAAAGGTCATCCAAAGACTAATGGGAAAAAATTAAAAGCGAGTTAATTCTAGAATAAGTTACAGTGCTTGAGTATGCCTCTTAATATGAATTCGTATAACATTTCAAAGAGAAATCTAAAGAATAGATTAATATTCTACCATGTCAATTTAAATTACCTAAAATCATTTCTATTCTCTTAAATATAAAAAGAGAGACTTTCATAGCTACACATTTAGTTGTGTTAGTAAATAATGTATCTTTTATAGTTGCTGACCATCCAAAGTGGCAGAGGGTGGACTGGGTAATGTGAAGCACTCCCAAGCAAACCAATGTAGAGGGAAAAAAAGATGAAAATCAGTATACAGGATATAAAATTTTAGGAAGAGCACAAAGAAAACAACGCCACCAACAATAAAGAATTGCATTTAGGACTTCTCCCATTCTTTGACATTGGAGACTTATGCCCAAGGCATAGAAATAAACTTGTCAGCAATCTTTTCTAATTTGACATCCCAGATAAGAATAGTTCTACAAATGGAGTACAAATGACAAAGAAGTAAAAATTAATGAAGTGAATTTGGAAGAAACATAAGACATTTAAATATATTGTAGTGATAATATGTAATACTTGTTATTTTATGTATGCATGTATGTATATATGTATGTATGTAATCTTTACACCCAACATGAGTCTCGAACTCACTATCTTGAGATCAAAAGTCATACACTCGACCACCTGAGCCAGTCAGGGTCCCCTGGAGTACTTGTTATTTCAAAAAACTGATATGCTTCTATTATGTGTATATACACATTACTAATTCAAAATTTGTTTCTTTACAGAATTTCCTAGAAGCTATCACTGGCTAAATTTTAGTGGCTCCTAAGTAGATCCAGTTTCTCTCTCTCTCTCTCTCTCTCTCTCTCTCTCTCTCTCTCTCTCTCTCTCTCTCTCTCTCTCTCTCACACACACACACACACACACACACACACACACACACACACACAAGATTGTAACATACATGCCTGATAATATAAGAACGTGGCCTGAGGACTACCTGGATCAACCACAGCTCTGAATAAGTGTGTTACTTAAAGAAGCACTGAACAATTCCTGTGTGTGTGTGTATGTGTATACATATTTATCAGTTTCCCATTCATGTTCATTTTTCATTGTCTGGTAACATAAGAGAAGCCACTGTCACAAAAAATCAAGCCACGGTAAAGGCCTCCTTCCTAGTAAACCAAATGGTTTGCCTCTGCCTCTACGTTCGTATTTAAAAAGAGTGGAGTTGACAACAGACATTCTGTGACTAAGTTTCACTCCTCTAGACATTACTTCTCAGAATTTCATATTGCAGGAATAACTCCGGCAGAAGGAGTAAAAGAAATCTCAAAGACTTTTTTTTATTTACTTATATGCATCAAGTGCTGGTCCCTGTGTGTATACTCTCCCATATAATTTCTTATTTCGGTCTCCTAACTTTACAAGACAGCACTCACTTGTTTCAGATACATACATGGGGAAGCTGAGATCCAGAGTGAACTAAATGCCTAAGATCACACAGTGTACATTTAAATTTAGTTCTAACTTGAAAGCTCAGGCTTATCACTACATTTAAAAACTACAAAATATTATATAGGTAATATGTCCTCAAGGTTAAATTATACAAAATTATGTATATACGTATATATGTAGAGTGAGAAAGGTCCCTCTAACCCTTGTCCATCATTGTGTCCTCCACTGACCCAGAAAATAACAATTATGTGTGTCTGCATGTGTATTTTTATGCCTCCCTCTCTTAAACAAATGGCAGCACACTATGCACGCGGTCTTCCATTCTGCTTTTCTCATTTAACAATATCAACTAGAATTATGGGCACATATTCCATCTAAGCCTCCAATTCCACTTCTGGGACTTCATCCTACAGACAGACCTGCATACAAGGAAAATATCTTTTGTACTGTGTTTTTCGTATCTTTATACAAATTTTGTATTACTACAAATTTATTATTTTGTAGCATTGTATATAAAATAGCTAAGTATCAGAAGTAACTTAAATGCCCAACAACAGAGAACTAACACAGTATGATAGAATATTACACTACTAGAGAAGAAACAGAGTAATGATATGGAAAGATATCCCAAACATAAAAATAGGTAGGCAAAAGCTGAAAGTTAGATCACATACAGTATGCCCAAGTGTGGGGAAATACACATTCTCATCTACAGTAAAAGCATAAGTGGTAGAGCCTTTGTTGAGAACAATAGGCACCAAAATAAATATACATTATATTATATTTTGACTCAACAATTCCGTGAAAGAATCTCTTCTACAGAGAGATGCTTACATGAGAAAGATGCAGGTACAATCACATTCTCTGCAGTACTGTTTGCAGTATTGCAGAACTGGAAATAATCTAAATGGCTTTCAACGGAGAAAGCATTTTAAAAAATAATCTAACATCTATATAATGGAACACTAACCAGTTATTAAACAGAATATAACAGATCTTAATATTAGTGTAAAAAATAACTATGACATATTCTTCAGTTAAAATACAAGCTGCAGATCAATGTACCTAATATCTCATTTACATACATAAAATCAGAAACACAAATGTAAAATAAAATGAAACAAGAACCCTACCACATCACAAAAACAAGCAGATATACAAGTATCCTATATACTTTTCCATTTCTACCAAATCTTCAGCTACTTTAAACATGAAATTGTATAATAATTAAGTAAAGAAATGCAGAATTTAAATGCACCAAGCACATCTTTGTAATGGCCAGAAGTTTAAAAACAAGAATCATATTAAAATTCCAAGTTCTTTATTTTCCAATGATAAAACTCAACACGTGATGTTTTAGTGATGATATAAAAATGTAATAAAAAGGAACCTAAAAGGACAAAGGAAATCTGAAATAATACCTTGTTACAATAAGTTGTTGCAACAAAACCCAAGTGATACTTTTAGTAACACAAGTTTATGGGACTAGCCAGCTAGAAGTATACAGGCTGCTAACTGGTAAATTACTTGAAAGAAAATAACAGGTTTATCATATAGCACCTGACACTGTTCTGAATACACTAAGGGTTTAGAACATAAATGTCATGGGGTACCTAGGTGGCTAAGGTGGTTAAGCGACCGACTTAGGCTCAGGACATGATCTCACGGTTCTGTGGGTTCGAGCCCTGCGGTGGTCTCTATGCTGACAGCTTGAGCCTGGAGCCTGCTTCAGATTCTGTGTCTCCCTTGCTCTCTGCCCCTCCCCCCACTCACAACCTCTCTTTCAAAAAAAAAAAAAAAAAATACATTAAATTTTTTTTCAGAAAAAGGAATATAAATGGCAACAAAACAAGGTTAAGGAACAAAAATTGTGTAACACAGAAACTCAATCTGAGTCAAATAATAACAGGCAATCATCTGTTTTGGGGATTTCAAATCAGTAGCCAGATCAGAGATAGAGTAAATGATTTAAGATTTTTCTATCTGGGATGTGAAACAAAGCAGAACGCTAACCAATAAAGACAAAATGCTAACCTTAAAGCACACATGCAAAAATTCAGCCATTTGTGATGTAAACAATATGAGATAAACATCAAAATTGCTTCTTAAGTTATAATCTTAGAATAACTGCATAATATCACTGTTGACTTAAAAACAGGCAAAATGGACACCAACTTGACACTAAGGAATGAAAAATGAAGAAGATAATCACTGTTGAATATAAAACAGCAGAAATAATAAGACAGTAGTCATAAAGCAAGCATAAGTAAGTTGAAAAGTTAGGAACATAGAAGAAATATGGGCTCAAAATTCTCTTCTTTGGGAATTTTCCTCCCTTTTTTGGGGACTGCCATATTCTGACACTTAATTACTCACACAGAGGAAATGCTTTTCTATAAATTCTTTTTCAAAAAATTACAAAGAGCTGAGAATTACACAGTAGATTTTTGGCAGTTAACCTTGGACTCCAAGACTGTTGCTTGGAGCTGCTACACCCAAACACTAAGCTTCTCAGCAAACAGGGCCTGCTGCGGCCCATAAACTAATCTCTATGGAGGGCCCCACTGAGAGACCCACATGTTCTACAGCGAGTGCCAACACCCTTTTCAATACTCCAAAGGTTCACTTGCAACTCTGCATAAATTGCCAGTTTCTCTTGGCTCCAGAGACAGCTTCACCTGCAGGGTTTCATTTTTCTGCTTGACACCTTAATGTTGATTTTCCTATATACTACAAAAGAGCCCTCTCCAGTGCTTCTCACACAATTACACAATCACTCCATTGTAACTCAGGAGAGGATTAATGATTGGGTTTTATTTGATTGTAGTTTTGATTAATCCCGACTTTGTTTAATTTGTGACCTTTGCTGGAATCCCAAGGGCTGGGAATTAGAAAATGCACACTGTACCACTGTATTCCGAGCAGTTTGAGCTTGCCAATTTATTTCATGCCTCATTAGCCACAAAAGCTATGAAATCTTAGTCCAAAACAGCTTCACATATTTTCAGGGTATGGGTACAAAATTCTGTAAGCTGTTCATTCTGATTTAAATATAGTAAGCCAATAATTAAGTCTACCCTGATTATACCCATTGAGTCTTAATTCCAAATGGAAGGTATCTCAGTAAAATATCAAAACTAGGCAAGTCATATCATGATGCAGCTGTCCTGAATTCTCAAGGATTAGAATTAGCTTTTGTGAGGGGTTGAAAAAAAATTAGAATGTAAAAAATTAAAATATCCGTGGATAAATTTGTCTTAGGAATTCAAACTAAATCCATATGAAAAAATTTAATCTAGTGTGCAGTGAATCTTAAAGATATTACATCATAGCAAAGGTGCTGTAGGTTTTCGTTATTTATCACTTCAGAAACAGGTATTTATAACAGTTTTATAAATAATTTATACTCTTCCACATTTTATATAAAAACTGTCCCTTCTGAGGTTCCCGGAATCAACTAATTATTTATAAGAAACTATACAAGATGCCCATCTATATGACACTCAATTCTACTTATTAATTCTTAAAAAGTTCACTAAAGAATGGAAAAATTATATATATAAATGTACACTGCTTCACATATTTTAGTAGGCAATGTCCAAAGCTCTCACCATATGATCCACTGACTTAACTGTGCACTTTTTTGTTTCCTGTCCAGTTCATTTTGTTAAAGTAGGACTACAATCTAAAGATATTTGAAAGCAATTTCAGTTTAAAACACCCCCCAATATCTAATAATCTCACTTTTAACCTAATACAAAAATGATTTTTAAATAATTTCCTTGTATTCTCTTCCCACAATATTTAGTTTCAGTTTCTTTTTTGAAAAATTTATTTTGAGAGAGCAAGCGAGCAGGGGGAGGGGCAAAGAGAGAGGGAGAGAATCATGACCTGAGCCAAAATCAAGAGTCAGACACTTAACAAACTGAGCCACCAAAGAGCCCCTAGCTTCAGTTTCATAAAAATATTTGGTCTTACAAATGCCATTGGTTTCATGTAATAATAAAAATACTTATTCCAGTTATTCTTGATATTGTAATTAACAGTATATTTTTAAAATTTATTATTATTATTTTTTATTCTCAAGAGAGACCACAAGCCCAAGAGAAGGGAGTGGGGGGAGAGAGAATGAATCAATTTTTTTTTTAATTAAAAAAATTTTTTTTTTTAAATTTTTAATGCTTTATTTATTTCTAGGAGAGAGAGAGAGACGGTGTGAGCAGGGGAGGGTCAGAGAGAGAGGGAGTCACAGACTGAAACAGGCTCCAGGCCCTGAGCTGGCAGTCAGCACAGAGCCCGACGCGGGGCTCGAACCCACGAACCGCTAGATCATGACCTAAGTGAAAGTCGGATGCTTAACCGACTAAGCCACCCAGGCGCCCTGAGAATGAATCAATCTTAAACAGGCTCCACACTCAGCACAGAGCTAGAAATGGGGCTCAATTCCACGACCCCAGGATCATGACATGAGCTGAAATCATGAGTTGGACTTCTGACTGGGCCACCCAAGCATCCCTAATTATATTCTTGATATGCATGCAAACAAACATAACTAACTTACAGCAATCATACAGCTCAAAAGGTTAAATGAGATGTGCAGAGTATATTTGAGAGTAGTCTAATATCTGTTCTGGCATTTTAGTATCTTTAACAAAATGAAAATAAAGGCTCAATTAATCTACCAAGCATGTTAAGGGTTAAGGGCAAATTCATCACAAGGGTTTCTTATATATTTAACAGTGTTCAGTTGGCCTCAAAATGCCTATAGCATAAAAAAGATGTCTACCATTTAAACTGCGGATTTGTGCTTCCAGAGATAATACAATTATCAATTTTATAAAGTGATGAGAAGTAGGAGCCATGATTCGCCTTCCTTTCTGTAAACTCCATTACAACATCTATTTCTTACCTTGCTCTGTCTCTCAATGTATCTAGTCTAGAATGTAAATAAATAGAATATTGTGCAGGTAGAACAGCATCAGGAAAGGAAAATTCCTATCCATATATATGTATATAAATAAATATATAGTATATATTATAGTATCATCTTACTGTAACAGGTATTATCTCTGACGTTAGATGTTTGAGAAAGACATCTTTTACATTAAATTTTCTTTTGTCATAAGTGAGGCTTAATATTTTTTAAATAGTTTTATTGGCCAAATGCATTTCTACTTTTGTGAATTACTTATTTATGTTTTTGCCTACTTTTCTCCTAGGACCAGTGTTCCCCTTTCATAGATAAAGAAACAAAGGATGGGGCACCTGGGTAGTTCAGTCGGTTAAGTATCTGACTCTTGATTTGGGCTCAGGTCATGATCTCACAGTTTGTGAGTTCCAGCCCCATGTCGGGCTTTGCACTGACAGGGTGGAGCCTGGTTGGGATTTTCTTTCTCTCCCTCTCTCTGCATCTCACCCTTGTTCCCTCACTCTGTCTCTCTGTCAAAATAAATAAAGAAACATGAAGGAAGGGAGGGAGGGAGAGAGGAAAGAGAGGGGAGGGGAGAGTAAAGGAAAGGGAAAAAACAGAGGCCCAGACAAGTTAAAGAACTTTCTTAAGGCTCTACAGTGAATTAATCACATCAATGAAGTTAAAATGTAGCGTCTTTCTAATACAATAGGTGTACAGGAAGTACTGCTGAAATATTGATAGGCAGTAAGCTTAGCATATAAGCTCATAACACCCTTTAGCACAGCAACACCACCTCAAAAAAGGAAAAAAAAACGTTTTAAAAATAACATCAGTCATTTTTGAAAAAATAGTAAACAAGTAATGGGAAACATCAGAACATTTTTGATCCTCTTTACACAAATATTAATCTATAATAAAATTTGAATTACGGGAGGCAACTACCCTCTTTATGCTGAGTAGTTTACTGCCCCTCTAAATGTCTGACTCTGGTCTTCCAACTCAATCTCAGCTGAAAAGTTTAATGTTAGGCAAAATGGAGTGATTTTTCTGAACAGGAGACTTTGCTAGACACTGCTAGTCACCTGTTCAATATCTATTCCATCATCCTTCTTTTCTAATGGAATTTAGATTTTGAGCTAGAGGGTCCCTGCCCAATGAAAACATGATTTTCTAGGATGCCTGGGTGGCTCAGTCGGTTAAGCGTCCAACTTTGGCTCAGGTCATGATCTCGCAGTTTGTGAATTTGAGCCCCACCCCGGGCTCTGTGCTGACAGCTCAAGAGTCTGAGGCCTGTTTCGGATTCTGTGTCTCCCTCTCTCTCTGCCCCCACCCCCCCTTCTTGCTAGTGCTTTGATTCTCTCTCTGACACTCAAAAATAAACAAACATTAAAAATAATAATAATAAATGGGGAACCTGGGTGGCTCAGTCGGTTAAACATCCGGCTTTGGCTCAGGTCATGATCTCACGGTTCATGGGTTTGAGCCCCATGTAAGGTTCTGTGCTGACAGCCAGCTCAGAGCCTGGAGGCTGTTTCAGATTCTGTATCTCCCTCTCTCTCTGACCCTCCCCTGCTCTCTCTCTCTCTCTCTCAGAAATAAAAAACAAAAAACAAAAAACAAAAAAAAAAAGAAAATATGATTTTCTAAGCTCCTTTGTCAGTAAGAAATAAAAGGAAATCTAGTGGGTGGGTCTTTAAGTTAGACTCGGTTGGCAAATGCCTTTTGCCCCTTGTATGTCTTTCTTCATCATCTGCAATACACATGCAAAGCTGCATTACCCAGCCATTTTGCAGCATAAGGAAAAAATCCATGTACTAAAGAACAGTGGAAAAGAAAGAATGAGCCCAGACCCTTTTGGTCTCATGGAATCACAAAAGCTGTACTAGATTGTTTTCCTCCATGGTTCTTGTTAGGGAAGAAAATAAAATCCTGTTCTAGTAATATGTTCTTACACCTTTATTGAAATAAGGGCATTATTTAGATTTTCATTAAAAATGAAGATGATGCTAAATTATATTAAAGTAGCTGTCAAAGGGGCGCCTGGGTGGCTTAGTCGGTTAAGCGTCCGACTTTCGCTTAGGTCATGATCTCGCGGTTCGTGGGTTCGAGCCCCGCGTCGGGCTCTGTGCTGACTGCCAGCTCAGAGCCTGGAGCCTGTTTCAGTCTGTGACTCCCTCTCTCTCTGACCCTCCCCTGCTCACGCTGTCTCTCTCTCTCTCTCTCTCCAAGAAATAAATAAAAACATTAAAAAATAAATAAATAAAGTAGCTGTCAAAAGTAATAATTGAGAAAAAGCATTTTAGCATTTACATGTCAAATAGCTTGGAGTTGAGAGGAGAGTTGGGAAGATAGCTTGCAGTTATCCCAGGTAGGGATAACACACTCAATGCTAAAATAGAAGTGGCTACAGCAGAAACAGAAAGGAAACACAAACCTAAGACATTTTGCAAGTAAAATATTTCAAAACAAATTCAATTCATGTGAAAGAATGGACCAATTCATATATATGGTGGATGATTCAAGCCTAAAAATAAATGTAATTTAACACACAGAGGTAATTATTTTAGGACTGAGGAAAGAATCAACCGAAATTAATATATTAAATGTTTCTAAAAACAACTGCTTTACTTTTCTGAGACAAACACATTGGGAAAGTCATTATCACCCTCAGTGTGTTTGTAGGTTATAAGCAACCATATATCACTCTCAACTGCAAATGTTTTTTTCTATCACCTTTCAGGCTTAAGACCAGGGGTGAAGATCAAGGTACTAAAAGCACCTTTGGCTGTACTGAATTTATAACAAAAACTCTATATGGTGGTGTACAATCATATTCCTGATTACAAATAAAGAGCCCCATTATTCCTATTACTGATGAAATAATACGAATAGTATTATTTGGAGAAATAATACTATTTCTCCACAGAAGGAGAAAATGTACTGCAAAGAGAAGAAAATATGCTATCCAACCTCTGAACTGAGATGCAAAAGCAAAATTATGTTCTTGGGGGAAAAGGAAGTATATAGTCTTCAAACAATGCAATCATATATTTTGGGAAGCATAAATAATATTTGGCTTAATTTTCCATAGTACAAATTCAATCATATAAAGCCAAAAGAAAGGTTTTCAAATTACACCTAATGAAATATCATTTCATTCAGCTGTTGAATACACTTATTTTGGGCTACAGATCTCCAGAGGAAAAAGTAAAGCATGGCTAGTTTAAGTGCAATAGCCAGAAGGATACTTGGTGACTCTATACAAGAAAGCAATCACTCTTTTTTGAGGAAACAACAACAAAACAAAACAAAACAAACAAAACAAAAAAACCCCAAAAACAACAATAGTGCTTGTAAATTTCCTGCAACAGATAACAACCATTTCCAGGAATTTCAAGTCTAAAATAGACTGCATCATGTACAAACCAGCAACCACTGCCACATTAGACTTACAATAACAATATTCAATCTATTACCCAGTTTGTAGCTGAAAGCAGTAACTTTAAAGACTAACCAATTCCAAATAAAACCAGAGACTTTTCACTGTTTCTTAAACAAAGTCTCAATGGGAAAATGGAAAAGGAAATAAGAAAATATTCAGAAATAGTATATCCATGTAAGTCAACACATAAAATTGTAAAATTTTACAAATATACACCAAAATTATAAAATTCAACATTAAAGATGGAGCAGAAAACTAAAACTAACCCAATTATCTCAGGATTTATGTGTTAAATCCTTGACCCAGGCTAAAAGATCTTGCGTGATGTAAGTCCTGCCATCTTCACATATCTTGGATATTTTCAAAGCCATTTTCTCCACTTACCCACACTAATTTTCTTTCAGATTCTTGAATAAATGAAGCTCGTTGCCACCACTGGACCTCTGTTCATGCTGATTCCTTTGCTTGGAATATCTTTCTCCTCCTCTAATCCCTTACTGGCCCCTAGTCATATGGCACTGGTACTCATTCCTCAGGTCTTTTTTATCTAAGTCTTTAAAAATGTATATTTTCTTCAGCTTACTGAAATATCAGTATATAACATGTAAGTTTAAGGTGTACCACATGATGATTTGACACATGCGTATACTGCAAAATGATTACCACAAACACCATTCTAACTCTCATTTCTATAAATTCAGCTTTCTTAAGATTCCACAAACAACTGATAATATACATATTTGTCTTTCTCTACCTGACTTAGCATAACGTCCTCAACGTTCATCCATACGACCATAAAATTTTCCTTTTATTTTTCCATAAAAATTTCCTTTTTTATGGCTGAATAATATCTCATTGTATACACCTATACCATATGTTCTATACCTAGTCCATTGATGGACATATGGAGTTTTTTCCATGTCTTTAACTATTGTAAACAATACTGCAATGATCATGAGGGAATGGATAGCTATTTGAAATAATGTCATTTCCTTCAGATAATACAAAAAGAAGTAGGACTGATGAATAATATGGCAGTTCTATTTTTAATATTTTAGGGAATCTCCATATTACTTTCTACAGTGGCTGTACCAATTTACATTTCTATTTATAGTACAAAGGATTCCCTTTTCTCCACAGACTTGCCAACACTTGTATTTCTTCTTTTTTCATTAACAGCCATTTTATCAAGTATGAGGTGATAGTTCATTGTGGCTTTGATTTGCATTTACCTGATGATTAGTAATGCTGAACATCTCTTCATGTACCCATTGGCCATTTTTATGTTTTCTTTGAAAAAATGTTTATTTCAATTCCTCTGCCATTTAAAAAAGCAAATGCTTTGTTTTGGGGGACTGTTTTGTTTGCTGGTGAGTTATATGAATTCCTTATATATTTAAGCCCTTATCAGATAGATGGTTTGCGATATTTTCTCCCATTTCAAAGGCTGCTTTTTCATTTTGCTGATTGTTTCTTTAGCCATGAACAAGCTTTTTGGGTTGATGTAGTTCTAATTATTTAATTTGGCTTTTGTTGTTTGAGCTTTTGCTGTCACATAAAAAAAATCATTGCCGATATTAATGCCAAGGATTTCATGCCCCCTTCCCCATTTCTGGCTAGTAGTTTTACACTTTATGATCTTACATTTAAGGCTTTAACTCATTTTGAATTAATTGTGTGATGCAGGATAGATATCCAATTTGGTTCTTTTGCATGAGAATATCCAGTTTTCCCAACCACATTTACTGAAGAGAGTAATCTTTCCCCATTGAGTATTCCTGGCCCCCGTGTCAAATAGTAATTAACTATATGTGCAGGGGTTTAATTCCAGGCTCTCAATTCTGTTCCACTGTTCTGTGTGTCTGCTTTCATGCAAGTACGATACTGCCTGTGCTTAGAGGAGGAGTGATGGGAGTAGTGTGAATCTATCTTTCCTACCCTCCTCAGTGTGTCTTTTCTTCTTTCTATGCTTTATGCAGATGCTGTAATCCCTCACATGAATTCTTGGTTCCTGTGAAGGTATTTTTGCAGAGACAGTTATTCAAACTGATATTTCTAGCAGGGGCAAGAGTGCTAGAAATTCCTATGCCATCATTTTGTTGACATCAGTCTCACTCCTTAGGTTTAAATGCCACTTCATAAGGAAGATCACTGCAGATCAGTTCAGATTCTCTGTTACTAATTTCATTTAATACTGTACTTTTTGTTAGTCAGACAACAGAATTATAATGAAATTATTTGTATAATGTGTCCTCTCCCTAGTAGGGTTTTAGAGGAAAGGACTGAATACATCTTGTTCAAAATTATATTATTCATGTCCAGTATGGTTCCTGAGACACAGGTACTATTCTAGACATTTATTAAAAGACGGGGAAGAAAGGAAACAAAGAAACAGGAGGAAGAGAGATGGCCATGGCTGTTTCACTCCCTGTGCTCTCCTTTCCTCTGATTTGTCTATGTAGAAAGTCATCCTGTTCTGCTCTCTGCCACATAGTAAAATGTACTTATTCAGCTATGCTAGTGGGTAGAGCTGTCTAATTTTGGATTAAAATATTAGAAAGACCCCCTGGCTACAAATATAAAGTCATGTATTCTTATCAGCTTTATCAATGTAAAGATAATATTTTCTTCTCCTTTTTTGACTTCTCTAACTCTCTGTTCGATCCAAATTTAGAAAGGTAAATGCAGAAAATCTTTGGTAAGTGATACAAAATTTATCTGCCCAAGAGCAAAAATCCGGAAAAAAATCTGGTCTTTTTTAACGATATACAGTACCATTTCTAGAGGCTGAAACTGATGGTTTTCTCCCAATTCCCCAATGTCCTAACCTCATTAGGATATTTGGGGATTATTCAATTAATATTCTAGTAATAAGCAATACAATAGTATTGACACTATTCAGTGTGTCTGAAGTGTTTCACATATACTAGTTTATGTAATCCCCTCAACACTGTAGATTATTAATTCCCATTTTATAAATGAGGAATAAGGTCTGAGCAATTGAGAGGTTAAATATCTTGTTTATGGTATTGCTTATGGCACAGATAGGATACGGTAAAGGCTATTTTAAAAGCAAACTGGGTCCTAGAGTCTATGAGCTTAACTAGTCTTCTTCAGTTTGGTAAATCTTGAGGAACACAATTTAAAAAACAAACAAGAATTAAAAAAAAAAAAAGAAAATATCACTGTACATAGTAAATGCACTGTTTCATTAAATGCATGTTTCAGTTAAGTGTGTGTATGAGAGTGAAAGAGAGAGAGGAGAAAGGAGGGGAGGAGAGGGAAAGAAGAGAGAACGGAAAAGGGAGAAGATGTAAAATGTTTTTCTTACTGGGGTCAAAGTCAAAGGAGTTTGAAAGCCATTGTTCTTAACTAATATGTCATGCTGTCTCCCCATAGGTAGATGAAGAGTCTGTTAATTGCCTGGTATACAATTTACGCACCTCCCCTATAGTTTGGTAGGGCATAGTTACTTTTAAACTAATAAGATGCCATCAATACTTATTATTAGCTAATCTTACTCTCTACAATACTACCACAGTTCCCAAAACACCCAGTGAACTCACAGGGACACTGAAAAATATTTTAAATTTGTGGGGGAAACATAGTGACATCTGTCAGACAACATGAAAATAACTACCTCAACACAGTTTATAGTTTCAACATTAGATCATGATATACCTTTTCATGACAATCTATCTTTGTGAGACTGAGCTTTTGATGGTAGCTGTGATTAAAAGCATAGTAGGTGCAGTGATTCTAAGATGTGAAAAACCGCAAGACCCAATAAACATACATCTCATTAGTAAGTTATAGTGGTGATTTAAGAATGAAAATATTATTTTTTCAAATTTTCTATATTATTAAGTAATAAGTAGTTAGAATATAACTATTTAAATAGTGTGAACTTAATCACTATTAGGAACTGTTGGCATTTGTTTTGGCCAATAGGTCATGAAAAATTTGCTGATTGCACTGAAACCAAGAAAGTTTGGGAACCTCTGTCCTACTATAAATATAATGGACTTCCTTTAAGGAAGTTATAAGATAATGTCTAGCATGTATGTTTGAAGAAATTTCAAGTACTCTTTCATTTTGTACATGTGTAACAACATAAATGGTCTTTGTCTTTCATTAAAAATTCCTCATTTTATATTAAAATGAAAATGAGCTCATTTTCAATGAGCTCATTTTAAATCTCAGGTCTTTATAAGCTTCTAATCTGCTGCAAAACTCTGGAATCCAAGGGGAAACTGTCTATGAAGTGATCACTACTATTCATGCAAAAAAGCTTATAGCTAAAACAGAAAAAGAATCTCAACTGCAAAACTATTATAATTCAGCAGCCACTCACCTCCCATGTTTCCTCTATCCCTGTCAGAGCCTAGAATATTGCCCTACTTTACAAGCTACACTGCTATTTTTTAAATAATGAAATAAGGTCTCACATATGCACAATGAGCATTTCCACAAATGTGACCTTTGGGATATATCTCCTGATATTTTTAACCATGTTGTCAGTATTCAGATGGGATTTACAATGAATCAAAGCTACTACTGTTCACACTACATTACAACTACAATAGAATGCAGTAAGATACCAAAATATTTTCATTTGATACTTTTTATTAGCCTACAGTTCAGTTCAGTTCTAGTCAATGAAATATAGAGTGCTACGTTAAAAGCCTCTATTTACAGCACTTCTTTAAGAAGTTGAGATGAAAAGGGAACCACAGAGCATAGGATTCCTCTGACCTAAAAAGCAAGTAAATTACTAACTGCTCGATTTTAAATTAAAATCTTCGGTGGAATAAAGGAATCATCAACTTACCTAAATGGTGACTGGTGACTATAGGAGTACTCTGGTATTAGCTTAAAATAAAGACCAAACACAGCTCTGGAACTAGCTCATGATTTAAAAGTGAAAACAAAGATGTCTTAGAAAGATGCAACAGGTAAGCACCAAAGCTAAAAAGCAGTAGGATGAGAAGAAACTCCTTCAAACTGATGACACCCAGAGTTAACTTCAAAGGGAAGTCACTTTATTCAAAACTCAGCATGTAAACTCTATTCAACCCCAAGTACTAAAACGTGATAAACATGATTCCTGGGCCTATGGAGTCACTGAAAGCATTCTGCTCAATACTACATAGCGGGGGATGGGAGGATGGAGAGATTTGGGGGTTGCAAAAAGGAAGAAAATACCTCAACTGAGGATCAAATCATAAAGAACCTATTTTATGAAACACTTATTAAACTTACCTATTCCTTCTGTATTTATTGGCTCAAAATTAAGTTACTTGATTAACTATCTGCACGACAAAAACAGAATTAATTTATTTTCTATCCAAAGAAACTGACAAGAGTTGCCATTTGCTAAAATAGCTCTCAACTTAGTGATAAAAGAGATGGGTTATAAATGGTCTCTAGGGCTGTTCTTGCTCTGGAGTCCATCAGTACTTTCCAGGATGCTGACTGGGAAGAAGATGGTATTTACTCACACTATCCCTATATGAAACCTCCCCCAAAACAACCATGTTAAAATATTTCTATTGTTTGCATGTGATAAATGCCTGTGTGTGTGTGTGTGTGTGTGTGTGTGTGTGTGTGTGTGTGTGTAATTATTATTTGGATACTTTCTAACTAATGGAGTAACAATAAAATGAGGGAAAATACTCTTAATTAGCACAGACCCAACAAGAATATGTGTATTTGTTTTGGTAAAGAAACACTCTGATTAGGCTCTCTCCCACATGTGGAAATTACTGACATCTTTGAACAATATTACTTCATGATAGCAGTGCTTCATCCCTAGTGAGAAGAGCTGTAGAGTTTATTTAATAGTAGAACAATTTAACCCACCTCCTAGTGTCTTAGAATCTTAATGCTGAGATTTTTAATTACACTAAGCCTGCCAATAAAATAAAACTAAAACAAAAAATCAGATCTAGAAATAACAAGAAAAGTCCTTAAACACAATTTTTACATGGAGAGAGAGAAATACACAAACACAGTGTGACTGTCTTATCTTTTCAGAAAATTAGTAGCCGAAAAGGTTCACTCCTCCAGTTTCTACTTCAATATTAATGGGTTGAGCAATTACCATATGGAACAAACCCCTTGAATACCACCTGGTCTACTTCCCAGCAGTAAATTCCACTCCCAGGCTTGTCATGGCTCATTTAGATAGTACAGTAAGTTTCCTCTATAAGTCTGCTCCTAGAGCTTACAGAGTTTAAGATATAATGAGATACGAAGGTGTTTATCATGAGGTAGAATGGAATTCTGAGCCAAAGCAACAGGAGCTGAATATCATAAGCAGGCTGGGAACAGAAAGATTTTTTTTTTCCCTCTAAGGTATATTGGAAAAATAAACTATTCCATAAGACACACAAAGTTTGGTAACGATGAAAGTTTTTAAGCAGAAGTAAATCTCTACCTTATAAAAACTTAAAGAGAACAAAATAACATTTCAGAAATACAGATGAAGAGGGGCAAGCACATCTTTCATCATCAACTCTTGCTACCTTTCCACATAAAATTTTGGTTCAAGAGAGTTGTAATTGATTCCATCCTTTAGGAAAAAGCAACTTATTTGAAAAACATATTCTGTCTAAAAAGTAGCATCACAACCCTTGTTATGGACTTTGAAGACTGCAGGAAGGAAAATTATGTATATGAGAATTAAGGCCAGCAAAAATTAAGAGAGGAGAAAAAAACCTAACACATTGAAATTAAATATGGTTTAAATGGAACTTATAATTCTGATTAATAATATGAACTAAGCCAACATAAGAAGACCCTTTCCTCTTACTCCAAACTCATGAAATTATTCATAAAACAGAAAATAACTAAGTATCAAGCATGAGCTAAACCAGAAGAAGTGCCAATAATGAAGACAGAACTCAAAGTTAAAGCACAGATGGAGCTTAAGTGAAATGGCTCATGAGGGATTAAAAAAAAAAAAAAAAGGGTTAGAGACCTTAATAGATAAGGACTACGGTGGAGATTCCAGAATTCAGGCTCAGGGAGAGATGGAAATGATCTATGTGTATAAAGCTAAAGAAAGTCCCAAAAGTTGGTTCCATCTGTAAAATGGGGACCAGAAAAATTCTGCCTACCAGGCCAATGGAGCAGCAAAGGGTCTACAGTTACAGGTGGGAAAATAATCATCCATGAAAAATCAATAGGTTCACACAATACACAGAGATTCATATAAAATTGATCCAGAAACAGTGAATGCATTTGGTCACTGCACAAACTCAAAGCTGATCTAAAGAAATGCAACTCCTAAGAAAAGTAGTCCCATAGAAGATTTCATTATCAAAAATTACAAACCCATAAGAAAAATTCTCATGAGAAAAAGCTAAAAGTTATCAAAAAAACTGGAGAATTCACATTATAAAAATTGGAAATAACTGAACTGTGTTAAAGGGCATTTAAAAAGAAATAACAGAAGCTCTCCTAACAGAATGCTCTCCAGATGAATCAACACCCTCTTTCTTCCTTCCAGTAAATTTGCTCATTCTCAAGGCATACAGAAATGAAGCAAGTAGGAGGCAACTGGAGAAGACTATAATTGGGATGTCTAACCAACATCCATACTCCTACCTCTTACCTTCTTCCTTCCAACATTTTTAATATATTCACTCCTTCCACAGTGTAACTCAAAGATAAAGACCTTTTTATCTTGACCTCACAGGAAGACTCTGACTATTAAAACAAGGCAAAAATGGTAATTCTATTTTCCCTTCCCAATCACTTGGCATGAGACTCTGGCTGGCCAAATGGATGTTGAAGGGAAGCCTATATGGAGGAGGCAGGAGAAGACTTCTGAAAAAGTGGTTCTTATATCTAAGGAACACCTGAAAATGACTGGCATCATCTTGATAACAGCCTAAGGATACAATTCAACTTACAGTCTAAGGCCACTATATCCGTTCAGTGGATAATATTAAACATATCTACTGTAGCTATATTAATACCTCCTTTGCTTACCTTTTACAGACTATGCTTTCTCACTACAATGCAATAATACTATGAAATCAACACTAAGTACTTTCCCCTAATTTCATGAAATGAAACCACCCCACCCTCTATATCACATGGATTAAGGAGAAAAGCTCAGGAAACCGAAAGACTATCATAAGACACAAGGAGAAATTTTTATATATCAAAATCTGGATATCGCTAATGGGAGTCTTAGAAAAAAAATTATAGCATTCAAAAATAACTACAATATTCAATTCAATATCTTGTGAGGGGGTGCCTGGGTGCCTCAGTCAGTTGAGCATTTGACTCTTAATTTTGGCTCAGGTCATGATCCCAGGGTTGTGGGATTGGGCCCTGAGTCAAGCTCTGCCCTGAATATGGAGCCTCCTAAGATTCTCTCTTTCTCTCCCTCGGCCCTTCTCTGCTGCTCACACACAGTCTGAGAGAGAGAGAGAGAGAGGGAGAGGGAGAGGAGAGAGAGAGAGGGAGAGGGAGAGGAGAGGGAGAGGGAGAGGGAGAGGGAGAGGAGAGAGGAGGAGGAAGGAAGGAAGGAAGGAAGGAAGGAAGGAAGGAAGGAAGGAAGGAAGGAAGGAAGGAAGGAAAGGAAAAAAAGAAATGAAAGAAAAAACTTTTTAAAAAAATAGAAAAAAAGTAACATGAAAAAACCAAACATTGTAAATTTAAGAAAAACAGAAGGAAATCATAATAGAAGAGAATCTAGTGAAGTAAAAACAAATAAATAGCAAACAACATCCAAATCTGTCTCCTTCAAAGAAATATAAAGTAGACAAACTTCTAGTGACACTGAACATGGGGGGAAAAGTCATAAAGTATATGAATGAAAACAGGACATAAATACAGTATAGATTTTGAAAGTACCCACTAATCAGAAATAATAGCACTGAACTGTTAGACAAGTGAGAAATAAACTTTTATTGTGTTAAGCCACAGAAAGTTTAGGGTTTTTTACAACAGCTTGTGCCACTCTAACCAATAAAACTAATAATAGGGTAATAGGGTATACAATAGCAACATGTGCTTTAAAAAAAATAACCTTTTTGCACACCAGCAATAAAAATCAGAGCATTTAACCAAAAAATAGCATTAATATGAAAAGAATAAGGGTTCCAGACAATTCAGACACAGAACATTGAACAGAGATTTGTTCTGCCATACTACCAGAACTTAAAAGTAAAACAGTAAATAAAATCATAATGAACCAGCACAGCAATAACAAATAGGTGAATGGAAAATTGTACAGAGTCCAGAAACAAACTCAAGCAGGAACTTACTATGTTATATGGATGGCACTATAACTGACTTTCAATAGGGGAAAAGCTAAAAACATTTTTCTCACACCAAACAACTCAGACTTACATGTAGAAACAAAACTTTCACACATATAAAACCAATTCTATTAAAATATACGATCTCCTCCAGAATGTCTTATCAAAGGATGCACCCCACTCATACTAGCCATTTATTTTAATATTCACCCACAGAATACTATGCTTCATTCTATCAAAAACTGTGTTTAAGTATATAAGTTCTGTGAAGTTAGGAAACACATATCTCAACGAGTACTGTATCCACCATATTTGGCACAATTTCAGAAATGTATTAAGTCTAGAAACAAGGCATAAACACTGTAAAATGCACTAAAGAAACAAAACAAAGACTGAAGTTTAGGGGAATGAGGGCTGACAAGCAAGATTTCGGCAGTTTTCTCTATAGCTGAAGAGATCTGGTATACGCCATGAGAAAAAAGTGGAACCATAAAAGGCAGAATTATGAAGAAAGGATTTAAGACTGAAGAATGGTTTTAGCAAAAGTATTTGGGGAAGGAGAATATAAGGTAAATTTGAATAGATGTTTTTGGAGAAGGAAGATAAAAAGTATAAAGGGAAATAAAGTAAGAAATTTATCTAGAGACAAAATTACAGAGGTTTGATTGAAATATGGACCTTCTTAAAGTTTGTAAAGACAAACCTATAAGTACAACATAATTAGATATATAATCCCAATAAAAGTAGGAATTATAAATAAATGTTTCTAATAGAAGCCTGGATATCAGAAGCACCTGGATGGCTCTTGAATGTCCAACTTTGGCTTAGGTCATGATCTTGTGGTTCATGAGTTTGAGCCCCACACTGGGCTTGCTACTATCAGTCTGTCAGGGTAGAGCCCACTTCAGATCCTCTGTCCCATCTTGCACTCTCTCAAAAATAAATAAACATTAAATAAAGTGCCTGGGTATTAGAAAGGTCATGATAGTACTTTTATCTAGTTCATATTCAATTCAGTAATTTTCTGGTCACTCCCTAAGATAAAAAAAGAAAATGAATGCAATAACATGAAACTTTACTATATTTCATGTTGTGGGAGCAAGGAACCATGGTATGAAATGAGTATTTCTTTTTCTTATATGTTTATATATTTTTGAAAAAGAGAGAGAGAGCGCAAGCAGGGGAGGGGCAGAGAGAAAGGGAGACAGAGAATCAAAAGCAGGCTCCAGGCTCTGAGCTGTCAGCACAGAGCTTGACGCAGGGCTTGAACTCACAAGTTGTGAGATCATTACCTGAGCCAAAGTTGGAGGCTTAACCGACTGAGTCACCCAGGCACCCCTGAAATGAACAGTCTAATACCTGCCTTTTAACAAAAGAAAAAAAATAGTGAATAGAGATCTTGATTATTTTTTAAAAATAAATAATATCCATAAGCATATATGAATCAATCACACTTTTTTATGAGAGAAGAAAATCATCTTACTTGCACTGTCTTGCTCTTTTTACGATTTTAACGAACAATTCCAGATTTAACCATTAGATAAAGGCAATTTGATAATCCCAAGGATTGCAAATGTTTTATAAATGAGCTAAGGAAATGCAAACACAAAGAAAAAGAAATAAGAGAGCAAAACACAAAGACTCCAAAAACCCCAAAAAACAAAAGGCAACTAAAAAAAACCCCACAAAAAAAAATCCCAAACCCCAAGAAATAACAAAAGAAAAGGAAGGTTGTAGGAGATAAATGTACCCAAAGACAAAGAAATACCAAAGGACTGTTATATTTGTGAGTACTTTGAGCTTGAAAGCCAACACCAAACTTGGCGCCAGAGCCCTGAAGAGGGAGATATATTCTGGTAAGTCCATTCTAGATGTGTACATTACCACCTGTGAAACTCAAGCTCAATTTCAAGACCAAAAGTGTTTGCTATCTCTAATAGTAACCAATCACCTAGCTCTAAAAAGCAACAATCTCTAACCAGAAAATGCATGGTCACAAACACACTGAGAAGGAAGAGCTTCATTCTGAGTGGAAAATTATACCAGTGTTGATGGGGTTTTGTAAGAATGTCACTATGTGGAAGAAAAGACAAAAAATGAATCCAGCCACACTGTTTTCAAATGCACAGCAAAGATATCCTTTGTTAAAATAAGAGGTTCATCTGTTTTCCGTCTGAGAATGACTTATGTCTAAAATTGATGTGTATATCACAAATATTTTCCATAGCAACAGTTCCTAGCCAAACAAGGATCTTTTTTCAAAAAGCAAATTCCACACCCAATGTGGGGCTCGAACTCACAACCACAAGATCAAGAGTCTGATGGTCTACTCACTGGGCCAGCCAGGAGCCCCCCAAATAAGCATCTTTTATTTAATTTCCTAGATTACTAAACCAGAGAAAAAAGATGTATCTTGGGCCCAAACAATGTTCAGTGTGTCCTGAAGATCTAACTTGTAGAAAAGACAACTAATACAAAGGCTATTTTAAAAAGTTATTTGACGTCATATTCCCTTAGAATACTTTTACTTTGAAGATAAAAATAATTCAGAATAATTCAAAAAATATTTACTGAGAGCCAGTTATGTGTTGGGCACTAGGCTTATTTCCACAGATTCAAAATAAGCAACACTTCTGAATTTCAGGTGTCTGGAATGAATAAAGCCTGCAAAAAATATTTTCACAATCATGGAAGTTAACATCTACCTTTTATTTTTCTAGAGTAAATTCTATAGAAACATACATGCAGGGGCACCTGGGTGGCTCAGTTGGTTAAGCATCCAACTTGGGCTCAGGTAATGATTTCACAGTTGGTGAGTTTGAGCCCTTGCACTGGGCTCTGTACTGACAGCTCAGAGCCTGGAGCCTGCTTTGGATTCTTTGTCTCCCTCTCTCTCTGTTCCTCCCCTGCTCACGCTCTCTCTCCCAAAAAGAAATAAACATTAAAAATCTTTTTAAAAAGGGGCACCTGGGTGGCTCAGTTGGTTGAGCCTCTGACTTCGGCTCAGATTATGATTTCACGATTTATGGGTTCAAGCCCTGCATCAGGCTCTGTGCTGACAGCTCAGAGGCTGGAGCCTGTTTCAGATTCTGTGTCTCCATCTCTCTCTGCCCCTCCCCCAGTCATGCTGTGTTTCTGTCTCAATAATAATAAACATTAAAAAAAATTTTAAGAAACACACATTTAATAGATATTTAACATAATTTGCAAAGTTCCGTACAAAATACGTTTCACATATATACCTTTAACATGTAGTTATTTCCATATTCTTAATGGTGTCTTTTGAAGAACAGCTTTTAATTTTGATCAAGTCCAATTTATCAATTTTTTCTTTTATGGTTACTGTATTTTGTTTACTGAGAAATCTTTGTCTACTATAAAGTTTCTTATTTTCCTCCAGAAGACTATGGTTTTACCCTTTATGTTTAGGTCTAAGATGCGTTTTGAATTAATTTTTGCATACGGTATGAGGTTTTTACTTCACCTTGACCCTAGAGCATCAATTATTAAAAAGATGTCTGTTTCTCCATTGGTACCTTCGACTGTTAATAGGTAAGTCTATTCCTATATTCTTTATTCTGTTTTATTATTTTATATGCCAGTCTTCATGCCAATACTACTTTTTTTTTTATTACTGTCATTTTACATCAAGATTTTAAATTAGGTAGTGCGAGTCTTCCAACTCTGTTCTTTTCAAAATTGGATTTGCCCTGCCATATCAATTGCAATTCCATATAAATTTTAGACTCCAATTGTCAGTTACTATCCAAAAGCCCCATGTAATTTTGGCTGTGATCGAGGTGTAAATATAAATTAATTTGGGGAAAATGGATATCTTAAAGTTTCCTTATTCAAATTATGAACTAGATATATCTGTTTATATAGATGTTTTTAAATTTTTCTACCAGTAAGTTCTATAGTTTTTAGTGTAGGGATCTTGTATAATTTTTGTGAAATTTATTCTGAAATACTTTATACATTTTGATGCGATTATAATATTTTCTAACATATCAGTTTCCATTTATTTGCTGCCAGTATATGGAAATACAACTGATATTTACATATTTCCCTGCTTAGATAATCACATTATCTGTGTATAATCTTTTAATCTGAAGGTATCTTCCCATCTAAAGTGAGTTTCTTGTAGATAGCATATAGATGGATTTTGTTTTTTAATCCATTCTGCTACCCTATGTCTTTTGATTGGAGCATTCAACCCATTTACATTCAGTGTTATTATTGAAATATGTGGGTTTAGAGTCTATGTATCTTTTTTAGGGTTCATGTTTGTGGTGGTGTCTCTAGAATCTTTGTTCCTTGAACCCTTTCCTTCAGAGCATCCCCCTCAGGATTTCTTGTAGGGCTGGCTTCCTGGTGACAAATTCTTTCAATTTCTGTTTATTTGGAAAGATTTTTATCTCTCCTTCTATTTTGAATGACAGGCTTGCTGGATAGAGGATTCTTGGCTGCATATTTTTACTGTTCGTCACATTGAAGATCTCTGGCCATTCCTTTCTGGCCTGCCACGTTTCAGTAGATAGGTCTGTCACCACTCTGATAGGTTTCCCTTTGTATGTGAGGGCCCTTTTCGCCCTAGCTGCTTTCAAAATTCTCTCTTTGTCCTTGTATTTTGCCATTTTTACGATGATATGTCGTGCAGAAGATCGATTCAAGTTACGTCTGAGGGGAGTCCTCAGGAAAAAAAAATAAAAGGAAAAAAGAAAGAGAGAAAAAAAAAGGGAGGAGGGCACCTCTCAGGCAGGGATGGGCACGGCGTGATCCGATGCCTCAGGCGGGGGTTCTGCCTTGGCGATTGTGGGGAGGAGAGTGACGGTGCTCCAGTCCCTTCTTGCAGTGCAGTCCCCGCACTGCAGCTCGCTTTTTTTTTTTTTCTGGCGTGTCAACTCCCCGTTCCGGGGACGCAGCCGAAGTTGGTTGCACTCTTCAACCCAGGCCAAGTCCAATCTCCAAATCCCAGTCCGTGCGCCCCGCTGAAGTTGCCTTAGACACAGCTTCCCAGACAACCCCCTCGGGCTATTCCAGGCTCCCTATTGAGCTCTGGGGGCAGAGTCAGAATCGCTGCTTCCTTCTCTGGGTCGGGCTGGCGCACATGCGCGGGGGCTTGCCTGCCTGGTCTGCTAGCCCGAGCCCGCTGGAGTGAGGAAAACCGGGTCTCTCTATGGCTTGTCACCCGAAACACAAACTCACAGGCAAATTTCCCAGTTTTTAGCTCTTTGCCTTCCCTCTCGAGTTCCAGCCAGCCAGGAGCGTGGACGCCCGGTGTCTGTGCGGCTCTTTCAGGGGTCCCAGCCGCCCTGGATCTACAATGGCGGCAGGCGCGCCGCCGCTGGAGTGAGGAAAACCGGGTCTCTCTATGGCTCGTCACCCGAAACACGAACTCACAGGCAAATTTCCCAGTTTTTAGCTCTCTGCCTTCCCTCTCAAGTTCCAGCCAGCCAGGAGCGTGGACGCTCGGTGTCTGCGCTGCTCTTTCAGGGGTCCCAGCCGCCTTGGAGCTACAATGGCGGCCAGGCACGCCGCCGCCACTCTGAAATCCAACCTCCAGGAGCGGCACAAAGAAGCAGTTTGTGTGCTCAGCCTCCCCCAGGACCAATTGTCGCGAGGGGACCTGGTGTGCAGGTATTTGGCAAGTACGTTCTATGCACCGAGCGGAGGTTTTTTTCCCCCCCGAGTGGAGGTTTTTCTCTTTTGGACTCTCTCCTTTTCCCCTCTCACTCCCCATAGAGGGTAGAGGGGGATCGCCTCCCACCCTGGAGTCTCTGATCCCGGCCCAATTTTACCTTCCCCGGTTCGCACTCACGTTAGAAGGCTTTCTCAGTGGATTCTGCGTCCTTTTTCTCCCAGTCTCTCAGGTTTTGTAAAGTTTCCAATGGCTTCAGATCTTTTCTGTGTGATGTATGGGCGCGAGTGCAAGTACGGAGCTCCTTACTTCTCTGCCATCTTGCCCCCCTCCCAAAACTATATAATTTTTAAACTATTGAGATCTTAGAGATTTAAGAACCCCTTTCATTTCAGAATAATAAAACGGCAAACCTAAAAAGTTAAGTACAAATATTCAGCTTCACCAATTTCAAAGTATTTTCATTATTTTACCTCACTTGATCCTCATAACAGTATCATGAGGTAGGTCTAAGTATTATTATATCTGTTTTATATGCAAGCAAACTGGCTCAAATATAAATGCATTCTTGGTTTCAAGAAGTATCTCTGATGTTTATAATATTCATACTTGACTCCTCTGATAGGAAGACCTTATGATTAAATGGATGATTACTATGATTACTATTGGTTACACCCATTTACGGAATGAGTAATTACCTATTACCTCTACAGAGGGCACTGTAAAGGTTGGTCCTGAAAGGAAAAGATTTTTCTTTTTTTAGTCTCAAACCGAAAAAACTCATACTGGCATATTTCTCAAAATAGGTATTGCAATTAGGTTAAGGCATTAAGCTTTCCTACCTGCAACAGTTAGCCTTTTAATTGATGCATTTGTATTTAATAGAAAGGACCAGGATTGATCCCATGCATCTAGTAGAGGAGAAAATGAAAAGAAGTAGGACAATAATCCCACTCCTTTCCCTTTTGGGAAAAAGATGATGATCTATATTCTTTTTTTATTTTTTCAATGTTTATCCATTTTTGAGAGAGAGAAAGAGAAAGAGAGAGTCGGAGAGGGAAAGAGAGAGAGAGAGAAAGTACACATACAGGGGAGGGGCAGAAAAAGAGGGAGACACAGAACTCCAAGCAGGCTCCAGGCTCCGAGCTGTCAGCACAGAGCCCGACATGGAGCTCAAACTCACGGACCATGAGATCATGATCTGAGCCGAAGTCGGACACCTAACAGACTAAGTCACCCAGGCATCCCAATGAGCTATATTCTTAATTTCATCCCTGCACAGGTAAGGACATTCTTACATACAAACCATATATATTGATGAGGCAGATAAAGCACTATAAAAGGTGAAAAAGAGAGGGACTTTGGGGGCCTTTATCTGTAAAGCTCAATGTTTTACTTGCTACTTACAGATTATTCCAGTCATTTGAGGCTCTTTACATGAAAAAGATGATTAAGAAGCATGATTTTTTCAAGAATATGGTTTCTCCTATTTGGAAGTTACATCTGGGGGCACCTGGGTGACTCAGCTGGTTGAGCGTTTGACTTCGGCTCAGGTTATGATCTCATGGTTCATGGGTGTGAGCCCTGTACTGACAGTACAGAGTGTGGAAACTGGTTCACATTTCCCTCTCTGTGTCCTTCTACTTATGCTCGCACTCTCTCTCAAAAGTAAACAAATAAACATTAAAAAAACAGTTGAATGTGACTCTAAATGGCATAAAGGTGGATTAAGGATTTAAGGGAGGAGAAAGGCATGAGATACTTGGGGTTATTTGTAATTGATTCCAATTCAGGTCACAAGAAAATAAAAAGATTTGAGAAACACATTTGTAATACACATGCCTTTTTGTGAGAAGCTGAGTATCATGATCAAAGCTGAGGAGCTGAAAGTGGTAAAAACTTCTAACAATCACTATATTCATTAAAGCCATTTCTTCCACTGTTCTATAACAATTTAGAGTCCCAAGTAAACTATCAGTCTGATGAAGAAAGACACTAGGAAGAGTTAAGATCATTCTATCACAGGGTATAAAGTGAGCTGGAGATCAGGGTAGAAAAAAGGGGGCAAAATTAAGGAGTTAATCAAGACTAGAGAGGAAGACCTAAAGTCCCAGGGGACAGTTGATTAGAAACACACACTCTCCTTTATTATTTCAACAAGGATCGGTCCCACCAGTGTTGTTCATATTTACGCTGTACAACATACTTTGTTTCCTTTTTCAATTCAAGAGTAGGGAATTTTTACATTAATTTATGTGATTCCCTACAGAATATTTAAACTTCAGTATTTTAGGTCACTGTGAAAAATGCTTCCAAATTTACTACAAGTTTTTTTATCATAAGTCTGCTGCCTCTAAGGTAAGTATCTGATGGAACTATAGACAAATATGGCTTTGCAAAAAATACATGTTTTCTTATGTAACTTAGAATGTACTTCAATTTGTTACCAGGATATAATTGTTCCTGGGATATAATTTGCATAACTTCCCAATTTTGTGGGATGATTAACTTGGAAGATTGTCATCAATTCCCAAACAGGATTTTTTTAAATGTCAGCAACTTTACAATAAATTTAAAAATGAAAGACTACAGGATATCAGAATAAAAATAATTTATAGTACAAAAAATAATTTATAATACAAACTAATTTTAATTATTCAAGGTATAATAGATTAACACTTAACTTATAAATAGCCCCAAAATATCAGGCAAAAAAGCCTGAATGTTTTTGAGTAACCATTTTCTATAGCTTAAATTCTAAACATATTCTATTTTTCTCTCTTAAAAGACAAAGATTCTTTAAATGATTTAAAAGAGTCTGTAACTGAAGAAGTCTGGAAAACTTCCAAAAACATGGAGGTTAAAGAACACCCTTCTAAAGAATGAATGGGCCAATCAGGCAATTAGAGATGAAATTAAAAAATATATGGAAACAAATGAAAATGAAAACACAACAATTCAAAATCTATGGGATGCGGCAAAGGCAGTCCTAAGAGAAAGTACATTGCTCTCCAGGCCTATTTCAAGAGATTAGAAAAAGCGCAAGTCCAAAATCTAACAGCTCACCTAAAGGAACTAGAGGCAGAGCAACAAGAATGCCCTAAACCCAGTAGAAGAAGAGAAATAGTAAAAATTAGAGCAGAAATAAACAACATCGAGACCAAAGAAACAACTGAACAGATCAATGAAACCAAGAGTTGGTTTTTTGAAAAAGTAAACAAAATTGACAAACCTCTAGCCAGACTTATCCAAAAGAAAAGAGAGAGCACCGAAATAGACAAAATTATGAATGAAAATGGACTTATTACAACCAACCCCTCAGAAATACAAGCAATTATCAGGGAATACTATGAAAAATTATATGCCAACAAATTGGACAACTTAGAAGAAATGGACAAATTCCTAAACACACACTCACTACCAAAATTCACACGGGAAGAAATAGAAAACCTGAACAGACCCATAACGAGTGAAGAAATTGAATCAGTGATCAAAAATCTCCCAACAAATAAGAGCCCTGGACCTGATGGCTTCCCTGGGGAATTCTATCAGACATTTAAAACAGAATTAATCCCAATTCTTCTCAAGCTATTCCAAAATATAGAAAGCGAAGGAAAACTCCTGGACTCATTTTATGAAGCCAGCGTCACACTGATTCCCAAGCCAGACAGAGATCCAGCAAAAAAAGAGAACTACAGGCCAATATCCTTGATGAATACGGATGCAAAATTCTCAACAAGATCCTTGCAAATCGAATCCAGCAGCATATAAAAAGAATCATCCACCAAGATCAAGTGGGATTCATTCCTGGGTTACAGGGCTGGTTCAACATTCGCAAATCAATCAATGTGATACATCATATCAATAAAAGAAAAGATAAAAACCATATGATCCTGTCAATAGATGCAGAAAAAGCATTTGACAAAATACAGCATCCCTTCTTAATAAAGACTCTCGAGAAAGTTGGGATAGAAGGAACCTACTTAAACATCATCAAAGCCATCTATGAGAAGCCTTCAGCTAACATCATCCTCAACGGGGAAAAACTCAGAGCTTTCCCCCTGAGATCAGGAACACGACAGGGATGCCCACTCTCACCACTGCTGTTTAACATAGTGCTGGAAGTCCTAGCATCAGCCATCAGACACCAAAAGGAAATCAAAGGCATCAGAATCGGCAAAGAGGAAGTCAAACTTTCACTCTTCGCAGATGACATGATACTCTACATAGAAAACCCGACAGACTCCACCAGAACCCTACTAGAACTGATCCAAGAATTCAGCCAAGTTGCAGGGTACAAAATCAACGTACAGAAATCGGTTGCATTTTTATACACCAACAATGAAGCAACAGAAAGAGACATCAAGAAACTGCTCCCATTCACAATTGCACAAAAAACCATAAAATACCTCGGAATAAACCTAACCAAGGATACAAGAGATCTGTATGATGAAAACTATAGAAAACTTATGAAGGAAATTGAAGAAGACACAAAGAAATGGAAAAACATTCCATGCTCATGGATAGAAAGAATAAATATAGTTAAGATGTCATTACTGCCTAAGGCACTCTACACATTCAATGCAATTCCAATCAAAATTGCACCAGCATACTTCTCAAAACTAGAACAAACTATCCAAAAATTTGTATGGAACCACAAAAGACCCCGAATAGCCAAAGTAATCCTGAAAAATAAAACCAAAACGGGAGGGATCACCATCCCAGACTTTAGCCTCTACTACAAAGCTGTCATCATCAAGAGAGTATGGTATTGGCACAAAAACAGACACATAGACCAATGGAACAGAACTGAGAATTCAGAAGTGGACCCAAAAGTATACAGCCAACTAATCTTTGACAAAGCAGGAAAGAATATCCGATGGAAAAAATTCAGCCTTTTTAACAGATGGTGTTGGGAGAACTGGACAGCAACATGCAGAAGAGTGAAACTAGATCATTTTCTCACACCATGCACAAAAATAAACTGAAAATGGATAAAGGACCTGAACGTGAGACAGGAAACTATCAACACCCTAGAGGAGAAAGCAGGAAACAACCTCCTTGACCTCAACCGCAGCAGCTTCTTACTTGACACATCCCCAAAAGCAAGGAAATCAAGAGCCAAAATAAACTGTTGGGACCTCATCAAGATTAAAAACTTCTGCACAGCCAAGGAAACAACCCAGAAAATTAATAGGCAACCAACGGAATGGGAAAAGATAGTTGCAAATGACATATCAGATAAAGGGTTGATATCCAGAATCTACAAGGAACTCACCAAACTACACGCCCGAAAAACAAACAACCCAGTGAAGAAATGGGCAGAAGATATGAACAGACACTTCTCCAAAGAGGACATCCAGATGGCCAACAGACACATGAAACGATGCTCAGCATCCCTCCTCATCAGGGAAATACAAATCAAAACCACACTGAGATACCACCTCACGCCAGTCAGAGTGGCTAAAATGAGCCAATCAGAGAACTCTAGATGCTGGCGAGGATGTGGAGAAACGGGCACCCTCCTACACTGTGGGTGGGAATGTAAACTGGTACAGCCCCTCTGGAAAACAGTGTGGAGGTTCCTCAGGAAACTAACAATAGAACTCCCCTATGACCCAGCAATAGCACTGCTAGGAATTTACCCAAGGGATACAGAAATGCTGATGCATAGGAGCACATGTACCCCAATGTTCATAGCAGCACTCTCCACAATAGCTAAAACCTGGAAAGAGCCTAAGTGTCCATCAACAGATGAATGGATCAAGAAGATGTGGTTTATCTATACCATGGAATACTACATGGCAATGAGAAACAATGAAATCTGGCCATGTGTAGCAACATGGATGGACCTTGAGGGTGTTATGCTGAGCGAAATAAGTCAGGCAGAGAAGGACAAATATCATATGTGTGCACGTATAGGAGAATTAGGAGGAACTTAACAGAGGACCAAGGGGGAGAAGAAGGGCGGAAATGGTGGGGGAAAGGGAGAGAGGCAAACCATGAGAGACTCTTGAATGCTGACAAAAACTGAGGACTGATGGATGTGGAGGGGAGGAGGGGTGGGCATGGAGGAGGACACTTGTGGGGATGAGCACTGGGTGTTATGTGGAAACTAATTTGACAATAAACTATTTGTAAAAAAAAATAAAATAAAATAAACGAGTCTGTAACTTAGATTATATTATTGGAGTCCTATGTAGATGTAAAAATTTATTTTGTTTGTGGGAAGTTAGATCTTTCTTTAGCCCAAAGGCATCTCAAGAGTATATAATTTAGCCCCAGAAGTTTGAATTTCTCTGCCAACTTTACTAATGGAATGTACTTATCAAACAAGTCTGGATTCTCAAAGAAACCAAGGAGGTTTTCCGCCACTTCCCCAAATAAACCTGTTCTCAGGGTAGTCAAATTCATGGTTTCATAAAAATTTTTATTAAAAATGAAAAATGAGTCTTTTTAATCAAAGTGCCAACACAGAGTGAGATGGCAGCAGGGGTGTGATGTGAGCCCGCAGCGGATGAACCATCATCTAGATCTTAGTACTCAAACTCATGACCTGAACTGATACTTTAAATTTATTATGGTTATTAGAAATGTTATTTTATTATTGTTTCTCTTCTCCAATTCATCCTTTATTTCTTAGGGAAAGAAACTAATATAAAAGTGGAATAAAAAAATAGTGGCTAACAAAACCACAGCATAAGTAAAAGAAGAACCAACATGGGTTCTGCCAATAAAAATGTTCCTTCATGGCTGGCTAACCAACTCAAATGCTTCTACTGACTCACTGGCACGCTACCAAGTGAACAGTTTCAAATGTTTCCAAAAGCTGATGGCCACCACTTGTTTGTAACAGATGCTCAAAAATTACAATCATAAATGCTAGGGTTGGAAACAAATAATTAGGTCATTACATTTGGTCTGATGTGGTCAGGACTATTGCAAAAAAAAACTAGACTATTTTCGTGCTTTGCTAACAAATTTTCTGTATTTTTTATATATAGAGGCCAGATGCCTTTTCCTCAGGGGGGACTTTTCTTACTCTAGATCTGGAGTCAATACACATGCATGTTTCAGTCTCTTGTACATCACATTCCTCTCATATTTCTTCTGCATTTCAAGTTCTCTGTTATAATGAAAAACTCTTTTTATGTATTCAATGATCAATAATTAAACACTATGAACATTTAAAATATGGTGGGTCCTGCCATGATTAGAGTGAAGAATCTGGTTGCCACTGTCAATATCCACAGGTAAGATATTACCTTCTTTCTTTTTAATTTCTTATTTTATTGTCATGAAAATTCTATGAAGCAGGAACAATTATTATTGCCATTTTTTAATGTTTATTTTTGAGAGAGAGAGTGTAAGTAGGGGAGGGGCAGAGAGAGGGAGACACAGGGTCCAGGCTCTGAGCTGTGAGCACAGAGCTGGACACAAAGCTTGAATGCACGAACTGTGAGATCATGACCTGAGCTGAAGACGTATGCTTATCTGAGTGAGCCACCTAGGTGCCCCATTATTTGCCATTTTAAAAATGAGCAGACCGAGGCACCAAGAGGTTAAAGAACTTGCTGAAGTCATTGAACTAATAAGTTCTGATTCAGGCTCTTTTATTCCAGGAAGTATGTTCTTCCTACTTGCCGCAAGTAATTAGAGGCAGATATCATGTAGAACTAGTTGGAGGGAGTAAACATCTTACAAACTGACAAAAGAATGAAGTAAATTCTGACCAAAGCTGTAGAAACTGGTATAACCTCAAATGAGGACAGATTAGCAGAACTTGCTCAACATATGGAGAGAAGAAGTCCAGAATATAGCAGAAGAAAGGCTATTATCTTGGTCAGCTACATAGTGAAAAGGAATCAAAAGCTCATTGCATTAGAACCCACTATGTGTCATCCATAGTGTTTTGTGTATAATTACACTTAGGTTGTAATTTTCCAACTGAGATTTCATGAATCATTACTTTATATTGCACGCCATACTTTGAAAATCTACATTTTTAAAATTTATTTATTTTGAGGGAGAGAGACAGAGACAGCAGACAGACAAGCAGGGAAGGGGCGGGGGGCATAGAAAATCCAAAGCAGGCCCCATGCTGACAGTCTTATCCAGGGCTTAAAACTCACAAACCATGAGATCATGACCCAAGCTGAAGTCAGAAGCTTAACCGCTCAACTAAATGAGCCACCCAGGTAGCCCTGCAAATCTACATTAAAAAAAAAAAAAGAAAAAAAAAAGGGAATTCAATTCACTGTTCTAGGGGAAACAATAAAATACCTGTTGCTTCACAGACTTGACAATGTCATGCAGGTTGGCTTACAGGACAGTACAAACTGGATCTGTTAAGAAAACCACCACTCTTTTAACAATATCTGAATAGAGGATTAGGTCTGATGGGCTGAGATAAGTTATTAAAAGGAAGGTAGTAAACAACAATTTTACAAACAAGAAACTGGAAGACAACAAGGGAAAATTTAAGTGCAAATTAAAGCAAGGACTACTTTTAAAACTTTATGTTGGCAAATCCGCATGACACAAAACTTAGAAAAATCTGACTAAGAACATCATGATACCACAGAATATATTCTGAGCAATGGAAGATGATTTACGAGATAGGTCATATAGGGGCGCCTGGGTGGTTTGGTTGGTTGAGCGTCCAACTTTGGCTCAGGTCATGATCTCACAGTTCATGAGTTCGCGTTCTGCATTGGGCTCTGTGCTGACAGCTTGGAGCCTGGAGTATGGAGCCTGCTTCAGACTCTCTATATTTCTCTTCCCCTTCCCCGCCCACATGTGTGTGTGTGCACGCACATGCTCTCTTGCTCAAGAATAAATACTAAAAAAAAATTTTTTTTAAAGACATAAGTCATCTATCAGAGCCAGGTTTTAGCACTTTATTTCTAGAACTTTCATTTAATGTTTACTAAATTTCTATACTAGTTATAAAATTCTCTACATACTTTAATCATTTATCCCATGCCTTATTATGTGAGTGCTTGACATCACCAAAAATAGTTTTGCTAATCACAGTATTTTTCAGAAATGTAATGTCTGACCTCCTCTCGAAAGTGAAGTTCAAAACAGAGTGTAGCACTGTGGTACCAAAAAAGAAAAAAAGAATTACAACACCCTTTTCATGGCTTGAAGTCAAACATTCTTTTAAAACTTCTTTCTTATCTTTTCAAAGTCCTAATAATAAAGGAAAATTACTATGCAAATACATCACTATTTTGCTATACACAGATACTTGTACTTAGTAGGAAAGATCTGACAGGTGAAGTCAAGTATATGGAAAAAACAAAAACAAAACTTATACACTGTTATTTCAGGGAGGTCTGTTTCTGCTTTGGAAGATTACATGTGATACTTTGTTTTCTACAACATTATATCCATTATTCTTCCATTTCCTTAATTATTTTGGGCTCTGATTTCATTTGTTTCTCAACATTATCTCTTACCATGTTTTTAGGAATGGGTCCCAGACTTCTTCAACTCAAATGATTTTACGCTTTATTACCCAAAAGTTACCTCTATTATGCCATCTCCAAAATGGCAAACTGAATTTAACCTTCAGTGACAAAAACTTGTCTTACACCTCCTTCACTAACTACTCCCTAAGAAGCATATTCACAAACTTTATCTCCTGATACTCAGAACCCCAAACTCTCTTCCCATTCTCCCAGTGTGTCAATTTATTTCTGGCTCTAAGTATGCATCACTCCCAAGAGCAGGTCGTCTGTAATGCTTTTCTAGAAAGTTAGAATCTCTTAACCTTGCACTGTAGTCTAAAAATCCATAAATGCAGGTGACACAGCAAGAACTGCTTCCTCGACTCTTAGGCTGCTGTCGGAATATCACATGTGCTGTGAAAATTCACGCTAAGGTATAATGGCAAAGTCCTCTTCTAGTCTATAACTTGAATATTAGCCTAAAGCACTAGCTGGCCCGAGAAGTTTTTTTTTTAATCATAGGTCAAAGAGACCCAGTAATTTATGCAGAGAAAAGAAGAAACTAACAGAAGGTGGGCACATATTATGCAAGGGAAAATTAACAGAGGAAGGCTACAGAGCTGGGGACCTGGGCTTAAAATCTGTGACAGAGACCAGAAGCTGCCATTATGAAGGAGAGAGAATACCTCTTCCAAAATACAAGGGAAGACAAGAAAAATACAAGTAACTGTTGACATAAAGAAGATAACTGAGCTACCTCCAGGATAAATTTGTTTTCATAAAACCTGGGAGCAAGATGATGACGCACGGGTGAGGGTTGGGAATAATGAAGGAGAAAGTACTACTGAACTCTCAACAGAGATATATTTGCTTGAAAGAGAGAGAAACCAGAGCTTTCCACAGTTCACAATGAAGAGAAAGAAGCATCTATCATGTACTAGCAGATGTGCACATGCTTCACTACAGACTATCTCAGGAGGCCACAAGATGGGGGACTAGTACAGCAAAGTTCTGCTAAAATTGAGAATTTTGTAAAAATTGACTGGAGAATGTCACAAAATGTTAGTTGTTAAACACGGGGTAAGTATATAGGGGCTTCATTATACTATTCTACTTTTATATACTTTTGGAAGTGCTTATAATAAAAAGTGTTTTAAAAAGGTGCCTAGCTATCATATGACCTGAGGGCCAACAGTCATGTTCCTCAGTAAACAACAATAATGGCTGAACTTTCCATAAGATTTTAGAAATTTCAGAGATGCAACTGGTTATGCTTATATATGTATACACATAAGGACTTTAAAATTCAATGAAGAGGCAAAAATAATTCTATTTTGACCAGAATGGGTTTCAAATTTGTTCTAGGGAGTGAGAAATACAAGTCTGCATTAAAATCAAGCTAAATGTGTTAGAGGTAATTAAAATCAAGCTAAATGTAGTAGGGCCAGAGGATGAAAGAAATGAGAAATAGTTTTTTTACTATGCATATACCTGAAAAGGAAGATTATAAACACTTACTTCATCTCCAGAACTTCCTCTAAGTGTTTCCTTCTCTCCGCTCGAAGATTGGTCAAATGAGTTTCCTTTTCTGCCAGAGACTGTTGGGTAGAAGACAGCTTTGCTTTCATGGACTCCAGTTCCTGCTTTACTTTCTCCATGGCCATCAGTAACTCCTCCACCTATGGTAAGTATGAAAAAAGAGGAAAAACTGAACATTTTTATCAATTAAAGACAGAGGAGTAAAGTAACGGGCAATTCCTGGGTCTACAAATTAAAAAACACACACGTATCAAAAATTCTGTACTCTTCTTGGATCAAACATATATATCAAGACAATATACCAGATAAAGAAATAAATCTCTGGACTTCCCCCTACTCTAATTCCTTTCAGGGTACACCAAAAAGAACTTTATTTCCTTTTTGATAAACACAAGTGCATATAAGGCATTAGTTCAAGAAGTCACACTCTGCCACAGTCAGTCCCTTTTGAAGATTTGGAAGTGGTCCACAAGTACTCATAGAAATAACAATATAACAGAGATTAAAATACAGGAACAAAATCACAGAATATGTTTCTAGAAGGATTTTAGGACATAAACTTGACTAATAACACTCAGTATAAACATAAATAAGTCATTTTTATGCATCCAAATATTTTTCTGTTTACACCTTTAAAAAGAATTTCTTTTTGAAGAAATAACTAGAATTCAATCAGATAGTTTCTTGCTCTAAAGCCAGGTAGGTAGGCAGGCTTTTCTCAAAGAAGGCAGGAAGAAAAAAGAGAAGTACATGACCATATAGAGAGGAGACAGGATGCTTTAAAAAGATTTTTTAAAAAATCCTGAGGGAAAGAAGAGAGAACTCTAAAACACAAGGAACTAAGAGAACACAGTACGTACTTCATCCATCTTTCCACTCATGCTGGGTGGTGTCCAAATCAGAATTACTTAAATAGACATGTTCATTTTGATTCGGAAGCAAAATATATGCTGGCAAAAATGTGTTAATACCAAAAACCAACCTGAACCAGGTAATCAACAAGCCAACTGCACCAATCACAAGAGTTTATATCAGGTTGCTGCTTGCCAAGAAATAATTTTGGTGACAACAAGCCTTTTCAGAGAAGAGGTGGGGGATTTGCCATTCATTGACTCCTACATAAAACCAACTTGTGTGATACTAAAACTGAGAACAGTGTAGAGACAAAACTGCAATATAACAAATCAGAGTTGTTAACAGACCCCAGGATATTAGTGTGTTATACCCTACCAAAGTTTCCACGTTGATTGGTAACAGCTGCTAAACAGTGATAGCAAACAGACACATGTAGTGTTTGGCACCTGAATCACCTTACTATGCGTATATTTTCAGAAGTGATCAAGTTAATGTTCTCAGTTAAAAGCTGTGAAAATACTGCTGTAAGAATATATATTATTATGCAGCTCTCCTCGGGTATGTATTCACGTTATCTACAAGCTTTACGTAAACATAAATCACTATCCACCCTTTAGAAAACTACCAATAAGGATGATTTCATTTTAATCTGTTTAATTCATGTAAAATCTTATTTAAAACTGAACTGAAATGCCAAGGTATGTTCTTGTATCAAAATCACTCATGGGCAGCACCCTTTATAGAAGCCCTAATAAAGTGTGGTATGTGTCCATCTTTGGTGAACTCACCTTAACCAAATTTCAAAATATCTCCCTCTCATCCTTCACTACTCGAAGGCATGGTATCAGTTTCTTACATAACTTAGATATTACATAAATACATAAGCAAACATGCAAAACAACTTATTCCTCCTCTTCTATAACAAAAAGGAAGTCCACTTTATATATACTCTTAGGAACCTAAAATTTTTGGTAAGCTTTTCATTGAAATACAACACAAATACAGAAAAATCCGCAAATGATAAACATGCAACTTGAAGAATTTTCTCTAAGTTGAACACACCTATGTAATCAGAACACAGACAAATAAACAGAATATTAACAGTTCCCTAGAAATGTTTCTCATATCCCCTTTCCAGATGAAGAGTAACCATTATTCTAGCATTCTACATCAGTTTTGCCTATTTAAGTTTACACAAATGGAATTATACAGAATGAAATTTTAAGTACAGATTTTCTTCACAGTGTTAGGTCTATGAGATTCACCTATGTTGTTGGGTATAATTATAGTTGTATAATTCTCTTAACTGTATGGAATTCCATTGTGTGAAAATAGCAAAATTTACTGAAGGCACTTTTGGCAAAAAGAAAAAAACTTTTTTCCAGTTTAACTGGGAAATAACTGACATACACCAATCACTGTGTAGCTTTAAAGTAAACAGCATGATGGTTTGATTTACATAGATATATGTGAAATGATCACAATAGGGTGAGCTAATACGTATCATCACATATAAATACAATAAAAAGAAGAGAATGAAGAAAAAGCTGATTTCCTTCTTCTGAATTTTTTTAATGTTTATTTTTGAGAGGGGGAGGGGAGACGGGGAAGGGGAGGGGGAGAGGGAGAGAGAAAGAGAGAGAGAGAGAGAGAGAGAGAGAGAGAGCGAGCACGGGATGGGCAGAGAGAGAGGGAGACACAGAATCTGAAGTATGCTCCAGGCTCTGAGCTGTCACCACAGAGCTCAACACAGGGCTCGAACTCACAAACCGTGAGATCATGACATGAGCTACAGTCAGATGCTTAACCAACTGAGCCATCCATGTGCTCACCTCCCACCCCACGATTTCTTTCTGTTGATGAGAATTCTTAGATTTGCTCTCTTAACAACATTCCTATGTTTATCATAGAGCACTATTAGCTATACTCATCATGTTATACACTACATCCCTACTAATTTTATCTTATAACTGGAAGCTTGTAATTCTTGACTACCTTCCTCCACATCACACTCACCCTACCTTCTACCTCTGGTAACAAGACTCATCTCTTTTGCTGTGAGTCTGTGTTTGGTTTTGTTTTAAATTTCACATATAAGTTAGATCACACAGTATTTGTCTTTCTCTGACTTATTTCACTTAGCATAATACCTGGAAGGTGGGTATAGCCACATTTTAATTTAATTTAAAAAATAAAAATTAGTTTTCAATTTTATTGGAGTTTAGCTAACTTTTTTCCTTTATATTTCTTTTATGTCCAGAGCTTTTTGTATACTGGATAAGAAAATTTTGTCTACTACAAGATCATGGAAGTATTCTTTCTTCTAAATCTTTTATTAAATTACATGCTTCACATTTAAAGTTATAATATATATGCAGCTGAATAAATACAGAGTAATGGTCAAAATTCATTTCTATCAATATGGATATCCAGGTAACTCAGCACTATGAACAGTAGGAGGACTTTTACAGCCATGGTAGGAAGGCACTTTCAGCCTACATGGCAAAAGATTAGAATTTATTTAAAGACTACTTACAAATTGTAGAAAAGATAATTTCACAATGCTTCTTATTGTACATAAATACCTTTAAATTTCAATAAATAAGCAATATGAAATGTTGTATGTATATAAAAAAGGAGTATGTATATATTCCAGAACCCAGAGCAGTACACACATCTATAATACTTTTATACTTTGTATCTTTTATACTCACTAGCTTTATAAGTGCAATTATCCCAGTGTATACCCTAAGTTTCCTAAGATAGGTCATCACCACTCTTAATTTGTTATGCAATCCCTTCCATTTTTTTATTTTTGCTTTTGATACGTATGCCAAAATAAATCACTGCTTTATTCTATTAGTTTATGAAAACTGAATAAATGGAACAACCTGACTTTCGTATTTCACCCAACATTGTGTTTTTTCATATACAAAAGGGGTCTACTCTGTGTGTGTTTCTGAACCAAAAGGACAATGTACACCTGTATAATTCACCGCTCAGGAATTAAAAGCAGTAAGAGCCAACAACTTTGAACACCACAGCACCCAGGCTATAGTTTCCCACTAAATTGAAAGGGCTCCTTAAAAATACAACTGATTCTAGATTTGGGGCAAGAAATGTACAAAAGAGGAACTCTGTGCAACTTATGCCAGAAAGCAAGAGAAATGGGAATCATGGCAAATAGAGATCATGACATAGAAATCCTTATGACAAAACAAGAAAAATATACTACAAGAAAGAAAACAAGGAAACTATACCTTCTGAATACAGAGACAAAAATTTTAAAAAATCAAACCCAGTAAGATGTAAAAATTGAGATTTATCTTAAGAATACAAGGTTGGTTTCACACACAGAAAATAAATGTAATAAACCATATCAATAGAATACAGGACAAAAAAACTACATAATCATCTAAGTAGATGTAGAAAAAAAGCACTTGGCAATTTCCAACCTTTCATAATAGAAACAGTCAAGAAAGTACAAAGAAACTATCTTGGGGTGCCTGGGTGACTCCGTCAGTTAGGTGTCCATCTCTTGATTTTGGCTCAGGTCATAATCTCACAGTTGTGAGATCAAGCCCCACACTGGGCTCCTTAAGTGTGGAGCCTGCTTAAGGTCTCTTTCGTTCTGCCCTCCACCACCCCTGCCTCCACGCATGCTCTCTCAGAGAAAACAAAAAAACAAAACAAAACAAAAAAACCTTTCTCGGCCTGATAGAGGGCATTTATGAAAAACCCACGGCTAATATAATCTTTAAGGATGAAGAACTTGGGGCGCCTGGGTGGCTTAGTCGGTTAAGCGACCGACTTTCGCTTAGGTCATGATCTCGCGGTTCATGGGTTCGAGCCCCGCGTCAGGCTCTGTGCTGACTGCCAGCTCAGAGCCTGGAGCCTATTTCAGAGTCTGTGTCTCTCTCTCTCTCTGACCCTCCCCTGCTCACACTCTCTCCTAGAAATAAATAAAAATATTAAAAAGAAAAAAAAAGGATGAAGAACTTAATGCTTTCCCTCTAAGACCAGACCAAGAACAAGACTACAATGTCCTTTCTCACCACTTCTGTTCAATGTTGTACTGGAAGTAACAGCCAGGAAAAAATAAAATCTTGAAAAAATAAAATTGGAAGACTACCACTTCCTGACTTCAAAACTTACTATAAAACTGCAGGGTAGTGCTGGCATAGGATGGAAAAAAGAGATAAGTGGAAAAGAACTGAGAGTCAAGAAATAAACCCTAACTTTTATGGCAATTTGATTTGACAAAAGTGTAAAGGCAATTCAATGAGGAAAGGATAGTCTTTTAAGTGAAAGTTGCTTGGACAACTGCCACATTGCTTAACATTTAAAATTTTCCATGTCATTAGCTTCAAGACAGAATTGATTCACGCATACAATACAATGCCCCATATACTGGGTTCAGTGGATTATTATTTTTTATGGTGCTATTTATGCTGTTTCTCTTGTCCTCATGTTTTCTATAAAATGAAAGCTATGTCTAAAGGCTTCATTAGATTGAGATTTGTCTTTTTAACAATGTACTCCACAAATAAAGCTGTGTACTTCATCTTACAGCATATGAAAAGATACATAATGGTTATCTAACTTTTAGCAATAACATTGATCACTGGGTTCAAATAGCAGTAAGTTGATTTCCTCTTTATCAATTTCTCAATAAATATTTTATCAAGTTCTTTTATCACTTCAACAATAATCACCATTAAGTTTAAACATGTTTCATTTGTTTAGGAACTGCTGCTTCTTCCTCAACACTCAGATCTTGCCTCCCCCCCAACCGCCCCCACTCCCCAGGCCTCCACTGGCTTTTTCGTATTCTCGTTGATTTGAAGAAATTCTAAACATGCACATTAACATATATGAAACCAACATTTCTTTTTTTAATTTTTTTTAATGTTTTCTACTATTTCTGAGTGAGAGAGACACACAATGTGAGCAGGGGAAGGTCAGAGAGAGAGGGAGACACAGAATCAGAAGCAGCCTCCAGGCTCTGAGCTAGCTGTCAGCACAGAGCCCAACGTGGGGCTCAAACCCATGAACCATGAGATCATGACCTGAGCCGAAGTTGGACACTTAAATGACTGAGCCACCCAGGCACCCCTAGCATTTCATCAATTAAATGTTTAGCAAATTTCTTCTTCCACTTTGTGCATTATGTGTTCTCTTTCATTATGGTATCTTTGTATGGTCAAAAATATCTTAATATAAACAAATTCATTAAGCCTTTAAGATTTGTGACTTTTCATCCTATTTAAGAAATCCTTCTTCTACCCAGGGTCATATGTTTCCCACTTTTGTACTGCCTTCAGTAGACTGAATTAGCGTCCCAATTATTCATTACACTACTACACTATTAGTATTCATTCACATCCTTTCCATAGTATCATGATGGACAGAGTATACTGCCCTTAATGACCCTTATTTTGGCTTGGCTATGTGACTTGCTTTGGGCATTGTGATGTTAACAATTCAGACAAAAGCTCAGGCTCTTAATACATGTGGTTAGGCTGTAGTTCTACCACTGCCAAACAACCAACATTCTGAGTAGTGCCACCTTTCAGTTGGATTCTGGAGTCACGTGGGCCTAGCCAACTCAGTCAACAACTAAAGCAAAGCCAACTATACTAACCTTGTAACCTATGTGATGAAGAAATAAATGATTATTATAGGTGTGTGTCAGAGTTCTCCAGAGGAAGACAAGCAATGGGATATATACTGAATACAGTATATGTGTGTGTATAGGAGTACCCTATTTATTGTGCTTCAAAGACCCTGTATTTTTTTACAAACTGAAATTTTATGGCAACCCTCTGTCAAGCAAGTCTACCTGTTGCCATATTTTAAACAGCATTTTCTCACTTTGTGTCTGTCACATTGTTAGTTCTCCCAGTATTTCAAACTTTTTCATTATTATTATATGTTATAGTGATGTGTGATCAGTGATCTTTGATGTTATTACTATAATTCTTTTGGGGGCACCATAAACTACATCCATATAAATAGCAGATTTACTTGCCACACGTTGTGTGCTCTGCCTGCTCCACCAGCTGGCTATTCCCCTGTCACACTCTCTCTCCTTGGGCCTCCCTATTCCCAAATAGGGAATACTGAAATTAGGTCAATTAATAATGCTATAATGGCATCTAAGAGTTCAAGTGAAAGAAAGAGGCACATGTCTCTCACTTTAAATCAAAAGCTAGAAATGATTAAGCTTTGTGAGGAAGGCATGTCCAAAGCTGAGACAGGTTGAAAGCCAGGCCTCTTGCACCAAATAGCCAAATTGTGAATGCAGAGGAAAAGTTCTTGAAGGAAATGAAAAGTTCTACTCTAGTGAACACACAAATGATAAAAGAAAGTATAACAACCTATTTGTTCATATGGAGAAATTATTAGTGGTCTGGACAGAAAATTAAACCAGCCACGGTGTTCCCTTAAGCCAAAGCCTAATCCAGAACAAAGTCCTAACTCTCTTCAATTCTATGAAGGCTGAGAGAGGTGAGGAAGCTGCAGAAGAAAAGTCTAAAGCCAGCAGAGATTTATTCATAAGGTTTAAGAGAAGTTGTCTCTGGGGGCGACTGGGTGGCTTAGTCGGTTAAGCGTCCGACTTTCGCTTAGTCCATGATCTCGCAGTTCGTGGGTTCGAGCCCCGCGTCGGGCTCTGTGCTGACTGTCAGCTTGGAGCCTGAAGCCTGTTTCGGAGTCTGTGTCTCCCTCTCTCTCTGACCCTCCCCTGCTCACGCTGTCTCTCTCTCTCTCTCTCTCCTAGAAATAAATAAAAATATTAAAAAAAAAAAAAAAAGAGAAGTTGTCTCTGTAACATAAAAGTGCAAGGTGGAACAGCAGTAAGTGCTGATGTAGAAGCTACAGCAATTTACCCAGAAGATCTAGCTCTAGATAATTAATAAAGGTGACTACACAAAATAACAGATTTTCAATGTAGATGAAAGAGCTTTCTATTGGAAGAAGATGCCATCTAAGACTTTCATAGCTAGAGAAGAGAAGCCAATGCTTATTCTCAAAGCTTCAAAATATAGACTCTTTTATTAGGGGCTAACACTTCTGATGACTTTTTAAAGTCAAAACCAGTGCTCATTTACTATTCTAAAAATCCTAGGGCACTTAAAAATCACACTAAATGCACTCTGTCTGTGTTCTATAAATAGAACAACAAAGCCTAGATAACAGCACATCTTTTTACAGCACGGTCTACTGGATATTTTAAGTCCACTTTCGACACCTACTGCTCAGAAAGAAGAGATTCCTTTCAAAATATGACTGCTCATTGGCAATTCACCTGTTCACTGAAGAACTCTGATAGAGATGGACAGTAAGATTATTATTGTTTTCATGCCTACTAAACCAATATTCATCCTGCAGCCCATCAAGAAGTCAGTTCAGCTTTTAAGTCTTACTATTTAAGAAATATATTTCAGAAAAGCTACAGCTACCACAGAAAGGAACTTCTCTATGGATCTGGACCAAGTAAACTGAAAACCTTCTGAAAAAAATTCACCATTCTAGATGCCAGTAAGAACGTTTGTGATTCATGGGAAGAGGTAAAAATATCAACCTGAACAGAAATTTGGAAGAAGTTGATTTCAATCCTCCTGGATGACTGTAGGTGTTCAAGACTTCAGTGGAGGAAGGAGTGGCAGATGGAGTAGAAATAGCATGAGAACTAGAATTAGAAGTGGAACCTAAAGATGTGACTTAATTGTTGTAATCTTATGATAAAATCTGAACTGATGAGGAGTTGCTTCTTTCAGATTAGCTAAGTGAGTGGTTTCCTGAGATGGAATCTACTCCTTCTGAAGATGCTATAAAGACAGGTGAAATGACAATAAAGGATTTAGAATATTATGTAAACTTAGTGGATAAAGCAGTAGCAGGCTTTGAGAAGACTGACTCCAACTTTGAAAAAAGTTCTACTGTGGGTAAAATGCTATCATATAGCATCATATGCTACAAAGACACTGTGAAAAAAGAGCCGATGTGGCAAACTTCATTGTTTTCTTACTTGAAGAAATTGCAATAGTTAGTGGGCATAAAGAGCAGACCTCAGGAAGCTCTGAGTAGCCCCACCAACACCCCAGGAGGGGCTGCAGCTACCAAAACCAGCCCCATCACCATCACAGCAACCATGAGCAGCAAAGTGGAGACCTTCCAATCACCCAACCACTGCCCCTGCTCCAGTTCTGCTGACACCAAGCCTGACTCCAAAGCTGGCGTGGCCTCACATCAGTGTGCCTGCCAGCATGCACAAGAAGGTTTTGGGAACAGCAAAATGGTTCAATGTAAGTAATGGACGTGGTTCCATTAATAGTAATGACACCAAAGAAGATGTATTTGTAAACCTGACTACAATAAATGCCAAGAGGGATAAGCCAAGATGTACCTTCACAGCGTGGGAGATGGAGACACTGTGGAATTTGATGTGGTTGAAGGAGAAAAGGTGAGGGGATAGCAAATGCTACAGGCCTTGGTGAAGCTCCACTACAAAGCATTAAATATGCATCAGACCTTAGAATTCTAGACACTATCCACAGTGCAGGGGTCCTCCATCAGTTACCAGCAGAATTACCAGAACGGTGCAGATAGGTAAAGCATGAGAGATCAGAGAGTTCTCCGAAGGCCAAATCCTACTGCAGGCAAGAGTTCCCTTTTTACTACATGTGGAGACCCTGTGGGCATCAACCACTGTCTTCTAACCTGCTTGTGCAGGGTAAAGTGCTGGAAGGTACTGACAACCAGAATTCAGGAAAACAGGTAGACCAGTGAGACAGAATATGTATCAGGGTCATAGGCAACAACTCTACAGGGACCTCCTCACCAGAGACAATCTAGAGAAGACAGTAATGAAATTAAGGAAATCAAGGAGATGAGATCCAAGGTAAGTAGTCACCTCAACATTGGTACCTCTACAATTTCAATTACCTACATATATGCTCAAAAAAACCCAAACGACAAGGTGGCAAGAGAAAAGCAGGTGATCCACCAGCTAAGAATTCATCTGCCTCTCCCACCCCACTGACTAAGGCAGGGCTGAGTAAATGCTAGTGTGGCATCTCTACAATCATCTGGTTTAGTCATCTAACAAGAAGACATGAATATGATATTCCAGCAATAAGAAATGAACAAAAGACTGGAGTGGAAGATTTTAAGTGCTTTCTTTTTGCCCATTAACCAGATGACTAGAACTATGGAGCATCATGGGGTTTTTCTTATTCTTGTTGAAAGACATCTCTTTTTAGTAATGGCAAATATGCTTTTTAAAAAAGCCCGTATTTTTTCTCAATAAATAGTTAAAAGTTTTTTAAATTGCTTCATATCTAGTCAAGCTGAGATTTTTTAAAGCCTCATTCATTCCTGTTTGTGAGAAAAAATTAAAACTTGATTTAAAAAAAAGTCAACAAACAGCAAGTACCTATTAATAAAGGTCTTGGATACTTCTCAAAACACACACACACACACACACACACACAAAATAGGAGAAATTGCCACAGCCACCCCCACCTTCAGCAACCACCATCCTGATCAGTCACAGTCATCAATATCAAAGTAAGCAATCTCCACCAACAAAAATATAACATGCTGAAAGCTCAGATGATAGTTAGCTTTTTTAGTAATAAAGCATTTTTTAATTGAGGCATAAACTTTTTTTAGATACAATGCTATTGCACACTTCATAAACTACAATACAGCATAACATTATAGATAGATAGATAGATAGATAGATAGATAGATAGATAGATAGATAGATATGTATATATAAAATTAAAAACCAAAAAATTTACTTTATTGGCATGTTCACTTTATTGTAGTGGCCTGGAACCAAACTGGAAATGTATCCAAGGTAGGGCTGTATATGCATGCATATACATACATATACATACACACACATATTGCATTCAATATGTATCCCATTAGTTTTGTTTCTCTTGGGAAACCTAACCAATAAACATATATGTATATATATATAAACTATATTAATGTTAATATAATTAGATGTAATTGCATTAATTACATTAATACAGCATATAACAATTATATTAATATATAAATTATGTTACACATATATTGAAATATGTATTTTATAAGAAATTATATATAATATATATTGTATCATATTCATACTATAAAACATATATATATATACACATATATGATAAGAAATTGGCTCATGAGATTATGGGATCTGACAAGTGCCAAGATTTGCAAACTAAATGGGCAAGCTCGAGACCCAAGAAAGATAACTGTGAAATTCTGGTCCAAAGACTAGTGCAGACTCCAGACTCAGGAAGAGCCAGTGTTCCATTTAGGGTTCAAAGGCAGGCAAAAGCCAATATCCCAATTCAAACACAATCAGGCAGGATTTACACTTACTTGTGGGAGAGGAATCAACTAACAAAAAGGTCTGAATAAAACAGGATGAGGGCCACTCACAATAGAGAGGACAATCAAGTGTATTGATTTAAATGTTAGTCTCATCCAAAATACCCTCACAAAAACGTGTAGAATTAAGTCTGATTAACTATCTGGACACCCTGTGTCTCAGGCAAGTTAACACATAAAATTAACCATCACAATTGGATGTTATTTTGTGGCTGTTATATAATAGGTGACTGAAAGTTATCCAACAGTGTAAAGTACTATGTCTTTACACCTGGTCTTTAAACTACCTGAAATTGCTTTTTTTGTGTTTGGTGTGTGATAGGGGGACAATTTCATTTTTCCCCATAAGGACATCCAATGTCCATTTTTAAACAATCCATTCTATCCTAACCTTTGACATTCATCAAGTATTTTCTTAAGTATGAGTCTGTTTCTGTGCTTTCTACTTTCTATTATGATCAGCTAGTTTGTCCATTCTTACACCAAAACATTACTTAATAACTATAGCTTCATGAGGCTTAATATCTAGTAGAACAAGTCTTCTCAGCAACTTAACTATTTTTTAATTTCTGCAAAAAATATTTACTGAGTCTACTATAGGCCAGGCACTGTTCTACAAGAGTTCATGAAAGAGATACCAATTTAGGATTATAATATATTTCAGAAAGTTTTATAATTTTCCCCACAAAAATCTTAAACATTTTAATGACATTCATTTCTAGGCAATTTATATGCTTTTCTTAATGTTACAGTAAATAGCATTTTTTTTTCTCTTTGATACAGTCTATAGAAGTGCAACTGATTACAATATATGGACACTGTCTCTAGCAATCTTCTTAAATGCTCTTATCTTTAGTTTTTTAATTTACTATTTAGACAACCAAATCATATGTACAATAAGAAAACAATCATTTTCTTTCCTTCTAATCCTTGTATTTATTATCACTTGCCTTTCCACATTGCCTATAATGTCTACCACAATGCTGAATAGAAATGATGACAGCGTGTACTCTATTTTATTCTTCATCCTCAAAGAAATGCTTTAACAGTTTTATCTTATAAATTACAGTATAAATTATCTGTATAAATTAAATTATAGTATAATTTTAATAGATACTTTTAATAGATATTCTTTATCAGGTTAAGAAGTTTCCTTCTTAGACATTTTTCCAAAAAAGACATACAGAATGTCAATAGACATGAAAAGAGACTCGTTATCATTAATCATCAAAGAAAAACAACTCAAAACTACAATGTTATATCACCTCACACCTCTCAGAATAGCTAAAATCAACAACACAAGAAACAACAGGTGTTGGCAAGGATGTGGAGAAAGGGGAACTCTCTTGCACTGTTGGTAGGAATGCAAAATGGTACAGCCGTTCTGGAAAACAGTATGGAGGTTTCTTTAAAAAATTATAAATAGAAAAATAAATTATAAATAGAAGTACCCAATGATCCAGTGACTGCACTGCTAGGTATTTAAAGGTATACATGCACCCTAATGTTTACATTTACATGCAGCATTACCTACAAGACCCAAATTATAGAAACAGCCCAGTGTCCATCAATTGGTGAATGGATAAAGAAAATGTCGTATGTACACACACACACACTGGAATACTACTCAACCATAAAAACGAATGAAATCTTGAAATTTGCAATAATGTAGATGGAGATACAGAGTATTTTGCTAAGCAAATAAGTCAGAGGAAAGACAAATGCCATGTGATTCTTCTCATATGTGGTATTAAGGAATGAAACAAACAAGCAAAGGAAAAAAGGGAGACAGAGGTATAAACTAAGAAACAGACTCTTAGCTATAGGGCACTGACGAGTACCAGAAGTGAAGTTGGTGGGGAGATGGGTTAAATAGGTGATGGGGATTAAGGAGTGTACTTGTTGTGATTAGGACCAGGTCATGTATGGAAGTGTAGACTCACTATGTTGTACACCTGAAACTAATATTACACTGCATGTTAACTAACTACAATTTAAACAAAAACTTTAAAAAATTCTTTCTATTCCTAGTTTTAAAAAATTAAAGTTCCTACATTTCTGGAGATGATCATATGACTTTTTTCCTATCAGCTTTTAACGTGGTAGACTACAGTAATTAATTTTCTAATGATACCAATCTTGACTCCTAGAATAAGCCTAAAATGTCTTCATGCACCCCTTTCTCATACAGTAACTTTAAATGTTTATTTATTTATTTTGAGGGTGGGTATGGGCAGAGAGAGAATCCCAAACAGTCTCCACACTCAGCATGGAACCTGATGTAGGGCTCAATACTATGACCACAAGCTCATGATCTGAACCAAAATCAAGAGTCAGATGCTTAAATGACTGAGCCACCCAGGCTCCCCACATACACTAACTTTTAGTTGGCAATATTTTGTTTAGAAATTTTTGCATTTATGTTCACGGATGAGATAGCCCTAAACTTTTCCTTTCCTGTATTAACTCTGTCAAGTTCTGATACAAAGTTATGCTAGTCTTATAAAGTATGTTGGTGACTAATTATTCCCTCTTTTTATTTTCTGGAATTCCTTCTGTAAAACTGAAACTATTTGTTCCTTATATGTTTATTAAAAATCACTAGTATAACTCTCCAGGCTTGAAATGGGTGGGAAAATTTTATACGGACTCATTTTTTCTGGTTTTTCACATTTAGCTAGTCTTGCTACATTTCATTTTTTCTGGCATTTTCTCATTTAGACTAAATGTGAAATGTACTGGCAAAAATATCCTTGTATCTTCTTAATATTTATAGGACTTGTAGTTAGGAGTTCTTTATCACTTCAAAAACTGTTCATCTTTTAGTATCACCAAAGGCCAGTCAATTTTCTTAATGTTTTCAAGGGACCAATTTGGGGCACTGTGCATCCTTTTTAAAAAGAGCGGAGTGGGGCAACTGGGTGGCTCAGTCATCTGAGCGTCTGACTCTTGATTTTGGCTCAGATCATGGTCCCAGGGTCATTAGATTGAGCCCTGTGTCAGGGTATGCACTAAGTGTGGAGCCTGCTTAATATTCTCTCTCTCTCCCTCTGCTCCTCTCTCCAACTCAGGCACACACTCTCTCAAAACAAAACAAAACAAAAACAAACAAAAACAAAAACAAAAACAACGGATGGGAAAGTAGGTTATCTATTAGGGTTTCCACCGTGGGCTGCCATGGACCTTTTCTTTTTTCTGCCAAGATACAGAGCCCAATGTTTAAGTACACAGCTTATCAAGTACTTATATTTGAATCCCTATTTACTTGTGTCCTGAGAATTTCTTACTTTCTTGCCAATTTATGATACATATTTATTCAACCATCTTCAATTCTTTTTGTGGCAGTTATTTTCCCAGCATCTAGTCTGCTGTGATCACAGACATGTTTTAGCTTCCTTACTTTCACTTACAGAATTTTGCTTATTAGTGAAATGTAACTTTGTTAAAGACTGCTTAATTTTCTCGTCCATTTTAGTGCCAGACCCTCTGGTTATTCCTATCTCAGATTATACACACAACCAAGTAAGTTTTAAAGCATTTTTGTATTTAAGGCTAGAATGGTACCACAGGCCAGGATTTCCAAATAATTATCTCATTTGTGCTTGGGCTCCAGCCAGGGAAATAGTTTCAAGGTCAAACTGAAATACTTTGTTACTTTTCCACAACCCCAGAGAACACCCTCAACTGCTTTCATCTGGATATCTATTCCATCACATGCCTACCATACAGTAGTCGTACACTTTTAGGTATAGTCACTGAGAGACGAAAGCTGAGTAGAAGAAAAGAAGCAATATATACCACACTAAACAATGAAGAAATTCTCCACCACTTAAAAATATGCTCCAGGTCACAGTGTGATCTTCAAAAACATATGTTTTAAGACACCAAAAAAGTCCAGGCCAGAGCTAGGATTCAAGTATGTAACTTAACTGCCTCCAGTAACATATTAAGAGAAATCACAGGGCTTGGTAGTGCGCAGTGCCAGCAGGACCAGATGGTTTGCTTAAATCACAAGCTAATAAACTTTTACTCAGAATAAGAAGGAACAAATTATGACTTTACCAAAGGCCCATTTTCCTTAAGAAAGCAAAGCAATTAGGTGCTTCAGGTGCTGGCAGAGACCGCATCTTCAAGTTTCCCACCTTCTTCTGTTCCCCAACTGAGAGGAACACACTCTTTTGTAGTTTCCAAGATGCTTATGGAAAATCTTGCTATAAATTCTTAGGAGGGTAAGAAGGATAAGTTTCCAAAGGAATGAAGTGATTAGAAGAAAGGAGTGCACAAAGGAAGATTGCCTAGAGGTTAAACTTTGATCACAGAAATCATTTCATTTGAGAAGTCCACTCACTCTCCTGATTTCAAAGAAATTCAAGATTATGACCCACTCTAGTATACAATTACCAAAAAAATTTCTTCAAAAGAAAAAGTGTTACCCAGGTCCTGAGGTGAGAAGCATTTTTGAAGTATTAGTGAGAACTTTCTTATATATATGTGTGTGTATACGTATATATATGTGTATACACATATATACACACACACACATTTCCTACCATCCTCTCCCAACAAACTCCCTTAGGTACCACACAATCACTACTATTGAGAATTTAAATTTACAGAATTTCTAAAACAGATATATGCTAGCATTTATACTAGAAATCTTCTCTTTCTCCTGTATGCTCTTTTGGTCGGTGTATGGTAATTCTTTGACAAGATATATCCCAATCGTACAGTATTTTATAAACAGGGAATAGCTACAGCTATTGTATTAATAACAACAAAAGCAACTTACATTATTTGAATACTTTGAAGTGTTCTAATAAGAGTTTTATAGGTATTGTATCATTAAATCCTCACAATGATTCTATGAGTCTGGATATTAGGTATTATTCTTCTTCTTCACTTTTATAGAAGACAATACAAGTCTGGAGAGTTAAAATGCCTTTTCAAGGTTATACAGCTTGAGGAGACAGAACCAGGCTTCCAAGCTAGGCAGTCAGACTTCATTGCATTCAGAGTTAATGCTGCTTTGCTACAACGTATCAATCTTAAACAACTTTTAAATCTTTCTGGGAAGCATTCCTATGCCCAGTTTTGCAACTTTCTATCCTCCCTTTCTCCCTCTTTTCTCTTATCCCCTAAATACTTAATTCCTACTCTGTGCCAGGTACTGTGTCAGCCACTGAAAGTGTAACAGAAAACAAAACAGATATATTTCTCTACAGCTGTTGAGCTCTGAGTCCATATATAGACATTAATTAATAAAATTTATAAATATTTAATAATGAATTGTATATAGTGTTATGTAGAAGGTATATAATACCATGAGAATAAGTAACGTGAGGCCTTGATCTATATTTTGGGGGGCCTAGAGAGTTTCCCCAAGAAAGTATAGAGGAGATGGGGAGGAAAAGGTCATTCCAGCTTGTTTAGTAGCCTTCAAGTGGGAAAGAACATAGAGAAGATAAAAGATACTACAAGACCTGAGAATGAGAATGGTGCAAATGTGGCAGGCAAGGGAGGAAGGGGCTAGGTGTAGAAGAATCTTGCAGGCCATTATGCAAAATTTTGGCTTTTATCGCAAAATGCAATAGGAAGGTATCAATGAGATCTGATTAAAGTTAATGAGCAAGAGGATTCAGAATGTAAAAATGAGAATTTCTAAAATAATGGAATAAGGAATATAAGCTGAACTGAGAGGGAAACAAAGATGGAATACAGAGAGAAAGAAAGATAAGGCTAATTAATGGATTACAATAAAGTAAAAAGAGGAAAAGAAGTTCAAATGAACAAGAAAGATAAAATAACAGGCAATTGTGTTTAGAGAGGAAGATATTTAATGAGTGGATCGGGAGGTGGACTAGATTACAACCAGGTTTAGAATGCCAAATATGGGATGAAGAAAGTCAAGGGAGACAAAGGCTACTGGCCAAGAAACAGAAAGGACAAAGTAACAACTTATCCATGCAGATCCTGAAGTCAGTAAGATAACAGAAGTCTTCACTGAAAGTCTTTAATGCTCCACCTGCATAGCATGAGACTAAAAGTAGGGGTCCTAACCTTAAGAATGTGACTGAATAATGGTCTGAAGATATAACAGGAAACCAGAAGGAAGAGAGTCCTACTTCTAACCCTGCGGTTCAGAATAAACACGTATTTAACACCAGAAAGCGCTGCTGGAAGTTGCCAGGGCAGAGGCCAAATTAGACTTCAGGCAAAGAAGATGAAAGGTGGCTCACGAAGGAAAAGAGAAAGTCAAATACAGTACAGTTTCACTCATATGTGGAATTTAAGAAACAACAACAAAAAAATGAACAAATGAACAAAAGAGACAAAGAAACAAACTCTTAAATACAGAGAACTGACTGGCTTGCCTGAGGAGAGGTGGGTGGGTGGAATAAAGGGGATAAAGAGTGCCCTGACCATGATGAGCACCAAATAACAGAAGAACGGTTGAATCATTATATCATAAATCTAAAACTAACATAACACTGTATGTTAATTATATGAGGAGAAGGAAGAAGTTAAGAATGTATGTGCCAGGGCCTGGCACAGAGTAAATAATAACTATCTGGTGAATCAGTGAATGAATGAAGACAAAGGAATTTGTGAATTTTAGTAACTTAGTATAGGAAGATGTAGAAGGAATAAGAACATTTGAAGAATATGTTAAGGCAAGAAAGTACTGAACAGATAGGGAAAATGGTGCAGTATAGATGGCTGGAAGATTATTTTTTGGGCAGTATCTAACGAAATCTAGGATGAAAGGCACAGTAAAATTAACTCCACTAGGTTCTTTGAAGAGGTTGAACACCGGTCCCATTGGACCATAACTTCAAAATAAAGCAGATGATACCAAAGTGAGAATTAATGTATTATTTTCTTTTAGTCCTCATTTAAATGCATGGGACTACAGCTCCTGGGGAGCTCAGTCAGTTAAAAGTCTGACTTCAACTCAGCTCATTATATGGCAGTTCAGGAGCGATAAGGTGGAGCCTAAGGTGGAGCCTCACATTAGGCTCTCTGCTGTCAGCACAGAGAACAGTATGGATCCTCTGTTCCCCAACTCTCTGCCCCTTCCCTGTATGCGTGTGTGCTCACTCTCTCTTGCTCTCAAAATAAAGATTAAAAAAAAATAAATGCATAGGACTTATATGATAGCATTGATTATAATTTTCTGCTGTTTATTGAAAGTAAGATATTCTAAGTGATACCTGAAGTAACCTAATAGTAATAGATATCACTGAATTTAGCAATATATTCAGGTTAGGAATTGTAAGGTATTACTGCTATCTTTGACTTCTGACTTTATGAAGAACCCAAATATGAGTAGGAGTCACATATATAGCAATGAAAAAGAAACCATATTTCTATAATTCAACTTTGGAGTCATTAGATTTCTTAACTTTTTAAATAATAGTGCATTTCTCTAGTAAGTCAACACTGTCAAAGGTTTGTAAGGACAAATAAAATCAGCAAATGACACTTTAAATAATTAATGTGCTCCATGGGTAAGGAATTTACAAAATATTTTTACCATCTCTCAAAGTATGGCTCGCATAACCATAGGACACTTAACAAAGCTGGGTATTTCTATAAAAGCCTATGGTTTAGAAGAATCCACAGAGTTAAGACTGACTTCGTGCACAAGTCCACACTGATTGGCTATATTCCTTCACTGCCAACTGCCTTTAAGTTTCTAGTAATACTGTGCCATGGTAATAAATACTCAGCTGAAGATAGTGGTTTTTCTTAATTGAGGTATAACTGACATACAATATCCTTTTAGTTTCAGATGTACCTCATGGTGATTCAATATTTTTACACATTATGAAACGATCCCTACAATATGTCTAGTTACATCTGTCACCATATGAGGTTATTACAATATTATTGATTATATTCCATATGCTGTATATTGCACATCCCCATGACTAATTTATTTTATAACTGGAAGTTTGTACCTCTTAATCCCCTTCACCTATTTCACCCACCCCCCAAGTCCTCTTTACTCTAATAAGCAATAGTTTGTTCTCTGTATCTATGAGTCTGTTTCTGTTTTGTTTTGATCATTTGTTTTGTTTTTTAGATTCTACATATAAGTGAAATCATAAGTATTTGCCTTTCTGTGACTTTTCTCACATAGCATAATACACTCTATGTCCACCCATGTGGTTTCATATGGCAACATTTCACTGTTTTTAAAAATTTAAAAAGAGCAGAAACACAACAATGTGAAAGAAATGCTTTTTTCCCCAAGCCATCTCAATTTTTCTTTTTTCTTTATCAACTCGGAAAGCTTGTGAAAATAAATCCTTATAATAAGCCCTCATCACTCCTAAGGGGAGCTTTAAAAATCAGACATTGGTAAAAGTGGGTGCACATTTTCAAAGCAAAGCAAATGTCCCCCTGCTGCTACGAATCTCATAATTTGTGTCACTGAGGTTGGAAAGCGGCTATAAAAAGGGCTAATGTTTATCTCGGCGCCAATTCAGTTAGGTGATTTTTTGGTAACAAAGCACCAAAACGAAAAACTAAAAATCCGAATTAAAGCACTCCAAACTATTTTTTAAAAGAAAACTATTACTTGATTAATATTTCTGATAATTTGCTTATTTCAGCAACAAAGAGTTCGTACCAGAATCAAGTAAAACAAAAATTAATAATGACTGGTTCATATAGACTCCGTGGCTCTTCTCTATTCCTAGAAGAAAAAAGGACAAAAATAATCTAAATAACATCACATTTCCTTTCTCCAGCAGCAGTAACAAAGATGTGGCACCATCATTTTACACTCTTCTGCATCTGGGTCTGAGACCTCTTTATATCTCTTTAGAATGTGACAAATGAGTAAATCAGAGAAACAGAAATAGTGATGGAATGACAAGACTTTCCCTTGAACTTCAGGCTCTAGTCAATTCTCATCTGAAAAAAGGTATTCTTCTTTCTGCATCACCAGGAAGTCAAGACAACAGGATAAAATACATGGTAGGAGGGCTCTACAAGCTGTCCAGTTTTTGAAAAGAAATTCCCTTTGTAGTTGAAATCATTTGGTCATTTCACACGAAAAAAACATTAATTTCATTTCATCATAGAAAACAGCAGTCCCCCTCACTAGCATAAAGTCACCAACAGAGAACAGAGCATTTAGGACTTGAGCCCTTTTTCTAAGATCAAATGAATAATTTGAATAAAACAGCTTCACACTCTTTCCTTAAATTTTCAACAATAAAAGTTTCCTGGCATTTTAACTGAAAATTTTAATCCTTCACATTTGCATTGCTGGAAAAAGAAAGTCAAACAATTACCTACATGCAGATGGAGTGATATTTCATCAATTACAGATACATAAAATGAAGAAAACATTATTTCAATATAATCCCCAGAAAATGGTTACCAAAAAAAAAAATGGCAAATGAAATAATAGCTATTTGACCTTATCAAAAATTTACTATTAGCCAGAGAAGAAAAGTAAAAGGGTGGGATTTAATGTCTGGAAATGCAAGGATACCAAGAGAGAACTCCTAAGCATCTCATAAGTGTTTATGTACACACATGATTATTTTGGCCACAATAATAATGCTCAACATTTATATACTGCTTTTATAGGTTACCAAAACAAAATTATTGTGAGGATAAGAATTTGCTTCACTCTACTACAGAGGCTTAGAAAGATTATGAGTCTTACCCTAAATCACAGCTAGTAAACAGAAGAACTAGAATCCACATCACTTGACTTCCGGTTCAGTGCACTTTACACTAGCCTTTCTTACCTCTTATTCATTCATTAAAAAAGGTAGAGATAAGAGGAAGGAACAAGTGAGTGCCAAAATAGATAAAGCCTAGGACATGCCACACACAAAACTATCTGTTGTGTAGGATAAATCCTGCTGTGCCTATTTCTCTAGGAAAATATGTTTTATTGAAAACATCCAGGAAGGTGCAGTCAAGGAGAACATAAACTGCATATAAAAATCAGTGGGACGCCATCTGGCTTTCATGACTTCACCTTCAGCGATATCTTGGATGACTGCCTCTATCGTCAATAACTTGGTTTATCAAACTTCTCAGTAGGAGATAACAGAATAAGGGCCAAACACCCCAAGAACTCATTACAAGCAAACTAAATATCATCTGTTACAGATCTGCCACATAGATTCCAAAAGTGCTTCCCAGTGGAGTAGTTAAGGTTATGCAGTTTAGTCAGAAGTAGAAAAACACGTCTATTTTGAAAACTAGTATCTACAGATTCTGGCACTCATCTTCTGTGGTTCAATTTTGAGGTGTACTGAGGTTTTATTTCTTTTCCACTTCAGTTAATTTCTCATTTGATTGTAACTTTTGAAAACACGGATGTGGTCCTCTTGTTGAAGGAAAAGGAAAAAAATCAAGCCAAAATTTAGAAACAGGTATTTCCTAAAGTTCTGGGATAATACAATCATGTACTATTTTATCAAATAATTTTCAGGAGTAAAAATTTATAATAAAAAAGGCAAACACAACGTATTACTTTAAGAACTACTGTTACAAACCACTCATGTGTAAAAAGATTTGTTTTTTGGTCATACCATCGCATGTGGTTATTTCCTGGGAGCTTCAGTTTGCCTTCAGAATTTCTTGCTGTCTACTGACCCCATCTGGCAAAATTATAGAGGAAGTTATAGTGCCTAAAGCTGTTGCCAAGTCAACCCTTTTATTTTATGTAAGAGGACATTTAAGGAGAAAAAAAAAAGACAGAAGATTAGGGCAAAATAATCTAAGGATTCATAGCTTTATCCCTCTGTAATATGTAGGATGAGAAGGAAAAACATGTAATATTGAAAAGGTCATGCCATTGACTGGTAATAATTTTAAATTATTACAGGCTAAGCTCTACTCTCACTTCATACCATACATAAAATCTCCATATTTTTACTCTTCTGTTATTTATAAAGTTTCCTGTCTTCTTTTTCAAGTGTTCTACACATGACTCCATCAAATGAACATCTTTCAGGGCTATCAGTATTCTAAATGAGAGAATGCACGTGCTGCCTTTTCATTGTTATTCTTCAAGATGCTTGTTAGTTATTCTGATCTTTTATTGAAGAATTTTATTAAAACTCTGAGATCTTTTCTTTGTTTAATACAATGATGAGGTAATTACTTCAAAATCATATCCAACAAAACTGGATGAATAACATTTTAAACAGTTCAAGGCAGTTTAAAACTTCAAGTACAGAGTTACTGAAAGGGGAGAAATGTCTGTTTAAACTATGCAAATTGGCCTTGAGATTACAGGTTTTCATTGTCTGCCATTCTTACTATCAATATTCATAATATGATCCTACCAAAGGATAGATAAAAAGGAGAAATTAAAGGAGGGTTTTAAAAACATATAGACAGCTCCATTTTATTCACCATCTGACTTATTCCACATTTGTAAAAGTGGCTACAATATTAATACGAAGTTTCAATTCTTCTTTTGAACATTCCTCCTCTGAGACATTTGAGTTTTTAGACCTGCTGTTATTTGAACATATTTGGGTAATTTCCATTAATAAGTGGATTGAAATGCAGAATAACATTGGGTTGCCACTGCTACAGACTATATCATTCCTTTAACTTAAAGCCCATTTCATACATCTTTCCAAGATCAAAAGAAGGAGAAGTCTAAACATGGAGATTTCTGCTATGGCAGGGTATAGCCATTTAACTTCTTCTTTCAACAAGCCAGAGATGGCAGAATTCTCTTTGAAGTGGCAGCCCTGTTGGCCTTTGAAGTCCCTTGTCAATTGCAGAATGGCTCTGGTGGGGTTTGTTTTGTAGCCAGCTGTCACCATGAAGGCAGACATGACGTATTTCCAGCAGTCTCACTTCAGGGTCTGTCAAGTGACTGATTTCATAACCAGTCACCATAACAAAGGAGACTCAAACTCACTGACATTAGAGCAAGAGTCTACAATGAAACTTACTAAGTTCCTCTTGACAGACCTTGATTTAAATACTGAAATGATTACACAAAGGCAATGAGAAAATGATTGTGAATTTAACTGTCACCATTAAGATTCTTGGAATATTAAAAAGTACTTTCTGTATGTTTACCAATAAAGTGGTTCATTAGTAACATCTTGTTTTAAATGAAGCATCTTTGAACAATAGTGCCTTCAATCTTTGCAATGACTAAAAATGATGACTTCTGCAGAAATCCGTAATCTGTTTTAAAAGCAGTTTATACTGCTAATTTACAACTGGATTTTCTTCTAAGACTGAATGATTTGATGTAGTTGTGAGAAGCATGCTTGTATTTATACTACTTCTAGACCGCTCAGCATCTCACCTCAAAAATCCCCATCACTACCAACATGGAAACCAGTTGAAGACAAAAGGCTAAACAGTGAAAATAATGGTATGTTAAGAAACTTCTATCAACTATAAATGTAGCCCATTAGTGTACTGTATAAGGAAACAATCTTAAATTACAACTCTATCTTTAAGGCAGGGGAGATGAGACAAATCTTGAAAAACCTAATGTCAAATTCACCAATGATAATCCGAAGTATTAGTTCCACCGGAAGGAAATAAAGCAGGAATAAAAACATTTTCATCCTAATTTGATCACAATTTATATCTGTTCTGTAGAAGATTTTGATATTTTTCTTCTTTTTGAGAGAGAGAGCATGCACGTGTGCGAGCACATGCAAGTGGGGTAAGAGGCAGAGGGAGGGAAAGAGAGACTCTCAGGCAGGCCTCATGCCCAGGTGTGGCCCGACATGGGGCTTGATCTCACAGCTGTGACATCATGACCTGAGCTAAAACCAAGACCGGACACTCAAGGGACTGAGCCATCAAGGTGCCCCAGAGTGTTTTGAATTCTTACATGTTTTTATGACATGGTTTACTGCTATTTCAGAGGTGAAGTCTAGGTAATACAGAACACCACTTTTAGGTAGCTCTTATTATCTGCAAGATCAGCCACAGTGGGACAGAAGATTGCACATTCATCCCCTAAGACATAATAAGTCCTCTTATTTACCATTGAAGGACAGGTCATGGATAATGAGGATTTCTATATTTTATTTTTCCATTCTGGCTACCATGCTTTAAAATCAAATACTCTTTACCACAAAAAATAAGCTTTCAAATAATAGTATCTATTCTAGTTCTTTAAATCTACAATTGTGACCTATTTTGAATTATTCTGGTCAGACGACAAAGTGCTTCATCAAATCCTGTAGATAAGAATTGAAAGAAAGAATAAAACAATTCAAAATATTTTTGTAATAATTCAACACATTTTTGTAATAATTCAAAATATTTTTTGTTAACTAACATAAAACTCATAAAACTGCCACTGAACTTCACATTGTTTAGTAAATAAAGTGATGCTTCTGTCACCAGGAGTGTAAACATTCAGGATGGCAGAACAAAATTTCATTCATTCACTCATTAATTAATCCATTCACTCAGCAAATCTTCACTGAATGCCACTACCTACCGGACATAACGATAGGTATTCAGGATACAATAGTAAACAAAACACAATGCCTACCCTCAAGGAGCTTTCATTCTAATAAAGAAGATGGAAATAGTCTCTTAAAGAGACAGACAGTAAATAAGTAAGAACAACACAGTGTTGTCAAACAACTAGTACAGGGTGCTGCTGAAAAACATGGGAAAGATGTGTAACTCAGACTTGGGAGATAAGAGAAGGTTTTACGGAAGGAGGGGTAGGATTTACCCAGATAAGAGAACGGAATAAAGATGAAGACACTACTTCATTTACACCTTCCTCCTCCAGCTTTCCCCAGAGTTCAATAAACACCACCATGGACTTAGCTTTCATGGCAGACAATACGGACATCAGCCCTGCGACCTCTCTCTGCCCCACATCATCCACATACAACACATCAGCAAATCCTACTGTATCTATCTCCACATAAATCTTCCCATTTCCACTGCCAACACCCTACTATGTTCCTGGATGATGCAGTATCTTCCTAATAGGTACTTCCCCTTCCACCCTTATTTTTCCCCTAATTATCCCGTATCCATTTTTCAAATAAGTGTCAGAATAATCTTTTTAAAACATAAAATGGATTTTTATCATTCTTCTGCTTAAAATGATTTAAAAGTTAACCATGATGATTAACATAAAACCTAAAATCACTGATGTGACCATCCTACACAATCTGGTTTCTGCCCGCCACTGAAGTTTCATGTCATACCATTTGTTCTTTCACTCCTTCATTCGCTCACTTACTCATCTACCCACCCACTCATCTAGCAACTCACTTCTACTCAATACTCTCCACTAACCAGTGGTTTTCTTTTTGCTCCATAGCATGACTAGCCATGTTCTTCCCATTATTAGGGTGTCCATGCATGTGGTTTCCACTGAAGTAAATTTCTTGACATTTTAAATCTCACCAATTCCTATTTACTTTTCATGTGTCAATTTAAATACTGGTGTCTTAGAGATGCCTTCCCTGACCATTCATTCTAAATAAGTTCCCCTTGTTATCCTTTTTATAATACTATACTTTTATTTGCCTATATCACAGTCTTGAAGAGGTTTATGCCTGTGATCATGTGATTAATCTCCCTAACAAATAAACACCAGGGGGAAAGGGACCATATTTTTTTGGGGGGGTTCACTAATGTATTCCCAGTTTATAGCACATAGCAGACTCTCAATAAGCATTAACAGAATGTATAACAGAGTATTGGAATAAAGGGTATCTCTGAGGCCATTAAACTCTTCATACTGGGTTGGCATATTCAATCTACGGACAAACACCTCATTCTCACTTCTATAACCTTTCTACTCCTTTTTTCCTACATTAATTCTGACACACATGCTATAAATTGAAGTGTCTAGTATTATATGAACATGGGATAATACATACACACACGAACACACAGGCAAACACACACACACACACACACACCTCTTGAAAGTGACCTAGTCCTTTACTAACCTAGTATTTCACCATTATTTCTTAAAGGAATAATTACTTTTGACAAACAGGTTTTTAAACCACAGATGTTTTTGCAAAAATGAAAATTAAAACAGGATCAACTATCAGTGCTTCTCCCGCTACATTATCAGTACTACCAAACTCTGTCAGGCTCAGGAGGAAAAATTAAATGATAGTTGCTAAGTACACATATGTATATGGAAGTATCCATCTATCCAACACACTATAGAGGTCAGCGGTCCAATATAGTAGTCATTAGCTAGATGTGGCCATTTAAATTTAATTAAAATTAAATAAATGTAAAAATCTGATTCTTGGGGCTCCTGGGTGGCTCAGTTGGCTAAGCATCTGACTTTGTTTGGCTCAGGTCACAACTCATGGTTTGTGAGTTTGAGCCCTGCATTGGGCTTGCTGCTGTCAGCGCAGAGCCAGCTTCAGATCCTCTGTCCCCCTCTCTCTCTGCCCCTCCCCTGCTCATGCTCCCTTTCTGTCAAAAATAAACATTAAAAAATATTTGGTTCTTGAAGGGTTCTAGCCACCTTCTAAGTTATCAACAGAAATGTGTGGCTAGGAGCTGCCATATTGAACAGAGGAGATATAAAACATTCCCACTTTCTCAAAGTTCTACTGGATAGTGCTGCTATAAAGACTACCAGAGACTCTGGTAACAAATAAGCACTTCTGAATAAAAATTATATTCCTAGAATTCACTTTATATCAAAAGAAAAAAAGGAACTTCTGTGTGGAATTAAAATCTTTTTAATGGGAAATGGTATTTAGATACCACATCTGATCACTAGAAGGGTACACTGTGACTGAAATAATTTTTTTAGGTACTCTCAGTACAAAGGAAATGTGTGTGCATGTGCACCTGAGTGTTTAAGAGAAAAAAGACATGAATATTAAAACAAATATTTCCAATTCAAGATTATGAGGATTAAATAGAATTTTTTAATCTTAAATTTTCTGTATCTTCTTACTTCCGGGAATAAGCTCTAAGCATAATGTTCTCAAATCCACATTTTGTTTTAAATCATGCTAAAGACAGTGCTATTTTTCTTTCCCTCCCTACGTTCCTTCCTAAAGGAAATCAAAGAGTAATACATGACTTTGTAAAACTGGAAGAGCACTATGATTCAATTTCGCAGCACATATTTGTAGCCATTTACTAAAATCACAAAATTATTTTTATGAGGAGAGCCTAAAAGAAAATTGGGAAGTAAAGGACAGACTAAGATCCTGAATTAACCTAAGACAGACTCTCAGTGGATTAATAACCCAGTGACAAGAACGATATTTAGCTGACTACCTTATTAATTGGCTATGGCATTCCCAGGTGATGCAGATATTACATATTTTAGGATAGGCAGTGGATTAAAACTTGTGACTTAAAGTCACAAGGATTAAAACTTGATATATAAAAATGGGAACTTTTAACAAAAAGCATATTATCACCAGTACTGAATCAACCAGGTGGGTCTTTAGATACTTAAGTTTCTCCGGGGCCTTAAGCTGGGTCGGTGTCACTCCTTCCTTTAGAGCTATCAAGAGTAACAACAGAAGCTTCAGTAGTAGCTAATGTTTACTGTGTGCTTACTATATGCCAAACTTGAAGTGCTTTATACATATAACCTCTCTTTAGTGTGGCAGATATAGTAAGTATCTTTGACAGCTCAGGGAACCAACACAAATAACTTGCCTGAGGGCACCTGGGTGGCTCAGTCGGTTGAGCTTCCGATTTTGGCTCAAGTTATGATCTCACCGTTGGTGAGTCCGAGCCCCACGACGGGCTCTCTGCTGTCAGCACAAAGCCTGCTTTGGATCCTTTGTTCCCCTCTCTCTCTGCCCCTTCTCCACTCTCTCAAAATTAAATAAACATTTAAAAAAAGTAACTTGCCTGCAATTACAATTTTTAAGTGATGGAAAAATAATTCCAAGCAAGAATTCTAACCTAGAACCCATTTTCTTAGCTATGTAGTGCAGCTTCCCTAAAGTTCTGGAGTAGCTTTCTGAACTACAGAACCAGAATTTACAAATTTCTGTACCTAACCTATCACTTCTGCATTTCTCAGAAGACTTGCTTCTCCTAACACTCACCATGACTAATTTCAGCTTTGTAGGGCGAGACAGTTCTGTCACATGAGATGAAAAAGCCTGAGGGAAAAACTGATCTGAGGCAAGAAATCAAGAATTCTGGATTTGGATGGTTTCTGACTGAGAAGTCCATGAGATATCTGAAAAAAGGTATGAAGTAGACATGACATGAAGTATACAACTGTCTATACTTCATTAGTTTGGACCTCAAAAGAGAAAACTGGGTTGACACATAAATCTGATATGGTAACAGTTTTTCCCTCAGGCTTTCTCATCTTAGAAAATGGAACTACCATCTGGCCAGCTGGCCAGCCAGAAATCAGAGAATCATCTTTATTTTCTCCTTCATTCTTACCTACACATGCAATTCACCATCATTTATTTGGCTCTATTTCCAAAAGACACTCTATTTTTTTTTCAATGTTTTATTTATTTCTGAGAGAGGGAGAGAGACAGCATGAGCAGGGGAGGGTCAGAGAGAGGGAGACAGAATCTGAAGCAGGCTCCAGGCTCTCAGCTAGCTGTCAGCACAGAGCCTGATGCGGGGTTTGAACCCACAAACCGTGAGGTCATGACCTGAGCCAAAGTCGGACGTTTACCCAACTGAGCCACTCAGGCACCCCCCAAAAGACATTCTAAATCAATCCACTATTCTGCATCTCCACTGCCACTATGTAACTTACTCAACTATTGCCTAATTTACAACTTCTTTTTATTTATTTATTTATTTATTTTTTACATTTATTTACTTTTTGAGAGAGAGTGAGACAGAGTGTGAGTGGAAAGGGGCAGAGAGAGAAGGAGACACAGAACCTAAAGCAGGCTCCAGGCTCTGAACAAGCTTTCAGCACAGAGCCTGATGCAGGACTGTCATATTCAACAAAACACAAAACCTGCTAAAACTTGAGCAGAGAGAAGTTTCAGAAAAGAAAATGCATGTGGAAAAGTACAAAACAAAAGTAAAAGGAGCCCTTGGGTTTCCCTTCATGGGATTATATTCACTTTCACCTCTCAATTTGCCAACACAGGTTATAGGACACCTTCCTTCACTGGATCGTTATACAACATTATACAACTTCTTCATATTTTGGAGCATGGGTTCAATATGGAAAAGCATGTACTGGGAATTAAAAAACTGTAAGAGGATCCTGTAAGAAGAAATGCTTTCCTCTGACACTTTCTTCCCTCTCAAACTTTAAAAGGCTCTTTATTTTATTTTAGTAAGGGAGATTGTTCCCAAACAATTTTACTTTTCTCTTTAAGAAATCAAGAGATGCAGATATCCTCCTTCCAATAGAGGGAGTTATTTCTTCTCAGAGACTAAATTTAAGAGACATATAGTTTTTGGATCTGAGTAAGATAATAAGAATAATGTCCCCAGCCAAAAAAAAAACAAAAAAAAAACAAAAAAAAACAAGCAAGCAAGCAAACAAAAAAAAACTTTACCCATTTAAGATATTTCAAATGAATATTTCTAGATTATACTGGTATATGTAATTAATACATATACATAAAATTCACAGCAGAGTTGGAAGACAGAAAAGATAAAAGTAAAAGAACAGAAGATGACAGCAGGAAGGGACAGTGGATGAAGGTTATATGATCTCAAAAATACAAACATGAAAGCAGCTTCTTCATACCTTAAACCACTTAAAGCCCAAATGATGGTCTCATGCAATATTTCACTCAACAGCTTCAGATAGGCATTGAGTAGCAGAATGGTAAGGGGAAAAAAAAGATAAACAGGAAGAAGAGAAAGAAAAAAGCATGCAATTAAAAGAAAATTATATATACCCACTTTGGAAGACACTTTCACAGTTTCTCACAAAGCTAAATATAGTCCTACCATACAATTCAGCAATTTCCAGGTATTTACCTAATTGAGATGATAATGTATGTCCATACAAAAGCTTACACATAAATGTTTATAGAAGCTTTATTCATAATTGCCAAACACTGAAAGTAATCTAGATGTTTTTCAATAGGTGAAGGAATAAACAAATTGTGGCATGTCTACACAATAGGATATTATTCAGAAGTTAAACAAAATGAGCTATCAGGCCATAAAAAGACACAGAAGAACCTTAAATACAGAGGCTAAATCAAAGAAGCCAGTCTGAAAGGGCTACAAACTTTATTTTCAACTATACTGACAATTCTGAAAGAGGAATAACTACAGAGAGAGGAAAAAGACCAAGGATTAGGGAGACAGAGGAAGGATGAATAAGTGGAGGACAGGGGAGATTTAGGGTAGTGAAACTATTCTGTAGGATACTGTAATGGTGAATACATGACATTATACATTCGGCAAAACCCAAAGAACTGTACAAGATGAAGAGTGAACCAAAATGTAAGCTATGGACTAGTTAATAATATATCAATATTGGCTCATCCATTTTAATAAACCTATCACACGAATGTTAACACCAGGGAAAACTGAGGTGGAGGAAGGAATATGTAGGAATTCCATGAACTTTCTGCTCAAGTTTTCTGTGAATTAAAAAAAAAACTGATCTAAAGTAAGTCTACTATAAATAAATAATACATAAACACACAAATATATAAATAAATCTCCCCCCCCAAAAGCAAACTGTAACTAGTTCATACAATAATACATTTTAAAAAACACATACCAGTTTATATGCCATAATGACATGATGTATTATTAATTACTAACATTTCTATGATCCCCAAAATGTAAGACTTGTCATTAAATAATGATCCCTAAACAGAAAAAAAATTTTTACAGGAAGAAAAAAAAAGGGGACATTTTGAAAATAAAGGTAAGAATGCACAAAAGGTAAAAACAGTAAAAGAAAATACCTCTTCACCCTGGAACAAACACGGTTACCATCCTTTCTCTGAAGCTCTCCACTACCCAAGCTCTACTTAACTATACATGAGGAAATAATCAAATTAGAAATGGACAAGTCATTTATGTAGGAACAAGGTACTGAAAGACATGAAAAGTTCCATCTCTGCTAATAAATACCAGTTTGTCTCTCTTTCAATACTTAACTCTAAAGAAAATGTATCCTCATACTAACAGTTACAACAGGACTTTCTTACCCCCCACACTACAGCATGCCTGCTTTTGAGAATCCACCTTCTTCCTTGCTATTCAACACTATACCTTAACTCTCAAGACCACTGGTGGTCTCATCATAGGGGTTCCCAAAAGATTCAGGTTACTCTCTCATTGAACCCTTTTTACCATGGATATTTCTCCAACAAAGAAATGGAAAGGAAACAATAACTAAAAATATTAAATGCCATGAATCTCAGAACCTCTACTTACACTCTCAAATGGAAACTGATATTCGAGCTTTCATTTGTTAAAACCATTTTTCCATCCACATTTCCCATCTTTAGTTACTCCTCCTAACAAAAAAGTTAAAAGCTACTGCACAGGGATCTAAAAGATGTAGAAAAATATATAAAGCAAACACCACACACGGCAACAGTAGAACTCTTTAACAAGTCTCCTCGGGGTTGAGACATGTTGATTTGTTAGTCTCCAGTGTCATATCTATGTCCTTCATACTTGCTACCAACCTTAACTCGCTATAACTTTAACTGCCCTTTTGAACAAGGCAGGGCATAAATAAACTATCTGCTATTTAAAATTAACATTTTAACTCAGATATGTTTGTGTTTTCCCATTCAATTTAAAAGTAGGATTGTGACCAGTCTTGCGACGAACAGACAAGTTCCATTTCGTCTCACCAGATACGTGAGCATATACTACCTAAATACATGTGAAACAAGTCCCAAATTATGAATGCAGAGATTTTTTAACATAAGTAAATTAACATGAGCCAACTCTTACGCAAACATAAAAATTTCAATTCTTATTTAAGTCTAAATACTTATACCTGATGAAGTGCTTCTGAAGCCCTATAAACATATGCAGAGTTTGCCTAAACTTTACTGGTTGGGTTTTACCTGTTGTTTAAAAGGCAGCATTGCCAGTAAATGTATAAAACTGCAGACCTGGTTTTCAGCACTGGTCCTGGCTGATTCCTCTTGTGCTAGCACCATTTCTCGCTCTGCAGTTATCTGTACACTTTCTCTTAGTGCTTCTTCCAGCTCTTCAATCCTGTCATCCTTCTTACGGAGACTGTCCTGGAAAACGATGGAAGACCAGGTGAAGTAGACTAATTAGTTAATCCAAGGAGAGCCTATTGACCAAGAAAGGGTTATATGCTTATTAAATATTCTTCCCTTCAGAAGTAAAGCCAAGCCAAAAAGATATCTTCACAGAGGAAAGAACAAGGGAAGAACAGAAGTAGAATAGAAGGTTGAAGAAGTATATTATGAAGAGCAAAGCGTCAAGTTAGTTAAGCAAGAGAACCCTGGGATGGATTTGTTCTCTGTAACACAGAGAATTAAAACTGTGTTAAGCAGCACACGCAGCAAGGGCTTGATTACTTAAAAACACAAAGCTGTTTTTGAACTGCTCTCTAAACCTGGCTTCAAGCCAGCTTTGATGAAGCCTAAGTAGTAAGACTCAATACCAAAACATTCTCTCTCCCCGAAAAGTTCAGCCTAGATGAGAACATTAGATAAACAGCATGATTTTTCAGATTGTATTTTTCATATAGACACTTGTCAGCAAACTAATTTAGATAAAAAAGAAAGGAAAAAGAAAGAAACCCTAACTCTAATGATTTCAAGACAGCAAAGTTTTCTCTTAATCTCATATGAGAAAACTAAAAATGATAACTGAATATAAGTAATCTGGCTAAGGATGAGTAATTTCGTTAGCCAACCAATTCCCACTAGCCTTGATATTTTAAATAAGCTGAAAAATTAACTCTTGGGAAGGCAAATATGGATTTCTATCAGAAAGACAAAATCCTATAGAACTTTATGAACACATTAAGAAAGGAAAGATCTTAAAATAAGAAGGATAAATGTAGGAAAGGTCAAGCAGTATTAAGAATTAGATTCATCAAATAATAAGCTTTATTTAAATTCTTCTAGAACCAAAAGATTAAAAATAAGTGCCACATTTTCTTAATTAATTAAAAAAAATTTTGTTTAATTAAAAACAAAAGAGCAAGAGTTACTAAAACATTCTCCAACTTTCAGGATACTTGCATCAATAAAAGATATCAAAGGATTTTGCCTTTTTGTGTGCACCTCTCATTTAATTAGGCTTAGTTCACTTTTATAAGTGCAAGGCAACAGGGGGCACCTGGGTGGCTCTATCGGTTAAGTGGCCGACTTTGGTTCAAGTCATGATCTCAGTTTGTGGGTTCGAGCCCTGGACTGGGGCTCTGTGCTCACAGCTCAGAGCCTGGAACCTGCTTCAGATTCTGTGTCTCCCTCTCTCTCTGCTCCTCCCCTGCTCATCCTCTGTCTCTGTCTCTCTCTCAAAAAATAAAAATTAAAAAAACAAAAATAAAAAAACATTAAGTGCAAGGCACAGAAAGTCCTTCCTAATGACTGTGTCTTCAGAAACCCAGAGCTTGAAATCTGTCAAAGGTAAGTCAGATTTTTCTTCCAGCACTAAAAGGACATCTTACTATATAACACCTTTTGTAATAGAAGGCTGACAAATCTTTTGTTCTCTTTCATTTTTCGCAACTAAATAAATGAGATTAAAAGAAAGAATACTCACGTTTCAGTAATGTATGCCATGTTCTTTTTTTTTTTTAAGTGTTCATTCTTCTAATAGAAAATACCCTAATAGAAATACCTAATAGAAAATACGTTATAAAATACCCTGATTTGGTCCCATTGGTAAGGTTCTGTCTTATACAGGGCAGTTTAGCTATATCAAAAAATGCTCTTTCTTGAAATCTTAATGCTTCCAGGCAGCTTGCCATGAGTAGCAGAGTATAGCTTCTAAACCCGTTGAAGCTACAACTATAGGTTCCTAAAACAATGCCAGGGTACATGAAATGATGCCAGTAAAAACAAAAGCCAAGGTAGTTGGCCTTTTTAGTTCAAAGAAAATGAAATGTAACAGAATGATTAGGTGGAAAGGGACAGCTCAGTGAGCTCAGTTCTCTCAAAATCTCTAACGAATAACTTTATTTGTAGTAACATGGGATTCTGAATTCCAAATTGTAAACAAAAAGAAACACTAATGTTTCCCATTATTAACTCGTTGTGAATAACTCAGAAGTATGTTTTTGTCAGGTCAGTTATATTCTTCAGTCTCAAACTGTCTTTTGAAGATCTCCTGAGAGGCTTCTGTTATTCTAATCTAAATTATCCCAAAGAACTTCCCAGAACCTCTTTCAAACAAACAGGCTTATCTGCATTTCTGCATGGGCTGAAAAAGAGCTTTGCGGTTTTATCAGCAAAACTCTTTTAGAGAGATGATACTTAATAATTTATTATAATACAGATAATCAGTGCAGGTTTTCATATTGAAAGTTTCATCAAAACCGGTAGGAAAACCACAGTCTACCAAATGAGCTCATTGTACCATGCCATTTATTTAAGCAAAGTTTTCCAGAAGGGATGCCTGGGTGGCTCAGTCGGTCAAACATCTGACTTTTGGTTTTGGCTCAGGTCATGATCTCATGGTTTGTGAGTTCAAACTACACATCAGGCTCTGTGCTGACAGTGTGGAGCATGCTTGGGATTCTCTCCCTCCTTCCCTCCCTCCCTCTCTCTCTCTCTGCTCCTCCCCTGCTCTCTCGCTCTCAAAATAAACCTAAGAAAAATTTTTTAAAAAAGAAAGAAAAGTTTTCTGGACTTCATGGTAAATAAAGTCTTGCTCAAAATTTGTGTCCATAATAAGGACAAAAAACAAAAGCCAAGAAACACCATAAATAAAAAGAAGAAAACTGATAAACAATATTCATGAAATATTATCAATTACATAACTTATAATACTATTAAAATCAATGTAAAGCCATTTGCTATAAAGAAGATATATTAAACCACAATAGTAACAGGAGAATGAAGACAGCAAATACCCTCATCACCTTTAACACCAATACCAACAAAGTCCATAACTACTTAATCCAAGAAAGTAAAATTTGGCTCCAGCTTTATTTTCAGAATCTTAATAGATATCTGCTAAGGTAAACCAAGGAAGTTTCCTTTGTACTGAATTGAAGTTATTTCATTCAATAAAATATTGAGTCAATGCCATAAATGAATAGAATCTTTCAGTCCTACAAATACTGGAGTCCTAAACACACTGATAGATCATATTTATAATTACTGTTCTTATTACGCTTTCAGTGAAGATTAAATACATTTTCTATAAGTAGACTATAACATGGGTATTTTCTTTCTTTCTCTCTTTTTTTAAGTTTGGAACACTGGAGAAAAGAATTTTAAAGTTTGGAAAGGCCAAAAATGATCACCCACAAAAAATAAAAAATTGCAAAGTACTGGAATTTTACTGGAAACACGTTAGGGAACAAGAAGACAACTGAAGTAATGCCTTCACAACTCTGAAGGAAAGATGCTTTCTGATCTAGAATTCTACACCCAAGATACCATTCAAAAAAGGGAAGAATCTACCTCACATCACAGACTCTCTCAGAAAGCTAGTAGGAATGTGCTCCACCAAACTTAAGAAGTACAGCTAGAAGAGGAAGACATGCGATCCAGGAAAAAAAGGGATCAAACAGAAATGAGTGGTGAACGTAACCTAGAGGGTAATGACAAGCTGAGAGAATAACTACAATTTGGAGGAGAGGACAGATACTCAAGGAAAGGTGTTTCCATGAAAAAACAGCAGATGAATAGATTATGAGGTTAATAAATAAGGGATGATGTATTCTATAATAGTACCAATATTGAGAGAAGTGTTATAGTAGGAGAAAGGAATTTGGGAATAAAATGATGATATGTACACAAATAAATAGATAATAAAACAAATTTAAAAGCTGAAAGCTATTATTATCGAGAGGATAAACTAAAGGTAAACTAAAGAAGGAAATGAAATCATAATATACTACGTGCCTGAGACATAATAATGTAAAATTTGATAGAACTACATTAGAAAGATGGAAGGAGGGCAGTGTGTATGATGACTTGCATAAAAATGCTAATTCCTTATGATTTCATGGTAGGAAGTCAGTAGGTAACTAATATCCACATAAGGAAAATAAGAAAACAACAGTATAAGAATGTCATTTGGAAAGGTAGAAGTAAACAGCAGAAGAAACAACCAAAAAAGGTAAAAGTGCTGGTCTCAGAAGAGCAAGAATCCAGGTTAGACAAGAATGAGGTTAAGGGCTATCACAATTAATTGTAAGCCATGTATTATTTCACTCTGTAAATGATATAAGTAGGTATTGTTCAGAAAAAATTCAATATCAAATTTAAAAATATGTTAAAAGAGAATCATGTACTACAAATAAATTAGTAAAAATACAAGAATTCCTGGAAATAGTTATAAATGTAACTATTTCAGGTACAGATATTCTAAAACATATGGGTTATTTACTACGGAAAGAGAATAGTCTGGGCAAATATACCTCAAAATAGAGCTAATGGTGAAAAAAAAATATGAATTTTAAGTCACTCTCATCCTCAGTTTATTATCCAAAAGTTAAATTTCTTCATGACAATAATTGCATATCAAAATTATCAGATATTCTTTCCCAGTCCTTAGGTAATGGTGATATATTTTAAATAAGAACATTTTTAAGAGATAAAATATTGTAATAAGTTCTGCTAATATTCTAAAGATGCCTAAAGTTTAAATATCCCAATATTATATGTGTAAGACATAGCACCAAGCCCAAATTCAAATAGCACTAACTATTCTGCCAACAGAGAAAAACAAACTATGGATTTAAAGGAAAAAGCATTCAGCATATGGTATATCACTTTAATACCTAAGATATAAAGTGCCTGGTATTAGGTATTTACTGTTAAACAATAAGTTGCCCAAAACATAGCAGCTTAAAACAACAGTGAACATTTTTTATCTCACATAGCTTCTGTGGGTCTGGAACTCAAAAACAGCTTAGCCAAACAGTTCTGGTCTCTCATGGAGTTACAGTCAAGATATCAGTCAGGATTCAGTCCTCTGCTTCCATTTACATGGTTGGCAAGTCAGTGATAGCTATTGGCAAGGGGCCTCTGTTGTTCTCCACAGGGCTGCTTGAGTGTCATTATGATATGGCGCCTGGCTTTCCTCACAGCAAGTGATCCAAGAGAACACGGCAGACACTCAAGGTCTTTTATGATCTAGCTTCAGAAATCACATACTATCACTTCTGACATTTTCTATTGTTCACACAGACTAATCCTGACACATTGTGTAGGAGAGGCTAACACCAGGGCTCAAACACCAGAAGGTAACAATGATCTGGGGCCATCCTAGAAGATGCTTATCATAATATGCTAGAGTACTCCTTTAGTATAAAAAAACTAAATTATCAAATGAAGCAATGAGGCATGAAAACAGTGATTATCGTAACTGCTTGAGAGTAGAATACTTGTTAGGATAGCAGGATCTTACACACAGTTTTGCTATGAGAGTATATTAAAATGGAACCAAATTAACACTAGATACTTAAAATGTAAAAGACAAATATTAAAGAAACTTCACAAAATTGGGATATCCACTGGCTATCAACTGACACATTTTGTCAAAAATTATTCAGAATAAAACCTGTGATGGGATGGAGTTCTAATGAAATATTTGTTTTATAAAATTTTAAAGTGTTTCTGAGAGAGAGAGAGAGAGAGAGAGAGAGGGAGGGAGAGAGAGGAAGACAAAGACAAAGATGAAGACGAAGAGAAAGAGAAAGAGAGAGAGAGAGAGAGAGAGAGAGGGACAGAGCACAAATGGGGGAGGGGTAGAGAGAGAGAGGGAGACACAGAATCTGAAGCAGGCTCCAGGCTCTGAGCTTTCAGTAGAGCCCGATGAGGAGTTTGAACTCACCAACTGTGAGATCATGACTTGAGCCAAAGTCGGATGCTTAACTGACTGAGCCACATAGGCTCCAATGAAATATTTTCTTATTAATATGGTAAAAATTAAAGTAATTCAACTAAATTTGTTAGTAGTTCAGTACTAAGAATAGTTAATGATATGCCAATCAATCAAAGGTCAACTGAAAAAATTACTGGGCAAATGTTTAAATAGCTATATATAATAGAGAATATTAATAGGTTTCATCCTCACATTTTTTAGGAAATTATAAGAATGAAGTATTCCTGGTCTTGTTGGCCCTCAATGACTAAAGACCCTTTTTAAACTCCTGTTCCCTTATGAATTTTCATTAAAATTGATTTTACTCTTAAGGGGGAAAAATTACAAAATTAAGCAAAAAAAAAAAAGTCTAATGTAAAATTACATAGAGAGGAATTATTTGTACTGTTTGGAGTTACCCAATTGTCTAGCCCTCATTATTTAGAAAAATATTAAATTGGCAAGGTGGGGGGAAAATTACATAGAGAAAGAAACTTCAAATTCATTCACCTGTTCTACCTTGGAATTTCACTCTAATTTAGGTAACACAAAATTTAGAATGTATTGAACACCACACACAACTAACTCACTTAAAAGCCATCTGGAGACAGGAAAGGAACATGTTTTACCATTTTAAGTAGTTTGTATCACTCAAAATGAGAACAATATCTTTATTTTTACTTCAACTCTATAAAATGTTTGCACTCATCAAAACTAACAAAGGCCAGTTTTCCTACCACGAGATTAGGTGCTGAAGCCTACTTATTAGGACAACCACACTTATCAAATAAGGCCAAATAAGACCATTTCATTTACAGAATATAGGATTCAAAGCAGGGGGGTTATGTAACTACTTCTGGGGGGGGATAGTAGAGGGAGAGAGGAATTGGGAAGCTACCAAAGAATTCTTCATACCCTTAAATAAGAGGATTCCTATAGTCGAATGAGATTAGGGCAAAAGCTGTTACAGCTAAAACTTAAGGCAAATTAACAAGAAGACCAGACTCTAGCAAATCTCATACTACTAGACTCATCCGAAGTTTGCTTCTTGACATCAGCTCTATCAACATCAACTATGTATCACTGAAGTTCTAAGACTAGTCCTCACAGACTTTCCTTCAAATCATTCAATAAGGACAGCAAAGGCACACCAAGCAAACCCCCCCCCCATAAATTAGAAATATTTTTTTGTTCTCTTCAAATATCTTCCTCAAAATTAAAAGGAAAAAAGATGCAATACTACACTAACATAAAAAGAAGTCACCTGAGGGGCACTTTGGTGGCTCAATCAGTTAAGCATCCAGCTTTGGCTCAGGTCATGATCTAGTAGTTTGAGTTCAAGCCCAGCATCAGGTTCCGTGGTGACAGCTCAGAGCCTGGAGCCTGCTTTGGATTCTGTGTCTCCCTCTCTCTCTGCCCCTCCCCTGCTCATGCTTGCTCACTCCCTCTCTCCTTCTCTCTCTCTCAAAAAATAAACATTTAAAAAAAAAAACACTGGATAATAACAGATCTTAAGTTTCTCCCATTTGTCAGCAGCACAAGGAAGGTCACTGCAAATCTCACAAAGATCATCCAAAGTAGCCCAGCCTCCCATGTTCACTTATCACTTTCCCAACTTGAATTGTCTTGGTTATGGAGGTCATTTATTTGGGTTAATATTAAGAATTGCTTCCTTTAGAATAAGCGCCACTTATTAGAGAGGCTTTAACATGTTCTGAAAGATATTAACGTTAACTATGATCTGTTATCCTTAACATAGAGAGTAATTTTTTAGTAGTCTCAACCCCACTGCTTATTCTTTTCTTTTCCCCATCCCCCAAGCATACAAACACATGCAGAAGATTTCATTAGAATCATTCAACATGTCAGAATTCAATTACCAACTGCTTAGATGCTAACTGGGAGAAAAAAATTGAAGCCAGATGCATTGATGAAGTCAATTTTATGAAAAGAAAGCTACCCTAACACAGAGACAGAATTTGGTTATACACCAATTATTTTTTATTTTGAGGAAATGCTTTGGGATAAAATGTAAGGTATTTTCTTTTCCTTTCTGTCCAGAGTCTCTCAAATATCTCCCCCACTTGAGTAGAACTCTGTTACAACCTTAATTTTTAAAACTCAAAGTCAAACAAGAGGAGATGCATTTCATTAAAGAAATGGAAATATATACATATACAATGGTGTTTATTTATTTATTTTGAGGGGGGAGGGGCAGAGACAGAATCCCAAGCAGGCTCTGCACTGACAGCATGCACCCCTACACAAATTTTACAGAACATATAGTACAAATATCCCATGTAGATGAGCCAAGTTCTTTTCTTAAAAATTCTGGTAGCTGAGTATCAAAAACTTGAGAAAGGACAGAGGGTTAGCCTAATCTTAGTACATGTCTCCTCTGATCAATCATGCTTATAAAGGGGTGCCAAGGTAGTCAACTGAGTGACTGACTCTTGACTATGGCTCATGTCACAATCTTGTAGTTCATGAGATCAAATCCAAATCCCACATTGGGCTCTGTGCAGTCAGATTCTCTCTCTCTCTCTCTCTCTCTCTCTCTCTTTGTCCTTCCTCTGCTTACGTGCGTGTTCTCTCTCTCTCTCAAAAAAAGATTAAAAATATAATGATTATTTAAAAAACAAGCATAAGGGGCACCTGGGTGGCTCAGTCAGTTAAGCATCGGACTCCGGCTCTGGTCATGATCTCGCAGTTCCTGGGTTTGAGCCCCACGTCGGGGTCTGTGCTGAAGGCTGCTTCAGATTCTGTGTCTCCCTCTCTCTCTGACCCTCCCCTGCTCACACTGTCATTCTCTCTCTCTCTCAGAAATAAATAAAAAAAACATTTAAAAATTTAAAAAAAAAAAAAAAAGAACTGAACTTTGGCCAGAGAGAAAAATATCTGTAGTGTCCACTTTAACCACTGTAGAGTTCCTTAATAATTTTATGAATTGTTTTGTTTTGTAAATGGTAAAAAGCAGCATAGTCTGGGCTAAAACCTTTAAAAAACTGCACACCTGCCAACAGGAATTTTGAGTAGGTGCTTCACCAACAGGAAAGCCAAATTTTCAAGTTAATTCCAGCAACTATGTACAAGGTTGTAAAAATGGATGCTAATTTGTATATACTTTTCCAGCGTGATCCTAAGTCCATTTAATATTTCTTGAGAATGCCATAAAAACCCACCTAAGCCCATATTCTAGACAGAAAAAGACCTATTTTGCCAAGGAAAAAAATTAAAGAGGAAGAAATTAAAGAGGATTAAATCTTTTAAATAGGTTGAGGAGAATATTTGTTGAGAAACCAGAATTGATTTTTATCGAACATCATTAATATATTACAGGTACCTAATATATTAGGTGACACATCACTAGAAACACATACTGTTTCTAGGAAGATATCAGACCATCTTAATTTTTTCAAAGGTTTTCTTAAATAATTACCTCCACAGCCAATGTGAAAACCAAAGATAAGTAGTCTTCATTTCAGAAAGGAAAAACATCTCTTAACAAAATGAAAGAATGTTTGTTTTTGATAGAGCAAATCCAATCAAATTTTAAAGAAAAAACACAAATGTTTCACTGATGCTTCTAAAAATAGAATATGCCTAAATATATGTAGTTTCCCGATCACTATTTCTATTGTCTTCACTTTCTTTGAAATTTATTCTTAATAATCGTTGGTCTCAGGAGAGCTGACTCACAAGAGCCAGTGTTCTTTCAGCCGTCCCATTAATCTCTGTGACAGTGCCCTCTCTCAAGGTTAAATTCAAATACTTATCTTTGTTATAAATAAAAACAAAGCACCAAACCACAATTGATATGAGCTTCATGCCTAATGCCCTTCAGTCTACTTTGTCTTATCATTGGAATATGACTAAAACTTGTAGTTTTGTCAAAAGACAAAGTGAGTGTTATTGCTTAAGGAATAAAAATATATAAGGTAAATATTCTCAAATAACTGAAGATGACATTTCCTTTATTGAAATAGTTGAAGTCCTGGGGCGCCTGGATGGCTCAGCTGGTTGGGCGGCTGACTTCAGCTCAAGTCACAATCTTGTGGTTCGTGGGTTCAAGCCCCAGTCAGGCTCTTTGCTGATAGCTCAGAGTCTGGAGCCTGCTTCAGATGCTGTGTCACCCTCTCTCTGACCTCCCTCACTCTGTATCTCTCTCTCTCTCAAAAATAAACATTTTTTAAAAATGTATGTAAAGTCCTTAAAGAGTAATCTATGAAATTTTAAAGAATACTAGAATTTTAAATGTTGTAGCATCATAAAATTTTTTATATTTCTAACTTACATTTTATTATTTATAACAATTACAGTTGCATTAGTGAGTGGCTACCTATGTAAAACAATATTTAAGAAAGGCTGAAAAGATATGTTTAATACAGTCCTTAACCTAAGGGAGATATAAACTAGCACAGAGGGGAAAGTGACTAAATCATACCAATGCAATTATAATATATTAAAAAGTATAAAATGACAAAGTATAATTAAATATATAGGCTAAGGAACAATGGATAAGACAATAACAAAACAGGGTAGAGATCATCAACAAAGATTAATTTTAAGACAGAATGTTTAGGTGGTAAAACTGGAAATCCAAAGGGAAAAGAATCTATATAAGAAAAAGATCATAGATTAGAAAATCAACAAAATATATTTAAGAAACATCAACACCACAGCTTCTCTAAAATACAGTAGCTATGCTAGGAAGTATCTCACCTAAATGAGGTTAGAAATGCTTAAAGGCTTGGTTGATGAGAGACTCCAAAGGCCAGGCTAAAATGCTTGTGAATGAGAGTTCTGGA